>OY728139.1:613977153-618977153 GCA_963277665.1 Viscum album
GGTTTAGAAGAGAGCGCATCTCTGTTGGTGGGGTTTTATTATAAAATCATCGAATTTATTTATCACACAATTCATTTAATTACATTTAACATTTATTTGAAAAATCATTCAGAACAAATCAAATAAAATTATTTAAGAAACTCGATCATCATAGCTATCCCTGTGAGTTTTCGCAGACAGTGCACCTCCGTTGGAGGGGTTTTATTATAAAAACATGAGTTTATTTATCAAATGAAACAATTATATTAAAGAACACTTATTCAAGATATTCAATTCAATATAGTTAAGCACAATTAAGAAAGAATCTAAATTCAATTTAAAGAATTCTTGAATTAAAGAGGCTAGAAGAGGGATCCTACCTAAAGTTAGAACCAAACCGTCCACTTCGGCTCTTGGAGCTTTCTAACTAAATGTTTTCCCCCCACTGGGTATACACACCATCACACACATGCAAGGAAACCTAGCCCCTATTCACACACCTACATGGCCATGAGCATGTGCAAGGGGATCCTTGCACATATGCTTATATGCATATACCAGTCTCCACTCACCTGCATATGCATTTATATATATATATACATGGGAACACATATCCCCATACATGCATAAACACTGCCATGGTTGTCTATAAATGTAACGGGGGAACCCACATAAATATACTTTCATACCTATGCACACGCAGGCGAGTCACCCTTAACTTGGATACTCAAAACCAATAAGCAGGGATCAACGCACTACACAAAGGATATTAGGAACATTAAAATAGATAAAGGATACTACATAACCAGTGAGAAACCAACCAAAAGAATTAATTCCTTACCTCGACTGGGAGGACCAAATCCACCTAAACCCACACAAAATGATCCAACACACTACTAAAAATTCCCTCGACGTTGCAATAATAAATTCATCGCTAAGCTAGTTGGTCTTCTCCATATACTCTACAGACGCCGAAACCTACGGATCAGCATTCACCATTTCAAAATATAATGTTACCATCATCCGAAACAATTTAAAAATAGCAATAATGAGGCACGAAGATCAGGAAGGAGATATGACAATAATAAAGACAATAAATTGAATGAAATAAATTATACTGTATAAAAATTGGAGGATGAGTTGAGTGTCTCTTGGAGAGGAAACACATTGTAGGTGAGATATTTAAATAAATAGTCTCGCAAACTCCCATTAGAGAGTGAACTAAATCACATCCGGGATAACAGTGACCTGGAGCCTACACATTAAATTTATTTTACGCAATCCTTCAAATTAAATGGGCAATGTATCACATAAAATTTCAAAAGGAAGGTGTAAAACATAAAAAAAATTGAAAAACAAGTAAAAACACAAACCTGTATGTATGTTTATGCTTCCAACAATAGTATGATTCGATCTTCACCGTGTGCATGAGGTGCTGTCCAGATTTCTTCCTGCCCAGAAAACATAAGAAAAATGTTATTAAATAGTAAAATAACATAAGGAAATAAAAGAAAAGAAAGGGGAAAAGATTTTTAAGGTTTCAAACCCCGAATAGGGGTTGTTGTTAACCTGTCCACAGCCAGACAGTTCCAGAATGTCAACCCCAGTCCATTTTCCAGTGAGGTCATCGGATTAGGAACCACCTAATCTTGTTTTTGTTGAGTATTTATTGTAGTTCCCATTGAACTTCAACTTAAGGGATGTCAATACGATGTCCATTATGTCCTCTCAGTTTCTCTTCCCGTTATGCACCCCCTTAGCATCAACCAGACTACTTAAGTGACAGTTCTAATACAATAATCAACCTGAACCTAAATGTTTAATGAGATATAACATAGAAGAAGAGTCTTGTATAGAAGAGTTCATAATGAAAAAATGTTAAATCCATGAATTATTGGTATAATACTAGCTAAATAAGCATAATGAATGGACTGTTTAATCGCGAACCATAAACAAATAGTAAAAATGAAATATTTCATATCAAAGATTTTAATCCAGATAATGGTATTTACATATTTATCAAGAATTTTAATATGGGCTGCCACATGAATGAATAATGACAAAATACACCTCTCAAAATTACAGTTGTCTTATGGTAATAAGAAATAAATGAAAATTCCAAAATGTTACAATCAAGCAGTAGGGCGCATTAAGAGTACATTGCCTTAAGAATACTTTGTCAAATAGATTAGTCTTATGGATGGTAAAATTGACGTCGTTGACCTGTCACCTACCTTTCTGAATAGTAAGTAGTGGCCATATTTTACCTATGATGGCCGATATGATTGAATTTTTCTTGTATTTATGTTGCCCATATATTACACTAATATGTTAAGCATCATTCCTCATGGATAATAGAACAAATAGTAGTTTATCCGGAATGTAAAATGGATGTAAATAAATCAAAAGAAGAATATAAATAAAGTGATTTAAAGGAAAATTATAAATGATTTTTATATGTTATAAAATGTTTTCATTTTTTATATGCTGAGTTTTTGTATAACAAAAATATTTAGGAATCTATAAATGTATTTATAAGAAATATCAATATTCATATTGATTTAAAACAACATTATCTTGGTAATCTATAGTTTCAAAAATGAAAAATAGCAATTCATATTGAATAATTTCCATTAAGCTATTAAAAGAAAGGAACACTAAAACTAATTATCAAAATACATACCTTCATATCAAAAAATTTATTTCCCAATACACACAAAGATGATCTAGATATTTAATCTCACCATACAATTAAAAATTTAAAATTTCCTATAAAATAAAAAGATTGGATGAGCTTACATACACATCAGTCTAGGAATACCAGGTAAAACTGAACCATCACTTATTCATTAAAAAACAAGTTCTTCCATGTGATCCCATCTACTTATGAACAAATGATTCAAAAAATATTGTATTGTTTTACAAATAAATAAATAATAAAGAGATGTGGAGCCCAACAAAATATTCTTAGAGAGGATTGACAATAGATCGGGTTGGCCTCTCTGGAAAAGTAAATCCATCTACAAACCAGTTGAGTAAGATAATCACATAGGATGATCAAAAAACAAAATAAATACTTCCAAGAAGTGACTTTTCCATTCCAACCTCTCCTCCCTGATCACTCCTCACCATTACCCCCTTCCCCTCTCCACCAACCCCCTGCCCCCTGCCCCCTACCCCCTTGCTCGGCAGACCTCCCCCCTCCCCCCTTCCCCCCTCCACCCTCCCCCGGACCCCTGACCCCTTCCCCCTACCCCCTTCAAACTCCACCCTGCCCCCCCCCCCACGACCCCCTCTACCCTGCCCCCTTCCCCCGGCCCCCCACCACCCAGCCCCCTAGCCTTCACAACCCCCCTTCACCCCTCCCCCCACGCCCCCTTCCCCCCTCCACCCTCCACCCTTCCCCGACCCCCTGCCCCTTGCCCCCTTCACCCCTCCACTATACCCCTTCCCCCCTTCCCCCTTCCCCACTCCACCCATCCCCTAGCCTACACAGACTCACCCTCACTCCCTCCCCCAACCCCCTAGCCTGCACCACCCCCTAGCCTGCACACCCCCTGTGAGTCAGAAAAATCTTTTCAGATGTATGTGGTGTCTCAAACTTCATCTATGAAACCAATCCATGTTTTTACATACGATTCAATTATAAAAAACACCATCATAATGGAAGAACATGCAACCAATGTTGACAAGATGATGTCAATTCATAAGTTTTCACTCTTAGTGAAATAGAGAACTATTGATTTTGAAAGTAAATACCATGAATACTTGAAATCAAGTGAAGATAGAGAAAAGAAATTAGATGAAGCTGAAAGAAGAGTCCATCAACTCTATTTTTCTATAAAAAAATTTCTTTAGGATGATATACACCATGTCTGGTCAATTTCAAGAGCTAAAAATGATTTTATGTGCCTCATCCTCCTCTTCTGCATCTATTCCTGATGACCATAAAGTTGATGTTAGTTATTCTTTCTCTAAAAATCCATCAACAAACTATGAGTTCCCTTTTCCAAAACTATCTTTAGTAACTGGGAATGGATCTCCCTTCAATCCTAATACTCTATAGATTCTAGTTCAAGACATGTCAGTTACTAAAATATCAGGTTTTGAAAACTATGGATGTATCACAGAGGGTGGATTTGATGACTTCTTCTGATGAATTACAATTCCTATACAGTATGTAGTAGTATTTATGTCCCGACTGATTAATTGTGTTAATCTAGTTAACATTACCCACTGACTATGTGGAGAAGGATTGAAGAAGATAGATTTGTACTATGTACAGGTCTGATGGAAAATATCAGCTGTCAAATTATTCATTTTTCGTTGTTATTTTGAAGTAAAGGAGTAGAATGGTGACTGTAAATACCTATGCATGATAATTGTGAGTTCAAATTACACTTGTAGGACTATAAAATAAATTTTAATGAAAGGTTTAATAAAGGATTAAAAAGTAACACTTACAATACGTAATTAGTGTTCTATTTTGATAATTGATACCTTATCGCTTGGCTAGATGAAGACAGTGGATATTAAGCACCAGTAACATGGAAATGGCTAAGGAAAACATAAAAAGGTATCCAATATTGTTTCATTCCCTCCAGGTAATACTCATGTGTGTTCTAATAGAAAACTATAATGCGTACAAATGTTTTTATTTGTTACATGTATTTCATAGTAACAATAGATTAAGGAAGTTGTCATCATAATGTGTTTTTTTTGCTTTTTTATCATGAGATTAGACCTACCAGGAATCCCACCAACCCTAATACTTGGCTAATTTCACCCCTTACATTAGGAAATGATTTTTACTTCTAATAATATCACTATATTTATGGTACTGGGGATAAAACCAAATATACTTTTCACATAGGGCCTGGGAGTAGAAACAATATGTTGTATTTTAGTTCTAAGTAGTAAACCCAATCCAATATTATTATTGTATTGTGATGTAAACCAAATACACTATTATAGGAAATAAATTTCTATGAGCAATCAATTTTGAACAACCTATGTGTAGATACCATATTTAAATAGTAATAATGATTTTAATACAGTTAGTTTGCACCAACATTCAACAAGTCACAAATTGAATAAAGATATAGAAATGAAAAATAAGTTATTATCTATGTGAAGAGACGTACCTCTCTTGAAATTATGATAAATTTTAGAAAATATAGTAGTCCCAAATATAGTCCGTTGATGAAATCCAAGGGATGAGTAATAGAAATAATTGAATTTCAGGAAACCATATCTTGTTGTGTAGAGATATACAAAGGAATTGTTAAAAAATATTAAAAGATTCTAATTCAGCAAGAATAATACCTTTCATGTTTCCATCGCCTAGAATAAAAACCCTTTCCCATAGTGCAATCATAGCTTCAAGATGGCCTAACACCAAGAGGAAGTATCCATCAATGTAGTCTGATGACACAAATGCATGGGGAATCCCTTCCACCTGAGAAAACTATAGGAAACGAAGAAATGATCATCTAGTAAATTAATATATTGAAATATATAGATTCCTTAATGGAAACTCACATAGATACCTATGAAGATGATAATTACTCAAGAATAATACCTTTCATTATTCTATCACCTAGAATAAAAACCCTTTTGATCAGTGCAACCATTGATCCATACTAGACAGACACATAGAGGAAGTATCTATCAAAGCAGTTTGATGATACAAAGGCATGGGGAATCCCTTCCACCTAAGAAAACCGTGGGAAAGGAAGAATCTGCATATATGTATGGAATAAAAAATATACCTGTTTAAAAAAAATATGAACAAATTAGAACCAAAATATGGACTTGTTAAATTCTGTAATAAAATATGTACCAGTTTGAAATGATGGCACTAACTGGGCCTTCCTAACTCTGCTCCTTGGAGTGTTTATTTGTTTGTGTTGTGTTGTATTATTATCTCCTTATGTAATTGAAACAAAAAAACAAAAAACATTAAGATATAGGGGATAATATAAACAATATAAAGATACGATATAATAAATGCACCTTTTATCTGTAGAATATTATACACAGTTCATGTTGTGTTTTGGTTGTGTTTGAATAGCACACTTGAAGCACAAAATATCCTCCTTTATAATTTCTAGGGTCTATAAAAGTTTAAAACATTCCCTCATTCAATTAAAATATTAGGTACTTGAATCAACATAATGTAACCACAACATACCTTATTTCTATTTCTATGGTTTAGGTAGGCATCACGAAATGTAGGATTCAGGTTTACAACTTCCTAGATTAATGAAATTAGTAGGAAGGAAACAAAAATAATAAATGTAAAAGGTAATCAAAGTAACCAGTTTTTCATAAATGATTCTGAATAACTTCCCCACCTTCCAGATGTAATCTGGTTGAGTCAGGGGTAAAGTATCATAACTTAAGTCCCTCAAAATCCCCATCTCTAGGATCAATTTTTCTAGAACATGATTGTTCATCTTGAAACTTCCAGAAAATTTGATCTTTATCTCATAAAATATATCTTTTATTGGACTGTAAATAATAATATCATCAACATGGATATATAGGGTGATGAAGATCCAATCTTAGAATAACATTCAGGCAATAATAATGATTTGTATTATTTGAGATGAAATTTTGTTTCATCGCGATGTAATTAATATTCTAATGCTACTTACATGATTCCGAGAGAAATAGTTCAAAAGTAGCATTCATTATGTGCTTCTCCTGAAATATAGACAACCTGAGTGGCCAAAGAAGTCCTTAAATCAGAAATACTCAATTTAATGGGAGTTGGAAACAAGGGTTGATATTGATTCCCTCCATGTGTTTAGATAATAAGTGATAATAGAGTTGTATTTTATGAATAATATTGCTAAAAAATATATGTTTAGAAGAAGAAGGAGGTAGGGGATGGTATATAGCGGTATAAGATGCAGCTAGTTGTGAAAGACTTTTTTGGGATCATGGCTACATTTTGGAAGATCACAGGAAGATAGCTTCAAGAAATTACTTTGGCATAAACAATGTATCATTATTCAATCCCACACTATGGTTTCAAATACATAGAAAGATATGGTCATAAATCATAACACTACAATGAACAAACCACTTCAAAGGGACAAATACAATAGTATCAAAATATAATTATCAAAATAAAAAAAATAACAAAACGAAAAAAAATATTTACATTGTCTGGATATGATTTGTACTCCACAAGGAGAATACAATTTTATTTTTTTTCATGGAATAAAAAATTATTACAATTAACTAAAACTTATTAAATAATTCAAGTTAATAAATATAGAAGAATCCATCAAGTAAAACTAGATTCCATGTATTTTAATCTCTATGAGGAGTGATTCTATATATCTCATAGCTTCACAACTATCTCTCCATTCCATCAAAGGATCCCGCAACCTAAAATCATTCACCTAGTACATTTTGAGAATTATATAAATAAAATGAGAAAAACATTATGTTTTATTCATTAATAAAATAGTATATTATCTTATGAAAAATACTATAAGAGTAAAAACTTACGTACTCTTCAATTAGGGAAAATATATGAATGACCTTTTCATTTCCCACAATACTTCCATTATAATATATTGTTGGGTAATATGTGATTTTCATTTTCTGACTGCACCATCCAGTTACAGTAACTTCTATTCTTATAAACATTTCATCTACTACTCCATTATTGCAATCAGTGTTCCAGAAATTACTCTTCTAGAATTTATCCTTCTATATTGACTATGTTTTGGAACCTAAAACCGGATTTCACAGACATAGATGAAACCTAACAATCTTCAAAATTAGGAATTTTATTTTGGGATTCACTATTGAGTCCCCCATAAACTTCTATAAACCTATTTCTATTATTAAAACTGTTTTAACAGATGTATGGTTCCCCTATAATGATTTTATTTATCCTAGATCAACTGAGGTGAATATACCCTAAAAACACTCTTGACAATGACCTTTTTTAGTATATCTACCATATTTCGAGTCCCTTCAATATTTCCTTATATCCAGTACTCTATTCCCCAAAAACATATAGATAATGTGTTAATTCCTCAAAATATTCTTTATACAAGATTGAAACATCATATTTTTTTACTAATTGATTCACAGTATGTGATTCAAAAAAATCTCATCATATTTCAACCTTCTGAGATCATTCAATGTCCCCTTCAACCCAAACAACTCATTTCCAACTTCTATTAAAGAAATATAATCTACTTTTATTATTTAGAGTGAAACTATGAATTAAATCATTAAAATTTGACACTAATCCTTTCTTCTGAAATTGAACACATATATAGTGGTTCTCGTTCAAGTGTAAAAATATCTCTCAAAGTATGACATAAAAAAACTTGGAAATGAATCATCTATTTTGAAGGAAATTTTTCATGCTTCTAGAACCATTTAATTTCTATAAAATCCACTTCACAACAAACCAATATTATCTTATGTGATTCTATGTGTTCCTTCTCCTTTCTCAATTTGAAATGTTCAACTATGTGTGTGGTCATTGGTTTTACCTTGACCGTGATGAAGTGATACACCAATTTATAGATGTTATCCAAATAATTTAGTTACAATGTAACGAAACATAAGTCACTCAAAATCCTCATCCTATTATCCATTTATTAAAACTAGTGTTAATAATTTGAAAACTTCTGGACAATTAAATCTTCATCACATTGACCCTTTCATTACTGTATTGGAAATATGAATATTAAGAGCATAGTTAAGTGGTATGATGTATCTCCTATCATCAAACACCAATAAATAACAAAAAAATATTTTTATTTATCTGGATGTAATAAAACATCACCATGAAGTTATTAAACTTCCAATTCAGTTGCCTTGGTTCCATGTACAAAGGTATGAAATTAATTTTTGTTACATGTATCTAATGGTCGATGGAGAACCCAATTTCTTAAAAGAGGAAAGATATTTGAATGAAATTAATTAGTAGTATTTATACACGAGGGATGATAATTATTTCCTCCATGTGTATGGTACATGGGGGAAAATGGAGAGGCCTGACAGAAATAAATTTTTTCAGAAATAATTGGATGTATAAGATAGAGAACGTAGTAGATGATAGATAGAGTTTCTTGGTATCACTATTTGTGAGAGGGTTTTTTTGTGCATTGATATCTTCCAAAATCCCCCTAAAATATATCTTCCAAAACTAAATTATGAGGAATCAAAGAACTGATAGTTGAGCTCCTGATTTAGAGTCTATAACATAAAAAACTAGGCACCTATATCACCACACTGCAATGTACATACCACTACAAATGAACACAAAAAATAGTATTGGATGAGAATGATTGAAATAGAAGAATGAAAATGAGAAACACAAATTTAACCCCATTGTCCCAAACTCAATAAAATTCAACTTTGTATAATGGGGAATGTGTAGCAGCATCCATATCCTACTTGTTACCTAAAACAATTGAGCCTCATTCTAGTAAGTTTATGATTACCTAGTGTGAAGAAGTGTTGTAGAAGCTAAGGTTGCTCAATTTAAAATAATTTAGAGTTAATATACCAATGGATTGTAACTCCTAGAAACCGGATAATTTATCTCCTCCAATGATTCCACCTAAATAATAATGAATTACTCAACCAATAACGATTGTAATAGATGATGATTCATACTGGAAATCATCGCATAGGATGTGCGCTGGAGGAGGAGATGGTAAGGAAGCCTCAGAGAAGCTTCGGCTGGGAGGTTAGGTGACCGTAGGGAGGTGGGAAGGTCATGTCGGCGGGGAGGTGGGCTGGCAGTGCTGGAGCAGCATAGGCAGGGTGGCGTCGGAGCCACGTCGGAGCCAGCGGGGTGGTTTGCTGGCTGCGTCAGAGCTTAAGGGGGAGGAGGAATCGTGAGAGGATGAGGAATAACGAGGGGAGGATGGGAGGAGGGGAGGAGAAATGGAGAGGGGGAGGAATCCCAAGGGGTGGAGGGTAAAAGGAATATCGAGGATGATGAGGGAGAAGGAATCGTGAAGCGAGGGAGGAGATTGGAGATGCACGATAAAGGAAACCCGATCAAAATAATTTTCACATAAGTTATTGCCACACCAAGCTATTTGGGTGTGGTTGTATCTTAGCTATAGCCAAGGAGCATTTAATGTGTGGCTATAGATCGATGGTTATAGATCATTTTTTTAGTACTGTGATATTTAAAGTCAATGACATGGAGGGATCCATTGTATAATTGTGGTATCCATTAACATGGTGGGTCAAGCCAAATTATATTAATAACTGATGTTGTTTGGACATTGGGTAATGAGTGTTATCCACTAGATAAATTCTAGGAATTATACTTTAAAATTTCCAAACTAATTCTGGGGAGTCTTGTACCATGTAATCTCCGGATAATCACGATATGGAGCCCGAGGAAGTAACCCTTTGTTACATCTATATAAGAACTTCATGTGGAATCCAATAAGATTATTTATGGAAATATAATATTTGGTGTAGATAGATCTAGTTAATAATCTAGAACACACTATGTCATTCACATATATAACATTGACCAAGTTTGAAGGTGGGAAAATCCATTGAAAACCAACCTAATAAATCATGGTTGAATCCTTTGAATGGTCAAAGAATTAAATCCTAAATTTAATGATATATCGAGTATAAACACTTCAAATCACAAAAATGGCCTAAAATGAAAATAGTAAGCCCTTTAATTTTATAATTATTATTATTTATGTAGTAATCATGTTGAAGTATAATTTACATTTATTTATGTCACCACCCTTTCATTAACAAGTTATTGGGGTCAACATGAAAAGTATGTCCAATTAAATACATCAATTCCATAAATTTATATATTTTGTTAAGGTATTTTTTTAGTCAACAGTAATAATTATCCATATTAGCTATCATATTATTTATCAGTTGATTCCAATTTAATTCAATCCATTAGCTTACATTTTTACATGTCAATGTTCAAAAGAGATTCCATGGCTATAAATATTTTTTTTAATGTTATGAAATACATGAAAAATACTATTTCTAATTATATGGTTCCAATTAATCACTTTAAATTAATTAAATCATTTGAAGAAGTCATACAAAACACATTACTAGGTGTTTTAGTATTTAAAATATATAGGGAACATATACATAAGCATGGATCACCCAATAAGTGGATCATGATCAGATCCTTAGACTCTAACCATAATAATGGGATCTAATAGGGCATTTTTATTCCAAATTAAAATTCTAATTTAAATAAAATTGATTTTAGGGTGATGGAGTGGTTTGAACCGGAATGCGGCACAACAGTAAAAATTATAAATTTATGAGACTTTATGTAAAATTCATAAACCATCTATCTCGTTTATAGGATAGTCAAATCATCCCATATCAAGCATTGATTACAGAAAAAAGAGGGAAATCATAAGAATCTTCAAATTCCATGAAAATAATACGTATCAGCTCACATGAATTTAGTATTACTTTTGGAGGTATAAATGACTAAAATAATCACGAGGAATTGAAAACTAACATATATTCTTACAACACACTCAGTGGTTCTTGAATTAGAGCTCATATATAAGAGATATTTTCATGCATATGATGGGAGGAAGGGATCTAGAGTAGCTATTGTTAATTAAAGGAAAAATGAAAAAGAGTATATAAAATAAAATTTGAAAAGGTGTTAAAAAATATCTAACCCATTAATGAGAGGCATTTTTTATTGTACTATTTTCTAAACTATGATCTATCTATGTTTCCTATTATTCTTAAGAGATGAAACCCAAATATTTAGTGTTCTATTTTACAAAAATCATAAACCATTCAAGTCTTAGGCACTATCCAACTCCACACCGCACAAGGCTAGGTACATGGTTTTACAATCCGTGTGGAACATATGCGCCACACCTATACGATAAACTATGGAGGTCTTGCGTGGTTGTGTTCCAGACCATTCATGGTTTATTAAACCATTTGAAAAGACATTATTGGGATGCATGATATCTCATTTGGGATGACACAATTTTATTAAGCGATCTAAAATATCTTATTTTTTTTAAATGTAAACTTCCAAGGCCCAACACTCCAAAAAAAACATTACAAACTTTTAAACACATCATTGACCATAAACCTATTAACGCACATTATTTTTATGAGTTATTTAATTTTTAGAATAATCAATATTTAATTTATAGATTTTTTTTCAAAAAACACTATGTAAATCCTGTGTCACAAGAATCATTGGCTTCTCTTTAACTACACACAATACTCATTTAGCTTCCGTGAAACACAACATTGAGTTTTTACAATAAGAGAGTATATTATAAATATTATTTAATTGTGAATTTTGTAACCTAGATGTTTAACATAGTAAAATTCATTTTTAATTTTTTTAATGTAAATTTTAATGGTTTTACATAAATAGAATATATTGATAATAAAATTCATAAGTTTCCATAAAATATTATTATTTTTGAAAATACTATTTTCTAAAAGTGATGAATTTTTCATTGATGATAATTAATTAAAATAATTTTAATTAATTTTATATAATTAATTCCATAAAATTTTCTTACTTTTTAAATTAGTAATTTCAAAATTATCGTAGGATGATTTTTTGGGATTTTTCCAAAACGATTCATTTTTAATGAATAGAGAAAAATATTATATTTCCATTTAAAACTGCATTTTTGTTCAATATATTTACATTGTTGAATAATATTTTTGTTTAATTTTAAACTATAATTTTTTCAGTAATATATATGTTGAACAAATTTATTTTAATTGAATTAATTTAATAATGATATTGAATAAAAAAGATTATGAGATTATTATCGTTTTCTCTTTGAAAACAAACATTTTCATCATATTTGTGGTATTATTTTTAAATTATCTTTTTTGCACATTTATGAATGTAATTTGGATAAATTAATTCTATATTTGAAATAATTATTATATTTATGTTTTATTATGGTTAACAAAATTTTACCAAAGTGAATAACGAATATAATAAACATTTATTATTATGGTTAAGGTAAAAGTTGGTTTAGCGAAAGTTAAACTAAAAAGTTAAGGGTAAAATAACCTATTGATTTATAAATAATCATTTTTGAATAAATATATGGACCATGGAACAACTTTGGTTTTATAATATTCCATTTTGGACCCCTTCGACATTTGGAAATCATTGGTGTAATTATCTCTTTAAAAAATTTACCTGTTTTGCACCCACCTCACTTATAAAAGGACACCTCTTCTCATATCTTTCAAAAAATTCATAGCTATTTAGTTAGTCCATTTATTACCCAAATAAATTCATAAATTAATTTCCCTAATCCTTTTTTCCTTATATATTACATAAATCTTACCGTGAAAGGCTTTTAGTGCAATCCTAAGGAGGATACTCGATGAAGAGGAAACATTCATCAAATTTTTTTCTTCCTTAGACGCCATCAATTTATTTTATAAATATTATATAATAACCAAAGTATCATCGATATACTATTATCTTATTATTATAGTTTATAACATTAAATTAATCTCACTTCCATCAAATGGGTTATCAAATAATCATTCATGGGTAAGGCTGATTACCGCCAAACGAACTGATGTAATTTAATTGTCCCTTAAAACCTATCAAAGTTGGATATAATTATAGAAAAAATAGGTTATATATTTAATTTAATATATTAATTATTTTTTAGGATTTTTTAATTGTTATATAATACATAGATTAATGTTTAATATTTTTTAGGAATATAATGAGGTTTTTTGTGAGTATAGAGGGAAACTACCTCGCGATGTGATGTGATTTGTTCAAAATTTATGTGGAAAGTATTAAGGAAGTGTTTAATAAAAATATGCAATATAAATGAAATATAAACATTCGAGAAAGAAAATATATGATTTAATTTTCTTTCTTCAAATCCAACAAGATTTTGAAAATTAGCATTCATGTGTACGTACGACCTATCATCTCCATGAATGAAGAATTTCATTTCCTATCACTAAATTTTAGGGAATACTATTAATAAATTTATTATAAATATATATTTTATTTATATCATGTTTTTAATTCAATTTATGGAGAAATCCAGATTAATGTATAAGGAACAAAAATAACAAGACAAAACATATAAAAAAACTGTGCAGTTATTTCCTGAAATGTAACATTAACATAGAATTGTTAATAAATAGGTGATATAATTTTATAGTAAAAATATATATGGTATGATAAATTTGATTATGGTTCTGTGATATATTTATTATGTAATTATATTAATTATATAGTACATTTGAATGAGTACAATGCAATTCAAGACTTATGCTAAGGGGATTTCATGTCTCACTTTTATTTCTTTGAGACCTATTACATATTCACCACTCATTTCCATTATGTAATTTGTACAATACCCTTGGACAAGATATATACTGAATAAAAATTATTGGATGATAATTAATTTTTTTCAAATAGGTTTTTATTTAATAGGGATTATGTTTAAAATGTTACTCAAGAAGTAAGAGATTTTTTATCTCAATATTCCATCTTTGAAATATATATTATGTGATGACAATATATTCATTCATGAGGTGTATATAAAATAAAATCGATAAGGAATATAATTAATATGTTAATCGTAATTATCTTTTATTCTTCATATCATGTTATTCCTTCATAGTCTATAGGTTCATGGTTTCCATTAAGGTAGTGGTTTTAGGTTACAATCTCAATATTAACCAAGATTGTTTTGATCGTGTCTCCAGTTTTAATATTTTAACGCCCTGACCCCAGTTACCCAGAGTCAGTGTATTATTTTAATACATTGGAATAATTCCAAGGATTTATGTCCTGAAGGACCGATTAGTTTAGCAGTCTTGGAAAAAATAGATCACACACATTAATGTTACATTGCACTTTAAGGCATACAAAAAAACATAAATAATCTTTATGAACGCCATTATTCCCTTGGGTTAACCCTAGATATCAATCACATTACACTTCTTGGAATCCTGGGAAAAATAAAACATACAAAGGGGTGATCTCAAATTCTTAGTAAGGGTAGGAAATACGGCAGAAACTTTCAAAAATAAGCATAAACATTTAAGGCAATGTATAAAACTAAAACAAAAGCCTTTTAAACTTGAAATTCAGCATAATATGGCAGAAATAAAATGAAATAATGTCATTTAATTATTCACATGGATATTTTACTAATAGAATAATCACATTAAATATCACTAACCACTTTCATAATGATGGAATGCATAATTCCAGACTATTATAACCACATAGCCAAGGCCTTGTGCCAAGACTACAAATAAGAGTTTTTCAAAGCCTTATGCCAAGACAATAGTTTTTCTCATGAGACCTACTGATTCATCAAGGAGCTATAGTGGGATCCACCTGTCACATATTAAGTCCAATGCATTCCCATATGAAAGGGTTCAAACATAACATAAACATTCATATTAAAACTAGAATACGAAATGTAAATACTTCATCCATAAACCACGAATGGTGTAAGAATAACACATCCACAGTCAAACAAAGCACAAAAACTTCCAAAAAATATGGATGTTTTGTATCATAATAAATAAACATCAAATAAACTTAAAATCCATTAAAGGATGTTTACATGAATGAAATCAAAACTATTTGAGAGAAATATCATTTTTTTAAATCATTTAAAAGTCACACATTTTTTAAGGAAGTAATTTAAAAGATATTTTTGAATCAAAGTGTCCCATACCACTTCGAAACTTTTGAAAAGAAATATCATTTCAAAACATTCATGTCCATATAAATAAATCCTTAAAATCTTTTTGAAAACATAGATATTAATTAAAAATATTTAGAAAGATAAATCTTTAAAACATTTAAAATTATGATTTTGATAAAGAGTACCTTTCATAAATTCTTTAAATATTCATTTTGAAATCATTTAAAAGTCACATAATTATAAAATAAAACATTTACATTGAAAATGTCCTTATATGATATTAAAGGACGCTTTGAAGATTTTATAATGGCAGAAAATAGCTGCACCCACTGTATAAGTTAAAAAAATACATTCTTACCTTAATTCTGTCGAAAAGGTTAAAAAGCACCTTGTTTGGAAAACGACAGAATGGTTCCTTTATAAACATATTATAAAAAGTTAAAAATGGGTATAAATGACATTAACCCATATTCTGTAAAATAGTAAGAATGTTTTGAAATACATTTTTAATAAAAATGGATATGGATGATAAAGAAATCCCAGTAGATTATTACGTATAAACATCCTCGGATAATGAAGAGATTATGAAATAAAACTTTACCAATTTGGTAACTTATGAAACATACACCCATTAAAAGAGGTATCCTACAATGAATATGTAAATACACATAAATTCATGTGTATTAAAAAAATAATACAATTATGGGTAGTACATACACCACAAAAAAGGAAATAGTGGCAATATGTCATGAATCTCACGAGAATAAGGTGTGAGATGAAAACCCCTTACCTTGGACTTTCCTTTAGTCGGGGGTACGTTTAACCTCCTGTACGATGATCATAGTATGTTATTAAATGATAACTGAACCATATTAATATTTATGATATCATACATGATTCATTTATGACTTTATATTATCCATTTAATAATAATTTCCATGTTAAGTTTACATTTCGGGTAGTAATCACTTTCTTTATCGTACATGTTTTAACTTGTCACTCTTGGTTGTATCACTTAGATCATGATTTAAATACTTCCAGAATATAGAACATGATACGTATATCATATATATTTAGAATTTAAATATGTATAATAGACATATATATGAAATGGAAAACACTGTTTATGGAGAAGGTAGTCCATACGTACATATAAACGTTGTTTCCGTTTTCATATAGTATTGAACAGAAGTAAGTGAATAAGATATATGTAAGTACATAAATCCACATATATATATATATATATCTCAAGTAGAATTATTATGTCATATATTACATACTTATTAGTAATATATATTTTTATAATCGTCGATGGATGGTGAACATGGAAATGAATCTCATCGCGTCGTGGAGACGGTAATCCGTACGTACGCACGATCGAAAATATAGGTCTTTTGATATTAAAATAATATATAATTGGATGGTATATCATATATAAAGAATCATTATAATTTTATATTTATTATTTACATGAATTACAAATCATTATTATAACCATCCAAATAACAATATATTGAATAACAAATACACCACAACGTAGAGACAGTAAGCCGTACGTACGCACGTATGGTGACATGTCATTCAAAGGATGGATAGAATACTGAATATGGTTGTACCATTTTTATAATAATATAAAATTATATAGTAGATACTTGATTCATTATTTTAGAATGGTAATAATAATGAAAGAATAAGTGGAAGAAGAAAGGACCTTGAAAAAGGGTGGTGAAATCATTACCTCTTCTTCGGGTTATTCCTTTTGATTTGATCAAAAGGGCTCCTTAGGATGGCTTTATGACTAAAAGAAGGCCTCTATGATTAAGTGAGGGAAGTTGATAGAGTTTTTTGGAAGGGGATTCCCGAACCAAAAGGCTTTGAATGTGTGAATTAATTAGAAGGGACAGTGTCCTTTTATAAGAGTGGTGAGTGGAACCTTTGGAAAAGCTAGAAATAATATTTTATAATAAATTTATATTCTTTTTCTAATGGCTCCAAAGTTGATTATTTAAAGGTTAAGGTGGGTATAGGTCGAAAACCACTCAACCAATATAATTTAGATAGGTTTGGGTCACTATATTAACCTTATCTTTAAGTATTAAGTCTTAGTTATTTAGTTTCACTTTTGCAATGTCTCTTTGTATTTTTATATTATATGGTTATTAAACGTACTATATACATCCAAGAGACCCCAATGTGGTCCATTAATGATAAAATATCATGATATAAGTCTCTTGGCCAAATCGTAGATTTTTATGAATTTAATATCAATTAATAATATAATATATTTTTTAAAAACTCTTTTATGTCAATTTTGACACTATTCAATAATTGACTTTTGTAAAAATCATGACAGAATAATTAATTAGAAAAAAGTTATTTAAATCAATCATAATATGTCATATTATCTTATAAAATAAGTTTATTTCATTAAAAGTATAAAATTATATTTATTTGGGTATTTATAATATCAATTATTTTAATTTTTACACTATTATGGTAATTACTACATCATCATTGTGTCATAAATAAATTAAATTATGTAATGTATAAAAACTGTAAATAAAATATCATTATGTAGGAAATATGTTTAGATTTATAATGAATATTTATAGTCGAAAATAAAAAATATATACCCCTATGTAAAAATTGTTTTTCTAAAAGATATATGCTTATGTCATTTTTATATTTATTTTAACTTAATTAAAATAAACTGTCCCTATCACTTACAAGTGGCTCCATGGGGTCCCAAAATCGTCCCAAAGATGACCATGGTCGGATATTTATCCACCAATAATGTTATGGCACGTTTTAGGGTAATTTAGTAATATTATAATATTATTTGTTAGCCCTTATTTACCAGATTTACCCTTTAACCATGGTAAATAAAATATTTACCGAAATAATTATTCAAAATGTCTAAAAATAAAAGTTACCTATTTACACAATTTGGACATCCTGATTCTAAATATGGAATCCATTTTTTCAAATTCAAAACATAGAAGTGGCAGAAATTAATTTAAAATTAAATCCTGCTGTCAAAACAAAAAGCGTGTTTTTAAGATATAATAACTATCAAAAGATTGATACATGTTTATGTCCCGTTTAATTGTGAAATTATGTCCAATGACCAAAATTGTATTAAATAGTAAAAATATATTCAAAATATACTTTAAATCAACTAAAATTCATAATTTATCACTATTAATTATTCTGATTAAAAATTTTGTTTTTAATTAAAATTTAGTAATTTTCACTATTCATCGAAATATTAAAGTTATCTGAAAAGTACTGAAATTTCACCTTAGGCTAAATTCGATACTCTGAATCCAAAAATGGAGTCCATTTTGAAAGATAAAATTTCTAAAATTTTAAAAAGTAGTTATTACTATTCTTATCGGCTACTTTGATTGGTCGTGGTGTGTGTTAGAACTCGAAGTTGCGTACAACACATGCTACTGTATTATTCAAAGAGAAGCATACCATGGAAGCTCGGGTTGTTACAATTGCCACTAGATATTACTATATAGAATTCCCAGTAATTTTCTTATCATATGGTTATTAATTATAACAAAATGTAATGGTTCCATTTTTTTACTCCTCGGTAATGATGATAATTAAGAAAATATTTTGGATAAAATCTCCCTTCAATTGTAAAACTATTTTCTTACAAACCCACGTTTTCTTAAAAGGATTTAAAAATGTTATATTTCTGTATTAATATTTTTAAAATACATTTCTATCCATTTTTAAATTTTTGCAAAAAATAATAATGAAATATTCATATCATTTTCAAAAAAAATCACATTTTAATTATATCAAAAATATGAACATAGTACTTCTTTTAAAATGTACGGAATGAACAAAAATTTTAGACTCCATGAAAAATAATTAATCTGAAGCTTCATTTATATTTTTATAAAATTATTTTCAATTAATTTTTTTGAATGTTTTTAGTTGGAAAATATGTTTTCAAATAATAAATAATATTTTCCACATGAACTGTATTTTGTGATCCATCATACATATATTCCATCTAAGATGAATTTTTTTTAGGTTTTACCTATGACTTACTGGGGATATGATCCAATTATACCATTACTTTTTTCTCCCAATGATTAATTTTTTTATTTCATTATGTTTATTAAATTAATTTCTCTTCCACAGTGATGATCTATTGTAATGATTTTAATTTTATATAGTTCTTTATTTTTTTAAATAATATATTGAGAAATAATGTTTTTTTATTTGGGATTGAAACCACTTCATCAAAATATGTTTTTTTAATATTGTTGAATGTTGATGAATTTTTAAACCCAACCCAAAAGTTACCGATTTTTTTAGAATATTGCCTTCCATGTGCATTGTATCGGATTGAGTAGAACTGGATGCTAAAGTTTATATATTGATTAGTGCTGACAGGTTTTTAAATCTATTGGTCAAAAAAACCATATATATCAGGCCTGCCAGTTTGAATTTCAAGACCAATCAGAGATGATGTTCGTTATAAAGTTAATAGAATCCAAAAATGAAAGATATTTTTCTTGAATATTGGAATTTAATAGTCAATATATTCAATACATATAAAATATATTACATTTTAACCCTAATATAAATAATGATTTACATATCATTAATTTCGTACAAATAATTAAAAACACTTCTGATAGAATCTTTAGAAGAATGGAAACTATTGGACATCTTTGAATCCTTTTAATAGGTTTTGAAAAATTGGACATTGTTCTTCAGATACAGAAGTACCAGACAAAAAAAATCATCGAATGTATGAATGAGTAATGTTAATTAAGTTTGAACTATATCTGGTTGGACTCACTATCGACTGCAGAACATTAGAATAACTAGAGGTTCTGATGTCGATCCATCAGACAAAATCTATTTTATGAAATGAAATAATACCCTAATGATGATGATTCTAACATGATATGACCCGAAAAGGGTGAGTTAAAATTTGAAGTTGGACTTTCTATTGACATTAATGCAATAGACCTGGAAGACATACTAATCCCTCAGACATGGTTTCACACCAATTCATATAGATGTGAACATCACAATAGTTGTTCTATTAGATAATGAAATTAAATCAGATTTAGTTTCTATTAGAATGTCAAATCAAAATAACCCCCACCATGAAAATAAATTATGATTTAGATTAAGATCTTCCAACATAATGAAATGAGGAAGTTTCATTGTAATAAGATAAGAACGTTCAATCATACAGAATATAATTTAGAAATATGGATATGTGTGATTAATAAAAATACCCATATGATTCATGAAAATTCCAAAAGAGTCGAGTTAGTTAAACATGATGCTATGATATTAAAGAGTTTTAGAGGATTTTGAATTTCAGTTTACGGGAAATGTTTTCCAGTTTCCCAAAATTTTCATTATTTTAGGCATATAAATATATGAATAGTATATTAATACCTTTCTACATTTTCGCATATTAAATTGGTGGAAAACTATAGGGTTTTGTCTAGAGTTATTTATAGAAAAAAATATCATAAGAATATTACACTACTAAATGATTAGTTTACCATACTATGGATGATCATACTCAGGAATATTAGATTGGGAAATTGTGTAAAGTTTTAGAAGTGTACATTGTGAATAGTTTCATCATAACTAGTCTATCGGAACGAGTTATTTGGAATGATCCAGTCTGACCCAAGTTCATCAGAGATATTTTTCAGACCTACTCTTCTGTAGCATAAATATATTGTTGTCAATTTTTTATGGCTCAAATTTTTTTTAAGAAATATTTTTAAACTAATGGGAGTTGGAATAATTGTTCTATCGAGATATAGAATGTGTATAACATGAGTTTGCCTAAGTCTTATTCACTTATTCATAATATTTAATTTTCATAGACCTATAGTAGTGGTCGCAGAATGGATATAGGTTCTCACACTAAGGTCTAACCATTTTAATATAGTGTGCTTTATTTATTTTCATTTATCAATCATTATTCTTTATTAAAATATGATAAGGTGATACACAGTATTAGGTTCCTAGGATTATTTCTAAATTTTGTAAAACTAATAAAAAATTCACTATTGATTTAACCCCCCTTTTTCAATTTCATTTTGATCCTTCGAAACAGTAATTGGTTTCAGATTCAGATTCTCTTATTGAATCATTATCATGGAAAATATCACAAAAAAATCAATAGTAGATGAATTAATTTATTTTATTGAAAATATTAATATATATGGGAAGGTTGGAGGATTATTTATCCCCTATATCATGGCATAGATGTTTTCTATATTGTTACATTTGGGTTTCCACCCATTGAGAATGATGACCTGATGAATTTTGTGGACAAGATAAATATTGATGTTGATGTGAAATCTGGGAACTCTATACTTATGACAATTTCATATTATGTTTATATGAATTATATGAGTTTAAAAACATTACGAATTATATTGGATAACCTGAAAATAAATTATTTAGGGTAATACTTTTGTGAAGGAAGCAATGATGCAAATCTGCTACAATAATTCAAACGTAATAAGAATGAAAGATGAATAAACTATTAATGAATATTTCACTAGGGTAAATGAAATTATTTGCAACATAAAAAGATATGTAGAAGTTCTAGAAGATTAAAAAATAGTTATGAGACATATGAGAAACTTTCTAGACAAGTTTGATACTAAAATTTCACTTATAAAGGTAAATATGAATTTTATATTGATGAATTAAATAACATTCTTATTTTGTATGAAATGAGAAAATCACCAATGTTCAAAAAGATGATGAAGGATGAGATAATGACCCATCCTATAGGGGATAATTACATGACACTCCATTCTTTCATAAAATATTCAATGGGATGGAAACTAGTGCCAAGTAGGCATATCACTAACATGGGATGCTTTAGTATAAGTACATTTACACATGCACACATCTCCAAGACTATACAATCTAGAAATTTGAACACAACATAACAACCATGAATGTATAAATCTAAAGAAACCAAAAATAGTACGATAATAGTTAATAGAAATATATAGGTAATAATATAATTCATCCATAAGGAGTTTGAAAACAAGTCCAACATGTAAAGAATGATTGGTAATAATGTAAAGATGCCACAAGAACAGAACTTAGTCATTCTGGTCACACTATGAGCTATCTGGTGCTTGTCTGTCTAGGAATCTATCAAAATTTCAGTATTCTTAAAAATACATGCAACATCCCATCACTCGTCATTGGCCTGAGTCGAGGAGAAAATTCTAATTGGCCTTAAGAGACATCCCTGAGGTTCCAAAGGATGGCAATGAATGTCGAGGGCTTCATGAACAGTTGTGGATGAGTTTCCATTTGAAAATTAAACAACCAACCAAACAAGTCAAAACCAAAAAACCTATATGATGTAAGATAGATTTTTATTTCCATTCAACAACATGCAAACAACAACAAATACAAAACCATACTAATACTAAATCAGAGTACAAAGATGAATACCAAAACCAAATGACTCAAGATAGTAAAAAATGACTCAGTACCCCCATTCCAAGCTCTATCTCCACCACAGCCAAATGATCATGATGAGCCACTAATAGAATTTGACACTTTACCATTACATATGTCTCAAAATACAACACCTACAAAAGAACCCAAGTTCCAATGTAGGGGTGAGTAAAAATAGTTGTTAGGATTCCCCTAAATGACATCCCTACACATTCAACTATGATAGAACAAGTTATCACATTCATAAAATGAAATTTATTTAAAACCATTAAAATAGTTTAACTATTTCCAACATTCCAATTGATCCTTTACAAAATCATTTTAACCTAAATTAAATAATTTAAATATAATTCTACTAAACAAGTTATTTAACATTTCATATTGGACAAAACCATTTCAACTCACAAAAACCAATACATTTAACTCCTCACACACACAAAACAACCAAACAAGGTTTGTGTTAACAGTAGTGTTATAAATTCACATCCAACAACATATGATTTTTATTGTTTTACATCAAGAAGACATCCCAATTCTTTGAGTATGTTACTTCGTGACCACTAACCATCCCATTATAACTCAATATTTACCATTAATTAAAAAACCGTGTATGATAACAAATTACAAAATATCATATCAATAAAACTACATAATTTTTTATAACCATTTCCCAAACCTTTTGCCATGAATCAAACCAATCAACTGATATTAAAAATAAAAAATTTAAAATACATCAACGAATAATTATTCCCAACAATATCATATCTCTACCAAAATCCATAAATGAACACCAAAGTGGTTTTACACAATCATCACAAAATAATTTAATAATAAAATACAATAAAACAATTAATTTAACAACAATACCTTTAAGTTATAGAAATAGGATTCATGAGTGAGGCCACCTACAATTAGTGTTTTGGTAAAAACAACCAATGAAACAAATGGTCACCAAATCTTGGTAAAAACATCACAAAACCTCCTCAGATCCTACCCCAAACATAAATAATGGAAAATGTAACCATTTTTGAAAATAAAAAAACACTATATCTATCTGAAATTGATGTAGACCTATGAAACTATAATACAGGGGAGAGTATATCTAAGGAAAACTTAGAAACTACCATTAAGAGAGACCTAACCAGGAATATATGACTTCAAACCACAAATAAAACCTCTCCAATCACATCTCAAAGGATGAGGATAGGTTCCCTAACCATGTGGCTTATAAAATATTGAGTTATTATTGATATGGGGATCAAATTGGGTTTTTAGGGTTAATAACAAGTGAGGTCCGATTAAAAAATTGTTTTTAATGGATTTCACAGTTAGTTCTCACTGTTAGATAAATTGTGAGCTAATCATGAGAATAGTACTAACTCAAAAGGGAACCTGACACATTTTCCCACATGGTCAGCCAAACCATGAGAAATCCATGCCAAATTCCATTTTCACATGATTCATTGTTATATTTGGGAGCATGCAAGTTTTGGAAACTATGCACTGACACCCTTTCCACTTCCTCAACGTGCAAAGTGTCCAACAAGTGTTTCATGGTTTTCACTAACAATGCTCAAACCATCCCCCTTAGAAAAGCCCTGAAGCCTTCTTAAAAACCATTAAATGATACCAAGTTTTACCAAAGACCTCTATCATGTGTCCCTATATGAATCATGATGGAACTATACAGTCTTAACCCACACATGGATGATATTTACCTTCTTGGTAGTTTATCACACCAAATATGGGACCATCAGTGATGACTAACCTAATTATTTCATGAAATGTGGTAACCTATATGGCTTCCATATGAAGCCTTTAATAATTCCATACTGATGGGGGAACAAAATCTATTATCATACGCAAAGAATAATGTTTCTAGGTCATCCTCACAACAACCTCCAGTGTCCAACATGTTACCTTATAACATCTCCTCGAAACATGAATGATTTGATAAATCTGGTCATTAGTTTGGTGGTGAAAGTTTTTTCTCAATCGTAACTAGGTCCAAAAAACCTCCTTCAATACCATATAAAATCGCGATGTGAGCTGGGCATGGAGCTCATAAATGATCTTCGATGGAAACCCCGAGAGTCTTACTATTTACATCATAGAGCTGTGTCCTAGTATCTATACTGAGATACTTTCCTGAATAGCTAAGATGTGGGATGACTTGGTTTTTCATTCTATGATCACACAGATGGAATTATGTCCATTGGATGTACATGGTAAACCCATCATTAATTCCATTGGTATACCACCCCACATCAAATCTATCTATTCATGGTTTTGAGAAAAACACATCGAATCTTGTTTCATAGACTTAACATTCAATAAAGTATTGCATTGAGAGACAAACTCTGAAACTCCTTTCTTCATCCCTAGACATAAAAAATGAACATGGATCTCATGTTTTATCATTGGAAGACCTAGAATTACTACCAACAATGTTGTATAATACTCTCCCAGAACTACCTCCCGCAATGTCACTATTACAATTTTGTGTCCTCTAAAAAGAAATACAAGCTCACACCATCAGATAATCCAATAAGAGCATATCCAATGTATATATGAGTACATAGGGTATCATAGTTAGCATTCCCATGTTACTCATCCCTAACTAAATTAATGAGTAGTGGGATGAAAAATATTGAATGGAGGTAATCAATTTCATCGCTATCCAGAAAGGATAACAGAAATGAGGTCAATTACTCTAACACCTAATTTATTAACATTGAGAAAGATCTACTGATGAGCACATCTACTACTAAATTCTCCTTCCCTAGAATATTCCCAATCTCGATGTCATATTCCTAGATGAAGGTAAGTCATTTACTCTGACTCAAGTTGATATCCGTCGAAGAACAAGTATATTTGAGACATTCTTGATATGAATTAAACATAAACCACTCTCCCATATAGTAGTGTCACCACCTCTTAAGTTTGAATAATAAACCTACTAACTCAAAATCATGGTTCATGAAGTTCATCTCATGTGGTCTGAACATCCTTGAACCATAGGCAATTAAACATACTTCTACATTATAAAACAACCAATATCTGTTAATAATGCATCGTAGAATACCAAATACTCCACACCCTCCTCTAGAAATTTCAATATAAGATCACTTGTCTAACTCTTACTCAATAGTTGAAAATCCTGCATGCACAGCTATATCCACACTAAAATACAAACCATTTTAGTTAGAAGATTTCATGGGTGTTGATATCATGTAGAAATAAGGTATGAATATCTGGTAACAATCCACCAACAAAAGGAAGATTTATATATTCTTCACATTCTTGGGTGGATCCCAATTTAACACTTACTCGACCATAGAATAGTCTACTACAACACCATATACTGAAATAACATGTTTAGGAATGTGGACTTCTAGAATCTATAATTTTCACATCGATATTTTTCTGTAATGTTGGTGCTCTCAGAGTATGAACAAAACATTCCTTATGTGTCTCACATGCTCCTCCACAGATTCTTAGTACAAAAGGTTATCATGGGTGAATACCACCAATAAATAACCTAATAAAGGATTAATGATCCAATTTATAAGACCCATTACCACTAATGTGGTATTCTTAATGCTGATGAAAATTACCATGTACTCATTGTGACTATAGAAACATATGAGTGGAATCATTGGTATATTCTCATCCCATACTCAGAACTGGTGACAACCTGAACCGAGTTCAACCTTCGATAACCATCATTCCCATATATACTGATCAAATATTTAATCAATCCTTGGTAGTGGATAAATTTTCCACACGATCACTTGATTTTTCACTATTATTATACACACAACCTCATACTGCCATCATCCTTTTGTAAAAAAAACAAGATACGACTACAGTGAAACACTAGGTCTAATATAACCCTTGCACTACATGTCCTTCAATTGACCCCACAGCATGAGTACCTCTGTGGGAGCCATCCGATATACTAGTACAGATATCAGTGTCATCCTGGGGTGGAGATCAATGTAGAAGTAAATCTCTTGGTAGGGAGATAAACTTGGAACATTCATAGGTAAGATCTCCTCATGCATCTCCACCACTCTAGGAAACTGGAAACTCATCACATCAATTTCATAAAGAGTCATGTTATCCAACTGATGAGTAATTGGATCCACCTACCTATGAATGAGACCATCCTACTCTAACTGGGTATTAATTTCACTGAAAAAGGATTACATTATCCCATCACTGTGGAAACACCACATCCCCTGCCTGAAATAGTTAATATGTGCATAAACTATGGATAACCATTTAATTGTAAAGAGGATTCCATTTGGAATAATTGATACTAAAAATACATCCATAATATCTTATCACATCTATGAGTCATATTACATGGTCGGTATAACTGTGTGATAACTGAGTCGTCTCCAATTGGTGTATCCAACTATAAAGGTGGATCCAAGAGATATACCATATTATCTTTGTCTTGAAAAAAATGGAAAGAAAATTATTTATATAAATTTTGTCTATTAGTAATGTATATATGGTATAAAAGGCATTAATTGTTCCTCGTATCATTCTCAGATCCTTTGGATCACAATCTTCAACCTCCTGTAGTTGTCCCTTCCCCTTTCCTCTAGCTCCCTAAGCATGGAAGGGACTACCCGGTGTGGTTGTGGTAACAAGTCAAATTATATGCCTCCTTCATCTTCCCTCTTAACTCCTCTACCACATCCACTGCCCTATATTACTACATGATTCTACCACTACCTTAGTAGTGGTGGCCCATCCACAATCCCTCTATCAGCTAAAAAGTCTATTGAAAATTTTCATGTAAAATTTCCCCTCTCATAACATTTTTAGAGCTGACTATCCTTGGAAAAATGAGACCAATAATGTGATCACTAAACCCTAGACCCTCTATCCTAGGACCTCTTCAAGAAACATAATTATTTTCTAGGTCCCAAAGTATAATGTCAACTCCCTTCTACTACGGTCTATTATCTTGTATACCAACTAACAAAATCCACGTGTTGTAACTACTCGTCCATGAAATTACCAGCCACCAAGGCTCACTCTAGTACCCCATCATAAGCATGAATTCATATATGGAAAAAACTATATCATATGTCTCAATGCAGGCCTCTCTTGAGGGGATGATCCCTAAATAATTGTTCACAATATATATTTATTGATTTAAAGGAGTGGTTTTTAAACCATGATGAATATATAACTACTCTCATGAGACCCTTTTGGAGGTCCAGAAGCTCCTGGGTATGAAAATAACTCTACATAGATGGAGAAAAATCCCATCTGAAAATGATCCCAAACTCTGACCAAGGTAGATTGTCAACATCTTGAGACAGGGTCACTAACCCCCACAATCGTTCTGTAAATCTGTTAAGAAGGCTCACTTCTAGGATAACCAACTGTTTTGATGGTGTCCTAACTATACATTAACCTCAGGTAGCATCTTCAAGATAGTCCTCATCCTCCAATCAATTAGGCTCACCTCATATGTTGATGGGCCTCTTTTGATAAAACACATGATGTTACCTCAACCTTTGAACCTCATCCACTAGTGTTGGAGGTACCATTATCTACCCAATAGGTGGTGGTACAGTTGTTTCACCACCTAGCGGTAGCACCTCTATAACTAGTCTTTGTATTGATGCCTCGTTACTGAATGGATGAAACTCATTTTATTGATGTTGGATCCTAGATGAATTGATTCATAGAGGCCTCATAAAAGTAGTAAAGATATACCATGATCAATGTGTATGTCTATAAAGATCACACATGAAGTACATGGAAAAATAACCTATTCGTTTATGATTCAGGTTACATTTTTTAGGGAAACCAGTGTTCTCATGTACCATGTAGAAAATACGGTGATATATTTATTGGTGAATGGATATGACAGTCCTTATACCAATATTATAGTCTCTGTTCTGAAATACAAACTCGAAACATATAATTCTACTGGCCATAACAATCTAACATACTCTTAGTACAATATTAGAACTTATTGCTCTGATACCACTCTATCACAACCCATTCAAGTGGGGAATGTGATGTGACTACCATATCTTGACTCCAATGGGCCATGGGTTGGATAATAACACAAGGTTGGAATATCATTATCATGGGGGGGGCTTCTATAGTGTATCTATACCCACACACACATCTCCAGGAACATAAAATAAATAAATGTAAAAATAAATAAATAAGTATGCATGTATGTATCTAAATCCATCAACTAGAGTACAAAATGAAGTATTGGAATTTAAATAAGACTAAATAAAATTATAAAAATATATATTTTAAAAACATTTCCATCCTATATAGAAATATATGGACGTCTATCAATATGATGTAGGAACAAAAATCTGTCTATCCAGTTTCACTAAGCATTTCCTGGTCCTAGTCTATCTAGGACTCTTTCAAAATGGGCAAGCTTATGAAAAATAGAAGGCACATTCAGGAAAATCCTGGTCTTGGGTGAGTATAATAGTACCTAGTACTACAGCCTAAAACCACAAATAATGAAAAAAAATAATTCATGAATCTCTACATAGTTATATTTCAAAAAAACCCAATAACAAGAATATCCAAATATTATAAAAAAATGCACATAGTCTAGAGGTATGTCACAACCATAATATTCTAACTTATGAGTCTATATTAAAGCATCCACAAAGATCTAATCCATGAGAACACACTCTTACGCATGACAACACAGATGAAATCCATTTGATATGTAATTTTCATCGGGTCTCTCAATTAGAATTAATTGTTTAAGATCAAAAGAGATATGATACATAGATGAGGTTCACTCTTAAGGCCATGGGGTATACCAAAAAATGAATCTATTTTAACCTTCTATCTAGATGATAGAATCTTGTTTACTTTTTTAATGATGATACCATTTACTCAACCTAGGGAATTAATAAGAATTGATGATCTCAATCTAGAATTCTCAAAAGGATTCCAACAACATTATCTAAGAAGTCATGTGGAAGGGATCATTGTACATTTTGTAGGATGTGATTTTGTACAAAACCTTAGGAAATGTATATTACTAATGCAACCTATCTAAACTTTTCCATGATGTATAGTAAAAGGGATCCATGCCAGGTTTTATGTAGTAAATGATGTGTAGAAAGGTTACAGTGTGTGTTCCATGACCCTAGATCCTGCACACGTAAAATTATTGTGTATCATCCCATGTCTATAAAATAGTACATGACTTCTCAGATTCATGTGTACTCTACCTTTGTACTAGTTCATGGATTATCATGTCCACATGTCCAAGATATGTCTATATAGGGTATTACATAGTGTTCTTCAACCATATTATCCCAACATGTACCTTTGTGCCATCGATGTCGACACCGAATCTCTAGGAATAGATCTCATGCCATGTGAAAGTGTTATATTCCATGTGATAGGGTCACATGTCAGGTGATACATAAATATTTATTGAGTGAATTTATTCTACATCGGATGGCCCACATGGTTTATAACTCCGAGTAACATGTCGTCTTATTTGGTTTTACAAGAATTCCAAATCTGGAATCCCTATTGGATTATGTGCCTCCATCCTCTAATCTTATTTCATGCCTTATCAGAAATAATCATGGTTTCATATAATCTAAAAATATTAATCAATAAACAATTTATTCTAGCCATCAAATTCATTTGGAATATAGATATATATGGAATTATTTATTATGTGTTAAAGAACATTGAAGATTGAGAAATTAGGTATCCAAAACCATCTTATTCTCCACTGCTTCCACATTCGTATCATTCCAGTCATGTATCTCTTATTTAGAATTGATTCACCATGAAATTAATGTGAAATGATTGACTGACTGACTGAAAATTATTTTTTATTAAGAAAACACTTTTCTTGGAAAAGTGAGAAACCATAAAGTTCAACAAACACCAATAAAACCCCAAACAGGATAACAGAAACAACCTCTTCCAAGCATAATCATCAACCACCATCTCCAGTGAAGGACTAATCAGCGATCCCATGAAATCATGGTCCCTCCTAATGGAAAATCCATCCCTCTTAGTCAACCAAATCCCAAATGACCTGCAGAGGAGATAGCAGCGTGCTCAAGCCCATCTGGTCCGATCTGACTCTCACACATTTCCACACACATCAAGGGAGAGTGCACAACCAAGCATTAGTTAGAAAATGAGTAAGCAGAATCATTGAAACCCAATTGAATTCTGCAAGAGTCTGTATCCCTAAACAACTTTCAGGATATATTGGATACCTGATAGTTTGGATCTCCCCCTATCAGGTCTTCAAATGAATAATTCAGTTTATTCCAGACCTGAATGTACTCCTCGAGCCTGATCAACCCCTTATTGAAGCCCCAAACCAGGATCGTGTCCTATTTTTCAACCCAAATATAATGATCCTCATTATGATCCACTTCGATATTCTGACCCATCATCTTGGCAGTATCCTCTTCCGAGGAATTCAGAAATAACACATGTTATGTCACCTCATCATTCGAACTCAAAATCAAATCCAAGCGTAGTTCAGGCTGACCAGGTGGTTTTAGTTGGAACCTGCCCTCGCTGTCCAACATCGCATCCATTTTCTTTTTTGATGACCGAGTCTTCATAATAGGAGGAAAGGAGGAATAGTCCTTCCTACTCATCCTCATCCTATTACTCTTGTTGCTCCTCGAACTAGACTCCACTTCAGAAAAACCCTTACTGAACTCAATGAGTTCTTGCTCCCTGCCTCCATTAGTACAATCTGGGTAATCATGCCCAATGATCCAACCTTCCATATTGGAGCCATCGAGGATCCTCCTACTGGATTTACCTTCCACAACCAAAATATAGGACTCATCTTTCGACTCTACCGCAGCATGTCCTTCAAACATGTTGCTCAAAATGACTAGGGTCCGGGTTAAAGAGTCTTCACCCCCTAGCAGATTTCTAGGGCCCGAACACCCTGCTTCCCCAATACTGGTCTGGAAAGGCTCCTCCATGACTGTCCCTTGCAACTGAAGAGGGTCACTACCCAGGGAAAGTGCCACCCCACTGTCCCTTTCCTTTCCATTAACAACTGCTTCCTCTTCCCCTGTCCCCTCATGAATTGTAGATTGATTCACAAAGGGTGGATCGACATCAGTAGGTTCCAACACTGCAAACCGATTAGGAGAAAGGGAAGACAAGCCACTAGTCCTCAACATCTCTGCATCAGAAAAGATAACCTGATAAACATTCTATGGAACCACTAAAACAAATGGATGATCAAAAACCATGCCCATGTATTGAGGCTGAGGATTCTGATCCTCCTAGCCCATGATAAAACCACTGGCCGCAATGAAGGTGGCCACAGGTCTGGCAGGATCACTTACAGGGAGAAACGTCGTCGCCAAAGCCCCATCCCCATGCCCCTGACTCTCTTTTCCCTTACTACTGGACGCCTGGAATCCACCCAAATCCTTCCGAAGATGATCAAACACTGCCTCCACCTGAGGTCGCAAGACTTTTGAGGAATACTTCAAGTCTGAGCCTGAAGGCCTCACCCTTCCCGAGCCATTAGGATCCACCGCAGAAGGAATAGCATGACGGGTCATCCCCACCCCATGTGGACTAGGTGGCACATACTGTTGAACACCCCAAGGCACCTCAACATGATCAAGGGTATCCGAAGACACCTCCCCTGACCCCTGTTTGCGCGCATCAGGATCAGAGCCATGGACAGGATGGGCTCCACCACCCTCAACCTGAACTAAATCAACTTTATCCACCGATGAAGTATCAACTAAAACTGCCAATGACCTTTTGCGACACTCATCAAAACAGTTGCCATGTCTATGGCAGAAAAAACAGAATGACGATCAAGAATCATAAAAAATACTTTGAACATACTTGTATTTTCCCTCAATCACGATCCAAACCTTCTTAGGAGGAGTTTGGGAGAGCTCCATTTCAACACAAATATGTGCAATGATCGGGTTCACCATAGAATCAGTTAGCCGATCCGCACAAAGGAAATAGCCCAAGGAATTACCTATTGAACGAAGGAGAGCTAGATTCTGAAAGGGAAGCGGTATACCCAGAAGCTGAATCCAGATTGCCGAAGAAGAATAATCACGATTCATGTTCAAATCAAACGTCCAACTATGTAGATGGAAAAGAAACCCTCTAACATATCTATTTGCACGAGACCAGGCCAGATCCATGTCGCCTTCATCAGGGAGGAAAATAAGAAATTGGCGTGACCCAAGGAGTCTGAAGACCGCTCGATGAACTAATCCCAATTACTGATTCACGTTCCTATCGAAAACCTCAACCGGAGGACTTCGTCGAGCGAACATTGCAACCAGGGCTGTGAAAAGAAGTGGAGAAGCTTCGGCGAATTCCTAGGAGGAAACCAGAACAACTAGATGACCATTGAAGATTCCAGGGACCTTTGGAGATACATCGATGCTAGGGAAGAAGGAACGCCTCTTGGGTAATGAAACCCCATGTGAGAGATCATGCCCTTCCCCCTGAGGAGGAGGGGGCATCACCATCGCCATGGAAACTAGGGCATCACATCTGCCGCGAGCCCGAGAATCTCCGCCCCCCAATATTCATTAGTGATGTGAAATGATTGATTCATCATAATATTTCCAACCAAAGTCCACATGAAGAATTCGTGTGATGATAAAAGTATCAATAGAGAAAATCATAAGAAACAAATAAGAGGAATGGACCATGGTTGATGTTTTTGTTGACCTAGATAGATTTTCATCAGAAAAGATAAAATAAATCAACAATTATAATGTAATTATCTAGATAAAATCCTCGTAAATAAAACTATGATGATCGGTCCATGTATCAATCTATTGGTCACTTGATTCACATTCAATATAGAAATCATGAATGGGGAAATAATAAACATCAAATGAAATTCCCTATCTCAATTAGATCTATCACAATTGGAGAATTATGTGGCATTATAGTCATTGGATTTATTTTCGACTTCTGTTGTGCATTTATTGTATATCCACGGTCTGTTCATCTTTCTTTTAAGAGATATTACCCAACAGTAGTATCAAATATCTCTTTAATGGATCTGGGGTTTTGTAGATAACACTTGGAATTCATCTTAGCATTATATTTAATGAATTTTTCATAACTTCATCTAAAAAATTTATGTAATTTTTTTTAAATTTTATATTCATTTTATGCCTTTAATACACATTTTACAAACACCTTTTGATGACCATGTTTAAGACATTCCAAGAGTAAATACTATATTCTGAACTCAATGGTTGCCTCAGTTTTAGGATATTTTCCATCAATTAGATGTTTCTCTACTTTTTTAGGACAATTTTGTGCATGTTCTATTTAATATATTTCAATGTTTTATTCTTAAAACATCATACCTCAAAATTAAATGTCATCTAACATCCTAATATCGATACTAATCCTTAAAATTTCCAATAATCAAAAATGAAAAATATAATTTATTAAGGACAAAATAGATTTTGAAGCTGTGAGAGATGTAAAAAATTAAAGATGTTGAACATTAAAATATTTGTTATTCTAAAGATAAGGAGGAGGATGAGTTAAATGCAAAAATGATGTATATTTTCATAAAAAAGCAATTTTAGTGGAAGAGTAATTAATGGTGGAAAAATTATACAATCATGTTTTTAATGTGGCGGAATTGGACACATATTATTGAGTTATCTGTATATGAATATTGGAGAACATCGATATGTTTTTCACTAATAACATAGATGTAATCAGTAAGAGAAATTTTTTATATATGAATAGAAATCCAATAAATATTAGAATAAGTATACTAAGGACAATATATTTATGTAGAGTGTGAAAGTTGTATCATAATAAACTAAAAAAATTAATCAAAATATGAGAGTTTGGAAAAGTTTAAAAAATTCATTGAAAATGTATATAAAATAGATTAATCATCAAATATTGATGAATAAGAGGTGAAGAATATTATAAATAGTATTAGCTTAGAATATAACATGTTTAATGTCTTTATAAAAATAGATCTCTTAAGTGTGAAATCATAATGATTTTGAATGGTAGAGGAAAAGTTACTGAAGGTAAAAAGAATTTGTCATGAATTTAATGGAATACATCCATTAGATATTTAGTTATAAACATAATGTTGTTTAATAGGGAATGATGGCTGATGATCTTAGTATGATGTTTACATAATTGTAAGAATAAGTTAAGAAGTTTCAATCAAAACATCTTGAGTCAGCATGTACCTAATGTAAAATAAATGAAAACAATAATAATTAAATATATGTAAAATAAGAGTTTTGTAATGTTGTTCCTAAATCTCAATTAACGAATCATATGGAGTACACACCATCTAGAAATAATATTTCATGTGATCTTTCATTATATCATGTGATACGACAGGTCATGGAAGAAATGGACAGTGAAGGGATGTGAGAAACAGATCAAATTTTAAAAATTAGAAAATTCCTTTGCTAATAATGTTGGTCCACATCTAGAGTATGTTCAAGTAAGAAGATTTCCTCAAACATAATAAAATTTCTATGGAAAAATATTTTACTTCAATATAAAATCCTATTATGATTGTTTTTCTAGTGCCATGGAAACAACAAACGTAGATATTATTAATTTTCGATTAACCTGCCACCTGTCAAAAAAATGGATTAAATGGATTTCATGAAATATTGAATTTAAAATGTGTAAATATCATAAATTTTAGAATTTGTAATTGGTAAAAACATAAGATGATGTGAAAATTCCAAAAAAATCAATTTGAATGTCTATAAGATGTTTTTGGATGATGTGATCATGATAATCATTGCTCCAAAATTTGTATGACACTCCTTCCAGAATAAGTTTCTAATAGTATATAATAAGAGGAGGGTGGAAATAATAATGTTGAGGAAAGATATTATTTAGAAAACATTGAAATCATGTAATTTGAAAAAGCCAGGATACATGATATTGGTTGTTCATACCACATGGATAGTGATAAACAAATCTTGAAACATATTGAAAATCATGATGGTTGTTTATACCTTTGGAAAAGATAGTTCATTACAAATTAATTGAATCAGAATGGATGAGATTTAAGAGTAATATTTGAAATCCACGAATGTTTTATTGGTTGATTGACTAAAAAATTACTTATTTATTATAAGACAATGTTTTCTTGGTGGAAAATGGTTGGGTTTTTAAAATTATTCCTATAACACTAGAAGAATTGAAGATGGAAAAAAATAGGGACTAGTGGTGAAAAACCAGTTGAAGCCATTTTCAGATTAGATAATTTAACAACTGAGTTATCTAAGTTTTTAATATGAGAAGAAGTTGTGACAACGATTACATGTCCAAATTGGGCCAAAAAGTATCAAAATACACTCTAAAAATGATGGAGTATGAAATTCACTATAACTAAAATGAATATAAGAATTTGTTTTTGTAACTTTTTAGAATGGAAAGATGGATAGTAAAAGTCATAATAATGTTGGAATTGAGTCTATCTGACCTCTTGAGCATAATCATTCATTCTTATGTAGGATGATTTCAAATGAATCATCAAAAGGTTATTTTTAATTTATCACCTTGATTGATGATTTTACTCAAATGACTAACATCATGTATCTGAATCCCATGTTAGAGGCAATTTAAATTCATATTTTCGTTAGAAAAGATGTTGGGAACGAAATGAGAGTTTATATAAAGAAGTTGAGAACAAATAATGCTACATAATTTACATGTAATACTTTTGAAACTTTTATGATAATGTATGGAATTAAACATCAGTATAGTAATCCATATAACCAAAAAGAATTATAGTAATATAAATGATGGTGATAATTATGGGGGAAATTTTATGATTAATGTTAGAAGAATGAAAATATTCAATGTTCGATTGTTGTGAAGATGTTAGTACAACTATACACGTTCAGAAAATATGTTTGTTGACGCTGGAAACCAAACTGTCTTCTTATAGAATTTGTTATAACAAAAAACATTCATTTGTGTACTTCAATGTTTTTTGGAAGTCCTTGCTTACTTAGAGTCAAAAATAAAAATCATAGAAAATTTGATGAGAAATCTGAGGAAGGATCTTTTGTGTGTTATTCACCCAATTGAAAAAAGTTATAAGTTTTATAAAAAATTATAATTTTTTTACTCATTTTTTGTGAATATTTTCGAAATTAAAAATTCCTCAAAAAATGTTTTTAGGATAGTTGATGAATATAAAAGGAAGATTTTCAATGAATGTGAGAGTGATACAAAGAACACATATCAAGATTTAGAAGGATAATGTGATAAGGAAAGTTAAGTTGGAAGACTGTCTTTGAAATTTACTATAGTAAAAAAATAGACCACAAATATTCTTGAGAATTAGAATGCTCATGTTTATAATAGAAGAATGTTGAGATAAGAAAATCGGACATGAATTATTTCAAAATTTGAACCAAAATTAGTTTTAGAATAGTTAATAAAATATAATCATATGATTATATTAATAAATGATTGGATAAAATTGATAAATATGAAACATGGTATCTTATACCACATTAAAGAGGTAAAAAAAATTCTATCCAAAATTGGTTTATAAGAAAATGTTGAATAAACATGGATACTTTTCTATAATAAATGAAAGGATTTTTTATAATGGCTATGTACGGGTGGAATGTGTCAATTTTGGTGAATCATTTTAAACTATTGTTTGGATGAAAACAATTAGAATTTTTCAATAAGTGGATTAACAACAAAATTGAAATGTATAACAGATGGATGTAAATTAAGCATTTCAAAATATTGAGATTTAAAAATAACTTAACATTGATAAAACCTGTGCTTTTATACATGATAATGATGGAAAAAATTAGTTTTAATAAATCATTGTGTGTGTTGAAATAGGTCCAACTTTTTTGTATTAAAATCATGAATGTTTTTTGAGAATTTTGAGTTTTTATAAAGAAAAATTTAATAATGACTTATAAGTGAAATAAATAAACTCAAGAACCCTTATTTAGATGGTGTATGTGGATTATATAATTTTTATTGAGGTTTAATAGTTGTTTGTAAGGAATTATCTGAGGAAATGATGAAGAATTCTGAAATTTTATTGTTGGGATAATTAAAGTTATTCCTTTGATTATAAGTTCATAAAAAAGAAAAGAAAATTATATTATGTTAAAAATGTATGCCAGGGAATTGATAAATGTGTTTGGGATAGAAAAATACAATGAATTTTATAATCATTTTTTAGTTAGGATTAATATGAGTAATGATAAAACTGGAAAATTTGTTAATATGAAGGATCTTGAAGTTGACATGAGTTCTTTTTATATCACAGCCATAATATCAGATATTCTTTATATTGTAACATTGTGTACCAAATATCCAAGTGATCCAAAAGAACTCCATAGGTTGGCATAAAAAAATTATAATATATATTGATGGAATAAATTCCCAATATATTTTATACAAATGATGTTATGAAATTAAATTTCATGGTTATACATATTTCTAATTGATAGGGGGATTTTAATGATTGATAATGAAATTCTGGAGTAACATTTTTCTTGGGTATAAATTTTATATGAGTTTTCATTATAAGATATGAAGTTTAGTACATTTGAGCATAATTGAAACCTAATATGTTGAACGTATTCAAGATTGTACTCATATGTTGTGGATGAATGTTCAGCTAGAATGTTTGAATCTAAATGTTTATATACCGATGAAGATAATTTATGAAAAGCTGAGTGCAATTGATATATATCAAAAAATTCTAATATTCAAGGTAAAAAATTTAGATAATTTTTTACTTTATAAAAGATAAAGTTAGTTTTGGTGATTTTATTCTTGAATATATCTCATCAAATTTATTAAATTACTGATATATTCAAAAATTATGTCATGAAAGATTGATTTTTGGAATTGTGTCTAAAACATCATGTTTAGCCTCTGGAGAAGGATTCATAAAACATATAAATAAAAACCCCATCATTATTTTGATTATATTAACAAAGGGGGAGGAAATGTACAACTCTATCCTTACCTGGGTAGAGAATTACTTTTCTTACTCAATGAATTTGAATATGTGGTTATCATAGAATGGAGAGAGAAAGTGAAATGTGATAGAAAAAACATAAAGTAAGTGGTTGTTTTATATTAACATGGAATAAAAATTTTCTTATCACCAAAGGATGTAATTCCATATATAAAATTACTTTATCCTACCATGTGGTTTCTTGAAAATTTCTTCTAAGAAAAGATATATTTTTTAAAATTACAAAACAAATTACTGTTTCAAATAATGTGAGTTGAAATGGTTTTTCACAAAATTTGTCAAAATATCAAAAGGGGGTATTGAAGATCCTCTATGATGTTTTTTTAAGATGTTTTCTATTTTTTTCAAATAATAATTTGTTAAATAATGTTTTTTCTATTGAGGAATATACCTAATTAATTTAAATGAGGTTTTATAAGAACGTTCAAGGTTGATGAATGTTCAAACCCAATCATAATGGGTTGGAAATTTTTGTTGATGGGAATTTTTTGTTCTAGTTTTCATGTATCAGACTTTTCAAAACCAAATGCTAATGTTTTAAGATAGATTAGTCCTGATAGTTTTGTAAATATTTCGATCAATCATACCATTAATATTATGTCTATCAGCATGATGTTTAACATCTATCATACAGACTGTTTGTTATAATGTTTTAGAAGCTATGAGAGTATATCAAAATGTTTTTGAAGCCTAAAAATTATTTGTCCTGGGATTATGGATATTGGAATTACATTAAATTCTAATCAATTAGTTAGACGTATGTTTTATGACCTGGAAGTTCAAAAAAATCATGTTAAACTCTCAGGATTAATGATTTTTAATAAATGATACTATTATATGTGTTCCAAAATCATGCAAAAGTTATAGAAACCTATATATAGTTCTTCATATCCAGAACTACCAGACACAAAAAATCATTTGATGTCTGAATGAGTAAAGCTGATTATGTTTGAATAGAATTGAAGTAGAGTCACTATAGTCTATATAAAATCGATGTAACCAATATCATAAATGGATATGCATCAGACTGAGATAGGATATGAATGTAAAACCTCCAAATGTGTGTGTTCAAAAGGGTGAGTACAAATTTGTATTCAGAAGAGCTATTCATTCTAATCCATAAGATAGGGAATACAAACTGATTGGTCAGACATGATTTCACATAAATTCATTAGGATGTTCACTTAAAAACACTTTTTTATCAGATAAACATAGTCCAATGAATTCATTTTATTATTAAAATTAAAATAATACTAACTCTAATGAAGAGGGTCAATTCAGAATAAGCAGAGGATGGTCCATCATAATAAGCTGATTAAATTTCATAATAGTGTGCTGAGGAAGTTTTGCATTTCCAATTAATTGTAAAAATGTTTGAGAAGGTTGACTACTAGGATAACTCAAGTCAATTCAAAAAGGTTCCGAAATAGTTAAAGTGGTCAAAAATGAATTTTAAATATAAGTGAATTTCATAGTTTTTGAAATTTATTATGTGGTAATTTTATTCGGTTTCCTTCAATTCCCATTCTAGAATGTCTATAAATAGATGAAAAATAATTTATTAGATTTCATCCTTTTCACATGTGAAAATGGTGGATCACTATAGAGTTAGAGTTAGATTTCATTATAGATTTAGTTCTCATAAGAATATTGGACTACTAAAATTATTGTTTACCAGAATAAGGAAGGTCATGCCGAGGAAGACCTAACTGAGTAATTTAGTAGAGTTTGATGAGTTCAAATTGGGAATTGTTTCATTGTATTGAGTCTATCAGGCTAAGTCTATTAGAATAATCAAATCAAACCCAGATTCACTATACTGAGGTTTTGTACATTGTTTTGCAGAGTATGTGTTTATTTTGTTCATTTACTTTTGGGGCTCACATTTGTTGTATGAAATCAATATAAACTAAGAAGAGTTAGTGTCATATTTTTAATCCGGAGATACATGGTGTCTAATGGGAGCTGGAATGTGTTGTATTAACATATTTATAATAGCTAATTTCCATATATCCATGGGAGTGGCTATTGTAAGAATGTAGGTTCTCAGAATGAGGTTGAAACAATCAAACCTTGTGTGCTTTATATGAATTTTTTTTCAGACATGATTATTTACTAAATCATGATAAGGTAATAAACATTAATACATTGTAGCGGTTATGTTTCCAAAATATTTAAACTTATAAATCATTCACAAAATAATTCACCCCTATTATGAGTGGGTTTTTAAACCATTGGACATTCTCACGGGTTATACTATTAATAAATGATTTTAAAAACCACATCTTTCAACATTTTATTATATAATGAAATTACAATTTCACCTATCTATTATACACAGGTCAATATATGATGAAAATTTTATGAAACTGATTTAATATCATGGCATATGATATGATGAATTTTTATTATCTTGTGTCACACATAACTATTAATTTCATTATGATAGGTGAGGTAAATATATCATAATCCAATGAATTGGGTAAATATTTATATATCTCATGAGATAGTCATAGCTGTAATGGGGAGTAAACTTTGTACATTAAGACAAAGATGGAATATAGAGTGAAATAGAATCAGAAAGATAAGGTTGTAAAATGGAGATATCCTAATATAATAGAGGACATGTTCCACTATGATGCACAAGTAAGTTAGCCTTGAGAAATAAAAAAATTACATTCTATTATTATGTGAATGCCATAAATTATATGACTTATGAAAATTTAATTCTTTAATGGATCATATTTTTAAATTATCTTATGATTAATGTCATTTGAACTCAAAATAGTTTTCCTTGAATCATGTATATGATCATTGATATGAAGGTTATGGTTCTCAAATGACTTGATAATATTCTAATACCCTTATGTTCATGTTATGGCTATCTATCTTCTTTGTTTACCCTTACTATGTATCTGATATCACAGTATCATGGGTTTCCATTAGCCATGTTATAGAGATATGTATTGAATATGATATGTCAGAGAAGAAAAATGGTTGTGAATAAAATATTAGTTTATGTCATATCTCGCTTATGGACTACTGTTTATGCATCCGTGTCCTCAATAGAATTATAATTTTATGTTCAATCGACATCTGTTTATGTAATGTAATATATATTCATATAAAATGATGTATAATATATTTATGTTAATCATGAGTTTCTATTATTTTTATCAAAGGATTATTTTAGTTAACCTATGGAAATTCAGATTATAAAATATAACTGTTCTCGCAATGGACATGTATAATGATAATCCTTAAGATGAGTTAAAGGGTAGGAAAATGTCCTAGAATAATGGTTAAGGTGGGTGTGTGTGGTTTCCATTAAAATACATCCCTTTCTAGAAACAATAAATATACATTTAATTTATTATTTATATATAGGGGTGATAACCTCAAAACACCATATTGTGAAAGACTCGATTAAAAATAGGTGCATGAAATCTTACCTCACTTGACACACAACTTAAAACTCCTGGGGGGATATTTTGTGGAAATTCACAAACTCGTTCGAAATAATCAACAAATATTTAAATATAAGATGACTATGTATGAACTAGGATATGTAAGAACCCAGTTTTTCACTCTGGTATGGATCCTTTTTGTGTCTAAATATTTACTTTGGACCTATTACAGATACCTAATGAGTTAGTAAGGATTCTGAGAGCATCTGAGGGTATTTCGGAGCCCAAAACCCATATTTTTGGAGGAAACGGACTCCACACACAGTTTAGAGTAAACTGTGCAGGATTTTCACACTATTTGGAAAACCATGCAGAAGGTGCTTTTTTGGATAGTGAAACCTCACACGGTTGGTGAACAATTGTGTAGAAAAACCATGCGAACACCCATTTATCATAGGTAACCATCCATGGGTAGCGCACTATTTGACCAATCTGTATGAAGGAATAATTTTCAGGTAGAATCGTCTCACACGGTTTGCACAAGGTTTGACAAACCGTGGGGACAAACCGTTCAAAGGCTAAAAACCTGTGTAAAATTTCCTAAACACCCTTACTGGTGTATTAATCCTCCTCCTTCTTCTCTAATATGAGTATGTGTTGGATTGAACTATTTCTCGCTCAATTTTTGGGTTTTTGAAGATCAATGCTTGGAATCAAGAGATCTTGTTCGTTTGGATTCTGATCGAGCTTTTGTTCATCATGTTGGATGTTCAATGGTAAGTACATGAGTTCCCTTTAGACATTGTTCTTATTTTTTAATCCCAACCTAGTTTTCTCCATGTGATCATTTTTCACCATTTCTAATATCTAATCCAATGTGAGTAAAATCAAGGGTTGATACCGAAGGAGAAGTATCGTACCACCCTAAGGTGAGTATTCTATAACTCATCCCTAAAGATTGTTGTTTTTGGAATGTTCATGTGGGTCCCCCCCAGTTTCATTGGAAATTATTTTGTTAAATTAATATTCCATTGTCATAGTTATTAGAATCATATTATTATTCTTTTTCCAAATATGTGATTATTTGTTATTTATTACACCCTTGACTCAATCTCCATCATGTCAAAGGTTATTCCATAATTATGATTTAGTGTTTCGGCGGGTTTGAGGCACCATTCAGGTGTACATTTGGTTGACCTTTCTAAAGGATAGACTCCATATAATAAATGGTCTATTAAAGATAACTGTATAATAGCGTGTACCATGTATTCTCACCACATTACCCATATAGGGTAAGTGCTTACATATGATTATTAAATGTCACATATTAAATGTGAAATGGAAATTACAATAGGTATATAACATGGCCTTATCAAAAAGATATTAAATAAAGGTTACATGTTCATAGAACCCCTTTACATGTTGATGGAAAGAAGTGGAGTGAACCTCATTAATTTAATAAGCCTTAATATCTAACTAAGACATGATTAAATAGTTGAAATGCTACTTATCCGATCCACACAAATGGAAGACAAGGAAGGGACCAATAAATAAATAGTTTCTACTCTAATTTACTTATCCAATATAATGGAAGGAAATACTTGAACAAAATAAATTACTACATGATTTCAATTTCAAATATGAATGGACTAACTCGAGATCTCCGTGGATTATGAGAGGATAATACCTTGTGACTCGGGTACCCCATTCTAATTCAAGGATAATATTTTCTTAGGTTGATACCCACCTTGACCATAGTTATTTTCTATTCCTTGGAATCCCTATATACAACCATTGGGTCCCTTTCTTTATTAGAGGATACCTCGGATACACTCCCTGGATCCAACATTGACTAGTAGGTGACATGGTGAAAACTCATAGGGACCTGTCTTTGCTTTTCCCAATTTTTCCTTTGTAGATCACCTTGGAGTCAATAGCCACCTTATTGTGGAATTCTTTGGATTATGATCCTTGGATTACACTCTTACCCCTTTGCAAGACTCAGATACTACTGATTTATCTTTCTATGAGTTTACGTCACCTTGGTTTTTACCCTGGAACTACCTCACTATATATATTTGTTTGGATTCTTTTTTACGTCATGGTAAATTCACTACTTATACTATCATGAGGTGATGTCAGTTATGGCTATGACTCATTTGACCTAATAAAATTAAATGGTAGTTGATTATTTAATGAACTGGTTACATGTTCAGACACTAGCCAAAAAATGAAGCAGGTACATGGTTATATTGTTATATTGTAATTCATTCTTTACTTTATATATTCCTGTCTGCACACTGTTATATTACATTACATGGGCCAGCTGTTATAAACACTATTGGTGGTAGCCCACAGAGATTTTTCATACACCGTCTCTAGGCATCGTTTGGTACCGAGAGTAGATTACATGGTTGAAGGTATTGAAAAAGGGAAGAATGAAACATCCAAGACTTCATTGCATACTGATAGGATGGAGCTTGATTGTAGAAGACTAATTTGGATCTCAGGATTCTCAGAGGAGTATTTTATTCCTTTAATTTATGTAAGATGTTATTCAAATTGATTTGTATCAAAGGTCTCCAGTTATCTAGTGACATGACTTTTCATTATCATTGTTCAGATGATTCAATTATTGTTATTCTTGTTTATTTTCATTGCTTCCACTGTTTACTATTCCATTAAATTTCTTTTTTTTTCTAAACTCTGCTGATGAGGGCATAGTATTCCCACCAACACACCTTGGGCCCTTGCTGCTAGTTGGCATCCTTCGGCGTTTGGGAATTTGTGCTTCATCCCATGTGGCCCATTAGGCTCGGGGCACCGTTAAGTGGAATCCATGCTCAGGTCGTTACAAAGTGGTATCATAGGTGGTTTCTTTTCCGGATTTACTATTTGGAGACAATATATTAGAGAAGAGGAATTCTTGGGACTTATTCATAAGCCATTATTGGGCGTCATGAACCCACGTATGGGGTAAAATACATGTTACCCATAATGAAATTGTTGATCTATATTTTCCTATTACAATTGATATTTTTCACTGTTTGGTGACTCACATGTTTTGTGGTGTTATTGATTATTACTCATGGGAATTTATTTAATCCTGGCCTTGATGATATGAGGGCATGCAGTATTTATACATGCATCATCATAGGAACCTAAAATTCATATTTCATGCATATTTCCAAGATATATAGGTGTGTTACCCTATTCTGCATTGCTTGATATGGCTATAATTGAAGAGTGATGTTGTGGTAGTTTCTTGTACTTGTATTACTTTTCTTCGATTAAGTGATTTATTATCTCAATTAATAAGGTGTATGTGCCCTATTGAGTTGGGATGAGTAATTTACCATGTCAACTAATTATTCTATAAGTAAATGGGTGTCTTTTTTGGTGATTGGTGTATGGGAACTGATTCATTAGGAATGATTATCCATTATAAATTAAATCCTGAAATATTAAATATATTTGTTGCAGATCCTTATCCTACCTTATCATGTTGTTGAAATGTAATGGAGTGAACCTATAAATTAATTTAAATGTAACATGGATCTTATACGTGGTCACTTACAGATACCTAGCCTTGTAATCAGGTAGTTGGAGTAGTGGGTCTTGAGTAGTGAATTTTCTTATATTCATCTTTTTTAGTGATTTTATATCTTTTATTCTATGTTTGTGTTATGGTGTGTTCTTGGAATTTGTAGACCAATCCCACTATGACCTATTTGTGTAGTTCGCCAGGAAGTCGGTGTCGAGCATGCTCAAGACATAGTGGGCCCAGAGCAACCAGTCTTACTTCTAGGAGATCAACTTGAGGTACTTCCTTCTATACCTAATCTGGGCCCTGATTCCCATGTTTGTGCAAGTCTCTTATATATGATGAAGTCTATGATTGGTGCTCCACAGTTTGCACCTATGATGACTGATCTGACTCGCGAGTTCCAGTAGTAGCGTCCTCCTACTTTTTCAAGGGATGTCAGATCTCATGCTACTGAGTCTTGTCTAGAGGCCATGCTGTCTGTATTTGATCATTTAGTAATGCCTCTAGAGTGAAGAGTCAATATTTCAACATAAATTCTTTGGTATTTGGCCAAGTGTTGGTGGGATGTCGTTACCCAGGTCGGATTTCATTAGGGCATGCTATGGGTTGACTTCTAGAATGCCTTCTATGATCAGTTATTTCCTCATTCACTAAGAGCAAACAGAGCCAGAGAGTTCATGTATCTTGGGCGTGGTACTATGACAGTTAAGGAATATTCATCATGTTTCACTGATTTATAGTGCTTTGCACTACTTCAATCCAGTGATGAGCTTTCACATGCTAGACTTTTTGATAATGGGCTATAGTAAACCATCAGATCTCAGGTGAATTTATTTATCCTTCCTACCTCTTATGAAAAATTTGATCGGGCCCATATCACTGGGCATAACCTAAGGGACGGAGTCAGTACCTGGTTAAAAGGATCAGTGCCACATAAGGCTAATAGTTCTTCTGGTTGTAGGAATGGTCCCTTAAGGTTTATCGTCAGGGAAGTGGTATCCATATTATCTAGTTTGATATCTCTATAGTGTGTCGTCATTATGAAAATATAGGGCATAAGAATCCCCAGTTTGATAGACACCCTATGGAGTGACAGTCTGGAGGCCATATGGGTCATCTAAATCTCTATTTTTAGGACCATTCCACCAACACCCAGTGAAAAAGGATCAACTTTAGCTCCACCTTCATGAGTGAGTTCTATTGCGACGCATCTGGCAGGATGTTGGAGTAGTACCAGAAGGTCTGGAAGAGTAGGAGGTCGTGGATGTGGTAGTTTGATCCTTGATCACCAGCAGCACCACCAGAGTAGTCATGATCATTGTAGTCTGTCTATTGCATAGGGACATGAATAAGGTCTATTGCATGCCACACTGTCGATAACCATGGATCAGGTTGTGGTACCATCTATAGTACAAGGTACTATCTTTGTAGCCTATAATATTGATTATACATTGCTTGATATAGGTGCTTCAAAATCTTTTTCCCTGTATCTATTGTGGAAATAAGCATTCTAGAAATATTGTCTCACTATGGTGTAATGACCCTCGATACACCAATGGGAATGCGGGTGGAAGACATACGCCAGTGTAGGGACTGTCCAATTGAGGTAGGAAGTTACCCTTTCTTGTGGAATCTCTTTGTTCTCCAGATGATGACCTTCGATTTTATTGTCAGGATTGATTATTTACTCCACTATCTCATATTTGTAGACTGTTATCACAGAATGGTTTCTTTTTCATCACCAGAAGAAAACAATTATCTCTTCAATGGCGAGTGGTATGTGCAGCCTAGGAGAGCAGGACGGATGCATGATGGTCTATGTGGAGTAACATCCTAGATTGAAAATCATTTCATGGTGGATTAGGGTTTGATTCAAAAAAATTTCCCTCTTGTAGTTGATTGTTTCAGAAAAGTCTTTCCTATTGACTTTTTTGGATTAACTCTTGAGAGAGGTGGTGTTTTCAATAGAGCTTGTTCCAAGAGTAGCTCATTTTTTCATTCCTCCATACATTATTTAACATACTAATCTTCAGAAACATAACCAAAAGATAGTGGACTTAGAGGCCAAAGCATATATATGTCCCAATACAACATCTTGTTTTTCACCCATTATTTTCACTAAGAAGGAGGATGTAACTATCTGTTTATGCGTGGATTACAAAAGGTTAAACCAGCTTATGGTCAAGATTTGGTATCCACTTCCATGAGTAGATGATCAATTTCTCCAGCTCCGAGGAGAAAACCGGTTATCTAAGATCAACCTAAGATCGGGGTATCATTGGGTGTGAGTTAGACCATCAGACATACCTCATACATCCTTTTGTAATATGTATGGTCTATTTGAGTATCTTGTTTTTCCTTTCAGTCTGTTAAATGTGCCTTCCATTTTCAGGGATTTGTTGAATAGGTTTTTCCATCCCGATTTGGAGTCTTTTTCTGTTCCCTTTTTGGATTAAATCTTGGTTTATTCTCACACTCGTAATAAACATTCCAGACATCTTGAGTTCGTTCTGAGTACACTGAGAGAGAATCACCATTATGTAAAGCATGCTAATTGTGACTTCTGGATCGAGAAGTTTATATTATTGGGAAATATTATTTTAGAATCTGATGTATCAGTTTACCCTAAAAATTATAGTGTTTTACTCTCCTTGGAGAATCCTAAGAACGTTTATTATATCAGGAGTTTCAAAGGGCTTTTTGGATACTACAAGTGTTTCATACAGGACTTATCACATATTTCTCCTCCTCTTGATGGACTTACAAAGAAGGGTTTTATGTACATGTGGTGAAGAGAATGTCAGAAAGCCTATGAGGAGCTAAAAGGGAGGCTTGTCACAGAACCTATTCTGATTCTTCTAGAACCTGTTAAAGGTTATATCATCTTCCTAAATTCATCACGCATTGGACTAGGAGCTCTGTTGATGTAGGATGAAAAAGTTGTTTCTTACGAATCTCGATAGTTGTGGCCTCAAGAGAGAAATTACTCGATGCACGACCTCAATCTAGTAGCAGTTGTACATGACTTATGGTTCTGGTGAAACTATCTCTTGTGTGAGTGCATTATTGTTGTAAAAGGTCACAAGAGCCTCAAATACATCTTTTCTCAACGTGATTTCAACCTCCGATAGAGAATATGGGTCGAATATATAAAATCCTTTGATTTATAGCTTGCATATATGACTGGAAAAGGCAATGTGGTTGCATATGTATCGAGTTTGAGAACTGAAATGTAGGTTGTATAGGAACCCAATGATGAATGGAACTTAATGGACGTCTTTTCTAAACTGTATTTGAAGTATCATTATAGTCACCTGCACTCTTACCTCTCATCCATAATAGTTACCTCCTATCTCCTTGAGAAGATGAAGAGTAGGAATTTTATAGATCCTGAAGGTTTGGTTCTCGTTGGGAGTATATCATGAGATAACCCACCTCTAGATTGGTCTATGGATGGAGATGACATGCTTCATCTATGTGGATGTATTTGGGTTCCTTCAGATGTGAGAGAGGATTTGATGATAGAGTACCACGATTTCTAGTGGGCAGTTAATCCAGGAATCATAAAGATGTATTAAGATATCTGATTATAGTAATGGTGGGATGGGATGAAATATCAGAATTCAAGCTTCATCAGTATGTTTTCCACCAGTCACCAGGTGAAGGAAGAATACTAGAGACCTGTAGTATTGTTACAACAACTTCCTGTCTAGAAATGGAAATGGGATGATTTTGCAATGGTTTCGTTGTCAACTTACCTAGGTCATTGGGAAGTATTGATGCTATATGGGTATTCATTGGCCGACTAACAAAAAAATCCCACTTCATTCCTATTCTAGAGAATTTCTCAGTTGATGAGATGTGAATACTATATTTCTACGAGATCATATGACTACATGGGGTTCCACGTATAATAGTTTTAGATTGGGAAGTTTGTTTCACTTCATGGTTCTAGAAGGGTTTATAGAAATCTATGGAGACTCATTTTCTTCTAAGAATTTATTTTTTACCCTCAAAGAGATGGGAAATCAGATAGGACAATAGAAGCATTAGAGGATATTTTTTTGAGAATTCATACTTGATTTCAACAGTTATTGGGGAAAGAATATCCCTCTAATTGAGTTCTATTATAATAATATTCTTAAGGAGTCGATTCATATGGATTATTTTGAGACCTTATAAAATAGGCCATCTTGTTCACCCTTGTTCTAGCTATATGAATTTGAGGAAGCACTACTAGGTCCCTGTTTCATTCTAAAGACTTCAGAAAAGGTCTAGATGATCAGAATGTGTATGACTACTACTCATTCTAGACAAAAATTCTATGCCAATTTATGTCAATGACCTATTTTCATCAATTTTTGGGATCATGTTTTTATTTGCGTATCACCCATGCTTGGAAATAGACAGTTACGTAAGCATGGTAATGTATCATCTTATTACATAAGGCCATTTGAGATTCTAGAGAGGGTGAGGCCTGTAGCCAATTAGTTGTAACTACCTCAAATGTACCTTGTCATGAACGAGGTCTTGCATGTCTCACAGCTTCAATAATATCATGTTGACCTGTATCATACCATTGATCCTGAGGTAGTTGAGTTATATGTGGATACTACCTTTGAGGAGTATCCAGTATGCATCGTTGACCGAAGAACGATGATTCTCTAAGGCAAGACTATCCCTCTAGTATGGGTTCCATGGAAGAATGGCCGAGTACAGGATGAGACTTGGGAGGGAAAAACCGATGTATATTCTTAGTGGCGATAGTTGTTCCCAAACAGTTTTTCCTTACCCTTGGAAAAAGAAGTCTAGGGAGAGTTCTTTTAAGGGGGAAAGACTGTAAGAACTCGGGTTTTTACTCGTGTCTAGATCGATTAATTTTTAGTATAAATCATTAGTTTTGACATGATATGGATTCCTAATGAGATAGTAATGGTTATGAGGGAATCTGAGGCTAGATAGAATCCTAGAACCCATCTTTTTGGAGGAAAGAGACATGGCGCACATTTTAGAGTAAACTTTGTGGGATTTCTGCATGGTTTGGAAATCCGTGTGGAAGGTGTTTATTCAGAAACTGTCACCTTGAACTGTTTCCATATGGCCCTGCATCCAAACAGTGAAAATCCCCTTTATCCTAGGAAGTTATGCATGGGTAGCGCAGGGTTTGATCAAACCATGTGGAGGATGACTTTTCAGGTAGAACTGTCTCACACAGTTTTCGCACGGTTTAACAAACCATGCAGAAAACCTGTTCGAAGGGTAAAAACCTATTTAAATTATCCCTAATGCCCTTAATGATCAATTAATCCTCCCATTTCCTCCCTAATATGAGATTGTGTGGGATTGACCTATTTCTCTATCATGTTTGGGGTTTTGATGATCAAATCATTGAATAGCTTCTGATCGAGTATTCGTTCTTCATGTAGGATGTTCAATCATAAGTACTCAAGTTCCCTCTATCCATTATTCTTCTATTTTTTTCTCGACCTTGTTATCTCTATGTGATCACTTTTTTACCTTTTCGTAGATTTACAACGATCTGAGGAAAAGCAAGGGCCGATACTGGAGGATAAGGATCATACATTCCAATGGTGGGTGGCCTATAACTAATCCCTAATGTTCTTCATTTTTGGAATGTTTGGGATGGGCCCACTAGTTTGGTTGGAAACATTTTTCTGAAATTATCATGAAATGACCATAATGGTTAGAATCTTACGGCTACACTCTTTCCAAATATGTTATTTGTTGTTAGTGATTACACACACAACTCAATCGGCCTTATGTCAAAGGTTATTCCATAGTTGGATTTCAGTGTGTCGGCACATTTGAGCCACTGTTTGAGTTTTTTATTTTCTTTACATTTCTAATGTTGAAACTCGTTATAATTAATGGTTTTTTGTTAATGATAATTTTATAATGGAATGTATAGTCTATTCTAAACACTTGACCAATCTACAGAAAGTGATTACAAATGGTTATTAAATTTAAAATATGAAATGTGAAAGGGAAGGTACATGAAGTATACAACATGTCCTTATCCAAAGAGATTGAATAAAGGTTACATGTCTATAGAACACCTTTCCATGCAGATGGAAGGTAGTGGAGTGAACCTCGATAATTTAGTAATCCCTAATGTCTAACTAAGACTTGATTAAGTGTTTGCAATGCTACATGTCATATCCACACTAATGGAATACCAGGCTTGGACCAATAAATCAATGGTTTCAACTATACTTGACATATCCTTACAAATTGAAGGAAATAAATGATCCAAATAAATTACTACATGAATTCAATATCACGTAGGAATGCACTGTCTCATGCTGGCCTTGGATTCTGATAATAGAATACCCTGAGTCTCGGGAAACCAATTCCGATTCATGGATACAGTTTACTTAGGTTGATACCCACCTAGAATTTAGTTATTTTCTATTCCATGGATGCCCGGTATACTACTGTGGGGGGCCTTTATTTATTATAGGATACCTCAGATACACTCCTTGCATCAAGAATTGACTAGTAGGTGCTATGGTGAAATCCCATAGTGCCCTATCTTTGATTATCCCAATTTTACCTTGGACGATCACATAGGACTCAATAGGCTCCTTATTGTGGTATTACAATGATTAGCCTCATTGAACTACACTCTTACCTATTAGTGAGACTCAGATACTACTGATGTATCCTTCCATGAGTTTATGTTACCTTAGTTTTTACCCAGGAACTCCTTCACTGGATATCATTGTTTGGTTGTCCTGTTATGTCTTCGGACCTTCACTACTTATACTATCACAAGCTGATGTCAGTGTTGGCTATGCCTTACATGACCTATTAACATTAAAGTGTAATCGATTAATTAATGAACTTGTTACATGATAAAGCACTAGTCAAGGGATGAAGCATGTACATGTTTATTTAGTTATATTGTACTTCTTTCTTTACATTATATATGCATGCCTGCACACTGTTATATTCCATTACATGGGCCAGATGTTATAGACACCATTCATGGTGGCCCACTGAGATTTATCTCACACCCTCTCCGGGTGTCGTTTGGTACCTGAGGTTGATTACATGGTTGTGGGTATTGACAAAGGGAATCATGAAACATCCAATACATGATTTCATGCTGATAAGTTGGAGCATGGTAGCTGATGACCGAGTTTGATCTCAAGATTCTTGGAGTATTATTTGTTTTACTTTACATTGTGGAACATATTTTTCCTATTGCAATATATCCATGTTTTCTAGGTTTTTACTAACATGAAATTACAATAACATTATTCAGTTGATATAGTTATTTTTATTTTTTTATTTACATTGGTTCTGTTGTTTACAATTCATTTACATTCTTTATGTTGTTCTACAAACTACTAATGAGGGCATAGTCTTCACATGGACACAACCTAGGACCTCACAGCTAGTCAACATCTTTTGTCTTTTGGGAAGATGCGCTTCGGGCCATGTGGCCCACTAGGATCGAGGCACCATTAAGTTGCATCTGGGTTTGGGTCATCACATGATAAACCTAATGCATCATAGATTCAATAATGTGTCATTATTTAGACATATAGTATGATATTTTTCATGATTATGTGGTTCTCCATCACGATTACTATTTCACACACTAGGATTATTAGTTATATAAAATGGTTGAAACCCAAAGGAACCACCCTAATGATCGGTCTAATAGACAAAGATATGATATTATTCCAAAAAATAAAAATGTTATAGGAGGTGGAATGTGAAACCTCATTGCTATGCTCATAAACATTTATCATGTTATGAATCATACTGAACTTCCAAACAATAAAAGAAGAGAACAACATTCTTTCGAGTGATTTATGAAGAAAAATTCTATTTCCTTTAGTTGAATTTCTAATCCACTATCTGTTGAAAAATATATCAGTACCACTGAAAACATATTTATGGTTCTCAACTATGAAAAACATGGAAAAAAACATTTTAGACCTCTACCATTTAGATGATGACCCATAACAATGGTGGAATCTTATCAAGAATATGATGCAATATGATGAAATTGAGTCCATATATTGGGATGAGTAAAACAACATTTTTTCAAATAATTATGTTCCTCATGTTCTTAATTCAAAGATTGAGAAGGAGTTCATTTAGTTCCATAAAAAGGATGATGATTCCATTTGTACTTACAAGGAAAGTTTTACAAGACTTTTAAGGTGGGATTATAGTATTATCGTCTAACCAAAATGTAAGGCTGGTCGATTCTTCAATAGCATAAAACCATGTATCAATAGGGTACTATATATAAGATATTTCATTAGATATGAAGAGATTTTATGTTATGATATAAATGTAGAAAATGGAGGTTAAAGTTACATATTGATCTCAAGTTTTTTATTACAAATTCAAGATGGAGTTGGAAGTAAAATCAAATAACCATTGAGTGAAGAAGTTGATATTTTATTAATTCTTAATGTGTGATAATAATCATTGATGGAAATTTCGTAAGGGGACTAATAAATGTTTTTAGCGTTGAAGGGAAGGTGATCATGCAATATATTTCTCATGTGATGTGGATATGTTAACTAATAGTGTGAATAGAGATAAATATACACAGAATAAACCTCCCCAGATTCAGTGCATTAATGTCAATAAGAATGGGAATTGTGCTTACTAGTTCCCAAACCCAAGGATTAATGATTATTACTGACATTAGTACCCCATTAAGCCATGGGATAAGGGAAATCTCATGTGATCACTATTTCAGATGAGGGGTTGATGACGATGTGTTGAAAGGTGCACTTACCATCCACTCTAGAACTACTAATATCTTATTTTAATATATATCTACACATTCATTCATATATAATTAATTTTTTAAGGGTATTAATATGCCACCCAAATGATTACATCTATAGTTTTCGATGAAGACCTATAATGGTATGATGATTTCATCTCATGTCTATGATTCCTCTTTGGGTGATGCTGGTGGGAATATGCTTCCTATGAATCTTTTCATTCCTCCACTGGTTGAATTTCATGTCATATTATTAAATGTTTGGATTCCTCTACAAAAACCAAATTAATATACAAGGAAGGTATGTCATATTTGATATTCCTAACCAACCTATGATCAGTTATCAATGTGAGGATAAGTAAGAGCTTCTTAATGGAGTTCAAATTCATTATATTGGTCTAAATACCCATTCAAAGGGGTGTTTATCTCATATGGTTGGTGAGAAACTAGATATTGAGGATATTCCTTTTTTATGGGATTTTTTTGATGTTATTTGAAAATAATTTTATAGTCTTCCACCATAACAAGAATTTGAGTTATCTATTGAAATCATAACTAGTTCTACACCCATTTCAATGACTACATATAGAATAGAATCGATTTAGTTTTTGGAATTATACAAAAAACTCGAGGAAAAACTTGAAAATGGATTAATTTAGACAAATATGTCACATTGGGGTGCACCTAATCTCTTTGTAAAAATTAATGATGGATTTATGTGACTCTATATTGATTATTGTGAGTTTATCAAGATATTGATAAAGAAAAAGTATACTCTAACATATATTTTCGACTTGGTTGATCGACTATTTAGAATGCAACACCTTTTCATGATTGAACTTTTTTCTGGATATCACCAATTAAGGTTTAATATAGAGGATATAACCATGATAAAATCCCATATAAGGTATGGAAACTATTAATATATAGTAATGCCTTTTGGTCATATTAACGTTCCTTATATCATTATGGTTTTAATTTGTAGTGTTTTTTGATATTACCATGATCGTTTTGTGGTAGTATTTGTAGAAAATATTTATATACATTAAAAATGAAATGGAGGTCATGAATGTCACTTGATAATTAAACAAAATACCATATGGAAGGAAAGACAGTATGTCAAATTTTAAAAGTGTGAATTTTTTCAAAATTGGGTTTTATTTTGGGGTCATATATTCTCAAGTGTGGGAATATTAGTAGATCAATCATATGCATGAGCTATTGAATATTGTCCTAAACCATCCATAGTGACTGATATCCATATATTTATTCGTTTATCTAGATATTATTTATGGTTTATGGTGAATATTTTATGACTATCTAATCCATTCACCATGTTAAATCTGAAGGAATAAAATATCCTATGAGTATATAAATGTCATGATAATTTAATGGAACTAAAGTTAAGACGAGTCAATTCGCCTGTACATACCTTTCCTTATAGCTCAGAAGGGTTTTTGGAATATTATAATTCAGACATGAATATATTGAGATGTATTCTAATGTAGAATGACATGGTCATAGATTATGCCATATACCAATTAATGATTCAAGAGAAAAAATAACCCAACTCAAGATATGGAGTGAGTTATGGTTTTTGATTCATTAAATATATGGTGGAATTATCTATATGATGATAAGTGTGATACATATACTAATCACTAATCTTTGATGTGTAGATTCATACAGAAGGAGATAAATAAGTTCCAAATATGTTGGCTAGATATGATTAAAGACTATCACTATTTGATTCATTGACATCCTAGGAATGTGAAAATGTGTATGGATATTTCAGTCGAAAGGATCATGTTAACATATAAATGTTAGGGATTAAAAATATCTACTATTTATTGATTTCTAAAGGAAGGATATTGAAATCTTGAATGAAGGGAAAAAGTGACGCTTTCATAATTTATTGTTTAACAATCTATTCAAGTTATGATTAATGAGGAAAATAAAGAAGGGGTGGAACTAAAAAAATAATGTTAGAACTAATCCTGATTTAAACCTTTTAATGGTGTAATAATAAGAGTATGAAACTATGTATGTTTTCTGTATATACCATATTTGAAAAAGTATTTTTTAGAGAAAGTAATAGTTTTTCAATATCAATTCATCCATGATGTTTTAAGACGTTTAGATATTTAAAATAATATTTTTGTGGGATGGAATTATGAGAGATATCATATAGCTTATATGTCTGTTCTTCGTTTCTTACCTATTTAAGGCAAAAAGGAAAAATTCTATGTAGTTGTCGTATACATTACCCATACCAGAATGAAAATGGGATAAAATAACCATATATTTTGTTTCTAGACTCCCAAAAATGTATAAATTGAATAATTCTATATGGTTTGTAGTCTGTATCCAAACTATGTTGGCATTGATCATATCTATTAGATAAGACATCTCTCTATATCATATTTATAGGATATAAATTAATGGAGTGGAAGTGTTTAATGGGTTACCACATTTTATTGTATCTGATCGAGATCCAAACATTACATAAATGTTCTGGTTAATTCATCATCAAGCTCTTGATATGAAGTTGAGTTTCATTACTGTTTATTATACCCATATAGATGGTCTTTCTGAATAAATAATTAAATCCCTAACCATTATTTTGAGATCTCATTCTACAAATATTAAAGGTGGTTGGGATCAACACATTCCTTTAGTTGATTTCTATTAATATTATATCTTTCACTCAAGCATTCAGACGTATCCTTCGGAAGCCATTTATAGAAATATATGTAGACATCCAATGTTTTCGAATTAATTGGAGAAATAAAGCTATTAGGGCCTGATATAACTAAAGAAGGGGAAGATTAAGATTGATTGATTTAGAAGCACATTATTGAAGCTTAGTGTTAATAGAAAATTTATACAGATAATCACCGATGTGATCTATAATTTTACATGAGTGAAATGTTTTTCCTAATAATTTATCGTTGGTATAAGGTTATGATATTCAAGATGAAATTAAAACTAAGCCCTAGGTATATCAATCCTTTTGAAATTCATGATTGCATTTGGACTATAGCGTATCACTTGGAACATTCACAAAACCTCTCTCAAGTCCACAATTCATTCAATGTATCTATGTAGAGTATGTACACACATGACCCTTCATATTTACTAAATTTAGAGGTCATAACACACGATAAATTTCATTAATATAGGGGAAAATGGTGGAGTTTCTAGACTATACAGAGAAAGGTCTTTGAAACAACACCACTCAACTATTAATAGTTTTTTTAGAGAAACTACCAATTTGAGAAATCATTGTGGGAACTTGATGATATTCTGTCAAATAATTATCATCAATTGTTTGTATCATAGTGACTAATTTTGAGGGTCAAATTCATTGGGGGGAGAATGTAACACCATCAGTTTTTATGAATCAATTTTATTATTAAAATAAATTTCATTGATGGATTAAATTTAAAGAGACGCAATTGAATTACTTATAAACATCAGTTATATTGAAATACATGAAAAACTTGGTTATCTTGTGTGACACGCGACACCCAGTTTTAACAAAACCATGATATGTTATTAATATTATGTAAACAAAACCAGTATTACCCACTGATTGAATATTGTTTTATGAATTGTATTAAATAAATTTAAAATATTATTTCTATTTGTTTAAAAAATGGGACCATATTGATAATAATACATATAATTTTCTTTAAAGTCATTATATGTTTGTAAATTATATTTTATCCAAGAAATGATTTTTTTCTTTCATGAAAAATAAAAAATTTAGAGTATGATCATTAAAAAGAACTTTTAAAAAAATATATTTTCAGATTTCATAATATTAATTTTATCATAGGTTAAATTTTTGGTATTTTTTAAAAAGTGTCATTTTTAATGAATAGTTAAAACTACTGAGTTTTAACTGAAAACATCATTTTTGTTTAATTTATTTATAATGTTAAATTAAATTTAAATTTTTTTGAAGATTTTTTATTTCAATTATTAATATATTAACCCAATTTTTTTCATTGTATTCAATTTAATGTTTAAATTTAATAATAAACTATAGAAAACATTTGATCATTTTTGCGTTGAAAAAACTGCATTCTCATCCCATCTACAAAGATAAAATTGAATTTAATTTTTCCCACTTTTCAGAATATAATTTGTAAAAATGTATTATATATGTGGAGTGATCATAATTTATAATTTATAATAACTCCAACTTGTTTTTTGAATAAAAATGATATTTAATGAAGTAAAAATTAAACAGCATTGTTATGGTAAAATAATTTTCCAATTGGATAACCAAATATGATAATGGTAAAATTAAACAGCAAACTTGTATAAAAACCAGTTTATATCCATATTTCTAACATTAATCATATTATGTTCCATAATAGATGATTTTTTACTCATGAGACATATGAAAAACGTGGTTTTAATTTTCCCTTTAAAAAATTTACACATTTCCCACTCACTTAACTTATAGAAGGCCACCCCATATCCACACTTCCGTAAACCATCACACATAATTGGTTCGAATAAAAACTATCCAATTAACTCCCCTACTTCCCCAATCAAACAATATATGCCTTATTTTGGTCATAAATCTATCCAAGGAATACATTTAGTGAAAACCTAATGTGGATACCTAAAGAAGAGGTATCATTCATCAATGAACATTTTATTTTTTTCTTACTCAAACCCCTTGAATAATATTTTTATTATTCATATATAATATCAATTTCATATTGAATATATGTATATGTTTATATGTAAAGGTTATAACCTACAACTATATACCATTCCATTAAATGGGCTGCAATATCATTGTTTGGGTGTAAAGTGGGCCACCACCACTTGAATAGATGTTTGTTGGTTTCTCCATAACCACCAATAAATGAAGGTAATAATTCTTAGATTAACATGTATATATTACATTTATGATATCAATATTATTATTATGCTACAATAATTCTTATTTCACACATAATTTCATGCTTTAAATTTATTAGTAATATGATAACCTCATTTATGTACATGAAAAACTACTATTGTGAGAAGCTATTTGATTCATTAACATTCCACATGGAATGTATTAATGATGTATTTAATTGAATATAATATATAAATGAAATATATATGATATTTAATGATAATATATCATTTAATTTTCATTATTTCATACCCAAATGAAAATTAAAAATGTGCTCATGCATACGTATGGCCTACCATCTCGGTGAATAGGGAATTACATTTATTATAAATAAATATTACGGATTAATTTAAATAAATATATATATATATAGAATGAATAAATTAAATATTAATATCAATTATTACGTCTGAGATATTATTAAATCATGATCAATTTAATAGGTCCAAAAATAACAAGTCACAACATGTATGAAAAAAAAGATGTTATTACCTAAAACATAACATTAATAAATAATTTTAAATAAATGGGTTATATAAAGCCATAAGAAAGTAATATATGGTATGATATATATTAATATGTTCTATTGATAGAATTATAATAAACATATATTTATTATACAAAAATTTTATTGAGTACAAAGGTAGTCAAGATTTAAAGTAAGGGGATTAATAGTATCACTTTTATTTCCAAGAGACTTACTTAACACTAAATGCCCATTTAATTATTCTATTGTAGATACTAAATTATGATATGATATATATCGAGTATAACTCATTGCAGTAAAATTAATATTTCTATTTATGTTATTCCTTCACAAGGATTATGATTCAAAAGATACTCTGTCAGTAAATGATTTTTTGTCTCCATTTTCTTTCATTGAGATGTATGTTATGTTATGAACCTATATACATTCAAGGGATGTATACACAACCCCATTGAAATGTAAAATCTTGAATTTATACATCCTTATTATGTTTCATTTTTTTTATTTTTCATTTTTTATGGGGTTTACTATTCAATGTTTCTAATTTGGTAATAATTTTATGCTACAATATGAACATTTATCAGCATTTTATATGGTCAATACATTAATGTAAAATATCTTGATCTAAATCTAAATAATTAACCAATGTTATCTACTCCCTTTGTAATTAACGGTATCTTGAATTAACAATACCATATTTCCACTATTCAGTAATAATTTAATTAATAAATTTGTTTTATGAAAATCATACTTTTTTTCTCTCTTTGGTTGGAATTCTATTTTCTATTAAAACAGTGTTTTCTACTTATGTTTTTGAAAATGTTTTATTACTCTCTTATTTAATTAAAATGATTTATTACTCATTTTTTAACAATTTAAAAATAAAAATTAATGAAAATGTTATTTCATTTTCACAAACAATTCACGTTTGGCTTTTACTAAAAATGTGAACGGAATATTGATTTAATCGTTTAAGTTAAGAATGGAATTTCTTAACTCCATGAAAATTTATTAAATCAATGATTAATTAATTATTTTTAAATTTTATGTTCATATAAAATAATTTGAAAAGGTTTTATGTTTTAAAAATATTTTTTCAATGTGGAATGGAAATTTTAATAGGGTAATGATTTAAATGATATTTCAAAATTATTTTACATATAAGATGACATATATTGTTTTTACTTATGACTTTATGTGGATATTATCCAAAGATTCCATAAATATACATTACCTAAATGTAATATATTTTTATTGAACATTGTTTTTGAAACCGTTTTCACTTACATGACTTATACTAATATGAAATTATTCTGAACCTTTCTTATTTTCAGAACTTATTCTTTGATGAAATGATTATGAAACATACCTCTTCAACATAGCTTCCGATATACTTAAAAGTTTTATATACCCTTTTCATTTCATGGGTTACGATACGATGAATATTTATCATCTTTTGTCACGCATAAATATGTTTTTCATTTTTAGATTCTTGGGACCTATATCTCCTTACAATGAATTAGGTAAAGATTAATATATATCATGAGATAGACATGGATAGAATATGGAGTGAACCCAACACAATAAGAGATAGCTGGAATGAGTAGTGATCATGGTTCAGTTATACATAGTTGGAAGGAGTAGTAAACTCGGTACAGTAAATGAACTCTTCATCTAAGATGGCCTTGGATTTAAGAATTTACAATTATAGAAATGATTTTCTATGATTACTTCTATGTCAAAAATTTCATGACTTATTCAAATGTTATACTTTTATGGATCTTATTATATGATTATCTGATAATTTATGTCTTATAAACAACTAATACATATTCCTTGACTGATGTATATGACCATTTATACAGAGGGTGAGGTTTTCAAATGTTATGTTCATGTAATTATACCATTAAGTTCATGTTATTCTTATGCATATCCCTTATTTACCCTTATTGAGCATAAAATCTCACCCTTTATTATGATTCCTTTAATTTAGTTATGATGATATATATTATGTGTGATATTTATAATAAGGGTTCTAGTTATTAATGATGTATTGGGGGATGAACATTCTCACTTATGGAAAAATGTTTATCTTTCCAAGCTTCCAAGGATAATAAACTATTTTAGTCCTCAAGAATGTAATTATGTAATATAAGAACGATTTATAAAAATGATGTAATATTGATTTATGTTAATCTTGTGGAACTATAAACACTTTATAACAAAAAAATTATGTGTAAAAATTATTGGATTTACATTAAAAGCTTTGTTTAAGATTCCACATGATCTCTAACCAAAATGTTTCAAAACCATAGAAAAATATATTGTCGTATAAAACATGGGATCTAAATTTCCCTTTCATAGATCCCAACCCGTTACCTCTACACATTTAATGATATTACTATGCAATGTGTATTTAATAAAAACTATTAGAGCCCCACCAATTAATCCATAAGATGTGTGTAAAAGTATTAAAATTGTATTACTTGATAACAGTAAATGTGATGTAAATCGTAAAACATCATATACATAGAATTCATTTTCTAAAAAAGCCACCATGATACCCAACCATACATGAATCATCTCTATGGAAGAAGGATAATAAATATATATAGTAAGATATCATGAACTATCCACAAGTACTATGAACATGTTACTCTATATAAACAAGGAATTTAGTTTTAGCCTGGACCCCAAGGTTATATGGAGAATATCTAACTCAAACATCTTAATGCATCCTATTTTAGGTTGATCCAAAAGGTTATCCTACCATCTTGATATCATCACAGGCCTAACCTCAAGGTTATAATGAACCTACAAAATTTCAAAGAACATCATCATCATCATAATCATTAAAATATGTTCACACTCCCCCTCTCAGGGGTAGACTGATCATAATGTTCCACCAATTATCATACACAAGAATATTACCTGCAAAGGAAATATGATATTTCTCTCAACATGGAATAACAAGCATATAAACTAAACATTTCATATCCTCACTTGTTATTGTAGTTACATTTAATGACCCAAACATTTGGATTAATATTTTGTTTCATGAAAATATATGTTTTACTATGTCATAATCAATAGAAATATATATGTATAATTGAAATGAAAACATTGAGTTTTGACTGTTTTATGACCATCGATAAATATGACCATTGGAACCCGTTATAATTTTTAAATCATTAATTATTGTTTATAAATAGAAATGATAATGGATAATTATCGAATAAAAAAGATTTGATGGACTCTACAAGTATAATCGTGACATAAGAAGCCCATTTTTTAGAGCATGGGAAGGATGTAGTGTCACTCATCTTTGATTTGGACCAAGCTAATGCCGAGCATCAACATATTAATCCTGAAAAAAAATCGCCTACATGTGAAGCTCAAGTTAGTGGACATTACCATTTGGATGATGTTATCTAATCCACCCCACGATTCCAAAACCATCACACACCATAATCTTAGGTCCTATGTAGGTGATATAAGGTGTTCTATAAATAAGTCTCAGTTACGTTTTTCAAAACTTTTTTATAAATAAAATTATTATTTCATCAATTCTATTTTAGTAATAGATTTCCTTTATAAAATATATGTTTAATTAAAACAAATCTGATAAAATTATTTTAGAAGTAATTGATTTAAATTTTCACAGATTTATCATTTTTAGAGATTTATTATGGTAAGATAAAAATCATTTTTTAATTCCAAATCACAAAAATAATCTCGGGGATTTTTCAGTAGTTTTCTAAAACGATTCCATTTTTTTATGTATATTATTTTTTTGAAAAATATTATTGGAATAATAGTTATTCCTTGATGAATAGAATTTGAAGAATAGTGTTTTTTGATGAATAGTAAAAAAATATTTTCTTAAGTATTATTAAATAATTTGTTCTCTAAAATGATTTTTGAAAAAGAATTATACATGATCGCAATCCGTAAGATATTTAGAGTTTGATACAATGAACATCATTTATTGGTGAATAGTCACATGACAATTTGGAAAAAAATTCTTACCCTTATGAATATTAATTTAACCATTGGAATAGTAAACTCTACTAAAGATGTGTTAATATATTTTAATCATATTATATGGTAATGTTTTATAATTATATCCTAATAATAGAAAATTATTTTTTGTTGAAATTATTAGTTACGTATTAATATTTTTTATTTATTTTAATTTAAACTGAAATTCCATTTTAATAAATGAAGATCATTTCTGAATTCCAAAAATAAAAAAATAGTTTTGTTAAATATTTGGTATTTTTCTAAAATAGTTAAATTTTCAATGAATAGTACAAAATACAGTTTTCTATTTTATGTGTGTTTAATGACATCATAACTTTTTCATAATGATTTAATGGGTAATATAAGATGTCGGTAGATTTTTTTACTTTAAAATATGATATTATATGTCACATGTTTACAATGCCATGGTCAAATACCATGGGCAACCCCATGGTTTTGCAAATATCACTATCGAGGTGCCCTTTGAAATTATTAAAAAACCCCTCTCTTTTACTATAAATACTCTCCCATTCCAACATTTTACATCCTTAAAAAATTATTCATCATTAAAATATTATATTATTACCTCCCATGGATTCCTCCCCAGGTTAACATAATCCCCCACGTTTCTGATCTTTCAGTTTTACAAGTTACTCTTCAAGGTAAGGGAATCAACCACCCTTCTCTTTTCCAAGCACACCTTTAATATTATGAATTTTTATTTTTATTTTATTTTTTTGGGATATTTAATTACATATTCCCAATACTTTACATATTATTTTCAAACTATTAGAGTCCCCTTTTTCTCTAATAAACACATTTTAGGAATTTTTATGTAACCTCGTAAGGTTGCATAAATGTTTTAGGGTTACTGTAAACTTATCTTTCCATTCATATTTACATTTTATGTGGTATGTAATTCAACATTCCATAACATTTACCTATGTCGAATTTATTCTATCGTTTTATTTTATTAAGATTAATTTCTGAATCGTTGAATCTTTTCCCCTTAATTTTTAATGTTTTCTAAAACCATGTTTCATACTTGTTATTCTTCCTAATTTCTGTCTCAAAATCACTCTCTATTTTCTCACGAAAATCATATATTTATTTATTTGAATACCCAAATTTCATTAATTTCCAAGGGAATTCAACAATAAATAAATATTATTTATTTGATTCTAGAATTTACATACATAAATCCTCACTCCCTTTCGTTGTGTTAGAAATGACATAATGATCATGTTTTTGTGAAAATTTTAAAATGATATGTTTTTTTATATCAAACCCATTTATTTTATTCTCCACATGTTGTTTATGAAATATTGGATGATGATATATATAGATCACATGAAAATAAATACATATTCAGGGTGCTACCCGATAGCACTCCTATTCATTGAGTAAACAAATTAATCTATGTTGAAGACATGTTTTATGATACCTTGTTCAATAAACATGGTAATTTTTATGAAAAAGTTGGGATGGACCTTAGTGATATGGTTATAAATGTATAAATTAGATGTTGTAGCCACATTTTTATGTTATTACTCATGTTTATATTGTTATGATATTCCTATTTCTTATTTCTTAATCAAATTCCATGTGTTCTTATTTATATCTCTCAAGTTCACATGTAAACCAATTCACTTGTTTTCCCTTACTTGGCCTTCTTATCACCCTTTCCTATAATGTATGTACCTAGGTTCTGATATGTAGTAATTATACTTAGTATGAACATATGATGAATCCTTTGAAGTGGATTAGAATAATTTTATATGCTTTCATGTATTATGTACCTTATTTCCAAGAAAATAAACTTGAAAAGATCCCCGGTTTTTAAAATTCCATGTAATGTTTTTTAATAAAATGGTGGGATTCCATAGTTGGAATAAAAATATAGTTTAGTAATTTATGGAAAAAAAGGATATGAAAACTTTTGGAATAACCATTTATAAATGTTTAAATATAAAAAAACATACAAGTATTTCGGTGGAATATTATTAAGTGGTTTCCAAATAATGAAATCCTTGTATGGATATGAACAAGTGGATGTTCTCTCACCTAGATGTACCTAGGGATAAACACTAAAAACTCCACTTTGAGCTAGAATCGAATGAGAACCGGTACATGATAATGGGCCTTGCTACTGTAACAACCCGAGATTTTATGAGATATATTATTTTTAATTTTTTTGATGTGTTCTATTATACACTACACTAGGATTAGCTTGTACTATACGCAACACCGTTTTAGCTTGCAGTATACGCAACGCTATTCTTAGATCATGTTACACACAATTTTTATAGTAGTTATTGTACAAAAAATTGAGTGTATATATATATTAAATGTATAAATTAAATATTTTTGTATTCCGTTATAAGAAACAATGGAGGAGTCTTGCGCAACACGCAACTCTGACTTGGCTTGCATTACACGCAATCATGACCTTCCTTGATAACGTCTGTTGTACGCAATACCAGGTTTCTCTAAACAATGATATATGGTTACAATATTATTATGAACCAGCCGTTATGAATAGCATCAACTACATTTTGAATATTATAACATTATTATTCATCTTAGACATTTTCTAGAACATGGTATGAGAACAAAATCAATCTTTCGAGTGAAATAAGTATTTTTTCAGAAAATGTAGTTTTTCCACATTTTGATGGAGCACCCACATTAAATCTAGATTTTGACATTTTTATAAGTTCAATTTGACAAAATAAAATTTTCCCTTGGAATCATGATATAAAAATTTAATTTGGATAAAATTTTAATATTATTCTGATAACATTCATATTTTGATGAATAGTAAAACACGCTATATTTTAATTAAAAACAACTTTTTTCATCATAATAATTTATATGGTTAGATTATCTTTTTAATTGTTCTTAAAGTGTAATTAGAATATATTTTTACATTTAATCCAATTTTTTTCATTGAAATTAATTTCACTTTGAATTTGGACAAAAACAAGTGTCGATCTTTTGATAGTTATTGTTTCTTAAAAACACACTATTTGTTTTGATAATGTGAATTAAATTTAAAATTAATTAATTCCACTTCTATGTTTTGAATTTCGAAAAATAGACATCATTTTTGAATTCGGAATATCAAATATAGCTTAGGTTGATATTTCGGTATTTTTCTGAAAAACATCAATTTTTGATGAATAGTGAAAACAATGAGTTTTTGGTTAAAACCGACATTTTATTCAAATAATAATTTATTTTATTTAAATTTATTTTAGTTCAAAATAGATACGTAATACTTATAAATGTTCAATGATATTCATTGGAGTCATTTTATAATAATTTTAGATTTATTAAAATTGTATAGAACTTTTCACCGTCTTTTACCCACCTCCTAAGAGTTTTTGCAATTGTTCATAAAGCTTACTTTTACCGCTTATGTGAGTTGAATTTCGATAATCTGAGAGACATGGTTAATATCAAGGAATAAATTGCGGTTTAATTAGATAAAAATAATTATTGATGAATAGTAAATTTTTACTTTTATTTACCACTGTTAAAGGTAGATAGGGTAATTCAACGTTAAAAGAATATTATAATAATTCCAAATTACCTAAACACTTTTCCAAACCTTATTGTAAGAGTAATGACCGACCATTGGCATACTCGGGTCGATTTTGGAACCCCATGGAGCTACTTATGAAAGACAATGACACATTAGATTAATTAATTTAATATAAAGGCAAAATTGGAATTAACATAAATCTTTTAGTAATTAATTTTCATATGAGGCTATATAAATTATCCTTTCAACTATAAATATTAATTGGAAATCTAAAAATATTTCCTACATTTTCATATTTTTTTAATAATTTTTAGAAATTAAATAAATTAATTTATTTCTAACAAAATAATGATGCAATATTTACCTCATTAATAAATGACTTAAATAAATAAGATTATAATGATTAAAATATTTTCCAAAACCAGTACAATTACTATTGGATGATTTTATATCGAATATGAGTCATCTTATCTTCGCCATTAATTTTTTTTCGGCCTCTTGAAACCAAAGATAATTTTATAATAAAATAATGTTTTCACACTTTCCTAAAGAGCCCCTCCTCTCCATTATAAAAAGAGACCACTTCTATGAAATTACACACACATCTCAAGAAATTTGGCTCGTCCAAAATCTACCCAATTAAGCTCTATACATCCCTATCCTCCCCATTGATGCCTTATGTTAGGCATAAGGCACTCTAAGAAGTCATTTTGGTTCAATCCAAAGGAAGTTACTCAAATTAAAGGTACATGTTTCTCTTAAGTTGTTTTCATTTTTTCTACTTCTGCAACCCCTAAACTCTTTTTAATCCTTACTTTTGTAACAACACCAGTATCCTAAATATACTAGGATGTTATTATGATAATTATTCGAACTACACTTACACACACATCCATCTAATGGATAGAGAACATAATGTTTCTATGGATGGAAAACTAACACCTCACAAAACGATGATTGTTCGATTTTATCCTACCGCCTCTCATGGTGGCAATTATGATGGAACTCTATTTATATATGATATATATTATGTTTATGATTCCCTTATGCTTCTTTGACTCCAAATTATATCAAGCCTTTATGGTTTCCATATTGGATAAATTCGATGATCTCATTTGAGGAAGTGTGGACTACCTTCCCCTCAAAGTGATGTGATTCGTTAATGCCTTATGTGGGATGTATAAGGGAAGGAGTTAATGATATTATATATGATATTATAATTTAATTATAATATAAATATTCCATTAATATAATAAATAGAAATGAAAGTAGCTTTCATGCGTACGTACGACTTACCATCTACATGAACGGTGCATTTCATTTCATACCTCCATATGTTATGTACTATTATAAATACATGTATATGATGGATATATAATGAATAAATATGATATGTAAATCGTGATTTATATTCTGTAAGTAAGTAAATCATGATAAAATTAATAATAACATCAAGAACAACAAGTCCAAACACATACGATAAATAAGATGATTTTTTCTAAAACGATGCTTTAACATGGGCTTTATAAAAGAACGGGTAATATAAAGTCATAATTGAACCATATATGATATCATAATAATGGATATGATTCTTTAAAAAGTCAATGACTAAAATTTAAATCATTATACATGAGGTTCGGATACGTACGATGCATATCGGACCTAAGGTAAGGGATAACTTTTCTAATCTCGTTTTTACCCGAGATTGTTTATTCGTAAGTAATTACTGGGGTTATATTTATCATCCATGTCCCTATTTTCTAAAAATCCTTTCATATATGTTTAAATTCATTTTTACCCATTTTTAACTTTTATTACATTGTATATATGGAACCTTTCTTTTGTTTACTATATGAGGTATTTTTTGACTTTTACAGCAAAAGTACGAGATGAATGTTTTTTTTAACATATACGGCATGAAAGGATTTTTATGGTTTTATAAAGCCTTATTTTCATGAAGCATCCTCAAAAATTTTTCATGACTATTTTTAAAAAAATCCTATTCTTTTAAAATTTAATGGCATTTTTTAAAAGAAAATGATTTTGATGGTGAAAGGATATTTTCCTCAATAATTCATTTCAAGTGTTTTATCAAAACAATTTTCCATCTAAGATGAAATTATTCCATATGTGTATGATTTAAGTATAATGTATCTATTATTTACATGGTGTCACTTTTCTTATTATGAAATGATATCCATTTATTTTATATGTATTATGTGATGATGAGATGATGTTTATGAAACCCATTTTATTCATTGGGTTATTATGAATGATGTATGTATATTTTGTGGCACAAGTAAGAATGATTAATTATGAGATGGGTGGGACCTATATCTACCTCCAATGTATTGGGTAAAGATTTATATCTCATGAGATATACATCGCTGGAATGTCAAGTAAATCTAGTTCAGTAATACAGGGCTGGAACAGCAAGTAAACTCGGTTCAGTAAGAGACTTTGTCTACTAAGACGGTCTTGGCAGCAATGCCTTGGCTACTATCGAAATCATATCATGTTCCTAATGTTTTTCCACAATTACATGTTTTATTCACATGCTATTTTATCATGATTAATGTTTCTTTATGATCTATGCATTATTGACGACCATGTTTGATGACATTAATCAATATTTTTATGTTTAAACATTATGTTCATGTTTTTAAGTTCAAAGTTATATGATTTGTTTAATTTTATCCATGTTTACCCTTACTGAGCATTTGAGCTCACCCTTTATATTTTTTTCCCCCAGGATATAATGAAAGGTTTAAGGTAAGAAAACTAAAGGGGAAGATCTTTTTGGGAGATGTTGGCGATCTTTCACCATGATTAGAAGATTATTTTTCCGAGTTTCCAAAGGCACTAATCTATTACGGTCCTTGTGTTTCTGTTTTTGTTATATATTAAGTATTCCACAAAAGTAATGTAATGTCCATGTACATAAATCTTTGGGCCCTTACAGTTGGTATCAAAGGAATGGTTTAGTTACCCTTTGGAAACTAGGATATGAAGACTTTAGTGAGATCCCTTGAGATATTTCTAAGGTATGTCTAGGGATGTCCCTAAGGTTAAGTACACATATAGGTTAGAGTCCTAGAATTATGTTGACAATCATGAATAACCTTGGGTGAACTTGAGGTGTCATGGATTAATGAATTTTTGATAAGTTAGACATCCCATAAGTGACTTCTTATGATTATGTGGTTCCTCATTATTTTAATTGTTTCTCACACTATGGTTTCCGGTCTTAGTAAATAGAGGTAAGGAGAAGGAATTTAGTTAACATTGATTAGAATGGACAAATTGGTGACAATGATCAATGAAATTATGTTACTCCTGGAGTGGAAGATATTGTGATTATTCCGAATTAGTAATCTCAATATATGATTAACAAGGTGAACTTTAGTTGTATTTCTAAGTCATAAAATAGGTGTAAGATAGCATTTTATGCATGTTTTCATGGTGAGGAGCATAGATAAAGGAAGATTGGGATTTCTAAAGAAGGGAAGATGAACCTTGAGGAATACCTAAAATGGAGGGGAAGATGTTATCTATGTGGAGAACATGGTCATTGAGTGATAGAGTATTATGGTGTCCAATGTCTTATCTATGGAGAACATGGGAATTACCCAACATAATGCCCCGACCTAATAAGTAACTTCTAAATCGAGGAAGGACCTATTCCAAGACAATCAACAAAGAGGTTGGATTTAAGGGCTTAAGTATTGGAATTCAATAATAATGATGTTGAAGTACTTTTATAGTATATTGAAATATCTGTGTATTGGTCCATTGTGGTTTCCTATAAGAATATGGTACTGGTAACCCGGAAAAGTGATTCCAATATTTTGGAAAGCTGATGATATGTGCATAATGAAGGGATAAGGATAAGATAAATTGTTTCATAGTTTTCATGATCTCATGAATGATATAAGGAAAAAGATATATCATGGTTTGAGTATATAGAATTTTTGGGATTTTAGTATGTGGAAAGAGTTAACTTTTGACAGTATTCATGTTTTCACTAAGCTTAAATGGGTATTCATTTTTCAAGAGAATACACGATTACGGTGTTCACGAGATTGGAATGTGATCAACAAGATATATCGAGGATAAATTATGGTATTCACATGCTCGGTAGATAACACTTCTAGAAATTGTTTTCACTATACTATGAGACTGGACATATGTATTTTGGATAAGTCTAAAGATTGCAATGGATTATGTTTGACACAAGTTATTATTGTGTAAGGCTAGAACGTTTTTCAATATTATTGAGGAAATGTCATAATGATGTAATTTTAGAAAAAGGACAACCTGCAGGACGGGCAACAACTCGTCCCGTCGGACAAGGCTGTGGGAATCGAACCCACAACCGAAGTGTGAGAGGCCTTTATCACCTACAACTGGCCTACAGGAAGTCTCTAGTTAGTAGAAACTAGTTTTATTTTATTAAGAGGTATGATAGATGAAGTATAAGTCCATTTTTGGAACCATATATGAATAATATCACCACATATGGACCTATGTATATAAATTTTTCTAACCTTATATTTGAGACAGATGGAATGACCTATCGTTCTATCATATGATCCGCTAACACTTCATGGAAAACGAATTCAACTTCATTTCATTAATAGATGAAGTGGAAATTGTTCATGACATGAACAACAATGAGATTGTACCAAAATCAAGTAATAATTTCTTTTAATTCAAAAATTCTTCAGTGTTAGGGAAATGATCTTGGAAACCAAAAATTATGTTCTAGTACTCTCATATCTGATGAATCAGATGGTCTCTTATATCATCACAAATTTATGGCTTTTTGATTGTTGGTTTTTTCATAGCCATGTTATCTACCACTCTTCATTAGAATTTAATGGTTAGATTTCTCTTCCATATCCATATTTTCACCTTTTTTTTATGAGGAAACCCAGTGATTAATTAATTTGGGTAACCATTACATTTCATAATTTAGTTTTTAATGTTCAGTATTGCTATTCCTTTTTACGATGTGGGTTTCTATGAAAGAAACTTTCAAGTAGTAAACTATTTATAACCCCGACGAATTTCGAGGGAGAAATTCATTTTTAGGGGGGTAGAATGTAACAAACTGAGATTTTATGAGATATACTATTTTTAATTTCTTTGGTGTGTTCTATTATACACTACATCAGGATTATCTTGTACTATACGCAACACCGTATTAGCTTGCAGTATACGCAACACTATTCTTGGATCATGTTACACACAATTTTGATAATAGTTATTCTATGAAACATTGAGTATATATATATATATATATATATATTTAATGTATAAATGAAATATGGTTGGATTCTATTATAAAAAACAACGGAGGAGTCTTGCGCAACATGCAACCCTGACTTGGCTTGCATTACACGCTATCGCGACCTTCCTCGATAGCGTGTGTTGTACGCAATACCAGGTCTCACTAAACAATGATATATGGTTATAATATTATTATGAACTAGCTATTATGAATATTGTCAACTACCTTTTGATTTTTATAACATTATTATTCATTTTACACATTTTCTAGAACATGGTATGTGAACAAAATCAATCTTTCGAGTAAAATAAGTATTTTTTTCAAAAATTGTAGTATTGTCGCCTTTTGGTGGAGTACCCACATTAAATATAGTTTTTGACATGTTTATATGTTAAATTGGACAAAATAAAATTCTCCCTTGGAATCAGGATATAAAAATTTTATTTTGATAAAATTTTCATATTATTCTGATAAATTTCATATTTTGATGGATAGTAAAAACACGCTATATTTTAATTAAAAACAACTTTTTTTCATCGCAATAATTTATATGGTCATATTAACTTTTTAATTGTACTTAGTGTGTAATTAGAATATATTTTTACAAATAATCCAATGTTGGTCATTGGAATTAATTTCACTTTGAATTTGGACATAAACATGTGTCGATCTTTTGATAGTTATTGTTTCTTAAAAACACGCTATTTGTTTTTATAATGGGAATTAAATTTAAAATTAATTAATTCCACTTATATTTTTTGAATTTGGAAAAATAGACATCATTTTTGAATTTGGAATATCAAAAATAGCTTAGGCTGAATTTTTGGTATTTTTCTGAAAAACATCAATTTTTGATGAATAGTGAAAACACTGAGTTTTTTGTTTAAAACCAACATTTTATTTAAATATTCATTTATTTTATTTAAATTTATTTTAGGTCAAAATAGATACATAATACTTATATATGTTTAATGATATTCATTGGAGTAATTTTATAATAATTTCAGATTTATAAAAATTGTATTGAACTTTTCACCGTTTTGTACCCATCTCCTAGGAGCTTTTGCAATTGTTCATAAAATATAATTTTACCGGTTCTATGAGTTGAATTTCGAAAATATGAGAGATACGGTTAATATAAAGGAATAAAATGCAGTTCAATTAGATAAAAATAATTTTTGGTGAAAAGTAACTTTTTACTTTTATTTACCTCGGTTAAAGGTAAATAGGGTATTTCAAGGTTAAAATAATATTATAATAATTTAAAATTATCTTAACACTTTTCCAAACCATATTGGATAAGTAATAGACGACCATGGGCATCGTTTGATCGCTTTCGGGACCCCATAGAGCCACTTATGAAAGAAAATGACACATTAGATTAATTAATTTAATGTAAAGACAAAATTGGCATTAACAAAAATCTTTTAGTAATTAATTTTTATAATGGGATATATAAATTATCATTTCTACTATAAATATTAATTGGAAAGCTAAAACTATTTCCTATATTTTGGTATTTTTTTATAATTTTTAGAAATCAATTAAATTAAATTATTTATGACACAATAATGCTACATTATTTACCTCATTAATAAATGACTTAAATAAATAATATTATAATGATTAAAATATTATCCAAAACCTGTCCAATTCCTATTGGATGATTTTATTTCGAATATTATTCATCTTATATTTTACATTGTTATGTTTTTGACATCTTGAAACCGAAGATAATTTTATAATAAAATAATGTTTCCACACTTTCATAAAGAGCCCCTCCTCTCCACTATAAAAGGAGACCACTTCTATGCAATTCCACACACCTTTCAAGCCATTTGGATCATCCAAACACTGCCCAATTAAGCTCTCTACATCCCACTTGTCCCCCCTTGAAGCCTTACATTAGCCATAAGGAACTCAAATAAGTCCTTTTGGTTCAATCCAAAGGAAGTTACCCAAATTAAAGGTAACCGTTTCTCTTAGGTTTTTTTCCTTAATTCTACTTATCCAACCCCTAAACTCTTTTTAATCCTTTATTTTGTAAGAAAACCAGTATCCTATATAAACTAGTATTTTTTTATGCGAATTATTATAACTACACTAACACACCCCTCAATCTAATAGATGAAGAATATAATGTTTCTGTGGATGGAAACTAACACCTCGCGAAACAATGATTGTTTGATTTTATCCTACCACCTCTCTTAGTGGAAATTATGATGGAACTCTATTTATATATGATATATATTATGTTTATAATTTCATTATACTTCTTTAATTCCTAATTATATCATGCCTTTATGGTTTCCATAGTTGGTAAATACGATGATCTCATTTGAGGAAGTGCGGACTACCGCCCCCTCAAAGTGATGTGATCTGTTAATGCCTTATGTGGGATGTATAAAGGTAGAGTTAATAATATTATATATGATATTATAATTTAATTATAATATACATATTCTATTAAAATAATAAATATAAATGAATGTAGCGTTCATGCGTACGTACAGCTTACCGTCTCCATGAACGGTGCATTTAATATCTTACCTCCATATGTTTTGTACTATTATAAATACATGTATATGATGGATATATAATAAATATATATGATATATAAATCAAGATTTACATTATGGAAGTAATTAAATCATGATATAAGTAATAATAACATCATTAACAACAACTCCAAACACGTACGATAAATAAGATGATTTTACCCAAAACGTTCCTTTAACGTGGGATTTACAAAAGAACGTGTAATATAAAGTCATAAGTGAACCATATATGATATCATAACAATGAAAATGATTCTGTAATAAGTCAATGACATTATTTAAATCATTATATAGAAGGTTCGGATACGTACGAAGCCTATCATACATAAGGTGAGGGGTAACTTTTCCAATCTCGTTTTTACCCGAGATTATTTATTCGTAAGTATTTACTGGGGTTATATTTATCATTCTTGTCCCTGTTTTTTAAAAATGATTTCATGTATGTTTAAATTCCATTTTACCCATTTTTACCATTTACTACATGGTATGTATAGGATCTTTTTTTACCATACGAGGTACTTTTTTAATTTTCCAGCAAAAGTACGAGAAGAATGTTATTTAACTTATACCGCATGAAAGAATTTTTAAGGTTTTACAAATAATTATTTTCATGAATCTTACTCATAAATATTTCATGACTATTTTCAAAAAAACGCTATTCTTTTAAAATTTAATGGCATTTTGTTAAAAAAAATTATTTTGAAGAAGAAAGGATATTTTCCTCAAGAATTCATTTCAAGTGTTTTATCAAAACCATTTTCCATCTAAGATGACATTATTCCATATGTGTATGTTTCAAGTATAATGTATCTATGATTTACAAGGTTTCACTTTTCTTATTATGAAATGATATCAATTTCTTTTATATGTATTATGTGATGATGGGATGATGTTTATAAAACCAATTTTATTCGTTGTGTTATTATGAATGATGTATGTTTATTTTGTGGCACAAGTAAGAATGATTTAATTAGGAGATGGGTAGGACCTCTATCTCCCTCCAATGCATTTGGTAAATACTTATATCTTATGAGATATTAATGGATGGAATGGAAAGTAAATCCGGTTCAGTAATACAGGGCTAGAACGGTAAGTAATCCCGGTGCAGTAAGGGACTTTTTCCACTAAGATGGTCTTGGCAGCAATGCTTTGTCTACTATGGAAATCATATCATGTGCTTAATGTTTTTCAACAATTACATGTTTATCCCCATTCTATATTTCATGATTAATGTTTCTTTATGATCTATTCCTTATGTACTGCCATGTTTTATGTCATTACTCAATATTTTTATGTTTAAACATTATTTTCATGCTTTTAAGTTCAAATGTATATGATTCATTTTATTTTATCCATACTTACCCTTACTCAGCATTTGCGCTCACCCTTTATATGTTTTCTTTTCCCCAGGATATAAAGAAAGGTTTTAGGTAAGAAAACAAAAGGGGAAGTTCTTTCTAGGAGATGTTGAAGATCTTTCACCATGATTAGAAGATTATGTTTCCGAGTTTTCAAAGACACTAAACTATTACGGTCCTTATGTGTCTGTTTTTGTTATGTATTATGTATTCCAAAAAGTAATGTAAAGTCCATGTATGTCAAGCTTTGGGCATCTACAACTACACTCCCATTTTGACACTCCCAATGGATATGGTTGGTTAATCGATAACTTTTTATGAATAATTATGAACTATTTATAGAAAATTTAATTGTTTATAATGAATAACAGGATTAAGAATGATGTTTTAGGACAAAACAATCCTTTAGATCTATTAGATTCTTAAATGAAACCAGATTCCCACTACAGTTTTCTTTTCTAATAAAATGGAAGGAAATAGGAGGAACCATGAAAATTTTGTCTATAAGTAATGATGATCTGACATCCCTCCGATGGAAGATGGAATGTAAACATTCATGAGAATTATTAATCAAATTACTCATGTTATGGGATATTACATTAATCTAGATGGGAGACTGATTTCACCATGAGGGGAACAATATTCTGTTGAGTCCATTATATGTCAAGTACCACCAATTTTCAGTGGATATACTGACCTATTTACTTCTGATCAGTTGATAAGCTCGAGAGAAATAATCATTTCTATACGTCATTGTTCAGAGAAAGAGAATGTTATCCTGGATATTTACTTTGTATAGGGGGAAGCTAATTAGTTGTGGGTAATTATTAAAAACATGTGATCAAGAGGGGAGATTTATGATATGGTGTGTAAAGTGTTTTAAGGGATCTTATTCAATAAGTACTTCGCTCGTTTGATGATAATGAAAATAGAGAATGAATTTCTCAACGTAAAGTAGAATGAGAATGAATATGTTGGAATCTATTAGATGAAATAAATATAGAATTAAAATTACACATCTAGTTTTGTCACGGATCCTAATGGGAATGTTGATAGATTTTTTAGTGGACTAAGTCCTCATCTATAGAAAAATATATCCAACCAAGACATTGAAAGCTATGAGATGATCATTAAATTTTTAATAAAAGTCTAACTAAAGTATAGTGAGATGTACTGGTCCTATAAATCCAATGAAAATTAGAGATCAATGAATCCATGCATGGGGGGGTGCTTTCTTTAGGGAAGAGGTGGAAATAAAGCGCAACTTCCAATGTGTAATAAATATGGGAAGAAGCATTCAAGTAACTTCCTGCTTGGGAGAACGACATAATACATCTGTGGAAGAGATATCCATATCGCTCGAAAGTTTCATAGTCAGGTGGAGCCTCAACTTACCGAAACTAATGATAATGGGAAGATGGTGCATGCCCTACTTGAATTCCAATGCTTCCGGTGTGGATAGCTTGGGAACTTTTATAATCACTATCTGAATCTGAGGGCAGTGGTGGGGAATCACCATCTGCCTCATCATGGGTCAATAGAAGACGGTTGTTCTTTCACTATCATGATTGATTGAATTTGAGGCTCCAAATGATGTGGTTGTAGGTACTCATGTTGTCTCTCAAATCTAGAAAGTACTTTTTTTATTCTGGTTATACACATTCCATTATTTCATCCATGCTTGCAAACAATATAGAATCGATTCTTGTACAAATAAAAGTATAGTTATCAATAAATACTTCTAGAGGGATTATCCGAGTTTCAATAGTGATTAGAAACTCTAGTATTTACATTAGATAACACAATCATATCGCCAATATAGTTGTCATTCCCATGTTGGAATTTGACGTTATACTAGGGATGGATGTGATCTCTAATTATATTGCTAATATAGAATGAACAATCATGGAAATCTCATTATCCATGAATGGAAAACTTATAGTTATCTTCCATGGAGAGATATCTCAACCTAATATTTGTCTAAAAGCACCCCTATTTCAATCATTATGGAGTTGATCAGTTATGAAGAAGGAAATTAAAGTATATAGATAGAGAATTTCCCCATCATTCTATAATACATTGAAGTATTTCATGAGGAGTTACCTGGACCTCCCCTAAAAAAATAGGTAGAGTTCTCCATTGAACGCATGCCTATTTCCTAGCTGATTTCATAAATCCTCATGTAGAATGGAGAATATGGATCTGAAAGATTTCAAGAATGAACTCCAAGATCATTTGGAGAATGGATTAATCTGGCCAAGTGTGTCTCCTTGGGGAAAACTCATTCTCATTGTGAAGAAGAAGGATGGATCAATGTGGTTATTCATTGATTATAAAGAACTGAATGGGATCACAGTAAAGAACAAATACAATCTTCCAATAATTGATGACTTATTTAATAAATATATTGGGGTTTATCTCTTCTCCAAGATTGATCTTTGATATGGTTATCATCAATTGAGGGTGATAAAATAATCAATTCCAAAAACTGAATTTTGATCATGATATGAGAATTCTCCATTTATTTTTATGACCTTCTGTTTGACTAATAAACCTATTATTTTTTTGGTTTTTGATTGATAAATATTTAAGGACTACCTTACTAATTTTCTGTTAGTTTTTATTGACGATATTATGATATATTCCAAAAATTTAGGAGGACCATAAAGATCATATAATGGTAATGTTTCAAACTCAAATGAAGTATATGTTATTAGGATAGTTTATTAAGTGTGATTTTTGGTTACAATGTCATTCTTTCTTGGGAACATTTTTACTAGTGAAGGAATCTCAGTTGACCCTGAAAAGTCAAAAATTTTATAGGATTGGCCACATCTAATAATAGTAAGTAATATTCATAGTTTTATTGGATTTGAAGTATATTATAGGAGTTTAGTGAAAAACATTTCATGACATTCTAATCTATAAACCTTGTTAACCTAAAAAGGGGTCATGTTCATCAGGAAAAAGGTGTGTGAAAAATGATTCTAATAGTTGAAGAATAAATTTGTTAGTGCACCTGTGTTCACTCTACCCTCAATTAGAGAAGGATTTGTTATTTTTAGTGATGCATCTATACAAGGGATTGGGTAAATCCTCAAGAAAAATGACAAGGTAATTGATTATGAATCTCAATATCTAATGTCTCATAGGTAGAATTATCCTACACATGATATTGAGCTGCTTATGGTTGTTTTTTGCTCTGAAGATATTGATGAACTATCTTTATGGGGAGATGTGTGATATATACACAAACCATAATTGTTTGATGTATATCTTCATGAAAAAAGTAATTGAACATGAGGTATAAGAGATGTTTAGAGCATCATAAAGACTATGAATTTTCAATTCATTATCCTCCCAAAAGTAAAAACATAGTTGTTGATGCATTAAGTAGGAAGCACCCTGTTGTTCTGACAATGACGAGGATTGCAGGAGATCCCTCGATCAATAATACAGTTAAAGTGGAAATGGGAATTTGAAGACAAGGGACATCATTAACCCTATCCCAAATGATTTATCAATCATCATTACTAGAAAAAGATATAGAAAGATCAAAAGGAAGATTCTTTTTAAAAAAGAAGTTTGATGCTATGATTGATGGGAAGATTCTAGTGTCCAATATTGATTAAGATGGTATACTAAAATTTTATACAAGATTTGGTGTTCCTCCTGTACTAAAAATGAATATGTATCTCATGGATGAAGCTCGTAGATCTGCATTGTTTATATATCATGGATGCACTAAAATGTATAAGGATTCTGTGATCATTATTGTTTGGACAACATGAAAATGTAGACTGTCGGCTACAATACAAGGTTCCTATGTGTCTATAAGTGAAGGAATAACAACTGGTTCATATATAGCTATTACAAACACTACACAATCCACCATGGAATTGGGACAATATCATTATGGACTTTGTCACCAGTCTTATAAGAAAGTCCAAATGATACAATGCGACATTGGTTATAGTGGACTTTCTAGCCATGACTATTCATTTAATCTCTATTAAGGAAGATTTACATGTTGACCAAATTCCCATGATTTACGTGAGGGTTGTGGTGATGTTGGATGGGGAACCACTCTCTTTTGTATCTGATGATCATCTAAGGTTCACATTAAAATTATAGATAACTATTCATCGTGCATTGAGTAAAAAATTGAATTTCATTATGACCCATCACCCCCAAACTGATTGATAATATAAAAGGACAATCCAAACACTAGAGGACATGCTGATAGCATGCTCAGTGAAATTTAAAGGATAATGGTATCAATTTCTACAATTATATTAGTTGTAGTACAGAAACATCTTCCACTCAATCATTAAAATGACACCTTAGAATTTCTATATGCGATGAAATGTAGAAATACTACTTATTGGAATGAATCAAGTGAGAGAAATATTTATGGGATTTATCTTTTATAGGAGATGATAGAAAATGCTTATGCCATCTGGAAGGACATTAAGGTTGCTCAGAGTCAGCAGAAGAGCTAAACTGACAACCGTCAAAGGGAGTTGAAGATTGATGATGGTGACAAAGTCTCCATTTTAATTTATCCATGGAATAGATTCAAGAGGTTTGGTAATAAATGAAATCTCATCCTTGAGATTATTTTCCCATAAAAAATCCTTGATCACCTTTGATTGGTGCCATATCAGCTAGCACATCCTCAAAATCTAGAGATTTTTCATGATACATTCAACGTATCACTCTTTAGGATGTAAATACATCACCATTCACATTTACTAAATCTAGAGGGGGTACAAATGGAACAAGACAACTCTTATGAGAATAATCCAGTGGATATCTTGGATCATTGAGAAACACTTATGTGCAAAAAGACTACCCAACTTTTGAAAGTGTTTTGGAGGATCCAAAAATATGATAAAGCTATTTCGGAACATGAGAAAACTATAAGAAATATATACCCACACCTTTTTCATTTTTTAGAGTACAGGGATGAAATTTCATAATGGGGGGAGCAATCTAACAACCCAATCTTTTTGAATAATTTTTTTTTTCAAAAAAATTAAGTTTTACTGTGTCATAATCAATAAAAATATACAAGTATAATTGAAATGTAAAATTTAAGTGTTGACTTTTATATGATTGTTTTTTAATATGACCATTGGAAACCATAATAATTTTTAACGTTATAATTATTTTTAATAAATATAAATGATAATGGATAACTAATGATGAAAGAATAGTCTCTTGCCTCTACCCGTACAAGCTTACCATACAAATCCCATTTTTCAGAGCTTGGGAAGGAGGTAGTGTCACTTGGATTTGCTTTGGATGAAGCCCAATCTGAGATTCAACATGCTAAACTTGAAAGAAATCACCTATGGGAGATGATAATGTTAGTAAAGATTACCACTCAAATGATGTTATTTGAGCCACCCCAATAGTCCATCACCATCGCACAACATACTATTTATGTCATATACATTTGTTATACGAGTTAATGTAATGAGTCCTTATTTACTTTGTGTAATCTCTTTGTTTAGATAAAATTATTATTTCATCATTTCCAATTTAAGAATATATTTTCTTAATAAAATATATCTTTATTAAAGATAAATTTGATAATTAGTTTTTAGAAGATAAAAATTGTACTTTTTAGAGATTTATCAAAAATAGATAATTATTATGGTAAAATAAAAATTATTTTTGAATTCAAAATGTCAAAATTAATCTAGGGTGAATTTTAGTAGTTTTCTAAAAGATTCAATTTTTGATAAATAGTAATGGTAAAATATTGTTTTCATGATAAATAGTGTTTTTTATGAATAGTAAAACTAAAATTAAAAAAATTACTAAATTGTTAATTCTGTGGAATGATTTTTTAGAAATAGAAAAACACGGTTTCAATTTGAATGATATTTAGAGTAATAAGATCAACATATTTTTTTGGTGAATAATATCTTGACACATTGGAATAGAAATGTTACCCTAATGAATAGTAATTTCACCAATTGAAAAATAATCATACATAAGGATGTATAAATATATTTGACTTATCTTAAATGGTAATTAGATATAATAATATCACAGTATAAGTAAATTAATGTTTTAGAAATTATTTGAAAAGTATTAATTTTTTATATAAATAATTTAATTTAAAATGATTTTTTTTATAAAATGAAGTTGATTTTTGAATTCTTCATGTAAAAAAATAGTTAGGGTGATTTTTTGGTGTATTTCTGAAATAGATGAATTTTCAATGAATAGTAAAAATACAGTTTTCAGTTTTCAATATGTTTAATGACATCATAAATATGCTATAATGATTTAATTATTAAGATAAGGTGGTGGAATAATCTTTTTTATTAAAATATGATATGATCTGTCCCATGTGGACAATTCCATGGGAAAGTTCATGGTTTTGAAGATACCACTAATGATGTGTCATTTGAATTTAATAAACCACTTCTTCTCTTTTATTATAAATTCCAAACCATTCCTTCAATTCCATTCATTACAAAATAATTTTTCATGACATTATGATAGTAGTATCTCCCAAAGAGACCTCCCAATGTTACCTCAAGCCCCCAAGGTCTCGACCATCATGTTTTACATGTTAATCTTCACAGTAAGGGAATCTACCACCCCTCTATTTTTCATGAAATCCATTTATGTTATGCCTTTGTAATTTATATTTTATTATATTAGGATATGAAATTAAATATTCCACAATATATATATATTATTTTTAAATAATTAGAGACCCATTTTCACCCATCAATACATTTTATGAATTTTTATGTGATGTCGTCACACTGTCAAAAATTTATAAGGGAACCCTCAACTTATCTTTCCTTTCATGTTTTCTTTTTATGTGGTATGTACTTAAAATTTCCATACCATTTTCATATGTCAAATTTTTTCAATCCATATTCTATATTAATATTAATTTATGAATGGTTGACTATTTTCCACAATTTGTATTGTTTTCTAAAACCATGTTTCATACCCGTTATGCTGCATAATGTTCGTCTCAAAATCTCACTCTTTTTGTATTGAACATATTTATTTTCTCTATGTGAATATCTAAATCACCTTAATTTCGTGGGGTATTTATCAATACATAAATATTATTTATTTCATTCTGGAATCAACAAACATAAAACCTAACTCCATTTGGTGAGTTGTGAATGACATAATGATCAATTTAAGCACTTTTGGGAACACTATGATTTTGATATGAAACCCATTAATTTTATTCTACAAGGGTTATTTATGAAATATATGGTGATGAAATATGTGGATCACATGAAAATAAATACATATTAAGGGTTCTCTTTGATAGCACTCCAATTCATTGGGTAAAGATATTTTTCTCTATGGATGACATGTTTTACAACACCTTGGTGAATAACCACGGTAATTTTTATGACATCGGGGGATGGACCTTGGGGATATTATTATGAATCTCTAAATTAAATGTTTTAGCCAAATTTTCATGTTATGATTCATGTTATTATTTTTAAGTTATTCCTGTTTCTCATTCTTTTATGAAATTCCTCATGTTCTAATTTATATCTTTCAAGTTCACTTGTAAACAACATCGCTTTGTTTCCCTTACTGGGACTTGCTCTCACCCTTTCCATTGGTTTATAGGCATCAATTATGATATAATGTAAATGTACGTAGGAATAAACTATGATGAATCCATTAATTTGAATTAGAATAATTTTATTCATTATTATAAATAATGTACCATATTTCAAAGACACAAATCTTTAAAAGATCTTCTATTTGTAAAATTCCATGAAACATTCTGTAAAAAAAGGAGAGATCCTATATTACATGTACGAACATGTGATAAAAAATTCTAACATGGTTTTTTATTTTTACCTATTAACTCTCATGGAATAAATGATCATCTAATGGCCTCATATGATATCAAAAAACAAAAAATATTTTATCATAATTATGAATAAAAAATGAGTTATTCTTATACAATAACCAAATCAAGGATATAATTATTATATAATGGCCAATACGGTTTGGAATGTCCAAAATTAATAATAATGATGATGTAATAACATAATAACCAATTTATTAATTCTAAATCATGTTACCAACATAAAACTAGTTCACACATAAAGGATACCATCTAGTGTTTATCAAATGAACTAGTTTTGAGGTATATGGAAGAGTGGATTCCAATTCATCGTATCCATTGTCAAATAAAGAATAAATAATGAATTTATTGATAAAACCAAAAGTAAACATGAATAATAACAAAAAAACTTCAATCCACTTTTAATTCATTATTATAAAATATATGTAAGATGCTATTTTATAATAAGGTATCATGAATAATTATCTGTGAAAACATTCCAAAAAAAATACACCATTCATGAGAGAGATATCTATGGTCAAGGGGATTTCATAAACATGCAATATCAATGAATGATCTATGCAGGAGGGAAGAATTAATTATCAAATTTTCATATAAAACATAGATTTATCATATATATATTAAAATTTCTCACGTTTGGTGTAGATTTGTCCAAACCATACTAATTTGGCATTACTGGATTGATCCAACATTGAAAATCCAGTGGGAGATGAATATGATAGCTCATTAATCAAATGATGAGGAACCAGATTCAATGGAAGGGATAGGGCTTGATTTCTGATATAAACTATATGGATAAATGATGAATTAGTAATTTATGGGGTGAATTTAATATACACTTGGATAAGCTCCCTTGGAAAGTTGGTGTGTAAGGTAGAACCACCTAGGTTCTGAAATATCCACTAGTTAGTCTGTGGGAGATGAAAATTTTTTACAAACCTATTGTAACCCCAACATTTTGTTTAGTCGTATTATGTAGCCACCTCGTGGACCATAATTAGTATATATCTCCTTATATATATATATTCCTAAACCATTTATATTAAATTAAACACTCTAGAAAAACCCTAAATAGATTTTAACCGAAGGTGAAATGAAGCATTTAATAAACATGAAAATTATAATACATTTAATTATGTGAAGATGTTATAATTATCCACCTCGAATAAATTCTCAACATTGATATTTACCATTAATGGTTCTTCTCAAAAAACTCAGACCACAGAGCATGAACATCTGTCACCCCCACCCATGAATCATTTTGATTTATCCATGACCCCATAGAATCTGGATAAGTGGTATGATCATCCATCATAGTAAATTCTCATTATTATTGATTATAATAACAAGCCTCTCCTCATATGATATTTCTGGATATAACTCTACATTTTTGAAGTGGATCACATGTTTAATATTAAGAATGTACCTAGAAATATGAGACACATGGAACACATCATTCCTAACTTGTTAATGAGAAGGGAGATCCATTTACTATGCAATTATTCCAATCCACTTGGTGATTTCCAATGGTCCAAAAAATGCGGAACTACCTCCACATTATTTCTAAAATGTTAACATCAAAACCAACAAGTCACACTCATAAAATCTTGTTCTATTATAGAAAACTCAAAGGGTTTCCTCCTATTATTGGTATAATATCCCTTCCTCTCTAAATATTGATCAACCTATACTAAATCAGATGTACTCTCTATGAGGTCACCTATACGATATTGGGGCCCAAAACTACTACCTCAATAGCCACATTCCAACAACCTGGTGAAACATGTGACCTACCAAAAATATCCACATAAGTCTCTATATGAATCATTGTGTATAAAAATTTTAGGTATTCAAAATAAACAAATGATATATATCCATCCAAAGATCCCAAAAAATAGAAATTCTAGTATAATATCATATCCTACAATATAAAAAAAATCCTAAATGACTTTCCATCTATGTTTGTATGGTATGTTATGCTCAATCTGTTTTGAGTCTGTAATGACTTCCACAAAAACTTCAAAAATAGTGATTTAAAATGTAAATCTCTTTCATATAAAAATATCAATGGAACTGTATGAAATCTTAAAATATAATGGATATAAAACTTTACTAGATTATGTATTAACTATGTCTCATCAATCAGTAGGATATGAGAATCATTTTTAAGCCAATAAAAAATTACCTGAACAATGTCACGGCTCCTTAGGTTCCCATGTAAGCCCGAAAAATATCCCATTCTAATGTACTCCCACATCCACATGGTAAAATGACGTTCTTAGAGAAAAATACCCAGAAACACATGCTCAAAACATATCCATTGATATGTATGGTATTGGAAAAATATATATTAATGCACCACTTCATCCTTAGATGCCAAAATGGATTTATAATCTCTTGGTATATATGTGTCCCTCTATGATTCACTACTAAAATTGTTGTATGAAACTCTCTCAATAGATCTTCCTTGATTGTATGTTGGACTATAAATATCCATTTTAAAATAATGACTTCATCTTCATTCAGTGACCCCCTAGGAATTTGATCATCACCTACCATTTTTTCCAACATCACCTCAAAATCTACGTCAGATTCCTTATAACCCTACACAGTGTCTAATAAAGAAGATGTGATCACTAATGAGATGCAGACCATCAATCAATGATCCTAAAAATAACCCATCCTAAACTCATACAATTACCTCATCAAGTGAAACAATTACTATGAATTCCATTCACCAAAAACCAATGAAATATTTGGATTATACATAAGATAAAATTCATTTTTGTTACCATTACCTTATGTACAGTACATGTCAACGATGAATGATTGTTGGTACTCTACCTAGTTCATCTACCTCAAATTTGGATCCCACTATGGGATGATATAGTGGAGTCCCATATAGTAATTATATATAACAATCCTCTCACAATTGAGATAGTTTCAATAACAAATCAACATATGAACCACAACCTCCATCTCTTGGTCATGGGTAGAATAGTTTCACTCATTGGGTCATAGATAACGTGACACATAGGCAACTAATCACTTCCTCTGCATCACAAAATATCCCAAACTAACTCCACATTCATAACAATATATGTCATAACTATTCGTAGGATCATAAAAAAATCAACACTAGAGTTGTGGTCAAATTCTTCTTCAGCTAATGAAATGTATCCCGACACTTGTATAAAAATGAAACTAAGCACATTTCTGTTAGTGTAGTCATGGGTGTTTATAAATGGAAAAAATAAATGATAAATCATTAATAGTATTATACTAGTCCCATAAATTTCTAGATATCTATCTCATTTCAGGGGAACATCTAAGACATCCTTATCCCTAAGCTCTTGTGGTTCACTGATATACCAGTCTCAAAAACACCATTCAACATGAATTAGACCACCTAAATCCAAGAGTAAAAAAAATTACACATTGGAATAAAGATGATGTTCTAAATTATTAATCAAGGCAATATTGATATTTTGGGAATTTTGAACTATGTTTTGTGAGTATATGAGAATATCATTAATGAAAACCATAATGAATTAGTCACGGTGTGGTTGGAATATCATTTTCATTAGAGGGATGAATTCATTTAGCGAATTCATCAGGACAAACAAAATCACCATGAACTCAAATAGATAATAATTTATCTTATAATTTATCATAGGGATGTCATCTTCTATAACCTTCCAATTATGATAAAATGATTTTTAATGACACATTTTGGACCAATAGGCTCCCTATAACTAATCAAGATATCCTCAACCCTAGGAAATTAGTGTTTATTCTTCATAGTGTATATACATGGATTTCAATAATACAGAGTGATTTGAATAGTATCATCCACCTTCATGGATAAAAAATAGGTACTCCCCAAGGTGATGTGATCATCTAGATAAAACCCTTTATTCCAAAGTAAATGATTATTTTAATTAAATTCATTTATCTCGTTTGATTAAATGAGATATAAGGGTATCGAATTGGGTTGTGTACCTATAATGAGTTCTATATTGATCTCAAATAATATACCATGGGGAAGACCAATTAGTTATTCCAAAAAGACATACTCATAGAGATCAATGACTCTTGGAAAATACAAGGAGGATAACAATGATCCTTCTATATGTTAAAATCATGTAATGTGCACTGTAATCGTCCCAAGTTGGCTCATGTTTGGACCCAATTTACTTATTCCAAAATCCCAATCAATTATCATAAAAAATTACCTCCTTTTGGATATGTAAACTATACAAATATCTAATATCAATCCTTGTTGCATCTATTACCTATCTACCAGTCCATGAAAAGAATCACAAAAAATTTCATCATCGTTAGAATCATTATTTCCCACAGATCTCTATAACTAGAAACAACAATAAGAAACTCAGGGAATCAATAAAGATAGTTTACTATCATTCCATCGGTTAATAAATAGAAATAAGCATAAAAGATAACATGAATAGTATGTCAAGTCCAACAATATATTCTACTGATATAATGGAATAAAAAGATCTGGTAGGAAAATAAATAGACAACATAGAAGTTATCAAGACCATTAATTAAATAGTAGATAGTACCTCACCACATTTTGTTGAATGAATGTAACCCTAAGGTGAATGAATCACCTATGTAACCATTTTATGGTTTGACTAATGAGGACCTAGAATGGATCAATTAGATATAAATCTAATTCATGTTGTTCCCCTATAAAATTTTGGGATTGAATATTTGGGGAAGAACTAATCTAGATACCCCATCTTGTTACACTAACAACACTATTTCTATGGTTTTTTTAAAATCTATGGTAATTTTTAAACATATAATTGTCGAAGCACTATTGAACTCCCCCTAAGGGGGTAAAGAAACCATTATCTACTCCACTTAGTTACTACTACCTTGTTTTACATCCACGACATTCCTGTTACTTGTACTAGAAGATATACTAATTGAACTAGTAGCAGTTCCACCTTCATATGTTATGAATTAGAAAATATAGGATTGTTGATGTATGATTATTGATCCTTATGGAATATCCATGAATTTATTGGAATGATATATATTCATAATTTTAATAAATAATTCCTCATGAATTTGGTTTTTAAAATATTCCCTTGAAAGATATTCATATCTACCTCCCTGTCTCATGACACTCCACCATATCTTGGTGGATACATTAATAATATATGTTTCTAGTTTCACCCATTAGTCATACGGTGTCTCGAATGTTTTGAATATTCCCCTGATGATGTCTAATAATTTCTCAACATCATGTTGTACCCGAGTGCCATGAAAGGATGGTGGATGCTAGAGCTAGAATTCATGGGTGTAGTCAACCATAGTCTTATGTACTCCACAACGATCGTCATGTACAATGAAAATTAAACCATGTTAAATTTGATACAATATCTAATCATCTAGAGTAGGTGTGGGTTCAGGGTTAAACACAACATCAAGAACACCTTGTGGTTGTTTTGTCTTGTCATCTCTAGAGAAAGACTTCAAGAGTCTCTAAGGAGGCATTATTTTGAAACCCTAAAAAATAAAATTTATTAACCTCTAATAATTATGATAGATCCAAAAAATTTTATGGGATCACACAATAGTTCCTCTAAGAGGATACCCATAACCCCTAGTATATCCTTCCATGTACTACCCAAGGCTCTCTGTACCTACACATTAGTCGTAATAATATATATACAAAACATGAAAACTTTTACATGTTAAACTATTTAATCCCAAAATCGATATATCAAATAAGTAGAGCATACATTTATATCAACCAACAATGAATACAGATCTACCCATAACACAAAACACAAATCAAGGGATTAAATAAATAACTACTATATAATACTAAATATTTATATATATGTGTGTGTGTGAAATGTGATTCTACATGCCTAATCATTATGCATGTATTCACTAAAATCCCACAAAACTGTTACAGTAATCCAATCAATAATAACTCAAATTTATATTACACATGATATTGGCACATGGAAGCACCCTTAACCAAGTTCCGCACAAACTTTCTCCTTTCTCCCATGTCCTAGTAAGTCAAAAAAGAAAAAAGAAAAAAAACAATGATATAATTTTTGTAACACCCGATAGAAACACAGATTCCAACTTAGAGAGAAATAAGAGATTATATACGACCCCCTATACCCAAGCGGTATTCGACTAGCAGTGAAGGATCAAATGCCATATGATAGGTGATTATACATTTATAAATAAGTTATATACACCATAAATATAAATAAATATAAATTAAATCCATGTATCAAGGAGGATGATAATGTCTCTTAATGGAATAAAAAATGTCTCCCACTCCATGACAATAAATATATCGGTCCCCAATGTGGAAATCCAAACTAGAATATAAATATTAAAGTTGATAAGTATGAAATAAAATATCATAAATACTATGGAGTCCATTCTTCTATAACTACTAGCTTTATGCTCCCCAAGCAGCCATCTATTGTGGGACCCTTATTCATTCTTGGAGCTATATTCATAATGTTTTCATTATCATTGAAATGCATGTGTAGTGTGTGATTAATAAAATCAGAAAGACACTATTAATGAATCCATAACATGTACATAAAAAATTTAATTCTTGTAATTAATGCTAATAAAAAATGTTCATGAAAACATGACATAAGGTATACTGAGGTTTTGGGTGTTAATTGACTCACCATGGGCCACGTCCAAACCGAGATTATCTCTATACGAGAATGATAATTAAAAGACTTCATAAGTGATAGTGAACTAACCAGAAGGGTGGGGAGCTTGTAATATGGTATCAAAAGGAATCCCCATTTAGGTTTATCCATATGGACATAAAGAAAAAATGGTACGTAGAATCCTCAAGGAATTGTGTTTTATTTTGGTACATAAGGTTTTAATACCCCATTGGTATCCTCACAGGTCTAGTTTCATGTTTTTCTACCCCTACCACATGTATAGGTGTATCCTTTTAATTTTCATAAGTCCTGCGCACTCCCCCTCTAAGTGGATGTCATATCAGGATGGTATTACATTCATCAAATACATTAGAAATACCTCCAAGGGTTACATTTTATGTTCCAAAAGGGTGTTTCATGCATATAAAAAAACATAGCATATCATATCCTCATGAGTAGAGTAGTTACATGTACACACAAGTGATTATAATTCAAAATCTGTCTATTAGGCTATGTAATCATACTCTTGGTATCAACCATCATACCATGGTCATATGAGCTATGTATAGATACATATGTCATCATAATAAAAAATCAACAACATTTTATGCCTACATGGGAGCAATCTCAAGGAAAAAATGGTTACACATGGTATTGTATAGTAACGAACTTCCTAACATAATATTGATTATGAGGTACTTAAATATACTCCATTGGATTAAATGATAACAACTTTTATCCCCCAAATAAATCTAATTTACACATTATGAATGCATCAAAGAGTCTGTCAATAAAACTAGTTTTCTGTTATGCCAATGAATATGATCCAATTCACCAGATCCATTATCAATTCAATAATAGACCATGAATTTCCCATTAAATCATGAAGTGAGCATCATCTATAATAAATAAACATTTATAAAAAACTATCTCATCATCAATGAAGAGATTTAAGAAGAGATTCAATAAGAATAAGATTTACAAAAACATCCACCTTTCAAGTGAGATCTTCATCTTTGAAGGGGACATCAACATATTTCTATATCTATCACCAATCTATGTATTATAGAATAATTAAAACTTGGTACTACATATGAAAATTATATCTTCCATTTATCCATGTAATCCATGCTTATAAGAAGAGGAATTTGGTGTAAATATAGAAAAAACATACTGATCTAGTGTCACAGGATTGATCTATTATTGAAGAAACAAGGGGTTAGGAATGTTAGATATCAAGAATCAATGGAGGATACACCCAATTTGAAGTATGAGATTTATGGTACTATATTTTCTATAAAAAATAGAAAATTAGTGGAATTTAAAATTCATGGGATGAATTATATTCATACTAATCCTAGTTCTACTTCCATCCAGTTGGCCTCTGAGGCTAGCATAGGGTTCCACAGTTTATCTAGTGGCTGGTCCCTGACTGGCCAGTGTAGAAGGAAGAACCACCATGGATATTCCAGCACCATTGGTTTCCTAGTGGGGTATATATATTTCTATAGAACTAAAATAACCCCACTAGATATCTGGTGGTAGTTTACAAACACCTCAAGGCCATGAATCAACCCATCTCTTCAACTATCAATTCATGGGACCATTATTATTAAAAAAAATTCAAAAACACCCATAATAGTGTTATAATGAAATAGAAATGAAGAATTAATTGAATTTAAATCATATGATACATTGAATTAAGTGAGCATTTTCTAGGATCTACCCATGATAATAGATAAATTATATCAATTAAACCCATATTATGAGTTTCAGATAATTTAAATTTATGTATAAAAATGTTATATCCATCAATGTCATCTCTTCAAATTATACACTAAGTCACTGGTAGAAACTCTTTTTTAATTTTAATTTTTTTTATTCATCCTTGGAATCATAAAAATATTTTAGGAGTTATGGTCCTCCAAAATAGTTATTAAATTCATCCTCGTACTTAAATATTTCATCAAAATATTGATTTACAGCCTCGATTCAAGTTGTTTCTTTGATCATGTTGACATTATTACTTTCGTAATATTATTTTATTTATTGCTAAATCATTTATATGATTTACTATTTTCCATGTATCCTAGGGACATCTTATCATTAGTTGTAGCTCTATATTTTTCTTGATTTCCTTCCACATTAAAAATGTTGTATTTACTCCAAAAAAACTATCAAGGTTTTAAAATTATTATTCACACCATAAAACATTTAATGTGGATTTATCATTCAACGAATACTTAGAATAAAAATATTTTTAATATAAAATGGCACTTGTATCACGTCCATCCAAAGATTCCACAAAACACCACGCTCAATGAGTAATGGTTTTACCATATTATTAAAAATAAAATTTAATATTTTGTCTAATACATATTATTATGTTCTCAAACTTGAAACAACATGTTTAATATAATACATCCCCTTAAAATTATCCTTTATAATGTAATTATATTCTATACCATAATTAGCTGATTAATTTTTTTTAATCATCCAATTTATTTTTATGTTCTCTATAAAACCCTTTTAATATATTCCATCACAACATTTTCAGTTTTTGTAATCATAATTATGTTATACAAGTATAATAATCTATAATTATATGAAATAAATTTATCCATTATTTCCAGGATTTTTCATTAAACTACAGAAATCTATAAGGACCAGGTTATGTAAATTGGACATTCCATTATTATTTTTTGAATTAGTATTTCTTTCCATAATCCAAATCATACAGGCATCTACATATCTTCAGTATAAATAAGAAAAAATTAATATCAAACACATAAAAAATAATTTAATTTTTTTCATTTAATTTTTTGGTTAATGGGTCAAATTCCCTAACTCTTTATGTTATTCTCCCCTTCCACCCTGAGAATACATGTATGTTATTTATTTTCCAATTGTTTCATATTTATTCTTCCCCCCCCCCATTTTAATCAATATGTTTCCAAACCTGGATTTAATTACAAATCCATTATAATTGACTGTAACTTCAACTCCCAAGTCACAAAATTGAATTATTCTAAATAGGGTATGTTTAACTCTCTTTATAGTGTACATTCATATTTTTCAAATCTACTCCACTAAATCTTATTTATCCACTAACCAGTATTTACAAAAATCTATCATTTTTGTAACACAATAGATAAAATTGATGGAAAGAAATTTATTATTTACTTTAAAAGACCTCATGAACTCAAATACATGCACCAAAGGATTTCATCTATAATAAAGTGCATAAAATAAATAATTGAGAGACTATACCATCAATATGAAATCCATACATATAAATTAATAGGCAAAAATCATCCAAATTTGATAAGAGTAATATTAATGAATGGAATTATATTCAATGAAAACCATAATATAATAAACATGCTCCATGTTATAAGAAATTAATAATTTATGTACCGTAGTTATATATCCCAATAGATTTATCATAGGTCCAATCACATATATAAAATAAATTAAATAAATAAAAACATATAAGAATTTTTACTAACAACCTTAGCCTCACCATAATACCTCTATCCAAACCCTATTGAACTACTCCAAACATATACATTATGTAACTAAGGGTCTTATCTACATTGTAGATATAATTATTACATGAACAACAGGGTATACATGTACAATGTGAGCAATTCATCTTAGTTGTGTCTCACATAGTTACCCTAATATACAAATTCATATAAATGCATATTCATTGGGAAAAATAAATAACAAAAAAAGAGTATAAAAGAATTACATTTGGTCTTTGTGGGATAATAAGTCCGCCATTACACCCAACCCCACCTACTTTATCTAATGCTAGTAACATGTCAAACATAGTCAAAATTCATTTTATATCAAAAATTGGAAATGTAGGACCTATAATAGTGTGATATTATACAGAAGGTGTGGATCCTATTATAGAGATAATTGGAATAGAACATCCAAAGAACCTCTCTTGATGGCCCCTAGGAATATTTCAATTAAAGACACTATTTTCTGGTTAATTGGTCACAACTCATCGAGGGTCTCTCTCTCAGTTATCCCCATTAATATATCATCTATCAAACTTCTATCAGTGCCCCTAAGTACATATCATATAGAGACTCTTTCAATTTTCCTTGATCGAATTTTATTTTGGGAACTCTCTCAATGGTCTCATAGAATATAACATATCGTGAGATTCCCGTGGTGGTATTGGTAACATCACATCTCTGGAACATCGCTATGTGGTCCTTAGTATCATATAATCTATGTACCCTCTCTCAGTGGCCCCTAGACATATCTTATTTTTGGATGATAACCTGGGTTGTCTAAATCAACACACAAATTAACTGGGGACTATTCCACCATCATGTCAATACCCACATCACAAAACCACAAAAGTAAAACAAACATGGGAATCACAACCCTTAAAAATATCCCATCTATAATCCTACACATCCAACTCATATCATACCAGGAATAAAATACAAGGAACCAAACATATATGAATAATCCATTACTGCTCATGGTGTTTCTAAAAACTTACCTAGCCTTATTAGATAACACCACCATTTTATGACATAATATAGAGGTAATGGAAAACTATATTAATCTATGTTCCCATATCACCCAAGGAGGAAACCATTTGATTCCTGACACTAAACTTTTTCTCTAATAAAAACACAAAAAAATTATTCACTCCATGGTGGTCTCATAGACCAAATGTGCCACCTGAGACATGCCTCAATAACCTAATCCAACATCCATTTAAATTTAAAAATCACAACATCATATTCAATTCCCATGGACTATGAAAAACCCAAACACACTAAAGGCACCTAGAAAATAATTTCCATGTCATATGAACACTTATATCATAACACATGTTAGGGTCCCATCTTATGTGTCATATAAGAGTGTTCTCAAATCAATATTCTATAGAAAACCATGCTTGTCATACCAAACCTAGACTGAGAATAATTATTACCCTCATTATAGCCATTGAGACCACTACCCAACATTAACAACAATCTCCCCACCATTCAAGAGAGGCGAGATAATATCAACCATGAACCATTGACATAATCTAACCATAACCTATACAATAGTCCATGGATAATAAATTATTATATCCAAAACACTACAAAATAATTTGGACAAATTTAAGGCTCCTCATGTACTCAACTAGAAACCTCACACCCTTGGCGATCAAGTCACCAGGAGGCCTTAACTCACAGACTATTTAGAATATCACTCACAAAATAATATGATTAATTAGTAAAACTAATCCTTCTATTTAAGAAAATATTAACCCCCGTATTATTTTCCCAAAACAAAACCCCCTTATTGAAATGTATTATTATATATTAACATATAAAGGGTCGAGTATTTAGGGGCCACAAACCTCAATACAGAGTTATGCTCCTAATACAATCTTCATATATCTTCATCCAAGACAATAACAAATCACAACCTTTCCAAGAGCTCATATCCCATACCATAGCGGTCAATAAGTAATTATAAAAATTTATAATTAATTAAAAATTTTAAAAATAATCATAACCATCAAAACGTAATGATCGATCCTATGAAATTGAAATTATAACCATCATATACAAAAGGTCCATGATATTTCCATGAATCTACAAGTGAAAAAACCACAACCTAAAAAATTAAATTTATTTAAAATTTTAAAAGTAATCAAGAAAATAACTTTTATATTAATGAGAAACATACCTCCAACAAAATATCAAGTGATGATAGGTGTTCATCATCCCTGGCAATCTAGTGTACTCAAAATTTAAAATCCACATGGATTAAAAGGATTCTTGGATGGTCTGGTGAAATAATTATCCAATACATAACCCAATTCATGAAACATTAATAGTGGAACCATGAATAAAAAAATATGTTAGGAGAAGAGTGATCATACATCAAATACATCCACCAAATACCTCTGATTTTATTGAATTCAATGTGGAAAATCAAGGTGGATAAATAGAAATGTGGTAAAATGGCAGGACAAATTATTCATTCTAGTGCCCACCCACAATAAATAAACTAAGTTGAATAATATTGAATTTTCAATCATTATCATGATAAATATAGAAAATTGGAAAACCTAGTACACAAAGAGATTGTATTGGGTGCCCACTAGACTATCAGCTACTCAGTCCAACTCTACTGACTAGCTGGTGGGGGTTATAAGGTGTTAAATACCCAGAATGAACATGGGAAAATGATTACTATAGATCATGTACATTTAGCTCTGAATTATAGAATTTAAATAGAATAGAATCTTCAATCAATACCTTCTTTTCACCTGATAAACCAAGAAACCTATTGAATCCTTGGACACGTCAAAAAAACATTCTATAGATATAAAACTACTGTAATTCAAATATAGATAAAAATAATCTGATAATAAATTTATCTAATACACATTATTCTAAATCACTTTTTATTTTTATAACTAGTAATAATGTGGTTCAATAAAAAAATTCAGACTATAACACTTCTCATCACTATGAAGAAACTAAAAATTTATCTTGGCATCTGATTCATCAAATGGAAAATGTTACCACTCATTGATAAAAAGTGTAAGATAAAATAGGTATGTATTAATCAAGAAGTTTGATTGATTAAATATAATAGACTCTCCCAAAAATTCCTAGTGATAATCCTCAGAAATCATATGTAATAGCTGATATGTCACACCAAATACAAATCACCACAACACCCAAATATTCTTCTTATTTTAGTTGATCCTACAATATATAATGTTTTAAAAACACCCATAATCCTCAATGAAGATCCAATACATCCACCAGATCATAATTCCTAATCCACTATTGGAATCATAGAAACAACCAAAAAATAACATTAAATTTCAAACCCAACACTCAGTGTGATTCCGTGGTTTAATTCTCTATCCAACTAAACCTATTGTTGTTTTATTTATTTGAGATATGAAAAACAATCGATATGAATCTGACTTGGATAATAAAAAATATATTACCCCATTTTAGCACCCAACACATAGAATCAACCAAAACACTATAATAGAATCTATTTTTTTAGGAAACTAATAGAATTATTATTTTGAAATAGTGACCTCCTAAGCAATACCATGATTACTCACCAATCAGTATCAAAAACCCTCTGACCCATCAATCATGAGGAGCATGGATGAAGTGATAGACATTATTCTATATATCATAGGAGTATCTTTATCATCAACCTATTTAACTAAAATATACAATCTACAAATCCAATATCCTTTAAAATACAAAATATTAGGAGTTCTTGTTAGCAACACACTCATGTTCGTATACTAAAAAAATGTTTGAAATTATAGAATTATATGATATATCATTCTTGAAAACCACCTAATCTCCATTCAATCATGGTTTATACCCTCAAATATCAATGTGGGTTCTCTACAATATGACATTCCAACTTACACACCCCAAGAAAAAAAAGGTTCCAACATCCCAAATGTGTCAATCTTTCTGATCCATTATTATCTCATCACTGAAAAACAATATCATGACATGATCAGACCTAAAATATCATGGTACATTAACACATGGTTATACAAATTCACCAATAGTACATTAATCATCTCTACAAACATAGAACACACTCTAAATTCATAGATTTCCTTACAATAAAAAATTTCAATATCCCGATCCGTAATGAATGTAAACTATGACAATAAAATCAATATTCAAAACAAATTATACACCTTAAAATAGTCGGAACACCCTCAAAATTTTTTACAATTAACTGGACAAAAAATATCGTAGGTATCATTGTGATTTCATTTGTCCTACAGCCAAAACCTTGGATATAGAATCTATATATCTCTCCAATAAAATCCAATGAATGATTACATAATAATACCCATTATAGTTTCATGATTAATCTCTAAATGTTTCAGTGTTAAATTTATGCACCAATATATGAGCATCATTGAACATATCAGGTTCTCATTCAACCATGACAATTCATAAAGAACTAAAAACATGGTCTAAAGCATCAATCAATGAATAATAGTGGATTCATAGATAAAAAAACATTATTTTCTTCATACATCAAGGATTATCACTTATAAATATGGATAAGAAGCATTATTCCTTTCCAAAATGTAAGTGAACCCTTTAATAAACCCTCTCAACTATTCTCTTACAATTAGTATCTTTGTCACATCTAAACTGAAATGGGTATAAACGCATGTATAACCTAATAACATAACTAAACACATGATTTCATGTTCTTTATATCACTTAAACCAAGTCTCATCTATTTCCCACGATTCTCTCTCATGTAAACACACCTATATAGAAGCACTCTATTTTATTTATTTTCCATCAAACCTATGGAATAAATTCCATATGTGATAAATATTGTATAATAATTATTACGATGATTGTACTATCAATAAAACAATTTTCAATAAAAATAAATTAACATAATCCATATTAGATAATAAAGACATTCATTTGTGGAATCATATACGGATCCATATGATTTCCTCTATGGGAAGAAATATAAATCTCTAACTTTATTAGAAGATTTTGGTGAGAAAATTCTATTTGGATGAAAACATGTAAAAAAGATGACTAAGATGGTACAATCCATTAAAAAAATATCCCCTTAGTGTTTGAAAAATATCATTGTTGATAATTATAAATGGGACAAAGATTTTGATTATGTGGATAAGTTATTCCTTGTAATATATTTAGGTATGATAGTAATGTTTTTTTGGAATAAGTGATAGTAATGAATCAAGTACAAAATGAAATTTGATGATCTCAATCACAATGGTATTGTGTCCTATCCACTTTTTATACCATTCAATGTGAATCACTATATATTGGGTTCCATGTTCTCTCTAAAATAAGTAAATATCATAAATTTCACAAGTATTGAATCCATATGGGGTAGAGATTGATCAAGATCTCAATTTTTAAGAGTTATCATTTCAAATATCAAGTCATGGAGATAAAGTGCAATGAATTAATCCCACTCATATTATCAATGCACTATAATGAAATCATTTGTATAATGGGCTTACATAGGAAGTATAAATTTTTATGAAACAAAATTACCGTAATTTATTTACATATTATGATTTATTTTGTAATTTATAAATGATGTTAGAATGTAGTGACCTAAAAGTTCCACTTAATAAATATTACCCTTTCTAATATATGTTTGGTGTTAATCATTCACATGAGAGGAAAATTATTATATAAATGTAAAACATTACATATGATGAATGGATATAATCCATAGAGTTGAAAATATTAGGATATATTAATAAAAATATATATAATAAAACTAGTACTTGATATTTCTGTATTTCATATCCTCATAAAATTTTCTCTGGTAAGAATAAAACTATAAAAAATAATAAAGTGCCAAAAAATTGATATTGTAAAAAATGTAAATAATCTTGATAATTTATTAGATGAATATTTAGGGGTATTTATAATAAGTATAATGATTATATGGTCATTGTAATTGTATATTACCATTTAGAAAAGTAACCATCCATTAAAATAATAAGTGTACTATTGTCAATGATAAAATTCCAAAACATTTGTATTTAGACTATTCAAAAACAATTATATAAAAATATTATAATTCTAAAGAAATATTTATCAAATCTTATAAATTAAAATAAAAAGAGGAATAATTTTTTACAATGTTTGTTTTAACCTATTCCGTAAAATATTAATTTTTATGATATAATTAAAGTATATAATTGGGAAATATATTTTATTTTAACGGTATATAATAGTTAATCTAGATTCATATAAAAATTTAAAAATAATAATAAATAAAATGAGATCAATCATAGAAAAATAAAAAGTATTTATTCAAAATTAAATGGTTTTCCATTTATTATATGATTTTTAATGAAAATATTTTAAAACAAATTATTTATGCTTCATAAAATGAAATTAATTTCTATAATCATCATTTATAAAGTATATAAAGGATAATATATTGAATTTTTCAAACAGAATTGATTTTAAATTATATAGTACGAAAATAGTTTTTTAATGAATATTGTAATTTTTACAGCATAATCATGACAAATATGGGTCAAAATCTTCTTTTTATTATGAAATAAGAGACATTGTTTTCATCTGGGTAGGGGTAGATACCTTACATAGCCAATAGGTCCAATATTTCTATATATTTTTGATGAATTTTCTTGTCAAATAATCTACCTTTATTTAAACACAATCAAATATATCTAATGGTAGCCACTATTATTCATAGTCAATGGCTTGAATAAAAAAATAATCAATACATTATTATGAAATACCTTTTCCCTTGGCCTTATAAACACCCTACCACCTCAATATTTTCTATAATTCTAAAACACATTATTTTTAAATACACCATAAAATATTCTATATCAACTCCCATATACATGTCCCAAAACCCATGTTGTGTCTTAAATTCACTCATATGATTGCTTTAGGATCAATCTAAATGATGTGAGTTAATGAGTGTTGTAAAGATTTCAAAATTCATATTTCAATTTTAACTCACTCCAAACTCATTAAATTAAAAATATAACACTAAGATGTAGGATTTATTATACTATATTATTTTTCCAAAAAAATAAAATCAAATAGTTTACCTCATATTTTTAAAACCAACTTATAAACAATGTTTCACCAATTGTAATTTTACAGTACATATGTTTATGATGATATTTATCTATTTCGTTACTCAAATCTAGGCCACTACAATAAAACATTTCATTATTAAATTTAAAATTAAAATCTAATTAAGTAAATTTTAGTATTTTGAAATGATGAAAGATACATGATAATAGATAAATTAATTGTAAACTACTGTAGTAATTTTTAACCATCAAAATTATCATAACACTAGTAATATTCCATGAATTTTAACAATATACTAATATATTGACCTTCATCATAGACCTCTACATTGAACTAGTGTTCAAACCATGAATGGAATGACATAAAATTGGGTGATGTGGGCTGTATAAATTTGATAAATGAAACAAATGTGATATAATATATTATAAGAGATGAAATAAAATTGAAAATTTTATGAATAATTTAATTAATGAATGTATAATCACTATCCAAGAAGATAATGTGTTGTTGGAAGAAATTTCAAACTTGAGGTAAGTGCACATTTCTCATTATTTCTAGCTCATTCATTAATTTGATGATATATAATCTATCATTCTCAATATATCTATATAATACCCTTTCAAAATTTCAAATATTAATACCCTATATAATTTTTTATTATCTATTTTTCCTTTTTCAATGAATATTTATTCAATTATGTGTTCCGTTTTATTGGTTATATAAGTCAAATCACGCAATTTTTATAAGGGGATCTTTTTTAGTATCTCTATATTTTCCCCTAAATTAGTTAACTTATTTCCTTATATTATACAGTTTATTTTCTATATATTATTTCCAAAATTATCAAATTTTTAATATATAATATATTGGTTTATTTATGTCTTCATTGAAGCTCTATTGTTTAATCTATTTTAAAGACTATTATAAAATTTTCATAAAGGATCAATAAAAGAGTTATAATTCATGAAACATTCTTCAAATTCTTATAAGATGATTCATTCAATTTGAGTTATATCTACATTACCAATTATCATTTTTTCAAAATGACTATCTAATATTCCTTTATCCATTATTTTTAATGGATATTACATGATAACTCAATAGCTACACATTTAATTGACTATTACTTTACCCATTTTTTAATCAACACATTATCTGTTTTTTAATATTTTTATATTAATTTTATATGTGGTATACATATAAGTGATTTATTATGATTATTTGTGTGCCTATAATTATATATCCACTAAATCAATTATTAAATAATTTTTATCTCATGAGATTCCGATGTGATAGTATGATACAGACAGCTCTACCCATAATGTTATGTGTAGTCACATTGTGCTTAACATTTTCCATTATATTTTTCATACGAATGGTTTCATTAGATTTTATGAATTATTTATGTGGTCTTGGTGTGAACCTTGATTTATGTTTTTGATCACAAGAATTATTTTTATTCAATATTTTATTATTTTCATTTTTAGACAATCTTATGATATATGAATCTTATGACATGTTTCTATAAGTTGGTTTGAAATATTAATTTTATTGTTCAATGCTCTGATTATTGAATTACATGATATATCACCCTGTGCTAATCCTATTTAAACCCTTATAGAATTTTATGCATCATCCCTACCTTAATTAATTTACCCATTTTATCATGTTCAGTAATAAGAGTACTATTGATTTTATGAGAAATTTATGAAGGTAAAAATGAAGGTCTATGTTATTGATTTAGAAATGTATTATGTTGTACTAAACATTCAAATGAAACTAGACCTCTTGATGTTTCGGATTACTGTATTTACATTCATGTTGAATATTTAGAAATAATATTTATATTATATGAGGGGACTTATAGTTAGTATAAATGTAATGTCAATGTATTTTAGGGGATTAGATTAAGGAATTCTGTTAATGAAATTAATATGAAATACACCAAAAATAAAAAAAATGAGACATAAAAGGTATAAATATATTATTCAAAAATTTATTTAGGTATTATTAATTCATTGAACATAAATTATCCCTTATCATCCTTTTAATTTAAGTCTTCCCAATTTACACACCTTCATCTTATTAAATTGTCTTAAAAGGGGTAAATCACTTCCAAGACCAATGTGTTGAGATATAAAATGATTTACTAATTGAGATTCCAAATATTATGGGTGGAAGAGTCAAGAACCCCATTGTGGTATATTCTAAATTGACTCTAGTTATCAACAATGACATGAACCACATGAGTTATTGATTCCTAAAAAGAAGGATCAAGTTGTAGTTGAATAAATTATGCATTCTTAATTGAACCATTGATATGGGTATTCACATTATTTAATTGCATCAATATGGATAAAATACATTTTCAAGATATTCGTTATGATCCAATAATAAATTTTGATAAAAAAAAATTTATATTTTTTTATTATCAATTGAAATTAACAACAAAATACATAGAATACCCGTGTGAATAATATAAGTATGTTGATTAGGGGAAATCTAGAATTATTAAATAAATTTATTTAAACACGGTTCATAATGATTTAAAAAAAATTTAGATTTAATTGAAACGTTCATATAATTATTATTTTTAATTAGAATTAATTTTTTAAAGTCTATTTAATATGGATTTCCATTGATTTATTTCATTTAGATACTAATGTTTAGTAATCCTACCATGAATTTTTTTTACTTTGTGAAGGTAAAAGATAAAAAATATGGAAATTTCCATGACCCACTAAAACTAAAATGACAGTAACAGATGAAGAGACTGCATAATGAAATCCATATAAACATGGAAGAAAAATTGACTACCAATGCATCATAATCCACTGTGTAAGGATCAAACATCTGAAGAAGTATAACAGATCATGCATGAATTACTTAAAAATTATTAATGTGACTACATTTTCATCATATATAGACTAGTATGTGACAATTAAACTAAAAATATGTCCAAGATACTACATAGGATCCTTAATCAATCATTCCAAGACAATTGACTATTTCATCCAACCAACCACAAGTGTAAATTCTACATGGTGTTCAAGCAACTAATCAATTACATTAATTCTACCAAAATAAAATATCAAGGCACCGATAAATATGATTATTCCATTAGATTGATCACAATTTCAAACAAATTGACCATGAATCCCCTTAATGGAGTCAATCTGGGACTTATCCAAATTCCTTGTTGATTTCTAGGATTAAGATCCAAATTTCATAAAACATTAACACATAACCTAAAATCTAAATAAAAAACAACACCAGTATTTGGAAAAATTGGGAGATATATAATAAGAAATGTCATGGTGTTAATATAGACAGTAATTATAATGAATAAATATAATGAATCAAGATACACAACTACAAAATTCGTGACCCTAAAGCTATAATCATAGTGGAAATAATAGAAGAACAACTTTTTCACTGAAATTGTAAACTTACTAAAATTAAGTTGAATATTGTTCTACCAAAGAGGATTGTGAAGAGAGATATTTGATCATTAATATTATAATACTACTATAATTATATAGAAACTCATTTGAAATACGAGGCTATTTACAAAACTGTTTGATTGAATGGAGTGGAAATATTTTTAGGGTTTATTCCATTATAATATACTGACTCATGTGATGGAACACCAAGAAACTAAGGGCTAAGATGGGAAGATTCCACATGCTCATTGTTAATGAATTTGTTTTTTATTACATAAAACACTTATATTCATCTCATGAAAATTTATTTGTTGTTTTATACGTTATGATATTTCATGTATTTTAGCATTTCAAATTCTTCTTCCATTTTTCATTGGTTTTTACACTCAATCCAGTAGGATATTATTCATTAACGGTAATTGTAATGTTTAAGTGTATTCTAGGATGAATGGGAAATTCAAATCACCAGGTAAGGTGATGATCGTGGGTTTCTTTATGGTTTCATGCCCCTATAAATTACAAATATAATAGAGGATGGGGTGAAAGATATTTTATTTTGGTTGATGTAGAATAGGTGAGTGTGTGATATAATGATTTAACATGTAAGTGAGGGGATATCCTAGTTTAGTATTCTCACTATAAAAATGAATTTATAACCAATTAAGTTACTCATTAATCCCAATTTATTCATTGTGTTTACACACTGAACCCCTAAAAAGAGAAAAACACATCTATAATACTCACCTCCCTGGAGAAAACCCATTTCCCACATTCACTAAATGAAATTAATGTTTATAAATTTATTTTTTGAGGTCCCCGAGACATGCCTCTCATCATATGTATTCCATTTATAGAAAGGTTGGTGTTATGATCTTATTTTGTTTGGGTTAAATCAATTTCAACACATGATTTAATAAAGTTCAACCCAGAATTTTATTGTTGATCTATAGGTTTAAAGATCATTATTGTGGATACACATAACTTTAATACCCATTGATCAAGATTAAGGGGAACTAACCACTATTCCCGTGGAATATTCCAATCCCACAACAGATCATCCACTAGATTCATTGTAGGTAGTGAAACACATGGATGAAAATGTATTGTAATTTAATAGGACTCGTGAAGATTTATATTAACCAACTTCAATAAATAATAACATGCTTCAACAACCAACTAATAAATGGGGTATTGATATAAAAACATCAATTATTGGGTAACAACGAAAATATCATGGTATTTCAAGAGGGAATTATAACATACAATTAATAGATTTTTTTTAGTTTATAATAAATTCAAACATAATTTATATTTAAAATATCAATTCACCTTAATGGAGAACTAACATTCCATAAAAGGATCGTATAAGGAGTTTCTCTATAATACATAACCTATAAAGGTCACAAATGTTCCTTTCATTTCAATAAATTCCCCACATATTTTCTTTTATTTTATTTTGTTTTAATGTTAAAATAATTATTTTAATTGTTTTATATTGTTTTGTTATGAATTTGGTTTTATGTTTATAAAATGGTTAGTATTGTATTAAATTATTAATTTAATTGGATATTTTATTTTCTTATATTTTTGAAAAAGCTGTGTGTGTAGTTTTCTTAACAATGAGTTTTTAATTTTAAAAAAATTAATGTCTATTTTTTATTTTAATTTTTTTATTTTTGATTATATTTCAATAAAATAATTTTAATAGTTTTTAATTTATGTAATAAGTAAATTTAATAATTCATTATTTTATTTATAAATAGATCATATATGTTTGTCTTAATTTTATTTCATTTTGGAGATTTTAAAGTGTATTTATTATGACGGTTTTACTTATTTTTTGGTCATTACGTGGTGCAGTTGGTATAATGACTTCATGCGAAGAAGAGGAAGTGAAATAATTTTATGTGTAACAATAACAAGTAGAAAAATATCTTAGTTGACGGTGATAATTTAACATAACAAAAGTCTCTAACCTACCAGGAAATAAATATTCAACCTACCACATTAGGCTTGAACCAACCATGAATGCTCATAGTCACTTAAGTGATAGTGATATTTTAATCTAATTTGAATCAAATAAGTTACCATGGAACCCCAAAATAAAGTTATCATCCTTCTTTGTAACCTATTGTGTGTTCCAATTTCACCTAAAGATCTTCAGTGGACTCTGTTTGTGAAATGAAGTTACTCAATGGTAACATCATGTTGTTGCAATCCTATATTCTAACATACCACATGAATGTAATACTACCGACTACAAGATTAATCTATAAGTATGAACACTTTCTCAATTGATATAGATGAACTCCATCCTATGTATCATACTTATTATGATGACCATTATATACCATTTGTTTCTATGTGTTCCACTATTGTCTAACTCACCATAGAGGTCGATCTCCTCGATCCATATTCTACCACTTGTAGGAAGTAGTGAATATGATACATTAAGAACACCCAACTAATGAATCAAATTTCTTCCAACAACACTTAGTTTAAATGATATTAATTATATAGATCTTTCCATACTAAAATTCCCTTGACAATATCACAAGAATTGAATTCAACAAATCCACTACACCACAAATGAATACCTCTTGATCCCCTTTTGGAATTTTTAAGTGAACAACCCTTGCTCTCTACAGTTTCAAAAATATATGACCTCTATTGATGGAATTTAATTCATATAATCATCAAACATGATCGAAAACCATCAAATAGATATGTTGGCAAGTTTTTATTTTTGAGTTTAAGGTCGTTGTATTTCATAATGACCTCTATAAATCTTGTGGAATATAATGATGTTTTCTAAAGAAAAATTGGGCACTATTAAAATCCATTCTCAAATCCTTATTGATTATTTTCACGCTCATGTTAATCAAGAGTATATATCATATTTCTGGCAATGAAAAACCCAATAACATGCCTCTTGAGATGAGAAGAATCACCATGATGCATGAATCATGACATATTGATTTGATTAATCCTTTTAATGTGTTTATAGCCAGTGGGTTAAATATTTCTCGGTATGAAGAACATGAAGAAAATATAGCTCACAAATGCATAAAAATAAAAAAATTTAGGATGATTCTCACATGGTGATTAATTATTTTCTTAATTTAGGTGTTGACCATTCTTTAAGGAAATCCAAATATTAGGTTTTGACTTTGGTGATGGAAAGGATATAGATCTAAAATGGTTGATGATGTATATGAAAACATAATAGGGGTGCTAATGTGATTATCATCTTATTTTTGATACAAATCAATGATGGTATACCATGGTATTGAAAAGGATGGACGACCTAACTAAAAATATTCAACGTAAATGGATCCAAAAAAATGAAATCTCTTGCACCAATTCAAGATTGATTGAGGATGTTAGATGATTAATCTTGTATGGATAGGATGTGGTGGGTATGTTATTTTTTGGTCATGATCATTGGTTATAAGACTAAATAATTTAATTTTGTTCTTGGAAATGTCAACACTACCCAAATCATATGAACACATGGAGATCAAATGATTATTAAATTTAAATATTGATCACAAAATTATATACTGGGAAGGGAAAAGGGATAAAATTGATCTTGAGCCTACAAGGGGATATTTGATGATATTATAGAGATTTATAGAGTCTCAATAGATTTTTGAAAGGAGGCATGATTGACTAGATGCAGATACATGTGTGAGATTAGACCAATTTATGAGGAGCACAAACTATTTTTAAGGATTTTTACAAGATACATGCAGGGGTTTTTTTATAATGAAGCTTTCTACATAATGGATGTGGAGAATAATTCTAATTCTGATCTCTATTATTTTTTTGTGACTTAAAATTTATCATGATTCATGATTTCAAAATTAACAATTTACATCATTAAAAAAAATCTACCCATGAATCACACTAGAGAACATTGAATAGTGGTACATAACTATGATTAAAGTAAGACGAGAACTAGATTCAGATCTTTATGAGGGGGAAATCATTCCAAATATGATTCCTCTTATATTTATTCTTATTTTATGGTTTTTTATTTTTTAAATAATGGGTAACTAAATATACTAAAAGGTTAAGAATGTAACCAAATGAAAAAATTTAATCCATTCTTCTTTTGTCAAAATAATTTTTTGAATAAATTTTATTTTTGTTTGGGTTTTCATTAAATATTATATATCATGTAACAATACATGAGAACTGATGGGTGTTAGTAGTAAATAATTTCACCCTTGATCACCAATGTATGTGTTGAAAATTTTAAAGGGAATATGAATCTTATCTCTATAATGAATATATTAATTTTAAAGAATATATGAAGGTATGAAGATCAAGAATGTTCACCAAATAGATAAAATTCACTAAATAGATAGATATCTAAATTCTCTAAAATAAATGAATAATTTTATTAACTTGAATAATATTAGATAATATAATTCTGTATCATTTCAAAATATTATGAAGACCCAAATTTCATCAATTAAATTTTCTCACCCTCACTTTCATTTGTCACTTCTTCATAATCATCTTTCAATTTTTTTCTACACATGTTCAAATCGCATCTTAAATAAAATTTTAATTTATTTTTAGTTTTTTTTATTATTTTTGTTCAAAAACTCATAAATTATCTTCATTGCAGAATTAGCACCCACACTCAACATTTTATTAGTTTTAACTAGGATGGCAGTCTAATAAGAAAATTTATTTTTTTGATTCAAAAAAAATTCTAGCCAAATATTGGTGTCATATCTGAGGAGTTAAACTTATAACATTTTACATTTTTTTTTAAATGAATATAAAAAAACATAATATATTGAAACAAATTCATATAAATTTTTTTAATTTTTTAATTTTTTTTCTTTTATGAATTTAAATCTATTTTCATTATAAACATCATGTAAATATGTGTTTTTAAGGTATATCATGAAACTATAATTTCTAAAAATTGCTAGCCCTCCCCCACTTTAAATATAATGAAAAAGTTGGAAATCAAGTAAATGAATGACCTGAAAATCTCAATGAAAGTGTTATATTAGATGAACCTTTAGTTCCAATACCTACGAGACCTAGACATTGGGAGTTTTAATTATGAACATTTTCATGTAATTGATCTTGAATCAGGTTACATCTTGGGTCTAGAAATTTTTAGACTAAGCGATATAATCACTCAATGGTTCCATCATTCAATGGGTTTCCCGAACAAAATTAATTATATTTTTTTATACTTTTATAGTTTCATATAATGGTTTCTTTTTAATGATCTCGATAAGGAATAATTTTGATTTAGGGTGATCTCATTATATCATAAGGGGAGTTTTGGGTCATGTTTGTATAACATATATGATGAAATAATCAAAAACATGAATAATTTTTTTTTAGTTATCGTGTTTCCAAATTCTATCCCTAAAAACCCACCATCAAGGTTATCCCTAAGATAACAATGATTATCCAGGATGAGGAAGAGTTGTTTTATGATGAATGGGATAGGTTTAATATTCTTCTTAGGTATATTCCCAATCATCAGTTGTCTCCCCACCTACATATTGATTCATTTTACAATTCCTTTACTCCATACAATTAAATTTTATTGATCAATCATGTGGGGAGTCTAATTTGATATGAGAGTAGATAATTATAAAACACTCATTGATACATATTACCAAAAGACTAAATATAGTTTCACTATTAAGAGAATAGTTTATTGGGTTAAAATTAACAACCATGATACTATTGTTGATGTTAGAGTTCTTGGGGAACATTTTTCTCCATATGGGAAACTTGGTCACAATCAAGGTAGTTGTCCAAATTTTTACATCCCTATCCAGCCATTAGAGAAAACATATTTTCTATATTAGAGAGATAGGAATCATGTTTATATGTATACATTATCTAATTAGTGTAATTCTTTATATAAAATACACACAATATATATTTGAGAGAACAAGGAGCGTTGAAACCAATTGTTTTCCCTTGTTATTTAAATTATGCTGGAAGTAAATTGAAAAATAGTGTATGAAATATAAATTAAAATTATAAATAAAGTTTTCTATTTATTATATTTATCTATGAGGAAAATTCACAACATTCTATAATCATTCACATTCATGCTATTTTAGGCCAAACAACAATGGATATTGGTGGATGATAACATGAAAAACTACCTAGTACAATAGAAAAAAAATCTAATGGAAAATGTGATGGAATTACAATGTAGTTCAGTTATATAATATCACGATATTTTTAAGGAACATTCAAGTGAATAATAAATAGATGATCAAGTCGAATATGGGAAAAAATTCAAGAAAAATCCAAAATATTGAAATCCTGATAGATCTGATGAATTTTAGAGAAGCAAGAACCCTTCACATGAAAAAGACAGAAAATGGAGGAATATGAAGTGGTGGTTAGTCATGTAGAGAATGATTTATGTATGGATTGAGTATTTACATATTAATCCACCTATTTCAAAAATGTACACCCCTTTGAACCCTTTTCCCCAATGATTCAACAATAATAGTGGACCAAATTACTTAAAATTTAATGAAATGTTAGGTGTTTAAATATTAAAAATCTATTTATCTAATATTTAAATACAATCCACTCATAATTAAAACTTCCTATGATATTATTCGAAAAAATTTGGGATTAGTGTGAAATTCTAGGAATTAATTTGAAATATGTGTTTATTTCCATTGTTCAAAACAAATGTCCTCCTCAACTAAAATACCATTTCAGTTTTTTCATTTCTTTTTAAATTCATGGGAGGTGGGGGATTAGGTGATTATGTGATCTCAGATCATTAATTAACCTTATTACCTACTAAATGTTAAATTTCTTTGGCTTTATGGAGATTAAAGAAACATTATTATAACATTATTAACCTTATATGTAACTTTATTATCCATCCTGGATGATAGATGGACTATTAGTTTCTGTACGAGAACTAACTCCAAACAGAAACATCCTCATTATATAGATGGAGTGTGATGAAAAGGACACAATAATTGTATATACAATACATTTATCAAATTATGGTTATTTTCTTTATATATAAATGGATATGTATACCCTTTAAACTGGTTGGGAATAAGAGGAATTTAATGTTTTTAATGTGTATCCACTAATGATGAGAAGTAAGTTGATTAATGTTTTGGATGATGTGTTAGGTTTTGGGGTTAGGAAGAAAAATCATCAACCCTTTGAATATGTTAATAAATATTTTGAATCATTCTTTGCATAATATGAATAAAAATAGGAACTAGATAAATTTGGGAGAATTAACGTCGTGTTTGGAAATACATTTCCAAGGAAGATGAAGAAATCCATCCAAAAAAATTATTGTTTTTCAATCTATTTAAATTTTATTGCGCCCTAATGATACCTAGAAATATTTTTTTATTCCTTAAATATTATGGAATTTAAGTCTACTTATGATGCATATTGTTCTGAAAGTGAGTGTTTGGAGTTCGATCCTAAGTAAATAGTCAGGTTTATTCAACTTGGTGTTTTTCGTGTGTTTTCAAAATTTTCTAATAATGAGTTAGAAGAGTTTCTTTAAATATTACAATAAATGGAAAATAGTTTTGTTAACCCATAAGTGACTTTTGGCCACCTTGTCTAGTATTAACAGTTTTAATAATCAAAAATCATGTGAAATTTTATTAATAATTTCTAAAAATTTAAATCAGGATTATTTAAGTTTCAATATGTGCAATTAAGTTTATCTATGATGTCCAATTAATTTGCTACATTCTGTTCATATTTTTATTTTATGATAGTCCAAAAAAATATTTTCCTATTATAAAATACTAACACCAATTGAAGAGATGAGTTACCAACAGTTTAATTTAGTTTCTGAATGATAACCTACCCATGTAAATGACCTACTGATAGATGACCTACTGATGCAGATGACTTACCGATGAAAATGACCAACTGAAGTATATGACTTACTATCATTTCAAATGACCTACCGATGCATGGTGCTAATAATGCAAGGACTCACCGGTGGATAAATTGATTCACTAATCGAATGAGTCACCGAATGTTGGAGATACCGATTTGAGGACTCACCCTTTGTTAAAATGAGTCACCGATGCAATGAGTCACAGATGCATGGAAAGGCCATAAAAATGACACACTAATGGAATGAGTCACTAGAAGAAGGTGATATGAACTAAGGAATCATTGGATGACTATTTAAAATTTCATCTATTTATAATTTTTTTAATTGTCTTATTTTTTGTTTTTTAATGTGACTGATTAATTTAATGTCTTTTTGCAGACATCTTAAATGAGGATATCATAAATACAAGGTACTATGTTTACCTCAAACATTCCCATTTTAAAGATATAAAGAATATATATAAAAGGAAGAGCACAGGGAAGATAGACACATGGGTTGACATGATTAGGCACGTATACAAAAGAGGATATGATGAAAATCCACATGATCACCATACATAAATAAATAACACATGAGGAATTATTCATTCCTTCATGATTTGATCCAGAGGACTACTAATCATAAAAGTACAATCATCTCAGTAGAATCTAACTAAACCAAAGGTGAAGAACATCACAACCTCCGAGAATACAGAACATAGTGCTCCATGACACTGTTTTTAGTTTATGTTTCTAGAAGAGGACACGGGCATTGACTCTAATACAACTGAAAGTCCACAACTGAAATGAATAACACTCTCAATATCTCTCATAACTTCTTAATATATTCTTCTATGTTGTGTACTATTTAACTAAATATTCTTGCAGTTTTTATGTCTATACTAAAAATAATAATGTAATGTCCTGGATCCGGGTTCCACTCAACGAGTGCCCCGAACCCAGTTAGTCAAATGTCCTCATGCGCATTTCCCCAGACGCCAGAGGCTGCCGACTAATAGTGAGGGACTAGGTATGATAGTGGGGAAACATTTCCCTCATTTTTCGAAGTTTAGAATAGTAGAAATAGATATAAACATACAAAATAGGAGGATGTAAACAATATAACCAGAAATGAACAACTGAAGGAATGATAATAGCAGTCATATAGATATAAATATGCAACATGTAACTAGTTCTAAGAAAACAGCCAAAAAAAGATACACTTCAATCAAATACAGTACATCACATGGTATAAGTACAATAAACAAAAATAATATAGTGCAACAGCAACTCAGTAGCATCGCAAGCCTAATCTCGGTCCCATTCTCTCCTATGCCTCCGCAATAATCATATACATGTGTAGGGACCCTTTCCCTTATCAACACCTTCAGTAATATAATCTGTTTTGGCTGAATACATGACCCAAACAGGGTGTGAGAAATAAATCCCAGTAGGCAACCATCAATGCCTCGTGCCCCGCTGACAATGAAAATGTGCAATAGTAGTATGAAATAATAAAATGAAGTAAACTATAAAGTACTCAAAAGTCACTATTACTACTAGTTACATTGCCATTTTCTTAATTATTTAATAATTCCAAGCCTGTGCTTTAGCTTGGTAGGTAAAATGTTGGAAAATCACAATAGTGAATAATAAAAGTAAACACTGTCCTTGGACATGACAATCCTTACCCGCAGTTAAACAGAATCGAAACTCACAGGTGACTACCCGTAGGCATCATGAATATTGTCGGCAGGAATAATAGGTGTCACCCATAGGCATAGATGCTACTTCCCACATGCATGAGAAAGGATTCCCTCAGGCTAAACGAAACATTTCCCTTAGGCTAAGAATGTAACCGGGCCAGACCAACACATGAGAAAGAAATATATATACATTTTCTCTCAAGAAAACTCAAAGCATGCTAAATCACGACATATCCATGGGTATCCTGGCCAAATGGCTAAACATGGGAAATGCTCCCACAGGGTGGCCCTAGATGAAATCAACGATCCCAAACAATAGTTTATACATAATCATTAAATTACCTATGAAATTCAAGGCATTTTATCAGTCAATGCCTCACCCATACAACACCCCAAACATGGGTGTGTAGCATAACGATACACAAAAACCACATGATAGTTGGAATTAAACATCATACCACTTACCTCGATCTCCACTGATCGATATATGTGAAGGAAGCCTCCCAAATATTCTGTGAACTACATAGATATGGGATAAACGTTCACCCATTCAATCCCAAATAACATCCCATAGAGGAAGAATTGGCAAGAAAGACTCACGGAGAGGGAAGAACTCACTCGCTCGGTTCCAACATGATTGATGATGGAATAATATGATTCCCGATGTGTGGTCAGAAGCTCCCCCAAGCTCCAGCCTTCTCCCTCATTTCTCCAAATGTGTCCACTGCCTCCTCTGTCGAATGAGGAGGCTAATGCCCATTTTAAGTGGAAACAAAGCTACACGGCATGTACTCTCAAGTACACTACGTGTACTTTTCATCTTATAATTGTTCCTCTAGTGGATACTTTCCACAGTGTAACTGTTCATCTGACGACTTGATTACAGTACGTGTATTTCTGAGTACATGCCTTGTAATATTGCTCTGTTGGTGGCTACTCCCACCATCTTAATATTCACCTGGAAACTGATTACATGGCGTGTATATGATATGTACATGGCGTGTAGTCAGATTTTACACAATTCATCACCGACAGGATTACATGCCCTATGTACTCATCCCACATGGCCAAAGTACACGGAGTGTGGAAAAGTACATGGCGTATACCAAAAATATTTGGTATTTTTCCCCATTTTCATTATTTTATCAAAACACATAATGGAAAAAGGAAGGGGGGAAACCTGTACCTCAAGAATAATAACCGGGTTCTTACAAACTTCACCCCTTAATGCAATGTTTCCTCGAATTTCCCTTTCAAGGGTGATGAAGATAAATCTCAGAACAACTCTGGCCACTGGGAACATATGTTAGTCTCCCGCTCCCAGGTTTCGTCCTGTACTTGACCATGCTTCTATAGCACCAATATGGTAGGAACTAACCGGCCTTGAAGATCCTTCATGCTCCTATCAATAATAAGAATCAGATTCTCCTTAAAGGATGCATCGAACTGAAGTTCATCCTCATCGGGCTGAAAAACATGAGATGTGTCTTAGTGATAATGGAACAACTAAGATACGATCAAGACGTCATGAATGTCCTGGTATCTCTGTGTTAACTACACCAGATAGGCAACCGGCCTAACACTATCCAGAATCTCAAATAACCCCACATACCTCGGTGAATGTTTACTATGTCTTCTGATCCAACTGTGTCCCAACCATGGTGAAACACGCTAGAATACATGATCCTCGTCCATGAACTCCATGGGTCATCTGCGGCGATCAACATAAGATATCGAACGAGACTGTGCAGTAGACATCTTCTTCTGCATCAACTGGACCTTCTCTGAAGTCTCCTGCGTTAGATGTGGTCCCAGTAAAGCTGCCTCATCTACCTCCAACCAGCATAATGGTGATCGGCATAGCCTGCCATATAATGCCTCGTAAGGTTCCATCTCAATGGTTTCTTGAAAACTATTAATGTAAGAAAGCTCGAACAGGGGTATGTGCATCTCCAAAGAGTCCCTAATGTCCAAGACGCATGCATGAAACATCTCCTCTAGCACCTATACAATGTGCTCTGACTGGCCATCAATCTGACGGTGGTATGCTCTGATCAGAAGCACATGTGTATCCAATTCCCTCTAAAAACTCTTCTAGAAACAAGACGTAAAGCGGGCGTCCCTATCTGAAATTATAGAAATAGGAACCCCATGAAGGCGTACTACATCTCGGATATATGACTTTTTGAGCTCAACAACACTGAAGATCTCCTTGATCGGAAAAAAAGTGAGCTACCTTCATAGGTCTTTCCACAAAACCCCACATGGCATCATTGTTGTGAGGGGACCTCGACAACCCGCTCACGAAGTCCATTGCAACATCATCCCTTTTCCACTACAGAATGGGTAACCACTGTAATAATCCAGTAGGCCTCAGATGCTCCACCTTCAACTGCTGATAGGAGTAACATCTCGGAACAAAACCAACTACTTCTCTTTTCATACCCAGCCACCAATACTGATATCTCAAGTCACGGTATATTTTGGTAACCCCAGGATGCACTTCTCAAGCTGAAGAATGAAATTCCCGATTCAATTACTCGCGTATATCCCCTGGAACCCACACTATTACATAGATACACAGTACCTCATCATCACTTATCGTCGAACTAGGAGGAGGGTCCTCACTTTCCACCGACTCCTGTAGAACTAGGCTATCCAAATTTGATATTTGTCTCATCCTCACTCTATCCAGAAGGGTAGAATTCATAGTTATGGATGAATGGTAGGTTCGCCCTGAACTATTGTACATCTCCAAATTCATCTCAGGGAACAAAGCCATAAGCTTCCACTCAACAATGGCTTCTTACACTACCTGTATCTGAGTTCTCCTACTCAGTGCATCATCAAGTGCATTACCTTTACCTGGTGTATAAGGAAGGTCAATGTGATAGGATTGAAGATATTAAACCCACCTTCGTTGTCTCAAATTCAAGTCTTGCTGGGTAAAGATGTATTTAAGACTTTGTGGTCTTTAAACACCAAAAAATGCTCTACCAAGAGATAATTTCTCCAACAGTGTAACACATGAACAACTATGTCCAACTCAAGATCATATGTCTGGTATTTCCTCTCATGTGGCCTCAACTACCGAGACTCGTACGCAACTACTCGATTGCTCGACATCAACAATGCTCCCAGCCCAAAACCTAATGCATCATTGTTAATTGTATAGCTCTTCCCTTACTCTAGAAGTATCAGGACTAGTGCTGATGTCAACTTTATCATGAGCTTCTTGAAGTCTGTCTTGCATGATTTAGACCAAATGAACTTTGTACCCATCTTAGTCAAACCCATAAACAGTACTGCTATGCTGGAGAAGTCCTGAATGAAGCACCTGTAATAATCATATAACCTTAAGAAACTATGTATTTCAAACACGTTCTTAGGATGCTCCTAGGAAACTACTGCTCTCAATTTCTATGGGTCTATTGCAACTCCTACCTTTGAGAAGATATAACACATGAAGTTTATCAGGTCCATCCAAAAGTGGCACCTTGAGAGCATAACATACAGCTGATGCTCTCTTAGTGTACTCAAAACAATCTCAAGATGGGTAGCATGGTCGTGTCAAGTGTGATAGTACACGAAGATATCATCCAAGAAGACTACCACAAAAGAGTCCAGATAAGGGTGGAACACACGATTCATCAGATCCCTGAACACTAATGGCACATTCGTCAGTCCGGACGACATGACCAAGTACTCATATAGACCATAACTGCTCCAAAAGGCTGTAAGCGGTATGTTCGATGGTCTAATGCCCAACTCACGATATTTGGATCTCAAGTTAATCGTCGATAACACTCGTGCTCCTTGAAGTTGATCAAAAAGATCATCAATCCTTGGCAAGGGATATTGGTTCTTGACCATCAACTGTTTCAGTTTCCGATAATCCACACTAAGTCTTAGGGTACCGTCCTCCTTCTTAGAAAACAGGACAAATGAACCCCAAGGAGAAGTACTAGGTTGGATGAAAACCTTTTCGTGTAACTCCTCTAAATGCTTCATGAGCTCCTGCAACTCTGGTGTATCCATCCTCTACAGAGGCATGGACACTAGGGCTACTCCTGGAACAAGCTGAATAGAGAATTCCACCTCTCACTCTGGAGGTAGACCAGGAAATTCATCCAGGAAGACATCCCTGAAATGATCGACCACTGGAGGGAAATACTTTTGAAAAGTTATCTGGTCATCCAGATACAAACTCGCAATCTGGGCAGTCACTCCACCTCGCCCATGATTCTCAGGTCCATCTCGGGTCACCTGGACATCCCATTCACCATTGTATAAAACTATATGCCCTTTGCTGACGTGAAACTCACCATGAAATGATAGAAATAGACAAAGGCTTTAAAGGGTACCAACCAGTCCATCCCAAGAATGAAGTCATATCTCTTCATCTCTAAGACATAGAGGTCCCATCGAATGTGATACCCACCAACCTTTAGGGGGAACTCCTTTCACTAACACACACCAGCCGTTATAATCCATAATGGAGTGTCTAGAATCATAACATCAGCAGATGAAAAAACAGAGTGCCCAAGGCTCTCTATAATGGCCACACATATAAATCTTTGTGTAGTACCAGTATCTAAATTTACTAAAGTTAAAATAGAGGCAACTAGAATAGTACATATGACAGTATAAGGTCAAGGATCCTGCTCTTGTTGGGTCTACTGCACTGCATATTCCTGCCCTGTGTCGTGGCCCTACAACACAGCCTGGCTACCCTAAGCTGACCCGCACTACTATCTCAGAGATCCCGGTGTCTGGCTACCACGGCCACAACCACCACCTCGGTGTGAACATCGCGTCGTATCCCAATTCCCTTACTAGTAAGAAGCTACTAGCCCTTCTCCCCCATACAGAGTCTGAACAGAACCCCTCTAACTAGTCATTAAAGGAAATGCCCTGCAAAAATGTTGGAGATTACCCATCTTGATGCAAGATCGGCACTCCACTGGGTCACGTGGACACTAAGGTCTCCTAGGCCTTTCTCTACCAAAATGGTTGCACATGGCCTGGCTACCTGAAGAAATATTTTGGCTTGTACTGCCACCATGAGAGAAATCCATCTGCCTTTTCCTCTTTCTAGTATAAATATTACCCGAAATCAATGTTGAACCGCCCTAGTTCGCACCACTAGCTTCCTACAGGTTCCGCTCAGTAATCAGTACATGGTTCACAATAGCATGTATTTTAAGCAACCTAAAAACATTCACCAATTCATGGATGTCATATCAAAGTCCAACCTCAAAGCATCTAGCCCTCATCGTCTAATCTCCCACCAGAAAAGATGAAAAACGTTGTAGCTCAGTGATGTGGGAAGAATAATCTGTCACTAACATAGGGCCGTGCTGCAGGTTCATGAACTCTCTATCTTGATCATCCCTCACCGTATCCATAAAGAAAAATTCATATAAGACTTCCCAGAAATCGTCTCAAACCATGTCTCGGTGATGCTTAGTTTGGGTGGTAACATCCAACAAACTCTTGGAGGAATCACACAACATTTAAGTAGCGAGTTTGACCCTCCTCCCTGGAGGTGTCTCAAGATACTCGAAGATAGTCTATATAGAACCTAGACAATACTCCGCAGCCTGTGGTTCACCATCCACTAAAAATGTAGGCATTTCCTACTGCTGGTATATACATGTCAACTCTTCCATAGATGTGGAAACTGGTGGTGCTCCCTGGAAGGTCTGCATAAACCGTATGAAGCCTTCATGGAACTTCGCATCATCTCATGTGCCTAGAATAATGGCTTGTTCCGCATCTAGATCTGCTAAAGGATTTATCGATAGCCCATGGTCTACCATATTTGGATTATACTCATTGTCTCTCTCCTGAAGAATAATGAATGGTCATCTTGGTGGCATGACTCTACAAAGTCAAACACACGCCTTAGATTAAGATCATCAAGGAATGAAAATATGGAGTTTAAGAAGGGAACAAGAGAAAGAAAACATTCGAGTTTTACAAAACAAGACTGCACATCATGTATAATAACTACACGGTGTGTTCGTTCAAATCATTTACATGGGCATGTACTTCTGCCAGAACTGGTCGTGTAACACCCCAAACACACGACATAATGTCCACACACATGGTGTGTACTTGAATTTTTTTCCCTTTTCTGATTCCTTATACACGACTTAGCCACACGACACTATTTTGAATGAGACTACATGGTGTATACTAGATGAGCTTCACCGACCCGTGTTGTCTATTACACGGCCAGGTACACAACTCACTCTACATGGCGTGTTCTAGATAGACACAGTGTGTACAACTTTCCAACTGCTCGTGTTATTAGTGACATGACTGACTACTCGCCTAACACTGCACAACGTGTTACACCCGCACACGGCGTGTACACCACCCGGTTTTCCTAGCCACACGACCAAGTACTCAAGGCCTCTCACCGATCAAGACTTCACGTCGTGTCCTTCAGGTACACAGCGTGTCCAAGAAAAGGTAACACCGACCTGAGTTTGTTATTTACATGGCCGAATCCCCAGGTTAAACTGCACGGCGTGTTCATGATCGACACAACGTGTTTAAGCTCTGATTTTTCTCCGCCCATGTTTGTTAGTTACACAATGGTCACATGTTCAACACAACCCAACATGTACAATCGGTACATGGAATGTGCCATCAAAGTACCACTACCACGGGTTTCTTCCCACATGGCCAAGGACATGGGTAGCAACTACACAGCCTGTACGTAGGGTACAAGGTGTGTACTTAATTTTTTTTTTCCATTTCTTACCAAACCGAGATTAAATGGTGTGTAATCAAAACTATACAATGTGAAATCTAGGTTTTTCCAGACAGAAATCCTTAAGATCTACTTTGGAGCCCACAAAACACTAAAAAACACCTGAGTTCCAAATTATGGTCCATGAGGGCCCATACACCCCGTGAATCTTAGTTTGGAATCTTATACTTCATATAAAAATGTAAACAGTCAATGATCCACCAAATTCCGGTTACTGAGGGCCCATACTCCTCAAAAACCAAAGTTTGGAGTTCATTCTACGAAACCTCACATAAAAATACCCTATCAAATAGCAGGTATTTTATCAAGTCATCTATCACAACAACATTAATTTACTATCACAACGATATGCAATTTCTAATGCACCTACATGGCATGTAAACTATACATGGCATGCGATTCTAACATGTTCCTAATTGATGTATGAGATGGCATACCCTCATCTTATCTGGTTGCAACTAAATGGAACCCAATTATGAAATATAACAACACACTACAAGTGTGTCACCCAATGGTGAATATCATATCAATTGTAAAAGTGAAAAATCAGAAAAATGGGAACATGAGGTAAATTGGTTTTTCCTTGTACACGGGTTAGCTACTCTCAGGCACAACTTATTACCAGGTATCTATTCCATCCTATCCATGCCTATAGGATCCCAATAGTAAGTCAAGATAAAATAAATCCTCTGATTACACTTTGTAACGTCATGGATCCGGGCGCCACTCAACGGGTGCCCCACACCCGGTTTTTCACATGACCTCAAGCGCCCAAAATGCCAGAGGATACCGACTAGTAGCAAGGGCTTAAGTCTGATAGTGGGGAAAGTATGCCCTCATGTTTTCATGTGTATCATATTAGAAATAGATATAAACATACAAAAGAGGAAGTAGTAAACAATATAACCAGAAATGAACAATGGATGGAAAGATAAAAGTATTCATATGGATATAATGATGCAACATGTCACTGGTTCTAAGAAAACACCCAAAAGAGGATAAATTGCAATCAAATGTAGTACAACACAAGGTATAAGTATAACAAACAACACAATAATAGTGCAATAGGAATTCAGCAGCATCGCAAGCCTAAGATCAGTCTCATGCTCTCTTACTCTTATGCAACAATCATGTACCTGTGTAGGGAACCTTTCCCTTATCAACTCATGTATCAATATAATCTGTTTAGGCCGAAGACATGACCCAAACTGGGTGTGAGAAATATATTCTAATAGGAAACCACCAAAGGCCCGTACCCAAATGACAGTGAAAAGGTGCAACGATAGTATGAAATAATAAAATGCAGTAAACTAGGAAGTACTCAAAAGTAACTATTCCAACTAGTTACATTGCCATTTTATTAATTATTTAATAATTACAAGCCTGGGAATTAGCTTGGTAGGTACAACATTGGAAAATCACCAAAGTGAATAATCAAAGTAAATAGTGTCCTCAAACATGAAAATCGTTACCCTAAGGGAAACAGAATCGAAAACTGCATGTGACTTCACATAGGCATAACGAATATTGCCACAGGCGTACGAGGTGTCTCCCAGTGGCATAGAAGATACTACCCACAGGCATGAGAAAACATTCCCTCAGGCTAAAAAAAACACTGCCCTCTGTCTAAGCAAGTAACTGGGCTGAGCCCAACACATCAGAAAGTAATCTATATACATTTTCCCTCAAGAAAGTTAAAATCATGCTAAATAATGGCATACCCACGGATATCCTGGCCAAACAGCTAAACAAGAGAAATGTATCCATGGGGTGGAAATGGATCAAAGAAACGTTCCCAAACAATAGAATATACATAATCATAAAATTATCTATGCAATTCTAGGATTTTTATCAGTAAAGGTTTCAGCCATACGAAACCCCAATCATGGGCGCGTATCACAACGGTACACAAAAACCACATGACAGTTGGAATTAAACATCAAACCACCTACCTCGATTTACACTGATCAATATTCATGAATGATGCCTCCCAAATCATCTGAGAACAACCTAGATATATCATAAATATTCATTCATTCAAACCTAAATAATGTCCCATAGAGGAATAATTGACAGGAAAGACTCACGAAGAGGCGAGAACTCACCCGCGTGGTTCCAACGTGATCGACGGCTGAAGAATCTGAATACCTGTGGGTGGCCGGGAGCTCCTCCAAGCTCCGGCCTTCTCTCCCAGTTCTCCAATGTTGTCCACTACCTCCTCTGTCGAATGATGAGGATACTGTCTGTTTTATGTGAAAAAAACTACACTGCGTGTACTCTAAAGTACACAGCATGTACTTTTCATTTTTTAACTGTTACTCTGGTAGCTACTTTCCAACACCTCATTGTTCATCCATTGATGTAACCCCTAGACCCTAGTTACCTAGAGTCAGTGCATTATTATATAACATTGGAATGATCACAAAAATCATGTCTCAAAAGACCTATTAGTTTAGTAGCCTTGGAATCAATAGATATATTCTTTAGTCTCACATTACATCATAAAGTGAAAAAACTACAACAACATCTTGTATGCATATCCCCTCATACTATCCCTAAAGGTCATTCATAAAATACATCTTCACATCTTGGGAAAAATTAAAACATTGAATGGGGTGAGCTCAGATGCTCAGTAAGGATAACAATAAAGCGGAATCATTCATAAATAAACATAAACATGTAAGGAAATGTATAACTAAAACATAAGCCTTTTAAACTTGAACTTCAGCATAATATGACAAAGATAAAATGATATAATTCTATTTACTTATTCACATGGATATTCTACGAGTCGAATAATCAAATGCAATATCAATAACCACTTTCATAATGATGGAATGCATAAATTCATACTATCATAACCACATAGTCAAGGCCTTGCGCCAAGACTACAAATATGATTTTGCCAAGACCTTGTTCCATGACACTAGTTTGTCTCATGATACCTACAGATACATTGAGGAGATATATTGGGCTCCACCTATCACTTATTAAGTCCAATGCATTCCTCATATGAATAGGTTTAAACATAACATAAACATTCATATTAAAACTAGCATACAAAATGTCAATACTTTATTCATAAACCATGAATGGTATAAAAATAACACATTCCCTATCAAACATATCACAAAACCTTCAATTCTATATTGATGTTTTGTATCATAATAAATCCACCTCAAATAAGCTTAAAATCCATCAAAGGATGTTGACATAGATAAAATCAAAACTATTTGAGATAAATATCTCTTTTTTGAAATCATTTTAAAGTCACGTCATTATAAAATAAAATATTTACTTTAAAAATATTCTTATAATCTTGTAAGGGAATCTTAGACAATTTTATAATGACATAGAATAGTCGCACTCTCCATATAAGTTAAAAAAAGACATTCTTACCTTAATTCAGTCAAAAAGGTTAAAAAGGACCTTGATTGGAAAACGACGAAATGATTTCTTTATAAAAATCTTATAAAAAGTAAAACAAGGGTATAAAAGACTTTAATCCATATTCTATAAAATAGTACGAATGTTTTAAAATACATTATTAAGAAATATGGATGTGGATGATAAAGAGGTCCTTGTAGATAATCACGTATTAACAACCTCGGATAATGAAGAGATTGTGAGATAAACCCTTACCTTGTAATTTTACATTGTTGAGGGAAGGTGAACCTCTTGTATAATGTTGAAAAAATTTTATTAAATTATACAAGAATCATATACATTAATATGATTTCATATTTGTTCTTTTAACATTTCTTTGTTAGTAATATTTTGTATTATTGTTGTTTCGTGTGTTAACTGATTCGTTTTCCTTTATATGATTTGTTACATAAGCCATGTTTTTTATGGATAGGTTGTATCTTATTCATATACATAATTATATTAAGACTTTAAAAATTATTTTTAACCATAAAATGAAAATTATTCTTTAATGGATACGATGGGGAATGAATCTCATCGCGTTCGTGGAGACGGTCTTCCGTACGTACGCACGAGCGACAATATCAATATTTTTATATTAAAATAATATATAATTGGGTGGTTTATCATATATAAACAATAATTCTCATGTTATATTTATTATTTAAATAAATTAAACATCATTATTATACCCATACAAATAATAATGTATTGAATTACACTTACACCATGACGTGGAGACGGTAAGCCGTACATATTCACGTATGGTGACATGTCATTCAAGTGATGGATAGAGTACTGAATATGGTTTTACAATATTTATAATAACATCACAGTATATAGTATATACTAGAATTATTATTTTTGAATTGAAATAACAAAGAAAGAAGAAGTTGAATAAGAAAGGAACTTGAAAGAGGGTAGTGAAACATTACCTCTTCTTCGTGTTCTTCCTTTTGATTTGATCAAAAGGGCTCCATAGGATGGCTTTCTGGTCAAACTAATGACTCTAGGTTAATGTGAGGAAAGTTGATAGAATAGTTTTTCAGGGTTTGGCTGAGCCAAAATGCTTTGAAGTTGTGAATTAGAGAGAAGTGGGATTTCCCATTTATAAGAGGGGTGAGAGGAACCTTTGGAAAAGCTAGAAATATTATTTAATAATAAATTCATATTCGATTTCTAATGGATCCAAAGTGGATTATTTATAGGTTAATGTGGGGATGGGTCGAAATCCTTTCATCCAGTAGTTTTTAGAGAGGTTTGGGTAACTATATACCTTATCATTTATATTTAACTCTTAGTTAAATCGTTTCACATTTACCATGTCTCTTTGTATTTTTATAATATATAGTTAATAAACATACCATATACCTCCAAGAGTCCCCCAAGTGGTCCATTAATGATACACCTATCATTATATAAGTTCTTTGGACAAACCTTATATTTTTAGGAATATAATATCAATTAATAATAAAATATTTTTTTAAAAAACTCTTTTATGTCAAGTTTGACACTATTGGGTATTTTGTTTTTGATAATTTCATAACAGCATTATTACTTCGAAAATAATTTATATAACCAATACTAATATGTCATATTAACCTATAAAATTAGTTTAATTCATAAAAAGTTTCAAATTACATTTATTTTGATATTTATAATATCAATTATTTGATTATTTCATTAATTATGTAATTATTGCATCACCATTGTGTCATAAATAAATTAAATTATTTAATGTATAAAAATTATAAATAAAATACCACTATGTAGGAAATCATTTAGATTATAATGAATATTTATAATCTAATTTATCTTATGTATTTTTGTATATTAAAAATGTTTTAATAATTAGACTTTGATTTTAACTCTTTTAACTCTTCTTTGAAATAAATAATAATAAATGGCCTAATCTAATCAAAGTGGGCCTAAATGATAATATTTTATTCATAATGTTGTTTTTGGTCCAGATACACTTTTCCAATAGAATAAGGACATGTGTTAGGGTAATATTAATATCATTTGTACCCATAATTACCCTATTTACTTTTAACTATGGTAAATAAAGGTAAAGAGTTACTATTAAACAAAAAAATATTATCTTATCGAACCAAATTTTACTCCTTGATTTTAAATGTGTCTCTCATATTTTCGAAATTCCACTCACAGAACTAGTAAAATTATGTTTTACATGAATTACCAAATTCTCCTAGGAGGTGGGTAAAAGACAGTGAAAAGTTCAATTATATTTTTATATATCTAAAATTATTCTAAACTAACTCCAAGTAATTACATTGAACATATATTGGTATTATGTGTCTATTTTTCCCATATTAAAATTTAATTAAAATAAATAAAAATTTAAATAAAAATTCGTTTTTAAACTATAACACTATGTTTTTTCACTATTCATAGAAAATTGAATGTTTTCAGAAAAATACCAAAAATTCAGCCTAGGAAAATTTCGATATTCCTAATCCATATATGAAGTCCATTTTGAAAGGCAAAATTTATAAAATTTCAAAAAGTGGGTATTACTATTCATAACAGCTAGTTAGATTGGTTGTGGTGTGCGTTAGAACTCGAAGTCGCGTACAACACACGCTACTGTATTATTCAAAGAGAAGCGTACCCTGGAAGCTTGGGGTGTTACATTCTCCACTCCTTAGAATAATTTCATCCTCAAAATTTCTAGAATACTACCACATGAAAATACTCAGGTGATTCTTCATTATAAGTTCCTCAGGTTCCCACGCCGCCTCTTCCATTTTATGGTTTCTCCGTAGAACTTTTAATAAACGAGTCGTCCAGTTTCTTAGCACTTGTTCTTTGTATCAAGAATCTTGACGAGATCTTTGCAATAAGACAGATTGGGTTCCAGTTATAATTCCTCATAGGTGAGTACATGTGTTTGGTCAGGCTTGTATTTTCTCTATAGTGATACATGGAGCACATCGTGAACATTGGAGAGACTTGGTGGCATTGCGAAACGGTATGCTACAACACCAATTAGTTCTAGATTTTCGAAAGGACTGATGTACCTGAGACTCAATTTACCCTTCTTACCGAAACATATAACTCCCATCCATGGAGATACCTTCAAGAAAATCTGATCTCCTACCATAAATTCCAAATCCTTCCTTCAGTTATCGGTATAGATCATCTTCCTACTTTGAGCTGCTTTGATTTGGTTTTGGATTACCATTACCTTTTCCATCGTTTACTCCACCAGTTCAGGGCCTAAAAGTTTTCTTTCACCAATGACATCCCAAGAGTTTGGTGTGTGACATATCATTCCATATAATGCTTCATATGGTGCCATCCGAATACTTTAATGGAAGCTATTATTATAGGATGTTTCTACCAGAGGTAAATATTGATCCAACGTACCCTGAATGTCAAGTGATAAAGATATCAACATGTCTTCTAACATTTCAATAGTCCGTTCTGATTGTCCATCTGTTTGAGGGTGGTAGACAGTGGTCAAATGAAGTTCATTATCCATGGCCTTATGAAGACTCTTCCAGAATCTAGAAGTAAAATGGGGATCATGATCAGAAACAATCGATAGGGGTACTCCATGAAGTCTAACAACTTCATTAATATATAGCCATTCTAGACGTTCAAGTGGTAAATCTTCCCTTATAGAAAGAAAATGTGTTGACTAGGTAAGATGATCAACAATGACCCATATTTCATTATTCTTTATAGGAGTCATTGGTAGTCCCATGACAAATTCCATCGTGATATTATCCCATTTACACTTAGGTATGGGAAGAGGTTGCATGACTCCTCCAGGTTGTTGCCTTCCATCTTTCACTTGTTGACAAATCATACATCTTGACACAAAATTAGAAATCTCCCTCTTCATGTTGTGCCACCAAAAATGTTCTTTCAAATCTATTTACATTTTGGTGCTCCCAGGATGTTTAGAGAAATTGGAACTATGAGCGTCATTCAAAAATTCCCTTTTAGATCATGTATATCAGGAACACAAATTCTCTTCCCAAATTTTAAAATTCCAACTTCATACACAATGTCAGTAAATCTCTCATCATTCATAGCTTTATTCTTCTTTTGAAACTCTTCATCATCGGTCTGAGAACTATTTATCCTTTCTAGTAAAGATGGTTTGGAAACCATTTGAAAAATTATTGATGCTTCACCTTCCATGGTGATTCCCATATTCATCATCACTAGATCCATTAAAATAGTATCCCTCTCAACTCTCATCTTGTTCAAAACTCCATGATATTTTCTACTCAAGGCATCTTCCACCGTATTTTCCTTCCCCGTGTGGTGGTGTATTGTGCAATCATAATCCTTGAGTAGTTCAAGCCATCTTCTTTGCCTCATGTTGAGTTCTTTCTGTGAGAAAATATATTTCAAACTCTTGTGATCAGTATAAATCTCACCTTTTTCACCATAGAGATAATGTCTCCATATCTTCAAAGGAAATATTATAGTAGAAAACTCAAGATCATGAGTAGGATAGTTTTTCTCATGAATTTTCAGATTTCGTGATGCATACACAATAACCCTATTATTCTGCATAAGGACACAACCACGTCCTTTCTTTGAAGCATCGCTGTAAATAACAAACCCATCAATCCCCGATGGTAGAGTCAATATATGAGAATTGACTAGTCTTTTCTTCAGTTCTTTGAAACATTATTCACACTCTTTTTTTCCTAACAAATTTACCCCATTTACGTGTGATCTTTGTTAGTGGGTCAGCCAACCGGGAAAAATTCTAGACGAAACATTGATAATAACCTGTTAAACCAATAAAAATGTGTACCTCAGTTATACTCATCGGTGCTAGACATTCTTGGATTGATATTTTCTTAGAAGGATAAATATAGATCTATCCTTAGAGACAATGTTGAAAAGAAAAGAAATATTTGGAAGCCAGAATTCATGTTTTTTAAACATCCCTTATAATTCATGTCTTCTAAGAGTCTTCAGGATAATGTGCAAGTGACTTTCATGATCTTCATAGATTTTCGAGTATACCAAGATAACATAAATAAATACAACTACAAAATCGTCAAGATATTACTTGAAATATATGTTCATAAGATCCATGAAAATAGAGGGTGCATTAGTCAGCAAAAAATTCATTACCGTAAACTCATAATGAACGTACCTGGTTCGAAATGAAGTCTTTGGAATGTCTTCCTTCTTCACGCACAAGTGATGGTATCCAGATCAAAGGTCAATCTTTGAAATGTATTGATGTCCATGAAGTTGGTAAAATAAATCATCAATGCGAGGTAGGGGATACATGTTCATTATTGTTATAGCATTGATTTCCCTGTAGTCGATACATAGCCTCATAGATACATCTTTCTTATTAACAAAAATAACAGGGGATCCCCATGGAGAAACACTAGGGATAATAAATCCCTTATTACTTAATTCCTCTAGTTGTTTCTTTAGTTCCACTTATTCCAAAGTTTCTATTTTCTAAGGGGTCTTCGATATGGGCCTTGATCCACGAATTAAATCAATGGAAAACTCTATTACTCATTCTAGAGGATGTCCAGGTAAATCTTCTAGAAACACATCAAAATAATCTTTCACAATAGGTAAATCCTCTATTTGAACATTCCTTTCCTCACCCACAGTTATTTCATTTTCTTCCTCTATAATAATTGAATTTAGTTGAGCTACTAGGAGTGGATCTAGATAATAATTAGGTGGTGATGATTCTGCTCTAATGATAAGGTGTTCCATATCATCATCATAAAAAAATCATAACCTCCTTCTTCTTACAATAAATATTCACATCATAGTCTAAAATCCAATCCATACCAAACATTATACAAACTCAATCATAGGTATGACGATGAGATCAGCAGATAAAGAACATTTATGTGTTCTAATGGGATCTGATTCACAGAACATTGTAGCAATGATACATACCTTATGAGTTATAACTGACAAGTCCCTTGTTAAATCAAAATGAAAATATATAATTTTCTTAGAAAACTGGGAAGATATGAAAGAATACAATGATCCAGAATCAAATAATACATTTTCTAAACATGAGGAAACCATTAAATTAACTGCCACCACATCTTTCGGAGCTTCTACCTCAGCAGTAGTGATACAATAATCTTGGCCTTGATCCCTTGTCCTTTTATGAGTTATGTTCCCCTGATGCTTAGAACATTTCTTTTCATAATGTCTCATCTCCCTACAGTTGTAGCATTGGACATCAGAAGCTTCTTTCTCCCCCTTGCAATCACGATCTTGGTGGCCTTTTTAACCACACTTATAACAAACTATCATTCCTTTCAAGCAAGTACCAGTGTGTTTCTTCCCACATTTACTACAGGATAGATATTCAAAATTTCACTTCTTCCCCTTATTTTAATTTTTGGAGTTATTGGAAGATCTCTTCTTCTCTTTCTTTGCTTTAGAGTCATAGGACATAGGGAATTTTTTTCTATCTTGATGGCACATGAGAAAATATATTCATAAAACAGGAAGGATTTTGAGACTAATTCTTGAAAAAGAAATGGTTTTAACCCATAAAAGAAATGATCAATCTTTCTCCTTAGGTTACCTATATAATCTTATACAAGTCTCGCTATCCTTGTAAAGTCAGCCTCATACTTTGTGACATTCTTATCCTCCTTTTATCTCAGACTCAGAAATTGTCATTCCATATCTGCTCGATGGTCATGATGAAAGTATGTTTCTAAGATAATCTCTTTGAACTCCCCCATTCCATATTTGATTATTCATCATCTTCCGTCTTGTTTTGAATCAATGACCACCATTGATCGGAATCTCTAGTGAGGTGGTAAACTGCCATGAAAACTTTCTCCCTTTCGCTACTCCCCATGGCGTGGAATATTTTCTCTAAAGATCTTATCCATTGCTCAACTACCAATGGATTTTTACTCTCATTGAATGTTGGTGGTTGTTGTCTCATGAAGAGATCTAACATTGATCCTCCATGTTGTGTATCAGGGTGCTCCATATGGGTAAGGTTATTATTCATAACCTGCGTGAGTTGTCCCAGTATGGTGATTAGTTGATCAACACCAATTGCATCACCAGCTCCACTATAATTATCTTGAGAAGGAGTTAAATCCCCACATGGAGTGCGTTCATTGATAAGGATTCCATTTCTTCTACTAGGTGCCATTTCTAAAACATGTCATAAACTAGATCAGTTTATGAATCAAAATACATAATTCCAAACTTGTAAAACATTTAACATGAATTGAAGAGTTTATGGGTATAATCCATAATCATAAAAATGTTTTCTTTGAGGAATAATATACTCATAAACCATTCATAATGGTTTGTAAAGAAAATTAGAATTATCATAAGCATATCCTCCGAGAGTGTCGTAACCAAGAGTGTAACAAGGCATGTTTTCGTGCACCAGTTCTTGTTTGAGTCTAGCTCAAAGCGGTGTTTTTGGGTTTTACCCCTAGGTACATATGTGGCAGAGCCTCCTCTACCTGCCCATATCCAGACATGGATGTATTTCTAGGAAAACTCACAAAATCTCTACAATACCAAAATTCTAGGATGTTCTATACTAATCCTCAAAGACTCTCTTAGGGATATGTGCTCTAATCAGAGTTTATATAAATCTATCTTCCATGGTTTGTACTAAACTTCCACTGATACCAACTGTAACGCCCTGACCCCAGTTACCCAGAGTCGGTGCATTATTACATAACATTGGCATGATCACAAAAGATCATGTCTCGAAAGACTGATTAGTATAGTATCCTTGGAATCCCTAGATATATTCATAAGTCTTACATTACATCATAAAGTGAAAAAAAAACTACAACAACATCTTTTCTTCATATCCCCTCATACTATCCCTACAGGTCATTCATAAAATACTATTCACATCCTGATTAAAATTAAAACATGGAAAGGGGTGAGCTTAGATTCTTAGTAAGGATAACAATATAGCGGAAACCTTCATAAATGAACATAAACATTTAAGGCAATGTATAACAAAAACAAAAGCCTTTTAAACTTGAACAACAGCATACTATGGAAAAGATAAGATGAAATAATTTCATTTACTTATTCACATGGATATTCTACTAGTCGAATAATCACATGCAATATCAAAACCACTTTCATAATGATGGAATACATAATACCAGACTATCATAACCACATAGTCAAGGACTTTAGACATGACTACAAATAAGATTTTGCGAAGGCCTTGTGCCAAGACACTAGTTTGTCTCATGAGACCTACTGATGCATCGAGGAGCTATAGCGGGCTCCACCCATCACTTATTATGTCCAATGCATTCCTCATATTAATAGGTTTAAACATAACATAAACATTCGTATTAAAACTATCATACAAAATGTCAATACTTTCTCCATAAACCATGAATGGTATAAAAATGACACATCCACATTCAAACATATCACAAAACTTTCAATACTATATAGAATTTTTTTATCATAATAAATCAACTTCAAATAAGCTTAAAATCCATCAAAGGATGTTGACATAGATGAAATCAAAACAATATGAGATAAATATCTCTTTTTTTGAAATCATTTAAATCTCACATTATTATAAAATAAAACATTTACGTTTAAAATATTATTATATTCTTTTAAGGGAACCCTAGATGATTTTATAATGACATATAATAGCCTCACCCGTATTATAATTTAAAAAAAGACATCCTTACAATAATTTTGTCAAAAAGGTTAAAAAGGTCCTTGTTTGGAAAATGACAGAAAGATTCTTCTATAAAATTCTTATAAAAATTCAAACAAGCATTTAAATGACATTAATCCATATTTTGTAATATAGTAAGAATGTTTTGAAATACATTTTTATGAAACATGGATGTGGATGATAAAGAGGTCCCAGTAGATAATTACGTATAAACAACCTCAGATAATGAAGAGATTGTGAAATAAACAGTTACTTTGTACTTTTCCTTGGTTGAGGGTAGGTTAACCTCTTGTATAATGGTGAAATAATTGTTATTAAATTATAAAAGAATCATATACATTAATATGATATCATATATGATCCTTTAAAATTTCATTGTTAGTATTATATTTGTATTATTTTTGTTTTGTCTTTTAACTAATTTGTTTTACTTTTTTTGCTTTGTTATGTAAGCTGTTTTTTTATGGATAGGATGTATTTTATTCATATAGATAATGATATTAAGTCTTTAAAGATTATTTTTAACAATCAAATGATAATTATTCTTGAATGGAAACGATGGGGAATGAATCTCATCGTGTTCGTGGAGACGGTAGTCTGTACGTACGCACAAGCGACAATATCATTTTTTTGATATTAAAATAATATATAATTGGGTGGTGTATCATATATACAGAATAATTATCATTTTATATTAATTATTTACATTAATTACACATCATTATTATACCCATGAAAATAATAATGTATTGAATAAAAACTACACCACGACTTGGAGACGGTAAGCCGTACGTATGCACATATGGTGACATGTCATTCATGGGATGGATAGAATACTGAATATGGTTGTACCACATTTATAATAACATCACAGTATATACTAGATAATAGAGTTTTTATTTTATAATTTAAATATCAAAGAAATAATATGTTGATGAAGAATGGAACTTGAAAGAGGGTGGTGAAAACATTACCTCTTCTTCGGGTTCTTCCTTCTGATTTGATCAAAAGGGATCCATAGATTGGATTTATGATGAAACAAAGGCCTCTAGGTTGAAGTGAGGGAAGTTGATAGAATATTTCGATAGGGTTTGGCCAGGCCAAAAGGCTTTGAAGTTGTGAATTACAGAGAATAGGGAGTTCCCTTTTATAAGAGGGGTGAGAGGCACCTTTGGAAAATCTAGAAATATTATTTTATAGTAAATTAATATTCGGTTTATAATGACTCCAAAGTGGATTATTTAAAGGTTAATGTTGGGATGGGTAGAAATAATTTCATCCAATACATTTTAAGGAGGTTTGGGACACTATATTAACCATATCATTTATATTTAACACTTAGTTAAATTGTTTGTCATTTACCACGTCTCTTTGTATTTTTATATTAAATAGATAATAAACATACTATACACCTCTGAGAGACCCCCAAGTGGTCCATTAATGATACAAATATCATTATATAAGTCATTTGGCCTTACAGTAGATTTTTAGAAATATAATATCAAATAATAATATAATATGTTTTTTAAAAACTGTTTTATGTCAATTTTGACACAATTGGGTATTTTGTTTTTGATAATTTTATAACAGCATTATTACTCCGAAAAACACTTATATAACCAATAATAATATGTCATATTAACCTATAAATTTATTGTATTTCATAAAAATTCTCAAATTACATTTATTTTGATATCTATAATATCAATTATTTTATTATTTCATTAATTATGTAATTACTACATCACCATTGTGTCATAAATAAATTAAATTATTTAATGTCCAAAAATTATAAATAAAATACAATTATGTAGGAAATATTTTTTATTTCAAACTAATATTTATAATCTAATTTATCTTATGCATTACACTATATTAAAAATGTTTTAGTAATTAATCTTTGATTTTACATCTTTTATATATTCTTTGAATTAAATAATAATAAATGTACTAATCTATTACATGTTGACATAAATGATAATATTTTATTCCTAAGGATGTTTTAGGTCGAGATACACTTGTAAAATAGAATTAGGACATGTGTTAGGGTAATATTAATATCATTTTTACCCTCCATTACCCTATTTATTTTAATTGTGGTAAATAAATATAAAAAGTAAACATTCACCAAAAATTATTTTTATCTTATTGAACAACATTTTACTCCTTTATTTTAATAGTGTATCTTGGATTTTCGGAATTCCACTCACAGAAGTGGTAAATCTATGTTTTACGAGAATTTCCAAATTCTCCTAGAAGGTGAGTAAAAGACGGTGAATAGTTCAATAAATTTTTTTAATATCTAAATTTTTTTTAAACTAACTCTAATGAATTACATTGAACATATATAGTTATTATGTATCTTTTTTTTACCTCAATTAAATTTAAATAAAATAAATAATTATTTAAATAAAAATTCGTTTTTAAACTATAACTTAGTGTTTTTTCTGTATTCATCGAAAATTGAAAGTTTTCAGAAAAATTTCAGAAATTCACCATAGGCTAATTTCGATATTTCGAATCCAAATAAGAATTCCATTTTGAATGATAAAATTTATAAAATTTATAAAATTTCAAAAAGATGATATTACTATTCATAACGGCTAGATTGATTGGATGTGGTGTGTGTTATAGCATGAAGTTGTGTACATCACACGCTACTATATTATTCAAAGACAATCATACCATGGAAGCATGGGGTGTTATAATCGACTTGATTACACTACTTGTATTTCCGAGTACACAGTGTGTAATATGGCTCCACTTGTGGCTACTCCCACCGCTTTACTATTAACCTTCTAACTGAATACGTGGCCTATATATGCTAGGTACACGACGTGTAGTCAATTTCTATACCCTTCATCACTGACATGCCTACACGCCCTATGTACTTATCTCACATGGCCAAAGTACACAGTGTGTGGAAAAGTACACGTTGTGTACCCACAAAATTTGGGATTTTTCCCCATTTTCCTTATTTTCTCAAAAACCTTAAAGGAAAAATGAAAGGAAGAAACTCATTACTCAAGAATAAGAACTGTGTTACTAAAAATAAAATCTCCTAAACTAAACTAGATGATACTAGATATCCTCAAACAAGTATCTCTTTACCCTTGTTTGTCCCAGGAAGAACTATGGAAGAGGTCATGTGTGACCTGACTGTAATTTTTGTTCCCAGGTAGAAAAATATTAGAGGTCTTATATCCTTGATAGTATGTGTACTATTTTTATAACAACGATCTAGTGTGCGGATGAGAATATATATTTATATAGATTTAATGGTGGTAGGTGATCACCAAGTGGAGAGGACTAGGTCTCTTCTTACAACTAGACTTATTTTTTTTATCGGATGTGTTTCAAATATTGTCTATATACTTTTTAATTCGTTTTTAATGACACTAAATTTTACTTTGATAGTTAGTCTTGGATATTAGTTATTTCTTTTTTCTTTAATAAAGTAGTTTAAAAAGATGTATCCATATCTAATATTGTTATAACTGATAATTAATCAATCTTCTGGGAAACAATTTGAAAATTCAAATAATTATAATTTTACTACGTTGGATAACTATCCAATTTTATTTTAAATTGGAGAACCTTTTAAATTAAAATTTTAATCAAAATTTCCATTGGAAATAAATTCACTACCTTTTTCAGTTTCCAACTCTGACCAACTTATGGTATCAGAGGTCTTTTTTTGAGTTTCTATTTTCAAAACTTTAAATCTATTTTAAAATCCTTCTCAAAGATGATTTTAGATGTATTTTAAGTATCATTAAATTTTTGTTATTTATAAATTTATATTTCTCTAAAATTATATTTCTTTATCATGTATAATATATTGGAAGGTGCTTCAACAAACTGACCTCCATTATTTAAGGGAACAAATTATGCACAATGAAAAATTAAAATGAAAATGCTCATAGAATGTATGGGATTTGATAATTGTTCTTAAATTATTGATGAATATAAGATTCTAGAAACTTCTAGAAATACATGGGATTACCCAAATATGTATTACTATAATATTAATTTAAAATCAATTAATTCTTTATAATATTCTTTAAGAGATGAAAATTTTAATATAATTTCTACATGAAAATAAACGCATGAAATTTGGAAACAATTATTTTTTTCACATGATGAAATATATCAGGATAATGAAATGAGACTAAAAAAATACTATTACATATGATATCTTTTAAATGAATCATGATGAGCCTATTTCTGACATGTATCTCATGTTTAATGAATCTGTGAATACTATGATCTTTCTGTGAAGTAATGTTGTATCTAAGGAGAAATTCTTGAGAATACTTAGTTTCTTACCAGATAGATGCAGATGAACTTATGTATCAATTATAGAATACTATGACATTATAAAGTAATCAGTAAATGAGCTAATAGGAAACATGATGATGTATGAAGAAAAAATAAACACCAATAGAGAAGTGGATGATGAACAAAAAGAAAATATGTTGCTTTCAAATGTATAGCCTATAAGGAGAAGGGAAAAGATCAAGATGAAATTTAATGTTCAAGTGATGAACAATCTTCAGCAAACAGTAATAACGATATGTCTCAAATAGCCATAAGGTTTAAGAAATTTTATAGAAATAAGAAATTATATAGAAATACCAACTACAAAGGAATGTATGACCATAAGGGCCATTGGAAAAAGGATTGGAAGAAAGGAGATACATTCAGTGAAATAATATATTTGAATATTAGAAGAACGTACATAAAAAGGATAACTATAACATGAAAAATTATAAGAATAAGAATGATGATAAGGATAGAAAGTATAAAAAAGGCCATGAAGGCAACTTGGGGTGCTTCTGAGGATATCTCAAGTGACATAGAATTCTATCATGAAAATTATGATAATGAAAATATATATTTTATAGAAAAAACATCTGAGGTATCCCTAAATTCTCTTGAATATAAATCCTATTATTTTGGAGAAGAAAGTGATTCTGAAAATATGACAAATAAGGAAATCTTTGAATATTGAAAAATTATAGAAGGAACTTGTAATGAATTAAAAGGAAAATAAAAATATTTAAAGAAAAATCATGCTTTGACTACAACTATTACATATAAAAATTCAGTATAAAAAAGAGAAAAATTTTCAACTACTTCTAGAGAACAATGAACATAAATTTTCAACTATACAATGGAAAAATGATCTAAAGATATTATACAATGGTAAAGAAATATTATTTCAAATTAATGGTAAAAAATTTTCTCCTTGGTATAACACTATAATTAGATAACAACCAACAAATATTAATATGAAAAAAACCTCATTTCGTATAAAAATATAGAAAATTTAGTTTTATTCCCCATTTTGGAAAATTTCATGCATGTTCATGATATGGAACATATTCTTTTATTTCATATTTTTCAAGACCAGATAAAATTTATTTTCAAAATACTTTACATAGTACTTATTGGAATCCCATGAAGAAAATATGTGTTCCCAAGTCTCTTATTAATAATGTTACTAGACCCCAAAAAAACTGTGTACCAAAACCATGTCTTCATTAATTCGTTTTGTATGAAAACTATTTTAAAAGCTCCTCTAAAATCTTATGGTACTTGGAATGTGTTTGTTCAAGGCACATGACAAGAGAATAATCATATTTCAAGAACATGATAAATATTTATGTTCGGAATTTCACCTTTTGTGACAATTCCAATGGAAATATAATTTTCCTTGGCCAGATTGGTAACTCTTACTCAGTTTTAATTTTTTATGTTCATATTTTTGATGGATTAAAATACAATCTAATTATTTTATCTCAATTATGTGAAGATGTTTTTTATTTTTAAATTTAAAAGGATGCATGCAATGTTTTTAACGTTGAAAATAAATGATATTTTATTCAATTTGAAATGAACTTGTATATGTAGGTAACATAGATTCATTAATTTATCAATATGTTTCATGATTGAGTGCTTTTCATAAAGAATCATGGCTTTGGAATAAGAGATTAGGACACTGAAATGTACAATCACATAGAAATCCTACTAAAAATGGAATAGTCATTGATCTACCTAAACATGAGTTTCCAAATGATAATGTTTGTAATCCTTATCAATAGGGTAAGTAACACAAAATTAATTTCAAACCAAAGAAAGATGTTCCAACATCACAACCTCTTCAGTTGGTTCAAATGGATTTGTTTGAACCTTATTTATTTTAGGGTCTATGTGGGAATATTTATGTATATGTTCTTGTAGATGAATACTCTATATGTATTTGGACATTTTTCATGGCTAACAAAATTGAAATTTTCTGTCATATTACTAAGTATGCTATGATTGATGAAAATCAGAGAGTTCTTAAAATTAAAACCCTAATAAGTGACCATGTCCATTTGTTAAAAACCCAAGAGATTGAATCATTTTCCTCACAAAATGGCTATAATCATAACTTCTATGATCCTAGGACACCCTAGAAAAATGGAGTTGTAGAAAGTAGAAATAGAACCTTGCAAACAATTTCATGAACCATTCATAGTGAGTATGACTTATCTATAGACTTTTGGGAAGAAGCTATCAATAATGCATGCTATATAATCAATAGAGACTTTATTAGAACAATCGTTAAATAAACTCCCTAAGAGTTGCAGAACAATAGGGAACCCAAGGTTAACTATATAAAAGTATTTGGTTGAAATGTCTATGTTCTTAACATAAAGGAAAATCTGGAAAAAAAATCTTCCATGAGCGATGATGAAATCTTCCTAGGTAATTCAATTTCAACCAAATCTTATAGTGTCTTCAATGGGAGAATCAAATGTGTCTATGGATCTGTACAAGTCATGTTTGATGAGATAGATCTATAAAAGAAAAATAGCTCTCTAGGGAATCATGGGGAAAATATGTCCAACCTGGACATTAATACTAAATCTTCTGACAATCCAGTGAAGTAATCTATTAAAACATCCAGTGTTGGAAATTCTATAATTTCTAGTCATAATGAACTTGATCTTATTGAAGAATCTGAACTAAATAGCCCGTCATTTTTTAGACCTATCAAAACTCTCAAGAACTATCCTTTAGATTCTATTGTTGGATATTTAGACAAAGGAACATGTACTAGATTTCACTAAGAAATCAGGTTGAACATCCAGCTTTTCTGTCACATCTTGAACCAAAGATCATAAAAGATGCTATAAATGATGAATTTTGGGTGATGGAAATGTTGGAAGAGTTAAATAAGTTTGAAAAAAACAAGTATGGAAACATGAAGATAGAACCAAAGACACCTTAACTAGGGGCACCTAATGGGTTTCGAGGAATAAAATAAATGAAGCTGGTACCATAGTTAGAAACAAGGATAGATTGGATGTACTTGTTTATAGTCAAGAATAAGGTATTGAAAATGAGGATCCCATTGCACCAGTAGCTATAATTGAGGCCATTAGAATCCTTCATTCCTATGACACACATCTATAATTCAAACTATATCAAATGGATGTCTTGAGTGCATTCATAAATGGGTATATAGTGGAGGATGATTTTGTTGAACAACCCCCTAGTTTTATAATTCATCATTTTCGAAATAAATTATTTAAATTAAAAAATGATTTATATGGTTTAAAGTAATCTCCAATAGATTAGTATGATAGGCTAATCACTTTTCTTATTTCTAAATGTTTTACAAAAGGTATAACCGATCATGCCCTTTTTATAAAAAAATTTCCAATGATGTTTTAGTAGTAAAATTTTATAAATATTATATTATTTTTGGATCTTATAATATTCCTTTTTTTATTGTCAAAGATGATACAAAGTGAATTTGAAATGAATTTAATGGGTGAACTCAAATTCTTCCATGGATTACCAATATTTCCAAAAAATGAAGGTATTGTTTTGAAACAAAGTAAATATCTTAAGGATATTTTTTAAAAATTATTCTTTGAATGAAGTGAGAGTAGTGACACTCCAATTAGTACCACATGTATTATAGACATTGATGACGATGGTAAATCTATTGATCAAACTACTTATAGAGGAAATATTGGAATCTTACTTTACTTAACTTATAGTAGTCGAGATATTATGTTTAGGGTATGCATGTGTGAACGTTTCCAATAAAACACATATTAATCTCATCTTTTGTTGTTGAAAGGATTTTCAAATACATCAAATATACTACCATTGTATGCCTGTTCATTCTTAGAGAGAAATATTTTTAGTTAGTATGTTATTTAGACACTGGTGTTGGTGGATATAAGTTAGATAAAAAAGGCACCCCTAGAACATGTTACTATTAGGGAATGTCTCTAGTATCATGGTGTAGTAGGAAATAATTTTTTTGAATTATCTACATCAAAATCTGAATATAGAGGTACTGGTTATTGATGAGAACAATTTTATGGATGAAACACTCATTACTAGATTATTGATATCAATTCATACATGTACAAATAAATTGGGATAAAAATAGTGTTGTTAGTTTTTCTAAGAATCTTGTTTAACATTCTGGAACAAAACACATTGATGTAAGGAATCAAGTTTTGAGATACCACTGTCAAAAATGTTATATAACATTAGAGTTTGTTGGCACTGAACATTAGCATGCTGAAAGTTTTACTAAGCCATTTGGCATTGAATGATTGAAATACCTCAATCATGTGTTAGGAATGGTCTATCTATAGGACCTTGTGTTGGTATTCCTTTGACCATTTTATGTGAAGTTTTCATACCGACATAGAGAGAATGAAGATAAAAATGTCAACCTATCACCAATGCAATGTCATGCAAACATAGTTTTCATGTCGACACCAACGTTATGATATTCCAACACAATTATCATGGAGACACGAATACATTTCTATGTTGATACCTTGTCATGCCAACATCTACACATTGTCAAGATGCCATTTTTAGTGTTAAGAAAAATCCATTATGCCAACACTGATGTATGACTATTTTTATAAATTTTGTGTATTCACAAAAATGACACTATTTCATTGATTTTTTTAAACCCGGTTCTCAATTTCAGGATTTTGTGATTTCAAAATCCCTAAATGATATAAATTTGAATTGATACACTCTAATCTTTTACCCCTACACTCTCTCATCCATTTATCTCTCTTCCTCAAACATTTCACCTTTATACCTTCAACTCGAACTATTGGAATGGTGCGTATGAAGAAAGATCTTGATGGTGGCGAGTCTCTTGCATATAATAAATATAAGGGTGAATCGAGAAAATCATATGAACATATAAATCCTACTCTAGAAAACAGAGTTGTAACTACAAATAAAGAAGTTCAAGTGGAATAGATATTGGAAAGAAAGTCTTTGCTGCTCAAGGTTCTACAAGATTAGGGATGGATCGAGAGGTCATTACATAATGAAAGACCCTTTTACCTGAAGCTAGATCATGTAACTTACAAGAATATGGAGTTCATGCTAGAAGGATGAGATGTTACCCAGATCAATTTTGTACTAAGCGGAAAGATAATCACTTTAACATCAAGATAATGGGATGAATGTATTAAAGTAATTAATAATGGTGTATTTGATTATTATCAAGGTACCTATCCACTTGAGAGTGATATGTTCTGCTTTGAGACGTCTCTAAAAGAGCATAATTATAATGATGAGAATATAACACCCATTACTACAGAGATATGCTGATAATTTAAAATAGTGTTTATGTTTATTCAACATTAGATCTATCCTAAGAAAGGGGACATTACTTCTCTAAAGTATCAATATGTATACATGATTTATCTACTGATAAAATGGTTTAAGGTAAATTTGTGTAGATACCTTTCTTTGGATATGAATTAAATTATCAAATCGTCATGAAAAAGTAATTACATGTACTATCCACTAATGATTTTAAATATGATTAAAGATAAAGGTTGTGTAAATAAAGAATAAGAAGTTTTTTCTAAATGTAGAGGGATCTACCTTAGTAAAGAGATTTGTAAAAGGATGAAAATAAAACTGACCCCATGGAAGAGAGACTAGGTTGGAGATGAAGATAATATCTATGATAATTTTAATGTGGTAAACTATCCAACTAGGCATAAGAATATGGATGATTTAGGTTTAGGACCAAATAAGGAAGTGGATAACTCATTAGAAGAATAAGAATATCATGACACTCTAGTTAGAGATTAGGGGTCACCTATCGATCATAGGAGTGATCCGGACACCATTTAAACCGGTAAATGGTTTTTCTTTTTGACATCCTACGTATCGAATTTCCTTACCCTCTAATTAGACCACACTTGAAGACAATGGAGATGAAGATATAGAAGTATCAAACAGTGTGGAATATTTAAGTAGTAATACTGGATCAGAAGAATAAGAATAAAGTAAAGATGATGAAAGTGGAAGTGGTAGTGAAGAGGAAGTAGGTAAATAATATGGTGATAGAAATGGAAATGGAGAGCATGTCTCAGGACATGATGATGATGTGAGTAGTGAAAGCCATGATGACCCTCATAGGGATGATCAAGGTGAAGATGTTGAAATTGTTGAAGATATGGATCAAGATCGGTTGGAAGAACCTCCAAAAGTTTTTTTTGAAGTTGAATCTCAAGAAATTCATGTACCTCATTTAGTTTATGAAAGAAGAAGACCTCATACTGAAGATGAGAAACCAGTGAGGAGACCTCAGATTATAGGGGAGCCTTATGAAAGAGGAGATAAAGCTGGGGAAGAGCATAATCTTGGAAGAGTAAGTCTTAATACTCTCAATCCTCTAGATTATTATGTATTGATTTAATGGGAAAAGAATCATGTTTAAGTGGAACTTGGAATAGATTATATTAATTCATGTGATGATGTTTTTGTACCTGTTTCAAGGTAATAAGTGTATGAGACCCTTCCTAGTGACTCTTTCACTAATGAAGATTTTTATAGTTTTAAAGAAGCAGTATGTTCAGCTGTAAGTATATATTTTCAATCTTATATGGTGAAGGAGATTAAAAAATCTTGAAGAGAAAGCACTGTTCTTTATGATGAGCTACACACTCTCGGATATTCAATAGAACAAATGAAGAAGTTTGAGAGAGTTATTTCTGGTCCAAGTCATATAGTAGGTACATGTGAGGCTGATGTAGCTAATTTTTCAAATAAAGTGACTGAGGATATTCAATCTAACCTAATTATAACTACTACGACAATTTTTGAAATTACTACCAAGTTGAGAGAAGAAATCACTGGGCTTGCATCTCCCATTAATACATTGACCTCAGAGTACAGTGGTTGTGTTGAGATTGTTCTAAAAGCATTAAGGACCCATACCTCATCTCCTACTAATATTACTTCTACATCTGATAAGAATTATCAGACACTTGACATTAAGGCAGTCATAAATGTTGTAAATGAGGAAAATATTTATCTATTTGATTCCTCTGGTTTGCAAAACCATGAAAAGATTCAGAATAAAAATGATTATGTTAACAATATGGTCAGACTCAATTCCAAGAGTATTGAAACTAAGAATGATTAGATCACAGAAAAGGTTGACTACTACTTAAAAAATATTATCACCAAGCATTAGATTACCAGTATGTTTATGTATTTGAAAGGGAACATTTTTTTTCTACCAGTAATGAGAGATTTTAATGAACATGTATAGTAGTTGAAAGGCTTCACTCCACTTTTGGACAAATTCATGGAAAATATAGATGACTATGATAAATAAAAAAAGTATGGTTGTGAGATTATTGAGGATTTCATCAAGTCGTTAAAGTTATACCTTCATGTACAAAGTGAAACAATTGTGGTGCCTAGTTTCACACCTCTTGGAACTCATGGATTACTGCATCCACCTCAAATGTATGTTTTTATGTCTTTGACCTAGATTCTCCCAGTGATCCAAGAACATATTTAAACTCGTGTTTTTTCCTTGAAAATCCCTTCCTTGTATATAATGTTCCATAAGGATAGATCATGCCTCCAATAAAAATTCCCGCCGACCCTCCATCTTCTCAACAACCACCTATTGGACCCTCTATTGATCCCTCAGAGAAACAAAAGGAACCTATTAAACAACATATATAGTGTAAATAATTCATTGGTAGGGATGTTTACATGACTTTTCTTATTTTCATTTGATGGCTTGTAACACATTGTACTTTATTGATTAATGGAATTTTGTTTTCTTATCCTTCCATAATATTTCTTTTATCCTTTAATTTATGAAACATTATATTTATTTTCTTCATATTTTCTATTTATAATCCCAAAAGGTGGAGAAAGAATTTCGTATTATCATTATTTACATTACATTTTATATTACCCTTATATATGTTATTTTATCCTTGATATAATGACTCATTATTTTACATCTAATCCTTATCTTTATATTATAAAAAAGTCATCCATAGTGGGAGTTGATATGTAGATTTATTTTATTCCACATCAAATGATTGTATTGAATAATTCCATGATTTCTGATCATCAAAATGGGGAGATTGTTGGCCCATAAGAGACTGTTTTCCAACCTATCTCATACTTATAGTTTTCATAATAAAAAATCATTTAAAATCATGTTAATAATGTCTAAACATTTAAATCGTGGTTATTAAAGTATCAATATGTGAAATTATGTTTCTCTATGATCTCACGTGAATTATGTACATTCTATTATATGATAATCTAACCAAAATTATTTTTCATGTATAACAGACTGACACCGACAGAATAGATGAGATACTGACAGTTTCACTGAGTCAGTAACAGGTGACCTTCCGATTAAAATGACCTACCGACAGATGAACTACATATTCAGATAACCTATAGAAAAAACGACCTATAAAAGAAGAAGGCCTATCGTTATTTGGAATGACCTACCAATTCATGGTGCAACCAATTAAAGGACTCACTGATAGATAAAATAATTCACCAATGGAATGGGTAACTATGAAAAGGAGATACTGCTGCCAGGATGAACCATTAGTTAAAATGGGTCACCGATGCTTGGAAATATGGAATGAAATCACACACTAATATAATGATTCATTGATAAAAGCATATACTGACCGAGGACCCACCGATAGAATGTTTAAAATTTATTTTATTTAAAATTATTTCTAATGATCATATTTTGAGTGTTTTAATGTGACTGGTTAATTTAATGCCCTTTTTCCAACATCTTAATTGAGGATGCAAAAAATATGAGGTTCTGTGTCTACCTCAAACATGACCTTTTCCGGCTAAAAAAATATAAACAAAAGAAGAGCATAGGAAATATATACACATGGGTAGACTCACTATGACATGAATAGAAAATATGATATGGGTAAAATTCCCATGAGAACCATACAAACAGGAAAAAGGCATGATAAATTCCCCATTCCTATATACTGTGAACCAGAGAAATATTTATCATCAAAGTTCCATCATCTCAACAACAACCCACTAAATCGAAGGAGATGAAATTTTCACGCTCCTGGAAGACATGAAATAGTGCTCCACAACAGTCTATTTTTAGTGTGTGTTTCTAGATGAGGACATGAGCTACAACTCTGATACATGAGAGAGTCTAAAGCTAATTTGAATAAAAATCATATCATCTTTAATCAATTATTAATATATTCTGTTATGTTGTGTCATATTTAAATTTACATGCGAGCAATGTGTGTTTTTACAAAAAACATACACTGTCTCCTGCAATAAACTAGAGGATACTAGATATCCTTACAAAATTGTCTTCCTACACTTATTAGTCCCATGAAGAACTGTGGAAGAGGTCTTGTGAAACCTGATTGTAATTTTTGTCCCAACATAGAACTATAGTAAAGGTTTTATGACATGGACAACCTGTGTACTCTTCTGTTAACCACAATCCAGGGTGGGGATCAAAATACTTTTTTATATATATTACTTAGTGAATGGTGATCACCCAGTAGAGGGTACTACGTCACTAATTGAGACTGATCCACTTATTTTTTATCCACAATTTTTCAAATTTATCTTTATCAATTTTAATTAATTTTTTAGAAAAATAAATTTTAATTTGATAGTTTGTTTGGGATAGTAATTATAACTATTTCCCCTTATTAGAGTTGTTTCAAAATTTGTATCATTATATCATATATTTGTAACTAGGAATTAATCAATCTTTTAAGAAACTATTTTAACAGTAGTCCTATTATAATTTTACTACATTGTTTAACAAGATAGTTTTATTTTAAATTGGGGGAACAATTTAAATAAACTTAAAAATAGAAATTTTTATTGGAACACAATTCACCACCTTCTTGAGTGTCATACTCTGACCAATAAGATCCATCCCAGTGAATTTTTATCACATTGATATGATATATTTGTGCATGAATTTAAATTGGTTGATAGAAGAGATTAACGATTATTCATCTTACACACCCAAAGAAGTTGTTCCAAATTGTCATTTTCTTAGTTCAGAGGGAGTTACATGTTTTCCTTACAATTTATTTTTAAAAAAATACAATCATCACAGGTGTGGGTTAGAGTAAGGGTGAGTGATTCAAATGTAGGGATTGTCATTCTGATGTTAGTGATGATATTTTCTCATTTTTCTTGTGGTTCCTTGAATGAAATTGTAAGTTTCAAATCTTATTATATAAGGATGCATAGTCCTATATTTTTTTTAATTTTTATAAATAATTATTTATGTTGTTGAGTTTCATGATGTCTTGTGTGAAATTTTTCATTTATCTAAAAAAATCACTCACACATTAATAATAATTTATACCAATTGAATGATTATAAATAGAATCTATAGGGGTTTGGCTAGATTTAGTACTATAAATTTAACATTTTATGGTAGTCAATCCTGGATTTTCATGTTTTTATTTTTATTTTATTTTTGTTTATAAAAAATTATTTTCTCTAAGATTGGGTATCCCTGAATTGGTGAACAATATTTTCTTGAGTATTTTTTCATATTTTAATTACTTTTCGATTTAATTTTGTTTGGATGTGTCGGTACCAATTGATGGTGAGGTGAAGTTAGTGTGTGGTAGCATTAGTAATTTCTAGAAGATGACATAGTCAATTGTGATAAATATTTTCCGATCGCAGGGTCATTTTTTACTCTAATGCCAGAAATGGATGCTTATTGGAGCATACTGGATAATCATTCCCTCTATTTAAACTCTATTTAGCTTCAAATTTTGTAATGTATTGTGTTCATTGTTTCCGGTATAAGTGGTTTCTTTTTAAGTAGAGTAATATTTCATTGTCTTTAAGTGATAATAAATTTTCAGTATAAAATTTGAAATTCATATTTTTAATATGGGAATTTTTTTACTTCGTGATTTTATTTATATGTGGGTTTTGTGTATTTGATAACTATTTTCATGCAAAAATATTGATAATATTTTTATCACTGTATAATTTACATTTTAACTCTAAACCCAATTGTATTATAAATTTTGTGCCACTTTTTTCTATCTTTGTAATTAATTCATGATTTCAATTATTTCATGAAACATTTTTGAAAAACACAATTTCATTTTCTGGAATTACTTGTAGTGGATAATTGAGATCCCATTTTCATGTTTTTGTGTGTGGTTATTTTGTGGAAAATGATTTTTAACTTTCCAACCACCACTAACCAAACCTTTTCTGTGTTTTATTTCAGAAATGGTTTGATCCACATTTTTTAAGTGTGTCTCGTTCTATAAGATTCAACAATTAGGACATTGTGGAGTTTTAAGTATGGGGGTGTTCATTGAGTTGATCTTTAATTCATTGTAAACACATAATAACCTATAGTTTTTTCAAAATTCCTCTATTTTATGAATAATTTAATTATGTCTATAAAATAGATTTATTTTAAATGAAATCATGGTTTTAAGAAACCTAAAATTAATTGTTTTATACTTATGTGATAATTGAATTCTAAATTGAGGTGTTTCATAAATTCTAAAATTGATAGAATAGTTTGATTAGAGAGTGATTTTCTATATTATTTTTATGGATGTTCTATTTAGTAAATAATAAAGGGAGGTTTATAATATATATATCTTTTTAAAAATCATATTTTCTTGAGAAAATAGGAATTTCAATTTGAACCAAGGGGTATCACCTTTTTTAAGGAACACATTAATCAGGCAACTCAAAAGATAATCATTTATGTCCTTTGTAACTAGAGTAAAATATGAAATAGGGAACCCACAGTGATTCATAGATAATTTAAGCACATGATGTTGGTGTAAGATCTCTATAGCTATTCAATAACCTTCTTTTCATAACATTTTGTACATATATGGTAGGGGTGAAATAAAAAATAAATAAATAAACAACGAATTCTCATAAATGTATTCATTAAGGAGAGGATAATATTGATCAAAAATGAATAAGGGAATAATTTAAATATTAATTAAACATTTGAGTTAAATTTATGAATTTAAAAGTTTATTTATGATTTAAATAATCTAGGTTAGTGAATATTGCAATGGCCACTTGTTAATGTTTTAATTTCACTTATACATAATAAGTTTCACACTTAGAAATGAAAATCAAATAGGAATTGAAATGTGACTATAGAAAGCCATACGATACATATACTGAAATATTGTCAAAATTTATATATATTCATTACAAAATATATTAATTTCACTACATGACCATATAGTTATAGTGCCTATAGAAACTGGGAAACATAAACAACTTGTTCATAAAACATCTACATTGTATCCTTCTTATTTCATCATAACTAGACTCTCGTTTGACATAACATACTTAATACCCTTATTCATGACATTAGAAAGGAATAATATGAATGGGTGAACTCAAATGCTCAGGAAGGGTTTTCAAGGGATATATCAATCATATCATAATCATAAGACATCAGGACATAACATTCTAAAATCATAACCTGCATATGAAATATCATGAGATCATGTTATGGGATAAAATTTCATATGAATTAATGGAAAGAATAAAAAAGTCATAACATAATACATGATCTTTTTTCAAATACACATAAGAATATAAAATCATTTCATATTATCCCATGATCATAACTAATACCATCATACCGGAAAAGGTCACTTACTAAACCGGGTTTATTTGTTATTTCATCCTTGTATTACATAACCAGAATTACTTTCCATTATATCCTTGTATATCTCATGAGATATAAATCTTTACCAATTCATTGGAGTGAGATATAGGTCCCACCTATATCATAATTAAATAACTCTTATATGTGACACAAAAACATAAATCATTCATTTTAGTGTAACCCATGAAATAAAATGGGTTTCATAAATATCATTCCATCACAATACAAATAAAATTAATAGATTTAATAAAATTAATTCCATCACAATCATAATCAAATAAATTTAATAATAGGGATATAAACATAAAACTATGTCAACTTAGATGAAAAATAATTTTGATAAAAACACTTGAACTTAATTCCTATGGAAAATATCATTTTTTTCATAAAACATTTCCTTTTCTCAAAATGCCAGGAAATTTTAAAAGAAAATAATTTAGTTGAAAATAATATTGATATCATGTATAGTAATATTCATTTAAATAATGTTCATGAAAATATAAAAACATATTCATGTCGTATAAGTTAAAAAACATTCTCCTTGTACTTTTGTCGAAAAAGTCCAAAAGTACCTCAAATCGAATAACCACAAAAGATTTTATTCATGCCATTTAATAAAAATTCACCAAATGTTGAAATTTATATTAATAATTTTTTAATTATATAAATAATATGAAATATTTTGGAATCATTTATGTGGATCATAAATATAACCTAGTAAATACGTACCTACAATCAATCTCAGATAAAAATGAGATTGCAATATTATCCCTTACCTCATGTATGATATCATTCGTATGTATCTGAACCTATTGAATAAATATTTAAATAATGTTATTCACTTATTCCAGAATTATAATCTTTTTTATGATATCATATATGATTATATTATCATTGGTTTGTTAATAACATTTCTTTTCCACTCATTATTTGGATATTAATTAATATCTGTTTTTATGAATCTTTTACTGGGTAAGTTCATATTAAACTTATTAGGGTATAGTAATATGATTTACAAAATGATATTAGAATAACATATATCAAATTTATTTATTCCATTAATGTATATAATCATAGTTTAATGAAGATCATGTACAATGAATCGCCTCGCATCGTGGAGATGGTTGGGCGTACGTACACATGAGCGATGATATCAATCACTTAATAGTTAAATGATTTGGAATATGATGGTATATTAATTATATAGAAAAATAATCATGTAATATTTATTATTTAAATCCATTATACTTTTTATTGTAGCCATCCAAATAATGTATTCTTGAATACAAAATTACACTATGACGTGGAGATGATAAGTTGTACATATCCACACATGGTGATATTGTTATTTTTAGGATGGATAAAATGAGGTATAAGGTTGTTACATAATTATAATAAAATATTAGATTTTATAATATATTATATTCATTAATATAGAATCAAAAAAACATATGAAGAGAAAGTAGAATAAGAAAAGAATTTTTGAAATAGATGAGAAACCAATTATTTTTTCGAATATCTCTTTAACATTTGCACAAAAGATCGCCCTAGGATGGAATTATTCCAAATCCATTCCTCTAGGATTAATAGTGGGATGTTTGGATCTTATTTTAGATGAATAATTAAGATCAAATGGGATTTAATGGTGTGGGTAACTAGGTAGAGGTGGTGACCTTTTTTAAGAGGAAGGAAGGGAACTTTAAGAAAGTCTTGAAATATTATTTTATTATAAAATTATTTTCAAATTTAAAATATTTACAAAGAGATAAATTAAGATGATGTTATGAATATATTTCTAAAGCTTCTCAAAAAATAGGTTTTATAAAAGTTTAGGTCACAAAATTAACCTTATCATTTAGTGTTAACCCTTAGTTAAAAATAGTAACTCTTTATATGTCTTCTTGTATTTTTATAATTTATGGTTACTATAGTTACAATAAAATGACAAGAGAACAAAAAGAGGATAATTAATCATAGTTCAAACATTCTATATCCTACTTGGAATAATATTAGATTTTTAGGACAATTATTACATTTAATAAAATAGTATTTATTCTTAAAATTCATTTATGTCAATTTTGACAATATTTAGAATTTTATTTTTCATAAATTCCTAAAAACATTATTAATTTGAAAAAATAAATGATATCAGATATGAAATATCATATTTTTTTTGAAAATTCTCAGATGTTAAAATAATTTTCAAATTATATTTATATTAATATTTATAATATCATTTATTTAACTCTTTAAATAATATAGTTATCATTCTATCATCATTGTGGAATTAATAAATTTATTTATTAATGACTAAAAATTATGAAAAAAATACCATGATGTAGGAAATAATTTTATATTTCTAATTAGGATATATAGTCAAAGAAATCAGTTATATTACTCTATAATAAATTTTTTTTCTTAAAATATACTTGTTTATTTTTTATTTCTTCACTTTAAATAAACAATTCTTAAAGGTCTCTATCACACCCATGTGCCTCCATGGGGGTTTAAAATCTACCCAAGGATGCTCATGGTATGAAAATATCTCATCCAATAGTATTATTACATGTATTTGGGTTGTTTTATACTATTATATGTTTATTTTGTAACCCTTATATACCGTATTTACCCTTTAACCATGGTGAATAAAAACTTTTACTGAAGATACTATTCATAATGGCCAAAAATAAAAGGTTCCTAAATAAACAATTTGGTATTATGATTCCATATATGGTATGAATTTTTAAAAATTCAAAGCATAGAATAAGAAGAAATTAATTTATAATCAAACCCATTGTCGGAAAGAGGGGAGGTGTTTTTAAAAGTTAAAAGAATACAAAATATTGAAATCATTTTACACATGAATTCAATGTAAAATTAATGTTAACAACTTACATTATATAGAATTATAATAATATACTATATTTATACTTCAAAACCATTCAATATTATAATATAACCATATAAATTATTTTTATGGAAAAAAGTTGTCTTCACCTAAAATTTAGTGTATTATTATATTAATCAAAACATGATTGTTATCAGAAAAATATCAGAAATTCATCCAACATAATTTTTTTTATCCTGATTTAAAAGAAAATATTTATATTGTTAAATAAAAATTATTAATGTGTCTAAATCATAATTCAAATATTGTTCTCTATTCAAAGGCATAATATTACCCCAAAAAAATATATAGGTTTTTATACAACAAATAGGCTTTATTCACAACCAATAATTAAAATATACTTTGGATTAATATCAAATATATTTTACTAAGTATATAAAATATAAATATCTCATTAATTTCATTACCAAGAAACATTCTCCAAATAATTAAAATATCTATCTTATTTATATTTTCCATAACTAATTAATAGCCAAAGAATATACAATAGATTTTCATATGTTAGTTATAATTAATCCCACAAACCTAATAGCGGGGATATAACTATAACTCTTTAATAAGTTAATCTTGTGGTTTTTTTAAACTCAAAATTTCATTCAATTCAACCTACTGATGAATAAAAATTATTTAACAAAAATTTAATTATAAAAACATCTGTGTGTTACATTATACTCCCTTAAACTAAATTTCTCCCTCAAAATGCATTACTTGGAAAAAAATAGATGATAATAACTCTCCTTCATCGTATCCTCAACTTCACATGATGATTATTCAAATTGGTGGTTCCATCATAAAACATTAAACAAGTGAGTGGTATTTTTTCATAGATCTTTTTTGCTATGATCCAGAATCTCAATAGGTTGTTCATTATAAGAAAAATCTTTCTCAAGTAGTATAACTTCTGAGTATAGTACATGTGAAGGATCAGGTATGCACTTTCTCAGGAGAGATACATGGAACACATCATGAACTCGAGAGAGATTTGGTGGATGTTCTTATTGGTAAGATACCTTCCCAAAAAGATCCAGACATTCAAATGGAGCGATATACCCAAGGCACAACTTTCCCTTCATTCCAAATCTAATTACACTATTCCATGGAGATATTGTATAACGCATTATCACAAACTTCAAACTCTAGGTCTTTTCTTCAGTTATCAGTGTAAATATTTTGTAGACTCTTAGCCTCACATATGTGTTGTTGAATAGATCTGACCTTTTCTACCATTTCATCAATAAGATCAGTTCTTAATAGCTGTCTTTCAACAACTTTATCCAATTATGTTAGATTTATGCACTTTTTTTATAGTGGGGTTCATAATATGCCATCTAAAAAATAGAGTGATATCTATTATTGTAAAAAAAAATCAACCAATGGTCGGTTTTTATCCCAACATCTTTTGAAATCCATAAGGATGATCTCAACAGGTCTTCCAGAGTTTGAATTGTCCTCATAGACTAATCATATTTTTTAGGATGATAAGAAGTTCTAAAACTTAACTACGTATCCATATCAAGCGAAATACTTCCTCAAAACATTGATGTAAACCTCGTATCCCAATTAGATATAATGGAATGTGGTACTACATGAAATATTACAACTTCAATTACATATAACATGGGAATGTGATCGAGAGAGACATCCTCAATAATAGAAATTTAGTGTGCCGACTTCATAAGGTGATCAACTATTTCCCAGATAGAATTATTTCATTCGTATGTTCTGGGAATTCTGTTAATAAAATCTAGAGTGATGTTTTCCCATTTCCATTTTAATATGGTTAATGGTTGTAATAACCATTTATACTTATGTCTCTCGGCCTTAATGTAACACCCCAAGTAAATAAAGAATATGACATCTTTATATTTATCCATATTTGTGAATAAAGTATTATTATTACTTTAAAGGGTTTCTATTCTCGATGGCGTACCCAACACGCAACAACGAGTTTCTTGGGAATCTTACGTTGCACTCTAATAATAAAATAATATTAATTTAAATGGTAGTTATCATGTAGCCATCGTAATGTCGGGAATGGATAGAAATAACTAAAATATTATTATATATGTTTTTAAATGTTTTTACATTTATCTAATAAAGGATAGAGGCTTAAAATACGGAAAAAAATCAATTTTAGGCGTATATGCCCTAGTTTTCACTAAAGGTTCACTTATCACCTTTTGATGTTGAACCATCATTAAATATAATTTTTTTCACTCTTAAACATTCTTTGGGACCAAATAGTACTCTTATTAAGAATCGGGACATCAAAATTTACTTTGTGTAAATTTTTGGTATCTTTCCGATAAAGTTCTTTTTTTTATGAATAGTTTAAAATGTTGTATTTTAATTCAAAACCACTTTTTAATCTAATTTATTTATATGATTAGATTATATTTTGAATTGGTTTTAAAGTGAAATTAGAAAATATTTTTACCATTAAATCCAATAGTGGTCGTTGGAATCAATTTCACTTTGAAATCAGACTTAAACTAGTGTCAATCTTTTGATAATTATTGTTTCATAAAACACGCTATTTGTCATGACAGCGGGAATTATTTATTAAATTAATTAATGTGACCTATATGTTTTGAATTTTGTAAAACGGAATTCATTTTTAAATTCAGAATATCAAATATAGCTTATGGTGAATTTTTGGGATTTTTCTGAAAAACTTCAATTTTTAATGAATAGTGAAACCACTAAGTGGTACTTATAAAAACTGATTTTTCCGTTTAAATAAAATTTTGCCATCATTGTGTTTTGATTTTCAAAAATCCGACATACATGGTTTTAGTTAAGAAGTGAAATGTGGTTCAATGAGATTAAAATAATTTTTTGGTGAATAGTAACTTATTAAGTTTTTAATCGCGATTAGTGGTAATTAGTGTAGTTTAAGGTAAAAATAATGCTTTAATAAAATGAGATGAGCTTGAAACATGTCTTAACCTCATTGGTTTTATCATGGCCGACCAAGACAAGCCATGGGTCAACTTGGGGACCCCATGGATCCACTTTGGTTGGGAAATGACATAAATAACATTTTATTTAATGTAAAAGTAAAATTCACACAAACATGATATGTTTTACTAAAAAAATTTTTAAGTGGGGTTATACAAGTCATCTTTTTGATTATAAATATTCATTGGAAATCTAAAAAGATTTCATACATCATAGTATTTTTTTAATAATTTTTAAACATTAAATAAATTAAATTATTTATGACATAATAATGATGCAGTGATGACATCGTTATTTGACGATTTAAATAAAATGGAAAGATAATGTAAAATCTATGAACTACACATGTCCAAAACCAATTGGATGAGTGGATTTCTAACCTTTATCACCTTATCCACGAATTATATCAATGTGGGACCTTTTGAAACCGAAACACATATTCAAATAAAGTAATATTTCTTCACTTTCCAAAAGTGCCCCTCCTCTCCTCTTATAAAAGGCCCCCACCTCTACCTCATTTAACACACTACTCAAGCCTTTGTCTCGGCCAACCCCTGCCCATTTAATCTCTCCACATCCCTCTCCTCATCCTAGAGTATTTTCTTTTGGCAGAATCCTTTCAAAGGAATCCTTTAGGCTCAAATCAAAAGGAGTTACACTTTTAAAGGTAATTCATTCTCTCATGTTCATTTGTTTTATTTTGCTTCTCCAATCCTCTAAACTCTTTTTATTTATTTCTTTTGTAACAACACCAGTATCTTCAATATACTAGGATGTTGTTATAAGAATTATTCGAGCTACACTCTCACAAAACTACATCAAATGGTTAATGAACATACGGTTTCCTTGGATGGCCAAATTGTGCCTCCCGAAACGATGATTGTTCAATACTCATTTAACACCTTCAAAGGTGGCCATTATGATGTAAATATTTCTATATATGATATATAATATGTTTATGTTTTACTTATTCTTCTTTATTTTTCATTTGTGTCTTACCTTTATGGATTCCATTATGGGTATACACGGTATCTTTATTTTAGGAAGTGCGGACTACCGCCCCCTCAAAGTGATGTGATTCGTTAATTCCATATGTGGGACGTATAAAGGATGGATTTAATGTTATTATATATGATGTTATACTTGAATTATAATATACCTTTATATCATTATGATTCCATTCTATAAAATACGAAATAAAAATGAAAGTAGCGTTCATGCGTACGTACGGCTTACCGTCTCCATGAACGGTGCATTTCATTTCTTACCTCTAAATGATTATGTAATGTTATAAATGAAAGAATTTACTGGATATATATGAAATATATGATATCTACATCATTAATACAATTCTGGATATAATAAACATTTGGCCACACGAATAACATGTAATTGTAAGAAGTCCACTTTCGACTTAAGAACCAAATATCGGCAAAACAAATATTATTAACTTAAATGATTACATAATGTTTATGACATGGTAATAAGTGATATAAAAGGAATAATGAACATTATAAAGGTTCTTAAGGAAGTATAAATTAACTCAAGTTTATTATTCAGGAGATTAAAGAATGATCGAGTCAAGTCGGACCCGAGGTAAGGGATCCTACTCCTCTCTTTATTTTTAAGTACACACTTTTATGTCATTCCTTTTAAAGCTCATATTTCTTGTTATTGGGATGATCTTTTATATTACAATTACTGTAATTTTTATATTCATGTGATGAGAGACCCTATTCTCTCTCATAAATCCATTTTGGAAGTTTTGAGTGGCGTCGTTAGGCTGCCGAACTTTCGTAAGAGATCTAACCTCTCTCTTTCTTTTTAAGTACTCTCCTTTATGTCACTTCTTTTAAGCTCCTCTTTGTAATGTTGGGGGATGTTCTTTTATATTCCTCTTGATTTACATTTTATTTTAATGTGATGAGATACCCAATTTTATCTCATCAATCCATATTCGGAAGTTTTATGTGGCGCCGTTAGGCTGCTGAGTTTTCGTAAGGGATTTTTCATCTCACTTTTACTCACGTGAGATTTATGCTACATTTGCCACAAATTCCATTGAGTGGTGTATGTAATTCCCATTATTCTACTCATTGTGTAATATAATTTCATTTAATATTATTTACATCAATGATCTATTGTCTTTCTTTCATGGGGTGTATGTTTTGAAAGATACCCAAGTCGGTAAGGGAACCTTTCACCCTCCTCTTTTTTAAAAATACTTCTTTTGTTGGGTCTTTTAATTTACATATTGTTATGCTGGGATATGTTCTCATATATCCATATTGATGTAAATTTTATGTCCAAGTGATGAGATACACTTTTTATCTCTCATCAACTCATTTTGATGTGATGCCGTTAGGCTGTCAAGGGAACTTTTTAACCCAAATTCGATTTCTTTGGGTTCAACATGTAGTTATTGAATATGTCATCATTTGAATATGTGTGAATAACCTTTGATTGTTTTACACTTAATATCCACTTATATTGGGTGTATTTATATTTTTCACACATAATTATGAGATTGATTTATCCTTAATTTAAGGATATCTTCTTTATAATGGATTTCATCTCATTTTACATTTCTTTTGAGACTTCATTGTTGTTATGCACCAATTCACTCTTATATGGTGTGTATACTATCCTTTGACATATTATATCATGAATCCTTTTATTCTCATGATATTATAAAGTTCAGATTCAATGTTATTTGGCAATTATTTGTATTCAAGAGTCTCTCATTTTGTTAAAAAACTCTTTAACAAAAATATCATTTTAAATGTTTTAAAGATTTATTATTCTAAATCTTTATATTTAATGTCCATGTTTTCAAAATGGCTTTCAGTATTTATTTATATGGACATTAATGTTTTAAAAATTATAATTCCATTAAAAGATTCAAAGTGGTATGGGACACTTTGATTCTAAAATCTCTTTTAAATGGTTTTTGAAAATGGATTGATTAATTCAATATCTGGGAATTTTTTATTGTGATTTCAAATGAAATATTGTTATTGAAATGTTTATATTTTCCATATTTTATGTGTAATAATGGTACTTGGACATTATGACGGGTGGTGCCGTAAATACCAGGACGGGTGGTTACATTATAACCTCCAATGCATTGGGTATGGAAGTCGGCCGTATGGATATTCCATTAAGTATGTATGGAAATTGGCCGTATGGCTATTCTATTTAAGTGATATGTGTGGAAGTCGACCGTATGGTTATTCCACTTAAGTATGTTTATGTCCCAAGTTACCTTTATATATGTTATGTGTTCTTTATATGGGTTTTATGGTAATCCTTTGGTTACAAAAAGGTAAGTAATGATACTTTTTTTTCAGTGAAAAGTTTTTACTACTTCATGAAGGTGAAAAGTATTACATTGATAAAGTATTCATGGTTTACTTGATGTTTTGAAAATCTAGCAGTTTTCATTCTTTGTGTATCCCTTACTAAGCTTCTTATGCTCATCCCAAGTTTTTGAAATGTTTTTCACAGGACATAGCGTGGAATAGGGTCAAGGATGGGATCACGGGAAAGTCATGCTACCTAAAACATGGAACTATACATGTTTCTTTTAAAGAGTTTTTATTTTATTGAAATTTAGTAGATGCGACTACTTTGTAATCTTTTGAGATGTAATAGTTATGTCCTAATTCTCTAAAACTCTAAACCTGAAAAGATCCTCAATGTGAATTACTCATTTAATTCAATATTAAGTAAGGTTTAAGGCTGGGGCCTTATAGTTGGTATCAAAGGTCGGTTTAGATAACTTTAGAGGTTAGGGTATTATTTAAGCATAAGTGACATTACCATAATGGTTAGGATTTCAGAAAGAGTCCTAGTTTTAGATAAAGTGAATGAGTAAGTGTATCTTAGTGTTTACCTTCCTCATTAGTACATGATGGTTTTGTTGATATACTCACACTGACCTTTTTGGTTTTAGTAAATGGCTGGATCTAGCAGGCACCAGAGAGACAACAGGTTTGAAGGAAACAGTGGTGGTTCTCTGATTAAGATACTAGATAAAATGGGGGATTCAATGAGGAATATCATGGTTGTTCTAAACCAACTATCAAGGAGTCATGATCAACCACTTGAACCTTGGTTTGTTCTGTGATGCATCATGTATGAGATGACCAATCGATGTGGAAGTTCAGGTAATAATTATAAAGGTAACCATTAGAGTTTATATAATCCTTACTTTTTAGGTAATTATGGGTTACTCTATGATATGATGGAAAATGAAATGAATGAGATAAACTTGAGGTTAAAATATGTTATTATTATTCTTGAAGATTTTATCTCCTTTTGGGGAATGTTTTAAGAATTATATAGTTTTGAAAAATGGACAACACGCAGACCATGTGACAACCCGTCGCGTCGGACAAAGCTGCGGGAATCGAACCCACAACCAATGTGCGACTGGTATTTATCGCCTACCACTGGACTACATGAAGTCCCTGGTTAGTTTGACTGATTCTTTCTGGTTACATGATTTTATGAATTAAGAGTAAGATCATTTTGGGTTATTTATGAAAATTATTATCCTATCATGGAGGATATGTGATTAGGTTAATTACTTTTTAATACGGGACTTTAGGAGCAACTCATGTTGTTTGGAGATAAATGTTACGATTTATCTTGGAAGACTATGCGACTAAATCCTTAAAATATTTTGGTTTCAATCTTATATTGGTTTACTTTGAAGAATTTTATGGACAAATTGATTATAGAATGGTCCTCGTTGAACTTTGGGTTTTGTTGGACAAATTTTGGAGATTAAGAATAGATTTTCTTTTTATAAAGGGTTATCCTTTTCTGGATTATCTGATCTTGTACTAGCCTTTCTGGTTTTGGTTTTGGTTAATGTCTAAAGACATGGGAAGGATATAGTTCTCTTTTGGGGATTAGGTGATTCTCTAGAAGTTGATTATAGTACTCTTAATGCAAAAAAGTCTCCCTAAATACTCGTCTTTTCGAGAAAATATGAGTTTGTGTAAGGAAACTAATAAAAGTTGAGAATCAACATGATAAGTGATTTTGTTTCCTTATGAATAAATTCCTCAATAAAAAGTAACTTAAAACAAAAATTTTGTCTATTAACTTTTCCTACTGGGGAATCGAATACCGTTTAACCCATCACAAGTTTGTGATTCTCTCATGGTTAACTTTCTCCTAAACATGTTTTCTATCACTCTCCATCAGAACATGACCCTATGTTTTCTCCTCCATGTCCATATTTTCATACTTAGAATCCTAGTATGGGTTAACTCGGGTGACCTTTGTGCTTATCTCTCTTTATTTTAAAGTGATTGTTTTACCGATCCTTGTTCCGATGTGGGACTTTCAAGGATGTTTCCAAGACCAATTTTAAAATTGAGAGGATGCAATTCCCAAAAGGGGGGAAGGATGTAACACCCCAAGTAAATAAAGAATATGACATCTTTATATTTATCCATATTTGTGAATAAAGTATTAATATTACTTTAAAGGGTTGCTATGCTCGATGGCGTACCCAACACGCAACAATGAGTTTCTTGGGAATCTTACGTTGCACTCTAATAATAAACTAATATTAATTTAAATGGTAGTTAACATGTAGACATTGTAATGGCGGGAATGGATAGAAATAACTAAAATATGATTATATATGTTTTTAAATGTTTTTACATTTATCTAATAAAGGATAGAGGCTTAAAATACGGAAAGAATTCAATTTTAGGCGTATATGCCCTAGTTTTCACTAAAGGTTCACTTATCACCTTTTGATGTTGAACCATCTTTAAATATAGTTTTGTTCACTCTTAAAATTTTTTTTGGACCAAATAAAACTCTTATTAAGAATCGGGACATGAAAATTTACTTTGTGTAAATTTTTGGTATCTTTCCAATAAAGTTCTTTTTTTAATGAATAGTGTAAAATGTTGTATTTTAATTCAAAACCACTTTTTAATCTAATTTATTTATATGATTAGATTATATTTTGAATTGGTTTTAAAGTGAAATTAGAAAATATTTTTACCATTAAATCCAATAGTGGTCATTGGAATCAATTTCACTTTGAAATCAGACTTAAACTAGTGTCAATCTTTTGATACTTATTGTTTCATAAAACACGCTATTTGTCATGACAGCGGGAATTAATTATTAAATTAATTAATGTGACTTATATGTTTTAAATTTTTTAAAACGGAATTCATTTTTAAATTCAGAATATCAAATATAGCTTAGGGTGAATTTTTGGGATTTTTCTGAAAAACTTCAATTTTTGATGAATAGTGAAACCACTAAGTGGTACTTATAAAAACTGATTTTTCCGTTTAAATGAAATTTTTCCATCATTGTGTTTTGATTTTCAAAAATCCGACATACATGGTTGTCATTAAGATGTAAAATGTGGTTCAATGAGATTAAAATAATTTTTTGGTGAATAGTAACTTATTAAGTTTTTAATCGCGATTAGTGGTAATTAGTGTAGTTTAAGGTAAAAATAATGATTTAATAAAATGAGATGATCTTGACACATGTCTTAAACTCATTGGTTGTATCATGGCCGACCAAGACAAGCCATGGATCAACTTGGGGACCCCATGGATCCACTTTGTTTGGGAAATGACATAAATAACATTTTATTTAATGTAAAAGTAAAATTGACACAAACATGATATGTTTTACTAAAACAATTTTTTAAGTGGGTTTATACAAGTAATATTTTTGATTATAAATATTTATTGGAAAGCTAAAAAGATTTCATACATCATAGTATTTATTGAATAATTTTTAGACATTAAATAAATTAAATTATTTATGACATAATAATGATGCAGTGATGACATCGTTATTTGACGATTTAAATAAAATGGAAAGATAATGTAAAATCTATGAACTACACATGTCCAAAACCAATTGGATGAGTGGATGTCGAACACTTATCACCTTATCCACGAATTATATCAATGTAGGACCTTTTGAAACCGAAACACATTTTCAAATAAAGTAATATTTCTTCACTTTCCAAAAGTGCCCCTCCTCTCCTCTTATAAAAGGCCCCCAACTCTACCTCATTTAACACACTCCTCAAGCCTTTGGCTCGGCCAACCCCTGCCCATTTACACTCTCCACATCCCTCTCCTCATCCTAGAGGATTTTCTTTGGGCAGAATCCTTTCAAAGGAATCCTTTAGGCTCAAATCAAAAGGAGTTACACTTTTAAAGGTAATTCATTCTCTCATGTTCATTTGTTTTATTTTGCTTCTCCAACCCTCTAAACTCTTTTTATTTATTTCTTTTGTAACAACACCAGTATCTTAAATATACTAGGATGTTGTTATAATATTTATTCGAGCTACACTCTCACAAAACTACATCAAATGGTTAATGAACATACGGTTTCCGTGGATGGAGAAATTGTGCCTCCCGAAACGATGATTGTTCAATACTCATTTAACACCTTCAAAGGTGGCCATTATGATGTAAATATTTTTATATATGATATATAATATGTTTATGTTTTACTTATTCTTCTTTATTTTTCATTTGTGTCTTACCTTTATGGATTCCATTATGGGTATACATGATATCTTCATTTTAGGAAGTGCGGACTACCGCCCCCTCAAAGTGATGTGATTCGTTAATGCCATACGTGGGACGTATAAAGGATGGATTTAATGTTATTATATATGATGTTATACTGGAATTATAATATACCTTTATATCATTATGATTCCATTCTATAATATAAGAAATAAAAATGAAAGTAGCGTTCATGTGTACGTACGGCTTACCGTCTCCATGAACAGTGCATTTCATTTCTTACCTCTAAATGATTATGTAATATTATTAATGCATGAATGTACTGGATATATATGAAATATATGATATCTAAATCATGAATACAATTCTGGATATAATAAAAATTTGGCCACACGAACAACATGTAATTGTAAGAAGTCCACTTTCGACTTAAGAACCAAATATCGGCAAAACAAATATTATTAACTTAAATGATTACATAAAGTTTATGACATGGTAATAAGTGATATGAAAGGAATAATGAACATGATAAAGGTTCTTAAGGAAGTATAAATTAACTCAAGTTTATTATTCAGGAGATTAAAGAACGATCGAGTCAAGTCGGACCCGAGGTAAGGGATCCTACTCCTCTCTTTATTTTTAAGTACACACTTTTATGTCATTCCTTTTAAAGCTCATCTTTCTTGCTATTGGGATGATCTTTTATATTACAATTACTGTAATTTTTATGTTCATGTGATGATAGACCCTATTCTCTCTCATCAATCCATTTTGGAAGTTTTGAGTGGCGCCGTTAGGCTGCCGAACTTTCGTAAGAGATCTAACCTCTCTCTTTCTTTTTAAGTACTCTCCTTTATGTCACTTCTTTTAAGCTCCTCTTTGTAATGTTGGGGGATGTTCTTTTATATTCCTCTTGATGTACATTTTATTGTAATGTGATGAGATACCCTATTTTATCTCATCAATCCATATTCGGAAGTTTTATGTGGCACCGTTAGGCTGCCGAGTTTTCGTAAGGGATTTTTCATCTCACTTTTACTCACGTGAGATTTATGCTACATTTGCCACAAATTCCATTGAGTGGTGTATGTAATTCCCATTATTCTACTCTTTTTGTAATATAATTTCACTTAAGATTATTTACATCAATGATCTATTGTCCTTTTTTCATGGGGTGTATGTTTTGAAAGATACCCAAGTCGGTAAGGGAACCTTTCACCCTCCTCTTTTTTAAAAAGACTTCTTTTGTTGGGTCTTTTAATTTACATATTGTTATGTTGGGATATGTTCTCATATATCCTTATTGATGTAAATTTTATGTCCAAGTGATGAGATACACTTTTTATCTCTCATCAACTCATTTTGATGTGATGCCGTTAGGCTGTCAAGGAAACTTTTTAACCCAATTTCGATTTCTTTGGGTTCAACATGTAGTTATTGAATATGTCATCCTTTGAATATGTGTGAATAACCTTTTATTGTTTTACACTTAATAAACTCTTATATTGGGTGTATTTATATTTGTCACACATAATTATGAGATTGATTTATCCTGAATTTAAGGATATCTTCTTTATAATGGATTCCATCTCATTTTACATTTCTTTTGAGACTTCATTGTTGTTATGCACCAATTCACTCTTATATGGTGTGTATACTTTCCTTTGACATATTATATAATGAATCCTTTTATTCTCATGATATTATAAAGTTCAGATTAAATGTTATTCGGCAATTATTTGTATTCAAGAGTCTCTCATTTTGTTAAAAAACTCTTTAACAAAAATATCATTTTAAATGTTTTAAAGATTTATTATTCTAAATCTTTATCTTTAATGTCCATGTTTTCCAAATGGCTTTCCATATTTATTTATATGGACATTAATTTTTTAAAAATTAGAATTCCATTAAAAGCTTCAAAGTGGTATGGGACACTTTGATTCTAAAATCTCTTTTAAATGGTTTTTGAAAATGGATTGATTAATTCAATATCTGGGAATTATTTATTGTGATTGCAAATGAAGTATTGTTATTGAAATGTTTATATTTTCCATATTTTATGTGTAATAATGGTACTTGGACATTATGACGGGTGGTTCCGTGAATACCAGGACGGGTGGTTATGTTATAACCTCCAATGCATTGGGTATGGAAGTCGGCCGTATGGATATTCCATTATGTATGTATGGAAATTGGCCGTATGGCTATTCCATTTAAGTGATATGTGTGGAAGTCGACCGTATGGTTATTCCACTTAAGTATGTTTATGTACCAAGTTACCTTTATATATGTTATCTGTTCTTTATATGGGTTTTATGGTAATCCTTTGGTTACAAAAAGGTAAGTAATGATACTTTTTTTTCAGTGAAAAGTTTTTACTACTTCATGAAGGTGAAAAGTATTACATTGATAAATTATTCATGGTTTACATGATGTTTTGAAAATCTAACAGTTTTCATTCTTTGTGTATCCCTTACTAAGCTTCTTATGCTCATCCCAAGTTTTTGAAATGTTTTTCACAGGACATAGCGTGGAATAGGGTCAAGGATGGGATCACGGGAAAGTCATGCTACCTAAAACATGGAACTATACATGTTTCTTTTAAAGAGTTTTTATTTTATGGAAATTTAGTAGAAGCGACTACTTTTTAATCTTTTGAGATGTAATAGTTATGTCCTAATTCTATAAAACTCTAAACCTGAAAAGATCCTCAATGTGAATTACTCATTTAATTCAATATTAAGTAAGGTTTAAGGCTGGGGCCTTATAGTTGGTATCAAAGGTCGGTTTAGATAACTTTAGAGGTTAGGGTATTCTTTAAGCATAAGTGACATTACCATAATGGTTAGGATTTCAGAAAGAGTCCTAGTTTTAGATAAAGTGAATGAGTAAGTGTATCTTAGTGTTTACCTTCCTCATTAGTACATGATGGTTTTATTGATATACTCACACTGACCTTTTTGGTTTTAGTAAATGGATGGATCTAGCAGGCACCAGAGAGACAACAGGTTTGAAGGAAACAGTGGTGGTTCTCTGATTAAGATACTAGATAAAATGGGGGATTCAATGAGGAATATCATGGTTGTTCTAAACCAACTATCAAGGAGTCATGATCAACCACTTGAACCTTGGTTTGTTCTGTGATGCATCATGTATGAGATGACCAATCGATGTGGAAGTTCAGGTAATAATTATAAAGGTAACCATTAGAGTTTATATAATCCTTACTTTTTAGGTAATTATGGGTTACTCTATGATATGATGGAAAATGAAATGAATCAGATAAACTTGAGGTTAAAATATGTTATGATTATTCTTGAAGATTTTATCTCCTTTTGGGGAATGTTTTAAGAATTATATAGTTTTGAAAAAAGGACAACACGCAGACCATGTGACAACCCGTCGCGTCGGACGAAGCTGCGGGAATCGAACCCACAACCAAAGTGTGACTGGTATTTATCGCCTACCACTGGACTACATGAAGTCCCTGGTTAGTTTGACTGATTCTTTATGGTTACATGATTTTATTAATTAAGAGTAAGATGATTTTGGGTTATTTATGAAATTGATTATCCTATCATGGAGGATATGTGATTAGGTTAATTACTTTTCAATACGGGACTTTAGGAGCAACTGATGTTGTTTGGAGATAAATGTTACGATTTATCTTGGAAGTCTATGCGACTAAATCCTTCAAATATTTGGGTTTCAATCTTATATTGGTTTACTTTGAAGAATTTTATGGACAAATTGATTATAGAATGGTCCTCGTTGAACTTTGGGTTTTGTTGGACAAATTTTGGAGATTAAGAATAGATTTTCTTTTTATAAAGGGTTGTTCTTTTCTGGATTATCTGATCTTGTACTAGCCTTTTTGGTTTTGGTTTTGGTTAATGTCTAAAGACATGGGAAGTATATAGTTCTCTTTTGGGGATTAGGTGATTCTCTAGAAGTTGATTATAGTACTCTTAATGCGAACAAGTCTCCCTAAATACTCGTCTTTTCGAGAAAATATGAGTTTGTTTAAGGAAACTAATAAAAGTTGAGAGTCAACATGATAAGTGATTTTGTTTCCTTATGAATAAATTCCTCAATAAAAAGTAACTTAAAACAAAAATTTTGTCTATTAACTTTTCCTACTGGGGAATCGAATACCGTTTAACCCATCACAAGTTTGTGATTCTCTCATGGTTAACTTTCTCCTAAACATGTTTTCTATCACTCTCCATCAGAACATGACCCTATGTTTTCTCCTCCATGTCCATATTTTCATACTTAGAATCCTAGTATGGGTTAACTCGGGTGACCTTTGTGCTTATCTCTCTTTATTTTAAAGTGATTGTTTTACCGATCCTTGTTCCGATGTGGGACTTTCAAAGATGTTTCCAAGCCCAATTTTAAAATTGCGAGGATGCAATTCCCAAAAGGGGGGAAGGATGTAACACCCCAAGTAAATAACGAATATGACATCTTTATATTTATCCATATTTGTGAATAAAGTATTAATATTACTTTAAAGGGTTGCTATGCTCGATGGCGTACCCAACACGCAACAACGAGTTTCTTGGGAATCTTACGTTGCACTCTAATAATAAAATAATATCAATTTAAATGGTAGTTAACATGTAGACATTGTAATGGCGGGAATGGATAGAAATAACTAAAATATGATTATATATGTTTTTAAATGTTTTTACATTTATCTAATAAAGGATAGAGGCTTAAAATACGGAAAGAATTCAATTTTAGGCGTATATGCCCTAGTTTTCACTAAAGGTTCACTTATCACCTTTTGATGTTAAACCATCATTAAATATAGTTTTGTTCACTCTTAAACATTCTTTTGGACCAAATAAAACTCTTATTAAGAATCGGGACATCAAAATTTACTTTGTGTAAATTTTTGTTATCTTTCCAATAAAGTTCTTTTTTTTAATGAATAGTGTAAAATGTTGTATTTTAATTCAAAACCACTTTTTAATCTAATTTATTTATTTGATTATATTATATTTTGAATTGGTTTTAAAGTGAAATTAGAAAATATTTTTACCATTAAATCCAATAGTGGTCGTTGGAATCAATTTCACTTTGAAATCAGACTTAAACTAGTGTCAATCTTTTGATACTTATTGTTTCATAAAACACGCTATTTGTCATGACAGCGGGAATTAATTATTAAATTAATTAATGTGACATATATGTTTTGAATTTTGTAAAACGGAATTCATTTTTAAATTCAGAATATCAAATATAGCTTAGGGTGAATTTTTGGGATTTTTCTGAAAAACTTCAATTTTTGATGAATAGTGAAACCACTAAGTGGTACTTATAAAAACTGATTTTTCCGTTTAAATGAAATTTTGCCATCATTGTGATTTGATTTTCAAAAATCCGACATACATGGTTGTCATTAAGAAGTAAAATGTGGTTCAATGAGATTAAAATAATTTTTTGGTGAATAGTAACTTATTAAGTTTTTAATCGCGATTAGTGGTAATTAGTGTAGTTTAAGGTAAAAATAATGCTTTAATAAAATGAGATGAGCTTGACACATGTCTTAACCTCATTGGTTGTATCATGCCCGACCAAGAAAATCCATGGATCAACTTGGGGACCCCATGGATCCACTTTGGTTGGGAAATGAAATAAATAACATTTTATTTAATGTAAAAGTAAAATTGACACAAACATGATATGTTTTACTAAAACAATTTTTTAAGTGGGGTTATACAAGTCATATTTTTGATTATAAATATTCATTGGAAAGATAAATAGATTTCATACATCATAGTATTTTTTTAATAATTTTTACACATTAAATAAATTAAATTATTTATGACATAATAATGATGCAGTGATGACATCGTTATTTGACGATTTAAATAAAATGGAAATATAATGTAAAATATATGAACTACACATGTCCAAAACCAATTGGATGAGTGGATTTCGAACCCTTATCACCTTATCCACGAATTATATCAATGTGGGACCTTTTGAAACCGAAACACATTTTCAAATAAAGTAATATTTCTTCACTTTCCAAAAGTGCCCCTCCTCTCCTCTTATAAAAGGCCCCCACCTCTACCTCATTTAACACACTCCTAAAGCCTTTGGCTCGGCCAAACCCTGCCCATTTACACTCTCCACATACCTCTCCTCATCCTAGAGGATTTTCTTTGGGCATAATCCTTTCAAAGGAATCCTTTAGGCTCAAATCAAAAGGAGTTACACTTTTAAAGGTAATTCATTCTCTCATGTTCATTTGTTTTATTTTGATTCTCCAACCCTCTAAACTCTTTTTATTTATTTCTTTTGTAACAACACCAGTATCTTCAATATACTAGGATGTTGTTATAAGATTTATTCGAGCTACAATCTCAAAAAACTACATCAAATGGTTAATGAACATACGGTTTCCGTGGATGGCGAAATTGTGCCTCCCGAAACGATGATTGTTCAATACTCATTTAACACCTTCAAAGGTGGCCATTATGATGTAAATATTTTTATATATGATATATAATATGTTTATGTTTTACTTATTCTTCTTTATTTTTCATTTGTGTCTTACCTTTATGGATTCCATTATGGGTATACACGATATCTTCATTTTAGGAAGTGTGGACTACCGCCCCCTCAAAGTGATGTGATTCGTTAATGCCATACGTGGGACGTATAAAGGATGGATTTAATGTTATTATATATGATGTTATACTGGAATTATAATATACCTTTATATCATTATGATTCCATTATATAAAATACGAAATAAAAATGAATGTAGCGTTCATGCGTACGTACGGCTTACCGTCTCCATGAACGGTGCATTTCATTTCTTACCTCTAAATGATTATGTAATGTTATAAATGCATGAATGTAATGGATATATATGAAATATATGATATATACATCATGAATACAATTCTTGATATAATAAACATTTGGCCACACGAACAACATGCAATTGTAAGAAGTCCACTTTCGACTTAAGAACCAAATATCGTCAAAACAAATATTATTAACTTAAATGATTACATAATGTTTATGACACGGTAATAAGTGATATAAAAGGAATAATGAACATGATAAAGGTTCTTAAGGAAGTATAAATTAACTAATGTTTATTATTCAGGATATTAAAGAACGATCGAGTCAAGTCGGACCCGAGGTAAGGGATCCTACTCCTCTCTTTATTTTTACGTACACACTTTTATGTCATTCCTTTTAAAGCTCATATTTATTGTTATTGGGATGATCTTTTATATTAAAATTACTGTAATTTTTATGTTCATGTGATGAGATACCCTATTCTCTCTCATCAATCCATTTTGGAAGTTTTGAGTGGCGCCGTTAAGCTGCCGAACTTTCGTAAGAGATCTAACCTCTCTCTTTCTTTTTAAGTACACTCTTTTATGTCACTTCTTTTAAGCTCCTATTTGTAATGTTGGGGGATGTTATTTTATATTCCTCTTGATGTACATTTTATTGTAATGTGATGAGATACCCTATTTTATCTCATCAATCCATATTCGGAAGTTTTATGTGGCGCCGTTAGGCTGCCGTGTTTTCTTAAGGGATTTTTCATCTCACTTTTACTCACGTGAGATTTATGCTACATTTGCCACAAATTCCATTGAGTGGTGTATGTAATGCCCATTATTCTACTCTTTGTGTAATATAATTTCATTTAAGATTATTTACATCAATGATCTATTTTCCTTCTTTCATGGGGTGTATGTTTTGAAAGATACCCAAGTCGGTAAGGGAACCTTTCACCCTCCTCTTTTTTAAAAAGACTTCTTTTGTTGGGTCTTTTAATTTACATATTGTTATGTTGGGATATGTTCTCATATATCCTTATTGATTTAAATTTTATCTCCAAGTGATGAGATACACTTTTTATCTCTCATCAACTCATTTTGATGTGATGCCGTTAGGCTGTCAAGGGAACTTTTTAACCCAATTTCGATTTCTTTGGGTTCAACATGTAGTTATTGAATATGTCATCCTTTGAATATGTGTGAATAACCTTTGATTGTTTTACACTTAATATCCACTTATATTGGGTGTATTTATATTTGTCACACATAATTATGAGATTGATTTATCCTTAATTTTAGGATATCTTCTTTATAATGGATTTCATCTCATTTTACATTTCTTTTGAGACTTCATTGTTGTTATGCACCAATTCACTCTTATATGGTGTGTATACTGTCCTTTGACATATTATATCATGAATCCTTTTATTCTCATGATATTATAAAGTTCAGATTAAATGTTATTTGGAAATTTTTTGTATTCAAGAGTCTCTCATTTTGTTAAAAAACTCTTTAACAAAAATATCATTTTAAATGTTTTAAAGATTTATTATTCTAAATCTTTATCTTTAATGTCCATGTTTTCAAAATGGCTTTAAGTATTTATTTATATTGACATTAATGTTTTAAAAATTATAATTCCATTAAAATATTCAATGTGGTATGGGACACTTTGATTCTAAAATCTCTTTTAAATGGTTTTTGAAAATGGATTGATTAATTCAATATCTGGGAATTATTTATTGTGATTGCAAATGAAGTATTGTTATTGAAATGTTTATATTTTCCATATTTTATGTGTAATAATGGTACTTGGACATTATGATGGGTGGTGCCGTGAATACCAGGACGGGTGGTTACGTTATAACCTCCAATGCATTGGGTATGGAAGTCGGCCGTATGGATATTCCATTAAGTAAGTATGGAAATTGGCCGTATGGCTATTCCATTTAAGTGATATGTGTGGAAGTCGACCGTATGGTTATTCCACTTAAGTATGTTTATGTCCCAAGATACCTTTATATATGTTATGTGTTCTTTATATGGGTTTTATGGTAATCCTTTGGTTACAAAAAGGTAAGTAATGATACTTTTTTTTCAGTGAAAATTTTTTACTACTTCATGAAGGTGAAAAGTATTACATTGATAAAGTATTCATGGTTTACTTGATGTTTTGAAAATCTAATAGTTTTCATTCTTTGTGTATCCCTTACTGAGCTTCTTATGCTCATCCCAAGTTTTTGAAATGTTTTTCACAGGACATAGCGTGGAATAGGGTCAAGGATGGGATCACGGGAAAGTCATGCTACCTAAAACATGGAACTATACATGTTTCTTTTAAAGAGTTTTAATTTTATGGAAATTTAGTAGAAGCGACTACTTTGTAATCTTTTGAGATGTAATAGTTATGTCCTAATTCTCTAAAACTCTAAACCTAAAAAGATCCTCAATGTGAATTACTCATTTAATTCAATATTACGTAAGGTTTACGGCTGGGGCCTTATACTTAACTTGTTGACAGACCAAGCATTAATAGACATATATGGTGACATCTCATTTCATGTAATCCCTCCAGAAATACTTTTTCAGTCCTTGTTCATCTTTGGGCTTCTAGAGTGATTATAGAATGATGATATATGAGCGTCGTCCAATATCTCCTTTATTTCTGGTATGGGAGGAATACAAACCATGTTTCTAAACCTTATTATTTCATCAAAATCAATGTTGAATTCAGGAAATATATGTCCTTATTTTGTACCACTACATCTATCTTCTGAGCCTCCTAAATATTCACTTGTAAATATTGTTGAACATTCATTTGAGAAATATAAGATTACACCCTTCCCATAAAATATCATGATCCATCCTTTGAAAATCAATAAATATTGGATCTTTTTTATCCACATCATGGATAGGCTATCATGGTCATTTCGACTTAATGTATATGCCACCTTCTACAATTTCCCAAGGTGGTAATGTATTGAGCATAAATAATCATTAATCAACTCCAACAATCTTTTTTGGAGTATATTCAACAACTTTTCTGTGAAAATTTACATTAAGTTTTTTTGATGAGTATAAATATCATACCATTCACCACAAAGATAATTCATCCATATCATTAATGAAAAGATTACTGCAGTTAACTCCAAATCATGAGTTGGGTAATTTTGATTGTGTATTTTCAACTACCATGAGGCATAGCCTATCACCATTTCATTTTTCATGAGAACACATCCCAACCACTTATTTGATGCATCACTGTAGATCTGAAATATTTTCTTAGTATAGGTACCATGGCTAACCATCTTTTTAGATTGTTGAAATTATCTTCACAGTCTTCTGTCCATATGAAAATAACTCACATTCAAGTGAACTTGTTTAGTGGATTAGATAATTGTAAAAAACATTCATAATGTTGATAATATATATCCAAACCAAGAAACCTTTAGATCAAAATTACCATTTTTGGTATCATCCAACTTTCAAAAACTTCTATTTTTGATGGATCCTTGGATATACCATCTATTTAGACTATGTTACCACAAAATGAAACATTTTGAAGCTGTAAGTCAAACACGGTTAATTTTTCATAATGCTTCTCTTTTCTCACGGACTTCATTACAATTATCAAGTGGTCTTCATTTTATTCATTACTCTTCGAATATAAAAGAATATCATCTAGGAGGAATACCACAAACTGATCAAGATATTTTCTAAAAAATCAATTCCTTATATCCATGATGATGGTGGGGGAATTAGTAAGACCAAAAGGCATCACAATAAATTCATAGTGTCCATAGCTTTTACAGAATGTCGTATTTGGTATATCCGCAATCATGACCATTCATTGATCATATCATGAATGAAGAGTAATCTTGGAAAATTACTACGCTCTATATAGTTGATTCAATATATTACTAATATGGGAAGAGGATATTTTTTCTTGATAGTGACCTTGTTAAGTTCTCGATAATCAATGTAGCATCTCATTGATCCATATTTCTTCTAAACAAATAGAACAGGTGCTCCCCAATGTGATGCACTAGGGTGTATGAGTCCATTATCAAGATTCTCGGGGAGTTTCTTCTTCAATTCCAACAACTAAATTGGGGCCATTCTATAGGCTGTTTTTTGAAATTGGCATAGCACCTGGTATGAGTTCTATTGAAATATCAACCTCACGATTTGGTAGAAGACATATCAATTCTTTATGAAAGACATCATCAAACACCCATACAATGGGAATATTATTAATCATTATTTTATCCTCAACCATTTGCGATAAATAATCTTCATTTATAGGAATCAAAAACCATAATATGGATGAAATTTATATTCGGTGGTTATATTCATTATTTCATCGATAGATGATCATAGATTGATATGCAGTATGAAATATGACTTCCCTTCCATAGAAATTGATATGATCTCCATATAGGGAAACCAAATTCAAGTTAATAATCACATCAAATTCCACTATAGGAAGGATCACAATATTTTCAGGAATCAACTTCCCAAAAACAATAACTGAAGAAGAATTATAGACATTTGACGTGACTGTTGTTTCATTTGGAGTCATCAATGTATACTCAACATTTTATTGTTTAGGTAATAAGGAGATAAAATTAGAAAATTATTCAGAAATAAAAGAGTTGGGTGTTCGAGAATCAAATAAAACATTCCAACTTTATAGTAGAAGGTATGTGTACCTTCCAACACTTCATAATCTTACTCCACATCATCAATAGTGATTTCATGTGACCTTCCATTATCTAGGGCCTTAAGAGTTTGTTAAATAGATCATAATCAATAACCATTGGATTAGGGCACTGATTAACATAATTACTTATTTCAATTGACTTGTAACATTGTAGTGTAAGAGGCACATTATGTGTATCAAATTTGTTGTTCTCATCATTATACATCTTTTTCCCATCACATAGATATTAAACTACCCGGTGAACATATCATCCACACATAAAAAATTTACTAGTACAATTAAGAAAAATTATTCCATGTTTCTGTCCACACATTGAGCATAAGAGGAAATTCATCTTCTTTTCAGTGTGGTATTTATATATTCCATTGAATTCCGTTTGTATCTTCTTATTAGACCCATATGACTAATGGGTTACTCCAATCTCTATCTCAACCTTGATAGAACATCAATTGGTTCTATCATAGATATTAATATCCCTTATGGATAATTTCCTTTGGAGAAATTGTTATAATCCACTATTGAATTGATCAATTTTACTCTCATTTTGGGTAATAATTCCAAAATTATACCTTGTATGACTTGCAAAAATTTATTCATCGGTACCAATGGATAAATCATCATTTTAAATAAGTTCAAGGAAATATTTTTCCATCTATTTTCAATGAATATATGGAAGGTAAATATTGAAAAAATAGTTCTTGAGCTCGTCCCATTCTATAGACTCAATTTCATCACTTTTCATTGTATTTTTTATAAGATTCCACAACTGATCAACATAAACTTCCAAAAGATACACTGCTAAGGTGAATTTATCATCTTCAGAACTTTTTAGAAGTAAAAAATATCTTCTTAGTGGTATTTGTCCATTGTTCATCCAATAATGGATCAAAATACTCATTGAATGATGGTGGATTCTACCTCATGAAGGATTCAATATAATTTTTCTCCCTTCTTTGCTCGTTTGGAAGTCTCGCATGATTCATGGATTGGGAATGTTTGATGATAATGGTTGTATGATTTTTCATTATATACCATATAACATTTGATTTCTTAGGGGGGATAATCATCGCATTATCGATCACATCCTACATTAATGAGGTTCTTTCGGGATCCATCCATTGACTAAAACCAAGATGCATAGAGTTGGAAAGAATATTCATTACTTGAAAACAACATAATCAAGAATAAAATTTAAATTTAGGACACATTTGGTCTTATAATAGGTTATTCATGGTAGTTTAAAAACATTATGATTTAATCCTACACTTAGACATATCCTTAGGGTTCTAACTAAGGCTTTCTCATCCTAGTTTCCAAAGGTAAACTACAACTTTCCTCTAATACCAACTATAGTGACGCATACTTTACATTCATTGATATTACATCAAAATTGAATTATATTAATTACAACATATATTATCTCCATGAAAAGTCTGTATAGGTATAGTGTCTTTAGAAACAAGGAAACATAAACAACTGTTTCATAAAACATCCATATTGTCTCATTCTTATTTTTTCATAACTAGAATCCATTTAGACAGAACATAGTTAATACCCTTATTCATGATCTAGGAAAAAGAAACTTATGAAAGGGTGATATAAAATTCTTTGGAAGGGTATAAAAGGGAAATATCAATCATATGATAATCATAAGACATAAGAACATGAAATTTTAAAATCTTATCCCACATACGAAATATCATGATATCATGTCATGGGATAATATTTCATCATAATAAATGAACATAATCTAAAAAGTCATAACATAATACATTATGTTTTTTGGCATACACATAAGCATTGAAAATCATTTCTATATTATCCAAGGCTCATAGTAAAGACCATCATAGAGGAAAAACTACCTTACTAAACTGGGTTTACTTATTTACCTAGCCCTGTATTATTGAACCAAATTTACTTAAACTTCCAGTCATGTCGATATCATGATATATAAATATTTTCCAAATTAATTGGAGTTAGATATATGTCCCACACAACTAATGATGTAATCATTCTTACATGTTCCACAAAAATATAAATCATTCATCATAGCATAACCCATAAAATAAAATGTGTATCTTAAACACCATTCCATAACAATCCTTATAAATAGAGGGATTTAATAAAAATTATTACATCAAAAAAATCAAACAAAAGTAATAATAGGTATAGAAACATAACCATATTTCAAATTAGATGTAAATTTTTTTGATAAAATAGTTTAACTTAATTCATAAATAAAATATCCTTTCTTTTTAAGTAACATTTTCTTTTCTCAAATTTCCATTTTATTTTTAAATAAAATATTTTAGTATCATGTAATAATGAAATAATGTTTAAGAAGCTTTCTGGAAATATGGTTTCATGCAATTTTAAAAACCTATTCAGGACGTATATGTTAAATAACATTATCCTCATAATTTTTCCATAAAAGTAAAAAAGTTCCCCAAATCGTTTAACGGAAAAAGATTCCTTTCAAATATTTAAAAAAACACAGGTTAAAATTAACTTTAAATTATTTATATATATACAGAAATAATATTACATACTTAGGAAACATGTATGTGAATGATAAATATACCTTAGTAAATACATATATATAAACAATCTCAGATAAAAATGAGATTGCAAAATTATCAATTACCTTAGGTATGATATCCTTCATATACATCTTAAAAACCTGTATAATGATTAAAATATTTTTATTTAATTGTTACATAATCATAATAATTTTTAAAATATCATATATGATTATATTATCATCCATTATTTAATTAAATTTCATTGGCACTCGTTATTCGGATATTAACTGCATTACGTTCTTATGTATGTTTTGTCGGGTAAGATCTTGTTTTAATTCTTAGTGTATGGTTATATAATTCACATAATGTTATTATAATAATATATAACATATTTATTCTTTCCATTCTTGTATATAATTGTCGTTTAATGAAGAACATATAGAAATAATAGCATCCCATTGTGGAGACGGTAGGTCGTACGTACGCACGAGCGACGATATCATTCACTTAATGGTTAAATGAAAAAGAATTGGATCGAATATTAATTATAAAAAATAATTATCATGTAATATTAATTATTTATATTTATTATAATAATTATTATAGTCATCCAACTAAATAATTTTTGAATAACAAATTACACCACGACGTGGAGATGATAAGTTTTATGTACACACGCATGGTGATATAGTTATTCATATGATATATTAAAGGAGGTATAAGCTTGTACTTGTTTTATAATAACATATCTGTATATATAAGATACTGTATTTATTACTTATTGTGGAAAAAACCCAATAATAGGATGTAGAAGAAGAAATGAATTTTGAAAGATGTGATAAAACAATTACGTTTTTTCCAGTATCTTCTTTTAATTTACCCTAATGACCTCCCAAGGATGGATTTATGAAAAATATATTCCCTATAGGAATAATGGATGTATTTTTGAGATAATTTTATAATAATATGGATGATCCAAGGGGATTGAAATGTGTGAGGAAGTGGTTAGTGGTGGTGGCCTTTTATAAGAGGAAAGAAGGGGACTTTAGGAAAGTATTGAAATTTTATTTTATTATGAAATTAGTTTTAAATTATAATAGTTCCAAAGTGATATATTTGGAATATGATATGAGTATGGGACTAAATACTCTCAATTAATAACATTAATAAATGTTTATGCCAAAAAATTAACCTTATCATTTAGCTTTAACCCTTAGTTAAAATCATTAACTATTACCATGTCTTCTTGTATTTTACTGATATATGGTTACTATAGTTACAATAAAATTCCATGAAAACCACAAGTGGATATTTAATTAAATTTTTGAGATTATATAATTTAGTAAGCAGAATATTATATTTAGGGACTATTATATATTTTCGTAAAATAGTATTTGGTTTCAAAATTTATTTATTTCACTTTTGACACTATTTAGTTATTATTTTTTCCTAAAGTGATAACACCTTTATTCATTTAAAAATATTAAATTAAATCAAATATAACATGTCATATTCATCCAAAAAACTAGTTGATGGAATCGTAATGTTCAAATTATATTTATTTTAATATTTATAATATACTTTATTTGAATCTTTCTTCAATAAGGTAATCACCGAATCATCATTTTGTCATAAATAAATTAATTTATTTAACATCTAAAAATTGAAAATAAAATACGATGATTTAGGAAATATTTTAAACTTTCAAATGACTATTTATAATCAGAGAAATAAGTTATATAATAATATAATACAATTTTTTTAGTAAATGATATGTGTTTATGTTATATATATCATTAATATAAATAAAAAATTCAAAAAGGTCATAATCACTCCCTAGTGGATCCATGGGGTCTCAAAATTGACCCATGGATTAAAATGGTAAGAAATATCTCATAATATATGATTAGGATATGTTTTAGTGTTGTTTTGAAATATTACATGTTTATTTTTTACCATTATTTACCAGATTTACAATTTAACCATGGAAAAAAAATTAATAACTGAAGATAATATTCATAATGTCAAAATATAATAAGTATATTTTTAATAGAATTTCGAAATCATGCTTCCAAATATGGAATTCATTTTTATAAATTAAAGAAACATAATTTAATGAAATTAATTTAAAATTAAACCCTTTTTCTGAAATAGAGAACATGATTTTAAAAGATAAAATATTGCAAAATATTGAATTTTTTTTACAAAAGACTTATATGTAAAATTAATGATAATGAAATAAATTATTTTTAATGATATAAATATATCTATTGACACATTAAACCTATTTAATATTATAATTTAACCATATAAGTTATTTCGATGAAAAACATTGTTTTCACATAAAATTTAGTTTATTATTATTATTCATCAAAATTTGAATGATATCAGAAAAATATATGAAATTAAGTCAATTTAAATATTTATATCCCAAATTAGAAAAACATATTTATGTTTTAATATAAAAATTTTTAATATGTAAAAATCATAATTTGAAAGGGGTTCTCCATTCAAAGGTGTGAGAATACACTGAAAAATATATTTTTTTATACAACGAAAAGGAATTATTCAAACCCTATGATTAAAATTTCAATTGGACGAACATAACAAATATTTCATTAAGTATATAAAAAATATATATCTCATTAATTTCATTACCAAAATTATTTCACTCAATAATTCAAATATCTAATTGATTTATATTTTTTCATAAATAATTAACAATAAAATATTTCACAATTCATTATCATAAGTTTGTTATAATTTTTCCCACTAACCTAACATCTAGCCCATAATGGTAATTTTTTAGTAATGTCATATCACGGTTTATTTAAACTCACGATTGCAGGAAATCTAAGCTATAAAAGAAGAAAAATTATTTAAATAAAATATTTCATAAAAACATTCATGTGTTAAGACACTCAGACTGACATTCACATTAGAGGAATGCTTTTTTCAATAAGTAATGAGATTTTTTATTTCCTTTAACTCTATATTAAATTATAACCTTGGTTTGGTAATAATTTCTTCGTAAGAGTCCTTGTAAAATAATAAAATTCATTTATTTTCATAATTGTGAAATGGATTAAGTGTGTTACATTTTGATGTATCAATTCTTTATTTTTTATCTAAATCATTTATATTATTTAATTTTATATTACTTCCATAAATATATTTTTAACAATTTAATATATGTTTTTTTTCATTGTTGTTTTATGTCTGTCAAAATATTGAATTTATTTTAAAATGTGAATATAATTGGTTAATTTATTATTTTAGAGTTAACATAATGTCATGTGAGTAATTTCTGTAGACAATATTTTTATTGTATTAAAACAACTTAATGAAATTGATTGTTTTTGTTTTTATTTTTAATATCTTTTTCCAAATATTATTTTTAAATGTTTTAAATTTATGTTATAAATATATTTATTCATTTTTTATTTTTCTGTAAATAATTAAATGTTTTCTTTAATATTATTTATTTTATTTGTTTTAATTTCAATTTAATTAACTGAATTTTTTTATTTTTTCAGGTGAGAACATGGTGTAGTCATTATAGAGACTACATGTGTTGAAATGGTCATGGAAGATTTTTCCATGTAACCATAAGAAGTATCACATTTATTCAAGGGACCATTCTAATTGATTGTAAGAGCATTCTAAAAAATATAGTACAATACATCTTCATCTAACATATAAGGGTGGAACAGAGCGTGAATGCACATGGTCACTTATATATCCATGAAACTATATCCTACTACAAGAAAACACTCATAAAAGTTGATGAATATATCAGTATGACCACATACTCGAGGGAGAAGGATCAATACCCACCTATGAATCTTTCTAGTTACGATGAACATGATATTTCAATCGATGTTGTATATTCCCCAACTGGTTGACTAATAGTTGATGTTGAGCCCACCAATCCTAGTTACACTACATAATGATACCAAAGAATCTTCTACTTAAATAACAAACAACTTTTGAATTAGACATCGTGCTAGAATACCTTGAGTCACTGATATGAAACCATTTGTGACACACAAGATGAATTTCACTTGAAGATATCACCATAACAGGATTTGACGAAGCCGCAACACCAAAAAAAAAGAACCCCTATTCCCCTGTTTAAAATCACTAGTCAAAAACCATGGTTATTCATCGTATCAAAATATTTGTAAAAATATTGATTGAATTTGACCCTTCCCAATGGCATATTCATGGTTTCTCTGACATATATGAATGTTGGTGGGAATTTACCCTTTCAGATGAAGTGGTAACATTTTTTATGACCTTGATAAATCTTATAGAATTTGATTAAGCTATCTAATAAAAACCCACTGAAAAAATACATTCTCACCACCCAATTCAATATTGTTATGAACCTGATCACCAAAAAGGGAGATCCTAATCATGTGGATTAAGAACCATTTCTATGTTTCTTATAAGAAGTGTAACCACTATGCTATGTGAATCTATCCAAAATGATTGGATTGAGTTTTTTCTGCAGATTATTGATGGCTAAAATACTATTTATAGATATGAAGATTTATGGTAGATCATAGCTTGCAACTTCATTAGCTTCATAGTTTGAAAGATTTTTCTCACAGGATGGTCAATTTATTTCTTATGTGAGGTTTCAACTATTTCTTATGGACCACCAGATGTCATGTATTGATCACGGTGATGTCATGGCTGAATCTTAAACCGAATTCCAAGTATATTAATGCTAATAAAATATGTGTGATGGTACAAGTTGTGTTAGATATTTATGCTAATCCAAAAATTAAAAAACCTAGTGTGGAATAGGATGATAAATTCAAGAATAAATATTCAATATATATATATCATGAAAATAAAATCCCATGAACCAATTGGAATAGGATGATAAATTCAATAATAAATATTCAATATATATATATATATATCATGAAAATAAAATCCCACGAACCAATTTAGGATCGATGGAGGAAGAGGGATCATTCCACCAACAAGGACAGGATGATGTGGTAGACTTTTTATTGGGTCATGAAAATTGAAGATAATATTGAATAATTTCTGTTTAAAAAAATAAAATTCAATTCAACCAAAATATCATTATCATAAGAAGATCATATTTTTATTCATTTAAATTATAGATTACTAAATTTTCTATTTTGGAAATAAAATGGATGAAGTCAATATTTAGCCAGTGAGTTGAGATTTTTAACGATTCAATAGTTTTTAGAGACCTAATAACATTTTCAATGAAATATGGTTTACTAGGAACTGAAAATTTCTTGGAATATGACCCACATGCAATGACTGAAAATAGATTTGATGGAATTTATCAATATAGGAAAATATTATTTTTTGAATATTTTTTTGATGGTTTCTATATGGAGGATGTGTAGTTTAATTCTAATGCTAATTTCAGTGATACTATTTGTGAAAAACAAATTCGTGTGAAACATGAATTTAAAAATAATAATATACACATAAATGGAAAAATTTATATATTATATACACTAGTAGACACAACGTAGTGGCAGATGACAAAACTAGGATTTTAACCAGATCTAGAGTTAGAGATTGATGATTTATGTGATCTAACAAGAGTTGTTTCCATTCCTATTTTGTTTCAACATTTGGATTCCTATTTTGTCTAAAATGATTAGCTAACATATTGGGATATTATTACATTAATGAATTTAGAAAATAATGATATTCTTATTTTTTTTTAAAGAAATTTTCCGTGAAATTTTATGTTCGGTGTTATTTTCATTCAATTAAGATTATTATCTCACGCTGCTTATGAACTGATGGTTTCTTGTAGTGAATCATCTAACCCTCGCCCACTGACTGATGTAATTTAAATTGTAAAATTAAGATAAACCAATTCTACATAATGATCTAATTAATTCTAATGTTTATATTGAGAGATCTAGACAAGATAAGGCCCACTCAGTAGTAGAAGTTCACTGAAAAGAAATATCATAGAATCTCAAAAAAATAAAATTACTTAATTATTTGATTTAAATTATTAGGATTAAGGAATATTAATTCTTATTAGTTCAAACAATTCTAAAAATCCTAATATCATAAATTAATTATTCTCACCCTCATTGTCATTTGTCACTAATTCTCACACGTTTTTCACTGTTTACACTGCATGATTTCACATCACATAATAACTACTATTTTTCATTATTTTTAGTACCTTATTGGTTTATTATAGTTTTTTTGGGTGAAATTATTATCAATAACCATACCTAAGGAATCAACATCTATACTCACAATTTTACTTGTTTTAAATAGATATTTGGGTTAACTAATAATTAATTTTCATGAGAAAAGTGCCAATCATGTCAGTCACCACATTAGATGAACTGCACAATGATTTCCTTCAAAAATTATATCATGTACCATGAAGTAACCCACTAAAAAAATATATTTGGTATCATAGAATCAAGTTTACAGTCTCTATATTATTAATAGTATATATTCATTCATATGAAAACCTGTTTCCTAGATCAAACATTCAAAGATTACCATTTCGTCGTATTGTTCTACTAGGCACAAAGAAAATGATAGAAACATATTGAATGATTACTTTACAGGATAACTGATAGAAAAATTAAATCTGGAAGTTATAGAATTAATTTAATGTATTTCCAAATGTTCCTAATAATTCAATGCAATAACTACTGTAAGAGGACTCCATTATGTGAAATGTTTCAACTCGCCTTTACATTAAAATTTAATTGATGATCTAACCGCTATTATAAGATAGTTAAATTTAAATACGGTCTTAGAAGTGTCTCCTATTACACCCAATTAGAAGGAAAACATTTTAATCCTTTATAGAATTACATCGAGGTCTTCCCTCATGTTCAATGAATTTATATCTATGATTCCATTTTAAAGAGGAAATGATAGAATGAACAATTCTACAATCAAGGATTCATGATTCTTTTAACACATTTCATAGATATAAAAAGGTACATATTGAAAAAGAACCTACTTATTAAGGATAAAAAAAATAACCCCACCCTTCAAATGGAATGCATCTCATAATTCAATAAGTTACCATTAGGGATTCAACCAATTACCCTCTATGAAGTGCCTACAAAAAATCTTATTTCCTATTAAACCACTTAAAAAATCTAAACACAGATATATAATCATGTAAGGATCACCAAGGATAGTATATCTTGACTCGTAATACAAATAATTACATGGAATACTATGGTCTAGGTGAAATTACTATATAGTTATTTCTTAACCCCAAATGGAATGATAGTTTTATTTCATTAAGAAGTGTAAAGAAGCTGATGAATAATAATGAATTACAATCTAAAGATAAATCTAGAATATAATAAACCAATGAACCCAAAAAATCCATCTCTAACAATTAACAACAGGAATTGCTTTTCATGACACCCTAGTGATGAAGTATAATGGAATGTAAAAGGTGGAAGACATGAATGATCCCTGACATCCATTCCTTTAAAGAGTAAAATCACCCAATGAAAAAAATGAAGAGACATTACAATAAGTGATATTGTAAATATTCAAAATAGTGCACATAAATATCTCTATTATGTAGGAAATCCACTAAATCCCATAGAATGAAATGGTTCTCAATGTAAATTGTATAGGTTGGAGGACATTGAATTTTTATGAAATTCTAAAGTTAAGAAACAAATTCATTCCCCTTGTTGCCACAAAATTACATTTGAAATTTTGAGACCTGATTATCTGATGAAATATGATAATATTAATTGTTAATGTAATAATATTGATGTTTTTCAATGTCCATAAACACCAATTTTATTCCAATTCAGAAATTGAACATCATTGAAGATCATTATGTAATACATTTTTAAAGTGTCCATTTGGTCCCAATTAATAATCTATGTGTGGAATACATTATATAAATTAATATAATTTAATATTTTTGAATAATATTTAACGTTTTGTTTGAAACATTTATATTGTTGGATTTATGGGTTAATCATAAGGAAATACGTATATTTTTTTCAATGATTGCAGAAACTTCTGGACAAATAATAATGGGTTTAAGGCCCATGAAACAAAATTGGGGCCAAAAATACAATACCAATAAAGATGAATTTACAACTATAGATATAGAAAATTATCAGGATAATTTTATTAAACTATATCTGGAGATAATTATGATGTTTCCAAGGATATCATGGGAGGTTAATTGGACATTTAAATTCTGGTCCAGATCTAAAGGCCCATAAAATAATCCAACTATTTCGAGCATTATGTTTGAATAGTTCCTCCACTTGGCCTTAAAGTTTGATAAATTTTAGAGGACACCTATATAAATATATTTTTCTTCAATGACCCCTTTATATGCGGGGCATATTTTTTTGTAACTTCACACATAAAAATGGGGAATGAATCTAGATGATATTCATAGTCAATAATGAAATGTACTATTACGTTTTATACCTCATCATCATTTTGAATATTATAATTTAGAGAGAAGAAATTTATTAATTGGGGGTCTACTGTAGGCTCAAAATATTCTTATAAAAGGTGATTTTGATGATGAGATTAGGCATCTGTTTTTTTTCATTCAATTGTAATTTCATGATTTCATTTTCTAATCACTTGTTCATTTTTTTAATGTATGTTTTTAATTCTTATTAATTTCATAATAAATGTTATTATTTTTTTCATATTAATTTACTTTCCTTTCATTTTTTAACTCGATGATACTATTTATTCCTGTTGTGATCTTATTTAAATAAACCCCAGTGAATTTCTTTACACAACTGTGGAGTGATCATTTTTCACTATTTTATTCTTTATTTTCACCCTCATAAGTCTACAAACCACATATATTAGTAGAATAGAGTGAAAGGAAGGATAAACCTATACCGTTTTGATCCAAGGTATTTACAAGTTGATGGATTGAAATTAATTTATCATTTATATATATTAATTATAAATTATTTTTTGTAATTTTCAATCAATGATGTAGTTCCTCCATTGATCTCACTAATTTATAAGCTATAAATCCCATGTGATAGATAGATAATATACCTTGTATTTCTCATGAATATGGTCCTCCATGTGTATATTTTATGGGACATTGGATAGTGAAAACATAAATTAGGTCTGTGATTGGAAAATTATATTTTTTATTGAAAGAAGAGCTCTCGAATTCAAGACATTGAAACCATTAAAATAAATTACATCAATCGAAATCATGTAATAAACTACTATGTACCCTTATTTTTAAATTATAATTACTCATGTCTATACATCTAATTAATAATCCACTAAATTTAAAACAAATTTGGCCATTACATCTCCAAATCACCCTACCATATCTTAGTCTCTATAGGTTACTTACTAGGTATTTAAGGATTTGATAAACCAAGATATACTACACGCAAACAATTACACCATATCACTTGAGGAAATATGTGGGAAACTAAATTTTGGCACTTTTTAGGGGTACCCATGTATGTAAACATTGATCTTATAATTCTAATATCTATCTTTTCTCATTTCTCACACTAATTTCTCTTTTCTTTTCCCCTTCGGATATTTGTGTGTCAAGAAAATATCAAATCAAAATTTCCATCCACTCTAATGGAATATCCTAAATATTAACCAAACATATACTCAATATTGAATCAAATTGAAAATCAATATTGGGTACCCCTAACTTAGAGAATTTATTTTATCAACCCAAATTAAATACCCCTCACATGGGGAGATGTACAATCATTTAGTTGATTATTGTCTAAAGATTCAATTGTATACCCTCTTGTGGAACGTTGAAGATACTAATCATACATAAATCTATGATTCCCAAAACCCTTTCCAACCTGATGCCCAACCATTACTTTAGAAATTTTGTGAAAAATTCGAGATAATGAATTATGAGGTTTCATCTTTGATATTAGAACTAAAAATCCATAAAAATTATGAGGAACCTATCCATACACTGAATATCCATTACAAAACCTTATATGAATAATATTTTATCCCCCTAATATCTAATAAATTTAATAATGAACCAAACTATGCATTGGGGATTTCTGAATAATGTTAAGAAATTGTTGAAGGGTATTTAAATAAGGAGAAAATTAATTTTTTGGATTCACAAGGGTGAAATTTGTCTTCATGGAGTGAATTTACTAAATTTTTCTCCAATGATGATTTTTAAAAAAACCCATCACTGATGAATTGGATGAAATCCCACAATTCAATACCATAAAAATTCATGAAAATCATTTAAAAAATTTGGGGGTTGAAACCCCTATTAAAATGGATCTAATTCTGTTGTGAATTTTTGAATATAAAACTGAGTTCAATTCTAAGTCCATGCCTATGTCTTTATGTTTTAGCCAAAATAATCTAAAATTCAAAGGTCTATAAATCCTATTTAAATACCTCCATAATAGGGGATAAAAACATTTTTTTAATAATTTTATTCCCTATTAAAACTAATAAAGATAAAATTCTATTTGATGTATCATGGAATATTGGGAAAGAAATTGGATGGAATATTTTTGATATTCATGCTACTAGCTCATTCACTGGGGCATATATGATTTTTTTGATTGAAATTAAAATACATCCTTCTATCCTGAATGGAGACTCAATATCAATAATGTTGAATTGTTAAATGATGTGGTAATTAAAATTTTGAAAGTTGATGTTGGATAAGTTGGGTTTTCCAAGTTGAACTATGGAATTTAAATTAAGCGCTTTCGGGGAGGCAACCCAAATTATACATTTTATTTTATATTTTGTGTTTTTTTATAATAAGGAACCCATTGGGGTTTCTAATATGGTCTATTGTATCTTTTTTGTGAGATATATAATCTGATGCATTTTATTATTTCCATATACAACTCATGCCTTCCTGAGTTCAAACCCAACAATCAATCATCCATGGGGAGTCTCAATGTGAATGATTCCAAAGTTATCAGTTGATAGTTTTGATGGTCCATCAACATAAAATCTTATATTCCCATGATTTCATTTTAAAATAACCATTCCCCCTTTTTCATCCCAGTTATAATTTCCCTCTTATCATCTCTTTAAAACTGAGGGCATTTTCTTTTTAATTTGGGGGGAGTTAAAAACAAGGATTTTGACAAAAATATCAGTATTTTATGATAAGAAATTAAATTAAAAATATTTCTAATACATTAATGTTCATTGTGAATCATTAATACATAATGTTAAAGGATTTTTAATACCTTGATAATGATTTTAATACTTTTTATGTTTATGAGTCTAGTTTTTTAGAAAGTGTCGTCGTAGGATGTGATTTTTCATTGATAACATTTTCATCATGTTAATAAAAACACTAAAATTAAAATCCATTATACTTTTTAGTGCATGTTTGAGTTCAAGGGACCCTTTAATCATATCATAGGGTTTGGGGAAACATTCATTTAAATTTGAGTATCGAAAAAATAAAAACAATTCCACATAGATCAATGTTTTGTCCAAATGTGTGTTGTTCGAAACATGGGGATCACAACTCCATAGTTTTCTTTCAAAGAGTTAGTATCTAAATCTATATTTTAGACCATATAATTGAAAATATATGTGGCATTGGACACATGATGATCGTGGTTTCAATGTTTTCTTTCCCAGAATAAGTCTTTTCAAATCTATTGGGGTTTTAAAAAAATTAAAAAAAAACAATACAAATAAGAAATTGGATACTCATATTATGGTTAAATGTGATTCCCACCTACATCATCCATTTATATCCCATTTAATAATAAAATGGGTCCCATGCATTTTTTTTCACAACACATCATCATTTATATTTTAAATTGGATGAAATGTGATGTAGAATTTTAACATTGGAATTGGGTTGGGTAGGCGATATGCTTGTGAACCTAGCTTATGTAAACCTGATTTGAATTGTTTATTGATTGATTGGATTAATTATTTTATGTGAAATGTATGTTAAAATGTATTCTTAAATGGGAATTCAATTTCATATTTTTGATACACTTTTTTATCTGGACTAGAAACATCATGTTAGTTGATTATCCACTAAAATATGGTAATATTCAATATTTATATCTTAATATTGATGTGTCTAAATGTCCATAGAATAAAATTTTATTCAAATACATAAACTGGATGTTATTTCACATCATTGTGAAATTCATGTTTAAAGTATCTATTTGGTCACAATTAATCATCTACTTGTGGAATAAATTATATTTATTAATTTAATTTCATATATTGGGATAATATTTATCAAATTATTTATAACATTTTATCTTTATAGATTTATAGATGAACACCAAGGGAATATGGATATTATTGTCAATGAATGCATGAATTCTTAGACAAAGTTTAATGGGCCTAAGGTACATCAAAAAAAATTGGGGACTACAAGATAGGAGTAATGATGCTTAAATAGTAACATTAAATATGGAAAATTATTGGTATAATTTCATTCAACTATGTACAAAAAAAATATTTCTGTTTTCAATTAGACCAATATATCTAAATTTGACATTTAGATTATGGGCCGGATCTGAAAGTCTATAAATTCATCTCACCATTTCGAGCAAAACATCCAAACAATGGATCCAATTGGCATTAAAATTTTAAAACAATTAAGGGTCACTATGGAGAATATATTTATATTATAATAACTCCCCATAATGGTTCATATTATGTTAAAAGTTCACACATAATAAAGGGGAATGAATAAAGATGATTTTTGTAGTCAACATTGAAACACGTAATTTCATTTGATTTCTCACCATCATTTTTTCTCAAATAACTTATGGGGAATGCATTTATTGATTGTGGATCGACCATATGCTCCTAATATGCCAATATAAATAGATGTCAGTGATGGGATTTGGTATCCAATGTTTTTCTTTCCCCTGTAATTTCATGATTTCAATTTGTAATTTCATGTTCATTTTTTCTCCTATAAGTTTTTCATTCTCATTCATTTCATAAAAATATTTATTCTTCTTCTTATTCATTTAATTTTATTTCTTTTTTAAAATTTTGAAACCATTGATTCATGGTGTGGTATATTTCAAACCAACCTTATGAATGTTTTCATAGAACCATGGATTGATCATTTTACAATGTTTTTGTTCTTCAATTCCACCATCATAAGTATTCTTCCCACTTCAATTGGTACAATATCATAAATTAAGGGCTAAAACATTAATGTGTTGATACGATGTAGTATCATGGGGATTGATTTATTGTTATTTATAATTTAAATATGTCTTAATCAAATATTTTTTAGTTATTTTCATTCAATGATGTGCCTTCTCCATTGATCTCACTCATTTGGAAGCTACACATCCTGATCACTAAATAGATCCTCTACCTTGGAGAAATATTGAATATGATCCTCCAATTATATCGTTGATTAAAATTAGGATTGTGAAAACATATAATATGTGAGTTATTTTGAAATTTCAGGTTTCATTTAATGAAACACTCTCGAATTCAAGACATTGAATCCATTAAAATAAATTCATTAAATACACCTCTTATAATAATCTAGGATCCACCATTCATTTTAAATTGAATTCACACCTCTATTTAAAACTATTTAATAGTCCACTAATTTTAAAACCAAATTGAACACATCATATCCAAATAACCTCCAAAAAATCATTGTGCTTGTATGTTTCTTCTAGGCCTATGTGGATTCAATAACATATGATATACAATAATAGACCACCACCTACACCATATAATATGGGGTACCTCTAGTAAGGGTTCTCCTAGTTCTGAAGATTAGGGTATTGACAGTAGCAGTGATTTCATGTGGAATAAGGGGTAGCAGTCTGAAGTAGTGGGAAATTTGGAGTCATTTATATGTGATGATCATTTTGATGTGGGGATTTCATTGGTCTATGTTGTTGGGTTAAAGGGTTGGGCTGATGTTAATAAAGGTTTGGTGGTCACTATTCACATGGGAATTCGGTTTCAGGGGATGGAGTTGGAGGGTGTGGAGGAGGATAGGAAAAAGGTGCCAACATGAGGACTAAGATCACTTTATAGGAGGATGCTGCAGCGAATGAGATCATAGAAAAAGGGATAAGTGATGGAAATGAATTGGTGGAAAATCCACAATACTTAGCTGTGAGTGAAACTAACTCTTAACTCCATCAGAACCGACTAGAGATTTATCAGGATATGCAGACCCCTGGTAAATGAGGGGGATATGTTCGATAGTGACAAAGAGAATTATGGTGGCATGGTCAGGCCCTCATAAAGTGATGCTGTCCAGGGAGGGAAGAAGGGGATGTCTGGGAGCTAGGAGGATATTTTTATTTTTCTATGAAGAATTCTGAGGTAGGACTAGTCTTATTTGTAAAATTTGATGCCAACCAGGTCTTTCAAAAAATTTAAGAAAACTATTAATGAACTCCTTTCATTTGAGCGGTTGAATCTTAGGAGGAATTATGTCATGGTTCTTAAGCATTACAAATTCTCGGAATGAGAATCAGTGACGTTATATAATGCTTTTGTCTATAGTGGTGATGATGGGATTGATTTTGATGCTATGGAGTTACTTTTTTGGTCTTGTGGGGCTTGTTTACTGTTCTTTTCCTTTATTTTAGTATATGGTCATGAATTTTTCCTCTGACTAAGCTTTCTAGTACATTCTCCATCCATTACTCTATTGGAGAAATAAATTTTAAATTAAATTATGTTATTTGATATAATGAATTAATGTATTTCCTTAGTTTATTATCATCTATTTATTGGAGAGATCAAACACACCAAAGAAGATGTGCAGCATGGTTATCTAAACACTTCTCCCCTAATTTGCGATCTAGTGCATTTTATAGTATTCGAGAAAGGATTTGTGTCCCAAAATTATTTTTAAAATATAAACATGGAAGAATACGTAAGCAACTATCATTCCCCCATCTCTCTTAATATTCCATTTATTAGAACTAATATAACAATATTAAATGTTAATGAACAGCAACATTCAATAACTTTTGAAGTACATAAAGTGAAATTTAATATTTAATATTTATTGAAATTTATCCATACAGAAAATATATGTGATTACATTGAACAATTTTTAATTTCACTATTATTATATTGGATAGATTGTGGAATTTATTCACATTATCTAACTATGAGAAGAACAAGACATAATTTTTTTTGAGGCATACATTTTTAAAAATTAAGTAGTTATGTATGTATTTATTTCTGCAGATGAAATTTATTTTTATGAATGTTATTTTGATGATTTACTAAAAACATTCCTAGAAACTTATTCATTACATGTTAAGGATTCAATTATAGATAACATTGATTTGAAAAAATCATTAGAAAACCCCAAAAACTAGAATTATAGATGCTACAATCGAAAAAAAAACCATTTTTCGAGGGAATTTTACAAACATATGATCATAATTTCAAAACATTTCACACTCACTCAAGTGTTATAGGTTCTAAATATCATAAAAATGATAAAAATAGTGTAGTTATTAATGTAAATTCTCTAGATTATCCATAACTATTAAATGCATCAATTATTGTCAAACCCTAAGTATAAACTTGTGAGAAAACCCAAAATAGAGATTAAAACAACTGTTATAGAAGTAATAAAAATTCAAATTGAGGGAATTTTAGGAGATGGAATCATCAAACCCATCATGGACACCCAATGGTTGATCTGAATACAAATGTTTCCCAAGTTAACTAGATTTACAAATTATAGACAATTAGAATAATGAGTTAGTTATCACATGGTTTTCGAATAGTTTGGGACTTTGATGTGATTGTTGGAGAATGAATCATGAGCTAAGAATAGACCACTTACCCATTCCATTTGTGGAAGAAATTTTTTTTGGCTAAAGGGGAAGGATAACTATTTTTTACATGGTGAATAAAATATATATTTTCATATTATATTTTATCTAGAATATATGGACAAACCCATACTTACATGTCTATTAGATATGCATTCTTTCTGAAGGATTCCATTTGGATTAAAAAAAATCCCCTTATATGTTTTCATATTTTATTTTTTGTTTAATTTCAGACATGATTTAGAGATTATTATACATATTATACGAATATTTCCCAGTGTATATAACATGCTTTGAAACATTTCTTGAAAGACTAAGAAAAGATCATAGAGAATTCATTTATAGAAAATTGGTTTTAAAAAATGAACAATTCGATTTCTTGCTAGGGAAACATTCTTTTAGAAAACCAAAATCATAAAGAGGGAATTTATTTGGATGAGAAGAATTTTGATATTATTTCTATGCTACCTTACCCCATCATTGTGAGATGCATTGGATCCTTTTTTTGGTAGTGATGAATTTTATAAAAGATTCATTAAATATTTCTTACAATATTCTAATAACAATTAAAAATTTTTGGAAAAAGGAAACAGGATTTGGGTATGATATTTTATATATGATATATGTTGATAGGAATAATAGGATTTTAACTACAACCCATGTTATTTGAAAACATAACAATAAGATTCCCTATAATCTATCGAAATTCTAAAGGAAGAACCTTATATTCGATAACATGAATGACACAATACAAACAGACGTAATGTCATATAATACCAAGATACATTAAAATATAATTACTATTTTGAAAAAATGATATATATTTTATATTGTTTAATTCATTCAACACCATGTTAGCATGTGTTACATTCCAGAGAGGCCTTCATTGATGGCTTGTGTTACACGCAAGACTGAGTTTTACCGAACAAAAATATATTATTATTAATTATTATAATAAGATATAAACTATAATTTAAGAATATTATTAACTATATTAGGAAAATATATTTTTTATATAATCATAAAATTAATTCATGGGTTACCAATTAATTAGAACGGAAAATATGAACCAATTGTATATAACATGAAATATTATTATTTTTATACATGACATGGAGTTTTTTATTAATAAAAATATTTAATTACAATTAATTAATTAATTTAGTAAAATATATATTTTATATATTAATACATTGGGTTTTACATGCATATGATAGTAACAAACCCTATTTTACACATTAAAAACCTCTATTTATATAAATGCAATTTTTCCTCCTATTATTGGAGAACCCATTTTAAATATGAATTTTGAAACATTAATTGATTTATTATGTAAAAATAAACATATATTTGAAATATAATCATATGAATTATGGTATGGGGAATTTATTAATTTTTTCTAAAACCTTTCTTTTATTAATGAATAGTTAAAAATATTGAATTTTAGTACAAATCTAATTTTTCATCAAATTTATATGTAAGGATAAATTATTTATTATATTGATTTTAAAAATAGATTAGATATTAATTTTACCAATTAATTCAATATTCTCCAACTATATCAATTTAACTTTGAAAATGACTATAAAATCAATGCAATCTTTTTGATGTTATTACTTTAAAACCCCGCATTGTCACCCCGTTTGTAGGAGGAGAATTAAAATAATTTATACTGCTAACATAATTATAATTTTTAAAAAATTATTTCCATATTTTGAATCATTATAATATTTAATTTTTAATAACATAAAAAAATTGTCCAAAAACATTAGTGAATGTAATTAATATTAATTACAATTATTAAGCAAAAATTTAGTTTATTAAAGGACTATACCATTAATTTAAGGGTCCAAATGACATATCCACTTTGCCAACACCCATTTTATAGCCATATGTCATCCATACAAATTAAATTATTGAGTTTTGTATATTTTTATTACTTTTTTTTGGTAAAAACATGTTTACACCTTACTTATTTTCAAAAATACCAAGTAAGTCAATTTCCTTCCCTATTAAAGGCCACCACCTCCCCCACTTGTTCAGAACTCTGATACCAATTATGATCAGAGACAATATTCCCAAATAAATTCCCAAAATACCTCCCGTAGCCCATGAATCCTTCAATTGGCCATAAATCCTTCCAATGAATACTTTTGGTATAAACCAAAAGAAGTTACCTGATTAAAAGGTAACATTTTCTCTCAATCTTTGTAGTTTCATTTCCATTCTCCACTACCTATACTATTATAAAAAATATTATTAAATAAAAACACCATTATACTAAATATAATTGGTTTTTCTATGTTAATAGTTTTTTCTTTAGATACACACACACCTTTCTATGGGTAAAAAAATAATTTATTTCTTTGCATGGTGAACAACTGCCTCAGGAAACGATGATTGATCAATTTCCCTTTCCAAACATCATGGTGGCCATTATTGTAACACCCCAAGACATCATAGTACATTATATTTTTAATGAAATTCAATATCTTCTATTACCTGGAACACTGACTTGGCTAGCATTACATACAACATTGAGTTTCTATGGAATAACACTTTAGTATTGTAATTATTTAAATGTTATATTTATAACATAACCATTAAAAATAATAATATGAATAGTAAATAAATTTTTTTAAAGTTTATTTTTAATTTCTTCACATAAAAAAACATATTTGAAATAAAATGTATAATATATAGTAAAAGAATTATTTTTTTAGAAAGCGTATTTTATTAAAGTAACTACCTTTTAAACATTTTGTGAAAAATATTAAAATTAATATTAGACAGTCGTAGAAATTTAATTTTGTAAAATAAACATCATTTTAAAATTTAGAATTAGAAAATTACTTTACTGTAAATTTTTTTATTTTTTTGAAGAGTTTCAATTTTCAATGAATAGTGAAATTACTGCATTTTTTTTAAAACCCCACTTTTTCATTTAAATAAATATATTATATTAAATTTATTTTAAAGTCACAATAGATAAATAATACACAAATTAATCCAATATAAGGTAGTGGAAAAATATTTATAATATAATTATATAGAAAAACTTATTAAACTTTTGAATGTATCTTTAACCCACATTCTAACCACATTTGCAGGATTAGCATTAAATGTAATTTAACCACTTCTACGAATTGAATATCAAAAAACATACATACATGGATGCAATAAATAATAAAATATTTGTCAAATTATATCTACAAACATTTTGGTACATAATTTCTTCTGAATTTTATTTACCACAATTAAAGGTAAATATAGTAATTAAAGGTAAAAATAATATTATAATAATATAAAATTACCCGCACAGTTTTCCTAATGTCATTGTAAATTTTTTTTTACCCTAATCAACCTTAGGTCGAAATTTACATCCTTTTTAGGGCACTTTTGCTAGACTAGGATGTTTATTATATTTTATTTAAAATGATTTAAAAATGTCATATTCAAATGATAATAACTATAAAATTTTTAAATTGAAGATAAACAATTGTTATGTTAAAATGTAAATATTATTTATACATATAAAACTTTTATATACATAATGTTAATTTATTTAAATTTTTAGGAAATTAATAACTAAATTAAATAGTGAAACAATAATGATGCTGAAATTGATTTATTAAAATAAAAATCCGTCAAATGATATTTATAATATTAACATAAATATAATTTGATATATTTGATTCTATACATGAATATTTTAGATTTAATTGAAATTTTATGGATGATTTAATGTTAATTTTTTAGGAATTAATTTGTTATGACATTAAAAAAAACCTCTATTAAATGGTTTCAAAATAGATATAAATTAGATTTTAAAATAAATAATATATTATTAAATAATATAATTTTTTTAATATATTAGGATCATCTAACTATCTATTATAGTATAACATGTAACACTCCACCCCTACCTCATTGGATTGAGGAGGCAGTGAGGGATAGTTTTCGTTAAGTGATCTTCCTAAGGCGCCAAAGGCTGGCAGTAAATGTCCAGGGCTTCGAGAAATGAGTGGGGAACGATTTTACATTTAGATAAAAGCAACCAACCAAATGATCCACTATAAAAAAACTACATGATTAATGTCAAAAAATAAACCAACTCATACATTACAAAGAGGGATCTACACTCTTCCACAATACAACCCACATACCAATACAACCAACACAATATCAGAGTACTATGCAAAAGACTAAACGAAAGACCCTAAATAAGCTAAGACACACTCCATGACTCCACCCCAAGCACCTTTCTCCAAGCACCACCACATCTCCCAAACAACACCACAAACCACTAGCGATGAGACTCCATACATTTACCTGTGTCTCAGAATATGACATCAGTAAAAGAACTAAAGTGCCAAAGCAGGGAGTGAGTACTAATACTCAATAGGTTTTCCCCAAATGTCTTCCCTACACATGCCACTAGCATAAAACTATAAGAACATTTATATAAAGCAGTTTATTGAAATGAATCACAAGTCAAACCAAAACCATGAGTCAAACATGATCTTACCAAGCCACCTCACCCAAACCGAGCACCCAAGGGAAAGACAAACTATCATGCCGTAATCCATATCACAATTTAACATTAGCACAAAAATTTACATCTTTCAAAGCAATTAAAAACAAGACAACTAAAATAGTGGGACTTCCTCCCATCCCACTCACCCCATTCTAAACTAGCGGTACTTCCCAACCACTACCCATACCAAAACGATGGGACATCCACCCATTATACATTTCCTTTTATAGTGAGACTTACCACCCACTTTCACACAACCAACACAAGCCATAACACTCGACCAACCAAAAATCACAGACCACCAAGGTTGTACAATAATCACACAACTGTTTCTATCACATGTCAATCCACATCAATAAATCACCCATTTATTGAGATCACCCTTAAATCATTTTCCATGCCAAACCACATTTTAATAAAAAAATTCATTATTGAAAAATATCTTTCACAAAACATTTTCCATATTCAACTACTAATGATATCATAATCAACATTTTAAAATCACACAACAAAGCCCCATTTTGCAACAATAACCCATTTATCTCAAAATCCGCCAAAACATCACCAAAGGGATTTATGACCAATTTTTCACATCCAAAAACAACTAATTTTAACCAAAACAAATTAATTGTAACCATTATTCATGTTCTATAAAAGTGGAGTCGAGAGAAAAGCCACCTACTAGTAGGGTTCTAGCGAAATCGACCCACAAGCAATCGCACCCCAAACCGGGAAAACGCCTCATGAAAACCGCTCTAGATCTCCTTCCCTCTCATCCTCAATCCTCAATATAAACACCCAAGGAAACCACAACCATATATCTACACACAACAAGTGTATATCTAGAAAACCGATTGAGATATATATGTAGATCTAGAGGAAAACACAAAGAAACAATGAGGAGAGACTTAACTGGGAGAAACCACCATCAAACCACCTTGAAAACCCTTCGAATCACTTCCAAAACGAGTGGGAGAGTACCTTAAACCTATAATAACCAAAAATCTAGAGTGAGGCTCAAGAGGGAGAATATTGGGAGTGAAATAGGTCAAGCCTGAAGGAGCCCAAATTTAAAATATCTTCTTTTAAGAGGTCGCAGGGTTAGTCTGCACGGTCTAACAAACTGTATCTTGAGAGGAGGGTTTTACATAGTTTCCATGAACGATTTGGAAAACCATATATAGGTCGTGGAAAGCCTACTACATCTTCCTGCATGGTTTTTTGGAGAACCCACATGGTTTCCCCAAATCGTCCTCTAATCGTGCTCCCTAAGAAAAGCCTCCAAACTTATTCATAACCATTCCAAACTCACTTATCCTATTCCCGACTCATCCAAAGAACTTTAAATAGATAAAGAAGGCATAAAAGGTCTACATAAATCAAACCAGGGGTAATACATAACATATGTCATAAATCATCAAATTGGTGTTCATTTGGAATTTAATATTAACTATATTAACTCTATAGTGTAAAAATACAACTAGACGTTTTAAGAGTCATGCTATGTAACTTATGGGTAATCACAAATGATAATGTTAATTTTTTGACCTAAACATTTATTACAATCATTGGTTGACATAATTTATACCCATGCATACCTTATCATTTTATTAAATCTCTTTAGAGATATTTTAAATGATCAATCAATTTAAAATAAGATAATAGTTTTTGAATTTTCAAAAGTGCAACACCCATCTATTTTAAAATAGAACCCCTCATTATATTTTATTCACAGATATAAATAATTTTATTTCAGCTAAATAATTCTATTTTCTCCTCCCAACTACCATCAATTCATCCTGGAAGACATATTTTGGACATAAATCTTTCCAAAGGAGTCCTTTTGTGCAAGAAAAAAGGAGACTCTCGAAGAAGAGGTAATTTTTTGAACAACTCTTTCAAAGTTATTTTCTTCCTATAAATATTTCCCTATGTTGTTTCTATTGTATATTAACACCTCCAAAATAACATATATTCTGATATGTTTCTTTGAGATTTGGAAAAACATATTTCTCTTTTTTACCCATAAAATAAATGAAAATATCACCGTGTGTGGGTATGTATGGATTACCGCCGCGACATCATGGTGTAAATTGTTTTTCATCCATAATATATTTTTATGGGAATAATGATGAATATAAATGCATTAAATAATAAATATAACATGATATTTTTTTTCCTATAATTCATTTTCAATCCAAATTTATTACCCTTTACTAATATGGAAATATATATTCATTCTTGTGTACATATGGCTTACCGTCTCCATAGTGCGATGAAATTTATCCTCCACATTGACTATTCAACAATGATTATTAATATATATACAATTAATTTGTATAAAATATATGACATAATAATTATACTGCAATTATATATATACATAAAATTTAGTTACTTTCTTCCATTAAATATGATAAAAAAATAGAAACTACATTCATATGTATGTATGGTATACCGTCTCCATCAATGGTGTTTTCCATTTCATCTATCTATCATATATATATATACATATATTCATTAACTGAATATTTATATGATATATATATCATTTTATACATTGTGTAATTATGTAAATCATGATATAAGAAATATGATCAAGAATAACAAGTCAAAACATGTCTGGTAAACAAAGAAATTAGTACATGAAACATTGTTTTAAAATGGAATTTTTAATAAATGTGTAATATAAAGACTTAAAAGAATATTATATGATATCATGAATATTATTATGATTCTGGTGTGTGTTAATAATATGTTTAAAAACACTACATATGAGTTTTCGACACATATAGAGAGTATCAGACCTAAGGTAAGGGAATTTCTATCTCACTTTTAATTTTCTTGAGATATATGACACATTCACCACCTACTTCTTGTGTGTGGTGTATGTACTTACCATATTATATTTGATTTCATTAATTCATTTTTCTTCATGGTAATTAATGACTCATATAAATATATTGGTATTTTAATTTAAATGTTCAAATTTTTATGTGACACTTTGAATGTTTAAAGAATTTATCTTTTCTCCATTTCAAAATTCATGATATTATCATACATATTTTTTTATATTCATATAATGGATTATAAAGAAAATTTTATTCCTATTTTTATGTTTATAGAAAAAATTAAAATGAAATATTTTAAGGTTTTTACATAAGGGTTAATTTTTTAATCTCGTTATTTTCTATGGTAATTTGTACCTAATTATCTACAGGGAAACATTTATCATCAATTTTCATGTTTCTTTAAAATGAATTTGATAATATTATTAAAAAAATTAATGTAATTTTTAGCAATCTATGAATTTTTATAAAACATTTTTAAAGGAATCTTTCAATTGTCTTCCCAGTGAGGTGCTTTAGAACTTTTTTAACCATTTATGGAAATAATGTTTTTAAACATATACGGCACGAGAAGCTATTTATTTCACTATGATATCCTAACGTTTTTAATCATCTATAAAAATAATACATGATTATTTTCAACTAAAATATTTTATTATAAAATTTTAAATCATTTTAAAGAACTATTTTCAATTAAAAACTATTTTCTCTAAAGACATTCATAATGATTTTATTATATTATTTTCATCTATATCAATATAATTTGTTGGATTTTATGCTTAATTGGGTTAATTTTGTTATGATACAATATACCCTAGTGTACCAAATGGTTTTTGATAAGTCTGACTATGGATGTTCTATTTTATACAATTCATGGTTTATAGATAATTTATTAACATTTCATATAGAAAATTTAATTTGAATGATTATGTTTTGTTGTACCCCTCTCATAAGAGGCATGCATTGGACATACTATGTGATGGGTGGGGCAGATATAGTACCTCGATGCATCGATAAGTCCCATGAAACAATAGAGTGTCATGGCATGCATCCTTTAAGGTATGGTTATGTATGGTCCTAGTATGAGGCCTCGACGATATTGGTATGATGTATACCATTATGAATTCCCTTATTATGAGATTATTTATTGTTATTACATATTATTATTCAACTAGACTAATATCCATGGGTATAATTAAATGGTATTATTTGATTTATTATTTTCATATCATGTTCATGTTTATGTTTATAAGGATTGTGTTTTAGTTTTGTAATTAAATTATAAGTAAATGGTTATTTATGAAATCTTCTACTGTATTGTGTACACTTACTGAGCATCTGAGTTCACCAATTACTTATGTTTTATTTTCCCAGGATACCAAAAGTATATTATTATTTATATGCAGGGTTACGATAGAATAATAATGGATACTAAAAGTATTATCTATGTTTCATTTTATGTTTTGAATTGTAATGTAATGTTCAAGTATATAATATACATTCAGAGAAATATAATCTGATCGGTCCTTCAATATTTGATTCCTTGTAATCATATTAGTGTATTAAAACAATCCACTGACCCTATTATACTGCATTCATGGAGTCAAAGTTGGTATTGTCATATGTTTCAAAAAAATTTGGAAATAGATTTGGAAAATATAGATTTTGGATCATAACCCTAAGATAGAACTTGAGGACAAGTATAGAGGAACATCCTAAAATTTTGGTAATGTAGATATTATGGGGTCATTCCTAGAAAATACATCCCTATTTGGATACTACAATTGGATGTGGTTCTAGCACAGATGTATCTTGGAGTAATAACATTTACACGGTGTCTTGGTCTTGACTTGTGGTAACCAATACCTGACAACGAGCCTGACTGTTCTCCTCGTATGACACTCCTATGAGATATTCTTAGGATAATTCATATTTTATTTACCAAATTATATGAATGATTTAAATGTAATGATGAACCCAATGTAACCAAATTTTATTATTCCATGATTTATGATTCGTAAATTTATGTTCTGTTTTATATTGTATTTATAGTTATACAATGATCCTATCACTATAGGCTAATCCAACATATCCCATCTTATAGAAATTAATCCAGGAAGATATAATGGGAACTCCACCAATTTACATGATCCAAATAGTAATGATGATCATATCATTCAGGGTCATACACCAATATTTCGAAGGGAAATAGTCTCCCATGTATTCTCATCATATCAGGAAATATTATCATTTGTTAATAAGATATTAAAATTTAATTCGAGTCCTATGGATTTGAAGTGAACCAATATAATAAGAAGATGAAATAGAATAAGATGGACAAAAAGAATAAGTTAATTTTGTATTTTTCCACATAAGATAAGTGTGGAAAGAATCACCATTGTAAATGTGTGAAGGGAATGAGAGTTTTTTATATGTTTAGAGAAAAAGGACACCGAGTTTCTTATATCAATGGTATGAAATGGTTTCTAATGTACAATTATTCAGCTAAAAGGATATGGGACACTATGAAAATCAATCTCCCAATATTAACAGGAATATAACCTCAGATGATGCTATTGGATACTGATCTTTTTATGATACTTCAATAGATGAAGATGAATGCTTAATATTACTATTCAATAATTATTTCATTTGAATATTTAAAAATCAATTTATTTTTTATAATATTCATGGTGTACATAAGGATTTTATTGTATTACAATTTCATTAAGGATTAGATATTATATGGTACAATGAAAAATGACACAGTTTCTACTTAAAATTTTGGGAAAATATGATGATGAGGGAAAATTAACCCTTAATTATTTTATGATACAGAGATAATAATTTTGGAATAAAGAGGTGATTGATTTGGATAAATAATAGTGGATATTATTGACTACCTTGGAAGTGATTAAGTGTTTGTTTTTTCAATTATTGTTTGAGTTCAAAACATTTATGGATTTAAGGAGTATATCCAATATTTGATATTTTATGTAATGAATAAGGAAGCATAAATGTATTCAATAATGTTATATGGTAACATAGGGTGATACAATGTTTTAAGAGAATACATGATGAAGGTATTCACATGTTTGGTATGTGAAAAGAGATCTATATTATGTTATGATGATTTTAGAAATTAGTGATCATCCTTATTAATATTTGGATTGTGAGTATGGATAAAAGTTTTTTGGACAAAAATAGAAGTTTGAATGGGTTTAGTTGAAGATAGTTAAATATTTTCTATGTCTAAAATATTTCATAATATTATTTTTGGAATTATATTATAATATAGTTTTATGAAAAAGGCAACTTGATGGTCGGGTGATAAAATGACGCATTCGGTTGGGCTGTGAGACATAAACCCATAACCAAAGGGAGAAAAGGGTGATTTACCAACAACTAGCCTAAATGATCTCATATTTTTTATAACAAACTTATTTTATGGTATGAAATATGAAGTATAATTTCATTTCTGAAAACCTATATTATTAATAAAAATATAATATTTTTAAATTTTGTTAACTTTGGGGTAGAAAGATGAGTTTTTTATAGAAATTAGTTAAAGTATAGAACTCTACATTACAAGTAAGAATAGTTCCTTCTGTTGTTATTCTATGAAGAAAATTAATTCTTCAACTCATGGGAACAAATCTCAAACATTAAAAAAATTATTCCTAATACTTTCTTTTCTGATGAATCAAATGATTTCTTAGATCATTACTGACATCAAGCTTTGTGATTGTTAACTTTCTCAAAATCATGTAATCTATAACTCTCCATCAGAAAATGATGGATATTTTTTTTTCTGAGTCCATTTTTTCCTACATAGATCCCTTTTATGTGTTATCTCAGGTGACTTTCATACATTCCTTTCTTTATTATAAATTAGACATGTTATTAAACGTACTTCCGATGTCGATTTTCCATAATGGTATTTTCTAGTGTCACCCTTTTTTTTGTAGCCAAATTCCAAATTTTGAGGACAAATTTTATTGAAGGAGAATTGAACGTAACACCCCAAGATTTCAAAGTAAATTATATTTTTAATTAAATTAAATAGTTTATATTACACACAACACCATATGGGCTTGCGTTACATAAAAGATTGAGTTTCTACAAAACAATAATTTTGTATTACAATTATTTAAATGTTATATTTATAAGGTATATATTAAATATAATAATATTAATATTAAGAAGTAATTTTTGAATGTTACATGTAATTTTTTCACATAAATAAAAAAATATTTATATTCAAATGTATAAGTTTTGGTAAAATAGTTATATGTTCAGAAATATGATTTTCTTAAAGGAACTACTTTTTATATTTTTTTTGAATAATAATAAAATTAATATTAGACCCTCATTGATATTTAATTTATTAAAATAGACCTCATTAATGAATTTAAAATATCAAAAATATCTTAGTGTGATTTTTTGGTATTTTTCTGAAGAGTTTCAATTTTTTATGTGTAGTGAAATTACCGCATTTGTTATTAAAACACGAAATTTTCATTTAAATAATTATATTGATATAAATTTATTTTCAAATAAAAATAGATAAACAATACATATATTAAGAAAATTTATTTCATTGAAACAATTTTTATCATATAAATAAAGATAAAAATTTATTGAACATATAAATGTCTCGTTTACCCACTTTCTAGCCACATTTGAGGGATTAACATTAAAGGTATTTTCACTACTTCTATGAATTAAAATCTGGAAAATAGAAATACAATGATATAATAATTATGAAAAATGTAGTCTAATAGGTTCAGAATAATTTTCTTAATAGTATCTTTTGAAATTTTATTTACCACGGTTAATGATAAATATGTTATTTAAAGGTTAAAATAATATTATAATATTATAAAATTACCCTAACTGTTGTCCTAACCTCAATTGATATGTTTTTTTACCCAAATAAACTTTTGGTCAAATATATTATCCTTTCTATTACACTTATACAAGATTAGGACATTTATAATATTATATATAAAGAGGAGTTAAAAATACCATATTTATATTTTTATAAAAATATCATTTTTAAAATGAGGTTATATAAGTATTATGTATGAAATAAATTGTATTTAGAAATATAAAATGATTATCTACATGATTTTAATTTAATTATAATTTTAGGAAATAACTAATTATATTAAAGGGTGACACAATGATGATACAATAATTGATTTGTTAAAAGAAAAACTAATTAAATTATACTATTAATATTAATATAAATAAAATATGAAATATTTGATGCCGTAAATGAATTTTTTGGATAAAACTGACTTGTAATGTCACGAGTCGTCCCCCGGGGCCCGCATCGTGACTAACCCAATGTAACACCCCATGATTTTATGAAAAATATTATTTTAATTTCATTGATATATTGTGTTATACGCTTCATCAAAATTAGCTTGTGCTATACGCAACACCGTATTAGCTTGCAGTATACACAACACTATTCTTGGCTCGTGTTACACACAATTTCAAGTTCTCAACATTAAGTATAGATTTTGTTTAATGTGTAAATGAAATAAGTTATTAATTATGTTATACGCAACACAAAATGGAGCTTTCACAACATGCATCCCTGACTTGGCATGCATTACACGCAATCACGACCTTTCTCAATAGCGTGTGTAGTACACAATTCTGGGTTTCCCTAAACAAAGATATATTGCTAATATGGACAATATTTTATGAATAGTATTAACTAAATTTTTAATTTTATAACATTATTATTCATCTTACACATTTTCTAGAACATGGTATGAGAACAAAATAATTATTTCATGTAAAATATGTATTTTTTCAAAAAAATGCAGTTTTGCGACCTTTTTATTGCCCACCCACTATAAATATAGTTTTTACATGTTTATAAGTTCAATTTGACAAAATAAAATTCTTCTTTGGAATCAGGATATAAAAATTTACTTTGGATAAATTTTTGATATTTTTTTTGATAACTTTCATATTTAAATGAATAGTAAAAACACGCTCTATTTTAATTAAAAACAACAATTTTCATTGTAATAATTTATATGGATAAATTATAATATTGAATTATTTTAAAGTATAAATAGAATATATTTTTACCATTTAATATAATTTAAGTCATTATCATTGATTTTACAATGAATTCGTGGGTTATATCAATTCAATCTTTTGCAATGTTTTAAAAAAAACCACATTTTCTTTCGACAACAGGATTAATTTTAGTTTAATTTCTGCAACTTCTGTGTGTTGAATTTGGAAATATGGATTTCATATTTGGAATCAGTGGGTCCAAATTTTATTAATAGACTACTGTATATTTTTGGGCATTATGAATAGTAACTATGGTAAATTTTATTTACCATCGTTAAAGATAAATAAGGTAATTTAGGTTAAATATAATATTATAAAATTACCCTAACACATGACTTAATACAATTGGTTGACTATATTTCGTTATAAGGCATATTTGGGTCTAAATGGAATCCATTAGAACCCACTTGGATGTGATTCAGACCTTTAGTTTTTTTTATTTAAAGGAATGTGAAATTTGTCTCACTCAAACATTAATAATTAAAGTATTTTTAATATAAGGTTATACAGAATATAAATTCGGTTATAAATACTCATTTTAAAGATAAAATGGTTTTATTTATCATGGTAATTTATTTGTAATGTTTAAGAGATATTTAATTACTTTATTAGCTTATTCATTAATGATGCAGAAATTATTTATTTAGTGAAAAATCAATAATATTGTTTTTATTGAAATAGTAATACATATTAAAGGGACCACAAACTTGATCAAAACATATTAGTAATGTATATCTACACCATAAGAATCCAATGACCGAATATATGACCGTTTGGAGTATTGTAAAAAATATTATGACACTTATATTATTTTATTTTAAATGATGTCAAAGTTGTCACCATCATAATTTAATAAATATAACATTTTATAATTTAGGTTTTTTAGAGGTTAAATCCGAATAAAAGAATTATTATAAAATCTATAAGATTTATCTTCATCCTAGTATTTTATGTTTAATTTTTATTCAAAAACTATGTATATTTAATAATTATACAATAATGTTGTATTAATTATTTTATTAAGAGAAATATCAAATAAATGGTTTTACAAATAGTAAAATAAATATTATATTAACTATTTAATGTAATAGAAAAATTTTATAGATTACTATGACATGTTAGGAACCTATTAATTATTTTAGTTTGATTATTTCCTCTATGTGTATATTATTTAATTCAAATAAATGAATAGTTTCAAAATTGACACTATTGTTATTTTATAAAAATAACATATTATTAAATTGATTAAAAATGAAAAAAATATTTTAAAATTATAAATTGAAATTTATATAGTCAAAAATGTCATAAATTATCCAATTATGTAATATTCACAACACATAAGTGATTATTTATAACCATTTATAATTTCAAATTTTATTACCACAAATAAAATTTAATAGATTAAATAAAGATAAATCAAAATTAAAAGGTTCAATATAAATTCAAAACATATCTAAATTTGATTGGTTGATGATATTAAAACCCTATGTCCTCTCAGATTCTAATTGAGTAATTTATGGAGGTTTTTATGTGGGGATGGAATTTATATTAAACTAATATTTTGGAGGATTCCAAAGGTGCCCCTCTCCTCCTTTATAAAAGGGAACCTCCTCCCTCTCCTCTTTACACAACATTGAGCCTTCATGCTCAGCCAAACCCTTCCCATTTCCCTTCTCAACATCCCTAGAAACATACTAGAGGTCCCGGTCTTCTTCAAAGACTAATTTTAGTATCCTAAGAGGAGGTTTCAAAGAGGCGTGTCGAAGAAGAGATAATATCCTTTACCGATTCTTTCAAATTCATTTCTTCTTCTACATCCTTTTATTTTGTTATTTCATATTAATGTAATAACATAAGTATCACTAATATAATAATATGTTATTATAAATATAAAACATCCCCATTTCACCTTCTATCCATCCTATGGAAAATGAAATCACCGCGCATGGGTACATACGAAATACCGTCTACACATCGTGGTGTAATCTGTTCTTCCACGACCACCTTACATGGATGGGTATAATGGTGTAAAGAATAATTATATATGGTTTTTATAACATCATACTGATTCTATGATATTATATCATCCAGTCCAATTCTATTCAATAATTATGGTAACGATATCATCGCCCGTTTGTACGTACGGACTACCGTCTCCACGAACGTGATGAGATTCATTCTTCATGGTAACCATTAATGAATGATTATAAAGTATATATAATGAATAATAATGAAATATATGACATAATAATGCTACTGGATTTATGTATATATATATATATGTATGTATGTATGTCATCTACTTAATTCCATTCAATTTAATAAGGAAACAAAAACAGCGTTCATGCGTACGTATGGCCTACCGTCTCCATTAACAGTGTATTTCATTCCATTTATAGATATATCATATATATTATGAATATATATTATATATAAATCATGTTTTATATTATGGAATTAAGTAAATCATGATATAAGTAATAATATCAAGAGAAAAAAGTTAAAACACGTACGATAAATGAAACGATTTTACACAAAACGTTGCTTTAACATGGAATTTACAAAATAACGGGTAAAATAAAGTCATATGTGAACCGTATATGATATCATAACAATGAATATGATTAGTTAATAAGTCAACGACATTATTTAAATCAGTATACGGGAGGTTTAGATACATACGAAGCATATCAGACATAAGGTAAGGGATAACTTTTCCAATCTCATATTTATCCGAGATTGTTTATTTGTAAGTATTTACTGGGGTTATATTTTTCATCCATGTCCATATAATGTTTTTCATAAAGTGTTTAATATTATTACATTTATTTTTAAAGTCATTTTTACCCCTCTTTGACTTTTACATTGTGTTATGGAAGGAATCTTTCTTTTGTTTACCAAACGTGGTACTTTTTTACTTTTCTGTTAAAAGTATGAAGAGAATGTTTTTTAACTTATACGGCATGAACAAATTTTTATGGATTCATAAAGCCAAATTTTCATGAAGCTTACTCCACAAGATTTCATGATTATTTTCAAAAAAATCCTTTTCTTTTAAAATTGAATGACTTTTTGTGAAAAGAAAATGATTTTGAAAAAGAAAGGATATTTCCCTCAAAAATTTAATTCAAGTGTTTTTTCAAAATTATATTCCATCTAAGATGACATTATTTAGTATGATTATGTTTCAAGTATAATGTCTCTATGATTTACATGGTTTCACTTTTCTTATGATAAAATGATATCAATTTGTTTTATATGGATTATGTTATGATTGGATATTGTTTATAAAACCCATTTTATTCTTTGGGTTATGATGAATGATTTATGTTTAGGTTGTGGCACAAGTAAGAATGATTTCAATATGAGATTGGTGGGACCTATATCTCCCACCAATGCATTGGGTAATGATTTATATCTCATGAGATAGACATGGATGGAACGGAAAGTGAAGCAGGTTTAGTAATACCGGGCTGGAATGGAAAGTAAACCCGGTTCAGTAAGGGACTTTGTCCACTATGATGGTCCTGTAAACAATTCCTTGGATACTATGGAAATCATACCATGTGAATAATGTTTTGAAATAATTACAGGTTTTATTACAATTCTATTTTATAATGATTGATGGTACATTATGATCTATGCCTTACGTACTGCCATGTTTTATGCCATTGCTCAACATCTTTATGTTTAAACATTATGTTCTTGTTTTTATGTTTAAATGTATATGGTTTGTTTTATTTCCCCATGCTTACCCTTACTGTGCATTTGAGCTCACTCTTTTTATGATTTTTTTCCCGAGGATTAATAGAAAGGTTTTAGGTAAGGAAACAAAAAGGGGAAGATCGTTATGGGAGATGTTGAAAATCTTTCAACTTGTTTAGAAGTTTATATTCCAAGTTTCCAAAGACACTAAACTATTAAGGTCCTTCAGTGTTGGTTTTTTTATGTATTAAGTATTCTGAAAACGTAATGTAATCTCCATGTACGTCAATCTTGGGGTCATTACAGTTGGTATCAGAGGAAAGGTTTTGTCAACCTTCAGAAACTAGGATGCAAAAACTTTAGTGAGATCCCTAGAGATATTTCTATGGTATGTCTAGGGATGTCCCTAAGGTTATGTATAAGTCTAGTTTATAGTCCTAGAATAATGTAAAGATCATATAATTTATCTTAAGATGTTATATATTGAATTTACTCCCCCTTGATTATGATATTTTCCTCTCACACTAATCTTTTTGGGTTTTAGAAAATTGCTAGAAACCGGAAGTTTCACGATAATGGAGGATATAATGGAAAATGGAATGGTATTCATCATGAGAAACCAAATTAAATTTGATCTGGGAGTCCACATATAATTATTATACCTAATCATCAATCCCATAATTTGATCAATAATCTCATCTTTGGTAAGTTTCCCGACTCTTCTAATAAGAGAAATATGGAGTTTCATGATGATTATAGATGAAAGAAAGCTCAATTTCCCGCATCTAAGTCATGTGGGAAGAGGCATCAAGGAGAATGTTTCAAAGGAACTGGAAGATTCTTTGGGTGTGGAAAAGAAGGACACAAATCCATAAATTGGAAATGAATGTGATCAGTTAACACAATGGACACAGATAATGGTATTGCTAATACATCCACAATGGTTAAATTCTTTAAATGTGGAATGTACGGGAATTATGCAAATAGATGCCCTAATGGAAAATCTCATGAAGAGTATAAGCATGGTTGTATGGGTAGTATTTATGTCGATTATGATGAAGAGACTACAAATGATATATGAGATGAAGGAAGTGTTGAGGAATAAAATGATGAAGCTCAGTCAATGTTTTATGAAGGTAGTGGAATGATTTTATGTTTATCAAGAGTTAAGTTGTATAGGTAATTTAATGGTACTATGGAATAAAGAAACATATAAGGATTGTTACACTGTTGTTTTTCCTAAAGTATTTTAAATTATATGTTGAATGGTACTGGTAACCATGAAAGGTTATTCAGATGTTTTTGGAAAGAAGATGATATGCGCATTATGAAAGGAGACAGAGAAATAATATGTTTGATAGTATTCATGAGCTCATTACTGATATAAGGAAAAGGTGATATCATGGTTTGAGTATATAGAATTTTTTGGGATTTTGGTATGTGGAAATAGTTACCTTTTAACAGCATTCATGTTTTCACTAAGGTTATATGGTAATTTATGATTCAAGAGAATATATGACTAAGGTATTCATGTGTTTGGAATGTAACCAATAAGATATATCTTATGATATATGTGGGATAAATTCTTGTATTCACATTCTTGGTATATAACCTTTCTAGTAATTTTCTTTTTATACTATAAGCTTGGAAATAGTATTTTGGATAATCCTAATGATTGGAGTGGATTATGTTGGATGTGAGACAGTATTGTTTAAGGCTAGAAATTTTTTCAAAATTATTGATGGAATGTTATAATGATGTAGTTTTAGAAAAATGACAACCTGTAGGACGGGAAACAACCCAAAGCATTGGACATGTTTGTGGGAATCGAACCCACAACCGAAGTGTGACAGGACTTTATCGCCTACCACTGGCCTACAAGAAGTACTGTGTTAGTGAAAACTAGTTTTATTTTATTTAGCGGTATGATATATGATGTATAAGTTCATTTTTGGAATATTATATGACTAACCTCACTATATATGGACTTATATATATTTAATAACTATTACTAACCTTATGTATGAGACCTATGGAATGACCTTTCCTTCTATCGCATGATCTTCTCACACTTCACGAATAACAAATTCAAATTTATTTCTTTAAGAGATGAAGTGGAAATTGTTCAAGGCACGAACAATAGTGAGATTGTACCAAAATCATGTAAATATTTCTTTTAATTAATCAACTTTAGGGAAATTATCTTGAAAACCATAATTGTTGTCCTAGTGCCCTCATACCCGATGAATCAGATGGTACCTTAGATCATCACAAATTTATGGCTTTGTGATTGTTGGCTTTTTCATAGCCATATCCTCTTCCACTCTTCATCAGAACATGATGGTTAGATTTTTCTTCCATATCCATAATTTCACATATGTTCTCTTATGTGGAAACCTAGTGATTTTTTAATTTGTCTAACTATTACGTTTCATACTTTAGTTTTTAAAGATAAGTTTTGGTATTCCTTTTTACGATGTGGGTTTCTATTTAAGAAACTTTCAATTAGTAAACCATTTATAACCACGACGAATTTCAAGGGAGAAATTCTTTTTAAGGGGGTAGAATGTAACACCCTAAGATTTTATGAAAAATATTTTTTTAATTTCATTTATGTCTTGTGTTATATGCTACATCAAAATTATCTTATGCTATACGCAACACCGTATTAGCTTGCAGTATACGCAACACTATTCTTGGATCGTGTTACATAAAATTTCAAGTTCTCAACAGTAATTATATAATTTTATTAATGTGTAAATGAAATAAGTTTTTAATTATGTTATACGCAACACCAAAGGGAGCTTTCACCACACACATCCCTGACTTGGCTTGCATTACACGCAATCGCGACCTATCTCGATAGCATGTGTAGTACGCAATACCAGATCTCCCTAAACAACGATATATTTTTAATATGGACTAGCCGTTATGAATAGTATTAACTAAATTTTTAATTTTATAACATTATTATTCATCTTACAAATTTTCTAGAACATGGTATGAGAACAAAATAATTTTTTCATGTAAAATATGTCTTTTTCAAAAAATGTTGTTTTGGCGCCTTTTGATGGCGCACCCACATTAAGTATACTTTTTGACATGTTTATAAGATCAATTTGGCAAAATAAAATTCTTATTTGGAATAAGGATATAAAAATCTACTTTGGATAAATTTTTGATATTTTTCTGATCATTTTCATATCCTAATGAATACTAAAAACACGCTATATTTTAATTAAAAACAACTTTTCTCATAGTAATAATTTATATGGATAAATTATAATATTTAATGGTTTTAAAGTATAAATAGAATATATTTTTACCATTTAATATAATGTATGTCATTATCATTGATTTTATATTGAATTCGTAGGTTTAATCAATTCAATCTTTTGCAATGTTTTAAACAAAAACTCATTTTCTTTCGACAATATGATTAATTTTAATTTAATTTATTCAACTCATGTGTATTGAATTTTAAAAAATTGATAAAATATTTCGAATCACGTGGGTCCAAATTATATTAATAGACAACTTTTTATTTTTGGGAATTATTAATAGTAACTATTTTCAATTTTATTTACCATCGTTAAAGGAAAATCAGGTAATTAAGGGTAAATATAATATTATAAAATTTCCCTAACACTTTTCTTAATTCAATTTGATGATTATATTTTGTCCTAATTCATATTTGGGTCAAAATGTAATCCATTAGAACCCACTTGGATGTGATTAAGACCTTTAGTTTATTTTATTTAAACGAATGTGAAATATGTCTCACTCAAACATTAATAATTAAAGTTTTTTTAATATAAGGATATAAAGAATATAAATTAGGTTATAAATAATAATATGAAAGCTAAAATGTTTTTCTTTATCATGGAAATTTTATTTTAATTTTTATGAGTTATTTAATTACCTTATTAGCTTATACATTAATGATGTAAAAATTATTTATTTAGTGAAAATTCAATACTATTGTTTTAATTGAAATTTTAATACTTATTAAAGGGCCCAAAAAACATGATAAAAACTTATTGGTAATGTATATCTACACCATAAGAATCCGATGACCGAATATATGACCGTTTGGAGTCTTATAAAAGTGATTATGACACTTAGATTATTTTATTTTAAATTATGTCAAAGTTGTCACCTTAATAATTTAATAAATATAACATTTTAAAATTTGTGTTTTTTAGAAGATAAATCCAACTAAATGTATTCTTATGAAATCTATAAGATTTTTATTCATCCGATTATTTTATTTTTAATTTTTACGCAAAAAAATAAATATATTTAATATTTATACAAAAATGTTGTAGTAAATATTTTTTTAATAGAAATATCAAAAAAATGGTTTTACAAATAGTAAAATAAATATTATATGAACTATTTTATGTGATCAACTAATTTTCTAGAGTACTATGAAATGTTAGGAACCCATTAAATAATTTAGTTTGGATATATCCTTTGTGTGGATTTTATGTAAATTCAAATAAATGAATAGTGTCAAAATTGATAGTGTGGTTATTTTAAAAAAATATCATATTATTAAATTGTTTAAAAATCTCAAAAATATTTAAAAATTATAAATTTAAATCTATATAGTCGACAATGTCATTAAGTATCAAATTATTGAAACTTCAAAACAAATAAGTGATTATTTATAACAATTTAAAATTTAGAATTCTATTACCACAAATGATATTAAATAGATTAAATAAGGATAAATCAAAATGATAAGGTTTAATATAAAATCAAAACATGTCTAAATTTTATTGTTTGATTCGATTACAATCATATCTCATCTCATCATCGAATTGAGTCATTTTTTTAGGTTTTTTTGTGGGGTTTGAATTTATATTAAACTAATATATTTGGGCATTCCAAAGGTGCCCCTCTCCTCCCTTATAAAAGGGAACCTCCTCCCTCTCATCTTTACACAACATTGAGCCTTAAAGATTGGAAAACCACTGCCCATTTCCCTTATCAACATCCCTAGAAACATACTATAGGTTTTGGTCTTCTTCAAAGACCAATTTTAGTATCCTAAGATGATGTTTCAAAGAGGCGTGTCGAAGAAGAGATAATATCCTTTACTGATTCTTTCAAATTCATTTTTTCTTCAAATTAATCTTCTTTTGTTGTTTCATAATAAAGTAATAAGATCAGTATCACTAATATACTGATATGTAATTATAAATATGAAACATCATCATTTCTCCTTCTATCCGTCCTACGGAAAAAAATCACTGCGCGTGCGTACGTACAGAATATTGTCTCCACGTTGTGGTTTAATTTGTTTTTCCACCACCACCTTACTTGGATGGGTATAATGGTGTAAAGAATAAATATATATGGTTATTATAAAATCATACCGATTATAAGATATTATATCATCCACTCCAATTCTAGTAATTAATTATGGGTAAGATAGCATTTCTCGTGTGTACGTACGGACTACCGTCTCCATGAACGCGATCAGATTCATTCTTCATGGTAACCATTTATGAATGATTATAAAGAATATATAATGAATAATAATTAAATATATGACATATTAATGCTATTGGATTTATTTATATATATATATGTATGTATGTATGTATGCCATCTACTTAATTCCTTTCAATTTAATAAGGAAACGAAAACAGCGTTCAGGCGTATGTATGGCCTACTGTCTCCATAAACAGTGTATTTCATTCCATTTATTGATATATCATACATATGATTAATATATACTATATATAAATCATGTTTTACATTCTAGAATTAAGTAAATCTGGATATATGTAATAATATCAAGAGCAACAAGTCGAAACACGTAAGATAAATGAAACGATTTTACCCAAAATGCTGCTTTAACATGGAATTTACGAAATAACGGGTAATATAGAGTCATAATTGAACCATATATGATATCATAAAAATGAATATGATTCTTTAATAAATCAATGACATTATTTAAATAATTATACAGGAGGTTCAGATACATACGAAGCATATTGGACATAAGGTAAGGGATAACTTTTCCAATCTGGTTTTTATCCGAGATTGTTTATTCGTAAGTATTTACTGGGGTTATATTTTTCATCCATGTCCATAAAATGTTTTTCATAAAGTGTTTAATATTCTTCCATGTATTTTTAAATTCCTTTTTACCCCTCTTTGAATTTTACTTTGTGTTATGGAAGGAATCATTCTTTTGTTTACCATATGTGGTACTTTTTTACTTTTCCGTTAAAAGTACGAGGAGAATGTTTTTTTAACTTATATGGAATGAACAGATTTTTACGGTTTCATAACACCTAATTTTCATGATGCTTCCTCCATAATATTTCATGATTATTTTCAACCAAATCCTTTTCTTTAAAAATTTCATTACATTTTGTGAAAAGAAAATGATTTTGAAAAAGAAAGGATATTTTCATCAAAAATTGCTTTCAAGTGTTTTGTCAAAATTATTTTCCATCTAAGATGATATTATTTAGTATTATTATGTCTCAAGTATAATGTCTCTACGATTTACATGGTTTCACTTTTCTTATGATGAAATGATATCCATTTGTTTTATATGGATTATGTTATGATGTAATGATGTTTATAAAACCCATTTTATTCTCTAGGTTATGATGAATGATTTATTTTTATGTTGTGGATCAAGTAAGAATTATTTCAATATGAGATGGGTGGTACCTATATCTCCCTACAATACATTGGGTAAAGATTTATATCTCATGAGATTGACATGGCTGGAACGGAAAGTGAATCCAGTTGAGTAATACAGGGCTGGAACGACAAGTAAACCCAGTTTAGTAAGGGACTTTGTCCACTATGATGGTCCTGGCAGTAATGACTTGGATACTATGGAAATCCTAACATGTGTTTAATGTTTTTCCACAATTATATGATTTATTTCCATGCTATTGTATCATGATTTATGTTCCATTGTGATATATTCCTTACGTAATTCCATGTTTATGTCATTCCTCAAGATCTTGATGTTTAAACATTATGTTCATGTTTTTAAGTTCAAATGAATATGGTTTGTTTTATTTTCCCCATTCTTACCCTTACTGAGAATTTGAGCTCACCCTTTTTATGTTTTCTTTTCCACCAAGATTAGAAGAAAGGTTTTAGGTAAGGAAACAAAAAGGGGAAGATCGTTATGGGAGATGTTGAAGATCTTTCAACATGTTTAGAAGTTTATATTCCAAGATTCCAAAGACACTATACTATTATGGTCCTTGAGTGTTGGTTTTTGTTATGTATTAACTATTTCGCAAAAGTAATGTAATGTCCATGTACGTTAAGCTTTGGGTCATTACACCTAAGCCTTCCATCTCTTGGCCATGGGCTGGCGACTAGCCCCAAAGGCGTATTTCCCTTTAGCAGGGAAGATAATGCCTTTATAAAATATAACCAACATAACAGAGCACACATCTTGATACAAAACACTAGGTAAATTGTATAACATAACAGTGCTGAAAAGTAAAATGGGCCATAAATACAAGCCCAGCTGTAATGTACAAGTACACCTGAAAAGGGAAAAAACAACTGAAAGGTGAAAGCAGCTCCTGGATCGTCCACCACGGATCCTACATGAATAGTAGGTAAAGATAGCCACCTCAAAACTCCACGTCTATTGGTCTCCTCTGGGCACCGACACGTCGTATGGTCCACCTTCAGTTACCGTCCAGTCCTAGAATACTCAGCCTCGGTCAGTATTGTCTGTCGTCTGCATCCAATACAACGAGGTGTGGGCATAGTCCGGGAAGGGGTGAGTATAACGATACTCAATAGGGACCCCGAGACCACCATGGTCTCTCAAAATCCACCAAGGATAAACCACAGAGTATGAAATAAATGGATAACCATTACTTCGGTATATGCCCTTACATATACCTAAGTTATCATGTAACCCATCTCAATCATGAGGAAAATACAGAAGTCACTGACACAGCTCACACATGTATACAACATATGTAGTGAGATAGAGATGATCAGATGTAGCCACTGAATCATCTAAGCTGTCAGACACACACGGGATCCAGGACCAGCAGTTAGAACTGCCGGACCCACACATGATCTAGGAACAGTTGTCAGAGCTGTCGGACCCAGACATGATCTAAGAATAGCTATTCTGTCGAACCCACATAGGATCCAGGATCAAGATTCAGAACTGTCAAACCCACACAGGATCCATGAACAGTAGTCAGAGCTATTGGACCCACACAGGATCTAGGAACAGTCGTCAGAGCGCAGCCAGTAACAGGGTTCCGCATGAAGCATGCTTGATTATGGGAGGGTCTACTCCTCAATTCGAGTGTCAATACATCAACTACCATTATGTACCATGAATAATTATCACAATGGTTCACCCTATTACATGGGTCTCAATGCATCAGATGTCGTGTTAATCGGACGTCAGGTCGTTGAGTTATTAGCATTCTAGTCTCGGGGCCCAGTTGGATGCATGCATGACCCAACATGATTGTATCTCTATTATACCCTAAACTACGATGGGGTAAACTTAAAGGGACTTTCGTGCTAAATGAATTCCAGTTCCACTGACGTTTCGTCAAAAGGTCGTCCGGCTCCAACGATATGGCCAAAGGCAGTAAAGGCCAGTAGTGGGCCCGGGTCCGGTCCAACCCAGTCGGACTGACTCAGCCCATTTTAACCTGGATCAACCCGGTCTGGGTTGACCCGGTTCGACCTGTTGGGTCTGGCCTGACCAGTTGGGTGGGTCAGCCCGTTATGTTCGGCACAGCCCGCAAGGCCCAGCCCAGCAGGCCGCGTGGGCAGTTCATCTCGGACCACCGCGAGGGCCGTGACTCAGGCGGATCAGCCCGGGAGGTCGGGGTCGGTTCGGCCCAGAGTGCCGCAAGAGGCACGGGGCATCGGCAGGTTCGGTCGAGCAGCCGGGTGGGAGCCTGGCAGGCCAGCGGAACGGCCGGGAGGCCGTCAGGCAGGCCGGCAGGCGGCCGGGAGGGCACCGGGTGTGCCAGGGGCAGGTCGGGAGGGAGTCGAGCATGCCAACAGGAAGCCCATAGGGAGATGAGTAGGCTGAAAGTAGGCTGGGAGGGCGTCGGGTAGGCTGGGAGGGTCCTGGGCAGGCCGGCGGCATGCTGGGAGGGCGCAGGTAGGCCAACGGTATTCCGAGATGCGGCTGGGCAGGCCGGTTCAGCGCGGATTGGGCCGGCATGGGCCGGCGGTGTTCGGTTGTGGCATCGAAATACTGCAGGGTAGCATGATTCATAGAGGCCTCGGGAAGCACGACCTTTGTCATCACCGCCTTCGTCACCTCAGTGCTTCATTGCCATGCCAAGGATTACCATGAACACGATCGGCGGAAGGGTTGGGCCATGTTGGTTTGGCCCGCACCATCCAGGGTTAGTGTGGTATCATGAGGCTCGTAATTTTGAATCACAACAACCCTCGTTGTTCATTTTTAGAGAAAGGATAAACACGGGAAAGATCATACTTAGATAAAATTAAACCCCTAACTTTTTTTGTCTTCGTCGTGTGTTGACGAAGTCACGTAAGGTAGACGACGATGTTCGTCATTTGTCACGTTCGCCACACACTTCCAAACCCGAGCTGTGTCGGATCATGGAAGATGCTCCACGTCGGTAGGTGTCTGGGGAAGAAGTCGAAGAAAGGATCGTCTCTGGTGTTCTTCATTGGAAGAATGTGCTCTTCGTTCTTGGTTTGGAGATTTCTAATCCTCCCAAGCTCTCATCTTTCCCAACTTCCACCCAAATACCAAAGTTGTGCCAAATAATAGATTAGTGAATCTATTAATTCGTTTGTAAAATTAAAAAAATAATGAATTGATTACTTTTCTCCACCTAATTAATATTAAGGGTTGGCACAAATTAATTAGGGGAAGGTCCAGAGGCTCTCCCTCATTAATGAGTAAAAGTTGAGAGGTTTTACTCTCCTCCATCAATAGGGGGTTATGCCATGTGTGGTCACCACCTCGTAACCTATCGTAGGAGGTTATGTTCAGGTGGAATACATCACCATAAACTCTCATGGGAGGTCAAGATGTGGTGGTCCCACCACCTACTTCCCTGAGGAGGTTTTAACCACCGACAACCACATAGTGGCTCAAATTAAATAAAGTGTCGGTCACATTATTTTATTATTTTTATCTAAGAAACTCATATAATAACTTTTATTCTCCACCCACTGCCATCAAAGTGAATGTCCCCTTAAGAGAATATCGGCACTGCGAGTTCAACGGTTCCCTCAGATTTCAATTCTGAGCACCAGTTCACAAGTTATAAAAACCCACTCGTACGTTTATGGAATTTACCAGAAAAAAAATTCATAAATTGATTCTGGGAAAATCAGGCCTAAGAATCAAGCGCCATCAATTTTCACGGACTCAAAAAATTCCCATGTATTTATGAAAATATCTTCCACATAAATTTTGGGACTTTACATTCTCCCCACATCAGGGATCTACGTCCCCGTAAGTTACAACTCGACCTAAGGGATAAAATGGGAGTACTTAGCACGCATCTGAGCCTCTCGCTCCCATGTGCTCTTTTGGAGGTTCTTGTGTTGCCAGCGACCGCGCACCAGTTGTATCGACCGTCCGTATAGGACCCAATCCTGTCGATCCTCAATCTCCACTGGAACCTCCATGAAATTATCCCCATCTTCGACGTCGATCACTCCATGGTCAATGGTGTTATAATGTTCGTGCACATATCTCCTCAACTAAGATGCATGGAAGATGTCATGCACCCGGTGCAACTGAGGTGGAAAAGCTAAACTATAAGCCACCTCATCAACTCTACTGGGGACCTAGAAAGGTCCGATGAATCTCATAGATAACATTATGCCTCGACCAATTCTCTATAAACATCATCGAGGTTAGACCGATAGAAATACGTGGTCACTATCCTCAAACTCTAGATGTCTATATCTCCTTTAGGCATATGAATTCTACGTACTTAGTGCAGTCTTCATCTACTCCTGGATGATCATCACCTTCTCCGTGGTAGCCTGTACCATCTCTGGTCCCACCAGTGCTGACTCCGCTAGGTCTGTTCAGCACAAGGGTGATCTGCAAGGTCGCCCGTATAACGCCTCAAAAGTCGACATCCCTATGGTGGAGTGATATCTGTTGTTGTAGGAAATCTTTAACAAGGATAAGTGATCCTCACCACTGTGACAGTAGTCTGGGATACATGCACGGAGTATGTCCTCAAGGGTTAGAATGGTCTTCTCGGTCTTCCCATCTGTCTGAGGATGGAAGGCGGTACTCATGAAAATATGTGTCCCGAATTCCTCCTGCATCCCCTTCAAGAGTTTGGATGTAAACCTTTCATCATGATTAGAGAAAATCATTGAGGTTATAACATGTAAATACACAATCTCTTGCACATAGAGGTGTCCCAAGCTCTCAACTGAACCCTGCTCTCTAATTGGTAGGATGTTGGCTAACATGGTGAGTCGGTTGACGATCACCCATATCGAGTCGTGACCCCTGGATGTACGTGGTAGACCCCTCACGAAGTCCAGGGATATCCCATCCCACTTTTACTCTAATACATATGATGGTTGGACCAAGCCTGCTGGTACCTGGTGCTCCGCCTTCACTTACTGACAAGTGAGGCATTGAGAGACAATCTCTTCTACTGCCTTCTTCGTACCTGGCCACCGGTGTTATCACCGAAGGTCTTTTTACCACTTCACCACTCTTAGATGTCCCACTAGATGGGATGAGTGGAACTCCCTCAGCACATCCTCCTGAAGTGACACTTGCACCATAGTACGTCCTCTATAGAGGATGTCGTGCTCCCCACCTTCAGAAAATCCATCAGGTGCCTGCCATGTGGATATCTTAGCACATCATGTCTCGCAGTCAGTGTCCCCATGTTGTGCCTCCCTGACTCACTGATGAAGTGGAGGAGTGACTATATTAGACTGAAGGAAAGCTTCTCCATCTCAGTCCACATAAGAAATCTATAAGGAAGCCAGCTGCTCTGTCACCTCTCCTAGCTGCTTCATACCAGATCTCCTATTGAGTGCATCCGCAACAATGTTCACCTTTCAAAGAGTGTATAATATCTTGAATTCATTGTCCTGGAGGATCTCAAGCCAACGTCATTGTCTTAGGGTTCAGGTCCTTCTGTGAGAAGATACACCTGAGTCTCTTGTGATCATAGTATACAGTAAAACATTTTCCCATAAGATAGTTCTGCCACATCTTCAAGATGAAGACCACTGCTGCTGACACTAGATCATGGGTAGAGTAGTTCTTCTCGTGATGTCTCAGCTGATGAGAACCATATGAGATCACTTCTCTCTCCATCATCAGGACACATCTGAGTCCGTTCCCTGATGCATCGCAGTAAACTACGTAGCCTACGCCCTCCTCTGGAAGCCACAAGTTGGGGGCACTATTCAGACTCTGACTCAGATCTTGAAAGTTATTCTAGAATCTCTCCGACCACACAATAGGTTTCCCCTTCTTTGTCAAGGATGATAGTGGTGTTGCAACTCTGGCGAAGTCTAGTACGAACCATTCGTAATATCCATCCAATCCCATGAAACTCAATACCTTTTTTAGACTCCTGGGTGGCTCCCAAGAAAGTACCACCTCAATCTTCTCTGGATCCACCATAACTCCAGCCACCGAGATGACATGTCCTAGAAAGTGAACCTCTTGGATCCAGAAATGACACTTCTAGAGCTTACCATATAGCTTGTGATCTCGGAGTGTGTCAAGTACTACCCGAAAATAGTAGGCATGTTCCTCTTCAGTAGTCGAGTAGATCATAATTTTTTCGATGAAGACTATGAAAAAACAATGAAGGTATGGCTGGAAGATACTGTTCAAGATTCCCATGAACACTGGTGGAGTGTTGGTTACACCGAATGGCATAACCAAGAACTCGTAGTGGTCATACCGACATCTGAAGGCCGCCTTCTGCACATCCTCATCCCGAACTCTAAGATGGTGATAGCCTGATTTGAGGACTATCTTTTAGAACCACCGTGCTCCCTTCAGCTAATCAAATAGGTCTTTAATCCTCGTGAGTGGGTACTTGTTCTTTACGGTCACCTAGTTCAATCGACGGTAGTCAACACAGATCCTCAAGATCCCATCTGCCTTCTTGGAGAACAGAATCGGGGCTACCCATGGTGACACACTATTCAGTATGAATCCCTTCCCCTGAAAGTCCTCTAATTGTACCCGCATCTCATGAAGATCCGTGAGAGCCATCCGATACACTGGTCTAGATATCGGTGCTGTCCCGGGGTACAAGTCAATGTAGAAGTCCACCTCTTTTCGAGGAGGTAGACCAAAAAATCATCCGAGAAAACATTTTCATACTGGTCCACCACTATAGGAAAGCTCGGACTCTCCACATCAACTGCTCTGAGGGTAAGGCAAGCCAACTGATGAGTAATCAGTTGCACCCTCCTCCGAGTATGTTTGTCCTGTTCTGCAAAGGCTCCCTTCTCACCAGTGAAGGTGAACCTGGTCCCATCCGTGCGAACACACCACACAGTGCACCTAATACAATCTATCGGATCATGGACTGTAGATAACCAGTCCATACCCAAGATGACATCGTAAGGCCTCGACACCGCTACTAGGAGATCACATCCGAATCTCTCGTCTCTTAGAGTAACCTCTCACTACCGGCACCAGTGCGTAATCGTCGAATTAGCTCTCGTAGGAGTCTCTGGCTGTAAGGATAGAACTGATGGCTCTTTCAAAATCTCTGAGCTCTGAATGGGGGAATTGGAAATGATAGAGTGATTGGAACTTGTGTCTATACGAACTAAAGCTAAGGTGGAGTAGACACAAATCATATCTCAAATCATCTCCGGAGCACCATGGTCATAAGCCTCAACTACCTGGAGCCGAGCTCCCCCTGTCCACATGGTCCCTACAGTTGGGGTGGATCTCATGGTGGTGGTCGTGATAACACCTCGTAACATCTTCCACCATTATCTACACGACCAGCTTCTCTTCCACATTTTTCTACTCCCTAGGGACTACCTTGATCGAAGCTCTACCTATTCCTGGGTGGTCCCTCATTTTTCTGCTGATCATCCGAATGGTGGGTTGGAAATTCACGATCCATGTGACCCTCCCCGACACATGTGAATCACAACTTATTCCTCACATGACTGTCTCTATCTTGTGTGCCTCGCACAAACGAACCTGTGTAATGAGGTCTTCCACTGGATGGTCTGGTCCACTTAGACCTCTACAACATCTGTCTGTTTCCAGCTTCAGAAGACTCCGCTATGTGATGGTCGATGGTGGGTCTGGCTGCTGGTGACTGATCAGCAAGGAAACTCTCTACTAAGAGGGCTCTCTCCAACACCCCTTCCTGCGTCGAGATGCTAAGGGAGATCATCGAAGCTATGATATCTTGCATGATCCCCTGGTTGAAGGTCTGGTCCCTGAAGAATGAGTCCAGCACCATATCTATTATGTAGCGCGAGAGGTTGGTGAACCTCGATGAGTACTATGCCACCATCATGCTACCCCTCTGTAGATGTAGTAGCTCCATTATCCGTACCACACATTGGGTGGCTGGGAAAAACTCCACCCAAAACCGGCTCTCAATGTCTTCCTAGAGAAGTGTCTCCTCATCATGCACCTAGAGCATCATGCTCCACCATCTGCCTGCTTCTGATTAAAGAAAACTCATGGAAATGATCATCAAAAGGTCGGCTGGTGTCCCTACTTGTCTAATGACTCTCACCACAGCCTCCAACCAATCCTCAACTTCCTGTGGGTCCATCTCACCCCTGAAACTGGGTAGCCTCTGGCGCTGGAATTCATGCAACATGCTAATGTGATGTGCACTCTATGCTACTAGGGCTAGTGGTATCGGTAGTCCAATGAGTAGTGGTACCGCCAGTGCCTCCGTTGTGATAGGGCCCGACGCCGAGGCCTCGTGGCTCGGTGGGTTTTCATCTCGTACAAATCTAAGAACCCAAGATGACTATCTTTGTGGGGCCATCCTGAAATGATAAAGTTGTGCCATGGTCAGTATGTTATACCTGGTGAGCTCAGTCAAAGAGATCACAATGAAAACTCCTGAAACACACATGCAAACAGTGTTTTCGTATATTGAGTCGAAAATCAGAAGTCAAGGTCCTGGGGAATGGATACATTGGCCACCGAACAAACACTAGACTCCCTAGACTGAAAACCTCACTCAGTACTCTTAACACTATAGCTTCATAGAATAGAAAGATCAGATTCCTATGTACTGTGGTAGAACTGAATCCTCTGATACCAATTTGTCACGACAAGTCCTCCGGGGCCCGCGCCGTGACTACACAGGCCCGCCATCCCTAGGCCAGGGGATGGAGACTAGTACCAAAGGCATCATTCCCTAAATCTAGGAAATAAATTCCCTTATAAACTATACAAAACAAAACAGAGCACACTGTAAACTGTATAAAAGAAGAGTGATGAAAAGTAAAAGGGCGAGAAATACAAGAACAACTGTAAAGTACAAGTACAACTGCAAAGGGACACAACAGCTGAAAGGTGAAAGCAGCTCCTGGATCGTCCACCCCGGATCCTACATGAAGGGTAGGTACAGATAGCCTCCTCAGTACTCCATGTCTATCGGTCTCCTCCAGGTACCGACATGTCGAATGGTCCACCTCCGGGTACTGTCTAGTCCTAGAATACTCAACCTCGGTCAGCCCTATCTATCGTCTGCATCCAACACAATGAGGTGTGGGCATAGCCCGTTCAGGGGTGAGTATAACGATACTCAGTAGGGACCTCAGGGCCACCAAGGTATTTCAAAATCCACCAAGCACAATCCACCGAGTTTGAAATCCGTAGATATCCATTACATAGGTATATGTCCATACATATACCTAAGTTATCAAGTAACCCATCTAAATCATGAGGAAAAAGCAGAAGTCACTAACTCAGCTCACACTGTTATAAAACACATGTATTGAGATAGAGATGATTAGATGTAGCCACTAAATCATATAAGCTGTCGGACCCACATATGATCAAAGACCAGTAGTTTGAACTATAGGACCAACACAGGATCCAGGAACAGTAGTCAGAGCTGTCTAACCCACAGAGGTTTCAGGAACAGCTATTCTGTCGAACCCACATAGGATCCAAGAACAGATGTCAGAACTATCAGACCCACATAAGATCAAGGAACAATAGTCAGAACTATCAATCCCACACAGGATCCAAGATTATTAGTCAGAGTTGTCAGACCCATACAGGATCCCGTAATAGCCGTCAGTGTGCAGCCAGTCATTGGGTTCTACACGAAGCATTCTTGATTCTGGGAGGGTCCTCTCCCCATGAAAAGTTTCGATACATAAACTACAAAGAAGTCCCACGAAGAAGTATCACAGAGCTCCGCCTCGTCACAGTGGTCTCAACGCAATAGACGGCACGTCAATCAGACGTCTGGTCTGTGAGTTATTAGCCTTTTAATCCCAGGACAGGTTGGATTCGTGCACGATCCAACCTGACTGTATCTCAAATATACCTGAAACTCCGATGGGGTAAACATAATAGGACCGTCGTGCTCCAAGAATATCAGCACCGCTAACGGTTTGTTAAACAGTCTTTTGGTGCCAAAGATATGGCCAAAGGAAGTAAAGTCCAGTAGTGGGCCCGGGTCTGGTCCGACCCGATCCGCGTTGACCCGGTCAAAACTTTTGGGTATGGCCTGACCCATCGGGTGGGTCTGCCCGTTAGGTTTGGCTTGGCCCGCTGGGCCCTGCCTGGCCAGTCGTGTGGGCGGTTCGGCCCAGAGCGCCGTGAGGGGCGCGGCTTGGGCGACTCGGCCAGGGAGGCCAAGGCCAGTTCGACCCATAGTTCCACGAGGGGCATGGGGCCTCGGCTGGTTCAACACGGATGGCTCGGTAGGTAGCCGGACAACCATGTGGAAGTTAGGCATGCCTACGGTAGGCCGGGAGGGCTCCAGGCAGGCCGGCGACAGGCTGAGAGGGTGTCGGGATAGCCAGTAGGTAGCCAGGAGGGCGCCGCGGAGGCCGGAAGCATGTCAGGAGGGCGCTGGGAAGGCCGGTGGCAGGCCGGGAGGGCGCTGGGCAGGACAACGGCTGGATGGGAGGTGGTCGGGTAGGCCGGTTCAGCATGGCTCGGGCCGGCGTGGGTCACTGGGTTTTGGCCTGGGCACCAGAATGACGCGGGGTGGCACCATTCAAGGAGGCCACGGGAAGCGCTGCCTTTGTCGTCGCCTCGTTTATTCATTGCAATTCCAATGATTACCATGAACAAGATTGTCGGAAGGGTTGGGCCATGTTGGTTTGTTCCGCACCCTCCGCGATTAGTGTGGAATCAAGATGCTCGTAAGAATGAAGCACAACAACAATCGTTCATTGTTTTGAGAGAAAGGAAGAACATGGGAAAGATCATACTAAGAAACAAATAAACCAGTACCTTTGTTCGATGTTCATCGTTCGTTGACGGAGTCGCGGATGGTAGACGAAGAAGCTCATTGTTCGTCACGTCCGCCGAATGCTTCCAATCATGAGCTGCGTCGGCTCGTGGAAGATGCTCCACATTGGTAGGTGTCCGGGGAAGAAGTCTAAGAAGGATCATTTCCGGCATTTTTCATTTTAAGAAAATGTTCTTTGTTCTTTGTTGGGAGATTTCTAATCCTACCAAGCTCTACTCTTTCCCAACATCCACCCAAATGCCAATGTTGTGCCAAATAATAGATTAGTGAATCTATTAATTCGTTGCCTATAATTCAAGAAAATAATGAATTAATTACTTGCCTCCACCTAATTAATGTGAAGGGTTGGCACAAATTAATTAAGGGAAGGTCAAGAGGCTCTCCCCCATTAATGACTGGGTGTTGAGAGGTTTTACTCTCCTCATCGAATAGGGGGTTAATCCTCCTGTGGTCCACATATCGTAACACCTCGCGAGAGGTTATGTTCGGGTGGGCCCCATCACCATAAACTCTCATGGGAGGTTAAAGAGTATTGGTCCCACCTCCAACTTCCATGAGGAGGTTTTAACCACCAACATCCACGTGGAGGCTCAAATTAAATAAAGTGTCACTCAGTTTATTTTTTTTTTCATGAAAACTCAAAAACATTCTTTTATTCTCGACCCACTACCGTCTAAGTGAAAGTCTCCTTAAGTGAATACCGATGATGAGAGTTAAATAGTGCCCTAAGATTTCAATTCTGAGCACCGGTTCAAAATTTATAAAAATCAACTTGTAAATTTACTGAACGTACACGAACGAAACTTCTGAAATATATTTCAGGCACACCGTACCTTGGAATCAAGCGCATTTAATTTTCGCAGACTCGCAAAATTACCATGTATTTAAGAAACAATTATCCATGTAAATTCCGGGTCATTACATGTAATGGATGATTTAAAGTTATTTTTTTGAAGGAAGAATGTTTTTATGAATTTAACAAAATTCATGTATTAAATAGTGTCAAAATTTTCATAAATGAGATTTTAAAATAAATACTATTTTATAAAAAAATATAAAAGTCATAAAAATATAAGGTTCATACAACTAACATTGATAGTATTACATATGTCATAAATGAACTAATTGGATTTCATTTGTCATTTTTAAGAAACTATATAAATCCTATAGTGTTAAAATATAAATAGACATAGTTAGAGTCAAAGTATTTAACTAAGGGTCAAATCCAAAAAAGATAATGATACTTTTAATAACTAAACATGTCTAAAAATTATGGGTTGAGATATTTTAGACCCATCATAAACTTTGAATAGAAATAACTCATTTAGAACTATTTTAAATCTTAAACCAATTTATAATAAATTAATAGTTTTGCATTTTCCAAAAGTGTCCCTCCCATCCTTTATAAAAGGGAATATATCCTTCTATTGTATTCACTCATATAAACCTTTTATTTAGGCAACACCATGAACATTTCTCCTCCGAACTACCCCCAATTCATCCTAGAATCCATACATTGGGCATAAATCAATCTTAAAGAGTTCTTTTGGAGCAAATCAAATGGAAACACTCAAAGAAGAGGTAATTGTTTTACCAACTCTTTCAAAGATTGTTTTCTACTTACATCTCCTAATTTTTGTCCATAATAATGTAATAAATACAGAATATAATATATTTTAATATGTTTCAATGATTATGGGAGAACAATATTACTCCTTTTACCCATCCTATGAAAAACAATATCCCCATGCATGCACACATATGGCATACCATCTCCACAATGTGGTGTAAACAATTTTTCATCTATACTCTATTTATATGGGCATAATGATGAATATAAATGATTTAAATAAAAAATATTACATGATAATACTTCTTATATAATTCATATTCTATCCAAATACTTTACCATTTACCAATACGGAATAATATCGTCGCATATTTATACATACGGCTTACTGTATCCAAGACGTGATACAGTTCATCTTCAACTTTAACCATTAAATAATGATTATAAAAATGTAATTAATTAATATGTAATTAATAAGGAAAATAAATATCATAATGGAATAATAAATATACATACATACATAAAATTTATTTACTTTCTTCCATTCAATAAGATAAGAAAACAGAAACAATGTGCGTGCGTACATATAGCCTACCGTCTCCATAAACCGTGGATTAAATTTAATATATATATATATATATAATATATATATATACTGAATATATATGTGTGATATATAAGTCATTTTACACAATTTTTAATTAATTAAATCAATATGTATGTTATACGATAAAAAATAACAAGTCAAAACATGTATAATTAACAATGCAATTATGACTTGAAAAATTTCTATAATTTGGAATTGTTAATAAACAAGGAAAATAAATTCATAAACAAATAATATATGATATAATAAATATTATTAGGATTCTGTTATATGTTAATAATTTTTTTCAAAAAATTATACACTAGTTTCTAATACATACGGAGAGTACCAAACCTATGTTAAGGGGATTTCTGTCTCACATTTAATTTTTCTGAGATATAAGTCATGTTAACCACCTATTTCTTTTGTGTGGTATATTTAATTCCCTTATTATATTTGATATCATTAATAAATTTACCATCATTGTATTTAAATATTCATTTGATAATAATGGGATTATTATATAAATGTTCATAGGTTTGTGGGATGCTTTCAATGTTTAATGAATTAATCCTTTCTCCATTTCAATGTTCTTCATATTATCATAAATATTTATTTATATGTTTATAAAATATTATAAAGAAAATTTCATGTCTATTTTATGTTAATTCAAAAAATTTCAAAATGAAATAATTTAGGGTTTTTATAGAATGGTTAATTTAAAAATCTCATTATTATCGGAGGTTGTTTAGATGTAAGTATCTACTGAGGCACATTTATCATCCTTGTCCATTTTTCTTAAATTGTATTTAAAAATATTAACAATAATTGATTAAAAACATATTTACACATGTTTTAATTTTTATAAATCTTTTTGAAAGGTATCTTTCTATTTTTTCCCAAATAAGGTATATTATGAATTTTTTGACAAATTAAGCAATGAATGTTTTTTTACCTTTTATGGCACGAGCATCTATTTCTACCATCATGGTGAATTATCATTTTGAAGCTTACTTTACAGGATTACAAGATTATTTTCAATTAAAATATTTTATTTTATAATTTTTAAACATTCTAATGAATTTTTTTTCAATAAAAATGGGGTTTTCCCTAAAGAGGTTTCTAATGATTTTATTACATTATTTTCATCTATGTCAACATCCTTGGGTAGATTTTATGCTTAATTGAGGTTGATTTATTATGATACAATCTATCATATTTTATCAAAACGTTTATGATATGATTGAATATGGATTTTCTATTTTATACCATTCATGTTTTATTGTTAATATGTTAACATTTTATATTCTAGTTTTAATATGAATGATGATGGTATGTTTTACCCCTTTAATAAGAGGAAAGCATTAAACTTACTATGGGATAGGTGGATCCCTCTATATCCCCTCAAAGAATCAAAAGGTATCATGAGACAAACTAGTGCCTGGGCACAAAGCCTTGATAGTATGGTTATATATAGACTTGGAATGAGGTATTGAAGACATGGTTATGATATCTGACATTATGCATTCCCCCATTGTGAGATCAGTTATTTATATTATATGTGATTATTCAACTAGTAGAATATCCATGTTCATGTTTAAATGTAATTATTTGATTTATTAATGCCTTATTATTTTCAAGTTTCTGTTTTAAATTCTTCTTTTTGGTTTTTTTCTTGCCTTAACAGTTTATGTTTTTTTATGAAAGATTCCACTATATTATTTAACCTTATCGAGCATATGAGCTCACCCCTTTCTTTTGTTTTATTTTACCAGGATGTCAAAAATTGTACTATGATTTATATATAGGGTTACTCTAGTAGAATAATGTCGTTCCTATAGTATTATATATGTAGTATTTTATGTTTTCAATAGTAATGTAAATTTCATGTATGTGATCAATATTCCAAAACTGCTAAACTGATCGGTCCTTCCAAATATGATTCCTTGTAATAATGTTAGTGTATTAAAATAATGCACTCGATCTAAGATTATGGGCTTAGGGAGTTATAATTATGATAGAGACTCTATTTATATATTATATATATTTTATTTACAATGCATTTATGATTATTTAATTTTTATTTAAATAATTCCATTATGTTTTCCATCTCATGGAAATATGATAATTTTGTTTGGGGAAGTGTGGACTACCGCCTCCTCCAAACGATATGACTCATTCATGCCAGACATGGAACATAAAAGGATGTATTTAATAATCCTATATAAAATATATAACATATATACGATAATGTAATTATCATATACATTTGTATCATTTAGTTTTTATTCCTTTAATACAACAAAAAAATTAAAGTTGCATCCATGCGTACGTACGACCTACCGACTCTTTGGATGGTGCACTTAAATTCTAATATCCAACTACAATAAACTATTATAAATAAATATGTACTGAATACATAAGATAAATAATTCATGGGTTACGTTCTATAGATGATGAAATAATGAACAATATAATTATTAAAAATAAGTGAAAAGTCTAAACATACTTGAGAAAACTAGGGGATTAACACCAGAAATTGATAATATAACGAAAGAGTTTGAATAAAAGGGAAACAAAATATTGTAAGAATTTAAAATATTACATTATACTAATAAATATGGTTCTTTTATAAGTAATTGACATATTTTAAACCAGTATATTGTAAGATAAAGTCCACACAACAAAAATAAATCAACGGTAATGGAATTTCTTCTCAAATTACATTATAATGAGACTTATTCGTTATGATGCAACAATTCACTTTTATTTGGTGTATATACAGATTTTTTCATGTTATATCACGAATAAATTTACTCTATTGATATTATATGTTTCATTTAATTTCATACATTTTGGTTATTATGATTCACAAGTTTCAATGTTGTATGGGACACTTATGAATATTTAACGGTTATTCGCTTCAAGAATGATCTTAATGATTATCTTTGAAATCTCACTCCCTTTTGTAACAATTTTCATGGCATATTTCATTGAGTATAAATATTTTTATATAATAGATATTATTAATTCCTAAAATATATATCATTTCACATAAGGTGTTTCCTTTAACAGTTTTTTGATTAATTGGGTAATTATTGGTAAATCTGTAAGTTTTATTCCATACAAATATTTTATAAATAATATTGTATTTTGTTTAAATATATTATTAATTATGAGGAATTATTTGGAAATAAAATGAAGGATTAATATGTAACATTATATATCACATCAATTCCTCGACAGGTTCTCATGAGATGATTAAGTTGGACAAGATAAACAAGATTCTACCCAAAGTTTTAAACTATTTCGAGGATAGATCTTGAAAATATTGGTCTCCATGTTCATAAGACATGAGGTCCAATAGTTAATCACTTCCTTCTTATATATATCGATTATTATTCATCCATGAGATTTTTTGTTGACATATCTATGGATCAATTTTATTTTTTTCATTAAATAAATTTCATATGTACTAGTTTCTTACCTTTCCTTCTTGAATTTTCCTTTTCTAGTTTTTTGAGTGGCATGTATTATCAATTATTTTCCATCCCATGTTAATTTATTCCAATTGTTTTATTATTTATTCTACTTTACAACCCATACTGAGAATTTGTGATCACCTTTTTTTATTTCCCCACGTTAGGGAGGAGATAACATCGAATAATATTTCATGGATGTAGTTTATTTCAGTTTATTGAGTTGCATGTTTTACATTTTTTCAAATGTATTATGGTTATCGGGATTCTAATATGGAATTAAAAACCTACTTAAATGAATTGTCATTTGGGATGGATTCCTTATAATCATGACAATGTAATAAGATAATGCACAAACACTAGTATTATAGGTTCAAGGTGTTACAGTTGGAATCAAAGGATATTTACTACTAACCACAGAAAATAGAATCATAATACATAGATTATGGATCACTAACCTATGATAGACATTAAGGATAAGTATACAAGAACATAATAGAAATTTTCTACGGTGGATATTATGAGGGTATTCTTAGAAATATACCCTTGTCTATATACTAAAAGTCGACATCGTTCTGGGATAGATGTACCTAGGAGTAATAACTCTGACAAGGGGTTCGGGGCCAGACTCGAGGTATCCTTTCAAAGGTCAATGGGCTCTACTGTACACCTAGTTTGAAACTCTTAGGTGATACTCTTATGATAATTCAAATTTTATTTACCTACCATTATGAAGGATTTAAAAGTAATGATATCCCAATATAGACCATGTATAAAATTAAAATGTTACATATACATAAATGTTTCAATTTATGTTATGTGATCCACTAGATTTGGGATGATATATTGTCTTATGATTTAATCTACATTATGTTCGTTATTTATAAATTGTTCCCAGTAGAAGTAATTTGAAGTCCACCAATCCACGTGATCCAAATTGTAAGAAGGATAATTACATTCAGGGTATTATTATAACATTTCAAATGGAAATGGTCTCCCGAGTATTCTCATCATGTGAGGAAATAATATCATTTAATAACAAGATAGTTAAATAATTCTATATGAACTATTTATTTAAAGGAAAAAAAGGAAAGATGAGGCCATTTGAGCACCATGAAATGGGGAATGAGTTGAAAAAGATAAATTTAATGAAGTACGTTCCTACATGTGAAATTTTTTTTAAGAAACACGCGGGTACTTTCTTAATAGGAATGGTAGTTTTATATAAATGTGGAGAAAATGACACAAATTTTGTGACTTCAAGTGTAGGAAAATGTTTTCTAATGTACATTTCATCAACTAAAACAAGAATGGACATTATTTGAATCATTTTCCAATGCATTATATGAATATACCACAAATTATGCTATTGGATAATGATGATGTTATATAACTGTCGTAGAAGAAGATGAATGTTTAATATGCCCATTGACAGATTATGTCATTTGAATATTTTATCAAAAATGCACTGGTTATAATAATTATGTAATACATGAGGATTGTACTATAGTAATTTTTCATTAAGGAATTTATATCATATTATGATTGGTACTAAGAATATTTATTCAATAGAATGTTATGTTTTTTAGAAAACACATGATTAATGGTTAGCTATCCTTCAATATGTTCATGATGTTGAGATGATAATGAATAAATAATATATTTTGAAAAGTGTTGACAACCTTGTAACTAATAAATGAATTTAAGAAATATGGTCTATGATATCATTGATGGAATTTAAAACAAATCTATATTAATGGAATATATCCAATTACTTGTGTTTTACTTAAGAAATATGGAAGAATTCATCTTTCCAATGTGGTTTTTGGGTGATTCGAGTAATTACCATATTTTAAGAGGGTACATGAAATAATTTAGTCACATATTTAGAATGTAAAAATTTAGAGATACTTAATATTAATTAAACGATACTGATAAAATGGTTTAAGAAGAGCATTACATGATATTTTAAAGGATAATTTATTATGTAATCATATGATGCATCATATGATTATATATAAAGTAGGAATAGTTCCTGGAGTAATAAAAGTAAAATATTATGTATTTAGAAATTCATATTTACTTATATTCTTATAGAGTGAATGTGTTTCTTATCTTTTTAAAAAAGGTTTTGAAATAAAAATGTTTCCCCATTATCATCATTTTTTATGATATCAATGACCCTTATTCAAACAATATGGTTTATGGTTTTTTTCAACAATATTCATTTGAACACAGTCTCTAGTAATCCCTGTAAAAACATTTTATTCGTATTTTTTTCTTCTGTATCCGTGTTTCTATTTCCTCCTATATTATCCAACTATGGAACCTAGTTACATGACGCCTAAAATTACCTTTCTCCATTGTAAAGAATATGTAATATTTATTGTTGTTACAGTTTGGTTCTTTCAAAAAAGTTATCTTCAATCCCTCTATCACCAATATCAAGTTTATATTGGGAGGACACAATATAGTTATGGTGGGGGATTGTAAGACCACAAAATTCTAAAATAAGAACCTTTTATTTGATTGTGTGCATGACACTTGACACCAAGCACGTAATGGAATATAATAATGCGATCCATTAAAATATAATTACTATTTTAGATATATTTTTTATATTTTTTCTTTTTTAATTCATTAACACAAAGTTAGCATGTGTTACACTCAAGAGAGACGTTTTTCAAAGGTTTGTGTTGCACACAAGACCGAGTTTTACCGAATAATAATATATTATTAAAATATTTTTATTTAATAGAATATAATATAAACTATACATAATGAATCATATTAACCTAATTATGGAATTATATTGTTTTTATAAATATAAAATTTATTCATTGTTTAAAAATTATTGAGAAACTAAAATAAGAGTCAATTGGATATTACAAGAATTATTATTAATTTCATGCTTCCAATGGAGTTTTATCTTAATAAACATAATTAATTAAAATTAATTAATGTTTTTAATGAATTAAAGATGTTCTATATTCAATTAAATATGTTTGAAATTCATCTATTAGTTTTGATATTCATAATATATTAACAAACCCTATTTTACACTTGAAAAAACAATATTTTTATAAATGAAATTTTATATCCTTTTAATGGATAACCGATTTTAAATATGAATTTTGACACTTCAATTGTTTTAATATGTCTAAATAAACATCATATTATAAATAAAATAATAATAATTATGTTAGGGTTTATTGTTTATATTTTTCTGAAACATTCCATTTATTAATAAATAGTTAAAAATACATAATTTTAGTTCAAAACTGCTTTTTAATCAAATGTATTTATAAGGATAACTAATTTTTTATATTGGTTTAAAAGTAAAATTAGGTAATATGTTTACCAATTTATTCGATATAGGTCATCGGGATAAATTCACTTTCAAAAAGATTATAAAAAATTAGCTAACTTTTGGATGATTTTTCATTAAAAACCTACAATGTCATCCCGCATAGAGGATGAATTTTAAATTAATTTCTTCTGCTTATATTATTGTAAATTGTAAAAATGGATTCCATATTTTGAATAAGAATAATTTATAATGTATAATATTTTTAACGTTGTTTTTGACAAAAAATGTTAGTGAAAGTTATTAAAATTAATTACAATTATTAAGGAAAACTAAACTTAATAACGGACTAAACCATTAATATAATAGCCCAAATGACCTAGCCACTTGTAGAACAACCATTATATGGAAATATATCCAATATAATCCTTCCATTATGGAGTATTTTTGTTTTGTTTTTGTAATAACAAGTGTGCACCTAACTTCTTTTCAAAAATACCATGCGAGTCCATTCCCTTCCCTATAAAAGGACAGCACCTCTCACACTTCTTCACGCCTCTCAAAAAACATATTTTCCAACAAAATATATATAAATATATTAAATGAATCTCTTCCCTTAACCTATAATGTAACATTTAGGTAGAAATATTTCAAAGGAAGTTTCTGGTATAAACCAAATGAAGTTACCCTATTATGAGGTAATATGTTCTCTCAATCTTATTTGATTCATTTCCATTATCCACTCCATATAATATTTTTATGATATTGTTAAATAAAATCACTAGTATCAAAAATATAATATAATTTTTTTTATTTTAGTATTTTTAACTACCCTTACACACACATCAATCTGATGGGTTACAAACATATTGTGTCTGTGTATAGCAAAGAACTTCCTCACAAAATGATGATTATTCATTTTTCCCTCACTAGAAATCATGGTGGAAATTATGATAAAAAAATATATTTATATATGATATATACCATATTTATAATGACTTTAATCTTCTTTAAATTTTATTTAGAACATTCTTTTGTGCTTTTTAGCTTGTGTAAATAAGATACTTTCTTTTGGGGAATGTGTACTACCGCTCCCTCAAAGCAATATGACTCGTTCATGCCAACGCATAAATGATGGTTTTAATAGTACTATGTAATATATATATAACATATATATTATACTGGAATTATAATATAAATATGTATCATTTTTTTCATTATTACAATACAATAGAGAAATGAAAGTAGCATTCAAGTGTATGTACGACCAACTGTCTCCATGAACAGTGCACTTTAATTATAATCTCCAAATATTATGGAATACTATAAATACATGTGTAAGTAATATAAGTTATAATTAATACATTGATTAAATTATAGTGATTATTATATCGTGTTCAAATAAATATAAACAACAAGTAACAAATCAAAATATAATTGATAAAACATGGTAATTGACACCCGATATAGTAAAAATAATGAGATAGTGTTAACAAATATGTAATAAAATATTAATACTAATTTTAAATATTATATTTTAAAAATAAGTAATGATATTTTATAAGTTATTAAAATATTTTTAACCAATATAAATGAGGTTAATTTCCACAAAAAAATAGATGGTTGGGGTAAGGAAATTTCGTATCAAATTTCATTCCAAGGAGACTTATTTTCTATTATGAACCAATTCACTATTATTTGGTGTATATAATAACTTTTTCATGTTATAAAATTATTCCAAATATACCCATGATATTCTGAGATTCATTTTATTTCATTCATTCTAGATATTATGAAGTAAATGTTACAATGTGGTATGGGACACTATGGAATGTTAATGATTATTCTCCTCAAGAATGTTCGTAATAATATTATTTGCAATCTAACATCCTTCTTTAGTAATTCTTAAATTTAAATATAGTTTAGTATATATATATATTTATACTATGTATATTATTGTTGTCTAAACCATGTATCATTTCATATACAGTTTTTTACTTTTATTGTTATTTTATTAATTGGGGGATTATTGATAAATCCATATTTTTTATTCATTACAGATATTTGATAGGGCATGTTGTATATTGATTAAATTTCGTATTTGATATGAAGAATTATTTGGACATGCACTGATGTGTGGAGCCAAGAAATTAGATATCTTCCTGAAGCATCGATAGGTTCTTGTGATATAATTATGTTGGGAAAATTAAATAGTTTTGTACGTGTAGTTTTAAAAATTTAGGAAGAAGGATCTTGATAGTATAGGTCCTTTGGTTCCTAAGAAATGACATCATATAATTATTCACATCTTTAATAGATATTTTAGTTATTAATTAACCATGATAGTTTACATTTGACATATATATTGATACATTTCATTTTGTATCATGGAGAAAATGGCATGTGTACCAGTTTATTACATTTCCATATAGAAGTTTCCTTATATAGTTATTTGAATGACAGGTCTTATCAATTATTTTCATCAAAACTTAAATTAATTCCAATTGATTAATTATTTATTAGGATTTTTATACCCTTCATGATCATTTAAGATAATTTTTATTATATTTTCTTCCCCTATTTATGAAGAAAATAACAGTGTATAAGCTTTCATGGATTCATTTTATTTCAATTTATTTTCTAGCATATTTTATTTTATTTTCCCAATGTATTTTGGGTATCATGTATGTAATCTAGAATTCCAAAACTGCCAAACTAAATGGTCATTCAAGATGTATTCCTTGTAATCATGAAATTATAATAAAATAATGCACTGGCTATTGGATTCTAGGGTCAGGGCCTTACATTCCCTTTGAAGTATTTTTTATGACTCAAAAATGATGTGCGAGTTATACATTCCCATAAAATTGATAAACACCCAAAAGATATGTTCTGAAATTATTAATCCTTGGATACTGAACTGATGAATTATTGATCTTCAAAAAATATGTTTTTAATTGTTATTACTTTATAAAAAAATCCCCACTAGTCTGTTAGTAAATAAAATAACTATTTTTTTTACCATGATACACTTTGGTATGTTATCTAGAAGGTTGATGAAATTTCTAGGTTAATTTAGTGGATGTTGTTATTTGGAGAACATGATTTCTAGTTCAAGCTAAAAAATGATTTGAAAATAAAATGGCTATCCCCAGGAGTAGATTACCTCACACTATTGATATATAACCACAAACTCAAACATTCATTGCTAACTCCATTCCATAGAGAACTTATAAAAAGTCACCCGAGAATAGTGGAATTCTAATTTAGACAATTATTTGGTTTCATAAAGTTACCTCCCTCATTTATTAAGAACTAATATTTTGAATAAAACAAGATTTGAAACATTATTTCATGGAGGATATGTAATCTGATAAAATAATTACTAAGCATGTAAATAAAAAATGAGTCCATGGTGAACATCTTATGTTTTTATTATATTTTTTTATACACAATAATGTGGTGGGTATTTTGAACTACACACAAATAATTGGAGGGTGTTATTGTATGGTCTATTTTATCCCTCTATTTATAAGGTACAACAAATGTTTTTTATGTCATTTCAAAATTTTCTCCTTACATGATGTCTTTCGAGATAACAGGTTATTCCCAATACAACCATTATTTTTTTTAAGTATTTTTTGCATGGGGATTCGATATCATTTTTCCTTCATGCTAATATGAATGAATATAACTCCAACAATATAGATTCCAAACCATCAAAAAATAATATTTTAAAATTATATGGTTAAACCAATTTACATTATTATATTTAATTATCCTCAATGTTATTAATATACCATAAATTACCAAAAACATAAGAAAAATAAAACATTAAAAACAAAATGATTCAATTTTCCATTTACTACAGGGGTGTATCATTAATCCTATTATTTTTTAGTTATATATGAATTATATTCTCCAAATTTATACAATAATATACCAAATGGAAAAAGTATTGTCACGGTAATATGAATCAACGGATCCCACCCATTTTTCTATGATATTTTTGGATTTGGGTGAGCCTATTTCACACACAAGACTTTAAAATGCATCATGAAATGGTTCATCCTTTTTAGAGAAGGATCACCCTCCTATTAAAATACATGAAACAAAACATAGATCACCACTAAAAAATAACCCTATTTAAGGATCATTTAGTTGAATTCATATTAATTTCACTAAATAACCATATTTAATCCAATGTGAAAACATGCATGATATATGTAACTTTCATAGGACTCTAATCTATAAGAGAAAAAACATCTCTGGGTCATCCAATAAGATCATAGTAATTTAATCAGATCATGGGTGACCCCTAAAACATTATGTCCTATCGAGACTCTCTAGGCTAGGTCACATAGTATACTCTAATGATATTGTTTCCCTAACAACCCACGAAATCATCATTAGTGAAAGAACCAAGTATATATCATATCTCTAAATCAAAAACTATGATACCACTCATTCCCAACCCCCTCACTCCAAAGGTACCACTCATGGGTCAAAAACTAAAGGATGAAAGATAATGACCCTCGAGTCTTACCTCCAATAGTCCTTGGGTTTTCGAATATCTCTGAAATTATAAGATTCAAACATAAGAGATTTATTTCCATCAAGAATATATGTATGGAAATATAAGATATGAAATAAAACACCAAAAGTACCTCCATAATAAAAAAAACATATCAAAATTCATGAAAAATGTTAGAAAAATAAAAATAAATATTTAAAATAAAATACAAAAAAGGAATCCCTACGGTAGTAAAACAACAACAACTCCAACACCTAGGACCGTAATGATCAACTTAGTCCCCAAAATTATCATGGAATCATGAAAAATACATTATTTATATGTTGTTTGAGAATAAAATGTAAAATCAATTAGATCATATTCATGGACTCTCATGAAAATATGAAAAGTGCATACTAACGCATCAATGAATAAAAAAACATAAATATGTAAACTATCCATTCCCATCATCACTATACAATGCTCACCATTTAGTTGACCTGTATAAAATAAAATATCAATGAGAGAGAAATATTTGAAAATTCAACCCACAACCACATCCACACTGATTCGATTACATCCCACCCTAATGTCAAATTTCATATAATTCAATTCTTTTGTTGTGATCATATCATATATCCATATATCTATGATGTGGGTCTGGATTCATCCCTACCAACCCTACCCTAAAAAGGTCTACAATATAATTATAGAATCAGTTTAACCCATATAAAAAACTAATCACATAATCATGGTATTAGTATATTTATAATTGGAAGGACAACTACCACATTCCCTCCTCCAAACACACATAACCCTCGCCACATATCATATCCTCATTATCAACATGAAATTATAACACTAGCATCATTATCACTATGTATATCCAAATAAGTCATCACTAGTACTAGGAATTTCGACCACACTACAACACTATATCATTTTCTAAAGAATGTACTAGGTAAAGGGGGTATCAACCCACCCATTTCCCTGATAACCTATATGTTTGGGAAACACCCTGAACTCAAAACATTTGGGTACTCATAAGGTTATCACACTTGGATGGGTTATATAAATATATAACATGAATAATATAATATAGATAATACAACACAGTATTTGACCTATGGGTTTGCAACATATTAGAATTATGTGTCGAAAAACACAACTCCAAAAATTCACAACACCTTCTATCAATCTATTTCCACTACTAATGAAACAACCCACAAATAAGAAACAGAGAAGACACAAATCATCTATCTATTTCATGTAAACCAATATCCAAATTATAGATACCCCAACCATAGTATCCCATAGATATTTATTCTTTTATTATATTGTAATAATATAAAAGGAATCAAATCTAGAAGGAACTATTAGTTTATAAGTCTTTGTAAATTAGATACATACATGAGTCCTGCATTACATTTCCAACAAACAAATTTCAATATAATTTTTTCTATAATATCTTTATTACCTCAATAATATTATTTCATATATATCATAGTATATATCATGGAATCCTAGTTAGAGTAAATAGAATAAGGGTGATGTGAAGTTCTCAATAATGGTTAAGTACAATAGAATAATTCATGAATCATTAATAATAATCATTATAGAAAGATAATAATTGAACACATATTCCATATAATTAATAAAATTTGAAAGGAGAACATACAGATAAAATATAAATTAATAATTTATCAAGATAAAAATATATATGGATAGGTAAATAACTTAGAACATATTCCATTTAATCAATTACATAACTATGATAATTGGAAAATGAATACAAAATTTTGAACAGAAGATAACAAAAAATATATAATTTAATCAAAAAAATAATAAAATACTTCAAAAGATAATATCATACTGAAAATATATTGTATAGTAATATTTGAATACTTAATGAAATAAATTCAATATAACACCTCGACCCCAGAATCCCGGAGCCAATGCATTATTTTAATACATTGGCATGATTATAAGGAATCGAATCCTAAAGGACATAGTCGTTTATTAGTTTTTTTAAACTATATACATATATAGTATCAAAATTATAACTTGAAAAGAAATAAAACATATAAGTTATATTAGGAATATCCAAAAATCGATGTTTATCCCTTTAGGGAAGTCATAAAAAGTCCGCATGACCTAAGAAAATGAAACATAACATAGGGGTGAGCTCAAATGCTCAGTAAGGGTATGAAATATAGCAAAAGATAACATTAAAATAAAAATTAGGCATTTATAATAACTAAAACACATGCCATTAGAAATAAACTTGAATGCATTATGGTTGGAAAGAGCTAAATAAATGATTCCATAATGAAACACAACCATTGGTATTCTACTAATCGAATAACCATGTAATCTTTCAATTACTAGCTTCATGATGTGGGAAATTAATATGCCAGACATTCTAAAACATACACTCAAGGCCTCGAGAAAGTGGTTTTAAAATGATTATGTCCTCTTCCAAAACCATATCACAAAAAGGCAAAGTCCTCAACCATGTTCACATCTACTTGTCTCATGAGAACTACCAATGCTTAGAGGGGCTATAGTGGGCCCCAACCGTCACATAATAAATCCAATGCCTTCCACATATAAAAGGGGTGAAAATAATCAACATATAAATTAAGATTGAAACTAACCAAGAAAATTTATATAACATTCCCCAATCATTAAAAATAAACACTAACCATTTGAGTAAAATATTGAATGGTTTTAAGATAGCACATGCACAGTCAAACTAATAATAAATCATTCAATAAAATATGATGTATGATATCATAGGAGATAAAAATTAATGAATTACACAATTCAACATGGAAATTGACATATATGAAGATACTTTTAAATTGGTATATTACAAAATCCTTGAGGACATAATACTAAAACATTCCAAAGTGTCTCGTACCACCTTGAAATATTTATATCATAATCCCTTAGAATATAGTGATAAATAGAAGAAAAATTATATGATATTCCAAAGGAAATTACATAATGCTCCGGAATTAAATAAATGGTGGACAAATCATATATCCCATAAAAGATAATGTGAGATGAGAAAAATTAATTTCACTTTGGAAAGAAGATTTCTTTTGAAAAAACATTTGTATTTGACATGAAATATGTTTTTAAACCTATATATCCTAGAAGATAAATGGTAATGTCATTGAAATTATATTGGAGGCTTAAATTAGGTCTTATTTAGGAGAAATCATTTAAAAAGTGTTTTTTATTGAAGCTTATGGAATAAAACATTGAAGTGTGTTTTAAGGAAGTTCTTATGTAATTTTAAACCCAAAATTTTTATTTCATTCATAATAAATAAAATCAACCAAAATAGATTTTTCAATTAATAATGTGATATTTTAGGAATATAAATATGTCTTTAAATTGAAATTATATTGAACTTCAAAATAGGTAAGATTTCAAGATGTTCCTGGAATCATGATTGTATTTCGGGAAATTTTTTTGAAAGATCCTTTTAAAACAGATAACTCCCCATAAATGGAATTAGTATTCTAATTGGTACACATATATATTAATTTTATATTGAATTTATTTGGAGTACATAAGAAAATAATATCATTCCAGGGTGTAGAGAATAAGAGCAACCCAAGTTAAAATGGAGGTTTGGGTTGGAAATACTTGTAACTTTGTAATCAACTGAATTGTAAGCCCCAAAATTAATAATAATTAAATTATACATAAAATATCATGAAATAAATAGATTCATGATATGAAACATCAATGGAGAATATATATAAACCATAGAAAAGTATTAGTTGTTGAAGACACCATGAAATGTGTTCCATGCACTTTTCTGGAGAGTGAAAATATGATTATCACACAGAAAAACCTTTTCAAGTACGAGTAATGATTATTTCACCATTATGGAAGAATATGAATGCTATATTTCTATGTGCCATATTACTACTCTAAACTGATGGATAAGTGTAATGATTCCCCCATCCAGGTGTAAGCAGTGGATTTCCAAGATCAATGATGAAAATGCATCAACACATTAAATTCAATTTCTGAGATTCTATAGTGATGACATTATGTACATATCATCTCAAGAAGTGTATATCTCTTCAAGACCATATATTTGACTGGTAGCATAGCACAAATAGAAATACAGTTCAAATGTTAGGGCACTTGGAAGACGGATAAATTTCACACATGGAGCGATGAGGATGACCTACATGGAGGACCAACATGGTAGTATAGTTTTCTCCCACCTACGTGGAGGACCTATGTGGAGGACCTACACGGTAGTATAATTTTATCACACCTCCGAGAAGGACCTATGTGTAGAAACAACACTGAGGACCTAGATTGAAAAATTCCCCTTGTCTAGGTCCCCTCCATGCTTAAAAATAAGACCCTTGAGAACCCCATTCAAAATGCTGAAATAGTGGGAAGATGCCCCAAATCTCTTATTGCGTGTCTCTTCTGTCCAGATCCCCCAAATCTCTCAGTTATCTCTCTACTACATGAGAGAAAAGAGAATTAAATGGGGAAACGTGGTTCAAAATCCTAATAAGGTCTAGAACACATGGATATGTACAGAGCATATGCCTGGAGGATCTGCATGGAGCACCTGCATAGAGCACCTGTGCGGAGCCCCAGTGCGGAGCTCCTGCATCGAGAACCTCCACAGAACACCTGTGTGGAGTAGCTATGTGGAGCACCTACACGGATCACCGGCGCAGAGCACCCGAGTGGTGCACCTGCGCGGTCCACCTGTGCCGAGCACCTGCATGAGGCACCTTGGTGGAGCACCAATGTGACCCTGCAGGTGCATACCGCGGGACCTGCACCCCCACACCCCTTCTCGGGGTTAGTTTTGAGATATGGTCCTTTCCCTCAAGACTAGTCCCTTCGCTTTCATCACCATCCACCTTTAAAAATAGAGAGTCACACCGTGAAATTTTTGGATTCAGTCAATGGAATTTTCCATTATGCCATTTATGTGTCCCAACATCCAACCATGGAATACCATGATCTGAGACACTCAATCATAGTCAATTAATTTCCATGAATCAAATTTTTCCTCTTGGTTCCTTTCACAAGTTATGAGTTTGGAATCTGCTTATGGATTCCTCAAGTACCTTAAGTCGATATACTCCCCAAGAAACTCCTCAAACCTCATAATATGACTCCTATATTAGGTTAAATACCAAATGGGCATCCTCCTTATGATTTAGCCCCAAAAAAGACTGAAATGGTCATCATCTTTATGAGTAACCCCTAACCAATCTCAGGGGCATCCATCCTCATGTAATCCCCTAACCTCCATCCCTTATTCCTTTCATTGGACCCTTGTCCAATATAAAGTGAATAGATGGAGGTATCGTTGCCTGACCCTCTTGATCGGTCAACTCATCCTCGTCCCCACCATAGTTTTACCCTTGTCCACCAGCAGAGGAGGGAAATAATTGGAACCATTGTTTAATATTTGACATCCTCTTGTTTATCACACCGAGAATTACTCACGTGGTCTTAGAGATTTTTCATGGTCACAACATTTTCCCAATTAAATAAACTACAAGAAACATGATTCCTATTAAAACTTGGATACATTGGAATCGTTTCGAAGGCCTGATCTCACAGAATATACTCTTCATGAATTCAACCCTAATTCCTTTAATCTGGGAATCCTCTTTAACAAAACCATAAATTAAACCCTTAAATCAATAAGGAATCATTTTCAGGAAGTAATCCCAAACTCATTTCTCACAATGGACTACATTCTTCTATGAGACTTAACAAACAATGTGGTATTTTATTCCCCTCCATATGGGATATGCAGGATGTCTCCATGTGGTTCAAACCCAACATTTCAATGTAACCTTGTTGTTTTTAGGCGATATTCCCAACAGGGTCTAATCTAACATTGAAACCCATATCCTTTCCATGTTCATTGGGTTGTTTCGACATAAGTCCCAGACCAAACTTTGAATAAGCACATTTCTAATAGATTTCCATACCACTTGACATTAAACTGTATGGATAGGTCCTTACCACATGACCTTAAAAAGTATAATGGGTCGCGTTATGTGTCACCGAACTGTGAGGGTTCTGATTCCTTTCATAAGGATAGGTAGGTAGCCCATTTTATGGGTACGATCCTTATATTACAACAATACTTCATCTCCATGGATGATAATAAATTCAACAATGCCTTCATAAATGGATTAAATAGTAGTATCATCATAACAATGTATAAAAGAATCATGAAATAGTATATGAGAGGATACCATTGTTGAAGAACCTCAAATACAAAAATAATATCTCCAGTAATGAAAAACCTTGTATACATACTGATGATTCTAAATTTTACACATGTTAATAAGTGAGTGGAAATTCAAAGGGGAACATATGTTATGCCTGGTGAATTAATAAGGAATCGTGAAAATATCTTTAATTTAATAAGAGAGTCCCAGAGTAGACTTTAATTCCCCCAAAAATGGTGCGATGAGTCTGACCTCACATCCTATCAACCAATGCATGTTCATAAGTATTGTAATGTTTAATGTTATCAAATGACTTCCATTGAAAGGAAGGTCCCCATTAGATAAAGAAATTTTAGATGTTTCTGGTTACATGAATAAAACTAATGTAAACCACCTAGAGGTAGTGATTCTTAAAACTAGAACACATGTTTCAAGGAACTATGAAACACAAATGGTGAACCTAACGTGAATCCTTAACCAAGCTAATCAGGTTACCCACCTTTTATTTCTCTATCAATTACTAACACAAGGCTAGATAAAGGAATCAATCATGCATGTTTCCATATAAATGATTTATCTTTAATGGATTTTATTGTTATTTCATGTTTTTCACTGAACACCCTCCAGTCCAAAAATGGAAATTTCAAGACGACCTCTGTGAAATTACCAACTCTTTCTCAAGATGGATCCTCTTCCACAGGAAGGATGTTATCACCCACCCAGTTTCATCACTGTAGGGTCTCCAATGTGCTGGTAAAGGAGTATCATCTTAACGGTACAATTTTGAAATTGGAGGCTTCCCGAAAGGCCCTAAAAGTAAATATTCATCCTCGATCATCTGTACAATGATAAACGATGATCAAGAGGAAAACTGTTCCAACCACCATTTTCAATGGTTTCGGGTCTTTATCCCTAAAACTCAATAACCATTCCCTCCCATACTACTAGGAGGTGGATCAATAGGTCACTTTAGACCTCAATTCAAGGATACAAGGGTCCTTATTAAGGACTCCCACCCACAATCACCGCCTGCAGAATCACACGGTAGTGAACCCCAAAAATGATGTGGGTTTTTCCTTTGGACGTTTGTCCTAGGTCTCTCAGACCAGAAAAAGAAAGAAAAAATACCTTGCACAAAATCTGGTCAACAGGGAGCACATTCATACCACTTTACCCTCCAGAGATTTCTATCAACCTAACATGATGTCAAACAACGAGCGTGCACTTACACCCACCCGTCCTAATTTTGCTATCCAGCATACTAGTCTAGAAGAAACCCAACAATCCCACCTGATAGATCTTGTGGAGTATTGCGAACAATCACATACACCTTCTTTCTTGTTATCAGCCAGTCAGTAGACTTGTCTAACTATATTTAAAGAAACCCTCTAATCCAACATGGTGGAAACTGGTAAAAAGAAACATACACCTACTTACAATCACCAATTCTTACAGTTATCTCATCCTCCACTATTGAAGGAAGTACTTCAACCATACTTGATGGGAAATGGACAGAAGACCCATTCACCTGCTAGTGTTTATCAATCCCACCAACAAACTCATTTTGAAGCACCCTTAAAAGTCAGTCAGAAAGATATGAAGACAAATATGGGGAAGACATAACTCTCTTCTCCCATGCATGAGTATTTTCAATACCCATTGATAGTAAAAGGAGGAAAAGGAAGGCACATACACCTACTTCAGATACATAATGGAAACATATTTATATTCTAGCTGCTGAAGTCATCAAACACATCTTATCAATGGTGAATGTCCAGATGAAAATTCCTTCTGATATTCTGGAAGCATTCCAGGATATTATAACAATAACTTCAGTAGTTCCATAGGAAGAAATACATAAATTTTTCCCCACATTTGCGATGACACATTTGCATGACATACCGTTTCATATACACACATTTATTCCAGTATTGGAGTGTCATGTAGAATAGTCCCCCATATCATATAGACAATAAATCGGGAATATACACACTTTCCAATTGGAGGTAATCAGTCTGTTCTGGTAACCAATCAAAGGTAGGCACATAAACCTTCCCATGAAGACAACTTTTCCCAGAAACTATCCCCAACTATGTATAAGATATCATACAAGAATAATTCTCACCATACACAATTGGAAAATCAATAGTCAACCTGGAATTTGGATCCTCTTAATGATTGATTTCTTGAATCCATCAAACATTTATCTGTTGTAGCTCAAGATACTACCCATCTCATTACCAAATTATTGGTTGTTAATAGTAATTATGCAGTCCCCCATCTGACACTTCAACATGAAGGCGTGATTCATGAAAATTTGGTTAATCTAGAGCGCATATCTCTGGATGACTGCAAAGACCACCCTTAGTGTGGCCAGAAGACCAAGGAGAAAGAGGATTCATCTTTTTCTTTAATCCACCACAGTGATCCTCCCCATGATGGAGTTCTCTCCAAAAGACCTCTCCACAGTAGTATTTCTCAATATCATGATAATTTTATAATTAATAATGTAGCGATAAGAATACCCTCATATCTCGATGCACTTGAAAACACAAGTCCAATAATGTATGATGTCTTTTCATTGATAGGTGAAACACTTTCTCAACCAGAAGACATCTTAAGGGAACAATCATTCTACAAACCTCCCTTGCATCATTTGTTGTCTAATACAGAGAATCCACTTTGGTCAGTCCAAGTGGAGAAATATCTAGTAAAATATTATGAATATTTGTTTAACCTGAGAAAAACATTTCTTAAAGGAGAAATACCAGTCATGTTCATGACTTTAGAAATTTTTCATTATAATATTCCAGAACTGATGAAAGAAGATTTTATTCATGATATCCGCCTCAACCTATGGAAGACTCATCATCATTTGAAAACCATATAATCTAAATATGATGAATATCATAATCAGATAGTGGTTGTAAAAGGGTTGCAATGCCATATTGACTTGGAATCTCTCTCAGTTTCTCAACATCCAAAGGCTACAAAACCATATAGAACCCTTTAGCGTGCATACCTCAATGCTCTAAAGATTATTCAATAGTTAATTTATGATTCCCCATCTGATGTTCATATTAGAGGATGGGGTACCCATGGAGCAATGCATTTCACTGCACTCCATAATAAAAAAATTCTACCAGAAGTGGTCTTATGCAATGTGATAGCCCACTGTCATCCACAATCAATTGATTTTATATGTAATAGAATGTATGCTCAAGAACATGCATCAACTGTCTCTCATTTTTGTTAGGCACAAATAAAATAATTTTATGAGTTACTTTTACATCAATCATCTGAGAATCTTGAGTTGGCATCCCGCTTAGAAGATGTCAGCCACCAGAGAATGCAAATGTCTGAAATAGGACAACGATCTTCAAAAACAGTTGATTTGAGTGGTTGTCGAATAATTCACCCATATAATGTCCGAAACAAAATTCAAAAAAACTAGAAGAAAACATTCATGAATTTCAATCACTGTAGTTCAAGAATCACCCCAACATGAAAAGTTTGGGGCTCATTTAATTCAACCTTAAAATTCATTAACCAACTCCCACTCCTCTGAAAGGCATATAACAAGGGGAAATGAAAAAGTCATTTGCATCTCACTTTTCCACTGGATATGTTCGATTTCATTCACTACGAGAGATATTTTCACAATAAAAAGATGAAATGAAGGAGTTGATAATACTTAATATAGAGTTACTTCGTAACAACATTTTTTCTAGATGTACACCCCAGGAACACCCTCAACTAGAACATCCTTTACCATATCCTTATAAAAGAAGATTTTTATTAACTAAAGATGCAGATTATTAATTCCCTCCATTTGTTATACAACCAAGGAAGGATTAACTACATGCTAATGGGACTATTCCCGTGGGTTATCCAAGGAAAATACCAGCACCACCACTAGTGGTTTTGTTGGTTGTTTCCCCATCACATGCTCCAGTTTCAATACCTGCACATGTTCCATCTCATCCAGATATTCCCCAAATTATTATAAAAAAATTGAGGAATTAAAAAATCAATTGGAATATTCTGAAGAATGACATGTACCAGTGCAGCCGGAAAAGAAAGCTTATCCTGAGTGGGTGGACCTGATTCCTCCCACTCAATTTTTTTTCAATACTAGATTTCCAATCTCTAATGGTTTGGGAGATCTAGAACAACACATTACACACATAGTTTCTCATTGTGACCCTATGATGGGAACTCCACAACGACAAGAAGTAGTAAAGATCAGTTCTTTTATCTAGTCTCTTCAGGGACAAGATTTTTTCTGGTATACAAGTTTACAATCTCGATCAATTACAGGATGAGAAGATCTCTGTCAAAAATTCCTTCTTCAATTTATCTCAACACTACTGAAGACAACATTTTTTTATCTTACCAATTCTAAACAGAGGTAGAATTAAGGAGTTTCAGATTTCATTGTGTGATTTTATGGATTAACATATTCCTTTAGTATGGAACTCCCTAAAAAAGTGTTTCTTCTAATTTGTGTGGAAAATCCATTTGATGAGTTACACACACCATTGATCCCTATAAAATAGACATAAGGGTCAATACCTTACTTCAATTTATCAATATATAGAATATTATATTATTGAAACTAAGGCTAGAAATCATGTAATTCCATCAACTATAGGAAGGGGAACTGGGAAATTAGAGGCTGCTACCATTACACTGAAGCATGCTCTTATACCTGCTTCTGATTCAAATCCTTAATCTTATCAAAGGGCTTCACCACGAGAGTGACAGTAGAAAAAACCTCCTCTTCCTGATGATCAATGAGATCAATGGAGGTAAAAATTTATGTAATTAAATAAAAATGTTTTTTCCTTCGAGAATGAACAAGATTCTTGTTTCGTCATCTCAACTCTGTAGAACAATTTGGTTCAGTTTCCAAGGCCAATGAAACCAAATAAACATGGAGATGAATATCTTTTGAATTATTGTCCTTTTCACTAGATATTGGGGATTCCAATTCAAGAGTTTTTTGTCTTTAAGGATCTCCTAAAAAAATTGGTAGACTCTAGATAGGTGAAACGGAAAGGATTGACACCCAAGTAGAATGTGATAATGCTACTGATCCAGATAGAGAAGGCGAATGTTAGGAAGTCAAAAGTAAAAATGTGCATACATATTATGATTGTATGGTACGGAAAATGATCAACCGAACTCATACAATTTTAAAAACATAGTTAAGTAAACTAATTGTGTCATCTACTACTCCTACCAGAACACATCCACATTCATCAAAAGGTTATTCCTCAAAGAAACAAGGTTATCTGAATGACAAAGAGCAGTCAGAAAAAGACAAGCTCATGTTAAATCCAAAGTTGTCCTTGAACATGCCCGATTTCATGCCATATACTTCAAATTTATGGGCACCGTGCCACCAAACAACACAACCAGAACTAACCTATCAGGCATAATCAATATCAGATGAAGAATTGATCTTTGGTTCTATAAACGTTATCCACATAACAGATCCTTATACCAAGGGTGATTCTTATTATAATGAGACAAATATATGTGTACCTTACCGGGGAACTAAAGAAAGATTCCAAGGTCGAGGATAATGATGAAGATGTTGGAATTCTAGAAACCACCATTTTAACTCTACCCCATCTCAAATCATATATGTTGTAGAAACATTCGGAAGAGCCCTTTAGAGGGCTCAACAAGAACAAGGAGTTTCTTCCATGCAAGACAGGTTCAGTTTTGACATGATAATTTTGGAGGACCAATTAGAAATCACAACATCTACCTTTCAGCATGTAGATATACCTAGTAAATTTAATCTACCAAATCCATGAGTATTTCTAGCTTTTCCTGGACATAGGGTACATCTACATCAGAAGAACCAACATCCGAGGCACCTGCAAAACTGCATCTCCATGCTGGGGAACACAGACCACTACATAAAAAGTATGAGTTTTTGAAACATGTGGCCCATGTACTAGCCATGTTATCAATTTTTAATTCCTTGAATCTATAAAAATATCTTCTAGAATCAATTATTGAGTCTTTTTCATGTCCTCAAATGTTTGAAACCGATGTTTCTGCTGATGAGGGTTACTGTATAGAGAATGATCATGCAGAATGTCATGCAATCATATCTTTTATAGATAAAGATAAAGATGATGTTTTACATGTACATATAATACCCTTGAATATATCTGTCAATTTTAATGACATAGAAATACGACGAGTCTTTATTGATAGTGGCTCCGAAGTCAACCTCATTCCCATTCGTACACTTCGTTGATTTGGCCAGACTGAATCTGACTTATCTCCTTCCACATCAATGTTTCATGCTTATGATAAGAATGAGAAATAACCTTTGTGTCAAATTATACATAAAACATATTGTAGATATCTTTTATCAAATTCATAATACATGGTTGTTCATCAGGACACATCCTTCAATATTCTGCTTGGAAGGCCTTGGCTACATCTGTATGCATCCATATCATCATCCTACCACCAATGTTTTAAATACTTTTTCAATGGTAAAATTTGTAAATTTTATAGTGACAAGGTTCCATTAAAATTTGTGAATGTCAATACATTGAGATAGATTTGTTTCCAAAAAAAGGAATGAGATCCATGATAAAGGAGATAAACAAAGTTAATGCACTGAATGGATTGGAAAAGATCATAGAAACCCATTCATACATTTCAGTATAGATTATGTGTTACCTTTTAATCAAATTGAAAAGGTAAACCCAAATCTAGGGACTCATCTAGTGACTTTCATAATGTTAATTGTAGAAATTGAGCCTGAAAACATGGGATAAACTATTGATCCACCATGCAGTGATAGAATTTTAATGGAAATGTCTTCATTTCATCCAATGAACTACAACAAGTCTCGACTTTTTTTAATCAAAATAGAAGAAGTTGTATCAATGATATTGGAATAAAAACATGCTAATTCCCAATCCATCAACTCAACATTATTACCCTAGAATGACCCTTCATCATTAGTAGGGTTAGATATAGTATCTTCTTCTTTAGGATTTTCAAATACTAACTCATCCCCTAACTATGGAATTCTTTACTCATCATCTATTATGAAAGTAGATACAGAATATGTAACACATGATGAAGATGAAGAGTAATATATTAGGGATGCTCCTTCTGCATTTGAGGAAGGTGTCTCTTTCATTGTGTATGAGCTCATGGAATTAAATTTGGGTAGAGAAAAAGATCCACACCCCACTCTAATTAGTGTGGTTGTGACATTTGAATAGGAAAAGTTGTATAATTCATTTCTAAAGAAACATCGAGAAATATTTTCTTCGGATTATACATAAATTTATGGACTTAATCCTAATGTAGCCACCCTTCATTTGGGGTTTCTAGAAGAACATCGAGCATTCAAGAAGGCAGCAAGAAGAACTCACCCAACTCATGCTACTAAAATTAATTCTGAAGTTGATAAGAGTATAAAAGATAAATTTGTGACGAAGGTTCAATATCACAAATGGATGGACAAAATTGTCTCAGTGAAAAGGGAAAATTGGAAAATTAGGGTTTGCATTGATTTTAGAGATCATAACAGGAATTTCCTAAAAGATGATTTTTCAGTTCGGATTATAAAGCTTTCAATCATTGCAACAGCTAGCTATGAAGCTCTATCCTTAATGGATTTCTACTCTGGGTATAATAAAACTTTATGGACTCAAAGGATGAATAATCTACATCCTTTAGATCACCTCAAGGTGTATTTTTCTTTTAGGAATTGACCTTTTTTTGTATTGAATGCGGGTGAAACATTCCAACACTCCATTAACCATATCTTCAAAACCTTCTTAGGTAATTTTTTTTAAAGTTATGTGGATGATTTGGTGGTCAAATATAGAAAATTATCCAATCAATTGGCTGATCTAGATATTATATTCAATAAAATTTGGCAACACAGTTTGAAGATGAATGCCTCGAAATGTGCTTTATGGGTAACCATAGGAAAGTTCTTTGGCTTCATTGTATGCCATCGTGGTATTGACGTTGATCCTAAAAAAAATAATTGGCTTGTCACCTCTTCAAAATTTGAAATAATTAAGAGGAATCCGATGACATTTGTCTTATATTCGGTGTTTTATCACCAATTTGGCAGGCAAGTGTTTTCCCTTCAACAGATTAATGAAGAAGGGAGTCACCTATCAATGGACTGAAGACTGCCAATAATCATTTGATACCCTCAAGAAATATCTCTTGATTCCACCGAAATTAATGCCACCTATTGAAGGAAGACCACTTAATATCTATGTGACATATTTAGAGCGATCACTATGTGCCTTCCTTGCCCAAAACAATGATGATGGGAATGAAAAAAATTTTACTATCTCAGTTGAACTATGCTTGATGTGGAAACACAGTATTCAAGTATTGAAAGGTGTTGTGTTGAATTAATCTTTTCAGTGTAGAAATTGAGGTATTAATTTGAACATCATGTGGTCCAATTGGTGTCTTACAATAACCCACTAAAATTTATCCTCAGTCATCACATGCTTACATGGAATCTAGCACAGTGTGCGTTTATTCTGCAACAGTTTGTTATCGAGTTTATGCCTTAGAATCTAATAAAATTCCAAGATTTGGCTAACTCCCTTGCTGAACATTTGTCTGTAGAAGATATATCACTGAATGTAAAACATTCTTGAGGAAGAGGTTTTCTCTATTCAACATAATTCCCAAACATGGGAGTAGTACTTTGATGGTGCCACCATAAGTCCCACAGGGAAGAGAATGAAAAACACTAAACTCAACAATAGAGTGTTAAGAATTATACTTATCTCCCCATAAAAGTAAGTGGAGCCTTATTCCATCCTATTTTTTTAAGGTGGAACCAACTATGAGGAGGAATATTAATCTCTCATCACTTGTTTAGAATTTCCACTTCAGGTGATAGTGAATCTCCTAAATGTGAAAGGTGATTCAAAATTGGTAATCCAACAAATCAATGAGGAATATTCTATCAGAAAAGAAGAATTAATACATTTTTGTGATTACATTAGAGGTTTAATGGATGTATTTCCTTCAATGATGACATTTTCTTATGTCATATGATCACGAAATTCCCAAAATGATGCACTGGGTAATGTAGATACAACCCTAGAAGATCCAAAGTGAGATGAGAAAATCATTAGCATAGCCCATCGTTGTGCGGTCTCACCTTTCATTAAACCTATAATTTAATAAATTAATGAAATTAGACCTATTTATAAACCATATGGTCATACCACGGGATGTATAACACTCATTGAAGAATACCTCCAAAATTGTGTACTTCCACCATATAGGGCTGAAAAAGAACAGATTCGATGAAGAGTAGCCAATTTTACTCTTTCTGATAGTACAGAACACCAACAAATCATTTACAAACGAGGAATTGATGGAATAATCCTCATATGTATTGATGGATATGAAACTTCAGCTATCATGAAAGAAGAGCATTCAAGAGCATGTAGTGCTCACAAGTCAGGGCATAGACTCTCTGATCACATCCAAAGGCTTGGATACATATGGCCTTAAATTATGTATTATTGTAAAAATTTCACTATGAACTGTCATATCGACCAAGAGAATGCAAACTATATTCATCAACCCCCAGAGTTACTGCATACAGTTGAATACTCTTGGACATTTTCCACATGGAGAATGGATGTATTAGGACCTTGTCCTCTAGCAACAGCTAAGCAGTTCAAGTATATCCTTACTGCTACTGACTTCTTCTCCAAATGGGATGAGGCAAAAACTCTTAATGAATTCGGAGCCAAAAGTGTTGTCTGTTTAACATCATCACCAGATTGGGTGTCCCTCATACTATTTTGACGGACAATGGAACCAATTTTTGTTCTGTTGATGTAATAAAGTTATATCAGGAGCACAATATCAAATCCAACAATTAATGTTTCTATCATGAAGTGACCATTGTACATATATATTCTTTAAAAAATACCCTATCAAATATACTCTAAAAAATGGTGGATAAAGATAATAAATCATGGCCTGATAAACTTATTCATGCTTTATGAGATTATCGGACTACTACACATAATGCCACTCAAGAAAATCCTTATTCATTGGTATATGGAACAGAAGTAGCCTTTCTAATTGAAATGCAATTTCCTTAACTTAGAGATGTATTTTTTGAATAGTTGTCTACATATGAGAAGTCTCAGAAATAGTTAGATGAACTGGAGTGGTTAGACAAAAAAATATTGCACACTATGCATCATTTAAAAGTCTACCTGAACCAAATAGCATGATATTTTAACATGAATGTTCACCTCCATTCATTATTTCCTGGAGAATTGGTATTGGTCCTCATGACTCCCATGATACTAGGAAAAAACCTCCAAAGATTGAGCCGAAGTGGGAAGGACCTTATTCCATACGTAAGGTCTATTCAAATGGATCATATGCCTTAATTTCAATGGATGTATTGTCAATTACAACTCCGACCAGTGATAGATTCTTGAGAAATAATTTGTATAATAGCATCTCATGTCATTTTTACAAGACTAAATACTGTAAAACCCCCATTTCCTTACTGTAAGACTTAAAACTACACTGTACAAAGTCCTAGATTCAAGACATTAAACTGCATAACAACCATAAGCATTCGTTCAACGTGACATTAAAATGCGTAGCATTTTTTTCTTGTCAAATGAAGTTAAATTGTATGAATCCATTTGTATGGTTAAAATAAACTCTAATTGACATTAGTATCTTCCATACGAAAGCATAATTGATATCATTTCCACTCTTTACTGTCACATGAGTCGTTTCCTTCCCTATGATAGAGTTAGATCTACATAGGGACCTTTTTTCAAGAACTATATGTGTAGAGACCCAAATCTTGACGTACATGGACATTACATTACTTTTTAGGAATACTTAATACATAACAAAAACAGACATGCAAGGATCGTAATAGTTTGGTGTCTTTGGAAGCTCGGAACATAATCTTCTAATCATGGTGAAAGAACCTCAAAATCTCCCATAAAGATCTTACCCTTTTTGTTTTCTTACCTAAAACCTTTCTTTAAATCCTGGGGAAAAGAAAACATATTAATGGTGAGCTCAAATACTTAGTAAGGGTAATTATGGATAAAATAAAAAAAATCATATACATTTGAACGTAAAAACATGAACATAATTTTTAAACATCAAAACCTTGAGCAATGTCATAAAACATGGAAGTACATAAGGCATAGATCATAATGGAACATCAACCAAGATAAAATAGCATGGGAATAAAACTTGTAATTGTGGAAAAACATTAATCACATGATATTATTTCCATAGTAGTCAAGGCATTGCTGCCAAGTCCTTCTTACACTACTGGAAATCGGATCTTTCCCAACACTTATATACACCCTTTCCCAACGGTTCTCCCAAACCGTTGGGAAAGGGGCCTCAAAACACCCCTTTCCCAACGGTTCTCCCAAACGGTTGGGAAAGACCCCCCCCCCTTTCCCAACGGTTTGGGAGAACTGTTGGGAAATGGGTGTTTTGAGGCCCCTTTCCCAACGGTTCCCAAATCGTTGGGAAAGACCCCCCCTTTCCCAACGGTTTGGGAGAACCGTTGGGAAAACTCAGCCCCAAATCCAACATCCACCCCTGGAAATTCCCACCTATCCCAACAGTTTTGAGAACCGTTGGGATAGGTCTATCCCAAAAGTTTTGAGAACTGTTGGGATAGATTCTTTCATTTCTTCCAGGTCTGCTACCCGAGAACATTATATAAATCTAAATTTTAAATAATTATGATAATACATATATATATTTATGAAATTATGTTTACAAAAGTGATGTTAGCTTAGTGGTTAAGTCGTTCGATTATAATCAAGGGGTCGTGGGATCAAATCCCAGCACATGTTTTTTTTTGAAATACATTTACCAACGGTTTTATATCCGTTGGAATAGATTTTCATATTACTTATACCAACAGTTTTGTAAACCGTTGGGATAGGTCTATACCAACGGTTTTGGGAAAACCGTTGGTATAGACCTATCCCAACGGCTTACTTCGCAACGGTTCTCCAAACCGTTGGTATAGGCTATACCAACGGTTTGGAGGCCTATACCAATGGTTCCAAACCGTTGGTATAGGTTAGTATTCTACTAGTGTTAGTGGACAATGTCCCTTACTGAACCGGGTTTACATTCCATTCTAGCCCTGTATTACTGAACAAGATTTACTTGTCGTTTCAGCCATGTCTATATCATGAGATATAAATCTTTACCCATTTCATTGGAGGGAGATATAGGTCTCACCCATCTCATAATGAAATCATTCTTTCGTGTGCCACAAAATCATAAATCATACATCATAGCCTAACCTGTATAATAGAGTGGGATTATTAAACATCATGCCATCATAACATAATCCATAAACAAAAATGGATATCATTTCATCATAAGAAGAATCAAACCATGTAAATAATGGAAAAATTATACCAGAAACATAAACATATTAAATAATGTCATTTTAGATGGAAAATAGTTTTGATAAAACACGTGAAATGAATTCTTGAGGAAAATATCATTTCTTCTTCAAAATAATTTTATTTTCACAAAATGCCATGATATTTTAAAATAAAAGGGTTTTGTTGAAAATAATATTGCAATCATGTAGAGTAAGATTCATGGAAATTAGGCGTTATTAAACCGTTAAAATCAGTTCACGCCATATAAGTTAAAAATAACATTCTCCTCGTACTTTTTTTAGAAAAGACAAAAATTTCCTCATGTGGTAAACAAAAGTAAGATTCCTTTCATAATATGTGGTAAAATTCAAAAATGGGTAAAAAGGCCTTTATACATACATGAAAACATTTTCAGAAAACTGGGACATGTATGATAACAAAAACCCCATTAAATACTTACGAAAAAACAATATTGGATAAGAGCGAGATTGGAATAGTTATCCCTTACAAAGATCATTTTGTAAATAATATAGATCACTTATGTGTATTAACTATAAGGTCACATAAAGAAATTATAAATATATGATAAGATATAAAAATTCATTTCTCACATATTCAAATAACGACATAAACATGAAAGAGAAGATCAACCCAAAAAACGAAAATTAGGTTAAGATGTTCCCTTACCTCGTGTCCGACTTGACTCGATCGTTCATTAATATCCTGAATAATAAACCTAAATTAATATCTACTTGCTTAAGAACATTTTTCTAATTTATTACTCCATTTATATCTTTTATTACCATGTTATAAACATTATTTAACCATTTAAGTTAATTGTGTTCTTTTTGTCGATATTTGGTACTTGAATCAAAAATGGACTTCTTATAATTACATGTTGTTCATGTGGTCAAAGTTTCAATATATCTATAATTATATTCATGATTTATATATCATATATATAATATATATCCAGCATATGCATGTATTTATTATATAACATAACATATGGAGGTAAGAAATGAAATGCACGGTTCATGGAGACGGTAAGTCGTACGTACACATGAACGCTACTTTCATTTCTATTTTTTTATTTTAATGGAATTAAAACATAATGATACATAGGTATATAATAATTCCAGTATAATATTATATATAATATCATTAACTCTATCCTTTATAAATCCCACATAAGGCATTAATGTATCACATCACTTTGAGGGGGCGGTAGTCCGCACTTCCTCAAATGAGATTATCGTATTTACCCACTACGGAAATCAAAAAGGCTTGATATAATTGGGAAGTAAAAAATCATAAGGAAATCATAAACATAATATATATCATATATAAATACGGTTCCATCATAATGGCCACCATGAGAGGCTGTGGGAGAAAATCGAACAATCATCGTTTCGTGTGGCGTTAGTTTTCCATCCATAGAAACATTATGTTCTTCATCCATTAGATGGAGGTGTGTTTAAGTGTAGTTCTAATCCTTATCATAAAACATACTAGTATATTTTGGATACTATTGTTGTTACAAAAGAAAGGATTAAAAAGAGTTTAGGGGTTGGAGAAGTAGAATAAGAGAAAACAACTTAAGAGAAACTATTCCCTTTAATTTGGGTAACTTCTATTGGTTTGAACCAAAAGGACTTCATGGAGTGCCTTCTACCTAAGGAATGGATTCTAGGGGGAGGGGAGTGATGTATAGAGCTTAATTTGGTAGAGTTTGGACGAGAAAAATGGCTTGAGAGGTGTGTGTAATTGCATAGAAGTGGTCTTTTTTTATAATGAAGAGGAGGGGCTCTTTCGGATAGTGTGAAACCATTATTTTATTATAAACTTATCTTCGGTTTCAAGAGGTCAAAATCACATTAATGTTGAAGATAAGATGACTCGTATTATAAATAAAATCATCCAATAGGAATTGGATAGGGTTTGGATAATATTTTAATCATTATAATCTTATTTATTTAAATCATTTATTAATGAGGTAAATAGTGCATCATTATTGTGCCATAAATAATTTAATTTATTTGATGTCTAAAAATTATAAAAAAATACCAACATGTAGGAAATAGTTTTAGATTTTTAATGAATATTCATAGTTGATATGAGAATTTATATAGCCCCTTATAAAAAATTATTTACTAAATGATTTTTTTTAATGCAAATTTTGTCTTTACATTAAATTAATTAATCTAATGTGTCATTGTCTTTCATAAGTGGCTCAATGGGGTTCCAAAATCGACCCAAAGATGCCCATGGTCTGACATTACTCATCAAATAAGGATTGGACAAGTTTTAAAGTAATTTTGAATTATTATAATATTCTTTTAACCTTGAATTACCCTATTTACTTTTAATCGTGGTAAATAAAAGTAAAAAGTTACTATTCACCAAAAATTATTTTTTCCTAATTGAACCACATTTTATTCCTTGATATTAACCGTGTCTCTCGGATTTTCAAAATTAAACTCACAGAAGTGGTAATATTAAGTTTTATGAACAATTGCAAAAGCTCCTAGGAGGTGGGTAAAAGACGGTGAAAAGTTCAATACAATTTTTATAAATCTAAACTTATTATAAAATGATTCCAATTAATTTCATTGAACTTATATAAGTATTATGTATCTATTTTGACCTAAAATGAATTTAAATCAAATAAATGATAATTTAAATAAAAAGTCAGTTTTAACCAAAAACTCAGTGTTTTCACTATTCATCAAAAATTGTAGTTTTTCAGAAAAATACCAAATATTCAGCTTAAGCTATATTTGATATTCTGAATTAAAAAATGATTTCTATTTTTTCCAAATTAAAAACATAGAAGTGGAATTAATTAATTTTAAAAGTAATTCCCATTATCAAAACAAATAGCATTTTTTAAGAAACAATATCTATCAAAAGATCATCACTTGTTTATGTCCAATTTCAAAGTGAAATTAATTCCAATGACCAAAATTGGATTAAATGGTAAAAATATATTTTGATTACACTTTAAAAACAATTAAAATGATAATCTAGCCATATAAATTATTACGATGAAAAAAAAATTTAATTAAAATATAGCATGTTTTTACCATTCATCAAAATATAAAAGTTATCAGAATAATATGAAAAATTTATCGAAATTAAATTTTTATATCTTGATTCCATGGAAGAATTTTATTTTTTCAAATTTGACATATTAACATGTCAAAAACTAGATTTAATGTGGGTGCACCATCAAAACGTGGAAAAACTGCATTTTTTTAAAAAAATACTTATTTTACCAGAAAAATTTATTTTGTTCTCATACCATGTTCTAGAAAATATGTAAAATGAATAATAATGTTATAAAATTCAAAATTAAGTTAATACTATTCATAACAGCTAGTCCATAATAATATTAGAACAATATATCGTTGTTTAGTGATACCCAGTATTGTGTACTACACACTCTATCGAGAAAGGTCGTGATTGCGTGTAATGCAAGCCAAGTCGGGCTTGCGTGTTGTTAAAGACTCGTTTGTTGTTGCATATTACAAAATCCAACCATATTTCATTTATACATTGAATATATATATATATATACACTCAATGTTGCATAGAATAACTAATATCAAACAAACTTGAAATTGTGTGTAACACGATCCAAGAATAGTGTTGCGCATACTGCAACCTAATATGTTGTTGCGTATAGGACAAGATAATCTTGGTGTAGAGTAAAATAGAATATATGAAAGAAATTAAAATGAATATATCTCATATAATATCAGGGTGTTACAATATGTGGCATGATTCTCATCTATTTGAGATACGTAGAGATGCTTAGATCTCCAATATTTGGCCCATATGCATTCACAAAATCTTTAATTCCCTTTTTCTTCTTCTTTATATGTACTGGATCTATATAGAGATCACTTTTAAGATACATGATTTGATTTTCACACCATGTTGTTTCTTAAAATTAATCGTTCTTCTAGAAAGAAGTAAAGACCCACATCTCTCATGTCATCTCGATTGGTGTGGGAAATAAACATTTAAAGAACTATATATGGCTTGATTATCATCTATATAGATATTTAGAGATGTCTAGATCTCTCATATTGGGATCAAACATTATAAAAAACCCTTTTTTCCTTAAGTAATAATCATAATCTTTATATGGAATGTTTAATAAACTATATATGGATTGATTCTTTCCCTTAGAAAGTCACGTAGTGACAGTTGTGTTTTATCCCTTAGTCTAGCTACAACAAGTCATTCTTTTCACATTGTTTCACCTTTGTCCTTACCACATGATGTTAAACTACATGGAAATCTAACACCCCTATTTTTCTTTTTTGTCACCTTTATATTATAAAAGAATCCCTTACTGCTCCTTGTTTCTCAAAACGAGCATAGCTCACATGTTCTTAAGAATTGGGTAAAGGGATTCTTTATATAAATAAGGTGTCTCAATTTCTTATGGGGATATTAATGTCCTCACTGCATGACCTAAAACTGTATAGTACAATGTCCTCACTTCATGACTTAGAACTGCATAGTATAATTTACTCTTTGCATGTCATTAAACCACACATCACAATACTAATTCAAATTGAAACTAAGAAAGTATCCATTTTACATATGAGTCAGGTCTATGTAAAGGACATCAAACTCATTGACAATAATGATTCATATATTTCTTGTGTAACTTGGGAATAACCTATTGATCTAGTGTTGTTTTCACCAACACAATATTTTATTAAAGGGGGGAGATAGTTGAGAACAATACTCAATCTCTTTGTGATGATTTTTATGTTCATGAATTCCCTTATATGTATTTCTAATGATTTTACATTGAGTGTATTTTTGGAAATTAATATTATTTATTAATCTATTTTGGAATAATATTTAAGTGTTTTAATACACATGGATTATTTGGAAAAGTATTCAAAAAACACTCTAGCTAGTCCAGGAAACACTGTTCATGCTCTACATATTTGGAAATCACCTTAATGTGTTCCAGAAACACGGTTCATACCCTAAGTAGAAGAGCGTAGTGTAAGGATGGAATCTTTCGGTTATGGGATACCAAAAAAGTATGGTTAAGGAACCATACGTGATAGAAAAAATGTATGGATGAAGAAACCTACATTTGGAAGGAACCTTACGTTTGGAATATCATAAAAGTATTGAATAAGAACCCTACATTAGTATGGAATTTCATGTTTGTTTCTCAAAAGTATGGTTCTAAAACCATACATTTATAAACAACCATACGTCGGATCATGTACCTTGTGTTTAAATGATGATAAAAGTATGTATAATATAACATAAGTTTGAAAGTTGAAGGGAAAATTTTGGATGGTCAATCTTATTTTTGAGATTAACCATACGTTTGAGATCAACCTTATGTTCGAAGAATGGATCATCAAATATTATTTTCCTGATCAACTTTACGTTGTGAACCTTACGTTTATAGAATGTATGCTATACAGTTTACCCATATGTTTGGCATCAGAGATTTAAATTTAAATATTATTGTGCAATGGTCTTTATGCAGGTTATTGGGTAGATTTCAGGCCAGATTAAAATCCTGATTATTATACACGTATTTGACTGATTCAAAGATGTTTATTTTTTATTCAAAGGATCGATTTAATAGGAAATTTTTATGATGAATATTATGGGGAGTTATGGATGCTCTGTTATTTAAGCTTTTGAATATCTCGATTCAAATGAGACTTTTTTGGATATAAATATGAAAGGAAAATAATTGTATTTATTATATATTTCTATGTGATTTTGAATTACAGTATGTGTGATGGATCATTGAGAAAATTTTAGATGAATAATCTCTTTAGTTTTTCACTACAGTTTTACAAAGATATACGAGTCACACAGATCTGCTACTACCATGATCTATCAAACTCTGTTTTCAAAAGAAGAAGAAACACATTGAAGATTCTTCATTTCTACATCGATGATCTATTGTGAATACAATATTTTTCAGGTTTCCAAATTTATTTCTATATCTATTGAAACTAGATCGGCTCATAACTACATCTAATAGAATAACATATTTTCTAAAGACGATGATTACTCGAATTTCAGTTGCATTCTCTTGAAACTCTGAAGAAATATTAGAATGTATTTCAATAAAAATAATCTTTCTATTCGGAGTATTTGGCTTCTCATACCAAGTATTGTATTTGGTTCTTTGTATGAATCTGAAGGATTTTCTTTATCCTTAATATGTAATGGTGTCTACTTCCTACACTCAGTTGTGGATGGTCTATTAATAAGAGGACTAGATAGTGAAAATCACCAAGATCATGGAGTAGAGCATTGGTGGAGTGGACTAGGGGCCTTCAGTTCCTCAAACAACTATATATCCTTGAGTTCTTTAATTGTTTATTTTCTTCTACATAAAAAATTTAATAAATGAAAAAGGACCTGCTCTGTTATCATCATGATTCGGGAGAAATTTGTAAAAGGCACAATTCACCCCCCCCCCCCTCATGTGTGTATTTTGAATAACATAGTCCAATAATTTGTATTAGAGGTGGTTCTTTTGGTAAATCTATAACTCGATGAATGTTTCTTATTATACAAAGCACAATGGTTGATACACGAGATGGTATGTTAGTGGTTTGAGAACCCTACTTCAACAGTGAAAATTATCGATGCTAGAAATAATGGATGATCATTTATTTAAATAACCATGGATACATAGTCTACTCAAAAATTCTAACTCCCTATGTTATTCTAGGGAAACCTGAAATGTGGAGTGATGATACAGAAGTAGAGTATGACATAAACTTGAAAGCTATGAATGCCATCATCTGTGGTCATGGACCAGATGAATTAAACAGAGTTTCTCAGTTCCTGGATTCTTTTAAAATGTGGCCGACGATTTTAGTTTCCTCTGAAGGTACTGAAAATGTCCTAAAGATGAGTTATGCCACAGTTAACATGAAATTTAACACATTCGGAATGTTTGAAGGAGAATGAATCACCCAGATGAATGGAAGGCTTACGGAAATTGTTAATAACATCACTACCTTGGGAGATCCTATCAAAAAAGCAGATCAGACCCTGAATGTTCTAAGAGTAATACATCCTATGTGGAATGGAATTTCGGATGCTATTAGTAAATCCTCAAAAGTCAAAGATCTTACAATGAGAGAGTTAATTGGAACTCTTATGATGCATGAAGTAGATATATAAGATGAAGCAAATAGTTAGAATATTTTAGTCAAAAATAAAGATACTGCATTGAGGGTAACATCTCAAAAGAAAAGAAGAAGAATAAAAAATGAAATCAAAGTGAAATTTGGAAAATATGATTCATCTGATTTAAGATGTGGAACTGGCTCAACTAGCTAGAATGTTCAGTAAATCTTACAGAAATATGAATAGATTCCAAAAATCACTTAAAAGGGATGAGAAAAGAACAATACGAATTCAGATGCTATGAATGCAAAAAGTAAAGTCACATTAGACCTCAATATCCTCAATATAAAGGAGAAAAGAAAAAGGAATTTTTCAAAAACAACGATTGTGAGTAGAAAGAAAAAATAGAAATTAATGCTACATGGAGTGTTTCTAAAGACTCCAGCAGCTCATCGATGTCTGACTCGGAAAAATAAGAATCAAATCTGAAAACAAATATGTTCTTTATGGCCGAAGCTGATGAGGTAGAATCTTATTGATCATCTAATTCTGATTCTAGTTCTAGTTGTTCAAACTATAAACATAGAGCCTACAATAATATGATGGAAGATAAATATGATTCTTTATTTAAGAAACATAAATAACATAAAAATATTCATACTGTTGTTTTAGGAGAAAGAGGTACTCTACTAAAACAAACTCAAGGTTTAATTGAAAAATATAACTAATCAAACAAAAACTGTACAGATAATGAAAGTAAAATAAAAAAACTTTAAAAAGAATTAGAAAAATAAACAAGTGAAGATCTTATTTTTATAGAAGTATAAAATACAAAAAATAAAATACATGGAACAAATGTGATTAAAAATTAATGATATAGAATAGGTAGTAAGGGTGAAAAACATAAACTGCATAAGAACTATTTTTTCCCATGTAAAAAATTTAAATTTTTCTACTACTGTGGAATAATAGGTTGCATACCTAAAAACAATTATTTAAGGAAACCACGAATAAGTGGGATTAAGAAAGAATTTTTTTCAAGAAGTTTGTATTATTCTATTAATTATAGAAAAATAATGAATGTCTGGATTCCGAGGTCTTTGCTGGATAACACCGCTATACTCAACAAAATATGGGTACCAAACAGAACATTGATTCTACATCATTGTAGTAAGAAGGTCACAGAAGACGAATTGAAATATCTTATATTTATCATGGTTACTCCATGAATATCTGTGGAAATTCATCGAACGTTAAAACATTAACTCAAAAAAATGGTGGTCTAGTCACATTTGGTGACAATGCCAAAGGTAATATTTTTGGTAATGGTACTATTGGAAATCCAGAAGCTATCTCAATCAATAAAGTACCCTATGTACAAGTATTGAAACAAAACCTGATAAGTATCTCTAAACTCTGTGATGATGGTTATTTTGTTTATTTTTCTAACAACAGTTGTTCTATTTTTAAAAATAAGTTTATTTAATATAGAGGACCGAGAACTGATAATGTTTACACCTAGGAATTAAATTCTTTGTGTAAAAAAAGTAAACTACTTAAGTTCTATGATAAATTAATCTTGGATGTCGCATAGAAGACTTGGACATTGCTATCTATATGCTTTACATAAGTTATATAAGAAACAATTAGTTTCTTATTTTCCTAGTCTCAAATTGGAATTTGATAAATTCTATGATGCATGTCAACTTGGCAAGCATCACAAATAATCATTCAAATCTATTGACAAAATTGCTACATCTAAACCTCTAGGAAATATCCATATGGATTTGTTTGTACCTTCAAGAATAGAAATATTGGATGGTAAATTTTATGTATATTATTTAGTTGATGACTATTCAAGATTTACATGGATTTATTTTCTAAAATATAAAAATGAAGCTTCTATGATATTTCTATGTTTTTGCTAAGTTTTCCAAAATAAAAAAGATTCTAAAATAGTTTCATTAATATGTGATCATGATGGACAAATTGAGAATTTAGAAGTTGATTCTTTTCTCTCAAATAAGGGTATTAAACTGACATTCTATATACCAAGAACACCTCAACAAAATGGAATTGTTGAAACAATAAATAAGATTATTCAAGAAATGGCCAGGACTATTCTAAATGAATATAGTCTTCCTACCTATTTTAGGGCCGAAGCTGTAAGTACTACCTGATATATAATGAATAGAGTTTTTATCCGACTAATTTTCAAAAATACACACTATGAAATCTGGAATAACAGAAATCCTAAAGTAAATTATTTTAATGTTTGTGGATGCAAGGATTATACCTTAAACACCAAGGAATCACATGGTAAGATTGATCCAAAATATAATGAAGGTATTTTTTTAGGATATTCTGCAAAATCCAAATCTTATAGTGTTTTTAATATAAAGTAAATTTTTTTTAAACAATCACTTCAGGTGAAATTTGTTGAATTCGATCCCTTTGAGATAAGGAAAGGCCAAATAGATGAATCTGTCTCTAATGATAACATGAGACATGAGAACATAAAAGATGTATTTGAAAAAGAATTAAATAAAATTCAGTCCAATTCATAAGGACATAATATTGATGAACCTACCAGTGTACCACTTAGATAGCCTACAACCCTAAAGAATCACTATTTAGAAAATATTATACAAGACCAAGACACTAGAATAAAAACCAGAAGAAATGTTGGAAATATTGTTAAATTCTCTACCTTTCTATCCCAAATAGAACATAAGTCATTAGAAGAAGCCTTAGTTGATGAAATTTGGGTGATAGTAATGCAATAAAAACTAAACCAATTCAAGAGAAATTAAGTTTGGAATTTAGTTGAAATACCTCAGAACAATCCAGTTATCGAAACTAAATGGGTCTCTAGAAATAAACTAGATGATCATGGAATAATAACTAGAAATAAAACAAGACTATTAGCTAATGGTTATAATCATGAAGAACGTAAATATTATGATTATACCTTTTCACATGTAGCTAGATTAGAAGCCATTAAGATACATTTAGCCTATGCATTTCATATGAATATTAAATTATTTCAGTTGGATGTTAAGTCTGCCTTTGTAAATGGTTACTTATTTGAGGAAGTTTATGTGGATCAAATTCATGGTATTGAAAATTCAAAAAAACCAGATTATGTTTCTAAACATACTAAACCTCTTTATGGCCTTGAACAAACAATTGGAGCTTGGTATGAAGGATTACGTTATTTTCTTTTAAATAATGATTTTACTTTTGGGATGGTAGATCCAACATTGATTAAGAAAACTGTAAACTCTAATATTTTATTGGTTCAAATTTATATTTATGATGTAATTTTTGGTTCAATAAAAAAAAAATTCATGAGTTTTCATATTTAATGTAAAAAGAATTTGAAATGAGTATGATGGTATAGTTAAATATCTTTTTAAGACTTCAAATTTATCAAAAATATTTTTGAAATGTTATAAATCAAAGCAGATACATTACTGATTTACTAAAAAAATTTGGACCTGAAAACAACAAGACTTATACAACTCCTATTTGTACATATATAAAACATAATTTGCAAGAAACTGGAAAATCAGTTGACAACAAGTTATATAGTGGTATGATTGGTATTTTATCATATATTACTGCTATTATGACAGATATAATGTAGTCAGTATGTCTTTGTTCTATATATCAATCTAATCCTAAAGAATCTCACTTTAGCGATTTCAAAAGAATTTTTAGATATTTAAATGAACTATTTCTCAATGCCTTCTCTATCAAAAAACATCTGATTTTAATTTAATTACATATTTAAATGCTGATTTTGGAAGCTGTAGACTAGAATTAAAAAGCACCACAGGGACTTGTCACTTTTTAGGGAAACCGTTAGTGTCATGGTCTAGTAAGAAACAACACTCAGTTTCCATGCCTATAGGCAATGTAGAATATGTATCTGTAGGCAGTTTTTGTGCACACGTATTGTGGTTTAAAAACACTCTTATGGACTTTGAACTGAATTTTAATAACACACATATTTCATGTGATAACATTAGTGCTATAAATATTTCAAAAAACCCTATTAATCATTCTAGAACAAAGAATATTGATATCAGACATCACATTCTATGAGATCATGCTCTTAAAAATGATATATTCTTAGAATTTGTAATCAATGAAATTCAATTAGCTGATATTTTTTACTAAACCTTACCCACTATAATGTTTGACTTTATTAAGTAGGAGCTAGGTTTATTTATTTTTAAATGAAATTTTAATTTTAAATTAATTATTTTAATTATTCTTTTATTTGTTTCAATAATTACTTCTTTTTAGAATAATTTAAAAACATTATTTGTTCTGCTATAAACATTTTCCACGTATGTTTTTTTTACTTTCAAATAATCCAATAATAACTATGTGCGAAATGACATGGGAATCAAGGATGTGAGAAACCATTTCTAATTCTAAACCCAATCATTTTTCTAAAACCCTTTCGAATAACCACAAAACCCTTACAGCCATCGCCTACCTTCTATTAAATCGTCGAAACCATAAACCTTCAAGACTTTATAGCTTTGAAATAGAAATGGCTAAGAAAAAGATAACTGGGTAAGGTGAAGCTAGTAATGCCAAGCGTCATCACACGATAGAATGCAATATTCTACAGGGAAAATTAATAGACTTGGAATGGTTTTATCAACCGGATCTAATGCTGCGGCTTGCCCTTGAATTTAAAAATCTCGAGCAAACATTACGTGGATAAAATAGGGAGTTTCTATATGAGGTAGAGCTTCATCACTTTTCCAATTTTTTTTAGTTCAGTCATGGTGATATAGAAGACACCATATTTACGAAAATTAATGATCGGGCTTTTTCAATTTCATCTATGGAAATAGCTATAATCATAAAATTCACTCATGATAGAGTTTAACTTTTCAATTTAAATAATATTTGAGATAATTAACAAAAGTAAGAGGACCTTATGTCATTTTCATTTGGTTCTACAAGTATAATAATAATGATAGTGAAGGATCTGGAACTAGATCATAATATTCTTGTTAAGTTTGTGAAAACAAGGATTGCACTTAGTATGTCAGAGATGGAGAATATTTTTTTCCTGATATGTACCTAATGATTTTGATTATGAGTGAAATAAAGTTTAACTTTCCAAAGTATATGGTAAGATGTCTCAACCACTACTATCAACCAGATGCTAGAATGAACTTATATCCCTATAGAAGGTTCATTTAAAAATTACTATTTAAATACGATACGGTGAGTTTAATAAATGACAGAGATATATGTCGTTATAGAAAAACATTTCAATTCTAGAACTCTACGGAATATTGAATTCTTATGTAGTATTGTGAAAGTTATGTTGATGCCTTTTAAAGCCATGGAAAACTAGGAATCATCTCAGGGGGAGAAACCAGCCAAATCTAAAGAAGGAATGGTTGAATCCAGAGTGAGTGAAGTTTCAAAAACATCAATAAGAATGAAATTTGAAGAATTTGATCCATATACTGATGAAGAATGTCACAAAAGAGTTTAGAGGACAATACATAGAGTGGATCAAACTGGTGAGTAGACTGTTCCAACAACTATTAGAGCAACTGAACCTCTTCTAAGATATTGATATATTAGGGAATCACAAGTACAGGAAATTGCACAACAAACAGTTTCTTAAATTGAGGTGACTCTGCAAGTGGAAAATGAAATTGTGCCCCTAACTGCCAATAATAATAGAAATTTGATGTTTCTAGATCTAAATATGCTCTAGCTGTACAGCCTAATGAGATTGTTAAATAGGAATTAGCTAGAGGGGAACTTGTTTTAGAGCATCCATCCTTAGAGGAAATCAAGGAAGAAGATGCTCAAGGGGAGCAAGAACCTAACCCAGTAGAGATACCCTTTGAAATTCATAATGAAATTATTAATGAGGATTTTTATGAGGATGAGTCATTGAAGGACTCATAGGAAGAATCTGCATAGAATCCAATACAAATAGAGGATGAAGAGAAATCAAATACTAAATCTCTGCCTTTAGTTCTGTTAAAACCAATAGAAGTTTAGAATGAGAAAAAAGATAAATGTGCCTCTGAATTTGAGAATGATCTTGTGGAGGATTTAATCCAATAATTTAATAAAGTTCAATTAGAAAATGCTTCTTTGAAAATAGAATTAGAAATCGAGAGGCAATAGTTTCAGAACATGAAAGATAGTTTAGTTTAAAAAATGGAAGTGGAATGTTTTATGAAATAAATGATAGATGAAGTTGGAAAACTGAAATCAGAAATTTTATTGAAATTAGATTTGGAAAAATTCAGAATTTTCATGGAGGAACATTTTCAAACTATCAGGGATAGTCAAGAAGGTACCTCAGGTACTTTGCGTGATCTATAAGGAGATTTCTAGCCATTACAGAAGCAATGAGCAATATGAATGATAGATTGTAGGACTTACAGTGTAATAGTTCTCCCTTATTTGTTCTGTTAGATAATTAAAAGCATTTTGGTGAACTGCTAACCTCAAATGAACCGGGCATCAATTTTCTCTTGAACAAATTCATATAGAAACTGAATCAACTTATAGAGAAGAGAGAGAGGTTACATGAGTTTTTAAGAGTCCATTTTATTGAAGACAATCATTTGAATCAGGACAGAAGGGATCTCGTTGATCAGTTATGTGCTGTAATGATGAAAAGGTTGGGATCATAGATTTCAGAGCTCAAGGAAGTCATTCAGAGGCGCTGAAACCTGTTCCCCAAACCTATTTAGGCCAAACATGATTCTCATTTCCATTATTGTAATTGTAATTACATTTATGAAAATATTTTTACTTCATGTATATGTGTTATTAACATGTTTGTTGATGCCGAAAAAACCCCTCGTAGCTCCCGGAGGAAGTTACGGAATGACAAAGCGAAGTCATATATGGAATCAGAGGCCCGATACGGAGGCCCGGGAAGTGGTGCGGGAAATAAAGGAGGATCCGCGTGCAAAATTGTTCTACACGCAAAGTGCTCCCGGGATTCACGGAATTGGACCGGTGAGGTGCGCAATAATTGCGCGCCCCGGTTCGCCGCAGAAAGATTTTGCGCGCAAGCGGTTCCCGGCGTGGAAAACATCACACGCCGCCTGGATTTCGTGCTGGAGGTCGCCTATAAATATAAGGGGACCCCGAACGGTTTGGGGGTTGAGGAATCCGAAGCGACTATCCTGTGAGAAATTCGGCTCCCCCCGCGTGAAAGATGACATCTAGGTAATCCCAAATTCCGCGCAACCTTGCCCCAGAGTTCGCCTTTGCGCGCAACTCCACCGGCTTCAGTGAATTTTTCCCTTCCCCCGGTTTCTCCACTTCCGCGCAATCGGTGGTTCGTGCGCGCAATACCCTGTCGTGCGCGCAAAACCTTGCGCGTAATTTCCTCTTCGTGTGCAATTCTGTTTCTCCAATTGCGCGTTGTCCTGGTGTTTTGCACGCAAATCTTCCTTATTGCGCGCAAAGCCCAGGACCCCTCACCTTGACGCCCCTTGGCTGCCCCCCTACACCGACACCTGATGTCTTCCGTGCCAGGCATGCGCGCCATGCGTTGTTTTCCCGCACGGCCTTCCAGGATCGTGCGCAGTAACCTCAAGGTCCATTGGGCCGTGTTTCCCGTTGTGTTTCTTTGCCTTATGCTTCTCCGCATAGGCACACTAACGGCTATTGCTTCTTCGCATAGCCACGCTAACGTGGACCCCCTGGTGGTTCGCCCTGCGGCACCCCTTCTCCATGGCCTTGCTGATGCCTTCCCTTCCACAAGGGGTAGAGGGCATTGGGAATGTAAGCCCTAGGGGTGTGGAGTGAACCCACCTCATCCATGCTGTCGGATGTAAAACTGTTAAGCACCTCGTCCTTAACACAAGACGTTAAACTGTGGTCCGACCCCACGCTTCGCACGCAGGGTCCCCCCAGCTCGGACATTCATTACGCCACTCGTCTCCACGGGAATGGACTCTTCCTCACATGGAATGATATCATCCTTGTCAGAGCGGCGTTTTTCCGCAGGGGAAGGGCCGCCTTAGAGCATAAGCCCCTAGCCTTTCGTACAGATGATAGCACCCGTGCACCTCCATACTCCCCCTACCAAGGCCATTGGAGTACTTTCCCACTGCGCTTTGTCGCACCACGGGCCTCCACCCTGGAGTAAGCCCCGACACCAAGGGCCACTAACCACGCGTAAGCCCCTGTTTCCTCTTTGAGCCGCTCAACGCGTCAGCCCCATTCCACTTCTCACGGACGCACCCTTCGCGACATGATCATCTGATCCCTGCTGCATCTTGTTTCCCACACCGAGCATGACTCATGTGGACTTAGAGTGCGTATCGACCATGACATCCACCTTGGGCTGCCTCAGAGCGTAAGCCCCATCCCAGCGAACTACGTGGACTTTGATCCGTGCTAACGCATGGTACGTAGGAAGCCTGCATGAGGTTCAATCCCACCACCCGGTCATCCCGACCTCTCCATGTCAGTTCCCTGGCCACCATGGGCCGCCTCAGAGTGTAAGCCCCAAATCATTCGTCACGCATGACGTTAATCTATATTTCTTCCCGCATGATGTTAAACTGTATTCCTTCCCGCATGACGTTAAACTGTATTTCGTCCCGCATGACGTTAAACTGTATTTCGTCCCGCATGACGTTAAACTGTATTCGGTCCTGCATGACATTAAACTGTATTTCGTCCTGCATGACGTTAAACTATATTTTGTCTCACATGACGTTAAACTGTATTCCGTCCCGCAGGACGTTAAACTGTATTCCGTCCCGCAGGACGTTAAACTGTATCTCCTCCCGCATGACGTTAAACTATATCCCTCCCTCTTGGGCTGTTTCAGAACGTAAGCCCCATGTTTCACTCCACCATCCATCCTGATCCTTACCCGGGCCGCCACATCCCGGTGAGATCATGCCACACTTTCCAACTCCATGATATATGGGATGCCGCCCACGCACTGGCCCCAACATCGGTGTTCCCCCTAGGGATCCTTCAACCCGATCCATCTCCGGAAGACGTTAAACTCGCGACATACCCCGTGTTAAACATGGGAAGCCGAGGAAAACCTCAGATGGTACGCACTCCCCGCGTTCGATGTGGGATGCCTCGGGCTTCCGCGCCCTCGAGAAGCCCTGTGATGAGGGACTAAAGACAGACATGCCGATGATGCCCCAACGTGACCATTCTCCTCACTGCAGGTTGCTGTCCCGACAAGACCCCTTTGGAGCGTCTTGACGGAAGCAGCGTAATTAACCGGCATCCATGTGGATATGGCTCCGGGAATGAGCTTCACGAACCCGTCTTAAATATATGAGGGAGACCCGGACTAGGTGACGTGCTCCGAGGAGGAATCCACAGAAGGAAGAACCGACATCCCATCATCCCGGTTTCGATCAAGGAGCAGACATACCTGAACAAGGAACAGATGACGCCCGCCTTTGGAAAGAGGGAATGCGGGGCCACAAGCGGCGCGCCCTCCCTAGCAGACGGACGCGCGCGCGCCCCGGCGAAAGCGTCGGAAACAAAAAATGGTGAACCCGACGTGAAGCTATTCTCCTCAACATGTGGAATGGTAGCTGTTGGAGAATCGGAATAATGTCATGTCACCAGGTCCGGGTAACCCCGACCGGGATGTGAACCCGCTAGGGGTCGAGACCGTCAGGACGTTGACTACTCCGTTCTGTGATGTCGTCAACATGGATCCCTCTCACCGACCATGGAAGACAGAATGACGCTATGCCTTGGTTGTTGATCTCCTTTCCTGTTGATACTAACAGGTTCATCTCCCTGTTTCCAGGAATCAGATCACTGCATTCGGAGCTCGATCGCCACCTGCCCACTGGCGCAGGGGCAGGGGCAGTACCGACGCGGCTACCCCGCGCGGTCCCACCTATCCCACGGTCACTTCGACTTCGACCGCCGTAGCAGCCAGGCGCTTGCGCCCCCTCTCCCCGTCAGAAATCATCCAACGACGGGTGATCAATAACCTGGTTTGTAGGTATGATGAGGAAGGGGCCATCCCCACCAGGGGAATGGCCCGCTTGGATCCAGAGGCGGCCGCGCCTCACCACCATCGCCACCCTCGAGGGCCGCGCAGGGAGCCGCCACTCCCCACGCCAACGTTCAACCGCTTTAGGAGCCTATACCCTGAGCGTTTTGACACATCCCTCCCCTACGCCAATGAGGTGGGGGATGTTCGGGTCCACCCGATCGGAGATCCATCACAGGGGTTAACGGAAAGATCCCCCGCTAGGCCGCACCGACGCCGCCGCCCGACTCCCCTAGCCGAGGAGTAAGCAATCTTCATGCCCGCACCATCGGCTCTGTCCCATCTGACTGGACACCAGTGTCAGGTGCGAGTGGGGGAGAATGCTTGTCCTGGGGCACTAGCATCAGCAACCATCATGGCCCCAACCACTGCTGACTCCCGTTCCCATATCCTTGCGCATGTTGAGTAGGGGCAGCCGCGTGCCCAACTGGGATCGAAACCCCGAACGCCCTGCAGGCAGGTTGGGTCGAATCTCCCGGTCGCGGACACTGGCAAGGGCCACTGCGGAACGATCTACGGTAGTGCCGCCCACCATGAAGGCTCATTCTGTGCCACTGATCTGGGAAGCCGAAAGCATCTTCGCGACGGCTATGGTCCAGTTATGACTCCTTCCAGCACCCAATGCATGGGGTATGAGGTCACTCCCCCTACCGCTGGTCGCGAGCATGGAGCCGTCGTGTGTCCAGTCGCTCACTCACATGGAGTTCCTCCCCATGTCCCTTTCGACATCTGTCCTGGTGCTTCTCACACCCCGGCCTTTGGTCCCCTCTGCCCCAGCTCTATTGTGGCCGGGGGACCCCATGAAGAAAGTCATCCTTACCCTGAGGAGCTACCCAGGGGCAGGAAGGTCGGGCATCTTTGTCGTCGGAGGAATGTCAGGGGAGTCAATACGGGAATCAGACCAGTCTGTTTCTTGGATTCTGAGGTAGAGTACGAATAGACGATAGAACCTCCCCCCCAACCTTTCGAGTTGAGGGAAGGGATGGGGATGTGGCGCGTCAGTCTCATACTCCCCGAATGCGATATGCGTATGATTCCCTCCTCCCTTCGAAGGTATATCCAGGAGGACGAGGACTTGGCATACCGCTAGGGATCAAGCCCGCAGTTTCCGCTGATCTCCTCGGAAGCACCTCCTGCCCTTGTTAGGGAGGGTGAGGAACTTATCTGGGGACTGACGGAAGGATCACGAGGCGGAACACCCTCGGCAAGCACCGACGTTGTGACAGGAGGCCCATCCACTGGCCCAACCTATCGCGACGTGGCGGCCAGGGCACTACAACCCCAGGAGGATGACCTAGGGATCAGCAGCTAATTGGCATGTTCTCCGTGTTCCCCGCCGGACAGCCCACCGCCCCGATGGCCTGCATCGGCGCCATTTCCAATTCCCCGACTTTCCTCGGTGGACGAGCAGGGGCGGCAAGTTCCGGACCCCGAGCCGGAGACGTGGAGCTTCTAGACCGTTTTTGCAGCGGGCCACTTCCCTGAGAAGTTTTGGCCGGTCGCGGAATCAGGTTTTGATGTACCAGACTCACTCACCCCAGGAGAGTTTGAATGCTTCCGCCAGATTCTTCGGGTGACTCACTCTAGCCTCCGTCATCAACTAGCGCCTTATCCTGGGATCCAGGCACATCTCGAGGAGATTGGTGAGCAGTGTCGTCAGGTTGACCTAGCAGCACTCCCCGCGGTCCGGCACCCCGAGTCGCTGGGCCTCCAGGAGGCCCTTCATCAACAATGCATACAGATTTTTCAAGTACTCCGCAGAGTTATTGAGGAGGCCACACCCCACGTGCATGTTCGTGGGTGGGGGAAGTACGCTTCTCTTCTCTTCTGTGCGATCTTCCGGCAGCCCGATCCACTGGGCGACCCTGATAGAACGTCGCCAAGGGCAGTGGCGGTCAACATGGTTGAACCTTCAGGTGAGGGAAACATTATGGATCCCCTCGACGAGGACTCACCCCCCGAGTACAGGCCGCTACTGGACCCATCTGGGAGGATTACCCGCCAACAGAGGAGCCTCCTAGGTCTTCCTGTACCCACTGAGGCATTGTCACTCGGCCGAAACATCAGCAATGGTAAAGAGCCTGCCAGGTCTGTCAAACTCACCGACCCATCTTCCCTAGTGCCGAAGGCAGAGGAAGATCCCGAGAGGGCCACGTTACGCCAATAGCTAGCTGAGGAAAAGAGGCTGGTTGATGATCTCTTGGCCGAGCGCATTGCAGAGCGGCGGCCTGTCTACGACGACCCTAGACCAGGACAGCAGGGGCAGGATCATCTACACCTTGCTGAGATTCCCCCAGGAAACCGTGGTCGTGTCATGTTCGCCGACAGGGGAGACACTGGATCCCATGGCAAGAGGGCACGATATGTTTCGCAGAACCCTCCCGAGCAGCGAGGCAACCTGGGAGACCATGCTCGGTTTCCTCCCGCCGTTCCGAGAGTCACTCTGCCAGCTGCCCCCCGAGCCGTTGAGAGCAACTATCGTATTGAAGAGCCTGGTAATGCGCTTGTGGTTAGAGATCCCCGTCAGGATATGAATCCGCATCCGGATGATCTGATGGAAGTACTCATCGCTCGCTTGGAGGCCCTGGAAACCCGACAGGTGGCGATCCCACCGGATGGAAAGCCGTACCCCACATGGGTGGATGACATTCCGGCCCCTCCAGGATTTGGGAACCCCACGTTCGCCCCCATTAATGGGACCGGAGACCCGCAAAACACTTGGACCACTTAAACTCGAGGTGCGGGCCTATGTTAGGGACTCCGGCGTAGCAGGAGGCTACCAAGTTCCGGTGCATCATTCAGACACCGGAGGGACCAGTGTTCGTTTGGTACAGCCATCTCCCTGTTGAATCAGTGACTAGCTGGGAGGACCTTCGTCGGAAATTCCTCTACCAGTTCAGTTCCACAACCCGGAATACAAACATTTCAGACCTCTTCAGGTGCAAGCAAAGGCCCGAAGAGCGAGTCGCGGACTTCGTCGCCCGGTGGAAGGGGCTCACGAACTCCCTTAACATGCCAATGACTCAGGAGAAATTACTGACAATGTGGGTGGGGAACATCAAGGCGGAGTTGGTTCCTTCCCTGATCACGTAGAATTACCCTGGAGGGTTCTGGGACTTCTCGGACAAGGCTCAGCACCTCGAAGAGGCCCTGCAACAGGCCAGTCAGGCACGCCCGCTGCCTCCTGTGATCTCGGCAAGGACAGCCGCCACAGCCGAGCCCACCGCTGTGGCGCAGATAGAGGCCCCCAGACAGCTAGAGTTGCATCCGGTGAGGCCAGCTCATCAGGCTCATAGGGGTCCACCCCCACAACCTCCGGCCCAACAGCGACCGCCTTAGAATTGGCAGGCGCCTCCACGTAACGCACCGCCGCCACCTAGGCAAGGTAATCCGGTTCCTCCTCCTCGGCATGCTCCACCGGCCCCTGGCAATGGTCATCCCCCAAGAGTTACCATTCTAGGAAGAAGGGATCGGGCTTACTCGTTTGGCGAGGCACAGATCACCAGTTATTTCTGTAGTGCCTTGGAGCAGAGGATCGTGCGACTGCCTGAGTGCCGGAAGCTAGAAGAGGCGTGTCTCACGGATCACCCCAACTAATGCCCTTATCACCAGTTCTTGGGACACACCATCCAGCAATGCTATGTGTTCAAGGACTGGATCCAAGACCAGATTGACAACAACATAGTCAGTTTGGGCCCAGCCCCGACATAGGTGGCAGGTGTCTTCGTGGGATCAGATGGCAGTAGTGACGATGGGGATGGGTGGGAACAGGTTTCCAACCGTGGGTCCCGGAAGTATAACGACTGGATGGCCCGCAGGATGGTCTCCCGTGCCCATGGCATCATCTGTGCCCGCCTGGACAAGCCAGATCCCTCGGAATCCACGAGCGCTGCTTTGGCACTGTCATCCCAGCCTACTTCTTCCCAGAAGAGCAAGCGGCGGCACAGGAAGAAAGAACGCGCCCTTCCGTTGTCATCGTCTTCTCGCACACTTGGCGATTTCATGCCCCAGGGAATGGGGATCCCTCCGAGACCCCGTCCGGTAATGGATGACTCCTCGCCCGAGAGCCCGGGGTAAGATTCGGTTAGCACCGTAGAGTTGGTAAATCCCTTCGTGGATCCCAACGATGAGGAGCGCCGGCTGAACCTCCCCGAGAGCCCGGGGTAGGCTTCGGTTAACACCGTAGAGTTGGTAAATCCCTTCGTGGATCCCGACGACGAGGAGCGCCGGGTGAACCTCCCCAATGTCCCCAGCCGTCACCAACGTCGGCGGAGCCGTGGCTACGTAAATCGCCGGGGCACGGCGGTCGTCACCTCCAGTCAGGTCGTGCACGCCACCGAGACCAGGAAGCAGGCCCGGTGTAGATAGAATCACCCGCGGCTCCCTCATCCGGTGACAACGGGTTCGCTTCCACCACCGTTTGTGTTGCTGGATCGGGCGGAATCACCTTGCCCGCGTCGCGACCAGCCCATCCCTACCACTGGCCGACAACGGCCTTCCGGTCCTAGCATAGCAGCCACCTCCTGGGCTTCATCTGGCGAACAGCGGGACATGCCTAGTACCAGTCAGTCACCGGTCCCGCCAGCAGGGCCCGTCATGCCCCCAATCGCAGAGCGACCTCCTGTAAGCAGAAGCTCGCGTTTGGTGCAAAAGTATGATGACCTAAAGAATCTGGCCGGCATTCTGGCAAGGATTTCCATCCTTGAGGCCCTCCGCCTATCATCTGAGATGCGTGAGGCGCTCTCCGAGGCTCTGAGGAGCCCCCTCCAGTTTGAAATGGAGGTAGCATCCGCAGAAACCATCCACACTGAGGTGATTGAGGACGCCGAATGTCAGGCGATTATATCATTCTCTAGTGAAGATGAAGACCCTCCCATACAGGGGAACATTCACCCGCTGTACATCACCGGCCAGTTCAATGGCGTGGAGGTCCATCGCTGTCTCGTCGACACGGGTTCTGGGATTAACCTGATCCCAACTCGGACACTACGAAAACTGGGGTTGTTCGAGGATGATTTAATTTCCTCCGACCTCAGAATCCAGGGGTATGAGAGGACTGAGAAAACTCCACTCGGCATGATTAGTCTGAAGACCCAGTTCGGCGGCTTAATTGCCAATACTGAATTCATGGTTGTCTCTCAGGACACTGCCTACAACGCGTTGGTGGGAAGGCCGTGGCTCCATCTTCACGCAGCGGTTCCCTCATCATACCATCAGTGCCTCAAATACTCCCTTAAGGTTCGAGTGGGTGTTCTCCACGGAGATGCCTATCCTTTTTCCTCTGGTTATGCTCGTTACGTGGACGCTGACTATTACAAGAGCAAGGACAAGCAGATCCTGGCAGGTGAGGTTGTTCCTGCGGCTTTCACGAGCGATCCCTGGGTAGGTTTGGATGACGCATATATCCTCCCAATCCATCGGTTGGAGGCCACAACTCCCGACATGGAAGAGTGATTTGTTGTCTTGGGTACCGGAGGAATTCATATTTCTGGGTCTATGTGACGGCGGGAAATCACCTCGTACTCTTACACCAACCAGGCCCGGGTGATCCCCGAGCCTCCTACCCCCGTACGATATCGGGACGTTGGGCTTATGGCAACGTCAGTACGTCATACGTTCATGTTTCACCGAGTTGGGATCGACCGGCGCAAGCCAACGCGACACCACTGCTTCGATGTCATAAGGCGTGGCCCCTTGGGTCGTAGGCCGGATGGGATTGGATCAACCACCTTTGTCCCTACGGTCTCCGCGGTGCATGAGTCTCCCTTCGTGACGACCCCTGCCGGCCAAGACGGTGCTAGCTCCCCATCAGGGTCGAGCAACCCTGAGAAGGCTCCCCCCGTGGACGATCCTTCCACAAGAGGAGAAGGCAACATGGAGGATGCTCCTCCTGCCTTTGTGGAGGGTGTCTCTTCCACGGTCGACGAGCTCGTACAGGTGAACATCGGTAGTGAGGCGGATCTGAGACCCACATTGGTCAGCGCCGCTATGCCTCCCGAGGAACGACAACAGTAAATATGCTTCCTTAGACATCACTGTGATGTGTTTTCCTGGAGTTATGACGAGATGTCGGGACTGGATCCCCAGGTAGTCATCCACCGCATTGGCCTCCCAGCAAACCATCGCGGGTTCAAGCAGCCTCACAGAAAAATGCACCCCATTCACGGTGCCATGGTTGAGGTCGAAGTTGATAAGCTCATTAAAGCCAACTTCTTTAGGGAAGTCCAGTTCCCCAGGTGGCAAGCCAACATTGTGCCCGTCAGGAAGAAGAACGGGCAGATTAGGGTCTGCATCGACTTCCGTTATCTTAATCGCCACTATCTTAAGGATGTCTTTCCCATTCCCGTGACAGAACTGTTGATCGACGTAATGGCCGGGTTTCAAGCCCTCTCCTTCATGGATGGGTACTCCGGGTATAACCATATCCGGATGGCCCCCGAGGATGAAGAGTTCACTACCTTCAGGGCCCCCCAGGGAACTTTCTACTATCGGGTTATGCCCTTCGGCTTGAAGAACGTGGGTGCCACCTATCAACGGGCTATGCACCGCATATTCAAGCCAATCCTCGGGACGCTGGTGGATTGCTATGTAGATGACATGGTGGTCAAATCTCATCAGCGCCAGGACCATCTGAAAGACCTTGAGAAAGTGTTCGGTTTGCTCCGTTCTCATCACTTGAAGATGAACCCGTTGAAGTGTGCCTTCGGGGTCACATCCGGAAAGTTTCTTGGCTTCATCGTCAGGTATGGAGGTATCGGGATCGACCCCGAGAAGATCAAGGCCATCAGTCATATTCCTCCGCCGAGTAATATTCGGGAGCTCCGAGGCCTCCATGGTTACTTAGCCTACATACTCCGATTCATTGAGAATCTGGACGGAAAGTGTAAGCCATTCTCTCGGCTCATGAAGAAAGGAGCCGCCTATGGGTGGGATGAAGAGTTTCAGACCAATTTTGAGGAAATCAAGCAGTATCTGCTTCAACCTCCGGTCCTGATGCCACCCGTTCCTGGAAGGCCGCTGGTCCTTTATGTGACCGCCCTGGAGCGATCCCTCGGCACCCTTCTCGCCCAGAAAAACAACGAGGGAACAGAGAATAGACTCTACTACCTCAGCTGCATGCTCCTCGATGCGGAAGTTAGATACTCTCCCATCGAGATGTGCTGCCTGTCGCTCGTATTCCCCGTACAAAAATTGCGGCACTACTTGCAGCACCATGAGGTGCAGCTGGTCTCTCGGGTAGACCCGTTGAAATACATCCTGAGCCGGCCTATGTTGACCGGCCGATTGGCACACTGGGCGGTGATCCTCCAGCAGTTTGACATTAGGTTCGTACCTCAGAAGTCCATCAAAGGACAGGCATTGGCAGACTTCTTAGCTGCTCATCCAACCTCTACAGACCAGCCGCTGGATTTGGGCTTTCCTAATGAGGCAATCCTCTCAGTCGATCACGCCACCCCATGCTGGCAGATGCACTTTGACGGCGCCTCCCGAAGCCCTACCGGTAGAAGGCTCAACGATCCTAGGCATAACAGAGTGGGAATGAGTAACGTTTTCATCACCCCAGAGCAATCCGTTCTTCCATATTCTTTCTTGTTGTTAGAGGGCTGCACCAACAATGAGGTAGAATATCATGCCCTCATCACCGGCCTCGAGTTGGATCTAGAGGTTGATGTACCCCACCTGTATGTAAAAGGGTACTCTAAGATAGTCATCAAGCAGTTTAACGGTGACTACGCTGTCAGGAAGCTAGAACTCGTGTCGTTGCTGGAGTGCACCCTCCATCTAATGGCTAAGTTCCCCTCCCAACCAGATGTCGTTCACGTTCCCCAATCGTAGAATAGTCGAGAAGATGCTTTGGCCAGCCTGGCCACATCACTCGCGGAGCCCGAACAGGATGACCTAGTCATCCACGTGGCGCCCCGAAGAGTCATTGCTCCTGTTATCCCGGAGGGCGGTCATGTCCCGCGAGTGAACCATCTCACCGCTGGTGCCCCTGCGTCAGAACCCGTCGGGGTTTTAGGCATGGTGATCGAGACAGTCCCTGACTGGAGGACACCCTTGGTTGAATACTCCGGCACGACAATCTTCCGATGGACCGAGTGGAGCAGGAACGAATCCGGCACCACGCGCCGCAGTTCACCCTTCAAAGCGGTCCTAGCCGTGAGCAGCTCTTTGACAGGCACGGGTTTGATGGTGTTCTCATCCATTGACTTCAAGGAGTTGAGATCTCATAGGTCATGCAGGAAGTGCACGCTCGCTCCTGTGGCGCCCACCAGGCCGGGTTGAAGTTCTCCCACCAGATTCGGAGACTGGGATATTTCTGGCCCTCCATGATCCACGACTGCATCGAGTACGCCAAGAGGTGCCATGCGTGCGAAGTTCATGCTAACTTTGTGCATCGGCCACCGGAGCCTCTCCATACTACTAAGTATTCTTGACCCCTTGCAGTCTGGGGGTTGGATGTCGTAGGGCCTTACCTGTCGGCGACGGCCCGCCAGTGCCGGTTCATCTTAACTGCCACAGATTTCTTCTCAAAGTGGGCAGAGGCAGCCCCGCTTAGGGAAGTCAAGTCTGGTTATATCGCCGACTTTGTGAGCTCTAATATCATCCACCAATTTGGAATACCTCACGGATAACGAAACCAACTTCCGAGCGGCCGAGCTGAAGAAATTGTACGCCATGTACAACATTCTCTCTAACCATAACTCCCGCTATCATGCACAGGAGAATGGACAGATTGAGGTGTTTAACAATACCCTCTCTAACAATCTGCAAAAAATGGTTGGTCAGAACAAGAAGAGTTGGCCGGAAAAGCTCCCCAATGCCCTCTGGGCTTATAGGATGACGACTCGCAGTTCAACCCAGGTGACCCCGTATTCCCTAGTGTACGGAGCTGAGGTCGTCCTTCCCATCGAGGTCCAACTTCCCTTATTGTGCACGGTGGTCTATGACCAGCAAGCGCCAGACAGATTTGCCGAGATCCGTCTAGCCGAACTGGAAGCGTCGGACGAATGTAGGCTTCACGCTTTACATAACTTGGAAAGGCATCAGAGCAGGATGGATCGAGCTTTCGATAAGAAGGTTCGCCTCTGATCCTTCCTGCAAGGTGACCTGGTGTTGGCTCTCAGAGCGCCAATGATTCCCGGCAGGAAACCACCCAAGTTGGAACCCATGTGGGAGGGACCTTTTCTTGCCCATAAGGTCTATCCCAATGGTGCGTATTCCCTGGTGACTATGGATGGTGAGCGTATCACTCCTCCCACCAACGCAAGGTTCCTTAAGAAGTACTTTGCCTAGCCACTATGGTCCAGCATGACCTTAAACTGTATGGTCCAACACGACCTTAAACTGCACTTTGCCCTACATTTGGGCTCTATGGTCCAGCATGACATTAAACTGTATGGTCCAGCACGACCTTAAACTGCACTTTTCCCTACATTTGGGCTCTATGGTCCAGCATGACCTTAAACTGTACGGTCCAGCACGACCTTAAACTGCACTTTGCCCTACATTTGGGCTCTATGGTCCAGCATGACCTTAAACTGTATGGTCCAGCACGACCATAAACTACACTCTGCCCTACATTTGGGCTCTATGGTCCAGCATGACCTTAAACTATATGGTCCAGCATGACCTTAAACTGTATGGTCCAGCATGACCTTAAACTGTGCTTTGCCCTACATTTGGGCTCTATGGTCTAGCACGACCTTAAACTACACCCTTCCCTGCATCTGGACACCATGGTCCGAGCTCTAAGACCTAAAAATAAGACCCATATTTCTTCCAACATGACGTTAAACTGTATTGCCAGAACTACGTCTAGCTTGATTCCCATCCTAACGGGATACGTAGGAACGCCCAGAACTTTCGTCTTTGGGTCCAGCTTGAGGTCTGTTGTCGCGACTGTTTCACCTTTGGGACTTCGACCACAGGGTCGCGTGGCGTGGTGTGAGAGTATGTCCACATCCACGTCGGGTTTGCGATAGCTGCACCCCGCGCACCCTGTCCTCAGGGTTTATCCCTCCTCTGTCCAATGGCGTTTAAAGACGCGTTTCAAGAACTACATGTGGCTTGATTCCCATCCTCATGGGATACGTAAGACCGCCTGACCACCTAGATGTCAGGTCCAGCCCCATCTCTTAGGAGGTCCCACGATCTCCCGGTGCCTAGGGTGTTTAGCATTACGCCCCCTCTTTTTACCAAGGATCCGCCATCTCTTGGACGCTCTCGGAATTAGCCCTCTGACCCTTTCTAGTGGTCTGCTGATGTGCTCAAGGCACTCTGGTCTAGAACTTGGAGTTCCATATTCGACTTAGGCAAGTTCCATCCACTTGCCAAGTTTCGTGTTCCCCTTCATTCGGTACCCCGTCATCCTTCATACCCGGAGGGAACCCCAAGAACGGACTAGGTACAACGCCCAATGTCTCCCCTAGCATCATGGGCCAACTCCCCTGAGGGTTTCAGACAACAAATTGATACAAATCCCGCATTGCGAACATGGTCAGCGGTTGATGATCATTTGTTTGTCCCCATGGCTAACACGACAGGATGATGTGTTGCGAACATGGTCAACAGTAATCCTCAGTCGTCACGCCGGTCCCCCAGGCCCTGAATGTTGGTGGCATGGTTCAGGTCATGTTCCACCCCGCCGTGCGAAGTTGGAATCTCGACACTCCTTGTACTAACCCTCAGTACACCCCCGCACATCAGACAGACCGAGCTGCGTAACAGTGTCTCTCAGGGATCCCACGATCTGAGCGCTAGAGTATGTGCTTGGGTCTCTTCTTTACGGGTTGCGTGCAGCTTGACCTTCATCCCCTTAGGGGAGTGAGGAGTCTCCCAGACATTGCGTTTCGGGCCCAGCATAGCTGGGATCTAGCATCTGCTGCCCCTCCTTGATTGTTGAACCCTCGTAGGCCCCTTTGCCTGAGGATCCTCTCTGTTGGTCCAAACCATATGACCTTAAACTGTGTTGTTGGTCCAAACCATATGACCTTAAACTGTGTTGTTGGTCCAAACCTTATGTACTTAAACTATGTTGTTGGTCCAAACCATATGACCTTAAACTGTGTTGTTGGTCCAAACCATATGACCTTAAACTGTGTTGTTGGTCCAATCCTTATGACCTTAAACTGTGTTGTTGGTCCAAACCATATGACCTTAAACTGTGTTGTTGGTCCAAACCATATGACCTTAAACTGTGTTGTTGGTCCAAACCTTATGACCTTAAACTGTGTTGTTGGTCCGAACCATATGACCTTAAACTGTGTTGTTGGTCCAAACCATATGACATTAAACTGTGACATTATTGTCCTGGACGCACGACGAAAAAACGGCACTGCATTGTGGTGACCTCGTTGTAGAGGACATCACGTTGGGTATTGGTTTTATGCCATGCCATTCGTCAACACCTATCACGGCTTGATGCTTGTGGCGACACCATGGCATGCTACTCTGGGCCTGTCGCTTCAAAAAAAAAACCACTCACCTTAAAGGACAAACAAGATTTATCAAATGCTGCTTCTTTTAGTGCAAGGGCCACGCCCGCACTCCCCTCTTCCCTTGGAACTGGTATCTTACCGTGTCACATTTTAGAACTATGTATGGCTTGATTATCATCCTTATGAGATAAGTAGGAACGCCTGGGGAACATCCCCACGGGTCCAGCCTACCTCCGTGTTTGGTCCCTCGACTCGAGCATGTCCCCAAAGAGCACATGTTAAGTGGGGTTTAGGTCCTCCTTCACATCGGGTTTTGTAATCGCCCGACCATGTGTCCATTTCTCCCCTTCCTTACAGTCCGAGCTCTAAGTCCTAAAACTAAGATCCTACCAGTCGGTGCTTTAAGACCTAAAACTATGATCCTTACGGTCCGAGCTCTAAGACCTAAAACTAAGATCCTTACGGTCCGAGCTCTATGACCTAAAACTAAGATCCTTACGGTCCGAGCTCTAAGACCTAAAACTAAGATCCTTACGGTCCGAGATCTAAGACCTAAAACTAAGACCCTTACGGTTCGAGCTCTAAGACCTAAAACTAAGATCCTTACCGTCCGAGCTCTAAGACCTAAAACTAAGATCCTTACGGTCCTATCTCTAAGACCTAAAACTAAGATCCTTACGGTCCGAGCTCTAGGACCTAAAACTAATATCCTTATTCCGTCCCGCATGATGTTAAACTGTATTTCATCCCACATGACATTAAACTGTATTTTCAGAACTACGTGTGGCTTGATTATCATCCTCATGAGATACGTAGGACCGCCCGGACGTTTCGTATTGGGTCCAGCCCCAGGGATTAATAAACCCTGTCCTTCCTTATTGTCGGTCACTCGGCCTGACTTCATGGGAAGTGGTGTAATCGGGATATCTACCCCGAGCATGTTCGGGATGCCCCATGGTAATAATGGGAAGCTGCAGTTCTCTCGCAAAAGAGGTCCTTCTTGGAAATTGGGACGACCTGTGATCAGGTTGGTACGTCCGCCTAATGCGCCATCACCCTTGTGGTGCAATATCGAGAGTGTTGGACCCTGTTCGAACAAGCCACCGCTCCACCTCCCGATTTTTGTGTTCCCCCTTGTTCGGACCCTCATTTCCTTTCATGTTTGATGGGACCCCCTAACAGTATTGATGCTCGACCTATGGTCCGCCTACTATCCTGGGCCAACGTTCCGGAGAACTGGTCATGTTTGACAGGACCCCCTAACAGTATGGATGCCCGACTTATGGTCTTCCTACTATCCTACGCCAACGTTCTGGAGAACTGGTCATGTTTGACGGGACCCCCTAACAGTATGGAGGCTCGACCTATGGTCCACCTGCTATCCTGGGCCAACGTTCTAGAAGACTGACCAAAGATATTTGATTTAAGCCCCGTGTTGCAAACATGGTCAGCGGTCAGCCCTCATTTATTGTCCTCCCATTCCGGGCCAACGTGACAATGATGTTGTGTTTCCGCCATGGTTGACAGTTATCCTCCATGGTTGCGCCCCATTGGGTTCCGAATTTTGGGCAGCGTGATGCCCCCTTTCACTCTATCCCCCTGTGATTGGATGGATTTCAATTCCCTCGGAATTGTCCCGCTCGTGTGTTAAGGCACATTGAGAAGTCGACACATCAATCGGCCCGGGGTCTCTTCAAAAGTCCAGGCCCGATTTTGGACGCCTGAAGCTTGGTCAATGCCCCACAGCTGAACGGAATGATGGTACGAGCATCTCTTGCTTCTTGCGTTGGGCATGTCCCACAGGAGCCTAGGGGTGAGTTGTTATTCGTTTCGAAACTATGGTTGAGTGCATTAAACCAAGGGTACAAAAGAGTGGATTTGGCCATATATTGGATTGAGATGATGAGCAGTACAATTAAAAAGTTCATGAGATGGAGAAAACAAATCCCTCAGGGATTAGCGTGCTGAAGCGATCTTTCCAGCGCTGCTACCCTCTGGCTGGTAGCCTCCTGGGCCGCTTTCCACTCTATGAAGACTCTCTCCTCATCGGCCACCACAGAGCGCAGCTCATCAGCCCTAGCTTGTGCATGTACCCGCTCGCCTCGAAGCACGGTCATCTGGTGACTCGCCTCAACCAGTTGTTCCTGTGCATCAGCCCGCTGGGCGGTTAGTTGCTCCACGAGCTCAGAGCATGTTGCGATGAAGGCCTCTTTATCTGACGCCTGCCCTTCGAGGTGCCGGACTTCCTTCTCCGCCCTCAGCAGCGCTTGAGCACTCGCCGATCCTTCCTGGTGCTGGGAAATTTCGGTGCGCCAGCTGCTCTCGCATATCTTCATGGCCATGTAATCACGGACCGTCAGATGAAGGCATTGAACGTCAGCCCCTCCGGTGCACAGGAAGCGAAGCCTGGTCTGAAGTGATCCCATCCGCCTCAGCCAATCGGACTGGGGATTCCTGAGAAAGCACTGGATACACTTCCACCCCTTGTGCCGTGTCATCCGGATCTCCTCGGCCGCCTCTGAGTCTGAGTCATCTACCCCCTCAGGGTCAGTAGGTTGGTATACAGGGAAGGCCTCCAGTAGATCGGCAGCAGGATCCGCCCCAGGGTTTTCATCATGAGGGATAGAATCCTCGACGTCCGGGTGACCTTATTCCCTCGCCCCAGCAGCAATGATGCCTCCATCAGCCTCCGACCGCATTTCAGGAACAACGCCGCTGATGTACGCTTCCCTCTATTCATCTATTGTCGGGGCTGGCTCAGTGTAGAGAGAATGTTCCTAGCGAGGTTTTATGTCTACCGCTGGTCTACTCACGGATGGCCCGGGCTCTGCAGCCTGACATGCCTCCAGTGTTGAGATCACTGCGCAGGGCATACGCTGGTCAGACATGATTTTTTGACACCAAGCACCAGTAGTGAAGCATGAGACTTACAGGAATCCAGAGCGTCGGTCCCCAGTGTTCCGGCCACTATAGGAGCCACCATAAGGGGAGACCCATCTGCGCAGGTTAATTCAATGATGGGTGTCAGATCCCCATCATGTCCCACTGGTTCCTCTCTGCCCCCCTCTAGTGGGGACGCCCGTCCACCGCTCAGCTTCTCCTGAGTAGAATGGGGAAGTGAGTTATAAGTTGGGAAGTGGAATGAATGAATGAGAGTAATGAATGAAGACATAGACAAACCTCGAGAATCTCTGTTATGTCGAGATCAGAGTCGACAATCTCGCTGCTCTCTCGGAGACTCCCTTGGTAGGTCGCCCCTTGCGAACCCTCACCATCGGGCTCCTCTTCTTCATCTTCTCCCTAGCCTTCGTCCTCTCCGGTTTCCTCATCCCCCTCCGGCTCTTCATCACTGTCGCCCTCTCCCAGCTGCATCGCTTCCGGATCATGCTCCTGGTCGAGCATCACTTTCACTAGGAAAGTTGGCTCTTCATGCCGCCCCCTTGGGCGTGCGTATGCGTCCATGGCCGTCAGATAAGCATTACGCTGATGGAAGTTCACTCGGTCAGTAATCCGAACGAGCCCGACCTCCGGCAGTTGGATCCCATTCTGCATTATCTTCTTCCAGATGTCTTCGACGCTCAACGATTGCCGCAGGGTCATCCAGGCCGACCACAGTGCCGGGAGAATTGTGTCTTGGGAAGGTTTGAGCAGATATCTTATCTGCTTCCCAGGCAGTTCCTTGGCTGCTTCATGTGACCCACCTGTGGGTAACGAGGACGTGGAGGCACCATGTGATGTCCTCACTGCCGAAGTCTCAGCCTGCGCATGCCTCGCTTCCTGACGCGCCTTTGGTTCTCCCCTTCCGACGACACCGTGCCTTCTTTCCCGTCACCCGGTTTCCGCGTGAGTAACCTCGAGTTGCCGAACGCGCTTGCGTAATATCCCCTCATGGTACGCAATGGTCCAGTTTTTGGCATATTCGATTGCTAGGCCGGCGTAGACCCCGGTGGGAGGGAGAGTAACGACATCGCCATAGCCGAAGGTGGTAAACATCAACCACATCTGGCGCAGGACGCATGGATTCTTCTCCTGCCAGACAGCCGTGAATACTTTCTTCAGCATTCGCTGAAGGCACCCGAACTGCCTGGCGAATCGGGACGGCACGTAGGGCTTGCAGATCACCTTCCCGTCGATCCGAGCCATGAGCACCCTACCCCGAATGCTCTGGAAATATTCCTGCTATTCCAGAGAGCCTCGCCCGTTGTCCACCAGGTGGCCAACCGGGGTGGGGAATGGGATGAAGTCGAAGTTGGCATGGTTACCAATGCGGATCCTCATGCCCTCCTCATTTAGCATCAATAGATCCACCCCTGTGAGGTTTAGAAAGGACGGTCGCAAGCCATTGCCCAGAGGACGGACGTCATTTGGGAATGTATACCCGCCGAGATGAGCCGCCACCCAGCCACGGAAGATTTGGAAGGGACCACAGACTCTCTGAGGAGACCCCCCTCGTGAGATGCGCCCCAGGATGGTATACAGCTTGGCCAGCATGGGGACGCCCATGTTGAACCGTTTTTGGCGGCCATGGAGCCCGCCATCACCAAAGTCGCTGGACGGACGCCCATCCTCGCGTCCCGCACTGGTAGGATCCACCCGCTCAAGAAAGCGGCAAGGAACCCGGCATACCAGACGTTCGGGTCTCGGGCCTAAATGACGCGGTAGCCCCACGATTGGTATCGCCCCGCCTCCATGTTCTTCCAGTATGACCCGTCCTTGCTCCTCTGAGTCGCGATTGGGCACCGTTTGCCCCGTCTCGGCATCTTGACAGCGGGATCCCTCTCAAGGAACAGGCTCAACCAGCCCTTGTAGGCGATGTCCTTCAGGAGGTCCTGGACCCCCAGCCTCTCCTTGGCCAGCTGCAGCAGGTTCCACGTCAGCATAGGCGTCCGCGACCTGTCTCCCCAGGTGTTCATTGGAGGAACGAACTCGTCATATTGGTAACCCTACCGTGGGATACCTCCGATGCAGTGAACATCCCAGAGACTGATTTCGACTTCCCTATGATGAAGGTGGAACGTGTTGGTGTCAGGAGACCACCGGGTGAATAGCTCTGGTCCGAGTTCAGGCTGGCGGGGGAAATGGAACTGTGATGTCCATACCGCCTCGAACAGGCCGATATACCGCAGTTCGTCCCCGAACTGGTCGCAGGTATGGCGAACACAGAATGCCCAGGCCCATTCGCTGGTGAAGTTACCCCTGGACCGCAGGTCCCAATCCTTCATCCAGCCCTTCGAGTCATCCGTGATGCTCTGATGGAATGTGCTCGCGTAGAGGGCCGGAAAATCCTCCGCCACAGGCTCGTCTTCGATAATGGTCCTAGTCCTCGGGTTCAGGACATAAACATCCATATGTCTAGTTTCCCTGGTAGGATGGCTATTGTTGGTGATGTTGTAGCGAGGAAGTTTGTCCTCCCGAGTCACCCAGGACCGCGGTGTGTCCACCTCGAATCCCGGCAGTGGTACCTCCTCCAGGATGCCAAAATTCCAGAGTGGGAGGTTGTCCGACAAGGGATATGCCTTTTGGGCCGGAGTCAGAAGATTGAACAAGGTCAGATTGTTGGAGACAATCACCTTGGCGACATAAAACTTTTAGTTTGCCGCCATTTTTGTCCTACGGGCAGCGGCTTCCCCCTCATCTACTCGGTTTGCGGCTATCTCAAATTGTTTGGGAGTTTGGCGAAATCAGGATGCAGTGCGCGGAATTGGAGAGTTCGGCGTGACATCTGGCTGAGTTGCGCGAAATCCTGGAGATGAGCGCGCAATAGGCACGCGAAGCGCAGAAGATCCCGGTTTGGCGCGAAATCATGCCCAAATTCGGAAGGAATTCCGCGCTTCCAGTGCGTTATTACGCGCAGCCGCGGAACGATTTCGCGCACGATAGTGAATAGCTTATCGCACGGAAAGAGCAGGTGAACAGAGTTGGGACCCAGCGCCCCTTTTTATAGGCGAAGCCAGGGTTCCGCACCGCGCGGAAAGAGGATTCCGCGCGAGTCCGGAATTTTGCGCGCCCCATCGGAATTTTACGCGCAACTTGACCAGGAGGCTCCGCACTTAGGTGTTTCAGCGTTTCCCTTGGAATCCGATCGTTGCGACCTCTCGCTGATCCCATTCCAAGGGGGGAATTTTTTGACGCCGAAAAAAATCCCCCGTAGCTCCCGGAGGAAGTTTCGGAATGACGAAGCGAAGTCATATTTGGAATCAGAGGCCCGATCCGGAGTCCTGGGCGGTGGTGCACGAAATAAAGGAGGATCCTGAGCAAAATTGTTCTGCGCGCGAAGTGCTCCTGCGATTCGCAGAATTGGACCGGTGAGGTGCGCAATAAGTGCGCGCCCCGGTTCTCCGCGGCGAGATTTTGCGCGCAAGCGGTTCCCAGCGCGGAAAACTTCGCCCGCCGCCTGGATTCCGCGCCGGAGGTCGACTATAAATATAAGGTGTCCCCGAACGGTTTGGGGCTTGAGGAATCCGAAGTGACTCTCGTGCACGCAATTCGGCTCCCCCCGCGCGAAAGATGACATCCAGGTAATCCCGAATTCAGCGCAACCTTCCCCAGAGTTCGCCTTTGCGCGCAACTCCATCGGTATCAGTGAATTTTCTGCTTCCCCTGGTTTCTCCACTTGCGCGCAATCCGTGGTTCGTGTGCGCAATACCCTGTCGTGCGAGCAAAACCTTGCGCGTAATTCCATCTTCGCGCGCAATTCTGTTGCTCCCATTGCGCGTCGTCCCGGTGTTTTGCGCGCAAATCATCATTATTGCACGCAAAGCCCAGGAACCCTCACCATGACACCCCTTGGATGCCCCCCCTGCACCAGCACCTGATGTCTCCCCTGCCGGGCATGCGCGCCATGCGTGGTTTTCCCTCACGGCCTTCCAGGCTCGTGCGAAGAAACCTCAAGGTCCCTTGGGCCATGTTTCCCGTTGTGTTGCTTTTCCTTATGCTTCTCTTCATAGGCACGCTAACAGCTATTGCTTCATCGCATTTCCACACTAACATGGACCCCCCGGTTGTTCGCCCTGCGGCCCCCCTTCTCCATGGCCTTGCCAATGCCTTCCCTTCCACAACGGGTAGAGGGCATTGGGCATGTAAGCCCTAGGGGTGTGGAGTGAACCCACCTCGTCCAAGCTGCAGGACGTTAATCTTCTAAGCACCTCATCCTTAACACAAGACGTTAAACTGTGGTCTGAACCCGCACTTCGCACGTAGGTTCCACCCAGCTCGGACATTCATTACGCCACTCGTCTCCACGGGAATGGACTATTCCTCACATGGAATGAGATCCTCCTTGTCGGAGCGGCATTTGTCCGCGGGGGAAAGGCCGCCTCAGAGCGTAAGCCCCTAGCCTTTCGTACAGATGATTGCACCCGTGCATCTCCGTTACTCCCCCCTGCCAAGGCCAGTGGAGTACTTTCCCACTACACATTGTCACACCACGGGCCTCCACCCTGGAGTAAGCCCCATTCCACTTCTTAGGGACGCACCCTTCGCGACATGATCGTCTGGTCCCTGCTGCCTCTTGTTTCCCACACCGAGCATGAATCACGTGGGCTTAGAGTGTGCATCGACCATGACATCCACCTTGGGCTGCTTCAGAGCGTAAGCCCCATCCCAGCGAACTACATGGACTTTGATCTGTGCTAATGCATGGTACATAGGAAGCCTCCATGAGGTTCAATCCCACCAACCGGTCATCCCGACCACTCCATGTCGGTTCCCTGACCACCTTGGGCTGCCTCAGATTGTAAGCCCCAAATCTTTCGTCCCGCTTGATGTTAAACTGTATTGCGTCCCGCATGATGTTAAACTGTATTCCGTCCCGCATGACGTTAAACTGTATTCCATCCCGCATGACGTTAAACTGTATTTCGTCCCGCATGACGTTAAACTGTATTCCGTCCCGCATGACGTTAAACTGTATTTCGTCCAGCATGACGTTAAACTGTATTTCGTCCCTCATGCCGTTAAACTGTATTCCGTCCCGAAAAACATTAAACTATATTCCGTCCCGCAGGACGTTAAACTGTATCGCGTCCCGCATGACGTTAAACTGTATCCCCCCCTCTTGGGCCGTCTCAGAACGTAAGACCCATGTTTCACTACACCATCCATCCTGATCCTTACCCGGGCGGCCACATCCCGGTGAGATCATGCAACCCTTTCCCACTCCATGATATATGGGAAGCCGCCCACGCACTGGCCACAACATCGGTGTTCCTCCTAGGGATCCTTCAACCCGATCCATCTCCGCAAGACGTTAAACTCGTGACATACCCCGTGTTAAACATGGGAAGCTAAGGAAATCCTCAGATGGTACACATTCCCCACTTTCGATGTGGGATGCATCGGGCTTCCTCACCCTCGAGAAGCCCTCTGATGAGGGACCAAAGACAGACATGCTGATGATGCCCCAACGTGACCATTCTCCTCACCGCAGGTTGCTGTCCCGACAAGACCCCTTGGAGCGTCTTGACGGAAGCAGCGTAATTAACCGGCGTCCATATGGATATGGCACTGGGAATGAGCTTCACGAACCCGTCTTAAATATATGAGGGAGACCCGGACTGGGTGACGAGCTACGAGGAGGAATCCACGGAAGGATGAACCGACATCCCATCATCCCGGTTTTGATCAAGGAGCAGACGTACCTGAACAAGGAACGGATGCCGCCCGCCTTTGGAAAGCGGGAATGTGGGGCCACAAGCGGCGCGCCCTCCCCAGCGGACGGACACACGCGCACCCCAGCGAAAGCATCAGAAACAAAGTTTTACTATATTGTCTATGTTATAATGCGAGAAATCCCGATTCAAATAATTATAAATATTTTATCATAGCATTTACTTAAGTTTAGTGCTACATTAAAATTTGTTTTATTCCTTCTATTATCATTGTTTTTGACATCACAAAAAGAGGGAGAAATAAGGATAAACACAACATATAATTCTTTTAGGGAGAAATATGGATAAAAGACATCTTTTTTAAATAGAAATTTTTGGACAAACACAAAATTCATTTTTTATAAAAGAGGATATATTATTTTACTTTATAAAGGAGGACAAAATATAAAACATAATAAATAATAATTTTTTTTTGTTAAAATAAAATATTGTTTTTATCATTAAAGAATTCTAAATTATATTCAATTCCTTTTGTAAGAAAATTGCATTGGTTATTTTATGGGTATTGTGATCATCAAAAATGGGGAGATTGATGAGAGAGTGTTGTTTTCAACAACACATTATTTTATTAAAGGGGGGGATCGATGAGAACAATAGTCTATCTTTTTATGATCCATTTGATGTTCACAAATACCCTTATTTGTTATTCTAATAATTTTACATTGAGTATATTTCACGAAATTAATATTAGTTATTCCATTATTTTGGAATAATGTTCAATCATTTTAATCCGCGTGGAATATTTTGAAATGTTTCTAGAAATAACTTTAGTGTGTTCTGGAAACACTTTTCAAGCTATACATATTCAGAAATCACATTAGCGTCTTCTAGAAACACTATACATACCCTATGTTGAGGAGCGTAGTGTAAGGATATAATCTGTCAGTTACGAGATACTAGAAAAGTATGGTTAAGCAACCATACATTATAGAGAAATGTAAGGATGCAGAAATAAACATTTAGAATGAACCTTACATTTGGAATATCAGAATAGTATTGAAGAAGAACCCAATTTTAGTATGAAATGTCGTGTTTTTTTTAAACTATGGTTCACCAACCTTACTTTTATAAACAACCTTACATTGGATCATTTGCCTTACATTTGGAAGTAGATAAAAGTATGGATTATATACCGTACATTTGAAAGTTGAAGAAAAAATTATGGATGTTCATCCTTATGTTTGAGATCAACCTTACATTTGAGATCAACCTTAATATTGAGATCAACCACACGTATGAGGTCAACCTTATGATTGAAGAATGGATCATCAAATATTACATTCCAGATCAAACTTACCTTTTCAACCTTTCATTTAGAGAATGTATGCTATGCAGTTCAACCCATCGTTTTGAATCCAAGATTTAAATTATGTCTTTATTGAGCAATTGTCTTTATATGGTTTATTTGGCTGATTTCAAGCCAGATTAAAATCTCGATTTTAGAAGGAAGTTTTTTACTGATACAAGGATGTTTATTAGTGAATGAAACAGTCGATTTAAGATGATCTTTTTTTGCCGAATATTTAGGGGACTTGCGGCTGGCCTATTATTCAAACCCTCGAATATCTTGATTCTAAAGGAGAATTTTCTATATATAAATTTGAAAAGAAAATGATTGTCTTTATTATATATATCTGTGTTATTTTGAATTACAGTTTTTCTGATAGATCATTGTGAAATGTTTAGAAAACAATTCCTTGAGTTTTTCACTATAGATTTACAGAGATATATGAGTCACACAGATCTAATGCACTCATGAACTATCAAACTATATTTTCTAAAAAAGAAGAAACACATTGATGATTCATCATTTCAACATCAAAAATCTATTGTGAATCGATTATTTTTGGATTTTCTGAATTTATTTCTATATCTATTGAAACCAGATCAGCTCAGAACTACTTCTAACAAAAGAACAACTTTCTTGAAGATGACAATCACTCTCTTATCAGTTTCTTGTTGTTGAAAATGTGATGAAAAAGTGGAATGTATTTCAATACAAATACTCTTTCTATTTTCAGTAACTTGATTCTTGTACTAAGTTGTGTATTTGGTTCTGTGTATGAACCCGAAGGCTTTGTTTTTAGCCCTAACTGGTAAAAGTGTAAAATTCTGTCACTCGGATGTATGCAGTATATTGATAAGAGGATTAGATATTGAAAATCACCAAGCTCGAGGAGTAGAGTGTTGTTGGAGTGGACTAGGGGACTTCTATTCCCTGGACCACTATAAATCCTTGAGTTCTTTAACATTTTATGTTCCCCTTCATAAATAGTCTCATAGAGAAAAAAATGACAGATTCGGTCATCATCACGATTCATCAAGAATTTGTAAAAGGAACAATTCACCCTCCCTCTTGTGTGTATTTGTATAACCTGATCCAAAAAATGGTATCAGTGGTGGTTCTTTTTGTATAGCCATAACAATGTAAACGTTTTTGGATTATGCGGAGCACAATGGATGATACATGAGAGGTTAGGTCAATGGTTTGAGATCCCTACTTCAATGGTAAAAATTCTAGATGCTGGAAATCAACAATGATCATTTATTTAAAGAACCTTGGATGTAGAGTATACTGAGAAATTCTAACTCCCTATGTGATTCCAGAGAAACCTGAAACATGTAGTGCTGATACAGAAGCAGAGAATGACAAAAACTCAAATGCTATGAATTCCATCATCTGTGGTCTTGGATCAGATGGATTCAAAAGCGTATCACAGTGTCCAATGTCTTATGAAATGTGGCAGATGATTGCAGTTTCCTATGAAGGTACTGACAATGTCAGACAAATGTGTTATGCCACAGCTAAATTGAAATTTTACACAATCAGAAAGTTTGAAGGAGAAAGCATCACTCAGATTAATGAAAGGTTTACATAATTTTTTAATGACATCACTACCTTGGTAGATCTTATCAAACAAACAGATCATGCCCTAAAAGTTCTAAGAGTACTACCACATACAAGGAATTGAATTTCTAATTCTATTAGGCAATCTTCACTAGTCAAGGATTGCAAAATGAGAGAGTTAATTGGAAGTATTATGATTTATGAAGCTATGATGGAAGATGAAGAAAACGATCAGAATGTTTTAATAAAAAAAAACTAATTTGAAGCTAACATATCAAAATAAAAGAATAAAAATAATGAATGAAATATAATTGAAATTAGAGAAATCTATTTCATCTGATTTTAGATTTGGAACTCGATCAGCTAGCCAGAAAGTTTAAAAAATTCTACAGAAAGAAGAAAGGATTCATAAAATCCTTTAAAATGGATTTAAAAAAATAAAAAGAAGTTAGATTATATGAGTGAAAAAATTATGGGTCACATTAGACCTAAATTTCCTCAATTAAAAGGATAAAATAAGAAAGAATTTTTCAAAAACAATGATTATGATGATAAAGACAACGGATAAATTAAAGCTACATGGTGTGTTTCTAAAGACTCTAGTAGCTCATCAAAGTCTGCCTCGGAAAAATAAGAATCAAATCTAAATGAAAATATGTGCTTAATGGAAGATGATGATGAGGTAAAATCTTATTACTCATCTGATTCTGATTCATGTTCTAGTTGTTCAAATAATAAACTTACAACCTACTATAATATGCTGGAAGAGAAATATGATTCATTATTTAGAAAAATAAATCACTGAAAAATATGCATACTACTGTTTTAGGAGAAAGAGACACTCTACTAAAACAACATCAAGAGTTAAATGAAAAATATAACTCATTATACAAAAAATGTATATATAAAAAATGTAAAATAAAAACACTACAAACAAAAGTATAAACATAAATAAGTGTATCTATTATTTGTATAAAAGTAGAAAATACACTAAATAAAATACTTGGAAAGAATGCGATTAAAAAGAAGGATATGGAATAGGCAGTATGGGTGAGAAACCTAAAATGTATAAGAACTATTTTGTCCCATGTAAATAAAATTACAACTACGGTGGAGAAAAATGTCACATATCTAAATTTTTTTGAGGAAACCACAAATAATTGGGATTAAGAAATCCTTTGTTGTGTGAAATTTATATGATTCTATTAATTTTATTAAAATAATCAATGTCTTGATTCCCACATCATTTCTGGGTAACACCACCAGACCCAAAAAAATATGGATACCAGTAAAAACCATTGTTTAAATTACATTGCAGGAAGAATTTCATAGAAGACAAATGAAAATATGGTATATGGATAGTGGATGCTCTAGGAATGTGGGTATAAATTCATTGAACATTAAAACATTAATTCAAAAGGATGGTGGTCTTGTCCCATTTGGCGACAATGCCAAAGGAAAAATTATTAGCATTGGAAATATTGGAGATACCAAATAAGTTTCAATCAATAAAGCACTCTATGTAAAAGGATTGAAACACAACTTGATAAGTATCTATCAACTATGTGATGATGGTTATTTTGTTGATTTTTCTTACAAGTGTTGTTCAGTTTTTAATAATAAATTGCTTAAATTTATAGAACCTAGAACTAATAATGTTTACACCCAGAACATAAATTCATTGTGAAAACAAAAAGTAAAAGGCGTTACTTATATGAAAAATGAATATTGTATATGTAATAGAAGACATGGAAATTTCAATATATATGTACTACAAAAGTTCTATAACAAACATTTAGTTTCTGAGTTTCAAAGTCTCAAATTTGGCAGTGATAGATTCTGTGATGCATGTCATCTTGGAAAGAAGCACAAATCATCCATCAAATCTGATGACAAAATTGCTTCATATAATCCTCTATAACTTATCCATATGGATTTATTGGATGTTCATTAGTGGCAAGCCTGGAAGGTAAATTTTATGTATATGTTTTAGTTGATGACTATTGTAGATTTACTTGGATTTATTTTATAAAATATAAAAATGAAGCTTTTACTATATTTGAATGTTTTTGCAAATCTGTCCAAAAAGAAAAAGTCTCTAAAATAATTTCTTTATGAAGCGATCCTGGTGGAGAATTTGAGAATCTTCAATTTAATTCATTTTTCTCAAATATTTCTATCAAAAACACTTTCTCTACACCAATAACACCTCAAAGAAATGGAATTGTTGAATGAAGAAAAATCACTATTAAAGAAATGGATAGTACTATGAAAAATGAATACGGTTTTACTTCCAATTTTTTGGCAGAAGCTGTAAGAACAACCTGTTATATAATGAATAGAGTTTCAATCAGAACAATTTTTTAAACTACACCCTATGAACTATGGAATAATAGAAATCCTAAAGTAAATTACAATAAAGTTTCTGGATTCTAGGTTTACACATTAAAAACCAAGGACAATTTTTGTATGTTTGATCCAAAATCTGATAAAGGAATTTTCTTAGGATATTGTGCTACATCCAAAGCTTATAGAATATTTAATAAAAATTCATGAATTGTTGAAGAAATAGTTCATGTGAAATTTTATGAATCTGATCCCTTTGAGAATAGGAAAGACCAAATTGATGAATCTAACTCTAATGATAACATGAGACTAGTGAACATAAATGATGACTTCAGAAAAAATTTAAATGAAATTCAGTCCAGTTCAAAAGGACATAACATTGAAGAACATAACATTGTACTACCGAGATAGTCTAGAACCCTAAAGAATCACCCTTTAGAAACTATTATTGGAGACCTAGACACTAGATTAAAAACTAGAAAGAATATAAGAAATCATATTTAATTCTCTATCTTTCTATCCAAATTAGAACCTAAGACATTAGAAGAAGCCTTATTTGATGAAAGTTGGATGATATCAGTATAAGAAGAACTAATCGAATTCATGAGAAATGAGGTTTGGAATTTATTTAAAAGACCTCCAAACTATCCTATTATAGAAACTATATGGGTCTTTAGAAATAATCTAGATGATCAAGGAATATTAACTAGAAATAAAGAAAGGCTATTAGCTAACGGTTATAATCAAGAAGAGGGTATTGATTAAAATGAGACCTTTCCACTTGTATCATGATTAGAATTCATTAGGATCCTTTAAGACTATGCATCTCTTATGAACATTAAATTATTTCAGTTGGATGATAAGTCTTCCTTTTTAAATGGTTACTTATTAGAGGAAGTTTATGTTGAGAAAACTCCTAGTTTTAAAAATTCACAAAAACCACATTCTATATTTAAACTTACTAAAGCTCTCTATAGCCTTAAAAAAGTACCTAGAGCTTGGTATGAATGATTATGTTCTTTTCTTTTAGAAAATTATTTCACTGTTGGGATGGAATATCGAACATTGTTTAAGAAAACTGTCAACTCTAATATTTTATCAGTTGAAATTTGTGTAGATGATATAATTATTGGTTAAACAAACAAAAAATGTTGTCATGAGTTTTAAAATTTAATGAATTTTTTTTTAAATGATTATGATGTGAGAATTAAATTTTTTTAGGAATTCAAATTTATCAAAACGATATTGGAAATGATTTAAATTAAAGAAAATACATTACTTATTTACAAAAGAAATTTGGACGTGAAAAAAAAAAGACATATACAACTCCTATGTGTACTAATATAAAACATGATTTGGGTCAAACTGGAAAATCAATTGAAAACAATTTATATAGAGGCATGATTGTTATATTATTATATCTTACTGCTAGAAAAACAGATATATTGTATTCAGTATGTCTTTGTTCTAGATTTCAATATGATACTAAATAATATCACTTAATTTTTGTCAAAATTATTCTTCAATATTTAAAAGGAACTGTTTTTCAATCTCTTCTCTATCCAAAGAACTTCTTATTTTAATTTAATTTCATATATAGATGCTGAATTTGGAAGCTGTAGATTAGATTGAAAATTCACCTTAGGGACTGGTCACTTTTTAGTAAAATCATTAGTGTCATGGTCTAGAATGAAACATAACTCAGTTGCTCTGTCAATAGCCGAGGAGAAATATGTATCTGCAGGCAGTTGTTGTGCACATGTTTTGTGGAATAGAAACACTCTTATGAACTTTTGAATAAATTTTAATAACACTCCTATTTTATATGATAATAATAGTGTAATAAATATTTCAAAAAACCTTATTAATCATTCTAGAACTAAGATTATTTATACCATACATCACATTCTAAGAGACCATGTTCTTAAAAAGGATATATTCTTAGAATTTTTAATCACTAAAATTTAATTATCTGATATATTTACTAAACCACTTCCCACTGTAAGGTTTGATTTTATTAAGGGGGAGCTAGGTTTATTTATTTTTAAATGGAAATTTTATTTTAAATTATTTATTATAATTCTAATTTTATGTGTTTCAATTATTATTATTTTTAGAATAATTTAAAAACTTTTCCATTTCTGCTTTAAACATTTTCCACGTAAGTTTTTACTTTTAAATAATGTTATAATTACTATGTGGGTAATGACATTGGAATGAAGGATGTCAGAACCCATTTCCAATTACAAACCCATTCATTTTTTTCAAACCACATCGAATAACCAAAAAACCCTTAATGCCTTTGTCTAGATTCGACTAAACCTTCGAAACCCAAAAACTTTGAGCATTAAAAACATTGAAATATAAATGGGATTGAAAATGAGAATCGAAGAAGGAGAGTATATTAATGCTAATCATCAGTGCACAATAAGAATACAAATTCTACATGGAAAAGTAATCGACATGGAATGGTTGTTTAAAATGGATCTAATGCTACGTCAAGCACTCAAATTTCAAAATCTCTATCAAATTATATATGGTGAAAATCTAGTGTTTCTATATGAGTTAGTGCTTCATCACTTTTTCAAATATGTTCAGTTCAGTATTGGAGATACAAAGGAAACCATATTTTCGAAAATTAAAAATTGGGATTTTTCAATAGCATTTGTTGAAATAGCTAGAATCTTAAACATCCCTCATGATGGAGTTTATCATTTGGATTTAAAGATTATTAGGGATAATGAAAATAAGTCCGAGCAAATTATGTCTTTTTTATTTGGTTCTACAAGTATAAGAAAAATAATAATGAAGGATTTGGAACCTGATCTAAATATTCTTGTTAGGTTTGTGGAAATAGGGACTGCACCTAAGATGTTAGAGATGGGAAGGATTTTGTATCCTGACATGTAACTAATGTTTTCGATTATGAGTGAAATCAAGTTGAATTTTCCAGGGAATATGGTAAGATATCTCAACTACTGCTATCAACCAGAGTCTAGAATAAACTTCTATACCTACGGAAGGTTCATTTCAAAATTACTGTTTAAATATGATGAGGTGAGATTAATAGATGACCGAGTTTGATGCCATCACAGATACATTTTCAATGATGGAACTCTAAGGAATATTTTCTTATTCTGTAGTACCGTGATAGGAAATATTATGCATATTTGAGTTGAGGAGTACTAGGAAGCAGTTCAGGGGGAGAAACCTGCGAAATCTAATGAACGAATGGATTATTCAAGAGTGATTGATGTTTTAAAATCATTAAGAAGACTAAGATTTGAAGTAGTTGATTCATCTGGTAATGAATAAATTCATGAAGGTCTTCGTATGAAAAGACATATAGTGGATAAATCTGGTGAGGAGCATGTTCAAGAAAATGTTAGAGCAGCTAAACCACTTATATGCTATCGATTTATTAGAGAATCTGTAGTACAGGAAATTACACCCCAAATTGTTTCTCAGATTGAGGCGACACCTCATGTGGAAAAATAAATTGTGCCCCAAACTGTTGAAAATCCAAGAGAAGTTTAAGTGGATATCTCTAAATCTTCTCTAACTGTATAACATACTGATATTGTTCAAGAGGAATTATCTCAAGTGGAACTTGATTTAAAGGATACATACTTGGAGGAAATCAATAAAGAAGATGCTCATAAAGAGCTAGAACCTAACCCAAAAAAGAACCCTTTTTAAATTCACACTCAAATTATTAATGAGGATATTTCTGAGGATGAGACAGGGAAGGAATCAATGGAGGAATCTATAGAGAAGCAAATACAAAGAGATGATGAAGAGAAATCCAATGTTGAATCTCAAAATTTATTTCTATTTAAACTAGTGGAATCTCAGACTGATAATCAAGCACACAGTGCCTCTGATTCAGAGAATGATCATGGGGAAAAATTAATCCAAAAATTTAATAAAGTTCATTATGAAAATGATTCTTTGAGTAGAGAATTTGAAAAGGAGTGGAAAAAGTTTTAGAACATGAAATATATTTCAGTTTTGAAAATGGAAGTGGAAGCCCTTAAGAAAAAAATTATAGATGAAGTTGGACAACTGAAAACTAAAATTGTATTGAAATCAAATTTGGTAGAATTTAAAATATTCATAGAGAAATAGTCTGCAACTATCAGGGACAGTCAAGTAGGTACCTCTCGTACTTCACTTGATCTGATAACGAAATTTCTCGCCATTATAGTAGAAATGAGAAATATGAATGATATATTTCAGGGCATACAGTGTAACAGTGCTCCCTTATCTGTTCTGATGGATAATAAAAAGCATGTTTTTGACTATCTTACCTCAAATGAACCATGTATCAGAGTTCTATTGAAAAAATTCACAGATAATTTTAATAAGTTTAAAAAGAAGTAAGAGATGTTAAATGAGTTTTTCAGAGTCATTTGGACTGAATACATCCATCTGACTCATGAAGGAAGGGATCTCATTATCCAGTTAGGTGATGGACTGATGAAAAGGTTGCGAATGCAGATGTCAGAGCTCAAGGAAGTCATTTATAGGCTCTAAAACCTATTTCCCAAACCTTTTTAAGCCAACCTTGATACTCATTGTCATTATGGTACTTGTAATTACACTTTCTACAAAATACATTTTCATCCCTTTTTTTGGGGTATTAACTCGTTTTAATATACTATCTATGTTTGAATTCCAATAATTTGGATTTATATATAGGTAAATATTTTATCATTGTATTTACATAAGTCCAGTGCTACATTAAAATGTGTTATATTCCTTCTTCTATCGTTATTTTTGATATCACAAAAGGGGGAGAAATATGGATAAACACAATATATTTTTTAATGATTAATTTTTGGATAAAAAAATTATTTATTTATAGAGGAATTATTATTCCACTTTATAAAGGGGGAGAAAATTTAAAACATGTGATTTTTTTTGTTTTTTTAAATAAAATATTTTTTTTATCTTTTCATTATTCTAAATTATATCCAATTAATTTTTTAAGATAATTTCACTGGTTATTTTATGGTTTTTTTATCATCATAAAGGGGGAGGTTATTGATCCATTTTTGTTTTCAAAAAAACTTAATTTTATTAAAGGGGGAGATTGTTTAGAACAACACTTTATATCTTTATGATGATTTTTATGTTCATAAAAACCCCTATTTTTTATTCTAATCATTTTACTTAGAGTATATTTACGGAAATTAATATTATTTATTTCAATATTTTGGAATAATATTTAATCAGTTTAATCCGGATGGAATAATTAGAAAATTGTTTATAAATCACTTATGTATGTTCTGAAAGCACTGTTCATGGTCTACATATTCAAAAATCACTTTAGTGTATTCCGTAAACATTGTTCATGCCCAATTTTGAGGAGCGTAGCATAAGGATGGAATCTATCGGTTACGAGATACTAGAAAAGAATGGATAAGAAACCATACATTATAGAAAAATGTATTGAAGAAGAAACCTATGTTTGGTCGGAACCTTACTTTTGGAATATCAGAAAAGTATGGAAGAACAAACCTATATTAGTATGGAAATTCATGTTTGTTTCAGAAATTTATGGTTCACTAACCTTAATTTTATTAACAAACATACGTTGGATCATGTACCTTATGTTTATAAGCTGATAAAAGTATGGATTATATACCTTAATTTTGGATGTTGAATAGAAAATTATGGAGGATCAACCTTATATTTGAGATCAACCTTACGTTTGAGATCAAAAATAAGTTTGAAGAATCGTTTGAAGAATCGGTCATCTAATCTTACATTCCTGATCAACCTTACGTTATAAACCTTATGTTCCGAAAAGGTATGATATGCGGTTCTACCCTACATTTTGAGATATAGATTTAAATTACGACTATATTGAGAAATGGTATTTGAGACGGTTATTAGGCTGATTTCAAGACAGATTAAAAGCTCGATTCTGAAATGCGTATTTAATTGATTCAAGGCCATTTATTTTTGATACAAAAGATAAGTTTAAGAGGATATTTTTATGCTCAATATTATGGGGTGTCACAGCTACTCTGTTATTCAAATTTTTGAATATAACGTTTCAAAAATGACTTTTGAGGATATAAATTTGAAAGGAAAATTACTGTCTTTATTATTTATATTTGTGTTATTTTGAATTACAGTGTGCATGATGGATCATTGTGAAAATATTAGAAGAACAATTACTTGAGTATTTCACTATAGTTTTACAGTGATATACGAGTCATACAGATCTACTACTACCATGATCAATCAAACTCTATTTTCTTAAGAATAAGAAACACATTGAAGTTTCATCGTTTCTACATCAAAGATATATTGTGAATCCATTATTTTTGGAGTTTCAATGTTTATTTCTATATCAAATACAACCTGATCGGCTCATAACTACTTCAAACTGAAGAACATCTTTTCTGAAGAAGATGATCACTCTACTGTCAGTAGCGTGATGCTATAACTGATAAGAACAATTGGAAAGTATTTCAAGATAAATACTCTTTCTAATTTGAGTAACAATCTTCTTGTAGTAAGATGTGTATTTGGTTTTGTGTATGAACCATGAGGCTATGTTTTTAGCCTTAAATTGCAAAGGTGTCAACTACCTGCACTCAGTTGTAGACGACCTATTGATAAGAGGACTACATAGTGAAAATCACCATGCTCCTAATGATGAGTGTTGGTGGAGTGGACTAGGGGTCTTTTGTTACATAAACCACTATACATCCTTCAGTTCTTTAACTGTTTATTTTCAGCTACATAAAAAATCTGATAATGATAAAAGGATTGAATCGGTCATCATCACAATTCATGAATAATTTGTAAAAGTCACAATTCACCCCCACCCCATCCCCCTCTTATGCGTATTTGGTACAAACCGATCTAGGATAACCCCCTTCTCTATTTCACTCTCTTAATCTTGAATATTTCCAGATCTTCCCATTATTTCTTACAGTTTCTGGTGACGGATTTTCCAATACCTGAGAACTCTTTGTCTTTACTATGCAGCATGTTCCCTTAGGTGGCCTTGCATAAGTTTCCTACATAACAGGCATGTCAATCAAAAGAATCTACTATTTGGATATTTATCATATTCCCTAGTTTTCCCTGAAAAATACAGCCCCCATAATGGGTTTTTTAATTGATGGTAATTCCATTATTGGTTATAGTTTCATTGTTCCCTTCAAACACTGATGACAATATACAAGAATATTTATTTTAATATAGTCATTCAGATATATTTTTAACATTATCATTCTGTCGATCTGAAACTCTTAAATACCGTGGTTTACAAATTTCCCTCTCTATGTGTTCAATATAGTATGAAATAATCATGGAATCACTTGTCCACAAATCATATAGAGTTTCATTTTCGGGTCCTAATTGTATGACCTAAAACTACAGACACCACAACTCTTACGTTTGGGTCAGACCTTCGTAAAATTCTTATTCCTCCAATTTTTTTGAAATCTTGGATGAAAATGGTCTCTAAATATTTAGGTACCTTTTTCCATAAACCAAACTCTATGCTTCATAAAATTTGACACTCCATTACCATTCTTAAACTTTTAGCTAATGGAATCTCAAAATTCTTATGAGCACTTTTTGATTGACTATGCAGCACGTTCCCTTTGGTGGTGTTGCATAATTTTCCTACATAATGAGAATGTGAGTCAAAAGATGCCACTATTTGGCTATGCAGTATACGACCTAGTTGTCCATACATAATACAACCCCCATAACGAATTAATAAAATAATGGTAACGTTGTTCTTGGAAAATACTTCCTCTAATGCTCCTAGCCCTTTTCCCATATCATCCTTCGGATTCAGAAATTTTTAAATCATAGTATTCAATTTTCTATTCTATACCTAAATATGGAAGTATATTTTTTAAAAAAAATATAATGAAAATGGGAGAATATCTACCTTTTCTTAGAGATAAAGACCTTAAATTAAATCTATATAATGTCCTCAATGCATGACTTAATATTACACAGTACAATGTCCTCACCGCATGACTCAAAGCTTCACAATACAATGTCTTCACTGCATGACTCAAAACTACATAGTATGTTGTTCTCACTACATGACTTAAAACTGCACAATACAATTTCCCCACTACATGAATTAAAACCGCACATTATGATATCATAAATTCCACATTCGGGAAAATTTTAAACCATAAATTATACAAAAAAATTTATGAAAATGGTTTTTCAACTCATGACTTATGTAAGCATTAAAAACCCTTTATTCATAAAATTCATTTCCTTGTAAAATCCACCAATTGTGGTCTTTAGTCACCCAAACATTACCTTCCCTTTTCTATCAGTATTAAAATGTTAAATTCGTAAGAGCTCATTTGCCTGACTATGCAGTAAGTTCCCTTAGGTGGCCTTGCATAATTTGCCTACATAATGGGAATGTCTTCTAAAAGATGACACTATTTGGATATGCAACATATTCCCTAGTTGGCCATGCGTAACACAACTCCTGTAACAAGTTTTCCAAATAATGGTAACTTCATTCTTGGAGGACAATCCCCTTATGTTCATATAAATTTCAGATTTGGTGACCATAAAAATCATGGCTCAAGATTCCCCTTGGAAATATTTAAAGAATATTAAAGAAAGTATTAGCTACCGAGTCTTGTTTGGGATCTAATTTCAAAATTTATGGTCAAAGATGTTCGACCATAAACACCATCCCTTTATATTCCAACATGAATGACTCTAAACTACCAACAACATGAGACGTGGTACTCACTAGATTGGAAACCCACAAAGGGAACTCTAGGGAAAATCCTAGTCTCAAATAAATAAATTTACATTTTTGAATGGTTTAGGTAATTTTGAGAAATGAAATTCAAAAGATAGAATGTTTTTAGGGTTGTCCATATGACCCTATAAATAGTCAAATTATGATCACTAGGCCCCACATCTTAGGAATTTTTTATACCGTCATTCCATAAATGAATTAGCTCTAAATATAACCAAATGATATTGTAAGTCATCCAAGTGCCCTACTATTTCATTAAGACAAGATTATTTTTGTTCCAAACAAATCAAATTCTAAGGGGTGGGGGCTTTTGTAGACACCATGAAATGTGTTCCATGCACTTTTCTGGAGAGTAGAAATATGATTCTCACATGGAAAAAAATATCAAGTATGTATAAATATGTTTTCACCCAAAAGAAATAAGATGAAGGCTAGATTTCTATGTGCCAAAATACTACTCCATACCGATGGATAACTGGAATGATTCTATCATCAAGGATTTGGCATTCGATTTCCAAGATCGATTATGAAAAGGAATCAACACCTTAAATTTAATATCCGAGTTTATTTAGAAATTACATGGTGTATTTACATCTCAAGAAGTGTATATCTCTTCAAGACCTTCAATTTGACTTGTCACAGAGCCCAAACAGGCTTACGGATCAAAATTTACGACACTTGGAAGATGGATAAATTTCACACAGGGAGCTACGTGGAGGACCTGCGTGAAGGACCTATGTGGATGACCTACGCAGTAGTATAATTTTCTCACACCAATGAAAAGGACCTACACGGAGGACCTATGCGATAGTATAATTTTCTCACACCTACACAAAGGACCCGCATATAGGAACTATACATAGGACCTACGTGGACAAATTCCCATCGACTAGGTACCCTCCATTACTATAAATAGGACCCTTGGCCACCCCATTTTAAATGTGAAAAAAGATTAAAGAATTACCGAAGATCCCATTGCGTTGCTCTGTCATCCATATCCCCCAAATTTTCTCAAGTAGCTTTCTAAAACATGATATAAACAAGAATTAAATGGGTAAAAATGGTTTAAAATCCCAATATGGTCTAGAAAACTTTGAGATGCACTGAGAAGCTCCACGAAACACCTGCGCGGAGCACCTGCACGGTGCAACTATTCGGAGCACCTCCATGGAGCACCTGCGAAGAGCACCTGTGCGGAGAAGTAGTGGGGAAAACCTATACGGAGCACTTCTACTAAGCACCTATGCGGAGCACTTGCACGGAGCACCTGCAAGGAGCACCTGCGTGGAGCACCTACGCAGAGCACCTGCGCGGAGCACCTGCGCGAAGCACCTGCGCAGTGTACCTTTGTGGAGCACCTGCGTGATGCACCTTGGCGGAGCACCTGTGTGACCCTCATTGGTTGATACCATATGGCCTCCTCCATGCACCCTTTCTCAGGATTAGTGTCGGGTTGTGGTCTCATCCCTCCAGGTGGATCCCATTACATCTATCACTAAACCCCATGAAAAATGGAGAGTCGCACTGGGAACTCTTCGGAGCCGGTCGATGATATTTTTCTTTGTTCCCATTATGAGGTCCAACTTCCTTTCTTTGAATACTATGATTTAAGACACGCCATCACACTCAATGATGTTTCTTGATTCAACATATTCCACATGGTTCCTTTCACATGATTTGAGATTGGAGTATCCTAATGGATTCCTCATGTACCTTGAGTCGATACGCTCCTCAAGAAACTCTTAAAACCTCATCACCTGACTCATATGTCATGTTAAACCTCAAATGGGAATCCTCATATAGAGAAATCTCTAACCATACTTGAAATGGGCATCCTCTTTAGGAGTAATCCCCAACCAATCTCATGGCCAGTCATCTTGGTGTAATCCCCTAACATTCAACTCTTCTCCCTTTCATTAGACCCTTGTCCATTATAAACTGAATTGAGGGAGGGCTAGTTTCCTCACCCTATTCTCGAGTCAACTCTACCTTGTCCCCACAATAGGTGGGACCCTTTCCACCAATGGAGGTGCGAAAGAACTGGTGCCATTGTTGAATCTTTGACATCCTCTTATTTCTCACACCGAGCATGACTCATGAGGGATATATATTTCTCATGGTCCCAACATTTTCACAATTGAATGAACTATAAGAACCCTGATTCATGTTCAAAACATGATATGTAGGAAACCTTTCTGGGGCCCGAGATCGCTTAATATCCTATTCAATAAATCAATCATAATTACTTTAATCGAGGCATCCTCTTTAGGAATAAGCCCCAAATTAAACCCTTAAATCACTAAGGCATCTGTTTCAGAAAGTAAGCCCAAACACATATCTCTCAAAGGACGATATTCTATTATGAGACTTATCAAACTATGTGGAATTTGATTCCCGTCAATATAGGATATGTAGGAATCCAATTTTAGGTTCAAATACAAAATTTAAATTTCACCCTGTTCTCCTTAGGCCATATTCCCAACAGGGTCTAATCTAACTTGGATACCCATATCCATTCCATGTTCATTGAGTTGTTTCAGCATAAGTTCCATACAAAACATTGACTAAGAACCTTTCACATAGAAGTCATTACCACATGACATTAAATTATTTGGATAGATCCTTATCAAATGACCTTAAAATGTATGATATGTTTTGATAAGTGGAACCAAACTAAGAGGGTTTTTATTCCTTTCAAAATGATACGTAGGTAGCCCATTCTATGGGTACGATCCCAATATCAAAACAATCCTTCGTCTCCCTGTATGATAATAAATTCCAGAGTGCCCCGTTGAGTGGATTAAAAACCAGTATCATCATAATGATGATTAAAAAAAGTTGAAATAGTATATGATAGGATACCATTGATGAAGAACCTTGAATACATAATGAATATTTCTTTTTATGAAGAACCTTGAATACATTCTAATGATTCTAAATTTTACACATATTAGTAAGTGATTGAAAATTCCAAGGGGAATTTATGTTTTGATTTGTGAATTAAAAAGGATTCATGAACATATCATAAATTTAAAAACAGTTTCCTAGAGCAGATAATAATTTCCCCCAAAAGGGTTTGATGAGTCCAGCTTACCATGTTCTCAACCAATGCACATTCTTGTATCATAATGTTCAAACTAAACAAACGCCTGCCTTTGGAAAGCAGGTCCCCATTGGAAAAAGAACTTTTGGCAGTTTCTACTTCCATGAATAAATCCAATGGAAACCACATGGAAAAAAATGATTATTAAAACTAGAACACATGTTTCAAAGAACTATGAAATAGTAGTGAATATAGAATATCTCACAAAAATGGATGTTCGACTAAGAAACTCCTTTCCTTCAGTCTAATGGTATTCATCACTTGGTATTAGAGTCCTAGATAACAATATTAAATAAATAAATTAATATTTTCAGAACCTCTTTTAAATTTAATTGATTTATTATAACTCGTTTATGTCCATGCATGGCCATTTTGATGGGTTAAGAGGTTTAATTCCATTGTTTGGGTCTATTTGTTCATGATTGGTATACTTATATACAGGAATGGAGAATATTGTAAAATGAGGATTGTTCTCCAGAACTGATGTTATATGTTATTAGTTAACATCCTTAACGGTGCATGGTTTTAAATTTAATTTGGTTACATGGATTGAATATGAGTCATTATATAAATTTTTTAATGATAACAGTGTGTTTTAATTAGCAGTTATTGATCACCAAAAAATCATTTTTCTTAATAAATCAAAACCTTATGTAAAAAATGTTTCCAGAATCATATTTGGGACATAGTACAAATATTATAGTCTGGTTCAACCATATAATTGTTTCATGACTAGGATTGAAGAAGATAGTTGAAATTGAAAACCCATCATCCCTAAATGTGGTAAATCAGCACATCTTGGATAGTGATTTCATTTTGAGTATAAAAGAATGTGAAATGAGAGATGATGATGAAGTAATACTTTGTTATGAAAAATATCAAGTATATTTAAGATATTAGAATCATCACAAAATTTGGATTAAATGAGAAGGGTATAGAAAAATAATGGAACTCAAAATAAAAGAAAAGTTGGAAAATCTCTTACGAAAATTCTGCAGTCTAACGACACCATTTAAACATTCATAAAATATTTTGATGTGAGAAAAATGTTATCTAAACATTATTACATAATATGGAAAGTAAAAGAGATTTTTAATTTTATATACCATCATAATCCAAATCAAATGGAATGGTAATAACATAATACGAGTGTTCGAAAAAGAGAGAGATTATGAGATCAAAATTCTGCAACATATCAGCAATGCAACATGGATTTAAAAAAAATTAAAAAAGTGGTGACATGGGGAACCATTAGTAAATTACTCATAAAATAGTATATGTGTAGAATAATATTGAAATAATAACATGGTATGAAAAAATTATATACATACCACATTAATGAAAACATGAATGGAAAGAAATGAAGACAGGTGTTTACATATTGAAGTAATCTTCATTGAGAGCCTCTTTTGGGGATAGGGTTTAGTCTTTTGGAAAGACCAAGAGCATCATGGACTTGGGTAGTGACTAGGGAAGGGTATATGAGCATAAAAATGGGTAGATTAAAGACTTAGAGGTGTGAAGAGAAGAAAGAGTGGGGGCGTGGTTATAGTGGAGGAGAGAAGTGAATTTCCAATATTTTATTCGTTATTTTATTATTTCAATAAAGACAACACATTGTGTTGTTTCATGAGACCCATAATAGTGATAAGGGCATGAGATTTTAACCCAGGTGGCCTCACATCACTCTTTATTTAATAAATAGTGTATTTAATAGATAATTTTTATATACAGTATTTTTCTATATTTCAATATTCATAAAAAATTTTAGTATTTCAGAAAAATCAAAAAAATAAAGCCTAAACATTTCGTGATGTTTAGAATTAAAAATTAAAATCCATTTTTTTTGAAATTATTTTTCTAAATATTTTTAATTTCATTTTTAAATAAAATCCTAATTTATTCCTGAAAAACAACATTAACAAAATAGTTCATTTTATAACACCTTGAAAAATTAATCAGGGTCCCATAAAATTTTCTTATAACCATAAGACAATAAAGTAAAATTTTATGATTAAATTTTTTGAAAATAGATATCAATTTTAAATTATTAAATTAAATAGAAAATTGTAAATAAAAAAAATTGACATAAAAAAATACTAATACATATACTATGATTGTTTTTCCAATTTTAAGATGTCATAATTTTATTTATACATTCATGGATGGTGTTTCTATTTTATTTGACGATTTAATATAAATTACAATTCAAAACTATTAGAAATGGTATATTAATATTAATATACTTATGTTACTATTCACCAAAATTTATGTTTGTCTTATCGGACTATAAATAACTTACTGAACGCACCAATGTATGTCAATTTTTTTAAAAATTAAATCATAGAGGTGGTAAAATTATGTTTTCTTAGATAGGTTATAACAAATTGGTGTTTTTTAGAGACTCATTGTTTCAAGAATTCTATATTAAATCTATTTGTAACTTTTGGGGTTTAATATTCTCCCCTCCTTACAAAAATTTCATCCTCGGAATTTGAAATTGAACTTCAAAAATTAATGGTTGATAATTTAAAATTCTATTATGGTAAACCCACATCAAGAAGAAGGTTAAAATATCCTATTAATAAGAGGAAAGGGAAATTCATCAGTTTCAAAAAAAAACACATTCTAATTAAACAGCATGGTAATGGAAGAATAATAAAACCATAATGTGGTTACATTAAAATCTAATATCCCATACAATGATCAACATAAAGCATTTCGTAAATGGTTAAAAATTAAAAAATACAATGATTCAACACATTATAATAAAGGTATATAAATTTCCATGATGTACTTATCACTAACACTTAATTAACAACAAGGTGATCTAAAATTCACATTCCAAACATGTTAATGAATTTATCATGTATGTTTTTGAAATATGGTAATAACTTGAATTACTGTTAAAACTATATTGGAGACAGACATTCTTCTGTATAATTTATTTAAGATACATGTTATTGGATATATTCTTTAAATCCATAAGTGATGTAAACTCCATCAATTATTGCGTAGACCACTTGTCCACGGTTCAATAATTAATTCCACGGTTGACAATACTTATTTGAATCGAATATTTCTTCATTATTATCTCAACATCAGATATATATTAAGGGACATTGTAACACCCCAGGTAAATAAAGAATATGAAATTTTCATATTTATCCATATTTGTGAATAAAATATTGAAATGACTTTAAATGGGATGCTATGCTCGATGGCGTACCCAACACGCAACAACGAGTTTCTTGGGAATCTTACGTTGCACTCTAATAATAAAATAATATTATTCTAAATAACATCTAGCCGTTTTATTGGCGGGAATGGATAGAAATAAATAAAATATGATTATATATGTTTTTAAATGTTTTTACATTTATCCAATAAAATATAATGGCTTAAAATACGGAAAGAATTCAATTTTCAGCTTTTAAACCCTAATTTTCACTAAAGGTTCACTTATCACCTTTTGATGGAGAATTGTCATTAAATATAGTTTTGATAACTCTTATACATTATTTTGGACCAAATAAAACTCTTCTTTAGAATTGGAACATCAAAATTTACTTTGTGTAAATTTTTGGAATCTTTCCGATAAAGTTCATTTTTTTCAATGAATAGTGTGAAATGTGGTATTTTAATTCAAAATCCCTTTTTAATCTAATTTATTTATATGATTAGATTATCTTTTGAATTGGTTTTAAAGTAAAATTAGAATATATTTTTACCATTAAATCCAATAGTGGTCTTTGGAATTAATTTCACTTTGAAATCAGACTTAAACTAGTGTCAATCTTTTGATACTTATTGTTTCATGAAAACACGCTATTTGCCTTGACAGCGGGAATTAATTATTAAATTAATTAATCTGACTTATATTTATTGAATTTTGTAAAATAGACTTCATTTTTGAATTCGTAATATCAAATATATCTTAGGGTGAATTTTTTGTAATTTTCTAAAAAACTTCAAATTTTAATGAATAGTGAAACCACTAAGTGGTACTTATAAAGACTGATTTTCCGTTTAAATGAAATTTTTCCATCATTGTGTTTTGAATTTCAAAAATCCGACATACATGGTTGTCATTAAGAAGTAAAATGTGGTTCAATGAGGTTATAATAATTTTTTGGTGAATAGAAACTTATTAAGTTCTTAATCGCGATTAGTGGTAATTAGTGTAGTTTAAGGTAAAAATAATGTTTTAATAATATGAAATGAACTTGACACATGTCCTACCCTCATTGGTTGTGTCATGGCCGACCAAGAAAAGCCATGGGTCAACTTGGGGACCCCATGGAGACACTTTGGTTGGGAAATGACATAAATAACTTTTTATTTAATGTAAAAGTAAAAATGACACAAACATAATATGTTTTACGAAAAAACTTTTTACATGGGGTTATAAAGATCAGATGTTTGATTATAAATATTCATTGGAAAGATAAAAAGATTTCCTACATCATAGTATTTGTTTTATAATTTTTAGACATTATGTAAATTAAATTATGTATGACATAATAATGATGCAGCGATGACATCATTATCTGACGATTTAAATAAAATGAGAAGATAATGTACACTCTATAACCTACACATGTAAAACACTTATTGGATGGGTGGATTTCGATCCATTATCTCCTTATCCACGATTTATATCAATGTGGGACCTTTTAAAACAGAAAAACTTTTTCAAATAAAGTAATATTTCTTACTTTCCAAAAGTGCCCCTCCTCTCCTCTTATAAAAGGCCCCCACCTCTACCTCATTTCACACACTCCTCAAGCCTTTGGCTCGGCCAACCCCTGCCCATTTACTCTCTCCACATCCCTCTACTCGTCATAGAGGATTCCCTTTGGGCATAATCCTTTCAAAGGAAGCCATTAGGCTCAAATCAAAAGGAGTTACACCTTTAAAGGTAATTCATTCTCTAATGTTCATTTGTTTTATTTTTCTTCTACAACCCCCTAAACTCTTTTTATTTATTTCTTTTGTAACAACAACAGTATATTCAATATACTAGGATGTTGTTATATTATTTATTCTAGCTACACTCTCACACAACTACATCAAATGGTTAAAGAACATACGGTTTCCGTGGATGGCAAAATTGTACCTCCCGAAACGATGATTGTTCAATACTCATTTAACACCTTCAAAGGTGGCCATTATGATGTCACTATTTTTATATATGATATATAATATGTTTATGTTTTACTTATGCTTCTGTATTTTTCATTTGTGTCTTACCTTTATGGCTTCCATTATGGGTATACACGATATCTTCATTTTAGGAAGTGCGGACTACCGCCCCCTCAAAGTGATGTGATTCGTTAATTCCATATGTGGGACGTGTAAAGGATGGATTTAAAGTTATTATATATGATGTTATACTGGAATTATAATATACCTCTATATAATTATTATTTCATTCCATTAAAGTATGAGATAGAAATGAAAGTAGCGTTCATGCGTACGTACGGCTTACCGTCTCCATGAACGGTGCATTTCATTTCTTATCCCCAAATGTAATGTACTATTAAAAGTACATGTATATAATGGATATATATAATTAATGATATATCTAAATGATGAATATAATTCTGTAATTAAAATATACATACCTCTCATTTAGTTTTAATTCCATTAATATGACAATGAAATGAAAGTAGCGTTCATGCGTACGTACGGCTTACCGTCTCCATGAAAGGAGCATTTCATTTCATACCTCTAAATGATTATGTAATATTATAAATACATGTATATTCTGGATATATATGATATATATTATATCCAAATCAGGAATGTCATTCTAGATATAAAGAACCTTTGACCACACGAACAACATGTAATTGTAACAAGTCCACTTTCGACTTAAGAACCAAATATCGACAAAACAAACATTATTAACTTAAATAGTTACATAATGTTTATAACATGGAAATAAGTGATATAAAAGGAATAATTAACTCTAAAAAGGTTCTTAATCAAGTAGAAATTAACTCAAGTTTATTATTCAGGACGTTAAAGAATGATCGAGTCAAGTCGGACCCGAGGTAAGGGACTTCGTCTCAATCTCCTTTCATTGAGGCATATTACATTTTATACACAACTTTCTTTTATACGGTGTATAAACACCTTTGACTTTTACTTTTATACAAAATGAATCTTTTTCTACGAAGCGTTTTACTAAACGACAAAAATGAATGTTTTTTTTAACGTACGCGGTGACAACGACCTTTTCCGCCGCCGCGAGTATTATTTGGTCTTTGGATTTCTCAACAAGCCGTAATGTTTTTAGAATAAAATAAATACCATATACTCTTTTATTTATTTTGGTATTGAAAATGGTTTTGAAAAAGGATTCTATTATGTCAATATATTTATGATATATTGTGATTGAAATGTGGAAATGTTATCATTCCTTTATATTGGATTTATGTTTTATGATTTTACACTGGTACTTGGACATTTTAACGGGTGGTTACGTTATAAACCATATGACGGGTGGTGCCGTGAATACCAGGATGGGTGGTTACGTTATAACCTCCAATGCATTGGGTATGGAAGTCGGCCGTATGGCTATTCCATTAAGTATGTATGGAAATTGGCCGTATGGCTATTCCATTAAGTGATATGTGTGGGAGTCGACCGTATGGTTATTCCACTTAAGTATGTTTATGTCCCAAGTTACCTTTATATATGTTATGTGTTCTTTTTATGGATTTTTATGGTAATCCTTTGGTTACAAAAAGTTAAGTAATGATACTTTATTCAGTGAAGAGTTTTTACTACTTCATGTAGGTGAAAAGTATTACATTGATAAAGTATTCATGGTTTACTTGTTGTTTTGAAAAACTAACAGTTTTCATTATTTGTGTATCCCTTACTGAGCTTCTTATGCTCATCCCAAGTTTTTGAAATATTTTTCACTGGACTTAGCGTGGAATAGGGTCAAGGATGGGATCAAGGGAAAGTCATGCTACCTAAAACATGGAACTATACATGTTTCTTTTAAAGAGATATTATTTTATGGAAATTTAGTAGAAGCGACTACTTTGTAATCTTTTGAGATGTAATAGTAATTTCCTAATTCTCTAAAACTATAAACCTGAAAAGATCCTCAATGTGAATTACTCATTTAATTCAATATTAAGTAAGGTTTAAGGTTGGGGCCTTATAGTTGGTATCAAAGGTCGGTTTAGATAACTTTAGAGGTTAGGGTATTCTATAAGCATAAGTGACATTACCCTAATGGTTAGGATTTCAGACAGAGTCCTAGTTTTAGATAAATTGAATGAGTAAGAATATCTTAGTGTTTATCTTCCTCATTAGTACGTGATGGTTTTGTTGTTATACTCACACTGACCATTCTTGGTTTTAGTAAATGGCTGGATCTAGCAGGCACCAAGGTAACGGTGGATGTGAAGGAAACTGTGACAGTTTTTTGAGTGAGCAACTGAATGATATGGGGGATGTAATGAGAACTCTTGTGTTTATCCTCAACCAACTATCTGGAGTCATGATTGACCACCTAAACCTTGGAGACTTCTCTAAGGCATCATATTTGCAAGAAAAAAATCCCTACGGAAGTACAGGTAATAATCATAAAGGTAAGTGTGTTCAAAATCCTATGTGTCAAAGATGTGGAAAGAAACACCTAGGAAAATGTTTCAAAGGGACAGAAATATGCTATAGATGTAGAAATGAAGATCATAAAGCAATAACCTGCCATGGAAAAAGGAAGCATCCGGTTGAATCGAGGAAAGGGAAAGAAGTTCTTTCTGAGGGATCAATTGAATGTTTTAAATGTGGTGTGCATGGTCATTATGCAAACACATTTCCCATTAAGAAGTTTAGTGAATGGGATCACCAAGATCATACAAATACTCGTTTACCAATACCTAATTCCATTCCGATGGAGGATGAATAAACTGACAATGACCAATCAAAGGTATGTATTATTCCATGACTATTGTTTTCCTATTTTGGAATCTTAGGATATGATTCATGATTTTGTTTGTAGGAAAGAGGTATTTCAGAATAAGTTGGAAAGGAATGGTTAATGGATCATGATGAATGTTGAATGAGTAAGATGTCAACATATAAGGGCTTCAAGAGTTATGGTGAAATTCTTAAGAGTATTAAGTCTCTTTTGATGATGGGGTTACATTAGAAGACTTTTTATATTATGTGTAACCCTGATGATTAATATAGGAAAATTTTATTCATGGAATAGTTATCTTTTCTTTTGTGGACATAGTTATAAAGAACCATTTGGGTTTATATGATCCTTACTTTTGAGGTAATTATGGGTTATTATATGATATGCTGGAAAATGAAAGGCATGAGATAAACTTGAGGTTAAAATATGTTATGATCATTTTTGATGATTTTATCTCTTTTTGGGGAATGATTTAAGAATTATATAGTTTTGGAAAAAGGACAACACGCAGACCGTGTGACAACCCGTCGCGTCGGACAAAGTTGCGGGAATCGAACCCACAACCAAAGTGCGACTGGCATTTATCCCCTACCACTGGACTACGTGAAGTCCCTGGTTAGTTTGAATGATTCTTTCTAGTTATATGATTTTATCAATTAAGAGTAAGTTGATTTTGGGTTATTTATAAAAATTATTAACCTATCATAGAGGATATGTGATTAGGTTAATTACTTTTCAATACGAGACTTTAGGAGCAACTGATGTTGTTTGGAGATAAATGTTACGATTTAACTTGGAAGACTATGTGACTAAATACTTCAAATATTTGGGTTTAAATCTTATATTGGTTTACTTTGAAGAATTTTATGGACAATTTGTTTATCGAATGGTCCTCTTTGAAATTTGGGTTTTGTTGGACAAATTTTGGAGATTATGAATAGATTTTCTTTCTAATGGGTTATCCTTTTCTGGGTTATCTGATCTTGTACTAATCTTTTGGGTTTTGGTTTTGGTTAAAGTCTAAAGACATGGGAAGTATGTAGTTCTTTTTTTTGGGTTAGGTGATTCTCTAGAAGTTGATTATAGTACTCTTAATGCGAACAAGTCTCCCTAAATACTCGTCTTTTGGAAATAATATGAGTTTGATTAAGGAATCTAGTAAAAGTTGAAAGTCAACATGATAAGTGATTATGTTTCCTTGTGAATAAATTCCTCAATAAAAAGTAACTTAAAACAAAAAATGTTTTTTATTAACTTTTTCTACTGGGGAACCCAACACCGTTTAACCCATCACAAGTTTGTGATTTTCTTATTGTTAACTTTCTCCTAAACATGTTTTCTATCACTCTCCATCAGAACATGACCCTATGTTTTCTCCTCCATGTCCATATTTTCATACTTGGAATCCTAGTATGGGTTAACTCGGGTGACCTCTGTGCTTATCTTTATTTATTTTAAAGTGATTGTTTTACCGACTCTTGTTCTGATGTGGGACGTTCAAGGATGTTTCCAAGCGCAATTTTAAAATTGCAAGGACGCAATTCCCAAAAGGGGGGAAGGATGTAACACCCCAGGTAAATAAAGAATATGACATTTTCATATTTATCCATATTTGTGAATAAAATATTGAAATTAATTTAAAGGGGACGCTATGCTCGATGGCGTACCCAACACGCAACAATGAGTTTCTTGGGAATCTTACGTTGCACTCTAATAATAAAATAATATTATTTTAAATAACATGTAGCCGTTGTATTTGCGGGAATGGATAGAAATAAATAAAATATGATTATATATGTTTTTAAATGTTTTTACATTTATCCAATAAAAGATAATGGTTTAAAATACAGAAAGAATTCAATTTTCGGCTTTTATACCCTAATTTTTACTAAAGGTTCACTAATCCCCTTTTGATGGAGAATTGTCATTAAATATAGTTTTGATCACTCTTATAAATTATTTTGCACCAAATAAAACTCTTCTTTAGAATTGGAACATCAAAATTTACTTTATGTAAATTTTTGTATCTTTCTGATAAAGTTCATTTTTTTCAATGAATAGTGTAAAATGTGGTATTTTAATTCAAAACCCCTTTTTAATCTAATTAATTATATGATTATATTATCTTTTGAACTGGTTTTAAAGTTAAATTAGAATATATTTTTACCATTAAATCCAATAGTGGTCTTTGGAATTAATTTCACTTTGAAATCAGACTTAAACTAGTGTCAATCTTTTGATACTTATTGTTTCATAAAAACACGCTATTTGCTTTGACAGCGGGAATTAATTATTAAATTAATTAATCTGAATTATATGTATTGAATTTTTTAAAATAGACTTCATTTTTGAATTCGTAATATCAAATATAGCTTAGGGTGAATTTTTCGTAATTTTCTGAAAAACGTCAATTTTTAATGAATAGTGAAACCACTAAGTGGTACTTATAAAGACTGCTTTTCCGTTTAAATGAAATTTTTCCTTCATTGTGTTTTGAATTTCAGAAATCTGACATACATGGTTGTCATTAAGATGTAAAATTTGGTTCAATGAGGTTATAATAATTTTTTGGTGAATAGTAACTTATTAAGTTCTTAATCGCGATTAGTGGTAATTAGTGTAGTTTAAGGTAAAAATAATGTTTTAATAATATGAAATGAACTTGACACATGTCCTACCCTCATTGGTTGTGTCATGGACGACCAAGACAAGCCATGGGTCAACTTGGGGACCCCATGGAGACACTTTGGTTGGGAAATGACATAAATAACTTTTTATTTAATGTAAAAGTAAAAATGACACAAACATAATATGTTTTACAAAAAAAATTTTTACATGGGGTTAGAAAGATCAGATTTTTGATTATAAATAGTCATTGAAAATATAAAATGATTTCCTACATCATAGTATATTTTTCTATAATTTTTAGACATTAAATAAATTAAATTATTTATGACATAATAATGCTTCAGCGATGACATCATTATCTGACGATTTAAATAAAATGAGAAGATAATGTAAACTTTATGACCTACACATGTCAAAAACTTATTGGATGGGTGGATTTCGATCCCTTATCACCTTATCCACGAATTATATCAATGTGGGACCTTTTAAAACCGAAACACTTTTTCAAATAAAGTAATATTTCTTACTTTCCAAAAGTGCCCCTCCTCTCCTCTTATAAAAGGCCCCCACCTCTACCTCATTTCACACACTCCTCAAGCCTTTGGCTCAGGAAAACCCTGCCCATTTACTCTCTCCACATCCCTCTCCTCATCATAGAGGATTACCTTTTGGCAGAATCCTTTCAAATGAAGCCTTTAGGCTCAAATCAAAAGGAGTTACACTTTTAAAGGTAATTCATTCTCTCATGTTCATTTGTTTTATTTTGCTTTTCCAACCCCCTAAACTCTTTTTATTTATTTCATTTGTAACAACAACAGTATATTCAATATACTAGGATGTTGTTATATTATTTATTCGAGCTACACTCTCACACAATTACATCAAATGGTTAAAGAACATACGGTTTCCGTGGATGGCAAAATTGTGCCTCCCGAAACGATGATTGTTCAATACTCATTTAACACCTTCAAAGGTGGCCATTATGATGTCACTATTTTTATATATGATATATAATATGTTTATGTTTTACTTATGCTTCTGTATTTTTCATTTGTGTCTTACCTTTATGGCTTCCATTATGGTTATACGCGATATCTTCATTTTAAGAAGTGCGGACTACCGCCCCCTCAAAGTGATGTGATTCGTTAATGCCATATGTGGGACGTGTAAAGGATGGATTTAAAGTTATTATATATGATGTTATACTTGAATTATAATATACCTCTATATATTTATTATTTCATTCCATTAAAGTATGAGATAGAAATGAAAGTAGCGTTCATGCGTACGTACGGCTTACCGTCTCCATGAACGGTGCATTTCATTTCTTATCCCCAAATGTAATGTACTATTAAAAGTACATGTATATAATGGATATATATAATTAATGATATATCTAAATGATGAATATAATTCTGGAATTAAAATATACATACCTCTCATTTAGTTTTAATTCCATTAATATGACAAAGAAATGAAAGTAGCGTTCATGCGTACGTACGGCTTACCATCTCCGTGAACGGTGCATTTCATTTCTTACCTCTAAATGATTATGTAATATTAAAAATACATGTATATTCTGGATATATATTATATATATGATATCCAAATCAGGAATTTAATTCTAGATATAAAGAACCTTTGACCACACGAACAACATGTAATTGTAACAAGTCCACTTTCGACTTAAGAACCAAATATCGACAAAACAAACATTATTAACTTAAATAGTTACATAATGTTTATAACATGGAAATAAGTGATATAAAAGAAATAATTAACTCTAATAAGGTTCTTAATCAAGTTGAAATTAACTCAAGTTTATTATTCAGGACGTTAAAGAATGATCGAGTCAAGTCGGACCCGAGGTAAGGGACTTCGTCTCAATCTCCTTTCATTGAGGCATATTTCATTTTATACACAACTTTCTTTTATACGGTGTATAAACACCTTTGACTTTTACTTTTATACAAAAGGAATATTTTTCTACGAAGTGTTTTACTAAACGACAAAAATGAATGTTTTTTTAACGTACGCAGTGACAACGACCTTTTCCGCCGCCGCGAGTATTATTTGGTCTTGGGCTTTCTCAACAAGCCGTAATGTTTTTAGAATTAAATAAATACCATATACTCTTTTATGTATTTTGGTATTGAAAATGGTTTTGAAAAAGGATTCTATTATGTCAATATATTTATGATATATTGTGATTAAAATGTGGAAATGTTATCATTCCTTTATATTGGTTTTATGTTTTATGATTTTACACTAGTACTTGGACATTTTAACGGGTGGTTACGTAATAAACCATATGACGGGTGGTGCCGTGAATACCAGGATGGGTGGTTATGTTATAACCTCCAATGCATTTGGTATGGAAGTCGTCCGTATGGCTATTCCATTAAGTATGTATGGAAATTGGCTGTATGGCTATTCCATTAAGTGATATGTGTGGGAGTCGACCATATGGTTATTACACTTAAGTATGTTTATGTCCTAAGTTACCTTTATATATGTTATGTGTTCTTTTTATGGATTTTTATGGTAATCCTTTGGTTAAAAAAAGGTAAGTAATGATACTTTATTCAGTGAAGAGTTTTTACTACTTCATGTTGCTGAAAAGTATTACATTGATAAAGTATTCATGGTTTACTTGTTGTTTTGAAAAACTAACAGTTTTCATTATTTGTGTATCCCTTACTGAGCTTCTTATGCTCATCCCAAGTTTTTGAAATATTTTTCACAGGACTTAGCATGGAATAGGGTCAAGGATGGGATTAAGGGAAAGTCATGCTACCTAAAACATGGAACTATACATGTTTCTTTTAAAGAGTTTTTATTTTATGGAAATTTAGTAGAAGCGACTACTTTGTAATCTTTTGAGATGTAATAGTTATGTCCTAATTCTCTAAAACTCTAAACCTGAAAAGATCCTCAATGTGAATTACTCATTTAATTCAATATTAGGTAAGGTTTAAGGCTGGGGCCTTATAGTCATATTTCCCACAATCAGGTTTTTCTAAAAGGTTTAGCTTTTTACTTAATCACATATATTTTGTACTATTCATCATACGACCTCAAATCCTTAAAGAAATAGTACTGCAGTAAAATCCTTATATATCTCATAATTATTACAACCAATACATTACTGAAAAAATTTTCAAATGACATAATTCTTGAATATGCATACTAATAATTGTAATTAATTTGATGTAGCATCATAAATTGATCATTATCCAAAATCATCATTGGCAGTATATTTCATTGATGCTCGGGACATTGATTTTCATAGTGTCCCATCTAATTGCATTTGATTCATTCAATATTGGGAAATAATTTCCTTATCTTGAAATTATGAGTATGGTGGCCTTTTTCTCCTCACATGAAATAAACTCTTTTTCCTCTCAGGCATATACCACGATGTTTCCTTCTACAATTATCACATGTTGGAAAATACATTTTCCCATATTCCCTTTATCCCTGTTATCCCTGCCATCCACTTCTTATTTTTATTCCCTTTATAACATTAGGATTCAAGGAAGTCTTTCCAAACCCTATCAACATATTATATTATTTCTTTATGTGATGAGGATACTAGGGAAAAATATTCCTTTGAAATTATGGCTTAAGACCATCAATGATATGATCCTTCTTACTCTTTCCATTTCATGCATCGGTGAAGTTCTCATTCCTATTAATAGGTGAAATTTCTATTCAATTCCATAATATATATTAGATCATAAAATTATGAACTCTATATATATATAAATAGGGTATAACACATAACATAAATTTATGCATCATAAATCCTCAAACCATATACTTTTGTTACTTTGGGGGTATTAATCCATCAAAATTGTTTGTAATAATCATATAAATTTACCAAATAATATCCCTCAGGAGTGTAGAACCATGAATGTAGCAAGGCCTATTTTCATGAACTAGTTTCTATTGTATTCTAGCTGAAAGCTATGTTTTTCAGTTTTACCCCTGGATACATCTATGCCAGAGCAACCTCTACTTGTTTTTATCCAGACAAGGATTTATTTTATTAATAAATAAAATAATATATTCCTAACCAAAATTCTATGATTTCCTCTTATTCTTATCCCCAAAGTCTATATTAGGGATTTTTTTCACAAATCTAATTTTTATATAACTAGTTCGCACGTTTTCTACTAAACATTCTCTGATAAAAACTGTAACGCCCTGGCTCTAGAAACCCTGAACCGGTGTGTTATATTAATACATTAGAATGATTAAAGGGAATAAAATCCCAAAGGACCGAGTAGTTTAGTAGTTTTTAAAAACCAGATACCTACATAGGTTCAAAATTACAACTTGAAAAGAAATAAAACATATAATTTTTATTGGGATCATCCACAACATTAAGTTTATCCATGTAAAAAAGTCATAAAAAATATTCATGGCATGAAAGAATGAAACATAAGAAATTGGTGAGCTCAAATACTTAGTATGGGTATGAAATACAATGGATTATATCATTAACATAAACATTAGGCCTGGTGAATAACTAAAACACATTCCCTTAAAAATAAACATTAACACACTATAGTAGGAAAGTGCCGAATAAATGATTCAATAATAAAACATAACCATTGGTATTCTGAAAATCGAATAACCACATGAAGTTTCAATTACTAGCTTCATGATGTGGAAAATGCATAATCTAGATATTTTAAAACATATTGTCTAGGACTTGACTAAGACATCTAAAAATGATTAAGGCCTCGACCAAAAACATATCACATAAAGGGAAAGGCCTAGACTTAGTCCATGTCTATTTGTCTCATGAGAACTACCGATACATTGAGGGGATATAGTAGGCCCCACACATCACATAATAATTCCAATTCATTCTTCATATGAAAGGGGTGAACATAATAAACACATACATTGATATTGAATCATCAATATAAAATTTTAATAACTTTCTCTAATCATTAAACATAAACACTAACCATTTAGAGTAAAATGGTTAATGATTTCAAGATAGCACACACACTGGATAACTAATCATAAACCATTCAATAAAATCTGGTGGATGATATCATAGGATATAAAACATAATGAAGTACAATATTGAACAAGGATGTTGACATAGATGAAGATATATCTAAATGACTCTATTGAAATATCCTTGAGGAAATAATCCTTAACCCTTCCAAAGTGTCTCTTACCACCTTGAAACATTCAAATCGTAATCCATTAGAATATCATGAGGATAAGTAGACTCTTTATATGATATAAAAAAGGAACTTACACACACCCCGAGATAGAAATAAGTGTTGAATAAGGCATATATCTCATAAAAGATAATGTGAGATGAAAAAAATCCTTTTTTACTTTGAAAAGAAGAGATCTTTTGGAAAATCATTTTTATTTGACATGAAATCAGATTTTGAACAAGTATATCATAGAAAATAGGATGGAATATAATTGAAATTATATTTGAGGATTAAATAAAGACATATTGAGGTTAAATATTTTAAAATAGATTCTTAATTAATCTTTATAAATAAAACATTTTTGAGTGTTTTAAGGATGATATTAAATGATTTTAATGAACAATGGAATTTTTACTTCCCTAATTCATGAAATGAACCAAAATAGATTTTTTAATTTAAAATTTGATATTTTAGAAAGATAAATATGTCTTAAAACTGATTATAGAGTAAACTTCAAAATATGTAAGATTTTGAGATGTTCCTTGAATCAATATTGTATTTCGAAAATAATTTTCAAAAGATCATTTTAAAACAAATAAATCCCCATAAATGAAAGTTTGATAAATATTTATACACATATATAGAACATTCACATATAATTTATGATAATTACATAATAAAATAATATCATTGAGGTGAGAAGGTAGTTAGAGGAAACCGAATGAAAATGGAGGTTCGGGTAGAAAATAACTGTAACATTGTAATCAATTGAATAGTATGCACCAAAATTAATAATAATCAAATGAATCATTGAATATCATGAAATACTGAGATCCATGATATGTAAAATCAATGGTATGTATAGATACACCATACACAATTATTAGTATCGAATACAGAATATCTCAAAAAAATGTTAGTGAGATGAAGAATCCCCTTACATTAAGTCTAATGGTGTTTTTCACTTGGTATTAGTTTCCTGGATAACCAAATTATATAAATTTATAAGTATTTACAGAACCTATTATACATTTAATTGATTTATTATAACATTATTAATTACATTCATGTTATTTTTTATAGGTTAAGAGATTTAATTCCATTGTTTGGGTCTCTTTGTTCATGATTGGTATACTTATATACATTAATGGAAAACCTTGTAAAATGAAGATTTTAGTCCAGAATTGAGGTTATAGGTTATTATTTAGAATATTTATTGTCAAATGGTTTTAAATTTAATTTTTTATGTTTGATTTAAGATGAATCATTTTATAAAGTATTTAATGATTACTATTTGGGTTAATTGGAATGTTTTGAACACTCCGAACTCATTTTGCTTAATAAATACAAAACATGTGTAAAAATCGATTCCAGAATCATAGATGAGACATAATACATATATTATAGTCTATTTCAACCATAATAATGGTTTTATGATAAATATTGAATACAATAACAGAAATTGAAAACCCATCTTCCATGAATGTGGTAAATTAGCACATCTCAGATGGGGTTTTCATTGTAATTATAAATGAATGGGAAATAAAATATGATAAGGAATTATTCCTTTATCCTTAAAAAATTCCAATATATATATGAAAACGGAGTAATCATAATATTTCGTGGAAAGGATAATAGTAAATGAAAATAAAGGATCTCAAAATAAAAGAAATTTTGAGATAACTCTTATAAAGATTTGACAGCCTAACAACGTCGCTTAAACTTTCATTAAATAGTTTGATGAGAGAAAAAGGGTATCTAAACATTATTAAATAATATGGAAAGTAAGTGGGATATTTAAGGACATATCGTAAAAAAATATAAATTAAATGAAATGGTAATAACATAATAATAGTTTTTGAAAAAGATAGACATTTTGAGATGAATATTTTGCACCATATCAGTTATGCAACATGGTTCTAGAAAAAATTAAAAGAGAGGGTACATAGGGAAAAATTCATAAAAGACTCATATAATTGTATAGGGACATAATAATATGGAAATAATAACATGGTATAAAATCTTTAATTACATACCTTGAATGGAATGAATTGAAAACAAGTGTTTACCTCTTGAAGTAATCTCCTTTGAGAGCCTCTTTAGGAGAGAGGTTTTGGCCTTTTGGAAAGACCATGAAATTAATCGACGTGGGGAATGACTAGGGAAGGGTATTTGGGCAGTAATGTTAGGCTCTTAATGTCATATTGGTGTGAAAAGAATAGGGAGTGAGGGGGTGGGGTGTTATACTGGAGGAGAGGAGTGAATTTGTAATATTTTATTCATTACTTTATTATTTCCATCAAGATAACAAATTTTATTGTTTCATGTGACCCCTAATATTGATAAGGAAATGTGAGATCGAAAATAGTGGCCTTAAATAAAACATGATTTCCTAAACAGTGTATTTATCTAACAATTTGTATATACCGTAATTTACCGTAATTCACTATTCATTAAAAAAATTGTGTATTTTAAAAAAAATCCAAAAAATTCACAATAAAAATTTATTGATGTGTATAATTCAATAATCAAATCCATTTTTTGAAATTAATTTTTGATATATTTAAACTTTAATTTTTTTAAAAAGTCATAACTTATTCCAAAAAACATCTTTAAAACTATAACTCAGTTTATAACTCCTTGAAATATTAATCAGGGTCCCAAAAAATTATAATATATCCATATGAAAATAATGTAACCATTTATGATTAATTTAAATGAAAATAAATTCCATTTTTAAATTATTAAATTCAACATCAAATTGAAATTATAATATTTATGAGATACAAAAATACCAATACATATACTATGATCGTTTTTTCTCTTTTATGATGTATAAATTTTATTTATACATTCATGGGTGAAGTTTCTATTTACCTGGCTGATTTACTATTCATTACTATTTAGAAGGGTATTTTACTATTCATAATGGTATGTTACTTGTCATAAAAAATTATGTTTTTCTTATCAGACTCTAAATATCTTATTGAACACATTCGTGTATATCAGTTTTTTCAAAATTAAAATCATAGAGGTGGAAAAATTATGATTACATATCTAGGTTATAAAAAAGGGGTGTTTGGTAGAGACTTATTGTTTCATGCATCCTATATTAAATAAATTTTTAACTTTATGGGGTGTTACATTCATAATTATTCGATTTCTTTTTCTATAGGTACATGATAACATTTCCATTATGAACTTTCACAATATGGGTTAGAACATACTAGATGAAAATCCAATTTAAATATGTATAGCTAAAATATTTGTTCCATGGGGATACCATTGATTCGAGGGGATATCTATAACTAGACCCACCAGTGTCATACTTTTCTAAATCATTACCCATACATCAAATAATAAATTTAATTCATAACCAATGTTCTTTATCAAATATCCATATCGAGTAAAGAATACATATTTATCAAATATTTTCCTATATAACAAATTCTCATTCAATGAAGAACACCTTATATTGAAATGATCTACACTTTAAAAAATCAAAAATTCATGATATTTAATATGTATGTTTAGGGGAAATATAATTTCTAATGATTAAAGGAAAATTAAATTTACGAAGGAAACTTATTAACTAGAAAAAAATCAAGGAAGTGAATGTCAATAATTTTCTATGTCAACAATATCCTAAAACATCAAAATTAATAATAAGGATCATATAAATATAACATATACCCACTTAATTAATAATAAATGGTTTATGTCCATTGTTAGTAGAAATAACATTAAATTATGTTTAAAAACATTCATGAGGAAAACTTTCTTTTTCATTTGGAAAATCACTTTATAAAATATTTAGTATTTTAAAAATACATTTCATTAAAATATCACATTGGAAACAAGGAATTGTATATTTTTGTTAGGATAATTATTTTATGTAAAAATAACCTTTTAAAATTGATAATAAATATTTAGTTTCATTACATCTGGTTATTGCGTACATTTCATTAGGAAAATTCCATTTTATCGTTAAGATGATTACAAAATAACGTTTCATGGAAATAAATAAAATCTTCCCTTGAAAGAAATGGGTAATTTTTTTAAATTAAAAACTTGGATACCATTTAAAATTTATTTTAATTTTATTAGGAAACATCATTTTTCAATAAAATATATTTCTGACAGATGAGATAAATGAAGTCTTTTTTTCTCAAAAACATATTTTAAAAACATTTAATTACAAAATATTTGAATAAAGGTAATTTTATTTTCAAATTTTTACCAATAACTATAGGTAAAACATTTAATGTGGTATCAAATATTGATCAAATTGTTTTTTTCTGGTATTTACGAATAAACAATCTCGGTGAGAATTAGATTCCGAAATAAATCACTAAAATGAACAAAACATTGATGTGAATATTACTCTACGAATTGATTATGTGTATTATCTATAAAAACAATAAAAACAAGTGGAAATAAAAAATAATAAAAATAAAAAGTCATTATACATATAATCATATAATATCAAGGAAAACATATAAGCAATAAACCCTAATGAAAACATGTTCAGTTATGAAATTCTTTACCACTTGGTAAATTTTAAGTATAACACCCAGAGACGGAAATAATCAAATTTAAACTCAAAATACCATGAATAATTAATTATTCATGATATTACATGTCTAAGTAGTAGTATATACATTATATAAAATAAACATAGTGCATAACATTACAATATGGCTCAATGAAATGAAATTGAGACGGAACCCATTACCTCACATTTAATTTCGGTTGAACATCCATTAACAATATGTATAGTGGTTTCAAACATGTAATTAACTTATAAAAGAACCACATTCATATTTATCATATCATATTTTATCCTTTTATATCATCATATCCCTCTTTTGTTAATAATTTTTCATTATTCTCAATGTTTCAGATATTAATTGACTTGTTTTCTCATGCATGATTCATCAAGAATGTTAATGTTAACTTGAATATAATTAATATCCACAATCACATAAACTATATTAGTGTTATAAAGTTCATATTTACTCTTTACATACATTATTATAACCATTTATGAATTTTAATAATGGAAAATGAATAATATCGCTTCGTAGAGATGGTAGATTTTATGTATGCAAGAGTGATGATACCATTCTCGTGATGAGTTAAAGGGTAATTAAGTTAGTGATATATTAAATTTCAATAATAAAAATAAAATCATATATATCACATTTATTTACTAATTTTATGTTTATTACATTCCAAGTAATGTGTAATTGAAAAATGATTCACATCGCTCCACGAGGCGGTGATCCTTCATACACACAAGTGACATTTTGTTATTTTAAATGAAAAGTAAAATAAAATTCTATACGTGTTGTTTAAATTAAATATGTATAATAATATCATTAATTTCATATAAATTTGGTAAATACATCAATATATCCAACTGTGAGATGTGGTTATGGAAAATGTACGACTTTGGCTCGCGAGGTAGGATTTTCTCAAATGCATGAATGATGACATCATAACCAATTTAAAGGAATTGGAGATGGAAAATGTTATTCCATAAATAGAATAACATATCAGTATATTTTAGATACTTTTTTTATTATATAGGATGTTTCAAGACATTATTTATGGGGAAAAATAAGGAAAAAAATTTATATCTTAGTTAATATAGTTACCTTCTTTAAAAGAAATCTCCTTTGGGTCTACTCTTACAGGCTCTAGGTATAGTGTTTTGGGATTACCAGTAGCACAATAATTTGATATAATTTGTTTAAGAAATAATATTTAAGGTTTTTTTGGATCTAATATTCTTTGGATGTGTGAATATGTGTGGTGAGGGAGTTACCTTTTATAAATGGGTAAACAAAACCCTCTTCGAAATTCTATTTAAATTTTCCAAATGATTATAAAATGATAGACTAATTTAAATAAAAAAAATTAAAAATGGAAATATATTCAAAATTTGGTAATATAATATTTAAATATTTCCACCATGTTTTATTTTTACATGTTTATATGTCAATTTAACCATTATAATTTTTGTTCGACCCCTAAAAAATTAAGTTTTTCCCTATCCGTGGTGATTGATATTTACTCTGTTGAATAGGAATCCGGGCCAATATATAGTTAAACTATTTAAAAATTAAAAATTATTCTGATTACAAATATCAAATACAATTTTCCAAATTCAATTCATATAATAGTATAAAATTAATTTAAAATTAATCTTATAGTTGTGTCAACAAAGAATGTTTTTTAATTGAAAATGTCCAAAAGATTACAAAATTTTTATTTCATAATTCCATATGAAAATGATACTAATGACCAAAACTAGATTAATAGATTTATATTTTAACTATTTTCTTATTTAGAATCATTTAATTTTATTATTTAACAATATATATTATTTTGATGAAAACAATGTGTTCAATTAAAATCCATTATTTTACACTATTCATCAAGAAATGAAGCTTTTCATAAAAATATAAATATAGCCGTGTAAGACAAATTTCATAATCGAATTTAAAAAATTAAATTTATTTTATCAAATAATGTTTAAAAGGATTATTAGTTATTTTTAAATTCAGTGTTCCAAGTATGACTAAACTGTCTTTTAGGAAAATATAATATATCTTAAAACATTTATTTTTCTTTTAAATGATTCTTCTTATTATTAATGATCAATAGATCACCAATAAATGTTTTTAAAATATATATTTTCATAATTTAGTTAGTCATCATTTACAAAACTAGGCAATGAGTATCATAATAATTAATAATATTAAATGAATATTGTTTCTCAATAAAACTCATTCTTGCTTGTAACACAAGATATTGAAGAAACCCATAATTGTGTGTAACCCACGATAAAATCAATTATCATGAATATTCATCTAGATAATGAATTTAATTTATTTGAAATACTAAATATATCATAATTTATTACAACTTTATATTCCATTCCATGATTTTGTTGTGTGTCACACAAAATATCGAATATGATGTTCATATTATAAGATTTCTAGTGGGGCACATTCTACCCAACATAAAAAAATCACGACCTCGCAATTTAAAATTGATCTTGATAATGAAGCATTTTAAAATTGTAAATATAATCTTTAAAAACCCATATCTTAAAATGGTAAAATTAATATCTCCTTGTTAAGGGATAAATATAAGGGAAATGTTTATATGTAATAAAAAATTTCTAGGTTTCTATGTACGTGAACATTTTTTGAATGTGAATATAAAGATATGGTGGAAAAGAATAAATATATATATATAGAGTGATTAATGCTATTTATTACAACAAACTGAATGATAAATGGAATGTTGAGGGCTAGAAATCTAAAAATCTATTATTATTTAAATGACTATTGACTTAATATAAATGAATGTATTAGGATAAAATTTTAGTTTGAATATCATATTCATAATTTTGATTAATTATTTTACATCATAAAAACACAATGAAATATATATAATTGATATATTTCTATATCATAAATAAAATTTGATCCTTTTTTCATCAATTAATTACTAATTCAACACTGATTCTATCAACTGAAGATAAAAAAATGATTTTTTATACCTAATGCACTAAAATTTAATTTTAATGGATAATGTGAACCAGAAATAAGGGACAAATCCTTCTTTAGGTATCTAATATTTTTCAAAACTGATATTTCAAGAAAAATTAATCCAATACAATAAATTAATCTCTAAAACTCAAAAGTAACCCCATTGGTTCATCATTAGTATTTATTTTTCTAATCATTTAACCAAAAAAATTACATATTAACTAGGATGTCACAAAATAAAATGGTATCCATGAGACACATATTGTCTATCAATTATAGGGTTTTACCCACCACCTTTCTAGACACTATAGCTTATCACCCATCATGTAACATGTTCTTTTTATAAAACAATATTAATATAATTCTTGTTATGTTCCAAAAAACATATGGTAATCCTTTAAATAAAATTAATCATTAAATAAAATTTTAAATATAAATTTAATACTACTTATTTTCATAATATTTTTATTCAATTAGAGTAATAAATATTTTTGAAATTATTAGAATTTCATTAATGAACATATTTACCATGAAGGATATCATTGATTTTGAAATTATATCTATTAAATATCAAGGCATTATTCCTCAAATAAAATTTCTACTAAAACCTTGGATTGTTGTAAATTCTTACAATGATATCAATAAACAAGGGACACTTTCATCCCATAAAACATAACACAATGTGTTTATGAATTGAACATATGATCAATATTAAACTCACAAATGATGTTTGTACCAAAATTATTATCTTAATGAAGAAATATTTTATTATAATATTTAACAAAATCCTCATATGTTTCATGATTCTTTTAAACAAAATACCATTTCAAAAATAATTATACAATTTAATTTTAAAACTCCAATTCATAAAATATTTATATAATATATTCCCACATTGGTCCTTCTGTGGTCGATGGATTATCCTAAGTCCTTAATTTTCATAATCAATTCAAATCATTCATAATGGTTTATAATGTTATTTTTTATTATCCAAGGAATATCCCCTAAAAGTTCCAAGACATGTGCACGGTAAGACATGTTTCTTTTCACTAGGTGATGATCGGGTATTGTCCAACATACCCATTCTTGATTAATTACCATTACTTAAAACTGTACTGGAATCATGTCCACTAGTAGTATCCAGATATGGATTTATTTAAAGGGGGAACTACATAATTTCTACCTTAAAAAATGTTTAGTATGTTTCTCTATAATTATCAACAAATTTTATCATAGGGTTAGGTTACGTAATCTATGTTTTCCATAATATAGTTTCTAAGGTTTCAACTAAACACCCTATGATCCAAATTATTGAAACCCTGACCCTAGTAGCCCAAAAATATTCATTTATTTATTACATTTACATATGATTCAAGGAACCACATCCCAAAGGGTAGATTGATTTAGTAGTATTGGTAATCTAGATACATACATGATTCTTACATTACTTTTGAAAACACTAATTTCAACCATTTTTTAGAGAATATCACTATTAACTCTACCTTATTTTTTTAATATATTTCATCAAAAACATTATCGTGTCTTTGGTAATTGAAAAAATAATTGTGATATCAAATTACACATAAGGGTAAAGTATAGTGGAATCATTCTTGAATCAATAATAATAGTCAATATAAAAAGGTAACAAAAGAAAAATCATTATTTATAATCAACTAAATGACAATGGATTCCAAACATAAATAATATAAATGAATAAATATAATGGTTAATAATTAGTATGGAAATCTAATTAACATAAATAATATTCCATTTAATCAATTACATTACAATCTTAATTTTATATGTCATAATTACTATGGAAAGGTAAATAACTGAAAGCACATTCCGTCTAATCAATAAACATAAAATGAAATTCATCTAGAGATAATATTAGAGTGAAATTGTCCATGATAGTAATAATATATTACTAACTGACAGATGTATATAATTCTTCTATGTCATGTTTCTTAGGTACATGATAACTTTCCCATCCAGACCATTCACAAGATGATTTAAAACATAAAGGGTGAAAGCCAATTTAAATAAGGTTGTCCAAGTGATTAATCCCTTGAGACTCCTATTGCATTAAGGGGTTATCTATAACTGGGCCCCTGCCATGTTTTACCAACCCAAATCATTCATCATATATCTAATAATTGATTTATTTCATAAACAATGTGCCTTATCATATATCTTTATCAAGTAAAGAATGCAGCTTTATCAAAATTTTCCCATATAAACAAATGTCATTCAATGTAAAACACCATATTTATAAATTATTTATATTTTTTGTAATAAACATATCCATTATAAATATTATGTATATTTAAGGGAACTTTAATTTCAAATGATCCTGGGAATGTTATCATTTCAGGGGAAGTAATTGGCCACAAAAATGAATCAAGGAATTGAATGTCAATACTTTCCATAGTCCAAATGATCATAAAATTTCCAGATAAAGAATAAGGATGGTATCAATATAACATACTCCCCCGAATGTAATAATAAAGTTTTTAATTAATTTATGAATAAAAATAAACTAAAAAATCTTTCATAACAATCATCGAAAAATTATCTATTTCATTTTAAAAATCATATTTTAAAATATATACCGTTTTGAAAATACTTTTATTTGAAAAATAAATTTTCAAAACAAATATTTTAAAGTGAATTCATGAAAACATGTTTTTTAAATATAAACTTTTACCCTTTTAAATTATTATTTAATGAAATGACGGCAGATAATTTCATATCTTTTGAAAATAACAGTCATTTTCTTAGTAGAAAAGATAGAAAAGTGCATTGTTTGTAAAGTGACAAAAATATTCCATTTTAAAAACATGTTAAAGGAGAATGAGTAAAAATATATTTAATAAACCATTTTTAAAATGTTAAAAAATGTTACATTATTATAAAATATTATTTTGGAAAAAAACAGGTGTCCAATCGAAGTGAGAAATGTTTTCATATTTTCATAAGGAAATTTTATCAAACCAACTAAGTACTAAAGAGTGGAAAAAATGGTTCAATTATTTAAAAAAATCAGGAATAGATATTGTTGAATAATATGAAATGGTTTGTTAAAAAATGATCAAGTGATTTCATCTAATAGAAATTTAAGAATAAATAATGTCAACGAGAAAGAGAATGTGAAATAAACCCTTATAATGAAGATAAAGATGAAGTGAGAAATAGTTAAATAATAGATTATGTTTATTTTATATAAACCAAAATAAAACAATTTTATGGAAAATATAATTAAATAAAAATTCACTATACACATAATCATTTAACATCAACAATAATGAAGAATTAGTATAACTCAATGAAAATAAGTGGAGATATAAAATCCTTTACCAAATAGGAACATTTATGTAAAATACCATTGGATGAAATAATTCAATTGGAAACATAAAATTACATAAATATTGAGTAATTAGTGATATTAAATTTCAAATTAGAAATATATACACCATATAAAATAAATTAGGTGCATAACATTAAAACATTCCTTAATTAAATGAAATTGAAACAAAACCATTTACCTCACGTTTCTAAATGTGTAAATGTCCATTACCCTCGTGTAAATTTGTTTAAAAAAATTTACTAACTTATAAAATAACCATATTAATATTTAAAATATCATATATGGTCTTTGTATAATGTCTCATCACTTGTTTGTTACTAAGTATTAATTATTTTCATTATTTTGGGAGTTAATTTCCTTATTTTTTTCATGCGTGTTTAATCTTGAACGTTTTGGTTCAAATAAATATAATATATATCTATAATATAAATGTTTTTAATAATTTAATAAATAAAATAATTAAAATATACACATTATCATAAGGCTTTATGAAATTTGAACAAGGAAATTTAATTACATCGCATCATGGTGATGGTAGGTCGTACATATGCATGATTGATGATATCATTACCTTAGGGAGTTAAAGGGTATGAGAGTGGTTGATATGTTAAATTTAAATAATTTATGTCATATTATTTATATCACATATATTATTTTGTTTTCTCCTTATTAAATTCCAATGTAAAGCGTAATTGAAAATCGATTCACGTCGCTTTATGAGGTGAAAATATGCCATAAACACAAGCAATGTGATCATATTTAAACAACATTAAACATAAAATGTTGTATGAGATATTAATATTTAAAAAGTATTATAATATCATATATATTATATAAATGTGTTAAATCTATCATTATATCCATATTGGAGTGGTGGTAATGGATAAATGGATGAAATCGCTTTGTAAGATGGTAGCCCACCGTAAACACAAATAGTGATTATGTAAACCACTTGATTGAGACAGAGATAGATAATTATTTTTACCTGAACAGAATAACAAATTAGTATATATGATATATTATTTTTATTATATTGTATGTGTCGATTCATAATTAATTTTGGAAAAGTATAATGAAATTTAAATATCGTTGTTAATATAATTACATTCTCTAAGAGAAACCTCCTTTGGATCTCCTCTTATAGATTGTAAGTATTTTATCTTGGGAGGAACAAAATATATTGTTTTTTAATAAGTCATTTTTAAGGAATCGGATAGGTGGTGGTTGTGAATTTTTTTTAGTTGTGAAGAAGTTAGTGGAGGTAGTTCCCTTTTATAAGTGGGGATAGGGAACCCTCTTTGAAATTATGAGGAAATTTCCCTAATGAATCCAAAATAGCAAAGACCTTCCAATGAAAAATGATTCCCAATAGAAATTTATTTGAAATTTTGAAGTATAATATGTAAATATTTCCATAAAGTAAGTTTTTTAAAAAAATTTAGGTCATTCTAGCCCATATCTTTTTAGTTTAACCCCTAGTAAATCAATTTTTACCTTAATAATAGTTGTTAATTTTTATTGATTTAACTATTCATTTTTTTAAAAATATTGTTCAAAATATTGGAAATATTAATTAGTATTATTAAAAATATAGAATTAATTTTTTCCAAATATAATTCACATAATATATTACCTTAAATTTTAGATTAATCCCACAAACATGATGAAAAATAAAAATTTTTATTTGGAAATGTTCAAATGTTTAAAAATTTTATATATAAAAATAAATTATGAAAATGATTTAATTGACATAAATTGGATTAATATATATATAATTGAACAATTTTTCACATTAAAAACAATTCCAAATACAATTTAACACTCTTATTTATATAGAATAAAAGGTTGTTTTATATTAAAATCCAGTATTTTTCAATATTATTACAACATAAAACTAATAAAAAAATCAAAACATTACCATGTACTGATTTTTTTATTAAAATTTATCTAATTTTTATTTATATAACATTTTTAAAATTTGAAAAATTAATTTTAAACTAAGTGCACTAAACATGACTTAACCTTCCTTTATAAAAATACAATTCTTCTAAAAAAATACATTTTCAATTAAATGATGGTTATTATTTATAATAATCTTATAAATAATAATTATATGTAAACCATATAATTTTCTAACATAGTTACCTTTTTTATAACATCCATTCCAATTGCTATGGGAAAACTATCAAATTAAATAATAAAATAATTAGTATATTGTTGTCTTATATCACTCTGTCTGGCATGTAAGACACACTATCGAAAAATATCATTATTGCATGTAATGAATGATAAGCATAGTGTTATGTGAATTAACATCCATATAATTTATTGAATTTATTTAAAATATTAGATATATCTTAAAGTCTCAATATGATATATTCCTTTTTATAATTGGTCTTCCATGTCATACAAGCTATCAAATATGATGTGTGTATTTTATAATTTTAGGGTGTCACACATATTTAGTAGTTTTCAACCAACATACACATACCATGACATTTCATTGTATATTTATATCTAATGTTTCTTTATATTATAATCCATAGAAAAATTATCACAGATTTATTTCATCACATGTATATTCAATTTCAACATTACAATTCTGAATCACACCAATTTAATTACTATCTCATTCCCTATCAATACCATTATTAACATTCCATTACATATCTACGTGTATAATATCTTAAACACACTAAAAAATAAACTTTATTCATTTCCAAAATATCCACATCAATACATCCTAAGAATTTCCATTTCCAAAATGTCTCGCCACCACAGTCACCATAATCTACCTAATGAACAACATCCACCATCATGGCCAATTCCAGCCATCTTATAGATAGAAAATAAATAAGAAGAATGAAAAGGATAATTGAAGGAAGAGTGAATAGAGATAGATACATTAATCTCAAATAACCATGGTATTCAAACACCCAAGAGGATTGTATAGATGGTGACGAGGTGTCAATGGGTCAACTAGGTCTTAAAGGAGGAAGAAAATTCAAACCAAGGAATTTGGGACATAAAATTTTATAGAGGAGGAATTTTAATCCATAAAAAATGTTTTGGGGTCCCCAAACCACTTCTCGAGAGGCTAGTAATAGTGAATATCCATTATTAATTTTCCCAAGAACTGATTCTAACGAATTTTAAAATCAAATTTTACCATCACCATATCCTCAAACATAGCATGGCTTATGATATTTTTTTTCCCAAAATGATCTCCATAAATATCCACTAGGGAAAATCAACAAGTGCTAGGTCATTTTATCTTCACCAAGCCCAGTACTATGGAGTTGTGCTCACGAAAGTACTTGTTTCTCACAATGAGACCATTCATGGACCTGACTAAAAGTAATAATATTTTTATTGTATTTTCCTTTAGTCATCTTTCATTGGAGGAAAACCCCATGAAAAACTACATCTAAAATTACCATCTATGTCATTTAAATTATAATGGAGAAAATTTATACCAAATATGAATGTCTATGAAAACCCATCAAATACCCAAGGCCAAAATGGATTTCACCACACTCAAGATCCTAATAAAATATCAAAATATACAACACCATTGCAACCACCAAGGCGTGATAACAGTCTAAATTTTCCGAAACTCCATATATCCTCTATAACACATTCAAACACCCTATCGGTGAAACCAAGCCTATATAAAAATTATATGGGAGGGTTTTAGAAAAACATTCCCTCTCATAACCACCCTAAATAGTAAGAAGAACATAAAATCAATCGATGATACACTAGAGCATAGAAGAAAATATCTATTTTTATATAAACTGGTTTTTTCATTTCAATGATGAATACCATGTCCAGTTAAAATCATTCTATGTGGGATAGACAATACATAGTAACTATTACCACAAAATTTAGTTTGGTTCATACCAAAGGAGATGAATAAAAGTATACATTTAAGGTTAAGGGATAATAGGTGATGATATTTAGTCCAATCTTTTGGAATTATCCAATGGAGGAATACAAGATCCCTTTTACTATTAATGAATAATGGAACCATATTTTATCACTTACCTTTAAAATATTCTAGATACTTGATTTATTTAAATTTTTTTCCTAAAAAAACACACTAAAATTGTTTATATTTATATTGAAGATAGGTACAAGTGAGGGGAAAATTTTCCTAGAATGTAATTTTTTTTATTTGTATTTTAATTTATTTTTTCCCTAAAAATATAAAAAAACTATTCTAGAATATTATTTTTATATTCTAGATATTTTCTATTGTTGATTATAAATAGGTTCAAATTTTTATATCAGAGTATTTGACCCCAAATACTGCCTTTATTATGATAATACAATGATAGAGTGGAGTGATTTTTTTAAATTTAAAATTGTAGAAATAAAATTTTCCTCAATGAATATGGTTATTATTTTCATGGATATTTGGTTTTGAAACATTGAAAGGGTGTTTGAGAGAAAATATCATTAAAAATTGAAATTATAGTTGAACAAACTAGATTTTTATCTTAAATCATGGAAACATTGACTTTTTGAAAAAACAATACCTCCTGTATCCAACTCAAAACAGATTTATATAATTCCTTCAAAACTATGATAAAATGGAAAATTGTTATCCCGTAATAAATCCCTATGTCATTAGGGACTGATTTAATGTCTAAATAAAAATCCATTTGAATATCAATTAAGTTAATTACAATGAAATGGATGAGAATGTCACGACCCGTCCTCATGACCCGTGTCGTGACTACCCCAAGCCCGCCTCCCATAGGCCAGGGGCTGGCGAATAGCACCAAGGTGTAAATTATAAAAAGGGGAAGGCATTGCCTTTATAAAGTAAACAAACACCACAGAGTAAGCAAGAAGAAGTAAATACTAAGTAAAGATGTGTATAAAATTAGTGCGGAAAAGTAAGTGGAACAGAATACAAACCCAAACTGAAAGTAAGGTACAACTGAAAAGAACTACAGCAACTGAAAGTAAAACAGCAATGTCGAGCCGTCCACTCGAAGTCTCACCTGAAGGGTGGGTACAGATATCCTCCTCAGCTCCTCAGGTCCAGCCGTCCGCTCCGTGTATGTCCCGCCCAGTGGTCCACCTATAGGTACCGACTTGCTCCACAAGCCACAACCACGATCAGCGTTGTCTATTGTCTGCATCCAACACAACGTAGTGCGGGCATAGCCCGTGCAGGGGTGAGTATAAGCTAATCAGTAGGGACCCTGAGACCCCCGAAGGTCTCCTAGAATCCACAAAGGATAATACAAAAATGAAAGATACAATCACTAAGTAACATCCATCACTACATGGGTATATGCCCATACATATACCTAAGTCATCAATTCCAGTTCGGCTCCAACCTCTGAGCCCAAGTTCGATCACATCCACACAGGTTAGTACCACCCAAATAACACAGGATAACACAACCCAATCCACATAGGAATACAAGTCAATCATATCGAAGATATTGATTGAGAGTCAAGATTCAGCTCACATAGGTATACTTCTCCGTGAGGTGATAGAGATGATCAGATATAGCCACTGATTCATCTAAGATGGAACCCACGTAGAATACAAAACAAGCTACTCTGCCAAACCCACGTAGGATAGAAAGAACAATGTCAGACACTGCCAGACCCACGTAGGATACAAGAACAGTAGTCATTGTAGTTGAACCCACGGAGGATTTCACTACGGTCTTCATCGCTGCTGAACCCACATAGGATTTCAGTGCAGTCTTCATCACCATCGAACCCACAGAGGATTTCAGTACGGTCTTCATCGCTGCCGAACCCACATAGAATTTCAGTGTAGTCTTCATCACCGTCGAACCCATGGAGGATTTCAGTAAGGTCTTCATCGCTGTTGAACCCACATAGGATTTCAGTGCATTCTTCATCACTGTCGAACCCACAGAGGATTTCAGTACCGTCTTTATCATCGCAGCCAGCTCTAGGGTTCTCGCACACAGCATGATCGATTCCGGGAGGTTCCACTCCACAAGCCAATGGGGGTAGATACATCAACTGAAATGTAGTCCGGAGTAGATGTATCTCAAAGTTCCTTCTCGACAAGAGGAACTCAACGTGACAGACGTCGCTTCAATCAGACGCCCGGTCTACGAGTTATTGGCTTTTTCGTTCTAGGGGCCCCGGTTGGTTTTTAAGTCAAAACCAACCCGACCGCACTCCAACTATTTCCAAACCTCGAGCGGAGAAATCCAAAAGGTCTGTCTCAATAAGAGGAATCCAACAAAGTCGACGTCACGTCAATCGGACGTCCAGAGCTCATGTTATAAGAGTTTCTGTTCCGAGGGCCCGGTTGGTTTCGTGTTCGAACCAACCCAGCCGTACCCAAAGTTCTCCGAATCCTTGAGTGTAAAATACTGAAACGACCGCCTAGATCCAAGGATCACATCACAGGTGACGGTGCATCGATCAGAGGTCTGTATCCCATGTTATGTGTGTAAGAATGGATCTGTCCGAAAAATAGGGGGTTCGGGCCCGGTCCGACCCCGCCCGAAACCCCCCCCCCCCCACCCCCCCCCCCCCCCCCCCGCCGCGGGTCGGCCAGAACCGGGTCGACCCGAACCGTGTCTGGGTCCGGCCCATTAGGGCGTGGCTCAGACCGGTGGGCATGTCCTGGCCCACCCGGGACGGCACGGCCCGGGCCGCCCTGGGTACAGCCCGGGCAGCCCGACCTGGTGCGCGCTCACGGTCCGCGTGGCCAGCTTGGCCACGCCGAGCTGAGCGGAAGGGGGGGCACTGCCCCCCTGTTCGAGTAACCTCAGACCCCACGTGGTGGGGGGAAGCTCTTTTGGCTAGCTGGGGGTTACGACCCCCAGTCTCCCCTTGGACCTCCGCGACCGTGGGACCGGACACCTGCCGCCGCGGCTTCAGCAGCAGCAGTCCCTCCTAGCGGCGCACCGGCATGGTCTTCCGCAGACCACCGGACATGCTCTGGTGGTCCGTTTTGCCTGTCACCTTCACCAGTGGTCCTCCAGGGACCTGATCTTCACTGCAATGTCTTCAAAATGCTTCTACTGCCCATTCCGTCATCTCCAAATGATCCGCATGTCAATGAACAAACTACGGAGTCTTCGAATCGACTGTGTGGCCCCGTTGGTCGTCGCTCATCAATCCACGCACAAAGATCAACTAGCGGATGGTCCGGGATTGTTCGTTAGCCCGTGCCCTCCGCGTTATAGGCTCAAACCATAGTTCAATAAATAATAACGACCAACATAGAGGGTATCATTCACATAATAAGAATTATACAAAATGAACCCCTACCTCAAGGTTCCGTTGAACGAAGGTTCTACGCGGAAAAGAACATCGCGGAAGAAAGTTTTGTAAGCTTCATCGGCATCACTAAGAAGAGAATCATCGGCGTCGCGTCGTCGATCTCCAAGGATTCGGCGTTCTTCGTCATCCTTCGCCGGAGGCCGGTGTTCTTCGTCAACGAGGGTGCGTTCTTCGCGTTCTTCAAGGAGGAAGAACGTTCTTCAAGACTTAGAGCTGTCCTCTTCCAAAGCTTCTCGCACAACGAAACAACCAAATAAAATAAGGTTTCGCCTTATTTTATTTATCATTCCAAACCTTTTGAAATTCAAAAAAACGAAATTAAATTCACTTAACGTGTCAATAATTAAATGAGGTGATAAGTTGGCAATATTAAATGGGGGGGTTTGAGGAGTTAGGAATGTGAGGGTGTGGGCTTGTGTGGTCCCCACACCACATTTATCCTCTCAAGGTTTCTTAACTACATGTGGTTCCCACCCCCAACTTCCTTACTTTGGATAAAACTACCTGGTGGAAAATAAATAAAATTTGTAATAAAATTTTATTTATTACTCACTAAAACCACAAAAATTAACAACTCCTCCCGAGAAAACGCACCTTCGGAAAAGGTTCTCCTAAGAAATTACCGGGGATGCGGTTTCATCAGTGCCCTGAAGTTTCAATTCTGAGAACTGGTTTAAAAGTTAGGAAAACCCACTCGTTCGTTCGCTGAACGTACCTGAGCTAAACTTCGGAAATTGATTCTGGGCACACCGGGCCTCGGAATCAGGTGCCATCAGAAACTGCGTATTTGTAAAATCCCAGAGAAAATTAAGAAAAAATTTCCCTTGAATTTTACGGGTCTTTGCAGAGAATAATTCAATAATGTGCCAAATTTCGGAAAATAAACACATTTATGTGTGAATATTGAAATAAAATGTATGAAAATAATTTACATATAAAAAAATTGTTGTATCAAGGAAATGGAAATTAGAACCTTCTTTTATGTAAAATAATTGTGAGGGTTAAATGTATGCTCCCTTTGATAAAATTTTAATTCTAATTAAATCTATTTATTTCACTATTGGAGTAAGAACATAATATTCAATGAAAGAGACTTAATGAGATTAAATCATAGTGGAGGAATGATTAATCAAATAATTAATAAAATGATGATATAATTCATTTCATGGATAAATAGTTATACATAGACATGATAATAATTCTGTTATATTGAATTCTTCATATTTCTTATGTGTGAAATAGTATAATTATAGTGGAATGATGTGAGAAAAAAATTGAAATTTTTATTTTTATTTTTCATAGGATATTAGCCTCATGATGGCAATAAAAATAGGGTATAAATCATTTTATTTTTGTGAAATCTGGTTTTATTTTATAAATAGTTTAAAACATGTCTTATATATATTTATCTAATTTATTGATTTCATGTATAATTTTAGTCATTAATCCGAGGAAAATAAAATTTAATTGTTTTAAAGTTATTTAAATTTTATTTCCATTTTTTTAATTTATTCTGATACAATTTTTAGCAAATACTATACTATATTATATTTTCACTATATGCCCCCAAAATATGAGAACTAGGATAATTTTCTCAACTCATCGTACATACATTTAATATAAGTGATGGAGCTACCACGTGAATAAATATAACTAAATTAGGATGATAAATCATTCATAATTGACTCACTATTGACCATGTTTGGATCCTCCTTAAGAAGAATCTTTTCTAACCACTCATAAAATGCACACAATGTTTTGAAACAACTAAACATTGATACTCTACTGACCACGAGTCAAAATAAATTTAACCATGGTTCCATGAGGTATTATGTTGATCCTCAATCGACCATGTCATATAAACAACCACAAGTGGAAATTCTATAGATTATTGAAAAATCCACATGATGATTATGAACCTAATACTTGTAAAGATGCAAGATTTCAAAACATAATTCATGCCCTTGAATTGAAAACCAGTTCAAATCCATCGATCAAAAATTTAATTGTTTTTATTAATAAGGGACTTAACCAAGTTTTTTCCATCTATGGGAAATAAAATAAAAATTTCTAAAAACTAAAAAAATAAACATAATATTGAAATAAAATGTGTTCCAATTTATTAGAAAATTGGGTGTAATATAACTTGTAACCACATGGGACACATCAATATGATGCAGAGAATGATTAATCTGGATTATTTAAGATTCTCAATTGAATCGATCATGTCCCCAAAGATATACATGTGGTATTAATCACAGAAAATTTAATTTATAATTTTATTTCAGTAATTTATCGAAGGAAGATGAGAATTATATTATGATGACATGTGTGGAGCTACTGAATTGACCATGAGGACTATGATCATGCTTTAAAAACATGACTATTCACATAGAATATGAGGTTTTCTCTGCAATTGTTTAATCTACTATAGCTTCTCCATTTATTAATTTATTTTATTGTACTACAATGACCATTTTTTGTGACAATAATACATTAGTGGATGACATTGTAAGATTATCATTTCCCATTATTATTGAATTCAGTTTTTAATTGATAAAAATCTTCTATTCATGTCACTTAAATTGATTAATTGATTTATATATTTAGAGATTTTCATTATTTCTAGGAGTTAAAAATTATTCTTCCATTCATTCCTAGTTTTCACACACTAGGCAACAATATTATTTTCACTACCAATTATCATTTTTAGTGAGTGGATTCAGTGGTGATTGGATATGTCTGATCATTAGGAAAAATGAAGGCATTGGCTGTACCGATGGTTCTTAACCTCTACTAAAGTTAAAAATACTATAGGATGTGCATCAATGATATTTTATGTAAAATAATATTGGATAATTAAGTAATTTGAGTAATGGTTTATTTGTTAATTGAGGTGATATCTAGGGTTATGCTGCATTATTTTATATAAATTAAAACCAATCTTGTTTCAAATTTAACTAAATTAAATCATTATTTCCACACACTAAAAAAAATAACTATAAGAATATCACACCCATAACCATCCTACTTGGATAATAAATGAGTCCCCATTAAATTATATTAATTTAAATTCCAAAATTTATATGTTGAAGTCCCCATGGGGGGATATTCATTTCACCTTGAGTAAGAGACAATGTTATTAGGAAGTTATTGCTAATAGAAAGAATCTAATATGAATTGTGTAGTGATCAATACTACTGAGAAAAATGAAATTCAAAATAATAGGATGAATTAATAATATTACTTTTAAATAAATATTTTCCTCTATCTCCATAATAAAAAAGAGAGGTAATTTATAGTGCTTAAAAAAATTCAGAATGAGTCTATTTGATTATTTGGGGAAAATAGGATGAGGTTTATAAGTTATTCCATTGTATTCATCATGGGAACTAAAATAAATTTTGGCCACATTTTTTAAATCTTAAAATGATGTTTTAATTTTTTATAGATATTTGATATTGTATTAATTTAAATAATTTATGGTAACAATACAATTAAAATACATTAATTAGATATTACATTATAATTCATTACCATTATCATTTATTTTAGTGTTTTAGAGAACTACGATAAATCATAAAATTAATAACAACACATATAATTCAACTAATAAACAATTTTGAACTATATATTAAATTTTTTAGTTTATAATAAGTAATTAGTATATTCCACAACTTCTACACCCATGTTACTGTTCTAGAAACATGATATACATTAATATTATTCATAACCTATGGAAATATAAACATGAGAATGGGGAGAGCTCATGCGTTGAGTAAGGGTGAAAATAAGTGATTAAAAATAAATATCATAAGTGACTATAAGATGAGTATATCTTTGTAATCAAGATATATAAGAAAATAATACCGAAAAAATGTTAGATCATAAGACAAGATTTATGGAATATGAGGTGGTATACCATACAAAATTATTCAAGGGATTGTGGAAGTAATAATAAAAAAACATGATATATTAGATAATAACATAATCATTAGATCAAGTATAATACTATGGAAAAACCATTATAATTGTAAAAAAGAACATTCATGAGTCACACACTTTCACCTATTTGTGTTATATGATATAATTTTTATTTGTAATATGGAACCTTCATGAGTAAAATTATTACAGCCATGCATGTAAGATACCATAATTATGTCAGAGTATTGAAGTCAAATTTGATATGATCTTGTAACGAACACATTTGAAAGAAATATAGAACCACACACATCATCATCCATACATATGAGTGCCACACAAAAGCAGTCATCATCATTTTATAGAGAGCGAATGGTAATAAATGAGTTTAATACCATTTCTAAAATGGATTCACATAAGGGAATATTCATGGTCTCATTATAAAGCATAAAATGATAAACCAATAAAATATTAATCAGTACCCAATGAAATCAAGAAAAATTTTAGGTAAATATAGTTATTTTGTTGTAAAAGACCATAATTTATATACACCTTATAAATAAATGGAAGATGTATTAATTAACATTTCCACAATCAATATATGTTTGGGTGACTTGTTGAACACACCTTCAATCAACAAAATAAAAAATACAGTATTCATATATTAAAGGAAATGGAAGAAACATTACTCTTACACACTTTAGATGATTATGAATGATAAATTCTATGATAAATATATTTTTTATAAAATTTTAATGTTTATCTTATATAAAACATTGGTAATAAATAAAATTTATATTAAACTCTAATTTTAGAATAATAGTATAAGGTTAATTAGTAACGAATGAAAAAAATGAACATTTTTACATGAAAATGTTATAAAAAACACATATAATAATGGGAACATAATTTACATTGTAAAACCAAGAAATATAAATAATGTGTATTAAAAAGATGGTAAATTAATGAACTATTTAATAGTAAGTGTCCTGTCATATTATTATGAATAAATTCTTAGTGAAAATTTATTTAGTTTCTTCCAAAAATGAATTTAAAAAAAGGTTGAATAAATTTTTTTTAGATAATTGATCATTAATTTTAAATAAATATCTATTCATGTAGTATTGAAAAGGCATTATATTAGTTTTGATAAATTATGGAGTGGATGATATGAAATATATCCATGATAAATAAAAACTTTTAGTATTTTGAAAACAAAATTATACACAATCCACATCTTTTATTGGGAAATAAAATTTCTGTTAGAAATTTTTGATGGGAATTAATAATATCACATGAATTAATCCATATTCAAGTTAATAAAAATGAAAATAAATATTATATTGAATGATAATATAGAAATAGAGGGAAAATATCTATTTGAAAAAATTAGAGTAATTCTTACAATTATTACTTATTTATTTGAGGAGGTATTTTATTCAACAATATCATGATGATGAAATGAAGTAACTTCATCAAAGAAAATTAAAAAAATCCATTTAAAAATGTAAATAGGAGGATAACAAATGGTTGCGTAGAATAAAATAACTTTTTATGGATCTTATGACTCAATGATAATGAATAATAGTAGGGAAATTGATTATGGCTTGAGTAACATTTATATTGAATCCCATTAAATGTTATTGATCTAGAAATAGAACATAAATAAACATTATTAAAATATAATTCATGATATAATATAAAAAATAGGTAGTATATATGACATATAAAATGAAATTGGTGTATAACAAGAAGTAAGTAATGTGAAATTAGAATTGATACAAAGATAGATTTTTAATTTACATAATCATTCAGGTGTGATTATTTTGAAAATTATGATATAATTTATATTTTTATATCAGAATAATATTATTAAATTACATAAAATTTATTCATTATGAAGAATAAATTAAAATTGGGACAATATATTTCATTAAAAAAAATTTAACTCACTAGAAACAAATTTTGTTTGCAAAAACCATTACTATAATTGAAATTTTTGAATCAAACCCCCATAAAAGATGTTACATCAATTAAAACATCAAATATGATAAATAGCTATATTTTAGTCATATATGATGTTAATGGTTATATAGATACACCATTCTAAATAAAACATTGTGTATATTAAGTATTATATCTCAAGAGATTAAAAGTTGTGATAAGAAAGACTTTCCTTCCTTCCTCACTTAAATAAATTCTCTCCAACCTCACATAAAAAAATATATCTATCATAATATTCTATTTAATAAACTTATATATTAACATTAAATTTTATAAATTTCATATTTCGTCATTTATTATGAATATATTAGTTATTTATATGTTATTTTTACCAATAGGTTTTAGTAACTTTATTTATTTCCTATAAACTATATTATTTTGATTTCAGTACACATTATTTGATATAAGGACAATCAATACTGAAAAAGGTAATTTTCTAGAATAGATAACATATTTTTATTTATAGACCTCCGATATCATTCAATAAATTTTTTAGTCCATTTTTGTGAATGTGAAATCAGTGTTGGCATACTTTGGTAATTTTCGTAATCAAAGTTGTTATTTTAATACTATGTTACATATATAATATAAAAATTCCATAACAATAGATAATTATTTATTTTATAATTAATTTATTATAATATTATTATTATTTTTATGATATTATTCCATTATGGAGTTTTATATAATTTTTATATAGATGTTTAGACCGACCCTTGCTTGAACATACCATAATTAAGTTATAATTATGGTCAAAAATTTGGTTATTTTGGAATAATAACATTAATATCGAATCATGGTGATATAAAATTTATATTTTTAAGTTTTTTAGTCATATTTTAACATATACTAAAAAATAATAAAAACAACTTGATGAAAAATGACATACATTACTTCGTAGAGGTGGAAATCTGAAAAAACACATAGTAACATTTTCACTTCCAACTGAATGAGATAGAAGGAAGTTGGATTTTAAATTTTCTATAAATTATAATAACATATTATTATTATTTGAATCAAATTCCATAATTATAACTAGTGACTAGATGAGGTGAAAATTGGAGGGCATCGATTCTTGGAGGTGCTTGTCCACAAAGATGAATTATCGAAATCCTTTTGTTTTTCTATGAAAATGGGATGGAAAAAAACTTTTTTTCATTAATATAAAAAACAGCTATAAAAATAAAACTAGGTCATTATACAACATTTTTTAGGGTATTTTCGTAATAGAATGATTAATATGAAAAAGTTAATGATTAAGTTATTCTCATGTAGTGTCTTTGAACTTTCTCTTGAAAAGATCATATGAAATGAATGGTTAAGGTTAAATTATGGTGATTATTGTACTTATTTTAATATTGGATTATAGTTGAGTAATGTTGGGTATTATATATTTTAATACATGAAGGTTTTTTGTAACGTTTAGATTGTGGAAGTGATCCCCTTAATGAAATGAAGAAAAATGCACTAATGTGAACATCTAATATATTTCAAAAAAATAATGAATTTAGTAATGTTTCAAAGGTTCCAAAAGAATTAAATAGTGGTTTTTTTGTGATATAAATCCTAAAAATCATCAACCACTATTTTCCTAGATTTTATAAACATATTTTAAATATATTTACCACTATACTTTTAAATTTATCTTTTTTTAACTATTGTAACTAGTTTTTCAGCAAGTTATTTTTATTTTATTCAAAATACATGGTATAACATATAAAAAAATGTTAATGTTAAAAAAAATAATTAGACTCCACATATTGTAATAAAATTTTAAAATAATATAAAATTAAAATTTTAAATAAATATTTAATATACAGAAAAACTATTTGGAAGAAAAATATTGTATTTAACATCAATTGTTATTAATCATATTAAGTACTGATTACCAATGGAAATAGTGTTAATATATATGTATATATATAGGATTTAATAATATATTACATTCATTTATGATAATATATTAATTTATTTTATTAGATAAAAATTACACATTGTTAATAAAATAATTTTATTAAAATATCAATCATAATATTTTCAAGGAAATCAACTATAATCTAATAAATCATTTTTTTATTTATAAAAAGTATTATGAAATTATTAAATAATACGAACTTGCAGATATGAAATATTAAATCCATTTTTTGAGTTTTAATCTATAAAATTAATTATAAATAGATATTTAAAATAAGTAAATTCAAATATATATTAGAGTAAAATATTACATACATTTTAAAAACATTAAACATGTATTTTATAAAAGCAACATATTATTTTAAAATTATTTATGATAATTTTTAAAAAAATTACTATGAAACTTTTATGAAAAAATCATTTATGAGAACACCATAAAATAGATTCTATAAACAAAATCAGTGTTTTTCAACATTAACCGAAAAAATAAATAATATTATAAAAATTAAAAAAAATAAATCTATGATTATATTGAAATGATTAGAAAAAAATAAATCTACTTTTGTGAAATTGAAGATACAAATATTTTAAATTCATATTAAAAATTCAAATTCATAATATAAATGAAAACTATTTTTATTCAAATTATAATTTCAAAACATTAGTTATTATTAATCATATTTTTAATGCATTATTAATTGATTAATTTATATTTATTTACAATAGGGTTTACACTTTTTTTAATTTTATTAAAATAATATATATATATATATATATATATAATACATATTAAAATTTCATATCATTACATTCTTCCCTCTTAAATAAATTACTTCCTTCCAATTTTGTTTATTACCGAGTAAATAATGTAGGTAACAAATTAGTTAATATATATCATAATCACAAAAATGAGTTAAACGTCACCATATATTTCATGCATAACATTTTCATTAAATCAATAATGAATTTCAAGGTTATCAATACTATCTAAATTAATTTTATCAAAATCAATAAACCCATTAATACCTTAAAATCAAGCATATAATAAAACAATGAGTTTTCTAGACCTCAATCATGTGCTCTTCAATAGTTTTTCTAAAAACCATTACCAAGTAATAAAATAAATTTCAAGGTTATTTCTACCATTTAAAATATGTTTCTAGGTATTTGATGAAAAAAATTACTAACAATCCAGATATCTTTCACATAATCTTTATAACGTTTTGGATATATCATGAAATAATTGATAAATATCACTCACAAACAAAAATAACTATGAGTATCAATATTTAATTTTTATTAATAAATGTACCTCACTACCTTAGGTAATACAATGAGTCTAATAATTTCTATCATAGTGGATATATTCTATGATTCTCAACTATTTATGTATGTTCTCTAATTTGGTTATAAGAAATAGTGGTTTCTAGATACAAATATTTCTCAACATCATTTTCATGATCCTGCATCAATCAAATATTAATACCAAAATTGTTAAAATAATATTTAAAGTATGATTATGAAAACACCAATATATATATTTCTCCCCCTATGACACCTTCTTATTTACATATAATACATTTGGTTCATCCTATGGATATATTTTTTCAGTCTATAGTTATCCATGGTCAATTGAGTATTAGGTTATTTAACATAATTACTTAATATAATACTCAAATCCTTCATAATAGTTCATTGGGAATAATGTGAATTTAAAATAAAATATCCCTTATGAACATATAGAATGGTGTGTAGTCTTTATCCCACTAATCATGCACTTGATGGAATATTGAGCATACAATTAACCATATGTTTCCAAGGGTATTACCCCTTAGTGATAATATTCCATATCCATATACACATTATAATTTCTATACATGGATGTAGTTTCTATGACAACCACATAATTTATAAAATAACTAGACATTAGAGTGTTATCTTATATTTAGACTTATAAGTCAGATTTATCACTTGGTTTTTCCCTAATGTTTTCTTATCCAAATCACTATAAAATTCCATATTACCTCAAATAACATAAATGGTTATCTTTAAATTTTAAATTATGACCAACCATCACTTATCAACCCTTAAATAATCATCAATTAACTTTCTATCCTCAAATGTTATCTAGACCACGCTCAGATACTAACTGTAACATCCCACAAATGTAATCAACCCGGTAACATGATTCAAAAAAATATTAAATTAAAATTAATTTATAATATATTTTAGGATTATAGATTTATAAAATTAAGGAAAATAATAAATGAATAATTCTCGTGTCTCTTTGAACAAGTGTCCATTTTATCAACTATATATTTTAATTATTATTCTAGAAAAAATCACCTAAAACTCACTCATATTACACACCCAAGATAATATTTTAGATACATCATATGTATTACTTTTATTAATTATTAGATGAAATAGAATCATACAAAATTGGTGAGACAAAAAAATCAGTAAGGGTAAACATAAGTGATATAAAAAAGGCCATAAGTGATCAGAAAATGAGTATATGTGTATATTAAATATATATTTGGAAATCATACCAAAAAAATATTAAATTATTAAACATGTGACATGTAATATGACATTACATAGTGGAAGAAATTAATCATGATAGTATGTAAACAAGTATCAATAAAAATGAGTCATTATTTCTTAAAATATACATTACAATAAGCATAAGGACATTCAATAAACATTATCATTAGAAAACATTACCTTCACAGGTCTCACAAATGAACCCATACTTGTGATAAAACTTATTTATACCCACATTACATCACTATTGTGAGTCACAGAATTTTACCTACACTTACAAAACAACTTAATTATACCAACCTTTATATGTATCATGAGATATTAACTATAAAAAAATTTATTGAAGGGTGATAAAAAACTCAATCCATCACCATCTATACAAATGAGTACCACATAATATTTATTATAGTTATATCATAGAGATTATATGGGAATAAAATTGGATTCATATCATTTTCTAATTATATTCACATATCAGAAATTTCAAAAACCCATTTTTCGTCATAACATTGTAAACCCATGTAAACTAACTAGGTATCCAATGACATCAAGTAAAATTCTATGTATATCCCATTAAATTTAGATAATTATTTATATTGTATTTACATGGAATATACAAAGGTAATATGGTATATTTAACACTTCCAGAATAAAAAAATTTATGGGTGACTAGGTGAACACCCTTCAATCATCGAAATCAAGAATAAGTTATACACAGAGGAAAGAAAATAGGAGAATTGTTTTTACACCATATATTAATATCCATGGAAAAAGTGAAAATCCATTAAAATTATAGTGTTTTAACATTTTACATTTGTAAAAACATAGGTAATTAATAAATAGGTAGTTAAAGAATACTTTTAGTAGAAAAGTGGAATTTTACATTGAAAAGTATGATGAAAATGACACCTTTTAAAAAAAATTAATAAAAACTCATAGTAGAATTATTTGAAAATAATTTATATTAGAAAATAATGAAATGTTTCAATGTCATCCCCCAATGATGATAAATTGGAATTTTTTTAAAATAGATGTTTTTTATAATTTTATAATGAATGTCTAAACAACAAAGTCAATTTTTTCTTTTGAAAAATACTTTTCAAAAATATAGGAAAAATTTTATTGAAATATATTAAAACATCAAATATTAATTAATTACCAATAAATTTCTATTTGAAAATTCATATATGTTTTATAGAGAAAACATGGAGTGTAGAAGAAGAAATATGTCTATGATTCATATACCCTTTTAATATTTTGAATACACAATTACATAAAAGACATATTATTAATAGAGAAATAAAACATGAATTTGAAAAGTGGTGATGCGAAGTAAGATTAACACATGAGTTAATCTATATATGACATCCCAAAATTTGAGGAAAATATTATCTATATGGAAAATATGGACATGGAGTAAAAATGAGTTTGTTGGACTGAATGAGATTTGTTATTAATAATATAAAAATTTAATTTCAGAAGGTATTATGTAGAAGAATATGATACTGGTGGTATGAAGAAACTTCCTAATAGAAAAACATAAATTAACATTTGAAAAATGATATTTAAGGATATTTTATAAGGAAATTAAAATATCATAACCATGTCGAGGAATCATGACTCAATGAGATGGAATTTCAGTGGATAAATATGTTATGGTTGGAGTAACATTTTTATAAAAAACCATCAAATGAAAATATTCCTAACAATGACCTTAAATTACCATGAAAAAATAAAATTCATGATACAATGTAAAAAATATATAGTATAAACACCATGAAAAAGGGAATTTATGCATAATAAGAAGAATGTCTCAAGAAATTGAAAATGAGACAATGATACCAATTTAGTAACATAATATTTTATATAAGTATCAGTTAATAGTGAGTTTATATTGAATAGTTTTACAATACTAAAAAGTAGGAGGATATAAAATACAAATTATTCAATAGTATTAATAAAATAAATTTGGGACCAATGAGGTCGAAAATAAATTTTTCAACTCAATTGATGAAAATTGAGTTATCACAAACCCTTAGGTTGTCAGAAACATTATAATAAAAAACCATCAATGAATTGATTTAAAATTTTAAATTTTAAATAATTAATAATGAGTGGATCATGATAAAAAATATGAAGGGATAATTATATAAAAACTCTAAATAGAACACGGTGTATAATAAGAATTATGTCTTAAGCGATTGAAAATTGAGGCAAAATGCCCTTAACTTACTTCTGAATATATTTTAATATTCTCTAACCTCCAATAAAAATAATATAAATATCATCATATTAAATTTTAAATCATTATTATATAAAATAACCTTCTATATAAATCATTTATGATCCTTTATTATGAATATATCTCTTAATTATAACTTATTTTTACTATCATGTATTAGTAACTTTAGTTGTTTCATGCATGATTCATTATAAAAATTTAAGATCCTATAATGTTATACTATTTTTGTGATTCATAGATAATTTATTTCAATGTAATAGATAACTTATATTTATATATGAGTAACATATCTTATTCTTTATGTTATTTAGTTATGTTGTATGAATTTTAAATCAGTGTCGGCTTGTTAATGGAATTTTAGTGAAAGAAAATTATAGTATAATAGTAAGTTAAATACATAACATATACTTTTTGGAACCATAAAATAGTAATTACGTTCTTATTTATTTATAAAGATATTATTATTTAAAAATATTCAAAAAACATTGTAAGTTCCCAGACATACCCAATCATAATGATACCACAATTAAAACATTAAAAAGTTATGAAAGTGCATAATTATAGAGTAATGTAAAGAATAATGAAATTTATTATATATATTTTAGGTTTTGAATCATAATTTAAAATATTTTATGAAATATTAAGGAAATAAGATGAAAAATGTGGTATGCTACTTTGTGGAGTTGGTAACCTGAACAACGCACGTTTGTTGTTTTCATTTCCCAATGAATGATAGGGGATGAAGGTGGAATATATTTTATATTTATGATAATAATTTTACTATATATTTTACATTTATTATTCAATTCAATCCTTATAACTAGTGTGGATTGGTTATGATGAAAATCAAATGGCCTTGCTTCATGGAGCCAATAATCTTAAAAAATAAATGATCTAAATTTTTCTATTTTTTGATGTGGATGAGATGGAATAAAGAATGATTTTTTAGTTAATATAATAAAAAAAATTATAATAATGACATTGATATCATTATATTACTATATTTAATGTAATTTTAGAATAGAAATACGAAGATGAAGTATTTATGTATTAATTAATACTCACGTTTGGACCCTGAATAGTTTTATGAATTTCACCATTGAAATAAAGGTCTTAGGATAAATTATGATGAGAAGGGTATTTAATCCACCCAATATAAATATAAGAAAGAAAAAGTAAATTTTAGTTTAAGGAAATTTAAGAGAATATTTGTAAATTTTATAGGGTAAAATTAGTCCACTTTTAATATTAAGGTAAGGGAATATTTATGAACAGTAGTTATTTTTCATTAATGGAGAGACACTATCGAATTTTCAATAGTTAAAAACCTTGATTAATAGTGGGGTTTATGGTGAAGTATGTTCTATGATTCCAGAACCTATAATTTTACAATACGTTTTAATTATATGTCAATTTTTTTTTGAACATTTTTTGTTAAATTTCCCATTTTGGTTTTTACCTTGGTCAATGGTTATTACCCCTGTAGTTTATATTTTATTAAAAATATAAGGCAAAAATAAAAAAAAATATTTTTATAAATCTAAATTTATGTTCTATATAGTCTAATTCAATTTATAAATAACATAAAGTTAACTTTAAAATTAATGTATTTAAAAAATAAAAAATCATTTCAATAGTAAAATGTTGTTTATACCATCATAAATTCCTAATATTATTTAGTACTCCTTACCAATTTAATTAAAGATAATTTATATATACATGTATAATAATTTTATTAGATTAATTTTATTAATATATTAAGGTATTTTTAAGATTACAATTATCGAATGTTAAAAAAGAAATTAAATGGAAATTATAGTTTGACCATTATCATGGTTTTTAAATTCAATCCTAGAAATCATAATTATATCCACAAAAATCAAAGTGAAATTATCACACAATATATAAATTATGATAATAAATTTGGTGTCTATTATTTAATAATTATTTTCTATATGTGATGAAAATAGATTATTAATATAAGAAAACAAAAAACGATTCTAATGTAAAATATGGTTTATGGTTCCAAAATATTAATCACGGGTTTAAAAAATACGAAATATTTTTTAAAATTATTTATTTAAATTTATAAATATTTATTATATTAAATTATTTTTCAAAAACTAATATGTAATTTTTTTATGATAAGTTCCTTAAAGTGATAGTATTAAAAAATCATTATTTTTCACTATTCACCTAAAAAACAATTATTTTAGAATAAAATGAAAATTAATCCTATGATATTATTTAAATGACTAATAAAAATATTAGTTTTATGTTTTGAAACTAAAATTATAATATTTAAAAATCTATCTTTCAAAATAAAATTCAATATATAAAGGAAAATTCTTTTGTTGAAATTTTATCTTTAAAAACATTATGTGTTCAGAGTCCTATTTTTATGCATTTCTTATTGATTATTATTTTTATATCTACAATATTTTTTATTTTTTAACACTTTTATTAACATAATATTTATTTAACCAAAACACATAGTGATATTTTGGGATGTTACATTGATAGTTATGATGAAATTCTCAAATATGACACTCAGTAGGGGGAAATGATCAGTGAAGCATAATAGTATCATGATATTGGATAAAAAATGATAAAAAGGATTTAAAATATAGTGGTTTATTTGATAAGCCCCATAGAATGAATACAATCCATCTAGCCAAAATATGAAAATATATTTTGAAGAATAATTTTGAAAATTCACAACAAGTAAATTATTCATGTTAATAAATGAATGTAATCCGAAATTATTGTTTTGATAAGGATAAAATGAATATTATCAATGTGATGGATTAAAGAAGGTTATGCTCAACTCTCCCACTAATGTCCAATTTTAAAAATTCAAGTAATATGGAAACCATACTAATAATTACATCAATCCAATGGTCACAATGGCTAATCGATAACCATAATCACTAAACATAAGGGAAAAAGGAAGAGAATATTCAATGAGTACAATTAAGGTGGGTCATGATGATGTAATGTTGAAAGTAACATTTTTTTGTTAATTCTAAAATATATAATGTCCTATTTTATTCTATATCTTTGCATTTATTTGCATCATTCATGTTCTCTATAAATGTTCAAATACTACTTGAACACATAGAGGATGATCTAGTGATGAATGTTCTGAGAGGTATAAGAATTGATATTCAAATATATGTTTTTCTGAATCTTTTGGAAGGGAATGCATCCATCTATTGAGGACACGCTGATTGTTACCCCTCATTCCCACTTTCCAATGGCGGGTGACATCCATCGCTTATTTAGGGACGTTTTCACCTTATTCGAAATGTTATGATGTGATGTTGGTCTCTCCTTACATTGATTCCTCCATGGATCCTCTTACCTAGTCTGGGTCTCCCTCATAGACTTATGATGTTCATGAAACTATCCCTAGTGATATGTCTTCATGGACTCTGGTTAACTACGCTACTCCTATCAGGGAATTCCAAGTGGCCAAGTCAGGGAAGCAACCTTCGTTCGAGGGAGTATTCATGTTGGACATCGTTGGCGTGTCTGGACACTGGAACATTGGTGTGTCTAGGATTCTTCCCCTAATGATGGGGATTCTCGAGGGTGTGGAAGCCCATGGAAACCCATGTCATGTGTAGGAAATTATTTTTCATGGGCATTTCTCTGAGATTTTTCTTAGCTACCCATGTTTATCACAGGGTATTCTGTGATTTTAACATCTAGTAGAGACAAATCAGACTGATTGAAACACCGATAAGAGTGGATCAAATTGGTGCAACCCTAGGATGGAACATTTATGCAATGCATAATATTTGTTTGGTTACCTAATTGCTTCTAGGAACATTGAGAAAGCGGGTGACATGATCTCATTGAGAAGTGACGGCCCGAGTAAGGAACCATATAGATATGGATGGTTGAGAGAAGTGGATGGAGAATGAGATTAAATCAACGTGAGGATGACGGTGATGTTAGTCTTGAGACTCAAAGAGACTTCTTACAAACTCCAGAGGGAGAGAATCAAATCCTCGTAGTTCGGTGGGGCGATGAGACACATGAGGAGGCGGCCCATGAAAATGAAGGCATGGATGGGACCTATAGGAAATAGAACCTTTAGGATAGGGAAGGATCTTCCCAAAACTAATAGTATCGAGGGAGAGGCCAGGATGATACATGAATGATGGGCTAGAACCTCATAGAGGCTTCCTACGTATCCCCTTGTCAGGGAAGCAAAGTCCACATTGTTTAGGATGGGGGAATGGAATCGGGGAGTGCTTGGAGGAAAGAGACCCAAAAATGATATTGGGACATACGCATGGTTATTATCCCAATGATTTTCTCTAAATCATAGGGGGAGGATCATATATGTGGGTCCCAATAGATTACTCCAACGACTTTCAGTTTATTGTGGACGGGTTTGGGGCTACAAAAATTTACCGATGGTTGGGAGCTACAATGGCATATCCTTGAATGGGGATCAAAATAGCTTAACACTGGATGGCTATAGAATGGATTACCATTGTTTGAGGTTCCAATGGCTTACCACTGGATGGGGCACAACGTCTTACCGTTGATTGGGGATCACAATCTCTTACCATTGGATAGGGAACAACGGATTACCGCTGATTGTGGTTAGACCTAAGGGAGCCTTCTTACGTACCTTGTCTATGAGACAAGGATCAAATAACACGTAGTTTGAATAGGTACATTTTATCATCATTCGAGATAAAGATGGGGAATACAATTTAACGTCGTGTGGGATGGGTATGAACTGACCTGAAGGGATTGGGACAAGTAGGTGTTCTTATTGAACCTCCAGGATTCTTCATACGAACATTTACTAAGATATAATGATCGAATTCCATGTAGTACAGAATGGGGAATTAATTTTAACCACATGCGGGATAAGTATGAACTATCTTGAAGGGGTCAGGACAATTAGGTGTTGGGAATAAACCTCAGGGAGGCTTCCTAGGTACCATGACTAGGATACAAGGATAAAAGTACAAGTAGTTTGGAATCTTTTTTTGTGGATTATACTCTAGGGTGGTCTAGGAAGGATTTCATGGCCAATGTTTACTCTAATCCCATGTGAATCATGCTTGGTGTGAGAAACAAGAGGCAGAAAATACCTAATGATCACATCACCAAAAGTGTGTATGTAGGAATTGATGTGGGGAATATGCATAGTTTGTGACCCAATGAGTTAACAGTGGATTATGTGTGGATAGTGGCCTAGAGGGGAAATAGGGCCCTATTTGTGGTTAGCGGCCTAGGGAGATAGAGATTGGAACTCAATCCAAGATGGAGGCCCGGTAGTGACAATTCCATGAGGTAGAGGGATGGGGTAACAAAGGTTCATGTGCCCATCTCTCCTCTAATATTTGGCACCGAAGAATAAATTAGGAGTATGTATGCTACCTCTTTTGAGAAATGCTAGGGGCTTACACCAAGATGGTTTCCCATACCTGTGGACATATGTCATTATGTCAAATAAGATCTCATTCCATGTGAAGAAGATCTCACTCTCAAGGAGATGCTTGAGCGTATAGAACTTCTTATATGTGGAACCCCATGTATAAAAATGGGGTGAGACCACAATTTAACATCATGTGCTGAGAATGATGGTTCATGGTAGTTTAACGTCCTACAGCTCAGACGAGGTGGGTTCACTCCACACCTCAAGGACTTACATAACTGGCACGCTTTAACCTGTAGTGATGGGAAGGCATCAGCAATCGTGTGGTGTTTGCGATGTTGTAGAGTGATCCATTAAGTGGATCACATTAGTGTGGATATGTGAAGAAGCAATAGTAGTTAGCATGCCTATGCAAATAATCTTGAGGATATGAAATGAAATGTGAATCACAACCCAAGGGGACTTGAAATCACTTCATACGAACCGTGAGGGTCATACGGGAGAAGGGTTTTTGAATAAAATGGGTTCACATGAAAGGACCTTGTGACTATTTGGTGATATATGTAGTATAGGGGCTTCACGAGGTTTTATTCTTTGGAATGTGGGGTTGCCTCTCCTAGGAATAGGGTATAGGTGCATATGATGGGTGCTTTGAAAAGTGGAAGGAATTTCACGGAGTCGGACTTCATAGAGTAAGGGTACCTTGTAAAGCATAGCACTTCAAATCAATGTGCTTTGTGAAGCAGAATAACCATGACTTAGCATATGGTTCATTGTGCAATGAGAGTACTTCAGGAAGCAGGAGTGAATTGAAAAGACATGCATCCTTTTAAGGATCTCCTACCATTACGATGGCCTGTGGAATCTGCGAAGGGAATACCTGATTGAAGAGGGGTTGTATTTGAGCTTGGGTAATGGTAATTATCAATGATCATATACCAAGAGGATCTCATGTATTTAATTTTTTTTTCATAGAATATGGTGATTTACAATTTGGGAGTGGAGAAGTGGAATGGTTGGGGTATCTGTTCTTTAGGTTTGAGGGGAGTCTAGTATTTATAGGTGAGCAACAGCACGAAGAAGACATGGATTAGTGGGAACCCATGTGGCACTCTGTAATTGGTCATGGATTACCTCATGTTCTTCATAACCATCGAGTCGACCGTCGTACCATCCTCAGTAAAGAAATCTCCAGGGTTCCCTTCACAGTGCTCGCAGAGGCTTTTGTCAAGTTCAACAGGCTCGCAGAGGTCGATTCGTTGCCCTTCGCACTGTGAATCTCTCAGTCAATTAGGTTGTTACCATGGAGCCTCTTGTCTCTTTTCTCTGCGGTGACTGTTGAGGGGATTTGGCTTCACACCGGTCGCACTGCTAAAGGGATCTGCGTGTGAGTAGGTTCTAAGGGGCTTTGCGAGTGGGCTTTGCAAGGTAGACCCTTTGTAATGGGTTTTCTCTTTGCATCCTTTTCCTCCGTACATGTTTTAGCACCAAAAAATGTTCAACCGCGGATGTGGATCCGATAAGAAAAGGAGGGTCTAAGTCGGAAGGTTAATCACTAGAAATTTTAGGCCAATTACAATGAAATATTGAGAGAAGGGTTATTATGCAGATAGGAGATGTGCAGATGGTGCGCGCCACAAAGCTTGTCATGGCTAGATGTGTCATGAATTAAAGGGGTTCATCACCTATAAATGTGGGAGGCTGACCTTTCTTTTTCCCTTTCTCATCATTGAATTTTTGTTCCCGAGCTCTCAACTTTTGAATCTCTACATGCTCTATGATCGGTCATTGTGAACCGAGCATGTTTTTCACCATGGAAAACAATGAATCTTTTGAATCGTACAGTGTGCACTCCATGGCTTCTATCTGCGAGGTCTGCGGTAGGTCACTATGAATTGTCTCTACGATCAAGCCTCTCAATCGAGATCTGCAACTGAGATTCATGAACCAAAACAAAATTTCATGAAAAAACTCGATGACTGAATGGATTATCAAGAAGCATGCATGGAGGTCCTTGCAGATGCAGCCTAGAGAGATGAAATGGTGAATAACATGGGTATTAGGGAACACATACTGAGCCATTTGGACCACGATTCGCTAGTGGAGAAGCTATGAGAAGGTCATAAGAACTACCCATTTGTGAAAATGGAAGCATCTATATTGCTTCAGTCATCAGGATGATGTTTTAATTTCTGAAGCGAGATGGGATGAGCCTGCTTAATGGTTCAAAAGTAGAATGTGCCAGCGCCAGTGATCCAGGGAAGCTAACAGCCATACATGGGAGGATTTCACACCCATCACCTCCAATTACCTATATAACCATGTGAATAACGTTGATGGGAAGGCTTTTCAACCAGTGGTATCTCTCACACTTCACCACACCATTCTGAAGGCAACACGGGGGAACCCTGAGAAGGGGTTGACTAATGGGTGGGACCTGCTCCGGGGTGGCAATTTCATAGATGACTGTGCATGGGCCTACTCAGTATGTGCCTCGTGTGAGGAGTTCATGGTGTAGCTGAGGAAAGTTTCCCTATATGAGGTAGCCCGAGCTTCGCAATTTCAATCTACCAGCCGAAGCAGCTGATGATGGAGATGTTGAGTATTTGGTCTTTAAGGAATAATACTTTCCACTTTCACCACGGGTAAGTCAACATTATCCTAAGGGGCCTGCATAGAATCTCGAAAGTCCTAATACTGGATGTGATGTATGTTTAGTTCTTCCCTTCAATGAACTCATGGGAGGACCTAGAGCAGATGATGCTGCTGGAAAAGGAATTGATGGACCTCGTGTTGGTGGAGTACAAGATATCTATGATGGATATCCACTTTAAGCTGTGGTTTAGGAAATTCTCAAATTCTACCAAAATATATAGTTTCTAATGAGACCTTAGACCTACCATATTGGGGTTCAACATGGAAAGGAGAACTCATATTGGCGAATCCAGGAGGAAATCCAGTGGAAGATATGGGGATTCAGTGTCAGTACTGAACAAAAACATGTGGTAAGGTTGGTTGTATTCATTTCAGTGATAATCTGTTGCTAGTTTCTACAAGTGAGGGACATGAACATGGGAATGCAACCAAGAATGTTTAACATGGTGTCCATGTTGCCAATAGTGGAGCAGGTCAGCCTTGGAATCCCAATTCTTGCTAAGTTGTATAATGTGTTATGCCAAATCAGCGAAGGGAAGATGCCACAGATGGTATATGGGACATTCCATCAATTGTATGGGTCGATAGCGGTGCAACTTAGGGGCCTCTATGAATATCTAATCTCAATTTCTCCTACAGGATTGGATTTCAGATTGGCCATTCTAAACTGGTGGGGAGTTTTCCGACCAAGCTGACCCTACAGTTGGTGCTGAATTGGGTATGGAAGGCGGATGAGTTCAACTTCCACCCATTCCCATTGCCAACATGAATGTTCAAGGATGAAGTCTTGGGGATGGAAGAGCATCATTCTTACCTCTTAGAAAATCATGGTGGAGTCCTGGTAGCATGGGTTTATCGTGAGCCTCTCTAGGTTTCATACACCTGACACCGTTTTGAGAGGAAATTATGTTTCATGAAGTGACTGACCTCACGGGTCTATTGGGGAGTGTACCATGTGGATCACCTTTGTGTAATGAGATAGATGTTAATGATGTTCACATAGGAGGATGTGAATATTAAAAATGTGCTTCCTATACCAACAGTTTTCAATGGGTGGGTGAAAGAATACGCCAAAATTTGGGAGGCAGGCTACCCGGGGGAAATGTTTAAGTATAATATAGTTTGTACCTCTGACAAGGTTCCTCCCTAACTTTGAGGTCATGGTCGGAAGGCGGCAAGATGTTTCTGTGGTGGTGGGTCCTTAGTGGCAACAAGACTCATGCCAATCGAGATGTAGGTGGTAGTGGTAGATCTGGGGGTCCCAAAGGAGCAGAGTCAGCTGAAGGGGAGGCCACCCTGGGGGTTCCATATGATTCCGACAAAGTCTACGAGGAAGCTTCTGTGCTACATAGACATGCCTGAGAGCGCCAGATTACTAGAGGCTGGGAAAAATTGGGATGTCAACAGACAAGTTCTCAACCCATCCGAGATGTGGCAACATCTAAATCACCTCGGGATGGATTTCCTAGGGATTGGTCCTATTAGGGCCGGATTTTCCATATCCCAAGCATAGGGGGAGCAGTACCTTGCCGTTATGGGTGACATTGTGCACTCCCAGGGTGCTCTGCTCCTAATGAATTATCGATTGAATGTGTTTCTTTATCGAATGGCCCCTCCATAGCTATCATCAACCAGATTTAGAGAGTGCTTACCTCTATCAGAATAATCATATGAGTCCTCATGGGGGATGATGCCGGTAGAGAGAGCCCTCAGGAAGAGGGTGGAGTGGGAAACTCAAACACGGTGTTGGAATCGTTTGCATAGGCTCTTGAGGTAAACCTAAAAGTACTTCCATGTATTCTTCATCAAGGTCATTTAGGACTTCTCTACTAACATCGGACCTGTTCAAGAGTTCCACATACGCAAAACCCACTCTCCCCCAATTGTAGATCCAACTGCGATAACATTGGGATCTGTGCCTTCTACTATGGTGAATATTGTGCCCAAAAGGGCCATGATTCCCAAGATGGTCCTCATGGATCCTTCGGACATCCCCACCATCTAAATAGGGTCAAGCCTCAGGGTCCTAATGACAAAAAATTAGGAATGATACTGACTATTTGATCATTGTATGTATTATTTATAAAATTTGTAACTTTCATCCTTTGATCTGGTTAATTGGTTTTTGTTCCCCTTTTTTATGCATATTTCTTTAAATTACATGGGATGCCTTGATGAGGCTAGTTGGAGATTCGGGAACTGCCTTCCCCATGGGAACACAAGTGGTTGTGGAAGTGGACATCCAAACCAACTAGGTTGTATCACTCCTGTTCATATTTGGGACCGTCAGAAGGACAGAAACTGAAATCATTAAGGTGCAATCCAATTACAAGGATCAATCAATGAACATGGGTCCAGACCAACCCGATCAGACACTAGATGCAGACCCTGTTGATGAGTTCTTAGAGGTGTTCCCTGCCTATGAACCTGTATACCTTGTAGACTGGGATGAGATGGATTTCGATGAAAAAATATAGAAAAATCATATATTTTGAGTCATGGAACCTGATCATGCACTTAATTGGGGAGACTCCTCAAGCACAATGGATAGACCAAATGTGGAGTCTGTGTTCCTGGCTACACAAACTCTTTGTTAGAGGATTGGATGCCCAGTGCCATCATATTATCATCCAAGACATCATGGAAGAGAAGATTAAGGATCATGATCATAGCCTTGGTGGCTGTTGGAAATAGAAGAAATCAGTGAACATAATGAGGCCCAAAAAGGATGAAAGTGAGGTTCAATAGTTATGGGAATGCAGGAATGAGAACTCTACTTTTCTCAATGTGAAATCGGAGTTTGTGTTGTGGCGAAGGGCCCAGCTTTCAGAGGCTGAAAAATGAATGAAGTAAGCCTCTGAGGAGATGCCCACTATCCAAGCGGACGAGGATTGGGCCTTGATTGAGGATGATAAAATAAACCCTAGTACTGCCAAAGAGTAGTGGGAGCTAAACATGCAACATTAGATATTGGATGCCTGAAGGCAGGGGTGGCATTGCTGGAACGCTCTATCAAAGATGTCAACCCATCCTTGGGAGCGGCAAATCCCTGGTAATGTAATGTATATAAACCCAAAAACATACATTCATGATTGTTTATTCTGGCTACATGCATGAGTTCTGTTATTTGTTTTTGGTTATGACATTTCCATCATATTCATGAAACATACAACGATCAATCCCTAAGATCATGTGAGGCGGACCCAATGGGAGAAACACACTATGAATGCTTCATTATTTCGTCCGAATATGAGGGTGACGATTAAGATTCCTTCATCTAGGGTTTGAAAAACCAATCCGAATTTCCCAAAAGAAAAAGGGAGGCCTGTCTGGAGGATGATCTTCTTAGAAATGTTGAATTTCCATTTTTCCAATGTGCTCTAGTGCATGAGTGGAGTAACTCCAAGGTTGTTATAATCAATCTGAATAGAGGGGAGTGGAAGGCGGAATTATGATACAAAAAATCAGAAAATTGTAGGGATGGAGTGAAAATGAAGGATAACAATTGGCTGTGTTCAAAACATAGTATCCTTATTATGTTAGCCTAAAATGGGGATAACAAATGAGGGTCAACTACTGACCATGTTCGAAACACATCAATAGCCTAAAAATGATATACATAGTCTTATAGAACTCTATCCCATGATAGTAGGCGGACTATAATAATAGAATCCATATCGTTAGGGGGTTACTTCAGATTTGAAAGGGGAATAGGGTCCAAATAAAGGGCACACAAAGCGTGGAGGGTAGAGTGATGGGGTGTTCAAACGAAGTCAAACATTCTATAAATTACGACACTATGGTGGAAACACATTAGGTGAGCCCATCAGTTTGGTTAGGGATTATACCTACTTCCAAACATGACCTCTCTGATGAGGACTAAGGGTAACCTGTAGTTTTATGATAGGTCAAAGAGGATGATAAACCCTGGGTTGGGACCAAGGAGAATTTCATGGGCATCGCTACGTATCCCATAAGGATAGGAATCAAGCCAAACATAGTTCTGAAGAAAATCGTGGTCAGAGACAAAAACTAGTAGGGGGAATCCTCTTTGGCGAGGAAGCTAACGCATCCCATACTTAACATGTGGAATCATGACTTTGTTCATGGTAGGATTGCAGTTTAAAGACTTGTGTTGGGGACATGGTCATCTAGAAAGGAAATATGTGATGTGATACATATCCTTACATAAACGAGGACCGTAAGAATCCACACCATACCTCATAATCCCAGGGGAGACCTTAAGTTGAGAGACCAATGTTGAAAATTGTATTGGGCCCAAGACGAGTCATCTACGAATTCCTACGTATCCCATGAGGATGGGAATCATTCCATACATAGTTCTGAAGAATTTCACACGGTTTAGTGTCATTTGACAAGGGTAGTTGGATCCTAGTTTAAAGGTATTTGAGCTAAGACAATAAATTTAAAGGATTGAGGGATACATGTGGTGTGGAAATTAGAATACCCGACATGAACTAGGACAGTAGGGGTCTATTTCACATCATGTTCTCCCTTCGTAGAATTTAGGTTAAGGGACGAAAAATGAAAGTGGGGATGGGCTAGAGGAAAAGTACATGAGCGTTCCTACATACCCCATCATGAGAGAGATTATTCCGCACATATTTTTTGAATTACAGTTTAACGTCACGCGGGCCGAGAAGGCATGTGTGGTACAACTGCACAAGTACACACCAAACCTAAACTAATAAGGCCATGTGATTCATTCTCGAAATGGAAAACATGGTGTTTTAGTGTGATTTCCCTAATATTGGTAGGCACACATTAGATGTAATGGACCATTATGTGAGGGACGTACCAGTACTACGTACCCACCAAATTAAAACACATAGATGCGTGGGGGAGAAGAACCCAGTGTGTTGGAATTCCACATAATCATATGGGGGTGGAATGATGTGAATCCTGAAGCTTTAGATCTAGATGAAAATGATATAATATTTTTGATAGAGGATAACTACTTACCATGTTAGGAAAATAGTATTTGTTTCGTGTTGTCTTGGAATGGGGACAGATAAATGAGGGTCGGCTGCTAACCATGTTCGAAACAAAAGACTGGTCACAAATGTCGTCAATGTTTTTCAGGGGAATTGGCACAAGAAGGTAGGTAAGAAAATGTGGCATATGACTAGGCTGTAAAGGGGGTCCCGTTTAGATTTGGATAAGGATTTGGATAAAAAAAAGGTGTTCTGAAGAGTGGAAATGAAATGAAGGGTTTTATGTGATCATTCCACACATTCTACTCTTTTCCATGCCAAATTTGTGTATGCCAAAGAGACGTATCATATAAAGGATATTGAATCCCTTTCCAAGGAAAAGGCTCCTTAGGTCACACACTCCTATCTTAAGTTCTTATAGAGGACCTTTAAGAGGGTCTAGGATTGATGGATTGTGCATAGGGAAGTGATGAAGCCACACCCGGTGCGTAGTTCCAATATAGTGATCTTGGTTTAGGGACGTAGCTCTCGGACCGGCCTGGGAAGAGACAAGGAGTAAGCATGGTTTATTTTTCACGAAACCTAACGTGAATGTGATCCTAAGAGGTTCTCGCCACACCACATACATCTAATGGAGTTCGGGACAAGTGGCTGAAAAGGGGGGGTAGTATTTAAGATCCTTGTTGTTGGACATATAGAGGGATTGTCTGGGCATTCCTATGTATCCCATGAAGATGTAAGTCAAGACACACATAGTTCTGGAGGAAGCATGGTGGGGTACCAATGTCAGGTAAAATATAGTCGTGAAGGTCTGCCCCATGCACCAACAAAGCGTCATTTTATAGATCATGTTTGTTTTTTAGGATGGATGTGTGAGTGTTTTTTCGGAAGTGTCAAACCTAGGATGAAGAATCCGGGCATCGCTACCGGAATAAAAACAAAAGGAGGCCTTGAAAACTATTATGGTGTATGACTGATACCAAAATAAATGTCTCCTCGAGTGAGGACATCACAATGCAGTGTCGTTTTTGGTCGTGAAACCATAAAAAATAATGCCATTGTTTAAGGTCGTATGATAGGACCAACCCATTAATTTTAACGATGTTCAATAAATATGAAATTATTTAAATTCATGTGATACTAGGTATCATTGTTTAATGTCATTTGGGTTTGAAACATACTTGAGAAATGAGGTTTTTTTGGGGGGGGGAATGCACATAGTGTGATAAAGCATACCCGACATGAATGTGGTCGAGGTCCAAACCACACCATACACAATTTCGGGGAAGAAAACACTGACCAAGGGGCCTTAAAAGGCCAGAGAATATGGGACTAGACCCGTGGATGAAATTTCTAGGTGATCCTACATATCCCATGGGGATTTGAATCAAGCTAGACATAGTTATGAGGGTGCAGTTTAATGTAATGTAGGACAAGAGGTAGGAGAGACTAGCTCATAGAATTATGTGTTGGGGCTATTGAAAAACTGATGTGAATGAGGAAGGTAGGCCCACAACACAACACACCACACCACACATTCAAATGAATTTCAGATCCAAAAGGCCAAATGGAAGAGGTAATTAGTGGAACCTTAGATGGACCTGAAGACAAGATGTATGGGCATTCTTTCGTATCCCACAAGGATAGGAATCAAGATATACGTAGTGCTAGGAGTGTCATGTTGTTTTACATATTGTGGAATGGACATGGATAGATATTAGTTTTAAGGTCATAGATCTCAGACCATAGAGAAGAAAGACTCTTCCAAATGGGTGCATACCTCGACAAAAATCCCTTATCCCACGTGACCTACAGTCTATGTGGGAAACAAGGCGGAGAGGGACTTTACAACACATAGAATACACACAAATGTGAAATTAGTGTGGATCCTAGAATGACACCTCACAGTTGATTTGTCCTCCTAACGTGTAAATGCACTGTGAGGGATTGCACCAAGAATGTCAAAATTCCACTTGGACATGAGGGAGTGGAAAATTATGTTAATCATGCAACAACTAATAGGGCATGAAAGGGATAGCGTGGCAATGGAAGAAAATTGTTGACCATGTTCGAAACACAACATCCATATCATGTGACCAGAAATTGGATCAAAAAATGAGAATTGACATATATCCATATTAACAACATGATACTTTAAGAAAAAAAATTAGAATCTTCAGGGATGATGGCATGAGATTTTAGGAGCACCCTAGGGCCTAGAAACCATGCCATTCTTAGATATTTTCATATCTGGGAGATGATGAATGCCTAAATAAAGGGGAACATGAATCCTAAAAATGGATGATAACAATTCTCTGTATAATCTAACACTCTAGGTCTTAAACCATATTGATCCTGGTCATATTGTTGAACAACCCATGAGGGTCGAGGGGCCCAACTCAACAGCAGCCGACTCAAAAATATGAGTATAGAATAGGGGTAGGAAGAGCTCTTGTAAGGGAAAGGTAAATTTCATGGCTATTACAAAATCGGAGTGAGTGAGGACACAAAGTCCATACCATACCATATACCTCCTCTTGAGGAACTCATGACAGGGGGCTAGACAGGTGAGGAGGTTTTTACGAAATAGGGCTGGACCCAAAGACTAAATCTTAGGGCGGTTCAATGTATCCCATAAGGATGGTATTCAATCCATACGTAGTTCTAGAAGATTTTGTTTAGTTTTATTTCATATGGGATGGACATAGATAGGAGGGCAGATTCTTGATGAGTAATGTGTATGGAATTGAGGGTAATCTGACGTGAATGAGGGGATATGCACATATATGCCATGCCATTCATAATTCCTGGAGAGAACTCAGAGCAAGAGGCCGTGAAAAAAATGAACATGTGTTAGACCTGAAGACAAAATGATCGGGTTTTCTTATGTATACCATGAGGATTGGAATCAATCCAAACTTAGTTATAGAAGAATTTTGTGCAGTTTAACATCGTGTGAAAAGGATGTTGAAGATCCTAGTTTAGGGTCATAAAGATTAGACCATAAAGTCCCAGTTTAATGTCATATGCATGGGATAGATTTGTAGAGAGGATCAATTATTGTCCTTATCATGTTGGATACCATAGAAAAACAATAATGGCTGAGGATAACTATTGACCATATTCACAATAATGTATCTGTATCGTTTCTTGGAATGGGGAGAGAGAATGAGTGTCGACCGCTGACCATATTCGCAACATGGGACTTGTATCCAATTGTTATATAGAATCCTCTGGGACATTGGCCCAAAATAGTAGGAGAGACCTGGGTTTTATCATCCATGTCGTTTGGGGGTCCCTTCAGATGTAAGAGTTACTGGAAAACCAAATGGTGGGGCATTTAAAGCGTGATGAACTTATATAGTATAACATCTTGCAGCAATGAAGATGCTAGGGGTGGTCTCTCAATGGAATGCGAGAAACGCGGACAAGATATCCCCACATGAATGAATACATATAGACTAGGCCACACTACATAATACCAAGTGAGAACATGGGCCAGGGGGCCGAAAAAGTGGATGGACCAATGGCTGGGACACATATAGAAATTCCCATCTTGTTTTCAATTTATTATCATGCGAGACGAGTGATGATTGGTTTAATGTCCTTCATTTCATATGGATCTCTAGTTTAAAGTCATGTGGTGAGGAAATTGGTGATCTTTGTTTAAGGTCATAGAGCTCGGACCATAAGATCATGACCCTTTATGGGGTGTATGGCCTTACCAAAGCTATTGATACCACATGAGCAATGCCCGGTGCGACAAACAAGGAATGGGGTTAGGTTCTTCCCACCATAAAAGGGCATGAAAATAAATGAGAGAGATCATGTGGGAGAGTGATCCCATATAGATCAATATCCTTATTAGAGTTACACAAACGTTCAAATGGATAGCAATAAAAATGAATCACAACACCCAATATTTGGGATGTATGGGGTGGTGACAAAAAAGAAGGATGGATGTTGACCACATTCAGCATACAACCTCCATATCGTGTGACGTAAGATTGGAACAAAAAATGAGTGCCGACCGCTGACCATATTCGCAATGTGGGACTTCTTTAAAATTTTCTTTCAGAATCCTCAGCGACATTGGTCCAAAGCGGTAGAAGAGCCCTTGGGCATATCACCCATGCTGTTCAGGGGGTCCCTTCAGATGTGAATGATGATGGGTGCCCAAATTATGGGAATACATGAAATAAAATTGCACCCATGTAGTTTAAAGTATTGTGGTATAGACATTGATGAGTGAAGGCTTCCAAGGAGGGGAACACAAAGTTTTGTAGTGACAACCCCGACATGGATGAGGACATGATCCCACACCGCACCATGTGTTTTGGGAAGCATTCGAGCTAAGGGGTCGGGTCAAATGGGAGACCTTAAAGTTTGGGGCCGGGCCTATGGATGAAATATCTATGCATTCATATGTATCCCAAATGAATGGGAATCAATATGTAAATAGTTTTGAAAGGGCCATGAAGTTTAACATCCTTTGATGAGGATGTGGGAGGATAGAAGAACATGAGGGACACATGGTGCGACCATCAATAACCCAATGACAGTGGGGCCAACGAAGTCCACCGGATATCATTTTCAATTCCATAAGAAAGCTACACCTAGGGGTAATCAAAAAATGAATTTGGGGGCTGGACTCTAAGGCGATATTCTGTGTATTCCTACGTATCCCATTAGGATGGTAATCAAGTCATACGTAGTTCTGGAAAATTTTGTGTAGTTTAACACCATACAGCAAGGATGTGGGACAGTTTAACTTCATGTAGGACCATCCTAAGTTTATCATCATGCGAGATTCATTAATTTTAAATTTCATGTGATACATTACTTGTAAAAGTCATGTAGGATCGTACAGTTCATAGTTTATGGTCATCGAAGTTGGACCTCTTTGCAGTTTATCGTAATGTGGGATGAAAAACCAGTTTATTGTCACGCACGAAATAATATTTTAAGGTCATGTAGGACCATAGAGATCTTAGTTTATGGTTATAGAGCTCATACATCATTACATTTTACCATCACGTGGGACGACAAAGTAGTATAATTTCATGCCTGACATAACAGTTTAAGGCCATGTAGGACCTGATACAGTTTAATGTCATGTAGGATAACATATTGTTTAATGTCACGTTGGGAAACAAAGAATATTAATGTCAATTAGGACGTAATATTTTAAGGTCATGTGGGACCGTATCATACTTAGGCAAAGTATTTCATGAGAAATTTGGCATTGGTGGGAGGAGTTATATGCTCACCATCCATGGTAACTAGGGATTACACACCATTGGGGTAAACCTTTTAAAAGATGTAAAGTTTTTATTTGGGCTCCAGTTTGGGTGGTTTTCTACTAGGTATCATTGGAATTCTCATATCCAACACCATGTCACAATGTAATAATGAGTGGAGGTGAACATTCTTGTTAAAACCTTTGGCAATCCTATTCTAATGCCTCTCAATATTGTGGAGGTCATAAAGAAAGTTCTCATAAAGTGCTTCCATTTCAGCCGGAAAACTTTCAGCCACCTTGTCTAGTGTCTTTTGGTCTTAGACCCCCATTCTCAATAATGGAAATTAAATCTTGATGGGAAGGACCACCTCCATTCTGTACCCTAGTGGATTTGGGTTCACCTGAGTGGAATTGTTCGTCGTTTTTTGATATGCCCATAGAGCATTGGGGAGTTTATTTGGACAACTCTTCTTGTTTTGACCAACCATTTTCTGGATAATGTTAGAGGGGTTTTTTTAAATGCCTAGATCTTCTTATTTTACTATGGGTGATATAGGGAGGTTTGGTTTTAATGGATGTTGTACTTGGTGAACAAATTCTTTAGTTTGGAAGCTCGGAGGATTGTGCCATTATTGGCGAGGATGTCATGAGGGACTCCAAATCAGTAGATGATGTTGGATCTCAGAAATTCAATGATAGAATGGGCCTTGATCTCCTTGAGTAGAACTTATTCTTCCCACATAGAAAAGAAATCTGTAGTGGTCGGGATGAATCTGCACTGGCGAACTGTCACCGGTGGATATGTTCCTACGACATTGAGTCCCCAGACTACAAAGGGACAAGTGTATTTGGTAGTTTGGAGATTCTCTGGAAGATGTTACAAAAAATATTCAAGGAATTGGAATGCATGGAACCTATTGGAAAACTCCATATAGTCGCAGAGCATGGAGGGCCAAAAATGTCCCATTCTCTAGATTTGGTGAGAGAGATTCGTCCTGATCTGTTGGGCTTCACATGAACCAGTATAAACTTCATGCCTGACCTGACTAATCAAATATCTTGAATGAAATAGAGTATAACCCCATCCAAACCATGTTTATAAAGTATCTTCTCATGTCCGGGACCACTCTAGAGGGTAAACTGTATTGCGCATGATCACATTCCCTCATTCTTGGCTCTATCTACCGGGATATTTTCATTCTGAAGATACTCAAAAAAAGGGGTCCTCTAATCGGGAGTCACTTACAATGCTATAGTAGGGGGCCTGGGGGTCCTCACGTGGAGGCGCATGCGGTAAGGGTTCTTTCCTCTGGGCTATCATCGTCTTCTGGAGTGATAAGAGAGATGACTCTCTGGTGTGCCACATGAATAATCAGATCGCCCTGGTTGGGTTTTGTGAGAGATGCATCCAAGATATTGTAGGGTTATTCTCTACAATTTTATAAGCAAGACACATGCATAACCTCTAGACGATATGGGAACAGGGCCATCAACGGGTCAGTACGCTTCAATAGTGTTATGATCTCCAAATTTCTTATGATGTAGGAACCATTAATCAGCTTGATGACCTGTTCGGATGACCCCATCACATGTAAGTGGAGAACATAAATCTCAAGGGCTAGCTCGAGACCCATAATGAGATACTGATACTCTACCTTATTGTTGGTACAACTCTCTGATAACAAGAATGAATGAGGCATAATAGCTAGTGCTAGCGTGATAAAGATGATTCCCATGACCACCCTATTCAACCTAAAATCATTGAGTCTTCTATCAGTTGGCCTTCTAGAAGTGACATCAAACATCATTTTCCAACACAGAGTAGCTTAGTCTTGTGAGAGGATTGCTTCAACTAGAAAATAAAGGTCCAGGGATTGATCCATGGGAAATGGATTTGAAGAAAGGAAGCCTTCCAATACATTATCCTTTAATAGACTTTTGGGGGAGTAACGAGATCTTTAACTACTGAAGGGTCCCTTCCCTACAAGTTATATGGTCTATTAACATGGGGATGTTTAGGATGTACTTCTGTATATCCACTTGGGAAACTAGCTATATATCGTGATGCTGCAAGTAGTGTCACAATTTCTACACTAGGAATACCAATGCGAGGAAACTCTTCCATATAGAAGAATATCTGGTATCTGTATCAATAAGAATGATATTTAGATAGTACATAATATTCATTGTCCATTTGTTGATCTTCTGGGAAATAAGGGCACCAAGGGATCATTCCAAGGGGGTCACATAAAGGACCAGTGGCTTTCTGGAAAATGAAGTCATTAGAACCAGAGGAAGTGATATGTACTACTTGATTTCTGTGAATATAGTCAGAAAAAATTCATCCCAATGATAATCAATGCCCTTCGTAATGAGCCCGGAAAAGGGCTTACACTTTCTAGCCATATTCTCACTAAATTGGTGTATATAGTCTAGGTGGCCTTAAAAGCCTTGAAGATATCAGATGTTGCTCAGGGGAGACATCTGGATAATGACCTTGATCCTCTCCAGGTCCATCTCGATGCCCCTGTATCCAAAAAAGAAGCAGAGAAACGTTATAGAAGTGACCCCAAAGGCGCACTTCAATAGGTTGATCTTCAAATGGTGGGACTAAAGGAAGCTGAATACTTTATCAAGGTCTTTGAGATGGACTTGGAGTTGACAAGATTTTACTACCTGGTCATCCATGTATCATTCCACCAATTTCCTGATGATTAGCTTAAATATTTGATGCATGGCATACTGATAGGTGGAACCTACATACTTTAGACTGCAGGGAATTACCTTGTAACAGAAAGTAGGTTTTAGTGCCCGAAAGGCTGTAAACTCTTCATCCTCAGGGGCCATTCGGATTTGGTTATATCTAGAATACCCTTCCATGAAGGAGGGGGCCTGAAACCCAGCAGTGTCATCAATCAACAACTTTATCACTACTAGGATAAAATAATACTTCAGATATGACTGTTGAGATTTCGGAAGATGATGTAGACTTATATTTTTCCATTATTCTCCATAATGAGCCCAATGTTGGCCTACCATCTGGGGTAATATATCTCATTGATGAATTTGGCTCTGATTAGCTTATCAACTCTATCCACGACCCTGGGACCATGATAAAGAATCATCTTGGGAGATGGTTGTTTGAACCCATGGTAATTTTCTAGGATATAGAGGTGGTGAATGGAAACATGAGGATATAGTCCTGGAATCTCATTATAATTCTAGAAAAAAACATCATGGTACTACTTCATGACTCCCACGTACTATTGTTTCTCTTTGATATGCATAATGGCGCTAATCAATGTGGTTTTTGAATCTGTCTCGCTACCAAGCTTCACATGTACCAATTCATCGACCATGGTGGATACACCCTCTTCCATAGAAGGTGGAGCTTCCATTAAAACATATTCATCTGTTTAGGATGAGGGATCCTCAGTAAGAATTCATTCTCCTAACCCAATAGGTCAAGATAGGTTACTAGTGCAAACCTCAGTGGCAGCAGACACTGCATCGGGGAACACTTGTGCTGCCGAAACCATAGCAATAAAAGATGTCGACTTGATTTCATCTGGCCTTTGTCCCAAGGGGCCACACTTGATGATATCAAAGCAATAATGGTTTTTCGTCTTGAGTTGGTTTCTCCTAGCCCATTGAAATAATAAAGTCTGTCGTATTTTCATTTCCATGGGGTGAACATCTTGATTCCTTGGGGGATTGGGGGCTCTAGGATCACTCAGGCTTGATTTTTATAGGAATACAAGGTCATCTTCTAAAGTCTCTTTGATTTCAAAATTTTATTCCCCCTCATTACATTGATGACAAAAAATTTCCCAAAATCTGATGTAATGACCTCCAATTGATGGACCGGGAAGTCATATTCATCATCTACACCAGTCCAAGGTTCAGTCGCAGCCATAACAGGTTTGACCTCACTAACTTTAATCTTCTTGTCCTTGCACTTCTAATATTCGGCATCCAGATAACAAGATTCACAAGAGGAAAAGGGAGATGAATCACCATGGAGTACACATACTCAACCATTATGGGAGTACTTCAGGCATTGGTGATATGAAGAAGGGACTAGGACGTGCAGGTGGAGCCATGGTATTCCCATAAACGCATTGTAATCAGTGTCCCGCGAGAAGACCATTAACTTGGTGCTGAAAACTAGGCCACTGAACTGGGTCTTCAAGTGGATCTTTTCGATTGGTGTCTATTTCATCCTTTCATAACCTTGAATGATCATGTCAGAATGGATTAGATCATCTTCGAACAACAACATATTTCGGAGTTTTCAGTTCGGGATAAGGTTGATCCTGAAACCTATGTCAAATAGAATACAACGATCCTCCATGCCATTGAAATGACCAGTAATATACAGTGAGCAGATATCACCCTATATGGGTGAGCATTCATCTTCTCTAGGTAAAGAGATATGGATTTTCATTCATCATGCTCGTTTTCCTCAGCATGGAAGGCTTCTTCTGTTGCTACCTCTGTCTCAAACTAGAGCGGGATTCCAAAATCCTCGACAAGGGATTTGCACATATCTAACAATAGGTGATGGTCCTCGAGGATAGATATCCTCGTAGGTATGCTGGAGAGATGATTAATAACATCATACTTCTGCATGATACATGATCATCTGTTCATTGGAGGTCATTATGTTGATGGAGGTATAGCAGGGCCTTCCAGTTGGATCGGCATCCAACTGGGGGTGGGAACACCCCATTGTTCACTAGTCAAAACTCGTGGAGAAACCAATGGATGTGGGAAAGATAAGCGACGTCATATCGTAATAGAACATGGATGGTCATGGATTGGTCGGGGTGACTCTGCCAAATCAAGTAGCACAAAAATGGCAGTGAATGTAAACCTAGTGAAATTAGTTGATGAGACTCCTCATGACGAGCCATAAACTGAGTTTCTTGTCTTGTTTTGTGGGCATGCACAGCCTGACTAGAAGTGCTAACTAAAGCATTCTGATGAATCACATATCCAAAATCCCATCGATAGTGGAGACATCTATGGATGTTTGGAGGATATGTTTGGCACTATTCATTTTCATGAATCGTATAGGGTTTTAGCATCTCCACGGTATTAATTATAGTGTACCCTTTTCTATAACATTAAGAATACTTTATCACTGGAGGGATCCTGGGGTAAAATTCATCTGTAGAGCCATAGAGATCCTGAGATTATGGGATGATGATTGTATTGGTATGGGGACATTGTTCTCCCTTACACCGTCAATGCATGCCCTTCTGGGAAGAGGGAGGCTAGGACAACGATGTAGAAGTAGTAGCTGGATATGATGAAGCAGTTTGTGAAGTCTCATGTAGATTCATACATGAACGGATAATGTCATGGGTATGGGTGACTGACTTATGATCCATCCAGTCATCATACTTTTGGGACCTAGAGTTAGAAACTTATTGCCACTCACATCCACTATCACTATCACTATTGGTCTGTATGGACACACATGCAACCTATGCTGGTGGTGGACACAACCTAACTATATTGTTATCAACCTGGTCATTAAGCCAGTATTTGAATATAATGCATCTATTGAAGGCATTCCCAAGAATTCGGTGATAGGGGCAATAATTAGGGTGATCAGAGAGGTCCGCTCTCTTTAGGACTCTTGCATTTTGTTAATTTTATGAGTTAGTGTTCTAAGGCGATTCGAAATAACCGGGGACCTAAGCCTCATTGAATGATTAGATCTGGTTTCTTCTATCTGGTAAGGGGGATCTGGGAGACTTTCCTTGAAGAGGTGTTGTAGGATCCTACCAAGGAGGCGGAGCCTGGATATCTTAGCATGGTGAGGGTGGCATGTTACACGACAATGCCTATAGATTCTGAGGTGGATGATGTTGGGCCAGAGACTGCTCCTGCGGTGGCGGGCCTCTACATGGCTATGGAGGTGGCTCCCCCGGTAATAAATCCAGTTGCTTGTAGGCCTCTATTTGGGCCACTATAGTGGAATTGGCCTTGGCAGTCCTTCTTGCAGGGACTATTGGATGAAATGGGCGTGACTGTTTGGCATGTTGTAAAACTTTTTCAAGGAACATGGGCTAATAAGATAAATCCCAGAATCCCATGAGGTAATTATGGTTGATGAGATAGGCTAGCTATTCTATATTGAAATTCCCTATACACATTGTTAGAATCTTCTCCTGAGTCAGTGGCATGCCAAGGGAGTATGTGAGTCCTTTCCACTGTGTGACAATGTCCACGACGCGCTTGTCAGGCCTCTACATGCACTTGAAGAGGTCTGTAATACTCTTCTTCTGGGTGGAAGAGCTGAGCTGGTAAATAAATTTCCTATGAATATCTTCCCTGATATCTACTGACCTAATGGGTAGATGGTTGTACCAAAAAAACACGGGCCTTTCAAATGTTTGTATGAAACACTAGAGTCTGGAGGCCTTTTGCTGCACTGGAGTTCCCAGCATGAGTCTGCACAATGAGATGAAGTGGTCAACATGCTGATGTGGGTCAGCAATCCCATTAAAGGGAGATAATGTGGGGTTCCTAAAACATAGGGGTGATTGCATTCATCTTCCCATGCCTGATATGGCTTACCATAAAGTGGAAGTGAAATCTATCGAGTTCCTAATGCCCTGAGGACAGTAGTAAGTGACCCCATCAGATAATCTGGGTGAGTTTTCATGTCCCAAAGAGGGTCCCTAACCACATATCCATTGGAAGGTTCTTCAACATGATAAATAGGCCAAGATTGTCATGGAGCGGCTAGTGGGGCGACCTGCGGTGCGGATGGGGGGACCTAAGCTAGGTCTTGATGATCATCCTACCACTAAGGAGGATTTGGGGCGGCTTATCATGCACTCCTACCATATGCTTCATCATCTATCCAATAAATGTGGGTAGGATGGTTGGGATCACCGAGATGTAACTCACGAGGGGGTGTTGTGATTTTCCTTATTTTTCTGATTGAGGATCACCATTGTCTAGTTGTTGATCTGCATCACGTTCAAAAAGGTGGTCATAAACTATATTTTTATGCTCCATGAGCTTTTGAAACAACACGATCTTTTCAAGATCTTCTTCTTCCTTCTAAATTGATCCATACTGTCCAATGTTTTATGATGACACCGAGAATCTCTTTGTCCTAGTTGGGATTCTGGTCTATGGCTAATGACTCTGTAGGTACAGGTAGAACCAGTAAATTTATTTCCTAATGGGGAATCATTCTAAATGGATCCAATAGGTGTGTAACTCCTTATTGGGGTAATTCCCTATCATGGAGCTCTTTCGCATTCCCTCCCTCTTCTAGATCATCCATATTAATCACGACCCTTCCTACAGGAAAATCCTCAATGTTGCTTCACATGTAGGGATGGTGTCGAATAGAACTAAAATGGAGGTTCATGTACTTCCCCTGCAACAAATAATCACTTGGGTGGAAGCCTCCTTTAAAATACTAATGATCACTTTGATGCTCTAGATGCATCATTACTAGAGGGTCTGATGGCGACCAGGTGACTCGAGGCACTAGGCCACATGGAGCGTTGACATGTAAACCAAAGGACATTGCTGGACAATGTATTCAAAATGTGCATGCCTTTGGGGGTAAGCCACTCATTGATGATGAATATAGAAGTTTGTCCCCAAAATCATTTGGTGAAAACACCCAACTTCCTCCTAGGAGAGTGATTCTGGAACACTAATGATCACTTTTTCAACTGGCCAAAACATCTCCGGGAAATGGTCCTCCGCAAGGATATCCCACAAGCTCTTCGGATAAGACTTGGCGTCTGACCCTAGGTTTCAACATTTGTCGACTGGGGGAAGCTTGGGAACCCGTAGCAGCACTGATGCAGACTGGAGAGATGGTAATCTGGTAGGTGGATAATATATAGAACGAGCTAACAAGCCACTGCATCTCATGCTGTTCTCCGAATGATGCAGTGAGTTAGCCACCACATCCCGATAAGATGGGATAGCGACCATAGTTTTTGGTGTAGGGACTGCAGCAGGTGGTGGTGGACCATGCTGATTCTCTTCATCCATTGGTCCCCATAAAAACTATTCATGATATCTAATTTAGGTAGATAGTTCTCCTAGGGATGGCAAGAGGGATTCCCAAGCCAAGCCATCAAAATAGACCAAATCTTCCTCCTTGTGGATGTATCTCTAAAATTAGGTGGTGATCTGGTGGACCTCACATTCCAAAAGGATTAGGATGATATTCCTTGTTCCTACTCCAGCCCTTGACACATAGGATCGAGGGGAGTGTTCTATTTCCTAGTAACATTACGCCTCAGAATATGATAAGTTGACAGATTTAATTACGATCCGAATCATCCCGAAATTCTTATTTTTTTAAGCGGTGGTGAGGCACAGAATACTCGAGATCCTGTCAGTCCATATCTCATGTTGGGATAATCCCTTTTTCCTTGTATTGTTGGACATGATAATTTACACTTCTCTCAACTATTGTAGAAGTGGATATGGGGTGTGGGTGCCCAGAAGTCATGAATGTAGAGGTTTCCACGGAAGGGATGAGGTCGTGCGATATTGTCACATTGTCATTGTCCCAACCCCTGCATCGGTGTGCAGGTTGCGATCTATTTCCTGTTGTAGCAGCTTGGGTCCTGCAATGTAGGGAGATTAAACCATTAGTAATGATATAAGGAATGTGATTGTAGAGACCCAAGAATGATGTACATGGAAATTATTTTACATTTTTGGAAAACTTAATACATGACACAAACAGACGCCCAATGACCATATTTGTTTAGTATCTTTGGAAACATGGAACATAATCTTTTAATCATGGTGAAAGATATTCAACATCTACCATACAGATCTTCCCCTTATTTCCTACCAAAAACCATCCTTTATATCCTGGAAAAAATAAAACACAAAAAGGGTGATCTCAAATGCTCAGTATAGGAAAACATGCAAAAAATAAAACTAACCATATCCATTTGAACATAAAAACAAGAAAATAAAGGTTAAACATCAAAATTGTGAGTCGTGAAATAAATCATGGTAGTACATAAGTCATAGATCCTAAAGGAACATTAATAATTATAAAATATAATGGTAATAAAACATAGAATTGTGGAAGAACATTAATCACCTAATTTGATTTCCATAGTATCTAAGACATTGCTTCCAAAACCATCATAGTGGATAAAGTCTATTACTGAACCGGGTTTAACAATTATTCCAACCCTGTATTACTGAATTGGATTTACTTTCTTATCTAGCCAGGTAAATCTCATGAGATATTAATATTTACCCAATGCATTGGAGGGAGATATAGGTCCCACCCATCTCATAATGAAACTGTTCTTATGTGTTCCACAAAATAATAAATCATACATCATAGCATAACCCACGTAATAAAATGGGATTGTATACATAAGGCCTACATTGGAACACCCCTAATGCTCTTCTATTAATCCATAATTTATCATAGGATTATAATATATTGGGTACTCTCAACAACCCCACTACCCATAAAAATATTGAAGATAAAGAAGCAATGTATCTATGTTATCATGTTCATTCATGTTTTCATCATATCCCATTTCACATTAGTTAAAATCCTCACAATTAAAATGTAATTATATAATATCAACAAAAACATTTAATTAAATAATTTTTTTTTGAGCCTTATTTTCACTCAAGGCCATATAACATTCATTTTTTTCAAAGGATTCATGTGTCATGTATTTTGTTTTTTGAGAATCCTTATTTAAACCATTCACCATTTTTTAATATCACATTCTAGGAGTAGTTATATAGAATTTTATTCACACATTATTGGAAAAAATACCTTCTATGTTTCTTATAGAAACATTATTAATCCAATACTATCATCTAGTAATTCATTTATATGTTCACATTTAAAAAGGAACCACTCTGGTAGTTTGAAAAGTAAGATTCCATCATAGATTTATATGTAAAAACACAATATAAATCTCTAATAATATCTCAAATATCCATCCCACTCATTTGTTTTAGTCTAAATGTATATATAAATTAATATAAGATATACTTCCCATGAAAAAATAAAACATGATAATATAAAAATATCATTTTAATTATATGTCCATACCCTGAAACATGGACACATGAACAATATCATTCTATATCAATCCTTGGGTAAAACCCCCATAAGTATATACATCATAAATAATGTGCATCACTCAAGATGAAATAAAATTACTATCATAAGAAATTACTATGATTCTAATACCATTTACAACAATGATGATTGTGAAATTCAATTTAGCATCCATCAATTCAATACATAATTCCCACGTCATTCATTTCAGACATAGTTATTCATTTAATGATATCATATAAAATTAAGGTAATAATTCCACAAGATTCACCGCTTTAATGTATTCCATTTAATATTTATAAAACAAATCCTACCTTTTTTTGGAAAATACTAAATTCACTTTTATCATAAGGAATTACACTATTAATCAACTTTTTATACAGTTTAAGGTACATAGAATGGTTTTCCTATACAAGTAAAATGATAAATAAAACTATCAATTTAATTTATGTTGATACAAATAGAGGATAATAGTAACATATTATTCGTCGCTTGATAAATATTGAGGGACGAAAGGTTAATCTTTTGGGACCACCTACATTATCTTCATAAGAGTATACTTATTTGATACTAGAACTTGGTATAAGAAAAAATGGAATAAAGAAAACAAAATTACAAAAGCCATTTAAATCGAAAATATTAGATAGAAATGGTGAGATCTCAATTAAAAGTGATAGAAATGAAAAAGGGAATGAAATTGAGTCTTATAGTTAACTTAAGATCACCAAAATTTCATATAAAAGTAAATGTTTCCAAGGTATGGGGGAGATCCACCCTTGTAAGAGGAGAGGAAGAAGGAGGGTCATTTATGTGGTAGCTTTTGGAAAAATATGTTAGGAAAACATGGGGTCTTGGGTCATAAAATGATTTGATAAACAATGTAATTTTACTTTTTTAAAAGGTATCGTAGTTTTTCTACATAGTTTTCTAAACATTTCAATTAGATTTTTTTTATCTCTATCTCAAAACACATCCTCACAGGGCCAGTCCATAGGATTTACAATCTATGTACAAACCTTGTGAATAGGATCCAGGTCCCTCTATAATAATTCACCTAGTTTTTTGAAACCATATAATAAATCTTTCTAAGTATGAGGTCTAAACAACCCTATAAGGTTTAAATTGATATAAAAATGGTTTCCTCTCAACCATGTTCTAATAATTCCCAATTACTCTGAAATATTAAAACTAAACATAAATAGTGCTCCACACATGGGTTGTCTCATGGTTCTCCTTAACCGTGCACACCAAAACAAAAACCCAGTATATAAACTTCTAAAAACAACCAAAATTCAACATGAACCACGTGATACCTATATGATATCTCAATAAACTTTTAGGCATCAATATATATAAATAATCACATTTCAATATTCAAAATTATATGTTACTAATCAAAAATTGGATTTAAAATAGCTTATCCAAAAATATCGAAATTCCAAATCCCTATAGAGTTTACTAACATGGAAATATATGGGGGTTACACTAAACTTATTGAACAGTCCCTATAAAATATCCTCCATTCAATTAGAAGTTTTAAGGAGAATATATAAGAAAACATGGAAAATTGGTTTATACTCCCTTGTGCTTCTCCATAGGTGTCACTAGTCTTATTTATTAATATAAAGGATAGGTAAGTGCATCTGTAAATTGATTATCATGAAATTATCATGATCACAATAAATAGAAACTATCATTTTCCAAGAATATATTAATTTCTGGTCATCTATTTGTGGATTATTACCTATTAAAAATCAATCTATAATCGTGATATCATCAATTGAATGTGAAAAGAGGATATTCTCAAGAATTCATTAAGGAAAAGATATGAAAATTATAACTTCATAGTAATTCAATTTAAATTCATTAAGGATCTATATATATTAATATACATGATGAAATGAATATTTAGAAAAGACCTCGACAAATGTATGGTGGTATTTAATGATGATATTCCCATATAATCCAAAAACAAGGATTGTAATGAAGAAAACTTGAGAACTATGTCAAATACATTAAGAAATGATAAGTTTTATTAAAATTAAAATAAATTTTACTTTTGGATGGATAAATTCACCATCTTTTGGAAATATATAATAGATGAATAAATATTTACAGATCCATTAATGATTAATTGGATTTATGAAATTTTATGACAAAACAATTATGGTGATTTAGATTTTCTATCGATTAGATGGTAACTATAAAAGGCTTTTCATATTTTTTTAGGATTTTCAAAACTACTAACCTAGTTAATTTGTACGTTTTTTATGTTTTTATATACTTGATAATATTAAGAGATAATGTAGGATAAAAATAATATGGTAATCATGAAACCAAAACTCAAACTATCTATAAGTGGAAAAGGATTTGGGATATTAAATGATGTTCCAAAAAAGTACATGCGTTGTGTACTCCTGAAAAATAATAAATTTATATTAAATGTGATATGAAATTACACTTTATATTTAAAAATTACCCTACTCATGATCCAGAGTTGGAAATGTTAATATTTTCCTTCAAAATTTAGAACCATTATATCTATGGGGGAAGTGTGAAAAATGTACTGATAATAAAATCAAAATTTATATATTCAAATTGATGTAAATAAATATACATAATGAAAGTTTAGAGATCAAATAAAAGATAATAACTATTTAATTTGTAACCATTTTATGAAAATATAATATTGAAAAAGTTCTATGAATAATAAATCTTGTAATTTTATCCCTGATATGTATTTAAAGGGGTCAAATGATCATGGAAATGAAAATGATGGACATGGGAATAATAAATGAATTTACAATATCATACCATACATAAATAATTGTTCAATAATTTATCTATTAGAATATTGAATAAGATTAATGTTATGATGTTGAAATATAAAATAATGTGGATCAATAAAGAAGGTTAAATCCCTGAATTTAACATTGATAATGATGGAGTTGTTTGATATGGTGCATGATTATGTGTACCACATGAGAATGTGATAAATAATTAGTTATTGATGGTTTCACATAAATATATATACTCAAAACTCATTGGAATAACAAATATTTATTGAGATCTATGATAAAACATATGGTGGGTTAATGTGAAGAAGTATATTATTGAAAATACATCGATGTTCTTAGTGTCAAATCATATTAAATAAAAACAAAAAAATTCAAAGGGGATGAAACTAACATTAACCATACTAACCTAGAAATGGTAAAATGTAATTATAGATTTTTTAATAACTTTTTTGTACACATATAACTGGAAAAATATCCCATTTGGTTTATTGGGGATTATCTTATAAATAATTCATACATCATTACCCATCTTGGAGGCTTCTCACTCAATATAAATTCTATGATATATATTTGAGAATTGTTGAGGCTATATGAAGCACCACAATTGAATATATTATATTAAGATATGAGTATCCTCCAAAAATTCTAAATGATATTTCATAAGGAATTGATCACAAATTTTAACTTATATATGTAATATTAATTTTTATAGGGATCGATAGTCTAATATGACTCTTCAAAATCAAGAGTTCATGATGAGATCTTGGTCTGTAGACATTGATGGAGGCTATGATCAATAAATTCCATTATCCAAGATTTTATACAAAACACTCATAACTAAATAATTTCAATATCACTATATAAGACACATTAAATGAATAATTGTATTACTATAACTTTCTAAATAGTTGTTTTAGAAAAGACTCTATTTGGGCCATAACGAACAGAATATATGAATGAGAGTGTCCCTGAAGTTAAAAAATATATAAGATATGATCTAAATTTTTAAATTTTTTATACTAATAATAATTTATTGAACTCAATGTTCAATGTTATGGATAAGTTATTCCATAGAGTTAATGTTCATGTGTGAGAATTTATTTTTTATCATTTTCTCCATATGTGTCAATTGTGGTGAAGATGATTCCTAGAGGATTTATATGGATGAATGGGAGAGGAATTGTACATAATTCTTGATAAATCATCTAGGTAAGTCCATAATAAGACTACGATACTTTCATTATATATGAAAAAATAATCAAGATTCTATAACTTGCATAAAATGTGTGGACTAGTTGAAGATAGTGTGGAAAATTAATTTTGATTATTGTTTTTATGATCGTAAAAAATATCAATGACTAGAATTGTTGTATAAAAGATCATTATTCATATAGTTTATTCTAGAGTGGAGATAAATTTCTATCATATAAAATTCTATAGTGTAGCCAATTTTCTAGTCTAGTTGACTCCTTACATAGGAAAATACATCAATGCATGTCAGTCTAGGGATCTAAATTCTACACTATATCTAACGTTAACCACATAAAGGAATTTTTTTGTATATCCTAAGTGAAATGCATATGTGAATTTTGTTGTGTAGTTGATGTGAACCACATAGGGTAATTCAATCCATATATGAGATCCTGTAAGATTTTTGATAATAATGAAATATATTATATAATTTCATACATGGAACTACTTTCAGGATATCAAATTCAAAAAATTAGGATATTTATATGGTAGATAAGGATCGGCCGATGAACATGGAAATCATGTTATATTTTTTTTATGGATATTTGAGGAGACGTTGATATGGTAAATAAAATACTATATGGAGAATAACCTATGAGAGCCCAATTCCACTTGGGGATTAATTTAAGTGATATTTAATGAATTTTTTAATACTAATATATTCAAAACATGGAGAGAATGAAATAATATTAAGACTATAGGAGGATTAAAATAAAATTTGAATAAGAAATAAAATGTTTAAAATTTTAAGAAATCTATTGAAAATTTAAAATTTAATTAGATCACGCATCTCAAATATTTTGGAAACAAAATATTCACATTATATATTTATGTGATTATATATATATTCATTTTGTGAAAAGAGAATGTTAAGAGATAAATAATTGAGAACTCGCATCTATAGTGTGTTGATATTTCCAAGATCCTAATACAACTAGTATCAAGGATATAAGAATGTGAGTTAAAAAAATTAGTCCCAAAAGGAGAAAAACATAAGAATTAAAATCTAACAAGATCCAAATATCACTAGATTTAGAAAGTGTTTTTAGACTAGATCATCATTTATAGAGACATGTTTACTGATAATGATGGTATACATGATTAACTATAATCATAGAGGCACAAATATGATGATAATCTAAAGAAGAATGGTATATTTCTACTATATGATCAATTAAATGGAGAGTAACTTGTGACTATGGTGTTAAACCAGTTACTGAAGAGGCTAACATATTAGGGATAAAATAAATAAATGAGGAGAATAATAGTTGAGGTGTCCAAAAAATTAAAGTAGGGGAGTTGTTCTAGGTGTTGTAGAACCAAATATAACTTGAGGATCAGTTACATGGGTGTCAAACCAATTACGTATTTAAAAAAGTTATTTTGATAGGAAACTTTTCCTGAAGAATCTTTTTTGGGGAATCCAATCAACACAAAAAGAAGCATGATTGTAAATCAAACCATGTAAATATTTTGTGTTTATATCTCTCTTTACTATTTATCTTGAGGTGAGGTATTTATATACTATTTAATATATCAATAACTATAATAATCACAACATGTTGAAATCTATAGTTTCCCCTAATTCAACCCTCCCCTCATAGTGTCATTGAACATTTCCTTAGGCCCCAAAAATGGTATCTGTATGGGGGTTCCCACAAAAGATTCTATAATAATTCTAAGATATGGAGAATCTCAAATATACTAATAGGTGAGGGGTTCCCTCAACAGACTCAGTGAAAAATCCAATCTTGTGGAATGGTATATTACGCTATATTCAATCACCAAGACTATAGGCGAGAGATGCAGAAATTATGGGTTTTCCTCCATTTTCTAATGGTGATTAATTAAAATGAAATAATAATATAAATATGTAAATAGATAGAAAATATCCAAATTTCATCATTATTTCTCTACTAGAGACGTTTTAAATAAAATTCATGGGTCTCTTGACTATGAAAGTGATCTGGTAATAATTGAGAAGAAGTTATAATGGAAATTCAAAGGTCAAGGAAGCCAAATAATACATTTGGAGAAGCTAATTTAAATACATAAAAATGGACGATGAGACTAAATTTTGTTAATTTATTAATGAAATTTAAATTATTAGAATCATATGGTGTTTCAGTGAGAAACATTAATATTCCGTAATTTAAAAAGAATTATAAGGAATTTTTCAAATTGGTTTGATTAAAAAATATCAACAGTAGAAGAAAGCGAGTATATTACAATTCCAGAGTTAGATAACATAATCCTAACTTATGAAATTAGGAAGAAATCATTAATAAATACAAATGAATAAAATTATAAATCCATTGACGTTATTATAACTATAATAATTATGGAATATGAAACTCATTAATCTATTGATTCATGAGATTATTAAGTTTAAGATGAAGTCAACATTATTTTTTCCTACTTTTTCAAAAAGGATTTATAAAAGGAAACTAAATGTAAAACGAAAAAATCACCAAAGTATTGTAATTTTTAATCTAATAAGGTGATGAGAATCTTAAAAATTATAAAAATGATAATGGGATGAAGATGCATTCTAATATAATTGAAATTTATATTTTAATATAGCATAATAAAGATTACTCATAAGTCGGTAGGTCTTCTGATGGTGTGGTACATTTCTCTTCCCAAATTATTTTTTTATTCATCATGATGTGATGATTACGGTGAATAATGAAGAGGACTAAAACAAGAATTAAATTATGATTTTAAATCATGTGGTGGGGAGATTACAAATATTATAATATAAAATAAAACAGAGGAAAACAAAAACAAATTATACAAAAAGATGTACTTTAATAAAATAAAAACATCTCCAAGTGATTTGAATAAGGATAACATGATAAAATAACCAAATCTAAAAATAATTTGAGTGGCCTTAGTGAAAGGCTTTCTAGAAATTGATGAGAAAAATTTGAGACACAAGAGAAACGTCCCTTTTTTCTACTTGGGCTAAAAGGTAACTTCAAAAAAAATTGACGTCACTGGAAAGACTTCTCAAAATTATGAGAATAAATATTCAATGTAAACAAGTTAAATATTCACTAAATGAAAATAAACATTTATATCTAATAATGATTTTGAAAAATGAAAGACTATGGAGGCTCATATGGTGAAGAATTTGTGGAAACATCCCACACAAATAGAAGAATGATATGATACAAGCGGTTGAATACTCCCAAGATAAAATATGTATTAAGTTTCAACAATATAGTAGTTACAAAATCCAAAATACAACTATAATCAAATTAACATATTATAGTTCAGATGATTTTGTTGATGTTTTTATTGGAAAGAACATAAAACCTATGATTTTTTGTTTAATATGTCTTCAATAGAAGAGTCAAGATCTACTATGAAATTGGGTGAGATACAATAGATAAAATACCATGTAAATCATGTTTTGAACAGATGTGAAGATAATATGTCCCAAAAAAGTAGATTTATATGTCTAGTATATATATATGGATGTTTTGGAAAGGAGGGTCACCAAGAATAGGTATACAAGAGTTGACTAAAAAGAGATATTCCTTATGGTAAAATAGGAAGAATTTTCAAAATATGAAGGATGTTAATGAAAAATCATGAAATGTTGAATATGTCAAAAATATTAATGAGAAATACACGAAATAATTCTAAAAAGTGTTCTATATAATCTTGCAAGATCAGTTCTAAATGGCCATAGAGATAGACATTATTGAGTTTAATATAAAGAAAGTGGCATTTGAATATGTGGTGAAAATATATGAGAGTCCATCTATGATGGGAAACATGAAAATTCATAATACAATGGTAAAATGTTTCTTATACACAAAGAATAAGATCAATGGAATAAATAAGATAATCAAATATATGGGACTCCAAATTGAATTGTGAGTCCAAATAAATCAACACTTTCTAATATTGGAAGAAAATAATAGACAAGGTTGGGAGGAATATCTCAGACTAAATGTTTCTTGTGAGGCACAATAAATACCCTCCTTATTTATTATTCTCGTTATTTACTCATACTAACTTTACCGGAATTTATGGATAAGGTTTTATGTATCTTGAGTTGACCCAAACATTACATACATAAATATTTCATCATTTTAGTTGAGTATCAATACATTTCATAATAATACACGCTCGATGACTAGAAATGTTTAGTGTATTTGGATAATAGATACAACATAATATTATTCCTTTAAATATCTACAATTTCCCAAACAAATTCTTCTCACAATGTATAATTCTTAGCGATAACTTAATTAAAACCTTTATTTATGTCCCAGGGAAAGGAACCATAAGAAATTATGAGATCACATTCTTTGTTAGGGTAATTATGAGAGATATCCATCAATGTCCATAAGTGATAATATGATATGCAGAAATATTTGAGATCTTGAGAATAAATATATAAAATCATATGTAACAATTTATAGATCATTCACATGAATTATAAAAAAACATTGGTAGTTTAAAAGACATTAATTATAATAGATTGAATAATCATTAGCCATTATAAGATAACTATGAAATAACAACATGTAATAAGTGAGTGGAATAATTTGTGGAGTAATAATAATAATAATAAATTAGAACTATCTATCAAGGAATTCATCACATATTGGTCTATGAATAACTACATGTGTTCCCTCTTTGGTCCTAGTAAAACCTCCCATGTATCGTCTTTCAGGAATGGGATAAACTTATCTGTATCCTCTTTTGGGCTTGGGATAACCTCTCATGTATTATTTTAGATCATATAATTTAAATATTACCTAATTAATTTGAGAACTATGAGAGATACACCGATCACATAATCATAATCCATTTATATGTATCCCTATAATCACTTAAATATTTAACATTTATTCACGGCATATCCCATTGAAAAATAAATCTGGATTCATCAATATTTCATCATCATAATCAATAACCAAACAAAGAAACAATAAATATAGTATCATTTCATCACATCCCCAACAATTGATAATTAAAATCAATGGAAGTCTTCATAGATTTAAATACCTTTAAAATATCACTACAATACTTCTTCAGTAAAATACCCTTTTCATTTTTAAAAACATTATTTAAAACATAAAACTTCTATGATTAGATGAGATGTCTCTTGAACGAGACAGTGATCTCGAAAGCAATGGGGAAACCCTAGCTGGTGTGTGGATGTTGGATCTTCCAGAGATAAGGAAAATACGGTGCATAATGATGTAGATCATATGGGTCATGTTGAATTATTTAGTCTTTGTGCGTGGCAATGATCTGAAAAAGTGGGAAAGGTGATCTCAAGACATGGAAAGAGCTTCGTGGATGTTGCGAAACAGGATGGGGGATTTTCCTTCCTAGACTATGAGGCTAGTAGCTCTGGGAGGATAATAAAGAAAGGCCAAATTGCACATGTAGTGGAGAATCAAGCCGCTGTTGAAGAAAGGGTGCTGTTGTGTAAATTTTCCATCATTGTTCGGGTTGTTGTACCGAAAGGGGTTTGGCCTTGGAAATTCCATGATCTGATGGGAAAGTTGGCTGAGGTCTGGGGCTTCAGCAATTGTAAGATGACAGCAATGGGAAGGGGCTTCTATCATGTGGTCTTCCTTTCTGATAAATGTAAAAATCGTTCTTGGAGTATCAGATCTCTTCCTCTACAACCTCGATTCCTTCGCATTCATGAATGGGACCGAAATTTCGACCCCAGCTTAGTAAAAAACACTTTTCCCCAGGTATGGATTCATATACATAAACTGAGTTGGCTTTACTGGAACCCAAAGATTCTATGGGATATTTCTTCTTCTTTTGGTAATCCTATAAGGCTTGACAAACAAACAGATAATCCTAACTTTTGGCACTATGCTAGGATCCTAGTTGAGATTGACATGTCAACCACCCTAGTGGAAGAGGTAGTTTTCACTACTAGGGATGATAGTGTTAATCTTGAAATATGATATCAGAGGAAGCCCAAATTTTTTTCTTAACTATCAAATATTTGGTCATTTTCTCTCTAAATGCAATAGAAACAAGTTTTGTTCCTCTTGTAATATTAGAGGACATGATACTGAATGTTGTCATCGAAAGAAAACTGTTCAAGCCCCATCAAAATCTGAAATTAACATAAGAAATGACTAGGACTTGACTAAGAAGGTGATTGATCAGAAAATAAATGATGAGGTTGTTCCTCATGTTGATGTAGCAGATAAAATTCAAAATATTGTACATGTGATCACTGATGGATCGAAGCAGAATCAAGATTATTTGCATGGGATTATCACAAATGATGTTAACCCATCACTAGATGGTGATCAGGTAGGAATAATGAAGTTGATTGATTAGAAATTAAATGTTGAGGTTTTCTCTCATGTTGATGTAGAAGATCAAAGTCAAAACAGTTTACCTGTGATCAATTATGGAATGAAGCAGAACAAATACATTGTTCCTATGATTATCACATATGAGTGTCTCAATCCTATAGTGGATGAGGGACCCAATAAACAGGTCAGATCTGATCCTGTAATTGAAGGGGAAAGTCAGTTCCATCACATGGATGGTTTAGAAGAACATTTCTCTCAAGTACCTTTATCAAAATTACAAGAATACAGTTACCTGCAAACTTAACAAGGCCAATTGATTCATCAAACATATTCACTTCCTTTTCGGATGTTGAAGTTGAATCTGCAAAGGATGGAGATTCTGAATCTATTAAGGATGAAGACACCTCTTGCTGTATTAAGTCAGTTTCTAAGGAAGATTTACCCCCAAGTTATACTGGACCCTGCACTAGGAAGAGGTCCTCCATGCAATGATGATTCTATTATGGAATTTCCAGGGTCTTGGGAATTCTCCCACGGTTAGAGACCTGAAGCATGTTCTTTTGACCAATAAACCAATGATTCTTGGTATTTCTAAGACAATGTTTAATTTTTAAAGGTGGATGGGTTTTAAGTGGATTAACTTCGGATACCAATTAGTTTCAGCCAATAAAAAAGTTAATGGTAATGAATCCCTTTGGGTTCTTAAACATAATACTGTTGTCGTTGACTACTTCCTTTCTGATCAAAAATTTGTGACCTTTTCTTGTTGTTTTCAATCCAAAATCTTATGTGTTGCCTTTTTATATTCCTTTAATCAGTATATTAGAATAACAGAGTTATGTGATTCTCTTCTTGTCACATCTGGTAATTTGTCTTCATACTGGATTCTTGTTGGTGACTTTAACACTGTTCTGAGAACTGAGGAGAAAACTGGGAGTAATTTATGTAGATCCTCAGCCAATGAATTTCCAGCTTGTATTGATCACTACAAGCTAAATGAAGTTCCAATCTCTGGTGCTGACTTTACATGGAGCAGATACACATTGAATGGGAGGCAGGCTAGTAAAAATGACATATGTCTAATTAAAATGGATGATAGAAGTGACGACTTAGAGGTCTCTTGAGTAACCTTGCAAAAATTCCATTCAGATCATAATCCCATTCTGGTTGATTTATGTTTCAGCAGTCTGAGGTCGAATCCATTGCCCTTCAAGTTCAACAATGCATGATTAGTAATGCCTAGATGTAGGGAGATTATCATTCCAGCCTGGAAAACTACTGTATTTGGTAGTCCTTTGTTCATTCTTTCTTCAAAACTGAAATCTGTTCAAGTTATGCTTAGAGACTAGAGTGAAAAATATTTTTCAGAAATTGTTTTGGACATTAAAGAAGCTGAACTTCATCTCTCAAGCTGTCATAATAGCAATATGAAAAAAGATATTCCTTCACAAGAAGAATTGGATGCTGCTTCAAAACTTGATAATCTTTTGACTATGAAAGAAAACATGGATCGAAGTTAGGTTAGTGTGAAGTGGCTTATGGATGGTGATAGGAATTCTACGTTTTTTCATCTGATGTATAAGGAGAAAAAGTTCAGAAGAAGTTTAAGATCCTTGAATATTGATGGAAATATGCTAACAATTGACACTGACATTGTTAATGGGGTGACCTCTTACATTCAAAAATTATACCCTGATTCTGGTGAGAGAAATCTTGAAAGGATTATGATATGTGTTGAGCCAACTGTTGATGACAATCAGAACATGGAACTTATTGAGGTTCCAAATCATAAAGAAATTCATTATGCACTTTTTTCTCTTAACATGGATAGTACTTCTGGCCCTGATTGATTCACAAATAAATTCTTTAAGTTTTATTGGGATATAGTTCGAATGATGTTATTAGTGAAGTCAGAGATTTCTTTATTCACTCCTTTATACCTTTTCGGATGAATTCTAATTTCATTTCCATTATTCCTAAAAAGGACAATTCTCTGGATATTAAAGATTTTAGGCATGTTGCCATTGGGAACTCTATACCAAATGTAATCAGTAAAATCATGGCTACCTTTCTTGGGAATGTTGCTATGGATCTGATTTCTAAATACCAGTTTGGTTTTGTACCTGAGAGGAAAATCCAGAATTGCCTTTTCACTACTTTAGAGTGTATTAACATAATGAGGAACATGGTTCAACAAGGTAATATGGCCCTCAATATTGACATATCCAAAGCATTTGATACAATAAAATGGGATTTCATCTTCTCAGTTTTTAAAATGCATGGATTATCTGAAAGGTTTATTGGATTGATGAGTTATATTTTGAAAAGTTCTCGTTTATCCATTCTTATAAATGGATCCCCTAGGGTGTTCTTTCAATGCACGAGAGGGGTCAGACATGGTGATCCGCTCTCCGGACTTCTATTCTCTTTAGCTGAGGATTATCTGAGTGTATGTCTTCATGACCTTGTTAACACAGGTATCTATCAAAGAATGAGGGCAGGTAGGAATCTCTTCGCTCCCTCACATATATTCTATGATGATGACATTCTTTTATTCAGTAAGGCTGACAGGAAGACTACTCATTGCATTAAAAATATCTTCTCACATTATGAAGAGGTTGTCGGTCAAGTCATTAGTTGGAATAAGTCTTTTTTGTTATTTGGGGAAGGTATTGGTGTTATGAAGAAAAATATAGTTTTAAGTAGACTTGGAGTTAAAAGAGGTTCATTACCTTTTAACTATCTTGGTGTTCCACTGTTTTGGGGTAGGGTTAAGCGTTCCCATATTAAAGGTATCGCCATTATGATTACAAATCAACTTGCTAGATGGAAGGGTAAATCAATTTCACAGGATGGTAGAGTGTGCCTTGTGAATTATATGATATCATCTATGTTTGTATATTCCTTCTCTCTATATATATGGCATGTGCAACTGTTAAAAGAACTGACTAGAAAGATTAGAAATTTCATTTGGACTGGATCTATTCATGAAAGGAAACTAGTGACTGTTTCATGGAAAGAATGTATAAAGCCAATAGATATTGGAGGTTTGGGGGTCAAATATGTTAGAATTTTCAATGATACCCTTCTCCAAAAATTCACTTGGAATCTTCTGTCCAAGCCTAATTTCCTTATAGAATTCTGTGCTTGTAGGTTTGTGGGATGGTTACAAAATGGTACAAGCAGATTTTTAAAATCCTCTGTATGGCCCTCAATTAAGTACACTTACTCATTGATAATGTCTCAGTCTTTATGGGTAGTCTCTCTTGATTGTAATATGAATTTTTGGGACACTCCATGATTGTCCAATATTCCAAAAGATCATATGGAGATTCCACCAACCTTTGCTTCTCTATCTATTTCTGAAATACATGGGAATTCTACTGCTTGTGAAATGTTACCTAGTAATTTTATGATGGAAATGGACAGACATATTTATACAGATTCTGATATTTCGATCTGGAAATATGCACTCAATGGCTCATTTTCGAGAAAAGAATGTTATAAACAGTATTGTTCTGCTTCTTCTGCTACTCCTTCCTAGCTGGAAGGTCTTCGCAGGCTATATATTACACATTCTGGCTTTCTTTTAATTTTGCGAATATTGAAGAATATGATACATGTTGAGTATGTTTTGCAGCGACCTGAAGTAAGTCTGGCCTCGGTATGTCATTTGTGTATCAACAGCAATGAATCTTTTTTGCATTTATTTCTACACTGCAATATATCTATTCGGTTATGGGATTATGTACATGCCACTTTCAACTTCTGTATTGATTTCTCTTCTTTTCAAATGGTGATAAATTACACATTGAATATTGATTTTAGTGAACAGTTTAAGGCTCTACTACTTGATGTTGTAGTTTCGATAATTTCATTCATATGGAAATCCCAGAATTCCCTTGTTTTCAGCAATATACTGCCCACTGTTTGTGAGGGCATTCTTTATATTCATAGTAGAATTCATGCTTCCTCTAGGATACAAACGGGGTCCATGAACAATGACATATTTGACCTTCTTATTTTGAGATCTCTAGGTGTAAGTGGTAGGGAAAGGAAGCCAAAAATGGTTAAGTCTATTTAGTGGATACCTTCTATTCCAGAATGTCTGAAAGTTAATATCGATGGGGGAAGCCTCCGGCACACCTAGCCCTGTGGGATGTGGTGTAATCTTCAGAACATATTGAGGATTTGTAAAAGGCTGCTTCTTCCATTATATTAGTCATTATTATGCTATCGAAGATGAGTTGTGGGCAATGATTAAATCAATCAAGTATGTTGTCCATTATGGTTGGCATAGATTATGGATAGAGTCGGATTCGGCCCTAACTGTACAGATTCTCAAAGAAAGATCCCATAATTTTCTATGGAGGATTCTACCTTCTTGGATTTCCTGCCTTAGAATTGCTGGAAGTTTTCGTATTGATGTCTCTCATGAATACCAGGAGTTGAATCAAGTTGCAGATGCTTTATCAAAGAGGGCGATTGAAGAAGTGAGTTCTAGTTGGTCCTTTGTTTTTCCATATCTCTTTTAAGAGTTGGTTTGTAATTATAGGAATGGCACTATTTACACAATGTTGTGTAAAGTTCCCCGGATTTGATTTTATTTGTACTATTTACTCTTTTTCTTCCTTTTAATAAATTTTGGGAGCAGGTTTCTGGCTGCCTTCTGAATCTTCTGGCTAAAATTTCTCAGAATAATTGGGAAGGAAATTCCATTGAAATTAGCATGGAAATTTTTTAAATTAATAATAAAAGAATATAATAGTCATTCTGGTGGTAAAATACATTATTATAGTATATGTTAAAACAAATCAGTCATTCACAGCTATGATAAACAATACCTCATTCAAAAAATGATATGAATATTCCTTTTAATCATTTTTATATATTTTAAATCAAGGGTAAAATTGAACTTAATAAATTATTGATAATATTAAAAACATTATTTGAATAAATATGAATAATATATATATATATATTGAATTTAAAACTCTTTATATATTAAAAAAATGTTTTTTTAAAATATCTATCACTCTTTTCAGTACATAGAAATTTAAAAATGATAGGAAAACATGAAATTTCTAGAAATAAACATATAAGAAGAAAATAAATAAAATTTTTGAGAGATATATCATATAATACCATCATTATAAATTATTGAATAAAAAATCCCAATACAAAAACATGATATATCATATCCAGGGGGAATTATGTACACAATATGAAAGAAACAAGTATTGAATATTGAATATGTCTCACTGAAACCAAGTGATTGTAGAAACTGATACCTCTAGTTCGACAAGATTTATTGGTTGTTTTAACCTCATTTATAATAAAATTTAATTTATTCTACCTAATCCCGAATAATATTGATCCATATAATATCATACATATTTCCACTTATTACATCATAACACACATTCATTAACAATGATTCTTTTTCATCATCATTTCAGTTATCAACATCATTATTTTTCATGAATGTTTGGATTTAGAAAATATGGCCTCAAAATATTGAAAATGGTTCCATCATATCCAAAAATTTTAAGCATGTTATAAATATCAGATATAATCATTTTTATTATATATAAATCCTTCCATCAAAATTATTGATATAAAATTGAATTATATCATCTACAAAGACGGTAGTATGTACATTTCCATGGGCATTGATTTCATTTTCTAAAAAAATAATTAATGAAATTAAAATAATAGTTTATCATTAGAAAATAATAATTACTTTATAAATATCATATTTAAGCATTAAATCCATCATTAAACCCGATAATGAAATATTATTTTGGAAAATTAATCATATTGCTATGTGGAGGCAGTAGTCCACACATTCACGTGGGATATACCTTCATTTCACATTTAATGGAAAAGGGGAGAAAATAGTTTTCCCTTGATATTTATAAAATATAACTATATTTATTATACTATTTTATTAGGTTAGGATGGATACAAGTGATTTATGATAAGTACAATAATAAATAAACATTGAAATAGTGGGGTAGGATGATAACATCTTCTTTGTGAGAAATCCATTGGATTACAACCTAAGACTTCAGAGGATTGTATTATAGTAGGAAAGAATCTCAATAATAAAAGGAAGAAAGATATGAATGTTTTCAGTTTGGTTATGGCTGGGATAGAGGGATAAAAAAATGTCAATAAGATATAATAATATGTTCCCTTTAATAAGTTATGGATGGGACAACTATTGAATTTCTTACAAGATTTATATGATTTGATGTAACATTCATGTGAATGTCAAATAAAATGGAAAACAATTATAATTAAAAAAAATTTTCTCTAAACCCCTTAAACTAATAATATTTTAAAAATTTTATGTTTCATTTTTACCCTTATCTATTAGTTTAACCCCCTAGTAAAAATATCTTGACACAAATTGTGGTAACAACATTTTTAAAAATTTAATATTAATAATAGCCAGAAATGAAATTTTACTCATTAAATTTTATGGATATTATGATTTTAATTAAGGAATATATTTTATTGAATTCCATTTCATTATGTGTTAGAAATTATTTTCAAAATAATTTTGCAAAATGCAATGGAAAACTATTTTAGGAAAAAATTAATTTTTAAGCATAAAAATGAGTTAAATTATATTGCATTCCATGTAAAAACTATTAGATGAATTTTAACATATTTTATTGATTATATAATCTTGAACGTTCACTAATTTCATTAATTGATATTTATTTATATAATTTGTTATGTTGAAAATACATTGCACACAGAAAACTATTTTTCTAAAATATTTATATATTTAACTTCAAATGATTTTACCTTCATTACTAAAAATTAGATTACAAATATCAAAATTATTATTCAAAAAATATAAAATAAATAATTAAAATAATTTTTTTAATCAAGATCAATATTTTTTATATAAAATTTTATAATACCTAGAGAAATAATTTTCTTCAAAAAATGGAAATTATAATCATGAAATTATTTAATTAAAATTGAATGATTATTTTATAGTAATTAAAAATTAAATATTAATTAAGGGAAAAGTTTATTTATATCTATCATAATAAGTTTAATTCGATTTAAAATTTCTTATTAAAACATAAATGGTATAATTTCCTTGATATATATGGGTTCATATTGAATCTGGGTTGTGTGTAAAGAAAGATACCAAATACATAATTTTTATATCAAAGGAATACCTATAAAATCATATGGTGCTACATTGTACCCACTAAAAATTAATTTCTCCTTGAAATTTCATCCCTATGATGCAAAAAACGAGGATACATCTATTGTATCCAATCATAATATTCCCTTACATATTTATCAAATTTAGGATTACTTTAAAGAAAATTAAAAGATAGAGTAATATTATACTATAAATCATTGTCTATATGAGAAAATATTTCTTCTTGTTATTATTAATTAAGAAATTACCCTAATATAGTTGAATATCATCTAATTTCAGAACATGTGAAGGACCATGAATGTAATTCCTCCAAAGAGATATATATAACCCATATTTAACTCGAGAGAGTTTTGGTGTGTTAGGAATGAGATGATAATGAAAATTACCATATTCAGGTACTATCTTTTATTGTCATGGAAATATCAAAGAATGAGAAATCACCGCCCATTCACTGTGGTAAAAATAAAAATAACCATCGTATTAATCAAATCTGACTCACAAGGAATAATAAATTCTATCTGAATGGGAATATTGGATTTGGAATAAAAGGTTTATTGGACCTAATTTGGGTCTAGAATGAAAGGAAATCATAATGAGGGATTATTCATTTTTGAAGAAAAGGATTGTTGGACCCATTCATATTCTGCACCATCATATCCCATTAGCTAGAAATAATAATGTTACTCAAATAATGGGAAGTAACTATACTTCACATTATATGTCGGATGATCCTAAATCTATTCTATAATGTAATTAAAGTCATGAATGAAGTCACTATTAGAATAATTTTTTTTTCGAAAAAGGATGTTGTTGGAGTAAATGCTTTCTGGTCCTAGATCATCACATTCATATTTTTTTAAAGGATATAAAGTTATTATTGATCATTATGGGAAAAACTAAAGGTTTTGGACTTAATTCAGACTAAGAAAAAAAATATTTAACTCATAGGAGAATGAGGTTGATGAGTATCATAATCAGAAAATAGTAATAATTTGAGATATGAATGATCTTTCGTATAATATTTATAAAACAAGATGTAGAACCGGTTAAAGAAGTTTGAAAGAATCTATTATCCCCATCACAACGAATAAATCAGAATGAGATTTGGTTTTTATAATTGTAATAAGAGTACAAATGGTTCCCAACATAAATTTGGTTTATAGAAACATGCTAAAGAAAGTGTTGTGGAACACATGCTTCAATCATAATTTAGAAATCAAAAAGAGGAGATTTTACTTCAGTTGGTGTAGAGGAACAATATGAAATATCATAGGGTTTTATTTTTTGTAATTGTATCAAGAAAATTGGAGAGACCAAATCCCTTTATCAAAATTAATAAATCATATTTGGAAATAAAAATACGAATTTGGCAGAAGATTTGATAGATATTTTTAATATTTTAAAATTTTAAATAGATATCCAAAAATTTAATATATTTGAATATTTGAAAAGGTATTGAAGGTTTCAAAGAGTGATACATGATTTTAGGATGATTAAAAATTTGAGAAATTTGGAAATTTGGGAAAACATTATTAGAATCCCGATTATACCATTTTTTATGGTCTTTAAATGTAGGATAATAATTGATCTATTTGGGGATTTCATTACTCAGGAATGTGGATATAGATTATATATAATTTAATAAGAATACATTTTATGTTTTTATTTTCTAGAAGAGGTTTTCTAGATATAATAATGAAAGGATAAGAGATAAGATCATAATCATAGTTTCCAAAATTGGACTGAGAAATTGGAATGGGATTTTCAGACTCATTAATAAAATGTTCAAGATTTCATTAGTGGTTATATGAAAAAGTATTACTTCTACATTTAGAAATCAGACTTGGGGATTAAACTAGGATATCAACTAAGAATCATTATGAATTCTAGGAATTTATTACACAATTTTGGGTAAGAATGTGAGGAATTTCATTGAATGGTCATATTTTCAAAAGTTGATCAAGAATAAATTTCACATGTTTTCTACAAAAAAATTATTAAATCATTTCTTTCTATTTGGTGTATATACAGTATTGTATTGAACAAATTTCTACATGTGTTTAAGGAAATATCCTAATCAATTTATTCCAAACAAAAATATTTATTTCTATTGTATTATGTGGTATTGGATTATTTCTAAACCATATCCTGTACAAGCTACTCTTCATTAGTAGTAATCCTCATAACTTATTGTTTACTTGTGGTTTTTTGTTTGACTTATTTTCTATAATAAAAAATATTTAATACGTTTTGAAGCTTGTTTCATAATGTAAGAAAACATTAAGTAAAAATATATCATCAATTCACCCCATGCCCTATTTGTGATACTTCAATCCTGGCTAGGTAATCTCAATTGGTATCAGAGCTGAAGGTTCCCTTAGTTTATTCATTGCTGATGTTTTGAGGATAATTTTATGGATATTCTAAATTGTGTGAACTTTAAAGGGATTATGATCATCAATGGAAAATAATATAATATTTTCAATGATATATTGATGACTTATATTATGCTTATGGCGTATTATGTTCTTGAAGCTACAATATATGGATTTCATCATACTAATGATAAGGTTCATCTAACTCATTTATATAAGAAGAATATTGAGAATGAGGGAAGATATAAAAATGAAATACTCTCATCACTTTTTGAAAGTGAGTTTTTACGAGTGAAAGGTGTTTCCATAGCCAAATGAATTTGGGATAAGTTAGAAAAGATTTATGAAGGCAATATTCACGTAAAGAAGGAAAAGTGTCAAATATGGGGATTTAATTATAAATATATAAATATGGGTGAGTACGAATATGTTTTGGACTTCTTTGCCAAGGTGAATGACATAGTAATCACTGTCATATATCTTCATAAAAATTTAGAATAATCTACTGTTTTTGAGAAGGTTATATGAATCTATCTTGATAAATTTGATGCCAAAGTTTCCTTAATGGAAATATAGATACTAAAACACTAAATATATATAATCTTCAATGTACCCTCATTCCTTGTGAACTGGGAAGGGAAAATTCTATGAATGGAAAAATAAATGATGATAATGAAATGTCTTTTTAGGATTCAATGAAAGAATGGACTAATAAAGTAATTGAAGAATATGATATTTCTGATTGTGACATCAAAAAGGAGGTATGTAAAAACCGTGATAAATATTAATACATATTTTCTAAAGAATATCGGAATATGTAAATGTAAATATAAAGGGAAACATCCCTTGTAGTGTTTTAAATGTGGATCCATTAGTCACTTAGTGGTTAATAGTCCTCAAAGAAAGAAATAAGAGGATAGTGATGAATAAAGAGGGCCATGATGGCCGTGGAAGAAATAGGGTGATAAGGATAAATCTTTTTACATATGGAAATACATAAAGTTCTTTAAATCTAAAATAGAGATCTGTTTTCTGAAAATGATGAAGAATAAGATAATGAATCTGAATTTGAAAAATTATTTTCTTAGAAAGCTAGAGAGAATAATATTATTGCTATAGGGAAGAATGATTTTTTGGGAAGCATCAGTTCTAAATAAAAAGAAACTAAACATGAATTTCATTTGAAATAATAGTTGAAAGACTGTATAAAAAATATTACATGGATAGAGAAAGAAGATAAGAAGTTGATAAATGAAATTTCCACATCGAAAAATCAATTTTCATTTACCGATGAAAATTTTTAGTTGTTGAAAGAGGTTTATGATTTGAAAAATCATCTGAGAAATAAAATAACTGTAATGAAGATATGGAAGTTATTCTAAAAAAACATGAATAAAGAGAACTTGTTCAACAAAACATTGTAATTCTGATGAAAAGGTTACAAGATTCCATTATTATACTTCTAAATTTAGAGAAATCTATGGAATTTATATAACAAATAATGATTAACAAAAGTTATCATCAATGGTGTTTCAGAATGATTAATTTTTCCCAATAATAAGAATGATGAGAATTTTTTGTATATGGACAAGATTAACAATGTTTAGAATTCAGATGATTCAAAAAAAATTGTTTGAAAAATTTTCTATTACTTCTTGTTACAATAAGGTTATAATGAAATCCAAGCTGAAAAAGAATATTCTTATTGAAAAACATAAGGATGGGTGTCAATAGTGATATATTAAGATGCTTTCTGAGAAACATACCCACTACGTTGGGTTTTCGACTTTTTTATTGGAAAATATTATTTCTATTTATATTGATTCTATTGTGTTGGATTTTTACATACGGAGAATATGTGATTTTCGACCAAAAACATTATTACTATTATATATGTTATAAAATGAATTATTTGAAGGGGAGTCAATCCTCTCAAAAGACGGATTCAGATAAGGATGTTAGGACGAAACATGAGAAGGTTGGAATAAAAGTTGAGAATATGTTCCATTACCTAGAAAATATTTTAGAGTGATATGTCAAAATAGGGAATATTACTAAGGGTTTTCCTATTTTTTACAAGAACACCAAAATTTACTTTACAATTCTCAAAATAGGAAGGTGATTATAGAAAAGGAAAAAAATCCTGGTTTTTTAAACAATTTTGAATGATATAAAAAGAAAATGAAAATGGATTATAGATTTTGGGTGTTATTTTTATATTATAATAGAGTTAATGTTTTAGAAAAATGTAAAATACTTAAGAAAAGGAATAATTATATTTGGAAATTAGAAATTTATGACAATTAAAGGTGTTGGATCATCCAATATTGGGAAAGAAAAGATAAAATCCGAGAATGATTTATATTTTGATGGTATAAAACACAAAATTTTGATTATTTCAAAATATTTTGATTTGGGTAATAAAATTTTATTTAGAAAAGATGGGATTTTTATGAAATGCAAGGATGTTTGAAAGATAGTTACAAGTGGTCGGCATGGAAAATGACCCTTGTTCCAAATTAGTAAAATAACAAAATCTTGTTACTTATTTATGGTTGAAGAAAATTATTTCTTCCATAAATTTATGAAACACATGTCTAAAATAATCATGAAAATGATATCAAGTCCATAAAGTTTCTATGATATTCTTGATATGTCAAAAAAATAGATTGTTGATTCATTGTTTTACTAAAATGGGAAAATTAACAACTCAGTGCATAAAAAATATAATATATTTTTTCAAAATATCCCCTTAGAATTATTCATTATTATATATGTGGGCCAATGAAAACACAATTAACTAATGGAGATAAGTAATTCAACAATTTTATTCATGACTTTACTCGTACTAACTATGTTTTGTATATGAACATTAATTAGATTATCTGAAAATCATTAAAGGTTTTAGGCGTAAAGATGATAATGAATGTGAGTATTTAGTGATTATGTTGAGAAATGATAATGGAAGTGAATAAAAAATAAAGAATTTGAATTTTATATTGTGAATCATGGAATTACTCATGAGTTTAGTTCATCATATAATCATAAAACAATTGTGTTGCTAAGAGGATTAAGATAATTGTGATGGAAATGAGGAGAACTATGTTGCTTGAACATGGTATTTCTTATTAATTTTGGATGAAAGTATTGAGGACTACTATGTATATCCAAATTAATTATTTATAAATTCCAAGTTAATATATAATTATATATGAAATATATTATGAAAAAAACTCTAAACATGAAATATGTAAAATATTTTTTAAGTCCATGCATTTTAATGACTAAAACTCATACCCATGGAATATTTGAGTAGAGATGTGAGAATGGATTCTTTCTTGGTCATGCTCTGAAAGGAAGAGGATATAGATGTTTCCAAAAATATATAGGAATAATTATTTATTCTATTTAGGTGATAGTTTTTTTACAAAGCTATGGAAGAAAATAATACTTATGTTAATAAAAAAGTTGACCAGGATAAGAATTTTTTTGATAATAATTCTGATAAAGATTCCAGTAGTGGTAAAACAACATAAGAATAATAATTTCACTCAAGTATTTTATGATGTGAGTAGAAAACTCAAAAATATCATCATAGGTTGAGGAACCTATGGAGTAATAGAATATTATTGGTTATCTACATCAAGTGTTTCAAATAATATGAACATCAATATTTTTTACAAATACATCTTTGTATTCAAAAGTTGAGAAGAAATATGTGAATAAAGCTTTTTTGAGCATCTGGAATGCATTTAGGATATTAGTAAATAGCTTGATTTGATAGAAATGAATGACACTTGGGAACTCATAACTAAGGTGGATAATAGAATGTTATCTGTAGAATGTGGGGTTTCCAGAACAAAGTGAATGAAGAAGGTAAATTTGTATGGAATTAATCCTTGTTAGTATGAAAAGTCGACTCACAAATTGAAGGTTTTGATTCTTTTTTAGACATTTTCACCATTTAAAGGGTTAGAAAAAGTCAGAATCATTATGGGTATTACTGCATAATGACGTAACACAATTTTTCATATGGATGTGAAGTTCACGTTTCTAAATGGGGTTCTTGATGATGAAGTTTAAATTGAATAATATTGTGTCTTTTTTATTAGGAAAAATGAAATATATGTGTATAAACTAAGGAAATACTTCTATTTTCTAAAACTGCTCTAATAAGGTGGCATTACAAATTTAATAATTTCTTAAGGAAGATTAGTTTCCAGAATGGAAGTGCTGATAAAAATATTTACATCACGAAAATTTAGAAGTTTCCCCTTATCGTATTAGTTTATGTTGATCACCATAAATTTTCATAGAATTATGAAAGATCTTGAAAAAAATTTTCTAATTAAATGAAAAATTAATGTGAGATATCTATGTTGGGAGAAATTAAATACATTCTCGGGTTAAATATCGTAAAAAAATAAGAAACACATGTTTTTTTCTAAATACAATAATGCTAAATAAATTATTAATAATTTTATAATGAAAAATTAAAAACTAGTTTCCACCCCAATTTCTATGGGAACCATGTTAATTAATGATGGAGAATGTATGTAAGTTAACTCATAAATGTTTTTGGAAGCTGATTAATATATTATAGTATATTACTACCTCAAGAACAGACATTGTTAATGTTGATACTATATGAGAAAGAATTAAAAGTCCTTTTAAGGAATCAAATTTACTTGTTGGAAAGATAATTCTCTAAAAAATCAATGTCAATAAAATTTGGAATCATGTTTGATAGTTCAAAAATTATTAACATGTTTTGGTGTTTAGATTATAGTTGGTAAGGAAATCATGATGATATAAGATCCACATATGGTGGAGATTTCAATATGTAGATACGTTATGTTATTTGGACTTGTATGAAAAAAAATCAATTAGTCTTAGCATGTATAAAGTTGAGTATATTTCTTTCATGATATCTTATACCCAACTTATTTGGTTAAATACTCATTTTTTAGACTTACTTATTGATGTGAAGTTACCCTTCCTCCTAGGATGTGATATTCAAAGTGCAATAATCTTTATATATTATATATTATAACATTCTCATTCAAAAAAAACTGAAATGAAGTTTCACTTCAACAAATAACTTGTGGAGGAGAATTCGTTGAAGCTTTAGTATATTCTTACAACTTATAAAGTTACTAACATATTAAAAAATAACATCACCAATGAATTATTTTTATTATTTTATATTTAATATGGACATCTTACCTATTTTTCGTTAATGATGAGGAGTGAATTTTTTCCCCTATATCATATTATATTTGGATAGAGTTTTCAAGGGGGATAATTTTTTTCCTTAATCTATCCTTATGAAAGCATGCGTAAAGGAGAAGTTATGGGTAAGATGAGAATATAAAATGTATCTGTGTGAAATATTATCACTATTTATTGGAGTGTTTGTAGGAAATTTTTTAATCCATGGATATTTATGAAGTGGATAAAAGATGAGGAATAAAACCTATATAAAAAAGCTAAAGAATAACTATGAGGATGAAATATGAGTAATAAAGTATGAGTAACAAAACAAAGGATACATATAATGAGTGACTAGTTATTGACAACATGGTTTTGTCTCCAATAATTATTGTTTCCTGTAATGAGTTATCTCATGTATTCTTAGAATTGTTGATATGTAATCCATTTGTTGAGGTTAAAAAGTTCATTGATTTATGAATCATGGTTGACAACAGAATCCAAATGGGTTATTGTAAAGACCAATATGATAAGAAAGATTTTCATATGTAGGTTTATCTTTTGTTGTCAAGGAAATACCAAAGAAGAAGAAATCGCCTCCCATTAATTCTGATAAAAATTGCATTAACGATCATATTTTCAAAATAGGACTCATAAAAATTAATAAATTCGATATGAATGGTATGATTTTTTCTTGAATAAAAGGTTTATCATAATCACATTGGTTTGAAAATTATAGGAAAATAATAATGAGGTATTACTTCGGAGTGTACTTGGATCTGATAAAAAAAGCATGATCCTTTATTATTTTGTATTTCCTAAAAAATATAAGTAATTTTTAAAACTTGTGATGATAGATTGACGACTTAAAGGGATAATAACTGGTGATAATAATATTGAGATTTTGATTAGAAGAAATGATATGCTACCAATTATATTTAGGAAAATCATATTTAGGTGGACGAAACGAATGATGTTGCTGGATAAATGGGAAGTCACAACAATCCTCCTTATAAATCAGATTTGGATAAAGTTGGGTTTCAATATAATCAAAGTCATGTTTATAAGTGAATGTTCTTGGAAGAATGAAGTTATTATTGTAAAATTATTTATGGACACCAATCACCAGTTTCATATTTTTTTGAAGGTCGGGATGGTGTTATTGATCATACTTAGTGAAACCAAAGGTGATTTCTTTCTATTAGAGAAAAATAAAAAATATTTAAATAATTATAGAATGAATTTTATGGGAATAGTAATCAAAAAAGATAAATTAGTTGACTGCTAAAATATATTTGGTATCGAATTTAGAAAAGAATAAATATAAGTAGTTGAAGATTCTTGAATGAATATGAAGTCTCCATCATAATGAAGAAATCAGAATAAGAGTTGGTTCAGAGAATAATAATGAAAAGTGATCAGTGACAACTCCTAATGGCACAACGGTTGCATCAAAATATTATAATTCTTCCCCAGTTGAAGTTTTTGGGAAAGTGCTTCTTTCAAATCGTGTGATCCTTCATATAGTGGAATTTGATGTGATTCTTGGCATGGATTGGCTTTCCTTCTATGGAGCTCATATCGATTTTCAAAGAAGGGAAGTCACGTTTCATATTCCCGATCAATCTATGATCGTCTATCGATGAAAGGATGAATATAAAATTCCAGTGGAAATTTTTTCCATCTTATGGGTCTTGATTCCAATAAATGAAAGTTATTTATCTCAAATGGTCTGAGAGAAACTCACTATTAAGAATATGCCCCTTGTATGGGAGTTTGATGATGTCTTTCCTGAGGAATTGCCAGGTCTTCCACCAAACCGTTAAGATGAATTTTCAATAGAAATCATACCGAGGGCTATGCCCATTTCAAGGATACAATATAGAATGGTCCCAATTGAGTTGCAGGAATTGAAAAGAAACTTCAAGATAATCTTGATAAGGGATTCATATGCCCAAGTGCATCACCTTGGGGAGCACCTGTTCTGTTTGTTAAGAAGAAAGAAGGAACAATGAGACTCTACATTTATTATCAAGAACATAACAAGATCACTATCAAGAACAAATATCCTCTCCCATACATTGATGACTAATTTGACCAACTATGTAGAGCCCAATACTTTTCCAAGATTGATCTTCATTCAGGGTATCATCAATTAAGGGTCAAAAAGGAAGATATACCAAAGAAGACTTTCCGTACAAGGTATGGAAACTATGAATTTATAGTGATGCCATTTGGCAATACTAATTACCCTATTATCTTCATGGATCTAATGAATAGAGTCTTTAGAGACTATCTTGATCAGTTTGTGGTAGTCTTTGTAGACGATATTCTTTTCTATTCAAAGATAAAGGAAGAACATGAAGATCACTTAAGAATTGTATTGAAGACCTTGAGAAAAGAGAAGATTTATGCCAAATTTACTGAGTGTGAATTTTGGCTTCAAAAAGATTCATTTTTGGGTCACATAATCTCAAAAATAGGGGATATCTGTGGATTCAGCAAAAACAGAGGTTATCGAAAGATGGTCGAGACCAACAACAGTAACTGCGATATGATGTTTTCATGGTTTGGCTGGATATTATTGACGTTTTGTGAAATATTTTTCATGATTATCGAATCCAATCAACAGGTTGACTCAAAAAGGAGTTAAGTTCGTTTGGATGGTGAATTGTGAAGAAAATTTCAAGGAGTTAAAAAGAAGGTTATCCAGTGCACCTGTGCTCACACTACCTTGTAGTGGAGAAAGGGTTTTGATCTACATTGGTGCATGAAAGAAGGTATTGGGGTGTGTTCTCAGGCAAAATGATATGGTGACAGATTATGCCTCACGGCAGTTGAAAATCCATGAGCAAAATTACCTATCACATGATTTTGAGTTTGCTGTTGTTATATTTGCATTAAATATTTGGAGGCACTATCATTTCGGTGAAAGCTGTGATATTTTTACTTATCATAAATGTTTAAATTATATTTTCACACAAAAGGAGCTGAATGTGCACCAAATAAGATGGTTGGAGCTGATTAAAGATTATGACTGCTCAATTCATTACGACCCTGGGAATGAAAACAAGGTGGCAGTCGTCTTAAGTCGATAGGACCATGCTAGATGAGGATCACAAAAGATCCAATATTTATGGATTTACAAAGTATGGATCTTGGAATTATAATGGAAGGTGAAAAAATATTATCTTTCTCAAATTAATGTTCAGCTATCTATACATGTGAAGATTAAAGAGGCACAGAAAGAAGTTGTATAGTTACAAAAGAAGGTGAGAAATGTTGCTGAATTCCACATTGATTGTGATGAGATAATAATGTTCAGGAATCGGGTTTGTGTTCCTCCCTTCCCATAATTAATGAAGGAAATATTGGATTAATCTCATAGTTCTTCATTCTCTATTCACCCTGGAAACCCAAAGATGTATAGGGACCTAAAGTAGTACTTCTGGTGGGATGTCATGAAAAGAGATGTTGCTGAATATGTCTCCCGATGCTTGGTTTGTTAGCAAGTTAATGGAAAGAGACAGAAGTCTAAGGGGATGATACAACCATTACCCATACCATAATGGAAATTGGATAACATCACTATGGACTTTATAACTGGACTTCCTAAAACATCAAAAGCCAGTAATGATATCTGGGTTATAGTTGATCATCTTACAAAGTCAGCACACTTCATTGCTATAAGAGAAGATTTCTCTCTTGATCAGCTTTCCAGGATATATGTGAAGTTAGTGGAAAGATTTCATGGAGTACCACTATCCAATATATCTGATCGGGATCCGAGGTTCACCTTGAAGTTCTAGCAAAGTCTTAAGCATACTCTAGATACAGAGTTGAGTTTCATCACTATATATCATCCTCAGAAAAACGGTCAGTCTAAGAGGAAAATTTAAACTCTAGAAGGCATGTTGAGAGATTTCTCTATTGATTTAAAAGGATGTTGGGATCAACACCGACTTTTGGTGGAGTTTTCATATAATAATATCTTTCACTCCAGTATTCAGATGACTCCTTATAAAGCTTTCTATGGAACGAAAGGCCGAACTCCAACTTGCTGGGATGAAGTTGGGGAAAGAAAGCTATTAGGAACTGATCTTGTTGATGAGATGGAAGAAAAGGTAAGATCAATTCAACAACACATAAGAGCATCTTAGAGTCGACAAATAAGATACACTGAAAACCAAAGAAAAGACCTAGAGTTTTAAGTGGGGTATAAAGTGTTCTTATGAATATCTCCTTGGAAGAGAGTATTGAGATTTGTAAAGAAGGAAAAACTGAGCCCTAGGTATATTTTTCCATTTGAGATACTTGATCGTGTTGGGAAGGTAGCTTACCGATTGGCGCTTCTACCGAATATTTCTCAAGTTCATGATTTTTTCCATTTATCTCTCCTGAGAAAGTACATACCTGATCCTTCCTATGTACTAAGCTCAGATGTTGTAGCACTGGAGCAAGATCATTCTTACTAAGAACATCCGATAGAGATTTTGAATCATAGCAAAAAAGTCCTACGAAACAAGACCACTTGATTGGTTAATTTTTTATGGAGGAACCAACAATAAGAAGAAGCTACATGGGAACTTGAGGATATGATAAGGGAGAGGTATCCTCGTCTCTTTGTTACAAAGTGATGAATTTCGAGGGCGAAATTCTTTTTAAGGGGTCTAGAATGTAACACCCTGAGATTGTAGCAGAATTATTTTGTTTTTATGTAATATTTTATACGCAATTCCAAAGGTGTCTGCCACTATACACAGCACTTTATTGTCTTGCATTACAGGCAATAGAAAACTTCCTCGATAGCTTGCATTGTACGCAATACCGAGCTTCACTAAACAATGATATGTTATTAAAATATTATGTAAACTAGCCGTTATGAATAGTAATACATACTTTTTGAAATTTTATAAATTTTGTCATTCAATAAGATCTTCATTTTTGGATTCAGAATATCAAAATTATCTTAGGGTGAATTTTTGGTATATTTCTAAAAACTATCAATTTTTGATGAATAGTGAAAAACACTAAGTTCTAGTTTAATACCGAATTTTTATTTAAATGATTATTTATTTTATTTAAATTTATTTTAGGTCAAAATAGATACATAATACCTATATATGTTCAATGTAATTCATTGGAGTCATTTTATAATAATTTTAGATATATAAATGTTTTATTGAACTTTTTATCGTCTTTTTCCCACCTCCTATGAGAATTTCTAAATTCACATAAAACATAATTTTACCGCTTCTGTTAGCTGAATTTTGAAAATCTATGAGGCATAGTTAATATCAAGGAGAACAATGTGGTTCAATAGGATTCAAATATTTTTTTTGAATACTAACCTTTTACTTTTATTTTCCACGGTTAAAAGTAAATAGGGTAATTAAGGGTAGAAATGATATTATTATTACCCTAAAACATGTCCTAATTCTACTGGATAAGTGTAATTCAACAAAAAACAATATTAGGAATAAAATATGACAATTTATGTCCACTTGGATTAGATTAGGACATTTATTATTATTTAATTCAAAGAAGAGTTAAAAGAATTAAAATCAAAGTTTCATAAGTAAAACATTTTTACATTAGGGTTATACAAAAAATAAATTTGACTAAAAATATTAATTAGAAATCTAAAAATATTTCCGACATAATGGTAGTTTATTAATAACCTTTATACCGTAAGTAATTTAATTTATTTATGACACAATGATGATGAAATAATTACCTTATTAGTGAAATATTAACATAATTTATATTATAAATACCCGAATAAATTTAATTTGACACTATTTATGAATTAAAAAACAATTATAGGTTAATATAATATATTAGGGTTAGTTAGATGAATTTTTTTCGAAGTAATAATGCTGTTATAAATTTTTAAAAAACAAAATAGCAAATAGTGTCAAAGTTGACATAAAAGAGTTTTTAAATAAAATATAAATTATTAATTGATATTATATTCCTAAAAATGTACGGTTCATCCATAAGACTTATATAATAATATATATGACATTAATGAACCAATTGGGGTTCTATTGGTAGTTTATAGTAAGTTTATTAACCATATAGTGTAAGAATTCAAGAAGACACGGTAAAAGTTATATTATTTAATATAGAGTTAAATCTAAATAATAATGTTAAAATGGTAACCTAATCTTGTATAAAACCTATTGGATGAGAGGATTTCGACACATCCCCACCCTAGATTCAAAATAAATCACTTTGGATCTATTACAAACCAAATATGAATTTATTATAAAATAATATTTTATGTTGTTCTTAATGTGCCCCTCGCCACTCTTATAAAAGGGCACTACCCCTTCTCTCTATTTCCCACATACAAAGACATTTGGCCTGAAAAAACCCATCCAAATACTCTCTCAACTATTTTCCTTAATCATATTGGCCTTCCTTTAGTCATAATTCCAACCTAAAGAGCCCTTTTGATCAAATCCAATGGAATAACCCGAAGAAGATGTAAATATCTCACCACCTATTTCAAGTTCCTTTCTTCTTCCACATCCTCTTTCTTTGTGGCCTCCATTCTAAAATTATAACTCCAGTATCATATATATAATATGTTGTTATTATAAAAATGGTACAACCAAATTAGTTATTTTATCCATCCTATGAATGAAAAAGATACCACACTTGCGTACGTACGACTTACCGTCTCCACGTCATGGTGTAGTTTGTTATTCAAACATTTCATCATTTGGATGGGTATGATAATGAGTAAAAATAATATAAATAACAAATATTACATTATCAAGATTCTTTATATATGATATACCATCCAATTATATACAATTTTAATATCAAAAGAATGATATCATCGCTCATGCGTACGTACGGCCTACCGTCTCCACGATGTGATGCGACTCGTTCTACATGATCTTAATTGAATAATGATTGTATCAATGATTTTAATGAATAAATATGATATATATTAAACTAATACCATTCTGTAAATGAGGTATCTATAATATAAAAATTGGAATAGGCATTTATTCGAAAAAATATTCATAAGAACATAAAGCAATGGACACCCGAATAACAAGTAGCACTGAAATATTACTAATAAGAAGATAAAAATATGATCATATATGACATCATAACAATGAATATGATTCTGTAATAATTCAATGGAATTATATAAATAATTATATAGGAGGTTCAGATACGTACGAAGCAGATTAGACCTAAGGTAACGGAAAACCTCACAATCTCATTTTTATCCGAGATTGTTTATAATTCAAAAATTACTGGGGCATATTTATCATCCACATCCATGTTTACTTAATGTTTAATATTATTTCTATCCTCTTACAATTTTTTAAATCCAATTTTACCTATTTGTGAATTTTTAGTAAAAGATATGAAAAAAATCTTTTGTCGTTTTCAGTACGAGATACTTTTTGACTTTTCCGGCCAAAGTATGAGAAGAATGTTTTTTTAAAATATACGGCATGAATGGATATTTATGATTTAATAGAAAATTATTTACTTGAAGCTTCATTTACATGTTTTCAATTTTATTTTTAATTATATTATTTTATATTAAAATTTTATGACATGTTAAGAAAGGAAAAATGTTTTTGAAGAAGAAAGGATATTTTTCTCAAGAATGGAGTTCAAGTGTTTTATCAAAATTATTTTCCATATAATATAATATAGGGTTCTGTTTCTATACCTATTTTTACATTGATTTGATTATGTTATGATGTAATTATTTTTATGAAGTCTTTTTATCTTATAAGTTTTATGTTATGATGGAATGATTTTTAAGGATCCTATTTTTATTACATGGGTTATGATATGATATATGATTTATGATTTTGTGGAACACATCAAAATGGTTTGATTATGACATGGGTGGGACCTATATCTCCCTCCAATGCATTGGGTGAAAATTTATATCTCATGAGATAGACATGGATAGAACCGAAAGTTAATCTGGTTCAGTGATACAGGACTAGAACGAGGATTGAACTCGGTTCAGAAATGGACATTGTCAACTATGATAGTCTTGGAAAAGAGTATTGACTAATAAGAAATGATTTTCTATGAATATGTGTGTATGCCACAAAGTTTCATGTATTATGTAATGATTTTTGGGATTAAATTTAACTACTATCATTTATCCCATTTTATGATATTATGATCTCTTTTGCAGGTTAATATTTTCAAAATGTTATATTCTTATGAATATAATATTATTGATATTTCCTCTGTTTACCCTTACTAATCATTTGAGCTCACCCTTTTGTATGATTTCTTGTCCCCAGGCTAGGAAGAAGGGTATTAAGTAAGATATTCCATAAGGTACTCTAGATATGATGAAATAAACTGGAGACAATGTAGATGCATTATGAACGATTTGTTTATGTTTCCCAGCTTCTAAGGACACTATACCAATATGGTCCTATCATGGTTTTGTTATATGTTGTAATAAGTATGATTCAATTATAAAGTAATAAAAATGTATGTAAATTATAGGCTGTTATATTAATTAAAGATTAATTACATAAGAAAAAATAGAATACAACCCCGAAGATAAATAAGTATAGACTATTTGGGTAATTAGGTACATAACAAAACAACTTAAAACATAGAGTATATCGAACTTATTGAATACTTCCTTGAAAATATCATCATTTCCAATCATTATGAAAAGTGCATTAGTTAACCTTGGTCTTTTTGACACATATAGAGACATGAATTGGCAACCTAACTCTTGAATTTGGTGAGATATAAATCCTAGTGAGGTAATAAACAAAGAATAACATAAATAATGATTTTCATTATAAAAAAATACACTAAAATGGGATATAAATGGGGATATAATCAGGATTATGAAAAAATAGGAAAGATATATATTTATAACATAATGGAAACATGGGAATGTGACAACAAATTTAAAGCTAAAATCAAGAGCATAGGTCAAGGTTAACAACCAAGGCATCATTAACTGGTGAAAAATGTATCATAATGGATTAGGTTCACTCCCAAATCCACTACATGAAATCTACCGGGAATAAAAACGATACAAAATTTATTGGATCACAATATTATTTCTGGTTCACTCGCCACCTTCATATCTTGTACATGTATAATTGTACCATATTGATAAGACAAAATAATGATTTATTTCATCAATTGTAATGCAAATATCTTGAAATTTGGGTTACATATATAGATATTCCATATCATAGAAGTATATGTTCATCTCATTGAATACCCATGAGTTTGAATGGGGATGGATAATATCAAAACAATCATTTCGAGTGAAACCCCAATCTGAAATTTTAGAAGCACAATGGTAGTACATAAAGATCAATAAAATGATACAATGAGTGATAAATGGGCCACTCATCACATGGAAGTCAAAATTACAATTTGAGAGATATGTAATAACATAATACAACATGATCCTATGGAAATTAATAATCATAACAAAAGAAGGGTTCTTGAATATAAACATGGTATGGAAATATCGTAGAATAATTTTGGGAGTATAATGGAAGAATATTACGAATTAGGATAGGAAAAAATGATATTTAAAGGGGCCTCTCAGCAGTTTCACATTATAGGGCCAACATGAGGGAATTCGAGTGTTGTGAAAGAGCATATATGTAACATCATAGAAATTTTAATAAGTCTCTATTTGGGAACATAAAATTAATCAAAAATTAATATTTATTATATTTTGAGATTAAATTTTTAAAATGAAATAACCATTCTTAAAAAATATTACAAATAAAATTACATTGAAACATTTAAAAAAATATATCTTAATTGTACATAAAGATATATTATATTATTTCATATATTATTATTTTATAAAAAAATATAATTTTTTTAAATATTAGGTGAAATTATTAGTATGAAAAACAATTTTATTTTAAATTAATACTTAAAAATATTTACAAAAATGATTTATTTTTTTAAAATTAATAGTTAATTGATTAATATTTTATTAATATTTATAACATTATATTTTATTAGTTTGAATTAAAAATTGATTATTGATTTAAATATATATATATATTGAAAAACTCTTTTTTTTGTAAAAAATTATAATTCGAATAAAAAAATTAAACTAATATGAAATTAGATTAAATATTATAAATGAATAAAATTATAAAAAATATAAATTTTAAAGGAAATATACTTTCTGTGGCATGATTGAAATTATAGAGAGTATTATTTTTTTACCAAAAACTATATTTAGAATTTTTCTTATAAAATTTTGAAAATTTTAATATATTAGAAAAATTATGATAATATTATTAATTTGTTTCTTGGATATAATGAAATTTATATTGATATTATAATAATAATTTTTTTTAAAAAAAGTAACATTACAAAATGATAATATGGGTAAAGGGATTCAACATTTGGGGGGATAGAATCAAAGGCCTGGTTTCATGAGAGGTATAACATTGTTCTGCATGGGATCATTTCAACCTTTGATAAATGGATTGAGGGGTGAGTCACCAAAAGACATAACACCCAAGGGGGTTCAACTTCGAGTATGGATATGTGTACTGATATGGATTTTGATCCTAGATGAGGTATGTCGACCTCTAGTAGTAGTTCAATTTGTTGTAAATGTTTCGAACATTTTTGTGAAGATACCATAAATTGATAGAAGGAAAAAAATCAATGATGGATCAAATTTAGTTTAGATCTGAGGACAATGAGTGTTTCCAATGTAAATAAACATCCACTAATTTTTTAGTTTACGGATCCATTCTATGTTGGTGTATTTTTAATAAGGTGATTAATCCTTATTTTTGTTTTATTAAATAAATCACTTTGGATCTCCATCCTCCACCATCCTTGTTGACACATTTATAATTTCTATATTTCTAGTCTTAATTGTTTTAACTCATTTTTTCAATGTCAATATAACCTATTATAGTTCTGTTTATATTTTTCTTATTTTGATCGATGTCATCAGCACTCTGCCTTCATCGGTGCATATATTATTATATATTATAGCATTAAATTTATGGTTCGACTGATTTTTCAGTTTTAGAATGAGCGTGAGAATGTATTTCATTTTTTTCAATTATTTTCAATTTGGAATTGGAGTTACAATCAAACAATTAATGTGAGTGTGTAATTTTTGGATCTTCTAGCTCCACACGTACTGCACCTAGATAAATCAATTTTTACCTAGAAAATATTTAGTATACTACTTATAATTGGATGAATAAAAAAATAAAATAACATTTTCTATAATTTTATATATAATAAATGATGTTAGAATAAAAATAGGGATTCATGTTCAAGATTTGCATGTTCTTTATCTATTTCTAAGGGTTGAACATCCAATTCAAATGTTTGTACACCCCATTTCACACCCTGCTTGATGGTTGCATACCATGCATAAAGAGAAAATAGAGAGTAACTGGGAGCCAGATTCTGAATAAGAAGAAACATATTGTTTTTAACATGAATTTTTATGTAAATGGAATTTAATGGAAATTTTATTTTTGACATTCTTTTATAATCTTTTTTAGATAAATACTATTATATTACATACTTTTAAAAAATATGATTTTGAAATTATATTTTAATTTTATGGGGAAATTAATTATTCACATAGACAATAATTTCACGGTTGATCTTTAAAAATAAGAAGTTTAATTTTATTTTAACTCATTTAATTTCACAATCATATTTAATGATTTGTTTTTTGTTTTAAAAGTTTTGAACTAAATTAAATATTTTATTATATGTGAGTAATAATAGTGTTAATAATATCTTATAAAAATAATTTTATTTAATCTTCATAGTATAAAGTTATATTGTGACATATTGAATAAAATCATATTTTATGTGTTTAGAAATTTTGAAAAATTAATATATATATAGAATATCCATGAATGCATATTTATAACACATATGTTGTATGTTTCTAAATAAACTAGTTATTTAACAGTTTATTAAGAAATATTTTAATTGTGTAATTATTAAAAAAAATTTATTTTCATTGTAATTTTAAAATTAGTTATCCATTCAATTTTCCTAAAATACGGTTTTCTCCTATATATTTTATGTATAATTAATTTATCATTTATTAAAAGATATAATATTATTTTTCTTTATGTAAATAATCTATTTAAGATTTCAAAAGTTTTAAATGATTTTTTTAGCAAGGAAGATCATCATGTTTTATCCATAATAGTTAAATCCAAAACATGGGTATCAAATGCCTTAATGAGGAATGATTTGTGAACCCATGAACTCTTGGGATATTTTCCAACTAGTGATATTTCATTTGGCTGCAAGGTTTTCATTTGATCATCCATGTAACAAAATAATTCTTAGATAAATAATTATTTAAATAAATAAAAGGATATAACCATTAGATTTTAATTAAATATATTTAACATGAATTTTTGAAATAATAAGGATTTTTATGAGTTCTTGAATGGTATTATAAATATAAAATAATTAACTTTGATATAATGTTTTTTAAAAAATATAAATGATTTTTTTATAAAATCACTTCTCAATCATTATAAAACCCTTCACTCATAAATATAATTCTCTTCCCATGTTATAAAAATATTTTCATTAATATCTTAGACATTATAAAATGGTTGAATTCACCTAAGGTGTTAAGGCAACCAAAGAGAAATAGTTGTTTTATTTTATTTTTGTTAAAAATTGATTAGTGTTGTAAAATTATTGGGAACCTAGACGAAAAACTTTCTTGAAATGTAAGACTTATTTCTTTTGTTTCAGTTATATTTTATAAAAAAATACACAGTGTTTTTGTCACCAAATCCAGAAGAGCAGGTTTGTGGAATTTATAGTCAGTATTAGCAGAATGGTCTTGAAATTATTGGAGATTAGAAATTATCATTTAAAAAATGATAATAATAAGAAATAGAATTTTCATTAAATACCCTTAGGATATGAAATTCCTATCATTATAATTATGAAGATGAAATTCATAATTTTTTTAAGCCAAAAGAATGAATTATGGTGAAATAATTAATTTAAGGGTAGTAGAATTTAACATCCCATAAATGTGAATATGTATTTGTTTGGTAATATAAAATAAATAAAAATAAATTTTGATTATATGATTATATTAAATATGTAAAATAAAATAATTTTACTTCAAAAAATAAATATTATATATCAAATTACATTGTGTTTTCTTCAAAAGAAATTATTACTATTTTATACATGAAGATATATTAAATAATGTCAACAATTATGCTTTTATAAAAAAAATATAAATTTTCAAATATTATGTTAAAATAATATTATTGAATAATATTTTATTTAAAATTAATATTTGAAATTATAAAAAATAATGATTTATTCTATTTAAATTAATATATTAATTGATTAATTATATATGAATAATTAAAACTATATTTCTTATTTGTTTAAATTAAAAAATTCTAATTCTATTAAATATTTGTGTATAGATAAATAAATGATTATTTTTTAAAAAAAGATAATTCAAAAATAATAATTAACGGCCATTTGAAAAGTGATAAATTATTTGAAATAAATAAAATGAAAAAATTCTTTCATTTTTAAGGAATTAAATTTTATGTACAATAATGAATATTATAATATGTGTGTTGTTTTTTATAAAAAATCAATTTTTTTTAACAAAATATTAAATTATAAATACATTACGAAAATTATAATAATATTATTAATTTTTTGGATATAATTAATGGTATGTTGATGTTATAATTAGATTTCCATTTAAATAAAAAAATATGGTAGCAAAACCATTAATATGGTAATGGGGGTTGATAACATTTTTGGGTGATTAAAGTCGAGAGATCAATTTCAAGTGAAGCCAAGCACTATTAGAATGGGAGGATTTCAACCGTAGGTGAAAGTATTGTGCGCAGATCCACCGCCACACCGTACAATCGATGGGGGCTAACTTCATATTACATTATATGCACCGATTAAGATTTTGATCATGGATGTGGTAATTCAACCACTAGTAGTACATAAAGTCGTTGTAATTGTTTTTAATGTCTTTGGGAATAATTCAAGCTTGGATGGAAACCGAACATCCAATATGGATCAACTCGATCACAGATCAGAGGATGAAAAGTGATTCAAATGAAAATCACATTCCTTATATTTTTTTTGGTTTGTCGATATTCCCCATGTTGTTGTATTTTTTTTATAATCTCTTCTGACTTTTTTGTTTTGGTTCATTAAATCCCTATTTTGGTATCTAATTTTCCCACCATACTTGTCAACACATTTATTATTTTTTAATTCATTTTTTAAATGTTTGAGTCAATTTTTTTCAATGTTGATCGATAGTGTTATTCTTCTCTTAATTTTTTTCTTTCATAGAGTATTTCATCAATAGTCTAAATTATTTGGTGCATATATAATTATATATTTTATCATTTAATTTTGGTTTCAGCCAATTTTTTTATTATGGTTTTCGAGAGATCATTCAATTCATTTATTTTCAATTGTTTTTATTTCAAATTATATGTTGAAATTAATCCTTTCAGTCAAGGTATTAATTTTTGGATCTTTTTGCTTGGAAGGAATTTAACCACACAAACATGTTTTTGATATGGAATTTTTTTCTTTAGCGTCTACGTACGGCTAGATGAATAAATAAAATATAATCCAATTTTCATTGTTATTATATATAAGAAACAAAATTAGACTCTAAATAGAGTGTCTTGTTGTGATGACCCAGGTATTCATAGAATAGTGAATTTTCATTTCTATTAATACTTATGAATAAGATATTAAATTTTTTTTAAATGGAAATATTTTTCCGATAGAATACTCGACACGCAACAACATGTTTCTCTGAAATCTTACGTTGCACACAACATTGAGTTATACCGAAATATAATACAAAAATAATATTATTATTTTAAATGGTAGTTAACGCCTAACCGTTGGAATAATGGGAATGAATAATATCAACTGAATTTTAAAATATGGCTTACACATGTTTAAATAATGATTCATTGGTTTTCAAATTTATTAGAAATGGAAATAAAAACCAATTGAAAATAAATGATGATTCTTTGAAAACCTATTTGAAAGAAAATAATTGTGTTTATAAAGTCATTTCACTCTTTGGAGGTTTTTATTAATGATAAAAATATATTATATATTAAATGTAATTTTTTAAATTTATCTTATATTTTTAATAGATATGATATAAGAACAAATTCAATTTTCCGACAAAATAAGTATTTTTATGAAAAATGTTGTTTTAGCGCCTTATGATGGAGACCCTATTTAAATCTTGTTTTTGTCACTTTTATATGTTCTATTTGAAAAAAAATAAATATCTTCATTAGAAGTGGAACATCAAAATTTACTATAGTAGAAATTTAGGGTTTTATTCTGTTAAAATTCATATTTTTATGAATAATGAAAAATATTGCATTATGATTTAACTCTTTTATATAGGTTGATAATTTTTTTAAATATAATTGGATTTTTTTTTATTCAATCCAATGTTGGTCATTGGAAGAAATTTATCATTTAAATTAGACATAAACACAAGTCAATATTTTTATAGTTATTACTTCTTAAAACAACAATTTTTTGTTTTGACTGCGGTAATTAATTTTAAATTATTTTCTTCCAATTCTATGTATTTAATTTGGAAAATGTATTCAAAATTTGAAATAATATGGTCCAAATTTTGTGAATATGTACGTTTTATTTATTCTAATTATGAATAGTAATGTCAGTAATTATTTTATATACTTTGGTTAAAGGATAAATCTGGTAAAAAAGGTTTAAAAAAATAATATTTTAATTATATTAAACTACCCAAACACATGTCCTAATACTATTTTATGAGACATTTCAGACCAATAGCATCCTTCAGTCGATTTTGGGATCCAATGGATCCACTTAGGAGTGATAATGATATTTTATAATAATTAATTTAAAGTAAAGTGAAATATTACATAAACATGTATCCTTTACTAAAACAACATTTATATGAGGATATATAATTAATCTCTTTGACTATAAATTTTCATTAGAAAGATAAAAATATTTACTATGTCATGTTATTTTATTTATAATTTTTAGAAATTAAAAAAATAAATTTAATGATGACACAATGATGATGTAGTGATTGTTTCATTAATGAAGTATTCTAATAAATAATATTAAAAGTATTTTAATAAATATAATATAATTATTTTTATGCCATATAAGATTTTTTCAGAACACATTGACATTTAGTGCCTTTTTTTCAAATTAATAATGCTTTTATAACTTACAAAAATCAATTACTTAATTGTGTCAACATTTAGATAAATATGTTTTTAAAAGATATACTATTTAATTAACTAATATAATTGTCCGAAAATGTAATATTAATCCGAATAGATTATATTATATGTTATAAATGTCATTAATTAACAAATTATGGTTCTCGTGTAATTATATGGTTAATATAGTTACCATATGTTATGAAAATGAAAAAATACATGGTAAGAGTTAATGTTTTTAACAATAGGTTGATGCTAAAAGATATGGTTAATATTGGGCCCTAAACTTGTCTAAAACCTATTGTTTAAGGGGATTTAGAACCGAAATCATATTATCTTTGAAATAAATTAGTTTGGGACCATTTGAAACCGAAATTCATTTTATAATAAAATAATATTTCAATACCTTTCTAAAGTGCCCCACCTCCCTCTTATAAAATTCTATCACCTCTACCCACTTACTCATGCCACACAAACCCCATGGATAGTCCAACATCTTAAAAAATAAGCTACCAATGTCCCTTGATTCCTCCATGAATCCTTAACTTTGGAAGAGGAAAATTCAAGAAATCATTTTGGCTCAAACCAAAATAAGTTACCCGATTTTGAGGTAACTTGGTCTCTCAAGTTAGTTTTTTTTATTTTCATACTCCACTCCGTTTGTTATTATTATTATTTTATTACATAACAAAACCAGTATCCATAATATACTAGGATTTTTTATGAGAAGGATTTTAACTACACTTAGACACACCTCCATCTAATGGATACGAACATATTGTTTTTGTGTAAGGTGAACTAGTGTCTCATGAAACGATGATTGTTAGATTTTACCCTACCACCTATCATGGTGGACATTCTCATGGAATAATATTTATATATGATATATAATATATTTATATTTTTTCTATTCTTCAGTAATTTCTATTAACAATATACCATTATTATTTCCATGATGTGTAAAAATGATAATTTCATTTGAGGAAGTGTGTACTACCACCCCCCTCAAAGTGATATGACTAATTCATTATATAAATGGAACACATAAAGGATGGATTTTTTAAAAGAATGAGACATACGTGACAAAAATATAACACTGGTATTACAATATATCTTATTAATATTAATATTTTAATATGAAAAAAATAAAAGTAGCGTCCATGCGTACATAAAACCTAACTTATCCATGTACGGTGATTTCATTACTTATCTATTATAAGCACATATATACTTGATATATATTATTTTTATACCATAAATATCATTATGGAGATGATATAAATTATACAACATGTACAAATTTTATTAAAAAAAGTTTATTTTTGAGTATTCTACCGAATATCATTAAAATGACTTATATTAACTTAAATAATTATGTAATTTGTTTAACATTGTAATAAGTCATATAAAATTAAAAATAAACATGAAAAAGGTTCTAAATAATGTAGAAATTAACATAATTTTAATATTCCTGAATAACAAGTTGCATGCGTGATGAGTCAGACTAAAGGTAATGGGCTTCATCTCAATCTCTATTCATTAAGACATATTTTGGTTTATACACAACTTTCTTTTATATGGTGGATAATTATAACATTTTTCTATAAATTTAATTCAATGTATTTCAAAAAGAATATTTTGTTTTATGAATATTTTTACTAAATGATAAATACAATGATTATTTTTAACGTATATGGTGACAACAACATTTCTGCGGCCGTGAGTATTATTTGATATTTTTATTCCTTAATAAGTTTTATTTTTTTAAAAGGAAAATAAATATCATATACCATTTTTACGTATTTGGGTATTGAAAAGTCTTTTGAGAGAGCTTTGATTATGTTAGTATCTTAAAATTATAAATTTTTATTCCAACGTGGAAAGGTTATCATTCCTTTATGATTTTTTATGTGTTATGATAATGTTATGGTTTTGGGGAATTTTTTACGTATAAGGGTGGTTCCATGATAATTTGAGGGTGGGTGAGCCCAAGATAACCCTCTAATTCATTGTGTAAAATGATGGAGGTAAATGTTCATATTTCTCCAAGGATATTTTTAGGAATATATTGTGATGGGTTTTCCAAACAGAACTCCACATGGCATAATGAAGCTACAATGTAAGTATGTTATATATGCCACAAGATACCTTTATAATTTATGATTTATATGTGTTATTAATAAATCATATGATTTCATGAGTTATGTTAAATAGATTATAGTTTATCAATGAAAAGTATGATTTCATTGATTTATATGTATTAATGGACTAATATTTTCTCTCCTTACTTTATAACCCTTACTATGCTTTTTTATGCTCATCCCATGTTTTTGAAATGTTTTTCACCGGGTATAAGGAAGGGTAAGATAAAGGAATAATACAAGAATATATATATAAATAATTTTTTTTATTTTATGGAGTTTTATTATTGTGAAAAAATTGGATATGGTAGAAGTGTCCACATTTTAATATTGGAGATATAATGTAATAGTTATAGCCTAATTATATAAAACTCTAAACCTAAAAATACCCTCAATGTGAATTAAAGTCAAATTATTATCTTTAATCAAAATTAAGTAATGTTTAAGGCTGGGGCCTTGCATGTGTTCAATATTTTTCTATCCGTTGTCGATTTGTATTTACTACATGCACCATTTCACTCCCTCCTTGAGTGGTGAATACCATTCGTAGGAAAAATAAAAGAGTAATAAGGATATATAGTATGAAGGAGAAGAAATAGACTATTTTTAACAGGAATTTTACTACAAGTCAATGGTAATTTATTTTTAATAAATATTCTTCCATGTTTGTTTGGATAATAATACATCTATTTTTTTAATCTTAAAATTGCATAATTTTTTCAAATTGTATTTTTAATTTATTGGGAAATTATTTAATTAAATTCCATTATTTATCTTGATGATCCGTCAAAAGAAGTAATTTAATTTAATTTTAAATATTTAAATTTAAAACTAATATTGTATGAAAAGTTATTATGTTTAAATGTTTATAGTGTGAATTTATTATTTTATTATATGTTTTGAAAACTAGTATTAATAATATATTCTAATTACAATTTTAGGAATATTTCATGGTGGAAAGATATATTAATATATAATTTATATTTTTTTTGTTATGTCATATGGTGTATAATTCAAATTCATATAGAATATCCATTCGTGTATATTGATGAATCATATGATGAACGTTTTTGTAGACAATTTTTATTTAATACTGTGTTATAAGAATTATTTAATTGTGAATTTATTAAATGAGAAAATTTTAAGTGCAATTATCATTGTAATTATTCCTTATATTTTAATAAAATACTGATTTATCTTCTCAATTTTCATAAAAAATAATTTCTCATGGTTTAGAAGACATAATATTATTTTCCTTTATGAAAATAATTTATGTGAATATTTTATATGTTTTAATGTATTGGGATTTTTAAAGGAAGTTCTTCAAAAAAATCATAAAAGTTTAATCAGGAACTCGGGTATCAAATGAGTTGATAAAGATTGGGGAGTGAAAACAAAACCTAATGGGAAATCATCCTACCAGTGATATTTCTTGTCTCTACATGGGTTTCATTTGATTTTCCAAATATCAAATTAATTCATAAAAAAATTTAATAAAAATGTTGAAATCCAAGAGTTTGTAATGAAGTATTTTTTAAATTAATTTTAAAAATAATATGTATTATTGAAATTTTTTTAAAGGTATTATATATTTCAAATACTTTTACTTGATATTATGTATTTTAAAATAGTTTTTATTAGAGTTTTTATAAAAAAAATTAACTGGTTTTAAAACCCCTTGCTAGGTAATTTAATTATCATTCAATGTTTTAAACACATTTTCACACGTATCTTATACACTCTAAAACTGAAAAAATTACATAAGTAGTTATTCAATACAAAGAGAAATATTTATTTAATCTATTTTTTGATGAATGTTCTAATGTTTTGTCCAATTCTCTAGAACCTGGACTGGAAAAGATCCAATAATGTAAAATGTATTGTGTATTGTTTTAGATTTATTTTTAAAAAAATTGTATTTTTAGCACAGAGTTCATAAGTGTCAATTCAGGAACTTTACAATATCCCATTAGTATTTATTTGAAGATAAATTTCATTACATAAATAGGTTTCTTGAATTAAGTGGAGGGAGATATGATCACCTAAAAAAATTTGGTATAGTAACAGCTTAGGTAAAATATATCATGATATGTGTCAAATGATCTATTTTTATTAGGATATGAATTTTAAATTAGTGGTATCTTTATAATTTCATTATAACATAACCAATTGATATTCACAAGGAAAATTATAAAGAATGTTTTGGAATGGAAATGTAGAGAGATAATTCGCATACCTTGGGCAGATGATTCCATAAGTTCCTTAGTACTCTACAGAGGGGAATCCCGTGAAAAGATATTATGACATATTTTTTAGTGAAGAGGAATGTGAACATTATTTGGTATATAGAGAGAAATGAATAGAATTAATTTATTACTTCCTATATATATGTTTCTAAATCTATATGATAATGTAATAAAAATAAAAAACCCAACCATAGTATTTATATTTCTTTTCTACCAGTGGCTACTGGATTTCATTATTCTATAATGATAAGAACCTAAATTTTTAAAATATTACAATTGATAATGTGTAATTGAGTAATATTTATAAAGAAATGATTATAAAAACATGTAAAACTATATATATGTTTCAAAGGCTTCATAAAAGAAATATAGAATTTAAAAATAACATGAAAATAAAAAAAATAATGGTAAAAATTGATTTTGTAATGGATACCCTTTATATAATTTATTACATTACTTTTGGGTCATTATGATGGCATAATACACACCAAAAATTTATAACATATTTATTTTTTACCCGAAAAATTGATTGTTTCAAAAAATTATGAAAAAATCCCCATTAGAAAATTTTAATATTATTATTCCTAAAATAACGTTAGTTTTATTTGAATAATAATCTAAATATATTAATTTACAATTTTAAAAAAAAATATTTATTGAGAAATGACTTTTGGTTATAATAATTTTTGCCAAATGCTTAGGCCAATTACATTTGACTCCAAATTGCATATTACACTAAAATACCGTCTTCATTTTTTCAAAATTAAAAATAGTTTTTATCAACAAAATTTCCTTTTCATTTATAAATTTTTAAAAATAAGTAATAAATATTATTAACTCATATTAATTTTGATGATTATAATTTTAGAATTAATTTTATAAAACAAAATTTTAATAAGTGGAAGAATTTATTGTAAAATAAAAGGTGCACATGTGACAAAAAGTGGTTTGGAAACATTTTCATTTTTTCAAAGAAATAATGATTCTAATTTTTATCTTCAAATATTTACATTAATTAAATGAATATATATAAATAATTTTAAATATATAAACTATTAATTTAATTTAAATCATTCCCCATGATGGATTATTTTCAAGTAATAATAATTGAGAAACAGAATTCATTGTAAAATAAATTTTTGGAAATTGTGTTTTCAAGCCTAATAAACATTTTCCAAAATCCCATATAAAGATGATTAAAATGTAATTAATTAGATTAAATATAATTGAAAAAATTATTATATTACTTTTAAATAATATTAAAGTTATAATGGGACATTTAAATTAATTAATTTATCAAAATAAAATATTCTTTCACAAAAAATGTGTATTTTTTCACTATTTACTGAAAAATCAATTTTTTTTGGAAAAACCCAAAAAAAATCACCCTAAAATAATTTTGGTATTGTTATATACATTTTTTACATTTTATGATATAATTTTCTAAATATTATATACATTAATTATAATATTTTCCCCAAATAAATTAAAATCATTTTTAAAGATAATTTATTTTGAAAAAACAGTACTGAAAATCCGGCCTTTAGCGACCGCCATTGGCGGTCGCTAAAGGCCTTTAGCGGTCGTTGTTGCCTCGTCGCTAGAGGCTTTCAGCGACCGCCAATGGCGGTCGCTAGTCTAAAAAAAAATTTTTTAAAACTTTTTTTATTGAATTGAATATATAAATATATATATATATAAAATTATTCATATATATACTATTAAATACAATATTATATATATATATATATAATATTTTAAATGCTTTAATATATATATATAATATATATATAATATCAAATCATTGTGCTATAATAATTTAAAAACTTCGATTCAAGAAATAATCTCATTTCAGGTCATTCGGAGCACGTTTGCTCCGAATGGGACCGTCGCACGCCGTTTTGGTGTTTAAGGCACCGGAAACGCGTTTCCGGCCGCCGTGGTCAAATGGCACCTCCGAATGAGGTGCCGTCTGGCCGACCATTTCAAAATTCACTTCCCGGATGTTGTCGTACGGTTTCGTGGCATTCGGAGGTCGTTCGGGTAGTTTTGACCCCCCAACGCGCCATTTCAACGCGCGCCGCGCTGCTTAAAAGGACACAATCGGACGTGCCGCGCGCGCCACACGTCCGATTGACATGCGGCCTCCTCCTGCATCTCAAGAATAATATTTCTATCGTTCCCGTGCGGTTTCAGGTCGTTCGGAGCACGTTTGCTCCGAATTGGACCGCCGCACGCCGTTTTGGTGTTTTAGGGCGCTGGAAACGCGTTTCCGGCCGCCGCGGTCAAACGGCACCTCCGAATGAGGTGCCTTCTGGCCGACCATTTCACAATTCACGCCCCGGATGTTGTCGTACGGTTTAGTGGCATTCGGAGGTCGTTCGGGTGGTTTTGACCCCCCCAATGCGCCATTTCAGCGCGCGCCGCGCTGCTGAAAAGGACACAATCGGACGTGCCGCGCGCACCGCACGTCCGATGGACGTGCGGCCTCCTCCTTCATCTCAGGAATAATATTTCTATTGTTCCTGTGCGGTTTCAGGTCGTTCGGAGCACGTTTGCTTCGAATTGGACCGTCGCACGCCGTTTTGGTGTTTTATGGCGCCGGAAACGCGTTTCCGGCCGCCGCGGTCACATGACACCTTCGAATGAGGTTCCGTCTGGGAGAACATTTCACAATTCACAACCCGGATGTTTTCGTACGGTTTCGTGGCATTCAGAGGTCGTTCGGGTGGTTTTGACCCCCCAACGCGCCATTTCAGCGCGCGCCGCGCTGCTGAAAAGGACACAATCGGACGTGCCGCGCGCACCGCACGTCCGCTAGACGTGCTGCCGCCTCCTGCATCTCAGGAATAATATTTCTATCGTTCCCATGCGGTTTCAGGTCTTTCGGAGCACGTTTGCTCCGAATGGGACCGCCGCACGCCGTTTTGGTGTTTTTTGGCGCCAGAAACGCGTTTCCCGCCGTCGCGGTCAAACGGAACCTCCGAATGAGGTGCCGTCTGGCCGACCATTTCACAATTCACGCCCCGGATGTTGTCGTACGGTTTCGTGGCATTTGGAGGTCGTTCGGGTGGTTTTTACCCCCCAACGCGCCATTTCAGCGCGCGCCGCGCTGCTGAAAAGGACACAATCGGACGTGCCGCGCGCACCGCACGTCCACTGGACATGCTGCCTCTTCCTGTATCTCATGAATAATATTTATATTGTTCCCGTTTGGTTTCAGGTCGTTCGGAGCACGTTTTCTCCGAATGGGACCGCCGCACGCCGTTTTGGGGTTTTATGGCGCCGGAAAAGCGTTTCCGGCCGCCGCGGTCAAACGGCACCTCCGAATGACGTGCCGTCTAGCCGACCATTTCAAAATTCACGCCCCGGATGTTTTCGTACGGTTTCGTGTCATTCGGAGGTCGTTCGGGTGGTTTTGACCCCCCAACGCGCCATTTCAGCGCGCGCCGCGCTGCTGAAAAGGACACAATCGGACGTGTCGCGCGCACCGCACGTCCGATTGATGTGCGGCCTCCTCCTGCATCTCAGGAATAATATTTCTATCGTTCCTGTGCGGTTTCAGGTCGTTCGGAGCACGTTTGCTCCGAATTGGACCGCCGCACGCCGTTTTGGTATTTTTTGGCGCCAGAAACGCGTTTCTGGCCGCCGTGGTCACACGGCACCTCCAAATGAGGTGCCGTCTGGCCGACCATTTCACAATTCACACACCGGATGTTGTCGTACGGTTTCGGGGCATTCAGAGGTCGTTCGGGTGGTTTTGACCCCCCAACGCGCCATTTCAGCGTGCGCCGCGCTACTGAAAAGGACACAATCGGACGTGTCGCGCACACCGCACATCCGATGGATGTGTGGCCTCCTCCTGGATCACAGTAATAGTATTTCAATTGTTCCCGTGCGGTTTCAGGTTGTTCGGAGCACGTTTGCTCCGAATTGGACCGCTGCACGCTGTTTTGGTGTTTTGTGGCGCCGAAACGCGTTTCCGGCCGCCGCGGTTACACGGCACCTCCGAATGAGGTGCCTTCTGGCCAACCATTTCACAATTCACGCCCTGGATGTTGTCGTACGATTTTGTGGCATTCGGAGGTCGTTCGACTGGTTTTGACCCCCAACGAGCCATTTCAGTGCGTGTCGCGCTGCTAAAAAGGACACAATCGGACGTGCCACGCGCACCGCACGTCCGATGGATGTGCGGCCTCTTCCTGTATCTCAGGAATAATATTTCTATCGTTCCCGTGCGGTTTCAGGTCGTTCGGGGCACGTTTGCTCCGAATTGGACCGCCACACGCCGTTTTGGTGTTTTATAGCGCTGGAAACGTGTTTCCGCCCGCCGTGGTCAAACGGAACCTCCGAATGAGGTGCCGTCTGGCCGACCATTTTACAATTCACGCCCCGGATGTTGTCGTACGGTTTCGTGGCATTCGGAGGTCGTTCAGGTGGTTTTGACCCCCCAACGCGCCATTTCAGCGCGCGCCGCGCTGCTGAAAAGGACACAATCGGACGTGCCACGCGCACCGCACGTCCGATGGACGTGCGGCCTCCTCCTGCATCTCAGGAATAATATTTCTATCGTTCTCGTGCGGTTTCAGGTTGTTCGGAGCACGTTTGCTCCGAATTGGACCGCCGCACACCATTTTGGTGTTTAATGGCGCCGGAAACGCGTTTCCGGCCGTCGTGGTCACACGACACCTCCGAATGAGGTTCCGTCTGGCCGACCATTTCACAATTCACGCCCCGGATATTTTCGTACGGTTTCGTGTCATTCGGAGGTCGTTCGGATGGTTTTGACCCTCCAACGCGCCATTTTAGCGGTCGCTGTTGCCTCGTCGCTAGAGGCTTTCAGCGACCGCCTATGGCGGTCGGTAGTCTAAAAAAAAATTTAAAATTTTTTTTTATTGAATTGAATATATAAATAAATATATATTTATATATATAAATAAAATTATTCATATATATACTATTAAATACAATATTATATATATATATATATAATATATTTTAAATGCTTTAATACATATATAATATATAAATAATATCAAATCATTGTGCTATATTAATTTAAAAACTTCGATTCAAGAAATAATCTCATTTCAGGTCTTTCGGAGCACGTTTGCTCCGAATGGGACCGTCGCACGCCGTTTTGGTGTTTTATGGCGCCGGAAACGCGTTTCCAGCCGCCGTGGTCAAATGGCACCTCCGAATGAGGTGCCATCTGGCCGACCATTTCATAATTCACTCCCCGGATGTTGTCGTACGGTTTCGTGGCATTCGGAGGTCATTCCGATAGTTTTGACCCCCCAACGCGCCATTTCAATGCGCGCCGCGCTGCTGAAAAGGACACAATCGGACGTGCCGCGCGCACCGCACGCCCGATTGACATGCGGCCTCCTCCTGCATCTCAGGAATAATATTTCTATCGTTCCCGTGCGGTTTCAGGTCGTTAAGAGCACGTTTTAATTGGACCGCCGCACACCGTTTTGGTGTTTTAGGGCGCTGGAAACGTGTTTCCGGCCGCCGCGGTCAAACGGCACCTCCGAATGAGGTGCCTTCTAGCCGAACATTTCACAATTCACGCCCCGGATGTTGTCGTACGGTTTCGTGGAATTCGGAGGTCGTTCGGGTGGTTTTGACCCCCCAACGCGCCATTTCAGCGCGCGCCGTGCTGCTGAAAAGGACACAATCGGACGTGCCGCGCGCACCGCACGTCCGATGGACGTGCGGCCTCCTCCTGCATCTCAGGAATAATATTTCTATCTTTCTCGTATGGTTTCAGGTCGTTCGGAGCACGTTTGCTCCGAATTGGACCGCCACACGCCGTTTTGGTGTTTTATGGCGCCGGAAACGCGTTTCCGGCCGCCGCGGTCAAACGGCACATCCGAATGAGGTTCCGTCTGGCCGACCATTTCACAATTCACGCCCCGGATGTTGTCCTACGGTTTCGTGGCATTCGGAGGTCGTTCGGGTGGTTTTGACCCCCCCCCCCCCCAACGCGTCATTTCAGCGCGCGCCGCGCTGCTGAAAAGGACACAATCGGACGTGCCGCACGCACCGCACGTCCGATGGACGTGCGGCCTCCTCCTGCATCTCAGGAATAATATTTCTATCGTTCCCGTGCGGTTTCAGGTCGTTCGGAGCACGTTTTCTCCGAATTGGACCGCCGCACACCGTTTTGGTGTTTTTTGGCGCCAGAAACGCGTTTCTGGCCGCCGCGATCACACGGCACCTCCGAATGAGGTTCCGTATGGCCGACCATTTCACAATTCATGCCCCAGATGTTGTCGTATGGTTTCATGGCATTCGGAGGTCGTTCGAGAGGTTTTGACCCCCCAACGCGCCATTTCAGCGCGCGCCGCGCTGTTGAAAAGGACACAATCGGACGTGCCGCGCGCACCGCATGTCCGCTGAACGTGCTGCCTCCTCCTGCATCTCAGGAATAATATTCCTATCGTTCCCGTACGGTTTTAGGTCGTTCGGAGCACGTTTGCTCCGAATTGGACCGCCGCACGCCGTTTTGGTGTTTTATGGCGCCGGAAACGCGTTTCAGGCTGCCGCGGTCACACTGCACCTCCGAATGAGGTGTCTTCTGGCCGACCATTTCACAATTCACTCCCCGGATGTTTTCGTACGGTTTCATGGCATTCGGAGGTCGTTCGGGTGGTTTTGACCCCCCAACGCGCCATTTCAGCCTGCGCCGCGCTGCTGAAAAGGACACAATCGGACGTGCCGCGCGCACCGCACGTCCGATGGACGTGCGGCCTCCTCTTTCATCTCAGGAATAATATTTCTATCGTTCTCGTGTGGTTTCAGGTCGTTCGGAGCACGTTTGCTCCGAATTGGACCGCCGCACGCCGTTTTGGTGTTTTATGGCACCGGAAACGCGTTTCTGGCCGCCACGGTCAAACGGCACCTCCGAATGAGGTTCCGTCTGGCCGACCATTTCACAATTCACGCCTCGGATATTGTCGTACGGTTTTGTGGCATTCAGAGCTCGTTCGGGTGATTTTGACCCTCTAACGCGCCATTTTAGCGCGCTGCTGAAAAGGACACAATCGGACGTGCCGCGCGCACCGCACGCCCGATGGACGTGCGGCCTCCTCCTGCATCTCAGGAATAATATTTCTATCGTTCCTGTGCGGTTTCAGGTCGTTCGGAAAACATTTGCTCCGAATTGGACCGCCGCACGCCGTTTTGGTGTTTAATGGCGCCAGAAACGCGTTTCCGGCCGCCGCGGTCACACAGCACCTCCGAATGAGGTGCCGTCTGGCCGACCATTTCACAATTCACGCCCCGGATGTTGTCATACGGTTTCGTGGCATCCGGAGGTTGTTCGGGTGGTTTTGACCCCCAACGCGCCATTTCAGTGCGCGTCGCGCTGCTGAAAAGGACACAATCGGACGTGCGGGGGTGCGGGGGGGGGGGGGGGGGGGGGGGGGCTGTACGTGGGTGCGGGGGGGCTGTACGGGGGTACGGGGGGGCTGTACGGGGGTGCGGGGGGGGGGGGGGGGGGGGGGGCTGTACGGGGGTGCGGGGGGGCTGTACGGGGGTGCGGGGGGCTGTACGGGGGTGTGGGGGGGGGGGGGGGCTGTATGGGGTGCAGGGGGCTGTACGGGGGTGCGGGGGGCTGTACGGGGGTGCGGGGGGCTGTACGGGGGTGCGGGGGGCTGTACGGGGGTGCGGGGGGCTGTACGGGGGTGCGGGGGGCTGTACGGGGGTTCGGGGGGCTGTACGGGGGTGCGGGCGGGCTGTACGGTGGTGCGGGGGGCTGTACGGGGGTGCGGGGGGTTGTACGGGGGTGCGGGGGGGGGGGGGGGGGCTGGACGGGGGTGCGGGGGGGCTGTACGGGGGTGCGGGGGCAGTACGAGGGTGCGGGGGTGGGGTGGGGGGGGGGGGGGGCTGTACGGGGGTGCGGGGGCGGTACAGGGGTGCGGGGGGCTGTACGGGGGTGCGGGGGGGCTGTACGGGGGTGCGGGGGGCTGTACGGGGGTGCGGGGGGGGGGGGGGGGGCTGTACGGGGGTGCGGGGGGCTGTACGGGGGTGCGGGGGGGGGGGGGGGGGGGGGGCTGTACGAGGGTGCGGGGGGCTGTACGGGGGTGAGGGGGGCTCTCTGGGGGTGCAAAGGCCATCCCATTGATTACAAAAGTGAAAAATAAAAGTGATAACATCTAATTAATACATATTTCTTTTATCGATACCATACAGAAATTTATAAAAAATATATTGGATAATACATAATCTATAATATCAGATTTATTGATCTGTTGGAATTAGTTCGACTTTTTCAAATGTAGAATCATTCAAGATTATCTGATCAAAAACTCAATATGTGTATAAAATATTTAAAAGACCACCATGGATGGTAATAATGCATTACTTAAATGAATAAATACAGTACATCAATGTCAACCCTACCAGTAAAAACAAAAAACATATCTCGTGAATATATGGTGCGTCACGCGTTGTGATCACTGCTACCTCCTTCTGGTGGGCCAGGTGCCTACAACAAATAAACATTATAAATATTTTAATAACAAAAATAATTTAAATTAAATAAATAAATACAGTATATACCTGCGTCGTATGATCCCCTGTACCATCAGCTCGACGCACATATTCCCACAGTGCTCTAACCTCAGGTGTCAATTGCGCATTTGTCTCCTCGGAAGCGCGCAGCCGTGCCTCAAAATCTGACATCTGCTGTGTCATATGAGCAACAGCAGGACGGAAAACCGCAGCGCGTGACACTACAGAACGAGGAATCCCTTCTCCATAGGTCAAACTATAGCCATGCCCGTCCCGACCAATAATGCGATGAAAGATCTCATCCCGTCGCATGGGAAGCTGTCGTTGGTCCTCTGGCATATGTTCTAACTCAGCTTCAAATTGAGCCTGTGAAATATTTAAATATATATAAATATATATATGTTAATATATAGATTTATGTAATTACTGGTAAGTACATACACTTACTATCAATGCTGCAACCTCTGGATCATTGCGATCACGAGTCCTTATCCACACCGACATTTTATCAGTTGTTGCACCTTGCCCTCGAAACTGTATATTAAAAGAATATAAACACAAAACCATATTAATTAATAAATTAAAAAATGAATAATATATACCTCATGTCGGATCTGAGACACGTGATGAGTCCCGAGCCTATGAGCTGGTCCCTGCAATGCTTGATTTTCCGAATGGCGTGGTGACACCTCCTACATTCAATTAATTCAAATTTCAAACAAATCACATATTCTTGAAAATATATATACAGAAAAATAATTAATATACAAACCGAAACACCCTCAGTAGACCAATATGCAACCAAGTCACGCCACTGAGCCGGGAGGACACCTCTCGGGACTTTTTCCAAAATGTCAAGGGCCCCCACATTTGGTACCCAGTGGTCCCTCTACATTTTGCCTTTATAATCTTTCCACATCTTACGGCATTTGCTCATACACACGGGCCGAAACTCTTCAGGGCATACTTTCAAATTTTTCTATAAAGAAAATAATAAAACATATTAGTATTCTTTATAAATAGAAAATAAAGTAAAATTATTTTCTCAGCTGAACCTCCCTCCATAGACGATCTAATGTGTCCTGAGGGATAGAAGCCCAATCACGCGTGGTCAATGGAAATCGATGTGGGTCACGTATGATATGACCCAGCTGCCTAATAAATGCCGGGGCATTCGGTCCCACGGGATGAAATACCTCATCAAATGAAACATCTATCGTCGTGTCAGAATTCCATGATAATATGCCACGACCAGGGCCTCTCCTGCGAGAGGACGAAGCAGCCGAGTCTGATCCTGTTGAAAACAATTTTATATATAAATTGACAAATGTTATATATATATATTTATATATTTCAATTACATAAAAAATATAGACAATGACATTCAAACATACCTCGACCCTGAGACGTCGATTCCTCAGATGGATGATGTGGATCTTCTGCCTCTTCCCCTGACATGTCTGCAGTCATAGAAAATATCAGTAATGAGTCCAAAGTTTTTAAAAGATAAATTGGATTGTTCTTAATAAATCAAACATGTACAACTGTTAATCAAAAAAAATTGTTTGAATAATTAGTTGTGAATGAATTTTAAAAAATCAGAAAGTTAATCAACCTAAATATTTATGATTGAATTAACTTACAAAAGTGAGGATTAAAACTTATAAGGATTTATAAAATGATTAGATAATTTATGATATCCTAGGACATTCTACTGAATAGCGGGAAAACAATTATACCTTTCATAAACATGCAAATCGACCGTTTCTCCTTCAACAGCCGCTCTGACCCAATAAATATCTTTTTCACGTTGAACTACGGTATGTTGATCAAGTTGTTGGTAAACAAACGGAACAGTCTCGGGTTCATCTTCTTCAAATAAAAACACTCCTCGCCGAGACATTTTGACAACAACTTTCCAACTTGGATCCGAAGGCAAAGTAACGAAGAATACTTGTTCCGCTTGTGATGTCAAAATGAAAGGTTCATTCTCAACTCGTTCATTATTTCTGTATAACATATAGTTAAAATTCACCAATGAAAACTGATATTGATCGACTTTACATCCACGCACTAGATCAACCCAATTACACTTTAACAATATGTACTTCAAACCGTGTGTGTATACAACTTCAATGATGTCTATCAATTGACCATAGTAATAACCAGAATCGACAAAGGGACAACTGATGCCACTGTTTTATGTTGCTCATTTTTCGTCAACTTCTTTAATGCGAAATCGAAAACCATTAGCATCAATAGCTTTATAATGACGAGCCGTTATAGATGGACCCTCAACCAGTTGGATAAATACTTCAGGTAGCGTGGGGTCCCCTAACTCCCTCAGCTTACGAACCTACATAATTTATAAAAATCAATACTGATATATGCAGAAAGAATTAGTTTAATACTTCACTCATAATGAAATTCAATTTATACATACATAATCCTTGAACCAATCATGAAATGCCGCATAATGAGATTGTTGAATTTGCCACTCAGTCGCACGATGCATCTCTTCTTTTATCTCATTAATGTGTTTCCTGCAAATGATTACGCGATGTTTAAAAGATCAACTTATGAAAACAAAACATGTAAAAGTTATACAAGCACATTGATAAGATACTTACTGCATTAATGGTGCAACTGATAGAGTATTGAACAAGATATATCGATGTGCTTGTATCCACTCGATGTTGTCCATATCAAATGTGGTTCCTTCTCCAACTGGACCATCATGAATCCGAGAGGGTTTATCTAATTTTTTTTCAACATCCGGAAGATATTCTGCACAAAAGGTAGTACACTCATCCATCAAATAAACATTGGCTATTGATGCCTCTGGACGAGCTCTGTTGCGTACAAATCTTTTCAATGTACTCAAATACCGTTCAATAGGATACATCCACCTGAATTGAACTGGACCAGCAGCCATTACTTCATCAGTTAGGTGTACTGTCAAGTGGACCATAACATCGAAAAATGAGGGGGGGGGGGAAGTTTCTCAAAGTTACAAAGCGTAAGTACAATTCGGTCCTGAAAACTTTTTAAATCACTCATTCGTTGATTTCTTAAACAAAGCTGTCTAAAAAAATTACTCATCTCAATCAAGGTCTGAACAACATTGGGGGATAAACAATCACAAATTGCGATTGGAATCAACTGCTGAAGTAATATGTGATTGTCATGACTTTTCAACCCTTGCAATGTCCTGCTCGTCAGATTCACACACTTTGAAATATTAGAAGAGTAACCATCAGGCACCTTGACCATCTTCAAAATGGAAAGAAATGTCTCTTTCTCCTCTATAGTCATCGAATACTGTGCATCAGGAATATATGCCTTGTTTCCCTCAGCTAACTGTAAATGCAACTATTTCCTTAAACCCATTTCTTCCAAATCACGGCGTGCATTAACATGGTCCTTTGACTTTCCACTGACACCTAAAATGGTCCACAATATGTTATCACAAACATTTTTTTCAATGTGCATGACATCCAAATTATGCCTCAACATGTTTGTTTTTTAATACGGAAGACTATAAAAAATACTTTTCTTTTTCCAATTTTGACTGCGCTGCCTACCCGCATCACGAATATTACGTACTGGAGGAGCCACCAATTCCTGAATTTCATATACCGTGCGGATGTTTTCTTCCTCAATCTGCGATAACATTTCGACTCCTGTCATGATCTTTGGTGCTGGGCTGAACTCTCTAGAACCATCAAATGCTACTCTGTCCTTTCTGAACCTGTGCTGGGGAGGGAGAAAACGCATGTGACTCATGTATGCCCATTTTTTGGAATGTTTAAGCCATACAGATTTTTTACTTTTATTGCAACAAGGGCAAGAAAATTCCCCTTTCGTACTCCGGCCTGATAAATTTGCATAAGCTGGGAAGTCATTGATTGTCCACAATAAAGCAGCATGCAGTTTGAACATTTCATTCTTTTTGCAGTCATAAGTCATCACACCATCGCCCCAAAATTCATTCAACTCATCAATCAATGGCTGAAGGTAAACATCAATCTTATCCCCCGGAATTTTAGGTCCATCAATAAGAGTGGAAAGTAATATAAATTGTTGCTTCATACAAAGCCACGGAGGAAGATTATATGGAACCAACACCACGGGCCATGTGCTATGAGTTGCACCAACCATAGACTTTAATGGATTGAAACCATCTGCTGCCAATCCCAATCGGACATTACGAACATCTTTAGCAAAGTCGGGATGTCTCTTATCAAAATCCTTCCATGCATGAGAGTCTACCGGGTGGGTTAACATGTCACTTTCATGAACTCTTTCTGCATGCCATCTCATTAAATTAGAAACTTTAGATGACATAAAAAATCTTTTCAACCTCGGTTTAAGGGGAATGTAACGCATTTGCTTTACGGAAATCGGTTTTCCAAATGACCAGTTTCATTTCTAAAAAACATACAGTTGTTTGCACATGCATCTATAGTCTCATATGTAAAACCTAAGTTCTCTGTCAACTTACGAGCATAGTAATACGACTCAGGAATCTTAGCGTCGACAGGAAGAACATTTTTCAAAAAAACCAAAAGCATGTCGAATGATGTGTCTGAACAATTATTCAAAGTCTTCAAATGCAAAAACTCCATGATAAATGACAGTTTATTGTAAGAAGTACATCCAGGATATAATTCTGTTTTCACATCATCAAGTACTTCATAAAACCTCCTCGAATCACGATCTGCACCAGAGCGAAGATTTATCTCACCGGTCTCAAGATTCTGGATGTCAATGCCTTCAGGATCAAACCCACGTACCATTTCAGTAAGAATTTCAGGCATTGGATCAGTCATCCTTGCATCAACATCCATCTGAGCTGCATTTGTATTTTGACAACGAACATATTCTTCTCCATGACGAGTCCAACTCTTATAATTTTTCAGAAATCCATTAAAGAAAAGGTGCTCCCTCACAGTATCTCGTGTGAATTGATATCTGTTAGCACATTTTCTACATGGACAACTAATATAGTCACTTTCAAATCCTCTTGTGAAGTCAATAAACTGCATAATGCCATTGAAATATTCTCTAGACGTTCGATTTGGAAGATCAATCCAACTCTTATCCATAATAATATCTGTATAACAAACATTTACACAATACTTATTACATTTACATTTTTCAAATCAACTATATTCAAAATAAATATTAACCATTTGTTTATGAACCATTGATAAAATAATAATGTAACTGAAAGCTCATCTTACCTGATTGAGCTACAAACCTGAAAGGGAGGGGAGCCGAAGGCGGTACTGTGAGGGAGAGGAGGCAGCGAAGGGGATCCGGAGCTAAAGGCGGTGCGGCATGGGAGGGGACGGGCAGCGGCGGCGGCGGGGAACTGGAGGAGAGGAGGCGGTGAGGGGACGGGGGACGGGCAGCGAGGGGGGGGGGGGTGTCCGGGGTCGGGGGGGTGTCCGAGGTGCGGGGAGGGGTGTCCGGGGTGTCGGGGGCCTGTCAGGGGTGCGGGCAGGGGTGTTCGGGGTTCGGGGGTGTCCGGGGTGCGGGGGGGGGGGGGGGGGGGGCTGTCTGGGGTGCAGGGGGGCTATCGGGGGTGCAGGGTGGGGTGTCCGGGGTGCGGGGGGCCTGTCCGGGGTGCGGGGGGGGCTGTCCGGGTTCGGAGGGGGGGGTGTCCGAGTGCGGGGGGGGGGGGGGGGGGGTATCCGGGGTGCGGGGGGGGGGGGGGGGGGGGGGGGCTGTCCGGGTTCAGAGGGGGGTGTCCGAGTGCAGGGGGGGCTGTCCGGGGTGCGGGGAGGCGTCCGGGGTGCGGGGGGTGGTCGGGAGTGCGCGGGGGGTGGGGGGGTGTCCGGGGTGCGGGGAGGCGTCTGGGGTGCGGGGGGCGGTCCAGAGTGCGCGGGGGGGGGGGGGGGGGGGGCTGTCCGGGGTGCGGGGAGGCATTCGGGGTGCGGGGGGCGGTCTGTAGTGCGCGGCGGGGGGCTGTCCGGGGTGCGGGTGCCGTCCGGGGTGGGGGGGAGGGCCGAGAGGCCAGAGGGCGGCGGCCGGAGGCCCGAGGGCGGAGGGCGGCGGCCGGAGGCCGGAGGGCAGGAGGTGAGGGAGGGCGGGCGGCGGGGGAGGGCGGGCGGCGGGGTAGGGCGGGCGGCGGGGGAGGCCGGGCGGCGGGGGAGGCCGGGCGACGGGGGAGGGGAGGGCGGCAAGGGAGGGCGGCGAGGGAGGGAGGGGGTTAGGGCGGCGATCGGGGGATCGGGGTCGAGGGGGTTCGGGGGGGGGGGGGGGGGGGTGCAAAAGCCCCCCATTTTTGTTATGTAGGTTAGCGACCGCCATTGGTGGTCGCTATTGGTTAGCTATAGCGACCACCAATGGCGGTCGCCCGAGTCTGGGGGGCTTCAATGCCCCCTTTTCTAGTAGTGAAAAACCAAACAATGTGTGATTATTTATGATGGATTACTTAATAAAATTATATTGAGTATGAAATATATATATATATATATATATATATATATATATATATCCTAGACTAGTTAATTATAATTGTACGAAAAAATGAAGGATATTTTTTATAAAATTAATATTTAAAGATTCATCACTTCTTTGTGTCCAGTGTTGCGTAACACATACATTATCCAACATAACCTTATATTTTAAAACCATGAGGTGTATCAATCTTCCACATTTTAAGAATTTTAACCTCACAATTCCAACTTGATCAGTGAATTATTTTATACTTTAAAATATAATTATTTGAAACCCACATAATAAAAATTATTAATAAAACATCCACATGAAAAGTGATAATGGGAAGTATGAAGGTTGTCACATGACTTTTTTGACAAGTTGAAGAATATTAGTGTGAAGTGAAAATATAGATATGGAATAAAAAACCATGTCCAATGAAATAATATAGAGTGATAGAAAACATGGTTATAATAAATTCAATAACCATAAAACCGTAAATCCATGATGGGTGAAAAGACCATCAATTCATAATATGACAACATATTTGTTTCAAAATTATTTTTCTATAGTTAAATAAATACTTTAACATCTAGGCTATAAAAATAAGTAAATATACTTTATTGAAAATTATAATTTCATACTTTGATAAATTTACACTAAAATATCATCTTTTTTATCATTAGTATGAGTTCTAAATATGAGTTTTTTATGTCTGAAGGACTAGAATAAGAATATAAAGGATCACGTAACAGACCAACGAGTTAAACATAATTACTATTATCTTACCTAAATCCAAAATGGTTAGAAAAAAGTATTATTCTACTAAAAATGAATAAACCTTAATAAATTATTATAAAAAAATATGCTAAAAATCTAAATAGTTTAATATAGATCATTCCTTACATAAAACCCCATATATCCAAAATAACTCCAATAACCTCAAAAGTAAATAAATTTTTAACCTCAAAAATTTTATCATAACCATTAAGTTACACCTCCAAAATTATAATATAATTATTCTAAAACTATCCATTATATTAAACCTAAAGGGAATATATACCTCACCCAATGAAACACCTACTAAAATATCATTAATCACCTCAAAATAGAGAAAAACTTAATCCTGTATTATGTTTCCTAATATATCCTTAATAATACTTAACATCCAACTCATAAATATATAAATGTGGTATTGGATATTTTAAAAAAATTATTAGAATTTTATATTTCATCCCAATATAGTTTATATTAATTCCAACATCAAACACATGTTAAGTGTTTTCATTCCCTAAATCATGTGTTTTCTAAAATATCACCTTATAACTATGTATCTTTTACAGGTTACATGTTAAATTATATATATGTCTTAAATCCTTAATTAAAAACTACTTTGAAACAATTAAAACAGGTTTCATCATTCTTATATCTATAATTTCATTGAAATATACTTCTAAAATATAAATCACTAATACCAATACATAAATACATTATTCCTTACGCTTCTATGATTTCTATTGCATAGGTACTTCCCTAGACTAGTATTTAATCATTGGATAAGGAAATTGACTCGTATAATTCCCATATTCTATATATATAATACATTAAGCAACCAAGAATTCTATAGTATGTAATTCATTCCACTCCTATAAACTCTAATTTTTTCTCATAAAATCTAACTCTATTATGCCCTATTTTTTTCACACAAAACACCTTCGAGTTCCACTATATAATTTTCCATGGGGACCCTTTCCACATTTTTGAATTTTAATAAATTAAATATTCTATACTTTATCACCATTATCATATTATCTTCCTGGATATTTCATCCTCTTATTCTTCAATGTCATTGGAAATTCAACAATCTTCCAGTTTTCAAATGTGTTTTTTGATTGATGATTTGGCATAATTAAGAATATCATACTTGATATTCAATTATGTTATGAATCTCATTTGGGTGGTCATCTCACTTCCACTCACATTTATTGTTTATATTGTTTCTCCTATTTCTATCTATTATCTAGAATAAAGGTGAAATTAGAAATGAGTAATTTTAAAATGCTGAACACATAAATGGTAAACTAATAAAATTAAATTAAAAATTTATAAATTACATATATTTATTAACTCACGACTTTCTAGGATTTAATCTATGTTACCCATAATCTACATTTTATAATATTCAATTAAATGAACTTTTTGACCCCATAATAATGCACCATAATGTTCTTATGAATTTACCAAATCATATCACCTAATAGTGTCAACCCATGTGTTTAGAAAGGCCCATTTATGAGCACCAGTTATCAATAGAGACTAGCTTCATTCTGGGGTTTTTTGGGTTCTCACAAATATATACATCAATGAAAGAGCCCAATCTACTAGTAGTATCTTGAAAGGGATTTATTTTCATAGAAACCACTTACTATATAATTTATAAAATCATAATGATGTTTTAATATACTTATTTGTATACCTAAGGTTCTCTCTAGAGTTTTCTAATAGTAATAACAAAAAAACTATACAATCCTCTCATATATACTATGAAAACCTTAGTCATTATTATAAATTAATTCAAGATTTATTACACCAGAATACAAATAATACAACCTAGAAGACAGATAAGTATTGTGTACTTGTGTAATTATATACATTAAATAACAACTCAAAACATGGTGTATATAATTATTATGGAAAAATTCCTTTAGATTCTCATTATTTTTCATCATTGTTAAAAAAACATTGTACAACAAAGGGACATAAATAATAAAATTGTGAGATATAAATCCTTTTAAAGGAATAAGGAAAGAAAAACATGTAGGAAGTATTAAATTTTATACAATAGTAATTCAAATGGGAGATAAACAGGGTGAGAGTAATTAATCTAAACAAATAATAATGATATAGCATGATAACATAATGATATCATGAGAAAGTGGAAACAAAAATAAATATTCCATAATAAACATAGATCAAGGATAACTGCAAAAACATCATAACATGGTGAAAAATGTACTAAAAATTATTAGGTTCACTCCATAATTTCACACATTGAAAATAATGAGACTAAAATTGTACCTAATGAATTATAGAACTATATAATTATTGGTTCATCCATTTAATTCATGTAATTATATATATATATAAATATATATATCTGTGTGTGTGTGTGTGTTCCGCACATATTATACAACATAAGGTTGCATTTCATCAATTTTGACTGTAAAAACCCCATATTTTATGAGAATTATTCATTTTAATTTCCTTAATGTCTTATGTTGTACGCTACACAAAGATTATCTTGCTCTATACGCAACACCGTATTAGCTTGCTGTATACGGAACACTATTCTTGGATTGTGTTACACACAATTTCAAGTTTGTTTGATAATAGTCATTCTACGCAACATTGAGTATGTATATATATATATTCAATGTATAAATTAAATATGGTCAGATTATGTTATACAAAACAACGAAGGAGACTTTCAAAACACGGTACCCAGACTTGGCTTGAATTACACGCAATTACGACCTTCCTCGATAGCGTGTGTAGTACGCAATACCGGGTTTCACTGAACAACGATATATTGTTATAATATTATTATAGACTAGCCGTTATGAATTATATTAACTATATTTTAAATTTTATAACATTATTATTCATCTTAAACATTTTCTAGAATATGGTATGTGAACAAAATAAATTTTTCGTGTAAAATATGTATTTTTCAAAAATTGAGTTTTCCCACCTTTTGATGGCGCACCCACTTTAAATATTGTTTTTGACATGTCTATAAGTTTAATTTGAAAAAATAAAATACTTCTTTGGAATCAGGATATAAAAATTTACTTTGGAAATTTTTTTCATATTATTCTGATAACTTTCATATTTTAATGAATAGTAAAAACACGCTATATTTTAATTAAAAACACATTTTTTCATCGCAATGATTTATATGGATATATTATCTTTTTAATTGGTTTTAAAGTGTAATTAGAATATATTTTTACCATTTCATCCAATGTTGGTCACTGGAATTAGTTTCACTTTGAAATTGGATATAAACAAGTATCAATCTTTTGATAATTATTGTTTCTTAAAAATACAGTATTTGTTTTGATAACGGGAATTAATTTTAAAATTAATTAATTCCACTTCTATGTTTTGAATTTGGGAAAATAGACATCAATTTTGAATTCGGAATATCAAATAATGCTTTGTCTGATTTTTTGGTATGATTCTGAAAAGCATCAATTTTCAATGAATAGTTAAACCACTTCGTGGTAGTTAAAAAACTGAATTTTTCATTTAAATGATATTTTACCACTTCTGTGAATTGAATTTCGAAAATACGAGAGACACGGTAAATATCAAGTACTAAAATGTATTTCAATGAGATGAAAATAATTTTTGGTGAATAGTAACTATTTTCTTTTATTTACCACTGTTAAAAGTAAATAGGGTAATTAAGGTTAAAAATGATATTATTATTATCCGAACACATGTCCTAATTCAATTTTATAAGTGTAATTCGACCAAAAACAACCTTAAGAATAAAATATGACAATTTAGGTCCACTTGGATTAGATTAGGACATTTATTATTAATTTATTTTAGGAAGGGTTAAAATGGATAAAATCAACTTTTAATAATTAAACCATTTTTAATATACGGTTATACATAAGATAAAATCTACTATAAATATTCATTAGAAAGATAAAATGTGTTCCTACCTAACGATATTTTATTTTTAATTTTTAGACATTATATAATTTATGTTATCTATGACACAATGGGGATCCAGTAATTACCTAAATAATAATATATTAAAATAATTGATATTATTAATACCAAAGAAATGTAATTTGAGACTTTTTATGAATTCCAAGAATTTTCTAGGTTAACATGACATGTTAGTATTTAAATAATTAACTTTTTCGAACTAATCATGCTGTTATGATTTAAAAAAAAATCCATTACCAAATAGTGTCAAAATTGACATAAAATGGTTTTTAAAACACATATTATATTATTAATTGTTATTATATTCATAAAAATATAAGGTTCGGCCAAGATACATATATCATGATAGGTGTGTTATTAATGGACCTCTTCGGGGTCTCTTGGATGTATATGGTAAGTTTATTCACTATATAATATAAAAATAAAAAGTGACAAGGTAAATGTCAATCTAATTAACTAAGAGTTAAAACTAAAAGACAAGGTTAATATAATGACCAAAACCTGTCTAAAATCTATTGCTTGAGAGGATTTCGACCCATCCCCACCTTATCTTCAAAATAAATCAAATTGGAGCTATTAAAAACTGAATATGTCCATATTATAAAATAATATTTTATGTTTTTCCAAAGGTGCCCCTCTCCTCCCTTATAAAAGGGAACCCCTTCCCTCTTATCTTAAAACTCTTTTGAGCCTTGAATCTCTGCCAAACCCTACCCATTTATCTAATACATTTCCCTAGAAACATTCTGGAGGTTCTGGTCTTCTCAAAATACCAACTCTACTTCCTTAAGAGAAGGCTTAATGGAGGTGCGTCGAAGAAGAGGTAATCACTTCTTCCGATTCCCTCAAGTTTCTTTCTTATTGTACTTATTCTTCTTTAGTTGTCTCAATATAAAGTAATATCATATGTATTACTTATATACTGATATTTTATTATTAATATGAAACAACTCTATCTCACCTTCTATCCATCCTAAGGAAAACGAAATCACCGTGCGTGCGTACATACGGAATACCGTCTCCATGCCTTGGTGTAATCTGTTTTCGACAACCACCTTACTTGGATTGGTATAATGGTGTAAATAAATAACTATATATGATTATTGTAAAGTGATATTGATTCTAAAATATTATATATACACTTCAATACAATTCCATGATCATGGGAATGATATCATCGATCACGAGTACGTATGGACTACCGTATCCACGACTCGATGAGATTCATTCTCCATGTTAACCATTCACGAATGATTATAAAGTATATATAATAAGTAATCATGAAATATATGACATAATAATGATACTGTATTTATGTATATATATGTGTATGTCATCTACTTAATTCCATTCAATTCAATAAGGAAACGAAAATAGCTTTCATGCGTACGTACATCCTACCGTCTCCATGAATGGTGTACTTCATTCCATTTATCGATATATCATATATATATATGTATATACTGAATATATATTACATATAAATCATGTATTAAATTCTGGAATTAAGTAAATCATGATATAAGTAATAATATCATGAAAAACAAGTCCAAACATGTATGATAAATAAAATGATTTTACCCAAAACGCTGCTTTAACATGGAACTTACAAAAGAACGGTTAATATAAAGTCGAAAGTGAACCATATATTATATAATAAAAATGAATATGTTTCTTTAATAAGTCAATGAAAATATTTAAATCATTATACAGGAGGATCAGATACGTATGAAGCATATCGGACCTAAGGTAAGGGATAACTATTCCAATCTCGTTTTTATCCGATATTTCTTATACGTAAGTATTTACTGAGCTTGTATTTATCATCCATTCCATGTTTTATAAAAAAATTTAATAAAGTATTTACTATTATTCCATGTATGTTTAAAGTCATTTTTACCCAGATTTGACTTTTAGTATGTGGTATGAAAGGAATCTTTCTTCTGTTTACCATACGAGTTACTTTTTTTGACTTTTCCGGAAAAAGTACGAGGAGAATGTTGTTTTTACTTATACGACATGAATGGATTTTTACGGTTTCATAACACCTTATTTTCAAGAATATTACTCTACCATATTTCATTATTATTTTCAACAAAATCCATTTCTTTTAGAAGTTTCAAAGCATTTTGTGAAAAAGAAATTAATTTTGAAGAAGAAAGGATATTTTCCTCAAGAATTCATTTCAAGTGTTTTAGCAAAACCTTTTTCCATCTAAGTTGAAATTATTTCATATGTGTATGTTTCATGTATAATGTCACCATTATTTACATGGTTTCACTTTTCTTATGATGAAATTATATCCATTTGTTTTATATGGATTATGTTATGATGGCATGATGTTTATGAAACCCATTTTATTCATTGGGTTATGATGAATGATTTATATTTATTTTTTGGAACACATAACAATGATTTAAAAATGAGATGGGTGGGATCTATATCTCCCTCCGATGCATTGGGTAAATATTTATATCAAATCAGTTAGACATTGCTGGAATGGTAAGTTAATCCAGTTCAGCATTACAGGACTGGAACGAGGAGTGAACTCGATTTAGTAAGGGACTTTGTCCACTATGATGGTCTTGGCAGAAATGCCTTGGCTACCATGGAAATAATTTAATGTTATTAATAATTTTCCACAATTACATGTTTTATTACCATGCTATTTTATCATGATTTATGTTCCATTATGATCTATACCTTATGTACTGTTATGTTTTATGTCACGGCTCAATATTTTATTTTTTAAATATTATTTTCATGTTTTGAAGTTCAAATGTATATGGTTTGTTTTATTCTCTCTATGCTTACCCTTAATGAGTATTTGAGCTCACCCTTTATATGTTTTCATTTCCCCAGGATATAAAGAAAGGATTTAGGTAATGAAACAAAAAGGGGAAGATCGTTATGGGAGATGTTGAAGATCTTTCAACAAGATTAAATGTTTATATTCCAAGTTTCCAAAGACACTAAACTATTACGATCCTTTGGTGTCTATTTTTTTATGTATTAGATATTCCGAAAAAGTAATGTAATGTCCATGTACGTCAAGATTCAGGTCTCTACAGTTGGTATCAGAGGGAGGTTTAGTTAACCTTTGGAAACTAGGATGCGAAAAATTTTGTGAGATCCCTAGAGATATTTCTATGGTATGTCTTGGGATGTCCCTAAGGTTAAGTATAAGTATAGTTTATATTCCTAGAATTATGGATACCATATTAGAAGTAAACCTAAGATGTTAGATATTGAAGGTACTCCTTCTTTATTATTCAATTTTCCTATAATGATTTTTTCCACTCACACTATTCTTTTTGGGTTTTAGAAAATGGCTGGAAACATGAGAATTCATGATAATGGAGGATATGATAGACAATGGAATGATATTATTCATGAGAAACCAAATGAAATTGGATCTGGAAGTCCACATATCGTTATTATGCCTACTAAAAAATCTCATAATATGATCAATAATTTCAACTTTGGTAGGTTTCCTGACTCAACTAATATAAGAAAGATGGATTTTCATAATGATCATAGAGGAGAGAAAGTTCAATTTCCATCATGTAAATCATGTGGTAAGAGGCATTAGGGAGAATGATTCAAAGGAACTGGAGGATGCTTTGGGTGTGGAACAGAAGGACACAAAGCCAGTAATTGTAAAGGAAAAGGTTCAGTTAACACCATGGACAAGGATAATGGTATTGCTAAGACATCAACAATAGATAAATGTTTTAAATGTGGAATGTACAGGCATTATGCAAACCAATTCCCTAAAGAAAAATCTCATGAAGAGAACCAGCATGGTCATATGGATAGTATTTATGTTGATGATGATGACGAGACTAAAAATGGTATATGAGATGAAAATAGTGTTGAGGAATACAATGATGAATCTCGGTCAATGGTTTAAGAAGGTAGTGGGATGATTTATGTTTATCAAGAGTTATGTTGTATAGGTAATGGTACTATGGAATAAAGACACATCTAAGGATTGTTACACTATTATTTTTCATAAGTATTTTATTGTATATGTTGATTGGTACCAGTAACCATGAAAGGTTATTCAAATATTTTTGGAAATTAGATGATATGCATATAATGAAGGGATAAGGAGAAAATAATATGTATGATAGTATTTAGGAGCTCATGACTGGTATAAGGACAAAGTGATATCATGGATTGAGTATATCAAAATTTTGGGATTTTGGTAGGTGGAAAGAGTTAACTTTTGACAGAATTCATGTTTTCACTAAGGTTCAATGGGTATTAATTTTTCAATAGAATACATGATTAAGGTATTCACATGATTGGAATATGACCAAAAAGATATATGAGGGATAAATGATGGTATTCACATGCTTGGTTGATGACATTTCTAGTAATATTTTCCTTTATACTATATGATTGTACAGAAGTATTTTCGATAAGCTTAAAGGTTGGAATGGATTATGTTGGACATCAGATATAAATGTTTAAATCTAGAACTTTTTTTGATACTATTTCTGGAATGTTATAATAGTGTAGGTTTAGAAAAAGGACTACCCATAGGACGGGCAACAACCCGTCGCGCCGGACAAGGATGCGGGAATTGAACCCACAACTGAAGTGCAACAAGCCTTTATCACATACCACTGGCCTACAGGAAGTTCCTAGTTAGTATAAATTAGTTTTAGTTTATTATGTGGTATTATATATAAAGTATACGTCCATTTTAGGAACTATATATGATTAATCTCACTATAGAAGGAATTATGTATATTTGATAATTGTTTCTAACCTTATGATTGAGACAGATGGAATGACCTTTTATTCTATCACATGATCTCCTAACACTTCATAGAAGACAAATTCAACTTCATTTCTTTATTAGATGAAGTGGAAATTGTTCAAGGCATAAACAACGGTGAGATTGTACCAAAATCAAGTAAGTATTTGTTCTAATTAAGATTTTTCAACATTAGGGAAATGATCTTGAAAACCAAAAATGTTGTACTAGTACTCTCATATCAGATGAATCTGATGGTACCTTAGATAATCACAAATTTATGGCTTTGTGATTGTTGGATTTTTCATAGCCATGTTCTCTACCACTCTCCATCAGAACATCATGGTTAGATTTATCTTCCATATCCATATTTTTCACCTATGTTCTCATATATGGAAACCCAATGATTAGTTAATTTGGGTAACCGTTACATTTCATAATTTAGTTTTTAAAGTTATGTTTTGGTATTCCTTTTTATGATGTGGGTTTCTATTAAAGATACTATCAACTATTAAACTATTTATATCCCCGACGAATTTCGAGGGTGAAATTCATTTTAAGGGGGGTAAAATGTAAAAACCCTGGATTTTATGATAATTATTCATTTTAATTTCCTTAATGTCTTGTGGTGTATGCTACCCAAAGATTATCTTGTTCTATATGCAACACCGTAATATATTGCAGTATACGCAACACTATTCTTGGATTGTGTTACACAAAATTCCAAGTTCGTTTGATAATAGTCATTATACGAAACATTGAGTGTATATATATATATAAAAATGTATAAATTAAATATGGTTAGACTATGTTATAAAAAAAACAAAGGAGTCTTTCACAACACACAACCCTGACTTGTCATTCATTACACGCAATCACGACCTTCTTCGATAGCGTGTGTAGTACGCAATAACAGGTTTCACTAAACAGTGATATATTATTATAATATTCTTATAGACTAGCCGTTATGAATAGTATTAACTACATTTTAAATTTTATAACATTATTATTCATCTTACACATTTTCTAGAATATGGTATGAGAACAAAATATATTTTTCGTGTAAAATATGTATTTTTCAAAAATTGAGTTTTCCCGCCTTTTGATGGCGCACCCACTTTAAATCTTTTTTTGACATGTATATAAGTTCAATTTGACAAAATAAAATTCTTATTTGGAATCAGGATATAAAAATTTACTTTGGTTAAATTTTTCATATTATTCTGATAACTTTCATATTTTAATGAATAGTAAAAACACGCTATATTTTAATTAAAAAAAACTTTTTTCATCGCAATAATTTATATGGATATATTAACTTTTTAATTGGTTTTAAAGTGTAATTAAAATATATATTTAATATTTAATCCAATGTTGGTCATTGGAATTAATTTCACTATGAAATTGCATATAAACATGTATCAATCTTTTCATAATTATTGTTTCTTAAAACCACACTATTTGTTTTGATAATGGGAATAAATTTTATAATTAATTAACTAAACTTATATGTTTTGAATTTGGAAAAATATGTATCAATTTTGATTTCATAATATCAAATAATTCTTAGGCTGAAGTTTTGGTATGTTTCTGAAAAACATCAATTTTCGATGAATAGTGAAACCACTTAGTGGTAGTTAAAATACTGACATTTTCATTTAAATGAATTTTTCCACTTCTGTGAATTGAATTTCGAAAATTTGAGAGACACGGTTAATATCAAGGACTAAAATGTGGTTCAATGACATTAAAATATTTTTTGGTGAATAGTAACTTTTTACTTTTATTTACCATGGTTAAAAGTAAATAGGGTAGTTAAGGGTAAAAAAGATATTATTATTACCCTAAAACACGTCCTAATTCTATTGGATAAGTGTAATTCGACCAAAAACATCCTTAGGAATAAAATATGACCATTTGGGTCCACTTGGATTAGATTAGGACATTTATTATTAATTTATTTAAAGAAGGGTTAAAATGGATAAAATCAATGTTTAATAACTAAATCATTATTAGTATACTGTTATACATAAGATAAATTCAACTATAAATATTCATTATAAATATAAAATGATTTCCAACCTAATGGTATTTAATTTTTAATTTTTAGACATTAAATAATTTAAGTTATTTATGACACAATGGTGATGCAGTAATTACCCAAATAATGAAATATTAAAATAATTGATATTATAAATACCCAAATAAATGTAATTTGATACATTTTATGAATTCCATGGATTTTTCTATGTTAATACGAAATTTTATTATTGAATTAATTAACAGTTTTAGAACTAATCATGTTGTTATGATTTTCACAACAATCCATTACCAAATAGTGTCAAAATTGACATATAAACGTTTTTAAAACAAATATTATATTATTAATTGTTATTATATTCATAAAAATCTATGGTTTGGAAAAGATACTTATATCATAATATTTGTATCATTAATCGATTACTTGGGGGTCTCTTGGATGTATATGGAAGTTTAATGACTATATAATATAAAAATACAAAGTGACATGGGAAATGTCAATCAAATTAACTACGAGTTAAAACTAAAATATATGGTTAATATAATGACCCAAACCAATATAAAATCTATTGGTAAAGAGTATTTAGAACCATCCCCACCTTAGAGTCGAAATAAATCAACTTGGAGCTATTAGAAACCGAATATGACTTTATTATAAAATAATATTTTATGTTTTTCCAAAGGTGCCCCTCTCATCCCTTATAAAAGGGCACCCCTTCCCTCTTCTCTTCACACCCTTTTGAGCCTTGAATCTCAGCCAAACCCTGCCCATTTCTCTTCTCCACTTCCCTAAAAACATTCTGGAGGTTCGGGTCTTCTCAAAATACCAAATCTACTTCCTTAAGAGACGGCTTAAATGAGGTGCGTCGAAGAAGAGGTAATCACTTCTTCCAATTCTCTCAAGTTTCGTTCTTCTTCTACTTGTTCTTCTTTAGATTTCTCATTATAAAATAATAAAATAAGTATTAATTGTATACTGATATGTTATTATAAATTGGAAACAATCCTATTTCACCATCTATCCATCCTACGAAAAATGAAATCACCGCGCGTGCGTACGTATGGAATACCGTCTCCACTCTGTGGTGTAATCTATTTTCGACAACAACCATACATGCATGGGTATAATGGTGTAAATAAATAACTATATATTATTATTTTAAATTGATATTGATTCTTAATTTTTATACATACACTTCAATACAATTCCACGATCATGGGAATGATATCATCGCTCATGCGTACGTACGGACTACCGTCTCCACGACGCGATGAGATTCATTCTCCATGTTAACCATTCATGAATGATTTTAAAGTATATATAATAAGTAATCATGAAATATATGAAATAATAATGATACTCGATTTATGTATATATATATTTATGTCATCTACTTAATTCCATTCAATTCAATAAGGAAACGAAAACAGCGTTCATGCGTACGTACGGCCTACCGTCTCCATGAACGGTATATTTCATTCCATTTATCGATCTACCATATATATATGTATATGCTTAATATATGTTACATATAAATCATTTCTCAGATTATGGAATTATTTAAATCAGTATATAAGTAATAATATCAAGAACAACAATTCCAAACATATATGATAAATAAAACGATTTTACCCAAAACGATGCTTTAACATGGAACATACAAAAGAACGGGTAATATAAAGTCAAAAGTGAACTAAATATGATATCATAACAATGAATATGATTCTTTAATAAGTCAATGACATTATTGAATTCATTATATAGCAGTTTCAGATATGTACGAAGCATATCAGACCAAAGTTAAGGGATAACTATTGTAGTCTAGTTTTTGTTCGAGATCGCTTATACGTAAGTATTTACTGGGGTTGTATTTATCATCCATTCCAAGTTTTATAAAAATGTTTTCATAAAGTATTTACTATTATTACATGTATGTTTAAAGTCAATTTTTAACCATTTTGGACTTTTTTTTATGTGGTATGAAATGTATCTATCGTCCGTTTACCCTACGAGGTACTTTTTTTTGACTTTTCCGACAAAAGTATGAGGAGAATGTTTTTTTAACTTATACGGCATGAACGGAATTTTACGGTTTCATAAAACCTTATTTTCATGAAGATTACACTACAAGATTTAATTATTATTTTCAACAAAATCCTTTTCTTAAAATTTCATGGCATTTTGTGAAAAGAAACTGATTTTGAAGAAGAAAGGATATTTTCCTCAAGAATTCATTTCCAGTGTTTTATCAAAACCAATTTCCATCTAAGATGAAATTATTTCATATGTGTATGTTTCAAGTATAATGTCACTATGATTTACATTTTTTCACTTTTCTTATGATTAAATGATATTCATATGTTTTATATGGATTATGTTATGATGGCATGATGTTTATGAAACCCATTTTATTCATTGGGTTATGATGAATGATTTATGTTTATTTTATGGAACACGTAAGAATAATTTCAATATGAGATGGTTTGGACCTATATCTCCCTCTAATGCCTTGGGTAATGATTTATATCTCATGATATAGGCATGGATGGAAAGGTATGTTAATCCGATTCAGCATTACAGGACTGGAACGAGGAGTAAACTCAATTCAGTAAGGGACTTTGTCAACTATGATGGTCTTGGCAGCAATGCCTTGGCTACTATAGAAATCATATCATGTTCATAATGGTTTTCAACAATTACATGTTTTTTTCCCATGCTATTTTATCATGATTTATGTTCCCTTATGATCTACTCCTTATGTAATGTTATGTTATATTTCATTGGTCATGATTTTTATGTTTAAATATTATGTTCATGTTTTGACGTTCAAATGTATATGGTTTGTTTTCTTTTCTACATGCTTACCCTTACTGAGCATTTGAGCTCACCCTTTATATGTTTTATTTTCCCCGGGATATAAAGAAAGGTTTTAGGTAAGGAAACAAAAAGGGGAAGATCGTTATGGGAGATGTTGAAGATCTTTCAACATGATTAGAAGTTTAAATTCCATGTTTCCAAAGATAGTCTACTATTATGGTCCTTTGGTGTCTGTTTTTTTATGTATTAGATATTCCCAAAAAGTAATGTAATGTCCATTTACATCAATATCTGAGTCTCTATATTGACCCCACAATAACAAAGATAATATCTTAAATTCATTTAATTTCCCAATAAATATTGAATAGATACATCTATGTGAATACCCTTGAATGGAAATGGGTGACATAATCATTTTGAAATAAGTATCATAGTGAAATTTTAACAATATAATGAAAATTCATAAAAATTCATAAAATGGTTTAATACCCAATAAAAGTTTATCTCATCGATTGGAAGGAAAAATTTCCAAATGATGATTATTTAAAAATATAATCCAGTATAAACATCTGTGAATTATTAGACATAATACATGAAGAGTTATGAAATAAAAACATGGAATGAAAAATTGAAGGATAATTTCAACAACATTAAAGTGGTAAATTATGGATCATCAGAGGGTATAATTAGTTAAATGAGTATATCATCACTTTTAAATCCTTAGGGATGTAATACAAAGGAGTAATATATTATCCTATCAATATGAATTTGAAGACAATGTTCATTACACTAAGATAGTGTTTGAAAAAAGAAGATAAATAAGGGACCCCATACAAAATATTTGCATAGGAACAGTTCAGGTAAATGTTATAATGAGAGGTGATAAATGATCTATCGTTATTAGGACATCAATTTTTTAGTCTATTTTTTTAGAAAAACTGAGATATGAATTGGCTGCCCAATTCATTCCTCTAGAGTTACATTAAGAGAGTAAAATTTGGAAGTACAGACACGAGTTGTAACACACTTACACCATCAGGGGATTGAGGGAAATCCAAAATGAGAGATACAAGAGACAACAAAAAATAGACCTTGTAAGAGCCATGTCCATAGAACCATTCCTATTGTTACTTATTCTGCCGCCATTTTGGTTGGGGAGGAATTGAATAAGTGAACACATCACTTCATCTACCGCAATAAATGATCCCCTGCAAACTTGTTCATTAGAAAGGATGTGATTTTTAAAAATGTTATTCTTGAAACAGTAGGTTCCTCTTCAGAACAGCATGCATACAACATTTAATCCATCAACGGATGTCATGTGGAGAAACATCATATCATTTCATTAAACAATATCCTAGGAAAACAACATCATATCACCAAAGCCATCAACTTTGCTGCCCCAGCTGCTTCAAACCTCAAGACTAAAGTGCATCAACTCCAAGAAAGATTCAAGGCCTCAAGATCTACAGTATCCCATCCACTGAAGGTCCATATCAACAAATTTTTTAGTGTATTTGTCTTTATTAATTCAGTAAAATATAACCATCTAATTTTAAAATGGCTAATTATAAATGTGGTGCTTTAATGGAAAATAAGAGAGATAAATTTCATATCAATAGGGGGTGAATCCAAAATCAATGATAGAGCTTATTTAGATATTTTGTGAACCTTAGGATTATTCTGTATATTTTAATGTAGATTAATGACATGTTAAATTTTTTTTAGTGGAGTGAAAGACAATATTGGGTGGGTTTATATTGTAAACCAGATGTGGGTTCTTTATTACTTCCCAACTGAACTTTTTATACTCTATATAATAATGTAATAAAAATAAAAAACATTAAAATGGTTTCTTCCAAAGGATTCTCCTCCAAGGGGAGTCATTTTAATTATTTTATAAAGCCAAGAAACTAAATCATTAAATTTTACCATTTTTATGTGGACGTGATTCACCATTAAAATGAATTGATTTTAAACCATAAAATATCATATAGGTTTTAAATGATTCATAAAGGAATTATAAAATTAAAAAATTAATAATGAAATAACATTATTATAAAGGGAAATATATATTTTGTCATTTAAACAATTTTTATAATTTATTACATCAATTTTGGGTCATTATAATCTCATAATACACACCCTATGTTTATACCATATTTAATTTATACTTGTAAATTTGACTGTATTAGAAAATGATGAAAAATTAACCATTGTATACTTTCAATGATTTGATTAAAAAAAGAATAATTATTTTATATATTTTTTTAATATGTGTATTTACAATTTTAATACAAAAATCGACATTTATTGAGAAATTCTATTTTTTACAAAAAGAGTTTTCGAGTCCTTATAATAGTAACTTTTGAATTCATAACAATTATATTATCATTTTTAAATAATAAAAATTACATAATAGAAGTATTTTTTTGAAATATAATAGATTTTGAAAATTCACAAATTCCTTAAAGTTAATTTTAGTGTTGAAATAACATATTACAAAAAAACACAATTTATGTTTTATCACATAAAAACAAATTTTAATAATAAACATAACTTATTCATTTAACAAGTAAAAAAATAACGAATAAATAAAATAATTCTCCCATTGAAAAGGAAATATAAATATTCATACTTTAATGGTTCCCAATTTTTTCCTTGTTAAATTATTATTATTATTATTATTATTATACCAAAATTTAACTTAATTTTCTTTAATTTTGTTAACAAATATTTACTACGATTACTATTCATATTTTTAAAAAATAATGTTAACCTTATTATTTAATATTAATTATTCTAATTGTAAATATCGAATAAATTTATTTAATTTCAAATCAAATAAGTGAAAAATTTTAATTTAAAATAAATCAAACATGTGTAATGAAAAGATGTTTTTTTTGAAAAATGCATTGTTTTAATGAAATGATGATTTTACTTTAACTTTATAACTACTAATATAAATCATATTAATAAAAATTTAAAAATTTAAATATATTATATATAAATTTATTTAAAATTATTCCATGTTCTGGGTAATTTTTAATCAATTTAAAATAATATACATAGATCATTTTAAATAAGTTTTAAAAAATTATTTGTCATAAGTAAAAAATAATAATCTTATAAAATCCTATATATAAATGTTTTAAATGTAATTATTTGTATAAAATATAACTCAATAATGATCAATTTAATATTAAATCAATTTAAAATAATAATGGAGATATAAAATTACATTTTTATTAAAGAGATGATTATTTTCACTATTCAATAAAAGATATATTTCCAGAAAAACAACCAAAAATTTCAACTTCAATTAATTTTGAAATGATGATATAAAAAATTTTGTTCATTTAATCAAATAAATTTTCAAAATGTTTTATATACTTTTTGAAATATTATTCTAAAAACAAATAAAAATAATTTTAATGGAAAACTTATTCTGGTGAAATTTCAAAAAAAAATTATTGATTATTTACTAATAATTTATCAATTAATTTATGTTTATTATTGAATATATAAGTAAATAATAAATTATTTAATCATATTTATACAAAAAAAATTACATCTAGTTTATAATGGTTGTACTTAAATAATCATATGTTTTTTTGGGTTTGGTTCTCCATATCGCATACCCCATCAAGAACAATTTTCTATTTTAAAAACTCAAGGATTTGATTATGTCGTGGGTGTAATATTTTTCGACATCTAGTGGGAACTATAAATTTTTTTCATGGATATTTTATTCTCCTAGTTTATGTTCTATAGTAGCATGGTGGTGTGGAATAAATCGACTGGAAATGAGTGTCATAGATACAGACACAATATCCTATGTTTTTGTTATGATTTTTTAACTATGATAATATATTGGACCTTAATTATTTCATTTTGATAATATTTTTGAACTTTTTATTTTTAATACCATATATATTATTTTATGTGGTGCTAACATAAGTCTTTATACCTATTTGATAAGTATATCCCCTTGGACTATGTTTTGAAATTCATTGATGATGTTGTGTGTTTGGCTGCTCTAACCTTAATATGTGTCGTTTGTTAAATAGATTTGGAATATTCCCATAGATTTATCATATGGGTGTTTTTCATACCACTTTTTGTTTTATGTCCCATTTTTAACCCTCAATGAAGATAATTTTACGATATTTATTTTTTGTAAAAGTATATATTTTTCCCTAGTATCATTTTTTCTATTTTTGAGTGTTTAGTGGCTCAAGAGAGTTTTTATATTTAAATTTTGTTTTTAAAATTGTTTTAAAATTTATAAAATTAAATATCAGTAGATTCATTTATATTGAATTCAATACATTGTAAGGCCCCAGCCTTAATCATTACATAATCTTTAATTAAGTTAATAATTCTCATTAAGGATCTTTTCTGGATTAGAGTTTTAGAGAATTAGGCCCCAAATTTTTTAAATTACATCTTGGATATTACAATGTAGACACTTATACTCAGTATCAATTTTTATCATAAAATAAAAACACCTGATAAACATTTATGTCTAGTTCTATATTTTAAATAGCATTACTTTTCCTTGATCCCATCATTGACACTGTTTATCTTTATGTCCTGTGAAAAAAATTTAATGAAACCTGGGATGAGAATAAAAAGTTTAGTAAGGGACACACAAAGAAAGAAACATTTAGTCTTTCAAAAAACAAGTAAACAATTAATACTTTATCATAAGTAATACTTTTCACCTTTATAATGTAGTATATATTCTTAACTGAATTAAAGGTCATTTCTTACTCTTTTGTAACAAATATATTTCCATAAAACCCAATGAAAGGAAACATAAAATAAAAATGTAACATGGGAAATTAACATACATTAATGGAATAATAATACGGTCAACATCCACACATATCACTAAATGTAATAGTCATATGGCCGACTTCCATACCCGATGCATTGGAGGTTATAACATAACTACCCATCCTAGTTTATCATGGAACCACCCGTAATTTGTCCATGTACCATTATAATATAATAAAATATTAACAATATAAACATTTTTCTAATATCATTTTATTTCCAACATAATAAATCATTTCAAGATATTGAAATAATCAATCCATTTAAAAAATTATTAGAAACATTTAATAAATAGATTTTTGAATCGATGTGTCCCATAACACTTTAATGATTTTAAAGGAATGAACATTTTAAAACATTAATGTACATATAAATAAATACTTAATCCACATTTGGAAAGAAGGTCATTAATGACAAATATTTAGAAGAATAAATATTTAAAACATTTAAAACAATGTTTTAGTTAAAGAGTACCTAACCACTTGAGAAAATGCTTGAATAAAAATAATTACACAATAACATATAAAAATTATTATTACATCATGAGAATAAATATATTCATGATATAATATATCAAAGTGTAGTATATACACTATATAAAATTGAATTGGTGTATAACAAAAAATACGTCTCAATGGAATGTTAATTGAGACAAAGTCCCTTACAAAGATCATATCATTAATTAATGATAAATTGAGGAAACAATTATGTGTGAAAAATAATAATATACCCAATATAAGTGGATATTATGTGTAAAACAATCATAGGTCATTCACACATATTCATAGCACAACATAACCAAGAAGTTAAAGTTTAACACAAAGAATTGAAACTGGGTTAAGAAGTTCTCTTACAGAAATTCGACAACCAAACAACATCACTTTAAAATTCAAAAAATGAGTTTATGAGAGTGAAAAGGGTCTCTCATCACATTCACCTAAAATTTACAGAAATTAGTATATATAACAAAATATTCCAAAATAAGAACATGGAAATTAAAATAGATAAAAAAAGAAGTCTTTTAAAAATAGGAGGGTGAAAGGTTCCCATACCGATTTGGTAACATAAGAAACATACAACCCATGAAAGAAGGATCATACAATTAAAATGTAAATACCCATAAATTAAATTGTATTACACAATGAATACAACCATGGGTAGTACATACACCACCCAAAAGTAAATAGTGTTAAATATTGCATGAATCTAACGGGAATAAAAAGTGAGATGAAAACCCCTTACCACTTGGTAATCAATCGAGTCATATGACCATAAGTTAATAACTACAAAATTAATCACAAAATACCATGAATATAAAAATAATCATGATAATATATATCAAATTTCTATGCAGAATACACCACAAGAAATAAATAAGTAGTGAACATTGGAAATCTCACTGAATTAAAAATGAGATAAGAAACCCCTTACCTTGTGTCCGACTTCACACGTTCATTATAAAATTTCCTAAATAATAAATATAAGTTAATTTATACTTGATTAATAACCTTTTTAATGTTTTTTTCATCCTTTTATTTCACATAATACCGAGTTATTAACACTATGTACTCATTTAAGTTAATAATGGTCATTTTGTCGATATTGGGTACTTGAGTAAAAAAACGAACATTTTATAATTACAAGATGTTTATGTAGTCCAAACTCCATTATCTCCAGAATTATATTCATGATTTTGATATCATATATATCATATATATCCATTATATATATGTATTTATAATAGTACCTAACATTTGGAGGTATGAAATTAAATGCACCGTTCATAGAGACGGTAAGTCGTACGTACGCAATAACACTAATTTCATTTCAATTTTATATTTAATGGAATGAAACCATAATTATCTGTAGGTATATTATAATTCCATTATAATATCATATATAATTTTAGTAACACTATCATTTATACATTTCATGTATGGCATGAATGAGTCATATCACTTTGAGTAGGTAGTGGTCTGCAATTCCTCAAATGAAATTATCGTATTTATCCATTATGAAAACATAAAGGTATGATATAAATGAAAAATATACAGATATAAAGACAATATAAATATTGTATATATCACATATAAATATTCTTCCTTCTTATTTTCCACCATAAGAGGTCGTTGGAGAAGATTGGACAATCATCGTTTCGTGAGACAGTAGTTCGCCATCCATAGAAACAATATGTTATTTACCTATTAGACAGAGGTGTGTGTAATTTTAGTTTGAATAATTCTCATAAAAACATCCTAGAATATTGGGGATACTGGTTTTGTTATAAAATAAATTAATAAAGATAGTTTATGTGGTTGGATAAGTAAAATAAAATCAAATAACTTAAGAGATGACGTTACTTTAAATTGGGTATCTTCTATTGGTTTAAACCAAAAGGTTTACTTGAATTTCCTTCTTCCTAATAGAAGTCTTCTAGTAGGAATATATGTATGTAGGGAGATTAAATGGGTAGAGGTTGTATGATCCAAGGGGATTTATTGGTGGGAGCAATGGGTTATAGGTGATTGATTTTTATAAGGGGGAGGGGTTCTTTAAGAATGTTTCAAAACATAATTTTATTATAAACATATTTTCGGTTTTAAAATGTCAAAAACTCATCAAATTCTAATATAAGATGACTCTTTATCGAAATAAAATCATTCAATAAGAATTGAAGAGGTTTTAGATAGTTTTCTAAATTTTATAATCTCATTTATTTAAATCATTCATTAATAAGGTAATCATTGCATCTTCATTATGTCATAAATAATTTTAATTATTTGATATATAAAATTTATAAATAAAATAACATGATTTAGGAAATAATTTTATATTTATAATTAATATTTATAGTCAATGATAGAACTTAAATTACCCATGTACAAATGTATTTACTTAAAGATATATGTTTATGTCATCTTTGTCTTTACATTATATTAATTAATATAAAGTGTCATTATCACTCTCATGTGGCTCCATGGGTTTACAAAAACGACCCAAGGATTTCCCATGTTCAGAAATGTATCAAAAAATATAAATAGGACACATGTTATGGTAATTTAATATTATTATTATAATATTTGTTTGCCCTTCTTTACCAGATTTACCATTTAACCATGGTAAATAAAGTATTTAGTCAAGTAAATATTCATAATTTCTATAAATAAAAGTTAACTATTTACACAATTTGGACATCCTAATTAAAAATATGGAATCCATTTTTCATAATTACAAATACATAAGTGGCATATATTTGTTTACTATTAATTCTTGTTGTACAAACAAAAAATCGTGTTTTTAAAAAATAATAACTATCAAAATATTGTCACTTGTTTATGTCCAATTTCAAATTAAAATTACTTCCAATGACCAAAATTGGATTAAACAGTTATAATATAATATTATTAATCTTTAAAACCATTTAAAACAATAATATAACCAAATAACAAGATAAATTAAAAAGGCATTTTTGAATTAAAGTACTGTAGTTGTCACTATTCATTAAAAAATGAACATTATCAGAAAAATACCAAAATTTCATCCAAATTAAATTTTGATATCCTGATTCTAAAAAAGCATATAATTTCTTAAAATTGATCATATAAAAGTGACAAAAACTTTAATTCAAAAGTGATCTCTATCACAAGGTGGTAAAACAGCCTTTTAGAAATATTAGAGTATTTATTTTCAAAATTTGATTCATTCTCATTTAAAGCCTCCAAATTTAATGGGATAAATTTAAAAACATTTTAAAAAGATGTTTAATCATAGTGTAGTTAGTTCTATTCATTCCATCAAATACAATGGGGTGGGGTTAACTACCATTTAAAATAATATTATATTATTATTTTTTAGTATGACATAGCCTTGTGTGCAACATGAGATTTCAGAGAAACTCATTGTTATGTGTCAAGTAAGTCAATGATAATAGCATCCACATTAAAGTAAAATTAATATTTAATTCAAAAATATTTGTAAATATGAAAATTTCATATTCTTCATTTACTTGGGATGCTAAATCCTTCTACCCTTTTGGGAATTTCGTCCTCGCAATTTTAAAATTGGGCTAAAAAACATCATTAAAAGTCCCACATCGGGAAAAGAGTCAATAAAACTATCACATTAAAAGAAAGAAAGAGAAGTAAAAAGGATACCTGAGATAACATATATTAGGATTCCATTTATGAAAACATGGTTATGGAGAGAACGTTAGTGTCATGTTTTGATTTAGAGTGATAGAAAAAATTGATCAGGAGAAAGTTAACCACCAAAAAACACAAACATGTGATAGGTTAAATAGTATTTAGTTTCCTAGTAGGAAAAGTAAACAGAAAATGTTTTTGTATTATGTTTCATTTAGTAATGTTTGAGAACTTATTTATGAGACTGACTAAGAACATAAGGTAATATACTTACTTTACAAGTAGAGTTTCATCCTTTAATAAGAATCTACCAAAAACTAATCTTTTCTCCCGAAAATTTGTATTGAAGAAGACTTGGTCACACCTGAAGTGCTATAATCAACTTCAAGGGAATAACATGATCCACCAAAGATGAACTATATATTTCCCTTGTCTTTAGACATTAACCAAAACCAAAATGGTTAGTATAAGATCATATAATCCCCAAAAAGGACAATACGTTATAAAAATAAATACTACTCCTAATCTCCAAAATTTGATAAACAATACCCAAAGTTCAAAAATGACCAATAAATAAATATTTGTCCTTAAAATTCATCAAAATAATCCAATCTAATATTGAAACCCAAAATTCTTAAGGATTTTATCACATAGTCTTCCACAAAAAATCTTATCATTTATTTCCAAATAACATCAGTTACTCTTAAAGTCTCATACTGAAAGGTAATTAACCTTGTCACATATTCTATAAGATAGGTTAATCACTTCCATAAATAACTAGAATATCCATATTTCCAAAATAAAACCTTGTCTTCCAAAATAATATTTCAACCATTAGTGTTTCCACAAAAGAGAGAACATATTCCTAAATAACCATTATCACTTAATCACGAAACCATTTTCCTATACAAACAATATTAATTTTATAAAACATAATGTTCCAAAATAAAATTATTCATGATCTATAAAATTATTTAACTAAAAATAATAAGTCATACTAGCTAGGGACTTCACATAGTCCAGTCGTAGGCGAGAAATCGTAATCGCACTTTGGTTGTGGGTTTGATTCTCGTAGCTTTGTTCGACGCAATGGGTTGTCCCACGGTCTACGTGTTGTCCTTTTTAAAAAACTATATAATTTTATACCATTTCTGTAAATTAAATAAATTCCTCAAAAATAACCATAACATATTTAAACTGCAAATGTTATCTCATACCTCACATTTTTACCCCAAAATGTAATAACCTGTAATTGCCTCCAATTCAAGGATCATATAAACCCAAATGGTCATTTAGAACTATATACAAAAAAGAAAAGATATTTCTTACTTGAATAAAATTTTTACATATAAAACTTTTGGTTTACACGTATTATAAATAGTCATCCAATGTAATCATATCATTAATACATTTAAACATATCAGCATCCCTATATCCATTGTAACTCTTCATCTCCTAAAATGTAGAAATCTTAATCATAGAACATTCTTTTGGATCCTTTATCCATGTCTTTCCATCTTATTATTTTATACTTATTTTCTATAAACAAAATCATTCATAATAACATAATATTTCTGTAAATTCAAAACTTGAGCTAGGAAATAATCTATACATTTCATTGGTCATTTCCAATTTCCCCATCTTCAATTAGAATGGAATTAGGTATTGGTAAACATATATTTATATGATCCTGTTGATCCCATTCTTGAACCTTCACTGTAAGACATCTATTAGTCTAATGACCATGAACACCATATTTAAAACATTCAATTGATCATTTGGAGAGAACTTATTTCACGTCCATAGATTCATCCTGATTCTTTCTTTTTCCATGGATGTTTTTTGCTTTATGACCTTCATTACCACATCTGAAACATCTTCCTGCCCATTTGAAGAATTTTACTAGGTGTTTATTTCCACATCCTTGACACATATGTTTTTGAATATACTTACCTTTATGATTATTACCTAAACATTCATAGGGATTTTTTCTTCGCATATACGGTGCCTTCTCAAAGTCATATTTTTTCATGTGGTCAATAATGACTCCATATAGGTGGTTGAGAATATCCATAAGTGTTCTCATTGAATCTCCCACTTCATTCAGTTTATTATTTAGAAAACCATCCCAATTTTTGTCACATCCATTGTTACTTTGGTTCCTATAAGATCCAGCAATTTACTAAAACGAAAAAGGTCAGTGTGAGTGTGTTAGTAAAATAATCATATAATATCTTATGAGGAGGGTAAAAACAAAGATAGATGTATTCATGTTATCATAAACTCATTAAATTTATCTAAAATAATAATGACTCTTTCTAATATTCTAACTATTATGGTTATGTCACTTATGCTTAAATCACACCCTTACCTCTATAGTTATCTAAACCGACCTATGATACAAACTCTAAGGCCACGACCGTAAACATTACAAAATCATGAATTATGTTAATGATTCACATTGAGTATCTTTTCGGGATTAGAGTTTTAGAAAAATAGGAAAAAACTTATTACATTACATCTTGAATATATCAATTTAGACACTTCTACTTAGTATCCATCTTTTCATAAAATAAAAACACTTAAAAAATTCATGACTACTTCCATATTTTAGACAGCATTCCTTTTAATTGATCCAAACATTGACCTATTAATATTTATGTCCTGTGAAACATATTTCAAACAAAACATAGGATGAATATAAAAATATCATTAAATGATTCAAAAATAAATAAAAATGATAGTTTTTCCAAAAAAACAAGTAAACAATGAAAACTTTATCATAAGTAATACTTTTCACCTTTATAAAGTAGTAAATACTCATCACTAAATTAAAGATCATTGATTACACTTTTGTAACCAAAATATTACCATAAAACACATATAAATCACACATAATATATAATGGTAACATGGGGCATAAACATACTTAAATGTATTAACCATATGGTCAACTTCCACACATATAACATGATGGAATAACCATACGACCGAATTCCATACCCAATGCATTGGAGGTTATAACATAACCACCCATCCTAGTTTATCATGGATCCACATGTCATTTGTCCAAGTACCATTATAAAATCATAAAATACTTTAAATACAAACATTTCACTAATATTATTTCATTTTAAATCATAAGAAATTTTTCAATATATTGAAATAATCAATCCATTACAAAAATAATTAAATGCATTTAAAAAAGATATTTTTTAATAAAAGTGTCCCATACCACTTTAATGATTTTAATTGAATTAAAATTTTAAAACATTAGTGACCATATAAATAAATCCATAAAAATATTTTGAAAACATGACCATTAATGAGAAATTTTTAGAAGAATAAAAATTTAAAACATTTTAAACAATATTTTTGTTAGAGATTCCCTTACCACTTGAGAAAATGCTTGAATAAAAATAATTACACAATTAAATTAAACAACTCTTATAATATCATGATAATAAGGAGATTAATGATATAAAATTTAAAAGGGAAGTATACACTCCTTGTAAAAGTGAATTGGTTTATAACAATAAATAAATCACAATGGAATGTAAATTGAGAAAAAGTCACTTACAAAGATTGTATCATTAAATTAGGATAAATGATTGACATAATTATTTATTAAAAATAAGAATACACCAAATATAAGTGGATATTAAGTGTAAAACAATCTGATATCATTTACACATAAACGTAGCACAACAAAACCATAAAGTAGAAGTTTTACCCAAACAATTGAAATTGGGTTTAGAAGTTCTCTTACAGTAATTCGACAGCCTGACGACATCGCTTAAAAATTTAGAAAAGTATTTGATGAGTGAGAAAATGGTATCTCATAAAATGGAATTTTTTTTACAGAAATATGGATATATAATAACATATCCCATCATATTATGATTTAAATTAAAAGACATAAAAAAAGATGTCGTTTAAAAAGATGAGGGTGAAAAGTTCCCTTACCGATTTGGTAGCCTTCGAAACATACACCACCTGAAATAAGGACCATAAAATGAATATGTAAATACCCATAAATTAAATTATATTACAAAATTAATACAATCATGGTCAGTATATACACCACACAAAATTAAATAGTGTAAAATATATCATGAATCTTAAGGGAATACAAAGTGAGATGAAAACCCCCAACAACGTTGTAATCAATTGAGTCTTACAACCAATAGTTAATAACCACCAAATTAATCACAGAATAAGGTGAATATAAAGATATTAATGATAATATATAACAAATTTTAGTACACCAAACACCACATTAAATAAATTTGTGGCGAACAATGGAAATATTATTGAATTAAAAGTGAGATGAAGAACCGCTAACCTCGAGCCTGACATGACCCGTTTGATCTTTAATTTTTTTTAATAATAAACTTAAGTTAATTTATAATTTTATAAGACCTTTTTAATGTTTTTATTCCATTAATATCACTTATTATCATATTAAAAACATTATGTAAACATTTAATTTAATAATGGTTGTTTTGTCGATATTTGGTACTTGAGTCAAAAATGAACTTCATATAATTACAAGTTGTTAATGTGGTTAAAATTCCATTATCTCCAGGATGATATTTTCAATTTATATGTCTTATTTAACATATATATCTAGTATATTTATGTATTTATATTAGTAAACAACATTGGGAGGTAGGAATTGAAATGCACCATTCATCGAGATGGTAAGTCGTACGTACGAGTGAACGCTACTTTCATTTCAATTTCATATTTAATGGAATGAAAATGTAATGATAAATTGTTATATTATAATTTCAGTATAATACCTTAATTAATTTCTATAACTCTATCATTTATAAATTCCACTTATGGAATAAATGAGTTATATCACTTTGAGGGGGCGGTAATCAATATTTCCCCAAATGAAATTATCATATTTAGCCATTATAGAAACAAAAAAAGTATGATATAAATGAAAAATAAAGAACTATAGAGAAAATATAAATATAATATATATCACATATATATATAGTTCCATATTAATGGCCTCCATAAGAGGTGGTAGGAGAAGATTGAACAATCGTCGTTTCGTGAGGTAGTCGTTCTCCAACCATTGAAATTGTATGTTCTTTACCAATTAGACGGGAGTGTTTGAATGATTAGTTTTAATAATTCACATAAAAAACCTATTATATTTATTATACTGGTTTTGTTATAAAATAATGTAATAAAGGGAGTTTAGGGGGTGGAGAAGTAAAATAAGATAAAAGATCTTCAGAGAAGATGTTACCTTTAAATCGGGTATCTTCCTTTGGTTTGAACCAAAATGTTGACTTGAATTTCTTTCATCCTAAAATAAGGCTTCTAGGTAGAATCTAGGGATTTAGGGAGCATAATTGGGTAGAACTTTGAAAATAAAAGGGGCTTTAGAGGTGTGATAAATGGGTTAGAGGTGATGACATTTCATAAGGATGAGCATGGTCTCTTTAAGAATGTTTGAAAACATTATTTTATCATAATAATTTTTTCAGATTAAAAAGAAATAAAACAAATTAAATTAGTATATAAGATGAGTATTTTTATAAATAAAATCATTTGATAAAAATTGGATAGGGTTTGGATAGTTTTCTAAATTTTATAATCTCATTTATTTAAATTATTCATTAATAAGGTAATCACTGCATTATCATTGTGTCATAAATAGTTTTATTTATTTCATGTCTAAAATTTAAAAATAAAATACCATGAAGTAGGAAATATTTTTATCTTTATAATGATTTTTTATAGTTTAATATATAACTTATATAACCTCATGTAAAAATTTTTTTACTAAAAGATATATGTTTATGTAATTTTTGTCTATGCATTAAATTAATTAATATAAACTGTCATTATCACTCCCAAGTGGCTCTATAGGGTCCCAAAATAGACCCAAGGATGAAAAAGGTCGGAAATGTATCAAAAAATTTTAATAGGACAAATTTTATGGTAGTTTAATATTATTTTAATATTATTTGTTTACCCTCATTTACCAGATTTACCCTTTAACCATTGTAAATAAAATATTTACTGATGTAAATATTCATAATGTAAAAAAATAAAAGTTACCTATATACAAAATTTTTACATCCTGGTTCCAAATATGGAATACATTTTTTCAAATTCAAAACACACAAGTGGAAGAAATTAAATTAAAATTAATTCTCGTCGTGAAAACAAAAACCGTGTTTTTGAGAAATAATAACAATCAAAAGATTCACAATTGATTATGTCCAATTTCAAATTGAAATAACATTAAATTACCAAAATAATATTAAATGGTTAAAATATAGTCTAATTAATCTTTAGAACCATTTTAAACAATAATTTAACCATATAAATAAATTATATTAAAAGGAAATTTTGAATTAAAATACAGTATTCCTCACTATTCATTAAAAATGAACATTATTCGAAAAAAACAAAATTTCATCCAAAGTAAATTTTGATGGCCCTATTATAAAGAAATATATTATGTTTTCAAATATAAATTATGAAAATGAAAAAAAATATTTTTAAAGGGTTCGTCATCAAAAGACGGTAAAACAACCGTTTAAAAATATTGGAGTATTTATACTTAAAATTGGATTTATTCTCATTTTAAGCCACTAAATATTATTTGATAAATTTAAAAACAATTAAAAACATGTGTAATAATATTGTAGTTAGTTCTATTCATTCCCTCCAATACAGTGTCTTGTAGTTAACTATCATTTAAAATAATACTATTTTATTTGTTTCCAGTATGACTCAGCCATGTGTCCAACATGATATTTTATAGGAACTCACTGTTGTGTGTCGGGTATTCCATTGATCATAACATTAAATTTAAAGTAAAATTAATATTTACTTCAAAAATATTAATAAATATGAATATGTCATATTCTTCATTTACCAGGGATGCTACATATATAATTTTCAAGGTTGGACTAAATTCCATTTATAAATATTTATAAGTTTATCTATGTATAATTTAAATAAAATTTTAAATTATTCTTCCATTATATAGTAGCACATCATTGTGTGATGTTAAAACATCATTACCCTTATGTGAGTCACTATTTGCCTCTCATGTAAAGGTAGTAGTGGTTTTTTATTTTCTATTTAAGGGTATCATATGGTTTTTAAAACCTATATAATGTTAGTCAATTTGTTGTGTAAAGGTAACCTCCCGTATAATGGTAATATTCACTACTTCATAATGGTAGTTTAGTTATTTTATGTAATGGTAATTTCATTGTAATTCATAAAGGCCAACTCATGTTTTTTTATGGTGTAAAGGTATCATGCCAGGTTCTTTAGATACATAATGTTAGATCAATCAATTATATGTAAAGGGAACCTCTCAGATCTCACATATGGGTAAAGTATTCAATTTTGATTAATGTTTATCTATATATAGCTATCTTTTTTTATCTCTTATAATGGTAAATGGAATTACCCTTAGATATCTCTCTCTTGTCCCATAACATAAAAAAACTTATTTTTATAGAATATTTAAGATTTATTTCCTAAATCAATAATTAACTCTTTATAGTGAAATAAAAGGAAGTCATGGGTGGTTAAAAATAGATTTAATATCTATTGAGATATTAAAAAAATCTTTAACTTTATAAAATATAATATTTTTAAAATTATCATTAAATAGAATAAAATAAAATTATAATTAATGTTAATTTGATAAGAAATGTGGTTGGTTCATTTGCAATTTTCAAATAGAAATAAAATCTATGTATTCTAAAAATTCTTCATAATTGATTTGATTTTCTTTGTTTTCCTTGGAGTTCTAGTGATTCAAACATCACAGTTGAGGATCTGAAATCTGTTCTCAATTTCCTTCTTGATTTTTTTTGCTATTTTTGATCCCTTCTACACTTCACTGTCTAGTTATCATTATTCTCTATCTCTCTTGTATTATTTGTGTCATGTTTCTTATGCTTCCAAGTGATAGGGGATTTATAAATATCTCTTTTAATATTGTGAAATTTATGATCAAAATGTGTTTTACATTCTAATGGGTATATATATATATGTGTGTGTGTTTTTATAAAAATAAGATAAAATATTAAAATCAAGATGAATAATTGATATCACATAAAGATAAATACAATTTCATAAATCTGAAAATTACCGAATTGGGGAATATTATTTCTTCTATAGATAATAATATTTTATAATATTTAATTTTTTGGAATAAAGAAAATGAATTATCACATGTATATTAATGATAATATTTCATAATACTATAATAAAATAATGAATATAATAGGATTATCATAAGGAATTTAACTATCATGACATGAGTTGTTTCACTGGGAAAGAAGTATAGGGGTTGTCAAATTTTTCTCTACTATAATCTAGGTTTCAAGGATCAAGGTATAATACTCATGAGTGTAAGGGATGGTTAGTGATTTGTATGGAATGAGGTTGGAGTCTTTCATTATCTCACAAAAAGGTCATGCATTAAGGGAGAATTAGTTCCTAGATGGCTATAAAGATAAATTCTAGGACATTGATACAAGAATTGGATGCCTTACACAAATAGTGAAATCTCTCACCATTGTTATGATGGATTATTGTTGGTATTAGTATTGGTGTCATGCATTCTAGAAACCTTTTTATGTTAAATGGATTATATGGATTCTTCCTGAGAGAGGACATAAACTGAACATCAAAGGATCGAGAATAAATGATTTTATGTGGAGAGGAGTGGTAGTTCACTTTTAGAATTACTCATTTACAATTTCTAATAGTTTCTTCCATAGTCAAGGTAACACTATAATGGTCAAATATAATACCATGCTTAATGGGATACCATTGAGTGAATCTCATAGGATACATCTAGACAAGGTGGAGATGGACTCGTTGATTATCATCAGCTCAATCTATGTTATGGGATCTATACCTTAGGATATTATTTATATTGTTTTCATGTGAAAGTATTTTCTAAATAAAATCATAGAGTCTACCCATATATGGATAGAGGGAAACATGGTTTTGAACATGTTGGTGTGTTATGATACCCCAAATAACCAGAGTATTATTTTTCTTGTATACGTTCTCTTCCCTCAAAGTAGGCTAATCTAATTCAGGCTGATGCACTAGGACTGTAATTTTTATAACCCACGTGATTATTTTAGAAATATCCACCTATCCAATTGGAATAAAAATTTACTAATATTTACTTGATGGATTAACATTTTAAGTATCAGTTTATATAATAATTAATGGAAGTGGGACAAGAAATATATTTATTGAACATCACAAAATTAGATGAAATATGTCAATATTGATTAATTCATATTATGATTAATTATTAGCAAATGATATCTATTAATTAAAGGTTCTTGGATTATTAAATTCCATTAATAATAAATTAGCGCATTAAGAATGTTTGTTTGGAAAAGATAATTATTTGGGGCTTAGAACTCCCATTCTTGTTGGTGGGAGGTTTTAATTTATGAAGGTTCTGGCCTTAGTATACTTGATTTTAATGCTAGGATTATTTTTCCCTGTGGTCATGATATATGATTTTTATTTCTTATTGGGATTTGATTTTAACATTATATGGTTATATTAATAGTGAGAAATTTGTGTGAATCTCTTGAGGCTATAATGATTGTTGATAGAAATGATGGAAAATATAAATTTTTATGTGCATTGGTGCCAATTCTAACCTCGGGGTGGTCATGACATGTTTATAATGGGTTTTTATCATTTATATATGGATGATGTTTAATTTCTGTATGTACTTTTAGATTAATAATTATTATTACTATCAACTACTAGAAATTATAGGTTCAACTCAGGAATGTTTTATTCTTTATATGAGGTCTCTTAGGATCAGTCTAAAAGTAACTTGAAAATTATAGACATATAATTATATTAATAATTAACCTATGCGATGGGGTAGTGATATAGAAATTATTAGTAATGATTTAAATTTTTTTTCATGAATTAAATTCTTTTAATGAATGACCAATGGGCCTGAGGTTGAATATTGGAATTGAATAATTAATAAGAAAGAATGTTTTCATGTAACCCAATGGTTTGATTAAACCAGAAATTGTAATGGGTCTTAATGAGATATTTTTAATTGGAAAATTATTAATGGAAATTGATAAACCTATTCAATATTTATTCTTGTGGAAATGTATTATATTTATTATCCTAGCCCTTGGTAGTGGAAGATATGTGTCTTTAATGAAAGTAACTGAAGATGAGTCAAGTCTATGTACTCCCCCTTGGTGTGTTTGGGTGATATATATTATTTAGATTATACTATTTCATAGGAATCACCACATCAGTAGGTAGGGTAACTGATTCCAACTATATTTGGGGTGTTTTCCATATCATCTATGTTTTTGGGGGAACAACTGTATGATTTCTCTCTATACCACACTCTCCCTTCGATTGTGGTAAATTTTGGGGGAATATCGTTGTTTTTTCTCACTACGGAGAAGTTGGTTTTTCTCAACACTTTTATAAAAATGGTTCAACAGAACTGTTGTTATATGGGTCCTTTACCAATGGTTTATTCAAACCACTGGTAAAGGTTGCGTACGTGAAGTATTTCCAAACAGTATAAAGAAACTGTTGGGAAATATACAAAATTATCTCCCTTTACCAATGGTTTGTACAAACCTTAGGTAAATTCCATTATTTTCCAAACTGTTTTTAAAAACCTTTGGGAATGCCCTCCCCCAAATACAGCACCCCAGCCCCCAATTATACAGATGCCAGACATTTTCCCTGATTTCTAGAATCCCCCACGTAGGTGAACCCTGACCTGAGGTCTTCCATCCGATCGACTGAAACTCCCCCATCCAGGTTATAATCCTTCAACCTCTTCCCAAATACCAACATAGAAGCCCTCATTTAGGTAACTAACATGGTGGGTGTGTGTTCTACCAAACACTGTGACCCAATATGGTGAGTTTAGGCATCTTATCGGTCTCTTGTCTTGTTCATCCCAACTATGAGTAGATATCTTATATTCTCAACTGTTCTCCAATTATTTCACTATATAGAAATATCATGTCATTATTCCCTATTTCTATGGATTTTGGAAAATTTTATGATTCACAATATTTTATATTGATTCAATGACTAATACTTGATTGGTAGATGTCTTTGAGTTTATAGAAGATGGTTTATAAACTCTCTCTTAAATGTATCATGGTTTCTTATTCTATATGATGTATAGTATCATTGTCATAATTTATTATTAATCACAAATTTAAAAATAAGTTTTCTGTTCTATTATTTATGAAATTAAACCTTTTTAAGATCCATGAACAACAAATTAGTGTAGAAAAATAAACTTTATCCACTCATGGGGTGCTCTTGACTTGGGGAACTAATTGAGTAATGAAAGTTATGACCATACGGGTTCCAAGAATAAGTTATTGAACATGAGTGAATGATTTGGGATACTTATAACACATAATGGGACATGAGGCATGTGCCTCTTATATGAGAACTATTGAAAATCAATATAAATAAATTTTAATTTAATTTTAGAGTACTTGTTCTTTGATTAATGATTTGGAATTCCCTGAAGAAACCAACCATGGTTTCATGTTAAAAACATATGGTTTAATTACATTGGAAACCCCCTTGGATTCATGACGATTTTTTTTAGAATACCTTGGTGAAATATGCCTTGGATTCATAGTGATTATGATTTAGAAAGCCTTGGGGAAGTCCCCCTTAGAATCTAAAATATAGGCCCCTAACTTTACATAGGCTAGGAACTCCTTCCTCCATCTAAATCTATCTGAACTAAATCTATTTTATAGTTCTACACTCCAAATCTATAAGGCTTAACTTAGTTTTAATGTTTTGCATCTATTATTCTTTGTTTCTATTTTGATTTGACCTAAACTAGTTGGTGACTTGTGTGGCATGACATGACCAATAATTATATATTGATTTTCTTTCTATTTTCATTTAGCAATTCAAGTGTCATGTATGTATTAATCAACATTATTTTATGTCTTCATAGCCACTCCTTTTATGTAGTTAGTGAATTATATCGACTAAAGGAGGTGATGGTGAGTTGTATCCCCACTCAAAGATGGTAAATGGTTTGATTAGTGATATTTTCTCGAGGTCAGTAATGGATATAAGGATGATCCATGTGAAGTTATTGGGTATGTTTGGGGTAGTGGGGTATGTGGTTTTCCTTTTTTTAGTGGGGTGATATGGTACTTTTTGTGAACTTTAGTTTGGGTGTTCTGAAATGTACTAACTTTTCACTATATTTCCACTTTTTTGCATCAATAAATTATTTAAAAAACTCTATTTACACATTCTTCATCTTTCATGAAAAGCCATCACTTTTTAATATCTTGAACAGTGTTCTATCATGTCTATTTTTCTTCTTGTGTGTGATAAATGAAAAAATTACAAAACACATCTCACCTCAAACATAGGCACAGATAACTGAATTAGTATATCTTTAAATTGTTTTAATAGTTCACGACATCAACTAGAAACTCATTCCTTTATCATTTACATAAATATATTTTCGATTAAACTCCAATCTTATTGAATTTCTTATCACCAAATGACTTATAAAAAATCTTTTTACAAAATGGATAGATGTTGGATGTATGAAACATATCAGATCTCAAGATATTTTCAAATCAATTTGGATAGATTTTTAGAATTTTCATTTCACAATGATTCATATAGTGGTCGCATACATTTCCCATGTTCCAATTGTGTTAGTAGACCATGATTGACACCTGAAGAAGTCAAGTACCACATAACCAAATACTGTTTTCTAGAAAACTACTATGTGTGGTATCATGATGTGGAGAAAATGAAATATCAAATTGCGGATGATCAAAATGAAAGGATTGGACTGGAGAATTTGTTATATAACTGGTTTCTATATATTTATCATCATTAAAAAGAAAGTATTTCTACTCACGAAGTCATCGATATGAGGACAGATGAAGCATCTAATTAAAATGAAGATATTGGTAGGGTGAAAAAATTGAATGATGCTGCAACGAATCCAGTATATCGACAGTGTGATAAAATGAAAAAGATGGAGTTTTTAATCTGATTGTTTCATGGGAAAACAATGTCTGGGATTTCTAATACAGCAATCGATTACATTCTTACCTTCTTGAAGGATTTACTTTCAATTGATGCATATATTTCCTCAAACCACTATATGGAATGGAAGTTAGTTTAGGAAATAGTATTTTCAAGAAACTAAATTCATGTTTTCCCAAAATATTACTAATTAGTCTTGGAGGAAACTACTGAACGAAATGATTTTAAAAAATGTGGCACATCCCAATGGAAGTCAAAATCTGATGGAACACCATCCCGTGTGCCACAAGAATTTTTTGTGGCACATTACATTGTTCCCCAGACTCTGGAATCATTTTATGTCTGATTAAATATCAATATAAATGGGATGACATGATACCGAGAGAAATAAGACTAATGATGAGTGTGTTCACCTTTCAGATGGATTTTCATGGAAGCGATTAGATGCTCGATATCCTAAATTTGCAGCTGACATGCGTAATGTTAGGTTGGGTCTTTCATGCAACAATTTTAATATGTTTGTGCAGATGCTTACTTTGCACTGCACATGGCCAGTTTTTATGCACATTTATTATCTCCCCCAATGGTTTTGTATGAAAAAACCTTTCACTTTCATAAGTATACTCATATCTGGACCTTCTGATCCAATCATTGATATTGACGTATACATGAAACCTTTAATCAAAGAGTTAAAACTTCTTTGGTATGTGGGTGTGCGCACATACAATGCATATTCGAAAGAAATAATTCATATTCATATTGCACTTTTGGGGATGATCAACAATTTTTTGGCATATGAAATTTTTTCGGGATGGATAATGAAGGGAAAACTATCATTTCCTGTTTGTATGAATAATGCATGATCGTGAAGACTGAAACATAGGTATAGTTTTTTTATGGGACATCCACAATTCTTTCCAATGGACCATCCATATAGAAATAATCTTTGATGATTTGATAACACCATAGATACTGATGATCCACCTCAGAATATGTCTAGAACGGATGTGCTTAATGAATTGATAGAATTCAATTTTTCATTCGGGAAGGGTCAAATGAAATCTGTAAAGAGAACGAATGTTTCCACTTAAACCTATTACAATTGTAGGATGAGTAATATCTTTTTTGATTTTCCTTATTGGTCAACCAATTTTTTACGTCATTCCTTAGACATAATAAAAATTGAAAATAATATAAGTGAAATGTTGCTTTCGATACTTCTAAATGTTAAGGTAAATAAAAAAATGATTTACAGTCTCAGCGTGACTTGGTAGATTGGGGCATCAGACTAGGATTGCATCATGTGCAAATCAATAAAAATAAATGGCAAGTTCCATGTGCTTCTAAGGTGATGACACCAATGAAAAAACAATTTCAGGAAGTATTAGATATTATTAGATTTCCAGATTGCTATCCAAGAAAAATATCTAAACGTGTCAATAGAAGAGAGTTGAAGCTAAAATCTTTGAAGACTCATGATTATCACGTTCTCCTACATGAGTTGATTCCAATAGGATTCCATAATTTTTTTTCCAATATATATGGGTGACTATTATTCAGTTTTTCCATTTGTTTAGAGATATTTCTTCTAAGAAGTTTTTGAAGTCTTTTTTGCAAAAAATGTTGACAGATTCCCCCCATTAATTTTTTGTGAGTTCGAGAAAATATTTCCTCTATCATTTTTCACATGCATATTGGATCTGACTGTCCATATTACTGCTAAAATAATTCTCAAAAAACCATTTTATTTTCATTCGATGTATCCAACTGAAAAAATATCTTCACATTAACATCTTATGTCTGATATAGGAATCATCCCGAACGTTCTTTAGTGAACGATTACTGTTCTCAAGAATTTATGGATTTATGCCCAATGTATTTGTCGGGTCTTACTAAAAGAATGAACAGACCCATGAGAAATGAAGATGAATAGTATGAGCAAATTGAACCCAGTTTTCTATCACTTCCTCAAATAGGAGGAATTCCTGGATCATATACATTATTGTCATTAAGCCTTGAAGTGCGGGAGATGGCGCATCGCACAGTTTTGTTCAATTTTGATTATTTCAATGACTATATCAGGTATCTAAATTGAATATGTATATATTACATATATATTTGTTAAACTATTCATATTTTTTATCTAAGGGGAACATAAAAAATGATAAATAGAAAGCATCGTTCTTTATCTTTGAGAAGGAGGATGACTTTTCATAGAAAATATTTTTATTCTTGGTTAAAATTTAAGGTAAACATATTACTGTTTAAAATAATTAAACCAATATTTAATTAATTTTAATATTCATTTATATTTCAGGTATTGTGTTGGCCTGCTGACTCTGTCTCTGAGGAAATAAGAACTTTGGTTTTTGGTCCTAATTATGTGGTTCGTGACTGTAAATCAATTGTTATCAATGGGTAAACATTTATTATAATTGAATGAGCAAAGAACATGAGAACATAACATGATGGTGTTATGGTTTCCACCACAATAGATTATAATGCCAGTGCATCAAATAGTACACCATGATTTGAAAATGTGGGTTATTATGGATTCATTGAAAAAAATAATTAGGTAGTATTATTACTCTCATGGATGAGTCCCGATGATGAAATGCCATTGGTTTGATTCGATGATGAGACATGGCACATTTATTGATGATTGTGGATTTCGAGTAACTTATATGACTTACACTCTTTGTACTAAAGAACCATATGTATTGGAATCAATGGATAAATAAGTTTTTTATGTCAAATACCAACTTCGACCAGAATTTCGTGTCATAGTGGAAGTAATTCCAAGACATATTTTTTATGATGGTGATGAAGAAACTGAAACCATACCTAATAACATTGGAACCAATCCATTTTTTTTCTGATGACTCCAATAGCTCAATTTTCAGAGTTGACTATGAACCTGAATTTTAGTGGGAAATATATAAAATCATCCATTCAAGTTCTCAATTCTTTTGGTTTACCATGATTTGGGTTGTTATGGTTGGTTATATTCAAATTCATTTAATATTGATAAAAAATATGTTGTATCTGACTTGACCGTTATATGAATTTTCAGTGATTATTGGTGAATTTTTTATTTTAATTGAATTTTCTAATTTGGAATTGAACTGTAGAAAATGAAACCAATTTATGAGAGGCAAAGAAAACAGATTATGGAAAAAAATCATCGCATGACTGAGGTGGTAATTCCACCATTAGGGCCTGCAGTGAGTATTTTATTTCAAATATATTTATTTAAATTATATATAATGTCGTGTGATTAATTTTTTTAAAACATTTATTTTAGGATCCATTTATTAGGTGATAGTTATTTGATGAGTAGCCTAATAGTGGTCCCAGTACTCGGGGTGTTCGTATGGGGGGGGTTATGATAGCTGGATGATCTGGTCGGCATACTAGATAAGACTGTACCCCTCCCACTGACATACAATCCATCCCACATTCCGATCCCAGTGTCCTATTAGGGATACACGAGACATTTAGGCCTTCCAAGTTTTCACCACCCATTACATATGACCCTCCTCACCCTTCTGTACCATATCTGATAATGATTCCCACTACCCATCGAGCATTTGGTCAGCCATCCATGTCATCTTCTTTTAATACTACTTCAATATTTTTGGACTTTTATATTCCATCGTCATAGACTCCTACTCCACCAAATTTTATCTCTGCGGTACATACATTGGGAATCATTCCATCAGTACAGGGTGTTCCTTCAGTTTCTATGAATCCAGTGGCACCCATTGATCAGACTACCACATGCATTCTTATATAACCCTAAGAAAATTTCACACCATTATTTATTTTCATTATAAAATTTATTGTTAAAATTTTTGTTTTTCTTTCCTAAAAAATACATCTACTGATAGGAGGCGGGGGAGGGGGTGTACACACATGTGTGTGGTGTAGAACCACATAACGCAGTTGATGGTGGACTAAAATGAAGACAATAAGATGATTGAAAAATTAGGGCAACAATGTTGGAGTTTTTTGGGGACGCTTTCCAAATACTTTGACAGTATTCTTGTCATCCTGTTCTCATCGAGACAGATGCCAAATGAAGTCAAGGATAAAGCCTAGGTGGAGATATGGGTACAAAAATCTGTTGCATTTAATGAAATATATTAATTTTTTTAATTATATGAATTAATATTTTGGTTCCAGCTGCGGTTTAATTTTCCTATTGGAGATGGTGTATGACCAGCATGTCTAAAGGTTTTAGCCGAGCTATGGAGAGATTATAAGCATGATTTGTATATTTTCTGGCATGCTAGAGTGCGCACAGAGTTAGATGCGATCCCTTTCATAGATAATTGTCTGTTAGAACAGTACTGACAGATGATTACTCATTGGAAAGCTAGCCAATTTATGGTATTAATCAAATTAGAGGTATTTAGATGAAAATTTTCATGTTTTTCATTTTTACTAATTATTGAATTTTATTTAGGACGCATCTGGAAGAAATAAAAAAACAATGATGCTAAGAAATATATCCACACGTTGGGATGTACTATGATTCCAGATCATGAGAGATTGCAGGTATGACAGTTTATATTCTTTCTTTATGACTTGTACTATCTATTGCTTCATCCAAAATTTATTCGATTGCTAAAGTAGTTATATAATTTTAGTTATGAAATTACTATTTTTTGTATCCTATTTTTAATTATGGTTTCCAATAGTCAATGTAATTGTAGAGGCATAAATTGAATATATAAGAATGTGTGCCTTGAGCAAAAATGTTTTGCTTGAGTAGAAATAAGAAAGATGGAAGTGTGGTTAATGAACCGACTCAACAACAGATTTTATGTTTTACATTGAAGATTTAAAATTTTAGTCTCTTTTTTGTAACTTAATAATCTATTTATATTGGTAACAGGCTGATTTAGAGTCCCTTCATTCCTAGGAACCTAACAATTTTGGGCCAAACGATCACTTACATCAGGTGTTGGGTGATGAGAACCCTAGTAGAGTATGATGCTGACCTGGGAAGAGTATAGTTCCGACGAGGTATTGGAACTCCTCAGGTACGCATTTTAGTTCCATTATGATTCAGAAGTTTGTGGAACATGCATAACATGCTTTAAAAATGGTCATAGAGATGGAAGAATATACTGCTATGGCCAAAACTGCATTTATAAAACTGATGGAAGCTTTACATCCAACACTTCCACTAGAGGCTATCATTGCATATGATGAATATATGTCATCGATGTGTTCTATATATGGTGCACCAAGTGGGAGTTCTAGTGGAGGTCGAGACGATGGTGAGGAAGAGTCTGAGGCGGACGAGGAGGGAGATGAGGAGGTCGAGGATGAGTATGAAGGTGAGGAGGGTGGTGATGATGATGGGGATAACGTTGTGGATGAGGGTGAGGGTGAATATGATGGTGATTATAGTTATGGTGATGAGGGACAGATTGATTCATTATATTTTGATGGATACTACTGAACTTTGATGTTTTTTGATTTGTTGTGCCTGAATATATGTTTGATTAGTTAGATCACATTATATTTATTTTTTTATCAATAAATAATACAACTTGATTTGATTATTTTCTGTGAAATCCCCCTATTTTAATGGATTTGTAATTTTTAGTGGAAATTAGAAAATTTGTAGCACCCCCTGTTTGAGGTATGTAGCCTTTTTTATGCCTTTTTATGTGTTTAAAGTGCTAGGGTTGAGTTGGGAAGAGGCTGGGAGAGTTTGGAATGGTTTTGAATTTGTTTGGAGTCTTTTCTAAGGGCACACGATTATAGCACGGTTAGGGGAAACTGTGTGGGTTCTCCAAGAAACCGTATATGGGGAGGCAGTGGGCTTCACACGGCCTATACACAGTTTGAAAAAATGTCTGATGCAACCATGCATACCCCACCTCTCTAGATAGTTTTGTGTTCATGGTTAGCGCATGGTACGACAAACTGTGCGAACTAACCATGCAGCCACTTAATGTTATGGTGTTTATGTTCGAGCTCCATCAGGGTTGCCAAATTTCACTTCAAATATTACCCCACTCGAGCCTCACTTGGGATATTTGGTTCTCAAGGGTCGAAGGGGCTATTCTACTCATTTTTGGAAGTGATTTAAAGGGTTTTCTTAGTTATTTGAAGGTGGTTTCTCTTGGGTAATTATCTCCTTTTGGTTTCATTGTGTTTTTCTCTAGATCTACATCTCCCTCCCTCTCATTTTTCCAGATCTACAGTCGTTGTGTTTGTATCTAGGGTTTTTTTTACTTGGATGTTAATTTTAATGCTTTTAGATGTTAGGGAAGGGGGTCTAGAGAGGTTTCATTGGTGCGTTTGCCCGATTTGGGGTGTGGTTGCTTGTGGGTCGATTTCGCTGGAAGACTAAAGGTAGGTGGCTTCTCTCTTAACTCCACTTGGACCCTGGAACTCCCCCCCCCACACCCTCCTTCCTTGACCCTGGATAGCCCCCCCCCACCTTCTTTGACCCCGGACTGCCACCCCCCCCCCCCACCCACCCACCCACCCTCCTCCCTGGACCCCGGACAACCACCCGGACAACCCCTGAGATAGCTTCCCCAACCTCCTTCCTGGATCCCGGACAGACCCCCACCCTCTTACCTGGAACCCGGATAGCCCGCCCGAACACCCCGCCACCATCCTCCCTGGACCCCGAACAACCCCCCGGACAGCCTCTCCACCCTCCTTCCTGGACCCTTGACAGCCCCCCCCCCACCCTCCTCCCTGGACCCCGGAGAACACCACTGAAAGCCCCACAAATATCCCCTCACCCCCACCATCCTCCCTGGACACCGGAAATCCCCCCAACCGGACACCCTAATATTGGGAGAGTGGTGATTCGATAAATATAAAACATCACAACAATTCACAAAAGACAAAGCACCACCTACCTTGATTCCAGAGACAATCGCACTCTTAATTCGGTCTCTCAGAGCCCAATATATACTCTCTTAAATATTCACCCTAAATCCCAATGTAAAAGAGGGGTTTTGAGAATCAATGAATATTATAGAAGAGTGCAATCCCTAATTGACAAGTGGAAGCAAGTATAGGATTAGATTCACTTGGATCTTCAATCCACACATGATGACAAACAAAACACCAAAGGATCGAAGGAGACCTTCCCTTAATAGCTTTTGAGAGCTTTGGATTGTGTTTATACATTAGCATAAGAATCCATGGGTCATTTGTGATGTTTATGAGTCATCCTCACCTCAATCCGAGGCACGGTGTGGCCCGCACCACTGAAAGTGTATCACCTTTATTTGAAATGGACAATATTTCAAGTGAAAACAAAAACTGGCATACGGAAAACTGACCTAACACATTTTTATTGTGTTGATACTTTAGTAAAACGATCCAAGGGTCATATGTGATGCGTACAAGTGAACCCCGCCTCAATCTGAGGCATTGTGTGTCTGGTATCACTCGAAGTGTCTTTCTTTTGTTTAAAATGGACACCCTTTTAAGTAAAAACAACTAGCATATTGAAAACTGACCAAACATATTTGGATTGTGTTGACAAATTATCACAAGGATCCATGGGTTATTTTTGATGGGTATGAGTCAACCCCGCCTCAATATGAGAAATGGTGTCGTCGGTACCACTCAAAGTGTCTCACTTTTATTTGAAATGGACAACATTTTAAGTGAAAACAAAAAATGACATAAGGAAAACCGACCAAAAGCTTTCTGATTGTATTCATACTTTGGGAAAACGATTCATGGGTCATTTTGGACATGTACGAGTCGACCCACCTCAATCTGAGGCACAATGTTTCTTGTAACACTCAAAGTGTCTCTCTTTTGTTTAAAATGGACACTATTTTATGTAAAAACAACAGACATATGGAAAACCGACCAAACGTATTCTGATTGTGTTGATACTTGAGCACAATGATTTATTGGTCATTTTTTGATGTGTAAGAGTCAACCCCGACTCAATCCGAGGTATGGTGTTGCTGGTACCACTCAATGTGTCTCACCTTTATTTGAAATGGACAACATTTTTAGTAAAGACAACATCTGGCATATGGAAAACAAATCTAACATATTCATATTGTTTTGATACATTAGTTCAACGCTCCATGGGTCATATATGACATGTTAAAGTCAACCCCGCCTCAATTCGAGGCACAGTGTGGTCATTATCACTTGAAGTGCATTTCATTTGTTTAAAATGTACACACTTTTAAGTAAAAACAACTAGCATACGGAGAACCAAGCAAACATATTCATATTGGGTTGATACTTTAGCACAATGATCCATTGTTCATTTTTGGCATGTACGAGTCAACCCCGCCTCAATACAAGGCACGGTGTGACCGGTACCACTCAAAATGTCTCACATTAATTTGAAATGGACACCATTTTAAATGAAAACAACAACTAGAATACAGAAAACTGACCAAATGCTTTCTTATTCTATTGATACATTAGGAAAATGATACATGGGTTATATGTGACGTGTATGAGTCAACCCCGCCTCAATCCGAGTCACGGTGAGGCCATTATAACTCAAAGTGTCTTTCTTTTCTCGAAAATGGACAACATTTTAAGTAAAAACAACAAGTGGCATACGAAAAACTGACCTAACACATTTGGATTGTGTGGATACTTTAGAAAAATGATCCATGGGTCATTTTTGATGTGTAAGCGTCAATCCGCCTCAATCTGAGGCACGATGTGGCTGGTACCACTCAAAGTGTCTCACCTTTATTTTAAATGGTCAACATTTTAATTAAAACCAACCAATGGAATACAAAAAACTGACCTAAACCATTTGGATAACGTTGATATATTAAGAAAATGATCCATTGGACATATGTGACATGTACGAGTCAACTATTCCACAATTCAAGGAACGGTTTGGCCTATATTACTCGAAGTGTCTTTCTTTTGTTTAAAATGGACACCCATTTAAGTAAAAACACGTAGTATACAGAAAACTAACCAAACGTATTCGTATTGTGTAGATACATTAGCACAAGGATCCATGGTTCATTTTTGACGTGCATAAGTTAACCTTGCCTCAATCTGAGGCATGGTGTGACCAGTACCACTCAAAGTGTCTCACTTTTATTTGAAATGGACATCATTTTAAGGGAAAACAACAACTATCATATGGAAAACTGACCAAATGAATTAAAATTCTGTTGATACATTGGGAAAAAGATCCATGGTTAATATGTTAAATGTATGAGTCAACCCCGCCTCAATCTGAGGCATGGTGTGGCTGGTATCCTCTATGTATCTTTCTTTTGTTTGAAATGGGAAACATTTTAAGTAAAAACAACAACTGGCATTCAGAAAACTGACCTAACACATTCGGATTGTGTTTAAACTTTATCACAAGGACTTGTTGGTCATTTTTGACGTGTACAAGTCAACCTTGCATCAATTTGAGGCACAATGTAGTCGGTATCACTCGCAGTGTCTTTCTTTTGTTTAAAATAGACACCCTTTTATGTAAAAACAACTAGAATATGGAAAACTGGAAAAAAAACATATTCAGAATGTATTGATACTTTTGCAAAAAGATCCATGGGTCATTTTTGATATGTACGAGTCAACCCCACCTCAATCTAAGGCACAATGTGGTCGGTACAACTCATAGTGACTCACTTTTATTTGAAATATAAATCATTTTAAGTGAAAACAACAACTGGTATACGGAAAACCAACCAAACGTATTCGGATTGTGTTGATACATTAGCACAATGATACATGGGTAATTTTTGATGTGTACAAGTCAACCGTACCTCAATATGAGGCACGATATGGCTGGTAGCACTCAATGTGTCTCACTTTTATTTGAAATAAAAAACATTTAAAGTGAAAACAACAAACTGGCATAATGAAAACTGACCAAATGAATTTGGATTATATTGATACTTTAGGAAAACGTTCCATGGGTCATTTTTAATGTATACGACTCAACCACGCCTCAATAAGAGGCACGGTGTGGCCGGAATCATTCGAACTGTCTTTCTTTGGTTTAAAATGGATACTCTTTTATGTAAAATAATTGGTATATAGAAAACTGACAAAAAATATTTTGATTGTGTTGATACATTATCATAACTATCTATGTGTCATTTGGGACTTGTACATTTAAACTCAGCCTCAATCCATGCCACGGTGTGGCTGGTACAACTCAAAGTGTCTCAATTTTATTTGAAATGAACAAAATTTTAGTGAAAACAACAACTGAAATAAAGAAAACCAAAATAACACATTCAGATTGTTTTTATACTTTAGGACAATGATACATGGGTTATATGTGACATGTATGACTCAACCCCACCTCAATCTTAGGCACATGGTTGTCTGTATCACTAAAAGAGTCTATATTTAGATTATAATGGAAAAAATTTTAAGTGAAAACAACTGGCATACAGAAAGCGGACCAAACATTTTCAGATTCTGTTGATACTTTAACACAAGGATCCATGTTCTAGCCTCATGAAATCCACTTATCATGTGAGGAACTCCTACCCCTATTCTAAAACACGTGACATTTAATACGCCAAAGAAAAACTACATTCCCACAGTCACACAAGTTCATTGATACACACCCATTATCAGCATCACTGAGTCCAAATACACCAGACCCAAACCATGTCACATTATATTTTAGTCTGGTTGAAGTCATTTATCCATTTCCTTATTTTGGGGATATTTTCTTCCAATTTTTGAATTCCCTCGTGTATGTGTTATACAAAATGAAATTTTGTATGTATTCATAATTATGTATAACACATATAATTATGTATTTAGTTTTTATGTATTGTTTTAATAATTGATAATTAATTTATGTATGTATTCAATTAAGTATAAATTATGAATTGAATTCCAGATTTCACATGTAATTGTCATCTCAATTCTGAATTGAATTCTAAATCATTTATGTGTGTTTATAATTACCTTATGAATTATGTTTTAATTCTTTATGTGTATAGTTCCAGGGTTCATTATTTGTTAAATATATATGAATTAATTGTGTACATGTATTTGTTATAGTTCGTTAGGACATGTAATTGGAGTTGGGAAGCTGGAAAAGAAGAAAGGGTAGCCTGTAGTAGGTTGCTACCTAAATTGCATAGCAAAGCCTATGCCAACGGTTGTAAACCGTTTTCATAGGTTTTTGAATTTGTTTTATACCAACGGTTCTAGATAACTGTTGGTAAAAACACATTCCCAACGGTTTACAAACTATTGTGATATAGTGAAATTTCTAGCATTTACCAATAGTTTACAGAAATAAATTGTAAAAGGCTATATTAAACTATATTCCAATGGTTTGAAACCATTGGAATAGTTTTTTTCCAATGGTTTTAAACTGTTGGTGAAAATTTATACCAACGGTTTTATATAAGCATTGGTATAATGTCGATTTCCTATCATATTCCAACAGTTTTCCAAAAACTATTAGCATATGTGTTTCCTTATGGGTTACATCCCTACGGTTTTGATAACTGTTGGTATATATTATACCAATGGTTTGGAACAATTGGAAAAGGCTTTATTTCTAGTTTTGTGGATTAAGGTATAATGTATGATCTGATATGGTCTGTAATGGATCTCAATATTTATCGGTATTTTCATAATGGATGTAAAATCTGGAGGTTATAACATATACTTGTATCTAGATGTTATGTATTTGACTTACCATGGGTGTATATAAAAGGATTATAATGTCTTGAGGTATAATGCATGATACACGGGCCAAAGTGGATCCTAAACTTACCACATGGCCATGATGATGTTGATGAGCGTGTGTCAAACATCATGGTATATAGAAATGTTGTGATGAGATGCATTGGATATAGTATGAGATTGTATTGTGATAGATTTCATTAGGTAGAATGATTCATGGAAGGGATGAGCATGGGGTTTGAGCCATTTGGGAATGAGGGAAACAATATAGTGATGATTCAGAAAAAGGGTACCATCATTTATATATATGGATTATATAGAATGTTTTTTTTTACTTGGTGGGACAGCCAAGGTGATGATAGGAAAAAAAATTAGTAGTTTAGTTGATGAGTTGGTTAAATTATTTCATATATAAGTCTTTAGTGTGATTATTTAACATTTTTCAAGAGTGATTTATGGTATAATCCCACTAAGTATACATGTTACACTCAACATATGGATATATGAACTTTTATCTATTTCATATGAGATGTTTGGTGTATGATCTAGGCTTTACATGCTATTATATTTGTTTATCAGTTTCCAGATTATTTGGTCACGACCTCAGTGATGGTTGATGTATATTCATTTTAGTTGGTACAATTTATGTATGATATTACATTGATATATTAGTATTTCTTCATTATTTACATATGATATTTTGTTTTTGGTTTCACATTATGTAACATATTCCTAAAATTTACATATAATAGTAATTCATCCCATTATATATGATTATACCATTAGTTCTAGTCAATATCCCATGTGCTACTAGAGGCAGGCTTGGGGGGGCATCTCATTCTCATCATAACTGCCCTACAAGGGGTACCTATGGTGGAGAGTTTCATTTCCTGGCCTCTCTTATAATGAACTATAAATGGATATATTAGATCATAGAGAAAAATTTTGATGAAACAAGACCACTAATCTTGTCAATGAACTATGGGTAAATCATAATTATAAAGTGTAAACATGGAAACATGAAGATTTTATGAATTAAATTTATACTCATCTATTTATATCTTAGGGTTTATGTTGACATTTTTTGTATTAAATTGAAAAGGGGATAAGAATATAATGACCCATAATTTTTTTATATTAAGAAATACCCATTCTAATTTATCTACGATATAAATGATCCACAAAAAATTTTAATTTTATCATATTAGTACAAAAAATTACATAAGTATCAACATACATAATAAAATAGAAAGTATTATAATTGTACAATAAAAAATAAATAAAAAACATTATTGTTACATTATGTTATGTTTTTCCCCCTAAAACAATCATTGAAATGATCAACACTTCAAAAATAAAAAAATATAACCAAGATTTTAATTTTAATTTGAAATATAAATAACATTGAGGGATGGGTGAAAAATGTTTTGATATATTTAAAGGAAGTATATTGATTATATGTCAATTGGAATAATATATGATTTCTTAGAGTAGTGATATAAAATTTAAAAAAGTATCATGGACAATAAGAATTAGAAAATGCCTAAATATTAGTATTTAGAATGATTAAAAATAACTAAATATATATATTCTAAATCAATATAATTATGTCTCAAATTATTTAACTTAAAATAAAAAATTTATTAATTTTAATAATTTATGTTTTAACTTCTTTTGTAAAATATTAACTATTTTGATAAAATTTAATTATCTACTTATGAGAAATCTTTAGTTAAAATATATGCACTAATTAGTAAAAATTAATAAATAATAAGAAAATCAGAATGTGATAACTCATTGAAAACAAAATATCATTTATACCAAATAAAAATCATTCAACTAAATTCTATGATTTTTAAAGGATATATTAATAATATATTAAATTTTATTATAATAAATTTTAATTTGTTCTTTGAATTACAAGATTTAAATTATTTTTGGGTAAATGTTTTTTTATTTTAAAACAATTAGTATTTTTTGGTGAATTGTAAAAAAAATAATGTTTACAGAAAGAATATCTTTTATGAAATAATAATGACATAAATTTGAAATTAAAACACATAAAACTAGTTAATATAATAACAATTCATTTGAAGAATAATTAATTTATTTTATTATAATAATTTGAATTTACAATCCTATTGTTGAGATTTTGAAACCTAAGTTATATGTTATTTTAATAAAAAACAATTTTTTTTTTATTATTTTTAATAATATATTTCCATGCTTCAATTTTCTTTTTTATGGATTTTAATATAAAAAACTTATTTTTTAATTATAACCCAATAAATTCCATGGGATTAAATAATATTCATATTATTTTCTATAAATAATAATTTAGTTAATATTTTACTCTAAAATATACTTCACCTGTGGCTAAATAAGAAGCCATCATCATCCCCTTTGTCTTCAATTAATAAAATCCTTACATTTACAAATATATTATCAAATACCTCTCTATAATAATTTATCAAAATCCTTAATCCTTTATTGTGACCAAAATACCCTCTAATGAATTCATTATGCTAAATCTATAGTATGTCACTCAAGGTACGAGGTGATGTTTTCAAAACCCATGTTCCCATTTCAATTCTCCCCAGACCCATTCTATAACTTGTAAATAATCAATAAAATTAAATTTATAACAGACAATATAATATTATATAATGTGTTAAAAAAACTAAATTCATATTGTTTACCACTTCTATTTTAAACTCTCTAAAAAACTAATTTCACCTCAAGATGTTTTTTCTACCTAAATAAATAGTGATATAGTATTTTTCACATCTATGTTTCATGAATATTTTTTTTTAAAAATAATTATTGAATATAATATAACAATAAATTAAAACTATCATTTTGTTCTGGAATAAAAAATACGCATGACAATAAGGACAATGAATATAAAGTATTGTATTCATTTTAACCCTAAAAACAATCTTATCAGGTAAGACTCAATGAATTTTAACTATACACTAATATATTTAACTTAATTAATTTTATAATTACAAGGACTATAATCCATGACAATTTTATGTATTACTAAACAATTAGTTAGTGACCTTTGTCTATTTCCTCAACATCATAGTGATTTCAGAACAATGAACCAAATAATATTGAAATAATTGATATAGACTATATAAATTTAGTAAATGAATAAACATGATAAAAATGAATTGTAAAATATAGAATAAATATGAATTTTTTTAATCAAGTAAATATTGAATTAAAATTTCCATTAGTGAATTTAGTGGAGTATCTGAATCATGTTCGGAATCAAGACAAGGTTTCTATTCCTATTTTTTTCTTGCTCAATCTCATTATATGAAAATATGTTCACTATAAGTATTTATCAGTATATAATAATAAATATAAAATTATAATATGATTAACTTATGTCCTTTATGATTCATATTTAATAATATCACTAGGTATTTTTTTCTCTTTATGTCCCTCTTTTTTCTTTTCTTGTGTCAAATATTATGATTCTTATAATGTAAGATTTCTATATTCTCTCTCATTTTCCAAAGATTATTTTTATTATTATCCACAATTATAATGATTATATTGTATCGATGATTTAAGAAAACAAAACTTTTTAAAATAAAATATTTTTTTATTTCTTCTTTTTTAGAAAACATATGCTCTTATACCTTTAAAAATAATTCAAAATTTCATAAATGTTTAATAAAGGAGTTCAATTTTGAAAACTTCTTAGTCATTTTTTCTTGTTATTTTTCCTTCACATTGAGAATTATTTTCCTGATCAATAACATTTTATTGATAATAAATTTTTATGTTTCCTCAATCATTTATTTTAATGGGATCCAAAATGATTTCTATATGGTGTGAGTATTATAGACTTTATATGTTTCCAATTAAATTTCCATGGTTTTATTTCATGTTTATGATTTATATATGTGTATTTTCCTTATGTCACACATTCACTTGATATGTTATAAGGGTAGTTTAGATCATAATTATATATCCCCAGAATTTATTGGCTAAATATTTTTTTACCATAAGATTATTATGTGTTAGATTATTGTGGTAAGCTTTGTCCTTAATGTAAACAGTGTGAAAGATATAGTTTAATTTTTCACAATCATATGTCATAGAATAATGTGAATACATTTTTACATAATTTTATTCTTTATTATTGGTTAGGCATGACTTATGTTTTTTTAATTCTATATGTCGGTTACATAATTTATGATTCTCAATTTTACCATCATCATATGATATTAGACTCTTAATTAATGTTTCTATATGATGTTTTATAATAATTCATTTATTGTATTGTGTTATGAAATTTATATCTCATGATATATCACCCCATGATTGATTTTTTACATGATTATATTCTTATATAGATAACCCCTTGTTTAATGTTTATTCTCTCGATATCCCATGCAGTAATAAGATTATGAGGAGATAAAAGATGAAGTCATAAAGATAGAATGAAAATAATTTTTTATTCATTTAGAAATGTTATATGATGCTACTAGTTTATTAAAAAATATAGTTTAATATTTCATATAATATTATATAGGTATTTATGCTAAATTTTATATAATAATATCTATATGAGATGTGGTGTGTAAGAAGAACACTCTCCAAACCCTATCAAGTTACACTAGGTTGATTAGTTGAGTAAGATATAATCTAACCATCAAAATAGAAATGAAGCCTACACAACCATCTATTATCCTTTGATGGGTATGAGAAATACATGCCCAAAAGATCTCAAAAATATACCGTAGTATTCACCATCAAATACGTTTGTATTCTTGAGTGAAAAATAAATAATTAAAATAAAAAAATTGAAAGCATATTGTTATGTCATACTTTTTTAACCAAGACACCATGGAAACAAACCCATATACTTTGTACAATGTTAAAAATATGTCTACTGTATCCCAATAACATAAAAATACTATCAAGGGAATGTTGGGATTCATCAAGACCCAATAATATAGATCCATTGGGATCCTCTAGTGGTAATTGATGACCAAAAAGATCTTGTGACCATTTCATTATGGTTCAAAGGAAAAAGTCAACCGAGGAACCTAAATAGTCCATTAACACAAATAATCAAGGGACACTCTTATATTGATAGTAGGCCACATATTATTTTTGGACCCTCCCTAAATGGTTCCAAGGAACATATCATATTGGGACCCCTTATCTATGGTCCTTGTGTACATATCATGTGTGTATTCTATATAGAAGAACATGAGAACTTCTCATACGAGGGCCAACTCAATTCTTCCTCGATCACATATCATACAGTGAAACCAAATCAGTGGTCCCCATACATATATCATTCGGTATCGTCTCTCAATTTCATTTAGGTACATATCATTTTAGGATAAAAACATGGGTGTTGTAACTCAAAAATTATCATCCTAAATACCCATTTCACTCTCACCTCAATAAAAATATCATATAACTATATAATTATAAAAACATAGTAATCATAGCAGTTGGTGTAGCTTATAGAGGGAATAACACTCATTTGGATCATGTTATATTGTGGATCACAACCGGGGTACTATCTATACATGTATAATCCCTTACAACCCATGATGTCTTTGAAATGTAACCTAAACTTATTAGATATCCCCTCTATGTGAAGCCCTAACATAGAGGGAATTTTATGCTCTTTCCATATTGAAGGAAATAATTCTTAAGGAATAAATAATTTGGTATAACGTGCCGAATAAATTATATTCCCATAATGATAACTCAAATTCTTCACCTCATGGTGGTCTCATGGACTATATTCCCCATAAAACCATAATCATAACAGATTAGTCAAAAATAAATTAAATTTTTCACATGACCACACCGAACTCATTACCCAATTATAATGTCAATCTCTAATACACTCGTTTCTACTTTATAACACATCATTATGACATAAGAACACATTTCATATGACCCATACTAGGGTCCCATCCCACATAACCCATAAAAGGGATCTCATTCCAATCATCTGGGGGAAACCCTTCTCATCACTCTAAACCATGACAAAGAGGTCTTCTCACAGTCACTGGATTAATTAATACCATTTATAAGCTTAAATGTGGTGGTATAATTCATTTGGGAGATATAAATCCATCCCTCCCATCATTTTTATACCTAATCTAACCTAACTAACCATACTATCGCGGAAAACCAGATAAATGATATCCAAAACACATCTAAATTCTAACGACCTATCTTAGGCCCCTCATTCACTCAGATATAAACCTCTCCCCATTTCCGATCATGAATTTGGGTGGTGTAAATTTACCTTCTATGTAGTGGAGCAATAAAAAAATTCCCAAGAGCCTCAAAAACACTTAATTCCATCCCTTAGGGAATTATAAATTTCTATTTAATTATCTATGCCCAAATACCCTTGAACGTATTCATAATTATACCTAATCATGTATATGGTTATATATAATATGGACCTCCAACAACAATATAGATTTATAATTTAATGTCAAGACCTACCCAACCTTGACAAAACTCATGCCAAATCTCATTTATTCCAAAATACCATATCTCATTCAATACATATCAAAAATAAATTTTATAAATTTATAATAAATTAAAGAATTAGGTACTTTTTTCATAATAATCACAAAAGCACTAATCAATCCCGTGAAACTGAAATTATGAAACATCATTAGTGTAAAGTGCATAGCTATCCCTTGATAGATAATTGATAAAAAACAACATCAAAATAAATATAATTCATTTCCAATTTGACAAATAATATTGTAAAAATCACTGAAACCTAGAGAAAAACATTCCATCATTGAAATAGTGAGTGATAAAAAGCATTAATTATCCCTTAGTATCCTCTACCCAGCATATCAAAAATCTCCATGATCCAATATGATTCCACCAAGCATTACTATAATAGTAACCTAATACCTATACAATAATATCACCAAAACAATAATAAACTATAAAGATAAGAACGAAGTAAAATAACAGTGGTCATTCCACAAATCAATTCACCCAAGGCATGTGATTTTCTATGGTATAAATTGGGGCTTCAAGGGGTTACTGAAGGGTTAAGTTGGATGGATTTCCTACAAAAATGGTCTTCCCAATCCCATCCCCATTAAATAAAAAATGTGTCCCAACTATGAAATGATTATCGATCCACTGTTAATAACACCCATGGGCCAAACTAGTGATATAATTTCATGAATTTAGTTTTTTACTATATATTAGGGGGAAATTTATTTATTTTTATTTTTTGTATTTATTAATTACATGATTAAAAAAAGGTATAAATGATATTAATTCATATTATTTTTAAAAAATACTAATGATTTATTTGAAAATTCACCATTATGGAGTGTTTAAAAGGAACTACATTAACTCATTTTGGTTAAATTATGGTATTAAAAATAAATATTCTTCCCCTAAAAGACCGTAAAATAATTATCATATTGAATTTATGTATTATAAATTGAATTAAATTTATAAAATATTGTTATACGATATTACATTTCCTAATAATCTTTTAGATGAAGCTGTTAACACAACCTTTTATGTTAAAAATAGAATTCTAATAGAATTTATGTTAATGAAAATACCCTATGAGTTATATAATATATGAATGTAAAAATGTTATATATTTAAATGTTTTTGGATGTAGGTTTTACATCTTCAACATCGTAGATAATCATTGTAAATTTGATTCAATGTTCTATAAATGAATTATTATTGATTATTATACTAATTTAAATTCTTATAGTGTTCTCAATATAAAATCCTAGATATTGATAAATCAACACATCTAATGATTAATGAATTTAATCCTTATACTTGTAAGAAAATTTTCATTAATGATCATGAAGATTTATTTCACAACACTATAATTGATACATTTTCTAACACTAAAAGGGATGATGATGGTGATATTTTTCATATGAAATGCTATCCTAAATATTTAGAGATGATTAAACCCACGTTTTACACACCTAGATAACATGGAAACTTAAAAACTATCCTTTGTAAACAATAATTAGTGGATTAAATTGAGTTTTTAGGACAAGAAAAAGAGCTAGAATATAGATGTGTTTTCATCTCTGTATAATTGATTGAACCTAAAACCCAAAGAGGAACCACAGTGTAATGAAATTTTAATTTTATCTTTGCAATAATTCATAAATTAATTTAAAGGGTAAAATTTTAAAAATTAATCAGGAATCCATTAGATTACACCATTGTAGGAACTAAGGGGGATATAGAAATAATCAAGACGATCAAGGTGTGATCACTAGGAATAATGATAGATTGGTGTATAAAGGTTATAATCATGAGTAATGGATTGATTATGAAGATACCATTTAATATTTTTCATGGTAATAAACCATTATAGTTATATTTTATTTAATTTATCATATTATTTTAATTTTTTCTAGATGGGTATTAGTTTTTTGATTGTTTTCTTGTAGATTAAGTTTATGTTGAACAAAATCTTAGTATTAAAAATCCATTTTTTCAATACTATTTCTAAATGAAAAAAGTTTATATAACCTTAAATAGTAACGGAGTTCTTAGGGTGAGATACATGGTTATTTCATTTTATCAAATGTTTTTTATATAGGCCTTAAAGATTCTATGTTTTTAGGAAATCATTACCTCTATTTTCCTTTTTAAGAAAAATATATGATACAGATATGTTTTTGTGTTCATGAAACAAAAAATTATGTAAAAAATTTTAAAAAATAATGAAACCAGAGTTCAAAATGATCATAATGGATGAGTTTAACTTTTTCCTCAGTTTTTAAATATTTTCAAAATATGTGGGGAATATTTTAAAATGAAACATGTATATCCAAGACAAGATAAAACATTTTGGGATAGAAAAAGTTAAATCGTATACAACTCCTATGAATATTACATTAACCATTATTTGGATAATGATAGAAAATTCATGGTTAGTTATTTTAATATAGGTATATTTTTGATCTTTTTATATCTTACTACCAGAAGAAAATATATAATGTTTATTCTATGAATATGTGATATATTTAATTAAAATCCTTATGAATATCATTTGAATTACACCAAAAGTAATATGAGGTATCCTGAATGTTTAGATTTGTTATCTTTTGTTTCCTAATACCACTAGTTCTATTTTAATTTTCTATTATTATATTGACTTTGGGGTTGAATACTATATAGGAAGTGAACTAATGGAACCTATCATTACAAGGTTAAATTTTTGGTTTCCTATTATAATAATATATAACATGTTGTTTAATTATCTACTACTAAATTTGGGTTTATAGTAGATGTTAGTAGTTACGCCAAACCATTTTAGAGAAAACACACATTAAAGGATTTTGGATTCATTTTGGAATATTTTCCTATTATATATAATAACACTATCCCTAACAACTTTAATAAGAATCTTATAAACTATTATATAACTAGGGACATTGATATTAATCCTTGTATATTTTTAGATCATTTCCAAAAAGATAATATATATCTATTTTTATTGATATAGAACATCAGTCAGAAAATATATTCTATAATACCCTTCATTCTGATCATTTTTATTTAATAATATTTGATTTTCATAATTTAAGTCTCTTTATAATAATTTTTGTTGAATTTTTTAAACCATTTTAAGATTTGTTTACTTAAGTGATTAATATTACATAATAATTTAGTATTGTTATTTATAAAATTTTTTGTATTATTTGATATAATACAAAATATTAATATGAAATGTTTTTTAAGACATAATATCAGTTCTCTGGTACAAATTCTCGATATATTGACAGGAAATATTAATCATTTGGTATTTAATTTAAATTTCAGAGGACATAAATTTAAATTTTTTTTGTAATTTCAATTTTAAATAAATTTTTTATATTTATTTTTACATGTCAATTTATTATTATGAGTTGTTGGAATTTTTTCTTTTTTATCTACAATTTAAAATTTTGATCATTTGGCCTAAAATATCCTATTTAACTAATCTCGCGTAATTAAAATTCTGATTCCTAAACCTAAAATATTAAATATTTGAATCACATCGATCACCAGTAAGAAAAAGAGGATTGATGTTGAGTCATCATCATTTAATTCTTAGAGAGTTGTGGTCAGTATTTTAGAATGAATGATTCTTTTGAGAGTTTGGGTTAACTAAAGTCTCAATCTTTTCAAATATTAATGGAAGAGTTTTAACTCTTACTTCTACTATGTTTGATATTTCATTTCATTACCATTATGATATATTATTAATTTTTATTAAATCTAAAGTAATTGATAAAGAAGATATTCCTGTAGATATTCTGTATTGTTTATTTATAAAAACATCAATACTTAAGATACAAAAAATAAATTGGGAAACTTAGATAAATGTTAATAAAAATGAATTTTGACTTCACTGGACCAAAGGGATAGAGATTTATAAGATCACATTTGGACAAGATTAAAACTGATATTGGGTGAATAAGTGTTAATATAATTTTCTCCAAATTTATCCTTTTATATTTTTCAACTACTCAATTATTTAGTTTTTAAATCTCTCTATTTATCAATGTCACATTTTCTCTCCATTGGTGGGAAAGCATATATGGTAGGAAGGAAATACACAACAACAAAACCATGTTTGTTACTGAATTTCATCAAAAAAATGGTTGACTACACCCTTGGTGTATCATAGTTTCTAACCCCACATAGAATGATCCCTTATTATTTTCAAGAGGACCTTGATAAATAATTATCCATAGACCCATATAATCACTGTCAAAAATAAAACCTTCTTGAAAGAAAAAACATATATTTCTCTTTCAAATATTAATTATATGGCATTATCCTTATAAATATAGGCTAGTAGTGATAACATAAGTAACTTTTAGGATTAAATAGGATTATATGTTCTTCCTCACCAAGAGAAAATATATATTATACCTCAAATATTTTCAAACTTCTTTAGTAGATGATGTTTGTAGAATGGATAAATAAAATTATCATCTTAGAATGTAATACAACATAGAACAACCAAACTCACTCATTTTTATCTTATTCTATTATTCACAGGAATATTTCCTTGTCACTCTTATTTTGTTGGATATAATGATGATGTTTCATGTCAAATTATTTGAACCACTTTTTTCTTTTGACATAATAAATATATGTAAGGAACATTCAATCGAGCACTATTATAAATTTATCTTTTTCCAAAATCACATATATATATATATCTACTTATAAATATATCCATTAAATTAATATAGATTATAATTTCTTTAACATTTCCACTTTAAATATATTGAAAAATTAGTCTTCAATATCTCCTAAATCCAAAAAAATCATCCATAAAATATCATGGATATTAGTATATTTTATTCCTCATGAAATAAGATTTTTTTCTTCCTCACAGACAACCCCAAAAATATGAACATTTAATTCATATGATATTCCTATATATGTGTGAATCATGAAATAATATGAATTTTTTATGGTTTGGAGATCCTTATTCTAGATCATGGACCTCTATGTGTTGTGTTCTTCTCAAAAATAGTCTGTAGAAATGAAATATGTTCCATTTTCTCTTTATAATAAGTTAGTATGACCTTTACTATGTTGTGGTATTCATTATCATAGAATTTTCCAAACAGTAAGACTAAAATAAGTCTCTTTATTCCTCACCGTGAAGGAAGACACCTAAAATGGTCATCATGAAAACATAAATGACACATCATTTCTCAAAACTAATCATTTCTCTGAAAATTATAATCAAAATATTGTGTTTTTATGTTTCGTTTAATTTCCCATAGGTTGTTCCCATACTCACTATGGTTTTCATTATATAGTGTTTATCAATGTTTCCCTATTTTTCAACTCATCAGATTTCTAATCACCTAAAAAAATTTCCTTCATAGGGTGGAATTCATCATTATGTCATTCTTCCTCCTCCATTACAACTCCATAATTCAACATTCTTTGAAAACTCATCAATGTGGACAAAACATCATATACTCTGGTTATTGGTTAGATATCATTCACTTTTTTTAATCATAATACAACATGAATAAAAACTATATCATAACCTCATAATATTTTTTCTTTAATATAATATCAATATATTGTCTTATTTTATGTTTTATTCAGAATATATACTTATGAAAATCTCACATAAACTCTTTAATACCCTTATGCATCTCATGGTAGACTTTTGGTTACCATTACTTATCACACTCTCAACTATAGATAACTTAAAAAATTTCATAACCCTTATATAAATCATTTAGCATTAAGAATATATTTGTGTAGGTATTTTGATAATCATTAAACATATAATAGGATACCATTACACAGTTCCATATTAAATTGATGTTGCTTCTTCACATCAAATGGGAAATTACTATTCCTTCAAGGTCTTTGAAATTATCGTCCCATCCCTTAACATTTACTATGAGATCAAAACTATTGATAAATTCTAAATTAATAGACAAACATAGAATAGTAATTATAGAACCAATTTTAATTCTCATGGAAGATGGCTTACAAAGGATATGTTTAATCATAATATAACATATCACATTAATTATTAAAATTGAATATGTTTTTCTTAAAAACACAAAACTCAACTAAGTTATACAATTCTATATAATATGCAACACTTCTTAAAACCACAAGTTATGTATAATGGAATATGGTGTTCTCCCACATCGAAATGTTCCAACCCACACATTTGGATGTTATGCACCCTTCATCCATATTCCCTTGTATACTTGCACCAACGTATACAGATTATATGCATTCTCAATGTCATTTTCGGCTAGAACCTTCCAATAAACATAGGTGATAAGAAATATTGGATTTGATTCTTGTCCGGTTGAGTTGGATAAAACTATGAAATTATTTTTAAATATTTAAAGTTTTATAGCCAAAAGAATTGTATTAAATATTAAAAATATTCATCTATAATCTATAAAATTATCCTCTCCTTTTATCTAGGAATTACTTCAAAGACGGTTCTTCCAAAATTTTGTCATATTAGTTTATAATGACCATAATATTTGGTTATTCAACATGTATTCTCAATACATATGAAAACATATACAAATTATTCCATGTTTTAGAACACCATGTTCATTTTTAACATGATTGGGGACTTACAAATAACTTTCAATCCTATATTCTTCTTCTCAATATTCTTCAAAACTCCAAATTAATTCCATGAAACAATTCATATTCATATTAACAACATGTGACATACCAATATTCCTTTGATAAATTTTTATAAAATAATATAATAGAAACACAATGTGTGTTCAATAACCCCCACCATTCCATTTGTTATCAACACCAATGCTATAAAATAGTATTTCAATATGTTTTTTCATTTTTTAAATATCCCTTTTTTCTCATTGAAATCTTTTATTTTCTTCTCTCCCCTTATTAAAAATAAATATAAAGGAGATGGGAGAGGATGGTAAAACCTTATACTTAAGAAATATGTCATAAATCATACCTTTCAAAGTCAGCGTGACCCATGGTCAGTACAGAAAAATTGTGGGTTTGATTTAAACAACTAATTTGAACAGTTATTAATTAAAAAATGATACTAATTGATATAGATTATCACCATGAATCATTAATGGATAGTTAATATATCATGAGGATGCTACCTATTAATTATAATTAATAAATATTTTTTATTTGATTAATAACTTATGTTCTTATACTCATCTCAAAACACGAGTTAAAAATATTCAAATATATATGAGGTTTTTAAATATCTTCTCTGAGGTATCATATTATTTCATCAATTAATTCCACTAAATACACCATTTTTTAACATTAAAATCAAAATTGATACTTGAGAATCCAAGGATGAGGGATTACTAAAAAAAATCTTTCAATTTTTTTTTCAAGAACCTTTTAAAATTTATTTTTATATTTTGTGTAATCATTTTTCAGATTCATTATAATACATATTGATAAATCATGCCATGATAGTAACTTTTTTGAAATAAATATTTTGTTATTTTAGATTATATTTCTTTATTTGTTATCCATTGGAGAATATACATTATCTTAAATTCCATATAATGTATGCAAAAAAATTTAATAATAACATTTGGGGATAAAGTGAATTCACTTTTAATTCTTCAGAATGTGAAAATGAATGACAATATATTATCAACCATTATACTGTTTCTTTTTTAGATCCATGTTCATGAAGATCCTTCAAGATGGACTTTATGAAACATAGACTTGTGTTATTTGGAATCAAGAATTCTTTTTCTCATGTCTTTGTGTGAGATTTTCTCATAAGATATCAATGCATAACAGTCACATTGTTATTTCTTCAAATTCATTAGGATTATTTCTTGGATCTGTGTTATCGTAAATAAATCCTTCAAATTATGTCCAACTTGTTTTCACCTCCCACACAATTCACATGCGGTTCATGTTTTTCATATTTTTATAACTATACATGAAAATAGAATTATTTATCTTCATGTGGTGTCATCTATTTTACATTAACACATGAATTCTCTTATTATTTCTCATTTTTTTTATTTTTCCAACTGTCTGGCCATATTAATAAACATTATTTGTAAAATGACTTATTTTTTATGGAATAACCACTTGTCTTCTCTGGAGTTCTTCATTCTACTTCGGTTCCTTTTTTCTTCTAATATAAAAATTTATCATTGTGTTTTGTATTTTTTCTAATAAAACATAAATTAGTGGATTTTTTGTTAGATTCCATAGTGCATATTCTAGTTTGGAAAAAGAACCACCATGGTATTCATCAAATATAACTACACTTTGAATTCTTTACCCTAGATTGAATATGATCCTTCGTATTCTTGTAGTTTAATGTTTACATATAATTCCCTTGAAGCATCATTATAATATTATTGTTTTAAACTAAATCCATCTTCTTCCCAAGGATGAAACGCCTCTTTTTATTAGATTTGGTGGTTGTATTTATTCAATTAATTTGATTCATACTTAGTTATACATGAACCATTATGGAGACCACTAAAATTAAATATACAAAGAAGATCGCTATTTGCTTAAAAAGAAGATTGATATATTTATCCTCTTAATATTTTTATTTGTCTTCCAATTATATTTCCTCCCCATTAGAATGGACTCCAATTTTATTCATATGGTTTAAAAATTATGGAAAACCTATTTAAATGTGCCTAAACTTGATGAAACACTATCATTGACCAAAAATATTGGTTTCCTTTTACAAACTAAATACTATATTGATATTTCAAAATTTATATCATGTTATTTTTTCACATTTAGCTTTGTTGGATGTGCTTCTCATGGGAAACCACTCCTTATATAAATTCTTCCAAGAACTGTGGATATAAAGGTCAGTTTCCCAACATTTTAACTCATATATATTTGTTTATATTTTGAATTTAGACTGAAATTTATATGAAAAGAAATTTTTCACAATTATTATTGTCAACTATGAATAGTACCTTATCATTAAATCATATTCAGAATTTATCTCAAAATTACATTAAGAATCTATCTCTACACTATAATGGTATTTTAGTGTAAGAATATTCCTTATAGAAAATTTTAGAATCAACTCTCTTTTGATCATGTTGTGAAAACGATTATTGGACTAATTCCAGGTTCTTCGAATTAACATAATGTTCAAATAATTCATTGTTCATTACATTTCTACCATACATAAATTTTCTTATTTTGGTCATCACATTCATTTTTAACTCTTTAATTTTAACATCATTTATTTTGTTCTTATCTTATAACATATTGTCAAGTTTTCTAATATTATTAATTTTATTTATAGTTGAATAATCATTAACTCAATGTGTGACATTTTATTACACTATTTCATCATGTAAATTTTTTCCAAAAAAAGTTGATAAAATAATATTTTTCAGGATTTATTAAGTCCAATAATTTATAACTGGAAATAATGTTTATTCTAGAAACAAATTTTTTTCATATCTAGAATTACACTATTCAGTGAGATCTGCATACAACAATACCTTATGTTTCAATGATATATATCATTTCATATCTTTGTCTTTTAAGTGGGTGATTTTCATCCTAGAATAATATGAATAGTTATCATTCCTTATTTTTCTTATCTCTTCCTCTAAAAAATATTAACACATATTTTTGGTTAACTAATTTTCATCATAAGAATGATTTGACCCTTCTGAGGCTCAACTATTTTCAAACCCCTTAGTAGTTACTATAAATATATAATCTTACTAATTGATGAAAGATAATTTTTTGATATGATTACAAAATTGGAAAACATCTTCCTATTCTCCATTTAATAAGAGTGTATCGTTAATAATTTTTCATAAACCCTTCTTCCTTTTGTTTTTTTATTCATAGAAGAAATGACATTTAGATTAGTCATTTATAAAAATCCTATGAGTTTTCATTCCTTGTTGAATATGGAAGATAAAATTAAAAAACATTGAGATAATATAGACTGAAATTGTAATAATTAATAGTGATTTCATTCGAATTGATAGGGTCTCTTTGGGACCTTCCTATCATTGATATGTGAGTAGAATAAATTTTGTATTCTTTTAAAGAAATTCATATTGTATTCCTTTTGTCCTTATCACTTTTTTAGTAAGAATATCTCCCTATATATATCATAATATATCTCAACCATGATTAAAATTCATATATGGTGGGAAGTAAAGAAAAAAACAAGTCACAGGAGTATGTTAATGAGGTTCATGTCTAAGATGGTTCAATACATTCCTAGATTGTCATAGTTTTTATAAAACACACGCATGTACCTTAATATTACCAAACTGAACATAGGAAATGGAATAACCATAGAAACGTAAAAGTACTAGAACAATCCAGAATTTCATTCATAAACCACCATCAAATTATCTTATAATGATTTTGCGTTTCAAAAAAACCCTGTGAGTAATGGCTAGTAGTGATAAAAAATGATTCTTCTATTATTAAATAAATATGAATTTCTTCCTCACATGTAGTAATTGTGTGGGATTCTGGAATTCATTTCATACTTTAACCACATATAGACGATTTAAGATTGATAAATCAACTTCTCATCATTGAATTTCATCTATAAGATCACAAACAAACCCACACATCCTTTTCATATATATCAGTAATCAAAAATATCACTCGGTTTCTCACTAATTCTTTGGTACGAAGATTCTGTTCTTAAAAACATTATCTACACCTCCTTCTATATTTGAATTTCAAAATATATTTCAAACACATGTAGTTGAGTATTGTTCTTATTTTTTTTGCTTTATTATTATATATATATATTTACTAAAAAAGAGTAAATATAAATTCCATTATATTTTCAAATTTAATATACATATAATTTTTCCATCAATGCCTTTAAATCCCAAAAACTCTTGTTCAAATTTTCATGACCTCTCTTACATTTTATGCTAAATGATAATATACTAATATATTCCATATAAATTTCTCTATTAAATAATCCCTTTTAATTCATTCAATATTTCCATGTATTCATGAATCATTCACATTCATTCTATGTGATATAGTTTGGTGTTCTCCATGAAAGAAATTAATCCTCTTTTTGTTGATATATTCTCAAAATGGTCATATGTAATGGAACATGAATCCTTCCTATCCATTTTAGCTTCCTCAATAGTTAGTGTTGCCTTACTATGGTGTGATATTTATTCTGTTGTAAATTTTCAAATAACAAATGATTTGATGATTCCCATTAATTCTAATAGGAAAGATAATGACCTAAAAACCTCATTACTAGGTCATAAACGAGACACTATATATCATCGGTAAAAAAATTCCAATATTATTCATCACCATAGTGTGATCATTATTCACTCATTATTTTACTTAGGTATATTAAAGACTCCCCCTGACCACCATTATATAGTTGTTTCTATCTTTCCCAATTTTTAAAGTCATTTGGACTATACTCTAATAAAACATTTCCACATCACTTTGAAGTTCATCATGAAGGTATTTTTCTACTTTCATTAATTGACCATAATTAACCATTCTTCAAAGACTCGCCACAATGACCACTACGTCACATCCTCAATTTATTACCTATTCTAATTTCACTCTTCTAAATAATAAAACATCATAAATTATATCTATTTTATAGGCTTGTTATAATTATTCACTAATCACACATAATGTAATGATAATGTTTGATATTTTATTTAGAATCTATATTTTGTATAATAACACTTAAACTCTTCATTTACCTAAAGCATCTCATTTCATACTATGTTAACATTACATATATCTTATGTAGTGGAAAATTATTTTATGAAAATATCCATTACCCATATGTAACTCATTTCAAAATGAGGATATCATTATATAGGTGTCGAGATGACCTATATATTGATCAATAATTACCTTTATCCAATTCCAAATTACCTTAAATTTCTTTTCCACTACACATGATCAATTAATTTTCATTCATGGTATTTGAATGATATTCACAAAATATCACAATTACTATGATATCCAAAGTCAATATAAATTCAACTATAATGTTTGAACATGAATTGGGAAGAGCATAATATATGTATATTCTAGAGGATATTTTATTAAAGATTGTAGGTTGTATAAGGATATCATATACCTTTTAAAATGTGAACATCACATGATTTTTTACCGATCCAATATAAACAATCCATTTGAACGGATACCCTCATATAGGATACATTGCTTCCTAAAACCATATAAAACGTTTTATTGGAGTTGATTCCCTTTATAAAATCATTATTCTGACCCAAAAATGTGGATGTTAAGAACCCTTCACCCACCTATGCTTACAAACATTCATTGACTAATCAATCTATAATGAATCCACTATGTCATTTCTTGCAGGCATATGGATTTAATATTGGTAATCTAGCTATAGTGATCTAATTTCATGGCTATTTGAGATATTTCAATAGTTGGAAAAACATTATTCCAACACTTTAGGATTCTATATCCCAAATAAAAATCATAAATAGTATATATATTTAGTCCGCAACCTCAAAATCATCTTATCATTTTTTATTGAAATTATCATCCCACAGTATATTCCACAATATGATGTACATAATATATAATAACATTTTTATTATGTTCATTACCTGGTAAGCTCTATATATATAAAACAATATAAAAAACATATCTTTTTTGGGAACACCACATTTCTTTTTAATGGGCCTGAGGATTTCCAAACCACTTCCAAGTCATTATTATTCTTCTCAATATGATTACGAAATATAAAATTCATCCAATAAATACAGTAAACACATATTGAAACCACATGGATTTCCTTAAATCCTCTAATCATTATTGATGATAAATATAACACTGACTCAAAATAGGATCAAAAATAGAAATTTGGAGGGTTATTTTTCAAGATATTTATTTTTTATTATTTTTATATAATTATAAAAATATGATTATTCCATGGAATATTTTATGGTACATGAATCTTTTCAACTATGTAAGAGATTATTTAAATTTATATCCTTACAAGTGGTTTCAAACATTTCTGGTTAAAAATAAAGGGTCAGAGATTAATGAGAAAAATCTATTAAAGGTCCTCAACATAACACTATGACCACTGGAGTTATATTTAAGATTTTTTCTGTTTGTAATATGTCATTGAATAAAAGATTTTATTTTAATGATTATATTAAGGAAGTGGAAAATATTATGAATATGAGGAGGCTTAATAATATATCCATGCCACAACTAAGGGGGCTACAATAACACCTAATATACATGAACTAGATAAACATGTCAACCAAGAATATGAATATATTGAAACGAATCTTGTTCTTATGATTAAATATATTCTTATGATATATAAAGAAGAAGAAAATAAAAATTATTATTTTAATATTGAAACTAAAACTTTGATTCATAGTAATAATTCAGCGGATAATAACAATGAGAATATTGGTTTTAAAATCCTAGGATCACATTTCTATTGTTAAATCTGATGAAGTTGAAGATGAGGTTATGGAAAAAATTAAAAAATTGACTAATTTACACGAGTAGGAAGTTGTGAATATAGAAATATATACTGAATAATTAAATGTAACTTCTCAAATAATTTATTGTGAGCTCTAAAGTGAGTTTGAATTGTATTAACATAAAAAATTTTAAGATGAGATTATTCAAATTCATAAGGAAATATAATTTTTCAAAAGAACCAATGTGGTGTAAGATAAATAGATTCCATAACCTACTATTTAAGAGGATATTCTATTGTTTAACAAAAATATAAATAACTTTTTAACAAGTGTATTTTCTAAATTTCAATAGTTATAAGATGAAATTATCGATTTGAAATCTATTATAAATGAGTAAATATATGAGTTTATAATCTAGATGGGGAATTTAGTTTCCATTGATATTTTGTAAGAAGATAAAATCTCTAATGGTTTAAATATTATATTTTTTGACCTGAATGAATTATTAAATACAAATAAAAATGATAAATAATTATTAACATTTTAAGATCAGAAATGATTGTTCCATTATAAATGAGATTAAAGAAGTGGTAAAAGGTCATTCATAAATAATAAAGTTCAATCAACCAACTGAGATGAAGATATTTAAATTAATTAAATATTAATTAATAAAAATCAAATAAAAAATTAATTTCATATTTAATGTGCCAAATATATCTATAAAATTTTTAAAATCACATGAAATTGAAATGTTATGATTCTTTTGAAAATGGGGGAAGATCCCCAAAAATAAATAAAATCAAAAAATCTTTTAATTTTAGGATTTCATGCATTAATTAGTTTTTTATATGAAATGAGTAATTATTTTAAACCATAACTATAAATGTTCAACGTTAGTTCTATGAAATTATTTTTAATTTTATAGATTTTATTTATAAAGTTAAAAATAGATTGATCCAATGTTTTGATCAATTTAAACATTTTACGTATACTGATCAGAACATTTATGTTTCAATTGATAGATAATTTCAAGGTACAAATAGAGAAGTTGATAAAATATTTGAACCATATATTGTAGTAATATGAAATTCCCAATCACAAATCCAAATCTATACTAAATTTTCATGGTATTTTACATTTTGTATTATAATATATTATGAATATAAAAAAATATCTTTGGAATTAATATGAAATTTATTTTTATTCAATTGATCGTACACAGGAATTAGTGACAAAAACGATTTAGAAAATTTATTTCTGTATGATTCTATAGTTTTAAATATTTATCATATAACTCAATTTTATGAGAATAATTCAGTAGTGTTCAGTTATCTTCTAGCATATATTGATAGTTCTAATAATCATTAATGAATTTAGAGATACCAGGAGAAATAGAAAAAAAAATACTGATCATTTTCTATTAAATGATTCAATATATTGAGAGAAAATTTGATGAGATTCTGAAAAAAATAAACATCTTTTGAGTAAAATAATTATTAGTTCTTTATTGACTATTTTGAGAGAGAATATAAGAATGATATATAAAAATTCAACAGATATTTCCTAATGAAAGATGATTAAGTGATAATTGAGTTCAACAATTATAATTTCATCATAAGGTTAGATATTTTTGTAAGATATTTCTAGGAAATTAATGGAAAAACATATGGGGTATAGTTCCTCCCAATAATCTACCAACCATAAGTGATCAATTAGATAAAAAAATTCCCTATAAATATCATATCATAATATATAATTCAATGATAAATTCATTTGAGAGATAAGAGATATATAGCTTTATAATAACCATATAAAATATTATAAAAATTGATCAATCATATCTCTAGTTACACCTAATAAAATATTATGTTCTTCTCTTAACCCATCTTAACTTTCAATTGATTTTTCAGGTGATGTTATGTATACTATGGATATAATTATTTTAATATCAATGAATAATAATGAAAACTTAAAAACTATGAGAAGGTCTTAAAATAAAACTATAGGTATTTGGTGTTCATAAGATATCAATATTTGTTCATAAATACATAAATTATTTATTGAATACTCAAAAACATATTATAATTTACTTATTCCTAAAACTATAGATCCAAAACTACCTGATCCAATAAAAGCATATCCCAATGCTAACATATTTAAATTTTTATAATTTCTAATTGAAACTTTATCATTTATATTTTATTTTATTACTATTCTTTTTACTTAATAATTATAAATGTTGATTTTTTTTCATTTCATTATAGCTTTCAATAAATATTACTTATAATAGTTTGATTATGTTATTACGTTACATATTTTATTTATTTTATGTATGATATCACAAAATAGGGAATAATGAAACCATTAAAACCAAATTTTAATTAATCTATTACTTCCTAAACGATTTTTAAAATTTATTATCTTTAATTTTATGAGTTGTGTGGTCACACAAGGAGGACACTGTTGGACAATTTTAATATTCAATAATAACCTAGATAAATCCTATTTTTTCATCCTCATAAAATCCATTTTTTATGGATGAATTTATTTATGTATGAAAATAGGTCTACATAAGTTTATCAATGTGAAGTTAGATATTTTTTTATCATGTTTTAATTTGTAGAAATTTTGAAGAGTGAATTAGAATTGTTTAATCAGTGAAATAAAATAACACACCCTACATCATATTGATTCATTGCACTTAACAATTGGGATAAAACCTATTACCTAGTTAGACTAAAACAAAAGCTCATTTCCCTACCATCCACCCCTTTTAACTCCACCATATCACTTTTGGGGGAATAGAGGGTACTCTAAACCTGGAATATGAACCATATACAAGGAGGAAAACTACCAAAAAGTTTTAGTAGTTATACTACCTTAATCCTTCTCTTATGCTCACTAGATAACTCATGATACCACATAGAATGCTTGTGAATAACTATTTAATGTACATAATATTCATTTTATTTTGAATATTTTACAAATGAATCATTTTTTATAAATCCTTGAATAATTAATTTTAAAATTCCGAGATTGTTTTTCACTATATGAGAAATTCTTATTTAATGTGTATTAATCTCACACAAATTTAACACAACCTTATAAAACACCCTATAATTATGATTCAAATTTTAAATTTCATGGTTTTATAACTAAATTCATCAAAAATATTTTTTTTTCCATTTTGAGTAATAGATTATCAAAAATGTAATTTGGACATATTAGGCCTCAAATAAATAAATTTTGGGGCAATGAATTTTGGCCCTCCATCCTATAAAACATATAAACATACAATAATTCAATTAAAATTAAGAAACATTTTTAACTGAATATATAGTAATTTAGGAGAAATATTTAATTAAACTATGGAAAAGGATTACTTTATCATCTTTATTATGATCTAGGTGGCCCGATTTTAAGTATAATTTCTAGACCAGATTGTAAGGCCAAGAATGTTAGCCCTATATTTCAACCCCAACACCGTAATGGGTTATCCAAAAAGGGATAAAATTCATATACATATTAGTGGATATATGGGAGAATGAATTTATATTATACAATATAGGCAAATTCTCTAATCATAAAATTCATTCATTCATTTCACATGGTGGGATGCAAGGTGGAATTTATTTTTTGGACAAATGTATAAATTATTAGTTTTCAGGAATACCAAAAGAAACCAATGGTGGTGTGACCATCTCTAATTTTAGTAATAATTTACATGTAATTGTTGTCATAAATTATAAAAATATCATGTTCAATACATACTATATATTACATGACAATATTAAGGCCATAACCTAAAGAGGATTATCTTCATATAGTGTTTATAATTAATTTATTAATAGATATAGAATTATATCAACATTTAATTTCATTTTTCATTGATTATGTATTTGAATAGATGTTATAATATCATCATAACAATATAGTATAAAAGATAAGGATCCCTCTAGAGTTGATCAACCATGTTGCATCCCGAAAAATCCATAAAGTAAAATAAAATACTCCATCATATTTGATAAAGGAAAGAAATACATGGGGGAAATAAAAATTATTGAAAGGATTGAAGAAATCTAATTTTGAAAAGGACACAAACTAGCCAGCGTACTAGATTTAGTGAATTGTTTGGGAAAGGTGCAAACCAAAAAATAAGTGGTTAAAGGAATGGCTATGAAATGATAGCCTGTGATGCATTGGCCACCGAACCAAGGCATTCTCAGAATAGGTGAAAATAGTGTACCAAGGTGCCGCAAACCATGTCATTGGAAAAAATACAGTAGATAAATAAGTCCCTGTGTACCATCCTTACCGATTGAGTAGTTCATAGATGAGTCCAGGATAGAAGTGTCCCATAAACCACATCATTTGTGGTATTGAGGTAGTGATTTTAGCCACTATGAACAGCTTTGTCCCACAAACCTCGATTTACTGAGTTGTCTGTGAGTCAGAAGATCCCTCTATGGGATTTTGAAATAGGTTTTGTGTGCCCATAAATACATCATCTCTGTAACTTTGTAAAAGAACCATCAAGGAAAAATGGAATGGATAGGATTTTCAAAGAACATGGAGTTTATGAATAGAGGACTTCGATGGAAAAAAAATCGACGAAGTAGGGAACCGTGAACAATTTCAAGTAGGTATAAACCCACTTAAACCCATAAAAAGAATGAAAAAAATAATAATCAACTGGTCATGGACCTAATTTAAGACCTAAAAACCATAAGCCCTTCATAGAATATCATCAACTAAACTACAGGCACAATGACCCCCCATCAGGCCAGCGAACCACGTGTTGCATTGCTACATTGACAAGACACTGCACCATATAACACCATGCTATAATGGTAGAACCAAAGACCATATACCCCCTGGTATGTGGTGACTCGCATCCAGGTATTTGTACCACTTTAGTATGTGTATTACCCCTTAAAAAGAATAACAATAAGCTATGTGAGGAAGCCCCCATTACAAATGAGAAAAATGTATGATGAATAGGGTGTCATCGAGTTTTATCCTATCTGGATAAAATATTTTCCACGATTATTGTCACACCCTTTATGACCCCTCTGTATTCTAGTCCATCGACATCAAGCCAAATCCTTTTCTATTACCACCAGAACCATATGATCATACCATCGAGTGTATAATCATTCCCTTCTGAGTCTGTAAACCCGAGGTAAGATAAGAGGAAAAGATAGTTACCAAAAGCAATTCAGGCACTTGGGAAATCCTTAAGTCTATATTCTTGAGGTAACTCGGAGTCCAACCTTTTAATGCTTATGTGAACCTCCCTGTTATAAGGATCAAGGGTAATCATCTTCTTATTCATTCAACTAGGTAGAGTGACAAGTCAAATGGATCATACCTACATTCCCTTTGATCAGTATAAATGATTCTCCCCTTTCCTATAACTCATTTCTGAGAACTCCTCCCCTGGTAATACCCTAGCCTATTTATGGAAGTTTGCACTTTCTTCCCTCACTAGCTCTAATTGTGGTGTGTCCAAAAAGATCACCAAATGTGACTATCTTGGATATCAATAGAGGTGAGGGGATGACACATTCAAACCACATTTCCCTCTCCCGTTGGGATCATAGATGTACCATAATCCAATGTATCCCTCCTCTTTTCCCTCATAGGATAAAGGAAGTGGCATCTTTATTGAATCATTAAAATCATATTGTTCCTCACAACGAGCATGAATCCCACGGGCTTATAGGTCTATAATGATACAACATTAGTAATACCCTGTAATTATCTTTGAGAAGTATGATTACTTATCTAAATTGGATATGTAAGATGCCTATCTAAAGGACCAAGCTCAAGGGGGGTCCTTTACAAGGGTTAAGCCCCAATAATTCCACCCAAAACGGGTCCTATTTTACAGTATAATACCTATCATAAACTGAAATATGAGGGCTTTGATTCCCAGCTAACTGGGATACAAAAAAGCCTCTCTATGGTCCAAACCCAACACCCAAATCAACCTACTATTCACCCAGCCATATCCCTAGTAGGGAAATATCCACCTTAAAGAACATACCTCTATTGATAATCCTGAGAATCTTCAATGTAAATCCCACAACGAATCATGACTAGGAATTCCCTACCAAGAAATCCTTGTGGCACGATGCTAAACTGCATAGATGGCTCCCCATCACATGACCATCAATGGTGATATGTCTGGTTTAGTGCACCAAACTACATGGGTTCTGATTTTTATTATGAGGATTTGTAAGAATCCCATCTTACGGGTTCGATCCTGATATCAATGAAAATTATGTCCTCTTATGATGATGAAAGACTCCAGAGAACTTCATCATAGGGATTAAACTAGGGTTGTCTCCTAAATTCCCAACCCACGCGTATATATGGTTAACCTTGCAACCCAAGGGTAATCCACAAACACAAGATTGGGCCAGAACCAAGGATTTACAAGTATACGAACATTGATAAATCTATAAGAGAGTCCCAAAGTAGACAATAATTCTCCCAAGAAGGGTTTGATGAGACTGACATCCCATCCACCTGACCATTGGAGTCCATAAGTTTCATTGGACAAATCGGCATCCAAAGAGAGCTTTCCTTTGAAAATAAAGTTCATGAATAATTAATAAAAGGTATGTTGGGGGTTTCTGACTCCATGAATAAAACCATTGGATACGTTCTGAGGATATTGTACCAGATGTGAAATCCTTCATAATTAACAACAATGGGTCACTATCTGTTGGGCCATTCCATCAACCCCTGGTATGACAAGAATTGGGTCAAAACATATATGGTGAACCCAACATCAAAAAATAAATAAGGTGGTAGTTTTTTCAAATTATAACTAACAAAATGATATGGAACGTCAAAATATTTTCCCCTATATTCTATGGTGTGAATTGTGTCGAAACAAAATTGGTAAACTAAATGTGAATCCACAACCAAAGTGGCGGGTCACCCCACCTAAAGCCTATTTCCCATTCAAATAGAAGAGGGAAAAGAAAGATCACCAATCATTCAGTTGATCATGAGATGATACCATTATGGGTATTCGTTGTCTATTATTATCACATATATTGATGGATTAATAGATCTCCCATCAATACAAATGGAATCGCAAAAAATTGCTCATACCTATGCGTCATCGTCCATATAGGTGACCATATTCTCGAAGAAATGGACTCTGTCACCAACCGAGTGCCTTCAACACCGAGGTTTCAAATGTGTTAATCATTGAGTACCACCAAATTGGTGCGCTTCCCAGGGAATAGGCCCTAGGGAAGGATCTGCAATTGGATAACACTTGCCAGCTCATGCTTCAGCTGCAACCGGCAATCCAGCATATGATGAATCCACTAGCCATCTCAAATCATATCAGGAGACTACCGCTAGAACACATCATCAAATACCTCACTTATCATAGGGTGATAGATGTGGTCGACACTAGTGACCTCATCTTAGCTACACAGGAACCCCACCCAAGGGCTCCTATCAGAGGAAGTTTCCACCAGCAATGTACGACCCAATATACTCACTCTAAAGAGGATCCCATGCTATGGGAACCTGCTGAAGTTCAATGGACACAAGCACCTTAGTCTTTCCACTAAGAATGAAAAAGAATCATATGTAGTATATTTTCACCCTAGTTCTTGAGGAGGAGGATTTCCACATGAATGTAGTAGAATATAATGGGATGTAATACAATTATTCCCCTCCTACTGAAACTTACCACAAAAATATGGTGCCAATCTACAGTAGGATACATATCTTTGCTCACTCATATGAAGCCCACCATGAAAAATAGTGTGGAACAATTTGATAAAATCCTTATTCATTCTATGTCTCTCCAGTCCCACTATATAGATTGGTATTAAAATTATAGGAAGATGAAAATCTATGACAATATGCAATAATTACATCATCAAAATAGGATGGTAACCAGCTATAAGTAGGTGAAAATTCATGTTGATGCATAAAATTCCCACTATCAAATTATGGTGGAAAATTATGGGAATCCATACAAAACATCCAGTGCATGTGAAGACCAATAGACAAATACGGTGGCAAGAAAACATGAGCACAATCATATTCCAGCAGATGGAAATCAATATCAGGAGATGAATATAGTGAAAAATGAACAGATGAAAATTCCATCTCATCAAAACAAATCCAACTAACCAAATACACTGCAATCCACGGATAAATTATGGTGGAAAAATTAATCCTCTACCCCAAGATACGAGTACCTTCAGTACACACTAAAAAATCATGGAGGACTGGAGAGAGAACAAAATCATCTCTGGCATCAGAATAAGAATTCATACCCATTCCATCCAAATACATATCAGAGCATATCTTGGAAATGATGGAGGATTTCATGCTGATCCAAAACCATATCTTACATACCGGTCAATGCATCATTTTGTCTGTAGAAAAAGTAAGGGGTCAGGCCCATGAACCAATCTCCCCAGGTAGGGTGATTCATCCACCCAATTTGATAATCACTTCGAATTAGACCAGCATCCATTCCTTAATCCATAATGGTCTATTTTTATATTCCATTATAGAAGGAAACGTGGAACAATAAAAAATACCCTTTCTAACTGGGGGACCCTGTTTCAATGTGGTGGTCGACCTAGGGAATGAATATAACCCTAAAAAAACTAAAAATGTTCAAACACATATCCTAGGGACATCGCAAGAACCAATTAGATAGGTATCCATATATGAGGTCCACGACCAACAGTAGGCAACCCCAGTTTCCTATAAGAGTGTACAAAAAATGAAACGTTCCGAAGTCAACTCTAAAAACAAGAGCACATTCATGATTCTAATCCAACGAATGTTTTAGTTCATGACCCCATGAACGATATAAAAGTATAGGATCAAGATCCAATCAATTGATTACAAAATTATGGAAGATAATATATCTATTGTGAAGGACCTCCTTTCAATGTCGTAATTATCAGTTCTTAAGGTCCTCCCTAGAGAACCTATGGTGGCTTACTTTGTGGTCCAGAAATGATCGATCACGAGAGCCTATCTCCTAATGAATCCTAGGGTATCCCTCCCTCTAACCAGATGATTGTACAATATGAATTACCTACATCTTCTTTTGTCTACCCTGATGGTCCTTTCTAGGGTATATGCGTCAAATATGTTTCACCATGTAGTCAAACATAATGTTGGGATGGTGGTACACACTATGATGATAGTCAATACAAATTCCCTCCCCAGAGTGACATTATGTAATGAGATGGTCCTCCACTAATTCTAGTACATCCTGAAGGCCCTCCCAAAAATTTATAGTACATATAATCTCCCGATAGTGAGAGATATGATGGTAGCCCTCACCATAATAATGGTCATTGTGAAATTCCTCCCCTCAATGATGAAAAGTTGCAAGAAGGTTCTCCCCTTACTATGGTCCACCCTGGTGGTCCTCTCTATGGGAATAAAACACATATGTTCTCTCTACAGTGGGACACTAAGACATGATGGTAGTCCTCACCATCATGGCACCGACTGTGAAGGTCCTCCCCATTGTTAAAATTTACACTAGTGAGAAGGTCCACTCGTCATTGGGTAAAATGTGAGAAATCCCTCACATGAAGAGGTGATCAAAAAAATGGAGTACACCATGTGGGATAATTTATCCTTTATAGGAGATATCCTTTCTCTACTAGAGGATAGAATAGGGCCATTCTCATCTTCCGTGACACCCTCATACCAATCACATCTCAACGAGATTCCTTCTAACCTCACTGCTTGGAACAAAATCATTAAGGAGCAGTCAAACGGGTCAGATCAATAAAAAGAGACCCTAGTGGAACAACAACAAAATATGTATTTTGTGATAATGTAACTATCTAGTGGTAACATAACAATTATGTATTGGACTATGACCACTTCTCATTAAAACATACCAAGTAAGTTTTTAGAAGAATATATTCATTACAATATCCTCAATGTCTGGATGAATCTTTACCATTTAAAGGCCAAATTGCTTCCCAATGACGGGTATGTAGACCATGTTAGTGTCATGGAGGAACTTCCCCATCATATTGACCTATAATCCCTCCCATCTTCGTGGATTCCACATTCATAATTTTGAAAGAAGGACCATGGGATGGGCTGTCTCCATGAGATGCACATGTTGTGATGCCTTATCAGTGACACCTCGTCTGGTGTTCATATCTGGGGATGGGGAGAACATGGAGCTCTACAATTCACCATACATCCCATCCAACAGATACAACTATAAGGGGAAACCTAAAATTTCATCATCCCCATAATTAAATCAAATTAAGACATTGTTCAAGAAATTTGGAACGCTCGACAAGAACCGGCGTTGAGTAAGTCTCGGAAGCATCAGGCCCAACGAGAGCAAGCCATCGAGAAGCTCCTAATCCAGGACATTGGTAATATCCAACAGGCCTCCCATCTAAGGAATTAGAATCAAAGATCACTAATCATGTCCTAGGAAAAAATTAATTCATGTTTAGACCCGACTCTATATCCAACTCACACCCGCATGGGAAATCCTGAGATTGAGAATGTAGAAATAATATCAGTAGCTTCCACAATACAAGACCAGCCCTACCCCATATGGAATGGGAAAATTTTGAAACAAAATTCACCCATAAGGCCAAAATAATCATGAATTGGAACATCAACCAATGAGTGAGAGCAAACCCACCTCTTAGGGATGGGGGAAACCCGAACTCATAGGGCTGGGAGCATTTTTACCTCAAATTCCTACCTAGTTGATGTCTTTCTTCACTCATATGGGAGAAAAATTTAGATAGGGGTCACCCATTCCATCTCGTCTCAAGACACATGTCCCTCAGGATGAATGCATACTGCAAAGTCATATCAGGGCTCCCTTCGAGTCACACTTCTCCATGAAACCCAAAGAGTATTTCAGAATGGTCGGAGAAGATCCAAAAAATGAAATAAGAAGTTCTCCTACCATTCATCATGTGTTACCACACGCCCAGTGTGGTAGGAATTAGTAAATGTTGTAGACATCAGCCCCATCGACCTTTTTGAAAATAATATAAATAATGAGGAAATTGTAGAAGAGCGTACCCTCCTAGAGTCGGATCATACAAATCCCAGAAGGGTGCACACCAATAACCAAATAGTTTCCTGAAATCTTGGTGCCCCTACAGTCAATCCACCACCACCTCCAAAGTGAATTCCCAACAAGAAGTGGAATAAGAATGAGGTCCATAACCCACATCATCATCCTTGTGGAAATGATTCTCCCATCCTTGAGAATAGATTCACTCACCTTGAGGAAGAAATGAAATTGTTATGGTTAATCAATGCTACAATGCTAAGAGAATGCTATCCTATTGGGTATATTTCTTATATGGATCGTCAGCACACACTTCCATTAGATGTACCTCTTCCTTATGGAGTCATCCCGACAAAAAGAGAATGGATGGAGAGCTCATTTAAGGAAGTTCCAAGACAATTAGTCTACCTAAACCCAATCATAGAAGGATATAAAGACTTTCCTCCATTGGGGAGGAAACCAGAAAAGATTTAGGAAAATCCCTAGAAGATGACCCCGGGTGAGTATCCACCTCAAGTTCAAGCAGTGTCGGCACATCCAATCATGCCCCCTACTATACCCGCTCATGCTCAGGTCCAATAAGACATGCATCAAGGGATCCATAATACCATCAATGTTTTGAAAATATAAATGGAAGAATGGATGGATGACACACTCAAATACATCTAGAATAAACAAATTTACTCTGACTAAGTGAGAAACTTACCTCCTCCCCCAAATTTTATGAATCCTGTATTTCTAGTGTTCAATGGATCTAGGGACCTAGATGATCATGTAATGCACTACTCTTACAATTGTTATCCAACAATGGGATCCCCAAGGAAACAATAAACAATTAATCTTAGATGCTTTGTGTGAAACCTTCAAGGTTCATCCTTCGTTTGGTACACACCAGTTTACAAGCTAACTCAATAACAGGATGGCAAGATCTCTGATGCCATTTCCTATTCCAGTTCAGCTCAACGTTTCCAAAAACAACAGTTAGTGGCATCATGATCTAAAAAAACAAGTGAATGAGAAAGTCTCCAACTTCATTACATGATGTAAATATCTGACATACACCTTGAACCGACCAATACCCCAATATGATATGTTGTCCAAGTGCATTAATAATCTCTATGATGAGAAGATAACACCACTTATTAAAGTAAAATATACATCAAGGTTCCAGGACATCTCTGCCATTACTCAAAGTATAGGATATTACTTGTAACAGACTAATTCATGTCCTTGTTATCCCTATCTACCCTTGTAAAAATAACAATGAGATCTTAACCATCTTTGGTCATGCTTAATCCACCCCTGCACGAGCTCTATCTCCAAGCCCCCACCAAACAGCGTAGGGACCCATGGACATCAGCAGCCAAAATCGCATCAGTAATATGAGTGATGGGGAGTGAAAATAAATTATTTGAATGAATTATGAAATAAAGTGTACTTGTTTTGACATGATCATGTCTGTGGCAACATCATAGTAGCCATGAATTGAAACGTACTTTGGTTACCATATCCCAAAAGGAATGATGAATTATTTCTTGATGATCGACCAGATTACAGTCCCTTCAACCAGATATTGGGGAACAACGTTCAAGAGTTCTTTGTCTTCAAGGAACTCCTACAATTAATGATATATTATAGATAGGTCAAGGTGGGACCACCACCAGTGCATGTGGTGTATGTCTCCACCACCGATCTGGATGAAGAATGGGATTGGAAAAAAGTTCTCAAAAAAATAAATTATATGTTTGATAGTTGGATGACTTAGAAAACATTCATCCAAGATCATGGAATCCTCTATGAAATGTTGATGAAGCAAATTATGCCTTCAACAGCTCTTGATGCATCACAGTCATCATCCGCAGCCTCACAATTCTCCATGGGGAAGCCACGAAAAAATGTTTGGTTAGAAGGGAGAAAAGAAATTGAATGGAGATGAACTTTCCCAAAAAATAATGTTTTATTTGACACTATCATTTTTGTGCCATCAAATATGATAACACAAGAACTGACCCACCAAATGGAATAAGGGGAACCACCCCTCCAAATGGAGAAATAGGAATGACTTACCAAATGATACAGTAAGAACTACCCCACAAAATTACACAATGTGAACTAAACCACAAAAAGGTACAATTGGAACCACCCCAACAAATGGAAAAAATATAAATTCCCCACCAAAAACACCACTTACGAATGATGATATGGAAAAATCATCATTAAAGAGAAGATGATTTTTGGATTTATCAATGTAATACACTTCATAGATCCCTTATCACATGATGAATATGGTTATCAACCACAATTCCATGCACATAGTTGGGGGTTGGATGATGAAACTATAGAATATAAAGATATTAGGGAGATGCATCCGTTCCATAAATTAAGCTTATGGTTGCACCACCTATGGAACTATCATGGTGGCACAAACACATGCATGGATCCTCCACAAGTTTCAATAGGGATAGTAAAATTATCATGTGCCCACAAGAATCCATCAATATCTAATTCTTCTAAAATACCTGTCAGAGGAAAAATATATGACTAGTTTTCCTTATTGGGAAAGGATTCATGCCTGAACAAATCCATAAAGGACGAATGCTCCTTCAGCTCGAACCCCAAATGGACAACCTGGGTCCATCAAATACTCGATCCCTTAAAGCATCTATGAAATAAAAACCCCAAGATAGTAAGCACCATCCATTCGACCATAAATACGATATTATGAAGTATCTAGCTTTAGTACCCACTATAATTTTGATCATGGATACACAGAATCTATCAAAAGATCTCATGGAAGCCCTCGTCAAAGCTTTGCGGGTTTCCCACCATTTTTAATACTAGGTAGGTGTCACTGAAGTCTACTTAACTGATACTAATATGGTGAAATGTGATTTAGTTATCTTCTTTATGAACCATGTTGAATATTCCACCATGAAATGACTCATAAAACCCTTATATGTGTATGGAACAATTAATGGTGTCAATATCTGAAAAGACCTCATCGACAATGGCTCTCTAGTTAATCTCCTTCCACTATAGACACATCATCGACTAGGCTACACTTATAATTATTTGATTCCATAAACTACAACTCTTTTGGTATATGATAAAATAAAACAGATGCTATTTGGAAAAATAATTCTTGAAACCCAGTTTGGTGACCTCGTAGCTCACCCAGAATATCTTGTGGTTTGAAATAATATGGCCTTTAACACCCTTTTAGGGAGGACCTGGCTGCATCAACATGAAATAATCCCCTCTTCATACCATCAATTCCAAAAATATATATTGAAAAGATATTTTAGGACACTACACGCTGATAATTATACATTTAATATCTATGAGTCACACTATATTAATGCGGGGTTCTGTGAACCAAAGGGGAAACAACCCTCGTCTGATGAAATTGATTGGGTTGCAACCCCAAATGGTTGGGAAATGGTTCCCACTGATCATCTCATGTAGCTCTGGGAGGAATATTTTCTGCTTTCCAGTCATATTGAGGGACCAATTCCAAATTCAGATGCATATTCAATATCCCTCATGATTTCAGTTATGACTGTAGAGCATGATAACGTAGAAAGGAACATTGACTCTCGAGATAATAGGTAATGTTTAGATAAAATTTCCCCCAAAATTTCACTAAAATCCTAGGAAATCCTAGTCTCATCCACTGATGTAGGAGGAATTATCTCATCTATCAAATAAGAAAATAAACTCTCTTAACCCTCATTATGTCTTCTCCGATGAAGCGTATGTAGATTGTCGAGACAAAATAGGTGGCTTCAGCTCCCGGATTCCAAATGAATAACTCTTCCTTCAACTATGGAATGCTCATCTCATGAATTGTTTCCCCATTAAAATATTAATAGAACGATGTTGAGGATATAGAGGAGGAAGAATAGGAGGACCTGAGGGATGCCAATCCAGTATTTGAGGAAGACATCTCTACCATCAATGATGAACTCAGGGAAATCAACTTGGGTACAGAAAAAAAAACCATGAACCACTTTTATTAGTGTGACCATTACTTTTTAATATTAAGAGGTTTATGCCTCTTTCCTAAGGAAGAATCAAGATATTTCTTCCTAGAATTATAGAAATGTTTCGTGGCTTGGTCTTGATGTGGTCACTCACCACCTAGGCCTACCGAAAGAGAACGATGACTATATGCAAGCTCCCAAAAGGACCCACCTGACCCATACTACCAATTTAGATGATGATTTAGAACAGATAATCTTATATAACATCATTTGGGAGGTTTAATATCCGATATAGCTATAAAAATTCATCCACATCAATAAGAAGAAAGTGCAGATCGGGTTCTATATCCACCTTATTACCTTAACTGGAACTACCCAAAAGATGACTTCCTAGTCCCAATCATAGAATTGTTAATCGATTCAACTACTCGATATGAGGCTCTCTTAATCATGAATGGTTATTCAGTGTATAAAAATATTATAATGGCCCAACATGATGAATAATACACCACCTTCAATAATCCCGAGGGAGTGTTTTTATACAAGGTGATTCATTTCAGTTCGGAAAATGTCAGCACCATATATCAACGTACCATGCACTGCATGATTTGAACCCTTCCTAGGAATGGTTGTCAAATTATATGATGATATGGTGGTCAAATAAAGACAATTCTTGAACCATCTACCATATAATGAAATAGTATTCAGTATACTATGACAAAAAAGTCTAAAAATGAACTCCCTAAAATGTTATTTTGGTGTTACTTAAGGGAAATTCCGTGTCTTAGTCATACGCCATAGTGGAATCGATGTAGACCATGAAAAGAAAACGAAAATATTTGTAATTTTATCTCCTCTAAACTTCACTATGTTGAGAGGACTTCAAGGAAACTTGGATTACATTCAACACTTCATAACCAACATTGCATGAAAATGTTTTCCCATCACCATGTTGAGGAAGAAAGGGGTAAAATATCAATGGATTGATGATTTTTTAGGAATAGTTACACAATCTCCAAAAATATCTTATGATTCCACTAGTGCTAATGCTTCACATCGAAGGAAGACCACTCATTCTATATGTAATCACCTTGGTGGAATCCATAGTCACCTTCCTCGCCCAAAAGAATTATTAAGATAGCATGAATAGTCTTTATTATTTCAAGTGAACCATGATTGATTCTCAGACTCTATATTGAAATATATAGAAGAGTTTCATGGCCTTAATTATTGTAGTATATACATGAAGGTGTTATCTGTTGCACCATGTGGTCCAATTTCTTTCTCGAAGAATCCAGCTCAAGTACATTCTAAGTCATCCAATGATAACTGGACACCATTCCTAGTGGGATGTCATCCTATAGTAGTTCGATATATGGTTCATACCATTGTAGTATTTCAAAGGATAGGAATTAACAGATATCCTGGAAGACCATCCCTCAATATAGGTGGCCACAATAAGTAATGAGTTACCTGATGAGGATATTTTCTCAATTCAAGAGAACAACCAACTATGGGAAATCCATTTCCGAGGTGCATCCAAAATCCTGATAAGTAAAATAATGGAAGACCCCAAAATTCAATAATGTGGGGTTGGGATTCATAAATTATCCCCAAAAAAATTAATTCCATCCTTATTACTTCCTACTATCAGAGGCATTCACAAACAATGATGTAAAATATCAGGCCCTGATCGCAACCCTAGAACTAGCACTATAGGTAGAAGCTTAAAACCAGATGATGAAAGTTTACTCCGAACTACTCATCAAGCAAGTCTATGGTGACTATGATATCTAGAAAGAGGATCTGATCCCTTTGGTTAACCATGTTCATGAAATGATGGAAGAATTTCCATCAGACCAGACATTGACTTATGTCCCCTTGGTCACAAAATGAGTAAGCTGTTGTGTTTCAAAAATGAAACCATAACTCTAGCAGTCCCAGATTAGAATGAAAATGTCATAAGAATTGCTTGTGGCCAGATGGTTTTACCATATGTTCAATCCATGAATGAATAAATAAATTAGATCATTCCCTTATCCGAGTCACACGGTCGTACCACCAGCTAGATTCCCCCCATTGTAGACTACCATCCAAGTGGGGAACTCCCACTAGATAGGGTAGAAAGGGAACAAATATGAAGATGAGCAGTCAATTTCATGTTGAACGATGGAAAAAACTTGAAAAACATCATTTATAAGAGAGGCCATGATGGAGTCCTCTTTGGTGCATTGATGGAGAAGAAACGGCTTCCATAATTAAAGAAGTGTGTGACATAACATGTGGGGTACACCAATAAGCATCTAATCTCTCTCATCAAATTTTATGGCTTGGGTAATATTGGCCCACCATGATGCAGGATTATGTTGATTTCACCAGAAAGTTCTATTCCTTCTAATTCCATACCAATTTCATCCATCGGACCCTAGAGCTTCTTCACATAGAAAAGTACTCCTATCCATTCTCTATATGGGTAATGGACATCAAGGGACCATATCATCCCACCATCGCCAGAAAATTCAAGTTTATTATCACAACAAGTGAATTCTTTTTCCAAATGAACAGAAGTTGCACCCCGTAATGAAGTCACAGAAAAAACATCATCCGCATTGTGAAAGCCAATATCATCACAATGTTATGTGACCCACATACAATACCGACGGACAAAAACACTAATTTCTTCTCTATTGAGTTGGGAAAACTCTACCATAATTATTGTATCAAATCCAACCATTCATCCGGCTTCCATGCAGTTTCCAATGGATAGATAAAGGCTTTCAACATGACCCTGTCCAATATACTCCAAAAGATGGTAGATAAGGGTAAGAACTCATGGTTAGAAAAAATAATCCATTCCCTTTGGTCTTACCTGACCAAAACCCACACTACCACTCAAACAGCCTCTTACTCATTAGTATGTGGGACATAGGTGTTTCTACCCATTCAAATTCAACTTCAATTGCCTTGAATCGCTGCATGTGATCTATTATCTATAGATGAACAATCCAAAATGGTTTGATGAGATCGAGCTATTGGATAATAAAATGTTTCACACTCTGCACCATTTGAATGTATACCAAAATCAGATTACACATGCCTTCAATAAGAATATTTGCCTATGGTATTTCCCTGAAGGATAAATGGTTTTGGTTCTGAGAATCCTAATGATACTAAGGAAGAAGCCTCCAATGTTGATTCCATAAAAAGATGTACCCCATATTATACACAATGTTTAATACAATGTATCATATGTAATAATTATAAAGGGTGGACAACTCACCATAGCTCCCACAAATGAAAGATTCCTAAAGAAATATTTCATGTAGCCAAAACCATACAAATACGTACTTCCAACATGATGTTAAGCTAAACTAAATTCACTCATGATACACCATGCTAAACTGCTCTACATCTTCAACCATGTTGTATGATGTTAAACAACACAACACTTTTTTCATAAATATATGACATTAAAATACATGGTGATCACTATGTCTTGAACAATGCCTTTTTGCACATGAATCTAATCTGTGCAAGGGAAAGAAAAAAATACCCCCCCCTCCTTGTGTATGGCCCAAGCCTATGCAAGGAAAGACTTTTACAAAGCTATGTACGACTTCATTCTTATTCATCAATGAGATACATAGAGACATCGTGACCCTATGTCTTGGTCCATCCAACACATGACATTGAATACCTCTATTATATCCTATTTTCTTCCCATATTACAAGGGAAATCCTCCCCTCTCATTTTTTCTCACACTGAGTGTAACTCACGTGAACTTAGGAATAGAGGTTATGATTTCCCCTACATTGAAATAGAATATGGGAGTATAATAATTCCGTCTTCTTGAAAAAATGGTATAAAATTCTCCCTTCTCTGTTCACAAGTAAAACTGGAATAGAGATTCCTTAGATCTACATATTACATGATTCCCTTAATAGTGGGATAGATTGTGATGCTTGGATTCTAAATCCAAGTACATTAACCAGTCAAAATCAATAATTCCCCCTCACTATGTACAGGTCAGACTTATTTTGGTAAAATATTTGTCTTTACCACATGACGTTAAACTGCATGGCCCCAATAATTTTCTCACCCGATGGGACATTGCCGCCTACATTAGTCACCTACCAATGCCACTATATATAACTATGTATAGCTTGATTCCCATCTAATAATGGGACATGTAGGGATTCCAGAATCATCTGTCTTGGTCCATCCACAATAAAAAAAATTCTCCCTTCTATGTATGAGACAAACCTATATAGGGAGGTAGATCAATAACTATGTGTGGATGGATTCTTTCCCCTGAGGGATATGTAGTGACACTCGGATCTTCAATCCTAGTCCAAACACTATCAAACAAAGAAAAATGTAAAATTACCCCTCTAGATGCATGGTTCCAACTAGCGTAGGTATGTTCTAGAACTACATGTGGCTTGATTCCTACTCTCACAAGAAAGAAAGTGGTGCTCAGATCCTTCATCCTGGTCCAGCCGCTAGGCAAAAATATTCCTCCTTTACCTAATTAAAGGACATACCAATGAAGGGATTATTTTTGTAAGGAACACATATGGGTTCTTTCCTACCTCTATGGAATAAATAATTAGTTCTTGTATCTCAATCATAGGCCTCGATGTAGCAAAGTATTAAAGGAAAATACTATTTCCTTCCTCATGACCCCCCCCCCCCCCAATGTGACAGAGTAATCCCTTTTCAGCCTTCATTTCTCATATTGTGTACTTATCACGTTGGATTATGGGTCTTGGTAGTGGATTCCTTACAGGGATAACAATGTACTACATGACAACATCATTAATATACTATGTAAACTATAAGTTACCCCAATAAATAAGTGTGTATTGATTCTGAATCTCGAAGGATACGTCGGGACACGCAAATTATTTTTCATGGTCCTGCCGCCATCTAAAAAAAATTCCCTCCTCCCTGTATGTGGATCTTAAATATGTAGTCAATTCCCATCAAGAACATTGTATGGATTTATTCTATCCCTCACAGGGTACATAGCAATGCATGGATAATCCATCCTAGTCTAACTACCATTCGAATAAAATTCAATTTCCTATGCATGGGTCAGAACAGCATAGGGACCATGTTTTCAGAACCACATGGACTTGTTTTACTAACCAACATGGGAAAGTTAGAAACCAACATGCGGTTCAACCCGAAAACATAACTTGCCTCATCCTTTTCACGCTGGATCACATTTTTCCTTACCGTATGATGTTAAACTACATAGGATATCAGGACTACATGTGGCTTGATTTCTATCCATCAATGGGACACATAGTGACACATGGGCCTTCCTGGGTCATGTTGTCATGAAACAAACACCTCCCGCTGCATATAATCAAGACATGCATAGGGAAATTAATGATTCATCGATGCATGATGTTAAACTGTATGTTCAAAGAATTCCTCACCACATGATGTTAAACCAAATTGCCAGTGATGTCCTAACAACACGAAAATAAACTGTATGGTATCTCAAGAACTATGTAAGTCTTTATTATCATTATAAGGAGATATATATCAACACCTGAGCTAGAAATCCATGTTCCATCCATGTAGAATAAAACAATGGGAAAACAACCCCCAAACCCCTACATGTGAAATGGAAATATATGAAGGGTATTCCAGATCTATATTATTATATCCCTAAAGTGTCAAAATACCATGCTTCCCCTTACATACAAATAAAATATATGTAGAGGATATCTTACCTCAAAAATAATCATGGTATAAATATATTTCACATACCCATACATCCCCTTTCTATATTTCAAACTCCGTGACACAGGAAATCTCTGATAACCATACTCACCCACGACTATCGAAAATGGATAGGTTGTGTCTTTTGAACACATTTTTTACTATAAAAATTATGCCTTAGTGACTCTGTATATATTTCCCACAGAAATGTCTTGTCAACCAAAGGAAATTTCTTCCTCAAGTGACGTTTTTTCAATATCCAAATGCTCATTGGATCCTAAGCCTCGTATCATCTCTCCCGACTCGAGGGATTCCAGAATCAGGGTTCACACATTTTTCCCCCACTTATGTTTGGGGAATACCGGGAATATCCCATCCTTATTATCTCATACTAACTCATGATTCCTTTGATATTTCTCCCCTTCAACATGATAGATAAAATCTGCTGTCATCTTCCATTCCACATGATGTTAAACTGCATGAATGACATCCTAATTGAATGATAATAAACCACATGATGAATTTATCCATGATACACATTGTTAAACTACTTAGAATCTAAATCATCACCACATGATGTTAATTTGAATGTCCCACCAATTCTCTTTCCTTTGATCCTAAAATCCCTAAGTTGTTGACTGAAACCCTTTCCATCCCTTGTTTCTCACACCAAGCATAGATCATGCGAGCTTAGTAATTATTGAAGGGAACTCACCATAGTGTCAGGGAGAATAAATCTATAATGTCTAAACCTACTGGCCTAACTTTGAGAGGTATATTAGTTTTTCCCCTATATATTGGGAAACCCAAATTCCTAGATGAATAACATTAAACTCCAAGGTTACCCAAATATAGCAAGAATGACCCTCCCCTGCCTATGAATCAACCCTAGAAGGGTGTCTAATATATGGGTGTCAGGATCTCCAAACCTGACGTTATCCCTACTAGGGGAATCAAAATGCCTCTGCACACATATGAGTTAGATATATATAGGGTATTTCCCAACTCTATGGGTAAATCACGACCATAATGATTATAATGTGTCCATTAACACTCCTTCCATGTGTCAAACTCCGTGATTCGAGTGATATGGGAGCTTCTTAATCATCCACAGCCATCAAAAATGGATGGCCAGTTTCATGAAGACACCTTTTCATGACTATGCATACAATTCCATAGTGGTTCTGCATATTTTTTCCGCAAAATTGCCTATAAATTAAAATAAGATTCATCCCTAAGAGAGGATTTTCCTAATTTCATACACATAATATCTTTTAAGACCAATTTAAATACTCCTAATCCAAGAACTCGAAAATGCATGGTTTACACTTTCTTTTCTACTCACATCTAGTACATTTCAAAATATATCGGCATGATTAGCCTCTTGTTACTGGGGGCTTCTAGATCAACATCATAATTTCTTGGAATTTAAACTACCTGATACTTGATATCAGTTTTTCACCCTTAGGACAGGTCACATCAAAGGGTATTTCCCCCTATAACCCTATGCATGAAATCAGTCTTTAGAGGATGGTTCAACACACACCCCCACCTCATTGGTGAATCCATATCCAAAACAAAAAATGCCCCATCCATATGTGTGAATGATATATGCAAAGTAATGCACCTTAAAAAACTATGTAAAGATTTATTATAATAATCATAGTGTATGTAGTAAAATCCCAATCTCATATATCAGAGTTAGCCATCAGATAAAAGTGTCACATCCCTACCCACGCAAGGGTCAAACCTGTTTATGGAAACAACTCATTCACATAGGATAAATATTTGGCCACTCATTTCTGGCATTCCAAACAATGTTCAACCTGAAATGACCCCATTTAATGATCAAGAACCCCTCTCCACACACCATACGCTGTGTCCAAAATTTTATGAATCCCTAGAACCATTTATTCCCATAGGAAATAGATGAAATTTGTCATTTAGACACATTTGTTTGACTATGCACACAATGCCACGGTGGATCTACATATGTGGCCCAAAAAAATGGTCTGTCAACCAATAAAAAATTCTTCCTCAAGTAAGGCTTTTCTTATCGGCATATGCCTCTATGAAATCAATGTCTCACCTCATTCCCTAGTTTTGAAAACCCCCTGGATTACGGTTTACATATTTCCCATTTTCAACACTTGAAGATAAATTAACTTTTTTCTCAGACTAATGTGGGAATAGATTAACCATTTACCCTCCTCTAGTTAGAGTAAAATGATTTCACACCGTAAGTATCAATAGTCCAAGTTGTATGAAGTAAAACTACACTGTGCACTTTCCCTCTGTTTCACAAGTCAATTTCGTGTGGGAGTGGATTCAAAACCATAAAAATTATAAATACCCCCATACTTTCATACATTGTTCCCTTAGCAATCCACCCAGTATGTTCCTCAAGGAAAAAACAAATACGAAATTCTATACAAAATAATTGTAAATCATAAATGGAAGGTCAGTGTCCTACAGATACCTTTTTTTGACTATTCACATTATGCCCCAATGGATCTACTTACTTTTCCCACAAAAATAGCTTATAAACCAAGGAATAATTTGTCCCTAGGAGAGGCATTTTCCCACTTCCATACATCCCTTGGCTTCTGTGGACCATACCATGTCCCATATTTTGAAATCACATGTCAGGGTCAATAAAAATCCCCCATCCTTTTCTAAAAGTGATTGGGACATTCTCAGTTAATTTGTCCTAAATTGGGTCCCTCGCTCTGCAATTCATGGTCAATGTTTTCCAAACTAAAATGTCAGTAATGATAGATGAGTTGGAATACTCTAAATTACCAATATAAAATAGAAAAATCTCTCTAGGGTGAAAACCCACAAAGGGCACCCTAAACAAAAATCAAGTGTCATCTCGCTAAACCAGAGATATATATAGTTTAGGAAAACATCGAGAAATTAAAAATCATCAATAGACATAAAGTTTTATAGTATAAAACCACACAATGTGTGGCCTCAAAAAAGGTCAAATTAACACATTAATCCTACACCGTAATAGGCTTAAGAAATATTTTTGGATAATAATGAATAAAGAACAATGTTTGTGGTGTTTTCCATATAACCCAATAAATAGTCAAAGTAAACTCACTAAGATTATCTGTTCAGGAAAAAAATAGAGAAAAAATTTATTATTCCTTTATCTTAAATTATGGATCAAATTGTTATACATTTGATATTATAATTTAAAATGAGGTGGATCATAAATTATTATGATTTTAGGAAGGGGTAAAAGAAGAACACTAGAAAGAAAACTGTTATTGTTTTATATAAATAAGAGAGAGAAGAAGGAAGATAAAAAATATATAGTCTCTCCCCAAGGTCTGAAAAAAGGTGGTGAAAGGTAGAAAAATGAATTATAGTGGGGCCTGAATCACTATTTCTAGTAGGTCGATAACATCCAATTGAGGGCCATCAAGGGACTGTTCCAAAGCAACCATATATTCAACATCACCTTCAACCAATGGGCATTCTTTCGTCATATGAGTGTGAAGGCCTCCCCTTTTCTATTGGGTGACCTCATTATTATCGATTTATGATTCTAGTTGCGCTTATAGTCTGACCATGCAAGCCTCGTACAACACAGTTACTCCTTCTGGGAAATCACCTTTGTCATTAGCACTATCTTCCATAGCTTCTAGACGATGAAGCTCATTAGAAATATCACAGAAACTTTGACTTTAGTGGTCATAGGTGTTGACCTGATTGAGGTATCCTTCCCAAGAAGCAATATCCTCTTGATCTATATTTATTTGTTGCATAATGAGATGCATGAATCGAAAATCAATGCCACCTGTACCCAAATCGACCAATTTTCATCAATATATATCCTCCTCATTGAGAAAATATATCTAGGGAGCTTCAATAGCGACCATATCCATTTACATATAACATTAAATGTTTTGATGAATAAATATACATCATAGTACAAGCCAAGGAACCTAATGTCTAGTGTCTTGGAAGACTAGAAACATAAAACTGAAAACATGGAACTAAATAATACATGTATTTATTTAATCCTAAAATTGAGATCTTGACTTCCATTGTGCTCAAACATCTGCACATGGTACCCTATGGAACTCATGAACAAATGGATGAGAAAAATATCCCAATAAGGTAATTACCATAAGAACAAAGCATTAGCACATGGGATAGAAGGCATGACAGGATGATATAAAAAGGCATTTAATATATTGAATCATAACATATAAATATGGAATATTATAAACATAGTGTCATAGTAATGTTTAGTTAACATAAAACATGTCATTAGATTGAGTTAAGTCTAACTGGAAAGACCGTTGCACATGGTAGCACAAGCCTAGCATAACCGCCAAGACGGTCGCATGTGGTTGCCAAGCTGAGGCTGACCGCTAAGACCATCGTGCATAACGTCCCCTAAGAATAAACTTTACCCAATTAATTAGAGCGCTATATGGGTTCCCTGATATTATCATTTCATTAATATGTTTTCTGCATAATTAATCATACATAATTAGTCATATATAAACATAAGTGTTACCCATGGAAATAATTCTGTACCATAATCATGTCATAAAAGCATAAAAAATGGGCATATCATAAAAGTCTCCTTGAAAAAAGGGAACTAAAATATATATGGAAATTAATAAGGTAAAATAGGCATGTATCATGGTATGTGTTTTCAGGTTGAAGTGACATCATGTTAGAAAAGAGTTTATTAAATTTTTCATTAAAACATGTTGGTGTAGTTTTTAGGAAAATACAATAGAGCCTATAAAATTGAAAAGGTAAAATCCATAATTAAACATCAAATTTCAACCAATAAGGTTTTAATAATAAAAAAACTGATTTTATAAAGAAAATGGAATTATAATACAGAAGAAATAATGCACTTCAAATTGGGTAAGAATTCGGGAGCTTCCCTCAAAACGGGTTTGCTTATCGGGAAGTATTGAAGATGAAATCAAAATAAAACATGTATATCCTTAAAAGGGAATGATGAAAGGTTCTTTAAAACATTATTTGGTACATGTAAAAATCTTTTAGAAGATTCACATAAAAAATATTATATAACATCATTTTGGAAAATGGATGATAAAAAACCAGAAGGAATAAATAAAGTTTGGGTGGAATCCCTTAATGATTATTGACACCTTATTGGGTGTCCTTAGGGGGGAATAATGAGAGATAAATGGTCTTATAATTAATTAAAAATTATTAGGGTATTATGGTGGATGTTTTAAATCAAACCACATCAATAGTGAATATACCTAAAAGGGCATAACATAGAGGATATTCTTGAATAAAAGTTATATTGAGATGATCCTTTACATTAAGTTCGATGGTGTTATCCACTTGATATTAATGACACGATTAATAAAATTAGGTTAATTAATTAATAATTAAATAACCACATTTACATGTAACTGGTTTATTATAACCGTTTTGAGTTTATACACAACCTTTTTGATTGGTTAGGAGGTTCAATTTCATTGTTTGAGTATGTTTGCTTTATTGGTTTTAATGATCAGTTCATTTATATTAATGGTGGATAAACTTTTATGGTGAAAGTGGATATAAAAACTGAATTTATATAAAATTATAGAATTTACATAAGATTACATAGTTATAAAATTCATTTGGTATTGTTGTGGGACAGTGAATCATTATATAAAACATTAATGAAAAACGCTTGGATTAATTTGGTCAATTTTCTCATAAATAACTTGTTTTGTATTATTATTTTACATCATGTTTGAGAAAATATTCATGAAAAAAAAAAGATAGAATACATATTTAATATTCTATTTGAACAATAAAAATGGTTGCATTACCATAATTGAAGATTGAAATATAAGTTGAAAACCCATCGTTCTTGAATGTGGTAAATTAACACGGCTCGGATGGTACCTTTACTACTGAAATAAAAAAATGGTAAATGAGAGAGGATAAAAACATATCCCGTTATCATAACAACATTAAAATACATGTCCAGTACTCAAGTTGTCATAAAATTTGGATAAAGATAGGTATAGATAAAAAAGAAAACACATGAACTTGAAAAGAAAGTGAAAGAAAAGAAAACGGGAATTTACCTCTTGATTTAATCTTCCATGCGAGCCTCTTAAAGGGAGATGATTTGGTCTTTTGATGAGACGAAGGGCTAAAAGACATAGGGGAAGATATATAAGAGATATTTGGGAACACTTTAAGTAAGGCTTGATGATTGAGATGAGTGAAGACAAGAGGGTAGTGTGGGTGGTTTTTATATTAGAGAGGACGAGGGTTTTCTTAATAATTCAATCATTAGTTTATTATTTTTTCATAAGAAAAGCAATATAAATGGTTCCATGAAAAAGAATAGTAATGAGTGTATGTGAGTTCTAGATTTGGATGCTTACATCACTTATGATGTCAGGAACAGTTTATTTAAATTGTAATGTATTTATACGGTAAATTAATGTATTCTACTATTCACCAAAAGATCAAGTATTTTAGAAAAATGCCAATAATTCACCCTAACCATTATTCGATATAGAGAATAAAAATATGAAATAAAATTTTTAGAAATTATTTTTTAAAATATGATTAATTAAATTTATAATTAAAATCAAAATTTACTTCCAAATACAAATTTTAAAACTCTAATTGATTTTATAATGCCTAAAAAACTGCATAAGGTCTTTTAAAAGTTTCTTAAAACCTAGAGACCTAAAATTATTAATTCATGATCACCTTTTAGAAAAATAGATTCTATTTTAAATTAATTAATTAATTAAGACTCATTAAAATACAAATGCTTTTATTATTGTCATATTATCACATATAAGATGCCTAGATTTTATTTATACATTCATTGATAAGGTTACAATTATTTTGGACGATTTACTATACATAAGGGTCATATTAATATTCAAAAGTTAATGTTACTATTAATAATTGTACATTAATATTCAATAAAAATTATGTTTGTTCTATTGGACTCCAAACATCTTACTGTTCGCAACTGTGTTTGTCATATTTTTGAAATTCAAATCCTAGAAGTGACAATATTATGTTTAAGAAGCAATTATTGCATTGTTTCCTCTGGATGTATTTGGAAGTCCAGTGACAAAGAATTCGGTGATATCCTCCCAATTCAAGGTTTGAATGGAATGTTGTTTCATCTTCCCCATAGAATTAAATCTTTCAGGTTTCACATGTTGACATACCAGTCATATTGATGTATACTCAACAATCTCCTTTTTTATATTGTCCCATGAAATGTTCTTTCGATGATCTCAATATATCTTTGTTCTCCCTAGGTGAATAGAGAATGTTGATTTATGTTCATCCCTCAAAAATCACCTTATATAACTCTGGATGAGATGGTACAGATAATTGTGTCCCAAATCATACAACTCCTTCCACATCAATCATGAACATAGAGGATTTCCCATTTTTAATGGATTCCACCCTTTTCTGAAATTCCACATATTTTATATGAGCACCCATTATTTTCTCCATGAGATACGGTTGTGCAATCACTTGAGAAAGGATTGATGATGTTCATCCCTTAATAATCACATGTCCATCCTCTTCAATTTAAAAAGATTGGATCATTTTCAATTATCATCATTGATAATTATGTAGGATCATTTCTACTTTTAGAAACTTCTACCTAGTTTGCCTTACTAAGATGATAGTGTATTGAGAATTCATAATCCGTGATGATCTATATCCATCTTCTCTGGTACATATTAAGCTCTCTTTTATATATATATTTGAGACTCTTATGATCATTATATCTCACACTTCTCTCCATAGAGATAAATTTGCTAAAATTTTAAGGCAAAGATCACATGTGCCAACTCAGGATCATGCATAGGATAGTTTTTCTCATGTATTTTAGGCTACATTAAGGAATAGGCTATCACTTTATCATTTTTCATATGCACTCATCCTAATCCATTCTTTGAATCATCATTGTAAAATACAAATATTTCTCTACTTGTTTGGATTGTGACTACTGGCACTATGATTAGCCTCTTTTTCAACTCCATAAAATATTTTTCATATTCTTGAGTCTCGGAAAACATTAATCCCTTCCTTGTAAAATTTTTCATTGGGTTTTACAATCATGAAAATATCTTCACAAATCATCGGTAATACCTGGCTAGACCCAACAAGCTGTTGATCTTTGTTACAGATTATAGTTTGGCCCACTATTTAATTACCTTTGTCTTAGAAGGGTCCATATATATCCCTTTGTTGATAATAATATGACCCATGAATGATACTTCCTCCACCGAAAACGCACATTTATTGTAATTTTCATACAGATTCTCTTTTCTCAATGTCTAGAACACAGTATTGAAAGGATCCTCATGTTTTTCCATGCTCTTAGAGTATATTATAATATATTCGATAAAGACTACCAAATATTTATCAAGATGATATCTAAAGATACTATTCCATAAAATCATTAAAATCTCTAGAGCATTGGTGAGTTCGAGTGGCATTACTATGGACTCATACTGTTCATGCCACGTTTGAGTGGTAATGTTGGGAGTATCTTCATTCATCTCCTTTAATTAGGGATATCCCAACTGAAGGCCCCCCAAAGAGAAATAAATTCCACGTGAATATGATCGAATAATTCATCTATATATGATATAGGATACTTTTTATTTATTGTTATTGTATTGAGTTCATGATAATCAATTCAGAGGAACATTTAAATGACCTTCTTCATGATGAAGAGGATTGGCGCACCCCACGGTGAAGCAATCACATGTATAAAACCCTTCTCAAGATTCTCCTATAATTGATTGTTTACCTACTCCAACTCTACGGTGGCCATTATATAAGGTGTCTTTAATATAGTAAAAGATCCATAAATAAGATCAATTGAGAACTCAACTTGTTGATTTGAAGGATGACCAGAAAACTATTTAGGGAATACATTAGCATAATCTCTCATGATGGGAATATCTTCGAGTGAGACACTCTTCTTTGTCTAAATCATCTAAGTTATATATTCTTTCTCATAAGGAATTAATATCCTCACTTAGGACAACGATTCTAAAGTATATTCATCCCCCCCCCCTTACACTTGTATAGAATTTGAGGATGCATTGTGATGTGATGATTTATCTCCCTTTCCTGATAGTTGATGTTGGATTTTTTTAAAGATAGCCAATCCATTCCCATGATAACACTGAACTCTACTAAAGAAAAAATGATAAGATTTTTTGGGAGTTTTAGTCGACAAATTATTATTGGGGAGGTGTTACTAACATTGTATGCAATAATTTCCCCATTCACTATTCTCACTGATAACATATCATCAAAATTTTGTGTTTTTGTTTAAATAGTTCTCTTAAACTATCCTGATATGAAATATTGTGTAGAACCAAAATCAAATAGTATTTTATCTATTCATGAATGTATAACTGACATAACTATCACCAAATAATTTTCTAGCTCCACCTCAATAGTAGGGATAGCATGAGTCTTTCCTTGTTTCCTTGGAGGTTATTGTTGATTGCCTTTGACAACCATCGTCTTAGGGAAATTGTTCTCATAATGTCTATGCACTTTCCAGTTATAGAAATTCACTACATGATGAGTGTTGATATGAACCTTTATTTCTTCTTCCACAATAGAAGGATTTTTCATATCTCGTCAGCAGTTTTTAGCCAGATGTCCCAACCTTCTACATTTGAAGAAATTCCAGGTTCCCTTTAAAGAGTTCCCATTAATAATCATACCATAATTTTTACACATTGGGTGATTGAGCTTCTTCCCATAATGGAATTTATTTGTCGGACCACCCACATGAGATTCCATTATCCACTTCTTGTCATCAAGACAACGATACCATTGAGAGTCTTTGATCTCTATTTCAACCTTTACGGAACAATAGGAAATCTCATCATAGTTGTCGATGTCCCGAATAGAAAACACATTTCATAGAATCCACTTTAGTCTGAAAACGAAGTTATCCAACTTTCCTTCGGTGTTCATGACAATGAGAGGGACATACCTTGCAAGCCTTGTGATGTTTGTTTTATACACCCCTATTGAATCATCTTCCATCTACTTGAGTTTGAGGAACAATGATTCCATATTAAGATATATGGCTTGGGGTAAATATTAATTGAAAAACAGTCTCTTGAATTCCTCTCAATCCCTAGAATCAATTTCTTCATGGGGATTCATATTCTTGATCATTTTTCACCACTGATCAATTTCCCCAACAATATGATAGACCACTAATCTGAATTTCTCTTCCTATTAGCACTGGAGGACAGAGAATATCTTTTCAATGGAGTTAATACAATGTTATGCAAGGAGGGTATCATAAGATCCACTAAAAATTGGAGGCATTTTCTATATAAAGGATTAAGTTGAATCATTCCCTTCCCTTGGAGGAGGAGGGTGTTTCACATGATTTATTTTATTATTCATAACTAGAGCTAGCAGAGCAAGCACTATCGTGACATTTTTCACAAATGTTCCCATCATATCAGGAATATCATTCGGGAAATCTTAATATTACTTATCACATTGATTATTGGCACATGTTCTTATATTTACCAAAATTAACTAAGAAAAATAACGTACCATTATAGGGATTCAATACATAAAAATTTAGAATAAAAAAGGAAACATTGACCATAATACGATAAACATGTAAAGGCAAAGATTATCCTACCTTGTGATTCGATAGGTTTAAATCTAGGTTATCATTTATGTAGATCATAAATTATATTATTATGAGCTTTTTTTCATTCAATTAATAATGGTTTATAACAAGATCATGAATTTACCAATGCATATCCCTCGATAGTATCAAACCAAGAATGAAGCATGGCCCGTTTTCAGGCACCAATTGTCGTTCGAGTCTAGCTCAATGCAGTTTTTTTGGTTTCTACCCCAAGATATATCTATTCCAGATCCACCTCTACATTTTTTATACATATTGGGAATTTTATTATTGATAAACCACTTAATCTATACTAACCATATTTTAGGGGGGGTTTCTCATACATAGTCTCATCCTTAGGATTCTTACTAATGTTTCCTATTTCTAATCTCTAAAAATACTATTCCATCCTCTGATACCAAAAATAGAGACCCTATCCTTTTACAGATAACATTAAATGATTTAGTGTATAAATATACATCATAGTACAAGCCAAGTATTGTAAATCCTTGTATATTGGAAGACTATGTACATAAAATAGAAAACATGGAACTAAATAAAACATTTCATTACTTATTCTTCAAATTGAGATCATAACATCCATTCTGCTCAAACATATACCAAGGGTACCCTAGGGAACAAATGAACATAGGGATGACCTAAATATACCAGTAAGGAAATATACATAAGAACAAATCATTAGCACATGGCATAGAAGGCATGACATGATGATATAAAAAGGAATGTAACATATGGAATCATAAAATATAAACATGGAAAATTATAAACTTGGAGTCATAGTAATATGGAATAAACATAAAAAATCCATTATCATGATTCAAGGCTAACCATCAAGACCATGGCACATGGTACCACATGCCAAGGGTAACTGCCAAGACCGTCACACTTGGTAGCACAAGCCAAGGCTAACCGTTAAAGGTCTCATGAGACTCAACATTACCCAATGCATTGGAAAACTATATGGGCTCACCCATATTAAATTTTCATGAATATTTTTTCCACATAATTAATCATACATAATCAATTATATATAAATATATGGGTTACCCATTTAATGAATTAGGTACCATAATCACCTCATAAAGCATAACAAATAGGCATATCATAAAAGTTTCTATGAAAGAAACTAAAATATACATGGAACTTCGTAATGGAAAAATGGAATGTATCATGGTATGTGATTTCAATTATAAGTGAAAACATGTAATAAACGTATTTAAAAAAATTATCACTAAAACATTTTTGGTGGTTTTATGGAAAATACTTTAGAGCCTTTAAAATAGAAAAGGGAAAAATCATTTCTATAAAACCAGAATTGAAAAGATAATATTTTCAAAATAAGAAAAATGATTTTATAAATATAATGGTGAATTATCAAAAAATATTGAGTTCATTTGAATCGTGTAAGATTTCAGGAAGTTCCCTCAAAACATGTTGGCTTATCCGGAAGTGTAGAGGAAGAAATCACTTAAAAACATGTATATCCCCGAAAGAGATTTATGAAAGGGTATTGATAATGGAATTTTGTGCATTTAAAAATAATTTATAATATTCAAATAAAAGTATAATATAACATCATTTTGGTAAAATAATGATATGGTAACCCGAAGGCACAAAAGTGGTTCGGGTGGAATCCCTTACAGATTATCGGCATGGTATCGGGTGTACGTAAGAGGGATTAATGAGAGATAAATGGGTTTCTCATAACATAAACATAATGAGGGAATTATGGCAGAGGTTTTGAATCATACCCCATCATTAGGTATTACACATAAAAGTTCATAACATAGAGGACATTCTTGAATAAAAATGAAATCGAGAGAACCCCTTAGCTTTAGTCTGATGGTGTTCTCCACATGATATTAATATCCTGAATAGTAAAATAAGGTTAATTAATTAACAATTATAAAACCTATTTTATATGTAACTGATTTATTATAACCATTTTGAGTTCATTCATTGTCTTTTTGATTTGTTAGGTGGTTCAATTTAATTTTTCGGGTCTGTTTGCTTCATTTGTTTAAATGATCAATTCATTTATATTCATATTAGGATATTCATGTATTGGTAAAGTGGTTGTACTAAATTGAATTTATATGAAATTAGTGAACCTACATAATATTACATGTTTAATAAATTCATTCATTTATTTTTAGTGAAGCTTAATCATTATATAAAATATTAATGATAAATTATTGGATTAAATTGCAGATCTTGCTCATAATTAACTACATTTTTATTAATGTTTTACATCATGTGTGAAAAATCATTATAGAAAAAAAGAAATATTTAATAAATATTTAATAGTCTGGTTCAACAATAAAAATGGTTTCATTACCATAATTAAATATGGTAATAGAAATTGAAATCCCATTGTCCATGAATGTGGTAAATTAACACATCTCAGATGGGGTCTTTACAACTAAAATAATTGAAGGGTAAATTAGAGACGATAAAAACATATCTAATTATGATAAAAAATTCTATTACATATAAGGTAATGGAGTTTTCATGACATTCGGATGAGGAGAGGTAAATATAGAAAATAAAACAAAGGAACTTGAAAAGAATGTGAAAGAAAATAAAGAGGAATTTACCTTTTGATTTAATCATCCTTGAGAGTCTCTTAAGGTGAAAGGATTTGGTCTTTTAAGGATAATATAGGCTTTTGGAAATGGGTTAGGATATTGGGGAGTGAGTTTGTCATAATTTAACTATGTCATATGTCTTGAGAGGAGTTAAGAGAGGAGGGAGTGTGGGTTGTTTTTATAGTAGATGGGATGAGGACTTTCTTAATATTTTAATCATTATTTTATTATTTTTTCATAAGAAAAGAAATAGTAATTATTACATGACCAAGAATAGTAATACCTCTATACATGTCCTAGATTTGGGTGCATACATCTCTTATTATGTCTATAATAGTGGATTTAATTTAAAATGTATTTATATGGTAAATTAATGTAATTTACTATTCAACAAAAATTCTTGTATTTCAGAAACATCCCAAAAATTCACCCTACCAATTTTCAATGTGTATAATCCTAAAATGAAATCCATTTTTCAAAAATAATTTTCTAAATATTATTAATTTAAATTTTAATTAAAATCATAATTTACATGGAGAATACAAATTTTAAAACTATTACTGATTTTATAATTTTTTAAAAAATTAGATAAGGTCTTATAAAATTATCTTTAAAACATGAGACATAAAATTGTTAATTTAGGAACACGTTCTATGAAAATAAATTTTCTTTTAAATTAATGAATATATTATAATTAATTATTTATGACTCATAAAACTTCCAATACTTTTTCTATGGTCATATTTTCACGTATAATATGCCTAAATTTTATTTATACATTCATGGATGAGGTTACTATTATTTTGGATGATTTTCTATTCATTAGGGTAATATTACCATTCATAAGGGTATGTTCCTATTCATAAAGGTAGGTTACTATTCACCAAAATTAAGGTTTGTTCCATTAGTCTCTGACATCTTACTGACTGCAACCGTGTATGTCATATTATAGAAATTCTAATCACAGAAGTGACAATATTATATTTAAAGGTCATGTAGTTCTTAGTAGTTAATTGTGTTGTGATTTCTTGTAATTATATGAAATAATTATAAGAATCTAATTTCGAATGATAAAACATTAAGTCTTTACAGTTTCTATGGATAGAGTACAGATTTGATTCCATGCCTACTATCATACAGTTCGATGCCTCCAAATAGCATCATAATATTGGTCCTACTCCTCTCTAATAGGTATAAAAACATGAATCATCATTATAGAATATGGAAGTACCCAGAGATGGGTCACCCAAGCAGGGGGTTATTTCTCACAAAAGATGGTTCATCCTTTAGGACTAAATGAGGAGGGCTGGAAGTAACTTCAGAAACACATATCTATGTCCCACTTGGACCAGTGTCGATAAGAGCACAAACCAAATATTCCAAAGATGAGTGATATGATTGACATTACATGGTGATGGGTTCTGTTGGTGAAGCCCCTTCCAAAATAATATGATATCATGTAGAACAACTTCTCACCAAATAAAACGGATCAGATAGTGAAACTAAAACGATTGGGACTAGATTGGGAATAACCAATGGTCCATGAACCCATTGAATTGGCCTTCCCAGTTCCCTATTTGGGAAGAATACTACCATAGTTGGGAAAACACTAATGATATGTAATTTGATGCAACTGATGGTGGAATTAGGACCTCCACATTAGAATCATCCCATAGCATGTCTAACCATAATTGGAAAAGAAGCACAGAATAGGACTCCCTCTAACCGATGTATTAAGGAAAGGTGTGACATGTTAGAGGCATCTAAATTGCATGGAAAACTGATAAGGATTGTAGGGTTTTCTAATTGTTACCCTATCTAAATGAGCAGATAAAAATCCATCCTGAAACACAATGATATAAGAACAATCTTCCAAATATTCCCTTCCGTTATCCATCTCGGATAATTAGGGAGCCACATAAGGTGTGAAATAAAATGGAGAAACATCATTCAACAATTTGATTTAGTCATCAATAATCAATGATTGGAGACAAACAATGACAATGTTGAGAAGATATGGGAGAATTTCATAATTAGTAACTCTCTTAGTATACTTATACTCACAGTTGGGGAAATTCTATACTATCCAACAATAAAAAAATAAATATAGACCACTAAGACGATGCAAGGGTTTTCCTTCATGTATCTACTCTAACTGTTCATAGATTCATGCAAGGTTAAGAACGTCCAAGTTAATGGGTTGTCCCTCTTAAAATTTGGCATCCATCATCAGAGTGAATGTAATGCCCCGACCCCTGTTACCCAGAGTCGGTGCATTATTACATAACATTGGCATGATCATGAGAAAGATCAAATCTCGAATGACCGATTAGTTTAGTAGCCTTGAAAACACTAGATATATTCATAATGTTTTACATTACATCATAAAAATGAAAACTACAACATCATAGTCTCCATAGTATGCACCCTTATCCCATCATACTATCCCCGCAGGTCACTCATAATTTAATTTTTCACATCCTGGGAAAAATAAAACATAGAAAAGGGGTGAGCTCAAATGCCCAGTAAGGATAAAAATATAGCGGAAACATTCATAAATAAGAATAAACATTTAAGGCAATGTATAACTAAAACAAAAGCCCTTTAAACATGAACTTCAAAATATTATGGAAAAAATAAAATGAAATAATTCCATTTACATATTCACATGGATATTCTACTAATCTTAAAATCACATGCAATATCATTGACCACTTTCATAATGATGGAATCCATAATTCCATATTATCATAACCAGATAGCCAAGGCCTCATGCGAAGACAAAAAATAAGATTTTTCCAAGGCCTTGTGCCAAGACACTAGTTTGTCTCATGAGACCTATCGATGCATTGAGGAGCTATAACGGGCTCCACCTGTCACTTATTAAGTCCAATGCATTTCTCATATGAACAGGTTTAAACATAACATAAACATTCGTATAAAAACTAGCATACGAAATGTCAATACATTCTCCGTAAACCATGAATGGTATAAAAATAACACATACATAGTCAAACATATCACAAAACCGTCAATAAAATATGGAAGTTTTGTATCATAATAAATACACTTCAAATAAGCTTAAAATCCATCAAAGGATGTTGACATAGATGAAATCAAAAATATTTGAGAGAAATATATCTTTTTTTTAAATCATTTAAGAGTCACATATTTATAAAATTAAACATTTTCTTTGAAAATATTCTTATAATATTGTAAGGGAAGCTTCGAAGATTTTATAATGGTGGAAAATATCTGCACCCGCCGTATAAGTTAAAAAAATATTCTTACCTTAATTCTGTCGAAAAGGTTAAAAAGCACCTTGTTTTGAAAATGACGGAAAGATTCCTTTATAAACCTCTTATTAAAATTCAAACAAGGGTATAAATTACTTTAACCCATATTCATGTAAATAGTAAAAATGTTTTGAAATACAGTTTTAAGAAACATGGATGTGGATGATAAAGAAATCCCAGTAGAATATTACTTATAAACAACCTCGGACAAAGAAGAGATTGAAAAATAAACCCTTACCTTGTACTTTTCCTTGATTGGGGTAGGTTACCCTCGTTTATAATGGTGAAATAACTGTTATTAAATTATACAAGAATCATATATATTAATATGATATCATATATGGTCTTTTAACATTGATTTGTTAATAATATCTTAGTATTATCGTTGTTTCGGGTGTTAATTTACTCGTTTTCTTTTATATGTTTTGTTACGTAAGTCGTGTTTGTCATGGATAGGTTGTATCTTATTATTATCCAGAATTATATCAAGTACATAAACATTATTTTTAAATCATCAAATGATAATTATACTTGAATGGATACGATGGAGAATGAATCTCATCGCGCTCGTGGAGACGGTAGTCCGTACGTATGCACGAGCGACAATATCATTCTTCTGATATTAAAATAATATATAATTGGATGTTATATCATATATACAGAATCATTATCATGTTATATTTATTATTTACATGAATTAAACATCATTATTATACCCATCCAAAAATAATTTATTGAATAACAATTACACCACGATGTGGAGACGGTAAGCCGTATGTACGCATGTATGGTGACATGTCATTCAAAGGATGGATAGAATGTTGAATATGGTTGTACCATATTTATAATAATATTACAGTATATAGTAGATACTGTATTAATTATTTTATAATGGGAAGAACAAAGAAAGAAGAAGTGGAAGAAGAAAGGAAGTTGAAAAAAGGTGGTTAAATCATTACCTCTTCTTTGGGTTCTTCCTTTTGATTTGATCAAAATGGCTCCATAGGTTGGCTTTCTGAAAAAAGGAAGGCCTATAAGATGAATTTAAGGAATTTGAGAGAGTATTTGGGAAGACCTTTCATGATCCAAAAGGCTTTGAAGGTGTGTGTTAAGGATAAGGGAGAGTGCCCTTTTATAAGAGGGGTGAGGGGCACCTTTGGAAAAGCTAGAAATATTATTTTATAATAAATTCATATTCGGTTTGTAATGTCTCCAAATAGGATTAATAAAAGGTTAAGGTGGGGATGGGTCGAAAACCACACAACCAATAGAATTTATATAGGTTAGGGTTACTATATTAACCGTATCTTTAAGTATTAACTCTTAGTTAATTAGTTTCACTTTTACAATGTCTCTTTGTATTTTTATATTATATGGTTAATAAAATTACTATATACATCCAAGAGACCCCCAAGTGGTCAATTAATGACACAAATATCATGATATAAGTCTCTTGTTCGAACCTTAGATTTTTAGGAATTTAATATCAATTAATAATATAATATTTGTTTTAAAAACTCTTTATGTCAATTATGACACTATTCAATAATTGATTTTTGTGAAAATCATAATAGAATGATTAATTCAAACTAAGTTACTTAATTCAATCCTAACATGTCATATTAACCTAGAAAATCTGTTTAATTCATTAAAAGTCTCAAATTATATTTATTTGTGTATTTATAATATCAATTATGTTAATCTTTTCACTATTATGGTAATTACTGCATCATCATTGTGTCATAAATAAATTAAATTATTTAATGTCGAAAGATTATAAATAAAATATAATTATGTAGGAAATCATTTAATATTTCTAATTAATATTTATAATCGAATTTATATTTTGTATAACTCTCTATTAAAAATGTTTTAGTAAATAAACTTTGATTTTAACTCTTTTAACTCTTCTTTGAATTAAATAATAATAAATGTCCTAATCTAATCCAAGTGGACCTAAATGACAATATTTTATTCCTAAGGTTGTTTTGGTCTAATTCATCTTATCCAATAGAATTATGACATGTGTTAGGGTAATATTAATATCATTTTTACCCTTAATTACTCTATTTACTTTTAACCGTGGTAAATAAAAGTAAAAAGTTACTATTCACCAAAAATTATTTTCATCTCATTGAACCACATTTTACTACTTGATATTAACCGTGTCTCCCAGATTTTTGAAATTCCATTCACATAAGTGGTAAAATTAATTTTTATGAAAAATTCATTTTTTTAACTACCACTTAGTGGTTTCACTATTCATAAAAAATTGAAGTTTTTCAGAACAATGCCAAAATTTAACCCTAGGCTATAATTGATATTACAAATTCAAAAATGATGTCTATTTTACAACATTCAAAACATATATGTTGCATTAATTAATTTTATAATTAATTCCCGCTGTTACAACAAATAGCGTGTTTTTAAGAAACAATATATATCAAAAGATTAACAATTGTTTATGTCCAATTTCAAAGTGAAATTAATTCTAATGAACACCATTGGATAAAATGGTAATAATATATTCTAAGTATACTTTAAAACCACTAAATAATATAATTTATCACTATAAATTATTTTTATTAAAAAAGTTGTTTTAAGTATTTTTCACTATTCATAAAAATTTGATGTTCTCAGAAAAATACCAAAAATTCAACTTAGGATAATTTTGATTTTCCGAATCCAGAAATGAAGTCTATTTTGAAATATAAAATATATATAATTTCAAAAAGTAGGTGTTACTATTCATAACAGCTAGTTTTATTGGTTGTGGTGTGTTAGAACTCGATATTGCGTACAACACACACTATCACATTATTCAAAGAGAAGCGTACCGTAGAAGCTTGGGGTCTTACATTCTCCCATCGCTCGAATAATTTCATCCTCGAAATTTCTATAATACTACCGCATGAAAAGAATCAGGTGGTTCTTCATCATTAGTTCCTCGGGTTCCCACATTGCCACTTCCATCTTATGGTTTCTCCACAAACTTTTTACCAGACGATTGTCCGGTTTCTCAGTACTTGTTCTCTCGTATCAAGATTCCCGATGGGCTCTTCACAATATGATAGATCAGGTTCTAGTTCTAATTCCTCATAGGTGAGTACATGTGTTGGGTCAGGCATGTATTTCCTCAACAGAGATACGTGGAACACATCGTGAACTTTGGAGAGACTTGGTGGCATTGCCAATCGGTAAGCTATAACCCCAATTCATTATAGATTTTCGAAAGGTCCGATGTACCTGGGACTCAATTTACCTTTCTTACCAAAACTTATGACTTCCTTCCATGGAGATACCTTCAGGAAAACATGATCACCGACTTGAAATTCCAAATCATTTTTTCGATGATCGGTATAGCTCTTCTGCCTACTTTGAGCTGCTTTGATGTGATTTTGGATTACCTTCACCTTTTCCATCGTTTCCGCCACTAGTTCTGGACCTACAAGTTTTCTTTCACCAACGTCATCCCAACAGGTTGGTGTGCGACTTCTCTTTCCGTATAACGCTTCATATGGTTCCATCTGAATACTCGAATGGAAGCTATTTTTATAGGAAAATTATACCAGAGGTAAATATTGATCCAACATACCGTGAATGTCAAGTGAGCAGGATCTCAACATGTATTCTAAGGTTTGAAGAGTTCATTTTGATTGTCCATCCGTTTGAGGGTGGTAGGAAGTACTCAAATGATGTTCAGTATCCAAGGCTTTCTAAAGACTTTTCCAGAATCTTGAAGTAAAACGGGGATCACGATCAGAAACAATCGATAGGGGTACTCCATGAAGTCTCACAACTTCATTAATATATATTCTTTCTAGTAGTTCAAGTGCTAAATCTTCCCTTTTAGAAATATAATGTGCTGACTTGCTAAGAAGAGCAACAATGACCCATATTGCATCGTTCCTTCTAGGAGTCTTTGGTAGCCTCATGACAAAGCCCATCGTAATATTGTCCCATTTCCACTCCGGCATGGGAAGAGGTTGCATGAATCCTCCAGGCTGTTGCCTTCCAGCATTCACTTGTTGAAAAACCATACATCTTGACACAAAATCCGAAATATCCTTCTTCATGTTGTCCCATCAAAAATGTTCCTTCAAATCTGTATACATTTTGGTGCTCCCAGGGTGTATAGAGAAATTGGAACTATGTGCATCATCCAGAAATTCCCTTTTTAGATCAGGTATATTGGTAACACAAAGTCACTTCACGAATTTCAAAATTCCATCTTCATACACAAAGTCTCTCAATCTCCCATCATTCACAGCTTTAATCTTCTTTTGAAATTATTCATCGTCGGTCTGAGAACTCTTAATCCTTTCATGTAAAGATGGTTTGGCAACCATTTGAAAAAGAATTGATGTTTCACCTTCCATGTTTATTCCCATTTCCATCTTCACTAGATCCATGAAAAGTGGATCCCTTTCAATTCTCATATTGTTCAAAACTCCATTTTCTTTTTTGCTCAAAGCATCTGCCACCTTGTTTTCTTTCCCCGGGTGGTAGTGTATCGTACAATCACAATCCTTGAGTAATTCAAGCCATCTCCTCTGCCTCATGTTGAGTTCTTTTTGTGATAAAATATACTTCAAACTCTTGTGATCAGTATAAATCTCAAATTTTTCACCATAGAGGTAGTGCCTACATATCTTCAAAGCAAAGATCACAGCTGCTAACTCGAGATCATGAGTAGGATAGTTTTGTTCATGAATTTTCAACTGTCGTGATGCATAGGAAATAACCCTATCATTCTACATAAGAACACAACCAAGTCCTTTCTTCGATGCATCACTATAAATAACAAACCCATCACTCGCCAATGGTAGAGTCAATATAGGAGCATTGAATAATCTTCTCTTCAGTTCTTCGAAACATTCTTCACACTCTTTTTTACAAAGAAATTTATCCCCTTTACGTGTGAGGTTTGTTATTGGGTTAGCCAATCGAGAAAAATTATGGACGAAACGTCGATAATAACCTGCTAAACCAATAAAACTGCGTACATCAGTTATACTCATCGGTGCATGCCATTCTTGGATTGCCTTGGTCTTAGAAGGATCAATGGAAATTCCATCCTTAGAGACAATATGGCCAAGAAAAGAAATCTCATGAAGCCAGAATTCACACTTCCTAAACTTCCCATATAATTCATGTCTTATTAGAGTCTTCAGGATAATGCACAAGTGATTTTCATGATCCTCATAGATTTTAGAGTATACCAAGATATCATCAATAAATACCACCACAAATTCATCAAGATATTTCTTGAAAACTCTATTCATCAGATCCATGAATACAGAGGGTGCATTAGTCAATCCAAAAGGCATTACTGTAAACTCGTAATGCCCATACCTGGTTCGAAATGCTGTCTTCGGAATGTCTTCCTTCATTACACACAAATGATGGTATCCAGATCGAAGTTCAATATTTGAAAAGTATTTATATCCATGTAGTTGGTCAAATAAAACATCAATGAGAGGTAGGGGATACTTGTTCTTTATTGTTATAGCATTGATCTCCCTCTAGTCGATACATAACCTCATAGATCCATCTTTATTTTTAACAAAGAGAACATGGGCTCCCCATGGAGAAACACTACGGAAAATAAATCCTTTATTACTCAATCCCTCTAGTTGTTTCTTTAGTTTGACTAATTCCATAGTGGCCATTCTATACGGAGTCTTCGATATAGGCCTTGATCCAGGAATTAAATCAATGGAAAACTCAACAACTTGTTCTGGAGGATGTCCAGGTAAATCTTCCAGTAATACATCTACATATTCTTTCAAAACCGGTACATCCTCTATTTTAACATTCCTTTCCTCACCCAAAATCATTTCATTCTCTTCCTCCCCAATAATTGAATTTAATTGAGCTACTAGGGGTGGATCTAGATAATAATTAGGTGGTGACGATTCTCCTCTAAAGATAAGGTGTTCCTTATCATCATCATCAAAAATCGTAACCTCCTTCTTCTTACAATAAATCTTCGCATCATAGTTCTAAATACTATCCATACCAAGGATTATATCAAACTCAAACATATGTTTGATGATGAGATCAGCAGATAAAGAACATTTATGTGCTCTAATGGGGACTGATTCACAAAACATTGTTCCAATGATACCTTCCTTAGGAGTTTGAACTGACAACTCCCTTGTTAAATAAAATAGGAAATATCTAAATTTCTTAGCAAACTTGGAAGATATGAAACAATACGATGATCCAGAATAAAATAATGCATTTGTTAAACTAGAGGAAACCATTAAATTACCTGCCACCACGTCTTTCGGAGCTTCTACCTCATCAGTAGTGACAGCATAAGCTTGGCCTTGATCCCTTGGCCTTTTCTGAGGTAAGTTCCCCTGACACTTAGGACATTTATTTGCATAATGTCCCATCTCCCTGCAATTGTAGCATTGAACATTGGTAGCTTCCTTCTTCCCTTTGGAATCACGAGCTTGGTGGCCTTTTTCACCACCCTTGTAACAGACACCCACTCCCTTCAAGCAAGTACCGTGGTGTTTCTTCCCACATTTCCACAGGATGTATATTCAACCTTTCCCTTCTTCCCCTTATTTCCATTCCCAGAATGATTATTAGATCTCTTATTCTCTTGCTTTTCTTTAAAGTCATAAGACATAGAGAATTCCTTTTCTATCTTTATAGCACATGATACAATGTCTTCGTACGACGAGAAGGATTGTGAGACTAATTCTCGATGGAGAAATGGGTTTAACCCATCAAAGAAATGATCCATATTACTTATTGGGTTACGTATATAATCTCTTGCATACCTTTCTAACTTTGTAAAGTTAGCCTCATACTTTGCGACATTCTCATCCTCCTTTTGTCTCAGACTCAGAAATTGCCTTTTCATATATGCTCAATGGTCATGATGAAAACGTATTTTTCTAAAAATAGATCGTTTAACTCCCTCCATTCCATATTTGATACTTCATAATCTTCCTTCATGTTTTGAATCAATGACCACCATTGATCAGCATCTCCAGTGAGGCGGTAAACTGCCATGATAACTTTTTCCCTTTCACTACTCCCTAAAGCCTGAAATATTTCTCTAGGGAATTTATCCATTGATCATCTACTAAGGGATTTGTACTCCCATTGAATGTTGGAGGTTGTTTCCTCATGAAGCGATATAACATTGATCCTCCACACTGTGGATCAGGGTGCTTTATATGGGTAAGTTTATTATTCATAACCTGAGTGAGTTGTCCCAGTATGGTGATTAGCTGATCGGCACCAGTTGCATCACCAGCTCCACTATAATTATCTTGAGCAGGAGGGAAATCCATACATGGAGTGTGTTCATTGATGCGGTCTCCATTTCTTCCACTATGCACCATTTCTAAACAATGGCATAAACTAGATCAGTTTATAAATCAAAATACATAATTCCATACTTATAAAACACTTAACATAAATTGAAATATTTATGGATATAATCCATAATCATAAAATTGTTTTCTTTTAGGAAGTATATACTCATAAACCCTTCATAATGATTTGTAATGAAAATGAGAGTTCTCCAATGCATATCCCCCGGGAGTGTCGTAACCAAGAGTGTAGTAATGCCCTTTGTCCTGCACCAGTTCCCGTTCGAGTCTAGCTCAAAGCTATGTTTTCAGGTTTTAACCCTAGGTACATCTGTGTCAGAGCCGCCTCTACCTGCTCGTATCCATACATGGATGTATTGCTTGGAAAACTCAAAAAATCTCTACAATACCAAAATTCTAGGAAGTTCTTCTATACTAATCCTCAAATTCCATCTTAGGTCTATGTGCTCTAATGAGAGTTTATCTAAATCTAGCTTCCAAGGTTTGTACTAAACTTCCTCTGATACCAACTGTAACGCCCCGAACCCTGTTACCCAGAGTCGGTGCATTATTACATAACATTGGCATGATCACGGGAAAATCAAATCTCGAAAGCCCGATTATTTTAGTAGCCTTGGAAACACTAGATATATTCATAAAGTTATACATTACATCATAAAAATAAAAACTACAACAACATAGTCTCCATAGTCTACACTCTTATACCATCATACTATCCCTGTAGGTCATTCATAATTTACTTCTTCACATCCGGGGAAAAATAAAACATAGAATAGGGGTGAGCTCAAATGCCCAGTAAGGATAACAATATAGGGGAAACTTTCATAAATAAGAATAATCATTTAAGGCAATGTATAACTAAAACAAAAGCCTTTTAAACATGAACTTCAACATAGAATGGAAAAAATAAAATGAAATAATTCGATTTACTTATTCACATGGATATTATACTAATCGAATAATAACATCCAATATCAATAACCACTTTCATAATGATGGAATGCATAATGCCAGACTATCATAACCACATAGCCAAGGCCTCGTGCCAAGACTGCAAACAAGATTTTTCCAAGGCCCTGTTCCAAGACTCTAGTTTGTCTCATGAGACCTACCGATGGCTCAAGGAGTTATAGCGGGCTCCACCCGTCACTTATTAAGTCCAATGTATTCCTCATATGAGCAGGTTTAAACATAACATAAACATTCGTATTAAAACTACCATACAAAATGTCAATACTTTCTCCACAAAACATTAATGGTATAAAAATAACATATCCATCGTCAAACATATCACAAAACATTCAATACAATATGGAAGTTTTGTATCATAATAAATAAACTTCATATAAGCTTAAAATCCATCAAAGAATGTTGATATAGATGAAATCAAAACTATTTGAGAGAAATATATCTTTTTTTTTTGAAATCATTTAAGAGTCACATATTTATAAAATAAAACATTTTATTTGAAAATATTCTTATAATCTTATAAGGGAAGCTTCGAGGATTTTATAATGGCAGAAAATAGCCGCACCCTCCGTATAAGTTAAAAAAACATTCTTACCTTAATTCTGTCGAAAAGGTTAAAAAGCACCTTGTTTTGAAAACAACGGAAAGATTCATTTATAAAATTCTTATTAAAATTCATACAAGGTTATAAATGAATTTAACCCATATTATTGTAAATAGCAAAAATGTTTTGAAATACATTTTTAAGAAACATGGATGTGGATGATAAAGAAATCCCAGTAGATTATTACTTACAAACAACCTCGGATAATGAAGAGATTGTGAAATAAAACCTTACCGTGTACTTTTCCTTGGTTGGGGTAGGTTAACCTATGGTATAATGGTTAAATAATTGTTATTAAATTATAAAATAATCATATATATTAATATGATATCATATATGATCTTTTAACATTGATTTGTTAATAATATCTTAGTATTATCGTTGTTTCGCGTGTTAACTTACTCGTTTTCTTTTATATGTTTGTTACGTAAGCCGTGTTTGTCATGTATAGGTTGTATCATATTCATATCTAGAATTATATCAAGTCCATAAAAATTATTTTTAAATAATCAAATGATAATTATACTTGAATGGATACGATGGAGAATGAATCTCATCGCGTTCGTGGAGACGGTAGTCCGTACGTACGCACGAGCGACAATATCATTCTTTGGACATTAAAATAATATATAATTGGATGTTATATAGTATATATATAATAATTATCATGTTATATTTCTTATTTACATGAATTAAACATCATTATTATACCCATCCAAAAACAATTTATTGAAAACGATTACACCACGACGTAGTGACGGTAAGCAGTACGTACGCACGTATGGTGACATGTCATTCAAAGGATGGATAGAATATTGAATATGGTTGTACCATATTTATAATAATATTAAAGTATATATAATATACTGGATTCATTATTTTATAATGGTAAAAACAATGAAAGAAGAAGTGGAAGAAGAAAGGAACTTGAAAAAGGGTGGTAAAATCATTACCTCTTCTTCGGGTTCTTATTTTTGATTTGATCAAAAGGGCTCCATTGGTTGGATTTCTGACAAAATTAATGCCTCTATGATGAAGTGAGGGATCTTGAGAGAATATTTTGGCATAGGTTGGCCGATCCAAAAGGCTTTGAAGGTGTGAGTTAATGAGAAGGGAGAGTGCCCTTTTATAAGAGGGGTGAGGGGCACCGTTGGAAAAGCTAGAAATATTATTTTATAATAAAATCATATTCGGATTCAAATAGCTAAAAAGTGGATTATTTAAATTTTATGGTCGGTATAGGTAGAAAAACACTCAACCAATAGAATTTAGACAGGTTTGGGTTACTATATTAACCATATCATTAAGTATTAACTCTTAGTTAATTAGTTTCACTTTTACAATGTAACTTTGTATTTTTTATATTATATGGTTAATAAACCTACTATATACATCCATGCGACCCCCAAGTGGTCCATTAGTGATAAAAATATCATGATATAAGTCTCTTGTCCGAACCTTAGATTTTAAGTAATTTAATATCAATTAATAATATAATATGTTTTTAAAAACCCTTTTATGTCAATTTTGACACTATTCAATAATTGATTTTTTTGAAAATCATAACTAAATGATTACTTCAAACAAAGTTACTTAAGTCAATCCTAACATGTCAAAGTAACCTAGAAAATTAGTGTAATTCATAAAAAGTCTCAAATTATATTTATTTGGGTTTTTATAATATCTATTTTTTTAATTTGTTCAATATTATGGTAATTACTGCACCATCATTGTGTCATAAATAAATTAAATTATTTAATGTATAAAAATTATAAATAAAATATAATTATGTTGGAAATATTTTTAGCTTTCTAATTAATATTTAAAATAGAATTTATCTTATGTATAACCCTATATTAAAAATGTTTTAGTAAATAAACTTTGATTTTAACTCTTTTTACTCTTCTTCGAATTAAATAATAATAAATGTCCTAATCTATTCCAAGTGGACCTAAATGATAATATTTTATTCCTAAGGTTGTTTTTGGTCGAATTAAGCTTATCCAAAAGAATTTGTACATGTGTTAGGGTAATATTAATATCATTGTTACCCTTAATTACCCAATTTACTTTTAACCGTGGTAAATAAAAGTAAAAAGTTACAATTCACCAAAAATTATTTTCATCTCATTGAACCACATTTTACTACATGATATTAACCGTGTCTCTCGGATTTTCGAAATTCCATTCACATAAGCGGTAAAATTATGTTTTATGAAAAATTCAGTTTTTTAACTACCACTTAGTGGTTTCACTATTCATCCAAAATTGAAGTTTTTCAGAACAATGCCAAACTTTCACCCTAATATATAATTGATATTACAAATTCAAAAATGAAGTCTATTTTACAAAATTCCAAATATATAATTTTCATTAATTAATTTTATAATTAATTCCCGCTGTTACAACAAATAGCATGTTTTTAAGAAATAATATATATCAAAAGATTGACAATTGTTTATGTCCAATTTCAAAATGAACACCATTGGATAAAATGGTAATAATATATTCTAATTATACATTAAAACCACTAAATAATATAATTTATCACTATATATTATTTTGAATAAAAAATTGTTTTTAAGTATTTTTCACTATTCATAAAAATTGGAAGTTCTCAGAAAAATATCAAAAATTCAACTTAGGATAATTTCGATATTTCGAATCCAAAAATGAAGTCCATTTTGAAATATAAATTATATATAATTTCAAAAAGTATGTATTACTATTCATAACGGCTAGTTTGATTGGTTGTGGTGTGTTAGAACTCGATGTTGCGTACAACACACGCTATCACATTATTAAAAGAGAAGCATACCGTAGAAGCTTGGGGTGTTACAGTGAATTCCCTAACATTGGTATAAACATAACGAAGGGGGATGATCCATCCACTCAAAAACATGGAAATGAAACCTTCCAATCTATTCTCTAGAGATTTTTCCAACCGAATTTCATACAATTAGGTGTTGTATCAACCTTCCTTGAGGGTGGTGTAGTATGAGCCCATGATTTTCCATGATTTTTAGGTTGGGTGAGTCCGGCTACAACAAACCCTCAGCTTAGGACCATTCCCATGAAAGATCATCTAAATATATTCATCGAATAAAATAAGAGAATTAGAATGGAGGGGATGATTCAGTAATTCCCCTACAATCACAAAAAAATTCCTTGCCAGTGGAGATACTCATTCAACATTCCAGTAAGAATTAGATGCTGGATGAAACTTATCATTAATGTTTCCAAAAATGGGAAGACCTCTAAGATAATGTATTTCCCATAAACAAATCCAAATGTCCCTATAAAATAGGAGGAAGCTATTGGGGATTGAACACCAATTGCTACGGAATTCCAGAAATATCTCAATGGTTGAATAGATTTGAATGCATAAAACCCATTCTGCTTGATACATGTTTACTACTAAAAACTGAAAAGGGGTCCCCAAAAAAATCTTATATACCCATAAATCCCAGGACCAATCATTGGAGAAGTATCCTCCTAATCCCAAATACCATTTTGAGTTCAACCTAGCATTGGGGTTCTCTCGAGAAAGATTGTCAATGGATAGATTGTCTGAGATGACTGATCTCAAAGAGGTGTTTCAATGAAAATGATTTCTCTAATTCCATGAAGAGCCTTCTAGTGTGAACACATTCTGTCTATGAAAAGCAGTTATGAGCACTAGCATTGGGAAACTATTATCCCAATAAAGCCCTTGCGATTCCTCAAGGCGGATTTCATAAGTACAATGATTGGCCAATGTAAAGGGAAAATGATCTAAGAGGCTGAATTTGTAAAGCATCATCTATACAGAGAGAAGATTGTCACAACCTGTCCCCGAGGGCCTGTTTCATGACTACCCCAGGCCCGCCTTCCATAGGCTATGGGATGGGGACTAGCACCGAAGGTGTATTCCCTACAATAGGGAAGGCATTTTCTTCATAACCTTTAAACACATGAAACAAAGAACACGGGAAGATGCGGACTCAAGTAAACTGAATAGTAAACAGAGTGAGTATAGTATGTAAAAGGGGCCAGAATACAAGATCAACTGTAAAGTACAAGAAACTTTAATTACAAGTAAACTTGAACATCTCTTGTGATCACCTAACAAGGATCATTCATGAAGGGTAGGTACAGATCTCGAATGGTTGTCTCTGCTGTACGCCTCGTCTAAAGTCCTCCTCTAAGCTAGCTCCCGTCCTAGTACTCTCGTCCTTGGTTAGGGTTGTCTGTCATATGCACCAAGCACAATGAAGTGCTGGCATACCCCGTGCAGGGGTGAGTATAACAATACTCAGTAGGGACCCTGAGAACCTCAAGGTCTCACAAAATCCAAAAAGGATAAACCAGAAATCATGAAATCAACCGACAACCCTACATGGGTATATACCCATATATATACATAAGTTATCAAGTATACCCATCTCAACATGAGGAAACAAAAGGCCCAACTCATTATCCCAAAGAAAAACTATTCCAAAAAGGAAGTAATACCGCGAAGGTAAGTACCACAGAGGTACGCCACACTGGAGAATACCACATAGGTATTACCACAATGGAAAGTACTACTCAAGAATAGACTCAGCTCACAAAAATTATAACTCAGGTACAGTAGTAGAGATTATTATTTGTAACTACTGAATCATCTAACTCTGTTAAGAGGTATAACCATGCAGGATCCTAAATCATCATCAGACCCACATAGGGTCTCTAGGTGCTGACCCACACTAGATCACTCAGTGGTGACCCAAACCAGATCGCTCGGTGCTGACCCACATAGGATCACTCGGTGCTGACCCACACAGGATCACCCAGTGCTAACCCACACAAGATAGATAGGTGTTAACACAAAGAGGATCACTTGATGTTGACCTACAAACGATTCTAGAGTTGTCTCGCATGGAATCCTAGAGAGGTTCTATGTGGGACCCTCAATCACATACCCACGAAGGATCTCTTTCTCAAGTAATATCTAGCTACAGGGTTCCCACACTAAGCTTTCTCGTCTCTGGTAGAGTATGCTCCTCAAGCTACTGGTCAATACTCTCACTTCCATGAAGTCGCACGAATAAGTATCTCAATGGACTGCGACATCATAGGGGTCTCAAAACAACAGAAGGTGCGTCAATCAGACGCCCGGTTTGTATGTTATTAGTCTTTTAGTCCCAAGGGACCGGTAGGATTCATGCTCGATCCAACCCAACTGTATCCCAACCTTATCCAAATCTCATGTGGGGTATACCAAGGGGACTGTCTCGATCCAATGTTTTCAGCGGCTTGGGCGGTTTGTGAAATGAACAACTGGTGCCAAAGTTATGGCCAAAGAGAGTTTAGGTTTCAAACTAGTCTGGGTTCGGTCCGACCCTATTGGGCGACCCGTCTTGGATTGAACTAGTTTGGTTCAACCTGGCCTGACCCGCTGGGCGGCCTGGCCTGGGTGTTTCCCCACGGTGCGGCGCGGGGACTGTGAGGGCCGTGAGGTCCACAGAGTTCAAGGACGGCGCGGGGTCGCGGAGCGGCTGAGGCTGCGAGTGTCGCATGTGCTGCGGGTGCCGCATGGGCCATGGGTGCCACAGAGGTTGTGGGTGTCGCGGAGTGGTGGAAGTCATGGTAATCGCAGAGGCCGCAGAGGCTATGGAGCAGCATAGGCGGCGAGCGCTGTGGAGGGACATGGGGAGGCGGAGGGCCGCAGGGTGCAGTGGCTACGGGGCGGTGGAGGTCGTAGGGTGTGGAGGCTGGGGGGCCGCGGGGCGTCAGGATGTCATGCCTTCACCGGAGGACGGCTTGACCATCTTCCCTTCATTCGTCACCTTTGTCGCGACAGGATGCAGTGTCGACCTTGGTTCATGGGTTCTAACAGTGCCAATCGTCGGTACTGGTCGATGTCACCATCGAGAATATCACACAAATGAACCATAAGATTTGCAGAGGGGTCAGGCCATTTTTGTATGGCCCGTACCCTCCGCATTAGAGAGGTAGCATAAATCTCAAGGAAGTTGATTCAATGTGAGAGGGAAAATAACATTGATCAATTTAAAACACACCCCTATCTTTATTTCTCATCGACGTTGGAACGGGTGAAGTCGGTGATGTTATCATTTCCCCGATTGTCGGTTCATTGTCGTTGAAGACGTCCTATGTTGGTTGCCTCTGCAATGTCCTTCTGATCCGGCTCAGGGTCATTTTCGTTGTTCTTTTATCTCTGGTGGTTTTTCTTCGTTGGAAGGGTAAAAGTTTCTCTAAGTTATTTTCAAACTCTTATCCCAACAAATGAATATCCAATAAAAAATAAATTAGGTTTTATTAAGGTAATTTTAATTGGAACCATTAATCAAGAGGTGTTGGCATAATTAATGTGGGGGAAGTTCAAGATACTTCTCCACATTATAGATGGTGTTTATGATTTTCTCCCATTAAAAGGGTGTTCAAGGGGGTTTTAGTCTCGGGTGGTCCCCACCACCATAACCTATGAGATGTTTTAGTTTAGTTTTTCCCCACATATGAAACATCCACATAGGAGTTCAGAAATAAAATGTTACACAATTTTATTTTATTTTATTCTTTCACGAATAAGTAAAAAAAATAACTCCCACCCTCTACCTACTACGGTTGAGATGAAGGTCTCCTTCAGTGAATATCGACGTTGCATGTTCATTGGTGTCCTCAGATTTCAATTCCGAGCACCGGTTCAAAAATTACAAAAAACCCACTCGCACATTTTCTGAACGTACTCGAAAAAAAGTTCATAAATTCATTCTGGGGACTCTGAGCATCGGAATCACATGCCGTCAATTTTCCCGGACTCATAAAATTCCCATTTAATTAATAAAATCACAAGGACTTTTCAGGTCATTGCAAATATAGGTTTTGAGATCTCACTAAATTAGGTCTCTAAGGATACCCTCTTTAGAGATGATGTAGGAACTAAGGTTTTCCTCTGAATTATAAACCATAGATCACCTCCTCGTGATTTCTTCTATTGAGATAATAGGAAGAACCATTTTGTCCTACAAAAAAATATCCCTAAAAGAGGGTCAGTCTAATTAAAATGATTATCAAAAAGGAAAATAATGAAAGTGGCCAAATAAGTCCAACAAACATAAGGATCTACATACTAAATCGAAAGAAAAATTCATTGAATACATTCTCCACGAACTGATAGTTCACAGAATTCCTAACAAGATGTTGGCCCGTGAAGTGTTGGTTTGCAAGTCAATCAGTACGTGGAGTGGGAAAGATGTGTACTGAGCCTCACTACACGAATATTCAAAGTTCATTGTTCGAATATTTAAAGTCTTATTTATAAATTTAATGTCCAGTTCTCTAAATTTATGTTATGTATTTTTGATAGGACTGCTGCGTAGTGTCTTACTATACATAAATTCAAACGTACATTTTAAAATTCCACAGTTCGGTTCAAAGATTCAATGGTTCGTTCATGGATGAGGGATCTGTATAGAATATGCAGTTCGACGAATACAAGTCATGGTTTGTGGATGATAAATTTCATGATGGAGCTATTATGCAGAATCAAGGAAAGCCGATAGCACTTTATGGATCACCTTTCGCTAGGAAACTAGGAAAAAAAATGACATGGGCTCCCTATATATAGGCATGGTACCCCAACTGGTCCAACATTATACCACAAACCAGTTTAGTTCGGAACAATTTTATGCATCATAATAGCATCTTCTTCATTCCAACCGGACCCCATTATGATGGAGGGCATTTGTAGGGTCCTGAAAATATGTAAAGGGAAAGAAAATACTCCCACAATTTTGATAAAGGAATTATATTCATATGGGGATGAAAATTTGAGAAGAATATTGATGAAACACAATTTGGAAATGGATCCAACCTAGTTTGTGTATGAACTACTTGGAATGGTCTATAGAAGGTGAAGGCCAAGGACTAAGTTGTACGTAGATAACCTAAAATGCTATCCTGCAAATTGTTGGACAATGAACCAAACCTTTTGTGGGTGAGGTGAAACTATCAAACCATGGTGCCACAAACCATGTTGTTGGAGATGAAAATGATAGAGAAATAAGTCCCTAAATACTATCCCAACAAACTGAGCAGTTTGTGGACATGACGGGGCTTGAATCATCCCACAAACTGTGTCCTTCGAGAGATTGAGGTGATGATTTTTTCTGTTATGAATTATAGTATCTGTCAATCCTTGGTTGACCGAGTCATCCACAGGTTGGATGATCCATCCATGGGCCTTCATAAAAGGTGTCATGTGACCAAAGGTACATCTTTCCCAATACTCTATAAAAGGTCCAGCATGGGAGAATAGAAGGGAAAAAATTTTATGAGAGCATGGACTTTACAAACAAAAGACTTTGTAAGAAAATGTTCGATGAAGTATGGAAACACGAAAAGTTTCTCGGAGGTATATACCCACCAAAAACTATAAAATGAAAATTAATAATAATCAACTGGTTAAGAAACTAATTTGAGAAACACGAACCATTGGCCCTTCACGGATGAACATCCTGCGAACTAAAAACACAGTACCCCTCTTCCAGACTGGAGAACCATGTGGTTCATCGCTATGTAGACAAGACATTACGCTGCATAGCCCCATTCAATGCAGAGGGAACCTGAGACTGAATACCACACGGGTATGCAGCAGCTGGCATCCTTGTCTGTGTATCACTTCGGTACATGGATGACCACATCACCTGTATAACAGTACACTATGTAGGTAATCCCCCCATTTTGGATGAGAAGATGGTATGAGGAATGGGGAGTCTTCTGGTTTCCACTTTCTAACTCAAATCCTACCCTTCCATTCTTGTCATGCCCTTCATGACCCCTCGGCTAACCAGTCCACCTGTATCAAGCTAAAACCTTTTCCAAAGAAACAAGACCCATAGGACCAGACCATTGGGTGCATTAGTCTTCCCTTCAATGTCTACATACTCGATGCAAGCGGAGGCACAAAGGCAGTTCCCACAACAGCTTCAACCACCACGACGTCCTTAAGTCTACATGCCCAAGGAAACCCGGAGTCCAAACATGGGATGCTGACATAAACCTCCACATTGTAAGTATCAATGGTAATCACCATCTTTTTTTTTCAACAAGGGGAAGTTACAAGTCAAAGGAATCAAGCATTATTTTCCTATGACAAGGAACAATGCTTAAACCATTTCCTAGAACCCATTTCAGGGAAATCCTCCTTAGGTAATCCCCTATCATTTTTATGAGAGATGGCACATTCTCCCCTCTTTGGCCTGACATGGGATGTGTCCAGATATCTCCCCAAATGTGACTATCCTTAATATCAATGCCAATGAGGGGTTGACACGTTCAAATCCCCTTTCCCTCTCCCATTGGTCTCATAGACACTCCTTCATCCATCGTTTCCCTTCTCATTATTCCTCAGCTGTGAATAGAAGGTGTGCATTTTTTGAATCATTCACATCCACTTATTTCTTACATCGAACATGAATCACATTGGTTTCACTGTCTATGATGATATGGCATTAGCAAAACCCATTAATGGACTTTGAGATCTTTGATTCCAACTCTATACTATATACATAGGACACCTGTTAGAAGGCCCGAGCACAAGGGGGATACTTTTGAAGGGTTAATCTCTAATCGTGCTCCCACAATCAGGACCACTTATATTTTATAAGTCCAAAAATAAACCAAACAATGAGGACTTTGAATCTTACCTAATCGGGAAACATAGGAAGCATCCCTATGATCGAAACCCAACACCCAAATCACCCCAGGGTTCACCTAGCGAAATCTCTTATAGGGACATATCCACCCATGATAACATGCCTCTCTTGAGCATCCTAGGTTTCTTTAGTCTAAGTCCAACACAAGATATTTTCTAGGAATCCTTATCCTCGACATCCTTGTCATACAATACTAAAATAGATGGATGGGTCCCCATCGCATGGCCTTAAAAGGTGATGTGTCCACTTAAGTGGAACAGAACTATGTGGGTTCTTATTCCTCTCATGAGGATACGTAGGAATCCCAAATTATGGGTTCAATGTCGATATCAAAGAAAACATTTTCCTTCCTAGATGATGATAGAATCATTAGTGCTTATTCACAGGGATTAAAAATTCATTGTCTCAGTAATTCTAGACCCTTATATATATATATATGGTTAAACCTAAAACCCAGGAGTAATCCATTGACATATCCTTGGTAAATAACCATGGATTCAAAAACAAACCAACATAGAATTAATCTATAATAGAGTCCCCGAGTAGGAAATAAATCCCCCAAAAGGGTGTGATGATCCCAACCTCCCATCCTCTTGACCAATAGAGTCCTTAAGTGTTGTTGGCCAAATTGACATCTAACGAGCATCTTCCTTTGTAAAGAATGTTCATGAATCCGGAATACAAGTGTTTTTGGGTGTTTCTAACTCCACAAATAAACCCATTGGAGATTATATGAGGATATCATACTGGATATGAAACCCTTCATAATAACAGAAAATGGGTCACTATCCATCAATACATTCCATCTTCCCATAGTATGATGCAAATCGGGTTGAAACAAATACATTCACCACAGTCTCCTAACAACAAAATAGAATCACCTCGAACAAGAACAACCATTCCATATCACATATGTTTTTCATGGTTGATCATAGATGTATTCTTATCGAAGGATAAATAAATATTGATTCTCTCTCAATACCATAAGTGTTTAGGAAGATAGAGTTTCTCTATATCTCTACATCACTCTCTAGGTATTAATAGAGTCTCACTCTATTTATTTTTCCTAATAATATGTTATTTTTGAGTGTTTTGTAATTTGATATTTGTTATAGAATGTTTTGTATTTTGAAATCATACACAAACCCCATAGTATCATTATTATTTTTAGCTAATCCCATATCAATTAAAATTATTATTATCATTATTAATCACTTTACATGTGTAATTCATTAAGACTTTAATTAAATATTATTTATAGATTTTCTAATCATACAATTAATCATTTTCTTCTTTACCTCATTATCATTTATCGATCCTAAAATAATTTCCATTTAATAAATAAATGTCACATCATTATTCGATGATACATACAATAAATAATCTGTTTTTATAAACATGTAGAAAAATATTTATTTTTATGATTCAACTCAATTATTCTTTCAATTAACCTATGAGTAAATTATAGTGATAAACTAAACAAAAAAAGTATAATTTATTCTAAATTCTGAAATTCATTTCATGAATTTAAATACAATTGATAATAAAGTAAGTTGGTCACCCTCCATTCCTATTTATTCATTTAATTTTTCATTAATTCCAAAATTCAAATTTCAAAATATGACAAAATATTTTGTAACCCATAGAAGAAAATTTCAATGTCACAACAACAATCATCTTCTTATAAACCCCTACTATTTAATATAACCCCCTTTTTCATGACATCTCAAATCATTTAAGTTGTATACAAGTTTCATATACCAAAATTCTTAATGTCTCTTAATTTGAATTTCTAGAATTGAACTGGATCACCAAACACCATAACCTTGGATTTATATAGGAAATATCATTCCCTTTAATGGGATTGATATATCAATTTCTATCAAGGGATATAAGGGATAAATACCTTCTCACATAATCAATTAATGCAATGTCACTCATGACCCACCCAATATATCCTACCTCACCACAAGAATATTTTATAATGGGGTTCCATTAATAACAAAAATTATGTGTTTAATGATTTACATTAATGATAATCATAATATCTAAGGATAAATACACACATATGTATATAGGTCATCCAATTAAACCTAGAAATGTGGAATTATTTCTGATTGGACTATTATCATAACCTCCTATCATATATATTATGAATGGAGAACAACATTTTTATTATGTCAACATATTATGACCCTCAAACCAATGATATCTTATATTTTTTCTTTCCCTTCAGAAAATATCATCCATCCATATAAGGATATTCCAGAATATTGTAATGGAACATATATGTTCCCATTATAATAGGGAACCACTATGAACATTATATTTGATATATATTCTTAGGACAATATCACATATAATAATCATTCAATGTAACAATTATAACAGGACAAGAAACTTAATTAGTATTGAAAATTTATAATCATTTTATAAGAAAGTCAGTTCTAGGTCTCCAACTCCAATAAAATTGTCCACTTTCCATTTACGTTTCACGAACATATTTCTTCCAGAATTAGTTGGGAAAGAATTTTGTGATTGGGGGGGGATTCACCACATGAATTCCAAAAATACTTTTTAAGGTAGTTTGGATAATAAATGAAAGTAGTTATTATTATTTTCATTTGCAATGTTATATTTCCTTTTTTAATAAAAATTTTGTTTATGAATGTAATTTGTGTCAAATCAAACTAATTGATTAATAAAATTTCTTCTTCTCTATTTATTTTTTTCTGTTATAACAATATGATATCTTTTACTCAATCTATAAATTTATTAACAACAAAAAGTGTAGAATAATCACTAAATGTTGTATTTTTTATTATATATCTATTTTGTATTTTTCAATACCTATTATATTTTTATACAATAATTTATTATTGGTATCCTTGAAGAAATTAAGGGTAACCATTTTTTGCATAATTTTATGGAGTCTCATGGGGTAGAATTGGATTTTATTTAATGTTACTTAAGCTTAGAGAGTTTTTCATTATTTTGATAGTCCAATTCATGATTTATTTTCTTCATTATATGTTTTAAATTAAAAACTATTTATTTTATGTGCTAGTATACTAATATTACTTGTAGTGGTAATTGAAGTGATACTCTATGTAAATGTTTGGTTATCCTTTTAACTGTGTAGTAATTAAGTCTGTAAATTATAACATAGTATATTCTCAACACATTAAATTGATGTAATGGGCCAAACATTCAAAATGATATTTTTTTTCTTGAATAATTGTTTTTGAAATATTATATAGTATTATAAATATAAAAAATAAAGAGAAAAAAAATATATCTTTAACAATTATCATTATGTTACTCATAAATGAAACAAAATAATATTCCTAACATTACAACTAGAAAAAAATATAAAATAGAACAACTAAAATGGGAAAGAATATATTCCCTATTCTATAAGAATAATATCTCCCCTTGAAAATTATGTTTTTATAAAAAAAATACTAACTTATCAACATCTTATAAAATAAAATATATTACATCAACAGAAATCGTAGTGATTTATGAATGAAAAATGGTGTGGTATTTATAGGGTATAAAGGGAAATGTGACAATTGGGATTTGATTATTATATGAAAGTTGTTCAATATAATAATTGTTCAATATTACTATTAGAAAAAATACCCTTAGTTGATAATTTTACAATTGTAATTGGTTTATATAAGTATTAATGAAAATGTATAATTGATACCTGAAAATAATTGATATCCTCAACCAGTAGAGCTATTCTATTTGAAGCCCAATTATCTGATCATGGGAGGGAGTTATCGTCACTGGGGTTCTCCCATGGTCAAGACAAAGCATATATTCAACACATAAATCATGAAATAAATCACCTACAGAAGAAGTTCAATTTACGAGAGTATACCACTCAGTTGATGTCAGCTGAGGCACCCCATTAAACTACCTCCATAGTACACCACACCCCTAGAGTATATTCTTGTGTAATAAATAGTTACATGTTTATAAAGAGGTTACATAAAGTGTAAATTACTTTCTAGATAAAAAATTTATTTCATAATTTATTTCATTATAATTGTTTTTCTAAATAAAATATTTGTTTAATTATGATGAATTCGATCATTTTATTCTTGGACACAAATAAAACATAATTTTATTTTTTATGAAAAATACACATAAGTTTTATAATAAACAAAAGTATTAGTAATATGATTTTTTTAATGAAATTTTCTTAAAAAATTTTATTTAAATAATAAATGATAAGATAATTTTATAAAGGCCTATAAATTTTTTAAGATGTGTCGGAAATTTGGTTGTGTCTTAAAAACTTATGTATTTACATAAATAAGGATTTTATCGTTAAACGTTAAATTTATCATATTAAATAAAATTTATAATAAAATAAATGTCATATTTTAAATCAAAACATCAAAATAAGATTATTTTGAATTTATGATAATATTCTAAATTACGTTATATTTTCATGAATGGTAATAAATACAGTTTCTGGGTTTTAGTATATTTTATGACCTCATTGTTTTCAATAATGATGTAATAATTAATTAAACACAATAAATGACTTAAATTTTGTTATTTTAATAATATTTTTTAATTTAATTTAATAAATTTCCAAAACCTATAAGTGACTTCAAAAAGTATAAAATGGAATCAATGATTTTAAAAACACCACTTTCTGGAAAATATAAAATTTCATTCCAAGAGATTTAATAAAAAAATTCATCATTGTAGATTAAAAAAACATAAAATTTGTACCATATGTCTAGACACATGGGACAACTCCTTGGGTATTCCAATGGTTGTTCATTGTGTATAGCTTAGATTCCATTTGCCTATATTTTGAAATTATCAAACAATTCCTCAACTTCTATTCTAAATACTCACCCATTTCCCTATTTACCTTCACTCCCAATACATTATCAATTATTTATTAGTAATTTTTAATCCCATTTAGTTCTTATGAGGTGTCTGTATACCCCCATGGTTGCATCCTCATGTTTTACGAACAACTGTTAAAGGTAAAGGAAAATCTTCACATCTATTTCCCTTTCATGTTCCCTGTTCATGGTGTATATACACAATTTTCAAAATTAAGTTATTCCATACACATTACATTATACTATTCCTATATAAATAATCTTATATAAATTGGATACACTTTTCCCCACTCATTATTCCCTTTTCTAAAACCATGTTTTATAGTAGCCTTGCTGTTGAACGTTCTTCTCAAATTTTACAATTTTACATGAGAAATTATCTTTTCATTTTTATTTAAATACCAAAAACTCATTTATTTTCAATGGTAATTAGAAATTTATTGAAAAATTGATTTTATTTATTCGAGTATTTACATATCTGAATCTAACTTTTCATTTCAGGGGTTAAAAATTCTGTTATTATCATGTATTTGAGATATTTTATATGTAAAGATGTGTTTATAAGAAACCTTTTGATTATTCTCCTTGAGTTATTAATGAAATGATTTATTTTGACTTATGTGGATTACATAAGATTAATTCATATTATGGATACTCCATATTAGTGCTCCAATGCATTGGGGAGAAAATTTAATCTTTTGAGATGACATGTTTTACGATGCCTTTGTGAATAACCTTGGTAATTTTCATTTAAGAAAAATTGGTGATTAACCTTGAGGATGTCATTATGAATGTATAAATTAGGTTTTTTATAAATAATTAAACATTATGTTTCGTATTTAATTTATTATGATATTCCTCATGAAATATTATTTAAGATTTATTTTTATTCCTTATGTTCTCATTGATATTACTCATGATCACATTCTAAATTTTCCCCTTGTTTGTTCCCTAACTAGGCCTCAGGATCACCCCTTATATTTTATTTACGTCCCCATGTTAGGATATAAAGTAAATTTAATGTTCGGTGAACCCCTGAATATTCCTTTAAAGTGGATTTATATTATTTTTTAAGTTTTCTTCTATTATATAACATATTTCTAATAAAAAAACTTGAAAAGATACTATATTTTGTACCAAAAAATGAAGAGTCGTGTAATAAAAATGTAGGATTTCATAATTTGTATCAAAGTATTGTCTAGTTATTTTTGGAAATTGGTACCTTGAAATTTCAGTAAGAACCGTAGGGACAATTCTAAATATATGAAAACAGCCTACTATTTTAGTGAAGTATAAACTATGTGATTTCCAAAAAAATAGATCCTTTTTGTTTACGATCAAGTGGATGTGGATCTAATACATATGTACCTTGGGGTAACACCTAAAAACATGACATTGAGCTATTATCCAATGAAAAGTAGTGCATTAAAATTTATCTTGCATCACTTGTTTTTTACACTCCCAGTAGATAAGTTTGGTTAATCATAATATTCTTATGAACCACTAAAAAGGATATATAGAAAATGAAACTGTTATTAGCATATAATAATATCACATTTAACAGTTCTGTTTTAATATGTAAATTAATTTATAATCATAAAATTATTAAAATAAACATGTTTCCCACTATGATTTATTTTTTTGTAGAAATGGTGGGAAATAGGAGGAACATACAAAATGATGAGTGCAATAGACAATGCATTAATGGAATCTTGGTGGAATATGGAATGGAAAACTTCATGAGGATGATGAATCAACTAACATGGGTAATGAAAAATAACATGAATCTATTGGAGATACCAAATTCATCTTTAAGTTGACAACATTCCATTAAGTCTTTCATGCATTGATGACCATCTTATTTTAGTAGATCTACTAACCAATTGACTACTTGGGAATGGATAATCGTTGGAGATAATATATATTATATACTCTATATTTGGCGTTAGATAATGTAACCTGATATATTTACCTCTTTGAAGGAGAATCTAGTAAGTGTAGTAAACTTATTACAAAGAATAATCCATGAATGTATATTTTTGTTGTGGAGTGGGAATAGTTCAAGAGAATATTTTTCAATAAATAATCTCCTTGTTCGATGTGAACAAAAATATTGTAGGAATTATAAGAACTAAATAAGAAGGAAAATGATTTGGTGGTAAGCTATGACCTTAACTATACAATACATTCTCAAGAAACCTATATATTTGTTATGGATCCTAATGTAGAGGATGATAGATTCTTCAGTGCAATGAGACCCCGTATATGGAGAAATAAATCATATTGGGACTATGAAATCTATGAAGAGATAGTGAGTAGTGCTTTGAAGGATGAGTTGGAGTTTGGAAAGATTTTAGGGCCATATAGACCGAATGATAAGAATAGAGAAATAAATTCAAGAATAGGGAAGAACATTTGTCATGGAAAAGGTGTAAATAAAGTGAACATTCACACATTTAACAAATTTTGGGAGAATAATTTAGAGAACTTCTCTCATGGTATTGGAAAGTTATACCAATGTGGGAGAGATCTCCATGTACCTTGAAATGATCATAGTGATGAGAAGCCTAAAATTTTCAACGCTAACGACAAAGGGAAATGGTTCATGATCATCCAAACGTTAAATGATTCATGTTTGTAAATTTTTTGGACTTTTCCAATGAATTTACAAATAAATATGTAATGGAGGGGAACCACAATAAACTTCAACATTGGATAAGAGATAAATATGGGAAATTTCTTTCTCGAGAGCTGATGTGGAGGCTCTGAATGATGTGGTAGTAGGTACACTCAATGTTCTCTCAAAGAGTATAAGTACATTTTTTAATTCTAGTTATGTGAATTAGATTATTTAATCAATTATTTAAAAGAATATAACATCAATCCATGAACATATATTAGTAGTGTTTATAGACAAGAATCCTCATGGGATTATCTTATCATCAACAATGTATAGAAGCACATGTAATAGCATTGGAGAGTATAATCTAATAATAAATCTATTACTCATTCCTACCATGGAATTTTATAATAAAAAATGCATGGTATACCTCTCAAAATATAATTCCAAGATCAAATTATGAATAAATTAAATTTTAGTACTCTTAAATGCAAAACCTCCAGTAATTCTCAAAGGAGATATATCATGGACAATGATTTTCTTAGAATAACCTCCCATAGCCTTCTTTATGGAGATGATCTATGAAAGGAGATAAGTAAATTATTGTGTAATGATAGAGAATGTCCCCATTATTCCATAAAATATTGATGTATTTTTTTAAATGTCACTTGGACCGCTCAAAAAACAGAGGTAAAATTAACAATTCAACTTATACAAAGGTCCAATCAGATATCAAATACCCCATATAGAATGGAAAATATGGGGTTAGTGGAATTAAAGAAACAAAATCATGTTCTTATGGTGAAGGGATTTATATGACCCGGTTTCTCTCTTTGGGATAACATGTTCTCTCTATGAAGAAGAAGGGTGGATCAATGCAGCAATGTACTGATTATAAGGAACGTAACAGGATCATAGTTATGAACATGTACCCACTACCAAGGATTGATGATTTATTTGACTAGCTTTATGAGGCTCAATTATTCTCTATTATTTATATCCGATCTAGGTATCATAAATTAAGTTCATTGAATGAATACATTATAAATACTACATTCTGAACAAGAGAAAAGAATTTTGAGATTTTTTTATAAATTTCATCTTGATTATATCTCTGTTATATTTATGGATTTGATGATTAGAGTATTTAAGGAATGACAGGATAAATTTGTCCAAGTTTTTATTGATAGAATTCTAAAATACTCCAAATAATGTGAGGGGCATGATGATCGTCTATGGGTTATCTTGGTAACCTTAATGAAGGGGACTATTTATGAAAAATCCAAAAATGTGAATTATGGTTAGAAAATTGATTCATTATAGGGAAAAATTATAAATAATAAAGGAATCTCAGTTGACACTATGAAAAAAAAGGAAAAAGTGGAGTGGCCTCATTCTATAATAGTAACTAAGATTCATAGTTTTTAATGATTAGTAGTATATTTTAGATGTTTTTTCAAAACCATTTCATGAATTTCAAATACACTAACCATGTTAGCTCGAAAAAGATCTATGTTTATCTGGACAATGATTGTGAAGAATGTTTCTAATAATTCAATAAAAGATTGGTTACTTCATCGGTGATAACTCATCCCACTATTATAGAAGGATTAAATTTTTTTAGTGATGCATCTCTTAATGGTAATCGGTGTATATTCATGAAAAATGAAAAGGTTATTCCTTATGAATATTGACATTTAACGAATTGTGATTAAAATTATCATATGTATGACCTGAAGCTTGATATATATAGTTTTGCACTAAAAATATAATAGCACATTCTATATGGGGTTAAATGTGGTATATACATAGACAACCAATGATTGAAGTATATTTTAACACATCAGGAATTGAACATGAGGCAAAGGATGTGATTGGATGTTTTAAATGTATATTACTATTCAATTTGTTATCACCCTAAAAGAGAAAAAATTCATAGATTCATTAAATATAAAAGACATTATAGTGATGGAAATAATGAGGATTTAAAGGGATACTCTGATAAAAGGCCATGTTAAATTGGACATGGGAATTTTATGGAAAGGTACATCATCAACTATGTTTCAAATAATTTCTCAACCATCGTTACTAGAGAATATCAAGACAACACAAGAACAATATCATTGGTTATAAAATTGGAAATATTCTATAAAGAATGTGAAAATTCCTGAGTTTAATATTTATCAATAAGGTGTATTAAAACATTATACATTGATTTATGTACTATTACTCCAGGAGAAAAAGAAATATTTAATGGTTAAAGATAACTGCTTGACATTATCTAACTATCCTAAAATCACTAAAATGTATATGGACTTTTTTTATCATTATTCGTTGTATAATAAGAATTAAGAGATGGTTGACTACACTATAATGATCCCGGGGTGTCAGAAGGTGAAGGTGAAATGAAAACTTTATAACAAGGTAATGTAACTACTACCCATACCAACATGGACAAGAGAGAATTTCTATATATACTTCATCACTATTATCCCAATAACATCCAATTTAAACAATAAAATATGGTTTATAGTGGATCTGCTAACTAAGACTATTCATTTCATATCTATTCAAGAATATTTATATGTTCACCAATATCCCAAGATATATATAAAGGAAGCAGTGAGGTTTCATGGGGTGACATATTCTATAATTTCTGATCATATTCCAAGGTTCACATCTAAATTCTATAGAATTATTCAACATGCTCTGAATACTAAATTAAATTTCAATATGACCTATCACTCCCTTACTGATGGCCAATCTAAGAGTAATTTTCTGAATCATGAGTACATATTGAGAACATGATCAATGGAATTTATTGATGGATAGGATCAACACCTACTAGTAGTTATGTTCTCATACAACAACATATTCCACTCATGTTTTCAAATGGAACCATATGATTTAATATATAGAAAGAAATGTATACCTCATAGTTTTTGGGATTAATTTTGTGAGAGAATGCTTCTAGAGAAAAATATTTTGAAAGGGATGAAATTTTTTTTCTTCCATATAATAATATATAGAGGATTTTGTATGTCAGTAGAAGAGATTTGCTGAAAAACTTCAAAGGGACATGGAGTTTAATGTTTTAGAAAAATATTTCCTTCGGATATCACCATGTAATAGAGTCATGAAATTTGGAAAGAAAGGGAGTCTCATCCCTATGTAAATGTGACACTTTGAAATCCATGATTTCATAGGAGAAGTATTTTATTTGAAATAACATCCCAAAAATATTGCTCAGGGTCATGATTTTTTCCATGTATCTCTCATGGGGATGTACATACATGATCCAACACATTTAATGAATCTGTAAGTGGTATAACTAGAACATGACCAATCTTATGATGAGTAGCTGGTGGAGATATTAAACTGTATAGAAATGGTTTTTTAAAACATTACAACACACCTTGTAAAAAAATTATGGGGAAACCATAAATATTAAGAAGCGATGTGGGAACCATATGAGTCAATGTAACATAAGGACCATTAACTTTTCTCAACTGATATATTGAGTTAACATTTCAGGGATATAATATCTTAAGGGGGGAATTGTAATGACTCATACTTTCTAAATGATATATTTTTCTGCAATAAATTTTTTATATATATTATATAATATTATATACATAATAAATAAGTATGAGGAAAAATATATTATATCTTTATAATCATTATATTAATCTGATATGAAACTGGTTAAAATAATAAACATTACGACTGGACAAAATATAAAATAGAACAACTAAAATGGAAAAGTATTGATCACCCCAATCTACTAGAATCAACTGTCCCACAGTAAATACTATTGAAATAAAAAAAATTAGAAAGATAATTAACATCACATGTAATGAAAATATAACCATAAGAGAAATTTTAGGGATTTTTTATTGAAATAATGAAGAAGTATAAAAAGGGTATAATGGGAAATTTGATTATTGGGATTCGACCATTATATGAATTTTTGTCAATATGATCATCAAAAACTGTACCCTTATTTTAAAATTTTACCTCTATAATTGGTGATTAAAATAATTAATTTAAAGGGATAATTGATAGAAGAAAATAATTGATAACTTCAACTAGTAGTTTCATTCCTTTTGAAGCCCATTTTTTTGAACAGGGGAGGGAAGTATCATCACTGGGGATCGCCCATGACTAAGCCCAAGATGATCATTAACAAGTGAATCTTGAAAAAAAATCACATACAGGTGAAATTCAAGTTAGTGGAGATTACCACTCTTTCGATGATATCTAAGGAACCCCATAAAACTACTACTACTACACACCTAACTCTTAGAGAATGTGTAATTGTAATAAGGGGTTACATTCCTAGACTATAGTTACATAAATTTTATATTCAATTCTATAAATGACATGGTTATTCCAAAATTTCCTCTTAATAATATTGTTTTCTAATAAAATATATGTTTAATTGAGAATAATTTGATAATTTTATTTTTTGATGCAAATAAAACGGAATTTCATTTTTAAAGAATATATATATAATTTTTATAATAAAACAAGTTATTATAAATAGTATTATTTAATTAATTAATCATTTAAAATGCATTTATATAGGTAATAAATGACAATGTAATTTTATAAAGTCCTATTAAATTTTTTATGTGTTTATGATTTGATTGTGTCTTGAAAACCACTATTTTTAAATAAACATGTATTTTTATATTTAAAATATCAAATTATCATATGTTGAGAATTTTTTTAATTAAATAATCATAAATTTTTAAAGCATTTCTTCAAAATTAGGATATGATTATTTTATGAGAATTTACAAAAATACTTTATTTTTTATGAATATTAAAAATATATGTTTATGGTTTTAGAATATTTTATTAGTTAATATTTATATCATAAAGATTTTGTAATTAATTATACACAATAAAAAACCTATAATATTTTATTTTATTAATATTTTATATTTTAATAGATTTTATTCAATTTCCAAAAACTATTTGTGACTTTCCGAAGTCAAAAATGGAAACATTGATTTTAAGAACATTATTTTATGGGAAATTAACTTTTCGATGCCAATGTAAGTAATAAAATTATTTTCTATTCTAGTGGATTAAAATAACATAAAACGTGTCCCAAATTTCTATAACCAAGGACGAAAACCATGGGTAAGTTGATGGTTTTTTCATTTTCTACATCACAGATTTCGAAGGCCTACATTTGGAAATTATTGAACAATTCCTCCAATTTTACAATAAATACCCAACCATTTCTATATTTCCTTCGTAACAACCATTCACATTCTTACAAATTAATTCATAATTTATTATATAAAATTACACATAAAGAAACCTATAACATCATCTTGTCTAGATTCATTAGGGATTATGTACATTTCATAAAAACTCTATTATGAAATACATCATCCTTATCAAAAAACATCCTTAGCATGATAATAATATTCCATCAAATATAAAAATGTGTTGGATAACATATAGATGTAAATAAGAATGGGTTGATCTATGATTCCCCATAAGGGAATAAAAATGGAATCACATAAATAGATTAATACATGAAAGTCAATAGGAAAATAAAAAAGGATTAATAATCATAAAAATGAAAAATGAGACAAGAAAAACTATGAAAAAAATAAATAAAAAATTGGAAATTGGGAAATAACTAAAAACATTAGATCATAATCATAGGCCAAGGAAAACTACCACTATATAATGATAGAAAAATTCCTATAAAATAATCAGGTTCACTCCATGTCCCAATATGACATCTCATAAGAGTAACACGACCCAACGAAGTGAAAATCTATATAATTCTATGTGCACCTGTCACTTTCATTTTTATCTCATGCTTAACTACTACAAATAGCTCAAACCACATGGATTCATTCAACATAATATATTATTCCACAGTCAAGTACTGTGGAATTCAGAATTTTAAATTCAAAATTAAAAAAACTGTTAGTGTATGAAGGTGAACACACTTTATAGGGAATGGGTATGATGTTCAATACGCAATTCATTTGGTATGGAAAATCATGGTGAAATTTCAACAATGTAATTGCATCACATAAAATTTATAAAATGGATAGATGAGAGAAAAATGGTTCACTCGTCATTTGGAAATAAAATTCGAATTAATAGAGACATGAATAGTTATATACCAATATTCAGAATTTGAAAAAGAATTCATAAAATAATAATGGAACATAAATAAGGTAGGGAATGTGAGGATCCCTTACATGAGTGTGTGACTCTAACTGATTTGGAGGAGATTCATTATAAATTTGGGGTACCTTTGTAGGATGCTATAGATGGTAGCATAGAGTAAGAATCTGATTCAATAATTTTTATTGAAGATGATTTGTATCTTGGGTTGTTTTATATAGGAAAATAGTGGGTAATTCTTTATCATATCTCAAAATTATGTTTTGAACTATATATAATAAAACAAATAAAATACCACAAAACATCAAAGAGTTTTTCCCCATTGTTTCTAAAAAATGAGGTTGGGTTTTTTATTTTATTTTTATAAGGGCCAGAATTGAAAAGAATAATATCATTTCTGATTTGTAAGTGAATCATAATCATAAAGAAATGATTTTAATAACATAAAATATATTAATGGTTTTAGAAGATTCATAATCTATTTATAAGATTAATCAAATAAACATAAAATAAAATTATTTTTTAGGGAAAACATATATTTGGTCTTGGATACATTTTATAATATTTATTAAATTACATTTTTGTCATTATAATTTCATTATACACACCGTATATTTATACAATATTTATTTTTTAAATCAAAAATTCATTGTCTCAAAAAATAATAACAAAATAACCATTGGATAATTTTGAGATTATGATTATGTAAATATTAATAATTTTATCAATATAAATTTTTAAATAATTGTATTAAAACTTTTAAAATAGTAATAAATATTTTATTGAGAAGTTCTTGGTTTTGACCATAATAGTTTTTAAACCCATATAAAAATCACATTTGAGAACATAAAAATTATATGATAATTTATATTTAATAAAAAATATTTTAAAATAAATGTTTATAAATATAATATTTATATTAACAATCCATTAGTTCTTGAAAATAAATTCTTTAATTGAATATTAATATTAAACAGAAATTAATTTTGTGTTTTATTTTATCAAAAATGAATCTATTTAATAAACTAATAATAAGAAGTAAATGTATCCACAATTATATTTGTAAATATAATATAAATATTCATATTACTCCATTCCTTATACATATCCCATGAAAACACCAGAAAACCCCCTATGGGTAAGGTGTGTGACTGTGAGACTTTCATGGGGTGGTTTGGTCTACATGGTTTGGGACATGATCTTGATAAGCTTTAACTTCACCCAGATTTTTTTTTTCCAATTCTTAAGTTCTTTGATATAATCTTGGGATTGTTCAATGGTATATAATTTTGATAATATCTCCATGTAAATTTTTAATAAATGGGCTTCATAGGGTACAATCCTACTGGTTGAGACCATCACTTCCTATGTCTGTACCAATTATATTTGTTAAAACCCTATATTTTTACTTATCATGTGATTACTATTAAATGGATATATTATAAATGGTAATGATTCATAATCTTACTTTTAAATACAATAGGATATAGTAAAACCAAATAAGTTCTTGTGTTTTTTGTAACCATAATACATAATAATAAATATAATTAATTGTAAGGAGAATAGTATTTATAATTGTTCATGTAGATAAAATATTCCCCCTATAGAAATTTTACAATTGGAATTTCCATTTCCCACAATAAAATATATATTTTTCAACTATTTTTCATAAACTATTTAGGTTCCCCCATCACTTCGTCAAACATCTAGTCTCTCTACAACACATTGACAATGATCATTGTCTTATTTTGTAGATCTTCATCTCTATGAACTAAGATCTTCACTGACCGCTATTCATAGAAAATTTCCTTGTCCAATGGTACCACCTATTTATTGACTACATGTGAGGGGTTTGGTATGTACTTCCTTAAGATGAATACAGTGAGTACATCATGTACTCGGGATAGGGTGAGTGGGAGTTCAAGTTTATAGTCCACCACTCTAATGTGATCAAAGATCTCAAAGGGGTCGATGTAAATTGGACTAAGCATTCCCTTCATCCAGAATCTCATCACTTTATTCCATATAGATATATAGAGGAATTCAATGTCTCCAACATCAAACTCTATATCTCATCGAAATTTATTATCCTAGCACTTTTTTCGACTCTGAGAATCCATGATGTGCTGTAGAATGGTCTTAACCTTTTCAACAATTTCCTTAACCATTTTAGGACTTATTGGTTTTTTTCACCAACATCATCCTAGCCTAAAGGTATTTGTAACCTATTCCCATAATGGTCATTATATGGATCCATTTGGATTCTTATGGAAACAGTTATTGTATGATAATATGATGAGAGGAAGATATTGGTACCATCATTTATTGAAGTCAATAAAACATTCTATCAACATGTTTTCCAATTACTAAATAATTTTTCTATTTTGGACACAATTCTGAGAATGATAGACTGTACTAATGTTGAGATCATTTTATAGAGCATGTTAAATATTTTTCTGAACATAGATGTAAATCAGGGGTATTGATCTGATACAATTTATAGTGTGGTTCCAAGTAACATAACCACTTCTATAATTTATATCATTTCAATTTGATCAAGTGATATGTCCTATCAATTCACAAGAAAGAGTGTCATATTTGTAAGAGGATCTAGCATAACCCAAATAACATAATTTTTCTCTTTATGTCTTCGTAATAGAAGTAAAAAAGACCATGGTGATGTTTTCTCATTTTCATGTTTGTATGGGTAATGATTTCATTATCCCCTTAATAGTTTTCCTTTCAACCATTACTTTTTGACATACCAGGAAATTTTTATGTATACTATGTGATATCATTATTCATATTTTCTAACCAATAGTGATATCAGATATATTAATACATCTTTTTTCTTCCTAGATTTTAGGAGAATGTAGATCTATGTACACCATCCAAAAAACCCTTTTATAACTCATGATTTTATTGTACACATAATTGTGGCCCAAATATTACAACTCCATCTTCATTAACGTTGAACTTTGAGGATTTAACATTCCGTATAGATTCCAATTTATTTTTAATACCCACATCAATTATCTTATCAACCATTATATTTTATAGAAGGGGTGGTTGAGAAATCATTTTTGAAATGATTGATGATGTTACTTCGTTTTTGATTCCCCAATCCATGATTTTCATATCAATGAAGATAAGATCGTTCTCAATTCTAATCAATGAATAAATTTGTGGCTAAATTCTACATATAGAATTTTCTACTTTATTCACTTACCCAGGATAGTAGTGGATTAATTATTCATAGACATTGATCAGATCTAACCATCCTTTTTGTCACATATTCATCACTTTCTACGTGAATATATATTTGAATATTTTTCTAGAGTTATATATTTCATACATCTACAAGAAGTGATAATGTCTCTATATTTTCCATGATAAGATACCCACAAACAACTCCAAATCATGTTTCGGTTAGTTCTGTTCATGAACATTCTACTACCTTAAAGAGTTGTCTTTCAACTTTTAATTTTTCATTAACACACATCCTAATCCCTTCTTTGATGCATCGTAGAATACCACTAAAAGTTATCCACTTGTGGGTATTGTGATCATAGGTGCAGTGATTATCCTCCTTTTCAACTCCCTAATGATATCTTAACATTCATCATTCTATGGAATCTGGACTCTGTTTCAAGTTATCTTAGTAAGTGGGTTTGAATATCATGTAAATTTTCTCACAAATCGACGATAGTACCCAATTAATCCAATTAATATATGAATATATCTAATAGATGTTGGTATCGACTATCCATTAGTTTCTTTTATATTTTATGTTTCCATAGAAATATTATTTCTTGTGATGATATTCCAAATGAATGAAACTTCTTTCAACCTGAACTCGCATTTTCTATACTTGGCATTACTCTTCTCCTTTTACAATGTCATTAGAATAGTTCATTGTTTCTCTTCCCGATCCATCATTCCTATGAATTATATTAGAATATAATCTATCAAGACTACGATAAATTTCTCAAGGTAATTTATAAAGACATTATTCATCAATTACATGAACATTGATGGAGTAACAGTGTGTCCAAATAGAATTAGTATGAACTCATACTTCCTATAACATGTAAAAAATGTTTTATTGGGGTAATCCTTCTTCTTCACCTAGGATTAGTAATATCCTGGTCCTAGATCTACCTTGGAGAAGTATTATTCTACATGTATATAATAGAACAAGTAATCATTATTTGTTAGAGGATATGTTTTCTTTATCATGACCTTGTTGATCTCATGATAATCAATGAAAAGGTTCATCAACCCATCCTTCTTCTTAATGAATTGGACTGGTTCACCCCAAGATGATGCACTTTGGAGTATAAAACCATCATCAATACTCTCTTATAGTTGTTTCATAAACTCATGGACTTCCATAATAGCCATTCTATCTAGATTTTTGTATAATAGAAATGCCAAAGGTATAAGATTGATTGAAAATTCATCCTCTCTTCTAAGGGGAATTCAAATAAATTCATTGGGAAATACATCAGTGTATTCCCTCAAAATGGTCATGTCTTCAGGGATGACACTTCTTTAGAGTATACCATTTATTCTAGATACAATATATTGTAGAATAATAATATCCTTGATTGAGATGTTGGTGGAAAAGAGGATTCACCCCCTCCCTGCACTTCTACGGAATCAGGGGTCAATTAAAGATATGAAGATTGATTTCCTTCTCATGGAAAATTATGTTGGATCTGTATATGCAAAGACAATCCATACACATAATTGAAAAAAATGACACCAAAGAGAGTACAAAAATGGTAGTCTAGAAGTTTATCGCACAAATGTGGATACAGGAGGAGTTATATACATGGGAAGTAATAATTACATAATTTTCCTTTTTCACTAATAACTCCACATACATGATTTATGGTGGTTTTTGAATTGTTCTATGATAATTTCATGAAATGAAGGAAATCCTAGAACCAGAGAAAAATATTACATTTAATATTCTTGAATAAATTACTAGAGTACCTATCAACACTTCGTTGTTGGGATCCACCTCAGTAGTTGTGATGGGAAAATATCGCCCTTTCTATGTTGGAGGTTATTGGATGACACCAAAAACCCATGGCATAGTCCATTAATTTTCAATGTTTATGGGATCCTTATATTTAAAGCAATAAATGGTGCAATGATTGATGAATAGAGCATTCCTTTCCTCCATCACATTAGTAGGTTTCTCATGTTAGTAATTTATAGTTATGTATCCTTCCTTCCAACACATAAACCATATCTTTATTCCCCTTAGGCCATTTTGCGGGTACTTCATTCTAAACTATTCCAAATTGGGGTGTTGAAATTTCTTGGCACCATTGGATTTTTTGATCATACCAGCATAATTAATTTCCATATTCTTCATCATATCATCGTGATAACCTTGATATTCTCTAACCTCCATCTAAAATATGAGGACACATCAGACAGTTTCCTCATAGCTATCAACATCACAATTTCTAGGAATTTTCATAAACATGATTATATCTCACTGATGAAGTGGTCAACCATGATTTCTTGGATAATGGAAAAATTCATAGGCTTATTATGAAATTATTTTAAAGTTCTCCTCATACACTCTATTATATTATTCATCGTTTTTAATTATTTCATTGAAATATCATTCCATTTTAGGATGTAGAGTGTGAGGAAAATATTTATTGAAATGAAAAATTGAAATTCCATCAACCACATCATTTAGATATCTTCCCCATGATTCATATTATTGATCAATTTCCACCACTGATTATCTTCTCTCTCTATAAGATAAAAATCCAATAGAACCTTCCCTTGTTTAGGACATTGAAGTACGGAGAAGATATCCTCAATGAAACTGATACATTTTTCCATGAATAAGGTATGGAATGATCCATTGATATTCAGAGGCCTTATTCACATAAATTCCTCAGCAACGGCTTGTTCTCTCTGAGGGGGACATAGAAAATCCTCCTGATATGGGTTTCTATACAGATGTTGTCTTAGCTAAGAGAGGATCATCGTAATGTTTTCTATTCCCACTCCCTTCAGGTATATAATTTCATTAGGCAGTCATCACATTTACCTTCACGTTGGTTTTTTAGCCAATTCCTTCTATTTTCAGCCTCTGGCTAGAATAAAGAGGAAATTAGGTTTGTTTATTTTTAAACTATTAAATGCATAAAGTGGGGATCAAATTAAATTAAAGGTATGACTTATAAATTTATATACAACTTAACATAGTTTTTTATAGGCCTTAATCAATATTTTATAATGTCTATTTCCAAACATATATTCTTGTTGGTATTTTTTCCATTAATAATAGGATCGTAATGAGGTTATGAATTTACAAATTCATATATCTTAAGAGTGTTAGAAGAGGGGATCGACAAACCCTGTTTTCATGCACCTGTTCCCAGTCAAGTCCAACTCAACGTGTGTTTTTTATGTTTTACCCATATGTACATCTATTCCAGAGCCACCTCCACTTGTATTATATTAAAAGAGATGTATTTTCTTGATAAATTAAATACTCTACACTTATTAAATTTTAGGTATGTTGTCTTATACAAATTATTACCCCTAATTCCTTCGATGGATTTTTCTAATCCTAATCCCAAAAATTACCAAACGTTTCCACTGATTCCAACTACAAAAACCCTTCACTTGATTATACATTAATTCATAATTTATCCAATAATATTACACATAATAATACCTTGAAATTTTAGAAGTATAATTTCATTGGAGATTTGGTACATCACCTGACAACATAATTTGTATAAACATTATCATTATTGAAAACATCCTTAGAATGATCATAATATTTCATCAAACACAAAATTGCAATGGGATTACTTTGGGACATACATAATAAAGGGGTGAGCTATGAAGACCGGTAAGGGAATAAAATTAGAATAACATTAAAATAATAATACATGTCATATAATAGTCATATGTAAAAGGAGTAAGAATCCTAAACATGAACAATAGGACTTAATATAGAATGATAAACAAAATGTCTACCTGGGAAATGTGGAATCAACTTAAAACAATTCATCATAAACATAGGTCAATGATAACTTCCAATAAATAATTATGGAAATATTACCAAAAAGTAATGAGGTTCATTCCCAATATCAATATGAATTCACATGATATTATGAAGTACCTATTCGTTAGACTTTTATATAAATCTAGGAACATACATCATATTCATTTCATTCTCGTGCTTATGTGTTCCACACAGATCATACAACATGGATTCACTTATCCTAATTTTTTATTCCATGATAAAGGTGTATGGAATAAATACATGTATGTCCCAATTTAAATAATTATAAGTGTATAAATTTGAACAAAATTGATCCTAAATGGGTATGGTATTCAATAAAAAATTGTTATGCCATGGACAATCATGGTGTAATCTCAAGAACAGAATAGTGTCACATAAACATTCATAATATGGTTCTATGAGAGAGAAATGATCTATCATGATTTGGAAATAATATGGGATGTAACATGAACATGGAAATTTATTTCTCAATATTATTAATTGGAAATATAAGGAATAAGATAAAAAAGAAAATTGAATAAATAAGTGAAGGTGAGGATCCCTTACATGAGTGTGTGGCTCCTCATTTTTTGGTGTAGTTTCTTGAGAGCCAATGGGAACCTTGGTATGGCTATATGGATGGGAGGGAAGAGTAAGGGCATGATCCAAGAATTTTTAGTTAGAAGGAGTGAGATATTGGTTTTGTTTATATAGGAAAAGTGTGGGGATTTCTTTATCATTTATCAAATAAATATTTTGACACTATATAAAAAAACCAAAACCACAAAACATACCATTTTTTTTTATCATAGTGTCCACCAAATATGGGTGGTTATCATTATTTTATCGGTAAAAGGTCATAACATAATTAGATATTACCCTTAATGATTTTGAAGTGAGTCCTACTCTTAATGAAATGATTTTAAAACTATTAAATATATTAATGGTTTTGGAGGATACATAACGAATTTATATATTTAATTTACTAAACATAAAATTAATTAATTTTAAAGGGAAAACATAAATTTAGTCAAGGATTCCATTTATATTATTTATTACATCACTTATAAATCATTAAAATGTCAAAATATTCCAAATATATCTATATAGTATTTATTTATTAGCTGAATATTTTTCTATCATTGAAAAATATGTAATATTCATTGTTTAATAATTTCAACATTATAATTCCACAATTAATATTAATATTATCAAAAATAGTCTTCTAAATATTTCAATTTTTAATTTGAAAATAATAATTGGTATTTGTTGATAAATACGAGTTTTTTTATAGTAACAGTTTCCGAACCCTTATAAAAATTAGATTTCACTTTATAAAAATGATTTATTATTTTATTTTAATAAAAAATATTTATTAATAATATTTTATTAAAAAATTATTTATTCAAAAAATGATGTTTTTCAATAAAATAAATGATTTCATTGAATTCAAATATTACCAAAAAATAAAATTTCTGTTTTATTGTATGCGAAATCAAAATCATTTATAAAGTAACAATAAGAAGTAAATATAAGTAGAATTCTATTTAAAATATTATATATATATATATATATATATATTCATATTACAATTATCATGATACATATCCCTTTAAAATTCCTTAAGGGTAAGGTGCATGACTGGTGGACTTTCATGGAGTGGTTTGGTGTACATAGTTTGGGCCATGATCTTGATGATATTTAACTTCTACTATAAATTGTATACCATAGGATTAAGTTGTTGGATTTGGGATTGGGATTGGTATAGGTCAAATCCTAGTGATGATGTCTCCCTTGAAATATCTGGTAAATGGGCTTCATAAGGACAACTCCTACTCGTTGTCCCATCGCATCCTTTTTGAGTGTTAATTAGATTCGATAAAACAAATATTTATAATAATCAAGTGATCACTATTTAAAATCTATATTATCAATGTTAATTATTCTTAAAGTTATTTTGAATCTAATATTATATATCAAAACAATAGAAGTGAATTTTTTTTAACGATAAAACATAATACGGTAATTAATTGAATTCATGGGGAATTTTATTTATAATAATTCGGGTTGTTACATCTCTTAACTCACAATCCATACTCCATAATGTTGTGGTGAAATTTCCTAAAATGGATTATCACCCAAGGTTTCCTTAACCCCCAAGGATTAATCCTAATTTTTTCGGAACAACTCTTAATAGTAACAGAAAATATTCACTCTTCCTTCCCATTCATGTTCTATTCTCATGTGGCATTTCTTCTAATTTCCAAACAATGTTCCTTTTTACACTTTTTACTATCAAATTGCAGTATGAATAGTTATTTGGGATAAGATACCCTTTTCACATCTCAATTTTTCCTTTTTATAAACCATTTCTTGTACCCATCATGTTATTTTTTTCCTTTTTATTTCAACAGCCAAAAATCTTTTATGTTCATAGTGTATTCCACTATATTTAAAAATGGATGTATTATTTGGGTATTTACATATATGTAACTAACTTTTCCATTTATAGGTCAAAAATTATGTTAATATCATGCTTTTAAGTTATTGTTTATCTCAATATTTATTTATAAGAAACTCGTTCATTTTATCTATGGGTTTTTTATTAAATGATTTATTTTTTTATGTGTATCAAATTAAATTAATATATATAAATGGTGTGCTTTGATAAAGATCCACTATAAATTACATGTTTTATGATAACTTATTGAATAAACTTGGTAATATTCATTTATAACACCTTGTTGATTAACCTAGCTGATATGCTTATGAATTTATAATTTTAGAGTTGTAGCAACATTTCAATGTTATGGTTCTTGTTCATTTTATTATGATATGAATTATGATATCTTTTTCAATATATATTTTTATGTCAGATGTTCTTATTGATATTCCTTATGATCACATGCTAAATGGGTACCTTACTCATTCCCTTACTAGGCCTCATGCTTGTAAGATCCTGGTTCATTGTTGGGGTATGCACTCTTTTTCATTAATTAAATATTTTATTTAAATATATAAATATGGCCTAATTTGGATACCCTTTGATTTCATGCGAGTATAGGGGGTTTCTGGGGCTTATTTGGAGCTCGAAACCAATCTTCTAGGAAAAAAAGGCCTGATGCACATTTAGTAGAAAATATACAGAGCAGGACACACAGTTATTTATAACCATCTAAGTCTGAATGTGGGAAGATATTGGACTCATGGTTTTATAAACCATGTGATTTGAGGTTCATGGCCATATGGTAATGTCTACAGTTTTTGATAAAGTGGTGAGACATAGTTTGTCCATGATTCGTCAAACTATGCATGAAAATCATACAGGGTGCCCCTTTCTTAAAAAAAGATGCACAGTTGGTGCATGGTTTATTCAACCCTGAGGCCAAACTTCCTGAAATATAGATTCTTGGGAAATTACAAAAATTCTCGTTATTTAATTTTAATATAATAAAAAATTCAATCTTTTATCATGTTGGATAGCCTTGGGATTTTGAGTTGTTTCCATTTAAGACTATTGTAGTAATTGATAGTTCCTCTCCTTTTGGACTTGTAATCGAGAGATATTCATCTCATAGGATCTGCATAGGTAAGATATCGATCCATTTTGATTCCTTTCTAATTTGGTTTGGTATCGACTTCACTATTCAGTTTCTAGGTAATATTCCCTATTTATAGGTTGTTCATCCATATTTAGATTTTATCCCAACCAGAGTCGAATCATGAGGTGATAATGGGAATGATATCCTCTAAGAACCTACAGTAGGTGGTCTAGTGATTTTCCTTAAAATTTGAAGTGTTTATATATGTTTTTGTTCCACATGCATTATTATAAGTGGGACTCCCTTGAAATGGATTTTAATCCATGAATTTAATTTATAGGTGTGATCTACGTAGTAAACAGAAAACATTGACAATTTCATAGAGGTTATTATATTTTATTTGGAACCACCCCTTTGGGTGTGATTTTTACTTAATTGGACCACTAAGGGTGACATTGGATTTGGATACCTTTTAGGCGTGTCTTTTAAACCTTTACTTGGGGGGTTCAATAATGAAATTTCAATTGATGAATTTAATCACAATTTTAACTATGATATGAATTTTATAATGGTTTAATAAATAACAGGGAATGAAATCCATCTCCCCATAATCGTTCCATTTAAGTGGTTGATTAAGCAAGAAATTAACCTTATAAATTAATGACTTTGTGAGATAAATATGGGGATAAGGCATCTAAGATTATCCCTTTCCTTTAGTCACCTTATGATTTGAGTTTAAAATGAAATATTATTTGGGGTGACTATGAAATAGTAAATAAAATTGATTGACTTCTCATATGCCTTGGTTGAAACATGGGTTTGTTTACAAGTGCCATGTATGAACTCACTTGGCTCTAAACTTTCTTATGAACATGTAACACTCGAACTCTTTATATGGATTTCCAAGGACGGACACATGGGGAGTGAATAATATATTACCAATTGATTCATGAAATCTTTATTAATTTTAATGGCTGACTTAGAGGGATGTTGATCATATACTACATGGATGACAATTGGTCTCCCTTAGTGGACGACTAAGGAGGGACTCAGATTGTAGTGATATTATACCACACCTAGAGGAATACAAGGATTCTAATGAAAAACTTACTTGGATAGGATTATAAGGTTCTTGTCTTATGATACACTTAGATATATACCTGGATTCCAAATTAGTAATTCTATGGAGGGGCTTAGGATCATAAATAATTAATGAATGTAATGATTTATATGATGCCTCTGCCATGAAAAATATCAAGCTTTGAGTTGGTAATTAACCTACACATTATTGATGGATATTTTATTAATCTACTGATAACTTATATTTACAAAGGATACATGGCTACATTCCTGGTCTCGAGGAATATTAATCAAATGAGATTGATTAATTAAAAGAATTTGATTATCAAATGGGATACAATTAACTTTTTATTAAGAGATATTCCTTCTATACTGAAGCAAGTATCAAAATATAGGTGTCTAATGGAACTCAAACCTTTATGGGTTTTTTGGTTTATGTACATCTTCTATGAATGACCCACACCCCATTATCCCACATTCAATTCCTTACATTATTGCATTTTCATAAGATACAAGAGATCGCATTATAAAAGATAAAACAGTTTAGTAGTCATTATAAACTAGATAGATATTTTAAATTCAAATTTAATTTTAAAAATAAAATAAAATATATATATATTCATTGAGAAAACAATTACTCCACTTTTTTGTAACCCTATATATCCATCATAAAAAATTTATATAAATCTTGAGGGAAAATGAATCATATTAAACTAGTGAACTAAAATTCTTATTATGGGTAACCGCACTATAGATTCTATGATTAAATATGTCATAAACATTATAGTAATATAAATAACTAAAAAACATGTCATTTATAAAATAAAATGATCTAGGAAAATTATACATGGAAATTCTTCTAGTTCAATAATCACAGTTAATATTCGAAACTAATATATCAATGATCGAATACATGTTGCTTGAACTATAAAACAAAACATCAATGCAACATCCAAGAAATATGAAAATAAATTGTTATGTCCTCAGCCAAATCCATATCTAAAAATAAATGGTAATGGCCTTGAACACATACATATATGGTTTGGCTCATGAGACATACTGATGAATAGAGGGGATCTAGAGGGTCATGAACTACACATACTAAGAATAATACATTCCTGATATGAAAAGGTTTAATCATAAATAAACATAAACCTTTTTATTAAATAACTATTATACTTCATGTCAATACTTTAACAATAAACCATGAATGATATCAAAATAACACATCTATAGTAAAACTACTCATAATACCTTCAATAAAATATGATATAAGTAAATGTAAGAGATAAAAATAAATGATGTAAAAGATTAAACATAAGATGTTGAAATAGATTAAAAACATTCAAATTATTTCATCGAGAAATTCTCGAGGAAAATAATCTTTAAACATTCCAAAGCATCCCATACCACTTTGAAATGTTAAAATAATAGTCCATATAATGTAATAAAATTTAGTTAAACATATTATATAATTATAATAAGGATAGTTTTGATATTATTTATTAAATTGAGGTATATACACCAAACACAAAAAATAAGTGGTGAAAGATCTATATATCTCACAGATGTTAAAGTGAGATGAGAAAACACTTACCTTATATTTCCTTTAGTTGAATGTTCTTAAAACTAATATAAAACGATTTTAATATTGTTAATAACTTATAAAATAACCATATCCATCTATATGTTATAATATATGATCCTTTTCTATTTTTTCACAAATTTGTTGATAATATTTTGTTGTAACCCTATTTTTGGTGTTAACTGCCTCATTTTCCACTACGTGTTTTATCATGAATGTCTCCATTATTTTTCATATGATATTTATATAACATTTATAGACTATTATTAATGTTATAAATACAATATTTAAACATTAAATACTATTTTTGATCCATTATTGAATGTTGGGTATGGAAAATTAATTGCATCGCTTTATGGAGAGGGTAGGTCGTATATACGCACGAGCGACAATATCATTATCTTAATAAGTAAATGGATAAAGAATTTTATGGTATATTAATTTTCAAAAATATTAAATCATATCATAATTATCATATATATACATTATTTTCATCATTATACACATCCATGTATTGTGGTGGTGAAAACGCATTACACTTTGGCGTGAAGATGGTAAGTCATACGTACACACAATGCTACCATTTTTCATAGGATGGATATAAGGTAGAATATAGTTATCTAATAATAATAGTAACATCTCAATATATAGATTATGATATATTTATTACTTTATAATGTTACAACACTTGAATAGTAATAATAAGAGGAACAAACTACAAAGAGTTGATAAAGATGATTACCTATTATTTGGTGGGAATCCTTTATAACATCTCTCAAGATACCTAGGGTATGTCTTTTGGTAGAACCATAATTCCATAAAATAAATATGGATGTTTTTAAGAGAAACATTAAAGGTTAAGTAGAGCTATCTGATGAAATTTGGTCCGGGGATGTGAGGGTAGAGGTTCCCTTTTACAATTGATGTGAGGGGTAATTTTGGAAATCATCAAATTAATAAAATATAATAATTCTATTCTAGAAAAAAAGACATAAAATGGTCTATAAATTAATATAATGAACTATTCTTGACCATATATTACCCAATTTCTGTATATTTAGTTTTTTATTTCTTAAATAATTTAATAAAATATTAATTAAATAAAATATAATTATTTTAAAATCAAATACAATTCATTTCATTATACTTAAAATACATCCATAAAAAGTGAATAAGATAATATAATGATTTAACACATATAAAATATATCTGAGAGAGATATATAATGTATTGTACACATTAACTCATAAAAAAATATATCAAAATAAATATTTTTATAATCAATTGTTTTATTTTTCTATTAATTAAATAAATACTATTTTATAATTAAATAAGTATTTAAGGTCATTATAAAATTTTAAAAAAAAATTAAAAAAATATATATATAATGAAAATAATTTCATTAAGATTAAAATGGAAATTTATTTTAGTTCATATCTTGATTTTTTCCCTATGTTGACACGAAAATATTAATTTAATACAAAGAGGGTGACATTTGGGAACTATCTTTGATTTAAATAATATATATGTTATTTTCATGAACAATTGTCCATTAAACAACTATAATTGTAAATTAAGGTGATAAGGGTTGAATACACTTCACCAAATAATTTTTAAATAGGTTTAGGACACATTATTACACTTTTCTTTTGGCTTTAACCATTATTTAATCCCTCTAACTCTTATTGTGACACCATGTGTTTTGGATCCTTAAGAAGTAATACAGTTACAATAAAAGGCCAAAAAAATAATACATGGACCATTTATTAATTTTAAATTACTATTTCAATCAGTTGGTGGAATTTTATATTTTATTGAATTTTATATAATTTGAAAAAATATTATTTTTTAATATATTAAAAATATGAATTTTGAAACTATTCATCACATGGACTTTTATAAAATATAAATACATATGATAACTTCAAAAAAACATTTAATAAATCACTAATATTCATTATTAACCTCTAAATTTCATTTATACCATGAATTATGTCAAATTATATTTATTTTCATATTTTATTATCTTTTGTTTGATATTTCTATTGAAAAAAAATTACAGTATCATCATTATATAATCCATTAAGGTATGTATTTATTTCCTAAAAATTAAAAATAAATTACCATGATTACAGTAATCATTTTAAATTTCCAAATACATTTTAATGTCGAATATACCTTTAGTATAACACCATAAAATAAATTTTACACTTATTAAAAACATGTGTGACATATTAGACTTTACTTGTAATACCATACTAAAAAATGAATAAAGTCATAAAAGTGATTCAAAGGGGCCACAAAGTCAAACCAATAATGATTTGGGTTGACCCTAATTCATTTTATAAAATTAGTACATGTATTAGGATATTTTTTAAATCAAATTATATTATTTTTACCCATAATAACCTGATATACCCTTAACCGTGTTCAATTATAAAATACTAAAGTTACTATTCATATTGCCTACAAATAAAATGGCCTTATTTAATAAAAATGGAAGTTCTGATTCAAAATATAGAATCCATTTTTCAAAATAAAAATCAAATAATGGATAAAGTTAATTTAAAATTCATCCCATTCTAGGATTTAAAAAATTGGTTTTCAATGTAAAAAAGATCAAAATATTGATGCTTTTTTAAATCCATCTTCAATGTGAAATTTCTTCAAGTTGACTGTATTATATTAATTTATAAAAAATTATCTAATTAGAATTTAAAATCAATAAAAATAAATTTTAACAATATTAATTACTCATATGAAAAAACCATTTTCAATTAAAATTAAAATTTTCTCAAAGTTCATAAAAAATGTAACTTATTAGAAAATAACAAAATTTTAAAAAAAAATGTTAAGATATTATAATTTAAGATAAAAAGTTTTATTTGTCAAAAATATTTTATAAAATAGTCAAAAAATATTTTTTTAAAAAGTGAACCATCAAAAGGCATAAAAAGTGTCTTTTTAGAAAAATACTTATTTGATGCAAAAAATTGGATGTGTTCTTATATATTTTAAATATTTAAGATAGGAAGAACATTAAAAAAAATATTTCATATAATATATATTTAAATCATTAATATAATTCACGATTTGTGATTTGTTTATTTTGTTGGTATAAAACAAACTTGTTCCTATTTAAATAGTTTATTGTAAAAACATTTTCTTTATAATTAATTGGTGTTTATATTTATTTCTAATTAATAGGTATCCACTGAATTCAATTATATATTTTCATAAGTTAGTAAATAATATTAATAATCACTAATTTAATATCATAGAGATAATTTCATTTCAAATAATAATAATTATAGTATATCTTGGTTTTTTTAACCTCGTTGTTGCATGTAACAAATGTTATCAAAGATATTTAAGAATAAAATATTTGTTTATTACATTATAACATCCTTCAATAAATTCAATCCCAAAAATACAAAACTGATGGTTGAAAATCAATAGTTAATTCATGAATTTTTTTTGGGAAACCCACATCAGGAATAGGGTTAATAAAACATCATCTTCATAAGAGGGGAAGTGAAATAAAAAGGTAACCATAAAATTAGGATTTTTAATAGTAAATAATTAATGGAAAGCAACAATATGATGTAAGAGACAAATATAACTATAATGTACTTATAGTGAGTGATATGTAACATGTTATTAGAATATTAACCATCACAAAATTGAAAATCATATGATCATTTAAAAGACCATTGATTACTCAAAAACAAAGGTAAATAGATAACATTTTTGTATAAAAATCAGTTTCCTAAAGTTGATGGAATCATATACTATATAGATAAATCACTATAGAAAACATTCTATATTTCATTCCATGTCATAATATTATCCTTTGGTTTTTCATAGATCTATTTTCACTTCATTCCTAACATGCGGAAATGAATGTTCATTATGGGTTTTTCATGCCTAAATCACTTTTACGAATCATTATGTCCACGAATCATGGGAATAAGATTATTAACCACCACAAAACCAAAAATATTGTGATCATTCAAAAGGCCATTGATTTCCCAGAATGAAAAGTAAATGGATAACATTTTTGTTACAGATTAATTTTCCAAATGTTTATCGAATCCTATACTATATGGATACCGATCTCAAGAAATACTACTTGATTTAAGTCCATGTTATAATTTTATCCTTTTGTCTTTATTATTTATATTTTCAATTCATTTCTTAGACCTATAAATTAATGTTTATGATGAGTTTTTCGTGCCTGAATTGCTTTTATGAATCCTATGATCCACAAATCATTCCTTATCATTTTAAATATTAACTAAAACCAAACATTTTATCACATCATATCCAATAAATACTAATTTACCCTTGAAAAATAATATCCATTATTCAACATAATCCATTCCAACCATAAGATATATAAAAAATATATCTTTCAAAATTCACAGTCCAAAAGGTCTCTAAATTTAAAAATTCAATCTTAATAATAGATTATCCAAACAACATAATTTCTCTCTTATTACCACATACCAAATATTTGATCTCATTAAAAACCATAATGAAAATTTTTTTGATTCCAAATCCTTAAAGAATAAGTACTATAATATAATCCTTATATATCTCATGATTCTAATGACTAGAGCCTCATTGATGAAATAATTATTGAATCCAAATTCAAAAGAAATGTAATCATTATAAATCATTTTTAAACCATTATATATTCTTCATAATAGTATTCGTTAATACTACATTCCTTTAATTTTTCTTTTGTATTATCTTCCTCATCATTATTAGAACCATTTCATGTATAAAGATTTTGATTCTAAGTATTTAAAAAAAACCTAAAACACAATTTTAGCAACAATAATCATAGGTATATAGTCATAAAGAATCATTTATAGGATGTAAAAATCAGAGATTATTTTTTCTAAATTTATGGGTCTATAGGTTTTACCTTGGCAATCCACGGTATTAACCAATCTATAGGATGATATATTATACTTATAATTATCCTCAAACTCAGTCATATGGTTATGTTTTCTAATCCATGACTTCCTAAATTTGGTTCCCATGGTTTCTATTAAACATACTTTGAGACCAACTATAACAACCCCAACCACAGTAGCCCGAAGCCAGTTCCAGAATTTCATAAATTAGCATAAGATACAATATATCTAATCCCAATGGACTGAATAGTTTATTATTATTTGTAAAAATGATATATATTTGAAATTAAAATTACATTTTAAACATAAAATATAAAAAATATTTTCTTTGATAACACAATTATTCACATTTGTGTAACCTTACACATCCATCATAACACAGTTATCAGAATCCTAGGAAGAAATTAAACATATGATATGGATGAACTAAACTGCTCTATAAGGGTAGGAATACAGTTTAATCTGTGAGTAAATATTGAATAAACTATATGGAAGGCTAAAAAAATAAAACACATGCCATTTAGATAATCACATGATCTAGTAAACTTAAAGATCAATATTATAATAGACAAATTATAACATAGAATATCTTCAAATAATATCATAATGATGGAATTTCTAATGATGAACATCTAAAATATACCATTGAGGCCTCATCCAAGACATTAAAAAATAGATTCTTAATCCCTCGTCCGAATTCATATATGAAAATAAATGGAAAATGCCTCAGCCAAGTCCATATCTAATTCTTTTCATGAGACCAAATGATGCATTGAGGAGATATAGAGGCCCCTCCCATAATATACAATGTCTAATACATTAGTCAGATGAAATTTTTGAATCATAAACAGCAAAAACATTCATACTGAAAACCCATTATATTAAATATGAATACATTAACCATAAACCATGAATGGTATCAAAATAACACCTCCATGGTCAAAATGATCATAAAACAATTTATACTATTTGATATATTGTATCATAATAGATAAAACCCAATGAATTACAAGATTCTAAAATGTATTTTTACTTAGATTATGATACATTTCAAATAGACAAAAGAAAAATTCTTGAGGAAAATAATATTTATACATTAAAATGTTTCAATAATACATTAAATCATTTAAATGTCAACCCATATAAATAATAAACCTTAAATGTAACTTTTAAAATCAAGAGTGTAATCATATTTATGATCTGATATATGAAATGGTTGTACATACACTGCACACAAGAAATAAGTGGTGAACAAGGCATATATCCCACATAAGTAAAAGTGAGATGAGAAAACCATTAACAAATGTTTCCTTTAGTTGAACGTGATTTAACATCATGTATAATGGTTTTAATAATTTTATTAACCTATAAAAAACCATATCCATGTTTATTATATAATATATGTTCCAAATATATTATTATTTACCAGTTTGTTGATAGTATTTCATTTTTATGATTGTTTTGGGTGTTAACAACTTCATTTTCCTATGAATGTTTTTTAAGATATCAGATCTTCAAAAGGTATTTTATTGTTGATGTTTTGGTTTAATTCCCAATTTTTTGTTAATTAAGTGCTTACCCAAGTCATTATGGAGGCTTGGGGTGTTCTAAGGGTTCAGGACGTGAGAAATGGAGGAAAAGGGGTTTTTCTAGATAGACTGCATGGTCTGTGAACGGTTAGTGATAACCATGTGGACATCCCAACAAACCGTGCCGGAGGTGGGTTTTTGGATAATGGCCTCAGTATGGTTTGGGTAGGGTTTGGAAAACTGTGCGAGAAAACCATGCAACCCTGAAACTTTTATAAAATTACAAATTTTCCACTCTAGGAATTTAATACCTAATGCTGGATTTTATCCAATTTCTTCGCTCTTCACCCAAGGAAAGAACCAAATCTCCCAAGAGCTCTAAGAGATCAATCTACCTAGATACTAAGGAATTTTTGGTGTTTTTGGTTGCAAATCAAAGATATGGGTAAAGACATTACCATCCTTGCTTCTCTTTTTAGTTTAGGTTATGTATCTTCTTCTTCTCTCTTTTTGAAGCTCTAAAACCCAACTGCTTGGGTGAGATTTAGGTTGATGTTTCAATAGTTGTTTGAAGTGGATTCTAAGGTCTCTATTAAGAGTGTGTTCACCCGAAGAATCGAGGTAGGTGTTCTACAAGTTATATCCCATGGTTTATTTGTGCATTTGTGCTTGTGTGTCTTTGTTCTTAGGTGTCTCTTCGTCTGTTTTGTTCATGCTTGGCATGTTTAAAAAAATGGTTTTCAAAAAAGTTAAAAGGAATCCCTCACTAACCCAATATTTTGTGTTGAGGGTGACGAGACTAATCTTGGGTCACCCAAGGGGTGTGCCGACTCTCTTGGACCTTGGGATTTGTGAAGAATAAGTTAGATTGTTGTGGAATTAGGTAGAGGCCTTGATAAACATGTTTATGTGATTAATCATGTTGGGATAGAGGCTCGGTGACACCCATATGCTTGATAATATCCTATGTGATATTGGGATAATATTTGGAAATGAATAAAAGCCATAATGGAATGGATTGTGAGCATGGTAATGAAGCCTAGTGAGTTAAGAATAATGAACAAACCCTACTGAGATTGGCCCAATGAATTAATTCTTAGTGAGATAAGAATAATAAAAGGTAATTGGGATAAATGGAAAAATGATGTGAAATGTGGTAAAATTTCAAATGGATTAAGGCTTCCTATTAAATATCATTTTATTATTATGGTTTATATTTTCCTTAGAAAATGGTTGTGATGTTGAGTGAATGGTTAATGGATAAATATATGTATATCATGTCAACATAGATTAGTAGATTGTGGTATTGACTGAATTTCTATGCCCATGTGTCGAGTTGGACTGAGACTCTAAACTCCCCCCTTAATGCCTGGTTTATTGAAGAGGACTGATGATCTGTTTCCCTATCGATTGAATCCACTCAGACTGAGGCTTTTAGTTGAGGATATGGTTGACATAATGACGTTTTTCCTAGTGAGATTGGATAACTATGTGTTTTTATCATGTATGTGATTATGTACTTTAAGCCACGTATCTTTATGTGTGTAATGAACCCATGTAAAATTCATTGGAAATGGTAAGTAATCGAAAATTGGATGAAATGGCAAGATAAGGAAATGGTTATAAATGTTGGCAATGGACCTAAACTGGTTAGGGTAACTTTGTGTTTTTTGTGTCATTTACTATTATTTATTCCTTTTTCATGCACAATTGTTATACCAGATATTTTTCGACATTGTTGGTGGTGGCATACTGATTTGTACTCACGCCTTACTTGGGCCACCGTTGGGTACCCGAGCAGTCTTTGTGTATGCAGTTCTAGACAAGGGAAATGACACTTATTAGGGAGTTGGCATGTCATGGGTAAGTATGGAGGATGACCTAGACATGGTGTTGGGACCATTTTCGGGACTTTTCAGTTTTTCTTTTTTTTCGGGCTTTGCACAATTTTTCATATGTAAAATGACAAGGCATATTTACTGTTGGACATGGTTTTACCCAGTTTGGTGGAATGGTTGTTATGATTTTTCTTTTATTATGGGTTATTATTCCTATATTATCATTAACCTCTACTGTGGATTACTATGATAAAAAGGGGGTGTTGTCTCCCCAATTGACTATTTGGACCCCCTCTATTATTCAACAACCATGTGATTATAGAGAGGTGTTCTTAAAGTTATGTAAGCACCCATCTTGGAGCACCAGTTTAGTGGATTCCAGGTCGGGGACATTAAAAATTGGTATCAGAGGAGGTCTTTCTTCTCCGTCATTATAATTAAGACATTTTGGGTGGTAAATGGGAGTTAGGATGTGTGAGGTCTTCGTAATGATCTTGTGCTTTGGAGTAGATAAGACATGTACGAGGGAAACCACAAGTCACCCTGGGTGGTAATTATTGTTCTTGATTGTTCGATGTTACAATTGATGATATTTCACTATTGGGTGATGCACATATTGTGTGATGTGATTGTTTTATGATATTTTGCCCATGACCACAATAGCACTAGGTTGTGCTTTCATCCATCATTATAGGCACCTTGATAGATAGGTGACATGCATCATGGTAGGCACACACAGTTTGGGTGTTTGATTCCTAAAATATATAATGAACCTTGCATCTTGATAATTAATAAAGGGAAATTTTCATAAACAAATCAATGCAAGTGTGTGAAGATAAATAATGATTAATGAAATACGTGCAATTAAGTGTTTTTAATGAATTGAACATGTTGTTTGTAACATGTTGTGTAATCCTTGTGGTGGTATATGTTTGTTTTCCCCTTGTGGACCATGGCATGTGGTAGGGTTGGTTGGGGTGTTGTTTTTGGAATATTAACGTGTAACGACCCAATCATTCATTAATGAAAATTCCTATTTATTTATTTAAATGCCTTATTATGGGTATATAAATATTATGAACTTCCATGGTTTTAGGTTTTTGGATTTTTTAAAATATCGTTAAAAATTGTGATCATTGCTATTATAGTTTTTGAATAGTGATAACATGATTAGTATAAATATAGGGCTTTAACAAATCCAATTTACTCAGAAAATGGAAGCAATGACCTCATCCAGTAGACTTTCCCTATAAAAATCCCATTTTTCAAATCTTGGAAAGGAGGTGGCGTCATTGGGATTCACCCTTGACCAAGCCCATGTTGAGCTTGAACATGTTAAACTTGAGCAGAACTGACTATGGGAGAAGTGGATGTTAATAGAGATCACCACCCGAGCGATATTGTCTGAGCAACCCCATGAGTCTGTCACCATCTCACACCTTGACCATAACCCTTATGTGGGTGTTATAAGGGGTTATGTGACAATACATTATCACTTTGAATATATGCTTTATTTTTGTATATAGTAATGAATATACATTCATGTTTTTATTATTATGTTGTAAATAATTTATAAAGTGAAAATATTTTTTTTATTTAGTATTCTACAATGAAATCAATGTTGATGAATTAATGTATTTCAGAATTAAATAATATATTAATAAAATATTATTATTAATAATAAATTACTTTTTATTAAATATAAACAATCATATAATTTTATGAACGCAATTGTAATTTTTTTAAGGTTTGATAGCTATTTTTGTCAAAACCCGTGAATTTTTAATAATGTCAGTTATTTTAAAAGCAAAAAATTCACATATATAAAAATTTATTTAAATAAAATGAATATTATTTTTTTAATTAGGACGTCGAAATTATCTGACGGTGAATATTTCTTAATTTTCTGAGACAGTCGAATTTATGGGTAAAAATTTAAATACCGTTTAAATATATATTGTGTTTTATGACATCATAATAACCCAATAGTTATATAATAATATACTATAAACATTATGTTCAGCCAATATATTTTTAACATTAAATTAGTGTGATTTTGGGTTTGTTTGATTTATTTTACAATGCTAAAGTGGACACTTCAAGGCTTATAAAAAATTTTGTCTTTTTAAATTGTTTTCCATGAGAGTGTGACTCACCTCCAAATAATAAACCCTATTATTTTAAAACGTTCGGCCACTGGACATATAAAATATTGTTTTCCACACCCCTTTTTCAAAAACATGCGCAAAAACCATTGGATAGTCTGTGGTTTTGATTAGTTTGATGTGAGATGTCCCATACCTAAATAATAAATAATTCTATCTCCATTATTATATAAACCTACTCAAGATCCAACTTCCTATTCACTCAAAGCCTTTATAGTTCTTCCAACCTTTTCCCTCCTCTCTCTATAATCCTGGCACGGCTCCGATATCTCCCAATAAGTCTCTCTCTAGCCTCTCCCAAGCCATTGGAAGCACATTTCCAAGTAATGATTTCATTCCATTCTCATTTTATCCATGTTTCTTAATATTTTTATTCCCTTTTATTTTAAATTATAAATTTTGGGGTATGATTTTTCACCTCCCTATACAATCCTATTTAATTTTTAAAGATGATAGACCCCTTTTTATTTCATCTATGCCTTCCATGTATATTTGTTACCATGCTAAAATTCTGTAAGGAATTTCTATCTCCTCATTTACGTTCAAGAAATTCATTTGTATTATGTATTTAAATTCCATTTTATTTGTGGGATATTAATCTACATGACCCCCCATACTGTCAACTTCATGTAAATATTATTAGACACACCTTTCTCTCTAATAAACCATTTCTATGAGTTCTTATTTCACGTCGTTATGGTGCCGAAATTGCACCACAATTTTCTAAGCCAAAGTCAATGTGTAGTGAATACCATTCCCATTTCTCTATCAAGGGTATTCACCTTTATGAACGTGTAATTTTTGATTATAGAGTTTCATGTATTAATTCCACATTCCTTTATCATGTAATAAATGATTTTTTTACTGAATCAATGTTATATGATCCATTTGGCACACAATAGCATGAAATGAAATGTTTAAGAAGGGTGTGCCCTGATAGCGCTCCAATGCATTGGGTAAAGTATATTATCATGATACGTAATGTGCAATGAGTGTTGACTCATACTAATTCAAGTGCAATGAGGGTTTACTAATGATTCAAGTGCAATGAGGGTTTACTCATGCTCCATGTGCAGTGATCCTAGGCTAATTCTAATTCAATGTTAAGTGTTCCTACCACATTTACATGGTCTGATAGTCATGCTTTATCAAGCCTTTTTGTTCATATTTATTTTGAGATCCATTGATATGATTATTTCCTAAAATGTAAATTATTCTTCCTATTATGCCTTGTTTAATCCCTTACTGGGCTTTATATCTCACCCTTTTCTTATGCATGTTCTTAGGTTATCCCATCCAATGCTAAGTACGAGGGAATGTAGTGGCCATGTGAAACAGTTTTCAATAAAGATTGGTATTTAATGTTTTAAGTTGTTATGTAATGTTCCTAAGCCCCACAGACACTAGACCTATCAATCTTTTATGATATATTAAGTGATGGTTTTATGTAATAAATTATGTTTAAGTGTGAAATAAAGATCAAGGTTGTTATAGTTGGTATCAGAGGATAAGATTAGTTATTTTTGGGATTAGGATTAGAAGACCCTAGTGAATCCTTAGAGACAAGACTAAGTATAATAAACACATCCTTATGTTTTGGTGTGTATTGAGTAGGTGTTTTATCAAATAATAAAATCCATGTTTGGATACGAGTATGTCGAGGTGGATTTCGCACAGATGTTCCTAAGGGAGAAACCCCTGACCAGGAGTTTTGGGCTTGACTCGGGGTATCCTGGTACACGATTATGGGCCTTGCTTCACTCTTGGATATGAAACTCCTGGGGGATATGCTTTGGTAAATTCACCAGCTTAGTATGAACCATCATTAATGGTATTAAAAAAATCCCCGAAGAATATATACTAGAAAGAAGATCATGGATAACATTTATTGAAGCCTCTAGATTCATAAGATAAGGAAATAAAACCTGTGTATAAGTCATCTGTTTTTCCCTTGGATTACCGTTTAGGTGTTACCCCTGAATTTCCTTTTATTCTAGCCAATGGCCGACAATAAGAGGACTCGGGCTAACAATTGATGTAAATATCAATGTGATGACTGTGCTAATGAGATTACCAATCCAATGGGAGCAGGAATTGCGAACTTTGTCATGAATCTCTCTTTGTTAACTCGTGATTTGAATAGAAAAAAGGGTTAAGAGGAACGTTCAACCCCCCCCAGATTGAACAAGTCGCTATCAAGCGCTTTATGAGAAAAATGCCTCTTACTTTTAATGGATCATTTGATCCCTCAATCGCCGAATAATGGATCAACTCCATTAAAATATCTTCTCCATCCTTCAATGTTCTGAAGAAGAGAAGGTTCTCCTAGATGCTTATCATATGGAGGGTGAAGATGATCAATGGTGAAGATTGATCAAAAATACAAATCCTGAGGAAGAGATCTAGGCATTGGAATGGAAGGATTTATGGACGATGTTTTTTGATAAATATTTCCGGCACACCCTCCAGATTACGAATGAAAGGGACTTACATGCCCTCAAGAAGAAAGATGGAGAATATGTCAAATCGTACGATGAAAACATCACAAGGATTCCATGATACAACTTCAACTTTTTCATTACCCCTGAATTCGTGGTTGACAGCTTCCTTGGTGGGCTGAAACGTAGCCTGTAGAAATCCCTAGTGATCTATGACATCAACATCTATGAGGAAATTGTATGATGTTCCCTCAAGGTCGAAATGGAGATCAGATAATCTCAAGGGTATCATGGGGAGAAAAAGAATAAGGTGGACTTTAATTATAATGGTATGATGGATAAATCCAACAGTCCTAATAAAATATAGCACCCCACTTTCCAAATGTGAGTAAAAAAGAACCCAGGAAATTACTTGAAGGGGGCGAGGAAATACATTAGGTGTGGAAGAGAAGGGCACCTTGCCAACAAAGATATGCAAGAAAAACCTACGGCTACAACAGAGTTGATGAATTCTCCGTTTGAGCCTCAATGTGTTGTTCATTGAAACAACTACAAATAACCAACACACCTTGAAAATTAGTTCCCTAAGATAATGGTTTTCGGAGGCAACCAGCCACCTCTATGGCAGCAAGGTTGAGATTTTTCCATCACAACCACCGAAGTGAACCCCAAAAATGAAGTGGTAATAGGTACAAAAGTTATTCATTCAAGAATAGAGAATGTAATTTTTGAATCAGGTTCTACACATTCTTTTATATCTCGAATGATTAGTAGAACAATCTCAACACCCCCACAAATCATGGATGTAAATATGTTGGTGAGTACGGAAAATGGGGTAATCATTGCATCCTAGGAATATAACTCTTCCCCTGTCATAATTGGTGGATTGAACTTCCCATTAAACATCATAATAATCCCTTGGGTTGGATTTGATGAAATTCTTGGCATGGATTGGATTTTCCTATATAGATCCGACATAATTTTCTGTGAGAGGGAAATCACTCTCCGTGTAGAGAATCAACCCCCAATTCTGTACAAGTGAAAGGAGAAGATGAATCTTTATTAGATCCATCATCTCAAGTGTGGATATTACTGCCCTGTGACTACACGTATCCGGATCAAATGATTGTGTTTAAGGATGAAACGAACCTTTTTGACATGCCTATTGTGAGGGAATTCATTATACTGTTTCCCGAGGAATTGTCTGGTCTTTCTCCTAGAAGATATGTTGAAGTCTCAATTGATCTTATACCTAGGCAGTTGTCAATATTCAAGAATCTGTATAGAATGGATGTGGTAGAGATCGAGGAACTAAAGAAAAAACTATAGAATAAGTTGGATAAAGGGTTTATACGCCCAAGTGCTTCACCATGGGGTGCACCAGTCCTCTTCGTCAAGAAGAAGGATGGGTTAATGGACTTTTGCATCGATTATCATGAGATTAAAAAAATCATGATAATTAACTAGTATCCACTCCCGTGAATTGGTGAATTGTTCAATCAACTACGTGGATCACAACACTTCTCCAAGGTAGATTTTTAGTTGTGATATTATCAAGTAACGGAGAAGAAGGACGATATCCCCAATACAGCTTTTCATACAAGATATGGGCACTATGAATTCATAGTAATTCTTTTCAAAATCACTAATGCTCCAGAAATATTCATAGATTTGATAAATAGAGTCTTTGAAGATTACCTCGAAAAGATTGTGGTAGTCTTTATAGATGATATTCTAATATACTCCAAAACCATGGGGGATTGTGAGGAGCATCTATGAACTGTACTAGAGACCATGAAAAAGGAGAATGTCTATAAAAGTACAACATATGTGAGTTTGGTTGAATGAGGTCTCATTCATGGGCCATGTCATCACAAGTAATGGGATATCTACAGATCCCTTTAAGACAGATGCAATAAAGGGACGACCAAGGCCAGCATCAGTAACAGATATCCTTATCTTCATGGAGTTAGCTTGATATTATCTACAATTTTTGAGAAATTTATCAAGATTATCCAACCCTCTTACCAAGCTAAATCAAAAAACAGTAAAGTTTTCTTCGAGTGAGAAATGCGAAAAAAAGCTTCAAGGAGTTGAAAATGAGGCTTATCAACATGCCCCTATTCACATTACCCGCAAGTGTAGGACTTTTTGAGGTATTTAGTGATTCTTAGAAGAAGGGATTGGCCTGTGTTTTGATGAAAAATGAAAAAGTCTTTGTGTATGCTTCAAGTCAATTGGTAGTTCATGAGCAGAATTATCCAACCCATGATATGGATTTGGCTGAAGTGATCTTCACTTTCAAAATATGGAGGCATTATCTCTTTGGGGAGAAGTGTGAAATATATAAATTCCAAAAAATCCTCAAGTATATATTCACACAGAAATAGTTGAACATGTGCCAACAAAAATGGTTAGATCTGATCAAAGACTATGATTTTCAAATCCATTACCACCGTGGGAAATCAAACAAGGTGGCAGATGCTCTAAGTAGAAAGGACCCAACGATTATATAATTTATGTGAATTGAAATGTATCTAATCTTCTTAGATTTGATGAAGATGTAAATGGGAATCATAAAGAATGGAACATCATCAATACATTCATAAATGGTTGCTCAACTATCTATTTTGAAAAGGTTAATGTATGCTAATAAAATATGATGTGGGAATTGAGAAGAAAGTTGAAGCTATCAGAAATGGTAAATCCTCAATGTTCATTGTTAATGAAGAAGGAATTGTAAGATTTGGTAGATGAATATGTCTTCCATCAAGTCTAGAGATGAAGAAGGAACGTTTTAATTATGAACATATTTTGAATTTCTCTATTAACCCAGGAAACGCAAATATGTATCGATATATCTGAGAGCATTATTGGTGGGATAATATAAAGAAGGAGATCCCTAACTATACATCAAAGTGCCAGGTGTGTTAGAAAGTGAAGGTAGAGTGGAAGAAGTCAAAGGGGATGATGCATCCATTTCCCATACCAGCCTAGAAATGGGAGAACATCACCATGGACTTTGTCACCGGACATCTAAGGACATCCAAAGGCAATAATGCAATCTGGGTTATTGTGGATATTTTTATGAAGTCACCACAGTTCATTGCTTTCTGGCGGATTACTCATTGGATCAACTGGCACGGATATATATCAGGGTAGTGTTAAGGAATCATGGAGTACCAATAACTACTCAATTCGATCGAGATCCAAGATTCACCTCTATGTTTTGGAAGGGCCTTCAACATGATCTGGATACTAAGATAAACTTCAGTACGACTTATCATACTCAAATTGATGACCAATCAGAGTAGACTATCCAAACACTTGAGGAACTATTGAGAGTACGCTCAATGGAAGTTAGAGGAGGATTGGACCAACATCTTCCTCTGGTTGAGTTCTCTTATAATAACAGTTTCCACTCAATCATTTAAATGACACCATTTGAAGCCATGTATGGGAAGAGGTACATAATACTGACATTTTGGGATGAAGTCAGTGAGAGTGAGCTGCTACAGAGAAAAATGGTAGAATAAATGGTGGATAAGGTTAAAACTATTCAGCAGCATATCAAGGCAGCCAAGTGTTGACAGAAGATATATGCATATAACTGTCAGAGAGACCTTGTGTTTAAAGTTGGAGACCTATTATTTCTATGCATGTCTCCATAGAAGAAGGTCATGAGGTTTGGAAGGAAATGGAAGTTATGTCCTAGGTACATCGGACCCTTCTAGATTCTTGATTGTCTCAGGGTTGTGGCCTACCGACTAGCGATTCCCACTACCATGGCCAAAATTCATGATTTTTTTCATATATCCCTATTAAGTATGTAAATACCAGACCATTCACATTTACTCTCTTCAGAGGTAGTACAGGTAGAGGATGATCTTTCTTATGACGAGCAACCAGTGAATTTCGTAGATCGTAGAGAAAATTTTTTATGAAATAAGACAATACCCCTCATCAAGGTGTTGTGGAAAAATGACATGTCTGAAGGAGAGATGTTGGAATCAAAGGAAGTGATGAAGAAATGTTGCCCACATCTATTTCAGTGTGGGAAAATGAAATTTCAAGGGTGAAATTTCTTACTGGGGGAAGTTTGTAACAACCCAAACATTCATTAATGAAAATTACTCTTGATCTATTTACGTTTATTTTTAAGGGTATATAAAACTTATGCACTTCCTTGGTTTATATGTTTTAGGATTTTTTAAAATATCATTAAGAATTGTGACTATTGCTAATATTTTCATTGAACAGTGATAACATGATTAGTATGAATATAGGGCTTTAACAAATCCAATTTACTCAATCCAAGGAAGTAGTGGCCTCATCCAGTAGACTTTCCCCATATGAAGCCCATCTTTCAAATCTTGGAATGGAGGTGGTGTCATTGGGATTCTCTCTTGACTAAGCCCAAGCCAAGCTTGAACATGTTAATCTTTAGCGGAACCAACTATGGGAGAAGTGGAAGTTAATAGAGATTACCACCCGAGCGATGTTTTTCGAGCCTCCCCATGAGTCTGTCACCATCACACACCTTACCCTTCAGTCTTATGCGATTGTTATAAGGGGTTATCTAACAAGATCTTCGAACTATGAATATATGCATTATTTTTGTATATAGTAATGAATATATATTCATTTTGTTATTGTTAGTTTTTAAATAGTTTTTAAAGCCCAAATTGTATTTTTATTTAATATTTTACTAAGAAATCTATTTTGATTAATTAAGGGACTTTTGAATTAAATAAAATATTAATAAAATAATATTATTATTATTAAATTACCTTTTACTATAAATAAATTATAATATAATTTCATGAATGAAATTATACTATTTATTAAGGTTTGAATGTTGTTTTTGTCAAAACTCATGATTTTCGATAAATGTAAGTTTATATTTCAAAATAAATAATTCAAATATTTAGAAATTGTATTAAATAATATGAATATTATTATTGTAATCGGGATGTCGAAATTATCCAACCATGTATTTTTAATAATTTTTATGAGATAGTCAAATTTTTTGGGTAAAAAATTAAATACGGTTTAAATATATAATTTGTTTTATGAAATCATAATGGCCCTATTGTGTTGTAATAAAATACCATAAACATTATTTTCGGCCAATATATTGTTTACCATTAAAATAATGTGATTTTCAGTTTATTTTATTTATTTTACAATGCTTTAGTGGACCATTCAAATCTTATAAAAAATTATGTCTTTTTAAATTGTTTTCCTTGAGAGTGGGACTCACCTCCACATAAGAAACCCTATTATTTTAAGAAGTTATTCCTTTTGACTTATAAAATATATTTTTTTCCACTTCCCTTTATAAAAAACAATGGGCAAAAACCATGGGCAGGTTTGTGGTGTTGATTAGTTTAATGTGAGGTGTCCCAAACCTAAATAATAAAGAATTCCCTCTCATTTCCTATATAAACCCACCCAATCTCTCTCTTCCTCTTCACTAAAAGCCTTTTTATTTATTCCAACCACTTCCCTCATATCTGTAAAATCCTCCCAAGGCACCCCAATCTTTAAATAAGCCTCTCTCAAGCCTCTCCCAAGCCCTTGGAAGCACACTTCCATGTAAGGGTTTCCTTCCATTCTCATTTTATCCAAGTTTCTAAATATGGTTATTCCTATTTATTTTAAATTATAATTATTGGGGTATGATTTCTATCCTCCCCTATACGTTCATATTTATTTTTGAATGATTGGATACCCCTTTGTCTCTCATCATGCCTTCCTTGTATACCTGTTACCATGCCGAAATTTCAAAATGAATTTCTCTCTCTTCATTTACGTTCAAGAAATTGTTTTGTAGTATGTATCTAAATTCCATTATATTTTGTGGGAAATGTATATATATGACCCCCCCATACTATCCATTTCATGTAAATATGATGAGACACCCCTTTCTCTCTCATCAACCATTTCTATGAGTTCTTATGTCACACCGTTATGCTGCCGAAATTGCACCACGATTTTCCAAGACAAAGTCCATGTGTAGTGAATATCATTCCCATTTATCTATCATGGGTATTAACAATTATGCACATTTACATATTGATTATAGAGTTTCATGTATGATTTCCACATTTTTTTATCATGTAATAAATGATGTTTTTTATTGAATCAATTTTTTATGATCCTTCTGGCACACATATGCATGAAATAAAATCTTGATGATGGGTGTTCCCAGATAGTGCTCCAATGCATTGGGTAAAGTATAGTATCATGATATGTCATGGGAAATGAGTGTTGACTCATTATAAATAAAGGGTAACGAGGGTTTACTCGTGCTTCATGTGAAATGAGGGTTTACTCATCCTCCATGTGCAATGAGCCTTGGCTAATGCTAATTCCATGTTAAGTGTTGTTTCTACATTTAAATGTTATGATAGTCATGCTTTATTATGCCTTAATTTTCATGTTTCTCTTACACCCCATTGATATACTTATTATCTAACATTTAATTTATTTTTCATGTTATGCCTTGTTTATTCCCTTACTGGGCTTTATAACTCACCCTTTTCCTATGCATGCTCTCAGGTTATCCCATGAAATTCTAAGTATGAGGGAATGTAGTGGTCATGTTAAGGAAGTTTTAAATAAAGATGTGTATTTAGTGTTTTAAGTTGTAATGTAATGTTCCTAACCCCATAGAAACTATACCTCTTGATCTTCTATGTTGTATTAAGTGAAGGTTTTATGTAATAAATCATGTTTATGTGTTAAATAAAGATCACGGTTGTTATACAAGGTTTGTTGGGGTGGTGCATGTATAGTTGGTGGTTGTGGCTGGTGAAGATCCTTCTTGTTATGATGTTGTGAATGTTTTTGGGTATTATTTCTAAACATTGTGTTTGGTGATGTAGATAATTTCAACCACATCATCGAGCATCGGTAGGGAAACAAGGGGAGGTTGCTGAGAACAATCCACAAGTAGAGAAGAAAGAGAATGTGGTGATAAATGAAAGTGGGGAAGAGCGGTTCTGAGAAAATATTGTTCATTTTATCCAGATGAGGGATCATGACCTAGGGAGGGTCACACTGAGTATGTTTGAGTTGACCAGAGAGTTTCAACTATATCACCCTCTGACCTTTACTGAATAGGGTGGGCCGGAGGTAAGAGAGTTCAAGATAGAGTATTTACAGATGATACTTGATCATATGGGATCTCCTTTTTGGAAACGAGTCAAGATGGAAGCTTATATGTTGCGGGGCCAGGCAAAGCATTGGTGAGATATCCTAGCATAGATTAAGTAGGCTGAGGGGATTTTGTGGAAATATTTCAAGAAAATGTTTCTATATAATTTTTATCATGATACTTTTAGTCAAGAGTAGAATGCAGATTTCATGAGCCTAACTCTAGGATAGGTTTCTATGATGGAGTATGATAACCACTTCACTAATATACAATGCTTTTATACAGCATTGGCAGGGGATGAGGAAGCAGATACATGGAGTTTCTATGATGCGATGTGACATGATATCAGGTCTCAGGTGGATATGTTTCTCTTGAAGAGGTTTACAGATGTATAGAATAAAGAATCTATCTCATAGGAGAACCTGATGGGAGCTTCAGGTAGTGAGATTTTTGTGCCATCTGGGTAGAGATGTGGTGTAGATTTCAAGGGCCAGAAGCATCATTTTGGAAGTTTTCAGTAGGACAGAAGTGTTGAAGGTTGTCAGAAAAGAGGGTTAGCCTCTCAGGGTGGTGATTAGGTGTTCTTCTATCACTATGACTGGTTGGGTCACATGCGTGGCTAGTCTCCTCAACCTCCAGTCTAGTTTTGGTCATACGGTAGATTGGGAAACATGCAAAGGTTCTATAGGAACCATCAGTATGAGATTATGAATGATTGTGATAGGTAGATTCCAAGTGGAGGCAAGGGATCAGTTGATCTGTATCAGGCAGGTAGTTGGAGCACAACGGGCCGTACTGGAAGGGACGGTGGATGTGGAACTGCGGGGAAGGATCACCCATGTGAGCAGGGCAGTGCACTGGAGGGCACATTTTTTTAGGGCCCATGGTAGAGTTGTAGGTCAGCTTCATGCAGTTCATTCTTCACCTGGTGATGGTAAGGCTGTGCCATCAACTGTTCTAGGTACGATCCTTATAGCTTCTACGCTTTCCAATGCATTATTTGACACTAGTTCCACACAATCTTTTCTTTCTTATCAGCTTTTTGTAGAATTGTGTTTTCATGTGGAGAGCGTGTGATGTGTTATGGAGATTGACACTCTATTGGGGGTACGAGATGATGATATCTAGTAGTGTAATGGATGTGATCTGGATGTCGGTTGGTATTGTTTCCTGTGGGACTTGTTCAATCTCGAGATATTTGGATTTGACCTGATCTTGTGTATGGCCTGGTTGGTATTGTATCATGAACACATAGATTACTATTGTCAAAGGGTGTCATGCAGGTCACTGGAGAGTGATGCTTACATCCATCACAGAGAATGGGATGTTCGAGCAGGTCATGTAGGACCATTTTGTTGTCAATTTCATAGGCTCATGGCTCAAGTAGCTTGTCTTGTGATCTAAGATGAAAGAGGGGAACAGTCTGTCTTTCCTCCACTAGTGGATTATTTTTAGGATGTGTTTCTTGGGGATTTCTCAGGGTTTACATCCGAGAGGAATGTTGAGTTCACAATCGAGTTTCTGACGGGAGCAGAGCCAATTTCCATTCTTCCATACCGAACGGCACTAGGAGAACTCTATGAGTTAAATTTTCATCTTGAGGATTTAAAGCATAAGGGGTTCATACATCCTATCATGTCTCTATGGGGATCTCCGTTGATTTTTTCAAGGAAGGGTGACTGGTAATTAAGGTTGTGTGTTGATTATCGGACGGTAAATCTAATGATGATGAAAAATTGGTACCCACATTCTAGAATTTATGGATTGTTTGACCATTTGAGGGGTGAATCAGTGTTTTCAAACATTGATTTCAGATTGGGTTATCACCAGTTGAGAGTGAGGCCTTCTGACATACAACTGACAGCTTTTAGATGCCATTACAGGTTGTTTCAGTTTATTGTGACGCCTTTCTTTTTGACCAATGTACCGATGGTGTTCATGGAATTTATGGAATGAAACTTTTATCCTTATTTTTATTAGCTTTTGTTTGTCTTTGTGTAAAGACCTAGTAATTCTGTATAATTGTTTTTAATTATATGGAATTTTTATGGGTCTGTAAAATCTGACAGCACTTGATTCTGAGGCACAGAGTCCCCAGAATAATCTGTCAAAAAAGTGTTAAGCTTAAAATAGCTTGCATAATTCTTTTTCCTGAAAAAGTATATTAACTCCTAAACATTTTCAAGGATCATAAATCCAAGGGCACTGTTGCGTTAAGGATGGTGGTTTAACCCTAGGCGATACTTAAGATTAGTCAGTGCAGGCTTCCAATGAGAAAACCCAAAAAATGGCATAGCCGTAAATAAAATAATTAAATAAAATTATTTTATTTTTCATATGTTGATAACTCACGAATGGTGTGTCTAAATAAAAATATAATACCCCCACTGAACTCATGAGGGTATGCATTCTGTAGGTAGACCCTAACTTTGGCTGGCACGGGCCAACAATTGAAGTTAGTTTTTGGACACAATTAAAATAATTAAGTAACTATTATCTTATTGTTAAATTCTATAACTCTAAAATGGTAACTCTGATTAGAAACATGAGAGTAATGATGAGCTATAGACGATGTGTTTCCTTTATCTAGAGCCTAACCTCGACCGGCGTGGGTCGTGGGTGACTGTTAAATTTTTTTGAACATTTTATAAGGTACGTCCAGCAAACGTGCTGGAAGCAATATCTATCATTTGAACTGGTGATCAGAATAGAAATATAAGGGCACCATTGAAATCATATCCACGAGATTCACTTAAGGGAGTCTTAACATTGACCGCATGTTGATGGGTGAAAGTGTTTTTTTTGTAACAGTTAATGAAATAATAAAATAACATAATAATAATTATTTTATTATCCTGCCTCCTATTGAGCACAGGTGGTGAGACTAGTGGGTTGTAAAGACATTTAATGGATTGATTCATCAGTTGTGTAACCACACCATTGGGACTTAAGAGGCCCATTAATTTAACACTCATTTATTAACCTCATCAATCATTTTGATGTGTTACTCCCCCCCCCCGCTATTTAAATGGATATCAGGTTTAGGTTTTTGACACGACTTTATCAAGAGAGGAATCTTTGGTGATTTATTGTGACAGCTTCCAATAATGGAGGATAGAATCTAGGGCGGAAATGATCCGAGATCGATGAACGCTGCTGACTTGATCCAATGTGGACTCTTCTCTGACCAAAGTCATGACACCTCCAATGATTTATGAGGTAGGGGGTTTTGTCTTGATTAATTTTATGGGTTTTGTCTTGATTAATTATAAGTGTTTGAAGAAGAAATAATCCCACCCATTTTATGATGATAATGTGGAGGGCACGGGCCAATAAAATAAGGCATGGACCCTCCGTCAGTTGTTTTATCTTTGTCTTCTTTGGGGGCAGCTTTCTCTGCATTATGGAACCTTTAAACCGGGAGTCATGCAGCGACGACGGCATTCCGAGGTGACCATAGGCAATGAAGGGAGTGTAAATGGAGCTCTAGAGCATGACCGGAGCCCCGCAGAATATGCGCCAGCGTAGAACTGATGTGGTGGTGCCAGTGGATGAGGGAGGTGGCCAGAAACTGCCCGTCGTGGTGGAATAGTGGCACCACTCGGTGTTGCGGTAGACTGGAGGGGCGGCCGGCTCTTGTTCGGCCATGTTGGTGGAAGAGTGGCGCGTCGTTGCATGTCGTAGGAGGAAGTCACGACTTCAATGATACGATAGAGGGGGACCTGCTCCATGCGGGTGCTGCAAACATCAAGGTGGCACCACATGGTGCCCCTGGTTGAAATGTGTTTAATGGCTCTTTGAGCCATTCGGGAAGGAAGGATCACGCGACCCCGCGCGCGGGTCGCACTAGCCGGTGGGCCAGGCCAGTCCGCGACCCAGTGGGCTGAGCCCACAATGGCCCTAAACACTATGGCCAGCCGAGACTGATTCAGGCTGGGCCGGGTCGGGTCTGGTCGGGACCCAGACCGGGTCGGGTTGATCGGAACCGGGTCGGACTGGACCCGAACCCCTTTCAGGCCCAAATACGCTTAAAAGGCCGTATTTTACAAACACGATGTTTGTTTGGCGAACTGTCTATGACACTGGATTCCTTCGAGCGAGACGGTATTTTTAAGATACTTCAATTGAGTTTCTCATAATGTTGTGGTATGAATAGGTTTGATCGACCACGAATCCAACTTTGCCCATGACACTAAAATGCATATAACTCTAATATTGGTTGTCTGATTAACACCTCGTCTATTGTGTTGAAACCCTCACGACATGTTGGTACTTGGGGTTACTCATTTATGGAATCCTATGGCTAGATAGTACTCATAGCGACCCTATTTGGATGAGAATAATAGCAACCCTCTGTAGATCAGCATCATAATGACATTGGGTAGATCAACAATCATTGCGACCCTATGTGGATCAGCATTCATAGAGACCCTGTGTGGGTTAACAACATAGAGACCCTATTGGGATGAGCATTCATAGGGACCCTTTGTGGATCAGCATCATAGAGGCCCTATATGGATCATCCTTTATAACGACGATGTGTGGATAAACATCAATGGGAACTGATGAGGACTAGCCTGAGAGTGGACCTTTTGGATCAACATCATAGAAACCATGTGTGTATTAGAATCATAATGACTTTATGTCGATCAAAATTTATAGAGGCCTAGTGTGGATCAACATCATAGCTACCCCATTTGTAACAACATTCATAACGACCCTCTGTGGATTAGCATCTCAACGACCCTAAGTGGATAAGCATTCATAGTGACCCTGTGTGGATCAACATCATAACAACCCTATGAGGACCGGCATGAGAGTGCCCTGTCATTAATCAACATCATAGCAATCCTGTGTGGATCTGCATCATAGTTACACTTTGTAGATCAGCATTCATAGCAACCCTGTAGGGATCAGCATCAGAGCGACCCTGTATAGACCATCATTCATAGTGACCCTATGTGGATTAGCATCATAACTACCCTATCTAGATCGGTATCTTCTCCTGTTTCTCTAAGTTGTTTACCAAGTTCGAGATAAGTATTTAATTTGTTATTTTTTATTGAGATCATTCACTGTGGTTTTCCCTTGAGGAATTCTGAGAGACCTTTGGGGGTTTCGGGGTCCCTACTGGGTATTGTTATACTCAACCCTGCACGGGATTCACCCTCACCATGTAGTGTCTTATGAAGATGACAGAAATATTGACTGATTCTTGAGGAGTTAGGGCAAGACGGAGCTCAGAGGTGGTTGAAAGAAGGTGTGCGGGGGTGACCAGTTGATGTGGAGAGCTGTAGGGACGATTTTTACCTACCATTCATGTAGGATCCTTGGTGGATGCCCTCAGGAGATTTTTTCCCTTTTTCTATATTTACATATCAGTTGGCCTTGTATTCTGGCCCCTTCACTGTCAGTATTTACTATTACACTCAGTGGTGGGTTTTTAGTTGTGGTTGCACCTTACTTCTTACATAGTATTTTTCTTGTGAGTATTGTTCCCTATCTGTGTTTGTGTAGGTTTAGAGTCAACTCCTTCCAATTATATGGATGTACCTTTCCAGTGATAGTCGCCAGCCCAAGGACTATGGAAGGCATACTTGGGGTAGTCACGACACGGGCCCGAAGGGATGGGTCATGAAAAAGTGAAATAAAATGGTTCGATTCTACCATAAGAACTTGGAGTCTATGTTTTCAATGGAGAAATAGTGTTATGTGTTTTGAGTGTAGTTTTTAGATTGGGGAGTCCTTTGTTGGTGGGGAAACTGATGTATCCATACAGCAAGACCCGAAATTCTGATTTCTGACTCGGTGCACGAAAACACTGATTGCATGTGTTTTGGAACTATTTTTCTTTTGATCTCTTTTGAGTCATCTCACAAGTTATAACTTATTGATTTGGTTCATCTTGATTCTATTTCAAGATGCCTTCACACAGATAGGCAGACATGATTCCAAAGTGTGACCATGAGGATGGTCCCTATAGAGATGAGGATTCGGTAAAAGGTTTTTTACCCAAGATGGTACCTTTGAGTGGTTTCTCAACAATACCACTAAAGGTTGGTCAACAGTTAGTACTGGCACCACCGGTAGAAGACACAGGTAGGATCGGTGCCTTACACAAGTTTTAGTGACAGATACCCCTCTGGTTCCAAGATGAGACCGACTCACAAGTAGCTAAGGGATGGCTTGAGGTGCTGAACAAGTTTACTTCTCACCAGGGAACCATTAAATAAGATGGCAGTCCTGGTAGTGATCATTATACATAGATCAGCAAGGTGATGACAGGGTTAAGATTACGCATATCTTACAATGAGGAGACTTTTCCATGGATAAAGCTTGAGAGCCTTCCTTAGAGAAGTGCCTCTCTTTCCATAAAAATAATATGAGCGGTTTGTATTCCCATGAGTTTCTATAGTTTCGATAGGACAACATGTCGGTATTTGAGTATTCGTCAAGGCGTACCATCTATTCCAGGTACTAGATGAATACGATATGACTAGTGCTACATGTCTTATACCACTGAGCAATATGTGTTTAGGGACATCTGTTCTAGCACTATTACTCTACGCATTCTTACTTATGTTAGGGTACTAGGTAGAATATTTGTGGATGGAAATTCTTTGGATGAGCAGATACTTATAGTGAATGTTAGTATTGGGAAATTTGGAAACCAACATCTGTTTCAGGGACTTGGATGTGTAAAATGTATCAAGAAGAGGAATTGGTTGTGATAGATGAATCTATAGGGCAGGAGATGTGAAAGAGGAGCTAGGACAGCAGCAAGCGGTGGTATACATTTCGACATGTTCCAAACACCGCCCTAATGTGGTCCCCACTAGGATCAAGGAGCTAAAGAATAGGATAAGGGAGTGGCTAAATGTGGTCAAGGAGTGTGACCCAATAGATCTATGAATGATTCGAGGTACGGTCTTTGTCTACTTCGTGATGTCATATTAATAAACATAGGTTCCAATCATTCCTTGTAAAGAATCTTGTTCAGGACCTTGAGATTCCAGTTAAAATATTGACTTGACCCTTACGTTTGGAGATACCTATAAAAGGAGACTCAATAATCACACTTATGTAGATGGTCTGATCTGACCATTAAGTTGAGAGTTTCAGTTGGAACCCCTTGGTAGTTGCGTCGAGGCCTTACAAAGTTTGTTTGTGTATATATTGGTCATCCATAGTTTATTCTCAAATTGACTGTTTTAGGAAAAAAAATGTTACAGTATATCTACAAAATTGAAATGGGGTTTTCCTAGGTTGGTGAAAAAGTAATCCCAGGAAGAACATGTTAAAATCATGCATAGGAGTGCGCGGCTGATCACTCTTGAGTCGCTTAACCTTACCCGTGTGGAAGTATGTGTTTTTAGTTTTCAATTCCCAATAGTAGTGGCAGAGTGCGGGAACATCCTTTCTAAATATGTTTCTAGAAACCCCCCCCCCCCCCACAGGGGGCAGGGCTTCTACAATCGCTTGTACCCATGGATGGCACTGATATCTACAAATGCATATCGGATGGCTCCCGCAGAGCTCTAGGAGTTGAGAGTAGAGTGGGGAGAACGATGTACTGTCTAATCTGATCACAAGAGTCTCAAGTATATTTTATCATAGAGGGACCTGAGCCTCAGACAACGGTGACTGATGGTGTTCTTCCAGGACTATGACTTTATGATATTCTACTCTCTTGGGAAGTGGAATGTAGTATCAGACGCACTCAACGGGAGGTCTAGTCTATAGTTACAGATTGAGGTGACAGAGCAGCTAGCCGAGTTGTAGATATCCTTTGTGGATAGAGATGGAGCAGCTTATCTTCATTCTATGACTGTCACTCCCCCCACTTCATCCACGAGTCAGGGAGGCATATCTTGGGAACTTAGACAACGAGGCCTGATGTGGTCAGATATCCTTAGGACTGTCCCCTGATTGATTTTCAAAGGTGGGGACCATGTCATTCTATTTAAAGGACACACTATGGTACCATTAATTCATCAGGATGAGTTGTTGAGGGAGTTCCATACTTCCCTTTTGGTGGTACATCCGTTAGTAGAGAATATGTACCAGGACCTCTGACATCAGTTCTGGTGGCCAAGGATGAAGAGAGTTGTGGCCGAGGTTGTATCATGATACCTCACTTGTCAGTAAGTGAGGGTCGAGCATCAGGTACTAGCAGGATTAGCATGACCACTTGAGGGACTGTAGTGTAAGTGTGATGGTACATCCATGGAAATCACGACGGGGATACCACATATGTCCAGGGGTCACGATTATATGTGGGTGATCACTGAACACCTCACTAAGTTAGCCCACTTCCTACCCAACTGAGTGCAGGGATCAATAGAGAGCATGGGATGTCTCTCTGTACAAGAGATCATCTGCCATCACGGGTTTCCATATGCAATCATATCAGATCGCAGCACACGTTTTACATTCATTTTGTGGATGGGGTTTCTGGAGATGTTTGGGACTCATCTATGATTGAGCACTGCCTTTCATACTAAAACAGATGGTCAGACATAGCGGACCATTCAGACACTCGAGGACAAGCTTCGAGTTTGTGTCCTCGATTTTGGCCATAGTTGGGAGGACCACCTGGCACTATTGGATTTCACATACAACAATTTTTATCAATCCCCCATCATTATGGCTCTATTTGAGGCCTTGTACGGGTGAACTTGTAGGTCACCACTATGCTAGAAAAACCTAGGTGAGTCCGCACTTATGGGTCCATAGTCGGTACAGGATACCACAGAGAAGGTTCAGATCAACCAGGAGATTATGTAGACTTAAAAAAGCCAGCAATAGTCTTATGCTGATAGGGGACAGAGACCTTTGGAGTTTGAGGATGGAGACCCTGTCTTCCAACGTGTCTCACCCCAATGAGGATTACAATGTTTTGGCTAGGACATAATGCTTTCTCTGACATTAATCAGACCATTCCAGATCCACAACAGAGCTGTTGAGAAAGCTTAACATCAATGCCTTCTCCCATATATACAACGGGTGTATAATGTTTTCCATGTGTTGCAGTTGAAGAGGTACGTGCATGATCCCTCACACCGTATCGACTAGGGAGAGTTGGACATAAATGATGGGGCGACTATTATGATGTTTTAGGTGAAGAAAGAGGATTGAAAAGAGTGATTCCTTCATGGTCATTCGATCCCTCTGGTATGAGTTCGGTGGAAAAATAGGAACCTTTATGAGAGCACATGGGACGAGGAGGGTCAGATACTTTTTTCATACCCCCACTCGTTTATTTTGCCTTAGTTTTGGATTTCGGGGAAGTAAATACATATGGTGGGGAGAATGTAAAGTCCCATTAATTATGTATATTTTTTCAAATTATATGGTAATTTACGAGACCACAAAATCTGACAACACGGGATTCTGAGGCCCGAAGTGTCCGGAATGATCTGTCAAAAAAGCGTTAATCTTACAATAGCATGCATGAGTAATTTTCCTGAAAAGGTTGAATAAATCATAAACAATTTACCGGATCATAAATATGAGAGAAGTTTTTCTTTCAGGATGGATTTTTTACCCTAGGAACGACTTATGTTTTGTCAGTGTAGGCCTCTAGTGAGAAAACCCAAAAATGGCATAACTGTAAATAAAATTATTAAATAAAATTATTTTATTTTTCAAATTCGGATAACTCACGAATGGTGAATCAGATTAAAAATATGAGGCCATCGCTAAACTCGTGAAGGTATTTTTTCCTTAGGATGAACCTAACTTTGGCATGTGCGGGCCAATTGTGGAAGTTAGTTATTGGTCACAAATAAAATAATTATGTAAGAATTATTTTACTGTAAAATTCTATAACTCCAAGACAGTAACTCATATTAGAAATCATAGAGTACCATTAATCTTATGAGGGTTTCTTTCCCTTAGGTAGAGCCTAACCACGACCTGCATGGGTTGAGGGTGACTGTTAATAATTTTTCATCTTTTTTAAGGTACGTTCAGTAAATGTGTGGGCGACAATTTCTATATTTTTAACTGGTGATTGAAATTGATGTATGAGGACATTGTTGAAATCCCCGCACTGGGATTTGATTAATGGAGTCTCAAATTCGATTGTAGTTGGTTAGGTGAAAGATTTAGATTTTGTGACTTTCATAGAAATAATAGAATAACAAAATAATTGTTATTTTGTTATCCTACCCCTTGTTGAGTGGAGGTGGTGGGACCGATGGGTTGTCAAGACATTTAATGGTTTACTCTTCTGTTGCGTAACCACACCTTTGATAATTAAGAGGTCCATTAATTTAACACTCATTAATTAGCCTCGTTAATCCTTTCTATGAATTACTCACCCTCCCCCTCTATTTAAATAGTGCTCGGGTTGGGGTTTTCAACACGACTTCATCAAGAGAGCAACCTCTGGTGAGGTACGACAGCAACATCCACCGATGGAGGATGGATGCATGGGTAGCAACGATCCGGATGGATGAACGCCAGTGACTTCATCGAATGAGGAATCTTCTCTCGTCATAACTATGACACCTCCAAGAAATTACTATGTAAGGGTTTTTTCTAGATTAATTTTATGGTTTTTGTTGTGATTAATTCTAAGTGTTTGAAGATAAATTAATCATACCCATGTTATGATGTTAACGTGGAGGGCGTGATCCAAACAAACAAGTTTAGGGCCCTCAGCAGCATGTTTTATCATTGCGTTCTTTAGGTTTAGTTTTCTCAATTTGACGGAACCTTTAAACCGGGAAGCAGACCGCAACGGTGGCTTTCCGGGTGGCCTATAGGCAAATAAGGGAGCGAAAACAGAGCTCCGAAGCGTAAATGGAGCCCCGCGGAAAAAGAACCAATGTGGAACCGATGTGGTAGCGCCGAAAAATGATGGTGGCAGTTGGAAACTGCTAGTCGTGGAGGAAGATTTGTGTTGCTCGGTGTTGCAGCAGTCCAGAGGGGTGGCCAACTCTCAGTTTGTCACATTGGTCGAAGAGAGGCATGTTGTCACACACAGCGAGAGGAAGCTGCATCTTCAATGCCATGACCGAGGGTGACCCGCTCCTGGAAGGTCCCACAGACATCCAGGCGGCGCCACGTGGCACCGCAGGTTGAAAAGATCTGAACGGAGCTTTCATCCATTCGAAATGGAAGGGTCGCGCGACCCCTCATGCGGGTCGCGCCAGCCAGCGGGCCAGGCCTATTTGTGGCCTAGCCATCTAAGCCCATTGTGGGACCAGAAAACCAAGGCGGGTCGAGCATGTATACTTCCTATCGGTGTGATCATGCCCTAGGCCAACCTGCTCAGGATGGCCCAGGCCGGTTATGGCCGATTCGGGTTAGGTCCGGTCCGGATCTGGACCCCTTTCGGGAACAAATACGATTAAAAGGCCGTATCTTACAAAACAGACTCATGTTTGACAAAGAGTCTACGACACTACCATCCACGGACTGAGAAATTACTTTTGAGAAACTCCGATTTAGTTTTGAAGAATTTTGGGTTATTTCTAGGTTGGATCGACCCTAAATGCTACCAGGCCCTCCGCACTAAAATGCATATAACTATCAGACTGGGCAACCGATTGACGCGTTGTCTATTGTGTTGGAACACTTAAGACATGGAAGACCATGGGGTTACTGCTTTGTGGAATATTGTGGGTCTATGTCACATCATAGCGAACCTATGTGGATTGGTATCATAGTAACCCTATGTGGATCAACATCATAGTGACCCTTTGTGAATCAGCTTTCATAGAGACCCTGTATGGATCATCATTCATAGTGACCATATGTGGATCAACATCATAGTTACCATTTCTAGATCATCATTTATAAGGAATTTGTGTGAATCAGCATCATAGAAACCCTTTGTGGATCATCATTCATAGCGACCCTGTGTGGATCAGTATAACAATGACCCGACGAGGACCAGCCTAAGAGCAGCCCGTCATGGATCAGCATTATAGCGACCTTGTGTAGATCGACATAATTGTGACCCTGTGTGGATAAAAATTCATTGCGACCCTATGGGGATTAGAATCATAGTGACCCCGTTTGAATCAACATTAATAGCCACCTGGTGTGGATCATCATCATAGAGACCTTGTGTGGATTAGTATTCATAATGACCCTGGGTGGACCGGCATCATAGAGTCCCTGTGTGGACCCACATTCATAGCGACCCTCTATGGATTAGCATCATAGTGACCTTGTGTGGAAAAGTATTGATAGCGACCCTGTGTGGATCCGCATCATAGAGACCATGTCTGGGTCAGCATCGTTTCAGGTTTCTTTGAGTGTATACGTGGTTTGAGTTGAGTCTTTTTCTTTGTGCATTGTGATTGAGATCGTGATTTTTTTTACATTGAGGAATTCTGAGTGACCTACAAGGGTCTAGGGGTCCCTTCTGGGTATTTTTATACTCACCCCTATACGGGATTCACCAACTCGATGTTGTTCCTTGTGTAGACGACGAACAACTTGACTGAGTCTTGAGGTGACATGTCTAAAAGGATCTTGGATGTGGTTGACAGTAGGTGTATGGTGGTGACCAGTTGACACAGAGATCCGCAGTGATGAGTTGTACCTACCCTTCAGGAAGGATCCTTAGAAGACGACCTCAAGAGATATTTTACCTTTTTAGTGTATTTTCATTTTAGTTGGAATTGTATTTTGGCCTCTTCACTATCGGTATTTACTATTACACTCAGTGGTTGTTTTTTAGTTGTGGTTTAACCTTACTTCTTCCATTGTTTATTGATTGTGCATAGTGTTCCCTGTCTATGTGTGTACAAGATTAGTGGAAATACCCTCCAATTATAGGTAAATTCCATTCTGGTGATTTTCTCCAACCCCTGTCCTATAGAAGGCGGTCTTGGGGTAGTCAAAGCATGGCCCATGTGAGTCTTTTTCCGCAAAAATTGGAATAACTCTTAAACGTGTTCTAGATCATTTCGGGCACTTCAAGACTATGAATACTGTTCCGTCAAATTTTATGGTCCTGTAAAAATTCCATTTAATTAAGAAAATTATATGGAATTTCCATTTTTTACACTTTGTTGATGACATCTTGGTGTGCTCAAAAACTGAAGATAGTCATGCCTAGAATCATGACATCATTATGAGTACACTAAGAGGGCATCGACATAATTCCAATCTTTCTAAGTTTCTATTATGGATTAAATAATTTCCTTTTCTCAGTCACATCATATCTAAGGAAGGTGTATCGGAGGATCGCGAGAAAGTGAAAGATGTTGTGTCTTGGGATAATCCCAAGAGTTTCTCAAATGTTCTATGTTTTCTGGGTTTGGATGAGTATTATCGGAGGTTAATATAGGATTTCTCTTACTTGGATGTACCACTGTCATTCTTCACTAAGAAAGAAATCAAGTTTTAGTGGTCTGAGGTTTGTGATAATGCCATTCAATAATTGAAAAAGTGATTGACGACCACACTCATCTTTACCTTACCTAAGCCAGGTTGGAAGTATATCTTATTTTTTGATGCATCCGGTATCTAGCGTTGGGTTGTGTTGATGCAAGATGATTAGGTGGTGGCTTATGTGTCATGTAAATTGAGGCCCCATGAGGATAATTTTCCCACTCATGACTTGAGTTGGCTGCAGTAGTATATGCCTTAAAGTGGCGGGGGAACTACTTGTTAAGGGAATGGTTCAAAGTGTATATCGATCAAAAGAGTCTAAATTATATCTTTTCACAGTGGGATTTGTATATTCGGTAGCGAAGATGGGTTGAGTATCTGTAGTATTTCAACATTGAGAAGGTATATAGATCAGAAAAAGGGAATAATGTTTTTTATACTCTGAGAAAGAAGGCTCTAAACTAGGTGGTTTAGGAATCATGAACCGAATAAATGGTGATAGATTTTTCCGCAGAGATGCACATGGAGGCGCAAGATGAAAATGGTCAGATGACTCTTGATTCTTTTGGTGGTTTATTCGATGCTTTTGAGATGATTTTATTGAAATTAAGCCAGAATAACATGAATGTTTGGCCATAAAGGAAATACATAAAGTTGGGGAGCCACCTTCTGGTTGGGATGTTGTTGTGGATGAGGTTGTTTGTGTTCATGGTTGTTTGATTGTGCTGGTATGCATGGAGGAGGAATGGATGTGGGTATTCCATGCATCAAAATGGGTAGAGAAACCTGTTTTGACCAAGATTAATCATGATCTCTATAGACAGTATTGGTGGTTGGTATTGAAAAAGGAAGTTACAGGCTTTGTGGCATGGTTCCTTATTTGTTAGTAGTTGAAGGCTAAGCATCAACTCCCCATTGGTTTGTTACATCTATTTCTCATTCCAGAATTGAATTGGGATGATTTGTCAATGGATTTTTTGGTGGGTCTTCTGAGGACGCCTCAGATGAATTATAAAATCTGGATGGTTGTCGATCAGCTAATGAAAGTGGCTCATTTCTTTCTGAGTCATAAGACATACACAGTTGATCAGTTGGGTGATTTGTATGTGTTTTGTAGAGAAAAACGGGAAGGATGGCAAGAGGGAGGGTGAATTGCCTTTTAAAAAAAAGATTAACAAATTAAAATCAAAGTTGAAAGTGCAGCGGAAATAAAGAGGCAAGACACAAGAATTGATAACGGAGTTCGGCCAAAAACCCGGCCTACGTCTCCGCTCCCAACTCAACCGTTGGGAGATTCAACCGCTTGCTTTTCAATGGTTTTAGCAAGAAACCCACTAGGCTTTGAGGTAGCCCTAGGACCTATTACAGCTTGCTTTTGGTGGTTAAGCAAGAACCCACTTGCCTTCTTACAGGTGAAGGCTAGCTCACCTATGACACAAGCCTTTTAAAAGGAAAGGCTTGAAGAAACCTCTTCACACCTTAGTGGTGATGTGAAACCCAAAAAAAAGAGGGATGAGAAAAGATGTTGGGGTTTGTAGGCACAAACCCAAATTTAAAGCTCAAAATAAATATACAATAAAAACCGTATGTTGAGAAGCCTTGGGCGCCTTTGATTGATTGGAGATGTTGAAGGCCGCTTCCAAGCTTCTTTGGAGGAGCTCCTTGGATGTGGAAGTTGTTGGAGCACTTGAGGTTCCTTTGAAGGAAGTCGCCGGAGGTTGGACAATTGATACAAAATATGTCCGTTGGCTTCGTATATGATCCGAGGAGTGTCCGGGGCTTCCTTGGCCTTTAATTATAGGCATGGAACCATTGGGGAGTCTTCGGAGCCGTTGTAAAGGGCCTCGGAGCCGTTGGAGGCCAAAAGAGGGTTGACTGGTCAAAGCCAACGGCTAGTTTGACTGGGCTACCGGCTGGCCGGTGCATGGCCACCGGTTGGCCGATGCCTTGGATGTTGAGAAGGCCTTCTGCCCAGGCAGCACCGGCTGACCGGTGCCAGAGCCACCGGCTGGCCGGTGGGGAGACAGTAGCAAACACTGTTGCATCAGGTTGCCACCGGCTGGCCGGTGACAGAGCCACCGGCTGACCGGTGGAACCTGGCAGTGGGCAATGCCTCTGCCAGGTCCACCGGCTGGCCGGTGCTATCACACCGGTTGGCCGGTGGACTGCAATTCAGTCCATTTTTGCCAGCTTTCTTGGGCCAATCCTTTGGAAATCTTTTTCCTATCATCCACACCACATAAAACAATGTTAGATAAATAATAAGGTGATTGTGATCATGAAAATCAAACAACGAGGGGAACGAGAGGTACAACTATCTCCCCCTATTTTGATGATCACAATCACCAATCTAAGCAATTTAAAAACTTAAATGAAAGGCATGCTTTTAATGATAAATTGAAAATAAATACTAAGCATGAGAGAAAATATTCTCCCCCAATCAATCAAGAAATTTCTCCCCCTTTGTGATTATCAAAATAGAATGGGGCATAAAACTTAATTGAGGGAAAAAAGAGATTTTAAACCAATTGAAATTTGAAATTTGAGGCCAAATGAAATTTTTGAAATTGAGAGTTTTGAAAAAAAATGAATTTAAAATGAAAAATGAATCGAAAGAGATTTTTGAATTTAAAAAAATTTTTCCCCCTAAATAAAACAAAAGATCATTGGGGAAACGAAACTATTTTTGGCCCGGAGAGACTCGCCAAAAGGTATTTTTCAATCCAAATTTGTTTCATGGCGGGTCTTCTCCTATAAAATTCGTCGGAAAAGTAAATAGATTTAGGCATACCATAACGGGCATTTTTGCAATCGCATTCATAAATTAGGTGCCCGGATTTCTTACAATAATTACAAAATTTAAAACTAGAGCTCCCCCTTACAAAAACAGTGGGTGCATGGGAGGAAGAGGCTACATTGGTATATCCTAGCCCTTGGGTGGTTCTTGAAATTCGTTGGGAACCAAGAAATTTTGAATGATTTTGTTCTCCTTGGATGAATTTGGCTAGGGATTCTCTAAGGTCCTTGATGGTTGATTCCAAAGAATCAACATTTGGGAAATTTTGGATTTTTAGGGAGAGTTCCTCCTTCTCTTTGAGAAGTTGTTCTTTTTCGGAGGAAAGTTTTTTGAAATTCTTTTTCAAAGAAACAAATTTTGAAGAAAGCTCATGAAAACCATTTTCTAATTGGTCTCTAGCATGTTGGAGTTCTTCATATGATAAAAGATTAAAAGAATTAGAAGAACTAGAGGATGAAGAAGAGGAAGAGGATGATGATACCTCATGTTTTGCCATTAGGCATTTTGTACCTTGGTCACTTGAGGAGGAGGAGGAGGATGATGATGAGGTGTCACTCCATGTCGCCTTAAGGACCTTTTTCTTTCCTTTTTCCTTTTGTGTGGCCCGTTTCTTGTTGAGTGGGCAATCGGGCTTGTAATGGCCCTTTTCGCCGCACCCGTAGCATTTCACCTTGGGCACGGATTTTTCGGTGGGTTCTTGCTTTCGGTGCTTGCGGGATTTCTTCTTCTTGTGCTTCTTTATAAACTTGTGCATTTGGCGGGCGAGATTCTCCATTTCCGAATCACCGATTGAAGATGAAGAAGATGAAGAGGATGATGAGGAGGAGCTTTCTTCCTTTTGTACCTTGAGGGCGATGTTCTTTGGAGTTTTGATAGGAGTGCCCTCCTTTTGTGCTTGCCTCCTCATTGTGATCTCGTACGTCATGAGAGATCCGATGAGTTCTTCGACCGGCATGTTTTTGACATCCTTAGCTTCTTGGATTGCTGTCACTTTTGGTGCCCATGAGCTCGGAAGGACCCATAGAATCTTCTTGACCATTGCTTCAGCTGAAACATCATCACTAAGAGATTTTCTACCATTGCAAACGTCAGTGAAGCGTGTAAACATTTCAGAAATAGATTCATTCGGATGCATGGAAAAGCTTTCAAAATCTTGTCTATACATGTCTAACCGAGTATCCTTAACTTTGTTAGTGCCCTCATGGGTCACTTCCAATATTTTCCAAATTTCATGAGATGAGGTGCAAGTGGAAACTCAGTTGAACTCATTTCGGTCAAGGCCGCAATGTAGAGCGTTCATGGATTTGCCATCAAGCTCAAAGTTTCTAATATCGGCGGGGGTCCATTTGGATTCGTCGGGGGTAGACAAAGTATAACCTTGCATGACAATTTTGTAAATAGGATATCCTATGCTTCTAAGAAAGGTATTCATGCAGGTTTTCCAATAAGTGTAGTCGGTCCCATCAAAAAATGGAGCACGACCCAATGAAAAGCCTTCGGAGGCGAAAGAAGTAGATGCCATAAAAAAGGATCTTTAATTTGAAACCGGTTTAGGGAATTATTCAAATACGTCCCATTGATACCAATTGTTTTGTAGAGACAAACGGGAAGGATGGCAAGAGGGGGGGTGAATTGCCTTTAAAAAAAAGATTAACAAATTAAAATCAAAGTTGACAGTGCAGCGGAAATAAAGAGGCAAGACACAAGAATTGATAGCGGAGTTCGGCCAAAAACCCGGCCTACGTCTCCGCTCCCAACTCAACCGTTGAGAGATTCTACCGCTTGCTTTTCAATGGTTTTAGCAAGAAACCCACTAGGCTTTGAGGTAGCACTAGTACCTATTACAACTTGCTTTTGGTGGTTATGCAAGAACCCACTTGCTTTTAATGGTTGAGCAAGAACCCACTAGCCTTCTTACAGGTGAAGGCTAGCTCACCTATGACACAATCCTTTTAAAAGGAAAGGCTTGAAGAAACCTCTTCACACCTTAGTGGTGATGGGAAACCCAAAAGAAAGAGGGATGAGAAAAGATGTTGGGGTTTGTAGGCACAAACCCAAATTTAAAGCTCAAAATAAATATACAATAAAAACCGTATGTTGAGAAGCCTTGGGCGCCTCTGATTGATTGGAGATGTTGAAGGCCGCTTCCAAGCTTCTTTGGAGGGGCTCCTTGGGTGTGGAAGTTGTTGGAGCACTTGAGGTTCCTTTGAAGGAAGTCGCCGGAGGTTGGCCAATTGATACAAAATATGTCCGTTGGCTTCGTATATGATCCGAGGAGTGTCTGGGGCTTCCTTGGCCTTTATTTATAGGCATGGAACCCTTGGGGAGTCTTCGGAGCCGTTGTAAAGGGCCTCGGAGCCATGGGAGGCCAAAAGAGGGTTGACTGGTCAAATCCAACGACTAGTTTGACTGGGCTACCGGCTGGCCGGTGCATGGCCACCGGTTTGCCGGTGCCTTGGATGTTGAGAAGGCCTTCTGCCCAGGCAGCACCGGCTGACCGGTGCCAGAGCCACCGACTGGCCGGTGGGGAGACAGTAGCAAACACTGTTGCATCAGGTTGCCACCGGCTGGCCGGTGACAGAGCCACCGGCTGACCGGTGGAACCTGGCAGTGGGCAATGCCTCTGCCAGGTCCACCGGCTGGCCGGTGCTATCACACCGGTTGGCCGGTGGACTGCAATTCAGTCCATTTTTGCCAGCTTTCTTGGGCCAATCCTTTGGCAATCTTTTGCCTATCATCCACAACACTTAAAACAATGTTAGATAAATAATAAGTTGATTGTGATCATGAAAATCAAACAACGAGGGGAACGAGAGGTACAACAGTATGTTCTCAAAATTTTATGGTTTCATGGTGTTCCGTGAACTATATTTTCATATCGTCTTCCTCATTTAACATTTCACATTTTTAAAGGGTTTTAGAATGTTTTTGGTATACAAGTGCTTTTGAGTATGCATTTCCACCCACAGACGGATGGGAATTTGAAGCATACAATCCATGTGTTTGAAGAAATGTTGAGGGATTGTGTCTTGGATTTTGGTTGTTCCTTGGAGACGTACCTATCTCTTGTTGAATTTTTATACAACAACAGTTTTTAGGATACGGTTTAAATGGCACCGTTTGAGGCTCTCTATGGGAAACTGTGTAGATCTCTGTTGTGTTGGTTAGAGGTCGTTGATTCCGAGATATTGGGATTGAGTCTCATGTAGGAGAATTCTGAGAAAGTTGAGTTGATTTGGAAATGGATGGCAATGGATTAGAGTAGGACAAAGTCGTATTCGGGTTAGAGACGTAGACCCCCTGAGGTTGACTAGGTTGATGGAGTGTTCCTTCGAGTGACTACAAGGTTGCGTCACTGATATATTCAAATGATGGGAAAGTTAGCACCTAGGTATGTGGGACCGTTTGACATTTTTAGAGGATTGGGCTGGTGGCATACTGATTTTCTCTTCCACAACAGTATAACAGGATGTATTATTTCATTCATGTGTCACATGTTCGGCAATATCACCCTGATCCAACTCACGTGGTGGATGTTTAAGATGTTGAGCTTGGGGAAGATGCGTCCTTTGAGGAGAATCTGGTTCGTGTCGTGGGTTTTAGTGAGAAAGTCTTGTAGGGATAGGTTTTTCCATTTGTGTGAATACTATGGAAGAAAGGAAGTGGTCATGAAGAAAATTTGAGTGGGAATTATATATGCGGTCTAAGTGTCCCGATCTCTTTTCCTCAAAAGTGAAATGATTCTTGGGAGATCAGATCGAGTAGGATCCATTATAATGTGGGGAGTTTGTAAGATATCATATCTTGGGAAGTCATGTTCTTAGATATGTTTTAGTTTTAATACCTTTTTTGGTTAATTAAGTGCTTACCCACGTATATAAGGATGCTCAAGAGTGTTCAAGGCGGTTGGGACACAAAAAATGGAGGAAAAGGGGTTTTCTAGGTTGGCCGCATGGTCTGCACATAGTTAGTGGTAATCGTGCGGACAGCCCCTGAAACTGTGTAGGTGTTGGGTTTTCAGACAGTGGCCTCTGCACGGTTTGCGCACGGTTTGAAAAACCATGTGGGTAAACCGTGAAATCCATAAACTTTTTAAAATTTACAATTTTTCACTCTGGGATTTTAATACCCAACTCAATATTTCCTCCCATTTCTCCCCTCTTTACAATAGGACTTAACAAAATATCCCAAGAGCTCCAAGAGATTGATATCCCTCATTTCTAAGGCATTTTTGGTTCAATTGGATGTGGATCGATTCTTTGGATAAGGCTAATCCCATCCTTTATTCTATTTTGTGTTTAGGGTTTATATCTTCTTCGTCTTTTTTTATGAAGCTCTAAAACCCTTAACCTTGGGTGAGATTTAGTTTGAAGCTTCAAGGGTTAGATGAATCAGATTCAAAGAGATCAATTAAGAATGTGCTCACCCGTGGAATTGAGGTAGGTGGTATAAAAGTTATATACCATGGTTTATTTGTGGATTTATGTATGTGTGGTTTTGTTCTTGGGTGTCTCTTGGTATGTTTTCATCACCCTTGGAATGTTTAGGTAAAATGGTTATTAAAAAGGTTAATGAAAACCCTCACAATTTCCATAGGATGTGTCAAGGGTGACGAGACTAATGAAGGGCCACCTAAGGGGTGTTCCAACTCTCCTAGACCTAGGAATTTGTGGAGAACAACTGAGATTGTTGTGTAATTATGTAGATAACATGATAAACAATTTGATGTGATCAATCATGTTGGGATAGAAGTTAGGTAGTCCACCTAGGCTTGATAATAACCTAAGGGATATTGGGATAATATGTGGGAATGATTAACGACCATAATGTAATTGATTGGGAGCATGGTAATGAAGACTATTGAGTTAGGCATAATGAACAAATCCTGGTGAGATAGGCATACTGAATGAATACTTAGTGAGATAGGCATAATAAAATGGAATTGTACTCTATGTCTAAATGATTTCAAATGTGGTAATTGGGATAATGGGTAATGGTATGATATTAACAATCGTATTATTGATATGGTTTATGTTTTCCTTGGGAAATGGTTGTGATATTGAGTGAATGGTTAATGGATACATATATGTAAAGAATGTTCACATAGCTGGGTATAGTGGGGTATTGAATGAGGTTATACACCCATGGGTGGAGTTGGACAGAGGCTCAAAACTCCACCCCTAATGCACGAGTTAGGGTAGAGGATTGACTCTCTATTTCCCTCTCAGTTGCACCTACCCAGAGTGAGGCTTCGGGGTTGGGATATGGATGACAAGATGAAGTTGGTCCATGTGAGATAGGACAACTGTGTGTTTTTTCACATGTATGTGATTGTGTACATTATGATAGGTAACTTTTTGTGTGTGATTTACCAATGGAAAATGCATTGGAAATGGTATGTAATGGGAAATGGGAAGAAATGGTAAGATAAGGAAATGGTAAAAAATGTTGGAAATCGACCTAATCATGATAGGGGTAATTAGTCTATTCTCTGTCATTTACTATTATATGTCAATTTTTCATGCACAATTTAAATACAATATATTTTTTAGACACCGATGGTGGGGGTTGACTGAGTTGTACTCACACCCTACTCAGTCCACTGTTCAGTACTCGATCAGACATTATGTTTTTCAGTCAGGAAATAGGGAAGGGATCTTTCTAGGGGGTTGGGATGGAATGTGTATGTGTGGAAGTGGAAGTAGACATGGTTTCAGGACCATTTTGGGGATTTTTTATTTTGTATTCATTTTGGTTTTTTTCACTTTTACAATGGTAGCATGACCTAGCTTATTTACTATTAGACATGGTTGTACCCCATTTTGAGGAGTGGTTGTTACGTATGCTCTTGTATTATTTGTGATTATTATACTATTTCTTTCTTCTATTGTAGCTTACTATGATAAAAAGGGGGTATAGCCTCCCAAATTGACTATTTAGACCCCCAATGCTTATTAAAAACCTTTGGTGTATGGGGATGCGCGCTTAAGTTCATGTAGCCAGCAGGCTCAGAGCACCTGTTTAGTGGCTTCTGGGTCTGGGACCTTACATGTTTTGTCATAACAGCCTCAATTATTTTTAAAAGGATATATTTCCAATAAATAAATAGTTATATTATTGTTATATATAACATATTTAAGCATTGAATACATTTTTAGTGACAATATTTAATGATGCATATGTAAAATTAATCAGATCGCGTCATGGAGACAGTAGGTCGTACGTACGCACGAGCGACGTTATCATTACCTTGATAAGTGAATGGATAATTAAGTGTATGATATATTAATTTTACCAGAATAAATATTCTATCATAATCATAATACAGAATAATTATTTCCATCATTATACCTATCATTGCAAACTGGTGATGGAAAACATGTTACACCACGACATGGAGATGGTATGTTGTATGTACATACGCACACACAGTACATTCATTTTTTATAGGATGGATATAAGATGGAATATAGTTGTACAATAATCATTAAAACATAAAATCATATATATTATATTGTAGTTATTAATTCTAAATAGAACCAATACATAAATTCGAAGTATAGGAGAAACTAACATGAAAGAGTCGATAAAGACAATTACCACATCTTCGGCGAATATCCATTGTAACTTCTCTTAAGGTACATAGGTTAAGTGTTTTTGATGAAATGGAACCTCAAGAACATAAATCATGTCTTTTGGAAGGTAAATGGGGAAGGGTTCATTGAGCTAGATGACTCAAATTGGAGTGAGGACGTGAGGGAGGAGGTTTTGTTTTTACAATTGAGGCAAGGGTCACTTTTAGGAATCATTAAAATATTAAAATATATTAGGGCTATTATAGAGAAAAAGAATTCAATATGGGGTATAAATAAATTCGGGAGGCCATTTTAGACTATATATTTTAATACTTTTTTCTTATTTTACATTTTTTGTGATGTTTAATTTATTTAATAAAGTATTAATTCAATAAATATATTTATTGTCAAATTGGATATTTTTCATTTACCTTGATATAGAATACATAATGAAAAAGTGAGAATTAGATTCTCATGATTTTAAACATATCCAATATATCTTATACATCTTTAAAATGAATTGAAAACATTAAAAAAGACAAAATATATCAACATAATATTTATAAAATAAATTATATTTTTCAGTTAAAAAATTAAATATTGATTTAGCATTGATGAAAAATTTAAGGTAATTATATAATTTATAAAAATTAAAAATAAACTTATATAATGTTTATAATTTTATTAAAATGAAAATAGATATTTTGGATAATTCAGATTTTTATTTTTTCCAACCCATTGAAATATAATTGACATTAAATACAATGAGAGCAACATTTTTCAATTATATTTACTTTAAAAAATATGTATGTTATTATCAGGGAATAGTGTAATTTAAATAATTCTATTTATTTTTTAATGTGGTAAATTTAAAATATTATTCAAAAAAAATTAGAAAACTGTTGGTCACATTATTACCCCTATCTTTTCACATTACCCCATATTTAGTCCCTTTCACTCTTACCGTGACAACATTTGTTTTTACACTTTAAGTGTTAATATAGTTACTTTAAAATTCCAAACGAATCATAAATGGAAAAATTGATGAAATTTTCAACCTTATCCCAATCAATTTTTGAGGATTATATTTTTGATGAATTTTATATCATTTAATAAAATATTTTTTCTTTTCATATATCATAAATAGCAATTTTGACACGATTCATTAATTTTTGAATTTTAATAAATATCACTACACAAGATAACATCAGACATAAACATTTATTACATCTATAATTTGTCTAATAAATATAAAAATATTTTGGATGACATAAATTATGTGAAATTATATTTATTTATTTATTTTTAATATCATTTATTTTCTATTTCCTTTAATTAAACAATTACAACATCATCGTTTTGTAATCAATAAATATAATTATAAATTTCATAAAAATTAAAACTAAATTACGATGATTAAGATAAGAATTTTATTTTTTCCATTAATATTTATTATCCAAGATGACTTTAGGAAATAAAATATAACAAATATTATACATATTAAAAACATGACTGTGACCTATTGGACTTTTCAAATAATAAAATACTGAAAGGATTAATGTGATAAAAGTGGTTCAAATAGACAGTAAAATATTTTCAAGTATGAGTAGTGGCGACAATAAAATATCAAATAAAATTTCGATAATTTTTAGGGTAATTTAATTATACATAAAATATAATTTTTACTGTTAATTACCCTATTAACCCTTAACTGTGTTAGCTAAAAAAATATTAATCTAACTATTCATATTGTAAAAAACATAAAGTGAACTATATACTAAATTTTAACCCTCTAATTAAAAATATGGAATCTATTTTTAAAAATTAAAAAACATAATTGGATAAAATGAATTTGAAATTAATCTCATCAATGGATCTAGAAAAAATCTTTTTAAAGTAAAAAATGTGGAAAAGTTTGAAATGCTGTTTTATCTGAATTAATGGAAAAGTTGATTTTAGTTACCTAAATTAGATGAATTGGTTAAAAATTGATCTAATTATACTTTAAAACTAATGAAAATATAATTAAAAACTATAAATATTTTAGATGAAAGAGGTATTTTCAATTAAAATGGAACACATTATCAGTAATCGTCAATACATGATACTTATCAGAAAAATACCAAAAAATAAACCAAAGTAAATTTTGGTATCACTATTTAAAATAAGGAGTTTATTATTTATAATATAATTTATAAAATAATCAAAAAATTAATTTAAAACATGTGATCCATCAAAAGGAGGAAAAACTATATTTTTAGAGAAAAAATACTTTTATGCATAAAATTGTGTTTGTTGTTATATCATGTCTATAAAAAACATAAGATGAATGGTAAGATTATATTGAATATTATATATATATATATATATATATTTGATTAATAGAATCCAAAGATTGTGATTTTTTAATTTTATTAGTACAAAACAATGTTGGGCATGTTTAAATAGTTGTTTATAAAAATAATTTCATTATATTAATTTTTTTTTATATTTATTTGAAATTTATTCATAACCAATGAATTCAAAAATATATTTTAATAAGATATTCAATCATATTCATAACATCAAATTTAATTTTTATGAGATATTTTCAATTTAAATAGTAATATTAATAGTATATCGTGGTTCATTTAACCTCAGTGTTGCATGCAACATAAGATATCAAAGAGATTAAACCATAAAATCCTTCGGTGTTACAATTTATATATTCTATTATGGAATGAACACTGTTTTTATTATATATATTCATTGACTGAATGGATCTAGACCTCTGGGTGGTTTCCTTTTTTGATTATATCTCACACCATGTTTGTGGCACCCATGTTTCCCAAACAGAATTTATGATTCGACGTATGGATAACCACAATCACCGTAGTACAGGTTCTTGATGATTCAAAGGATCATGTGAGCATGGGATTGAGTAAAGGCTCATGATTATGGATGTAATTTTAGGAATATTTTTACTTATGATCCATTTATTTTACACTTTCCATGAATACATGTTTTGGATGATTTATTAGACACATGGAAGGTATCATCATATTCTTTATATGTGATTCTATCTAGTATGATTTATATGTTCATGTCTTGTTCATTAATCATTTTTTGGTTGATTCCCTACTTCCACTACTAATATAATGTTTTATTTCAACTGAGATACACTCTGGCGTGGAGGCCAGAGTCTCCCCACGGAAAAACATATTCCCTCACTACTAGTTTGAAGTTAAATGTTTTGGGAGATGTTATTGAGTCCATGTGGTCTACCTATCTCATTGAACATTTTAGTGGCATCTAGGTCTAGGATAGTAAAAAGGTGTGTTAGAGAATTATCATTATCATTTTATTATTTTTATAAAATGGAATGGTATAGGAAGGAATATTAAATTTTTAATGAGTTGTTTTTGGGAGTGGCTGTAACAAATATAGGAAAATAAAATATTGCCTCAATTGAAAAAAATCTGGATTTTTCATATTATAGTATATATGATTCCACCATTGGATTATTTAGTTGAATATTGATGTTATCATTGATAATAATTTGAATTATATTGTGTTGAAACCTGATAAGATGAGTGTATTCCATATCTTGCATCATTTTAGGCTGTTGTTAGAAATCACAGTGAATACATTACATCATTCCATATAGGTTGAACTGCTTGAATTCATGTCGTTGTGTTAGGTGTTGTGATGGATATACCAGTTGTGTGGTACATATTTTCTATAGGTAATTGGACTGGAACATGTTACAGTGTGAATTATATGGACTTCATATTATTTATTGTGAGGAGTATGGGGCCTCATGGATAGAAACTTGGTGAACCAGTTATGTTAATCTTTTAAAATGAATAGTGAGAAAGTGATATTTAATATGAGAATAATGGAAACTAAAATTTCATATAGAAGATAACTTAACCCAATACAAACTTTTGAAGTGGTAATTAGGTATTATATATTACATGTATATGATATATACATTTCCCAGACCTGACTCAAGGAGTAGATAGAAGGTAATGTTTCTTATATATGAAGGCATGTACAAGTCCTATTGTAGTATTTGTGATTTTAAACTGTGACCATTGATAACGTTCTGTTTTTTGGAATGTGTTTGGAATTATTGTCGAATTCCCCCATGATGGAATATAGTAATACATTGGGAGGGTGGTGATGAACACACTCTATAGGAGGAGGTCCATAGGAAACTGGTTGATCCACTCTTAGTTCCAACTACGGCACCAATAGTTATACAAGACACAAGTGTTGAGGCATTATTCCTTGAAGGAATTCTACGGTTCATGCATACTGTTTAGGTAGCACCATGTCCTGAACCGACTATTGTAGAGTTGACATGAATGTTCCAAAAGCATCATCCACCCACGTTTTTTTTGGGAGGGTGGACCAAGGGATGTGGATTCATGGATAGAGGTCATGCGGTCCATCATTGAGCAGCTTGAGACGCCTCCAGAGAGGAGGATAAATCTTGATACATATTTTTTTCATGATTCCTCCATGAGATGGTGGAATATCATTACATATATGCTTTATCATTAAAACATGTGATTGAGGGATTTTCAAAAGGACTTATATGATGAATTTTACCCTAAGAGGTTGATGGGTGATATACCTTGAGAGTCCATTCACATGGACCTTGGCCTGTTATTAGTTATGGATTATTCAGACTATTTTACAGATCTATAGCACTTAAAACATATTATGATGGGTAATAACTTATCTAATACCAAAATATTCAAGGATGGTCTCAGGTATGAAATCTGATCTCATGTGAATGTCTTTTGGATGACTATAGTTTTTGGAATAGTGAATCAGGTGCTTATCACAGCGCACAACCTAAGAGAGGTTGGGGGTGAGAGAAAGGGTGGTTTGGAATATATATATATATAGTATTTCATAGATAGTTAGAAGTATGTTTCATATAAAGAATCCATATGGTTTCAAAAGTATCTAGAGTATATACTCAAGTTTCTAGGTTTGGTGCCACTAGTTTCGTAGACTCAGACATAAGATACCTCAGCGTATGATAGACCAAGTCAAGTCTCGATAATATGGAAAGTTGAGTTTTATACAAAACATTAATAGATCATTTAATATTGATCTAGTGAGAGAGTATCTACACCAAATACATGTATAGGAGCAGGGATAGATACTTCTTGTCATGAAGGGAGCTGAAGTACAGTTGGTCAGTTTGGCCGAAGTGGTGGTTGTGGTCATGGCGGTCTGACCCAAAACTCTTTTAAATGGGTTATAAGATATAAAATGGGCATCCAAGTCTTATCATAGGGTTGTGGTTCATGATATATATATATATATATCCAACACAATTGAAACATGAGGATCATAATCCTGTACCTTTTGTTGTGAGAGTTACTATTCAAGTACCCTATACTTTACCATATTCACTAATTGATTCCATGGCTTCTCATAGCTTTATATTTTTACCCATTGTAGTGATCCTTGGGCTCAGTGTTCAAAATTATGATGGATTTATGATTCATGAATCTTTGTTGGGAATCAAAATGGAGGATTTATGTTAGTTTAGGGAGTTCCCCTTGATACATGTGGGTGTCACTTTTTATGAAACCTCTCTCTCTTCAAGATGATAAGTTTTTACATCATTCTGGAGATGTACTGGTGGGTTTCCTTTCATGATTTTATTGATTGTCACCACTGAAGGGTTACCTTCAAATCACTAAATGGAAAATAGATCATTCACAAAGGTGAACAGGATGTCAGGGAGAGTTGAGATAGACCTAATCATTATGGGATGGGTGGGTTGATAGCCTAGATTTTGAGTTTATATCAATATTATTAGGGAACATGTCAAACCGATTTCCCTCCAGTTGTTGATCATTTTAGAGACGTTTTCTTGTATGAATTATTAGTATTACCTTTGATGAGAGAAGTACATTTCTCTATCAGGATAGTGTTTGTAGATACAACATTATCCATTCATCCTTACAAGATGTCCACTACTGAGATGTATGAGATCGAGAGGTATATAGAGGATCTAGAGACCAAGGTTTTTATCAAACTAAGTACTTCGCTATGGGTTTCTAGTTCTTTTTTCAAAAAATTTGGATATATCTCTTATGATATTTGTAGATTATCAAAGATTGAAGTTGCTAATAATTAAGAACTGGTATCCTCGTTAATGGATATGTGATATCTTCAACTAGCTCTGAGGAGATGGGGTATTCTTTAATATTTATTTGAAATATTCACATCATTAGTTGTGTGTAATTCCATCAGAAATAAATCACATATCCTTACATAGAAGATATGTTCTATATGAGTATTTGGTAATGTCATTCATTCTCACAAGAAAGATATCAGTTTTCATTGAACGGATGAACCGAGTCTTCTATCCTTATCTATATTTGTTTGTGGTTGTTTTCATTAATTATATCAGTGTATTCTCACACATGGAACAACCATGAAAAACATCATGATATCATATTTAATATACGAAGAGAGCATTAGTTACGTGATAAGATAAAAATTCACAAAAATGGATGGATTAGATTCAATTATTGTGTCACATTATCTCAAAGAAAAGTTTATAAGTTGACCTAGGGAAGGTGAGAGATGTAGTTTTGTAGGATCATCCCATGAATGTCTCGAAATTTCAATGTTTATTAGGATTATTTAGATACTGCAGAGGTTTCATATAGGACTTCTAATGACTAAAAGTGATTCTCAAGGGATTTAGAATGAAAGGTGTGATGTTCTTATGGTTGGATGTTTGTGATCCATCCTTTAAAGACATAAATGGGAGATTGACTATAGCATTGATATAGGTTTTTCTAGATCCCAGAAGGAGTTACACTATTTACAGCAATGCATCGGGTATTGGGAAAGGATCATTATTTATGTATGAAGATAGAGTGGAGGCATATGGATCTCTGTAGTTGAGGCAATATGAAAGGAATTACCTAATTAATCCTCTCAAGTTATCTATGATTGTACGTGAATTTAATTGTTGAAGACATTACATTCTTGGAGTGTGTTTTGTGGTGTTCAAAGACCAGAAAATCCTCATGTATATATTTATATAGAACGATCTGAATTTGAGGTAGTAATGTTTGGTTGAGTACTTATGTTATTTTATCTTTGAGCTTGCTAATACACCTAGTAATGAAGGTTATGTGGATAATGTTATGAGTGTGAGGACTCCAATATGGGAAGATCTGTGGGCCAGTAGTGAGTCTTAACTTATGGGTTTCTACTATAAGAGTAACATGGAGGTGTAGGATAGACATGGATATGCTTATATATCATTCTTTTCTATTACTTATACCCTTCTAGATATATTTATGATAATTTAACTATTAAATTATGTTGGCCTTGTCTTAAAAGATAGTGTGGCTGGGGGGAACCTCTTCCTGGTTGGACCATATATTGGGATGAAATTATGTGTATACATGGTTGTGTATGGTTTCAATCGACATGCATGAGGAGATGTTGTGAGTCATTCACATTTCATCTTATGCAGTGCATCCAGGAATCCCCAAGTTATATCAATATTTACATAGACAATACTTGTGGTGGGTTGTGAAAAGTGATGTAGACTGTTTTTCATGGGGTGTTCCACCAATCAGCAGGGGAAGGCAGAACAACAGTGATTAAGAAAAAATTTATAGCATCTACCCATTCCTAAGTCTAAATGGAATGATGATGTGATGAAATTCATGACTGGTTTGTTGAGGTCACCATAAGGTAATAATTCGATATGGTTTTTTGTTGATAGGATCACAAAATTTACTCATTTTTTAACAATTAAGGATCCCTTTTCAGTAGATGATATTGGGATGTTGTATATCCATTTTAAGAACCCAAACATTATTTTCAGGTTTGATTTCCTTTTCTGGTCGTTCTTGAGAAAAAGAGGTTTTTTTGGAGGTTGTACAGGGGCGCATGGTTGGCGCACGGTCTGAAAAAACTGTACTTCCCACCCAAGAAACCATGCACCCTTGACAGTGGGCTTCGCACGAGCTGCACACGGTTTTTCAAACTATGCGGAAAGCCATGAAAAGTCCATGGATGAGACAGTAGCAACTGCATGGTTGGCGCACGGTTTTCCAAACCGTGCGGGGTAACCATGTGGCCACATAAATTTAGGGTTTTTAAGTCTCTATCCACTCAGGATTTCCATTTCCTCCATCAATAATCCCCCCACTCGTGGCTCACATGGGATTTTCAATTTTCAGAGGTTGGGGGAGCTCCTTGGTTCATTTTGGAGGCAAATCGAAGGGGTTTCTTGGTGGATCAAAGTCGGTTCTCCTCGAGTAAGTCCCTATATTGGTTCATTGAGTTTTTAGTTAGGGTTAGTTCTCTCCCAATCTTAGATTCCAAGATCTACAAGAGTTTCATTTAGATATATGGATGTGTTTCCTTTATGTGTTAAAAGTTGACCTTGTTGATGTTAGGGAAGGGTTTTTGAGGTGGTTTTGAGGAGGTGTTCACCCGGTTTGGAGCACATTTGAGCGAATAGGTCGATTTCGCCAAACCCTAAGAGGGAGGTGGTTAGTGACTTTCGGTTGAAGGTCTTTGAAATTTTTGTGAAAAATCGCCAATACCCATGAACGGGGTGTTGTGCGTTTACCATTTTAACCCTGATAATTTCTTTCTTTTCTAGTGTGTGCGAGTAGAGGATATTTGTATGTGAATAGGTTTGATTGCTATGATTTGGAGGTGTTACCCACGCATGTTCTGCTTATGAGAATTTGGTTCTGCTTAGCCTATTAGGATACTTTGTTTGTTTCACATGCCTAGTATTGTAGGATGGAGTGATCTTTCTTATCTAACATGCTGATATGTTGTAGAATGCCTGTAAGATCTCAGACCGTCTTTTTTGGTATGTTTTCCCTTTTCCTAGAGTTTTTGTGAAAAGAGGAGTTTCTATAAATTTTTGAAGTACATGTCATGTACTTTATGAGTACACGCCATGTACTTTGTTTTCGTGTGAGGCCGTGTGCTGGCTGTGTAAGGGCCAGACACACGGTCGTGTGATGTGACATGGATGCCGCCTAAAGCGGAGTGCTGAAACAGTAAGTATACGCCGTGTACTCAAAAAGTAAACTCCATGTATTTTTTTATCGTCAAATGCATAGGGGTCATGTCTAACAGACAGAACACCCTTCTTTTAGCATCGGATCGTTCGAGAGCAAGGGTACGACCACAGATCTTTGACGAGCCACCAAGCCTCCGTTCATCCTCAGATTCTATCACTGTCAGGTGGGTTGGAATCGCATCGATCTACGAATTTATAAAGATATTAAAGCCTCATCATTCAAGTATATCGATTTCCTAACATCAAGGTATGTGGTTTGTGCCTTTCTATAGAAAGTCTTGGAGTATGTTGTGAAAATTCCCCCAATACCCTTGAACGGGGTATTGTGTGTTTACCATTTTAGCGCTATTGATTGCTTTCTTTTCTTGTATTCTAAAGTAGAGGATTTGATTGTGTTTTGGGGTAATTTTTAGGCTTTGGAAGTGTTTTCCATGCATGTTATTGCCTTTCTAGACAATTGGGTCTAGTTGCCTTTTAACAGCTGTTGTTTTCCCATGCCTAGTATTGTAGGATGGTGTGACTGTTGTTATTTAATGCTGAGATACTATAGAATGCTAGCCAAGAGGTTCTTGAGTTTACTTTGGCTCTTACGTGATGTGATAGTTGTGGACTTTATGCAGGGATGTGGGAATCTAGTGTAATAGACCATATGGAGAATGGACATAAGTACCTCTCAAGAGTGTCATTATAATACGATGTGAGACCATAGGGGGAATTGATGTTGAGTGCTTCCTCAGAGTGTATGTAGTTCCTCGGAGTGGGCCAGGGGGGAAATGAGACATTGAGTGCTTCCCCAGAGTGCTTTTAGAATGATACGAGTCTATAGGGGGAATTGATGGTGAGTGCATCCCCAGAGAGTCTATTCAGTAGCTGAACCAGAGGGGTGAGACTGTGTGTGCATCATAGAGGGTTTCTAGTACTTGTTGGTTGAACCATAAGGGTTAGGCTGTGAGAACTAACCAGAGGGTTACCTATTTGTTCTACTTTCTTGTTTGTAAATTATATACTAGGAACTATGGATTGTTTCCTACTATGTACTTTCTTATTTACTGCTTTCTATACTTTTACCAGCCATATATTCACTGACTGTTGGGCATAGATCTTTGGGTGGTTTCCTACTGGGATTTTGTCTCACACCCTGTTTGGGTCATGCTTTTGGGACCAAATAGATTATATTGCTGCAGGTATAGATAAGGGAAAGCGCCCTTCTACTTCAGGTTCTTGATTGTTGTGGAGCTGGAGTGCATGGGACCAAGATATAGCTTGCGATGCTGAGGAGTTTATCAGATTTCTATTTGTTCATTTATTTGGAACTATTGTATTATCACATTGTGACTTGTTTGGCTGTTTTACTAGACATATATGTATCATGCATCACTTTATATATATCTACTTCAGTTATTATCATTTCAGTCTTTCGATGTTGACTTTGGTTGGATATTTACTACTTCTGTTATTGTATAATTGTTTATATTCCTCTATGTTACTCTGCCAATGAGGGCATAGATTCCCCACTATCACACCTGTGGCCCCCACTACTAGTTGGAAGCCTCTTGAATTCGGGGAAATGTGCTAGAGACCAGTGAAAAACCGGGTATGGGGCACCTCTCAGCGGCTTTCAGAACCGGGATGTTGCAAAGTGGTATTAGAGGATCTCTTTTCTCTTGACTTACTGTTTGGATCCTATATCCAGGGATAGGATAGAATAGGTACTTTGTAATAAGTTGTGCCCAGGAGTAGCTAACCAATGTATAGGGAAAATCCATACTACCTCATTTATTGCAATTTTTCTAGTTTTCAATTTTACATTTGATTTGATTTCACCGTTGGGTGATTCACATGCTTTGTGTTGTTACCGTTGTTATTATTGCTGTTCTATTTCTATCGCAACCCGATGAGATGTGGGTATTCCATCTCATGAATCACATATGAACTTATAATAAATCACATTCCATGCAATATTTCCATGTCATCTAGGATGAATTAGTGATTTCATGATGTTGTGATAGACGTTGTGTAGATTATTCATGCTGTTATGATATATGATTTGATAGAATCCCTACTGTTTGATAGGTATTTTGTTAGTATAGTGCTTTGCTTAGATGGACGCCAAAACCTGGTTCTTGGGGTGTTATGGGCCCACATGGACCAGAATTTGGTGGATCATTGGTTGTTTCCTTGTTATAACATGTATAAGATGCCAAACATTGATTCGCTGGGAGTAAGGGACCTCACAGATCAGAATTTGGCACCTTAATGCTAGTTTTCTGTATTTTCTGGGCTCCTGAGCAGTTTCTAAGGATACTGTCTAGAAAACCCCAGAAGACACGGTGTGTAATTTATGAATACACTCTATGTAGTTTATAGCCGTTTCACTGACTTTGCGAGCAGGGACATGGGGTTGTCAAAAAACATGTGGGACCACGTCGTGTACCGGTTGTGCACGCCATGTAGGGTAATACAAGGAACCAGACCATGTAGCTAACAACACGATCGGAGGAGTCTCTTCTTATACACGTCATTTCCACCTCGAACACATCATGTAGTCTGACCCAGGTACCTGGCCATGTCACTAACAATAAGGGTTGGTGTCATCCTTCTTCATACAAGCCGTGTCTGCCTAGAACACGCCGTGTAACCAGCCATGTAGCTAATTACACAGTTTGGTTGGGACTTCATAGTACACGCTGTGTACATCTATAACAGGCCATGTTTTGTGACCTGGATAAACAGGCCGTGTCACTAACAACATGGGCCAGGAGACGCTTGTCTAGTACACGTCCTGTCTGCCTTAAACACAATGTGTATTTTGGTCTAAGAGGAGTCATGTGGCTTAACCGTGTAGAATGAATCATGAAGAGAAGAGGATTCAAGTACACGTCATGTGTTTTGACAACACGTTGTGTATTTGGGGAGTTACACGACCATTTTAGGTAGAAGTGCATGCCCATCTGAATGACTTAAGGGAACATGTCGTGTAGGGACAGAACACGTCATGTAGACAGGTTTTTCAAAACATGAATGCCTTACTTTCCCTGTTCCTTATTGTGCCTTCAGTTTTTTAGTCCTTGTTAATCCGAAATCTAAGTTGTGTGTTTTACCATGCCGAATCATGCCACTTAGACGTCCTTCGTTTGACCTCCTGTCGCAAGGGAGTGATCAGACACCCGATATGGCTGACCAAGGACTTACATTACATCCCCATGTTGTGCTAGCCATGGCTCCAGTGGTTATACCAGTTGCAGGCACCGATGCACAGTTTAGGGAATGTTTTTTTGAGGATGATACAGACCTTCCAAGGAGATCTGCCTTCTGCCACGTCCATGGCAGACTTGATGCGGGATTTCCAGTAGTAGCATCCTCCAACCTTCTCAGGGGAAGGAGGACCACATGCTACAAAGTTAGGACTAGAAGCCAGGATGATGATTTTCGAGCATCTAGAGATGCCTCCAGAGAGGCGGGTCAAGCTCCCTTCCTACATGCTACGAGACTCCACCAAGAGGTGGTGGGACGTGATCTCACAAGAGGGACAATAGCAGGTTATGGTGTGGGAGGAGTTTCAGTGCATATTTTATGACTACTTCTATCTGGAGACCCTGAGGGCCGACCGAGCCTTGGAGTTCATGATCCTGGAGCAGGGTACTCTTTCTGTCATGGATTACTACTCTCATTTCACTGAGATTCTCTGTTTCACACCCCTCTAGGGAGGAGATGGTTTGTTCATGGAAAGGATGTTTGAGGATGGTATCAGATGGGAGATCTGATCATAGGTGAATAACTTCATGTTAACTTCCATCGCTTCCATCGTCAACAAGGAACTGACTGCGGAGTGAAATCTGAGAGATTCTGGAGCTGAGAGCCAGGGTTGTTCTGCTTCCAGAGTTAGTGATTCACCAGTTGACAGCAGGAAGCGCCATATGGAGTCTACACGCGGTGATCCGAGGCAGCGATACACATCATCAGGTAGCCAGGTTGTATGCTACCAGTGCAGAATAGCCGTTCATACGAGGACGTAGTGCCAGAGAGACCTAGTGGAGTGCCGATCTTGCGGAATGATGGGTCACCGTTAGTGCTTCTGTCAGGATTTCTCAACACCAGCTGGTGATAGGGGCTCACCCATGACTCCTCATTCAGGAGCAGTGCCACTAGCTTCTCACCAGTCTGGGAACTAGAGTTTCTTTGGCCATCCGGGCCGAGGTGGACGTCGAGGACGTGGTGTTCAGTCACTGCTCATTCAACGACAACAGGGTGGATTAGCACAGAGAGGTCAGGCAGGGTCACAGGGCCATGGTACAGGTCATACTTTTTTAGTGGAGTAGACCCAGTAGGAGCAGGATCCCGGACCCTCTACAGTTCGAGGTCAGATCTTAGTATCCTCAGTTTTATCTTCTTCTCCTTTAGATACAGGGGATTCCCATTTTTTTTATCTATGTTTCTGTTGTGGAGAGACTTGGGCTTTGCATATTTTCCTCTACCGATACATCGACTCTAGACACACCATTGGGGACTAGAGTGGTTAGTGTACGTCAGTGCAGTGAGTTCCCTCTTGAGGTTGCGGGGTGTCACTTTATATGGGATCTCTATGTCTTAGAGATGACAAGCTGTGATTTCATTCTTTGAATTGACTGGCTAGTTCCCTTCCAGGCAGTCATCGACTGTTATCCCCGTAGGGTGAGTTACATATAATCGGAGGGTGAATATTTTCTTCATAGAGGCGAGTGGGATGTCCAAGAATGTAGAGCAGGACCCGAGCATCATGGGATAGGTGGAGTGACAGATCAGATTTCCAGTCAGTATCTGGATGACCAGGGGACTTCGCAGTTAGAATTTCCTCCAGTGGTGGATCATTTCTGGGAAGTCTTTCAAGAGCACATTTAGGGTTTTCCTCCGTAGCGTGAGGTAGACTTTTCTATCATGCTTGTACCAGGAGAGGAACTAGTGTCCATTCATCCTTATAGGATGGAAACACTTGAGTTGTAGGAGCTCAAGAAGCAGTTAGAGGCGTTGCCGGAAAAGGGTTTAATCTGACCCAGTACTTCTCCTTAGCATTTTCCTGTCATGTTTGCGAAGAAGGCAGATGACACCCTTAGGATTTTTGTGGATTATAGAAAGCTGAACCAGTTGATGGTCAAGAACCGATATCCCTTTCCTAGGATTGATGATATCATTGATCGTCTTCAAGGATCCCGAATGTTTTTGAAGATCTATTTGAGGTCCCATTACCATCAGTTGTGTGTTAGACCATCTGATATACCTCTAATAGATTTCTGGAGAAGGTATGGTCTATACGAGTATATCATTATGACGTTCGGCCTCACGAACGTGCCTGCAGTTTTCATGGAACTTATGAACCTAGTGTTCCATCCATACTTGGATTCTATTGTGGTGGTTTTTTTGGATGACATCCTGGTGTACTCTCACACTATACATGACGATGTCACCCATCGTGAGATCATTTTGAGTAAACTGAGGGAGCATCAGTTATATGATAAGCTCTCAGAGTGCCACTTTTGGATGGATCAGATTCACTTCTTTGGCCACGTTATCTCAAAGACAAGAGTATTAGTGGACCCAGAGAAAGTGGGAGCAGTAGTTTCCTGGGAGCAACCAAAGAACGTCTTTGAGGTGAGGATATTTAGGGGGCTGGCTAGATAATACAGATGATTCATACATGACTTTTCACGCCTAGAAGAATCGCTGACAGGTCTGACCAAGAACGGTGTGAAGTTCTTATGGTCAGATTCTTGTGAGTCAGCCTTTCAGAAGCAGAAAGGGAGATTCAATTCATCATCGATACTAGTCTTGCCAAATCCAGTCAAGAGCTATCATGTCTACTATGATGCCTCAGGTATCAGGCTGGGATCTATGCTTATGCAGGGAGATGGAGTCATTGCGTATGGGTCTCGGCAGTAGAGGACACATGAGAGGAACTACCCAATGCACGATCTCGAGATGGAAGCAGTTGTACATGCCTTAGGCTGTTGAAGACATTTTCTTCTGGGAGAGTACTTAGTGCTTTTCATCGACCACAAGAGACTCAAGTACATATTCACTTAGCGTGATCTGTATTTGAGACAGCGCAGGTGGGTTGAGTACATAATGTCTTTTGACATTGAGCTTGCCTATTTTCTATGTAAGGGCAACACAGTGGCTGATGCGTTCAGCAGGAGGACTCAGATACAAGTAGTTCAAAAGGCCAGTAGTGAGTGGCATCATATGGCTCTGTTCTCTAAGATGCATCTGGAGGTGCATGACAGACATGGGAAAACATTTCTTTCATCTGTAGCTGTTACCTCTACGATTATTGACTGAGTTTGAATGAGGAAGATATCAGATTCTGATGGCCTAGTCTTATGAGAAACCATTTCAGGAGAGAACCCTATTCCAAGATGGACAGTAGGCGAGGATGAGATCTTGTGTTTCTAGGGATGCCAATGGGTGCCAACAGACATACAGGAGGAGCTGATGTGGCATTTTCACTCCTCAGTTTGGGCAGTTCATCCTGGCCTCACCAAGATTTATCGTGTCTACTCCACCAGTATTGGTGGCCAGGTATGGAGAGATATGTTGGTAGTTTTTTCATGAGGTGTTCAACATGTTAGCAGGTTAAAGAGGAGCATTAGAGACCATTAGGTATTTTACAACAGTTACCCATTTCGGAGTTGAAGTGGAACGATGTCACGATGGACTTCGTGACTGGTTTTCTGATATCACCTCGAGGGAATGATGATGTCTAGGTTGTCATTGACAGACTTACGAAGGTTGATCACTTCTTCCCAATCATGGAGACCTTCACTATTGACAAGATGGGACAGTTGTACATCGGTGAGATTGTACTTCTGCCTGGATTTCCACACTAAATAGTTTCAGAAAGGAATGCATGTTTTACTTCTCAGGTCTGGAAGGGGCTACAGAATGATTTGGATAGGCATGTGCTTCTGAGTACAGCCAACCATTCTCAGATAGATGGCCAGTCTGAGCATACGATTCAGGTGCTTGAGGATATGATCTGAGCATGCATTCTGGGCTTTGGAGGTTCTTAGGAGAAGCATATACCTCTTGTGGAGTTTACCTGTAATAATAGTTTTCAAGCAACTATTCAGATGGCACCTTATGAGGCATTGTATGGTAGGCCATGCCGATCACCCTTATGTTGGATGGATTCAGGAGAGGTAGCTTTGTTGGGTCCTCGTCTTGTTCAAGAGACCACATAGCAGATAGAGTTGATTCAGAAGAGTATGGCTACTGCATAGTCTCGACAGAAGTCGTATGCTGATCAACGGAGACAACCTCTAGAGTTTGAGGTCGGGGATCAGGTTGTATGCGTGTCACATCGAAGTTGGGGCAAAGGGGGATTAGAATAAAGGGTATGCTTTCACCGAGGTACGTCGGGCCGTTTGATGTGTTGGAGAGGGTTGGGCCGGTTGCCTATCGGTTGTAGTTACCTCATAGGTATCAGTCTATGCATGACGTCTTCCACATTTCTCAGCTCCGACATTATTTTTCTCACTCGTCTCGTGTCTTTCAACATGAGGAGGTTGAGCTCAAGGCAGATGCATAATTTGAGGAGCATCCTATCCGGCTTATCGATCGTAGTACGATGGTTCTCCATTGATGGTATGTTCCTTTGGTACAGGTGCTATGGTAGCAAGGGCGAGTACAATACAAGACTTGGGAGAGGGAGGCTGATGTACGATCACAGTGGCTGGAGCAATTTGAGGTTTCTTCTTCTATTAAATTCTAGGGAAATTCAGGGACAAATTTCATTAAGGGGGATTTTTGTAAGAACCCGGACCTTCCTTTTAGGTATGTTTTTCAAATTTCTGTATTTTTTGAGAAAAGAAGAGTTTCTGGAAATTTTTGAATTACACGTCGTGTCCTTTTTGAGTACACGTCGTGTACTTCATTTCTACACGAGTCCATGTGCTGGCCATGTAAGGGCCACACACACGGTCATGTGGGATGACGTGCCACAGAGAGAGGGTATGGCTGCAGATCGTCGACGAGCCACAGAGACTCCCTTCTTCCTTAGATTCTAATAGAGTCGAGTGCGTTGGAATTGCATCGATCGACTACGTTCTAAGGAGATTCAATCCTCCTGGTTCAAGTATATCGATCTCCTAACATCAAGGTATGTGGTTTGTGCCTTTCTGTAGAATGTATTTGATTATGTTGTGAAAATTCGACGAATACCCTTGAACTGGGTATTGTGTGTTTACGATTTTATCCATATTGATTGCCTTCTTTGCTTGTATTCTATAGCAGAAGATTTGATTGTGTTTTGGGAAAATTTTTAGGCTTTGGAAGTGTTTTCCATGCATTTTCTTTCCTGTCTGAACCATTGGGTCTTGTTTCCTTTTGACCGTAGTTTTATCACATGCCTAGTATTATAGGATGGTGTGACTATTGTTCTTTCATGCTGAGATGATGTAGAATGCTAGACAATAATTTCTTGTGGTTACAGTGGTCATTACATGAAGCGATACCTACTGAATTTTCATAGGGATGTGGGAACCTAGTGTAGTAGACCATAGAGAGAATGGATGTAAGGGCTTCTCCATAGTGTCTTAATGATGAAATGCAATACCATAGGGGTAATTGATGTTGGTTGCTTCGCCAGAGAGCCTTTATTACGATACAAGACTATAGGGGGAATTTATAGTGAGTGCTTCCCCAGAGAGTCTATTCTTTAGCTGAACCAGAGGGGTGAGACTGTGTGTGCCTCCAAGAGTGTTTCTAGTACTTGTTTGTTGAACCATATGGGTTATGCTATGAGAACTACCCAGAGGGTTACCTGTTTGTTCTAATTTCTTTTTTGTAAATTATATGCTCAGAACTGTGGATTGTTTTCAACTGTGTACTTTCCTGTTTACTGCTTTCTGTACGTTTACTACCCATATATTCATTAACTTTGGAGCACAAATCATCAACTGGCTGCCTTTATGGGATTTTGTCTCACACCTTGTTTGGGTCATTATTTTGGGCCCAAACAAATTATATTGTTGTAGGTATAGATAAGGGGAATAACCCTTCTACTTCAGGTTCTTGATTGTTGTAGAGTTGGAGAGCATGGGACCCAGCTATAGCTTGTGATGCTGAGGAGTTTATCCACTTTACTTTTGTAATTTCGTTTGGCACTATTGTATTCCAGCATTGTGACTTCATTTCCTTTTTTCCTAGACATATATGTATCATGCATCACATTATATAAATGTTCCCCAGTTGTTATCATTTCAGTGTTCTTCTATTTACTGTTGTTGGATATTTATTGCTTCTGCTATTGTATAATTTTTTTTCTTCTGTTGTGTTACTCTTCCAATGAGGGAATAGTTTCCCCACTATCACACCTAAGGCCCTCGCTACTAGTCGGCAGTCTCTGGCATTCGGGGGAATGCTCTTGAGGCCAAGTGACCGACCGGGTACATGGAGCCTCTAGGTGGATTCCGAAACCAGGAAGTTACAAATTGGTATCAGTGGAATTATTTTCTTCTTGAATTATTGTTTGGAGCCTTTAGCCAGTGATATGAAGGAATAAGTACTTGGTAATCAGCAGTTCTTGGGAGTAGCTAACCCATGTACAGGGAAAATCCAATATAACTCGTTTTTTTGCAATTTTTCTGGTTTACAATTTTACAGTTTATTTGATTTCACCATTGGGTGATTCACATGTTTTTTGACGTTATTGTTGATTTTATTGAGGTTCTTTTTCTATCGCAATCTAATGAGAAGATGGTATTCTATCTCATGCATCATATAGGAACTTGTTATAAATCACATGTCATTCTTTCCTTCCAAGCCATATAAGATGCATTAACAATTTCATGTTGTTCTGATAGATGTTTTGTAGAATATGCACGCTGTTGTGACAGGCACTTGGATAAAAATACCTACTTTTCGATACGGTATTGTTTGAGTAATCTTTTTATTATGATGAATTCCAAATTTTGGTTCTTGAAGTGTTATGGGCTCTCATGGACCGGAACATGGGGGATCATTGCCTTGTCTTTTCTTGTTTATAATAGGTGTAATATGACAAGCTTTGATTCGTGTGGAGTATGGTCCCTCACATATCAGAATTTGGAACCTTCAAGGTTCATTAAAGTGTTTATCTGGGTTCTGGAGTAGTATCTGAGACTTATTATCTGAAAAAACCCAGAATTCACGTAGTATAGTTTTGACAACACAACATGTGTTCTTCTATTCGGGAAGAAACAATCTTTCTTAAGTACACGTTGTGTACTTTCGGTACACTCCATGTAATCCAATGTTTTAGTCCCAGTTAGTCTTATTATGAGGTGTTCATTTGACCTTGCAGAGTTATTCCATGGAGATGTCTTCTGGTTGTACGCCAGCCACAAGGCAGTGATAAGACACCGGATATGGCGGATCAGGGACTTCCTACAGATCCTCCTACTTTCCCAGTCATGGCACCAGAAGTTATACCTGAACCAAGTGCAGATGCATAGTTCATGGAAGGCTTTTTGAGATTTATTCATACCTTTTAGGAAGCACCGCCTCCTACCCCATCGATGGTAGATTTGACGTGGGTCTTTCAGCAGCCGCATCCTTCCACATTCTCAGTAGATGGGGGACCCTAGGCTGCAGAGTCATGTCTTGAAGACATGCTATCAATCATTGATCATATGGAGACACCTCTAGAGAGGAGATTCATACTTGCTACCTATATGCTTTGGGACTCTTCCAAGAGGTGGTGGGATGTGATATAACAGGTGGGATGCCATCAGGATATGGCGTGGGATGAGTTCCAACTCAACTTCTTTGATTAATTCTATCTGAAGACCTTGAGGGCCGATCGAGCTCGAGAGTTTATGAGTCTGGATCAGGGTACTCTTTCTGTTATTGTGTATTCCTCTCATTTCACCGAGCTTCAGCGTTTCACACCCTTCTTAGGAGGATATGGGTTATTTATGGAAAGGAAGATCGAGGATGTCCTCAGATAGGACATCTGATCTCAGGTGAATATCTTTTGGTTGACTTCCATCCCTTCCACCGTCAACCAGGAACTGATCACGGAGCAGAATCTAAGAGATTACAGAGATGTGAGCTAGGGAAGCTTGATATCAAGAGTTAGTGCTTTGCCTGCTGATATCCATAATTTCTATAGGGAGACTACAAGGGGATATCCAAGTTGGTGGGATGCATCTTCTGGTAGCCAGGTGGTGTGCTACCAGTGCGGGAGAAGAGGGCATACGAGGCCACAGTTCCAGAAAGAACCTGTGGAGTGCCAATCTTACGGCATGTTGTGTCACCTTCAGCACTTCTATCAGATCTTTTAACTAGAAGCTGGTGACAAGGGATCATCTATGACTCCTCATACAGAAGCAGCTCAAACAGTTTCTCACCAGTTAGGGAACTAGAGTTTTTCTGGCCGTTCAGACCAAGGTGGAGGCAATGGCCATGGTGGTCAGTCACCATTCTTTCAGTGAGAGCTAGGTGGATCATCTCAGAGTGGTTAGGCAGTGTCACAGAGTCGTGGTACAAGCCAGACTTTTTAAGTGGAGCACGCCCATCATGAGCAGGATCCTGACCCCTCTATAGTTTTAGGTACGATCCTAGTTACCTCAGTTCTATCTTTATCTCTATTCGAAAGAGGGGCTTCCCATAACTTTATCTCTGTTTTTTTTGTGGAGAACCTTGGGCTCTACATATTTTCTTCTTCCGATATCATGGTGCTGGACACTCCGTTGGGGACGAGAACATCTAGTGTGTGCCAGTGTAAGGAGTGCCCTCTTGAGGATCGTAGGTGTCACTACTTATGGGATCTCTATGTGCTAGAGATGACACGATATGATTTCATTCTTAGAATGGATAGGATAGTTCCCTTCCAAGTAGTCATCGGCTGTTATCACTGAAGGGGGAGTTTAATATCACCAGAAGGTGGATTGTTTCTTCATAGGGGCAAATGGGATGTCCAGGAAAGTAGAGTGGGTCCAGAGCATCATGGGTTAGGAGGAGTTACAACCCATATTGCTAGTCTATATATGGATTACTAGGGGAATTCATAGTTGGACTTTCCTCTAGGGGTAGAACTTTTTAGGGACGTCTTTCCGGAGTACATTTAATGTTTGCCTCCAGAGCGTGCGATATACTTCTCGATTGAGCTTGTGATAGGATAGGCACTAGTGTCCATTCCTCTTTATAGGATGGCTACTGCTGAGTTGCAGGAGCTCAAGAAATAGTTGGAGCAGTTGTAGGCAAAGGGTTTCATTCGACCCAGTGCATCTCATTGGGGTTCACCTGTCCTATTTGCAAAGAAGGCAGACAGTACCCTCAGGCATTGTGTGGACTATCAGAAGCTGAACTAGTTTACGGGTAAGAATCGATATCCCATTCCAAGGATCGATGATCTCTTTGATCAGATTCCAGGAGCCCGAGTGTTCTTGAAGATTGACATGAGATTAGGTTATCATCAATTGTGTGTTATACCATCCTATTTAACTCTTACATCCTTCAGGAGCAGGTTTGGTCTATAAGAATACATGGTTATTCCATTTGGTCTCACGAACACGCCTGCGGTTTTTATGTAACTGACGAACAGAGTGTTCCATCCATACATGGATTCCTTCATGGGGGTCTTCGTGGACGATATCTTTGTGTACTCTTACACTCAACACATCCATTCTACCTATCTTGATATCATTTTTAGTACAGTGAGGGAGCATTAGATAAATGCTAAGCTCTCAAAGTGACACTTTTGGATGGATCATAGTCACTTCTTTGGACTTGTTATCTTAGAGGTAGGAGTATCATTAGTCCCAGATAAAGTGAGAGTTGTAGTTTTCATAGAGTATCCGAAGAACATCCTTGAGGTGCGGAGTTTTCTAGGGCTAGCTGAATACTATATACGTTTCATATAGAAATTTTCATGGTTGGCAGCACCGCTAACAGGTCTGACTAAGAAGGGGTCGAATTTCTAATGGTCAGATTCTTGTGAGTCAACCTTTTAGGAGCTGAATGAGAGGTTGACTTCAGCACCGATACTAGTCTTTCCAGATCCAAGAAAGAGATAAACTATTTACTGTGATGTGTCAGGTATCTGGCTGGGACTATTGCTTATGTAGGTAGATAGAGTCGTTGTGTACGAGTCTCGACAGTTGAGGCCACATGAGAAGAATTAACCAACACACAATCTGAAGTTGGAAGCTATTGTTGATGCCTTACGATATTGGAGATATTATCTTTAGGGAGAACATATTGTGGTTTTCACTAACCACAAGAGTCTCAAGTACATATTCACTTAGTGTGATATGAATTTGATACAGTGTAGGTGGGTTGAGAACCTACAGTCCTTTGACTTCTAGCTTTCCTTTATACCTAGAAAGGAAACACAATGGATAATGCATTGAGCATGAGGACTTATAGAAAGGTAGTTCAAAAGGCCTTAAGTTAATGGTGGATTATGGATATGATCTCTGAGATGCATTTGGAGCTTCATGATAGTCAGGGGTAGACGTTTCATTCTTAAGTAGTTGTTACCTCTACTCTTCTAGATCGAGTTCGAAAAAGGAAGGTATTATATTCTGATGGCTTATTCTTAAGGGAGAGTGTGTCAGGAGAGGACCCTACTCCTAGATGGAACATAGGGGAGGATGAGATATTGTGTTTCCAAGGGTGCATATGGGTGCCAGCAAAAAAACGTAATGAGCTGATGCGGGACTTTCATTCCTCAGTTTGGACAGTTCATCCTGGCGTCACCAATATGTATCATGATCTACACCATCAGTATTGGTGGCTAGGTATGAAGAGGTATGTTGCTGGTTTTGTCCTGAGATGTTCTACTTGTCAACAGGTGAAGGTTTAGCATCAGCGACTAGAAAGGATTTTACATCAGTTACCCATTCCCAAGTGGAAGTGGAATGACGTAGCGATGGACTTCGTGACCAGCTTTCTGAGGTTTCCTCGGGGGAATGATGTTGTTTGGGTTATCATTGACAGACTCATGAAGGTTTCCCACTTCTTTCCAATCAAGGAGACCTTCAGTGTTGATGATCTAGGACAGTTCTAAATCCATGAGATTTTATGTCTTCATGGAGTTCCACACTCCATTGTTTTAGACAGGGATTCACGTTTTACTTCTTGGGTCTGGAAGGGCATTCAGAAGGCTTTGGGTACATAGGTAATTTTGAGTACAAATTACTGATCCTAGACAGATGGCCATTCTGAGCGTACGATTCAGGTGCTTAATGAAATGCTTCGAGCATGCATTCTGTATTTTGGAGGTTCATGGGAGAAGTATATTTCTCTTGTGAAATTTACCTACAATAATAGTTTTCAAGAAACAATACAGATGGAACCTTAGGAGTATTTGTATGTTAGGCCATGTCGATCACCCTTATGTTGGCTGGAGGAAGGAGAGGCTACTTTTCTAGGACCTCATCATGTTCAAGAGACCCCAGAATAGGTAGAGTTTATTCAAAAGAGGATGGCTACTGCACAGTCTCGACAGAAGTTTTATGCTGATAAGCGGAGATGACTTCTAGAGTTCGAGTTCAGGGATCAGGTTTTTCTACGTGAAACACCAAGGTTGGTGCACGGAAGGATCAGAAGACACGGTAAGCATTAGTCGAGGTACGTCTGGAAATTTGACATTTTAGAGATGGGTTGGGCCAGTTGACTATCAGTTTCCGTTACCTCAGGGGTACCGGGCTACGCACGACGTCTTCCACATTTTGCAGATTCGACGTTACATTTCAGACTGATCCCATGTCTTTCAACCTGAGGAGGTTAAGCTTGAAGTGAACGAGTCATTTGAGGAGCATAATATCCAGATTGCTGATCATAGTACAATGGTTTTCTGTGGTCAGTCTGTTCCTTTGGTAAGAGTGCTAGGGAAGCACCGGCAAGTACATGACGAGACTTGGGAGAGGGAAGCCGATGTACACGCACAACGTCCAGAGTTGTTCTAGGTTTCTTCTTCTATGCCGTGCTGGGACAATTCAGGGACAAATTTCTTTAAGGGGGGAGTTTGTATGAAACTGAAACTTCTTTTCATGTATTTTTTCCTTTTTTGGTCATTTTTTAGAAAAATAGTTTTTTTTCTAGAGGTTGTGAAGGGGCGCACTGTTGGCATAAGGTCTGACAAAACCATGAGGCCAACCCAGGAAATTGTGCACCCTTGATAGTGGGCTCTGCACAGGCAGCGCACAGTTTGTCAAACCATGCAGGAAAGTCGTGCGAAGTCCCTAGATGAGATAGTAGCAACTGCATGGTTGGTGCATGATTTTCATAACTGGGCGGGGTAACCGTGCGACCAATTTAAGTTAGGGTTTTTATGTCTCAGGTTACTCAGGATTTCCCTTTCCTCAACCATTCTTCCCCCCACTTGTGGCTCAGAAGAGAGTTTCAAATTTCAGAGGTTGGGGGAGATCCTTGGCTCATTTTGCAGGCAAATAATAGGGGTTTCGTGGTAGATCGAAGGTGGTTCTCCTTGGGTAAGTCCCTCTTTTGGTTCTTCCAGGTTTTAGTTAGGGTTATCACTCTCCCTCTCTTATATTCCATGATCTACAAGGGTTTCATGTAGATCTAGGGTTGTGTTTCCAATATGGGTAAAATTTTGACCTTTTTGATGTTAGGGAAGGGTTTTTGAGGTGGTTTGAAGGAGGCAATCACCCGGTTTGGAGCGTGTTTGGGTGATTAGGTCAATTTCGACAAAGCTTTACTGGTAGTTGGTTAGTTCCTTTCGGTTTAAGGTCTTTGAAATGTATGTGCCAAATCGCCCATACCCATGAATGGGGTATTGTGTGTTTACCATTTTTAACCCTATTAATTTCCTGATTTTCTGGTGTGTTCGAGTAGAGGTTATTTTTTATGTAAATAGGGTTGATTGCTATGCTTTGGAGGTGTTTCCCATGCATGTTCTTCTTATAACCATTTGGTTCTTCATAGATTGTTAGGCTTCTATGTTTGTTTCCCATGCCTAGTATTTTAGGATGGAGTGATCTTGCATATCTGACATGTTGATATGTTGTAGAATTCTGGCCAAGTAGTTTATGAGATTTACCTTGGACGTTACGTGCTGCTACACTTTCTTGACTTACACAGTACCATGAGAACATGGTGTATAGACCATTGGGAGAATTTAGATTAAGGGATTCTCTAGGCTGTCTTTATAATTATACGATGTGAGACCACATGAGGGAATTGACGTTGAGTGCTTCACCAGAGTGCATGTAGCTTTTCGACATGGGCCATAGGAGGAATTGACATTGAGTGCTTTCCTAGAGAGCCTTTAGTACGATACATGACTATAGAGGGGATTGATGGTGTGTGCTTCCCCAAAGAGTCTATGCTTAAACTGAACTAGAGGGGTTAGACTGAGTGTGCAGCCCAGAGGGATTGCTTGTACTTGATAGGTAGGACTAGAGGGGATAGACTGTGAGTACTTCTCAGAGGGTTACATGTTGTTATTATATCCTTTTTTTAGTTGTTGATTGATATCTGAAACTATGGATTGTTACTGTTGAGCGCTTCCTTGTTTACTACTTTCGGAACTTTTACTTACAATATATTCACCGACTGTAAGGCACATATATCGTGGTGGTTGCCGATTGGGATTCGTCTCACACCCTATTTGGACCTTTTTTTTTGGACCAAACATATTATATTGTTATAGGTATAGATAAGGGAAATCTCCCTTCTACTATAGGTACATGATTTTCTGTGGAGCTGGAGATCATGGGACCATACTTAGGCATCCGTTGTTGAGGATATGTTTATCTGTTTTTTTGTAATTTTGTTTAGTACTGGTTTTATTCAGTATTTTGACTTTTTTGCGCTTCTTTCCTAGACTTATATGTATCATGAATCATTCATATATATATGTTCTCTTGTTATTTATTTAGCAGTCTTCCGTTGTTACTGTTGTTTGGTGTTATTACTACTTCCGCTATTTTAGGAATTTTTTTACTTCCGTTTTGTACTCGGCCAATGATGGAATAGTTCCCCCACTAAAACCCAATGCCCTCACTTCTAGTCAGAAGTCTCTGGAATTATGGGGAATGCGCTTGAGACCATGTGACCAACCGGGTACGGGGCGTCTCTGGGTGGCTTCCGGAACCGGGACGTTACATACATGAGATAATACAACATCACGGGGTGCCCTATAATGTCATTTAGGAAAGGGATTCTTGGTTTATGATATAATTATAAAAAGGTATACATTGGGAATTAGGTAAATATGTTCTTATAAACACATCATACATCCCTCAGACCGATGTCCAGTCAGAGAGCATATTACAGGTGTGTGAGTATATGATGCAAGCATGCGTCCAATATTTTAGTGGATCTTGGAAGAAGGACATAACTTTGTTGAATAATCATATAAAAATATATTTCAAGATACAATTCATTTGTAACCTTACGTGACATTGTATTTTAGGCCATTCCAATCACCCCTGTATTGGTTAGAGGTCAGGGACGCACTTATTCGTGGACCTCATCTCATTAAGGAGTGCACAGAGCAGGTTCAATTGATTCTAAATCTTATAGCTACCACACCCTCTCAACATAACTCTTGAGTCAATTTCCACAGATTACCACTACTATTCAAGGTCTATGATCAGGTATTTTTATGTGTTTCACCAACGTTGGTACACCGATGGATTTGAAGACAGGGTACTCTTTCACTATGATATGTCGAGTCATTCAATATCTTGAAGGGAGTCGGGTTGGGAGTCTATTGGTTGTACTGCCCTTACAGGTATAGGTCCATGTATGATGTCTCCCACATACCTTAGCTGAACCATTATCATTCCGATCCATATCATGTGTTTAGAATAAGGAGGATGAGTTATATGTATATGTGTCCTTTTAAGAGTATCCTCTTCGTATTGTGGATCATAGCATGAAGGTTCTCTAAGTCTAGTGAATTCATCAATTATGGGTGTTATAGAAGCATGGAAATGTATAAGATGAGACTTGGGAGTGGGAACCCAATGTACAAATGCAGTGGTCAATGATGATGACATATTCTTCTTCACCACCCCTAGAAGGGAAATTCGGGGTGGAATAACTTTTACAGGGAATCTTATAGAACATTGTTCTTTCTTGAGGTAGTAAATCTTTTTATTTTACAAAATAATCAGTTTAAATATAGAAAAAAAATGAAATGTGAATACCCTTTGAGGTCACAGGTGTATCAGTGGTGTCTGAGGCATGTTTGGAGCCAAGGACCACTATTTTTGGAAGAAAAAGTTATAGAGCATTGTTAGTAGAAACTATGTGGAGAAGGCCAAATTATTACTTATAACCATGCAAGGAAGGATAGTGGGAATCTATAAACCACTGGGTTTGAAAAACAATGTGAATTGAGGTTCATGTTCATATGGTAATGTTAATACTTTTTGACAGTTGGCTAGGACATAGTTTTCATAGGATTAGTCAAATTGTGTGTGACAACCATGAGAGGTTCCCTATTCTAGAAGAAAAGGGTGCACAATTGGCACACAGTTTCAATAACTGTTAAGCCACACCTTGTGACCCTATACTTATTTTGAAATTACTAATCTTCACATAATTAATTCTTATTAGAACAATAATTCTTATAAATCTCACATTGTAAAGCCTTGGTCTCTTGAGAGGTTTTCATTGATGACTATTATAGAATTGATATATCCACTTAGATTGGATTTAGAATCTTGATCCATTAATCTTATTGGATCCACATTGGTAAGATCTCCATTCACTTGGTTCCATTTCTATATTTTTTTCAATAATTAGTTCCATTTATGTCCTAGATAATAATCCCAAATTATTTGTTCTACATCTGTTCTTTGATTTTCTCTCAATATAAGTCGAATCAGGAACATATACTGGACAAGCTATACACTACGAACATACAGTATGTTCCCTCATGATTTTCCATAAAATTAGAAGTATTTATATGTATTTAATTGTTCCATGTTCCCATTTCTAGGATGGACTCCCTTGAAATGGAATTTAATCAGTAGTTCGAATTGATATGTGTGGCCTATGTAATTAATAGAACTCATTGATAATTTCCCAAAGGGTAATAACCAGGAATTAGAAAAACCCTACTTAGTGAGTTCTTTAGTCAATCGTACCACCACATATGGCTTCGAATTTGAGTATCTTTTAGGTGTGACTTTTACCCCTTACCTTGGGATATTCAATAATGAATTTTCAATTAATGAATTGAATATTTATTTTTAATTGTGATGGAAATTGTAAATTTAAATGATAATGAAAAGGGAATGGAAGACTTGTCCCCATACTCTTTATATGTAATTTTTTGATAAAAATGAGACTCTCCTCATAATGAAATTCCCATATGAGATAAATATTATGAAACCCTTCTTGTGTTAGCCCATTCCATGAGTCACCTTATAGTGTGAGTTTAAAATAAAATTTTCATGATGATTACCTTGACATATTAAATGAGAATGCCCATATGACTTGGGTGACACAATGGATCAGTTAAAAATTCCATGGACAGACGCATTCGGCTCCCACCTTGCTTACGGCCAAGTGACACGTGGAATCCTTATACAGATTGCTAAGGAAAGACTCATGGGAGAAAAATAATATATCTCTGAGTGAAAATTGGACTCCATATGGATTTCCATGAATGGAATTAGAGGGAAGTTGATCATCTATTCCATGTGTGACACATTGGGTCCCCTAGTGGACCACTAATGATTGATACAATGGGCGGTGATAATATACCACACCAAGAGCGATACAAGGATTCCAATGAAAAATTCCTAGTATGTGCTTGTAAGGTTCTTTGTTTATGATCCACCTAGAATGATACCTAGAAAACAAATTAGTAATTCCAAGGACTTGCTCTGGTAATTAAATGATTAATTAATTTAATGATTTATATGATGTGTCTTCTAATTCAAATAAGAACCTTGGATTCGGTCAGTGCCTTACAACTTATAGATGGCCAGTTTAGACATATCCTATTCACATATCTATACAAGGGATGCTAGGTTATGTTAAAGGTCATGAGAAATATTTATAAAATTATATTTTTTAATTAAAATAACATTATTATGAAATAAGAATGGAATGAATGTTCATACATAGATATTCGATCAAGGCCGAAGCAGGTAGAAGATGACGAGTGTCTATGGGAGCGTGGCCCATTAGGGGTTGTTTACTTTCAAAACATCCATTAAATAGTCTATTACTTCCTATAAAAAAATTTCATTATATATATTCATTGTCATGATGGAAAAAGGCCATTGGGTGATTTTCTGTAGGGATTATATCTCACACCATGGTTGGGTCATTGATGGTAGCCGAAATCAAAATAATATTACTGGTATGGATATGGGAAATCACACCATTACAATTAATGATTGATTCTTTTGATCAAGAGAGAATGGGACTGGGAAGATTCTTGTTATGATTCATTTAATTTTTTATCCTTTTGTAAATTTGTTCTAGGTATTGAACAACTTCAATATATACCAATTTTGAATTTTTTATTATACACATGACATGTATTGTTATCACCTTTACTGATTTTTCTAATTATCTAATTTCTAATTTCTATTGTTATTCAATATGTTTAAGAGAGATGTCTCCCCATTGAAAAAACTATTCCATCACTACTAGTCAGCAGCCATTGATGATTGGGGAGATGCGCTAATTGGGATGGTGGCACCATTCAGTGGCATACCGATCTAGGATAATACAATGCTAACCCCTTTCATTTGATGTATATCCCTATGTTATGGGATGTATCAAATGTAAAAATGTGTTAAACAATGAAGATTTATTTTATGTGGAATTATAATACTGTTTTATTTTATCATGTATTAAGTACCTTATTTCCAATACAATTATACACAAAAATATCATATGTCTGGTGAAATTTAATGAAGTGTTATGTAATAAAATTTAAGGATTCAGTAATTTAAATTTATACAACTGATTACAGGAATTTTAATAAGAACAATTATACAACCACTCTAGACCTATCACAAAATTAGGACCCAAACATATTTATTCTTTTATTTAAATAAAAGAAAATTGTGTTTTTTATAATATAAACTCACCCAAAATAGTTGGAACCCTCATATCCAATCCCTCAAAAAATTAAGTGTCTCAATGTTAATTTTGTATTTCCCTTGTGATTTAACACCCTAAATATAACTCATGTGTCCACAACTACCCTTAAAGTAAATTTGGGTGAGACCACCTATAAAAATACAAAAATATATTATCAATATGTCATAACTCTCATAATTTTAATATAAATCCTAATTCTCAAAATGTCACCTTATTTAGGACTAAAAGCTCAAAAAATCATAATTTGACCAATATATAACTATTCTAGTCATCAAAAATTATAAAGTGAATAGTTCTATTAACTCCGCCTTTCGATATCTATAAAAATTTAATATTCCCACTCATGTGGTATTACGACCCACTATTTGGAATCCATATAGTATTATTTTTTTCGCTTAAGTTAAATCTCATATGTGATACCGTACTCATTCAACATCTTTTACTTACCTCATAACACTTGTTTAGATAATACATGTTTTTGAATCTACTTGTTATTTATAGTATAAGAAGTGACACACTCTTTATATTGTACTTTTAATTGGTAATATTTGTTTCTTAGAGGAACAATATGGATTTATTACAATTTCATTCTCTAAAAATATCAATATATATTATTTTAATTCCATATTTTCATATAATGTTCAGTATTTATTAAAATGGTAGTGACATAACAAAAATATCCTTTGAAATTATTTCTTTCTAGATTTTAAGGATATATTCACATCCTCCATTGTTAAATTCTATGTTCGTAACCTTTTAGATATATTTATAATTCAATAAAATATTTTATTGTGTTAATTAAGTAATCAAAATATTAAAACATAATCATGGGAAAAAGTTATCACCCTTTCACCACGTGTATTCTTCAAACAATTACTGTATTAAATTTTTAATAACCATTAATGTTTTAATTTTTAATCCAACATTTTCCCCATTTTTAATTATCATTATCAACCTAAAAATTGGAATATTTTTCAATAAATATGATACATATTTTATCCTTTTCTGGGTCATTAAATATTCATAACCATCTATAAACTCTTTGGCCCAATTTTATCTCTTTTCAACTATTAATTTTCATAGAATTTCAAAACATTAGGGGTTTCATGGAATAAATTATTCCCATTTATGTTTTATATCTATTCTCTATGGAATCCACCTATTACTCAAGGAATATAACTAATTTCCTTCTTCCATGATACACCAATAATGTCCGTTTATCCCCTTATATTTATTTTTCATCATCCACTTGAAATAAAATAAACCACAATAATTTTATTATATATTAGTATAATCTTTTTTAAAATGCTATAACTGAGTAATTTTTCTCCTTGTAGTTGGTCGAAATACTCTGATGATTACTTATCTAGTCCACCAATTTTTTTATTTTTAATTATATGAAAATAAAAATAGTTAAGAAAACATGCACGTTAAACCTTGAGATCAACATCACCTTCTGGTTGGCCTTCCTCTTGAATCATAAATAGTTCATCCCAACTATCACCATCAAAGAAACTTCTAAATATGACTTGAATTTAATCACTCATTCCTTAATGTGGAACTCTTCATCATCATCATCTTTATTAATAATGATTTTACTTTGAATGTTTCTATTGTATGCCTTTATTTATTTTAGGTTTCATTTATGTGATATTTATTTTTCAAATTTTCTAGATAAGTACCTCTTATATCACAATAAATCATAGATGTGATGATTATGATAATGTGTCTAACGTTTCTATAGTTAATAAAATCCAATGTTAGTAATCCTATAAACATTCATTTTCCTCTCGTGACATTTTTTGCAATGAATCGAATGAATTCATCATTAATATTTTCTTCTTCATCATCTCCATGAATGATAAAAAGTTCATCCATAGATTTAAATTCTATATCGCTAGATGAATTTTTGGTCATCCCTTAAGTAATTTCTCATATTTTGTATGTAACCGAACTACTTTTAAAATTATCTAATGATAGATCTATTAAAATTATTTCTTCAAGAATGAACACCTTTTAATTAAATAATTTTGGTTACCTACCAAAGATTATTTTCCTTATTTTCACCTCATATATCTCATCATGAAGTCAAAAAATGGTTCCCAAGACATCAATGTTTTTTATTGAATTTATCTTGTTTTTTATTCATATAAATATTTAATTCATTGAATTTTTTGTGCAACACATTCAACCTGTCTTCCATCGACATTTTTCACTATTATAAATGTTTTCTAACATATCCCATGTGTTATTTATTTGATATAAATAAAATTTTGTTAATATATATTTGATCGAATAAATATCTGAGTAGATTATTTTTCACTTTTCATCACCGTTAACCAACATATTGTCCACATTAGTCATAATCAATATTTTAGTATATATCTCATGTATTCCATGAATATAAGTAAAGAGAAAAAAGACTCTAAAGATGTAACCTCACTTGGTTTTAACAGATATTATAATTTAAACTATTGTATATATATACGATATCCTTTCTTATTAATATTATTCTCTATTATAGAATTTCATGAAGGATATTATTCAATGAAAATAATCATGTAAATCAAATACCACTTTTTGCGACCACATACCCAAAAAACACCCAAAGGGTTGTGAATTAGTGTGAAAAATATCTTTTTTACAAATACAGAGATCTTTTTCTGACAAAAATAATAATAATTTTACAATCCAATAAATACAAACAACATATCTCTACAAAAAAATATTGAATGTAAATATGAATACATGATGATTTAAATTAGTTATGCACTTTGCAATACATCCACATAACCTACACATAATGTTATATTAACGTGCTAAAAATAATGTATCATTGTATGACATTAAAGAATTTAGGAAAGCCTCACCATGTAACCAAGGTTCACTAACTATATAATTATATCCATACACTACTTCAATGAATAGATTCCTGGAATATATTTATGCACATATTACTCATAATGAATACTATGAATATAATTAAAATTAAAAATATTTTATGATATCTATTTAAATCCAGTTCCACGATGAATTATTATGTTTTAATAAATTTTACCATGCAAAAACACCCAAATAGAATCTCTATAGTTTCCAATGTAAACTATTTATTCCTTAGAACCTATTGTGTATATTTAAATCCTCGAATATTAATATTTTATATCATTGGTTTGATATATAAAAAATATTTATCCACGAATATTAATTATAGTCATGTCATTTTAATCTATATTTATCACCATAAATAAACAGAATCTCCATGAAAAATATATTTATATACATGAAATCAAATTTCACCTGAAGATCTCATGTATGGATTTAATTAGTTGTCAATGGGAAATATTGTCAATATGATAAAGTGGTCAATATTTATTTGATGTGTATTATGTACATACATCATATATGTAAATAAATAATGATTTGTTTGGACCATTAAAGAACTATAGAGGATGTTTTTTTCTCTATTTAAATGTTGTTATACGAGGTGAGATGATTTATCCATTTGAATGGAAAATAAATATATAGAATCACATCATGTGTGATGATTGTTTCTACAGGGACTCAATTTAGTAAATGGTGTTTATAGATGATGAAACACTATTTATAACACGTTTGAAATAGAGATTCTGATTCTAGATAAATTAGTTGTTAAATGTATTTAAGATTTGAAAAATAAATGATTGAATTGTATTAAATAGATAGATGAATATTAAATTAAATGCTTGATAGGTCATCCAATGTTGTATGAAATAATTGGATGGTGAGTTTCAAAGATTATAAGATATTTGAGAAGTTTTTTCAGTTAATTAGAAGAGTAAGGAGATGTTGTTCTAATGGTATTATGCCTTGTTGGAGAAATCTAGGAATCTAGTATTGTAATCAAAATGTAGAAAATTAATAAAATCACTATGCAATAAGAAGGATAAAAATAAATCTACATATTCATGAATCACTACTCTAGAAGGATAAATAAATTGATGGGTAAGGATAATCCAGTGAGTATTTTGATGAGATATAAGGATTATCTCAAATATATGATCACATAAGGATTACTATGATCCATACTGATGATCCTATCATGATTATATTGATCAATAAGGATAATATTATAAGTATGAGCCCATATGGATTATATATAGAAAAAAGGATGATCTTATAAGAATAATTTTACCCAAACAAATATTTTTAGATTATACAAAATTTATTGGAAATGGTTAATTTAAGATAGATGGTGCCTTGATATGATGTTTAGGGATTCAAATATAATAATAACATTTAAATTATGGTTATACATGTCCAAAATGAAGGAAGGCTAGTCTTCAAAGATATTGATGCTGATATGAGTTCCAAAATACAATAATTGGAGCTTTAATGTAGTTTTATACACATGTTGACTATTTTAAACTATAATATTTTTATTGGATAATTTATGAACATGATATCATGATATTAAAATATTTCAAGAAGTATTAATGTTATAGAGGTAAAGAGATTCAAGGTGAATACTTGACTCTATTTGAACAATTATATTGAATAATATTTTTTAAAAATAAATACTACACTTTTTGAATGGTTATATTTTCAATGCCCCAAAATAAGAAATATTTCTACAATTTAAAATATAAATATTCATATATAACCTATTTACCGAAAATTTAATGGAAATAGAGATTAAATTTTATTGAACATTAGAACAATAAATTTCTCCCATAAGAATACCAAGTTTTTTGTTGAATAAGAGAACCAAATTCATCCAAGAATCTTCTATACATTGAAAAAGAAGGACATGGATGACCAATGATAGATTTTTGGTATTTAACCCAATAAATTAAGGTTATAAGTAGTAACTTATTCCAACTACATAATATATCATTATACCATAAGGAGAAGAATAAGGGCAATACTATTTATTCTCAGGGAGACTATGACACCATTACATGGAGGAGAACAAGGATGACATACTACTACAATATTATACATGGTAAATCGAAGACCAATTCGAAGGAGGTTTACAATGACCCACTCTTTTCATAAATTAATATTACCTGAATTTTGAATAATAAAAAACACAATATACAAATAGAGGCCAAAGAGAATACTAGTTTAGTGCCTTTGAAAACATAGGAACGTAATCAATAATACAAAAATGAGCTATATTATTTCCCACATGGATTTTCTTTACTAGAATCATTCATAGACACATAAAATATAATAAATATCTTTATAACCTAGGTAAGGAAACATAGAAAAGGGGTGATCTCAAATTCTCAGTAAGGGTATACAAGGGAGATATAAATGAATAATCATTATCATAATGGTATGGGAACAAGATCATGAAAATAGAAGATCATACACTTCATATCGAAAATCGGATACATGAATAATGGAATAAATCATAGTATTTAATTAGACATGAATGATAAGAAAATATAGAACATAAGACATGAAATTATAACATAGGAATAAATCATGTAATTTCTATAGATACATAAGCATATAATATTATTTCCATAGTTGCCTAGGAATCACTTCCAAGACAATCTTCGTAGTGTAGGTTCACGATTCACACCATCATGGTAGTAATGGATCACTCCCATGTCCATAATAGTAGTATGAGTTCACTCCTCATATCATCTTAGTAGTCATGGTTCACTCCCATGGCCATATTGGTATTCTTGTTTCATTCAAAATACCATCTTAGTCTATCTCATGAGATATAAATCTTTACCCAATGAATTCGAGGGAGATACAAGTCCCACACATCTCATAGTAACATCATACATACATGTACCAAAAGATCTTTTCATAACCCATTAAATTAATTGGGTATTACAAAAATGTAATAATGTCGTAACATGTGAAATAATATAGGTTTTATAATATTTTCATTATAAATAAAACTTAGGAAAAGAAGCTGGATTAAAAAGAATATAACTCGTGAAGGAAAAATAGTTTTCATCTACATGAGGCCGTCAATACATATTCCATTCAGATAAATAATTTGAATTGAAAAATAGAATAATTTCAGTAAAAATACATGAGTAAAACCATTCCATGTTATCCTTGATGTTATATAATTTTTAAATATATTTAAAATATATTTCTTGAGGAAATTATTTTTACTGGATTGAAAAAATATTTGTAAAACATACCACCTTTTAAGAAACTTTTTTTTGAAAATAGATTTGAAAAACATATAAAAGAATCATTAAAAAATAAAAAATGTTTTTCAAATCCATTTCCTTGAAAATGGGATTCAAATATATTTTCAAAAAAATGAACACATTTTTGAAACCAAGGTTTTTGAATATGATAGATTTCTGACCGATGAAAGAGACGATCAGATTTTACATAAAACATTATCAAAATTACCAAAGAGTAGAAAAATTGTACTAAGTCATGAGGATACATTTAATAACTAGATGATAGGATATGTTAATAGTGTTCTTGATAGATGTATCTTTATATTTCATTTATTGATGCATAATCATAAATAATCTTGAGAAGTGATGATATTAGTTTTATAAACTCTTCAAACTTTGTAATTGGGGATCATATTTTCCATGTATGAAAATGAAATTACATGAATCATAAAATATAATTATTATAATTATATTCAATATATATCATGTAAAATGTAATTATATACTCCTTAAAAATAATTTAGGAGCAAAACAAAACATGAGTCTCAAAGAAGGAAAATTGAGACAAAATTATTTTACCGATTTGGTAACATTAGAAACTGAAACCCCAAGAAATAAATATCACAGATTTTTTATGTAAATAAACATATATATAATTAAAACAATAATTTAATTCATCCTTGGGTAGTATTAAAACCACACAAATGGAGTGGGTGGTGAATAAAGCATGTCTCTCCCAGAAATCAATGTGAGATGAAATCCCCCTAACTTGTGTCTTGACTCTCTTCGTACTCATACAAGATTCCAGAATAATAATTTTACGTTTATATATATATATATATTGAATAATAATATTCTTATATATAATACCATATATTATTTGATCATGACCTTATAGTGTCCTCTTATTATCAATGTTATGTTAGGGTTTCACTTCGGGTACTATTTACTTTATTCTTTTCATATGTATTATTTTGTTATATATTTGGTCATTATACATATAACATGATTAAAAAATTTAAATCATAATATAATTATCATTTATAACAATTATATGTGTATTATAATAATCTATATAATATAAAATTGAGAAATAGAGTGCACCATTCATGGAGAGGGTACGTCGTACATACACATGAACATTGTTTCTGTTTTTATTATCATAATAAACGAAAGATGGAAAATGAAATACACATCTATATATATATATATATATTATAATTTAATTTGATATTTTCTTTCATAGATATATGATAATTTTACTAAAATTGTTCTTAATACATTCCATTTAGTGTTTGAATGAACCACATCGCTTTGATGAGGCAGTAGCCCACACTTCAACGAATGAAATTATCATATTTACATCAAGTGGAAAGTATAAAGATATTGTTTTAAAAGGATTATAGAACATTAAATACAGAATAAATATAATATATGAAATATATAAACATTGTTTCACTAATAATTTCCACCATTATAGGCTGTAAAGGGAAAATGACCAATCATAATTTCGTGAGGCGATAGTTCTATAACAATCCTGCTATTTATTTCACACTTAAACATGAATTATTACATAAAAACATTCACTTGATAGAATATATAAGATATATAGGTAATGTGTATTTGTGGATTAAGAACATTACATCACAAAGTATAACATAAAACACAACATATTTATTCAAAACATCCTTTACATGACCACTACATTCTGTCGTACTTAGCACTGCATGGGATAACCCAAGGACATGCATAAGAAAAAAGTGACATATAAAGCCCAGTAAGGGATTAAAATAGGAATAAAATGAATATTAAAAGAAATTTTTGGAAATATTCATATCAATGGAGCACAAGAGAAACCTGAATATAAAGGCTTGATATAGCATGGTTATCATAACATGGAAATGTGGCAACAATAGTTAATAAGGTATTAATAGGATTCAATGCTCATTGAAAATGAGGAATTAGTAAACCATTATTGCACTTGAATTAAAATTAATAAACCCTCAATAAAATTAATTATCATGTTTATAATATTTTCCCAATGCATTGGGTTAATATCAGGGAACACCCTTCTTAAACATGTCTTTTCATGCATAAGTGTGCCACATAGATCATATAACATGAAATTATTCAACATCATATGTTATTCCACGATTAAGGAATGTGGAATAAATACGTGAAATTACCATTCAGTATGTATATGTGCATAATGGTGAATACCCTTGATAGATACATGAGTATGATATTCACTATACAATACTTTTGGATTGGAAAAATGTGGTGCAATTTCAGCAGCATAACGACATGACATAAGAATTAAAAAAATGGATAATTATAGAAAAGTGGGAATTTTATAATATTTAAATTAAATTTATTGTAAGGGGTTCATATGGAAACATTAACCAACAATTGTAATGGAAATTAGATTAATAACAAAAAACAACTTCTTGAATGTGAAAGAGAAGAGAGAAATTCCTTTCAGAATTTCAGCATGGTAACAGGTGTACATGGAAAGCATTAGTGAGAGAAAAATAGGTCTCTAATCATTTCAAACATATGTAGTGGTATATAAGGGAGGCTCAAAATCACACTCCAATATTTCTAATGAATATAAAAAGGGTATTACAACTTAAAAAACATTAATATAAATAAGAAAGGTAGGAATCCCTTACTTGGAAGTGTGATTCCAAAGGCTTGGGAGGGGCTTGATAGAGGCTTATTGGGAGATTGGGGTACCGCGGATGGATTCTAGTGAGATTAGGGTAGATATTTGACGAACTACAAAGGCTTTTAGTGAAGAGGAATTGTGTTCTTGGGTGGGTTTATATAGGAAAAGAGACAGGATTTTTTTTTATTTCGTTTTGGAACACCCCACATTAAACTATTCAAAACCACATTCTATTCCATTGTTTTTGACCATGTATTATGCCAAAGGGTAGTGGAAAATTATATTTTATAAGTCCAATGGCCTAAATTCATAAAATAAAAGGGTTGCTTATGTGGAGGTGGGTCACACTCTTACAGAAATCAATTAAAAAAGCTACAATGTTTTATTAGTCTTGGAGGGTCCACTAAGGCTTTGTAAATTAAATCAAACAAACCTAAAATCACTATATTTTATTTTTAAAACATATATTGGCTGATTATAATGTTTATAGTATTTCACTATTTCACTATTGGGTCATTATAATGTCATAAAACAAATTATATATTTAAACGGTATTTAGTTTTTACCCAAAAATTCGACTATCCTGGAAAAATATGAAAAATTCACCATTGGATAATTTCGACATCCGTATTCCAAAAAAATATTCCTTTATCTAAGTAAATTTCCAAATATGTGGATTTTTACATTTAAAATAAAAACAGACATTTATCGAAAATTCAGGGGCTTTGACAACAATAGCTTTCAAAACTTAATAAAAATCACAATTTTATTCATAATAATTAGACTATCATTTATATTTAATAAAAAGTAATTTTGTAATAATATTAATAAATTATTTAATAAAAATACATTAATTAATTAAAATAGGTTTCTTAATTAACTAAAAATGCAATTTTTTCTGTAAAAACTATTTACAAAGTAACAATAATAAAATGAATGTGTAATATTTATACAAAAATAATGTACATAGTCATAGTTCTTGAGTATTGTTAAATAAACCCTTAAAACCCGCATAAGTCCTTAGGGTAAGGTGTGTGATGGTGACAGACACTTAGAGTGGCTCTGATAACATTTCTCAAGTGGTAATCTCTACCAACTTCTACTTCTCCCATTGGAAGTTCAGCTTGATCATAACATATTCAAGCTCAACTTGGGTTGGGTCAAGAGGGAAGCCCAAAGATGCCACCTCCTTTCTGATCTCTGAAAAATGGGTTTTGTATAGGGCAATTCAACTGGATGAGTTCATCACTACCTTCGTCTGAGTAAATTGGATTTGATAAAGACCAATATTTATACTAATAATTTGATCATTGTTTGTCGACTATATTAGTAATGGTCACAATTATTAATGTTATTTTAAAATAAAAAAAACATAAAACCAAAAAAGTATATATGTTATATAAATATTTTAAATAATAAGACATTTAATTATATCAAGAGGAACTTCCATTAAAAAAAGTTTGGGTCGTTACAATCATCCCCCCTTAAGAAATTTCACCCCTGAAATTTCATGTTCCCACACAAAAGTAGATGTGTGTTACTCTTCTTCATCACTACCTTCTATTCCCACATCAATTCTTAAAACATTTGGTTTATCTATAACACCTTGACGCGGGGCATTGTCTTATTTTGTAGAACTTTTTCTCTACGGTCTAGGATCATCACTGGTTGCTCCTTGTAAGAATGATCATCCACTAACTGTACTACCTCTAAATAGTGTTTATTTGAAGGTTCTGGTATATACTTATTTTAGAGTGATACATGAATGACATCATGTACTTTGTCTATGCTGGGAGGAAGTGCTAGTTGATAGGCCACAACCCCAACATGATCAAGAATCTAGAGGGGGGCGATGTACCGAGGAATTAACATATGTTTCTTTCCAAACCTCATAACCTTCTTCCATGAAGATATGAATAAAAATATAATGTCTCCAACATTGAACTCAAGGTTTCATTGATGGTTGTCTACATAATTATTTTGTCAAATTTGGGTTTCCTTGATATGCTACTGAATGGTTTTCACCTTCCCCATCATTTCGTTGAGCATTTCAGGTCCTAGCTGCTTAGGCTCACCGACTTCATCCAAAAACGCCAGTATTATGCACCTTTTCACATAAAGGGATTTATAAGGAACCATTTGGAAGCTTTATTGGAAACTATTATTGTAAGAGTACTCAACTATAATAATCTGTTGATCCTATCCTCCATTAAAGTCCATTGATCAGGCTCTCAACATGTACTCCAGTGTCTGGATAGTCCACTCATATTGGCTATCAGTTTGACGATGATAAGACATACTGATGTTTAGCTCAGTATTCAGAGCATGTTAGAGACTCTTCTTGAACATAGTTTTGAATCTTGGATCTAAATCGTATACAATAGTTATTAGTACACCATGGAGCCTTACTATATCATTGATCTTTATATGTTCCAGTTGATCCAAAGGGAAATCCTCCCAAATTGAATTGATGTGTGCAGTCTTATAAGGCGATCCACAATATCCTAGATAGCATTGTTGCCTTTGGATGTCCTCAGAAGTTTGGTGATAAATTTCGTGGTGATGTTTTCCTGTTTCCATACTATTTCGGGTAATGGTTACATCATCCCCTTAATCTTATGCCTCTCATCCTTCACTTACTGACATTCCATACACTTTGATGTATACTCAGCGATCTGCTTCATCTTGTTATCCCACCAATAAAGCCCTTATAGATCTCAGTACATGTCTGTGTTTCATGGGTGGGTGGAGAAATTTAAACTATTTCCATCATCCAAATGTTCTTTCTTTATCTCTAGATTTGATGAAACACATATTCTTCACCCAAATCTCAAAATTCCTTCTTCAATGACATTGAACTCCGAGGATCTCCCTTTTTTGATAGTTTCCACCTTCTTATAAATTCCCACATCATCTTTTTGAGCATCCTTTAACCTTTCCAAAAGATATGGTTGAACAATAATTTTTTAATTAATTGATTATGTTACCTTATTTATGATTCCCATCTCCATCTTCATCAAAAATAAGAAGATTGGATACATTTCAATTCTCATCAATGAATGAATTATTGGGTCATTTCTACTTATAGAATCTGCCACCTTGTTCGCATTCCCAGGGTTGTAATGGATTGAGAAGTCACAGTCATTGATAATCTCTAACCATATTCATTGATGCATGTTCAAATCATTCTTTTTGAATATATACTTGAGGATTTTGTGATCCATGTATATTTCACACTTCTCCCAAAATGGGAAATGCAACCAAATTTTCTAAATGAATATTACTGTAGCCAACTCCAGTTCAAGCCTTTGTTAGTTTTTCTAATGAATATTAATTTTCATTGAATCATAGGCAATGAATTTGTAATTTTTCATCAATACACATCCCAATCCTTTCTACTAAGAATCAATCAATACCAAAAAAAGTTATACACTTGTGGGTAATGTCAGTATGGTTGTAGTGATAAGCCTCCTTTTCAACTATTGGAAGCTCTCTTTGCATTCATCACTCCAAGAAAACTTTACTCCATTCTAAGTTATCTTGGTAAGAGGGTTGGACAACTGTGAGAAATTTCTCACAAATTAGTAATAATATCCAGATAACCCAAAGAAGCTACATATATCTGTCACTGATGTTGGCCTCGGCCATATCTATGTTGCAACAATCTTAGAGGGGTCTACAGATATCACATTTCATGTGATGATATGGACCAAGAATGTGATATCCTTCAACCAGAACTCACAATTATTGTACTTTGCAAATATTGTATCCTTTCTCAAGGTCTGAAATATAGTTTTTACATGCTCATTATGCTCCTCCATGGTTTTGAAGTATATTAGAATATCATCTTTAAATATTGCCACAAATTTTCGATGTAATCCTTAAAGATCCTATTCATCAAGTCCATGAATATTTTTGGAGCATTAGTGAGTCCAAAAGGAATTTCTATGGATTCATATTGCTCGTATCATGTACAAAAAAGTAGCTTTGGAGATATCTTCCTTCTTCTCCTTTACATGATAATATCATTACTACAGATCCTCCTTGGAGAAGTATTGTGATCCAAATATCTGATCGAAAAAGTCATCAATTCAAGGAGGAGGATACTTGTTCTTTATCATGATTTTGTCAAGCTCATGATAATCAATGGAAAGGCACATTGACAGATCCTTCTTCATGAAGAAGAAGACTAGTGCACCCCATGGTGAAGCACTTGGGCTTATAAACCCTTTATCCATATTCTCATTTAGTTGTTTTTTCAGCTCTTCAAGCTCCACAAAAACCATTATATACGAAGTCTTGGGTATTGAAAACGCCCCACGTGTAAGATCAATTGAGAATTCAACATTTCTTCTTGGAGGAAGACCAGGGAATTCATGGGGAAACACATCATTGAATTCCCCCACAATATGAATGTATTCAAGGATTGTATCTTCCCTGGATTCAATAATCTGAGAAAGATACATGTGCTTATAGGTCAATAATATCATTTCTTGAGTTGATGGAGATAAATAAGATTCATCATTCTCCTTGCACACATACAGAATAGGGGGTCGATTCGCCATATGGAGAGTTATTCCCTATCATGGAAATTTATGTTGTCTTTATTTAAGGAAAGACAATACATACCATGAATTGAACGAAATTTAACCAGATGGAGTATGATGAGGTTCTCTGGGATGTTAAATCTACAAATTATCACAGGGGTGGATTTATATTCATGGGATGCAACGATTGACCCATTTTCTGTACTCACTGATATTTTTACTTCCTTGATTTATGGTGGTGTTGGGATTTTTCAACTAAACTTTTTAGGATATAAAATAATGTGTAGAACCAGAATAAAAAATTATGTTCTCTATTATTTAATTAACAACTACTGTACTTATCACCACTTCATTGTCGGGGTTCACTTTGGTAGTAGTGATAGAAAAATCTCACCATTGTAACCTTGGAGGTTGTCAGTTTCATCTGAAAACCCTTGGCTAAGGGCACTGATTTTCAAGGTATCCCGGTTCTTTGCAGTTGAAGCAACGAACAATGCATTGAGAGCTGAAAAAAGTGTTACTATCCTCGATCGCAGCCACGAGTATTTATTATTAAATGTTAATAGCTAGTTACCCTTATCTTCCACACCTAATTCATTTCCTCGCCCCCTTAATAAAATTCTTGGGGATCTTCTTTCTATACCTTGGGAAAGTGGGGTTCTGGATCTTCTTAGCACCGTTGTTTTTATCCATCAGACTACCAGAATTGAAATCCACCTTACGCTTCTTTTCCTCATGATAACCTATATATTCTCCGATATCCATTTCTACATTGAGGGAACATTAGACAATTTCCCCATAGCAATCGAAGACACCGATCGCTAGGGAATTCCGTATGCTTGGATTGAGCCCACCAATGAATCGGTCAACCTTGCATTCAGGGGTAACAACAAAGCTGAAGGAAAATTAGGAAAGCCTTGTGATGTTTTTGTAGTATGATCCAATGGATTCTCTGTCTTTTTTTCTTTAGTTAAAGGAGGTTCCATTCCATATTAAGTTGGTGGGTGTGCAGAAAATATTTATAAAAAACATATTTTGGAGATACCTCCATTCCAGTGCCTTGATCTCCTCCTCATGAATCATTTTTTTGATCAATGTCCACCATTGATCAGCTTTAGCCTCTATACGATAAGCAGAAAGAAGAACCTTCGTCTTGTTCATAACATTGAAGGTTGGAGAAGACATTTTCATTGGAGTTGATTTATTGTTCTTTGATTGAGGAATCAGATGACCCATTAATAGTATGTGGCATTTGTCTCATAAATCTCTCTATCTGAACTTGTTCTTTCTTGGGGGGGGGTTGAACATTCCTCTTGACCGATGTTTCTACTCCAATCACGATTTAACCGAGAGAGTATCGTGACAAGGTTCGCGATTCCCACTCTTATTGGATTTGGAATCTCATTAGAACAGTCATCACATTGATCTTCGCATCAGTTGTAAGATCGAGTCCTCCTATTACCGATTATTGGTTGGAATAAAAGGAATTTTATGGGTAACACACAAAGGGTAATCCAAATACACAAACGGATCACTTATAAATTACTTTTATTCAATAACTTATGAATCTATTGGAATCAATCTATGTTATCCCTGATCTGCATTCTAACATATATTCCTAGGTTAATTTTTTTAATTCCATTAATAATGGTTCATACTATGCTTGTTAATTTACCAAAGCATATCCCATGCTAGTTTCATAACCTAGATTGCAGCAAGGCACATTGTCGTGTACCAGGATACCCCGGGTCAAGCCCGAAACTCCTTGTCGGAGTTTTTACTTCTAGGTATATTTGTTCAAGAGCCACCACTACGTGCTCGAATCCAGAAATGGATGTATTTTTTTGATAAACAACTTACTCAATAATAACCAAAATTTAGGGATGTTTTTATTGTAATTATGTTTTCCCCTAAGACTTTCACTAGGGTCTTTTAATCATAATCCCAAAAATAGTTAAACGTATCATCTGATGCCAACTATAACAACCCAAATATTTATTTCACACTTAACTAGACTTATAACAAAAAAACATCACTCAATACAACATAGATTATTGATAGGTCTATTTTATTTAGGACTTAGAAACAATAAATCACATTTTAGAACATAAAACACAACATCTTTATTGAAAACTTCCTTTAGATGACCACTTCATTCCCTCATACATAGCATTGCATGTTATAACCATAGGACATGCATATGAAGAGGAAGATATATTATGCCCTTTAAGTGAGAAAATAATTCATCACATGAAGATTAAAATACATGTTATTCAATAGCCATATAAAATGAGTGCAAGAGAAACATGGACATAAAGGCATGATATAGCATGGTTATCAAAACATGGAAATGTGGCAACGAAACGTAACATGATATTAGCATGATCCGAGGCGCAATGAACATTGAGCACGAGTAAAACATAATTTCACTTGAATTATAATGATTAAACATTTATTTCACATGACGTATCATGTTACTAATCTTTACCCAATGAATTGGAGCTCTATCAGGGTGCACCCTTCTTAAAAAAAATCATTTCTTGTATAAGTGTTCCACATGGATCATATAACATGGAATCATTCAACAGAATATGTTATTCCATCAATAAAAAATGTGGAATACATACATGAAATTACACTTAAATATTTATAAGCGCATAAAGGTGAATACCCTTAATAGAGACATGGGTATGGTATTTACTACACAATGATTTTGGCTTGGTAAAATGCGGTGCAATTTCGGCAACATAACAGCGTGACATAAGAATAATTAAAAATGTTAGATGAGAGATAAAGGGATATATAATCATATGTACACGAAATGTATATTAAGGGGTCATATAAATACATGTTCCAACAAATGTAATGGAAATTATATTCATAATACAAAATAGTATCTTAAATGTGAATGATAAGAGAGAAATTCCTAATGTAATTTGGGAATGGTAACGGGTGTACAAGGAAGTCATTAGTGAGAGAGAAAGCGGTATCTCATAATTTAAAACATAGTTAGGGGAATATAATAGAGGTGAAAAGTCATACCCCATCATTTTTAATCAAAATAAAAAGGATATTACAACATTAAAAAACATCGATAAAAATAAGAAAGGTTGGAATCCATTAATTATATGTGTGATCCAAAACGTTTGAGAGGGGCTTGAGAGAGGCTTCATGGGAGTGTGGGGATCCTTGGGAGGATTATAGATAGAGGAGGGCAGAGGTTGGACGAACTCCAAAGGCTTTGAATGAAGAGTACGTGGGAGCATGGGTGTGTTTATATAGGAAAGGAGAGGGATTATGTATTATTTATGGTTGGGAATCCCCACATTAAACTAATCAAAACCACAATCCATCCCATGGTTCATTCCAAAGGGGGGTGTAAAATAATATTTTATAAGTCCAATGGCCTAATGTCTTAAAATAATAGGGTTTCTTATGTGGTGCTGAGTCATACTCTCAAAGAAATAAATTTACAAACCTAAAATGTTTTATATGTCTTGGAGGGTCCACTATGACTTTGAAAAATAAATCAAACAAACCTAAAATAAAATTATTTTAATATTAAAAAATATATATTCGGAACATAAAGTTTACAGAATTTTATTACATCACTATTGGGTTATTATGATGTCATAACACAAATTATATATTTAAATGGTATTTAATTTTTTCCCAAATATTTGATTGTTTTAGAAAATTAAATAAAATTATCCATTGGATAATTTAGACATCCAAATTCCAAAAATAATATTCATTTTATCTAAAAAATTTCTAAATATGAAAAATTTTACTTTTAAAATAAAAACGGACATTTATCAAAAATTATTGGGTATTTATAGAAATAGATTTCAAACCTTAATAAAAAACACAATTGTATTCTTAACAATTATACAGTATATTACATTTTATAAGATGTATATTTTAATAATAATAATAAATTATTTAATTAAAAAATCCATTGATTCATCTAAATAGATTTCTTAATTAACTAAAAACACTATTATTTCGTTAAAAACAATTTACAAAGTAAGAATAATAAAATGAATGTATATTATTTAGTAAAAAATAATATAAATTATCATAGTGCTAGGGTATAGTTACATAACCCCTTAAAACACCCTCATATGACCTTAGGGTAAGGTGCGCGATGGTGATAGATTCTTGGGGTGGCTCGGATAAAATCACTCGAGTGGTAATCTCTATCAACTTCCACTTCCCCCTTAGGCGGTTCCACTCGTGCTTAACGTATTCATGCTCGGCTTGGGATTGATAAAGAGAATATACCAAAGACTCCACCTCCTATTCGAGCTACAAAAATGGTCTTCGTATAAGGGAATTATATTGGATGAGGCCATCACTTCCTTTTTCTGAGTAAATTGTATTTGTTAAAGCCCTATATTTATACTAATAAAATGATCACAATTTAACGGCTGTATTAGCATTGGTCACAATGCTTAATGGTATTTTAAAATCCAAAAATATAAAACCAAATAAGTGCATATTTCATATAACCCTTTCACATAATAAGACATTAAATTAGATCAAGAGGAATTTCCATTAATAAAAGTTTGGGTTGTTACATGTTTTATGTACACGTAAATAGTGTGTTCATTTCCCATTAGATGAAGAAGTGCATATGTGTGTTTAAAACCATTATCGAAACAACATCATGATAAATTTAAGATAATTGTTTTTCATGTATAGAATAAATAGTGTGGATGGGGTGGAGAATCAAAATAAAATAATGGAGATTGAGAGAATATGTTACCTCTTAATCGGGTAACCCTTTTGGCTTGTTCCAAAAGGATTCGTTAATATGATTTCTACCAAATGGGAGCCTTATATGAGGGAGGGATGGATATTGTGATGTATATTGTGAAGATAATATCTAAACCTATGTTGTTTGAGAGGTGTGAAGAAGAGGGAGAGGTGGTGGCCATTTGTAGGGTAGGGATGAGACACATTTAAAATTGTTGGAAATACGTTAGCTCTACCCACTTTTATATGTAAAAAATGACATAAAAAATCCAAAACAACTCATTATTTGAAATTTAATGGTGGAAAATGGCCACAAAATGATTGTTTTAAATGTTTCTAGGTTTTTTGGGGTCTCAAATTTAAGTTTTGGTACATTATTAACCTTGCTCTTAACCCTTGTAATTAATTTTAATCACTTTCACTAATACTTTTTGTCAAAACAACTGATCCTATTAAAAAATATAAATTATTTTCATTAAAAATATGGATTCCTTTTTTATAAATTATAATCATAGGAATGGTGGAAATTAATTTCAAATTAATCCCACATTCGGGTCTATAATTCGGGTTTAAATGTAAAAACATTCAAAATATTGTTATGTTTTTATTACCATGGTTATAGAGAAATTGACATCAAAGAAATAAATTAAATTAATTGATAAAAATATTATCTAATTCATCTTTCAAACCAATTTAAAATATAATCCATCCTTATTAATAAATTATTTGAAAAGGTAGTCATGAATTGAAATGTGGTATTCTTCACTATTCATCCAAAATTTATTTTCTCTGAAAACTAACAAAAATTCACCGTACTATAACATAGAAATTCTATATTAAAAAATGAAGATTATTTTATGAAAATAAATTTATAAATGTTTCTAAGTTCAAATTTATTATGCTTCAAATAAGGAAATTAAAAGCATTTCATTTAATAAAATGGTATTTTTTATCATATAAGGACTTGACCAAAAATTATATATTTCATTATAAATATGTTTTATTTAAATAAAAAAATTATAAAAAATATTTTAAAAATAGTTATTAGTATTCATAAAACCGTGTTTAACATCTTTGTTACAATTATGTCATTTAAATAATTATAATAGTAAAATTATTTTTCGTAGAAACATTAGTGTTTCGTGTAAAGTTTTCCTAGTCGGTGTTGCATGTATCATATGAAAAGTTGTTGTTGTGATTAATGTACAATGAGTTTATATTCTATGTATCGTATTCCCTGTTTTTTCCATGTATTGTATGACAAGTCAGTTTCATGTGGGAGGAATTTTTGACTTAGTAAATTGGAATGAATGAATGAAAATTTAATTTATCCAAAAAATATTACATAAAAACTCAGGGGGTTACATTCTACCCCCCACCCCCCGTTGAATTTCTACCTAACAATTTGGAACTTGGGTAAAAACAAATGTGGAAGTTAATCTACATCATATCCTTAATTTCCCATGTATCTCTCTCTAACTGGTGATTTCCTAAAAAACATTTGACAAGTTGAGTGGTCGTGTTTCATTCAATTTTTTCTATATAATTTAGATTTTCTACAGGTTTCTCCACATAAGAACGATATTGCTCAAGCAGTATCACATATGAGTTTATTACAATTGAAGGGTATGGTATGTTCTCTCTCAGGAGAGATGGAACACCTCATGGACATGAAATATATTAGTAGGAAGTTCCAAGTGATATGTTACGATCCCAATACGATTAGGAATCTCAACGTGACTGATATACATAGGGCGTAGTTTAACATTCTTCTTAAATCTCATAACATTCTACCTAGGTGAGATTCATAGAGACACCTTTTCTCTAACTTCAAATTCTTTATCTTCTTGATGGTTATCAACATAAGTTTTACTCTGACTTTGAGCTACCACAATAAGATACTGAATGGTTCTATCTATTTTGACCATTTCATCTGCGATCTCAGGCCCGAATATCTTTCTTTATCTAACCTCACCCTAGCATGTTGGAGCTCAACATTTCTTCCCATAGAGGGCATAATTAGGTGTAATCTGAATGCTTCAGTGAAAGATATTGTTGTATGAGAACTCATCTAGAGGATAGTTTTTATCCCAAACACCATGAAATCCAGTGAACATGATCTTAAAATATCCTGTAGGGTTTGAATTTATATTTTAGACTGACCATCTCCTTGAGGATGATAGGTAGTAATGAAACTCAATTCTATATCATGTTCTTACTAAAGATATTTCTAGAACATTTTTGTAAACATCAGATCCCAATATGATACAATATATTGTGGAACTCCATGAAACCTTACCACTTAATTAATTTGTATCTGGGTAAGCTGATCTAGATGGAAATATTCTCTTATAGCAATTAAGTGTGGTAACTTTGAACGTAGATCGACTACATCCCATATAGAATTAAATCCTTTATAGTTTTTGGGTACTCCAATGACAAAATTCATGTTGGTTTTCTCCCATTTCAATTCTGGTATGGGTAATGGATGAAACATCCTCTTTGAATTTTTTATATAAGCCTGAACTTGTTGGAAAACCATGAATTGTGATTCAATCTTGGCAATATATCTCTTCATTCCATCAAACATGAAGTATTATTTCAAGACCCTATACATCATCGTACTTCCTGGATGAATAGATAAAGAATATCAATGAGAATCCACTAATGTCCCATTCATAAAATCTAGTATGTTATGAACACATACAAACTTCTTAAACCTTATCAGTCCTAATTGATCAAGTTTAAACTGTGGAACTTTTCTCACATTATTTTATTAGTCTACATCTTCCTTCTGTGCCTCCATAATCATGACATGGATAGAAGGTAGAATATTCATTTGGGAAATTTAATATTTTCCCCCTTCCTTCCAAAGTTTTAGATCCATCCATTGGAAATCAATAATATAGAATCTTTTGTGATCCTCATCATGGATAAGCCTGAATGATCCTTCCGACTCAAAGCATTGGCCTCCCTATTCACTTCCCTAGGGTGGTAATGTATTGAGTAGTCATAATCATTTATCAACTCTAACCATATTCTTTAGAAAATGTTCATATCATTTTTTGTAAATATATATTTTAGACATTTATGATCATTATATATATGACAGTTTTTCCATAAATACAATGCATGTACATATTTAATGGAAATATTACCACTACTAAATTCAAAATCATGAGTTGGGTACTTTTTTCCAAAAATATTCATATATCTTGAGGCATATGATATAACCATGTTATTCATCATAATAATACATCCCAATACATTCATATATGTGTCACTATATATTAAAATCCATTCTTCAATACAGAGTAATGTAAACAAAGGTGAACTGACTATCCTTCTCATCAGTTCCTTGAATTTTTCCTCACATTCATCTGTCCAGATGAACTTTTGAACCTTCTGAGTTAACTTGGTCAATGAATTATACCGTCAAGATATATTATCCACAAACCATATATAAAATCCATATGAAGCATGAATTCTCTGGATCTGAGTCACCGTGGTTGGACTGGGCCAGCAATGAATAGCCTTCGTCTATGATGGATCAACTGTTATACCATCTTTTGATATTATGTTACCCAAAAACGAAAAAACATTCAAAAAAAATTACATTTTATAAATTTTTTATATATATTCTCCTTCCATAGGGCATTCAATACAGTTCTCAAGTGATCTTCAATCTCAAATTTTCTACTTGGATATAGAATAATATCATCAGAAAAGTCTACCAAAAACTGATCAAGATAATCTCTAAAGACTCTATTCACTAAAACCAAGAGGATTGGAGGGGAATTAGTATGAACAAAAAGGTATTACTATATATTCATAGTTTCTATACATTTTACGGAATTTTGTATTGTGTTTATCAACTTTAATGACCCTCAACTGATGATATCCAGAAAAAAGGTCACTCTCGGAAATGTATTGAGCTCCACAAAGTAGATAAAAAGGTCTCCAATATGGGAACGATGATACTTTTTATTGATGTTGATCTAGTTTAACTACTGATAATCAATGCACAGTTTCATTGATACATCATTCTTTTTCACAAAAATTAACATGTGCACCCTAAGGTGACACACATCGTCGAATGAATGCCTTATGAAGTTTTTCTTGGAGTTTCTTATTCAATTATTTTTAACTCAATTGGAGACATTATATAAGATGTATGATAAATTGGTGTGTAAATAGGTATGAGTTCTATTTAGAACTTGACTTTCTGTATTTGTAGAAGGCTAGGACAGTCTTCTAGTAATACATCCACAAAATCACGAAAAATAATAATATCATTGATGCAGATTTTCACCCCATATATTTGAGATAAACAATCCTTTTGAATTTTAATTTAGTCTCATACAATAGAAATAATCACAAAATGATGTTCATACTTATAATCACATTGATGGATGATCATATGAGGGTTTGAAATATCAAATTTAACTTCCATTCCTTGAAAATTGATGTGGTCTTTATCTAGACAAATACAATACATTCCTATGATGGCATCAAATTCAAATAAAGGAAGAGAGAAATGATTGGTAGGACTGAAATTACAAAAATCATAAACTAGAGAGGAATCATACAATTGAGATGAAATAATCACACCTTTAGGGGTATTCATTACTAATTCCGCATGTAATTATTTTTCTGGAACTAAACACCCTTGGAAAAATCTTAATACATGAAAGAGTGGGTAGATCAAGAATGAAAAATGACATTAGTTGTTCTATAGTGGATGGTAAGTGTACCTTTCATCCAGTTGTTATCACACCCCGCATCAGAAATAACAATTGAATGGGATTTCCCCTTTTCCCTCATCTTAAGAGGTTGTTGAAGTCGATCATCATCACTATTCTATGGTATTGGGCTGTTGTTTACATAATACTTGTGCTCCCAACACTGGTAGAACTGAATCATGGGAGGTGAATTCGATGTTAGGTTTTCCCCACTCGCAATGTTAGCTAACTTCATCCCATGTATTCAACAATCAAATGTCTGATGACATTCAGTTCCACACATAGAGTATTTATTAGATATCTTAAGGAAGTTTCCTCTAGGAATCTTCCCACTCTTAGAGAATAAACAGAATCTAATCTTCTTTTCATCCTAGTTTTTAGATTATCATTTAAATTTCATCTTCCTCTTCTTGTGAAAACCAGGATATTTATACGTGAAATTAACTAAAATTTCAACCTTTATAGCACAAAACACAATCTATTCGTATATAATATTATTTCATATGTCCAATGACCTTCTATGACATGGAATTAAGACACTGAAGAACATATCGTATTTACATTCAGTTTTGATTATAATTCATGAAGCGTACCTCGAAAGTCTCGTGAAATTATTCTTGTAGGTACTGAAAGATTCATTAACCATTTTTATCTACTAAAGGAACTCATTCTCCATGTAGGTATGAACAATATGAAGAAATTACTCATTGAAAAATAAGTTCTTTAACTTATCCCAATCCATGGGTTCAATATTATATTGTCTCTTTGTATTATTGATTAGATTACCCCACCGGTCTACTTTTCCTTCTAACCGATATAAGGATTGAATGAATTTATCATGCTCTGAAAATTGGAGAACAAAGAATATCTTTTTATTAGTATTGATCCATTGGTCAAAAACATGTAGATCTAAAGACCCTCGAAATGAATGTGGATTTTTCCTTATGAATGACTCAACGGAATTACCTCCTTTTCTCAATTAGTTTCCCACCCTGATTCATAGTTTGAGAAAGTTGTGTGAGCATAGAAATGAGTTTTTTCATTAAATCACCCATATCATTCTATTTTTTAGAATTAAAATCTTTTAATAGTCCATCACAATCACCATTAATGAGGTTCCCTTGGGTTCTATCCATTTACTAAAAACAAAAATCATAGAGTTGTAAAAAGTTATTATAACGAGGAACCACATAATCATGAAAATTAACTTATAGGATTTATAAATTATGAAACCTTCCTTAATATATGACATATTAACTTTATCTTTGGTTATTCATACGAAATTTCTAATTAATACTTTATGATGGTTCATTAATAATTTGATAATTCCCAAAGAATATCCCTTGGGAGTGTCAAAACTGATGTGCAGCAAGGCTCGTTATCGTGTACCGGATTACCCAGACTTCGGATCGGAACATATTGAAGTGCACTGTGTTGCATTTGTTGTCAATAAGGAATGACGTTTTAATAAGATGAATGGATGTCAAGGAATGTCAAGATGTGAATGACAAAGGATGTGATGGTGTTGGTGAGGAAAGGAGAATGACCATGGTACTAAGATGCATGTAACTTAGGAGATTCACTAAGTGACATAAGATGTTGTGGTTGAAACATTCTTTATGTATATCAGACAATTGTAGAACTGATCTTAATGTTTCAATACTTGTATCAAGTTGATACTAAGTTACACCACTTGAAGAATGGATGATGATGGAGCATCATCATTATATCAGACGATTGTTGAGCTATTCTTAGTTTCAAAGAACATGTACCAACTGGATACAATGTCACCACATTATTAGAAGACCATGAATTGTTATGACAATGCATGAGGAGATGAAGATGATCCATCCACACCTCCTAAGTGGATGAAGTGGATTAATGAAGTCCATGCACTATCACTTAGTGCATGTGAATTTGAAGAAGATCCAACTTGATCTCTGATTGGATCAATTAAGAACATTGAAGATTATGTGATTCAGGAGCATCGATTGAAGGAAGAAAGCTTTGTAAAGTCCCTCCTAAGTGAAGAATACAAATTGATGAGAAGATGGAGGAATTATTTTGAAGAAGAAGAAGAATGGAGAAGAGGAAGATTGGCTTGGAAGAAGTGGCATTTTGCATTCGAACTTGGGTTACTTTGTTTTTATACAAAGTCCCTAAGTCTCTACTCTAGCAAAAAGGAAGCCACCAAGGGCCAGCCTTAAGGGTTCAACCCCAAGGCACTTGTGGGACTCGAGGTCACCACGCCCAAGGGGGATCCCATGGGGCCAGCCCGAGAGAGGCCAGGGCCGTGTATAAGCCCCTGAGGCCACGCGGTGATGAAGCCCGTGTAGTGTGAGTGCGAGAAGCGCGCCCGTGTGTGCATAGTGGGCGCCAGTGGTGTGCCCGAGTGGCAGGGGTGGGCGCAAGAGCGCGCCCGCAGAGAGAACTCGGTGCGGGGCGGTACCGAGAGGGGAGAAGTTCAATTGTGGTGAAGGGGGGAGCGATTGTTTGTTACAGCGCGAGAGAACTGGGCTGCGATTTGATGTGGGACGCACAAATTTCACCGGGAGCACATCCTGGCCGCACGATCGATCGCGCGCTAGATCACAGCCGCTCATCTCATCCGCCGCGCGCCGAGATCTAATCCAGCCGTTGATGATCTTTTAAATGCCGCATCTGATGGCTCCGAGGCGTCTCCTTCCTCGAGCTCAGCCGAGGCAACCCCCGACGTTCCCGCTGAACCAGTGGCCTCCCCGAGCACTGATGTCGAGATCCCGGCCACCATAGATCGAGCTAAGGTGTTCATTGAGTTCGTCTGGCCCTGACAAACTCATCCATGCAAGAAAGATGCATGCATGCACAGTAGTGAGGAAATTTAGACGTGGCCGAGGAAAACAACGTTGCCGAGGCCATGACGGTTTATGTTTTATGGATTATCCATAACAGAAGTCCATGCATGCGTTCTAAGTCGCATACATGTAGAGGAAAAAATAAAGGAAGAGACCCGCGTGGAAACAGAGGAAAGAATCAAGATTTGAAATGATTTTGAAAAACCAAAAACTTCATGAATTCGATTTATCCCACGCGGAAGATTTGAGGCATCCCTCTGCCTATAAAAAGAGAGGTTGAGGCTCTCTGTTTGTTTGCTGAATATTTGAAGAGTGTCCCATGAGCACCCTGTGCTTTGCGAAGCTTTGAGCCCCGTGCATCCCACTTGTGCGGCAGTTTGTTTCGGAGCCACCCGAGGCTTTGAAGGTGTTCCCTGCACGCACTCCTTGCACGACAGGAAGATCCCTCACTGCCAGCGAACTTTCACAGCAGGAGGAGCCTTGCGCAGCCAAGGTGTTTCATGGCTTGCGCGCCCCGCGGCCAGTGCACCTTGCACGCCCTTATGCACCAAGGACCTTGCGCGCCACCTTGTCCTTTGAGGCCTGCGCGCCCGTGGCTCTTGTGCAGTCTTGCACGCTGCCTTGTGCACCCGAGTGTGCCTTGCACTTTGAATAAGAAGAGAGGTCACAGCTTAAGCACCCCTTACGTGCCTTTATTTGATATTCGGGCAGTGGGTGTGCAAAGGAGGAAGACCCGAGGCATAGCCTTGTGTGTTCACCAAGTGAAGACATACAACATTTGTGGGTGGAAAGTGAACAAGAATGCCGAGACCGTAGTTTTGGTGTGCATGCAAATGGAAGAACACACTTAGCAGTGTGTGTACTAAGTGAAAACAAATGGAGGCCGTATCCTTGGGTGTGTGCAAAACAAGAAGCCCACCACAACTTTTTTATGCAAATTAAAGATGAGTCCGTAGCCCTTTTGTGTGCGAAATGGAGAACCAAGTGTGTGCATAAGTGAAGTGCACACTTTGAAGAAGATTAAAAGAACATGGAAGTGTGTGTTCTTAGTAAGTGAAGTAGGCCAAGACCAAGTGTGTGCAAAATGAAGAACAAGTTGTGTGTGCTAAACAAGTGAAGTCCGAACCTTAGTGTGTGTGCAAAGTGAAGTGTACACACTAAGAAGAAGAAGAAGAAGGATACTCACACTAAATAAGAACACACATTAAGTGTGTAAACAAAAAGAACAAAGAGTGTGAACTAATTTGAGAAGGTGTGTGTGTGCCAAAAGGAGAATACACCCTTTGAGGGTTTATCACACCAAGAAGAAGAAGGGGAGTGCATGCTTGCATTCTTGCACGTGCACACGTGAACATTCTCAAATCTGGTTGTGTGCATCTGAGTTGACCAAGATCATATGTTCTTGAAGATTATTGAGAAGCCATGCTATCAGTGCATGAGCATGAAGATATTCCGTGCACTCAGTGCATGAAGTTAGACTGAAGCCATACTGAAGATAAAGAAATTAGTTGTCTGAGTTTTCAGTAGGTTGAGAAGATCCTGATCAACAGAAGTGATCAGAAGTTGTGAGCAAGACCAACAGACCTTATCAGAGGATGTTAAAGATTCTTGAAGAGAGAGGCCAGGTCATCCTAAGAGAAAGGAGATAAATCCTAAGCAAGACGAGAAGACATGTTCATCACAAGTGAGCAGAGGTATAGAGCATGGCCAGCAGTCTTTATCTTAGGCTGCTGAAGATACTTGAAGAAGCTTAAAGTGAAGAAGAGCTACTCGTGTGACTCAAGAAGCCAGGTGAAGCCCCCTGTGAGACTCAGGGCGGAAGAAGTATTCAGTGGGATTCTTGAGTAGGCCAGTGGGACTCTGGTAACACTGTTGGACGCAGTATAAAGACCCTCCTGTGGGACTCAGGAGAGATACAGTGTGACTCTGTATCGACCATTGTAATTATAACAGGTTATAATGGATTAACCGTGTTGGGGTGTATAACCAACATGGCAAGGACGTAGGCCTTTGGTGTCGAACCATGTAAATCCTTGTGTCATGTGCCTTTACATTTACTGCATCACTCAAGGAAAGGCTGAGAGATACAAGAAGAGTGGATCGAAGCCTTAACAATCCATAGAGGTTTAATTGATAAGAACCAATTAGTAAAAAGTTTTTAAGGGATCACTGATTCACCCCCTCCCCCACTCAGTGATTCACACTGATCTGGGAACTTCAATTGGTATCAGAGGGAAGGTTACCTCTAAAAGATCCAAGGGAGTCTTTATGAAGTGCATATTTGAGGAAATGAAAGAACAGCCTCAAATGGAGATATCTTCCAAGACTCTGAAAAACAGAATGAAGAAACAGGAAAAGAAGATGAAGAAGAAGGTTGCTGCAATCAGAGAAACTCCTTCTAAGGAAAGAAATGTGAAAGTCACATCAGATGACAATTCCTTTTATCATTCTTCTGATGAAGCCTTCTCTAGTTGTGATGAAGATGGAAGAAACAATGATCTTCTAAATGCAATCAAATATCTTCAGAAGATAGTCCCCAAGGAAGTGTCAATGTGTATAGCTACAGGCGCCCTTGATCTTCAAGAGGAAAAATTACAGCTAGATGAAGAATCCAATTCAATGGAAGATCAGTTGGAAAAAAGGGTTGGCATAACCAACACTCTCAGAAAGCTGGTGAATGCCAAAGATGAAACAGTATTCCTTTGCAATGAAAGATATGAAGATACTGCTGAATAATTGCAAAGAAGCTTTTCTGAGAAATAATTCTTTAACATAATGGGCAAAGAAGTTTTCCATGCACTGGAGAAGTTGCAAAAAGTGTCAATGAATGTCAGAGATGCTCAACTCGAAGACAAATTCAAAAGGGTGAAGGAGCTTGAGAATTCATTACTAGAAATGAAGAAGGTGCATGAAGAACAGATGAAACAGCTGGAAGAAAATTGGGAAGGAAGGCTAAGAACTGTTGAGGATGAGAATAACTCCCTTAACATGAAATGCGTAGAACTAGAGGTGATATTGAAAAATCAGCAATCACCCAAAGCTGAAACCTCCCAGTCAGCTGAAAGAAGAAATGTTGCCACTCAAGTGAGCTTTGAGAAGGATGATTCTAAAAGAAATACATCCTCTAATGAAAGGGAAACATCTTCTAAAAAGAAGTTACCATCCATACCATCTTGTACTCATGTTTTTAAAAGTGTTTCTACTAAAAGTACAGGATGGGAGAATGAATCCAAACAAGTATGGATGAAGAAGGTGAAGAAAGAAAGCTCTCCTGAAACATCACAACAAGTCAAGAAAAGTACCCTACAATCAGAAGGACTCAAGAGGTCAAGATTTGTGGGTAAATGTTGGTGTTGTAACAAGTATGGGCACTGTGCAAAGGATTGTTGGTACAATCCACTGAATGTAAAAGTACAAAGGAATCCCATGCCAAGGGGGAGCAAGCTAGAGGAAAAAGAAGAAACATCCACAGGTCAAGAGAAATCTGTTTACTGCTAACAGATTTGGATTGCTTGATAACATCTGGGATGTGTGCAAAAGTGGTCAAAAAGATACATGTCAATCTCCAACTGTATCCAGATCTCAAAAGAAGAAAAGATCATAGAACCTGGCTCAGAAAGAATCCTTGTGAAGCAAGCATAAGAATGTGGAATATGCTCCCAAGAATATTATGAAAAAGGAAGAGAAGACCTTGGAGTCTAAATCCAAGAAGGGTGATGCATCCAGAAGGACCACTAAGAAGACATTCTTTTACTGTGGAAAGAAAGGCCACACCATGGATCTTTGTAAACAATCCATGGAATTCAATAGAAGCAGACTGAACTCAAACAGACAATCAATCCAAAAGAAGCAGAAGGGATTGATTGAAAATAAGTTGCCTAAGAATGGTAGCTTAACAGCATCAAAATAACAATGTGGAACTTCCAGAACTACGGCCACACTTCCAAGTGACTTACTAGTCATATGGCCTAATCAGTTGCAACATGACAGAGAGCTGCAGAGAGCTGAAGATAAAGCACTGGCAATTGCTGAGGCAAAAGGAAAGGAAAAGATTTCACATGAAGATCACGTTCTGTGTGTGAGGTGTAATCAAGCTGGACATTCTAGTGATAAATGCATGATATTCATTCCAGCTCGGAAGGGATTCTTCAAAATATTGAAGATTGCACCAGGAGACTCTAGTGCTTAGAAGGCACCTAGAAATAGAGGAGTCACACACAATAAAGGTATAGAGGTGTTGAGATCCACACTGCAACAAACATCCTTGAAGATCAAATGTGCAAGTGTGAAGAATGATGAAAATGGGACATCTCGGTTGAGAGAATCTTCTCAACCTTGTTGTTCACATTGATGAACCATGGAAGTTCCATCTTATTCCCTAATCACTTGTATTTACATGTGCTAACACTGCAGGGAATTGAAGATGATGATCATTCTCAGCTGGAGGATGGTTTGGAAGGAATGGAGTGTACCCCTTGAGGGGGAGCTAATCTGGAGAAGATGATATTTTGGGATTTAATATCATCTTGAGAAAAGTGAAGGTATTCCAATCATACTTTCATCCCTTGTTTCTTAATTGTATTTAATATGTCAATTAAGGGGGAGTGTTTGATTGAAGACAAAAGGATGAAAGGGGGAGCTTTATCTCTGCACTGAACTTTCTAATGAGTTTTGTTAAGTATGTGCATGATTTAGCAATTCATTGTTATATCTGAAAAATTTCAAACCCCTTGATGCATGATCTCACATGTACAGTGAATGTGGACATCATTGAAAAACCTTGGTTACATCACTCTTGTTTTCTACACCGGGTTAGCCCACGTAGACTTAGAGTTGGTCTACTAAAGGTTCTTTGCTAAAGAGAAAATGTGACATCATCCCTCTCTTGATGATTTTCAAGAAGATTCTATTCCAAGGGAGGATGAAATATTTTGAAGAGAACCACACCACACCTTTGCATTTGATTTCCAATAAGGGGGAGAAAAGATTGGCACACATATTTACCCATTCATATGTGCTGAAGAAGTGTATTGACAACAAATACAAAGGGGGAGATTGAAGTGCACTGTGTTGCTTTTGTTGTCAATAAGGCATGATGTTGTCATACGATGAATGGATGTCAAGGAATGCCAAGATGTGAATGACAAAGGATGTGATGGTTTTGGTGAGGAAAGGAGAATGGCCATGGTACTAAGATGCATGTCACATAGGAGATTCACTAAGTGACATAGGATGTTGTGGTTGGAACATTCTCTATGTATATCAGACGATTGTAGAACTGATCTTAATGTTTCAATACTTGTATCAAGATGATACTAAGTTACACCACTTGAAGAATGGATGATGATGGAGCATCATCATTATATCAGACGATTGTTGAGATGTTCTTAGTTTCAAAGAACTTATACCAACTGGATACAATGTCACCAAATTATTAGAAGACCATGCATTGTTAAGACAATGCATGAGGAGATGAATATGATCCATCCAAACCTCTTAAGTGGATGAAGTGGATTAATGAAGTCCATGCACTATCACTTAGTGCATGTGAATTTGAAAAGGATCCAACTTGATCTCTGATTGGATCAATGAAGAACATTGAAGATTATGTGATTCAAGAGCTTCGGTTTAAGGAAGAAACCTTTGTGAAGTCCCTCCTAAGCGAAGAATACAAATTGATGAGAATATGGAGGAATTATTTTGAAGAAGAAGAAGAATGGAGAAGAGGAAGAATGGCTTGGAAGAATTTGCATTTGGCATTCTAAATTCTGTTACTTTGTTTTTATACAAAGTCCCTAAGTCTCTACTCTAGCAAAAAGGAAGCCACCAAGGGCCATCCTTAAGGGTTCAACCCCAAGGCACTTGTGGGACTCAAGGTCGCCACGCCCAAGGGGGATCCCATGGAGCCAGCCCGAGAGAGGCCGGGGCTGTGTATAAGCCCCTGAGGCCATGCGGTGATGAAGCCCGCACAGTGTGAGCGCGAGGAGCGTGCCCATGTGTGCATAGTGGGCGCTAGTGGCGTGCCCGAGTGGCAGGGGTGGGCGCAAGAGCGCGCCCGCAGAGAGAACTCAGTGCGGGGCGACACCGAGAGGGGAGAAGTTCAATTGCGGTGAAGTGGGGAGCGATTGTTTGTTAAAGCGCGAGAAAACTGGGCTGCGACTCGATGTGGGACGCACAAAATTCACCGGGAGCGCATACTGGCCGCACGATCGATCGCGCGCTGGATCGCAGCCGCTCATCTCATCTGCCACGTGCCGTGATCTAATACAGCCGTTGATGATCTTTTAAATGCCGCATCCGACGGCTCCGAGGCGTCTCCTTCCTCGAGCTCAGCCGAGGCAACCCCCGACGTTCCCGCCAAACCAGTGGCCTCCCCGAGCATTGACGTCAAGCTCCCGGCCACCATAGATTGAGCTAAGGTGTTCATTGAGTTCGTCTGGCCCTGACGAACTCATCCATGCATGAAAGATGCATGCATGCAAAGTAGTGAGGAAATTCGGACGTGTCCGAGGCAAACAACGTTTCCGAGGCCATGATGGTTTATGTTTTATGGATTATCCATAACAGAAGTCCATGCATTCATTCTAAGTCGCATGCACGTAGAGGAAAAAATAAAGGAAGAGACTCGTGTGGAAACAGAGGAAAGATTCAAGATTTGGAATGATTTTGAAAAACCGAAAACTTCGGGAATTCGATTTATCCCACGCGGATGATTTGAGGCATCCCTCTGCCTACAAAAAGAGAGGCCGAGGCTCTCTGTTTGTTTGCTGAATATTTGAAGAGTGTCCCGAGAGCACCCTGTGCTTTGCGAAGCTTTGAGCCCCGTGCATCCCACATGCGTGACAGTTTGTTCCGGAGCCACCCGAGGCTTCGAAGGTGTTCCCTGCGCGCACTCCTTGCGCGACAGGAATATCCCTCACTGCTAGCTAACTTGCGCGGTAGGAGGACCCTTGCACAGCCATGGTGTTTCACGGCTTGCGCGCCCCGTGGCCAGTGCACCTTGCACGCCCTTGTGCACCAAGGACCTTGCGCGCCACCTTGTCCTTTGAGGCCTGCGCGCCCGTGGCTCTTGTGAAGTATTTCACGCTGCCTTGTGCACCCGAGTGTGCCTTGCACTTTTAATAAGAAGAGAGGTCGCGGCTTAAGAACCACTTGCGTGCCTTTATTTGATATTCGGGCAGTGGGTGTGCAAATGTGGAAGACCTGAGGCTTAGCCTTGTGTGTGCACCACGTGAAGACATACACCATTTGTGGGTGCAAAGTGAACAAGAAGGCAGAGACCTTAGTTTTGGTGTGCATGCAAATGGAAGAACACACTTGGCAGTGTGTGTACTAAGTGAAAAAAAATGAAGGTCGTATCCTTGGGTGTGTGCAAAACAAGAAGGCCACCACAACATTTGTGTGCAAATTAAAGTGGAGGTCGTAGCCCTTGTGTGTGAAAAATGGAGAACCAAGTGTGTGCATAAGTGAAGTGCACACTTTGAAGAAGATTAAAAGAACAAGGAAGTGTGTGTGATTAGTAAGTGAAGTAGGCCAAGCCCAAGTGTGTGCAAAACGAAGAACAAGTTGTGTCTGCTAAACAAGTGAAGGACGAACCTTAGTGTGTGTGCAAAGTGAAGTGTACACGCTAAGAAGAAGAAGAAGAAGGATACTCACACTAAATAAGAACACACATTAAGTGTGTAAACAAAAAGAACAAAGAGTGTGAAAGAATTTGAGAAGGTGTGTGTGTGCCAAAATGAGAATACACCCTTTGAGGTTTTATCACACCAAGAAGAAGAAGGGGAGTTCATGCTTGCATGCATGAACGTGCACACGTGAACATGCTCAAATCTGGTTGTGTGCATATGAGTTGACTAAGATCAGAAGTTCTTGAAGATTGTTGAGAAGCCATGCTGTCAGTGCATGAGGATGAAGATATGTCGTGCACTCAGTGCATGAAGTTAGACTGAAGCCAGACTGAAGATAAAGAAATCAGTTGTCTTAGTGTTCAGTAGGTTGAGAAGATCCTGATCAACAGAAGTGATCAAGAGTTGTGAGCCAGACCAACAGACCTTATCAGAGGCTGTTAAAGATTCTTGAAGAGAGAGGCCAGGTCATCCTAAGAGAAAGGAGATAAATCCTGAGCAAGACGAGAAGACCTGTTCATCACAAGTGAGCAGAGGTACAGATCAAGGACAACAGTATTTATCCCAGTCTGCTGAAGATACTTGATGAAGCTTAAAGTGAAGAAGAGATACTTTTGTGACTCGAGAAGCCAGTAGAAGCCCCCTGTGAGACTCAGGGCGGAAGAAGTCTTCAGTGGGATTCTAGAGCAGGCCAGTGGGACTCTGGTAACACTGTGGGACGTAGTATAAAGACCCTCCTGTGGGACTCAGGAGAGATACAGTGTGACTCTGTATCGACCATTGTAATTTTAATAGGTTATAATGGAGAATCCCTGTTGGGGTGTATAACCAACATGGCAAGGACGTAGGCCTTTGGTGCCGAACCTTGTAAATCCTTGTGTCCTGTGCCTTTACATTTACTGCATCACTCGAGGAAAGGATGAGAGATACAAAAAGAGTGGATCGAGGCCTTAAAAATCCATAGAGGTTTAATTGATAAGAATCAATTAGTAAAAAGTTTTTAAGGGATCACTGATTCACCCCCTCCCCCTCCCAGTGATTCACATTGATCTGGGAACTTCGTCAGAGTTTTCTGCCCTAGGTACATCTGTGACAGATCCAAATTCACTTGTTCTATCCAGATATAGATTTATTAATAGGAAACAACTCACTCTATCCTTTACCAGAATTCTAGGTAAATTTCCTTACCCTAAGACATATCCCTAGACATGTCCTTAGGATAATCACTATCGTTCTTTGATCCTAGATTACAAAGGATAACTAAACCATTAATTTGATACCAACTATAGTGAAACTCACTTTTCATATAATAAAATTAAATATCCATTATGAAATACTAATAAAATTATACAAACAGACTCCCAAAGACTATACTAGTATAGTGCCTTAGGAAATATGGAATCATAAACTCTGATACATATGTAAGATACATTATCTCTCACTAGGTTCTTCCTAACTAGAACCCTTCTTAGAAACTTAAAAAAATACAAATCTTTATAACCTGGGGAAGGAACCATAAAAAAGGGGTGAGGTGTAAATATTAGTAAGTGTAAAAATAGGATACATATAAACATAGTTATGAGAATTAGGGTATGATAACATGATCATGAAAATTAATGATCGTGCCCTATGTATCCAACATCATATACATGAATCATGGCCTAAATATCTATAGTCCATAAGTCATGAATCACAAGTAAATAAAGAACACAATCCATAAAATTATCACATATGAATAAAACATGGAATTATGGAAGACACAAAAACATATAATTTGATTTCCATAGTTGCTAAGGAATCACTTCCAATAGAATATTGGTAGTATGGGTTCACTCCCCATTTCCATCTAATAAGTATATGTTCACTCCTCATACCATCATGGTGGTTATGGTTCACTCCCATGGTCATCATAGTTGTCAAGGATCATTCCCAAGATAATTTTATTCTTTCTCATTAGATATATTTTCCCAATGCATTTGAGGGACAAATATGTCCCACCCATCTAATAGTGAAATCTTATATACATGTTCCCTAAGATATTATCATAACCCATTAGATGAAATGGGTATTAAAAAATTGTAATCATATTAAAACCTATAGAAAAATATAGTTTTCATAATTATCTAATCATAAATATAACCCATGAAAATAAGTAGGTTTCAGAAGCATATAAACTAACAAAGAGATATGTGTTTCATCAACATTGTGCCATAAAAACATAATATATTTAGAGAATTAATATGAATGGAACCATTAAATTATTTCCCCATAAAGGCATTAGTAAAAAAAATTATATATTAAGAGATTTAATTTTTAATGATCCTTTTAAATAATTTCAAGATTAAAATATCCTTTCTGGATTGAAAAAAGATTTTTAAAACATAAAACCTCCCAAAATCATTTTTTATGAAACTAGATTTGAAAAACATATAAAAGATTCATTGGAAAATTAAAAACCCTTTTTAAAGTCCTATTTACAATAAATTTGGGTTCAATGATATTTTTATAGCATTTTTTAAAATATGGTTTTTGAATACAATAGATTTCTGACCGAAGAGAGAGACGGTCAAATTTTACATAAAATATTATCTTAACTACCAAAGAGTGAAAAAATAGTACTAATACGTGATTATATCATGTATAACTATAGGATAAGAAAATGTATCAGTGTTCTTGAAAGCTGGATCATGATATTTCAATAAATGAAGAATAATCATAAACGCCCTTGAAAAGCAATTAGATTATGTGAATAAACCCTTAAAACATGGTATCTTGTGATCACAATATCCATGAAAGAAAAGTAAATGAAATTAAATTGAAATATCTTAAAAATAAGGATATTAATGGCATAAAATTTAAAATTTAACTTTATACAACTCAAATATAATTTATTTGCACAACAAAACATGTGTCTCAAAGAAAACAAATTGAGACCAAACTATTATATCAATTTGGTATCTTGTGAAACATAAATCCTATAAAATAAATATCATATAATGTATATATAAATACCCATAAATATAATTATAATAATTGTCTAATAAATCCATTTTAATTATACACACCACACAAAAAGGAATGGGTGGTGAAGAAAGCATGTTTCTAACTGAAATAAAAAGTGAGATAAAATCCCTTTTCCTTGTGTCTTGACTCTCTTTGTAATCATACATGATTCATGTGTAATATATGTTTGTTTATTATAAATTTTCATCAAAATGGTATTTTCATATCTAATATGATATATTGTTTGATCATGACCTTATATTTACCACTTTTTAAAAATCACATGTTAAGGTTTTATTTCGGTTAATATTCACTCTCTTCTTCGCATGTGTCTTAATTTTTTATTTATTTGGTCCTTAACGTATATCATAATTAAAGAATGTAATTAATGATATAAATATCATTTATATCCATTATATTTCTATTATAATAATCTATAAAATATATAAGTTTTAACAAGAATATATCGTTCATGGAGACAGTAAGTCGTACGTACTCATTAACGTGGTTTCCTTTTTTATTGTCATATTAAAAGAAATAATGGAAATGAAATATAGGTATATATATATTATAATTATTGTAGAATTATTATTTAACTTATATCAAATATTTGTACTAAATTATTCATTAATACATTCCAGGTAGTGGGTGAATGAATCACATCGCTTTGAGGGGGTGGTAGTCCAAACATCCTTAAACAAAATTATCATATTTAACCAAAGTGGAATATATTAAGATATTTGTTTTAAAAGTATTAAATAATATTAATGATATAATATATATCATATATATCATATATAATAAGAGTTTCCATCACAATTCCCACCATGGGAGGTTGCAAAGAAAAAAACGAACAATCATCGTTTTAAGAGGTGATAGTTTGTCGTCAAGTAAACGGTATGTTCGTTACCCGTTAAATGGAGGTGTGATTAAGTGAAGGTCAAACCCATAACATAGAAAACGTCATATTTTATTTAATATAATGTTTTATTTATACATTAATCTAATAACAATAGTGTAGGGGGAGAAATAAATTAAAATAAAAGAACTAGAGAGAAGATGTTACCTCTTGATTGGGTAACTCCTTTTGGATGGTTCTAAAAGGATTCCTTCTTCCCAATGGGAGGATTCATGGAATATGGGAGATATTTTGGGAAGTGTACTTTTCAGATATTGGCTGAACCTAAATGGTTTGTGATGAGTTTAGAAGAGGGAGAGGTGGTGGCCTATTATATTGAAGCGAAAGGACCCACATTGAATTTTTGGAAACAAGTAAAGTGTCCCATGTTTTTACCTAACAAAAATCATACCAAAACCACACAAATAAAAACTTTAAGGTTCAAGGATAATAAATTTCTAGACAATGGGATTTTTAAAAGTTTCTAGGTTATTTGGGTTCTTAAATTTAATGTTTAGTACTTTATTAACCTAATTTTTCTCTTAACCGTTGTAATTACTTTTAATCACGTTGAATAGTATTTTGGGTCAAAAACAATGTCGAACATATTAGAAATTATAAATTGTAATGATTCAATATATATAAACCATTTTAAAAAATTATTAGCAGAAAAGATTCAAAAATTATTTTCAAATAGATCCCAGAGTCAGGTGGACAATATAGGTGTTTAAAGTAAGAACATTCAAAAGAGTGTTATGTTTTCATAACCATGTTTAAAGAGAAATAGATCTAAATGACCTAAATTGTATTATTTTATAAAAAAGTAACTAATTAAACTTTGTAACTATTTTAAAATATAATTTATCTTTATAAATAAATTATATGGAAATCCAGTTTTGAATTAAAATCCGGTATTTATCACTCTTCATCCAAAATTGATGATTCTCGGAAAACCCCAAAAATTATCCCTAAGAAAATTTTTATACTTTAAATTCATAAATAATGTTTATTTTATCAAATTAATTTATTAAATTTGTATTAAATTATGTTTATTATTTTTCATGGAAGGACATTAAAAGTAGTTCATTTAAGAAAATGCTATTTTTAAATGAATAAGGACTTCCCCAAAAACCATATCGTGCATTATCACTATATATTATTTGTTTAAAACTATTATAAAAAAATTATGAATATTATTTATTAATATTCATATAACTATGTTTAATTTTTAAGTTATAATTATTTCAATTTCATAATTATAATAGAAAAATGACGTTTCATAGAAACATTAGTGTTCCATGTAACACACGCCAAGTCGGTGTTGCATGTAACATACGCCAAGTCAATGTTTCATGTTACCTACAACAAGATGATGTTATGTGTATCATATGCCGAGTTGGTGTATTGTAACATATTACAATTATATTTCATGTAAAGGAATGTTTTACATCGTGCATTTCATGACATAAATGAATATATAATTTCTTCTCGAAAAAAATTCGATTAAAACTCGATGTGTCGGAAGGTGTTTAGGTATAACATTTAATATATAATAAGATAAAATATATAGATCTCACTCACAGGTGTGATGAATCATTTCATCATATATCTTTACCTAGTAGAAGCCATCCCAAAAAACTTGATGGGGCTTCGCTATTGTGAGCACATTGGATCAGGACTTTATAGAGATTTCCTAAAGTTGTTTTTTTGAGATATTTTGTTCTTGTAATCATATATATTTGTAGTGGAGAAACTAGGTATCAAAACAAAAAAAACTCGGAATGGAGAATGATATCAAGGCCAAAGCATGTATGTTTCTTATGTTCTCATATTTATTTTCTACATCACTCAATTAAGACTTAGGGACATAAAAAAGATAATATCACACTTTATCTTACAATAATGGTTGAATTTATAAATATAAAATCATAAACTTAAATGGATCGTTGATTCAACCCCCATCTCGCTGATCTAAGATGAAATGGGAACAAAATGTGGTATCATATAAAATCAATGTTGCATCAGAAATATCAAAGGATAAGTATAGAAAATATCAATCATGTCCGCAATAAAGCAGTACCTATTTTATATTAAATTAATTTTAAAGCTTGGAAGAACCATATTCTTCCATATCTATTTTAATATGTCTTATTGGTATGTGATATTGTCACAGTAAGATTTAATCCTTTTATAAGAGTTACTCCCAGGACTTTTACTTACAAGAGAAATATTGATGTGGATAATAATGATAGAAATTTTATCATATTTTCACTATCTAAAAATGTATACACAAAAATAACAGGATTTAAAACCACCAAGTAGATGTGGGAGAATATTGAGAATATATATAAAGTCAATGTGAAGATAAGGAATTGAACTATTTTTAAAATTCATTTTTTTTATTTCAAAGATAGATTCAACCCAAACATTTCATCACGTTATGATATCATAGATATATTCCTTGATGGGAAACATAGTACCCTCTTTAACTAGTAAATGAGTAAATCACATATTCTCAACAAGACACTAAATGATGAAATAGAATTTAAATAAAAGAAATAAAAAATTCTCAACGAATGTAAGGATGAATCTGATTTATATTGTGATGATGAATATTAATGAATTGAGGATCACATGAAATTCATTGTCTTTGTATCTTTTAACTTTTGAATACAGAAAAGATAATTAAAAGGTATAATTCCTCTAAAATTATTATTTTGTGGTGGTATTATAATTATTTTCAATTAACTACTCAAAGAAAAAAAATTATTAATCTATGAGTGATGATGAGAAAGGTTAACTTTTTATTCGATGAAATTAAAAATCTAAAAAAATGAATCTATAATAAAAAGGTGGTATTTAAAAAAATTAAGATAATTATTACGGAAATGGAAGATAAAGAATACCACATATCCAAATTGATGGAATTGTAAAATATATCTATAAAAACATAAAAACATCTTTTCCTAGGTTAAAATATGTAGTGCTTCATCATTAAGTGATGAGGAGAAATGAGAAAAATAAAATAAATTAATACTGACATAGAACATATTACATAGATTGATAATAAAATTTACACTTATAAATAGATTAAATAAGTTTTAAATGGAGAAAAGGTATTAATATATGGATAGTTATTTCATCTATGTGATAAAAAATTCCATGTTGAAAATTTGAAAACATGATATGATTTTTGAATATAATAAAGTAAATATAGATTTCAAATAAGAATAGATTTATTTGGTAACATCTATGAGCCTTAAAAATGATAAAACCATAAAGACCATGATAAAACACTATGATAAATATGAATAAAATATAGTTAAATCACCCAAATTTGATAAAACTATTAGTCTTAAGTAAGGGGTAAAAACTGTTTCAACTTTCTCAAGAGTTGTTGAATCTATTTTATAATGTTATGCATGATCTATAATAGAAATTAAAGAATTTGAGTTTAAATAATTTGAAAACAATTATTCCCATTATAATAGGGAAAATGGTGATGATGTTAAAAAATTAAAACCCCTATTAATAAAGAAAAAAAATGTTGTTACTAATATTTATAATAAAAATATTTTTATTGGTTAGTCAGCAATATGGAAGATCCATGTTTATGGTATATTGTTGGAGTTTTGGGGACTTTATACACAAAATATATGTTTTTAGTAAAAAAAAATCATTTTTAATATACCAAATTGAATCAGGTGATATCCTAAAATAAATAACTAGCTCAAATATTTCATGAAGATAAACACCCACAGGAAAGAGGGGTTTATTTTTAAAAAGGCTAAAAAACTGTCCTTTTTGAGTTGGAAGAAACCTATAGAATATGTGATCGACATGGTAACCATGATTAAATGTCAATGTAAATTTATATTTTTAAAGATAATAATATTCTAAGAATGATCTTTGTAAGAATATGAAATATGTCCATTCATGTCAAAATAGACATTTTGTTAATGATGTGTTGTATGGGAAAATTATGAAAGTTGAAAAATGTGAGGAAATAGTTCTTTATTGAAACTCAATATGGATTTAGTTTCTATGAAGTAATGTGAAATAAATTCTCAAATAAAAGGATGTACCCACATTATGATTTTATTAAAAGAATAAAGTAAACCATGTTGTATTTGGTAGCTTATCAAAATTTATTCAGCAAAGGATGCGTGATTATATTATCAAGGGTTAAAAATAAAAATCATGGAGAATTATAGTTGAGTGTAAATGATTATCACTTATATTGTGACTAAATATCAAGGATAAAACACATCATTATTCCTTTTTACATTTTTATGTTATGTCATGTAGGGACATAAAGGAAATAAAATAGATGGGAGCTATTGAGGTGATGTAATCAATATTTATAGAAAGGGAAGAGGTGACCATAATGGTATAATGTGGAATAAAATCGGTTACAATTAAGTGTGGATGAGTTTTATCCATTGACGGGTATATAATATAAATAAAAATCTACAATTTTTCTTATTATAGTGGATATTGAAATTCCTAATAGCCATTAAATATGAAAGTGATGTTTTCCAAAAAAACTACCAACCTCTCTTTTTGTTTTTAAAAATATTTTTACAAAGTGGGTGTTAATTGATTTTTTTTGATAATATAAAGTGTGATTTTTAGCCATATTTCAGAAAAAATTGATGATATGTGTGTAACATATGTAATTCTTAATAAAATTGTTGATCAACGAATATATTCAGAATTTCTATAATGGTGTCACATGATGTGAAATTTATGGAAAACATTGATCGACTTTGTTACTCAGACATGTTTTTGTACACCGATATAGACCCCTTGGACATCATGTTTTATAAATAGAGGCATTTATATAATAAAACCATGTGGTAATATCTTTATTTCTATAAGTAAAGAGAGATGAAATTTTTTACAAGGGATAAAAAATCAATTGTGATGTACCATATTCTTAAGTAGAATATGGAGAGTATGAGTGAGGATCAATCCCTACCTGAACTTTGTATTTATTTTAAATATGCTGATTAAAGAAATGGTCACACCTATTGACATACAAATTTTTATGTATTGATGAGGTTATTGAATATTCAAAGAATTGATTTCATTTGTCTTAAATATAGAATATTTTCAAGATAATAAAGTGGAAAATATATGTTGGGTGTGGTGGTGGTGTTTCAATTATTTTTGATAATAAAGAATGATTTGTTGATTCCACTAAATAACACATGATGGAATACGTTACGCTATATTTATATAATGGAAGAAGAGGTGAAATCACTATTTAATTTGAAAGGATTTATTTTATATAGTATCCAATAAAGTGTGATGATTGTTTTTTCTAATATTTAGGTCAATGATAAGTGATAATGGAAGGAGAAAAAGTATCCATAACATGTATAAAATGTATATTGTAGTCTTGGTTAAATTTAAAATTAATAGATTATATAGTTTTCAAAAGAGAATATTTAATGGTTTGAGATTCATATTTACAGTGTTTTTTAATTCTTCAGATGTTGGATGTTCACAAAAATGTATATGAATGACATTCATGAACACATTCATAAGATACAATATGTATATATATATGATATATGATATTATATATATTGTTTATATTTAATACTTTCATGTGATGCATGAATTATATATAAATATATATATTAATTATATATCCATGAATTATTTTTTATTTATTTCAAACCAAAATTCGGTTTTTTTTATGCACATTCATTGAAGGTTTTAAATGAATGAACACTAATATTCTATTATTATTGGGTTTCATGAGATTGAACGCAATGTAATAAAATTGTTTCCAACTCTATTCATTCCAGGATGACCATTAAGAGAGGTTGTATTAGAGGATGAGATCCTCTATTATTTGTTTTTGATACTTGTGATCCTCTTTCAAACCTATCTTTATCATTAAAGGAATTTAATTATTCTTAATGATATTGTTATCAAACTATCATCTTTTATGTATCCACTTAATTGAATTAAGAATCCAACAAGTTATATATTCCCATAGAGGCACAATGATTTTTTTCACATCGAATCGTGACCTCCTTGATGAATTATATTTCATAGTGCAGATGATAGAAAATTCCATTCATGATTTACAGGTACCCTGTGTTATGTTATTATTTACACATTCATATCTTAATGAAAGATCTACAATGTTTTTGGTTGTATTATATTGAAAGTTATCATTATATGATCATATGAAACAAATAAGTGGTATAATATGGTGGTTCATCAAGAATAAAACATGTTTTGATCACTCTTTATCAAATATAACTAATGAAAAATGTTTTTGTTAAAAAAATTCCTTTTTTAAAACTCGGTAATGCTCCTCTTTAGTTATCTTTCCCCATCCCAATTCATTTAAAGGTAAAGAATTTACTCTATAATGATTTTTAGATTTTACCTTTTTGTAACACAATAAAATTTAATTCTAGACTTATATATATGAGTTCTACATGAGGGTTCACCGGTCTTAACATTACATGGAATATAGAAATTTCTAGATACCTATATGAATAAGGTCCACATAGAGGTTACAAATGATCTTTTTAAATTAACCTTAGTGATACCTCCTTGAAATGTATGGAATTTACTAGATAAAATTACACAAATAGGTAGTATAAATGTTACCAAATATGTCACCTATAGTAGAGAAATATGAATAAATTTAATCTAGTATTACATTTAAAAAACAAGGTTTCTCAAAAAGGTAATTTTGTGTGTCACCTTTAAATAAGAGTTCCAGAACAATCTTGTAAATATAAATGGGTTTATCCTTATACAAGAAACTCATTCTATGTCAGAAAAAGAAGAAAAATGGATAAAAATTATTTTTATCATATTAAATTTTTTAAGGGTTTATAAATTGTTTGTAAATTTTTTGAAAACAAAATTTTTGGAATATTAGATTTACAAGATTTAATTACTTAATTATTATAAATTTTATATGATTAGTTAAATAAATTTTTATGAAACATTTATCCAAAATAATAAAGGTTAATATTTAAATAACCTTTAGAATATTATTTTTCATTCCTTCTCATATGCAAAAAAAAAACATTCATCTAAGATATCATAACTGGTTATTTATTATAAATTTCAAAACATGTGATATTTTGATTATATAACATTTCAACATAATCGAAATTCAATTATAAAATTTTAAAAGTTAATAAAAAAACATAAAAATTTTATATAATATAACATATGAAGGGACTCATATTAAATTTAATGTTAGATATCTATATTTAAGTGTTAACTAATTTATAAAATGATTATAATTTAAAAAATATATCATGTTTTGGAAAATAAATAGATAGTTTGTTTATTTGAGAAATTTATCTGACATTCCATTTTTTAAAATTTACTATGAAATATTAATATTTCTTATTCCCATTTATAAGATAATTTCTTTCTATAATAGAGACTTACAATTCCTTCTAGGATCAATTTCATAAAATTAGGTTTTATTCAACATTGTTTGTTATTTTTAATTAATTTTATAATCTTAAAAAATGATTTTGGGATTTTTTTCATATAATATGTTAAATTTTTCCGGAATTTAATTATATAATATGTAAATTCTCTTTGAGTATGGGGACCTTGTCTTGACACACCAATCATCCTAGAGGTTATTCATGTTCTAGAATGGTTATATTGGTAGGATATGTGCCTTTCTAGGCATACTCAGACATATATTTTCAATATCATATTACTCCATGACATTATATGATGAGTTCGTATACCGTATTCATGTGATTCATTAGTATATGAATGAATATACTTGTCTTATTTTTTTGGCATGAAATAAAAAATTATTAGTTGGGTAAATAATTTCAAATTAATATGACATTAACACATTAATTTTGTGGTTGGAATTGTTATTAAAAAACTAAATCATTAGAAGAATGGATTTACTAAATGATTAATAAACTAGTAGAAGATAAATATTACATGTGATGTCATAGTTATGAACATTATATGCATATGATGTATTTTAACGTAATGAGACCTTTATAGAAAACCCTTTTAAATAATAAGTTTCAGATTCCCTCTAAATTTGAATGTATTAAGATAGTGATCATCCAACTAAGTGTCTTCATTCCATAATTTAGCGCCCCTAGATTGTCTTGTGTAAGATAAGAAAGTAATAAGTAATTATTGATTGTACGTTTTGGTATTTTTGTGATATAGTTTAGTTCCCCATGATCATTCAAGGAATTCATTTTTTGGACATTTTTTTTGGGTTACACATAGCTAGGAATCCGAAATTTATGGGATAATAGAGTAATAGAGATGAGTGAATCCATATGATGGATTTTAATAAATTTTTATCCACTCTACTATAGAATAGTTACTACTGTTTTGATTGGGATGATTCCTTACCCTAATAATGTGGTTGTTTGATTTATTCCATAGAGATAATATCCATTAATTAAATATTTATTTTTTTTCAATAAAAAGATATGGGGTTCAGGAACCTCAATTTTTATTGAGATCATATGATTCCCAATGAACAAGCATGTTGTAAATAGGTCAGAATTATTCTAATGAAATTTTTGTTTTTTGTTTAGTGGGGTGGTTAATTTTTGAATTAGGGTTTAAAACTATATTTTATTGCATAAACACATTAAATATATGTTCTTATCTTTGGGATGCAGGTTTTGGGTGGTCGTAGTGGTTTCTGAAGGGATTGGGAGGAGACATAGCCAATATTAATTTGCTGAAGTGTAATTGATTTGCATGTACAATGTTGATGACACTGCTAGTCAGAAGTCTAGTATCCACATGGGGGTTTTTGGAAATAGTAACTATATAATGGGAATAATTACATATGGTACCACCAACCCTTTTCATAAATGGGGGTACCCTATTCATTTCACTAGGTCCACCCTACTCACATCTCACTAGGGTTTCCCCTCCCCCACTAATCTAGTAGTATCACCCCATGGGGGATTCCTCCTTTTTCATCCACTACATTGGATCTTCATCATATTTCATATTATTTCACATAAATCTATTGAATTTGTGTGCTAGAGTTAAGGATATGACTTTTAATTTACCTTTTTTTATTGTAAAAAATTCCCACGTTGTTTTTGTCTAATTTGTGATATTTTAAATTATTTTTTATGCATATTTGGTTTATCCTAATAAAGGATGAATCGACATAAAATATCAACATTTTGGACCCTCATAAGACTATGATATGTGGTCTCTATAAATCAACTCGCAATATTACTTATTTATCATATCTTCATGTGTGTGAATCAGGTCGATATTTCCATGCAGTGACCTAAATTTAATTACATAATCACATTGGGTGTTGTTTAGGTAAAAAACATGATCATAATTTCCTTATCCTAAATGAATTAAAATTTAAGTGGATTTCATTAGTTGTATTGGTAATCATTTTATTTCATACTTAAATAGTAATTCCTCTTAGGTATGAAATTTCAGATATGATTATTTATACAATCCAAGGTTAAATAAATTAGAAATTTGATGATTATCTATTTAAAAAATAGAAAATATAATCCTAATTAATGGTAGTGAATTGGGAATCTCACACTCGTTGATTAACATATATTAGAGTTTAATCATATATTTGGTTATGGATGTAGATGAGGAATTACAGTTGGGTGTGGGATTAATTTACTTTTATGGAATAACAGCCCCTGAAAGGGTCCCTAGGTGACATGGTTACGAATGATTGTTTTTAATGGTAAGCAGTGGATCACTTGGTAGTCCTTTTGATGTATATAGAACATTTAGGCTTAATGAAGCTCTGGTTAAACAAATAATATCACCATGTGAACTTACCATGAAAGTGTGTGAGCCAGTGAAAGCCGGACCCATACAAGTATATAAGAAGGAAAGAAAGAAAAATTGAAATTTACAGTTTCAAGGGGTTATTAAATATCCAAGAGTGAATCACTCCCCACATATCTGCATTTACCATTAATTCACAGCAATTACGAATTCTAAAAGAACAAAACATACCCGTCTCACAGAAAACCTTCCTGGACAGCACATCGGCAACTTGATTTGCTTCTCGATATGTGTGGGAGACATCCAAATTAAGGTGAGCTCTCTTATTGAGACACTCAACCCAAAGAGGTAGAATTATCCATGGTATATCCCTTGTACTCACCTTCAAAGATTTCATAGCTACCTCAGAGTCAGATTCAAGCCACAATAGTGTCCAGTTGTACCGAGCTTCATAATCAATTGCATATATCATGGCCAATAACTCAGCCTCATACGCTGTTTTAATTCTAGTGGAGTGATAAAAACACCCGTTGAAAATTCCACGATGAGTACGAAAGACACCTCCAAATCCCGAGGAGTCGAGCATTACTATCACAACCCCATCTACATTAAATATTAACCATGGCACAATTAGTGGAATCCAAATAATGTATTTAACCATTCTCGGTTTCCCCGGTCAACCTGCAACGCCCAACAGTCCAAGAATGTTAAACAATCAGATCATGTTAAACATACCTTCAGGTTGCAAAACTGATGTGAAATAGACCTCCTTGTGTAGCGCCATCATCTCTGCATGAATAGAAGGCTTCATTTTTTTGAACATGAGTTGGTTGCAGGCATTCCAGATGTGATATACCACCACCGTAGCTACTGCAAGTAGTATGTGGTAAGCCTTCTCACTATAATAGGCCATACAAAGTGCCTTCATGAACTCTTCAAACTAGTTGTTCCGATCAAATTCTATATCAAATAGTATTCCAATATATTTCCAAAGTGTATGAGAAAAGTCACATGCAATGAACAGATGATTTGTTCCCTCTCATCATGCTCGCAGAGACTAAAAATGAAGGCCATATTTAATCCAGCCTTTGTAATTATATCCTATGTGGGCATCCTTTTTATCCAGATTTTCCAGAGCAACACAAACCATAAGGGTTGAATCAAAGAGTTATCAAACCTCATTATCCACAATGGTGGTTTATTAGAAGCACCACATTCATGTTTGTAAAACTCTTTTTCATTAATGATCCCCGGTGGATTTTTCTTCCATATGACAGTATCATAGTCCATAAAGTTATGATTCTTAATATCCATGATAATCTGATGAGGAATACTATCATACGAGGAAATCTATGATAATAAGCTGGCAATTGAAAATGAGCGTCTTCTATAGGAACATCAATGACATCCTGCAGTGGTGTATCCATCCATATGGTAGTCTAGCAGTTATTTTTTGTGTCCCTACTCACAATCCACTTGGTGTCATGAGTGATTTTTGAGAAGGAATACTTATGAGATGTCCAGACTGAAGATGTGATACGATATCTGTATCCATTTAAGAGTCTCCCCTTGAATCTATTAAGAAATAACTCAGGGGAATTATAATTCTATATGAGATCCCAAATGAATTTCCCAATCATCCCATCCTAAAAACTTCTGAGATCTTTGATTTAATGGACTCCAATTTCAATGGGTTTAATGCACTCAGACCATGAATTAGTGACCAGCTTCCTCTCATGAGCAGAGCCTGTCCATATAAAATTTCTGATCATTCCTTGGATCTCCTTCACATGTCCTCATGGCCATTTATAGAGTGAGCAAGAGTAGACAAACTTAGAAGTGATCACATAGTTAACCAGGAACACCCTTGCAGCCTAGGCATCAGCTACTGCAGGTTTCATGTGTGCGACCTTCCCTTTTTTCTGCAGGCACTTACATCATACCCTCTTTCATTACAATAATCACATTCTATTTCCCTTTTACATTCATCCAAGAGATTCCCAAATATATTACACTTCGTTCAGAATTTTGGTTTACCTTCATATTGAACACCAATTATAATTGTATCATCCCTTGTTGTGAGCACCACCTCCTCAGCCAAAGTACTGTCCATTTCAACCTCCACAAGAATACAGGCAAAGTGGCCAAATTGTGGGTCCATGTGAATTTATAATGGACATTATGTTAAATTGGTAATTAGAACTAGGGGACTTAGTTTTTGAATTCCATAACAGTTGTAAATGTGTTTATTTCGAATAGGTGATTAGTTTTATTTTAAAGAATAAATTAGTTAATTGAATGAAATTAGATATCCTTGTGTGATGGTGTTGGTAAAAAGAGTTCAAGTAAGCAACCTATAAGGAGTTTTCCATTTTATGATTTGAATGGATCATTATTTATTCTATCCTAGGAATAGAGGGGGTCTTAATAAAATTTCATAGGGTTAAATGGGAAACTATTGATGTATTGAATGAATTATTTGTTTTTTTTGACATGAATTAACCTGTTGTTAATAATGTAATAATAATTCCTTAGGTTGAATCCACAGATACTTTATAAACATTATTGGTTTGAAATTTCATGAGAGTTATTTGGATATAAATAAGGGACTCATATGAATGATTAGATTTGATGAGACACTTGGATTCATTAATGGATGAATCTACGGAATCACATGATCAATTCATTAGATTGTTCTTAGATTTTGTATCATGAATTACATGGGGATCCTCCTCTATGTTTCAAGAAATTTCATACATATTGAATGACATAGAAAATTTAATGGGATGTTCTCCCTAAATTCAGCCTAATATATTTTTTGGAATTTTATATACATAAGTCATGGATTCCAATAAGTTTGTGCTTCTAAACTCCCAAGATGGATTCTTAAGTGAATATTAAAAGACTATATTTACTGGAATGAAAATAGTGAACACCTGGGATTACCAATCAGATATATTGAGAGAAAATACATCTTTTAGAGATGTGGTTTCTCTCTGATTATTGTTACTTGGGTTTCCTCAGTTTCATACCTTTTGATCTAGTGAGGATATTATATGTATCGTGATCATATATCAACTACAGATGGATGATGATTGTATCACCTGATGTTGTGTGTCCCTACAAATGTTAGACAATAGTTTTTATTTTATAAACGTTTCTTTAAAATTATTTAATATTTAAATATTAATCTTTATAATTATTTATTACAGTACAAAATTCGAATGATTATAAAAATGTTAATTTAGGTACAAAATTGGTCGTGGCATTCTTAGTGATTCTCACACCCTTATCAATCTACAACATCCCGTGGGTACCCAAGTAGCTATTATTATTTCATTATAGGGATTAGTTAGGGAATGCTCATAAGGATTGTTGATTTATTGGTTTCTAGGATGGATCGTGTGAGTTTGGCCTAGTTAAGACTCATGTCCATTTAGGCGGTCCATCCAACCATTGTTGGTTAGTGCTTGGTGTATTGATATTTTTCTTTTGAATTGTGTCTTTCTTAAATTTTTTTATGATAGAGATCATTTATTATTTCATGGTTATCATTTATTTATTATCATTTGTATGAATGTTTTGTTTTTTGTGCTTCATGTCCACTGCTACCTACTCTAATATCAATGTATACCCATAAAACGATACAACCTCAAACACAGATTTATTTTTAGCATCCTATGACATATGGAAAGGTATTCATGAGTATTTGTAGTGACCACTGGTTTTGTCACTGATTAGTGGTTTGGGGTGGTGGGGAATTTAAAAATGGTATCATATATGTATTTCATTTTCCCTATTATTTTATCTTGGTATATGAGATAATTTGATTTTTGGGTCCTGTTTTAGAACTTGTACATGGAATGAGCCACCACATATATGAGGAAAGTCTATGTCTCTAGGGAAAAAATTAGTGTTCCTGTTAAAATCTTTTACAGTTGATATGATTTCACCTCTACTAATGAATTTAGTTATGTGGTGATTGTTTTTTAGGACATTATCTATAGGAACATTATGGAATTAGATGGTGTGTTCATGAATTATTTCAGGAACATATGATTCATATGTCATTTGTGTGATTTTCTCTGATAGGACACTTTATTACTTTTACTAAGAGCTGGGTTTGTTATTTAAAGTGTAGGTATCCATTTATATGATTTTTTTCATAAATATATGGTGTAATGTTTCTAAAATTATTTTCTATTTGGCTAAATGACCAGTTATGTGATTATTTTAGTTATAGGTTTTGATCTTCAAGTTAATTAAAATACTAGTTGCAACATAGTGCATGCTTTCATCTATAACATGTAATTAAAATATTCTTCATCTTAGCATCTTTTTTTATATCATCTAGATAATGTAATGGTTTAAAATAAAATTTGTGATAATTTACCAAGTTTATTATATGGAATTTGTGAAAAGAACATTTCATGTAAAACTTATAAAATGTTCTCCTCAATAAATTAGACATGAAATTTCATTTATCTGGGAATTGATCAGGATATAGTAACTAATATACAATAGATAAAAATAATAATTTTATGAAACCTATATGTGTATAATATGTAGACCTTGTGGGTTTTACATGTGAAAAATGTTTATGTGCAGTTGGGGATATTAAGAGTGACCAAGTTGTATAATACCTTTGTCAATTTGGGGAACTTGACCCTATGGAAACATGTTTGATTATGGGTCAAAGTGGGAAGAATATGATTCAGGAAATGGATAGATGGGCTAGGGAGATATCCAATGATATGAGACCATATAGTGGGAGTTTAATAGGACAAGGGATTTCTAATAATGATTCAAGGTGAGTGTCATTCTAGGTGTCATGACCTATATTGTAATTGATATGATGTATTGGATAGAGATCCTAGTGAACTTTTTTGGGTTGACTCTAGTTTAGGGAGTGGGTGCCATATTTGTTTTTCAGGGTGACCCATGTGAGGGGTTAATATGTATTTATGAGTCATTATAGATAGATGAGGCCTAAGAGTAGATAAATTGGATTATGATGTTGGAAAAAATAGGTATTTATTGGTTATATAGAATTTACAAGTTAGATTTTGTATTTTTGGGTATAATCCTATGTGTGTGAGTTGTTTTAGTTTTAGTATAGTATTTTATTAGGAAGACTCATTCGGATTCATAACTAATTTGACACTAGTGAATGTTTTTTGGATGGTTGGTCAACGATTATAATGGGTGATAGGACGAGAACCAATGTCTTGTGAACAAATTCCTTTTCATAAATCAAATAAAGATATTTTAGTGGTTATATGAACATTTATACTCCTATTATAACTTGGGAATGGTAGTACATGTGTTTTAGTCTTAGTGATTATGAGTTGGTACGATTTTGATTTATTTAAATATATGAACATCCTCTAAATTATTTTATTGTGAGGAATATTGAAATAATTAGATTTCATGTAATATAAAAATCAATGAGGTATGATTTTTTAGTAGAATATACATCTTTATAGGGGAGGACCAGTTGGGTTCCTAACAAAATAAACTTAGGATATATTTTTAGAAATGTGTTAAGAGCATAAAATAGTACTATTTTAATTTCATAATGAATCATAGTATTGATATTTTATGTGAATTATTATATTTTGTTTACATAATCATGTGATGGGAAGGAACTAGGGGTACTGTAGTCATTTTGAATTAGAATGAAAGAGAGGCATGGAATATGTCTTGGGCATGTGAGCTATGTTTTGATAATACACAAATTTTTATAGTCAGAAACAAGACTTCTGTTCAGCATGAACACAGGTTTGTAATTGTTTAGCATTAATGGAATTTCAGAGGAAAGCATGCACTGGAGATGAGTTGTGTTATTTGTTTTATAGTTGGGAATTTGGGGATTGTACACACATTACACTTAATAAATAGGATGTCATGTGTATGGGGAAAGGTGTTGTGTGGGAGTGGTGAGAGTCTTGTGGGCATGGGGACCCAAGGCTATCTGATAAGAATTTTCTCATTCTGAAATCATAAATGAGAATGTTGAGGGATCAGGTCTTATAACATTGCTGATATGGGGTTGGATTTTGAAAAAATCATCAGGGGATTATGTGCATAATGTGGAATAAAGGATAGGGGAAGTAATATATGTGGGGTTCAATTGTTACACCTTTATTTTAGCATTGTGAGTGGGGTAAATGATGTGATAGATATATTATAATCCACCATTGACTATTAAAATGGTGAAACCAAGTTTTATGATAGTTTTGTTTATGGGTTTTTAGTTAATTCCTTGGGTAACATTGTCGTAATTTAAGAATGAATTTTGTTTTAACTTTTGTGTAATACCTATAGATGATAAGTTTTGTCCCCATATAGTCCTTATGTATATAAATGGATAGTTCATGGACCATAGAAATTAGTAAATGGTTCTCTTACTTACTAACATAGATGCTCAAATAGTCAGGGAGCCAAATGTGGGCCTTGGTGATGCGACCATCATGCAAGGGTGATCAAGGGTGGATGAGATCAATTGATGGGACTCTATTTGGTCATTTTGATGCTAGTAGACAAATGAGGTTAGATTCAAAGTATTCTTGGATGAACTTCTAGTTTACACTTGGAGGTTGTATTAGTTTGTGTCCATGCATTGTCATTCGGATGAGAATGATTTTAGGGGATATTTGCATAATTTGGTTGATGGGGCATTCATTCTAATGGTATAGCTCTATTATGGAATTAAAATATTTATGGAACAATAATATTATTTAACATATATTTAGGTATATTGTTCATTGATAATTTTCAAATGACCACAAGATTCCTTCATGTTTATGATGATGTGGTTGGACAAGTTAATGGAACATAAATGGTAGAAGCCATTAGTTTTGGGAAAATTTATACATAAGAGGTTCAAATATCATTTTTAATGTAATTTCTAGAGGAGGGTTAAAAACCATAGTGGGTGAATTATTATGGGTGTGTGGGAAAGTCATGGAGGTTAGCTGAAGTCTTTTGATAAAAAGGGTGGTCTTTGAACATTGATTAGATGATGTAGGTTTTTTCAACTATTTTGGAATTTGAGAATTACAAAGAGTGTATGCATTGGACTGGTTTTATCCCATATTTTTGGGAATGTTTATTTTAAAACCTCATTTATTGGAATCAGTTGAATTTTTAGATCATGTACTTATGGGAAATTCTAATGGTATATGCTGTTATGGCTCAAAATTAGCATATTTTTTCTATGTCTTATGGTGGGGAGAATTAAAGTCTGGTTGTTTTCTTAGAGGAAGACACCATCATTTTCATGAAGCTGACATGATTAGGTGAGTACCCTACTAATGTTTTATTTTATAATTTAGGCAGTGGTTTCTGTTTTTAGTCTTAAAAAATTAGAATTAATGTTCCACTCTACATGAAAGTTGACAGTTTAGGATTGGAACATGAACATTGAGGAGAATTGATAACATACGTAAGTCAAAAGTTTTAGTTTGATGGCCCTAAGGAATTGTTGGGGATGATAAGTATTATGTTAGGAATTTTATCTTAATCAATTCTCATACAGTTTGTAAATGGTCTAGAATGTTTCCAATGTGATTTTAGTTTTTGTTTTATAGGTTGGTCATGTTTTGGGATATGATGATAGAACTAAATTTTGAGGTCTTGAACAACATGAATAGGTCTGTTTAGATGTGGAACTAGATTTATAGGTATTTTTATAGGAGTCTAAAGGGATAGATATTTGATAGGGATTATATCAGGTTGTTGTAGTGCCATCGGTCAGCAGATAAAGTGCCACTTACTTGCTGATAGAATGTGTAGTTGGCCAGTGAAGGACGTTGGACACACTATGTCAAAAACCAACCCAGGTAAACAATGAACCAAAAACTTGAGTTGGCCCACAACAAGACCCAAAGGATGTTCCCAATCTCCATGGTCTGGAAAATAGTATCAGGAATGAAAAAAGAAGATTGGGAATATTTTTTCATTTAATAAATGATAGATAAACAGATAAAACTAAACTGAACAAAATAGAAGATGGAAAATAACTAAAATAGGAAACAAAACATACCACATGTGACGTTGTGGGTCACCCCAAACCTCAGAACCACACTCTCTCTAAGAGAGATATTGCTAGAGGAACCTAAAACTGAATGGATAAATTAGGCTTTAGCACCGATATTCTTAGTAAAAATTTCTATGGAAAACAATACCCTATTCCCTTACCATTAAAAAACCCCAAAACATTCTATTATGAAAATAAGACATCATAAAATAATGGGTTTCATTATTTTCAAATTCATGTAATGAGTTTGAATTTATAATAAAAGAACTTATCTTCACCTAAGTTATTAAAATACGTTGCAATTTTGAATTAACATTTCAAAATGAAAAGAAACCAATTTATATTGAAATGTGGTTTTCTAAAATGAGACATCAAGTATGATGAAACTAAAATGAAAATTACATCACAAGAACCATGGAAAATACCTAAGAATCTAGTGTTAGTTTGGGACCTAGGATCCTTGTACCTCAGTGAAACATGTATTAGAAACCACAAACATCTGTATTCTCATGCACAACCCTATAAGAGGGGACACCCAAATGGCCTAGGTGTCTCCAATCATCATAAATGTTTAGTAACTTTCATAATGTTAATCATGCTAGATGAAATGGGGTGAACCTCTTTGGAATCATCTGGCACAGATGTACTAGTCTACCCACCAAGGTACCGAGGGTTTCCCATGGGCTATATTTCAAATGGTGGTGATGTTTTATCAAGTAATAATATATGAACATATCACTTTCTTTATACAAAAACTCATTCAATATCCCACCACAAATCTCCTCCTTAAGTGAATTCAAATTTTTATGCCACAAAACAATTCACAAGCCTCTTTACTAGGCACATATAACAAATCACATATTAACACTTGCATCACATTTCTAAAACTAGGGGGAATGCATCAATAGGTGTTTTCAACTTTTTCAAACCATTATCAAAGGTCAAAATGGGCCTAATTGTTATATAACGAATTTTAATATTTTAGAAAACATTTTATCTCAACACCTTTAATTTCGAAAAATAATTCAAAATAATACTTGCTGAACAAAGGCATTACAAATTTAAGAGAAGTTTAGAAAACATGTTTAAATCTAAGTAACCCATTTGAAGTACTCATTACACATTAAAACCATTAAGGGAACCACTTTTAATGATTTCACATTAATGATAAATAGATGATTAGAAATACAATACTATTTCCAGAAAAGTCAAAAACATGTTTTATTATGAAAAACATGCACTGGATCTTAGATAAATTATGTAAAAAAATAAATATTTTCAACAATCGCAGCCAGACTATAGAGCATGAAAATACTATAAAAATATAAAACGTATTTTTAAAGCACTAAAAAATGCATTGATTTCAAATTAAAGGTCTATGCATATAGAACTTCCTCAATCACGTATCTTCTTGATATCGACCACCCTAACTGACCCATCACACTTACACGCACATGAATTTATAAATATATATATGATTACCCCTAGCTTTATTTCCCATATTACCCATGCTATGAGTGAATATGTAGAAAGAGAGATTATATATATATACCTTACATATGAATATACATATAGATGTTCCTGATACCCACATGTTGAAACCATATCAATGGGATCCAATGCACTATGGAAAAATTTACTAACTCAAAACAACTTGGAAAAGACCCACACATATTCGAAAACCATATTTAAAAAATCTTCTTATCTTTTTTAAAAATTTCAAATTCAAATTGAGAAATTCACAATGATTGAAACTCATAAAATCATTTCATTTCCTTTTTAAAACATGCTCCCAAACTCATCCACCATGAAAGTCTCTTTAGAAACATGATTCAGACCTTTCAAAAAACACCCAAACCCCTTTTTAAGAAGAAATACATCATAACACACATGGAACATATCCATTTTATTCATTAAAGAACATTTATAACATATAAGCACCCCAAACACTTCACAAACAGCATTCACACCAGAAAATTAAACCAAAGAACACACTTTTGCATTCAATAAAGCATAATAAATTTATGTAAATTTATAATAGCATTGAACAAACTACCTTGGTCAAGAAGTTGTTGGAATCCAGTGTGGCACCTTGACCACTCCTCAACCACACCTCATAGAAACCGGAGAAAGGTAGGATTTACCCAAAAAAATTAAGACTAAGCCCTCACTCACATGATTAAACCCCAAAAACAAAAATCCTAGCCACTCGAATACAAAAAACTAAAGAAAACAAGAAGAAAACCATACATTGGGGGTGTCTGATGAAGGTAAGGGAAGCACACCAGGGGTGCGAGCGAGGAGCTCACCAAAAAGGAGGAGGTGCATCGGGAAGCCATCAGCTGTTTGGGGGTCATGTACACAATGTAGGGAATGAAGGATAGAGATGGGTCACACAAGGGGCGGTGGCCTGATGCATGCTCGCCAAAGGGAGGTCATCAGAAGGAGGGTCATCAGTAGGGGATGTACACCCAGCAGGGGGGTGTGCGAGAAAACAGGGAAGGGGGAGTGGTGTGAGACACAAGAGGGGGTGAGGGGGGACAACAAAAAACATAGTAAGAATTAAACTAAATAATAATAATATTCATAATATTATTATTATTAAGAAAACTAATAATAATAATATTCTCAATAAAAATAACTATATTAACAATAATACATATAATAATAATAACTTAATATTATTATTGTTGTTGTTCATAATAATAATATTATCATTATTATAATTAAATAATTTTTTATGTCTTCCATTTTTATTTTATTTTAATAAATTTTTAACTAAAAATACTCAATTATATACATTCTAATTGTGATCGTAAGGTTCTGGGTCGAGGTGTGACAATTATCCCCACAATTATTCTTTCCACCCCTCAGAAAGACACAATAAGGCATAAACCTAATGTAGAAACCAATAATTCTTCACAGTCCAAGGGGAATCCCACAGAACAACAGATATGAAAATTCTAGAACATTAATATTAAAGGAGGAGACTTAAAAATCAAACATACGAGACTGAAAATGGACTTCTCGTTGAGTTCCACTCACCCCCAAAATTGAAAACACCTCTAATTGATCGATTAAAAGAAAATAGTTTCCCACAACTCACAATCTATCCCATTTTGTCGAACACCCAATACATCACTAAACGAGACTAACACCACTATCTTAAAATGGGAAAAATGAATCAAACCACAATATAATAAATAATTTGGTTATTTTAATTCGAAAAACCCATTGGGAGTGCTCTGGTTATAATGCGACACCTATCACCAAGTCGACACCAAGAACATTTTCATGTTACTGACAAGGGGAGGCCCAAACAGACTCTCCACCAGAGGAACAACTAACACACAAGACAGAGCTGTCTGACCAACACAGGAAGGCCCGAATGTGTAGTGTATCAGATTTTATGTGTATTATTTTTATATATTATATGAAATTATTTCTAGATTAGGATTTGTGATGGCATGTGATTCTAAGGCCTATAGTTTCCATACTAAATATTTTAATTAAATTAAACTCTAAATAGCATGTGTGAGAGGTTTTCTGGATAAAGTGGAATAACATTTAAATGGGTGCCCAGATCAGAAAATTGAGGGCACCATTACATTCACAACAAGGACTTTACCTTATGTGGGGACTAACATTGACAGACGTGGTTCAGCTGTAAAGACCCGGAAAATTCAAAGGAAATTTTTTCTTAATTTTTTTTGGGATTTTACAAGAACGTAGTTTCTGACGGCACCTGATTCCAAGGCCCGATGTGCCCGAAATCATTTTCCGAAGTTTAGCTCGGGTACGTTCAGTTAACGAATGAGCGGGTTTTTCTAACTTTTGAACCGGTGCTCGGAATCGAATTCTGAGGGCACCGATGGAATCGCAGCGCCGGTAATTTTGTAGAAACACCTTTTCCGGAGTTTCATTTTCTCGGGTGTGGTTTTTAAATTTTTGGGTTAAGTAAAGGATTAAAATAAAAATGGTGCAACCAATTTTTATTTTACTTAATGTTGTTTAACCTAAGCTAAGTGTTTGGAGTGGGACCCACAATATCCTACCCACTAGGTAGGATATTTGTGAGGTGAGACCCACACGAGCCCCACCATTTATTTCAACATCCTCAAACCCCTTTTAATTAAGGTAACACACCGACCCCCCTATTAAGTGGAAGTCAACCCTTGCGTTTTTATGTTTATGAAATGCCTCAATTAATTTGGCTGTTTAAAAGTTGAAATTAATTCAATTAATTCATTGTTTCATTTTTGAATATCAAAACGCATGGTTTGAGAAATAAAATAAGACGAACTCTTATTTTATTAGAGATGTTGGGTTGTGAGAGGCTTGGGAGAATTTGCTCAAGTTCTTGAAGTTCTTCCTCCTCGACGAAGAACACGAAGAACACTGACCTCCGACGACGGACGACAGTGAGAGACGCCTTCCTCGGAGATCGATGATCCGACATGCATCACCTCATTCTTTCTTTCCACGTCAAAGGAAGGGAGACACCGTTCCTCCATGAAAAGACGGTCTACATTCTTCTACGGCGATCAATTCCGCGACGTCCATTCCGCGACAACCTCGTTCGACGACTACGCTTGAGGTAGGGGATTATTTTATTTGTTTGTTCGTGATTACTTCCGTTGCTTTCTTATTTTCAATTTGATCCGCCCGATATTGCAATAACGGGGGAGGTCGTACGGCACGAACATGGCCGACCCTCCTCCCCCTTGTTGGTTTGATTTTTATGCGGCACGTGTAAGGCGGCACGGTACCGAAGCACCGCGTGGGAAATATTGAAGGAAGGGAGGAGAAGCGCGGCACCATCACGTCACGCCGTTGAAAACGAACTAATCTGCGGCGCCGTTTTTGCCGCGCCGTAGAACCTCGAAGACACCGCCGCCGGAGTGGGGCCATGGCAGAGGGGAGAGGCGCTGTCGCGCCATGCCAGACGGACCAAGGCCACGGTGAAGCAGGGACCGGTGGCCGGTTCCGGGCTGCCGGCATCGGAGCAGGGGGACCGGCCCATGCCGGTCTCGTGGCGACAACAGTCGGCCGGCGGAAGCAGGCAATCCGGTCACAGGAGGAGCCGGGGGTTATGACCTTCGGCTGGCCAGACAAGAGAATCCCCGCACATGGGGGCTACAGTTACGAACAGGCGAAGTGGAAGCCCCCCCCCCCCACACCCCTCTTCGCTCGGCCGTTACGGCCGAGCCACCTGGCCGCCCGGCCACCCTGGCCTGGCCGAGCCGCCAGGCCGCGCCGCGCCGCGCCAGTCGTTCTGGTCCGTGCCCAAGCGTGCCGGACCCGGACCCGGGTCGGGTCGACACGGTTCGGGCCGACCCAGAGGGTATCGGGCCGGGTCGGGCCGGGCCCGAACCCCCTAATACCGGACCCCTCACGGTCTTTTGCCCATAACTTGGGCTGCGGATCTCCGATCGACACACCGTCAGCTGTGATGTGATCCTTGGATCGAGGCGGTCGTTTTAGTATATTACAATCAAGGTTTCAGAGGACATTGGGTTCGGTCTGGTTTGTTCGTACACGAAACCAACCGGGCCCTCGGAGTGGAAACGCTTATAACATGAGCTCCGGACGTCCGATTGACGTGCCGTCGACTTTGATGGATTCCTCTTAGTGAGATGGTCCTTTTGGATTACTCCGATAAAGGTTTGGACGCAGTTGGAGTATGGTCGGGTTGGTTTTGACTTAAAAACCAATCGTGCCCTTGGAACAAAAAAGCCAATAACTCTCAGACCGGGCATCCGATTGACGCGCCGTCTGGGACGTTGAGTTCCTGTTGACGATACGGAACTTTTGGATACATCAACTCTGGACTATGTGTCAATTGATGTATCATCCCCTCGGCTCGTGGAGTATACCCTCCCCAATGAGCTTGCTGTGTGCGGAAACCCTAGAGCTGGCTGCGACTGCGACGACGATGACGACTGTACATAAATCTTCTGTGGATTTGATGGCAATGACTACAACACTTAGCGATCCTACGTGGATCAGTGCTACTGATCTTGTCTGGGTCAGATCCTGTGTGGGTCAGCGCTCAGCGGTCCTGTGTGGGCCAGCGCCTACAGATCCTAGGTGGGTCCGATCCTGTGTGGGTCATTGCGGGGGTTAGTTACCTACTTATCCTTTGTGGGTCATTATGGGGGTTAGTACCTATCGATCCTGTGTGGGTCCAACGGCATAGATGAATCAGTGGCTACATCTGATCATCTCTATCGTCTTACGAAGAAGTATACCTGTGTGAGCTGAATCTTGACTTTTAATCATTATCTTCGATATGATTGACTTGTTTTCCTATGTGGATTGTGTTGTGCTATCCTGTGTGGATGTGATCGAACTTGGGCTCAGATGTTGGATCTGAACTGGAATTGATGACTTAGGTATATGTATGGGCATATACCTAAGTAGTGTCGGATGTTACTTTGTGATTGTATCTTTCCTTTGTGGATTTTCCTTGTGGATTCTGGGAGACCTTCGGGGGTCCCGGGGTCCCTACTAAGTAGCTTATACTCACCCCTGCACGGGCTATGCCCGCACTATGTTGTGTTGGTTGCGGATGACGAACAGCGCTGATCGTGGTTGAGGCATGCGGAGCAGGTCAGTACCTAGAGGTGGACCACTGGTCGGGACATACTCGGAGTGGACGGCTGGACCCGAGGAGCTGTGGAGGCTATCTGAACCCACCCTTCAAGTGGGACTTCCAGTGGACAGCTCGAGGCTGCGACATTACTTTTCAGTTGATGTACTCCCTTTTTTAGTTGTACTTTACATCCAGTTTGGGTTTGTATTCTGGCCAACTTAATTTTCTGCACATACTATTGTACCCAGTTTTTTCATAGTGTTTACTTCTGCTTGTTTGCTCTGTGGTGTTTGTTTACATTACAAAGGCAATGCCTTCCCTTTTTACTGGGAATTACACCTTGGTGCTAGTCGCCAGCCCCTGGCCCATGGAAGGCGGGCATGGGGTAGTCACGACATGGGCCCCGAGGACGGGTCGGGACATCAGCTGTAGGAGTTATTTTGGGTACATTTTGAAGGAAATAAAATAAATTACTAATTTATTTTATTTTAAAATTATTCAATAACGTAGAAAAACTTATTTTTTAAAATGATAAGGAGCCCAGGGATAGTCTCATAACCCTAGAAAACACCCTAGATTCTTATGGATCATTAGAGAGGTACCACCCTTTGAGAATTCTTGATGAATGCTGATGAATGACGACAAGTGGATCATTGTGAACTGAAATAAAATCCCAACCGACGACCAATCTCCCTCTTCATCAATGATCGAGGATGGGGTTTGTTGTATTTATTTATTTCTTCCACGTTCTTGGATTAAATGAATAACGAAGATAAACCCACAACGAGGTTGATCCATGGATGGTGCGTTCTTGCGGGAGGGTGGTTTTTTGGGTTTTTTTTTGTTTTTTTTTGGGAATTGATTTTATGATAATCCTTTAATTTTCATTTTTGTTTTCATGTTAAACATTTTAACAGGAGCGGATGGATGTCGTGATGAACAAATGTGGAGATGCATTCATACTTCTTAAACCCACGTTCTTAATGTTCTTCACAGGGTTATGAACAATGGATATTTGTGCGTTTGTTTCATAACATAATGATCCAAAATTGAAGATCTGACATCATGTCGACTCAACGGAGGTGCGATGACGATAGCGGTAGACGAATTGACAAGGTTCAGAATAAATTGTTCTCTGGCCATTCTTCACATGGATGATCAAAATGAGTTTATATAGATGATAAAATACCTAAAACCTCCCGAATCGTAGATATAATGTTGGGGTCACAATGGATATTGCGTTTTGGGGAAAACAGATCACTGGAACAAGCATCAGAGGATCACATGAGGCGTGACGATGAATATCTGAATTTTTGGAATATTCTAAATAACACGGTGTGTTCTCTGATGAACATTTCATGTGGGAACAACATAGCTGCATCTAGGGTTTTCACACTATATAGGGTGAGGAACACGGTGTGCCCATGGGAGGACACAACGGTTGGGCCCCACCCAGTGACGTTTGGAGTTCCGGGCGATTGAAAGGGTAGACATAGTGTGTGACCATTGTCAAACAACATGTGGGTCCTTACGTGAGACTCAGTGTGTATCCTGGATGATACAAGAACACAAGGTGTATTACATGCCATGTACACCACCACACGAACAGACGAGGCTACTTATGCATTTCACCCTATGTACGAGTCACACGAGTTGGCATACACTGGTCGAGGTTGTGTACAGGAACATGACAAGAATACACGGAGTGGACCCTCGATACCTTGACATGGCATGTGATCCTTCCTACACATCATGTATATATATTTGTACAGGGTAGGTTATCCACACTTAGGTCATTGTACAGGGGAAGTACCCTAAGTCAAGGGACACTACGTGTGACCAAATCTACATGATGTGTACTTCCTTTTACATGGTTTGAGATTTTTGTACACCGTTCCTTTGACATGTTTTGTTTGGGTTTGTTCCCTTTTTCTCATTCCCCTAAATATCAAATATCCTTTCCTTCCAGAAGAGTATGATCCATTCTGTATGACATCCTGAGATAGAGTATGGTATCCCTCCAGGAGGCCATGAGCAAGATCCTTTATTCAGTCATAACCCTAGGTAGAGTCATGTATCGACGTGAACAATCATATAGGACATTGATACTCTACTTAGCAGGTGAATCTAGAGGAGTCGTGGAATCTGCCAAGCCCCCATAATTTATCCTCATCTCTATATCGTGATCCTTACCCACTCAATAGTGTGTTATCCCAAAATGAGTATATCTTTTCTCTCTTCATATATACCAGTGAATCTCTCTGTCTCATGGATTTTCTAGATGAACAATACTTCTCAGACGGATGTTATCAGAGCTATCAGACATTTAGAATGAGTTCTCCTGGATGATGGTTTCATGTAATCTTCGAACTAAATCCCTAGTGTGGGTGTGTGGTCGTGTGACTTATCTCTAGACTACAGGTCAGTGTTTTGAGTATATATAGATGTGTTTCTATTACTATATTTTGAGTTGACATATACTATATAGAGCTGAATGTACCATTACATTGTGTATTTCTTTGTGGGTTTTTAGGTCCTATACTAAGTATTGTGATACTCACCCTTGCATGGGTGTTTCCCACACATGTCATGTCTTGTGAAGATAAAAGACCTTTTGATGAAGTCTAGGGCGGACTAGGATGGGACTGAGCTTTGTGAGTTACTTATAGGGCGAGGTGTTCCTACGACTATGAGCAGAAGTACCAGTACCTCTTAGTGCTTACAGGTTGGACTTATTGGTTTTCATACTCTTTATTTTGATTGGATTATATTCTGGATTACTTTACTTTCTACACTTTACTTTCTGTTGCACTATATTTTTTGGGTTTAGTTCTATACATGCACTTGTTCCTTAGTGGGTTTTACTTTTCTGAATTTTTGGGCATGGAGATGTGTGTGTGTACAGGTATATAGGAAATGACTCCGATGTTAGTGATATGTCTACTTGGTGCTAGTGACCAGCCCCTGGCCTATTGGAGGTAGGTTTATAGAGTCATGACGTGGGACCCCTAAGGATAGGTTGTGACAGAATGGACTCCCCACCATAAGGAATAATCTACATAAATTCTTTTCAGTGGAATTTCAGCAAGACCCATGCTGGGTCTCCCAACCGTAATGTTTAACTAGCATAAATGGCTGGCATGGACCGACATTAAAACCTCTACATGGTTAACTTGGGAGTTTCCCAAACCCCAAATCTATCACCCCAAGGGATAGGATTAACAAAACTCCAAACCAACTAGATTAAACTACACAGTTCACCACTACCATGGCCTTACCTTTCTTGGATGAGTCCAAATGAAAACTGAAGTCAGAACAAACTTATGAGGATAATCATACATAGAAAACCACATGGATAGTCGCATCCACAAGGGTACATGCAAATGGTTTTTAGAGAATGAGAAAAATACACATATTTCTAAATAGAGAGTAAACCTTCCACCCATATGGGTGACGATGTGAGATGAAATCTCCCTGTCTCTTTTAATTAAAGGAATAATTGAAATGAATCTTCCACAATGAAGCCTCAAACTATCTCCACCTCCCACACTGGATAGATAAGTTAAAACAAGATCATTTACACTACTGTGGGTTCTTGACTACGTTCCATATTCACTCGGGGTCCTATGGCTGGTTCTCTTACATTTTCATTATATCACACCTCGTAGTCGGGTCATGAAGAATCCTGAATGGAACTCCTCCTTCTGGTGCCGCATGCAGCCACACCATAATCCGATAGCAGCAACAAAACACACACATCCCAATACTCACTTTTTTTCAATAAGATACTTCACCACTATGGGAACATAAATGATCCTCCCTTTCTCCCAAACAAGAAGAAATGAAATAAAGGTCTGTTGGAAGGCACATTCATTTAAAATATAAAATGTTAGGAATTATTCAAAGAGTAACACCCTTCTGTTAAAAAAAATCTCTCAAAAGGTTCAACAACATCCACCTTTTCATTTAAATGGGAAAAATAACCTTCAATATGTCATCGGGCATAACCCTTGCAACTAATAGAAACATTAATAAGAGAGTAACATGAAACTGAGTCTTAAGTAGAACATTATTTCAGTATACGACCATAAAAAACTATTGCGACCAAACTTTCAACACTAGTGTCCGAGTAGGAAACCGTTCTTAAATGAAACCAATGAAAGGTCCAAAGTCCCATTAAGAAAGTGGACCATTCAAACAACCCATATTACTCTTCATTTTCCTCCCTGGAATTCCCTTCACCACTTCTAGGCAGGGCCTTCAGGCTTCAAGATAACCAACTTCACCTTTGGTGATTTATTCAACTTAAGAAACTATGATTTCTTTCTAATCCATCCACATATTCTCTTCCTCTATGATAGGATATTTCTGATCCAAAAATGAAGAGAGTCTGTACATTGATCAACTGGAGGACTTTCCAATGGTGAGTCACAAATGGATGGATTTGAAATACGCACCAATTCCTTCTTGGGTTCAGCACTAGCCAATAAGAAAAAGCCAAGGTCCCAACAAAAATGGACCTTTGGAAAACATATACAATAAAAATATACCAAATTAACAAAATAAAACCTACTCAAAGGTATCCCAAACATTTTTTTAGAGAAACTCATTAACCATTATCTCAAACCGGATTACTAAAATAATGCATCTTCAAACATCTTCAGACAAGAAGGTCATTCAAACCCAAAATACCATGTAAGTAATAATCCCAAATCATACATAAATACACCACACAACTATGATCTGCCAATAACTTCATCATTTTTTGAAAAACAACTTTGAAAATAAAACAGTTTGGGTGGGTTGCACATTTACCAATGGTACCTCATGAAGTCTCACACATTCCCATCCTCCTACCAAACCACACACCACTCCACTTTTCACATATATTCCAGGCATGTGGTCACTCATGAGAGTAACAAAGGTCATGAAATAACCACTTTCATGTTACAAAATAGAAATTCAACCCAAAATTCAATTTTCTCAAAATCAATTGTCAAAAAATCAAAAACCATTTTGAATCTCAAAAATTATTTTTAGAAAAACACCAATAATTAAAATAATAACCCACCTTCAAACCACACATGTCAACTTAAAAACAATTCATTTCACTTTAAAACACTCTTGGTTTCACAACTAAATAAATTTCACCCATACACCCTCATTTAAAGACTCATTTATCCTAATTTAAAATAATTTTCTTCAAATCCTTGAAACTTTTTAAAATCCCAATTATTACCAAATCAAAATCCAATTTTAAAATCCTCTCAGAAATTCAAAAAAAATTCATTCCATTCAAAATAAAAATTTATTTCATAAAATCCCATTTCATCAATAACCATTTAATTAAAAAGACATTTATTCTCATTTGTAACAAGTTTCCCAAACCCCTATTGAATGAAAATTTTCCTCTTCCCAAACAACCGATTTTTTTATAAACCATAAGATTTGGTTATAAAAAATCAATCCTAATAATCTCAACCTCATTCACTCAAAACCATTTCCATTTTAAAATATATATTCCACAATTTTCAAAAAAGAGTTTTCCAAAATTATTTTCTCAAACCCATAAAGACACCGAATAATATAAGGGGAAACTAGTTTCTGTGGGTGACTTGGACATATGGTTGGCAGCCATTATCCAGTCACACCACCATCACAAAGAGGGTTCTAAGATAATGTCCCCTCCACTACATGGATTATAAGGACCTATGGGATCACTGAGGAAATTGTACCAAACCCCTCTTTATTTCCCCAAACATCAATGAACCCATAGACCAAATAAATCCAATGAAACCTGACTTCCACTGGTGAATTGAGTCCCATCATGAGGTGTGTTTGCCAGGTACCCCTCTAGTAATTAGAATATCAAGTCCTGACAGTCCTAGATCATATATAATTAGAATCTTCCCCATGAAAAAAAATTCTCAAATGAGTATAACATCCCCATAATACCATTTTTCATGAACCAAACTAGGTCAACCCTGAACCAGTCACACGAGTTAGCAAGCAATATGGCCCGAAAGACATTCTGGATACCCACGGGCTAGAAACTAGTGACGAGCATAAAAAAGATAGTTGTTAATGGTTTATCCCAATATTAAATAACAAATAAACAAATAAAAATAAACTGAAAAATATGGAATTAGGAAAATAACTAAACTATATAGCGATACATACCTCAAGTGCCCTCGTGGGTCACCCCCAACCACAAAAAATGATCACTCCAAGATTGATGCAAATAGTGTAATCTGAAACATAAAGGATAAAGTAGGCATGAGAAGTGAGATTCGAAATAGGAATTCTCAGGGTAAATAACTTCATATTCCCTTACCATTAAATAGAAACCCAAATCATGCTAGTTTGAAAGTAAGACATAATAAAATAGTTTCTTTCATTCTTTTCAAATTTACGTAACATGTTTCAATTTCTATGAATAGAATTTATCTTCAATTAAATTTTCAAAATAGGATCCAAGAATGTATTAACCTTTCAAAATGAGGGAAATAAAATTTAGATTAACATATGGTTTTCACAAATGAGATATCAAGTATCAATCAACTAAAATTAAAATCAGATCACAAGAACCATGGGTATTCCCTAAGTAGTCACTGTTAGTTTGGGAACTAAGATCCTTTTGCCTCTATGAAATGTGGCTATGAAACCATGAACATCAGAATTATATTGCACTATCCAATATGAGGGGAGAAAAAACTGGACTTCTAGTCTCCATTCATCATAAATATTTAGTTAGTTTGGTTACATCAATCCTCCATGACAAAACTGGGATGAACCACTTCTGAATCATCTAGCGTACTAGTCCTAGTCTACCCACCTAGGTACCCAGGGATTCCCATGTGCTTTATTTCAACTGGTGTTGATGTTTTATCAATAAAAAATATATGAAAATATCAATTTCATTATTCAAAATCTCATTCAACATCCCACCACCAATATACCTCCTTAAGAGAATTCCCCATTTGCGCAATGCAACATTTCACAAGCCTCTACACTAAGCACATATCACAAATCGCACATAAAAACTCACATCACATTTCTCAAACTAGGGAGAATGACACAAGAGGGGTTTTCTACTTTCAAAAACCATTCTCAACATTCCAAATGGTATTCATTTCTTTCGAAAAGTTTTTAACATTTTAAAAAGCACTTTTTCTCAACAATTTAACATCCAAAAATCATTTAAAAGAATAGTCTCACAATGAAGGCACCACAATTTTAAATGAAAGATAGAAAACAATGTTAAATCTAAGAAACCCATTGGAAATAATCATTACACACTAAACCCAATAAGGGAACCACATTTTAAAGATTTAACTTTAATTATCAATTGAGAATTAGAAATACACCACTATTTCCTACAATTTCAAAACATAACTATATGAAAAACATGGACTGGAGCTTAAATAAAATATCTAAAACAAATAAATAATGTTTTCCAAAAAATGATACCAGAGAAAAAAGCATGAAAATACTATATAAATATTAATAATATTTTTTAAACACTCAATCAATAATAGTTTTTAAATTAATGTGATAGGCACATGGATCCAACCTCTAACAAGCCTATCCTTGACGATGACCACCCAAACAGACCCTTCATAGTTACACACACATCAATGTATACATACATATATATATATATATACTCGTAGAAGCATTCCACATATTCCCCACACCATGAGGTAATATGTACAAAAAGGTTATATATATATATATGCCTTAACTATGTTTGTACATATTGGTGTTCATGATACCCATAGACAGAATCCTAATCAACAGGACCCAACACAACATGGAATAATTGAACAACAACTTCAAACATTGTGGTAGAGACCCAGACATAACCCCAAAACTACTTTCAAAACATACATTCAATATTCTAAAACAGTTTACAATTCACGTTGAGAAATGTACAACAAGTCGAACTCTCCAAATAATTTCATTTCATTTTGAAAAAATCTCTCAATCTCATCCTCCCCTCTATTGTCTTTAAAAACATGATTCAAACCATTAAAATAACCCCAAAATCCCAATTTTCTTAAAATTAATTTAAAACACAGACACAACATTATCATTTTATTCATTAAAAACTATTCAAAAAAATAAGCAGACCAACCACTTCAAAAAGATCATTCAAACCACATAATTAAACCGAATAACACATTTATGAATTCAATCTAGCATAATAAATTAATTTAAACTTTTTATGGAATAGAACAACCTACCTTGGGGAAAAAATTCTAGAATCTGGTGTGGAACCTTGATCACACCTCAACTACACATCAGACGAACCAAAGAATGGAATTATTTACCCAAAACATTATGATTGAACTATGGATCATAAGATAAAACCCCCAAAACCAAAACCTTAGCCGCTGGAAACATAATCCCTAAACAAAATCAGGAGAAAACATTACCAGAGGGGTGGCTGCCAAAGGGATGGGTTGCCCAACAAGGAGGTGTCGGGGAGGAGCTCGTTGGGTGAAGGGAGGTGCACCAGGGAGCCTCCTATTGTTGGGGAGTCACACAGACAAGGATGGAAAGGGTGGATAATGATGGGTCATGCAAGGGAGGGTGGTTTTAGGTGGGATCATTGGAGGAGTTTTCCAGAAGGATGGTGACCAGCAGGGGAGGCATGCCCGATAGGGGGCTATGAACGTGAACAGAGATGTGGGGGGAGTGGCTGATACGCAATTGGGCGCGAGGAGGGGGGGGCCAACCAGAACACTAATAAAAAACAAAATATTAATATTAATATTATAAATGTCAATAATAATAATAATACTCTCAATAAAAATAATAATAAGAACATTAATAATGATTATAATATTAATAAATTTACAATAATATTATTAACGTTCATAATAATAATATTTTCATCATAATTATTATTAATTCACTTTTTTATTCTATTTAATTTTGATTTTAATTTAATAAATTTTTAAATAAAAAATAATCAAATATAAACAAACTACCAACGACTGCAAGGTGCCACGTTAGGTTGGGGTACACCAACTAGTTGGTAGAAGCTAGAGGCTAGCTGCTGTCCAATTAACCTTTTTATAATGGGGGTAAGAACAAGCATTTCAGTAGGGAAACTCCCTTATAACTCACTCATATTTCTCCTCCTCCCTTCATCATGTAGCAGCACCCCAATAGGGATTCATCCTCCTTCATTAACTACAATGGTCCTCTAATATTTGGTATTAGATTTCACTTCCATCACTAGAGTTGGAGAGTTAGATGTAAGGATATAACTCTATATTATTATTTATTTGGATTATTTTCATTGATTAAGTCCCTATCTATTTTATATAATATTCCCTATTTTTAGGGATTTTGTATAATTCTTTGATTTATCCCGATTCAGGGTAAACCTGTGAGCAGTATCAAACGTAGAGACTATTCTAGGACTATGGTTGGGAGGTCCCTTAAATTTAAATCATTTTCTCCATCATTTAAATTATGTTAATGTGTGAAAATAATTTTGGCATTTTCATGATTTAAACTAAAATGAATTATATGATTTCACTTGGACTGTTTTAGGCCGAACACCTTGATTATTACATTGTTCAACAAAATGAAGCGGGATACCAGAGGATTGCCTTAGTTTCATTGTTAATCTTTTTTAATTCCTACATAAATAGTTTTTCCATTATTTATAAAAATGTTGAAATTATTGATGATACTCGAATTTGTCTATTAAATGATAATTATTATGTTTAATATCATTAAATGGGTTAAAAGGGTTATAGATCAAAGGCTATAAAATGAGAATTTCATAATCATCAGTAACCAAAGTGTCGGGTTCAAGAATGATTAACAGATTCGAGTGATATTGGTACTTATAAGTTGGTGTTATATTACTTTATTTTTTTGATAGAATGGTTCATTAAGGGCCCCCAAGTGACATCCTAAAAAAGTATAGTTTTAAATGGTAAGTAGGGTGGGTCACTTGGTATTCATCTAATATAGAGTGAATATGTATGCTTGAGATAGACCATGATAAATAAATAATTTCACCATGTGAATTTTTTATTGCCTTTATGTTAAATTCATAATAGGAACTATGAGTCTTAGTATCCCAATGAAATAAAGGTTAAAAAGGGAATGTTTTGTTTTAAATAGATGATTACATGTAAAGTTAAAAAATTAAATTAGTTTATTATTTGACATGAGTTCTCTTTGTATGATAGAGTTGGTTAAAAAGTGTGTTAGTACAAAATATATAATGTGTTCTAACTTATATATATTTAATTAAATATCAATCAATCATTAATGGGATCAGTGGTAATCCTGATAAAATAATTAATGGTTAAAAGTAAACCATGGGTGGCAATGAATGAATTTTTTATTAGAGTGACATAAAATATTTTATTGTGTATAATGTACTAGGAATTACCTGTATATATTCTAGGAATTCCATATGGGCATGATTGGTGTGAAATGTCATGACTTTTCACTGGATTCTAATAGGTATCTCTATGATGAATGGCAAGGTGTGATGACACCCTTGGATTCATTGCTTGTCTGTTTTGTGGAATGACATGAGAAATCAATAGGATCATAGGTAGATTTATTATTTTTAATTCATTTGGGTATCACCCTCTAGGATTTGGGTGATGTTTAACATTTTCAATTCTATAAATTAATTTCAGGGATTCATGTAGGTTATGCTTATTGAATGGTAGAATTTGAGCTCCCAAAACTCAACTTGATCAATTTTAATGGTATGTGTTTGGACTATATCATGGATTCTATTCATGTCATGCTATTGATGATCATGGATTATTCCTTGAGTTCAAAATGGTAGATAGGATTTAGTCGAACACCATGGGTCACCCCATTGGATTCCTAGTGGGATCTATTGAGATAGAATTTCTAGTTAATGCATGTGGGTTCTCTTAGATTATTATGAAAAGGCTTACCTCATTTTAATACCTTATCACCCATTGGGATATGACATATACCTAGATTAGATACCCACTATCGATGTTCAAAGCAGGTACATACTAATTTCAAGTGTCCCAATAGAGATATAGAAACAATGATTATTTTCAGGACCATTATTTTAAATTGTTAAAATGATAAATATTAATCTTTAAGAATGTAGATGAATATTTAATTCACACTACATTAACATTATAATTAATTGATTAATTTTTAGAAATATTTGGTGGTATAATATTGAGTTATACTCACACCATTCTTGGGATTCCATGGCACATGGGTGCTTGATATTATACTATTATTTCATTATAAGGAGATGTTAGGGAGAGTGCCTAAAATTTGTTGATTTACTTTATTTCTTGGATGAATCAAATGAGTTAGAACATTTTAGGACCCAGTTTTGTTTTTGTGGTATGTGTAGAGATTGTTTATTTTTACATTGGTTATTGTATACTATCTGTTGATATATACCTTGACTAAATTTTATTTGGTTGTATCTCATTTCATAATAGATGGTTCATTATTATTTATTAAAACTTGACTTGTTCTTATTTCTATTGGGTTTTATTTTCATTTCTGTATTCTCTGGTTTGTAGGAATAACCTCTCTATTATAACAGATTAGAATCATGTATTATTCATAATCCACTGACATATGGGGAGGAAAACATGAGTCCATATAGTGACCACTGGTTTGAACAATTATGAGTTGTCTAGGGTATAAGGGAATTGTAGAGAAATTCATTTGAATCCCTTAATAAAAATACCTAATATATGATACTCTTATACTGATAGGACTTTGTTATATATTATGTAATACTTCAAAAAAATATTATTGATATCATTAATAGGTATGACCTATAAAATATTTTAATACCAGCATCTAGGATAGGGAAGTGTTTTCATGGAGGAAAATTAAGAGTGCGCAAATTTAAATGTTATAAATATTTACTTCACCAAACTCTAAATCATGGTTATCAAATATTGGGTGTGTGCCACAAATTTGTGATAAAAAACATATAATCAATGAAAGGTATAATTTATGATAGTTTAAGTAGATATTTTTGATAGTAAAAGAAAAAATAAATTATTTATTATTAGTAGAAACTACTGATCTGATTTTTCTGTGTGGATTGATCCCAGAATTGAAAACCTATAATTATATTCCCTCTAAAAATGGATTTTTTTTTCCTATATCCCATTTTTAAATAACAAGGTTTTCATTCATTATTAATAACAAAATTTGTTTTATATGTGTGAATTAAATGTTTAATTTCATTGGGAATATAATGGAGTTTATATGTTCTTGATATGGACAATCATATTTAATACAACCAAAATTAGATAGTCAGAGTGAATTATAATCCCACCAACATTTGGCATTATTTCCTTAAAAATATATAAACAAATCATGTTTAAATACTTAAAGATATGAATTATGGGACATATTCAATATTAAATCATTATATACATGGGAATCTTTCTTATCTTGAAAAAAAATTCACCTTTTTTGAAAAATGTGACAGTTCTAGTGAATTGTTGGATCTTATACATAGTAATTTATGTGGATGAATTAGTACACAATGAAATGGTTGTATTGGGTACAATATTAATTTTACAATACAATTTAGTATAAATGGATATTCATTTATGATGAAACACTAGTTTGAAACTTTTTAAAAGTTCAAAAAGTTACATAAAAAAGTACATATAAAATTAGGAAAATATATTAATGTCATCGGATCAGGTTGGAGTGGTTAATAGTTTATCGAGAAAGTCATAGCTCCTATGAGAGATTGTAGAGTGGTTTCAAAAATCCTCCTCTAGAAATACCACAATAAATTGTTTCATCTAAGAGGTTGAATGTGACATGTTTGATATGGTTTAGTAATAATTAGTATATGTGTCCTTCATATGTAATTTTGTTTTTATTCTCTAGAGATAGTTTTATTATTAAAAATTATTGTATATCTAATGAAATAATAAAAACAGAATCTGAGATATAGTATGGTAAAAATACCATATTATAATTAATGATGGTCTGGGTTTGTGATGTATTCATACTATCATTATATGTAGACAAAAAAGATCCCAAATATTATAACTGTTTATTTTTTGGTAATAAAGGGAAAATAGAAAATCTAATATCCATAATCATATTGGAGAAAATGTGTTTTGGATCATTTATCAATTTTCCTTGGTAATACACACATAATTAACAGACTTAGTTAAAGGAAATTAGGGCTCGGAGAAGTTAAATACTAAAAAACAAGAAGTGTCCCAAAGATAGAGGTTGGGTTGGTTTTGAAAAGTGTTATGAAAAGGTAATTAAATCAAGTTTCATAAGAATCTGGATTTCCTAGTAGGATTTGTTAATAAAATGAAAGATATGTATTTACCATGTACAATTATGATTATGTAACATCTGTAAGAGATGAACCTACTTCATACTAGCATTCCATTGACTGTTATGATTCACGGAAGTTGTTATAAGACTAGGAACATGAGATGATGTCCTTGTACACTAACCATGTTTGGAACATTATGAGTTCAAAAATGGGGTGATACTCATATAAAAATATGGTTTCCTATAAGAAAATAGGCATGGATGGGATATTGACTACCCATAATGTTGACCTGATTACAAAATGTTAGAAATAAGTTCATGGTATTGGCTATGAAGAAACCCTATCACCTATTGTGAAATTAATGACCCCTAAAATTTTTCTAACCATAGTAGCCCATTATTATCATGAGATATATTTGATGGAAGTTAAAAACACACTTGTTTTTGAGATTTAATGACATGTATATATTACAAGTAGCGTTTTTTTAATTTTAAAATGATAATTATAAAGTTTTAATATTGCAATGAACTATTTATAGACAGGGGAGATCCTCTCCGAGATAGAATGTATTCATTAATGAAGAAATCCTATAGTTTAGATTCATCTGTAACATAGTTTATTCCTATTTATATCATCATTTTACTGTAACTATAGTAGGGTTTCTGATATTGTATATATATTTAATACATACTACTTATTTCAAATGAGGTCCAGACTTCACTATGTGAACATGTGGCTGGGTAAATGATTCTCAATTAATGACCTTTGATGAGCAGTGTAAATGTTCAGTTTGAATATCTAGAGGGATATATCAATTATGTTACTTGTACTGAGTTAGAACATATATAATGGTAATGTTTCAAAGAATTTTTTCATGGAGAACTCAAGGAATGGGTCAATACTAGTATTTCATGGAATGGATCTTACAAAGAATAAGAATATTTTTATGGAGTAAGAGAGGATTAATAAAATTACTTGTGTATTCTACGTAGGATGTACCATGAATTAATTATTATGCACTCATCCTTATGTCTATTATGCTTTGATAATAACATATAGATAAGTATCCAATATTTTCGAGAATCACTAGTAGTTTTGAACAGTATCATTATGTACTTGACAATCACTAAGGATATGTTATTGGTATTCAGAGGAGAGGGTGATATCTATAAAAAGTGTTACACAAATTATAGATTCTAACCTAATATGAAATATTAATATGGATTTTTATTTTCCTAAATGGTGGAAATATTTGTAGGATGATTTCCAAACAACACACTACATGGGACATGACAACAGAGGTCAAACATATAGTCTCATCAGACATCATAAAATATGTTGTTTAGATCATGAAGTTCAATTATAAAATTGTGTTGGTTCCCTGTATCATGGAATAAATCGATCTATATTGTGACAAGAATTGTGTTTTTTTAGTCTAAGGAACCACAGTGTCATAGTAGATCAAACACATCATTCAAAAATACCATCATCTTATTTTAATGTAGAAAATATTCTATTGTCATTCATTGAAGTGTGTGATAATTTTTTTACATGAATATTTAGGTGATAATATACCCTAATTGTATGACTTGGTGAATCCTCAACAGATTAATAATAAATACTATTGTGGGATGTACTGATATGATATGTTTAAAATGTATATATTCTTTCACTCATTACAAAGAATTTAATTTTACATAAAAAAATGGATTAAGGAGGTAATAAGTAGATAATTATTACATGGATTGATCAGATAAAGTATATATTATGGAATATCATACACTCAATGATATTATTATGGGTGTATGGTAATTATTAATCCTTTTAACTATGGTTGGAGTGATACCTAGTATACCACCCCAAGACAAATAATCCACTCATAGGGGTATTGAATAATAGTATGCTTTTTGAATTATTTTCCCCTTGATTTAACCACTTATATCTACTAAATTTCTCAATAAACTCAACGATTTATCATAGGTTCACCTCCCAATTCATTCAAAAAAGTGTATCATGTATTACTTACAATGTTGGGTAGAAGGGCATACTTCTTTTTATGTTTTTCCCCCAACCTGGATTCTAAAAAAATAATATTATCATCAATTTACATGGTCTATGGACTCCACAAGAGCATTATTGGTTATACCCCACTATCACATTCTCTTCCTTTTCAATTTATACTCTATATTCCAAAGACTCTTCATCAATTGGTTGTACCCCATAGTTATGATCTCGAACAATTTTTTGGATGATCTATTAATAGAAAGACATCATTTTTAATCAGAGTAATTTTTTTCTGTGAGCCAATAGCAATATTATGTTTTTGGTATTCCCTCAAGAACAAAAGATATTGTTATGGTCCCAAGACACCTTCTAGATCTAGTGTGATCTTGAGTCTCCTTAGCTTCTTCAAAAAATAAGTTCTAGAGTTTTCAAGGATTCATGGATTCATAACACCTTCTATTTTCTTTAATACTAGATAAATAAGTCACTCATTTGATATTTGAATGTGAACCAGAGTTTTAATTTCTATGTATAACTTTTCCTTAATACCAGTACAATATTTATATTCAAAAAGTCATCATGAATATCAATCTAAAAAATATCACAGGCATTAATTTCATATTTTTATCAAGGAAACCCTATAATCTACAAAATATGGATTCTTTTATCCTATTTTCCAACTAATTCATAATAAATTCCTCTTTTAAACGCATTTGAATTCATTTTCAAATGACCATTTAAATATCCGTAAGACTTAATCTCCATTCGTTATTTCACATGATATATATATATTTTTCTACACACCTCATTAAATTTTTTTTGAAAGACTAGAGACTAGTATTCTACTATGATATTCAAATATAACATTTTCAACATCCACAAAATATAATTCCTTTAATCCCATTTTAAATTCCCAATTCATTGAACCATTTAACATTTCCACATAGACCTCCATTTTGGGTCCTGTATTTTTAATTAACTACTAAAAAATTCTCTCGGTTGGTATTTCTTGATTATCAACATGTATCATGATATCATTATATGATCATAATATCCAGATCGTTGGAACATATTATAACAATTATATGATATATTTTCTCCTCATAGCATTAATATTTTGGATACCTATAAATTCTAGTCTGTATATAACAAAAAATGTCATACATAGGTGATTGGTGAAAAGTGACTATTTGAGAAATACACACACCATATAATCCCATACATGTCATGAAATTTCCAACATTTTTCACTTTAGATACATCACAAAAAATATCTACATGGTTCACATCAGCTACATGGTTCTCATTAGTAATATGGAAGTATCCAATTATGTTATCCTGGTCACCAACTTGAATCATTAATTCATACATGTAGAAACATTCACCTATGTCAAAATACACATCACATATTTGTATATGTTTTACACTTGAATACATATATTTTTTAACATAAATATTCACTTCAAAGAATCACATAATAGGTTTATTATGTGATACATACATTTTTCGGTGTTGCTAGAATTGGGTACATGAATTAGGAAGCTTCTAGAGTTCCCTAAATTTTATGGACATAACCTTCAATAAACTTTCTGTCCTCTCAACCACATGAAGAATTATCAAATATATTTTTGATATTTATATATAATCCTACAAAACATTCATTTGAATCTCTTTTATATCAACTTATCCAGCATCACAAATAATGAATACCACTATGTCTTATGTATATTCTTAATTTCATCAACAATGAAGATGCAAAGTTACTTTTACGTAGAGCATGTAATAATATCAATCATCATAGAGACATACATGGATATTTTATCTAGCATGAAATCAATATAAATATCAAGAATCCATTAAAACCCTCCAAGTATCATCATAAAAATTAATAACCCAATATTTAACCATTTTAAACAAATTTAATAATTATTTTGGAACTTAAATATACAACTTTGAATTTATTTAAAATAAAAATCCCCAATACCAATATGTATTCTTGGATGGAGTCTTGAATCTTTGATTTATTGGAAATAAAATTAATAAATTAATGTGATGAACTACTCATCTCTTCGTATACCTATCGAAAAACTCCAACTCTCTTCTCCCTTTTTCAAATCTATTAGATGGATGATACCACATAGATATATCAACAAGTAATATTTTATTACTCTGCCCTATGACTATATGGGAGATCCTATTTTAGAAAAAAAAAATATTGATAAAACCAAGGTTGTATTTATTTTCCATAAACTATCTTTCATGTGATATCATGCTTATAAATTTATTATTTATAAATTATGGGATGTGAAAAAATATATGAAGAAACATGTAATTCTACATACTATATAAAGTATATCATAATTTTCTAGTAAAATAAATGTAACTCCCCCTTTTATAATGTTTTAATAATCAACACTCCCTCTTAATAAGTAAATTTAATGTAATCATATCTAAGGGTTGTAATATTGATTCTCATACCATGGAATGAAACATTCTTAACACTCTAAAAATTAAATATTGAAATTAAATAAAAGATCAATACAAACCTTCTCAAATTAATCCCCTTTAAAGGGTTAAATCCCCTTCTTATATTTTATGGTATTAAGTAGATCCCTTGAATGGAAATATATTCATATTTCCCATTAGTGATAGCCTCAAGATTCTATTTTGTTTTACAGTGTGTACGACTCTCATGTTTCTCCTTCAATTCCTTGTATGGTAGTTTTAAACACATCTAAAAATTTTGAATAAGGAGAGAACTCTATTTGTATTAATGAATTTTTTTTTTGAAAAGTTCTATCCCTAAACAATGCACATTATTTTCTTCCAATCTCTGGATGGTAATATGTTTTTGGAATATTCTTTAAATTTTATGTCTCATATGTTTGATTATCTAATTTTTTCTCATAAACTTATTCTTTTTTGGAATATAATTTCCACCATAGTATATTGGATCTTCATGTTTCATGTTGTGTAAAATTATCATTATTTGAATTTGAAAATAATTTATTAATGCTATAAATGTTTTCAAAAAAATTCAATTTTTTATCAATTTTAAGTGATTTTTCCATACAACGAAAAAAAATTTCTCGAAATTATCAATGTTTCAGAATTATTACATTAATGAAAACTATTTTTATTTTTAAATATCATTCTTTTCACATTATATGGATCCTCTCCTTGAATAATAATCATGAATAACACCACCTTGTGACCATTCAAACTAAATATTATATAAAAATCATCCAGAATTTGAAACTTATTTTGAAAAGATAGTTGTTGTACAGATATAGTAATTATTTTTTTTCTATTATATTTTTTCGTCAGATGCTTAACAACCCCTTCCCCAAAAAATTTATTCCCCTTTCTTGGTGAATAAACATTTAACAACAAATAATATTTTTTGAGTCCATTCTAACCACAACACCGAAAAATCCAAGAAACCTATTTCTTCTATATTACTTCCACATCAATCCAGATTTTTATATTTCTTGTCCAATTTAAAACTAAAACTCGCCTTCCTCGGGGGGTTTTTCATTATTGGAATACACTTCCCTTCCTTTTATATTTAAAATTTCCTCTCATTTTTCTTCACCCAAATATCCTCAAATATTGTTTCCACATCTTTATATTTTGTAAAAATAAATATATTTTTTAATAGGTTTAGTGTAGATTTAACTATTTCACATGATATTAGCTTATCATTGTATTCAGAATATTGTCTAAAAAAATCAAAATCCTTAATGAAGTCCTCTATTCTATCATTTAACTCATTCTGAATAGTGATACATATGATTTTTATCTCAAATATCACTCGTTTCTTTTAAATTGAGTTTTTATGGATAACAAAAAATTAACTATGTACTATTCAAGGAAACTTTATGGAAAAAGTTGGTAACTGATCCAGTTCATAATAGGAAATTAACCAATAGACAAACAAATGATAGAATTATTAATGGTGAGTTTATGTCTATTAAAAATCTTTTCTCCATGAAGAATCCATTAAAGAACATAAGCCTCTATGTCTGAGTTATCTATAATATGGTCTTCAATGTTATAGGCCTTATTCACCCACGCTTGGATAAATTCTTCCATATCAATCTTACTTTTGTTGAATCCATTAGAAAAAATATTATTTTCCTTATTAATCCAAATCCAATGATCCATTTTGAGTTCCACTCATGGAAGCCCCTAAATCATCTTTCTATATTCCTTCTATGTGGAATTGAGATCAAATTCCACCTTTATAATTTCTTCTATGTAATAAATATTGAGATCCCATTCTTCCACTCCATCATAGAAAACTTTATTGGTTGTTCTAACAATATCTTTGGATCCCACCTAATCCATAGATGGAACCTCTATCTTGTTACCACCCTGTTTGGTTTCCATGACTTCACCACACTCCATCAACTGCTTATTATTCTAAACAATTGATCTCAATTTTTTAATTTGGATAAAGTCCACGGGATCATTGTAAACCACCTTAATATTTTTGGAAGACATAGTTTCTATCAGCACATGTAAATTCCAGAAGTCCATATGATTTTTTTACTCATTCCATTTAGAACAATGCATCTCCTTGTATCCCTATTGACATTCCTCTCTTTATTACTCATCGTGAATTGAAGAGCTATATCATTCCCTTCAACCACACAGTCCATTGAGTATTGTAATGAAAATTCATCTTCTTATCCATTCTGAATGAAGTTGTTTTTCAATTGGATCTTCATTGGTGTTGTTCTTTGGATGTTTACTTGCATCGCATCCCATTTATCATGTTCCGAACCTTATACCTCCATGTTCCCAAAATGGTAACCAACCATATTGGTTGGGATTATCCCTCTCATACTCACCATTATTGTAGCCTTTATCCACTCCCTACAACCTCCTAGAGGAACACCACTAAAAGACTCACCCTTACCGTCTTTATGAGACACCACCGTGACATTAACACCATATTTTGCTTGTACTTCCTCCTTAGTTCTTATTTTTGGATCAACATTCGATGTATCCACAAGCCCAGTGGCACCAAATATATTCAAATCATTGTCCAGTCATCCAAAGACTCTGACCACCATCAGATCCATGAGAAACCATTATGGTTACTTCTGAATGATAACATCCTTTTCTTAACTGGAAATGAAATGTTCAGCTAAAATCCTTGATGAAATTTGTGTTCATGCTAGCTCTTCATCCATGAGTTGTCTAACTCAAAGAGGCTATGAGTTCCTACATTGTTCTCTAGTGTCATTGATCTCAACTAGTTTCACTAAACTGGAAAAAGAATGTGAAACCCCTTTTTCTAATCCAACACTCATATTTTAATTCATTATGGATTTTATGTCTATTGTAAATATCCCTAAACATCACATATACCTTCTATGAAAATGACATATATATGGAATTTTATACTATTCCATATTTCACGATATTTTTTTAACTATATGTTTCAATGTTTTACAATAAATAATGGGTTTAAACAAAAATATATTAGCATCTCTCACATCAAGGCTATCTTACATAAGGTAGGGTAGAATCTTATTCATCCAGTTTTGATAATTCTTCCCATAGAATGTGGAAACTAGTTGGATATTGATAGATTTATGATTCCCCATCTATAAAAATTAACCCTTAGATCGGTATAGGTAACCTACACTCTGATTACACCTATAGTTCCCATGGCTGGATAGACCACTGAGATGGTATGAATAGTGTTTCTACTTTTTTAATTATTTTCTATTTAATTCACCCTCTTAATCCTGTTGAAATTCTTGATCTTATCAATGATTTGTCAACAGCCTCATCTTCTTATGAAGTAACAAATAAAGAAAGTAGTATGCAATATTTATAGGGTTCAGATAAAATCCATATTCCTTTCCATTTTGTTTGTTCCTAGAATATGGGTTCTCCAATATAATCTTAACATAAATTATATAAATCTCTCAAGTTCGCAGAAACATGATTGGTTATACCACCGATCTCTTCATTGAATGTTTATACTCATCAGTCTCAAACCATTTTAGAATCCAATATCCCCTTAGTTAAAGGCTCCTTTACTTTCTATATTGATACAATGATAGTTTTTACTTATTATTTATAGTGATATTTCTCCACGATTCTGTAGGATAAGGGTTTCATACATACTCCCTCAAGAACATAAACATCGACATTGGTATCAATATTCCTTCTAGATCTAGTGTGATCTATATTCTCCACATATTCTTAAAACACTTTGATATGAAAATTTTAGGGTAACCTAGATTCAGATTAGCTTTTCATCATCTTGGTATTTTGTATCTGCCTCTCGGATGATCTTAAAATGTGCACAATTGTTCTCAACTCTCTATTTGATTTTTATTTCACACTTGCACAATATTGATATTTAAAAAATCTATATGAATATCATTCTAAAACATGTCACAATCATTATATACATATTGGAATTATAGAAAATACAAGATCATAAGTAGTATTATATTTTCATTAAAATTGACTAATAAATTACAAATTAATTAATTAATTATTTATTTTTGAATTCATGATCAAATGTCCATATAAATATCATAAATTCTATTTCTTCATTACATATCTAACATGAAACATTAATATCTTTATAATCACCTCCAATTAAATTACCGTAAGACATGTTTCTTCTCTTCTAAAGTGAAATTCATATATCTTATTACCAAAATCCACCAAATCTACTTCTTTTATTACCATTTAAAATTCCTAACATCATTGATGTATTCAATATTACCACATTAACCACTAGATTCTGGAAGAGATATTTCATCAGCTACCAACAACTACATGTAGATTTTCATTCTTCATTGTTAGTTTATATCATGATCACATTGTGTGAGGATGATATTTAGATCTTTGGAACACATCAAAAGAATCATATGAGATATTATTCTCTAAAAAAAATTAATTTTGGAAACCTACTTAATTTATTTATGTATGTAGAAAAAAAATCCAATACATAGATGAGAGTTAAAAATATGCTATGTTAAAAGAAGGTATGTCGTATAATCCCATATGTGGATTCAAATTTAATATGTTTTTTTACTTTTCATACATCGATGATGTGGCACACATTGGTTGTGTGTTTCACATTGTATACATTGTAGGATCCTATTACATCGGCCCGAAAACCTAAGAGAACATTCAATTCGCATACACAAAAGTATTAAACTACATGAATTTACAATTTATAGATTTTATACATGACACATTTGGCTGCATATATTCTCCTATATGAATCTAAAAATCACATAATCAGATAAATCATATGTTTATTTCCATATATATTTTTTATATCATATGAGTTGGATACATTAATTTGGAAACTTTTATATGTATCGGAAATTAACTCACCGCCTCTTCAGCTAACAAAATAGGCTTGTCAACAAATTTGAAAATTCTCTAAAATATGTCATAGATTGTTCTCCATCATCACATAATGCATCTATTTTATCTCTTTATTTGGATTAACCTATTAATCTTAAAAAATAATGAAGGACACATTGTGTTGAGACTGTTTATGATATAATCAAGAAAGATACCTCATGTTTCCTTTCCATAGGGAATATAACAGTCATAATAATATTATGTACATACATGGAATCTTTATCAATATTCATATCCACTTCCTTCTTATGATTCCATAACAATCCACAAAGAATCATTATCAAATCTCTAAAACACATATGAAATGACTGACCAAAAAATGAAATACTTACTTAGGCAGCTCAACTAGCTTGAGAACCTCCATATTTTGATAGCCTACATATTAATGTCTATATGTTTTACATTAATAATGGAGGGGTTGATGGGTTTTTTGTTTAATATGGAATCATTTTAAGTGAAACCATGATGATATTTATCTACATGTATGAAAAGTAAATACTTGTTTTAATTTATTTAATTAGAAAGAGGAAAAAATTTATGCTTATTTGTTTCATATATTATGTGTTAAACCACTTGGATAAGAGACATGTGATGTACATATAATATATATGAATGAAAATTAATGTATTCATCAATATTTGTTAGCTATTTTTATAGAATAAAGATATAATGATAAGCCACTACTATATTTATATATTCTATGTCTATTATTTTTCTTGATGTCATGGAAAACTAGATTATATAGGTATGAATGGTATGTATATGATGTATCTGGTGGTTTAATATTTCAAATAGAGATATAAGTTTTTTATAGATATCACATCAAATACCATAGAAAAATGAGTAGCACTGATGCTTTTATACCCACCATTCATTGCTTATAACTATTAAATACGAATTTCATATTTATTTGTATTCTTTATAAGTCCCATGGAGTAACGAATTTTGGCCCTTGCCTGGGGATAAAATTTTGAATGAAGTTATTTTACAAATTATATAATTTTTGAAGAAAACATATCTAACATATTTTGTATGATTTCACAAATATTTTTTTTGTTTTACATAATTTTTTATGGGATTTGTGTACATGTGGGAGATTTTGGGTTGTGAACTAAACTTTATATGAATGAGATTCATGTACACATTACAAAGATGAATGATACACATATATATCAATATTTTATGATATAAATATATATATTGTACATTTTATGCAAGCGTGTGATGAATATATTTTTTCATTAATATGATCCATGAATTTTATATATACATATATATTATTTATAACTCTCTAAATGGTTTATTTATTTATTTTTAAACAATATTGGTTTGTTATTGGAATTTATGTCCATTTATGGATTTTAGTGAATGAAAAGTAACAGTGTATAACATTAGAGTTTTATGAGATAAACACAAGACATTATGACTATATTTGACAATATTTATTACATGAATATTTTAAAGATATTATATTTATGAAGATGATATCTTATCCTGTTTGGTGTGAGATACTTATGAGCCTCGGGTAAACATCTCTTCTTCATGAAATGTGGTTCATTTTCTCAACAAATTTTTTTATGCCACTTAAACATTCAATTATACTACTGATAAGATCAATTATAAATCATCTGCTAAAATCCCACAGAGTAAGAGTACTTTTTCTCTAATGATAATAATATCAATTAAGAATTATCTTGTAAATAAAAGAATTTGGATGATGATATTCACGATTTCTAGGAAATTTGTTTGTTGATATTATTTTTACATAAATATCTTAAAGATTTATATTAGGTATTTTTGGTTGTCTTCCACAATAAATGAGATATTATTCATTAGTGAAGGAAATATATGGATTATGATCTAAAATATTATGATTTGTTTTGAGATTTGTATTTGGGATAACTGGAATTGTCTAGATATGAGATTCTAATGGTTCTTTTATATGTTAAAAAAAATTATATTTATGATTTTGGAACTAAACTACAGAAAATTCATACAGTAAACATATTCATGAAAAAAAAATTATATTCTATTTGAACATGAATCTATACACTATAATCATAAATCAATGTAAGAGTAAGGATAAACCTGAAAGGATTAACTAGTATGGATTATTTTGAGTCGTAAAGATAAGCCTGTAAGGATTATATTAGGACTATTGCATAATCCCATAAGGATTTTTTAGATCACATAAGAAAGAGCCTATAAAAAATTTTTCCCCATAAGGATATTCCCATAAAGATCATTTTATCCGTATGTGAATTCAAAAATTTATTCAGACTCTAAGTATCATTTTATCATTTTGAATATTCTGAGAGTTACCAAAAATTCATAAGAATTGAATAATTAATTTTATATGATTCATTGACATCAAATTATGGGATCCAAATATCATAGTTACATTAAAAGTATTGGTATACAATAAAATATCAAAGGATTAGTAGTTTAGGAGGATGTTAGTGTCGAGATAGGTTCCATACCACAAAAATTGTATCCACCTCGTAGTGCCATGCCCAAGTAGAATATTTAAAAATAATTTAATGTAATTGGAATTTTTGGGTAACTTGTGATCATTATATTAAGATAATTCATTGAAAATTAAATCATTAGCTTAATAATATTCAAGTGTAAACATGGACATCATTTTAATGATAATTTTGATTTATAATTAATATTGGAAATGATAAATTAATTTTAATGATGATATTTTTTTATAAAATAAAGTAAGAATATACCCGTAATTTGAAAATAAAATATTCATGAATATTGATTGAAAATAAAATAAGAAGGTGATGGAGATGAAATTATTGTGAAACAGAGAACCTATTTCTTATCTCATTATAATAGCTAGTTGTGTATCAAATTTGACCAACCAACACCTCCAAGAAACACATGTGTGTTGAAGAAGGAGGAAAAAACATCAAAAATGAAATTAAAATTTTAATATAAGAATAGAATGTGAGATTTTTTAACCTACTACTACAACCAATGATATCATTATATCCTAAATAGAATAATCTGAGAAAAAATAGTGATCCTTTAGAAGACCAAGGCATGAGTTCTTTAAGGACAATAAGGTTGACCAAAGACTGGAATAATAGATAGGGGAAGTTGAAGACCTATTTAAAGTAAGTTTTTGTGATGACCCTTGTAGAACATTTGATAGTCAGTATAATGATCCCACCCTAATGTGGAAGGGATATTTTATGGAGATAGAATTAACAGGTGAGAATGTGTTTAAGGAAGCCATTGGGAGGTGGTTCTTTTGATCACTTAGGGACAAACATTTTTAGGATACTATCTGATATTATTTTAATATGATATCATATTCATGATCTATTTTTTATTTATATTAGAGAAACCAAGTCTTATAACTCGACCTAAAACTATAATGCATTATTCATTCATGGTAAAACTATCTAAATCACTTATTCTCTAGAGTTTATTTACTGTATCACATGAGCTAGTAAATGGTAAATAATAGAGAGATTAACTTGTATTAAATAGTCGTCAAGGTTGAATTAAATGAGAAAAGTTTATATGACAAAAAGGGATCACTAATTAACCCCCCCCCCTCTATGTGATCTCAGTAGATGTGGGAACTACATGATTGTATCTTTCAATAACATCTTAAATTAAACATAAAAAACATAGTCAAATTAACCCATACATAATCTCTTTAGTAAATAAACCTGACTCTATGTAAAATTAAATTACTATTAAAATATCCCAAATAATTTGTTTATTTTTTATTTTTAAAATATTCAAATATTGACCCATTATGAGGCCGTGTTCTCCAAACTACATGGTATTTGGTGTCTTCATAGTTGCATAAGTAATTCCTTGAAAAACATATAACACTATAAAATCCAAAATAACCTAATGCCCATTTTCTAAAACATAATATCATAAACACTCATTTATCATCATTTTTTTATTTCTAGAAAAACTATAGATTATTAAAAATAATAAAAACATTCGCCACTAAGGAATGGTGAAATTTAGTATCTCATTTTTTTATCATCCATAAAAATCATGATCAATTTTTGTAATATATTATATGAACTATGCTACATGTTACGATGAACCATGATGTACACTATGATATTATTTAATGAATAAAATATCATTGATATAAATACTTATTATTGTTGTTCCATTGAAAATTTATGGGATTTTGGTTATTTAACAATTCAATTTCAACTGGTTTCATTGCAAAAGGGTTGATTTTTGAAGTGTTATTTAATTTGATGAATTGGGATATATAAAATTATTTTGTTTAAACAATGAAATATAATAAATCTCTTAATAATTAAATCATAGGAAAAGTTGATTTGAGATACCATATCTTATAAACTATAATTGGTTTATTATTCTCTTCGAAACTAAAACTATTACAAAATAAACAGATGTTTTCAGAGAGGATGTTAATTTTCTCGGGAAATGAAAATCATTATATGTTAGAACCAATGAATAATGTGCCTTATATGTTAAACGGGATGATAAATATATACTTTCAATTATTAGTAGTGGGGGAAACCATTTAACTATTAAGTGAACAAAAATTATTTTAATAAATATGTTTTATATTCATATGCTTTTTTGTATTTTATTTATATATTCTTGGTTGATATACATGTTATATAAATTAATTTATTTTTATAAATTCTAATAAATAAATTTTATTTTCAATTTTTGTATGTTTCCCACCTTGATTATTGGTTTAATAGTGATCATGAATCTTAGATGAAACAAACTATAGTTTTTAAATTTTTAGTAATGAAATTAATTTTTTAAAATAACTATTTTATTATGAGTCACTTTAATGAAATTTATATTTCCTAATAAAATTACAAATCGTGAAATAAAATTGACAATAACAACTAATAATAGTACAAGTTTATAAAAAAGTGAATAATTCACACATTAAAGGATGCTCCGTAGAAAAATATAATCCAATTAATATCACTTATCCAATAAAAATAAATTGAAGAATTATAAATATGATATGCATTATCATGGGATGTGTAAAACCATATTAAAAAATAATGAATCATAATTTATGAGAATAATGGATAATATATAGGGTGTAAAGGGAAATTTGACCATGATGATCTGATTGTTACCTGACCATTGGCCACTATGGCAAATGGTCAATATAACCATTGAGCATTACGACTGTTGGTAATTATCATTTCATTACAATTAGTGAATATAAAGTATAATAATAAGAAATAATTGATGCAGAGGTGAGCAGTACTAGCCTCAACCAATATGATCATTAATTTTCAAACCCATTTATCAGATAATTAGAGGGATGTAGTGTTACTATTTTTTTGGCTTGTTTAATTCTATATAGAGGATCAATAATGAAGGATGAAGAGAAATATACTATTGGATAAATTAAGGATAGTGTATATCAACACTAGATCAATGTTAGCTAATCCTAATAATTAACGTACAAACAATTTACACCTTATCATTAGGGTACTTGCTAGTGTAATAAGGCAGTATGCATATATACCTTATAATTATAAATGTGAAATTTTATTCTTATAAATGAAATTGTTGTAACATTAATCACATTACTATTATTGTTTTATTTAATAAAATTAACATAAATATAAGACAAATATGATAAATAAATTTTTTGGTATTAGGAAAACATAATTATGTACATTGGAAATATATAATTTCAATTATGATTTAAAATAAAAGTCATTTCAATAAAATAGACATAAATCTAAATTTATTTAAATATAATTGATAATATTATTTTATAATGTCCAGGGTAGTTTTGATAATAGTAATAATTTAAATCATGTCATAAAACTAGTTATTTTCAAAAACTAATGTTTTTATTTAGAACATAAAATTATCTTATTTTAAAAATTATTTTGATAAAATATATACTTTATTTAAAATCAACATTTTGAAATTAGGTTTGGTTTACATTATGGGAATTTTATAAAATAAATTATCTTTCACTGGATGGTAAAAAATACTCTTTTGTGTTTCGATTATCTTTTATGACTTCATAAAAATATAAAAAATATGTTTTAATTAAAATAAATGAATCCATAAGAAAAAGATAAATTATTTTATAAATATAAATTATTTTATTGAATTTATATGAATTTTTAATCCTATAATAAAATTTTTAAATTATAAAGTGGAAAATAAAAATTTAGAGACATTATTTAAAAGAAAAATTTTATTCCCAAGAAAATAAATTAAAAAAATGATGATCGTTTCTTGAGATTTAAAATTTCAAAAAACACAATATTTATTTCAAAACAATGAGCCAAACCATTGGTGTACCGAAGAAAATTTATTTTCTAAAATGTCAAATTTAAAAGTCTATATATAAAAAATACTTAAGAATTATCCTCAATTTTTACTAAATACCAACCTCTCCACCTCCATTTAATTAACTCTCAATATATTTATCTTTTCCCTCCCCATTCTATTTTCATAAAAATATCTTTTGTTAAACTCTCAGTCTCTCAAGGAATCACTCATCCTTAATTAAAAATTAATACTCAAGGTAAGGGATTCTTTTCCTCCCCCTTTTTATTGAAGTACTTCATTTATAGTTACTATTATAATATTGAATTTATCATTTTATCAAGAACATATTATCATTCCATTTCTATCAAAATTGTATTATATATATGAGATAATTCACTTCTCTCTTCTTAATCTCATTCTGTAAACTACTTTGTATACCTGTTATCCTCCCATAATAATTCTTTGATTTTCCATACCTCCCATTTTTTGTTTTCAATACCCAACAATAATTTTATTCAATAGTATTAATATGAATGTGATTATACTTATTTTATTAGGTATTTCCATTTATTAATCCCACATTGTCTTCTCGTGTGATAAAATGCATTAACATTTCATCTTTTTAAAAACTTACAAACTCATTGATTTTATAGGAAACCTATTATTTATTGTCCCTAGGTTACAAATTAAATGATTTATTATGATATACATAGAAGACATGAATTAATTCATTTGAATGGTGTACCCTGATATACCTCTATTACATTGGGTAAATAATTAATCTATTTATATTTCATGGTTTGATACCATGGTAAGTTACCCTGGTACTATATGTTACAACATAGCGGTGATGAACTTTAGTGATATTGTTATGAATGTATCATTTTTTTGTTCGAGAAAAATTTAATCATTTTGTGTTGTACACTTATAATTTTTTGTTCATGTTATTCCTCCATTTTTATCCATGATAATATCTCATGTTCAATTTCCATTGTAATTGGGATTTCTGATCAATTTTTTATTGATGTAAATCACTGGGAAATCACATCTAGTAAAGAGACATATAATGGATTTATATATTTTTATTTCAATTTGATAAATAAAATTTTATTTTCATTGTGATCTTTTTTACTTCATGTGTTATGTTATAAGTTTTCAACATAATAAACCTCTAAAGGTCCTTGAAAGGTATAAATGTAATGTTTTGTTATGAAACTATATTAAAAATCATGGGTTAAAGAGTGAATATCCATAGATGTTATCAATGTAAAAGATTACTTATTTAGGAATGTTATGAATTGAAAATTTAATATAAACCCTCTAGATAATTCAAATTATACGAAAACAACCTGAAATTTTGGTAAAGTATAGAGTGAGTGGTGTCAATGTAATAAGATCCTTGAATGGATACTACACAAGGATGTAGCTCTAGTAAGGACTTACCTTGGGGTAATTACTCTAATATTTATCATTGGGTGTTAACTAAACCTGAACCTGGTGAAAGAAAAATAGGCTTTGTTTCACACCTTTTTTGAGACTCTTGGGGGATATACTTTGGTTAAATACAATATTTTTAAAAACTATTATTAATGAAATATGAATAACAAAATTATTTTTTATATTGAATTATTACATCCTACAAGCAGGGTATTAAAATATTTTAGGATTATAATATCATTTAAAAATAATATTATATAGTTTCAAATTGTCTTTATGTTGTCAGTTTGGTTTCATTGTTCTATAAAAATTTTAGTAAATTGAAGGAATCATGTTGATAATTGATATGATTGAAAATGAAATTGAATTATTCAAAATATGGTAGATTTTGTAGTTGAAAACATCATGATGTGGTTGAATCAGTAATCTAAAGTCATGAATTAAATCATAAAATATGAAGATCATCTAGAAACAACATATAAGTAAAACATAGGAGATTAATTATTCATGCATCAATGTAAACCTATTTTAAAAGGAACCTCTCATCAACTTGTCTCAGAGAAATGGATCAATACTATGGAATTTATATTTTCTATACTCAGTTATTATGAATAAGAGAAATTTATGTTAGTTGTATATTACATAGAGGGAGAATTTGATTAGTGGTGGAAACTGATCACGAACACAAATCCAAAGGATGATATAGAAGTCATGGTGTGGTGAGAATTCAAAAAACATATTTTTTAAAAATTATTTTCATCACACTCTTTGAATTATAATGGGAGGAGAATTCCATGAATTTAAATGAATGTAAGGTAAATTAGTGGGGTTTTATTATATAAACATTAAAAAAAATTCAAAATAAGATTCATGTTTTGTTATTAATTCAAATTGTAAGTTCAATCTAATATTTTGTTTGACAACACCTAATCTATGGAAAGATCTTATAATCTAAGACATTGGGAGTTATGAGGTGATAGTACAACATGTTATAAAAGTCGAAATGGTGTTTTGGGGATACATAGTTGTATCATGATCTAAATGGTATAAATAGGTGAATGATGAATATTTTTGAAAGTACTTTCAACTATATAATAGAATGAAATAAACAACAACTAAATATATACAAAATGTTTCAGAAAAATAATTAATGGAATTGCCTAAAAGGAACTATAAAGTGATTAATTTTTGGAATATATGATCATATAGCAGAAAATGATCATGGATATATAAATCCCCGACATCTAGATGCTAACGAAAATGGTAATATAGAGAAAGATAAAACTAAAATTAATTTTTAAAAGTATGAGAAATATGGAAACATGACTAATAAATTTCCAAAATAAAAATATAATAAAGGCTAACAACAATCAATCCCAGAAGAGGTAAAGATATCATGGTTGTGCTTTTTCAATAATAATGGCTTAATTCAATTATTTATATTATTTTTTTGTAAGTACACTCATTGTACATTCAAATAAATTAGGTGAATTGTTTAATTCTAGTTCCATAGATTATTTTATTTCATTCATGTTTACAGTGAACATCAAATTAAACGTTGAACTATAGTTGGTAGAGTTACAATTATATCTATTGGAATAACTATTTAAGAATCAGGGATATATAGGAATTACCATATTAAAATTAACTATTTAAATATCTATGAAAACCTAATGGTCATATAAATGTTGGAATTTTAAATAATAAAATGAATGGACTGGATATAATTGTATAATTTCAATAAAAACTTAAGATTAAATGAAATTTTATTTTTCTATAATAGAAAACCTATAATTATATTGAAATAGTTTATATCCTAGATTTATTCTTGTTGATAAGAAACAAATTGTCACCTTCATTTTGAAAATTATTAATGAAAAATGAGAAGAAAGTTATTGAATAAAATATCATATGTACTAATTTTTTAGAGATTACATTGATGTATTTCAAGATTATTTTCTATATCTCCCCTAGAAAAATAGGTAGATTTATCAAATAAAAATATACAAGGATCTAAGAAGATATTTAATACCCAATATTGAATGGTTTATGTAGAGTTAGATGAATTAAATAAGAAACCTAAATATATTATGAGTGGGTTTTTACTTAATAAAGTGTGTCTCTTTGGGGAGAACATTTTATTATTGTAAATAATAAGAATGGATAAATGTATCTATGAAAAGATTGTAGATAAATTAATGGGATCACAATAAATAAAAAAACCCTCTTCCATGCATTGATGATTTTTTTTGAACACCTTTATGGGGATTAATTCTTTTCTACGATTGACCTGCAATTGGGTTATCATAATCTAATGGTGATGAAAGAAGATATCCCAAAGGTATCCTTCCAAACAAGATATGGAAACTAAGAGTTTATTGTTAATATATTTTTATGGACTAATACATCTTCAATATATGATCATATTATAAAATATTCTCACCCATTCTCTAAAAATATTTCATCATTACCATTGTTTTGGGTGTTAACTTCTTCATTTTCCTATACATGATTTTCAATGAATGTTTATGTTCTTATATATGAGATATTGTTATATAGTATTTTTTAATGATATAAATTTTATAAATACTATATTAATTCACTAGAAAGTTTTTTATAATCATTCTTAAAATTTAGACATAAAAAATTATTCACATCACTTCATAAAGAGTGTTGGTCATACGTATTCACAAGTGAAGTTATGATTTCATAAATAGGTGAAAGTGTAAGAAATTGGAAGATATATTAATTTTATATAATCTATATTATGTAATAATTTTCACACACACACACACACACATATATATATATATTCATTCCATCCATCTATGTGACTATTTATGTGAGTCAGTAATTAGGTTCAAATCCATTAATGGGATAATAAAGGGCTAGTCCTCTATATGGAACCCTAGCTGTGTGCTCGTCCTTCAGGCGGTGGCGATGATTGTCCTTCTTGCCACCCACCCTTAGCCGGTGTTCTCCCCTTTAACTAATTCAGCCTCACAACCAGATTTTCCTCATATCCTCATTATCTCGAAAGTTCATACCCTCCACAGTGGTTGTAACATCCCGTTTCAAGGTTCCACACAACGGGTGCCCCGAACCCGGTTGGTCACATTACCTCAAGTGCATTTCCGAAATAGAAGAGTCTGTCGACTAGCAGTGAGGGACTATGAATGATAGTGGGGAAACTATTCTCTCATTTTTCAAAGTGCAGCATAGTGGAAATAAATATAAACATACAATAGAGGAATCAGTAAGAAATATGAACCTGAAATGGACAACAGACTAGAGTAAAGGATATCAAATAGTAATATATATGGTGATGCAACAGGTCACTATTTCTAAGAAAGTAGCCAAAATAGGATAGACTACAATCTGATACAATAGATCACAAGGTAAAAACTACAGAAAAACAAAACCAATGTAGTGCAATAGGAACGTAGCATCATCACAAGCCTAAGCTCGGTCCCATGCTCTCCTACACCTCTGCAACTAGCATATACCTGTGTAGAGACTTTTTGCCTTACTGACACCTATAAAAATATAATCTGTTTGGGCCTAAGACATGACCCAGACAAGGTGTGTGAAATAAATCCCAGCAGGCAACCACTAAATGCTCGTGCCCATCTGTCAGTGAAAATATGCAACAATAGTGTGCAATAATGAAATTCAATAAACAAGGAAGTAATCAAAAGTTACTATTCATACCAGTTACATTTTCATTTTAATAATTATTTTACAATTCGAAGCCTATGATTTATCTTGTCAAGTACAACATAAGAAATCACCACGGTGAATATTCGAAGTAATCATTGTCCTTAGATATGAAAATCCATACCCTCAGGCAAACAGAAACGAAACCCTCTGGTGACTGCCCTTAGGCATAACGATTATTCCCCTAAGGAATACCCGATATTTCCATTAGGCACAGAAGCTAATTACCTCAGGCATAAGAAAAGTAACCCTCAGGCTAAACTAAACCTTTCCATCAAGATGAATAGAACCTTGCTCTCAGGCTAAACAAAACCTCACCCTCAGGCTAAACAGATCCTTGCCCGCAGGCTAAACAGAACCTCACCCTCAGGCTAAGAATAACCTTTCCCTCGGACTAAACAAAAGAAAATAAAGGAACTAGGAAGAGACCAAATCATACACAAGAAATTTATATAAGTTTTCTCTCAGGAAAACACAAAACATGTTATAATCATGGCATACACGTGGGTATCCTGGAAAAATGGCTAATCAAAGGAAACACACCCTCAAGGTGGCCCTGGATCAAAGCCACGATCCCAAATAGCAGTTTATACTTATTCATTAGATAACCTAAGAAATTATAGGTTTCTCAAAAGTCAATGTCTCTTCCACACGACACCTCGAACATTGGCGCGTGGCACAATCGTATACAAATCAACTCAACAGTTGCAATTAAACACAAGACCACCTACCTCGATCTCCTCTGATCGATATGCGTGAAAGGAATCTCCCAAAAAAACCAATAATGACGTAGATATGAGATAAGAAATTATATTTTAAAACATAAATTAAAACGATTAGGGAAATAATTGGAAGGAATGATTTTATAAGTGGGAATATCTTACCTGCCCGGTTCAAACGAGATTGACGACGGACGAATCGGAGTCCCGGTGTGCAATCATGAGCTCCTCCAAGTCCCAGCCTCCTCTCCCGTGGCACCTGGTGAGTTCGATGACTGCTCTATCGAATGAGGAGGCTACTTCCTTTTTCTGAAGAAAAAAAACTACACGGTGTGTACTTTCTAGTACACAGCGTGTACATTTTTTATCTTTTCCTTTGGTGGCCACTTTCTACTGCCTCACAGTTCATCTGCCGACTTATTACATGGTGTGTATTACTATGTAGATGGCGTGTAGTTTGTTTTTACACCCTTAATCACCAACAAGACTACACAACATGTAAACTCATCCCACATGGCCATAGTACACATCATGTATACAAAGGTACATAGCATGTAACACTAAATTTGTAATTTTTCCCACATTTCCCTTTTTATCTCAAAAAAAAGCAAAATTAAAAGTAGAAACCCGTACATCAAGAATAAGAATTGGGTTCTTACAATGATTATCCTTTTCTTTCGATCTCTCTCCAAGAGTTCTTAGAGGCCTCATCGCTCAATGGGTTTCCCCTCATCACCCGCATTGGTCCTTGACGACCATCCCTAGACCACTTAGATAGGTTTTCCAACAACGCCATGACCCTAATGAACCACATCGTTGTTGTCCTCCTGGAGTCTCTCCACTTTCTTCTTCACTTCGAATGCGCTAATGATCTAGCTTACATGTTTTCCAATGTTATGTTCTCTTGCGATGGATTCATATTATTCCTTCCCAGATGGGGTAATGAGTTCCACTAGAAATATGACTCCCCACTCGCAGTGATATGGAAAAGCTTCCTGTATCTCCCTATTACATTTCAATATCCCATTATTCTACAGATTTTGGGTTACATCATTGGTAGGTTCCTAGCTTTCGACGAGCACTATAGCTCCCTATGTCACCTGATTGCTCCCCACATCTGTGTAGAAGTGGATTTTTCAAAGCCTTCTTTGAAAATCGTTTGGATTTAGGTTAGTGAACAACTCTGTTATCATCAATCAGTTATCTTTGGAAACTATTTCGATTTTTATAGTTTGTGCTTTCGTCTCAGACAACTTCAATCTAATTTTCATTATTCTCATAGCTCGGATAAGCCACGTGTCTATACCGGTAACCCATCAAGTAATGGTGTACCCCTTCATTTGGAGGCATGGTAGTTTCTTCTTGGTTCGTAGGTGAATATAGCGGTGATGCAGGGGGGAGCCCATTTCACATCAACTATTATTGTTGGGAAGCTGGATGATGATGTTCTTGTTATTGCAGGTCTAGAGGGTTTGGATGCAGGCTCAGTCTCACCCTTGGTAAACATTGTTCAACGCGATCCTCTAGGGAGTAATCCCTTAGTTCTTGATGTCTTCAATCGCCTGAGGGATGATTTTGGTACTTGGTCACCTGTTATGCAAGGTCCATTGGGTCATGCTAAACCTTAAGTAGAAAAGGATGTTTCTGTTGTTCAATCCCCATGTAATAACCAAGGAATGATTAATCGAAGGCATGTATTCCATAAGTATTCCTATTAAGTGGAGGATGTATGTACACAGATTGATGAAACTGAATGTAAGGGCCCCCATGTAACATCCTAGGATTTTATAGTATGTTATCTCATTAATGTAATTCAATAACTTGTGTTACACGCAACACCTAGTTCGAGTGCACCACAACTTACATAACTAACCGTTCAAAAAATTGTTATGGATATTATTAACTAGATTTTGAATCTTATATACTATATAAAATTTTAACATCCATATTATGTGTTTCTTAGAAAAAATATACGAACAAATTAATTTTTTGGGATAAAATAAGTATTTTTCAAAAAATGCAATTTTACCGCCTTTTAATGGAGAAATTTTTTTCAAACCAATATTTGACACTTTTATATATTATATTTAATGAAATTAAATTCCACTTTAGAAGCTGGACATAAGATTTTTGTTTTGATAAATTTTCTGTACTTTTTTTATAACATTCATATTTTAATGAATAGTGAAAAATACTATGTTTTAATTAAAAACAACATTTTAATCGAAATAATTTATAGTTTTAAATTATGCATTTAAATGTTTTAAAAGTATAATTAGATTATATTTTTATCATTTAATATAATTTATGTCATTATAAGTAATTTCACATTTAAATTTGACATAAACACATGTCAATCTTTTGATAGTTTTTACTTTTTAAAAACTCGTTTTTCAGTTTTGACGACTGAAATTAATTTTAAATAAATTATTTAAACTTATAGGTTTATAATTTGTTAAAATAAATATAATTTTTTTGATTCAGAATATCAATTTTAACTTATAGTGAATTCTTGGTATTTTTCTGAAAACATTCAAGTTTTGATGAATAGTGAAAAACATTACATTATTATTTAAAACCATCTTTTTTTAAATAATTGGTTATTTTATTTTAATTTATTTTATGTCAAAATGGATATATAATACCTATATAACTTCAATTTAATTCATTGGAGTCATTTAATAATAAGTTTAGATATATTAAATTTTATCAAACTTTTTACCGTCTTTTACCCACATCCTAGGAGCATTTGTAAATTTGCATAAAACATAATTTTATCACTTTTGTGATTTTAATTTAAAAAAATTGAGAGGCACAGTTAATATCAATAATAAAAATTTGGTTAAATAAGATGAATATAATTTTTGGTGAATTGTAATGTTTAAGTTTTATTTAGCACGGTTAAAAGTAAATAGGGTAATTAAGGGTAAAAATGATATCATAATTACCTTAATGAATGTCCTAATTCTACTAGATAAATATAAATCGACCAAAAAACATTAGGAATAAAATATGAACCTATTTGGTTCACTTGGGTTAGATTAGGAAATTTATTATTATTTTATTTAAAGAAGAGTTAAAAGAGTAAAATTCATAATTTAATAACTAAAACATTTTTTATATAGGGCTACCCACAATATAAATTCGACTATAAATATCCATTAGTATGATAAACATATTTTCTATAGAATTTTATTTTATTTATAATTTTTAGACATTACATTATTTAATTTATTAATGACCCAATGATGATGAAGTAATTACCTTATTAACGAAATACTAAAATAATAGATATAATAAATTTTTAAATAAATGTAAATTGAGACTTATAATAAATGAAAATAAATTTATAGGTTAATATAACATGTTAGAGTTAGTTAAATAAATTTTTTTCGAAGTGATAATGTTTTTATGGCTTTCAAAAAAATCAAATACTAAATAGTGTCAAAATTGACATAATTGAGTTTCTAAAAAAATATTACATCACTAATTGTTATAATATTCCTAAAAGTCTGTGGTTCGGCCAAAGAACATAAATAATGTTATAAATATTAATAATTAATCGGATGGGGTTCACTTGGCTTGTTATAGTATGTTTATCAATAATAAAATATAAAAATACAAAGAGACATGGTAAATGTCAAACTATTTAAAAAAGTGTTAAATATAAAAGATAAGGTTAATATGATGACCTAAACCTGTTTAAAACCTATTGATTGAGAGGTTTTCAAAACATCCCCACCTTAGCCTTTAAATTATACATTCTGAAGTCATTATAAATTGATAATAATTTTATTATAAAATAATATTTCAAGCTTTTCCTAAAATGACGCTCACCTCTCTTATAAAATGGAACTTCCCCTTCTCGTAATTTCACACCTCCAAATCCATCAGTCTCGGCCAACCCCTACCCAAATATCCTCCCAACTTTTCCCCCTTCATTCTAGAGGCCTTAAATTGTTCATAAATCCATCCTAAGGATCCCTTTTGATCCAATCAAAAGGATGAACCTGAAGAAGAGGTAAATGTTTCATCACCTCTTTCAAGTTCTTTTCTACTTCCACTTCCTCATTCTTTGTTGTTTCCACTCTAAAATAATAACTCCAGTATATTATATATATTGTGATGTTATTGTAAAAATTTTAAAACCATATCCACCATTCTATCCATCCTACTAACGACAAATTTACCGTACGTGCGTACTTAAAGATTACCGTCTCCACGTCGTAGTGTAGTTTGTTATTTAAACACTTCATTATTTGGATGGGAATAATAATAAGTATAATAGATTTAAATAATAAATATAACATGTTATTTAGTCATTATATATGATATAACATCTAATTAAATACGATTTCCCCATCAATATAAGGATATTGTTGCTCGTGTGTACGTACGGATTACTGTCTCCACGACGTGATGGGATTCATTTCCACATTCCCCATTCAATGATGATTATAAAAATATATATATTTTTCATAAGAATTTAAAATATGAAATAATAATTCTACTATAGAATTATATATATTTATATACATACATAAATCTTATTCACTTAGTTCTGTTCAATACGATATGAAAACAGAAACATCGTTTATGCATACGTACGACCTACCGTCTCCATAAACAGTGTTTCCCAATTCATATATATGACTATTATACATATTTATATTATATATATATATGATATATAAATCATTTTTTATTTTCTGGAAGTATTTAAATCATGATGTAAGTGATACAATCAAGAGAAAAAAAGTTAAAACACTTACGATAAAGAAAGCAATTACTACCTGAAATATTAATTTAACATGGAAATTATTGTTAAATGGGTAGTATAAAATCATAAATAAATCATGTATGATATTAAAAATATTAACATGGTTCTGGTATAATTTAATAACCTACGACAGTCTTTATACCGAAGTTGAAACATACCCTCTACTATAGGAAGTACAAGGTAAGGGTTAATTTCACAATCTCATTATTATTCGAGGTTTTTTTACGTAATTATATACTGGGAAATATATATTATCCATGTCCATGTTTCGTAAAAGTTTTTTCAAATAGATTATTTTTAAAGTAATACTTAAAAAAACATCATTTTAAATGTTTTAAAGATTTATTCTTCTAAACTTTTCTCATTAATGTCAATGTTTTTAAAATGGGTTTTAAGGATTTATTTATATGGGCATGAATGTTTTTAAAATGTTAATTCCTTTCAAATGATTCAAAGTGGTTGGAAATATATGATTCAAAAATTTATTTAAATGTCTTCCTTTCTAAATTGTATGACTTTTAAATGTTTCCATGAAAAAGGGATTTTTTCTCGCAAAGAGTTTTACAAATAATTTTTATCTATGTCAACATCCTTTGATGGATTTTAAACTTGTCTGAAGTTGATACAAATCTTCCTTATTTTATTGACTTTTTTTTGATTTGTTTGACTATGGATGTTTTATTTTTATACCATTAATGGTTTATGGAGAAAGTATTGACATTTCATATGCTAGTTTTAATACGAATGATTATGTTTTGTTTAAACATTTTCATAAGAAAAATGCAATTAACTTAGTAAGTGAAAGGTGGGACCCATTATAGCTCCTCAAAGCATCAGTAGGTCTCATCAGACAAACTCATGTCTTGGTATATGTCCTTGACAAAATCTTATTCATATTCTTGGAATAAGGCTTTGACTATGTGGCTATGAAGTCTGGCATTATGCATTCCATCATTATAAAGGTGGCTATTGATATTGTATGTGATTATCCAACTACTAGCATATCTATGTGAATAAGTAAATTGTATTATTTTATTGTATCTTTTCCATATTATGCTGAAGATTAAGTCTTAAAGTCTTTTGTTTTAGTATTATACATTTTCTTAAATGTTTATTCTTATTTATGAAAGTTTTATCTATATTGTTACCTTTACTGGGAATCTGAGCTCACCACTTTCTATGTTTTAATTTTCCCAGGATTCCAAGAAGTGTATTATGGTTGATAAGTAGGTTTATGCGATGGGATTAATGGTTTTCTCAAAGGATCATTTATGTTGTGTTTTATTTCTTAATGTGTAATGTAACATTCACGTATGTAATCTATTTTCCAAGACTACTGAACTAATTGGTCTTTCGGGACATGATGCCTTGTAATCCTACCAATGTGTTAAAATAATGCACCAACTCCGGGTAACCAGGGTCGGGGTATTTCATTTTTTATCAGTGTATGTTTAGAAATAACCTTGGAAACTAGATTTAGAAAAACATTGATTAGAGAACATTACCCTAAGATAGACTTTGAGGATTAGTATACAAGAACGTCCTAGAATTTTGGTAATGTAGAGATTTTGTGAGTTTTCCAAGGAATAAATCCATGTCTCGATACGAGCAGGTAGTGGTGGCTCTGGCATAGAAGTAGCTATGAGTAAAACCTAAAAACACTGCTTTGAGCTAGACTCTAACGGGAACTGGTGAATGACAACGGGCCTTGTTGCACTCTTGGTAACGACACTCCCCAGGGATATGCTTAGGATAATTATCATTTACTTTAAAAACCATTATGAAGGATTTATGAGTATATACTTACTCAAAGAAAACATTTTTATGATTATGGATTATATCCATACACTATTCAATTTATGTTAACTATTTTACAAGTTTGGAATTATGAATTTCAATTCATAAACTAATCCAGTGTATTCCATTTTTTAGAAATGACGCTCAATATATGGAATGAGAACTCCAACAATATGCATGATCCAATGATTGACAAGGATCATATCTTTCATTGTATTAAGGGAACATTTAGAAATGAAATAGTCTCCCATTTATTATAATCGTATGAAGCAATAGTATAATGTGATTAAAATATAAGTATATAATTTTCTGAGTCATGTGGATTTGACAGGAAGCCAGAGAATAAAAGGATGATAGAGAGAAAGATAGATAAAGGGAATAATGGAAAGAAGCATTTTCCCATATGTGATTACTATTGAAAGAATCACCTTGGTAATTTTTTGAAGGTAATGGTTGTTTTTTATATGTTTGTAGAAAAAAGGACATTGAGTATGTGATTGAAACGGTGAGAAAAAGGATTCAAATGTACAATGCTTCATCTACAAGGATAGGAGATACTACGCGAATCAATTTCCAAATCATCAGAGTATACCACTAATGATGATGTTGGATAATAATCAAGTTATGATATTACCACAGATGAAGAGTAATGACTAGTGTTCATATGTTGATATTAAAGAACTATGTCATTTGAGTATTGTATCACTGATGTACTATTTATAAGAATTATAGAGTATAAAAGGATTGTACTACAGTACTATTTCATTAATGGCTTGAGATTGTGTGAAACCAAGAAAAGTGACTCAATGGTAGGTTAAATGATTTGGGAAATATATGGTTGGGAGAAATATAAACCTTAATAGGATTTCCATTCTGAGGTAGTGATTTTGGAATAAGATATGATTGATTTCGATAAATTATATTTGACATTATTGAATACCTTGATACAGATTAATGATTTGTATATTCCATCATTGTTGGAGTTTACAAAATTTTTGGATATAAATAGTATATATAGTATTCTATCATAAAAAAGGGAAAATTAATTTAATCAATATGGTTATATGATAATTCAGGGTGTTACCGTGTTTTAAAAGAATACATGATGAAGGTATTCACATGTTATTACATAGAAAAAATGATCTTCATTGTGTTTATATTCCTTATAAATTTTGGACAGTGAGTTTAGATTGAAGTGTTTTGGATAAGTGTAAAGGTTGGAATCGATTTACTTTGACATTGGATACTATTTTCCGGTTAAATCATTTATTGAGATTATTTTTTTGCGTTGTCATGAAAGGGACTAACCAGAGGTCGAGCAACAACCCGTCGCATCCGGCAAGGCCATGATACTTGAACCCACAACTAAAGGGTGACAAGGGTGCATCACCTACCACTGGCCTACATGACATCCTAGTTTGTATAATTTAGTTTTAAAAAAATAGTGTGAAAATGAATATAAATTCATTTTTTAACCCTATTCGATTAGGATAAATCTAATATTTTTGAATTTTATAATATTTTGGAGTGAAAGATGAGTTTGTGGTCGGAATTAGTTGAAGGATGAAACTCTACTTTTCAAGTATGTATGTATTTATATATATTCCCTCTTATTCTATGAATATATTATTATTAAACTTTATGTAAGAGAACTTAAAACCAAAAATCTATTATCCTAATTCCTTATGTTTTGTTGAACTGGTTATATTTTATGTCATCATAGATCGATGGATTTGAGGCGCTCAATTTTACACTTGTTTGTGATTGATGACATCAATCACTCCCTAAAAATATTTACGTTTTCCTCCAAATACGTTTCTATAATTTCCAAAAATTTCCTCCTAATCGAGATCATAATTTGGTGGTAACTTTTTCATTTCCCTTTTCATCTTATTAAGACTAAATTTTATTAACCCAATTTCCGATGTGGGTTTTCCACAAAGGTATTTTTGTATTTTTTAACCTTTTATTTTCGAAAAACAATTTCAAATTGCGAGGACGCAATTAATTTAAGTAGGGGAGAATGTAACACCCCGGAATTTTATAGTACGTCATCTCATAATGGTAATTCAATAGCTTGCGCTACACGCAACACTATGTTCGAGTGCACCAAAAATTACTAAACTAACCATTCAAAAAGTGGTTATGAGTAGTATTAAATGTTTTTAAATAATATATACTCTGTATAATTTTAAAATCGATATTATGTGTTTCATAGACATAATATAATAACAAATTCATTTTTTTCGGATAAAATAATTTTTTTTCAATAAATGCAATTTTAACGACTTTTAATATCGATCCTTTTCTAAAACCACTATTTGACACTTTTATATATTAAATGTAACGAAATAAAATTTCTCTTTAGAATAGGGACATAAAAATTTAGTTTGGATAAATTTTTGGTAATTTTTTGATATCTTTCATATTTTGATTAATACTGAAAAGTACTATGTTTTAATTGAAAACATGTTCTTTAATAAATATAATTTATAGTGTTAAATTATTCATTTTAATGGTTTTTAAGTATAATTATATTCTATAATTATAAGTTAATACAATTTAGGTCATTATATGTAATGTCACATGTAAATTTGATATAAACCCATGTCAACATTTTGATAGTTTTTACTTTCTAAAAACATGATTTTTGGTTTTGACAATGGAATTTAAATTCAAATTAATTAATAAAACTTATAGTTTTTTAATTTGGTAAAATAAACATCTTATTTTATTCGGAATATCAAAATTATCTTATTTTTATTTTTTGGTATTTTTCTGAAAACATTCAATTTTTGACGAATAGTGAAGAACACAAGGTTATTATTTATAATTGACTTTTTATTTAAATAATTAGTTCTTTGATTTTAATTTATTTTAATTCCAACTAGATATATAATACCAACATATGTTCAATTTAATTAAATGGAATAATTTTATAATATGTTTAGATATATAAAATTTTATAAACCATTTTACTGTCTTTTACCCACCTCCTCGGAGCATTTGCAAATTTGCATAAAACATAATTTTACCACTTCTGTGAGTTGAATTTTAAAAATAAAAGAGTCAAAGATTATATCATTAAGTAAAATATTGTTCAAAAATATGAATATAAGTTTTGGTGAATAGTAACTTTTGACTTTTATTTACCACAGTTAAAAATAAATAGGGTAATTAAGGGTAAAATTGATATCATAATTATCCTAACACATGTCCTAATTATATTGGATAAGTATAATTCGACCAAAAAACATTATAAATATAATATAATCCTCTTTGGCCCACTTGGGTTAGATTATGACATTTATTATTATAATATTTAAAGAAGGGTTAAAAGTGTTAAATTCAATTTTTAATAACCAATCCATTTTTAATATAGGGATAATCTCAATATAAATTTGACTATAAATATTCATTAGAAATATAAAACTATTTCCTACATAATGGTATTTTATTTATAATTTTGAGACATTAAATAATTTAATTTATTTATGACACAATTATGATGTAGTAATTACCTTATTAATTAAATATTAAATTAATTGATATTATAAATATCCAAATAAATGTAAATTGAGACTTCTGATGAATTCCACTAATTTTATAGGTTAATATGACATGTTAGGGTTGGTTAAATAAATTTTATTCTAATTGAAAAAAATTTTATGGATTTCAAAAATTCAAATACTAAATAGTGTCAAATTTGACATAATTGAGTTTTTAAAACAAATATTATATTATTAAATGATAAAATTTTCCTAAAAATATAAGGTTCAGATAAGGACTTATATAAGGTTATATATATTAATAATTAACCACATGGGGTTCTCTTGTCTTGTTATAGTAATTTTATTAGCCATATAATATAAAAATACAAAGAGACATGGCAAATGTCAAACTATTTAACTAAGAGTTAAATCTAAAATATAAAGTTAATATGATGACATAAACCTGTATAAAACCAATTTGTTGTGAGTTTTTCAAACCATAATCACCTTATACTTTAAATATTACATTTTGTATCCAATAAAAACAAAAATAATTTTATTATAGAATAATATTTCAAGCTTTCCCTAAAGTGACCCTCACCTCTCTTATAAAATTACACTTCCCTTTCTATTAATTTCAATCCTCCATAGACTTTTGGATCGGCAAAACACTACCAAAATATCCTCCCAAATTTTCTCCCTTCATCCTAGATTCCATCCTTTGGTCATAAATCCCACCTATGTAGCCCTTTTGATCAAATCAAAATGAAGAACCTGAAGAAGTGGTAAATGTTTCATCACCACATTCAATTTCTTTTCTTCTTCTACTTCCTCTTTCATTCTTTTTTCCATTCTAAAATATTAACTCCAGTGTCTTTTGAATACTATGATGTTATTATAAAAATTTTACAACCATATTCATTATTCTATCCATCCTATAAATGACAAATTCCCCATGCGTGCGCACGTACAGATTACCGTCTCCACGTCGTGGTGTAGTTTGTTATTCAAACACGTCATCATTTGGATGGGTATAAAATTGAGCATAACTGATGTAAATAATAAATATAACATGCTAATAATTTTATATATATGATATACCATCCAATTCCAAACGATTGTTTCATCAATATAAGGATATTGTCACACATGTGTTCGTACGGATTACTGTCTCCACGATGCGATGAGATTCATTTCCATGTTTGTCATTCAATGATGATTATAAAAATATATATATCATTAATAAGTATGTAATATATGACATAATAATTATACTATATATATATGTGTGTGTGTTTGTGTGTGTACTTACATTTATCATATTCACTCGGTTTCATTCAATATGATATGAAAATAAAAACATCGTTTGTGCGTACGTACGACCTACTGTCTCCCTAAATGGTCTTTTCTATTTCATATATATGTCTATTATACATATATATATTCTAAATATATATGATATATAAATAATGGTTTTAATTTTTTAAGTATTTAAATTATGATCTAAGTGATACAATCAAGAGTAACAAGTTAAAACACGTACAATAAAGAAAGTGATTATTACCATAAATGTTAATTTAACATGGAAATTATAATTAAATGGGTATTCTAAAGTCATTAATCAATCATGTATTATATTGCAAATATTAATATTTTTCTGGTATAATTTAATAACATACTGTGGTATTTATAAAGGATGTTAAACGTACCCCTGACTAAAGGAAGTGCAAGGTACAAGTTAATTTCACAATCTCATTGTTTTTCAATGTTGATTTTACGTAAGTATCTAATGGGTCATATTTATCATCCATATCCATGTTTCATAAATGTGTTTTCAAAGAGATTATTTTTAAGGGAATCTTTTAATAAAACATCATTTTAAATATTTTAATCATTTGTTCTTCTAAACCTTTCTCATTAATGTTCATGTTTTTAAAATGATTTTTAAGGATTTATTTATATGGAAATTAATGATTTTAAAATGATAATTCAATTATAAAGTTTTAAAGTGGTATGGGATACTCTTAATCAAATATGTATTTAAATGTATTCCTTTCTAAATTATATGACTTTTAAATGCTTCCATGAAAAATTGATATTTCTGTCAAATAGTTTTACAAATCATTTTCTTCTATGTCAACATCCTCTGATGGATTATAAACCTGTTTGATGTTGATACAAATATTCCTTATTTTATTGAAGTTTTTATTATATTTTTGACTATTTATGTGTTATTTTTTTTACCATTCATGATTTATGGATAAAGTATTAACCTTTCATATTCTAGTTTTAATACGAATGTTTATGTTATGTTTAATCCTTTTCATATGAGGAATGCATTAGACATAGTAAGTGACGGGTGGAGCCTAATATAACTCGTAAATGCATCGGTAGGTATCATGATACATTCTAGTGTCTTGGCACCAGACCTTGACATAATATTATTTTTTGTCTTGGCATAAGGCCTTGAAAATGCTGTTATGATGTCTGCAATTATACATTCGATCATTATAAAAGTGGCTATTGATATTGCATTAGATTATTTGACTAATAAAATATCCATATCAATAATTAAATGCCATTATTTTATTGTATCTTTCCCATATTATTCTGATGTTTAAGTTTAAAAGGATTTTGTTTTAGTCTAATACATTTCCTTAAATGATAATTCTTATTAATGAATGTTTTCTCTATATTGTTATCCTTACTGAGAATCTTAGCTCACCCCTTTCAATGTTTTAATTTTCCCAGGATTCCAAGAAGTGTATTATGATTGATAAGTAGGGTTATTCTAGGGGATTAATGGTGTTCTCAAAGAATCATTTATGTTGTGTTTTATTTTCTAATGTGTAATGTAACGTTCATGTATGTAATCTATTATATAATACAAATGAACAGATAAGTCTTTTAGGACTTGATTCCTTGTAATCATGCCAATGTATTAAAATGAAGCACCATCTTTGGGTAACTGGGGTCGGGGCATTACACCCCATGTTGAGAAAATTCTAATGAACATTTCAAGACCGAGAAGAGAGGTGATAAGTGTGGAACTGAGTAACTATTTTAGGAGTCTTCAGAATTAAGGGCCTGGCCCAGAGGAAGACCGGGTGAAAATCTTCAAGAAGAAGAAGCGGATTCTATGGGAGGAGTCTGCAGATGACTTATCGAGACATTTTTTTGGAGTAATTTACCATGAATTCTAAGATAGAGATGTCTATAGTTTGAGGAGGTGGAAGGGATAGTGAGTTGGAAAGAAAGGATGAGAGGACTATTCTTAACTCCATTAACTAATGAGGATACCATCTTCTAGGAATTTAAAGGCCCATGTGATGGAAGGTACTACCAATTATAATGGTAATGTTGTTTTTGTGGAGGCTGTGGGATTTGGGGATGATCCCAATAGGAATTGCCTACAAGAGATAGGTGTGACATCTGTATAACCAAAGGAGTTTCTTCTACATTCCAGAGAAGTAGTGGAGGTGGAATCCCTGGTGCTTAATTCCTCAAAAGAAGATGGTGACAAGATGATGCTAAGGACAATTAATGTGGACCCCAATAGAGAATAGATCGATTGGATTGACAAGAAGAATCTAATATTGGATAGAGACATTAATCCATGGAAAATAAACTAAGAGTATTTCATGAAAGTATGAGATAAAATGGAATGAAACTTTTAATACCTTATACCTGATGATCTAGAAACACCGATAATCTCTCTTTCGTGGAATCTCTTTAATGATAAGCATGCGTATAAGATTAACTCATCCTTTAATAACTTTGTTTCTCTAGGGTTCCTAACTTTTACCTTAAAATAATCTTTAATGGATAATAATAAAAAATTTAAATTGGATTGTGTGAGTAGTGATGGAAAAAAATTACACTGGTTCATGATGTGGTTTTTTGAAGTACACATGAGTGAATATTAAGTTTCCCATTTGATATAGAAGTAAATAGATAATAATTATTACAATAAAATAATAAAATATCAGTATATGGTAGATATATTTTTATAATAATGGCATTTTTAATTCTTAATTGAATGTGGTTAAATAAGAAGTTAAATAGAATGAACATGGTGAATGTCAATACCTTCTCTTAGAAACCCATCCATTGGAACTCTAATTAATAACACAAGCGTTTTTATTTTGGGAAATAAATATTCTATAAAACATGGATAATTATGTTTTTGGACTATATTTTCAGGGTTTTGTTGAGGAAAATGGCATAAGAGGTGAAAAGAAGTGAGGTGCATAGGTTCCCTTTAATAATTCAGGTGAGTGGGACACCTGTAATTTTTTAAAATATTAAAATTATGTCAAGTAAATTTCATGCGAAAATGTTTCCAAATTTATCATATTAGAATGTGATACATTTAAGACTGAAATAAAACTATCCAATTGGCTTTCAATATGTCATCATAAATATTAACCCTTATTCCTCTAGGTTAACCCCCGATAAACCTATTTTTACCATAACAGTAACAATTAATTTTTATTATTGTCACTATTCATTATGGAACAAAATCATTTGACCTTATTACGTAAGAATAATTATTCAAATTTGAAAAATCAGATCATTTTTATAAAATTACAATCATATAAATGTAATAATTTAATAAAAAAAATTAGAAAACCCCATCAGAAAATTGTTTTTCAATAAATTAGTTTTTCAGGCATAAGATGAACCTAAATTAGCTATATGACAAGTAATCGTCAATATATGGATTAAAATTATGATATTTAGATATATAAACTATAAATTTAATTTTAATAATTATTTTTTAAAAAATATTTAATGTAATTAATATGGAATGAAATTATTCTTTTTTTATAAAAAATAGTGTTCTGGAAAATATAAATTTTTTACATCAAAATTATTTTATATTTATTTCTACAAATTTATATTTAATGCAAGGGTAATTTTACATATAATAATTTATTAGTATAAATAAAAAGATGATTATTTAAATAATATATTTTAAATTATTCATAAAATATTATATCTAATGGAAAGTTTCAAAAATAATTTTAGGCTTATTTTGACCTTGTAAGTTCCAGATCAATATTCATCATACCAAATAAGAATTTTTTCTCCATGAAATATTTAAAGGTGAATTATATCATATATTTGTTAAAATATAGTGTTTATTTACTATTATTGATGATTATTTGTTACACAAACACAAAGACATATATATATATATATATATATTAATGAATGACATTTACTTTTATAGAACATATCAGAGATCATATTATATGAGATACATAAGGTACCTCATACTATCATAGGTCCTACATTAGTTTAATCTCAAACATGATCTTTAGTGAATAGTTACCCCTAGTTTTTATAATTTTTTACTTATAAAGGAAATCCATATAATTGACCTATTATGCATATCTATATTTATTTAATCCCCCTATAAGAATCCCTAATCTCTATGTATGGATACAATCTATTATCCATTCAGGATATAATAAAAAATATTCTTCAAGAATCTATGTTTTTCAGACTAATTACATGTATTAGGTTCATTAAGAAATTATCACTTCATATATATCATCATTATACACTAATAACACTGAACATGTTTCCTCCCTGGAGATAGATATAACAACCCTTGCCTTTTCACATATTATTACATTATTTTAACCATAACTAGCCATCAAAATACAAACCAAGGATTGTAATTTCTACTATATTTGGATGACTAGACAAATGATTAAAAGGAATAAATCCAAAAATAAAAACATTATTTATTTAATCTCCAAAAATATATCCTAACTTCCTTTGAGATCTTACATATTCATGGGATAACCTTGATAATAAAAGAACAAATGGATGTGGTAAAATCCTAGTATGGGGGTAAACATAGAAATAAAGTATAACACATGGGTTAGAAGGCATAATATGATTACATAAGAAGGCATGGAACACGATTATCCATAGTGATTCATAACATGTATAATATGGTATAATGTAATCATGGTATCAAATGAATGTGGTCGCAACATAAACCTTGACATAGTATGAGTGAAGGCTAAATTTCAAGTCAGTCACATATAGAGGACAATGTCCCATAAAAGATTCAAGTTCACCCCATATTCTAACATGATGTCTCAAGACACTAATCATTACCAAATTTGGTTGATTTCTATATCTGTGTACCCATAATAACATGTTCATGCATATGTGTTCCACATGAATAATCAAGCATAAGTGTTACCGATGGAATGAATTAGGTATCATAATCATGTTATAAGGCATAACAAAAGGGAATATAATAATGGTTTCCAAGAAATAATGGATTTAAATCCTACATGAACATTAAATAAGTAAAATAGGAATATATCAAGATTATTTATGTTAAACTTAAGTGAAAACAAATAAAAAGAGGGTTTAAGATACAATATAAATTAAACATTTTATTGTAGTTTAATGAAAATGTTAAAGAGCATTTAATGAGGAAAATGAATATTTTTTATCATAATAACCGATAGAACCAAAATAGTTTATCATGATAAAATAATTTATTTTAGAAAATTAATGGTGTCTTAATAAATATTGTGGAGCGCACTTAAAATGGGTAATAAATCAAAAATTACCCTTTAATTAGGCGTGTTTGTTGAGAATATTTGAGAAAGGAACCTTATTAGAACACATTTTTTCCATTAAATAAGGATTTAATGATCTAGATACGTGATTTTGGAACATATATATATAATTTATAAGAATTATATTAAATAAAATAATAGTTACCGTGGGGTTAATTGAGAGAAAGTGTAATGCAAAGGAAAATGGAGGTTTGGAATGAATCCCTTACCTTGTGTCTAAAAGTTCTATTCATGTGATCTTAATGTACCAGATAATAAAATTAAATACACAAATTATTTAATTAAGAACCTTTTAAACATGTATTTTATTTATTATAATATTATTAAGCTCATTTATGGACTTTTTAGGAGTTTTAATATACAATTAAATCGTTGTGGAGAACTTGATTCCTTGGTTTCTGTGATCGGTTTACTTGAATACATGTATATAAAATCTTGTAAAATTAGAATAGTTGGAATGAATTGAAATTTTATTGTATTAAAAATTTATATAACATCAATTTTTCTTTTATGTAATTTTTTTAGATGTGAGGATGATTCATTATATAAAAAATTAATGTTATATGTCTAGATTATTTTGGAATTTTTCTCAATCATCAAGAACGAGTTTCATTTAATTAATTATTATTATGAATAAAATTGGTTATATAACATTAAATATGATTTAAAAAATATATTTAAATCTTTATTAACCATAAAAATTGTTTTATAACTATCCTTTTGGGTGGTAATCCAAATGGAAAACTAATCATCCTTGAAAATGATATATCCACACATCAGAGATGATTTTTTCATTTTTAGAACAAAAGGAAAGGGGGAGAGAAATGATGATGGCTTGTTCCATTAACATAATCAAATTCTAGTATGTCAAAGATACTAGAGTTATCATTTCACTTTGATAAGGGTATGTGAGAATATAATAAGAAAATAAAATAAAATGAAATTAAATTAAAAGAAAAATAAATAGTTGTTTACCACCTTAATTCCTCTCTTTGAGAACCTCCTTGAGGCACTTGAGATTGGAATTTTATTAAGACCAAATAATCCTAGACAAGGTGGATAGACTTGGGATGAGGATTGAGAATAATTTGGACAAGCTTCATGGTATTATAGGTGTGAGGAGAAGAGTTGGTGAGGGGTGGTATTTATACTAGAGTATAGGGTTATCTTATGATTATTTAATTCAATTGTTTATTATTTTGGATTAAGAAAATCAATAGTGTGGATTATTGTACTAAGTATAATAAATAGTGAATTTTATTTTGAACCAATGGTGATTATATAAGGAATCAACATTAAATATTAAATAATCTTGAATTAAGTTAATAATTCACATTGATGATCTTTTCAGGATTGGAGCTTTAGAGACTTAGTCCATAACAAATATATAACAACTTGAATATTACATGTAAACATTTATACTCAGTTTCAATTTTTTATAAAATAAAAACTCTTGAAAAAAATGGTCATGTCTGGTTCCATATTATTGAAAACATTACATTTACATAGTCACATCCTTGAACATATTAATCTTTTAGTCCTGTGAAAAAAATTTCAAAACATGGGATGAGTATAAAAAGCTCAGTAAGAGATACACAAATAAGGGAAACTGTTAGTTTTTCAAAACAACAATTAAACCACGAATACTTTATCATAAGTAGTACTTTTCACCTTTATGAAGTAGTAAATACTCTTCACTGAATTAAAGAACACTTTTTAGGACTTTTTAACCAAAATATTACCATAAACCTCATAGAAAGCACACATAACATATAATGGTTACTTGGGACATAAACGTACTTAAATGGAATAACCATACGGTCGGCTTCCACACATATCACTACATGGAATAGCCACACGGACGACTTCCATACCCAATGCATTGAGGTTATAACATAACCACCTGTCTTGGTTAATCACAGCACCACTTTTCATTTTTTTTATCACGTAACCACCCATTAAATGTACAAGTACCATTATAAAATTTTAACACATAAAATATTGCGAATATAAACATTTCACTAATAAAATTTAATTTACAATCACAAAAAATGATTTCAAGATATTGAAATAATCATTACATTTCAAAACCCATTTTCAATGCCAAAACACCCAAAAATAGAATAAGGGGTTTCCTTTTTTAAAAACAATTAAGGCTTATAGAGGAATCCAAATAATGATTTCAGCAGCGGAGAGGTCATTGTCACTACAAATGTTAAAAACAATCCTTTTTGGTTTATTAAAATGCTACATAGAATAAATATTCCCTTTGAATTTAATGGAAATTCAAAGGGGTTTATAAACCATATAAAATTATGATGTGTATAAATCAAAATATTCCTCAATGAAAGGAGATTGAGATGAAGTCCCTTACCTCAAGTCCAACTAGACCCGTTTGTTATTTAATTTAATTAATAATAAACATAAGTTAATTTATAATTTCTTAAGATCCTTTTTCAATCATATTATTCATTTTTTATCACTTATTACTTTTCTATAACACTTACTTAATTATTTGACTTCATATCAGACATTTTGTCCATTTTCGGAACTTGTGTCAAAAATGAACTTGTTGTAATCATAAATTTTCCATGTGGTCGAAAAATTAGGAGATAAGAAATGAAATCCACTATTCAGGGAGACAGTAAGTCATACGTACGCATGAACGGTACTTTCATTTCTATTTTGTATTTTAGTGGAATGAAAGTATAATGATACATAGGTATATTATAATTATATTGCAATATCATATATAATTTAATTAAATTTATCCTTTATGCATCCCACATATGGTATGTGTAACGTCCCATATCCGGGTGCCACTCAACGGGTGCCCCGAACCCAGTTCTCCATGTGACCTCAAGCGCATTTCCCCAAGTGCCATAGGCTGCCGACTAGCAGCGAGGGCCCAGGATTGATAGTGGGGAAACTATCACTACTGGAAAAACGGCCTATACCCACGGTTCAAAACCGTGGGTATAGCTCCCAAAACCGTGGGTATAGCCTATACCCACGGTTTTGGGAACCGTGGGCTGGAATGCCGTCGGTATAGGTCCCCAGCCTATACCCACGGTTTTGGAAAACCGTGGGTATAGGTGTCCTGCCACCGTGTCACCGAAACTTAGACAATTTCCACGGTTTCAACGACCTATACCCACGGTTTCAAAACCGTGGGTATAGGTCCTAAAAAAAATGCAGGCACCGAGTTTCGATCCCGCAACCTCTTCGCTGTAAACACCGCGTCTAACCACTACCCTAACTTCACATATATGTATATATATATATATTTAGTTAAATATAGTTATAAAAACCGTGGGTATAGAGGGAAGAACCGTGGGTATAGGGTTCCCGCCAAAAAAAATTCCTTCCCGCGGAAAAAAAAATTTCCCGCGCACACAAAATTGACCTATACCCACGGTTTTTCATAACCGTGGGTATAGGTATTTTATCCCAGACCTATCCCCACGGTTTTCCCCAAAACCGTGGGGATAGACCCCCCCTATACCCACGGTTTTGGGAAACCGTGGGTATAGGTGACTTTTCAGGACCTATCCCCACGGTTTCCCAAAACCGTGGGGATAGAGCCCCCTATACCCACGGTTTTGGAAAACCGTGGGTATAGGTCATGAAAATTCACCTATACCCACGGTTTTCCAAAACCGTGGGTATAGGGGGGGTCTATCCCCACGGTTTTGGTGAAAACCGTGGGGATAGGTACATTTTCCAGTAGTGTATGCCCTCATTTGTCAAAGTGTAGCGTAGCGGAATAAAATAAAAAGCATACAACAACAGTGGAATAAATAAACCATTAACATTTAAAATTAACAGTTGCAGTAAAAGATAACCAACCAGGTATATAGATATGATGCAACATGTCTCATGTTCTAAGAAAACAGCCAGAACATGTTACCTAGTAGTAAAATACAATACAGAGTACAAAAAAGAAAAATAAACAGCTGGTAGTATCGTGAGCCTAAGCCCAGTCCCATGCTCCCCTAATCCTCAACAGCAATCAAGTACTTGTATAGGGACACTTGCCCTTATCCACACCTGTAGAAATTTAATTTGTTTGGTCTGAAAATCATGACCCAAATAGGGTGTGGGAAAATAATCTCAGTAGGAACCCACCAAAGGCTCGTGCCCAACTGTGTGTAAACATGCAACAACAGTGTGAAAAAGTAAAATGCAATAAACTAAGCAGCACTCAAAAAGTAACTAACTTAGCAGTTATATTTCCATTTTATTAATCATTTAATAATTCAATTTAATAACATTCATTTCTCATCAGAGCCAAGCCCTCAGGCCTATCCGAATCATGCCTTTTGGATATTATAGTAAAACCACGCCATGAGGCTTTCCCTCATGGTATACAGTACCTTGCCCTCAGGCCATGTCCCCAGGCAGAATAGAATCCTTCCCTCAGGCCAAACTGAAATGAAACCCTCGGATAATCAGAATCTTTCCCTCAGGCATTGCCCTCTGTATAATAGAATTACACCCTCAAGCTAATCAACCATGCCCTCAGGATAAATATCTCACTGCCCTCAAAATAAATAAGAAACCGTCCATTCCCAACATATAAACATGAAATTTACATACAATTACTCTGAAGGAAAAAGTAACACACAATATAAACATGGCATTCCCTTGGGTATCCTTACCAAATCGCTAAATAGAGGAACACACCCCTGGGGTGGTCCTAAATCTAAGAAACGATCCCAAACAACAGTTTATTATCACATTTAATCACCTCTACATTTCTAGGTAGTTAAAATAGCCACAGACATAGCCACACAACACCCCAACATGGGCTCGTAGCTCAACATTACATAAAATGCGCAACTGTTGGAAATTAAACACCAAGCCACCTACCGTAAACACCCAAGAACGGTATACCCAAACGATGCCTTCAGAAACATTCAAGAACGTTGTAGATCTGAGGAAAAATAAATCTCATTCAACCTCAAATAACATCCCTTAGAGGAATAATTGGCATGATCTACGCAAGGATAAGGAAGCTCTTACCCGTGCAGTTCCAACGTGATCGACGGAAGCGGAAATGGATTCCCGATGCTCGATCGATTGATCCATGAATGTTCGGCCATCCTCTCCCAAGTTCCCATCCAGTTATAAGCCAATAATGTGAATAGGGTTGGCTACTTCCCATTATAAGAAAAAAAACAATGTACAAGGCGTTCACTTTTTACTACAGGACATGTACATCCTTCATTTAATTGTTCCTCTAGTGGCACTGCCAAACTGTTCATCCATCGACATGAGTACACGGCGTGTATTCTTGACTACATGGTGTGTACTATCGCCCAGCTGGCGGCTGCTTCCACTGCCTTACTATTTTCCTGCCGACTGACTACACGGCGTGTAAATAACCACTACATGTCGTGTAGTCAGTTTTTATGCCCTTCTTCGCCGACATGGTTATACACCCTGTGTACTCATCCCACATGGCCAAAAGTACACGGCGTGTGGAATAGTACACGGCATGTTGTTCCAAAATTTTGGATTTTCCCCATTTTCTTTATTTTCTCAAAAACACTTAAGGAAAAGAAAAAAGAAGAAACTCGTACCTCAAAAATAAAAACCGGGTTCTTACAAACTTCCCACCATAAAGCAATTCATCCTAGAATTTCTCTTCCAAGGGTGGCGAAGATAAAGATCAGAATAGCACTGGCCACTGAGCACGTACGTTGGTCTCCCGCTCCCTGGTTTCGTCCTGCACTCAGCCATGCTGCCATAGCACTCGTACGAGGGGTACTGACCGGCCTTGGAGAACCTTCAGGCTCCTATCAACTATACGAATCAGATTCTCCTAAAAGGATGAATCCACTTCAATCTCAACCTCCTCAGGCTGAAAGACGTTAGAGAGGTCTGAATGATAGCGGCATAACTGAGATACATGGAAGACATCATGCATGGCTCGGTACCTCTGTGGTAACTGCAATTGATATGATACCGACCAGACTCTCTCAAGAATATCAAATGGCCCCACATACCTAGATGACAGTTTACCCTGTCTCCTGATCTGCCTGTGTCCCAGCCTCGACAAAATACGTAAGAAAAACTGATCCCTGACCATGAAATCCAATGGTCGTCTGCGGCGATCAGCATAAGATTTCTGAAGAGACTATGCATTAACCATCTACTTCCGAATCAACTAGACCATCTCAGAAGTCTCCTGAACGAGACGTGGTCCCAGTAAAGATGTCTCACCTGTCTCTAACCAGTACAAAGGTGATCAGCATGGCCTACCATATAAATCCACGTAAGGTTCCATCTCGATAGTTTCCTGAAAACTGTTATTGTAGTCAAACACGACTAGGGGTATGTGCTTCTCCCAAGAACCCCCAAAGTCTTGGATGCATGCTCGAAGCATGTCCTCAAGCACCTGTATCGTATGCTCTGACTGGCCATATGTCTGAGGGAGGTAAGTTGTGCTCAGAATAACCTGTGTACCCAATGCCTTCTGAAAAATCTTCCAGAAACGAGATGTAAAACATGCATCACTATCTGAAATGGAAGAACAAGGGACCCCATTATGTCATATGATCTCTCAGATATACAACATCTGAAGCTCATAAACACAGAAGGTATCCTTGATCGGCAAAAAGTGAGCTACCTTCATGAGTCTATCCACAACAACTCACACGGCATCATTGCCTCGAGGTGACCTCGACAATCCAGTCACGAAATCCATCGTGACTTCATCCCATTTCCACTCTGGAATGGGTAACTGTTGTAACATTCCAGCTAGTCTCTAATGTTCCGCCTTCACCTGCTGGATGGTGGAACACCTCGTAAAAAAACCTTCTATCTCTCTCTTCATACCCGGCCACCAGTACTGACGCCTCAAGTCACTGTATATCTTGGTAACTCCGGAATGAACTTCCCAGGCTGTAGCGTGAAACTCCCGCATCAGCTCCTCACATATACCCCCTGGAACCCATACTCATCCATGGAAACACAGAACTTCATAATCGCCTATCGTCTAACCAGGAAGAGGGTCCTCACTTGCCACCGACTCCCATAGAACTAGGCCTTCTGAATCTGATAGCTTTCTCATCCTAACTCTATCTAGGAGGGTAGAAGTCACAGCTAAAGATGAAATATAGGTCTTCCCCTAACTTTCATGCACCTCCAAATGCATCTTATAGAACAAGGCCATGAACTACCACTCACCAGTGGCCCCCTACACTGCATGTATCTGAGTCTTCCTTCTCAGTGCATTAGCTACTCCATTACCTTTACTAGGTGTATAGGCAAGCTCAATGTCGAAGGACTTATGGTATTCGACGCACCTTCGTTGTCTCAGGTTCAAGTCACGCTGAGTAAAAATATACTTGAGACTTTTGTAGTCATTGAAAACCACAAAATTTTCTCCCAAGAGATAATGTCTCCAATAGCGCAACACATGAACCATTGTAGCCAACTCGAGATCCTATGTCTGGTAATTTCTCTCATGTGGCCTCAACTACCGAGACCCATACGTAATGACTCGATTGCCCTACATCAACACTGCTCCCAGCACAATACCTGATGCATCGTAGTAAACTGTATATCTCTTCCCCTGCTCTGGGAGTATCAGGATTTGTGTTAACGTCATCCTTCCTTTCAGGTCCTGAAAGGCCGTCTCGCAAGCTTCTAACCAATCGAACTTCACACCATTCTTAGTCAGACCCACCAAAGGTGATGCTAAGTGGGAGAAGTCATGTAGGAAGCATCTGTAGTAACTAGCCAGCCCCAAGAAACTCTGTATCTCAAACACTTTCTTAGGATACTCCCAGGAATCTACTCTTCTCACCTTCTCTGGGTCTACTGCAACTCCTGCCTCTGAGATGATATGACCCAGGAAGTGAATTTGGTTCATCCAAAAGTGGCACATTGAGTGCTTTTCATATAGCTGATTCTCTCTGAGTGTACTCAATACGATCTTAAGAAGGGTGGCATAGTCATGTTGAGTGTGAGAGTACACCAAGATATCGTCCATGAATACTACAACAAAATAATCCAAATATGGATGGAACACATGATTCATCATAGCCATGAAAACTGCCGACGCGTTCGTGAGTCCGAATGGCATAACCAAGTACTCGTACAGACCATATCTGCTACGAAAAACTATAAGCGGTATATCTGATGGTCTCACGCGTAGGTGATTATATCTGGATCTCAAGTCAATCTTCAATAACAATTGTTCTCCACGAAGTTGATCAAATAGATCATCAATCCTCGGCAGAGGATATCGGTTCTTGACCGTCAACTGGTTCAGCTTCCGATAATACACACAGAGTCTGAGGGTACTGTCTGCCTTCTTCGAAAAGAGGACTAGCGAACCCCAAGGAGAAGTACTAGGTCGGATGAAACCATTTTCCTATAACTCTTCTAACTGCATCTTGAGATCTTGCAACTCTGATGTAGCTATCCTATAAGGAGGAATGGACACTGGTGTTTCCTCTGGCACAAGATCAATAGAGAAAAACACCTCACGCTCCGAAGGTAGACCAGAAAAGTCATCCGGGAAGACAACCTTGTAAAGATCAACCACTGGAGTAAAATCCTTCTGACAAGTCCCCTGATCATCTAGATATAAACTGGCAATTTGGGCTGTGACTCCACCTCACCCACGATTCTCTGGTCCAGCTCGACTCGCCTGGACATCCCATTGACCCTTGTTTTGAATCTCTCCGCCCTCTGGTGATGTGAAAATCACCCTGCGACGATAGAAATCTACAAAGGCTCGGAAGGGAACCAACCGGTCCATCCCGAAATGACATCATAACTCATCATCTCTAAGACATAAAGGTCCCATAGAAAGTGACACCCTACAACCGCGAGGGGGAACTCCTTGCACTGACGCACACTTGACGTTCTCATTCCCAATGGAGTGTCTAGAATCATACCATTAGATGAATATGAAACACAGAGCTCGATGCTCTCCAAAATGGGTATAGATATGAAACTATGTGAAGGAACCAAATCGAAAACTACTGAAGACAAGATAGAAGCTACTAGAATAGTACCTCTGATAGTAGAAGGTTCGGGATCCTGCTCCTCCTGGGGTTGTTGCACTGCATATGCCTGCCCAGTGTCGCGGCCCTACGACACAGCCTGGCTACCCTGAGCTATCCCGCCCTGTTGCCTCTAAGATACTGGTGTCTACCTACCATGTCCATGACCACCATCTCTGCCTGCACGCCTTGACACATTCCAGTTCCCCGACTGGTAAGAAGCTACTAGTCCTGCTCTCGCACGCGGAGTCTGCACAGAACCCCTCTCACTAGACACTGGTAGAAATGCCCTGAAAAATCACTGCCAATGTCCCATCTTTACCCATGCTCAGCACTCCACTGGGTCACGTGAACACTGAGGTCTCTTGTTCCCCTCTCTACCACACTGGTAGCACATGATCGGGCCACCTGAAGCAACTTACTAGATAGTACATCCACCATGAGAGAAAGTCATCTATCTTTTCCTCTTTCTAGAAGAAATTGTTCCAGAAACTGGTGCTAAACCACCCTGTCCTGCACTACTATCTTCCTGAAGATTCCTCTCTGTAATCAGCGTCTGGTTCAAAATAGCATGTAATGAAGGAAACCTCAAAACATTCACCATTGCTCGGATGTCATATCGAAGACCATCCTCAAAGCATCTGGTTCTCAACGTCTCATCACCCACCAGAACGAGTGAAAAATGTTGAATCTCGGTGAAACGAGTAGAATAATCCATCATCGACATAGCTCCCTACTGTAGATTCATGAATTATCGGGCTCTATCGACTCTCAGCGTCTATGGAAAGAATAAGTCATAGAAGACTGACTAAAAATCTTCCCACGCCATGTCTCTGTGATGCTCTTACTGGGTGGTAATATCCCACCACCTCTTGGCGGAATCACGCAGCATATACATCGCCATCTTGACCCTCCACCATGGAGGTGTCTCAAGATGCTCGAATATAGTCTGCATAGACCCCAACCAAGACTTGGAAGCCTATCATTAGGATTCCCTTAAGAACGTTGGTGGATGCTGCTGCTGGAATATATCAGTCATCTCAGCCATAAATGTGGCAACCTGCGGTGCTCCCTGAATGGTCTGCATGAATCGCACAAAGCCTTCACGGAACTGCGCCTCCACGCCTGTGTCTGGTATAACGGCTGGCGCCGCATCTGGCTCTGCTAGAGGATCCACTGGTAGCCCATGTCCCCCCATCTCTGGATTATAGTCTTTTTCTCTCTCCTGGCGACAAACGCGTGTTCGTCTTTGCAACATGACTCTACAAGGTCAAACACACACCTTAGATCCACATTATAAAAGACTGAAAACGAAGGGACCAAAAAGGGAACAGGAGGAAGAAGGAATTTCATGATTCTCAAAACAACACTACACAGCGTGTATACTGACTACACAGTATGTACCTGACTTCTCTTCCCATGCTCGGGTCCTTCTACATGGCTAAGCCACACGTCTTCTATTGAACAAAACTACACGGTGTGTATATAATCTACACGGTGTGTATGCTGTAAATTTCTAACTACCCGTGTCATTTGTGACACTGCAGACTACTCAGCTTGATACTAAACAGTGTGTTACACCCGCACACGGTGTGTACACCAGCCCATTTCCCTAGCCACACAGCTAACACTACACTGTCTATCCTCAGACAAGACTACACGACGTGTCCCATAGGTACACTGCGTGTACAAGACAAGATCTACCGACCTGTGTTGTTAGTTAGATGGCCAGATAAATGGCTCAAACTACACTGAGTGTTCCATATACACATGGCATGTACATGAAAGGATTATCTCGACCCGTGATGTTAGTTACAAACCCAGGTCCATTGTTCACACTACACGACATGTTCTTCATTGACACGATGTGTTCAAGAAAAGATTACATCAGCCCGTGTTTGTTAGTTACACGATCGGGTCTCTGGGTCAACACTACACGACATGTACATCAGGTACACGACGTGTTTTACGCTAGCCTTTTCTTACCCCGTGTCCCCGCCCACACGGTCCATGACACAGGAAGATACTACAAGGCATGTACTTAGGGTACATGGCATGTACTCATAAATTTTCTTTTCATCCCAAACAGAAGAACATACACTTCGTGTTCAAATAACTACACGACATGTATACTGGGTTTTCTAGATAGTATGCTTGAGAAACTTATCTGGAACCCATAAAATACCGAAAACAACACCTACGTTCCAAATTCCGATCTGTGAGGGCCCATACTCCCCGCGAATCAAATTTTGGCATATTATTTTTGTTATAATAAAACAAAAAGTCAATTATCCTCCAAATTCTGGTAAATGGTTCCCCATACTCTGCAAAAACAATATTTTGGCGTCCATTGTATAAACTGGCTCACAAAAAAATACCCTATCACATAGCAGGTATTTATTAATGCATCTTTCACAACATCATGCTTTTTCTAGCACAACAACTATCACAACAACATGCAATTTCTAATGCACATACATTGAATAGAACTATGCATGGCATGTGATTCTTAGAATGTGCCTAAATGATGCATGAGATGGCATACCCTCATCTCATCAGGTTGCAACTAAATAGAACCCATGGATAAAATATAACATCACAATCACAAGTGTGTCACCCAATGGTGGAAATCAATCAACTATAAAATTTTCCAAATCAAAAGAATTACAAAAATATGAGGTAGACTGGCTTTTCCCTATACACGGGTTAGCTACGCCCGGGCACATGTTATTACCAACTACCGTTTCCGTTCTATCCATGACTAAGGCTCTAAATAGTAATTCAAAGAAAAGAACCTTCCTCTAATACCACTTTATAACGTCTTGGATCTAGGTTCCCCGAACCCGGTTCGCCATGTGACCTCAAGCGCATTTCCCCAAATGCTAGAGGCTTCCGACTAGCAGTGAGGTCCCAGGTCTTATAGTGGGGAACCTATGCCCTCATTTTTCAAAGTGTAGCGCAATAGAATAAAATAAAAAGCATGCAACAATAGTGGAATAAATAAACCATTCACATTTAATATTAAGAACTACAGTAAAAGGTAACCAACCAGTTATATAGATATGATTCATCATGTCTCAAGTTCTAAGAAAACAACCAGAACATGTTACATAGAAGTACAATACAATACAGTGTACAATAAAGCAAAAAAAAAACAGCTTGTAGTATCACGAGCCTAAGCCTGGTCCCATGCTCCCCTACTCCACCCCAGCAATCAAGTACCCTTATAGAGACCATTTCCCTTATCCGCACCTGTAGAAAGGTAATCTGTTTGGGCCGAAAAGCATGACCCAAATAGGGTGTGAGAAATAATCTATGTAGGCACCCACCAAAGGCTCGTGCCCAACTATGTGTAAACATGTAACAATAGTGTGAAAACGTAAAATGCAATAATCTAAGCAGCACTCAAAAAGTAACTAACTTACCAATTATATTACCATTTTATTAATCATTTAATCATTCAATTTAATAACATTCACTGCTCATCAGAGCCAAGCACTCAGGCCTATCAGAATCATGCCCTCAGGCTAGTATAATAAAACCACGCCCAATGGTTTTCCCTTGGGCCTTGACCTCAGGCCAAACTGAAACGAAACCCTCGGGTAATCAAAATCATTCCCTCAAGCATTGCCCTCAGGCTAATAGAACTACACCCTCAGGCTAATAAACTATGCCCTCAGGCTAAATATATCACTGCCCTCGGGCTAAATAAACAATCGGGCCATGCCAAACATATAAACATCCAATTTACAGACAATACCTCTCAAGGAAAAAGTAACGCACAATATAAACATGGCATACCCTCGGGTATCCTAGCCAAACAGCTAAACAGAGGAACTCACCCCCGGGTGGTCCTGGATCCAAGCAACGATCCCAAACAGAAGTTTATTGTCACATTTAATAACCTATACATTTCTAGGTAGTTAAAATAGCTACGACCTTAGCCACATGACACCCCAACATAGGCTCGTAGCTCAACGGTACACAAAATGCACAATAGTTTGAAATTAAACACCAATCCACCTACCATAAAAAACCAAGAACGGTATACCCAAACAACGCCTTCTGAAATTTCCAGGATCATCGTAGATCTGAGGTAAAAGAAATCATATTCAACCTCAAATAACATCCCTTAGAAGAATAATTGGCAAGGACTAGGCAAGGAGAATAAAGCTCTTACCCGTGCAGTTCCAACGTGATCGACGGAAGCGGAAACGGATTCCTGACGCTTGATCGGTTGATCCACAAAGGTTCGGTCGTCCTCTCCCGAGTTCCTGTCCGGTTTTAATCCAATCATGCGAACAGGGTTGGCTACTGCCCATTTTAAGTGAAAAAAAACAAAGTACACGGTGTGTAATTTTGACTACACGTTATGTACTTCTATCATTTAACTGTTCCTCTGGCGGCACCACCAAACTCTTCATCCGTTGACATTAGTACACGACGTGTATTCTTGACTACACGATGTGTACTATCGCCCAGCTGGTGGTTGCTTCCACCGCCTGACTATTTTCCCTCCGACTGACTACACGGTGTGTAAATACCCACTACACAACATGTATTTTTTTTACACCCTTCATCGCCGACATGGCTACACACCCTGTGTACTCATCCCACAAGGCCAAAAGTACACGACGTGTGGAATAGTACATGGCATGCAGTTCCAATATTTTGGATTTTCCCCATTTTCATTATTTTCTCAAAAACATGTAAGAAAAATAGAAAAGAAGAAACCCCTAACTCAAAAATAAGAACTGGGTTCTTATAGTATGAACTAGTCATATCACTTTGATGGGGTGGTAGTCCGCACTTCCTCAGATAAAATCATCGTGTTTACCCATAATGGAAACCATAAAGGTATGATATAAATGAAAAATACATAAGAATAAAGAAAACATAAACATAATATATATCATACATAAATATAGTTCCTTCATAATGGCCACCATAATAGGTGGTAGGAGAAGATCGAACAAGAATCATTTCGTGAGGTAGTAATTCACCATCCATAGAAACAATATGTTCTTTACCCATTAGACGGAGGTGTGTATAAGTGTAGTTAGAATCATTCTCATAAAAAACCTAGTATATTGAGGATACTAGTTATTTAATGAATGAAAGGAATGAAAATAAATTAGGAGTCAGGAGAAGTAAAATAAAATAAAAGAACTTAAGAGAAGACGTTAACTTTAAATCGGGTAACTCCCTTTGGATTGAACTGAGAGTATTTCATGATGTGTCATTTGACTATGTTAAGGTTTCTATGTGGAATATATGGATGTAGGGAGATTATTTAGATAGAGGTTGGATAATCCAATGGGATTTAGAGGTGTGAGTAATGGTTTAGAGGTGATGGATTTTTATAAGGGAGAGGTGGGGCTCTTTAGGAATGTTTGAAAATATTATTTTATTATATAATGATATTATGTCTCTAAAGATCCAAATCTCATTAAAGTATAATATAAGAAGACTCATGTTCGAAATGAAATCATCCAATAATAATAGGAAATGTTTTGGATATTTTTTTAATTTTTATAATCTTATTTATTTAAATCATTCATTAATGTGGTAACCAATGCATCCTTATTGGGTCCTAAACAATATTATTTATTTGATATCTGGAAATTATAAAAAATACCATAATGTTGGAAATCGTTTTAGTTTTCAAAAAAATATTTATGGTCGAATAGATAACTTATATAAATGCTTGTAAAAAATGATTTAAAAAATGATATATGTTTAAGTCATTTTTGTCTTTACTTTAAATTAATAAATATAAAGTGTCATTATCACTCTTAAGTGGCTCCATGGGGTCCCAAAATTGACCAATGGATTCCCAAGGTCTGAAATGTATAAACCAATAGGATTTGACACATGTTAGAGTAATTTAATATTATTATAATATTATTTTTCCTTGAATTGCCCTATTTTCCTTTAACTGCGGTAAATAAAAGTCAAAAGTTACTATTGACCAAAAAATATTTTCATCTTATTGAACCAAAATTATATTCTAATAACAAACATGTAGGTTGTATTTTTTAAATTCATTTAATTGAATTGGTAAAATTTCATTTAAACGAAAAAATCGGTTTTTTAATTACTACTAAGTGTTTTCACTATTTATAAAAAATTGATATTTTTCAGAAAAATACCAAAATATCATCCTAAGATATATTTGATATTCCTAATTCAATAATGACTTCTATTTTAACAAATTCAAAACATATAAGTTGCCTTAATTAATTTAAAATTAATTCACATTGTCAAAATAAAAAGAATGTTTTTTAGAAATAATAACTATCAAAAGATTGACAGTTGTTTATGTCCAATTTAAATGTGATGTTATTTCAAATGACAAAAATTGGATTAAATGGTAAAAATATAATCGAATTACACTTTATAACTAACTAAAAATACAATATATCCATATAATAAATTAGTTTAAAAGGTGGATTTGAATTAAAATACAGTATGTTTCACTATTCATTAAAATGGGTTTTATTAGAAAAATACCAAAAAAAATACCAAAATTAAATTTAAATGTCCCAATTGAAAAGAAGAATTATATTTTGTCAAATATAACATATAAAATTGACCAAAAATATATTTAAAGAGGGTTAACCATCAAAAGGTGGTAAATCAGCTTATTAAGGAATATTAGAGTATTTGTACTTAAAATTGGATTCATTCACATTTTAAGCCTCTAACCTTTGTTGGATAAATTTAATAACCATTAACAAACAAGTATAATCATATTTTAGTAAGTTCTTCTCATTCCTGCTTAATACAATAGCTAGCCATTAACTACCATTTAAAATAATATTATATTATTATTTTTCGGTATTACCCAATGTTGTGTGCAACATAAGATTTCAAAGAAACCTATTGTTGCTTATTAGGTATTCCATAGAACATAACATCCCCTTTAAAGTAAAATTAATATTTAACTCAAAAATATTAATAAATATGAAATTGTCTTATTCATTATTTACCCGATATGTTACATCCTTCCCCCTTTTGAAAATTGCGACCTCACAATTTTTAATCACTTATCAAATAAATTGGGGTATTTGTCTTTTATAGCATTTTCAGATTCCCATGTTGCCTCTTCAACCATATGTTTTGTTCCACGAAACCTTTACTTGATAAATTACCTTATTCTACAACACTTGATGTCTTCGGTCAAGATTCAGGACTAGTTGTTCCTCATAAGAAAGATTCTCTTCCAACTAAACTACCTCTGGACTCAAAACATGAGATAGATCTGGATATATACTTCCTTAACATTGAAACATGTAAAACATTGTTTACCAGAGATAAACTTGGATATAAATCTACTCTGTATGAAACTGATCCAACTTTCTCTAGAATCTCATAGATTCCAATGAACCTAGGACTCATCTTTCTCTTCTTACTAAAACGTATCACACTTTTCCATGGAAAAACTTTGAGAAATACATGATCACCATTATTGAAAGAAAGATCCTTCATCTGGTTATTCGTCTTACTTTTATTTCTACTCTATGTTATTCTCGTGTTCTAATGAATCAACTAAAATATTTCTGCCATCTCTTCTACAAATTGTGGTCCCATAAACTTCTTTCAACTACTTCATCCCAAAGAGATGGAGTTTGACACTGCTTCCCATATAATGCCTCAAATAGATACATATGTATACTAGAATGAAAACTATTATTATAAGAAAATTCAATCAAAGAAATATGTTGGTCCCAACATCTCTGGTAATAAATCGAGCTAGCACATTACATATCTTCCATGGTCTGAATTGTTCATTCTAACTTCCCATCAGATTGATGATGAAAAACTGTACTAAAATTTAATTTCATACCCAACGACTTCTAAAGGACTTTAAAAAAGTTGTATGTAAACCTAGGATCACTATCAGATATAATGAATAGTGGAAATCCATGAAACCTGACCATCTCTTTAACATATAATCGATAATGTTGATCTAGAGATGGAGTATCTCGAATAGGAAGGATGTGAGCAGATTTTGTCAATCGATCAACAATAACCCATATTTCATTGTTACCTCGTGATGTCTTCGGTAATCCCACAATTAAGTCTATGGATATATTATCCCATTTCCACTCTGATACTAGTAAAGGCTGAAGCATCCCTTTTGGTATCCGCCGATCTTCTTTAACTTTCTGACAAGTGAAACTCTTCACTGTAAAGTCATCATTAACTCTTTTCATCCCATCCCACTAGTAATAATCCCGGAGATCTCTGTACATCTTATTATTTCTAAGATGAAGTGAAATTGGAGAACTATGAGCATCACATAATAACTCATTCTTCAAATTTGAATCCTAAGACACGCATAATCTCTTTCCAAACATCAAAACACGGTCTCTATCAATATTAAACTCAGGTATTTTACCCTTCTTAACCAATTATACCTTTTTCAAAAACATTCTGTCATCTTTCTACGCTTTCTTAATTCTATCTGCTATGGACTATTGTATTGAAACCTAAAATGAAATCGAGGAATTTCCTGCACTAACAACTTCCAATCCAAAATTCATCAAATCAAAAATGAAAGGATATTGTTCCAAATGTTGCATGGTTAAGGTAGCATTACTCTTTCGAATCAAATCATTAGCCACTTTATTTTCCTTTCCTGGATGGTAATAAATTGTAAAATCAAAATCCTTGATTAATTCCAGTCATCTCCATTGTCTCATTTTTAATTCATTATGAGTAAATATATAATTCAAACTTTTGGGGTCAGTATATATTTCATATTTTACTCCATACAGATGAATCCTATAAATTTTTAAAGAAAAAACAACAAAATCTAATTAAAAATCATGTGTAGGGTAATTTAACTCATGTGGTTTTAAGTAAAATGAAGCATAAGAAATTACCTGATCATTCTACATAAGGACATAACCAAGTCCTCTCCACGAAGAATCACTGTAGATAACAAACTCACCATTTCCAGAAGGTAGTGCCCAAACTGTAACATTCACCAATCTTCTTTTCAATTATTGAACACAATCATCCCATTCTTTTTTTCAATTAACTTTAACAACTTTTTGAGTTAACTTAGTCATAGAGATAGATAACCATGAAACATTTTCAACAAACTTCGAGTAATAAGCATCCAAACCAAGAAAACTATGGATATGAGTTATATTTTTCGGTCTTATCCATTATTCAACCACTTTTGTTTTAGAAGGACCATCAGTTATGCCATGTTTTGAAACAATTTGACCAAGGAATGAAATTTGTTGTAACCAAAACACACACTTGCTTAATTTTCCATATAGTTTATTTTTTAATGTTTGCAAGACAACCATTAAATGACTTTCATATTCCACATTTCTTTTTGGAATAATACAAAATAACATCAATGAACCCAAACACCATTTATCAGCTGAGTTAAAAAGATTCATGACTACAAAAAGATGTCCAGTTCTGATTCTGGCCATCTAAGAATGCTGATTTAGAAGTTCATTTCCCTATGTATGCCTTCCCAGCATAGCTACTCTGTTTCCTCTATGAAAAACCATTATGAACACGGAAGTATCATAGGAGAACCAACATGGTAATCTGTAAATTCTATATAACTTTAATCTTAACATAAATTAATTTACAGACATTAATTTTACAATACCCTAACTCCTAAAGTTATCTAAACCGACCTATAAAACCAACTATAAGGATCCAGCCTTAAACATTACATATTATTGAATGATCTTAATAATTCACATTGGGGAACTTTTCTGGTGAAGATATTTAGAGAATTAGTCAATAAAATATACATAAAAACTTGAATATTACATGTAGACAGTTCTACTCAATTTCCATTTTTTCATAAAATAAAAACTCTTGAAAAAAACAGTGGTGTCTAGTTCCATGTTTTAGAAAGAATGAAATTTCCTTGATCTCATCCTTGACCCTATTCATCTTTAAGTCCTATGAAAATCATTTCAAAACTTGGGATGAGCATAAAAATCTTAGTAAGGGATACACAAAGAAAGAAAACTGTTAGTTTTTAAAAACAACAAATAAACCATGAATACTTTATCATATTTAATACTTTTCACCTTTATGAATTAGTAAATACTATTAACTGAATTAAAGATCACTGCTTACCCTTTTGTAACCAACATATTACCAGAAAACCCATAGAAAGCACACATATCATATAAAGGTAACTGGGGACATAAACGAACATAAATAGAATAACTATACAGTCAACATCCACACATATCACTAAATGGAATAGGCATATAGTCGACTTATGTACCCAATTCCTTAAAGGTTATAACATAACCACCCATCCTGGTTTATCATGACACCTCCTGTCAATTGGTTTATCATATAACCACCCATCAAATGTCCAAGTACCATTATAAAATCATAACACATAAAATATTTCAAATATAAGCATTTCACTAATAACATTAAATTTCCAATCACAAGAAATCATTTCAAGATATTAAAATAATAAATCCATTTCAAAAACCATTTTCAATACCAAAACACAGAAAAATTGAATAAGGTGTTTCCATTTTTATTTTAAAAAAAACATTAAGTCTTATAGAGGAAGCCAAATAATGATTACGGTGGCGGAGAGTTCATTGTCACTGAAAACGTTAAAATCATTCCTTTTGTAATTTAGTAAAATGATACATAGAAAAAAGAATCTCTTTGAATGTAATTAAAAGTCAAATGGGTTTATACACTGAATAAAACAAATTCATTTATAAATCAAAATATGCCTCAATGAAAGAAGATTGTGACGAAGTACCTTACCTCATGTCCGACTTTACCCGTTCATTCTTTAATTTCATAAATAATTAACATAAGATAATTTCTAATTTCTTAAGAACCTTTTTTAGTTATATTATTCTTTTTATATTACTTATTACCTTTCTATAACAATTAGTTAATTTTTTGTGTTCATATCTGACATTTTGTCGTTGTTCGGAACTTGAGTCAAAAATGAACTTGTAATAATTATAAATTGTCCATGTGGTTGAAATTAAATTATCTCCATAATGATATTCATGATTTAGATATCATATATATTATATATATCCATTATATATATGTACTTATAATTGTATATAACATTTAGAGATAAGAAATTAAATTCACTATTCATAGAGATGGTAAGTCATACGTACCCATTAACGCAACTTTCATTTCTATTTCATATTTTAATGGAATGAATGAATAATGATATAGAGGTATATTATAATTACAGTATAATATCATATATAATTTAATTAACTCCATCCTTTATACATCACATGTATGGAACGAATGAGTCGTATCACTTTGAGTGGGCGGTAGTCCACACTTCCTCAAATGAAATTATAGTGTTTACCCATAATGGAAACCATAAAGGTATACTCTAAATGAAAAATACAGAAGCATAAAGAAAATGTAACCATAATATATATCACATATAAATACAATTCCATCATAATGGCCACCCTAAGTGGTGGTACGATAAGATAGAACAATCATCGTTTCGTGAGGCAGAAGTTCATTGTCCAAAGGAATAATATGTTTGTTGCCCATTAGACAGAGGTGTGTGTAATTTTTGTTCGAATAAATATCATAAAAATATTATAGTATATTGAGGATAATTATTTTGTTATAATGGAAAATAATAAAAAGAGTTTATGGGGTTGGAGAAGTACAATAATAAAAATGAACTTAAGAGAAAATGTAACCTTCAGATCGCGTAACTCCCATTGGTTTGAACCAAATGGATTTCTTGAAGTGTCTTCTGTCTAAATTAAGACATATAAGTGGATTAGAGGGATGCAAGGATCTTATTTAGGCAGAGTTTGGATGATCCAATGGGTTTTAGAGTTGTGAGTAATGGGTTAGAGGTGATGGCTTTTTAAAAGGGGTAGGGGGGGCTCTTTATGAAAGTTTTAAAATATTATTTTATTATATAATTATTGTTGGTTTCTAAAAATCCAAAACTCATTAAAGTAAAAGATAAGATGAATCATGTTCTAAATAAAATCATCCATCAATAATTGGACAGGTTTTGGGTAATGTTTTAATTTATATAATCTTATTTATTTAATTCATCCATTGATGTGGTAAACACTACATGATTATTGTGTCATAAATAATAACATTTAGTTGATGTCTAAAATTTATAAAAAAATTCCATGATGTAGTTAATAATTTTATCTTTAAAATGAATATTTATAGTAGAATCGATAACTTATATAACCCCATATAAAATATTATTTAGTAGAAGATATATTTTTTAGTCATTTTTGTCATAACTTTAAATTAATTATTATAAATTGTCATTATCACTTTTAAGTGGCTCCATGAGGTCCCAAAATCGACCCATGGATTCCCATGGTTAGAAATGTATCAAACAATTAGATTAATACACACGTTACAGTAATTTCATATTATTAGAATATTATTTTTACCTTGAATTACCCTATTTACCTTTAACCTTGTTAAATAAAAGTTAAAAGTTACTATTCACCAATAACTGCTTTCTTCTTATTGAACCAAATTTTAATTATTGATAACAATCATGTATGTCATATTTTCGAAATTCAATTATTTGAATCGGTAAAATTTCATTTAAATGAAAATGTCGGTTTTTAACTACTACTCATTGTTTTCACTATTCATCAAAAAGTGATGTTTTTCAGAAAAATACCAAAAAATCAGCCTAATCAATATTTGATATTCTGAATTCAAAATTTTTGTTTATTTTTTAAAATTTAAAACATATAAGTTTCATTAATTAATTTATACATAATTCTCATTGTCAAAACAAAAAATGAGTTTTAAAGAAATAATAACTATCAAAATATTGACTGTTGTTTATGTCCAATTTCAAAGTGCATTCAATTTCAATGACCAACATTGGATTAAATTATAAAAAATATAATCTAATTAAACAATAAAACCAATTACAAAGATAATATGTCCATACAAATAAATTAGATAAAAAAGGCAGTTTTGAATTAAAATACAGTATTTTTCAATATTCATTAAAAATGAATTTTAGCAGAAAAATACCAAAACTTTTCCAAACATAAATTGTTGATGTCCTGATTCTAAAGAATAATTCAATATTATCAAATAATACATAGAATAGTGACCAAAAACTATAATTAAAGAGGGTTGGACATCAAAAGGTGGTAAAACCACATTTTGAAGAATATTAGACTATTTGTGCGTAAAATTGGATTCATTCACATTTAAAGCTTCTAACTTTTATTGGATAAATGTAAAACCATTTAACAAATATGTATAATCATATTGTAGTTTGTTCTATTCATTCCCACCAATACCATGGCTAGGTGCTAACTACCATTTAAAATAATATTATATGATTATTTTTTAGTATGACCCAACATTTTGTGAAACGTAAGATTATAAAAAATCTATTGTTGCGTATCGGGTACACCATCAAAAATAGAATCCCCTTCAAAATAAAATTTTTATTTAATTCAAAAATATTAATAAATATGAAAATTTCTTATTCATTATTTACCTAGGATGTTACAGCTTACCTCATAAATGAATCCACCATAACTCAATAATTTGTGTATTTAGTTTATGCCATAAATTACTATATTTTCTTATTTACCAAGAATACAACAATTTCACAAAAATCCAAAAATTTAACCCTAACCATTTTTCAATATTTAGAATTCAAAAATTAACTCCATTTTATGAATATAATTTTCTATATCTGGGAAATTTTTTTTTTAATAAAATCATTATTTAATAAAAAAGAACTGATTTTATCATTATAACTTGTTTTATAACACTTCAAAAAATTATTTACAGTGTCACAATATTATCTTATAATCATAAGAAAAAAAAATTAATTTCTGAATATATTTTATAAAAATAAATTTTCTTCCAACTAATTTTATTAATTGTAAACTGGTAAATATATATTTATGTTTTATAAAAACACCAACAATTATTTTATTATTTATAAAACATTTAACTACATATACTATGATAAAATTTTATCATATTCACATTCATAATATGGATACATAATTTTTATAACTTAACAGGTGAGATTATGATTCTATTTTCTTGTTTACTATTCATATGATTCATATTTCTAAAGGTCAAGTAATTATTCCATCGGTATAGGTTTCTTAGTTTCTGAAAAATCCACTTATTTCAGTCATTCATCATTTCAAATTTATGTAATGTTTTCCCTATTTAATTTTATTTTGTTCATACAATATGAATTATTTATTAGAAGGGGAATTTTTTTTGAAATAATTATTAGTCATTACATTATTTTCCCTTTATAAAATTTATCTCTCGATATGTATTTTTAAAAATAATGGGGGAAACATGCGAGGGAAATTATCCTTAATTTCTTGCTATGGTTCCCATGTGTCCTCTTCTTAATTATGGTTCTACCATAGTAAATTGAATAGATGAGTGGTCTTTTTGCATATAACTTTTCTCTATAGTCCAATATCATCATTGGCTCCTCCTCATTAGAGAGATCAATTTCCAACTCAACCACCTTTCAATTCACTACATGGTGGGATATGTTATCTACTTCCTCTAGGGAGATACATGGAATACATCATATTCTCGAGACATTATAAGTTTAAGTACTAGATGAAATAACACAGATCCAACATGATCTATAAAATTGATGGGGTTGATGTACCTGGGAATAAACATTCCATTCATGAAAAATCCAATAATCCTCTTCCATGGAGATATGTGGTGGAATACCATGTCTCCAACATTAAACTCTAGGTTCCATTTATGATTAGATGAATAGATATTCTATCAACATTAGGGTTCCTTTATTTGTTGATGAATGGTTTTTATCATTTCCATCATTTCTTTGACCATTTCAGGTCTTAACTGATTATGTTCACCAACTTCATTCTATCAAGCTATTATTCAACATCTTTTCCAATAAAGGGATTCATATGGATCCATTTGGATGTTATATTGGAAACTATTGTCGTAGGAGAACACAACTAGATGTATAGGTTTGTCTCATACTTATTCAAAGTCCACAGAAAACTCTTTAAACATATCTTTTAGTTTCTAAGTAGTAATCTCATATATTTCATCAGTTTGAGGTTGATATACCATAATGATGTCCTACTTAGTGTTCAAAACAAATTAGAGACATTTCCAGAACATGGTGGTGTATCTTGGATCTGAATCAGATATAATCGATTGTGGTACTCCATACATCATTACCACTTATCTAATGTATATCCATGAAATATGATCTAGTGATAAGTCTTATTGAATTAAGATATAGTGTTTTTTCTTTTTTAGATGACCCAAAATAACCCATATATCATTATTCCATCGGGATGTCTTTGGAAGTCCAGTAAAAATTTCCATGGTAATTTTCTCCCACATCCATGTTAGTATGGATAATTATTACATCATCGCTTTAGAATTTTTCATTTCAAACTTTACTTTCTAACATACCAAACACTATGATTTATATTTAGCAATCACTTTCTTCCTATTTTCCCTCCAATAGTTCTCTTAGAGATCTCAATACATGTTTGGGCTCCCCATGTGAATAGAGATGTTTTATCTACAAGAAAAATTGAGAATATACTTCTTTATCTTTGGAATGAATGGTACACATAATCATGACCCAAATGTTAAGGCTCCATCCTAATAAATTTTGAACATTAAGGGTTTCCCCTTTTTTTCAGATTCCTCATTTTTCTGAGTTTTCTCATCATTTCTTTGAGAATCTATTATTTTCTCAATAGGGGGCAGTTGATCGATAGTTCTATTAAAGAATAATGATGTCCTCTCTTTAATTATTCTCATGTCCATCATTTTAATGTACATAATTATTGAATCATTATTAATTCTCTCCATTGATAAAGATGGAGGATCATTTCTACATAGGGAATCTAGCACCTTATTTTCATTACAAAGATGATAATGGATTTAAGATGTCACAATACGTGAAGATATCTAAACATATTTTCTATATAATATTAATCTTATTATATGTGAATATATATTTGAGGATCTTATGATTAGTACATATCTCACACATCTCCCCATAGAGATAATTCCATCATATTTTCAATGAAAAGATCATATCTACCAACTCCACATCAATCATGGGATAGTTTTTATAAAACCAATTCAACTTACTTGAGGGTTATGATACCACGTTATCATTTTTTTATTTTTTTTAATCGGAAATCAATTATTATATAAAAAATGTGGATTACATGACTCTAAAATATGGAATCATTTTACAATATTTTTCATGTAAGGGTATAAGATCAGCAGTGAAGTCTTTGAACTAGGTAATATCATGATTTAATCCCATGTTGGCCATTCCATCTGCAACCATGTTCACTTCGTGATAAACAAGAATGATGAAAGAGTTGATATCATTAAGAAAAAAAGTGAAATCCATCCAATGAGTTGTAACATGCCAAGAAATATGAGTTATGCCATTCCAAATTGCTTGCATGGTGGTCATCAAGTCACTTTCAATCCAGAGGTTGTTCTATCCAAGACACTTAGCGAAGGCCATATCATGTATTAAACTCAACATCTTAGATTCAAGAGAGGTGGCAATGCCACAACTACCCATAATGCATCCAATGATCTAACCGAGGTGATTTTTGAAGATAGAGAAACATTACGCGGGACCCAGATTGCCTATGGAGGTGCCATAAATATTAATTTCGGCCTTTCCAGGAAGAGGATCTCTTCAGAAAACCTCCAGAGTGCACCAGGGTTGACTGAAATTACCTTTGATTCGAGGACATTGCAAAATTCCAAAGTCATGAACAGTGTTGTGACAATGTCCCTTTTGCATTGAAGCTGCTTGATGTATGGAATTAAGGATCCTCATATGACCTGCATTTTTATTTGGTGAGTAATTGTTATGAAAACATGGATTCTGATCACATCAAATCACATTATGGAGCTCCAAAAATATAGTTAGTAAAATATTCATTCTTTTTTGAGAGCCTTCCATTTCTACACATTTATTTAGTTGAGTATTTACGAAGTAAAGAATTTACCATATGCAATAAAAATTTTCAAGAATATTTTTCAAAAGAGTAGAAGCTGTAGCACAAGAGAGAAAGCGATGGATAGAATCTTCTCTTTGTTGGTTACGGATTTTTCACTTATAGGAGGGTTTGATTCTAAAATATTTAATGCAAGTCTCTTTGGTAACTCTATTGTGATCAAGTCACCATATGAGACTGAATATTGAATGTTTAATACAATGATTGATGAAATTTTTTCTCCAAATATAATCACTCTCAAAGTTATAAAAATAATGATTGTAGAATTTTTTTTGAATTAAGAATCCAATTGTGATTTGGATTCCATATTAAGAAATCATTTTTTTAGTGAAGAAGTAGTTATCAATGATGTTTAAAATAGTATCAGAAATGAGATCATGTTGATAATTAATAATTTATATAATAGATCAGTTGGTGTTCTAATGGGATTGATCGGGATATATCAAAGAAATTAAGGTCATTCCAGTCAAATTTTCAACCATAATTTCATGGCAGAATCTCCCGAGACCATCCATCTAGAATTATTCATAATATTGTAAAATTATTGTTTGATGGATGAAAAAATGGAGGAGCTCATGAAATTAAAATTTCCCATCTTATATTTACAAATAAATCTGTCTTTGAGGAACGTAATATCTTCTGACATATTGTTAAAAAGGTTCCATGTGAGACGAGATTGTGGGGATTAATTAAATTATTTTATATTTTCTATTATGATAAAACCATTTTCAATGGATTGGAAATAGGTTCACCAGGGGATAGTCACAATCATTTTATATGGAGTATTTCCGATCCAGATGAAGTTCTTTATAGTTGTGTTTATTTTATTTTATTTTTGATAAGACCAGTATTCCATTTGTAAACCATCATGGAGTAGACCATCATGGAGACAATAGTTGATTTGACAAGGTAGGTGCAACTGGCCATAGAAGGAAATTTACCTTCCCAAGATGTGAACTGATTTATAATTTGGTCAAAAATAGGTACAAAATGGATAGACATTGGTCTGCCCCAAAAAAATTGGAAGACCAACATATGTGAAAGGGAGAGTGCCTCCTTTCAGTCCAAGGTTATTAATAATGTTACATTTTCTATTGGGAGGGAAATTCTTCCCAAAGAAGATGTTGTATTTGTTCCAACTAATAGTTTTTGCAGAAACAACTTCATAGTAAGAGAGCATTGTTTTTTGATTAATAATGTTTCTTTTATCATCATCAATAAAAACTATGATATCATCATCATAAAATGGTTTGGTGGGAGTTTTCCCGTTCCTAGAAACATGGATGTGCTTATGCTTATTCTGGTTCCCCAAATGGGTGATCATGCAACTAAGATACTCTTCTGATATCGATAAGAGAATGGAAGAATGGATATCACCTTTCCTGACACATTTAATGCATTTGAAATATCCCTTGGTTGATCCATTGATAAAAATGGAGATAAATTCCGAATTGAAAAGAGTTCAAATTTCATTGATTAATGAGACATTAAAACCAAAACCTTGATGAACCGTGAAGATAAATTTCAAGTAAATGGTGTAAAAATCATTTTTGATGTCATGTTTGATTGCAATGTTACCTCCTCAGTTAGGTTTTTTCAAGTTATTGACACACTCATAGTTATGACAGATTCAATCTTGAATGGATATTCACATGATAAAAGTAAAATGATTTCAAGATACAATTTTTTCTGTGATAGTAGATATTCTATTTGCAATGATTTTAGTGATGATTTTATAAAGAGAGTTAATATAATCAATGGGTCTAAATAGGTGAATCTCATAAGCATTTTCCACTTTCAGGATCAAGGTGAGAAACTAAGAATGAAGATAATGAGGAATCAAAGCTTTGGAAAAAAATTAACAAGATTACAAACATCAACATCAGTCACATCCCAACAATGATGGAAGAACTCATTGTTGAAACCATTAGGACCTGATGCACTGTCAGGATTCAAACTAAAGATAGTGTCTTTGATTTCATGATCCAATATGGTGGAAATAATGAAATATTTTCCCTCATCAGTGATCACCATCAGAATGACCCCAGGAATGAGATCATTGTTGATATCAGAACCATTGAAGAGGGATTCAGAGTAGGAGACTATGTGGTTAGCAATGTCATATTCTTTTTCAGGAAGCTTGTACGCATCATTTAGAAATGTTAGTGGCCTTCAATACTTCCTGATTCTTTTAATAGAGTTATAGAACATGGTATTTCTATCACCATATTATAGACCTTTAACTTTACACTCTTGTTTGATCATATTTCCATTAAAAGCAAGAAAATAGTTATGATTAACCGCAAGATTTATTTAATGAGTTGGATTAGTGTTGAGGTTAGAACTAGTATTATTGTTTTGATGGGAATTTAGTTCTTCCTCAAGAATAATGATTTCATTGTTAATTTTTTTTCTTTGAATCTACATCAACTTTTTAGAGTCTATTTGTGATGTTTAAATTTGTCAGTACATGCAATGGCATCATTGGGGTGTTCCATGGAGGACCAAAAGTTTTCGTTAACATTATTGAAATCTAGATCATAGAACTAAACATTGTTAAATATGAGAGGTATCTAGGGTTTCATGTCTTTAGTGGAGATATTGTCCAAAATAGGGTGACGGTCAGAGTTTAGCTTATGGAGAGTGGAACTTGAGATAGTGTCCCACTTATCTAAAGCATGGACATTTGTGAAAACTCAATCTAACTTAGAGGAAACCACACAATTGTAATGTCTTCTATACCATGTGAATTTTTTACCCGGGAGGTTAATTTCAATGAGATTGATGTCATCAAAATAGGATTTAAATTCTATAGAATATATAGAAGCATGACATGGTCAAATTTTTTTTATCTGTGTTGAAAATGGAATTATGTTCTCCAATGATAACCCAAGGGGAATTAATATTAGTGCCTATATATGAATGGTCATTCCACAAGGTTATCCTTCATTGATATATATTAATAGCCTAATCAAAAAATCCAAATAATTGGGTGCCATCAGTATTAAAATTTCAATAAAAAATATGATCAATGAAATTGAAAATACAGACATTCATTAAGGAATACAATGAAAAGTCCTTATTGATTCAATATTGGAGATATTTTTATTGAATGAGTGAAAGTATAATTATGCTGACATAAATGATAATATTTAGAAGAGAATTATATTTTGGGTTCAGAAATAGAAAATAACATAGGTTGATGTGTGTTAACCATTATTTTTAGATCATAAAATGTGTCAGAGTTAGCAATACCCTAACAATTCCAAAAATTAATCATCATTTTAATTTGAGTTTGGAGTTAGAACTCAATTTTTTATTTTTCCCCGAAACGTTAATTATAGAGGACCTTCTAACATTTTGAGCATTATTATTATTAGTGGTATGCTCATGTTCATTGGTAGATTTATTAGTGGCTATTTGAATTTTTAACCTTAACATTCCCCTTAGTAGGGTTGTTTATGGAGGAATTTAGATCTACAGCCATACAAATCTTATTGCATAGAATCAAAGGACTGTTACTTTGATTAGATTGTGAGTTTACATATTTTTATGGATTATCAGCATTGGATATAGTTTGAGGACTAACAAGAAGTGACTTTTTAGCAGAAGGAATTGGTGTACCTGGATCATTTGGTGATGATGTGTCCTACTGTTGTACCTGAACATCCTGTCGATTGGTACACAAGTTCCCAAATTTTCCAGATGTGGTATTTAGAATATCAATAGAAAAATAGGATGAAATAGTTTTAGAGTTACATGTATATTTTGAGACTATTGAATCCTCTTGTAGGACAGTAAAAGGGATTAGAGGATTTTCATGAGTCTTCTCTACACCACAGACCTCCCTGATAAAACAGGTATTGATAGTGTCCATTTCATGTGGTAAATGCTGCATCTATTCAGTGGAGACACTGTTATCCTACATTTGCATATTCTCTTGTACCGAGTGTGTCTTCCCCTTAACAGATAGTATGAATTCTAGGATCTTTTTGACAAATTCATTAACCTTAGTAGTGATGTCATGAGCTATTGTATGAACAACCCTAAGTCTAGAAGATGATATAGTGGTATCTTTACATTTATAGTTATGAACCAAAATGGTGTGATCAAATGGAAAATAATCATAGTAATTAGATTTAATTTTGATCTCATTCTTCATCCCTAGAGTAGTAGTTCCTTTTAAAGAGGGTGGTTCCTGGAACTATCCAGTACCCAAAGCTTTGTAAGTGTTTGTATCCACATTTTTCATAGAGTTTAAGCCAGGGAAATTCGCTATGTTGAAATCTGAATTGCATGTGATGCCTGAATTGCATTGTTATTGTTCATTTAGAGGTGTTATATCCCTAATGTCTGGTGTATGTATAGCATTACTGGAAAACATATCACCCAAAATCTATTCAGGTTGATAGGTACAAAGGTTTACTTTCTCAGGTTCATAATTAGAAAACATAATAGTATCTAAAACCATATTCTTTATATATTCTAAAAGTCATTGTTCTTTGTTAGAGTTGACTTCCGATTCCGAAACATCTTCCCATATTACACCTGAATTATCCTCTATGTGAACCAAGTTATATGATGTTTTCACCCATAATTTATATTTCTATTTTTTAGGTTCCGGTATATCTAACATGGGATATTTATATTTCCTATTTCTCTTTATTTCATTCCATTCATTTTCAATTGGCCGATTTACTTTCTTTGTAACCAACCTAAAATTAGATATTTTGTGACCATTGATAATTCAATGTTCATCAGTAAATGGCCTAATAAATTATTTGAATAATCATTGTACACAAAAAATATTTCAACACTTTTCAGTAGAGTGTGAGCACTAATGTAGTGATAAGCCTCTTTTCAACTTTTTGAAGCAGTATTCACATTCACTAGTCTAGAAAATCATTCCTCTCTTCCAAGTATATTTGGTTTTTGGGGTTTATTATATGATATTTTCTTCACAAATAATTTTCAAAATGATGATTGAACAAGGAAACTATATATCACTATTACAGATGTTGGTGTGGGTCAATCATCGATTCCCTTTGGAAGGCTCTATAGGTATTCCTTTACTAGTGATAATATTCTGTACGAATGATACTTCCTCTTCTATAACATATATTTATTGTACATTGTATAGATTTTCTCCCTTGACAATGTCTTTAGAACAGTATTCAAATTATCTGGATGCCCCTCCTCACTCTTATAGTATATTAGAATATCATCAATAAAGACTACCCCAAATTTGTCGAGGTAATACCAAAATACTATATTCATTAAATAAATGAAATTTTATAGTGAATTATTGAGTCTAAAAGGAATCAAAATGAGATCATAGTGTCCATACCTCATTCGAAAGGCAGTCTTGGGAACGCATTCTTTCCTCACGTTGAATTAGTGATATACTGACCAAAGTTCCACCTTAGAAATATAATCACCCTATAGTTTATTAAACAATTTATATATCAATAGTAGGGGACGATTAAAATTTATTTTTATTTTCATGACCTCACGATAATTAATGTAGAAAAACATTGACCCATCCTTCTTCTTGAAGGAGAGTAATGGGACACCCCATGGAGAAGCACTCGTGTGTAAAAAACCCTTGTGCAGATTCTCCTGTACCTTATTATTTAGTCTCTCCAAATTGATGGTGTCCATTCTATTTTGTGTGTTTTATATAGGTAGAGGTCAAATAATATGTTCAATTGATAACTCAACCTATAGTTTAGGTGGATGTAAATACAATTTTTGTGGGAACACATATGCATAGTCCCTCATAATGGGCATGTTTTTTAGCACAATTTACTCATTTGTCTCAATAATTTGATCTAGAAATCCTTTCTCATAATTCAGTAATGTAAATAATTGATAAAATGATTCCAATAGAGATTCAGCACACTATTTACACTTTTATATAATTTTAGGTTACCTTGAAATTTGAAGACTGATCTCCCTTTCCCAAAATTTTATGATGGGATTTTATTACGATATCTAATCCATGCCCAATAAAGCATCAAAATACACCAAATTAATTAAGATGATATTTTTTCTGTGGGTTGGTAAACAAATATTAACTAGGGATGGTTTATATAAATTGGATGAAATAATTTCCCCATTTCATATTCTCATAGATAACTCAACCTCCATATTTTTTGGTGGTGCTTGAATTGTTCTACTAAACTTGCGTGATATGAAAGAATATATAGTACGAGAATCAAATAGATTGTTCGATTCTCCTGAATTAATCATTAGTGTACCTATTATCACAACATTATTAGGCTCTAACTCATTAGTATTGAAAACATATGACCTTTTTTACTACCTTGGAGGTTATTTTTGTGGATTTCCTCTAAAAACCCTTTGCTTAAGGGAATGGATCAAATACTTCCCATGTACCTTGCATTTTTAACACTACAAAACATGATTAGTTTTGATCTGAACCATTTTTTATTCTACTATATTAATGGGATTCTTAATATCCCTTAAGAAACTATTATTGATATTCCCCATTCGTCAACATTTTAAGCATCTTAAAATTCCTTTTAGTTAGTTCCTAGGATTCTTCATCACACAATCTTGACTTGGGGGATGTTTGGTTTTCATTACATTATGGGATTTATCTATTAATAAAAAAATATTAAACTTATTTTTCCTATTTTTATCTTCTATCCAAGGAGGCCACTGAGAGCCTCCAATATCCATTTCAACCTTAAGGGAACAACAGATAATGTCCTCATACCTGTAAAAATCTTAGATCACATTTGTTTTTTGTAGACTCAGTTTTAGTCCACTAAATAATATAATTTCCTTTATGTTTTTGTTCATGATAAATTATGAGACACATCATGAAATCCTTTTCATTTTTTCATTATAATCCCCAACATACTCTTATTAATTTTTCCTTAGACTAAGGAACTCCCTTTCCATCTTAAGGAAGAGGGTTAGGGGATAATATTTTTTGAAAAATAGATTTTGGAAATCATCACATTACATGCATTCTATTTTCTCCTTGGACATTGTGTTCTTTCCCAGTGTTGACCATTGATTGTATCCCCATCAAAATGATATATTTAAACCACAACCTTCACTTATTCTATACACTGGATGATAGAAAACATCTTCTTAAGAGAGTTAATCGATTTCTCTACAATGATAGGATCAGAAGCTCCAAAAAATATGGAAGGCCTTTTAAAAAAAGGATTCGACCAAAAAAATTCTATTTCAAAGGAGAATTAATTGTTTTAAATAGATCTATGTTATTATTAATTTCCTGATCTAGTTAATCAAGTAATGTCATGATGTTTTAAACACTCGTTCCCATAATATTTAGAATATCATTTGGGAAATCATCACATTTCATATCAAATTGATTTTTTAATGGGTTTTTCTATTTATAGCAATTGACTAAGATAAATAAATTTTTATTAGTGGGATTTAATAATTATCTTCTAAGCATAATCAAAGAAATTATTGAACCTAGAAGGATAAACATGAAAATTAAAATTATATCCAATATTGTGAATCCATATGTTTCAATATAGGTTTTCCATGATGATATAATAATCCTTAGGGTTCTCAATAAATATCTTGAGTACAAATATCCAAATAAAATAGACTATTATCTGATACCAACTATAGAGAACCTACACATTTCACATATTATTACATGATTTTAAGCATAACTTGACCTCAAAATACAAAAACAGATCCAAAAGTAAGTTGTCTTTTGATGAATAGATACATTATTAGAAAGAATAAGTAAATAATAATAAGTTGTTAAGTCTAAGTAAAGATCTCATGTATTCATGTATGTTTTTACATCTACAAAGGATAATCGGGGGAATACATGAACAAAGGGATGAACATAAAATCCCAAAAAGGGAATAAAAATACAACTAAATTATAACACCTGGGTTAAAAAGGTGTAATATGATGTTATATAAATGAATAAAACATGATTAAACATAAGTAATCATAACATGTATAACCTGGGATCACCTAATCCTGCTATCACAGGAATGTGGTCAAAACAAACAACTTGACATAAGAATGAGTCAAGTCTAACTGTTAAGTCCATTGCATGTGGTCGAAAATGTCCCATAAAGGATTCGTGGTAAATCCCTATTCCAACATGATTTATCATGAGACTATACATTACCTAATTAATTGGAGCACTATTTGGCATCACCCATCATAAAATTTTCAGGAATATGTGTGACCAATGAAGAATGAATCATAATGGTTATCCATAGAAATAATTGGGTATCATAATCATTTTATAAGGAATAAGAAAGGGAATATCATAATAGTGTCAATTAAAAATGTATTTAAATCAGACATGGAAATTAATAAGTAAAAATAGGTATATATCATGATAATTTATGACAAATTGAATTGAAAACAAGTAAAAGAGTTTTTAAGAGACATTATAAATGAATCTTTTTAGTGCGGCTTAAGGAAAATAATATAGAGAATTTATAGCGCAAAAAGAATATATATTTTCATAAAACCAGAAGTGAACCATTTCAGTTTTTCCTGATAAAATGAGTTATTTCAGTAAAATATTGGTTTCTTAAGAGTATTATAGAGTAGAAATAAAAATGGATAAGAAATCGAAAAGTTCCCTTTAATCGAGCTTGCTTAACATGATGATTTGAGAAGGGAGCCTTTAAAATCATGTATTTACCCAAAAAAGAAGTATTTACTTATCTAGATACCTAATTTTGGAACATATAATTAGAATTTATAAAAATTATCTAAAACTAAATAATAGTTAAATTGGGGTAAGGAGATATAAAACACCTCCTAAAGGAAAAAATAGAGGTTCGGAATGAATCCCTTTCCATATGTCCAAAAGTTCTATTCACTTGATATTAATATCCCTGATAATCTAAAAAAATCAATTTAATAATTAAAAATGTAAATTTTATACATTTTTTTGATTTATTATAACTATATTAAGTTTATTTATAGCCTATTGATCAGTTATAATATACACCTTTATCATTCGAGAGTGTTTATTTCCTTATTTTTCATGATCATATTACTTGTATACATGTATAGACATTTTTGTAAAATTGGAATCATTTTATAGAATTGAAATTATATGTTATTTATGAACCTAGCTAATATTAAATTGTATTTTATTTCTTTTTTTCATATTTTATGATACTTCATTAGAAAATACATTAATGCTAACCATTTAGATTGTTTTGGTTTTTTTAAATCATCACGATCTAGTTTTGTTTTAAAAATTATTATTATGTATAAACACTGGTTGAGGAACACTAAATAATATTTCATACATATATTATAATATGGTTTAACTGTAATTATTTTTATAACCATCCTTTATTCAGTTAGTGTAAATTGATAAATCATCATCTTTGAATTCAATAAATCAACACATCCCTAACAATGATTTCATTTTTAGAACAAAAAGAGAGGAGAAGAGATATGATGATGGGTTTTTCCATTAAAATAATAAAATTACAGAATATAAATAATACTTGAGTTATAAAGTCACATGGATAATGGGATGTGAGTAGAGAATAAAAAATAAATTAAATTAAAATTAAATTAGATAACAAATAAAGAGGGTTTACCTCTTGAATTATTCTCCTTGATAACCTCCTTGAGGCACTTGAGATTGGACTTTTATTAAGTCCAAGTGTTCTTGGATGTGGGGGAGAGACACGGGTAGAGTATTGAGATGAATTTGGACAAGTATGAAGGCTTTATAGGTGTGAAGATAAGAGGTGGTGATGGGATATATTTATAGTAGGGGAGAGGGGTGTTTTATTATTATTTAACTCATATGTTGATTATTTAGGCTCAAGACTAATAAAAGTGTGCATTCTTATGACTAAGCACAGTTACTAGTGAATGTGAGTTTGAAAAAATGGCGATTATATCATCCATACATCAACCATGATACAATAATTTATCTATTTAGTTTATACTATAAATTATTGAATTTTACTATTTACTAAAATTTCTACTATTTTAGAGAAATCCCAAAATTTAACCCTAAACATTTTTCGAGGTGTAGAACTTAAAAAATAACACCATTTTATGAAAATAAATTTCTAAATATGAGAAATTGAATTTCTAAATAAAATCATAAACTACTCAGAAAATACTAATTTTAATATTATAACTAATTTTATAAAACATCCAAAAATTAATTAAGGTCTCATAAAATTATCTTATAATAATATGATAAACAATTAATTTAATAATATATTTTATTAAAATATATTTTCTTTTAAATAATTATATTCACCATAAAATTAAAAATAGACATTTATATTTTATAAAAATAACAACACTTAATTTATTATTTTTAAAACTTATAATTATATATACTATGTTAAAATTATATCATATTTTCCATTTGAAGATGGTCAATTTTATTTATACATTCATAGGTGATGTTACTATTATATTATATTTTTTACCATTTATAAGGTCCATATTACTATTCCATATGACATGTTATTAATCTATTAGTATAAGTTCATTTATTTCTAAAACCCCTTTATTTCATTAATTATTCATTTGTAAAGTTTTTTGTGTTTTATTTGTGATTTTATGTGATTTATACTATATAACATAATATTAGGAAGGGAAATTTCAGTGACAGAATTCTAGGTCATCACAATGAAGTGCCTAGGTTCAAATGGATCAATTAGATGTGGAAGGTTGGACTTATGACATCTTTTTTGGAATTCTTACTTTTAAATAAATCTCCATGATTAGTTATTATCTTGGTCAACTAATGTTTATATAACTAACACTTTCCTAAATAATATTGTAAGTAATGGAAAATGAAATAGTGATTTACATGGTTCATCCTTGATGTCAAACACCTTTCCATGATTGGTTATATGCACTGACCATGGATTCTTCTACTACAAACATTAGTGGATACACAACAAAATCTACACCATACATACATGAAATCTCATTATATGATCAATCATCCCACTGGATGGTATTTATAATACATCACATAATTTCCATCTTCCCACTAGTTTTTTCTATCTCACAAAACTCAGCCAATATAGCTTGTCATCATTGCCTTGAATAATCCATCGATGGATCCTTTCGTGAACCTAGAAACATGGGTTTGAATAAACCATGTCTTGAAACACATCAACCATTATATTCTTATTAGTATTCTTTTGAATTCCTTATTTTATCACTTTTGATAATATGATTGTATCATAGGCATTATCCTCTTCATAATTCTTTTTAATCTCCCTCAATACTTGCAAGTGTTCATCTTTCAAGTATAGTATTGGGTTCCCATTATTTATCCATATAATGTTTTATTAGAGTAGTCACAACATTAAAAAATTTTACATATATTTTTTCATATTATTTATCTTTTTATATTCATATAAAAATCCATGAATATTTTGTTTCCATATTGATTTGGAAGATTCTCAAATATTAGAAATAAGTGATATTTTCATATTATAAACTCATTTCATTTATCATTAAATTATTTATTCAAATACTCCTTAAGACAGTGTGATATTTCATAATAAAATATTTTATAATCATAATTGTTTCCATAATAATTGAAAATTTTAATTATTTTAAAATCTCTTACATGTCTATGTATGCATGCATCATGACCAAAAAATACCAATTGAAATTTAAAAAACTCACAATCTCTAGCTTCTCCCTCAGAATTTTTTTTTCAATCTCAGGAGCTTGAATCACAATTATACTAAATGATTGTGATATTTATTCGATGAAAAAAGTATTGTTGTTTCACTATATTTTATCATAATAGTTAGTATAATTTATTCTGAAAATATTAAAATGTGCTTATTGTCAATTACTCGTAATGAAATATATATTATACATAGCTAACTCATATGTATAGTCTAATTGATCATATGAAGATTACAATTAAATCATAAATATATTCAAATAACTTAAATGAAAGGTGTAAAATGACACCAAATCAGGTCCATAATGACTTTTATATAGATTTTATCAATCATACATATATTGAGTTAACTCCTCGATGACAAGTACAACGTCCTAAAGGTCTCATACAAATATTTTCCTTGGGCCCTAATTGACACATGTAGTGTCATAGAACGACACATATTATAATGTAACAATTTCCTGAAATGACTCATATTTAGTCTGAAAAGGAAAATATGTATTCTGGGAATTTGTACATTTTTAATTCAAGAGTATATTCAAATTATTGTCTTTACCCAAACCTTATTATAACACGTTCATTTAATCCTCATGCATTATTGACCACATTATGTTATCCCAAAATATCATACAATGATACATCATTGATGCATACAACCACATCTATACATAGTGTAAAATTAATTTATTTTTAATAACATTATAATTCTTTTCTTCAATTGATAATTTTTCTGTAATCACCCATTTATCCAACATCTCAAAACACTTTTCAATCTACTGTAGACAGAGTTTATTCATTATCACTTGTATTTAAATAAAATAATACGTTGAAAATCCATCCAAATAAGTTCTTGTACTTTGATCATTTCATCTATGTTCTTTAAAAAGAATTAATTATTTCCTTTTACATTTATGGTTGTAGACATCATATTCACTTCAATACTTCTCTGGGACATATTGACATACATTCTTATTTCCAATAAATATAATCTAGAACATTAGGGCTTCAATATCCCACATTTAGTTTATTTACAATAGTTTAAATAATTATAATTCAAATATGAGTGTCTTGAATATTTTTATTCGCCTTCTTCTTTTTCAATAAATATACAAGAAATATAAATGAAGGAATACACATTTTCAAAAAAAATATTGTTTTTAAAAAAGATTAACTACCCTATTTTTTCAGATTTTCATCCTAATAAAACATTGAGTTAAGTCTATAGAACACATTTATTAGTAATTATCCATCAATCATTCTGGTATAATTCTACTTGGGCTACCAAAATTTAGAGAATCATTATGAGTAAAACTAAAAATATATGTTTTCCAAAACTCAATTTTCCATGTGATACCATAAAAAAATTATTAGTTTAGGGACTAAGGTATTCCAATAATATATTCAAGATGGGATACCAAATCATGATTAATATTTTGGGGATATAATAATATTCATATCAATTAAATTTTAACTTCCACTCTTCTTCAACAAATTTAACATAAATTTGAGGTAAATATATGTAACTTCCAATTTTAAATTTATTTTCCATAAACCATAACTAAACCTTAAAAAATTCTATAAAAATAATATAATGGTATATTGTTTTATTTTATAACATTATTCTATCTTTATTTTGAATATTTTTAGATTCTATGGTCATAGAATGAGTGAAAATTTGATAAATTCTCTATTTTTTTCTGCCCAAAGGGTCATTCTTAATCTTTTTTCATCATGTTATATTTTACTATATATTAATTAATGATGGAAACCTATTCAGTATACACTGAAAATAGGATAAGTTAATATGGAATTTTCACAGTATGCTTCCATATTACATTATCAGGGAAGATATTTTGATCTAAACCAAAAATATTTTATCAAAATGTCTCCATATTTATGTGAAATCTTAGTTATTTTCCAATTATTATTATTATATGGAACTATGAAAATTATTTCTATTTTTATCATTCTCTTTGGTTGGAATATAATTATTTAATTATATCAAGAATTCACTTTCAAATAGTATTTCTTCATGTTTGTTTCTCATCTCCTCTTTTTGTCTATGTAACCAATTCATGTTGTTATTTAAAGTGGGAAAAGTCTGGTTTCACCTTCAATGTATGTAGCACCCTTAGTTTCAAGTATGTAACCCTTAATTTATGTATTTTAAATATATAAATTTTTTGGGTGAAGTTTGGGAGGGTTTGGAAATCTTTTTCCATGTTTTTTGGGATTTTCTCTCGGTGAACGGTTTGTGCATGGTCAGTGGAAGCCGTGAAACTACTATAGGATATCATGCATAATATGACAGGTGATGTAGGGATGGTGAACAGATAGGATCATGATTTTCCAAACCCTGTGGCCTCCTAAAAGAAACTGTATAATATGGGGTATTTGTATTTTTCATAGTTAGTGCATAGTTTTCTAACCATTCAAGAAATTTTTTTGAGACTCATCCTTATGGAAGGAGATAGTGCATGGTTTTCCTAAATGTGTGACTTACCATGCACATCTTATAATAAACATCTGAAAAATATGGATCTAGTTCGTATTTGGGTATTAACACCCCTTTTCACTTTTATTTCAACCAAAACATAGTATTTCTCCCTCCAAATGGCTAAGGAAGATTCACCCATCAATTTGAAGCCAATATGGCGGCATTGATTGGTTGGTTGACGCCCAAATATCATGGTAATTCATTATTTATAGTGTATTTCTTGTTTTTTATTAGATCTACATACCCCACTCTCTCATTTTATTAGAAATACATCTGTTGTTGAAAGATCTATGGTAGTTGATGCTAAATTTTCTGAGGTTTTTCTTTTTGATTGATGGGGAAGAGATCCAAGTAAGGTGTTAAGAGACTCAACCTATTTTAATGGTCGTTAAGGGTTTTTTATGTTTTTACCTTTAATCCCAAGAAATGTGGATTCAATAACAACTCATATATTTTGATCATGAATGATTTATTTCAAATTAATTTTTATTGTGTGAAATTTATTAGTGAAATAGTTGTGAAGTGATTATTGGAAGCCTTATTTGGGCATGTTTTATGGTATTGTGTAAATTTGAATTTGTTAGAAAATGTAAATTTGGTAACCAGATTTTAAAATGCTAATTTTATAATGGTTATTTGTATTTGATGCATAGAAAATGGTTTTAAATAGAATATTTGTTTTATTTAAATGGTTTTTTGGAAAAATGGATTTCAAAAAGAGGATAGTATTAATGAATTTGGTTGTGGTTATGGTTTTCAATAAAAGTGTGGATTATTGAATTTATTTAATAGTGTGTAAATGTTTTTATTAGAATGTGATGTGGCTTAAATTGTTATGAACGTGTGGAATGTATAGATATGGGTCATTAAGTACCACCATTAAAGGGTATGAGTTATAGAAGTCAAGTTCCATGTCAAATGTTCTGAGTTATGGAAGTGAAGTTCCACTATAATGGTAACAACAATATTTTGGGTTGGTTTCTGTTGTTGTGTGTGGCTATGTGATATGCAATGGGTAATTTCCAACAAATTAATGAAAAGGTTATAATGTCATGTTGGTTTCATTACTCTGAAACTTGTTTATCTTAGAGAACTTCTTTGACGTGGAATGGCTTCGCTTTGAGATATATTGTTGAGTTGTTTTAAAAGGTTTTATATAAATTATTTTATATAAATGGGATATCATGTTTTTTCCTAGTGTCATGGGTAGGGAAGTCATTTAGTTAAAGCCTGCTGAGTTTAATTACTCAACCCTTCTTGGGAATTTTGGTCCTTCTTCTGATTTTGAAAATTGTGACACAATAAATTGTAAGGTGTCACACATATATAGTGTTTCTTATTGATACTTGGGTTGTTTATGGGGTTTCAGAATGTAGCATGATTTTATATTTGGGTTTATGTAGCTATCATTGAGTTTTTTTGGGTTTTTTTGTCCTCCTCTATGTACTTGGAATTTTTATAGTCTTCCAATGTGGTAATATTTGTAGATATTTTTGTTATAAATGATATTTCTTGAGTTATGTTTCATTGATATCATGCATAACTTTAGTGGTTTATTTGGGTATGTTTGTTTTGGATGGATATTTTATTTTAAATGGGAAAATCACCCACCAATTATTCCCTTGCATTCATTTCTATCCTTTGGCTTCTTGGGGTGTCTCTTAAGTCCAAGTAATGTTCTCCTACAATCATAAGGAAATGAGGAGGGGTGGGGTATTACACGTGGCGTCATTCTTTGTCCTTCCAATTATCATTTTTTTAATTAGTATAAAATTTTTTAGTCATTGCCTAAGAAGTGTTCTTTAGTTCTCTTAGTCTTGGAGTTTATATTCATTTTGGTCAATTCCATATGTCAGGTTTCTAGAAAGGTGTAGGATTGACGGGACATGAAATTTAGAGCATAAACACACATATCTAACCTTTTTACACTAAATTTAAAATTAGTATGTTGTTGGGTACATATGTGTATTGAAGACACTTATAGGCTTTGGTATCTCATTCTCATGGGTTTATACAATAAGACTAGCATGAAAAGAATTATATAATTGACTTCCCACTAAGGGTGAAAATTTCATTTTGTGTAATGATTTATGATTTTCTGAAAAAGTGTTGATTTTTGAAAATTGTTAATGTTGTTTTCAAATGACATATTTTGAAAAGGATGAAAATTATTTTTTTGAAAATGGTATGATTTTCAAAATCTTGTTGTCATTTTAAAAAGTTGTTGAATATAGTATATTTTGAAATTTTGAATAGAAATGTTGTGATAGTTATGATGAAATAGAATTTTAAATTGTTAATTATTCAGTTACAAGAGAGTGAGGATTATGGGGTTTGTTTCCTGTTTATAAAATGTAACCTGGTAGGTATTATAGAAACCAACCAGAAGAATCTGATGAGAATGTGGTTTCACATGAGCCACATGTGAGCCAACAGCTTGTTCAGATTATTTTCCTAACATTTTAGGCTATGAAAATAGGGAATCAAAGTGTTAAATAATTTCATGTGGATCATTTTGTACAATTCCAGAAGCAGAATCAGCCCATAATTCAAGGTGATTCAATACCCAAAAAAAGTAGAGGAGTGGCTGAATATGATAAATCAAAAAATCAATTTCATTAACACACCAGTAGGTATAAAATTAATGTTGGTGAAGCATATGATGAATAAACATAGATAAAAATGGTTGGATATAACAGTTATAATTAATCAGACCATGGTCATTCATGAAATGAATTTTAATAATTATTAAATAAACAATACCATCCTCACAATTTTATAATTAAAATAGAAATTTCCTTATTTAGCATGAATAATGAAAATCGTTCTATCATTGATTATGTGGCTGAAATTATGAATTTATTAAAATTTTCTTCTAAAGTTACTACAAGTGCGTCCTTGATGGCACACAAATTTGAATCAGAGATTGGGTAAGAGATTCAGTCGATGATTTTCATGCTCAGTATAAAATATTATAAAGAGATGGTGGATATAGTGTTAATGAAAAAAGGGACATTTCAGGAGAAATAAGTGGTGGGGGCATGTTGATATCTATGCGAAATGATTGGAGTTATAACAATGGAAGCAAGGAGAAGAGGGACACCAATTTTAAAGGTGGGAGCATAACTTAAAATCATACTGTTGGATTGGTAAATCTTCCTCCAAGTCTCAATAGAATGATAGGATGTTTCTAGTGTATTTCTATTACCCACAAGAAGTGATAATGTAAGAAATTACCTAGAGCATACCATAATTGAAGTCTGATAGGGCATCATCAGTTTAATTATCATATTTCCCAGGAAACTTCTCACGTGTCATAGTTGTCATATTCTTCAACTGGGAGAGTTAATTAGAATATATATCATTAGTATAAAATATCTAGCTATGGAGATACTTGGAAGACCATGACTCATAAGACAATGAAATATCAAGAGGGAAATAAGAAAAAAAGTGTTGTGAGAAATTTTTTTATACATCTCAAAAAGTTATTTTGGATGATCAATATATACCATCAATGGAGTGAGGTATTATTCTTATATATTATACCCATATTCACGATTTATTTGATATAGGTGAATCCAAATTCTTTATTTCATCTCGTGCTGCTGTTTTTCAAGGTTTAAAATTTTAGGTGATTCATTGCATGTTAAATTTTCCAACTCATCATCGTCCAAGAGAGTGTCAAGACTTTATGTGTAAAGCATGTTCTATTTAAATTAATGAATATAATTTGGTATGATATTTATTTATTCATTATATGTATTTCTATGATATAATACTATCATGGATTTGCTGATAAACTTCAAGGCTCTCATCGATTGTTATACAAAAAACAGTCAGTTTTACAACATAAGATGGTACAGAGCATCTATTTTGAGGAGACAAAAATGTATATAAAGGTTCATTGGGTTTTTTGGCCCCATAAATATGAATGATCTCATAAAAGTTGTTATCTATGGCATAGGGACCTTTCTAGTAGATCTATAATATCATTTTTCAGCTGTAGTTGATCAGTTTCCAGATTTCTTTTCTGAAACATTATTGGGTTACCATCTATAAGGGAAGTTAATATAATGATTGATCTCTTTTTGGGGGATAGTCCTATTTGCCTTTAATATTATAGTGTGTAATCAATTTAATTAATGAAATTGAAAGTGGCTATTGAGGAGATAGAATGAAAAGTGTTCATTCATCCTAGCACGTCTTTGTGGGATGCATCAGACTTGATTGTCAAAAAGTTAGATGGAACTTTTTAGTTGTATATGAATTATCATAAGATTAAAACAGTTTTGATAATGAAATGATCCCCAATTCCGCAAATTTATTTACTATTTTATCATTTGATGGGATCTAAGTGGTTCTCTAAGATTGATATGCTCTCTAAATATCACCAATTTCAAGTTTGGAAAGCTGACATTTTGAAGATAGATTTCATAAATAGATATGGCCATTATGAATATGTTTTAATGCCTTTAGGTCTTATGAATTCAGTCGATATCTTTATAGAATTGATGAATCAGATATTTCAGTGACATAAGGATTCTTTTTTTTTTGGTTTGTGAATGGAAAATTGGTTTCTTCACGGACATGGGATGAGTATGAGCCACATGTGGTGAATATATTGGGAATCTTGAGGGATCATCATTTGTATGCCAAATTTTTAGTTTTTTACTCCTGAGTACAAAAGGTCAGTTTCATTGGACATGTAATCTCTGAAGGACATGTTTATGTGGATCCAAAAAAGGTAGAGGTTCTTATCTCTTGGAAACCGCTAAATAATGTCTTCAGGATATGTAATTTCCTTAGTCTTGTTGGTTATTACCAACCCTTTATTAATGAATTTTTATTACAAGATTCACCTATGACAGTTATGAGAAAGTATAATATTTCATTCCAATGAAACGACAAATTTTAGAAGTCTTTATACTAGCTTATTGTTTTCCTTACATCATCTCCAATATTTATCTTTCCAGAATCATCATAAGGGTACATGGTGTATTGTGATGATTCGGGATCAGGGTTGATATTTTTTCTCTTGTAGGGAGACTATGATGTAACTAATGGCTTAAGGGAGTTGTGGTTTCTTGAGAATAATTTCTAAACACTTGATATGGAGTCATCTGTCATAGTACACGAGTTGATGACATGGCATCATTACATATTTGGTGAAAACATTTCTTGTGTTTACGGATCATAGGATATTGAAACATATTTTAACACAGAAGGATTTGAATTTGAAAAAAATAATAAAAATGGAGTACTTAAAAATGATTGAATTTGACATGATGTATACACGAGGTAAAGTAAATATGGTGGAAAATTTATTAAGCAAGATTCTATATGCTTAAATGGATAAATAGGCTTCAAATAAGTTGTAGTTTCTGTCAGTGATAACAGATATAAAAATAGACTTTGATGACCAATGTGATGTTGTGGTTTTCATTCCTGTTTCACTGGTTATTGATTTGGTGAATATGGTTAATTAGGAAAAGACAACTGGTTCATAATGCATTTTTATGTGGAAAAAAACAATGGTAGGTAGACTATATAGGGACAGATAATGTATGGGATTTTAGTGTTGTGGTTCAGAAATTGGATATTCGTAACTATGACTTATCAGGAAAAACTTCTTCATAGTCACCACCAACCAGGATGGGTTTTTTATCATGGAATAAAAATGATGTATAATTCATTGAAAACATAGTTTAGTTAGGTTGGTATGAAGAAGAAGGTGGATGGGTTATTTTGAGATGCTTAATTTTTTCAATTGGATAAGGCAACACATCAGGGACCAACAGATATATAGTATTTTTTACCTATTTTTATGTGAAAATGGCAGAGGATGTCTATGGATTATTTAACAGGTATCCCAAGAATAGTTTAAGTACATGATTAAATATGGATGATAGTGGATCAGCTCACAAGGTTAGGTCATTTTATCCACATTCATAAATTTCATATGTTGGATAAATAATCAAAAATCTATATTCGAGAAGTGGTAAACAGTCATGGAATACCATTTTCAACTGTGTTAGAAATAAATATAAGGTTTAAGTATCATTTTTGGAAATCCTTTCAAATATTCCTTGAGACTCAGTGGACTATGAGTATAGTGTATCATCCTCAGATATAAGTTCAATCCAAATGGTCGATACAAACATTGGAAGACATGTTATAGGATTGGGTAATGTATTGTGTTAGAAAATGTGAATACCATGCACCATTGGTGGATTATTCTTAAAACAACACATACCATGACTCGATATATATATCTCTTTTTGAATAATTTTATGGGTTTCTTTGTCATTCTATAGTTTTTTGGGTGGAAATAGGTGATATATCACTTCTTGGGATTAGCCTTGTTCAATATACAATAGAGAAGATTTAGTTGATATAGAAATAGAAATAGATAAAACATAGTCATCAAAAATCATATGTGTCTCATTGTCGACATCTTCTTCCATTCAAATGAAGTAATCAAGTGTTCATTATGATCACTCCAAGTCTTGTACTTTGATGTTTTGGAATGTAGTGAAAATTATATCATTGATACATTGGAATTTTTTAGATACTTGAACTTATTGGTGAGGTGGAATATGAGTTAGAATTTCCACAATGGTTAAGTGTTGCACATATTGTATATTATATATCTATGTTGACAAAGAATCAGCCTAATCCTGTCCAAGTGATTCTATATGATCACATTTATCTAGATCCAGTTGGTTTGTTGGTGCACATGCCATTGTGGGTTTTAGATAGGATGGAGAATGTCATTCATGGGAAAATAATCAATGTGGTGTTGGTTTTATGGAAACAGGGTCAGATTTACAAAGAAACATGGTAATAGGAGAAGGAAATGATAAATAAATGATTATAACTCTTTCAAGTAAATAATGTTTTTCTACATTCCAAGGATAGAAACTAAAATGGTGGGGAGAATTTAGCACCCCTGATTTCAAGTAGGCAACAGTTCATTTATTTATTTTACGAATATAAAGTGTTTGGGTGATGTTTGGGATGGTTTGGTACCTTCTTCCTGATTTTGGAGATTTTCTCAAGGTTCACGGTTGATGCAAAGTTGGTGGAAACTATATAACTCCTATTAGAAAATATGTACAATGAGACATAGGCTAATGGGAAGGTGCATTTGCAGACGAAGATTTTTTCCAAATCCTAGGTCCACCTAGGAGAAAATATGAAATACAAGGCAATGGATTTTTACATGGTTGGTCCATGGTTTTCTAACCTTGCAATAAAACTATGTGATACTCTTACTAGATCAAGAATTTAGTCCATGACTAGCACACATTATTCTTTTACCGTGTGACAACCCATGAATGGTTTAGAAACAAGATTTAAAAATGTGTATCTAGTTCGAATTTCTTACTATAACATCCCATTCCTCCTATTTTTTGTCCCAAACTCAGGATTCGTCCATCATAAGTGTGAAGGAAGCTTTTCCCAATGATATGGAGCTAATCTGAAGGAGGTTTTTAGTGTATTGATGCCTGTCTATCATGGTAAGTCATCATTTATGGTGGTTTTTAGTGTTTTTCCTTAGATCTTCTTCAACCTATCTATTAGTTTCATAGATAAACATCATATGTGGATAGATATAACATATTTGATTATAAATATTATGAGATTTGGATTTTTTATGATAGGGGAAGAGAACAATGGTAGGTTTTTGGGGAATCAACCCATTTTCATGGGAATTTAAGTGACGTTCTTCTTTTTCACCTTTAATCCAGTGGTAAGTGCCTTCACTCTTGACTCCTATATTTAGAACATTAGGTAATGATTTAATATTATCTTTTTGTGTTAAATTTATTGTTATTTTGTTGGTAAATGATTGTTGGAATCCCTGTTGGGTGAAATTTTGTGGTATTGTACAAATTTGGCTATGTTGGACAAAGGTGAATTTGGTAACATGATTATAAATGGTGATTTTAAAATAGTGATTTTGTTTTGATGCATGGAAAAAGGATTTCAATAAAATATTAGTTTTATTTAAATTATCTTTTAGAAAATCTGTTATCAATACAATATTGGTTTTATTGAATTGGTTTGTGGCAGAATATTTCAATAAAAGTGTGTTTTATTGAATTTATTGAATTGTGTGGGAATGGTTTTATTGGAATGTGATATGTGTTAAATTGTTAAGTGAGTATAGAATTGATAGATATTGGTAGTGATGTACCACCATCAATGGGTTCGTGTTATAGACTTGATGTTCAACCTTAATGGTAACACCAAGATAGTGTTTGGGTGTGTGTGGTTATCTATGGCTATGTGATATGGAATGGGTAATATCCAATTTAATTAATGAAAAAATTATAATGACATTTTTGGTTTCTTTCATTGGAAATTATTTTATTTGAGAAAACTGCTTTGGCAGGGAATTTTATGGATTTGAGATAAATTTTTGAAGTGTTTCAAAGGGTTTTATATAATTTTTTTTATTTAAATGTGCTAAAATGTTTTATCCTATTGGAATGAGTAGGGATGCAATTTGGAGAAGTCTTACTGAGTTTCATAACTCACCCCAGCATTAGAACATTAGTTCTTCTATAGATGTTATTCATCAGGATATATGAAATGGTAATGTATTAAACTTCTCTAGAGGTTCTTAGTGACACATGTGGTGTTTGTTGAGTTAGAACAGGTATCATGATTGGAGCTTTAGATTTATGTGGTTTTCGAGGAGTTTTTTTGATTTTTGGTCTTCCATTACGTACTTAGATGTCTTGTATTCTTCTTCTATGGTACTCTTGGAAGTTGTTTTTATATAAATTATATTGATAAAATTATATTCCACTAATACCATGAATAATATAGTGGTTTGTTTTGTTATGGAAGGTTTGGTTGCTGGATTTAATTTCAAATGGAAACATTTCCTCCAACTCTTAATGATTTCACCAGAATTTCTTGATAGCATTTAGCATCATAGAGATGTTGCTTAAGGACATGTAATTCCATCCCACCTTGTTCAACATGTGAGGTGGGGTAGGATTTTACAAGTGGTATCTGTCTTGGCCCTACTAAATCTCTTTATAGAATAAATTGTATCATCTTGTTTAGTCCTTTCCTTATAATCGATCTTTAGTTATCTCGGTCTTATAGTTGATATATATTCTTCTAAATTCCTTATGTCAGGCTAGTATAAAGGAGTTGGATTGTTGGGACTTGAAATATTTATCATAAAAAAAGTATTTATAATTTTTATGTGGAATTTTTTGTTAGTAGAGAGTTGGGTACATATGTGTTTTGGAGACACTTGAAGGATTTAGAATCTAATTTTCATGGGTTTATCCAATGAGATGAGCATGACATGAATTTCAAAAATGACCTCCCACTAGAAGTGCATATTTCATTTTGATTAATGATTTATTATTTGGTAAAAAAGTCTTGATTTTTAAAAACTGTTAATATTGTTTTAAATGTGAGATTTTGAAAAGTCGTGAAATGGTTATTTTGAGAATGGTATGATTTTCAAAATCATGGAGAAATTTGTAAAAATGATTGAATTTATAAAATATATAAATTCTTTAATAAAATGTTTTTATATTTATGCTGTGGTAGAATTTAAAATTTTTATGCCTTTAGTTGCAAGAGAGAGAGAATTATGGAGTTTGTTGTCTGTTTAGAAACTGGAACATGGTATGGGTCATAGAAACCAACCTGACGAAGCAATAGATAATGTGGTTTCACTTATGACACATGTGAACTAATAGATGGTTCACAGTATTATCCAATCATTCAAAACTCTTTAAATAGGGAAAATAATTGATTAACCAAGGAAAGTTGATCATTCCTGTCAGTTCTAAAACCAGAACCCATCCATATTTCAGGGTGATTTAGAGATAGAAAAGGATTAGGTGTACCTAAATTATATGAAACAAATCATTGATTTCAATTACACCCCAAAAGAGTTAATTTCCAGATAGAAATGTATATGTTGTAGGATCATTCATGCTAATAGTGGGATTTAGCAGTTTAAGGAAAATTAGATCAAGCCATTTCATGGGAGGATTTTAAAGAAATGTTTGAAAACAAAATTCTGTCCTCACATATTATTAATTCATTTAATTATTTAATTATACATAATGAAGTAGAAAAATATTTTTTCATGGATTATGTGGATAAATATATGATTTTATTGTGCTTTTCACCTTAGGTTTATAATAGTGTGTCCTTAAATGAGCGCATATTTGAATCAGATCTGAGGTAGAATATTCACTTGAAGATTATTGTGCTTTGTATAATGGATTATACAAAGATGAAAAATAGAGAGAAATTGGAACAAAGGAATTTCTCATGACATATGAGAGGAGTTAAAATATGGATACCTATGTTAAATGTTGTGAACTTCAATTCTAGGAGCAAGTAGAAGAGGGACTATTATTTCAAAGGTGGGAGCATGACTCAAAATTATATGATTGGATTAGTAAATCTACCTCTAGGGACTAAGAGAATGTTATGATGTTTCCAGTACTGTTCTATTACCCACATGAAATAATAATGTATGGAACCCCTAGATCATTCCAAAAATGCAATTAGCACTAGTGCAGAAAACATTTTTTACGTCGGTTATTTTTCATTATTTACGTCGGTTTTTAGGCGACGTTAATACGGACGACGTTATAAATAACGTTTTTTACGTCGGTTATTTAAAACCCGACGTAACATCCCTAACATCACGGTGTTTATCACGTCGGTTCATTAATAACCGACGTGATAAATATGCGAGGGGGGGGGGGGTTATCACGTCGGTTATTTTCTAAACCGACGTGATAAAATGCCTGGGATACTGTTTATCACGTCGGTTATGACATAACCGACGTGATTAACCCTTCCCCGGGCCTATTATCACGTCGGTTTCTTAAATAACCGACGTGATAAAAAGGCCTGGGAAATGTTTTAGCACGTCGGTTATCCAATAACCGACGTGGTAAATCGATTCCCAGGCCTTTTAGCACGTCGGTTATATTAAGAACCGACGTGATAAAAGGCCCGGGAACGGTTTATCACGTCGGTTCTCTAAAAAACCGACATGATAAACCCCTACAGATTTATTTACCACGTCGGTTATAAAATAACCGACGTGAAAGCGATATTTTTTTTTAAATAATTGCACTGCTCTCACCAAAAAGCAACCAGAAACCAAACAAAAATAACCATGCCAGCCCTCCCCCAAGCCCCAACTGAACCCCACCCTCATCTATACCCACCTAACAACCTGGCCAGCCCTCCCCCACCACATTGGAGCCCCACCACAACCCTTGGACACCCCCACCCCTTGGACAGCCCCCCACCCTCATTTACACCCCCACGACCCCTAGTACAGCCTCAAATACCCATTGGACACCCCTCCCATATCCCTTGGACACCCCCACCCCTTGGACACCACCCCACCCCTTGGACAGCCCCCCCACCCTCATTTACACCCCCAAAACCCCTAGAACAGCCTCAAACACCCATTGGACACCCCCCCACACCTTGACAGCCCTCCCAGACCCCTTGGACACCCCCCCCCCCCCCGACCCCTGGACACCCCCCCCCCCCCCCCGAGCCCTTGGACAGCCCCAAACACCCCTTGGACACCCCTCCCATATCCCTTAGACACCCCCCCACCCCTTGGACACCCCCCACCCTCATTTACACCCAACCGGCCCCTTGGACAGAACTCCCAGACACCTTGGATACCACTCCCATATCCCTTGGACACCCCCACCCCTTGGACACCCCCCCACCCCTTCGACAGCCCCCACCCTCATTTACACCCCCCGACACTAGGACAGCCCCAAACACCCCTTGGACACCCCTCCCATATCCCTTGGACACCCCCCACCCATTGGACACCCCCCCCCCCACCCCTTGGACAGCCCCCCCACCCCCTGGACACCCCCCCGACCCCTTGGAAACCCCCCTACCCCATGGAAACCCCCACATCCCCTTGGACAGCCCCAAACACCCCTTGGACACTCCTCCTATATCCCTTGGACACCCCCCACCACTTGGACAGCCCCCCCCCCACCCTCATTTACACCCATCCGACTCCTTGGACAGCCCCAAACACACCTTGGACACCCCTCCCATATCCCTTGGACACCCCCCAAACACCCACCCACCCCCTTGGAACCTCTCCCCCCATACCAAAATCCAAACCAGAAAAACCATCAACAGTAGACCAAAACAAGAAGTAGAGAAAAATTAAACATTCACTTCTATAACATTCAAAACGTACACTGTCAACTTCAAAAAAAACTAAATCCAACCTAAACGACTACGAAATACACAATTACATTGACAATATTCAAAATTACATTTTACATTACAAACAACTAAAAGTCAATCAAACCTGTAAAATAATTTGACCACTCCACTTTTAAGTGTTTGATATCTTCATCAGTAAAGGGTTGAGGGTCATCAAAAAGCTACAAAGGAAAAGGATAGTAGTCAACGTGTATAATGAATAAATCAAATTGATATATTATGAGAAAGAGGAAATCTTACCAGGTCAAAACTCAGAACTGTCTCAGTTGTTATTATTTCATACATAAATCTTAACATGTAATATCCGCATTCGATGATGCCTTGTTGCTCATGACATTTCTGTTTGAATGAGTGTAAATTCAATATATTATTTTTATGTAATAAATAAAAATTTACAAATTATAAATGGATATTTACCTTCGCATGTACACATTTGATCTTGAAATTCCTTTTCTTTGCGCTTTTTCGAAAGTGGACCCATGCCCTGTTAGAAAATAATACGAATGGGGTAAATTTAAAATTCATTATAATATATAAAACTATTGTGAAATTGAAACTTACGTTTCCAATATATTCTTTAAACTTTCTCTCACATCATCATGGAGAGAGCATATCCAATAAAGTGTTTTCTCCCTAGGGCAAAAAACCCCTAACATCCAATGATCCCTGATAAAAGGAAATTTAACGTTAGTGGTTTTTTATTTTAAAAGATAATTAACTCTTTGAGAGGGATGTGTTTCATACCTCTCACAAAAAGGCATCATCCAACACTGTGTGATTACATTCTTTTCAAATCTATCAGCAATATAAAGCATTCTTTGTTCCTCATCCAATGCACATGCTTCAGGGGAAATCAATTGTGGGTCCACGAATCCATATACATCTGTCAGCTCATTCCTCTCACAAATTTTATACAGATACCTAATACAAAGCAGACATAAGTATACATTTTTAATAAATATAACGCAAGGAAAAGGTGTTAAGACTTACATGATAAAAATTTGCACCACGTTGATGCCCAACTTATCTCGAGTGACAAACTCCATGATATCAGTTTTCATAATCCCCACACTTAGTTCACGTCCACAGACATGAGCTTCCATTGTAAATTCATAATGATCCGCCAACAAATTTGAATATCTTGACAATTTGTCAAGACTGCTTGTATCTGCATCTGATGTCATAGCTATCTGTCTGTGTTGTTTTCTATACAGTATTTCTTTACCTTTGAAGTATTCCTGTAAAAATAAATTGAAAAATATATTATTTTTCAAATGATAAAACATTAATAAAAATATAAAATAAAAGATATAACATCCATACCTCTATGTTAATGAGTCGAAGAAGTCTGGATGGCCAATGTAAAAAATGGCCGATACTATGTCCAACTGTCGTCACCTCATCTGTAGGTAATGGTATCAGAGCTGATCTATCTATAATATCCTGTACAGTGACCCTCTGATTCTCTACCTCTAACTGTTGATGATGAACTGTATCTCCTATACAATATACCATCCCATATGCAACTATATGATGTTGAGGATCATCAACATACAACTCACAATAAGTAGGTAGCTACGGCGGAGGAGGAGGATCAAAAATGGGGTCTACAGGCTGAGGTGGGGGAGTGGGAGCTACTGGGAGAGGTGGAGTGGGAGCTGCACCCTGAAATTGTCTTTGCAAGTCTGCAAACATAAACTGCACTGATGCTCTAATCTTGTCCTCCATTGTCGCATTAATATTATGGACTTCAGCCTCCAAGGATTCTATTTTTTTTATAAACTCCCTCAACGTTAGAAGTTGAGGAACGTGGCAACACTTTTCTTACCGATACACCTGCCAGATATCCCCTTACACGGCCAGGATGTTCGGGCTTTCCCAATGCCACAGATAAAATATCTTCCCTCCCAGATTGTGTAAATGTCCCCTGTGAACTCTCCTCCTCAAGAGAGTCCTGTAATAATTAATTGAACATTTCTATAATGATTGGAAATATATGACGAAAATAGTAAACTTAAATAAATAAAATAGATATCTTACAATCCTCTCAACTACGAGTCTCGATTCTTCGGAAAGATATTGTCCTTTTTTGCCCTTCCGAGATCTTTTCCATTTCTCATGTCTAGATGGAGGGGATGGAGGGGCCACCTCTCCAGAGCTTGAAGACTCAGCTCTTAGTTGTTGAAATTTTTCTGCCATCATTTGTTATTCCAATAATGCATACCCTCCCCGAGATAAACTATGAGGGTATACATTTTTAGATTGGATCTCTTGATGAGCTTTCCTTGTTTGCTGTAAATTAAGAATAAGTAATCATTAACAAAACAATAATAAGATCATTTATATAAGAAAGCTTATAAAAGATTACATTGCCCTTACCAAAAATGATTCTTTTCTTCTACTTTCAAAAAATTGTCTCCATGTGTCTTCATCTATAAAAGGATATATACGACATGGATTCTCACGACTCCTATGACCATAAATGAAATCAGATGAGAGGGTTGATTTGAAATCCCTCCATCTCCTAGCAGCCAACGATAAGCATTTCTTCCTGACTCCTCCAGTGTCAGGAATATCAAATGTCATCTGATAAAAAAGAGGTTAAAAATATTATATATATTAGAAACATTTAAAGAACAGTCAATCAATAGCAAAAGATCTTACCAAAATGGTCTCCCACAGCTGAGAAATTATCGCCTTATCCACACTTCTCCAATCATCATAGAGAATGATTACTTTGCTCTTAGCCTGAGTTGCTACAAAAACCTTAAAATCTTTAGCATTTGGACCTCTAGGAAGATCATCATCATCAAACTCCACGACTATCCTCTCATCCTTCGTACGGGAAAGTGATAATTTTGGTAAACGTGTGCACCCACGCTTACCAACCTTTGAACTCTTTTTCGTAATAGGAGCATGTGAATATTCCTCCCCAGATGTATGACCAATATGCTCATCTCCAGAATCATGTGGCTGATCAACTGATTGATCTGTCATTTTCCTTCAAATCAAAAAAACAAACATTAGTTCACAAATATACAAATTCAAATATTGTAATACTACTTAATCAGAAAATAGAAAAGTGTACTAAATTACATAATAGTAAACATTGGTAATATGGTAAGCATGTTAAACAATGATAAACATGGTAAACACAGGAAAAAGGTTGCCAAGGAGTTGGCCCAAGAAAGCTGAAATGTGGACTCACTGAGTCCACCGGTCAGCCGGTGTGAGCTCACCGGCCAGCCGGAGGACCCAGGCAGTAGACTTGCCCACTGCCTGGTGCCACCGGCCGGCCGCTGGCTCACCACCGGCCGGCCGGTGGACCAGACAGAGCCTTCCTCAGAAATATACTTTTCAATAATGGAGGCTTCAGGTCGATATGGATTTTTAACATATCCCTTTAATATTTTCATATACCTTTCAAAAGGATACATCCAACGAAGATATACAGGTCTACAAAGCTTTATTTCTTGAACCAGATGAATCATTAAATGCACCATCATATCAAAAAAAGTTGGAGGAAAATTCATTTCCAAATGACAAAGTATAAAAATTGCATCCTTTTCCAAAATGTTCAAAGCATTCACATCAATCGCCTTGTTACAAATTGAATTGAAAAAATAACACAACCTCATTATAGTCTTTCTGACACGGATGGGAAATATTCCACGCAGTGCAACTGGTAGAATTTGTTGCATCATGACGTGACAATCATGTGATTTCATACCTATCAACTTCAAGTCTTTCAATGAGACAAAATTTTTTACATTTGATGAATAACCTTGAGGCACTTTGATATCATGAAGACACTGACAGAAGCTACTTTTCTCCCTCTTCGATAATGTATGACAAGCCGGGGGAAGAAATGTTCGTCTTCCTTTAGGAGTGGGATCTAACTCCAAACGTATTCCCATTGATAGTGGGTCTAACCTTGCATTCAACCCATCTTTTGTCTTTCCTTTAATATCTAGCAATGTTCCGATCAAAGAATCACAGATATTCTTCTCCACCTGCATGACATCAATATTATGTTTGACTTCATGATACCTCCAATATGGTAGCTCAAAAAATATTGACCTTTTCTTCCAAATATGTCTATCATTAGCAGTTTCTGTGTCTTTCCCAATGTCACATCAAGGTTTTTCACCCTCTCAAAATACAAATCTAGGGATAAAGGTTTTGGAGCAGTATCAAATTCTTGTGAGCCATTGAATGCCTTTTTTAGTCTTCTATAAGGGTGATCCATAGGCAAAAACTTTCGATGACCCATGTACACTATTTTCCTCCCATGATGCAATTGACAATATGACGTCTGTTGTTCGCAAATTGGACATGCTTTATTCCCTTTGACACTGTATCCAGACAAATTTCCATATGCTGGGAAGTCATTTATAGTGAATAGAAGCACTGCATGCAGTTGAAAATATTCCATTTTATAAGAATCATACACCCTAATACCATCAGCCCATAACAGTTTCAAATCATCAATCAGCGGTGACAAGTATACATCAATATCATTGCCGGGTTGCTTTGGACCAGAGATCATGATACTCAACATGACATATTTGCGCTTCATACAAACTTCAGGAGAGAGGTTGTAAATTACCAATAAAACAGGCCATGAACAATGTGTGCTACTGAGGGTTCGGTATGGATTCATTCCATCTGTGCACAAGCCTAGTCTCAGATTTCTAATTTCATTTCCAAATGTAGGGTACTGGGCATCAATTTTCTTCCATTTTGGACAATCAGCTGGATGACGTATTTTTCCATCACAAACCCGCTCATCAGCATGCCATCTTAACCTTTTTGCATCATGTGGATTAGAAAATAAACGTTTGAAACGAGGAATTATAGAAAGATACCAAAATACCTTTGAAGGGGGCTTTGTAATCTCTACATCAGCTTGTGATTTTTCTTTCACCTTATACCGTGATCTCCCACATTTAGGACACTCTTTCAGAAATTCATATTCCTTCCTATATATAATGCAGTCATTCGGACAGGCATGTATTTTCCTGTATCCCAATCCCATCGGGCATAATATTTTTTTGGCCTTATAATGTGAATCTAGAAGATCTTTATCTTCTGGAAGAATGTCTTTCATCAATTGTAGTAGCTCTGTAAAACTTCTGTCACTCCATCCATGTTTCTCCTTTAGGTTAATCAATCTTAACACCACCGACAAAACCGTAAAATCTGTACAACCAGGATATAATGGTTTTTCGGCATCACCATATAGACGTGCAACTGTCGGTTCTATCTCAATTTGTTCTGATACAATATCGCGAATCATTTCTTCAATTCCATCGGAGTTACCATCTTGCGATTCATTATCATCAGTGACATTCTGTCCAGTTTTTCCATGCCAAATCCAAGGGTTGTAACTCGGATCGAAACCATGACAAATCAGATGATCTTTTATCTCTCTACTTATCAACTTCTTCATATTCAGACATTTCAGGCATGGACAGAAAAAAATGTCACTACTTGGACCATTTCATTTAGCAAATTCCAAAAAGGCATCAACACCTTCCTCAAATTCATTGCTCATTCGATGTGCCGTAATCCAACTTCGACTCATTATTACCTATAACAAATAGAAAAAATATATATATTTTTTAGATAAGACAAATATATGTTTATATGAAAAAAATCATAATTTGAATGTAAACAATTTTGAAATATAAAACAAATCGATGTGTATTTAAAAAAATATGCTTGAATATTATTTTTTAAACAAAATATAGTAAGATATAACACCCCCCTGGACACCACCCCCACCCCCTACCCCCTTGGACACCCCCCTGGACACCCCCCAACACCCACCCACACCCTTGGACAACCCCCCCACACCCACCCACCCCCTTATAAACCCCCCTGGACACCCCCGACCCCTCTGGACAGCCCCCCGCCCCTCCTGGACACCACCCCCACCCCTTACCCCCTTGGACACCCCCTGGACATCCCCCAACCCTCTGGACAGCCCCCCCACCCACCCGGACAACCCCAAATACCCTCTGGAGAGGCCTCCACCCACATGGACATCCCCCCACACCCATCCAACCCCTTGGACACCCCACCGACCCCTCTGGACAGGCCGCCACCCCCTTGGACAGCCCCCCACACCCACCCATCCCCTTGGACACCACCCTGGACACCCCCCGACCCCTCTGGACAGCCCCCGACCCCTCTAGAAAGCACCCCCACCCCTCCTGGACACAACCCCCCACCCCCGACCTGCTTGGACACCCCCCTGGACACCCCCCAACCCTCTGGACAGCCCCCCCCCCCACCCCTCCTAAACACCACCCCCACCCCCTACCCCCCTTGGACACCCCCCTGGACACCCCCCCAACACCCACCCACACCCTTGGACAACCCCCCACACCCACCCACCCCCTTGTAAACCCCCCTGGACACCCCCCGACCCCTCTGGAAAGCCCCCCGCCCCTCCTGGACACCACCCCCACCCCCTACCCCCTTGGACACCCCCTGGACATCCCCCAACCCTCTGGACAGCCCCCCACCCACCCGGACAACCCCAAATACCCTCTGGAGAGGCCGCCACCCACTTGGACAGCCCCCCACACCCATCCAACCCTTGGACACCCCCCTGGACACCCCACCGACCCCTCTGGACTGGCCGCCACCCCCTTGGACAGCCCCCCACACCCACCCATCCCCTTGGACACCATCCTGGACACCCCCCGACCCCTCTGGATAGCCCCCGACCCCTCTAGAAAGCACCCCCACCCCTCCTGGACACAACCCCCCACCCCCGACCTTCTTGGACACCCCCTGGACACCCCCCAACCCTCTGGACAGCCCCCCCCCACCCCTCATAAACACCACCCCCCACCCCCTACCCCCCTTGGACACCCCCCTGGACACCCCCCAACACCCACCCACACCCTTGGACAGCCCCCCACACCCACCCACCCCCTTGTAAACCCCCCTGGACACCCCCCGACCCCTCTGGACAGCCCCCCGCCCCTCCTGGACACCACCCCCCACCCCTACCCCCTTGGACACCCCCTGGACATCCCCCAACCCTCTGGACAACCCCCTACCCACCCGAACAACCCCAAATACCCTCTGGAGAGGCCGCCACCCACTTGGACAGCCCCCCACACCCATCCAACCCCTTGGACACCCCCCTGGACACCCCACCGACCCCTCTGGACAGGCCGCCACCCCCTTGGACAGCCCCCCACACCCACCCATCCCCTTGGACACCATCCTGGACACCCCCCGACCCCTCTGGACAGCCCCCGACCCCTCTAGAAAGCACCCCCACCCCTCCTGGACACAACCCCCCACCCCCGACCTGCTTGGACACCCCCCTGGACACCCCCAACCCTCTGGACAACCCCCCCACCCCTCCTAAACACCACCCCCACCCCCTACCCCCCTTGGACACCCCCCTGGACACCCCCCAACACCCACCCACACCCTTGGACAGCCCCCCACACCCACCCACCCCCTTGTAAACCCCCCTGGACACGCCCCAACCCTCTCGGGGATTTATTGAAAACGATGAAAAATTAGTGAAATCATAAAATTAGTCAATATTGCAAGTCGAACTAATAGATCTAGGGATGATAAATAATATTATGGTGCCAAAATGAGTTAAAAGGGTTCGCAATCGAAGAATCATAGCTAGTTTCAACAAAAAAATCACAACACATATATATATACTATCCGCGAAAAAAAAACGAATGAGTGGGAGGATTACCTGAGTGTTGTGAGTTTAGATGATTGATCCGAGGAGATTAAATATGAGAAACGATGATCGCAAAACGAATCTAAACCCACGAAATGGACGAGCCAATTCGGGTTTACGCGCGAGAGAGACGAGTCGCGACTGTCGAAGGTAAACTCGTGAATGACAATCCACGGGTCTGGGTAAATTTTTAAATGAGTTATCACGTCGGTTATTCAATAACCGACGTTATAATTTTTTAAAAAACATTTATAACGTCGGTTATTCAATAACCGACGTAAAAACCTTCCTCCGATTCTTTTTTTACGTCGGTTATTTTATAACCGACGTTATAAAGGGCTCAAAATCCGCGTTTTATTACGTCGGTTATTCCATAACCGACCTCAAAAACATCTGCGGATTCTTTTTTTACGTCGGTTATTTTATAACCGACGTAAAAAGGCCTTCAAAAACCGCGTTTTTTACGTCGGTTATTGAATAACCGACGTAAAAAACGCCCCCCCGCTTCTGTTTTTTACGGCGGTTAATGTATAACCGACGTAAAAAACGAAGCCGCGTGATTAATAACGTCGGTTATAAAAATAACCGACGTTAAAGGTGTACTAAACACAGGTTTTTACGTCGGTTATTAAATAACCGACATAAAAAACCTCGTTTTACATATTATGACATCGGTTTTATATAACCGACGTAAAAAATGGGGACGTAAAAAACGTTTTTTGCACTAGTGTAGATGTGGCATATTTGAATCTATTATTATAGTGCTTCGAGGCCTGGTGCTCAAGACACATCTCAAGTGTCGCAAATGGAGAGAGTGTGGCTGAATAACTATAATTAGTAGAATAAATCTAGCCATAATGATTCTAGGAATTCAATGACTCCTCAGGAAGTGAAATCTCAATAAGGCAACAAGGAACATAGTGTCATAAGAAAGCAATTATATAGATATGAGCATGTTATAGTGGATGATTAGTCTAGATCATCGATGGGGAGAGGTGTGATTCTTTGGAATTATACCCTTATTCAAGATTTTTTTGATACGTGTTCATATCATTCATTTATTGATTCATTTTCTATTTATTATATGGGTTTAACAAGTGAGATGATTCCTTATATTCTAAAATTATATAATCCCCTTGGTCAATAACAATGTCAAACATTTATGTGAAGAGAATGTTATATTATTATTGATGGCGATGAGTTGATATTGGATTTAACTATGATTAAGAATGATTTAAATGATATAATACTTGGTATGTATTGGTTGAAAACATTCACGGATCACATCGGGGGTTATACATGAATGATCAGTTTTACAACTGATGATGGTGTTGAGCATCTCTTTTGGGGAGACAAATATGTAAGGGTTGGTGCAATGGAATAATTAGAACTATCCAACAAAATAATATCATAAGAGTTAGTGTCTTCAATGAAGGAATAAATGGAGTGGATCAAGAATAAATGGTTTCTAGCTGTTGTTGATTAGTTTCCAAATGTATTTCCCAAAACGTTCTTAGGGTTACCACAAATAAGGGAAGTGGAGTTTATAATTGATCTAATTTTGGGGAAAAGTCATATTTCACCACCATTTAATCAGATGGAACCAATAGAATTAATGAAATTTAATTTTTATTAGGAGGAGCTATAAATAAAAGGGTTTATTCTGCATAGCACATCTCTGTGGGTAGCGCCAGTTTTTTATTCTTGAAAAGCAGATGAAAAATACTATTTTTTTTAAATTTTTATTCTTATTCATTAAATAAATTAATTAAAAGTTTAATTATGTTTAAAATTTAATATTAATGTGTTAAAAGTATAATTTAATTATAAATATTCAAATCAATTACATAGGAACTAGAATTATACTTTATTTTCATAAAAGTTCCTTTTTTGTCCTAAAAAGACAATTTTATAAAAAAAACATTACGAGAACATAGTGTTTTTATATTAAAAAGTTATGTTAATATATATTGATTATTATTTTCAATTAAATTTCTATATTATATATTCAATAAAATATATTAACTTTCATTTTGTGGTGTTTACATTGAAATTAATGAATTTATTTATGTTAATTCTTAAAAATACTTTTTTCTAACTATGTTTTTTTGTTGCATTTTAAGATCTTATTTTAAAAATAATTTCCTAAAATAATAGAAATTGAATTTCATAAAATGGAATCCATATTCGAAATCAGAATTTTTAATTTTTACGTCCACTTTCATTTTTTTTAAATTGAAATGTATTAATAATAACTTTTGTTACCATGTTGAAGGTTTAAATGAGTTTACCGTGGGGTTTAAACTACGATATATGGGTAATATTTCAAAAAATACTTATATAATTATTATTTAATGAAGATGTTTCAGCCCAAAATTATGCTAAAATCTAATTATTTCCTATTTGGAGTCATTTTCACAAGAAAATTGCATTATAAGTTTTTAATCATTTTGTATTTAAAAGTGTGTCCCTTCCCTCACTTAGGAATGTACACCCACACTCCTCTATTGGACACACAATAATAGCCTATAATATTAAAAAATTCCTTACCAAATCATTTTATAACATCCCTACCAATTTCTAATAGGTTTTGTTTTTATCATAATAATATCCTATCGAGGCTAAAGATTAAGCCAAAGGAGGTTTCTCAACAAAGAGGTACAACTCTTAACTAATTAATTTTAAGTTTATTTTTTATTAAGACCACTATAAACCTATTGTATCAATAATTAAATTATTAATAAAGTATGATAAATATAAATAGGTTTTATTATGATGATGTCCCATTCATTTTCCACCACATTTCCATCAAATAGGAATGAAAGTAACGTTTGTGCATACATGTGGACTATTGCCTCCCCAAAGTGATATGGCACATTTTTTATCACCTACTTACATTGATGGTCATAATTAATTATTTAATAAATATTTATTATATCTATTATATAAAAATAATTATTTAATTATAAAATATTTTTTGTTTTATTTTACTTATATTCATTAGAAAATGAAACCAATGTTCATGTGTACAAATGGAATATCATCTCCATGAATAGTGTAATTAGTTTTTTATGTCAACTTTAATGGATGTTTATAAATATTAATATAGTTAATATATATTATATTTCTATTATTTTTAAAATTTCTGAAATTATGGAATCACGATCAATGTAAAAGGATCAGAACTGATGAATCGAATTATTCTGGAAAAATGAAAAGTTAACATTAGGTTTCGATAATTTTAATAAAGAATTATTAATAAATTGGGGTTTAAATTTTGTAAATATATCATATATAATAAATTTATTTTATTTAAATATGAATTAATAATGAATATAAATTTATTATTCTAGAATTTGTTTGCACTTAATAAGAAAGTCAAACTTAAGGTAACAAATTTTACATTGCATACACAATTTTATCAATATTGTTTATACTTCAGATTATAATGATCAAAATATATTATCTATATTGTAACAACCCAATATTCCATGGTACGCTTCTTTTAGAATAGTACAGTAGCGTGGGTGGTACGCAACTTCTAGTTCTAACACACACCACAACCAATCAGACTAGCCGTTATAAATGTTAATAGCCACTTTTTAAATTTTTTTAAATTTTATCTTCCAAAATTGACTTCATTTTTGGTTTTGTAATATCGAAATTATCTGAGGGTGAAATTTTGCTACTTTTCGGATAACTTTTATATTTTGATGAATAGTGAAAATTACTAAATTTTAATTAAAAACAACTTTTTCAATATAAATAATTAATAGTGATGAATAATTAATTTTATGGGTTTTAAAGAATATTTAGAATATATTTTTACCATTTAATACATTCTTTTTCATTTCACATAATTTCACTTTTAATCCGAACATAAACAAGTGTCAATCGTTTGATAGTTATTATTTCTTAAAAACACGCTTTTTGTTTTGACAATGGAAATAAATTTAAAATTAATTTATTCCACTTCTGTGTTTTCAATTTGGAAAAAATGGATTAAATATTTCGAATCAGGACATCCAAATTTTTTAAATAGGTAACTCTTATTTATAGACATTTTTAATAATTACTTCGGTAAATATTTTATTTACCAAGGAAAAAGGGTAAATCCGGTTAATAAATGTAAAAAAATAATAATATAATAATATTAATTTTCCCTAAAATATGTAATAACCCTATTGGTTGATACATGTACGACCGTGAACATCTTTGGGTAGATTTTGGGGCCCCATGGAGCCACTTGTAGGTGATAAGGACACTTTATATTAATTAAGTTAATGTAAATACAAAAATGACATAAGTGTATATCTTTTAGAAAAACAATTTTTTCATAGGGTTATATATGTTATATTTTCGATTATAAATATTCCTAAGAAAGATAAAACAATTTCCTACTTAATGTTATTTTAAATATAATTTTTATACATTGAATAATTAAATTTATTTATGACACAATAATGATGAATTATTTTCCTTATTAATAAAAGAGTCAAATAATTTGTATTATAAATGATAAAATAAATATAATTTGAAAGTTCTGATGCCATACACGAATTTTATTGGTTAATATGACATTTTATTATTGATTAAATGAATTTGGTTCTAATTAATAAATTTTTTATGACTTTATCAAAAAACAATTATTAAATATTGTCAAAATTGACATAATTGAGTTTTTAAAACAAATATTATATTACGAATTGATATTCTATTCTTAAAAATCTAAGGTTCGGCCAAAGGACTTATATCATAATATTTGTATCATTAATGGACTAATTTGGGTCTCTTGGATTTATATAGTATGTTTAATAACTATATAATATAAAAATACAAAGTGACATGGTAAATGTCTAACTAATTTACTAAGAGTTAAAACTAAAAGAAAATGTTAATATAGTGACCCAAACCTGTCTAAAACCTATTTGTTGAAAGGATTTCGATCCATCCCCTCCTGAAACTTTAAATAATCATAATTTGAGCCATTACAAATAGAATATAAATTTATTATAAATTAATAATTCTAACTTTTCCTAAGGTGCCCCTCACCCCTCTTATAAAAGGGAACTCCTACTTCTCGCAAATTCACACCCTCAAAGCCTTTTGGTTCAGACAACCCCTACCCAAATATTCTTTAAAGATCCCTAAAATAGATCTAGAGGCCTTATATTGATCAAAAATCCATCCTAAGGATCCCTTTTGATCAAATCAAAAGGAAGAACCCGAAGAAGAGGTAATGTTTTCACCACCCTCTTTCTAGTTCCTTTCTTAATCAACTTCTTCTTTATTTGTTATTTCCATTCTAAAATATAAACTACAGTATATAATATATACTTTGATGTTATTATAAATATGGTACAACCATATTCAGTATTCTATCCATCCTTTTAATGAAATTTCACCGTACGTGCGTACGTACGACTTACCGTCTCCACGTCGTGGTGTAATTGTTATTCAAAACATTATTATTTCAATGGGTATAATAATTATGTGTAATTCATGTAAATAATAAATATAACATGATAATTATTCTTTATATATATGATACACCACACAATTATATATTATTTTAATATCAAAATAATGGTATTGTCGCTCGTGCGTACGTACGGACTACCGTCTCCACAAATGCGATGAGATTCCTTCCTCATCATATCGATTCAAGACTAATTTTCATTTAATGATTAAAAGTAATTTTTAAGTACATGATATCATTTTGGATAAGAATAATTTGTGGTGGCTGGTAATTTAATGGTTTTCATCCGGGGTAGCAAATGCATTATTTGATTCTGGATCATCACATTGTTTCATATCTTCCCAGTTTGCTAAGAAAATTAGATATTTACAATTAGATTTAACAAGAAAGTTGGAAGTTAAATCTTTTATGGGAGGTATCATTGATACAAAGTTCTATGAATCAGTTCCCATTAGAACACATAAATGTTCTTTATCTACTGATCTCATCATCAAACCTATGATTGAGTTCGATATAATCTTTGGTATGGATTGGCTTTCGGACTATGATGTGAAGATTTATTGTAAAAAGATGGAGGATACGATTTTTGATGATGATGATAAGGAACACCTTATCTTTAGTACATAATCATCACCACTTAATTCTTATCTAGATCCACCCATAGTAGCTCAACTAAATTCAATTATTGGGGAGGAATAGAATGAAATAACTATGGGTGAGGAAAGGAATGTTCAAATAGAAGATGTACCTATTATGAATGAATATGTTCATGTATTTCCAGAATATTTACCTGGACATCCTCCAGAATGAGAAATTGAGTTTTTTAATGATTAAATTCCTAGATCAAGGCCCATATCGCAGATCCATTATAGACTGTCAACTATGGAAGTAGTGGAAATAAAGAAACAATTAGAAAAATTTAGTAATAAGGGATTTAGTCGCCCCATTGTTTCTCCATGGGGAGCCCCTGTTCTTAAAGTTAAGAAGAAAGATGGACATATGAGGTTATGTATCGACTACAGAGAAATCAATGCTATAACAATAAAGAACAAGTATCCCCTATCTCGCATTGATGATTTATTTGACCAACAGCGTGGAGCTCAATACATTTCAAGGATTGACCTTTGATATGGATACCATTAGTTGTGTGTGACGAAGGAAGACATTTCGAAGACTGCATTTCAAACTAGTTAGGGGCATTACGAGTTTATAGTAATGTCTTTTGGGTTGACTAATGCACCCTCTGTTTTAAGGGATCTAATGAACATAGATTTCAAGGAATATCTTGATGATTTTGTAGTAGTATTTATTGATTATATATTTTAATACTCAAAAAGCTATGAAGATCATGAAAATCACTTGAGCATTATCTTGAAGACTCTTAGAAGAAATGAATTATATGTGAAGTATAGTGAGTGTGAATTCTGTCCTCAAGAGATTTATTTTCTTGTCCATATTGTCTCTAAGGATGGAATCTCTATTGATCCTTCTAAAACAAGATAAATCCATGAATAGACAGCACCGACGAGTATAACTGAGGTATGCAGTTTTATTGGGTTAGCGGGTTATTATCGGTGTTTCGTCCAGAATTTTGCCTGGTTGGCTAACCCATTAACAAAGCTCACACGTAACGGAGTTAAATTTGTTTAGACAAAATGGTGTGAAGAATGTTTTGAAGAACTGAAGATAATATTATTCAATTCTCCAATATTGACTCTACCATCAGGGAATGACGGGTTCATTATTTATAGTGATGCATCGAAGAAAGGAATTGGTTGTGTCCTTATGCAGAATAATAGGGTTATTGCCTACGCATCATGATTGTTGAAAATTCAAGAGAAAAACAATCCTACTCATGGTCTTGATTTAAAATCTATGAGCATTTCTTTAATGATATGAAGACACTACCTCTATGGTGAAAAATGTGAGATTTATACTCATCACAAAAGTTTGAAGTATATTTTCTCACAAAAAGATCTCAACATGAGGCAAAGGAGATGGCTTGAATTACTCAATGATTATTATTGCATGATACACTACCACCCAGGGAAGGCAAATAAGGTTGCAGATGCTTTGTGTAGAAAAGATCATGGAGTTTTGAACAAGATTAGAGTTGAGAGGGATCCTATTTTTATGGATACAGTAAAGATGGATTTGGTAATCACCATGGAAGGTGAAACAGAAATACTTTTTTAAATGGATGACAAACCATATTTACTAGAATGTATAAAGAGTTCTCAGACCTATGATGAAGAGTTTAAAAAGAGACTTAAATATGTGAATGATGGTAGATTGAGTGACATTGTGTAGGAATATGGAATTTTGAAATTTGGGAGGAGACATTGTGTTCCCGATATACCTGATCTAAAAACTGAATTTTTGGACAATGCTTATAGTTCCAATTTCCCTATACACCCTGGGAGCACCAAAATGTATAGATATTTGAAGGAACATTTTTGGTTGGACAACATGAAGAGGGAGATTGCTGATTTTGTGTTAAGATGTATGGTTTTTTAACAAGTGAAAGCTGGAAGGCAACAACCTGGAGGAGTCATGCAACCTCTTCCCAAACCTGAGTGGAAATGGGATAATATCATGATGGACTTTGTCATGGGACTACCAAAGACTCCTAGAAATAACGATGTAATATGGGTCATTGTTGATCATCTTACCAAGTCAGCACATTTTCATGCTATGTGAGAATATTTACCACTTGAATGTCTAGCAAGGATATATATTAATGAAGTTGTGAGACTTCATGGAGTAACCCTATCAAATGTTTTTGATCTTGATCCCTGTTTTACATCATGATTCCAGAAGAGTATTCAGAAGGCCTTGGATACTGAACATCTTTTGAGCACTGCCTACCACCCTCGAACAGATGGAAAATCAGAACAGACTATTCAAACCTTAGAAGAAATGTAGAGATCTTTATAACTTGACTTTTAGGGAACGTGGTATCAATATTTACCTCTGGTAGAACTTTTCTATAACAATATCTTCCATTCAAGTATTCGGATGGCACCATATGAAGCGTTATACAGAAAGAGATGTCGCACACCAACCTGTTTGGATGACGATGGTGAAAGAAACTTGTAGGCCCAGAACTGGTTGAGGAAGCGATGGAAGAGGTAAAGGTAATCCAAAACCACATCAAAGCAGCTCAAAGTAGGCAGAAAAGCTATTTCAATAATCGAAGGAAGGATTTTTAATTTCAGGTAAGAGATTATGTTTTCTTAAAGGTATCTCCATAGAAGGGAGTTATACGTTTCGGTATGAAGGGTGAATTCATTCCCATGTTCATCGTACCTTTCAAAATTCTAGAAAGAATTGTGGTTGTTGCTTACCATTTGGAAATGCCCCCAAGTCTCTCCAAAGTTCACGATGTGTTCCATGTATCACTGTTGAGAAAATACATGCCTGACCCAACTCATGTACTCACCTATGAGGAATTAGAACTGGAACCTGATCTGTTTTATTGCGAAGAGCCCGTTAGGATTCACGATACAAGAGAACAAGTTCTAAGAAACTAGATGACTCGTCTGGTAAAAGTTCTATGGAGAAACCATAAGATGGAAGAGGCAACGTGGGAACCCAAGGAACTTATGATAAAGAACATACCGAGTATTTTCATGTGGTAGTATTCTAGAAATTTAAAGGAAGAAATTATTTGAAGGAGGGGAGAATTTAACACCCCAATCTTCCACGGTACGCTTCTCTTTGAATAATACAGTAGTTTGTGTTGTACGCAACTTTGAGTTCTAACACACACCACAACCAATCAAACTAGCCGTTATGAATAGTAATACCCACTTTTTGAAATTTTATAAGTTCATTCTTTCAAAATTGACTTCATTTTTTGTTTCGTAATATCATAATTATCTTAGGGTGAAATTTTGGTACTTTTCAGATAACTTTTATATTTTCATGAATAGTGAAAATTACTAAATTTTAATTAAAAACAACTTTTTTAATCGAAATAATTAATAGTGATAAATTATGAATTTGAGTTGTTTTAAAGTATATTTAGAATATGTTTTTAACATTGAATACAATGTTGGTCATTGTAAATAATTTCACATTTAATTGGGACATAAGCAAGTGTCAATCTTTGGATAGTTATTATTTTTGAAAAACACGCTTTTTGTTTTGACAGCAGGAATTAATTTTAAATTAATTATGGCCACTTCTGTGTTTTGAATTTGAAAAAATGGTTTCCATATTTGGAATCAGGACTTCCTAATTGTGTAAATAGGCAACTCTTATTTTTAGACATTTTGAATAATTACTTCGGGAAATATTTTATTTACCATGGTTAAAGGGTAAATCCGGTAAATAAGGGTAAACAAATAATATTATAATAATATTAATTTACCCTAAAACATTTCTTAACACTATTGTTTGATACATGGCAGAGCAGGGTCATCTTTGGGACTATTTTTGGGTCCCATTGAGCCACTTTTAGGTGATAAGGAAACTTTATATTAATTAAGTTAAAGTAAATACAAAAATGACATAAGCATATATCTTTTAGAAATATAATTATTACATAGGGTTATATATGTTATATTTTTTACTATAAATATTATTTAGAAAGATAAAAAGATTTAATACATAAGGGTGTTTTATTTTTAATTTTTAGAAATTGAATAATTAAATTTATTTATTACACAATAACGATGCAGTATTTTCATTATTAATGAAAAAAATCAAATAATTAGTATTATAAATGTTAAAATAAATATAATTTGACAGTTTTGATTCCATAAAAGAATTTTATTGGTTAATATGACATGTTAGGATTGCGTAAATGTATTTGGTTCTAATTAATAAATTTTTTAATACTTTAACAAAAATCAATTATTAAATATTGTCAAAATTGACATAAATTAGTTTTTAAAACAAATATTATATTATTAATTGATATTCTATTCTTAAAATTATACGGTTCGGCCAAAGAACATATATCATGATATTTGTATCATTAATGTACCACTTTGGGGTCTCTTTGATGTATATAGTAAGTTTAATAACTTTCTAATATAAAAATACAAAGTGACATGGTAAATGTCAAACATATTAACTAGAAATTTAAACTAAAACATAAGGTTAATATAGTGACCCAAACTTTTCTAAAATATATTGTTTGAAATTATTTATACACATACCCACCTTAATCTTTAAATAAACCACTTTGTAGCCATTATAAACCGAATATGAATTTATTATAAAATAATATTTCTAGCATTTCCTAAGGTGCCCCTCACCACTCTTATAAAAGGGCACTCGCCCTTCTCTCAAATTAATGCCCTAAAATCATTTTGGTTCGGCCAAACCCTACCCAAATATTCTTTGAACATCCCTCAATTCTACCTAGAGGAATTATTTTGATTATAAATACAAATTATGGTGCTCTTTTGATCAAATCAAAAGACAGAACCCGAAGAAGTAATGTTTTCACCACCCTCTCTCAAATTCCTTTCTTCTTCAACTTCTTCTTTCGTTGTTATTTCCATTATAAAATAATAAATCCAGTATTTTCTATATACTGTGATGTTATTATAAATATGGTACAACCATATTCAGTATTATATCCATCCTTTGAATGACATGTCACCATACGTGCGTACGTACGGCTTACCGTCTCCACGTCGTGGTGTAATTGTTATTCGAAACATTATTATTTGGATGGGTATAATAATGATGTTTAATTCATGTAAATAATAAATATAACATGATAATTATTCTTTATATATGATACAATACCCAATTATATATTATTTTAATATCAAAAGAATGATATTGTCGCTCGTGCGTACTTACAGACTACCGTCTCCACAAACGTGTTGAGATTCATTCCCCATCGTATCCATTAAAGTATAATTATCATTTGATGATTAAAAGTAATGTTTAAGGACTTGATATCATTCTGGATATGAATAAGATACATCCTATCCCTAATAAACATGACTTATGTAAGAAAAAATATAAAATAAAATGAGTAAGTTAACACCCGAAACGACGATAATACTAAGATATTATTAACAAAACAATGTTAAAAGATCATATATGATATCATATTAATGTATATGATTCATGTATAATTTAATAACAATTATTTCACCATTATACAGGAGGATAACCAACCCTCAACCAAGGAAAATTACACGGTAAGGTTTTATTTCACAATCTCTTCATTATCTGTGGTTGTTTATACGTAATTATCTTCTGGGAACTCTTTATCATTCACATCCATGTTTCATAAAAAAGTATTTCAAATAATTCTTACTCTATTATAGACTATGAGTCAAAGTCATTTATACCCGTTTTATGACTTTTTATAAGAACTTTATAAAGGTATCATTCCATCGTTTTCCAGACAAGGTCCTTTTTAACATTTTCGACAGAATTATGGTAAGAACGTCTCTTTTTAACTTATACGGCGGGTGCAGCTATTTTACGCCATTATAAAATCTTTAAATCTTCCCTTACAATCTAATAAACATATTTTAAAAGTAAAGTTTTTATTTTATAATCATGTGAATTTTAAATGATTTAAAAAAAATGAGATATTTATCTCTAATAGTTTTGATTTCATCTATGTCAACATCCTTTGATGGATTTTAAGTTTATTTGAAGTTTATTTATTATGATACAAAACTTCTGTATTGTATTGAAGGTTTTGTCATATTTTTTACTGTGCATGTGTTATTTTGATACCATTCATGGTTTATGGATAAAGTATTGACAATTTGAATGCTAGTTTTAATACGAATGTTTATGTTATTTTTAAACCTGTTCATATGAGGAATGCATTGGTCTTAGTAAGTGATGGGTGGATCCCGCTATACCTCCTCGATGCATCGGTAGATCTCATGAGACAAACTAGTGTCTTGGCACAAGGCCTTGAAAAATCTTATTTTTAGTCTTTCCACAAGCCTTGACTATGTGGTTATGATAGTCTAGCTTTATGCATTCCATCACTATGAAAGTGGTTATTGATATTGCATGTGATTATTTGACTAGTAGAATATCCATGTGAACAAGAAAATGGAATTATTTCATTTTATTTCTGCCATATTATGTTGAAGTTCAAGTTTAAAAGGATTTTTGTTAGTTATACATTTCCTTAAATGTTTATGTTTATTTATTAATGTTTCCACTATATTGTTATCCCTACTGGGCATCTGAGCTCAACCCTTTCAATGTTTTAATTTTTCCCAGGATATGAAGAATTATTTTATGAATGACTTATAGGGATAGTATGAGGGGATATTAAGACAAGATGATGTTGTAGTTTTTTTAATTTTATGATGTGATGTAAGACCTATGAATATATCTACTGATTCCAAGGCTACTAAACTAATCGGTCTTTCGAGACTTGTTCTTTTGTGATCATTCCAATGTTATGTAATAATGCATCGACTCTGGGTAACTTGTGTTGAGGTGTTACAGTTGGTATCAGAAAAATTTTAGTACAAACCATGGATGCTAGATTTAGATAAACTCTTATTAGAGCACATAGCCCTAAGATAGTCTTTGAGAATTAGTATAGAATAACTTCCTAGAATTTTGGTATTGTAGAGATTTTGTGAGTTTTCCGAAAAATACATCCTTGTCTGGATACAAGTAGGTAGAGGTGGCTCTGGCGCAGATGTACCTAGGGGTAAAATCCGAAAACACTGCTTGAGCTAAACTCGAACGGGAAAAAGTGCACGAAAACGGGCCTTGATGCACTCTTTGTTACGACACTCCTGGGGGATATGCTTAGGATAATTCTCATTTTATTTACAAACCATTAGGAAGGGTTTATGAGTATATACTTCCTCAGAGAATTTTTTTTATGATTATAGATTATATCCATAAACTGTTCAATTTGTGTTAAGTGTTTTACAAGTTTGGAATTATGTATTTTGATTCTTAAACTGATCTAGTTTATTCCATTGTTTATAAATGGTGCCTAATGGAAGGAATGGAAACTGTATCAATGCACCCACTCCATATAGGGATTTACCTCTTGCTCAAGATTATTATAGTGGAGCTGGTGATCAAACTGGTGCTGATCAGCTAATCACCATACTGGGACAACTCAATCAGGTTATGAATAATAACCTTACCCATATAGAGCACCCCGATCCACAACATAGAGGATCAATGTTAGATCGCTTCATGAGGAAACAACCACCAACATTCAATGGGAGTAGAAAACCTTTGGTATCTGAGCAATGGATAAGTTCTTTAGAAAATATATTCCACACCTTGTGGAGTAGCGAAATGGAAAAAGTTGTCAAGGTAGTTTACCGCCTCACTGGAGATGTTGATCAATGGTGTTCATTGATTCAATTCAATAAGGAAGATGATGACGTATCAAATATGGAATAGAGGGAGTTAAAATAGATTTTCATAGAAAAAATACTTTCCTCGTGACCATCGAGCAGATAGGGAAAGGAAATTTCTGAGTCTGGGAAAAAAGGAGGATGAGAATGTCGCAAAGTATGAGGCTAACTTTACAAGGGTAGTGAGGCATGAAACAGATTATATACGTAACCCAAGGAGTAATATTGATCATTTCTTCTATGGGTTAAAACAATTTCTTCATCGAGCATTAGTCTCACAATCCTTCTCGTCATAAGAAGATATTGTCTCATGTGCTATCAAGATAGAAAAAGAATTCTCTAAGCCTTATGACTTTAAACAAAAGCAAGAGAAGAAGAGATCTTCTAATCACTCCAGAAATGGAAATAAGGGGAAGAAGTGAAAAGTTAAATATCTATCCTGTAGTAAATGTGGGAAGAAACACCCAGATAATTTCTTGAATGGAATGGGATTCTGTTAAAAGTGTGGTGAAAAATTCCACCAAGCTTGTGATTGTAAGGGGAAGAAAGAAGCTTTTGATGTTCAATGCTACAACTGCAGGGAGATGGGTCATTATGAACATGAATTCCCTAAGATTCAGGGGAACTTACCTCAGAAAAGGCCAAGGGGTCAATGCCAAGATTTTGTTATCACTAATACTGAGGTAGAAGCTCTGAAAGACGTGGTGGTAGGTCATTTAATGGTTTCCTCATGTTTAGAAAATGAATTATTTTATTTTGGATCATCGCATTGTTTCATATCATCCCAGTTTTCTAAGAAAAATAGATATTTCCAATTTGATTTAAAAAGGTTGATGTCAGTTAAAACTCCTAAGGGAAGTATCATTGCTATAATGTTCTGTGAATCAGTTCCCATTAGAGCACATAAATGTTCTTTATCGGTTGATCTCATCATCATACCTATGATTTATTTTGATATATTCCTTGTTATGGATTGTCTTTCGGACTATGATGTGAAGATTTATTGTAAGAATAAGGAGGTTACGATTTTTGATGATGATGATAAGGAACAACTTATCATTAGATCAGAATCATCACCACCTATTTCTTATCTAGATCCACCCCCTGTAGCTCAACTAAATTAAATTATTTGGGAGGAACAGAATGAAAAAACTGTGGGTGGGGAAAGGAATTTCCAAATAGTTGATGTAACTATTTTGAAAGAATATATTGATGTGTTTTCAAATTATTTACCTGGACCTTCTTTATAATGTGAAATTGAGTTTTCCATTGATTTAATTCTTCATTTAAGGCCCATATCAAAGACCCCTTATAGAATGGAAACTGTGGAATTAGTGGAACTAATGAAACTAGAGGAATTGAGTAATAAGGGATTTATTCTCCCTAGTGTTTCTCCAAGGGGATCCCTTACTATTTTCATTAAGAAGAAAGATGGATCTATGAGGTTATGTATCGACTACAGGGAAATCAATGCTATTACAATAAAGAACAAGTATCCCTTACCTCACATTAATGATTTGTTTGACCAACTGCATGGATATCAATACTTTTCAAAGATTGAACATAGTTCTGGATACCATCAGTTTTTTGTGAAGAAGGAATACATTCCGATGATTGCATTTCAAACCAGGTACGGGCATTATGAGTTTACAGTAATGCCTTTTGGGCTGACTAATGCACCCTCTGTTTTCATGGATCTAAGGAATAGAGTTTTCAAGGAATATCTCGATGATTTTTTAGTATTATTTATTGATGATATCTTGTTATACTCCAAAAGCTGTGAAATTCATGAAAATAAGTTGTGCATTATCTTAATGACTCTTAGAAGACATGAATTATATGGGAAGTTTAGCAAGTGTGAATTCTGGAATCATGAGATTTCTTTTCTTGGCCATATTGTCTCTATGTATGGAATATCTGTTGATCCTTCTAAGAAAAGAGCAATCCAAGAATGGCTAGCACTGACGAGTATAACTGAGGTACGTAGTTTTATTGGTTTAGGAGGTTATTATCGATGTTTCGTCCAGAATTTTGCCCAGTTTGCTAACCCCTTAACAAAACTCACATGTAAAGGGGTGAAATTTGTTTGGACAAAATAGTGTGAAGAATGTTTCGAAGAAATAAAGAGAAGATTAGTCAATTTTCTAATATTGACTCTACCATCAGGGAATTATGTGTTCGTTATTTATAGTGATCCATTCAAGAAAGGACTTGGTTGTGTCCTTAAGCAGAATGATAGGGTTATTGCCTATGCATCACGGCAGTTTAAAATTCATGAGAAAACTATCCTAATCATGATCTCGAGTTAGCATTTGTGATATTTTCTTTGTAGATATGGAGACACTACCTCTATGGTGAAAAATGTGATATTTATACTGATCACAAGAGTTTGAAGTATATTTCTCACAAAAAGAACACAACATGAGGAAAATGAGATTGCTTGAATTACTAAAGGATTATTATTTCACAATACACTACCACCCGGGGAAGGCTAATAAGGTTGCATATGCTCTAAGTAAAAAAAGATCATGGAGTTTTGAACAAGATTAGTGTTGTTAGGGATCCTATTTTCATGGATCTAGTAAATATGGATATTGGAATCACCATGGATGGTGAAACATCAATACTTTTTCAAATTAATTCCAAACCATCCTTACTAAAAAGGATAAAGAGTTCTCAGACTGATGACGAAGAGTTTAAAAAGAAAATTAAATCTGTGAATGACGGTAGATTGAGTGAAATTGTGTATGAAGATGGAATTTTTAAATTTGGGAGGAGACATTGTGTTCCTGATGTACCTGATCTAAAAATAGAATTGCTGGACGATGTTCGTTGTTCCAATTTCTCTATACACCATGGGAGCACCAAAATGTATTGAGATTTGAAGGAATATTTTTGTGGGACAACATGAAGAGGGAGATAGCTGATTTTGTGTCAGGATGTATGGTTTGTCAAAAAGTGAAAGCTAGAAGGAAACAACCTAGAGGAATCATGCAACTTCTTCCCATACCTAAGTGGAAATGGGATAATATCACGATGGACGTTTTCATGGGACTACCAAAGACACCTAGAAAAAACGATGCAATATGGGTCATTGTTGATCGTCTTACCAAGTAAACACATTTTCTTGCTATAAGGGATAATTTACCACTTTAATTTCTATAAAGGATATATATTAATGAAGTTGTGAGACTTCATGAAGTACCCCTATCGATTTTTTATGATCGTGATCCTCGTTTTACATCAAGATTTTGGAAGATTCTTCAGAAGGCCTTGGATACTGAACTTCATTTGAGCACTGCCTACCACCCTCAAACATATGGACAATCAGAACAGACTATTCAAAGCTTAAAAGGCAATTTGAGATCTTTCTCACATGACTTTCAGGGTACGTGGGATCAATATTTATCTCTGGTAGAACTTTTTTATAACAATAGATTCCATTCATGTATTCGGATGGCACCATATGAAGCGCTATACAGAAAGAGATGTCGCACACGAACTTGTTGGGATGACGTTGGTGAAAGAAAACTTGTAGGACCAGAACTGGTGGAAGAAATGATGGAAAAGGTAAAGTTAATCAAAAAGCACATCAAAGCAGCTGAAAGTAGGCAGAAGAGCTATGCCGATAACTGAAGAAAGGATTTGGAATTTCTGGTAAGAGATCATGTTTTCTTCAAGGTATCTCCATAGGGGAGAGTCATAGGTTTTGTAATAAGGGTAAATTGAGACCCAAGTATATCGAACCCTTCGAAATTCTAGAATTAATTGGGGTTGTTGCTTACAGGTTGGCAATGCTGCCAAGTCTCTCCAAAGTTCAAGATGTGGTCCACGTATCACTATTGAGAAAATACATGCCTGACCCAACACATGTACTCACCTATGAGAAATTAGAACTGGAACCAGATCTGTCTTTTTGTGAATAGCCCGTCAGGATTCATGATACCAGAGAACAAGTCCTAAGAAGCCAGACGACTTGTCTGGTAAAAGTTTTATGGAGAAACCATAAGATAGAAGAGGCAACGTGGGAACCCGAGAAACTTATGATAAAAAAACAACCCGTGTCTTTTCATTTGGTAGTATTCTAGAAATTTCAAGGACAAAATTATTTGAAGGAGGGGATAATGTAACACCGAAAGCTTCTTCGGTACGCTTCTCTTTGATTAATACAGTAGAATGTGTTGTACGCAATGTCGAGTTCTAACACACACCACAACCAATCAATCTTGCCGTTATGAATAGTAATACCCACTTTTTGAATTTTTAAAAATATTATCTTTCAAAATTGACTTCATTTTTCGTTTCAAGATATAGAAATTAGCTTAGGGTGAAATTTTGGTACTTTTCGGACAACTTTTATATTTTGATGAATAGTGAAAATTATGAAGTTTTAATTAAAAACAAAATTTTTAATCGAAATAATTAATAGTGATAAATTATGAATCAGAGTGGTTTTAAATTATAATTAGAATATATTTTTACCATTTAATACAATTTTTTTCATAATACAAAATTTCAAATTTAAACCGGACATAAACAAGTGTCAATCATTTGATAGTTATTATTTCATAAAAACACGCATTGTGTTTTGACAGTTGGAATTAATTTTAAATTAATTTCTATCACTTCTATGTTTTGAATTTGGAAAAATGGATTCCATATTTGAAATCAAGACATCCAAATTGTATAAATAGGTAACTCTTATTTTTAGAGATTTTGAATAATTACTTCGGTAAATATTTTATTTACCATGGTTAAAGGGTAAATCAGGAAAATAAGGGTAAAAAAATAATATTATAATAATATTAATTTACCCTAAAACATGTCCTAAACCTATTGTTTGATAAATTTCCGACCATGGGAATCATTGGGTCGATTTTGGGGCCCCATGGAGCCTCTTGTAGGGGATAAGGACAGATTATATTAATTAAGTTAAAGTAAAAAATTGACATAAGCATATATCTTTTAGAAAAACAATTTTTACATAGGGTTATATATCTTATATGTTAGACTATAAATATTCATTATAAATATAAAAATACTTCCTACATAATCATATTTTATTTATAATTTTTAGACATTGAATAATTAAATTTATTTATGACACAATAATGATGCAGTATTTTCCTTATTAATGAATAAATCAAATAATTAGTATTATAAATGTAAAAATAAATATAATTTGAAAGTTTTGATGTCATCCACGAATTTTATTGGTCAATATGACATGATATGATTTCTTAAATGAATTTGGTTCGAATTAATAATGTTTTTAAGACTTTAACAAAAATAAATTATTAAATATTGTCCAAATTGACAAAAATGAGTTTTTGAAAACAATATCATATTATTAATTGATATTATGTTCCTCAAAATCTACAGATTTCAAAAGTACTTATTTAAATATCCTTGTATCATTAATTGACCACATGGGGGTCTCTATTATGTATATATTAGGTTTATTAACAATATAATATAAAAAGACAACGTGACATGGTAAATGTCAAACTAATTAAATAAGAGTTAAAACTAAAAGATACAGTTAATATAGTGACCCAAACCTGTCTAAAATCTATTGTATGAAAGGTTTTAGACCCATATCCACCTTAACCATTAAATAATACACTTTGGAGCTATTAGAAACCGAATATGAATTTATTAAAAAATAATACATCTATCTTTTCCTAAGGAGCCCCTCACCCCTCTTATAAAAGGGAACTCCCCCTTCTCTCAAATTCATACCCTCAATGCCTTTTGGTTCGGCCAAAACCTGCCCAAATATTCTCTCAACATCCCTCACATAGACCTAGAGGCCTCATTTTGATCATAAAGCCAACCTAAGGATCCCTTTTTATCAAATCAAAAGGAATAACCCGAAGAAGAGGTAATGTTTTCACCACCCTGTTTTAAGTTCGTTTCTTCTTCAACTTCTTCTATCATTTTTATTTCCATTATAAAATAATAACTTCAGTATCTTCCATATACTGTGATGTTTTTATAAATATCGTACAACCATATTCAGTTTTCTATCCATTTTTTGAATGACATGTCACCATACGTGTGTACGTACGGCTTACCGTCTCCACATCGTGGTGTAAATATTATTCAAAACATTATTATTTGGATGGGTATAATAATGTTGTGTGATTAATTTAAATAATAAATATAACATGATAATTATTCTGTATATATGATGCAACACACAATTATATGTTATTTTAATATCAAAGAATGATATTGTCGCTCGTGTGTACGTACGGACTACCATCTCCACAAACGCGATGAGATTCCTTACACATCAAATCCATTAAAGACTAATTCCCATTCGATGATTAAAAGTAATGTTTAAGAAATTTATCTCATTGTGGATATGAATAAGATACAACCTATCCATAACAAACACGACTAATGTAACAAAACATATAAAGGAATAAGAGTAATATAACCACCAAAAAGACTATAATACTAAGATATTATTAACAAAGAAATGTTAAAAGATCATATATTATTTCCTATTAATGTATATGATTCTTCTATAATTTAATAACAATTATTTCACCATTATACCGGAGGATAACCTAACCTCAACCCACGAAATGTACAAGGTAAGGTTTTATTTTATAATGTCTTCATTATTTGAGGTTTTTTATACGTAATTATCTTCTGGGACCTCTTTATCATCTACATCCATGTTTCCTAAAAATATATTTTAAATCATTCTTACTATTTTATAGAGTATGGGTTAAATTAATTTATACCCTTGTTTTAATTTTTATAAGATGTTTATAAATTTATCTTTCCATCGTTTCCCAAACAACATTCTATTTAACCTTTTCGAAAGAATTAAGGTAAGAATGTCTCTTTTTAACTTTTACGGCGGGTGCAGCTATTTTCCACCATTATAAAATCTTTGAAACTTCCCTAACAAGATAATAAGGATATTTTCAATTTAAATGTTTTATTTTATAAATATGTGACTCTTAAATGATTTAAAAAAAAGAGATATTTATCTCAAATAGTCTTAATTTCATCTATGCCAACATCCTTTGATGGATTTTAAGTTTATTTTAAGTTGATTTATTATGATACAAAACATTCATATTGTATTGATGGTTTTGTGATATTTTTGACTATGGATTTGTTATTTATATACCATTCATTGTTTATGTAGAATGTATTTACACTTTGTATGCGAGTTTTAATATGAATGTTTATGTTATATTTAAACCTGTTCATATGAGGAATGCATTGGACTTAGTAAGTGATGGGTGGAGCCTGCTATAACTCAATGATGCATCGGTAAGTCTCATGTGAAAAAATTGTGTTTTGTCACAAGACCTTGGAAAAATATTATTTGTAGTCTTGGCACAAGTCCTTGACTATGTGGTTATGATAGTCTGGCATTATGCATTCCATCATTATGAAAGTGGTTATTGATATTTCATGTGATTATTCGACTAGTAGAATATCCATGTGAATAAGTTAATGAAATTATTTCATTTTATTTCTTCCATATTATGTTTATGTTCATGTTTAAAAGTATTTTAATTTAGTTATACGTTGCCTTAAATGTTTATGTTTATTTATGAATGTTTCCTCTATATCGTTATCTTTACTGAGCATCTGAGCTCACCCCTTTCAATGTTTTAATTTTTCCCAGGATGTGAAGAAGTATTTTATGAATGACCTGTATGGATAGTATGAGTGGATATGAGGACAACATCTTGTTGTAGTTTTTTTTCACTTTATAATGTAATGTAAGACTTATGAATATATCTAGTTATTCCAAGGCTACTAAACTAATCAGTCTTTCGAGACATGATCTTTTGTGATCATGCCAATGTTATGTAATAATGCACCAACTCTGGGTAACTGGGGTCGGGGCGTTACATATATCCCAAATATATTATATAGTTTCTTATCCTATATGTATTTAAGATAATAATAATATTTCTATCGATTTTTCACTCTCTATGCACTCAATAACTTGAGATAATGTGTTTAAGTACAACCATCCTTTTTATTTCTTCGGTTATGAATACTTTTCTTCCACATCGTTATTTTATCTAAAATGTTTTCAAAGAATTTACACTATTACAAAAATATTCATTCTATAAATTTATATCCATTTTGTATGTTTTATTAAAATTTTACAAGTAAATTTGATATCATTTTCCTAATAATTTACTTTTTAATAAATTTGGGAACAAAAAAAAACTAACGTATGCTGCTCCAATGGATGTTACCATAGTGATGAATATTCCTTGATTTCAAGCTTCCATTACCCTTTTCTATTTTAATTTTCAAATAAAATTTATTCCATAATAATTTAGAAAAAATATATATTAAATAATTTAATTCAAAATAAAAATATTATTTTTATAATAAGATTTTCCATGGATATTTTAAAGGAATATTTACCTATGATGACATCAATTCATTATACTTATGATTCATTAGGCATAAAATTATATTATACTATAATAATTTTTTAATGTTTAATGATAATGATTATGAAATATTGATAAAACCCATTTTATTTTTTCTAAAATTTAATCTATGATGAAATGATAAATGTTATCATGATCTTGAGGTATACATATGAATGGATTATGATTATTTGATGAGTTCGTATATTATATCTCTCTAATACTATAGGTAAAGAAAAATGTTTAATCATATCAAAGAGAACATGTTATGTTTTCTTATGGACAAAGAAGGTTACACGGGAGGTTATCCCAATCCCAACAGATGGTACACAAGTGGTTTTCCCAAGCCCAAATGTGGTATATAGAAGGTTATCTGAATCCCAAAATAGGGTCCAAAGGAGGTTATCCCAAGCATGAAGTAGGTACATATGTGGTTATCCCAATACTAATAATTGATGGATGTATTGGTGGGTATCCTTAACAGAATAATTTTATGATTATTATTATACTAAATGTTATGAAAGTATTTTACGGAATAATATTATTAAAATGTTATACACTCATGAGTCTTGTTATACTAATTACTTTTGATTAATAACTTATGAACTAACATGGCATATTCCATGACTTGTGATTATTTTCTATGACTATTTGGGTATGATTTTAAAATTTTATATTTATGTTCTCATACCCTAATGACCATTTATGCTTAATGTATCAATTAAATATCCCTTGGTTACCATTACTATGTATCTCAAGCACACACTTTATTATGTTTTGACTAGGATATGATGAAAGGAATTTTGGATGATATTTATATGTAGTGTAATAGTTATAAACAATATAACCAGAGATGGTGTAGATATTTGATATATTCAATATGTATGCATCTAAGCTTCCAAAAACATAAAACCATTATTGTTTAAACATGGATCATAAGAATATGTAATGAATATTAATCATATAAGATTTAATATTTTAATAAGAAATTGTTTTATTATTCGGTTTAATTAGATAATGTTTTAGTTATTTTTGGAAGATATGATGAGAAAACTTTAGTGAAACCCCTTAGTAAAATCCTATATACAAGAGAAATCATATGTTATTCAATAGAATAAAGTTAGGTTTTCTAATTAAATACATCCCTATCAGGATAATATCATGTGGATGCAGTTGTGTCATAAATAAACCATAGGGATACAATTATTAATGGTTCATAATGTGTATTAACTTTATTATAAATAGTGTAATATGAGTGGACCTAAGACTAAACAACTACAAATACACTTTTTCCAATTATTGCTACATTAATTCACATTTTATTGATGATCTATTGTGAAGGATTTGAATATTTGATGACCATTTATGGAATACGTTAAACCTATGGTTTCACATATTGAAAACAAGGTTTCTTGATTGATACATCCTTCAAAATATTTTCAATTTTGTATGAATGATCACTCTGACTAACGATTCCTGATGGTTACACATGAAATTTTGTTTTATTATGTTAATTCAGATTTTAGAAAATCTAAGGTGGTTATTGGTGTGAAAAAATATTGAAATATATAATTTAATCATATTCATATTAATTCAGTTATATCCTAAAATTTATATAGGAATGTAAACTCATATTCTCCTTCATAATAACTAAAAACTCATATTGGAACATTGATTAAATCTCATGTTTATGATTCTTCTATGATTGAAGTTTGTGGGAATGTGATTTCTGTAAATATTTTTCTTCAAACATTAGTTGAATTGGATGTGATTTTGGAAAATTATTGGATTTTTTTTATATAACATATCAATTTCCAAATAAGGGGAGTGGGGATTAATATGAACTTCTGATGATGTTCTTTCCATTATATGGGACATACAATCAAATAAGGGTGGATATTTATCTCAAATAATTGGGGAGAAAATAAACATCAAACATATTCCAATTGTTCAAGATTATGATGATTTATTTCTTGAATAATTTCAAATTCAACCCTGAATTTTTATGTTGAGTTATCAATAGTATACATATCCGATACTTGACCTATTTCAAAAAGACCATATAGAATGGCCATGATTGAATTATTGGAAAAATGAATAAACTCTATGTTAATAATGATAATGGAATCATTCGACTATGTGTGTAACCATGGGTGTACTTATTCCATATGGAGAATAAAGATAGATTGAAACAACTCTTCATGGATTATCCAAAATGTAACAATATTAAAATCATGAATAAGCATCCTTCACTGTTTTGGATGATTTATTTGATCAATTATATAGAGATTAATATTTTTACAAGATTGATCATTTATTTTGATACAATAGATTAAGGTTCAAAAGTTAATAAATATCCAACTACACCTTCCACACATGTTATTGATAATCTGAATTTATGGTGATTCAATTTTTTCTAAATAATTCTTCCATTATATTCATTTATTTAACAAACAGAGTTTTTAAGGATTACATTGATCAGTTTTTGGTATTATTTATAGAAAATATTATAATGTATTCCATGCTCAATGAATAGAATGAATATCACTTAAGGATTATTTTTAAGGACATAAGGAAGGATAATATTTACATAAAATTCTCCATGTGTGAATTTTATCTATTAAAAGTTTCAATTTTGGGTCATATAATCTAAAAAGATGGTATATGATTTTATCCTTCAAATATAGAAGTTATTAAACAATAGTTAATACCACACACTATTTTTAGATACATAGTATTCATATATTTTTTCGATATTACTGATTAGTTTTTAATATTTTCTCATTATTATCTTATCTAATCACCAAGTTAACTCTAAAGGGACTCATGTTATTTTAGATTGATGAATGTGAAGGAAATTTCAATGAACTGAAAAGAAGGTTTCTCAGTAAACCATAATCATAATACCCTATACGATAGAGGGTTTGCAGATCCATAATGATTAATCAATGAAGGTTATGATATTCATTATTATACATAATAATATGGTGATAGATTATACCTCAGTAAAAATGAACATTCATGGAAAAAATTACACTACTCGTGATTGGAAGTTAACATGGTTAATCATCGCAATAAAGATATGGATTCATTGTCATTACGGATATTGGTCTACCATATATGAAAATCAAAAAAATTTAAAGTATATCCTCACCAATAAAGATTTTAAAATGTTCTGGAGAAGATTTTTGTGATTGAATAAATATTATGATTTCCCAATACATTACAATCATGGAAAAACAAAAAGGGTTATTAATTATTTGAGATAAAAAATAATGCTAGTATATATATGATAAAGATAAGAAAAGATCCATTTTTTTATTTTCAAAGGATAGACCATGAAATATTTTAGGAAAGGAATAAATATTTTCTTGTTCAAATGATTGCTCGGCCATCTATCCATCTGATGATTAAAGAGGTGAATAAAGAATATGTAGAGTTGTAGATAAATGTGAGACATATTCATGAGTCTATATTGGATTATGAAATATTGATAAGGATAATGTTACTTGTATGTGTCCTATCAATACCAAACATGAATAATGAGATACTGGAAGAAGCTCATAGATGATAAATCTTTATTCATCCTATAAGTATGAATATGTATTGAGATATAAAATATTATTTCTTTTAGGACAATATAAGGATATTTATATTATAGAGTATTTATCTTAGTGCATGTTATTTCAACAAGTTAAGAATGAGAGACAAATGTCTTAGGGGATATTACAACTATTATCCATACTATAATGGTTTTGGGAAAACATCTCCATGGATTTCATTAACAAACTCTCCAAAACATCTAAATTCCATAATTCTATTTGCTTAATAATCTTATCAAAGAATCACATTTGATTTATATCAGATTATATTTCTCTCTTGATCAAATTTATTATATATACATGAAGGAAGTAGTAAGGATTCATGGAGAACCACATTTTATATTATCTGATTGGTAACTGATGTTTACCTTGAAGATAAGAAGAATTATTAAAAAAGATTTGAATACAGAGTTAAATGTTATCACTATATATCATCCTTACATTGATGATCAGTTTGAGAGGACCATTAAAACGATAAAGTATATGTTGAGATCTGGTTCTCTAGATTTTAATGGTTGTTGGTATCAACACCTTCCTCCTATTGAAATCTATTATAACAATAGATTTCACTCAAGAATTAAAATGGTTCCTTACGAAGCCATTTGTAGAAGTAAGTGTAGTATTCCAATGTCTTCGGTTGATGTTTGAGAAAAAAATAAATTATGGCCTGATCTAGATGATGAAATGACATAGAATATTAGAGCTATTCAGTAGAACATCAAGGAAAGTTAGAGTTAATAGAAGAGTTATACTGAAAATCACCAACAACGTCGAGATTTAGAAGTTCATGAGAAGTTATTCCTATGAATTTATACCTGTAATAAGGTAGTGAAATTCGAAAAAAATGAAAATATAAGCCCGACTTATAATAGTTCCTTCCAGATTATTGGTCAAGTATGGCCTATAGATTATTTCTTATAGCTTCCAATGAACTTATCATAGGTTCATGATGTATTCCTTGTATCTCTCCTAAGGAAGTACATACATGATCCTATACAAGTACTAAACTTAGTGATCATTGATAACCCCACATGGTGTCATTATTTCCCTATGGTACAATGCACAGACGAAATCTACAAAACTAAAACTATCCTACTAAATTCTTAAAACGTAGTGAAGGGGAAGATCAAGGTGGAACCCATAGATAAGAAGATATAGTTTTATTTACAATTTCAAAAGATTTATTTTATTAAATTGATAAAGAGGTTAGAAAAGTTATATTAGGTTGGGTTTGAAAAGACAAAAAAAATATTGATTCGATTGTGATATGATTTGGAAATATTACCAGTGTAATGTAATACCATGGGTCAAGAGAAATTGGATTTTATAAAATATATTGATTCATTATTGGTGTCATATTTTAGAAAAGGAAGATCCAATGGCCATGTTATCCCCTCCTCAACATGGAAATACTCTATTTTCCATGGTCCAGTAATTTAGGTGGTTGAAAAATCAAGTTTTCCTTGATATCGTGTTTAAAAATTATTTCCCCAAAAATTGAAAATGTTCATGCCATCTTTAGGGTAGTCAGTATCATAATTTAAATGCTCCTATTTTATATGAATATCGATGGTCATGAAAATATAAAAAGAAAGGTATTAGAAGTTGAAGAATGAAATTATGAAAACCAAAGACATGAATTAAAAAAATAATTAAATCCAATGATCCTCCCTACATCGATTACATTTCCCTAGAACATGGAGTAATTATCCCCTCATCCAAGAGATGAGAGGTTAAGAGGGAAATAGAAAAGAAATACTATAGGAAAAACTCAAAAATGGAGTAGTAGCATCGCTCCAGGCATTGATCTTCCACCGAATCTAAATGCCCCAAAGGTGTATCCAGGGGATCTATTTATAGGCATTGGAAAGGCTCTACCCAAATGAGGTAAATACATTTACATTGTTGTAACAACATCTACCAATGATCCTCTTTTTGTGAATTGTTTTGACATGTGCATAGATCTTGGCTGAGATTTTGGAAATTTGACCACCCACACGATGTGTACGAGACTTACATGTCGTGCACATATTATCTACATCGCCTTAGTTTCTGCGATAATCATTGACAAATATCTTTCTTAAATTTTAATTTTTACCTCTATTACACCGTGTATAGAAGGTACACGACCTGTACTATTCATTCACATCATGATTTCTGGTCATGATTTTTTCTAGTGGGGTAATTCATCTATGATGAAGAGAAAGTCTGTACTTGGGGTATATGACATGTAATAGTGTTTTTTCAGAATTCTTAGCTACAGTCTTCCTCAAAAATCTGGTGTCATTTTTATTCTCTTTGCTTAGGGCACAAAGTGTCTTTTTTCTTCATTATTCATAATTTTCATTAATTTTTTAGTTGTTCATTTTTTCATACAAAAAAACACAAAACAAGTTAATTTTATCAACACTTGGAAAGAATATTCATTAAATTACACAAACCAATGCATTAAATTACTCAAAAATATATACATAAAATTGACTTATCAAATCCCCCCACACATGAACTCAATTTTATCCTTAAGGGTGGAATCTCAACTTACTACTCAGGAATTTCACACTACCATGGTAAAAATTCAATTTCAATAAAACAGAATGATCAAATGGAAAATTCAAATGTTTGATCATCACAAAGGAAAATTCTCCAACATGTCATTTTTTGAAAGGCATAATTCAATTATGTATTTTAGTATTCTTCTATGAAACTTCCATGTCTTTCCATTCATCCATTCACATTTCTCAATCCATTATCAATATCCATTACACTTTCAATCTACCTCACATGAGCTATTCCTCTCATTATTTCGGTTCAAATGTAAATAGCATGATGCACATACCTCAAAAAATGTAACTTACCATTGAATTGCAAGTAATCTAACAACTCCACCATGTAAATATATAAGTCAAAATTAATCATTAGGTCTTCAATGTTAAGGATCAAATGACTCTGAGGCTTTTGGGTTGGTAATTAAGTGATATGAAAAGTTATGGAACAAAAAAGAGGTTCAAATCTAAAGTTCGTTTAATGATATTAAAAACATCTAAATGATTGTATCCCTTTTCAAATTTTATCTATCTTCTCCAAAAAACTCATAGTGGGTCATGATATTTATATATGCAATGAATGAATCAACCTATCTTTATCTATTTTTTCACATTTTTTCATTTCTGAAAGTCATGATTTAGGATATATCGCACATCCATCACCTAACCACATATGATAAAAAATTGTTGGTCTGGAAAATAATAAATTTTATCTTCCCAAAACATAACCCAAATTTCTTCTTCAAATGTTTTTTAGAAATAGAGGTGAATGGTAAAGTAAAATGATTGATACATGGACTCTCCCCATAATATAATGAAAATCCAATAGAATAATATCCCTAATAATGTAAATCATGGTGCACCCAAATGTTCTGACCCTACACTTGATCTCTATTAAATATCATGAAAAACATTTATAGGAAGGTAGGAATAGATAAAATAGGCTGGTAACATGGATCATTTCTAAAAAGGTTGTTCATGGATTCTACGGGATTAAAAAAGGATTATGTCATGGTGGGTATGAGGATAAGAAAAAAAAATACCTCAATCATTTTAAAATTGATTCTATTCAGTCAAATATTTGATAAGATGTAAAGCATGTTCTTGAAGATTACATGCCTAGGTTTTTCAAGAAATATACTAAATAAAGAAAGGAAAATATTGACTTAGTGGATATCTCTAGAATGAGATGAATGTTTGGGTCAACTCCTCATGGAAATGCATATAAATAATTAAATCAATTAATGAAAATTTAAAAAATTCAAAACCTAGCCAAATTTCAGAAAAATTCCATCTATAATGATTAAGATGCTGCTCTAAATCATTATTTTTCAAATCCCAATCCACATTCTTATCTCTACTAACTTTTTCTCATTTTTCTCATTAAAATTTATTGAAAAATAAATTTAAATACATGGCATTACAATTATCCAAGGTAGTTTCATGTCTCGTCGTTCATTTGAGTAATGAATTAATCCAATGTGGGTCATGGATATTACAATTAAAACTATACTCTAAACACATTAAATGGGGAATAAAATAGAAACATTATGAATTGAAACTCTTACTCCCCTTTCTATTAGTGGTACAAAATGGGTTTTATTGGTTCTGTCTACTACTGTTCATGATGTTTAAGTGCCCTTCATGATGTGTAATGATCTAACTGTTAATTATTTTGATCCTTGTTGTTTTCCACTACCTTGGGACTTAATGGTCCTGTAAATTAAAAATAAACAAATGAAATCATGTGACATTATCAATTAATTTTAAAATATTCGTATAAAGAGAAATAATTACTCTAAAAACAATAAAAACAATAAAAAAACTCGGGTTTCCCCCCGAAAGCACATTTTTTAACATCATAGTCTTGACCTTAAATTCTTTATATTCTGCCCATGTCACTAATGGTCAAAACTTTTGTACCTCATTGGGATCCATGAATGGTCTTCGTTGTGTCTTTTCCATGTTGGTTAGCCCCAGTCCTTCTTCACTGAACAGCTTGATTCTCTTGGATGGTAGTATTTAATTTATCTCTATTGGACCGATCCACCATTTTTCCTCAATCCCGATGAACTAAATAGATGTTCATAAACCATACATACATGTTTTCATTTCTCAAAATTAGTGGTGTCATTCTCTCTTTTGGTGTTAGCAGTCTTAGTCTTCTGCTTCACTTCCTTCTTGGGTTTAGAAATCGTTTCCCTAGCATATATCACGTAACATTTCAATATCAGCAATATCTTTAATATTAGATATCTATATTTCTTTAAACACATCATCCTTTGGAAAATCATAGTTCTTTATTGCATGGTGGATGTTGAAACTCACTTGATCGCTTCTGACTCTTAGGCAATGTTATCTATTTTGATCATCGATTAGTGTATTCCATGTGGCTAAAAATTTCCTTCCTGCAATGAGTGGACTCTTCTCATCTTCCATATCTATCACTGGTAATTCAATGGGGAAGTATAATTTTTAAACTTTTATTAGGACATCTTCGAAGTCTTCACTTCTGGATTTTATAGTTTAATCATATTTTCAAAGACATACTCTTGTAGGATTTATTCCATCCAGTCCCAAACTCTTAAATGTTGTTTAAGATATGATATTGACCCTCGCACCAAATTCACAGAAAGCGTTCCCACATATTTTAGCTAATATAATGATGGGAATTGAGAATCTACCTTAGTCTCTTTGTTTCATTGGTAGGACATTTGATACCACTTCCAAACACTCTCATATAATTGGAATGGTTCCAATTTTTTCAAGCTTATTCTTATTTATTACTAGTTATTTCATGAATTTTGTATAAGTGGGCATGTTCTGAAGATCTTATACAAAAGTTATATTAATATGAATTTCTTTATAATGATAAATAAACATACCTTTCGGCATGTTGTTCTTTATTTTTGCCACCCTCTCTAGAAAAGGAATACTTTTCTTGTACTTAGGTGGTACTTCATCTTCTTCCTCAGCAAATTTTTCCTTTTCAGCTTTATCTTCCTCTTCATTTTCTTCCATTGGTGGTCATCCAAAAAACATTATTCCACTTCCTTTTGTTTTCTTCCCACTTCTGAGTCCTATATCCGTCAAATATCTACGTGTAAATTATTCCATGTATCCTAGAAGATATCCTATTTTTATATCTCTACATGACTCAGTTATTTGGCCAACTTGACACTCCAGCTTAAAAAATGAGGCCTTTTGGTATGATTCTTCTTCTCTTAACTCCTTGAGTGAAACCCCCATAGCAGCCATGAATGTTTCTAGAGTATCCTATAATGAATGGACATGGCTTCATAGTGTGGCCTCTGATGTGCTTGTTTTGGAACCCTTATTGTCTTGGAAATCCATTTCCCTGTTTTTGTTGTGGTCACCAACCCTGAAATTGGTTACCTGGATTTTATTCTGCATAATTTACATCTTCAATGCATGTACCTTATGGGTTCTTCTATTGTCCCATCATTATGTCCATCATCTAGGTAAGAAACTCCAGTTTCACTGCCATCTAGTCATTATTTTTTATTTATATAGAGGCCTTTACAATGGGTTCCTTATTCTTACCACTAGAAACTATTGCTTTCTATCTCATCTAGATGGTTGTAGCTTGCTTTAGGGGATTTCTTCATCAATGATCCTCCAGTTGTAGCATCTATAATCGCCTTGTTTTCTTGTGAAATATGCTTATAGAAAGTATGAATTAGTATCCATAACTCAATTCCGTGATGTGGGAATTTTATTTCCAATCCATTATAACATTCCTAGGAAGAGTATAATCATTCATCTTCATGTTGAAAAAAGTTGAGAATGTATACCCATATATACAGTGATTTTTAAGGTGGAAATAATTGGATGAGAATGTTCTTAGCCATATCATCATATGTAGTGATTGAATGTGTAAGAAAGATTTGAATCCAGTCCCAAGCTCAATCTCCTGAAGAATATCAGAAAACAGAGAGTCTTACCAAATCAGTTGAGACGTTTTGAAAATGAAATGTGTCGTAGAGCTGGAAGAAATCTCCCATGTGTTTGTTAAAATATTCATATGGATGTCTGGTCAATTTAATAGTGTTTGTGATCATTGAAATTATCACCGGATTGATTTCTAAGTGGTTCTCTAAAATGGGGATTTCCAGGATGCTCAGTTTCAAACCTATGTTTGACGACCTCCCATAGCTAGGGAGAGTTTTTAACCCTTTATTTATTTTAAAAACTCCATTAGGTTGGTTCTATTCTTCACCCTCAATGTTTGTGTCTTCCGTGAACTCAAATTTTGGTTTAGATTGACGTGTTGAATTGATGGTGTCTTTTCCACTCACCCGCCTATTCTAGTTGTGCATTAAGAATCTAAAACTCAAAGCACGAGATAACCTAGTATAAAAAGTAGAATTGAAATAAATTAAAAATTAAAAATTTAAATCATAAAAAGTCTAAAAGGATAACATCCATAGAAATGGTTTCTATTTGATTACCCTGTAGGGCATCGTTAGTTCCCTATGGTACTATGAAAAAAAATGTATAAAACTCAAACTATCATACAAAATTAGTAAAATATAGTAAGGTGGATGTTCGAGGTCTAACACACAGAGACCTTGATTTAGTTTTATTTAAAATTTTAAAATATTTATTTTATTAAATTGAGAAATATGTGAGGAAATATTGATTTTGTTGTGTTTGAAATGAAAAAAAACAGATTGATTGTATTGTGATCAGAATTGGAAATAATTCTGGGGTAATGTAATATAAAGGTTCGGGTGAAATTGGATTATATAAAATATGTTGATTTATGATTGGTATTAGAGTTGAGACAAGGAAGATCCAATTGTCATGGAATCCCTTCTTCAATACATAAATACCATATTTCCCTTAGTCCGATAATTTAGGGTGTTGAAGAATCATGTTTATCTCAATACCATGTTTAAATCTAATTTCCCTAAAAATTTACAATGGTCATGACTTCTTTTGGGTTTTCCATTACATAATTTAAATATTCCTTTTTGATTAAAATATTTATGGGCATGATAAAAGAAAATGAAATGGATTGCATGTTAAAGAAGGAAATTATGAAAACCAATGACATGAATAAAAAAATAATTAAATTTAATGCACCTTCCCCATTTGATTACATTTCACTAAAACATGGCGTAATTACACCCTCATCTTAGTGATGAGAGTTTTAGAGGGAAAGATAAAATAAATAATAAAAAGAAAAACTCAGAAATGGCATAACATCTTCTCTCCAGGCATTGGTCTTCCACCAAATCTGAATGATCCAAAATTGTAGCCATGAGCTCTATTTATAGACACAAGAAAGGTTCTGTATGAATATTGCATAAATCACATTCATAAATTTGAAGATTGACCTACATGACATCGTGTACAAAAGGTATATGACATGTACTAGTCATTCACATCATGGTTTCTCGTCATGACTTTTTCTAGTGGTGGATTTCCTCTCTAATAAAGATAGGACGTGTACTTATTGTACATGATGTGTAATAGTTTTTTTCTATAATTTCATGCTTCATTCTTCATCAAAAATTCGATGGCATTTTTCTTCACTTTGCCTGTGGTGCGAAGTGCCATTATGATTCATTATTCAGCCTTTTTCATTCCTTTTTCAATTGTTCATTGTCTCCTGCCACAAAACACAAAACAAGATAATTATATCAATATTTGGAAAACAATTCACTAATGTACACAAATCAAGACATTAAATTTCTGAAAAATATATGCATTAATTTGGATAATCAGTTATACAATTGGATCATGATCTTACCCATGAAGAAAAAATCTTAGAAATCATGGATCATATTGACAATGTACTACATAATAAGACTAATGACCAAGTTAATGTTCATTAGAGGAATTAGAAATTCAAGGAAGCTACACAGGAACACAAAATGTGTTGAAACATAGATATTATCATATTTTAATACAATAGGTAATTAAGCTCAAGGAAATATTCATTTAATGGGTGTATAATGTAATACCCAATTATTTTATATGTATTTCCATTGAAATAAGCTAGATTACTTCAATATCTTCTTTATATGCAACACCGAGCCTAAATGAATTGTGTAATAGTATACCATCATAACATAGTGATCAAATTAAAGGGTATGAATAATTATAACTTCCTTATAAAAAAATATTGTATAAATTTTATAAATAATTAATATTTATTTATTAATTTATAAAAAGTATGTGGTCAATTTTTTATAATGTAATTTATTTGTTTTGAAAATATATTTCCATCAGAAATGGTTTTTATTGAATTTGGTCCCTGAATATTATAATTAATTTATAACTTTTTCAGAAACATTGTTTTAGGGAATAAATCTATATTTAAATAATCATTTAAATATCATTTAATTTTAAATTTTTGTGTTTTTCTAAAGAAATTATTTTTTTAGTAAATTGTTTGAAAATACTATTATTTAACCTATTATTTCTATTCATTAAATCATGTAGTTAAAAAGTACTATTTTTTAAATTTAATAATAATTAAAAAATTAATCTATTAATTTTAAATAATATAATTAATTATATAGTAATCAATGTTATACTTTATTTTTGTATAATTTTATTTTTAATCATAAAAACACATTTTTAACAGTTTGAATGAGTGAAATGTGATTTTATCTTTGTATATTAAATTTATTTAAAATTATTAATGGGTAGAATATAATTTAAATAATATATATTCCATAAAATATTTTTATCATTATCATTATTATTTATACAAGGAGAGGAATGAAAGTAAATTCATTTTATGTGTAAAAATGCATTTATTTGAGATAGATTTTCATTGCATTTTGTCTGATTATTTTAAATTTAATTGATAGTATTTATAAAAATTATATTTTTTATCATGGATTCTATATTTTTAATGTTTATGTATGAAAAATTAATGTTTCCACATTCATTTTCGATCATAATGAATAGTAAAAAAAATTGTTGCCATATGTAATGATAAAAAGGGTTCACCACGGGGGTTAAACTAAAGGATTAGTATAGTATTGAAAGATATAATTGTGAAGAATTATTTATTAAATATCTTTAGACCCAATATTGTCATACCATGTAATTATTGTCCATTTGGAGCCACTTTCACAATAAAATGACATTATATTATTTAATTCTTTTAAGTTATTCCTACTATGACCTCGCCCACACATATAAAAGGAAACAACCTATACTCACACATCATGGAGATATTATCTTATTAAATACCTAATATATCATTTCCAAGCATCCCTACCCATGTATTGAAGGTCCGATTTTCATTATAAAAGCTTCCTTCCGAGGGTTAATGTGTAATGAAAATGAGTTTTTTTAATGGATATATATAACCCTTAACTAAGTACATTCTATTTCATTTTTTCTTAAACATTATCTAAAATTATCGATTAATCATAAAAAGGTGAATTATAGTATCATAAATATAATGAGATATTATTATAATGATAAAAAAATCAAACTCATTTCTATCATATGGGAAATGAAATCATCGCTCGTGCGTACATGAGGATTACCACCTCCGCATAGAAATATATTGCATTTTTCTATATTGCTTCACATTGACGGATATAATGAAGGATTTGAAAATATATATTATAATTATCATATTAATATAAATATATAATGGTAAAATATTATTTCTCTTTATTTATTTATTTTTTTTAAAAACTAAATACAATGTTCATGCATACGTACAGACTACCATCTCCTTGAATAGTGTAATATATTTTTCTATCTCTACCTTTTTTGTATGGTTATAAAGAAGATTACAATAAATAAATATTATATTTATATAATTATTAAAATTATATAGGTGATTTAAATATTATCAACTAACAAGGATCAAAACATCGGAATCAAAACATTAAGGGAAAACAAAATAATTAATAGCCCTATTTAGGGATCTTAATAAAGAATTAATAATAAATGGGTGTGAAAATGACCCAAGTGGATCATATACTATATTTAAATTATTTATATATTTGTTTAATAGAATTATAATACATTTATGTGTATTATAAGGTATTTCATAGCACTTACGAATAATTTCAGATATGAGGTAAGAGTTTTTTAATTATAATGTAATTTTTACCGAGATTGTTTATGATTAAGTTTTAAATGATGGAAATATATGTTATATATATATATAACATGTTATGATTCTTTTTATTATATATATATTTATGTAATTTTTGTGTTTTACTTTAATTTTTGTCTCTCTATGTACTAAAAAGTAGGAAGTAATGTTTTTAAGGAAAACCAACATTGTTTTTTTCTTCGGATGAGAATATTTATAATCCATGTACATATTTTAAATAAAATGATTTCAAAAATGGATTAAATATAAAAAATTATTTATTAAATACATTTTGTTAAATTTTTATCTTAACATAATTTTTTTAAACTAATGTTCTAATTGTTTTTTGAGTGAGGTACTTTTTAATAATGGTTTGAACAAAATCTATATTTTACCATATATCACAGGAATGAATTTTCCCAACATCATAAATAATATTAACTTTTAATATTTATTTCTCATATTATGTGGTAATTTTAATGGAAAATGTTTTCAATAATATTTTATAAATTTCTAAATTTCAAATAATTTATTTATAAATGAAAATAGTATTTTCATCTAAAATGTTCTGGTGATCTTTTATTTGAATTTTTCATCTATGATAACATCATTCTATGTTACTTATGATTCAATGGGGATATGATCTTGTGATAATATCCTGGTTATTTATCTATGTTGTTTATGATTATAATGATAAAATAATTATAATATGTATTTTATTTCTTCCATGTGTTAAGATATGATGAAATGATAAATGCTTTTAGGATTTTGTGGCATACATGTGAATGGATTATAATTATGTGGTCGATTGATATGCCATATACATCAAATTAATTGGGAAATTATTTTGGTTTTATGAGCTCAAATGGTACACTAGAGGTTTTCCAAAACCCAAAATTGGGTATAAGAGTTGTTACCCCAAGCCAAAAAGAATATTTGAGGTTATAGGAAGCCCAAAAGAGGGTACATAGGAGGTTATCCTAGTCCCGAAAGAGGGTAATTAGGAGGTTATCTCAAGTCCAAAATAGTGTACATGAGAGGTTATGACAAGCCTGAATGAAGGTACATGGGAGGTTCTCCCAAACCCAAAGTAGATACATGAGGGGTTATGTAACACCCGAGACTTTTATGAGAAATATTTTGTTTTTATGTTATATAAATCATCAAAGGAATCTTTCACTACACACAACACTAGCTTGTCTTGCTTTACACGCAACCACGGCCTTCCTCGATAGCTTGCGTCGTACGCAATATCGAGTTTCACTAAACAAAGATATGCTATTAAAATATTATTAAAACTAGCCGTTATGAATATTATTAACTGAAAATTGAATTTTATAACATTTTAATTCAACTTATACATTTTCAAGAATGAGGTATAAAAGAAAAATCAGTTTTTTTGATAAAAAAAGTATTTTTAAAAAAATACAGTTTTTCCTCCTTTTGATGGTGCACCCACATTAAATCTAGTTTTTGACATGTTTATAAGTTCAATATTACAAAATAAAATTATTTTTTTGAATCAGGGTATAAAAATTTACTTTGGATAAATTTTTCATATTTTTCTAATAACTTTCATATTTTGATGAATAGTAAAAATACGCTAATTTTTAATTAAAAACAATTTTTTTCATTGAGATAATTTATATGGATAAATTATAATATTGAATAGTTTTAAAGTATAAATAGAATATATTTTTACTATTTAATATAATGTATGCCATTAGTATTGATTTCACATTGAATTCATAGGTAAAAACATTTCAATCTTTGGCAATGTTTTAACTTCTAAAACCTGATTTCTTAACAACGGGATTTATTTTAAATTAATTACTAAAACTTATATGTTTTGAATTTTAAAAAATGGATTCCATATTCAGAATCAGTGGGTCCAAATTATTTTAATAGGATACTTTTTATTTTTGGGCATTATGAATAGTAACTACGGTATATTTTGTTTACCATAGTTAAAGGTAAATCGGGTATTTAAGGGTAAATATAAGATTATAAAATTACCCTAAAACCTTCCAAAATCTTATCGGATGACTAAAACTCGACCCATATCACCTAAGGGTCGGATTAGATTCATTTAATGGACTTTTTTCAAGGAAAATAATTTAATTATTATTAAAACCAAAGAATGTCACAACATGTCACTTTCTTAAATCTTATAAGTATTATAATATTAATTTAGTGATAAACTTCATGAAACATCAAAAAATAATAATCTTCAGAAATCTAATACAATTATCTACATCATAGGAATTTATTTAGAATTTTTAGGGATTATATAATTATCCTTTATTGTGACACAATAGTGATGTTGAAATTATTTTATTAATTAAAATATCAAATAAATGGTTTTAAAAATAATAAAATAAATATTATATGAACTATTTAACGTTATCCACTAATTTTATAGAAACATATGACATTTTATGGATCTATTAAATCTTTTATTTCGAACATATCTTCCGTATATATTTTATTTAAATTCAAATAAATGAATAGTGTCAAAATTGACACTATTGTTATTTTATAAAAATAACATATTATAAAATTGTTTAAAAATAATAAAAATATTTAAAATTTATAAGTTAAAATTTATATGGTCTAAAATTTCATAAAGTGTCAAATTATGGAAAATTCACAACACATATGTAATTATTTATAATAATTTAAAATTTAGAATATTATTCCCACAAATAAAATTAAATTCATAAATAAGCATAAATCGAGTTGATAATGTTTAAAATAAATTACTAACATGTCTACATTTTATTGGTTGATTAGATTACAACCCTATCTCATCTAATCTTCAGATATGAGTCATTTTGGAAGTTTTTAAGTGGGGATGGGATTTAATATAAACTAATATTTCTTATATTTCCAAAGGTGCCTCTCTCCTCCCTTATAAATGGGCACCTCCTCCCTCTCCTTCTCACACTAATTTGATCCTAAAATCTCGCCCAACCCCTGTCAATTTCTCCTCTCCACTTCCCTAGATACATCCTAGAGGTCCTGGTCTTCTTCAAAGACCAATTTTAGTGCCCTAAAAGGAGGTCTCAAAGAAGCGCCTCAAAGAAGAGGTAATGCCTGTTACCGATTCTTTCATCTTGATTTGTTCTTCCACTTATTCTTATTTTTTTGTTTCATTATGAAGTAAGAACATCAGAACCACTCATATAATGATATCTTATTATAAGTACGAAACAACCATATTTCACCATCTATCCATCCTACGGAAAACAAAATCCCCGCGTGTGCGTACGTACGGAATACCGTCTCCACGCCGTGGTGTAATCTATTTTTCCCCACCACCTTACTTGGATGGGTATAATTGTGTAAATAATAACTATATATGATTATTGTAAGGTGGTATTTATTCTAAAATAGTATACATACACTCCAATACAATTCCACGATCATGGGAACGATATCATTGCTCGTGCGTACGTACGGAATACCGTATCTACGATGTGATGCGACTCGTTCTACATTATCATCATTTAATAATGATTATATAAATGAATTTAATGAATGAATATGATATATATTACACTAATAACATTCTGGAAATGAGTTATCTATAACCTAAAGAGAATAATAAGAATTTATTCGACAAAACACGCATAAGAACAAAAAGTAATAAACACCCAAATAACAAGTAGTAATGAAATATTACTAATAAGAAGATAAGAATATGACCATATATGATATCATTAAAATACGTATGAATCTGTAATAAGTCAATAACATTATTTAAATCATTATATAGGAGGTTCGGACACTTACAAAGAAAATCTGACCTAAGGTAAGGGAAATATCACAATCTCATTTTTATCCGAGATTGTTTATACTTTGGAATTTAATGGGGTGAATTTTCTCATCCACATCCAGGTTTCCTCAATATGTAATATTTACATCATTTTACAATAGCTTATATCCAATTTTACCCTTCAGTGAGATTTTAGTAAAAGATATGAAAGGAATCTTTTGTCATTTTTTGTACGACGTATTTTTGACTTTTCCGACAAAAGTACGAGAAGAATGTTTTCTTTTAACTTATACGGCATGAATGTATTTTTAAGACATTATTTCCAAGAAGCTTCCCTTACAAGTTTTCACGTTTATTTTTAATCAAATTCTTTTAGTTTAGAATTGTATGATATGTTATGAATGGAAAAGTGTTTTTGAAGTAGAAAGGATATTTTCCTCAAGAATGGAGTTTAAGTGTTTTATCAAAATTATTTTCCATCTAAGATAATAAAGGGTTCTGTTTCTATCCCTATTATTACATTGATTTGATTATGTTGTGATGGAATTATTTTTATTAATTCCTTTATCTTATATGAGTTGTTTTTTGATGTCACAATGTTTAAGATTCCCATTTTTATTACATGGGTTATGCTATGATGTATGGTTTATGATTTTGTGGCACACATAATAATGGTATCATTATGATATGGGTGGGACCTATATCTCCCTCCAATGCATTGGGTAATGATTTTATATCGCATGAGATAGACATGGCTGGAACGGCAGGTTATACCGGTTCAGTGAAACAGGACTGAAACGAAGAGTAAACTCGGTTCAGAAATGGACTTTTCCCCCTAAGATAGTCTTGGCAATGAGTCATGACTAATAAGAAATAATTCTCAATGATTATGTGTGTATTCCACAAAGGTTTTTGTTTTAATTTATGATTATTGGGATTCCATTTCACTACTATGATTTATCCCATGTTATGAAATTATGATCTCTTTTGGAGGTTAATATTTTTAAAAGTTATGTTCTTATGTATATGATGTGATTGATATTTTTTTTACCTTTACTGAGAATTTGAGCTCACCCTTTTGTATGTTTTATTTACCCAGGTCAGGAAGAAGGTAATTAAGTAGGATATGCCAAAAAGGGACTCTAGATATGATTAAATAAATGGGAGGAAAAGTAGATTCTTTATGAACCATATGTTTATGCTTTCCAGTTTCTAAAGACACTATACCTATACGGTCCTTTAATGGTTTTGTTATATGTTGTAATAAGTGTGCTACAATTTTGATGTAATAACAATGTATGTAAAGTATGGGTCGTTATAGTTGGCATCAGAGGAAAGGTATAGTCATCCTTTGGAAACTAGGATGTGAAGGCCTTAGTAAGAATCCTAAGGATATGTCTAAGCATAGAACACAATCATAGTGTTTTAGAAATGACCATGAATAACCTAGGATAAGACCTTAAGTGTGAAATTTTATTCTTGATTATGTGGTTTTCCTATTATAATCATTGTTTCTCACACTATTCTTCTTGGTTTTAGTCAATGGCTGGAAACCAAAGGAGCTGTGTTAATGCGGAATGCGACGGGCAATGCAATGATTGTCCCCATGAGCAACCAAACGTTATGGGAGCTGGAATGAAAAATCTTGTAGCCATGCTCACACAACTTTATCTAGCTATGAATCATGCAGGGCATCCAAACGAGCCAAGGAAAAAGCAACATTCTGTTTAATCCTTCATGAGGCAGCGTCCACCTTCATTCAGTGGGTCTACTGATCCATTAGTTTCTGAACAATGGATTAGTACTACTGAAAAGATATTTTCAGTTCTTCAATGTTATGAACATGATAAAGGCATCCTAGCAGAGTATCGTTTGTAAGGAGATGTTGATCAATGGTGGAATCTTATTAAGAATACGAGGCAAATGGATGAAATTGAGTCCATGGAATGAGACAAGTTCAAGAACTTATTTTTCAATAAGTACTTCCCTCGTATTCTCCGAACAAAGATGGAGAAAGAGTTTCTTGAACTGAAGCAAAAGGATGATGAATATGTTGGTACCTATGAAGCAAATTTTACAAGACTTGCAAGGTACGCTTCTGGTATTATTATCCACCCTGAGAGTAAGATCGACTGATTCTTTAGTGGCTTAAAACCAAGTCTTCGAAGGGCCTTAGCCATAAGGGACTTTAATAGCTATGAGGAAATTGTTCGATGTGCTATCAAAGTTGATATGGAGATTGGAGTAACCCATCAGTCATATGGGTTTGATAAGAAGATGAAAATGTAATTCAAAGGAAAATCTAAAGAGCACACTAAAAAGAAGATGAGCTTTCCCTTATACTCAAAGTGTGGAAAGAAACATGGAGGGAGTTTTCTTAAAGGGATATGTAAATGTTTCAAATGTGGAAGGGAATTCCATCGGGCATTTGAATGCCACAATGATGGGAAGAAGATGTCTAATGATCCAAACAAAGGAAGGGAAACATAGAAGGAACCTACTACACATCAATGTTTCATGTGCAAGGAGATGGGGCATTATGCCAATAAATTCCCTAATCCAAGGATTGTTGATGATGATCGACATCAACAAAATCTTAAGGCTAACGACAAAGGAAAGTCGCATGCAATTTCTATCAGCGATGTGGAGTACGATAACGATGTGGTGAAAGGTACACTTACCATCCACTCTAATGTAGCAAATGTTTTATTAGATTCTGGATCCACCCACTATTTTATTTCTGAAGATTTTTCTAAGAGTATCACTGTATTACCTCAACAATTAGATGTTCAGTTAACTTTGACAACCCCTAATGGCACAACAGTCACATCAAAATTTTATAATTCTTCCCCGATTGAAGTTTGTGGGAAAGTGCTTCCTGTAAATCTTGTGATCCTTCCTATAGTGGAATTTGATGTGATTCTTGGCATGGATTGGCTTTCTTTATATGGAGCTCATATCAATTAACAAAGAAGGGAAGTCACATTTTATATTCCAGATCAATCTATGATCCTCTATTGATGAAAGGATGAACATAACCTTCCAGTGGGAATTTCTTCCATCTTATGGGTCTTGATTCTACTAAATGAGGGTTATTTATCTCAAATGGTTGGTGAGAAACTCACGATTAAGAATATTCATGTTGTACGGGATTTTTATGATGTATTTCCGGAGGAATTTCCAGGTCTTCCACCAAATCGTGAAGTTGAGTTTTTAATAGAACTCGTACCGGGTGCTTTGCCTATTTTGAAGACACCTTATAGACTGGCCCCAATTGAGTTGCAGGAATTGAAGAAGAAAATCAAAAATAATCTTGATAAGGGATTCATACACCCTAGTGCGTAACCTTGGGGAGCACCTATTCTATTTATTAAGAAGAAAGATGGATCAATGAGACTCTGCATAGATTATAGAGAACCTATGAAGATCACTATCAAGAACAAATATCCTCTCCCACGCATTGATGACTTATTTGACCAACTACACGGAGCTCAATACATTTCCAATATTGATCTTCGTTCAGGGTTTCGTCAATAAAGGTTCAAAAGGGAGGATATACCAAAGACGGCTTTCCGTACAAGGTATGGACACTATGAATTTATAGTGATGCCATTTGGTCTTACTAATTCCCCTGCTATCTTCATGGATCCGATGAATAGATTCTTTAGAGACTATCTTGATCAATTTGTGGTAGTCTTTATAGACGATATTCTTTTCTATTCAAAGAGCAAGGAATAAAATTAAGATCACTTGAGAATTATTTTGAAGACCCTGAGAAAGGAGAAACTTTTTTCCAAATTTACCAAGTGTGAATTTTGGATTCAAAAAGTTTCATTTTTTGGTCACATAATCTCAAAAGAGGGGATATCTGTGGATCCAGCAAAAACAGAGGTTATCAAAAGATGGTCGAGACCAAAAAAAGTAACTGAGATCCAAAGTTTTCTTGGTTTGGCTGGATATTATTGACGTTTCATGAAAGATTTTTCACAATTATCTAATCCACTCACTAGGTTCACTCGGAAAGGAGTTAAGTTTATTTGGACGGTGGAATGTGAAGAGAATTTCAAGGAGTTGAAAAGAAGGTTATCCAGTGCACCTGTACTCACACTACCTTGTAGTGGAGAATGGTTTGTGATCTACAGTGATGCATCCAAGAAGGGGATGGGGTGTGTTCTTATGAAAAATTATATGGTGATAGATTATGCCTCACGACAGTTGAAAATCCATGAGCAAAATTACCCAACACATGATTTGGAGTTAGCTGCGGGAATATTTTCATTAAATATTTGGAGGCATTATCTTTATGGAGAATGGTGTGACATTTATACTGATCATAAAAGTTTAAAGTATATTTTCACACAAAATGAGCTGAATATGCGCCAAAGAAGATGGTTGTAACTGATTAAGGATTACGACTGCTCAATTCATTACCACCCTAGGAATGAAAACAAGGTGGCAGATGCATTAAGTCAGCAGGACCATGCTAGCTTATCCAAGATGAGGATCATACAGATTCATTATTTATGGATTTACAAAGGATGGATCTTGGAATATTAATTGAAGGGGGAAAATTGTATCTTTCTCAAATTAGTGTTCAACCATCTATACATGTGAAGATTATAGAGGCACAGAAACAAGATGTAGAGTTACAAAAGAAGGTGAGAAATATTCCTGAATTCAACCTTGATTGTGATGGGATAATAAAGTTCAGGAATCGGGTTTGTGTTCCTCCCATCCCAGAATTAAAGAAGGAGCTGCTGGACGAGGCTCATAGTTCTTCATTCTCTATTCTTCATGGAAGCACGAAGATGTATAGGGACCTAAAAGAGTACTTCTGGTGGGATGGCATGAAAAGAGACATTTCTGAATATGTCTCTCGATGCTTGGTTTGTCAGCAAGTTAAAACTGAGAGATAGAAGTCTAAGGGGATGTTACAACCATTACCTATACCCGAATGGAAATGGGAAAACATCACTATGGACTTTGTCACAGGACTTCCTAAAACACCCAAAAGCAATAATGATATCTGGGTCATAGTTGATCGTCATACTAAGTATGCACACTTCATTGCTGTTAGAGAGGATTTCTCTCTGGATCATCTTGCCAGGATATATGTAAAGGAAGTTGTAAGATTGCATGGAGTACCACTTTCTATTATATCTGATCGGGATCGGAGATTTACCTCGATGTTCTGGTGAAGTCTTCAGCATACTCTGGATACAGAGTTGAGTTTCAGCACTACTTATCTTCCTTAGACAGGCGGTCAGTCTGAGAGAACAATTCAAACTCTAGAAGATATGTTGAGAGCCTACTCTATGGATTTAAAAGGTGATTGGGATCAACACCTACCTTTGGTGGAATTGTCTTATAATAATAGCTTTCACTCTAGTATTCAGATGGCTTCTTATAAAGCTCTCTATGGATAGAAATGCAGGACTCCAACTTGCTGGGATGAAGTTGGGGAAAGAAAGCTATTAGGACCTGATCTTGTTGATGAGATGGCAGAAAAGGTCCGATCTATTCAATAACACATAAGAGCAGCTCAGAGTCGACAGAAAAGTTATGCTGACAACTGAAGAAAAGACCTAGAGTTTGAAGTGGGTGATATTGTGTTCTTACGAATATCTCCCTAGAAGAGGTTCATTAGATTTGGAAAGAAGGGGAAGTTGAACCCTAGATATATCGGTCCTTTCGAAATACTGGATCATGTTGGAAAGGTAGCTTACCGATTGGCGCTTCCACCGAATCTCTTTCAAGATCACGATGTGTTCCATGTATCTCTCCTGAGAAAGTACATACCTAATCCTTCACATGTACTCAGCTCAGATGTTGTACCGATGGAGCAAGATCTTTCTTATGAAGAACAGTCGATAGAGATTCTAGATCATAGTGAAAAAGTCCTACGGAACAAGACCACTCGCTTGGTGAAAGTTTTATGGAGGAACCACCAACTTGAATAAGCCACATGTGAGCTTGAGGATATGATGAGGGAGAGGTATCCTCATCTGTTTGTTACAAAGTGACGAATTCTGAGGGAGAAATTCATTTTAAGGGGGGTAGAATGTAACAACCAAGACTTTTATAAGAAATATTTTGTTTTTATGTAATATAAATCATCAAAGAAATATTTCACTACACACAACACTAGCTTGGCTTTCTTTACACGCAACCGCGACCTTCCTCGATAGCTTGCGTCGTACGCAATACCGAGTTTCACTAAACAATGATATGAAATTAAAATATTATTAAAACTAGCCGTTATGAATAATATTAACTGAATTTTGAATTTTATAACATTTTAATTCAACTTATACATTTTCTAGAATGAGGTATAAAAGCAAAATCATTTTTTTTGGATAAAAGAAGTATTTTTCAAAAAATACAGTTTTTCTACCTTTGGATAGCGCACCCACATTAAAGCTAGTTTTTGACATGCTTATAAGTTAAATTTGACAAAATAAAATTCTTATTTTGAATCAGGGTATAAAAATTTACTTTGGATAAATTTTTGATATTTTTCTGATAACTTTCATATTTTTATGAATAGTAAAAATACACTAATTTTTAATTAAAAACAATTTTTTTATTGAGATAATTTATATGGATAAATTATAATAATGAATGGTTTTAAAGTAAAAATAGAATATATTTTTACCATTTAATACAATGTATGTCAGTAGCATTAATTTCATATTGAATTCATAGGTAAAAACATTTAAATCTTTGGCAATGTTTTAACTTCTAAAACCCGTTTTCTTAACAACGATATTTATTTTAAATTAATTACTGCAACTTATATGTTTTGAATTTTAAAAAATGTATTCCATATTCAGAATCAGTGGGTCCAAATTATGTTAATAGGATACTTTTTATTTTTGGGCATTATGAATAGTAACTACGGTAAATTTTATTTACCATAGTTAAAGGTAAATCGGGTAATTAAGGGTAAATATAAGTTTATAAAATTACCCTAACACCTACGAAAATCCTATTGGATGACTAAAGGTAGACCCATATCACCTAAGGGTCGGATTAGATTCATTTAATGGACTTTTTTCCATGAAAATAATTTAATTATTATTAAAACCAAAGAATATGATAACATGTCACTTTCTTAAATCTTATAAGTATAATAATTTTAATTTAGTGATAAACTTCATGAAACCTCGAACATGAATAGTATCCAGAAATCTAATACAATTATATACATCATAGGAATTTATTTATAATTTTTGTGGATTAAATAATTATCATTTATTATGACACAATAGTGATGTTGAAATTATTTTATTAATTAAAATATCAAATAAATGGGTTTAAAAATAATTAAATAAATATTATATTAACTATTTAGTGTGCTCCACTAATTTTATAGATACATATGACATTTTATGGATCTATTAAAGCTTTTATTTGGAACATATCTTCTGTATATATTTTATTTAAATTCAAATAAATGAATAGTGTTAATATTGACACTATTGTTATTTTATAAAAATAACATATTATAAAATTGTTTAAAAATAATAAAAAAATTTAAAAATTTTAAATTAAATTTATATGGTCTAAAATGTCATAAATTGTCAAATTATGGAAAATTCACAACACATATGTAATTATTTATAATAATTTAAAATTTAGAATATTATTATCACAAATAAAATTAAATTGATAAATAAGGATAAATCAAGTTGATAATGTTTAAAATAAATTACTAACATGTCTAAATTTTATTGGTTGATGATATTACAGCCCTATCTCATCTAATCTTTGGATATGAGTAATTTTGGATGTTTTTATGTGGGGTTGGGATTTAATATAAACTAATATTTCTTATATTTCCAAAGGTGCCCCTCTCCTCCCTTATAAAGGGCACCTCCTCCCTCTCCTCCTCACACAAATTTGAGCCTTCATGATCGGCCAACCCCTGCCACGTTCTCCTCTCCACTTCACTAGAGACATCCTAGAGGTCCTAGTCTTCTTCAGAGACCAATTTTTGTGCCCTAAAAGGAGGTCTCAAAGAAACGCCTCAAAGAAGAGGTAATGCCCGTTACCGATTCTTTCATCTTGATTTCTTCTTCCACTTCATCTTCTTTAGTTGTTTCATTATGAAGTAATAACATCAGTATCACTCATATACTGATATGTTATTATAAGTATGAAACAACCATATTTCACCATCTATCCATTCTACAGAAAACAAAATCACCACGCGTGCGTACGTACGGAATACCGTCTCCACGCCGTGGTGTAATCTATTTTACCCCACCACCTTAATTGGATGGGTATAATGGTGTAAATAATAACTATGTATGATTATTTTAAGGTGATATTGATTCTGAAATTGTATACATACACTCCAATTAAATTCCACGATCATGGGAACGATATCATCACTCGTGCGTACGTACGGAATACCTTCTCCACGATGTGATGCGACTCGTTCTACATGATCTTCATTTAATAATGATTATATAAATGAATTTAATGAATGAATATGATATATATTACACTAATAACATTCTGGAAATGAGGTATCTATAACCTAAAGAGAAGAATAAGAATTTATTCGACAAAACACGCATAAGAACAAAAAGTAATAAACACTCGAATAACAAGTAGTAATGAAATATTACTAATAAGAAGCTAATAATATGACCATATGTGATATCATAAAAATACTTATGATTCTGGAATAAGTCAATAACATTATTTAAATCAATATACAGGAGGTTCGGACACTTACGAAGCAAATTGGACCTAAGGTAACAGAAATATCACAATCTCATTTTTATCTGAGATTGTTTATACTTTGGAATTTATTAGGGTGAATTTTATCATCCACATCAATGTTTCCTCAATATGTAATATTTACATCATTCTACAATAGTTTATATCAAATTTTACCCTTCAGTGAGTTTTTAGTAAAATATATGAAAGGAATCTTTTGTCGTTTTTCGTACGAGGTACTTTTTGACTTTTCCGAAAAAAGTACGAGAATAATGTTTTCTTTTAACTTATACGGCATGAATGGATTTTTAAAACATTATTTCCAAGAATCTTCCCTTAAAAGTTTTCATGTTTATTTTTAATCAACTTCTTTTAGTATATAATTGTATGATATGTAAAGAATGGAAAAGTGTTTTTGAAGTAGAAAGGATATTTTCCTCAAGAATGGAGTTGAAGTGTTTTATCAAAATTATTTTCCATCTAAGATAATAAAGGGTTCTGTTTCTATCCATATTACTACATTGATTTGATTATGTTGTGATGGAATTATTTTTATAAATTCCTTTATCTTATATGAGTTGTTTTATGATGTCACGATATTTAAGATTCCCATTTTTATTACATGGGTTATGCTATGATGTATGGTTTATGATTGTGTGGCGCACATAAGAATGGTATCATTATGAGATGGGTGGGACATATATCTCCCTCCAATGCATTGGGTAAAGATTTTATATCTCTTGAGATAGACATGGCTGGAACGGCAAGTTATACCGGTTCAGTGAAACAGGACTGAAACGAGGAGTGAACTCGGTTCAAAAATGGACTTTGTCCACTAAGATAGTCTTGGCAATGAGTCTTGACTAATAAGAAATGATTCTCAATGATTATGTGTGTATGCCACAATGTTTCAGGTTTTAAGTTATGATTATTGGGATTCCATTTCACTACTATGATTTATCCCATGTTATGAAATTGTGATCTCTTTTGCGGGTTAAGATTTCCAAAAGTTATGTTCTTATGTATATGATGTGATTTATATTTCCTTTGTTTACCCTTATTGAGCATTTGAGCTCAACCTTTAGTATTTTTTATATACCCAGTTCAAGAATAATGTTATTAAGTATGATATTCCAAAAAGGGACTCTAGATATGATGAAATAAATGGGAGGCAAAGTTGATGCTTTATGAACCAGTTGTTTATGCTTTCCAGTTTCTAAAGACACTATACCTATACGGTCTTTTCATGGTTTTGTTATATGTTGTAATAATTGTGCTTTAATTTTGAAGTAATAACAGTGTATGTAAGGTATGGTTCGTTATAGGATATCCCAAGGCTGACATGTGATTAATGAGTTGATGGTTAGCATTGACATAATATTTATTTGATTAAGATTATGTCACACTTTATGCCACTCCTTTTTGAAATGATATTAGGTCAATGTTATGAATATGTTTCCAATGTTCTATGAATTCTATATGATTCACATCTTATGAAATTCCCATACTTATTTCATGAATCATCATTGTGATCTATGAATTGATATGTATGATTTTAAAGTGTTAAGATCATGTTATCATACCCTTATGTTCACATTATTCTTAAATAATCATTAAAATCTCCCTTGTTTACCATTAATGATCATATAAGTTATTCCATTATTATTTTTCCTCAAGATATGATGAAATTTTTTATGCATAATATGTCCAAGAAGTGTGCTAGTTGTGAAGAACTTAATGAGAGATGATTTAGATCTTTTATGTATCGATTGTTTATATATAAGTTTTTTCAAATACATTATTCATTTTCTATTCTAGAATGTATAGTAATGACATATAATGAATATTTATCTAATTATTTGTAATATTTAATGATTAAATGGGTATTCATCATGCTACTTACGAATTACAAAAGTCCCTTTTGATTCATGACTCTTAATAAAAACATATGTGGTATTATCTTTTTTTAGTGTATTGGAAGGTTCTAATTTGTGAAATTCCATATTTTATTAGTTTGATTTCTAATTCAAGTGAATTTATTTTTTTGGATCTCTTACCATCCCCAATTGATCAGAATAATTATTCATAATTTCACTTCATCTTCTAATTCCAATCCTAATAAATTTACTACATTATTGTAATGAACTATCTAGATCCTTTATCCTTTAGGATTTTTCTTCCAATTGGGTATTAATAAAACCATGTGAAGCTTTATGATTTCCCTCCAGAGAATGTATCCATTCTATTGAAACATTATTTTTCTTTTTTTCATTCACATTAACTTATTTTTAAATTATTTCTTCAGCAAAAAAAAACTATTATTTTTGGAAAACTGTTTCACTTTTCTTATATTTCATCTTTTGATGATATCATTTAACTATTTTAATTTTTTTATCAAAGATTTGTCATTGATTTTAATCTCCATCACTAATTGTGACTTATCATCCTGTAACCTTCTAATGAACTCCAAAATGTATATAATAATGTCATTGTGAAACATCTTAAAATAATATTTAATAACAAATTAAAAATTCTTATGTGATTCACTAACTATGAAATTATCATATTTTGAATGTAACTCATTATAAGAATTATAATCACTTAATTTAGCTAAACACTTACAAATCTACTCATATTTAGGATATGGTGTCCCTTATTGCTTCTTCAAATTATTTCTTAGTTTGTATGCCTCTTCATTCTATCTATTATTCAGTTATTTATTTGGAAATTATATGTTTTTATTGATTGAGGAAAATTCATTTTTCTATGAATATGGTATCTTGGTATCATAAGTGAAGGATTGATCTTTTAGAGGGAACCTGGTTAGATTTTACACCAGTTGATGTGACCAAGACTGGATTGATCATTGAGATATTGGGGGGTGAATCAATGACCTCTTTTTACAAATTCTTATTTTTAACTCAACTTCTATGATCAATTATGATCTAAATTCCCCATATTTGTGTCACTATACCATACCCATATAAACTCATAAATAGAATCATAAGACACAAAACATTCTAAGGTTAAATCAATAAATCCTACTTATTATCATGATTAGTTTGAAGACCTAACCATGGATCCTTCTTCTACTAATGTAAAAGGACACAAGGAATAGTCTTACAATAAGATTATATAAAATGCCATTAAATTATCCACCATAAAATTAGATGTTCTTCATACTGGATAATAAAGTTCTTAACTTCCCACTAGTTCATTTTTCCTCAAAGAACTCAGTTCTTATGAATGGTCTAGACTATGTTATAGTGTAATTAGATGGATCCTTATATAAACATGAACATATGTCTTGGATCATTACATTTTCATGGTGTCGAATATGCCATTCCATATCATTTTCTCAGTATACTTTATAACACCTCGTTTTATCACCTTATAAAATACAGTTGTAACATAGAGATATATATTCCTCCTCTTATTCATATTCATTGATACCAGATGTTTTTATACTTTTAGGTATAACATTGGAATCCACTTCATTTACTTGTTATATATTTATAATAATAGTTATAACATTTAAGAGTTAATCAAATATTTTCTTCACCACTTTTTTCCTAATTTTTTTTTCGTATAAAATCCCATGAATATTTTGATTTCTTATTAATTAGAAAACTCTTTGGTTCATTGAAATGAGATATCTTCTCATCTTATAAACTCATTTCATATCTATTCCAATATCACCTTCTGATGAAATTTAATTATTTTAATTCATTTACGATCATTAATGTGTTCATATAAAAGTTATTCAAGAAATAAAATTTTAATTTATGACGTAGAAATCTCATAAAATACATCTAATCGTTAACTTGTTCTTTTTCAATCTTAGTATCCTAAATCGAATTCCTAAAAAATGATTTTTATGCTTATTCTATAAAGAAAAAAACTACAACGGTTCTTGATTTTATCACTTTATAAATAATTTTTAATTCATGAAAGACTCAAATAATATCTAAGTGATTTCCTTTGAGTGAAACATATGGTGTTTATAGGTGACCCTTACATAATGTCTAACGACTCAAGACATTTCTAAAATCCGTAACATCCAGCTTCAAATCACACATGTGCATGGGTGCAATAAAACAATTTATGGTCCAGAATGTCTCATGCGTAGTTTTTAATCATTAATATCTAGATTTTCTTTACTTATGACTCATATCAAATAATACTTGACCTATATGAATAATTAAATTTTCTCAGAAATGACCATATAGATTAATATATTGAATTATATGTATATCTATATTTTTTATGAAATAACTCATATAGTTTTTTCTCATGACTCATAAGTAGTCGATGAATTGTTCACATTGTGAAATCCAATGTCAATTCTACCATCATGAATATACCCAAGTTATATGAGAACATATTCCACTAATATCAAGGAATTCAAAATCAATTTAACTAAACCCAAAAAATTATCCAAAGAGCCCCCATCAACTGATATGGTATTATACATACATGGTGGTTAGTTGATAGATTCTTCATATCATTGCCTAACTTTTCTTATTCTGATAATAGGTATTAAATATCCCTTTTATAAACCAACTCAAAATTCAATCAAAACATTTTCATATAGGGTTGATTCATTATCAGTTTTTTTACCTTGACTAACATAGCAAAAAATAATTAAAATTAAGTGTCCTAATTTGAATATATCCCACTATGTTCTTCAAGAAGTAAAAAATATTTCCTATACCATTTGTGATGGAAGTACTATAACATCACACTCATACTTCAACAACACATATTAACAGTATTCCCTATTTTAAATAAATATAATATTTCACTTATTCTCTTAACATATGATCGTGTACTTTCCAAAAGCGTATAATTAGCTCACTATTAGGTTTTTACTATTTTCATAAGGGAAATTCTTTCCATCATTAAGTAAGGGATAAATTGTACTTGCAATTTGAGTAAAAATAATATCTTCTTTTTTAATAAATAATTTATTCAATATATATTAATAGATCATTAGGCCAACCAACTTATCTTTCAAGATAATATTATATTAAATATGTACCTAAAATATTATATCATTTAGGTTATTATTGGTAATAAATTATAGTAAAACAAAACCAACTCTATAAAATTAGATACATACCATATTAATATTATATTTCCCTTCCCGGACACTAAATAATCTTGATCCATCCTCAACATTAATTATCTATGTAAAACAATTGATTGAGCGTATTTTAAATATAATTCCATTTTAAATAATGAAATCATTTTTCCTCTAATGTTTTTTCCACCATTTACTAGTTTCTTTATAAAACCAATATTAGAATAAATATAATTTCATTTTGTCCATATTCTATGGAAACTGAAAAATAAGATTGATTATTTCCCACTAATCCCTAGCCTTTTATATAACATGATCACCTCAAAACACAATTAGATTATGCCTTTGAAAATTAAATGCTTGATCCATTTTTTCTAGGTGGGTTTTATTAACTCCCTTTACAAGTGTTTTAAAAAAATGGAAAAAATTATTATAGCACTTGAGAATTATTTCCATGTCCCCGGTACCTTATTCACACAATGTATATCTTTTTAGTGGAATTTATATAATTCCAAAAAACCAAAAATTATATCATACATCATATGGAAATCCTATATGTATATGTCATAAGTATTTTAAAAGTCAAAAAAAAAATAGAATTCATATACATGGATTTATTCAACTTATATATATTAAATACATTAATGGTCCCAAGTATTAAAAAAATAAATACAAAATAATTTCAACCAAGTTATTTTCAAAATTAATTTTTTTTAAATTAATTGGGATCCATTTTAAAAATCCCCAATTTGTAATGGGACTTAAAAAATAAAATACAAATGTCTGTTATATTAATTTATATTTACGATGATTCAATAATATCATTCCCATATTAACCAATCATGGTTAGAGATATCTATAGTGAAAATTATCAAACAAGAGATCCATCAATCACTTATCATATCCATACTCTCTAGAAAATTTGTTTTCTCTATAAAGAGGATAGATAGAACATGTTATAGGAGTTTATTATATTCATACCATTATTTTGTCTATCCTTAATTTACTTCCCAATTATCAATTATTTTAAACCATTTAGATGATAACAGTTTGTAAAGTCCAAGTCCATTTGATTTCCATAGTAACCATGATATAACTATATAAGGACTTTAGGGAATTCTACCTAATATTGAAAACTAGTACCTAGGGAAAAAAATAATCCTTGGGCAGTGATTTCCCCTCAAATAGAATAAAAATCTATATAAAAATTAAAAATATATTTATATAAAATAAAAAAACAAATTTCAAATAAATTTAAATGAAATTGATCGAAAAATATACTGTAGGAATAATAAAAAAAAGTAATTTTAATTTTGGAAATCACATAGATAAACTAAAGTATCCAGATGAAATATACCCTTCATGGTTAATGCATATCCATCAATAATTGACGATTGGGTAGTGAAATTCCTCTACAAGAATGCATTTATTATGATCTTCACTGATAAAATGTGTTACGTTCCCATTTCCTATATCATCATTTATACCTTAATTATAACCATTAATTTTTGAATTTAATTTATTAATTGACATAACTTTTTAAATTGTTATTAGTTTTAAGTTATAAAGAATGAAATTCCATTGTCTTTGATTTTGGTTAATTTTAATGAATTTTGTAATAAATTAAAAATGAGTGCTTAAAAGAACCCAAATAAAAAATTATTTACTCATGTGTTTCTGGTTTTCATAAGAATAATGAATTTTTTAAATAAAGGAATCGTAGTTGTTGCCTTATGACTGATTAATCATGGGTTTTTAGTACTCAGGAATAAAAAATTAGGTGTTTTTTTACTTGAATAGAAGTAATGGAAAGACGTGTATAATTAAATCAATTCATTAGTTAGCACATTAATTTATCTCATACCTATATGAGATAAATATATAATTATAATGAAAAAAATAATATTAAATAATGAATTCAAGGGATCACATCAAATTCTAAATCATGTATGTGGTGCCAAATAAAATTTAAACATGTAAAAGTAACAATGGTGCCATGTCATCATGGAAGATATGCATAAATTTTTATTAAATTAAAGGTTAATTATTTAAGGCTATATAATATTAGAATAGTAATTAAAATATACTAATGCCCATGTCAATCTTGTTGGATAATAAATTTCATGATCTTTATTTCTGATTAAATTTATGTTCTAATCATTTAGTGCGGAAGAATAATAAATACTCTATGAACCACTATTATGTAATTACATGTGTCATTATGAGATATAATTTTCATCATAATATTGTGTAATTAATTTTTTTTTTTTTGGGTGTCAGGTATATCAAGAGTGGCTTTAGAGCCAAAGAAGAGGTATGAAAATTTTAGAAAGAGATAGTACAGGTCCATTGACCAGACAATAAGGACCACCATCTTAGTGGTGGTCTTCCCCATATCCCAGGTGAAATGTTTAGATGCACTGGCATGCCCGTTGGGAAAATGATTGATTTTATGTGGGAGAAGTCATGTATTTTTCTATTATACCCTTCATTACTCCTCCTCTCTTTCCCTCATGACCTCATTCCACCATGGGATGATGGGGTTTAATTTAATTTTAATTTTAACACTCTTTCCTTCATTTCATAAGTGTTTCAAATGTTTTTCATTGAGGTTGATTCCTACATTTAATTCTAACCCCATTATTTCCTTAAGACAATTTTATTATTATTTATCCATTATGGAAACCAAATATACTGAATTTAGGGTTTTCAATATGGAAACAGTGTGTGGGTGTAACCTCTTAACCTGTGTGCCATGCACCAATGCCCGGATCCAAACAGTCACATTACCCCAAGCATGCCTCCCTGTATGCCAAAGCCTTCTAACATAATGTGAGGGTCCGATAAGTAAATCATGGGGAGATTATACCATATTTTATCAAATTAATACACTATAGGAAATAAAAAATAATAGAAGAAGCACATATAACTATAAATAATACCAAAATCATAGGATAAACAAAGAAGGAAATACAACACCCAACTAAAGTATAAAACATGCCATGCTAATGTACATGTTAAGTGAAAAAAATGAAAACTAAAAATAAAGTATTTAATGAATACCAAGAGGGTATCGAAGAAGTTTTTCTTCTCTCATCCAAGCTCTATCCCCAAATTATCCATCTAACATGAGGCCCTTACCCTTAACCTATCCTGTAGAAATTTAGTCTTTTCATGTTCCGATCTAGAAACCTAAGTAGGATGTGAGTACAACTCATTAGGCCACCATCAATGGTGTCTAAAAAATCCAGTAAATAAAAAGTGTATGTAGTTTTATAAATAAATAATTACAATGTTTAGGTAAAATGTTTATAACATTGTTAAATATTTTCTATTTAACCACCTGAAGCCCTATGTTTCCTAGGACGCCCAATCCATAATAACTGCATTGGCACATTACTAATTTTTAATGATCCCCAAGGGATATAATATATCTAAAATCCATATTAGTATTAAATATAACAATTTATATTTGATAAAATTCATAAAACATGTAAATTAATCTTTTATTATTAATTAGAACATAGGGCTATAACCTTAACGGTCTAATGTGAGTAATACTAAATAAAGCATAATTACCTTATTAGAAATGGCGGAAACACCAATGGTATTTCCCTTCTCTAAAATACAAGAGCTCTAAAAGTTCCTTACAAAAAAAATCTATTCTCTCTTGTTCTTCTTCTAAACCGGCTAACATGGTCCTTCTCAACAGGCTCTCATAGCCCTTCTTTGTAATTTCTCACTCACACCCATGTTATCCGATGTACAACTATATTCCAATATAATCATGAGTATTTCCATTAATTAATATATTAATTAATTTATCACTTATATTTCCATTAATTAAATCTAAATATAATTAATCAACACAATACTATTAATTAACCCAACTATTATTTAATCACATCCCTTTACACTAATTAACCTAATGATTAATTAGTGAAATTAATCACATTAATTGATTCAAAACCGAATTAGAAAATATTATCTATTAATCAATTTAATCCTTAATTAACCGTAGAAAGGACAATAATTCATTAAAAAATTAATTATTTTGTAATAATATTAACATTCTTAAATTAACTCACCAATTCATTATTTACATTTCATAGTTCATTATTCCAAAATTAAATACAAAAATTAAATATCCCCAATTCACCAATTCAATATTTTGATAATTAAATCACCAATTAATCCTCTCAATTCACTAATTTAATTATTCAATTAAACCCCAAATTTCCCCATTAATTAATTGAACAACATAATTAATTTAATTTATGAAATTAAATTTCTAAACCACATGATAAATTAAACAATTTAAATCTACTAAATCAAGATAAAAAATATTGCATTTTAACTATGTTCCACCTAACTCATGATTAAAGAAGAATTATTTCCAATGGATCAATCCCCAATTTCAAGTGGAATAATCCATAACGTGATAATGAACATCATCTTCATCTAGAACCTAATTCCATGATCAAATGGAACAAAACTATTACATGTCAATCTAGAACCAACCTTACTAGATATAGATTAAAAAATACATCTAGTTCCAAAAAAATATAGGATAACATCCCCTAAAGAAAGAGAGAGGAATTGGAGAAAAATGGAAGTGATATAAGAAATCAATCGGGATGAAACCACATATGCAGAGTGATGTAGATATGATAATAGGAATTTTAAATAGTAAGAACAGGGGTTGAGATCCTTAGGAAACCCTATGAGAGCCTCCAAAAATGAGAGAATTTGATTTGGGTCGAGATGGGGTTGGTTTGGTGTTAATATGGGGTTTGAGAGATTTTAAAATCAATTTTTGAAACATTAATTTTCCCATGAAAGGATTAATGGATGGATTCTCATGGTTAGTACTAACAATGCACCTAAACTCTGCAACGTTGCACACATAGTTTATACAATTTGTTTAACCATGCAAAAACCAAGAGACCCAGAGAAAAAATTATTTTATCCATGAGAAAACATTGAAAAAACCATGAAATAGGTTTCAAACATTGTTTTATCATTCGAAAACTATGAAACACATGTTTCACACTTTGTCTAACCATGTGTAAAACCATTTTCTAATCATGAAAAGCCACTCATCCCCCCAAAAAATTCCAATGTTCCCCCAAATGGTCCCATGGTAATATCCAAAAAATAGATAATATATAAAAAGAAAAATAAATACTGATAAATGATCCTGATAAATCTTCAGAATAGTTTTTGATCATATAGTTTGTATTTATTCATATTCCAATTCATAGTAGTTTATCTCCATCATTCTTAAGGTAGAAGGACCTTATCAATTTAAAAAACATTTATAAAATTATATTCCATGATTTCTATGTCACTTTGTTTTCATACATAATGAGACCTGAAATTTTTATGTTACTATGAGGGGGTGAGGTGCGTATTAATGTTGGAGGCCACATAAATGGGTAGTATGGGTTGTATTCCTTGAAAATGATGAAAAAAATCCTTCTACATGTAATGTGCATTGGGTTTTCTGATTAAGAATTTGGGATTGGAATGAAACAAACCATCATTTTAAAGAAATAAAATATTATTTATATCATAAAAAACATGAAACATTGATCATAAATGAAAATTAAACACCCTGAGACCTTAGGATATATTTCTATTAAATAAATTTAATCTCCTCGATAGCTTGTAGAACACACAATATCAAGTCGAAATGAACCATAATATAGTATGTGGTGATAACCTAACCATTAAATTGGATGGAATAACTTGTATCAACTAAATTCTAAAACATATGGATACCTATTTATTAGATATAAAATAATAATCAATTAAAATAAAATTAAAGTTTTCTTTAAAAACTATATTTTTACTAAAAGACGATTTAGTCACGCTCACGTGCATTATTTAGAATTAATTTTTTCCAATTTTAGAAATATAATTTGATATATTTAACATAATTTTTTAAATAAGTATATCAAATTATTTTGAAGGTGAATTTTTGAATTTTTTTGAAAAACTACATTTTCTGAGGAATAATTAATATATAATGATTTTTAATTGAAAAAATGATTTTCATTTAAATTATTTATAATGATAAATTATAATTTTTATTGGTTTTAAAGTAAAATAGTTATTTTATATATTTATTAATACAATTTAGGTCCTTAGAATATTTTTTATATTTAATTTTGATATAAAAATATTGGAATCATTTGAACATTTTTCACTTTCAAAACCTGATTTCTCATCATATATGCAGAAATAATTTTAAATTAAAATTTTCCACATCTTTGAATTTTATTTTTTAATATATATTCCATATTTTTAATCATAATAATTTATATTTGCTAATAATTTCAACTTAATTTATGATCAAAATAAATTTTGAATATAGTAAAAATAATTTATCATGTTTAGGTAAAAATGGATTTACCAAAGGTTAAACAAAAATGATAAGGGTTAAAAAGACCTAAAAATGTATAAAATATTTTTATGGGAATTTTTCGACCTTATACCATCTCGTATTGGTAATGGTTCATTATAGTATTCTTGTGATGTTAAAAAATATTGGGTGGAATTATTTCTTTTCAAACATTACAAATGTGCCACTCACCTCACGTATAAATGGCCATGCCTCTTTTCCTCTATTCACACCTCTATAACCAATTGTATCATCCAATACCAACCCAAATAACTTATATAATTACATAATATAATTATATAATACTTATTTTGTAAGTAATTCCAATCAATAAAGGCAATTTATTCAAACAAATATATGTTACTCGAAGAAGAGGTAATTTTCTTCAATGAGCATTTTTATTTTATTTCTTTAACCACCCAATTAAGTTATTCTTGAACCACTATTACATAGTAACCTATGTATAATAAATATTTAAATATCATATTAAATTATTTTAATAACCTAAAACCTTCTCCTCTTCCATATAATAGGTTACGAAATCCTCATTCGTGTGTACGGAAGATTATCGCCTCATGAACCGATGTCATTATTTTTTCAATTACCACCTATCTTTTCTAGGTCTGATGATGGATATATTGTCTGTGTGTGTATATATATTTATTATAAAATAATTATACTTATTAGGTAATTATTTCACACATATATATATATATATATATATATTTAATTTACATTTGGTAGGGGATACGATAACATCACTTGTATGTACGGCGGACTATCACCTTGTGAAGCATTGTGATCCATTTTTTCATCAAATTTTTCATAAAAGGTAATAGGGATAAAAATAATGAATATATATGATGAAATTACATAATTATGATATCCATGAAATATATAATATTTGTAATATATAATATATCATTTTATTTATTACATTGAAAAATGATAACATCATTCGTGTACATTTGGACTAAGGACACCACGAAGCGATGTGATTATCTTTTAATTACCACACCAAATGGGTAATATATATAATTATATTTAAAGAACCAATATTTTATATATGATATTATGATAATTATTTAATTATAAATCATCACTTATTAACTTTCAAAAATAACCTTTGAATAATGGAAATGTTACTCATGTGTATATACGACCTACCATCTCCATGATCGTAACATACATAATTTTTCATAACCATATTTCATGATTGGATTTAAAAGATAAATTGATGTAAAAATATGATGATTATGTCATGGGTATTATTTAACTACATAACACTCACAAGAACCGAAACTTTCATAACAAAGAATGAATGGGAAAAAAAGTGAATTAACACATGAAACAACTAAAATAATGAACAACTATTAACGAATAGGTGATAAGATTTTAAAAAAGGATAATATAAGATATTTTAAATATTAATATGGTTATTTAATTAGTTAATAACTTTTTGGACACCACCATACATGAGTATAAATTGATTCAACTAAAAGGAAGTGGTATGTGAGAGATTTCAAAACTACAATTCAATTTATTGTGTTAAACTTTTGCTTCATTTATTATTTCATAAATAGATTATTCACGTAGGGAAAATTGATTGTTTTATTTTTTATTTCCACTTTTCTAAGTGTATTTAAATTTTATAGACATAATAATTTAATTTATTAATCCCCACTTCAATGATATGACCTTTGTAAGGAATTCTCTCTCAGTTTCCTTTCATTGAGGAACATTTGAATGTTATGCACCAATTTATTTTATACAGTGTATATACATAAAATTAACATATAATATCATGTATAAAAAATTATTCTTGGTATATTTAGTTTCCATTTTAATTCATTCATCTATGGGTATTTAACTTAAAATATACCAAGTGGTAAATAATTTCATAACTAAATTTCATCTCATTTGGTTATATTACTTCTTCATCACCATTGATATTTTTGTGTATGTGTGTAATTATTTTTTTATTATATTATGTTAAATTTAAACATTAATTATACATATTTATATCTTAGACACAATATATATTCATTTATTAATTATCACTTCAAGTTTATGACAATTGTAGGGTTTTTTTCACATTTTTATTCTAATCGTGATTTTTTCAGGAATTTTAGTTAAATAAAATTACCTAACCATTTAAAAATAAAACCATTTTATTTTATTATCATATTTTTATTCAAGAAAGTTTCATTTTATAGTATCATTTTCACTATTTTTGACATAAAGTGATCGATATTTTTTTTTTTAGAAAATATGACTTCATTTCCCTCTCCATTCAAACAAAATTTTCTTCCAAAACATTTTATATTAAAAAAACTAAAATATTTTATTCTTTTCCAAATAATTCATTAAAGATATATTTAACCATGTTTTATTTTTTTAAAAAAAATTATATAGTAATATTCTTGTATTTTTCAAAACATTGTCTATTTGTCTTTGACCAAAAACAAGAAAGGAATCTTTCTATTAACCTATATGACATGAAAAAAAATCCCTTTGTCATGAAAATTTTTATATTGGAATATTCCTTTATATGATTTCAAGGTTATATTCCAAGAAAATAGTTTTCAAAAAAACATTAATGAGTTGATTATTGAAAATGAAAATTATATTATCCCCCAAACATGTTTAATGATTTATATTCCCTTTCCATTATTCATCATCAAAAATAGTTATTGTTACTTATGGTCTAAAGAGGATATTTTTTAGCGATACCATACTCATTAATTTTTCTTATGTGTTGATATTGTTTAAAATAGATTATTATAGATCCCATTTCTTTTCCATGAGTTAATAATGTTTCTAATAGATTGTTAAGGAACCCATTCCCTTTCCTTTGGTAAATCATGTTTCAACGTTATTGATATGAATCCCATTTTTCCATTATTTAATCATGTTTATAAATTGATAATGGGTGGTTTATGATTTTTATAGTGAAATGAAATCTCTATATTCATTATTTATGTTTTTTTCTTGTATATTACTTATATAATGGGTCGGCTAAGAGAGCATCGAGAGAGACCAATATAGATTAAATGATGGGTGCACCTAGATAGTGCTCAAATACATTGGGAAATGATTACGTTATTTGGAAAATTATTTTGGATGTTGACAATAAAATTAATCAATTCTTAAGGGTACTATAAGGTTTATTTATGTTTTCTATTAATATGTTGTCACATGATAATAATAAATTTTATATATGCTTTCTATGGGTGTATAATGTTTCCTTTGATCAATATTGATATCACATGTCTCGTGATTATTGATTCTTATAACCCATTAAATTGGTGAATATTATTCCTTCGTTCATGAATGATGACTCAAGTATTGATTGGAAATATTTATTTTATAATTATATCATGAACATTGATTGTGTCATTATATAGTTATTCAATTATTATTGTCATTGATGAAATACAATTAATAATTTGTATTTTTATCCTTAATGATAGTTCTATCTCACCCTTATTTTTTTTATTTTCTATGTAATCTAGGAAGTGTACTAAGAATGATACGTAATGATATTCGAGAGAGACTAATTGTTTTACTAAATAAAATCTGTTGTAATTTTTGTTTTCAAAAGTAACATTAGAATCAGGTATATATCTAGATTACCAAGAATACTAAACTATCCGGTAATTTGAGATGTGATTCCTTTTATATTATGAGAATATGATAAATTATATACTACCTATGGGTTTCTAGATTTAGGGTCATTATAGTTGGTATCAGATGAAGTATAATAGAAATATTTGGAACTAGATTTAGGAAAACATAGATTCTAAATCATTATCCTAGGAAATAATTTGTGGATAAGTATAAAATAACATCCTAAAATTTTATGTAAGGTATAGATTATGTAGGATTTCTAAGAAATAAATCCTTGTCGATATAAAAAATGTTGATGTAGTTTTATCAAAAAAATTCCTAGTGGTAATAACTATGAAACGTGTGTATGTGGTTTGACCCATTCATCACTTGGTGTACAATAATGGGTCGTTCTGTTCCCCTGGGTAGACACTGCACTGGGGAATTTTTGGATAATTCACATTTTATTTAGAAATCATTGTGAAGTAATTGAAATTTTGATGAAAATGAATGAACTTGGTTAAACCTAAGGTAAATTTGATAGAAAATAAAATTCCTCAATGGAATTGAAAAATTATTAATTTGTGTAAAATAATGGAATAAATAATATAATTTTTGAGGAAAAATATAGAGTATAATGGAAGGAAATAAACATAATATGAGCGATCCATTTATAGATCACTGTCTAAAATGAGGATAACCTTGGAATAATCAATGTAAATTAAATCTTCTAAAGGTTAACCCATATAACATGAAATGAGTTATATTTATGTATTTATTAAGATTCTAGAATTAGTTTTTAGAATAATTTTTTAGAATAATTTCTTTCCAATGTTATTTTGGTAAAATAACAATTATTTATTTAAGTATCCTGTTAATTTTGTGAAGAATATATGTGATTATTAACTTAATAGTTATGGATACCATCATGGGTTAATGAGTGTATGTTTTATAATAGGTTTATAGTATTAAAAACCCATTATAATGTTTTATGTGATGGTAGTCTACCAATATTAAGGATATTTTAAAAAAACAATATGGTAGGTGTGTGTTTGAGTCGAAAATATATTTTAGGGTTAATTAGATTACATTTAATTTATATCATTTTAAATTTGTTGATAAAATTTATGGTAAATTTGATTATGAAGCACACTGTAATAATAGTCATATAATAATAGTAAGCATAGCAAAAAATTGGTTATTTTTTGATTAATTTCATTTTAAGGATATCCATAATTTTTTGGGAAAATTATAGTAATTATATTAATATAGTATAACTAAATGAAAATGGTAATGTCGAGTAAAAACCCATCATATCCTACACGGTCGAGGCTCGAACCCATGATTTAAGGATGGTAATGGTGAAAATCCTACCATAATCCTATGAAATGTCTTGGTTAAAAAATCATTATATATATTTAAATTATTAAAAAAAATATTAATTATAAACTATTGATGTTACATTTTATTTTTATATACTAATTTAGTATATTTGATAACTTGTGCTAACTATATTGTTTTTGTAAAATATTTAGAGATATACAGAAAGAATTTTCACCCTTTTAAAGATCTTACAATCGATAAAATGTGAATATTAGTGCTTCGATTTTAAAATATTTATTTTTTAATATTTAGTTAATGGATTAAGGGATGAATTTTAAAATGATCAATGAACAACCAATGGATGAAAATGTGATTACGAATTGAAATGCATCAAGTATATTTCCGTACATTCGAAGATGGTAAATGAATTCTCAACTATATGAAAATGATCTTGAATCAATAATATTATCCTACCAAATTAAAAAATAATGAATCATATGGTCTTTTAAATCATCATAGATTTAAGGTTTTGGGTCCCTTAACATTACATTTATCATTCACTTTCTCTTGATCAATGACCTCAATCACATCCTAAAATTATTTATGACTTTCATCCATGATGAAATCATCACTTCCCACAAATGATCCCTTATTTATAATAATACTTTTTTTTTTCTAGACGATAATCATACATTCCATTCACATTTTTCATGATTATGATTGGTGAATAGATTTTATGATGTGGGTTTACAATAATAGATTTTTTTCAAATGTTCATCCTTTGATTGTTGAGATAATGGTAAAATTTTGATGACATAATTTATTATTGGAGGAGGATGTAACAACGAATTATTTAAAAACATTAAATGATGTATAAATGAATAAATGACACACATCATTGTTATTATCATATTAAATCAATATAAGACTTTATGATATAATTCTTTTAATATAAATTTAATCTCTTCGATATATTATAAAACACACAACCCCAAGTTGAAATGAACCATAATATAGTATATCATTGTATCCTAAACATGAAATTGGTCATTATAAATATTACTAACTAAATTTTGAAAATTATGTTTATATATTGATTTGAAATAAAATATTAATCCATTAATAGAAGAAGATATTTTTTCTAAAAAACTGTATTCTTTACAACAACACGGTTTAATCGTGCTTCACACACATAATGTAAAATTAATTTTTACCAATTTTAAAATGTTTATTTGATAAAATGAACTTAATTTTAAAAATTATAATATAAAATTTATGTTTTGGATTATTTTTTGGATTTTTCAAAAATATTTCATTTTTCTTTGAGTAGTGAAAAATAGTTAATTTTATTTGTAAATATCATTTTCATTTATATTTTTTATAAAGATAAATTATATTTTGAATTGGTTTTAAATTTCAATTAGTAAAATTATATATCTATTAATCCAATTTATTTCACTATATTATTTTAAATATATAATTATTACATAAAAACATTATAAACATTTGAGTATTTTTCTCCTTGAAAATTCACATTCTCGTCATGTTTGACTAATTAATTTTAAAATAAATCTTGATTATTCTATGAATTTAATGTTATAAAAATAGATTACATATTTTTAATCAAAAAAAATTAGATTATTTAATAATGTAGACATAAATTTTTTATCAAAATGATTAGTGAATTCATTAAAATTTATTTATCGTGGTTAAGGTAAAAATAGATTTAAAGGGGAATAAACTAAAATGGTAAGGGTGAAAATGATCTAAAAATATTTCTAAATAATATTTTCTAGAAATATAATGACCCTATAATTTATAGTATCCATAATGATATTTTATTTTATACTTTTGAAATATGAAAAACATTAGTAGAATTCATTCTTTTCAAAAATTACAAGTGTGCCACTAACCTCACTTATAAAAGGCCACGCCATATCCACCTCTTTAAAAACCGTTAAAATTCATACATACAAAAAATAAATACCGAAAAAACTTATAAAATTCCATCATATCATTATATAGACCTTATTTTTGGTATAAATATTACTAAGGAAAGCCTCTTGTTGAAATAAAAACAAGCTACCTAAAGAAGATGTAACGTTCTTCAATGAGTGTTTTTATTCTATTTTTACCACCACTTCCTTAAATAATTCATAAACACTGATTATATAATATAATTAATATATTAAATATAATGATATTGTTATATATATATATATATATATTTCATTCCCTAAATACTTCCCATGTTCCATCTAATGGGATACGAAATCATCATTTAGGTGTATGGTGGACTATAGTCTCGCAAACCGATGTCATTCGCTTTTTACATTAGAAATCATTATAGTTGGGTATGATGATATAAGTAAAGAATTTATATGATATTTATAACAGAAATATACCTATTTGGTAATTATATCCAATATAACCTTTTAATGTTTCTTTATGAAGGGTATACAATAACGTCACTCGTGTATACAACGGACTATCGCCTCATGTAGCGATGTGATTTGTTTTTCAATAACCCTTTACATGAAAGGTAATAAATATAAAACTAATTAATATATGTGATATAAATGAATAAATTATTATATTAATGATGTATTTTTCATTTTAAAAATATAATATATCATTTCTTTCAGACCGTACAAAATTATAACAATGTTCATGTATGTGTAGATAACCGCCTTCAAAAGGTGATATGATTCTCTTTTCATCATCAAAACAAATTTATAATATATTTAAGTTTATTTTAAAAATAATATGTTACATATTATAGTATTATAATTATTTAATTATAAAATATTACTTACTATTTTTTCCATGATGATTGAAACATTACTCATGCGTACGTAGGACCTACCATCTCCAAAATCGTAACATACTTCATTTTTCATTAACATATCACATGATTGGTTTTAGATGTATAATTTATTTATAAATATAATAATTATTTCATAATAATTACTCTACATATGATGGAACTGTATAATATTAACAAGAACTAGAACATTCATGAAAAAATCAAAATGAGAACAGAGGTAATTTAACACTAGAAACAATAAAAATAACGAATGATTTTAACAAATGTTTGATAATATGTTATAAAAGAAAAATATGTGATATTTAAAATGTTTATATTATCATATAATAAGTTATTAACATGTTTAAAATCAATACAGTGGATGATAAATCATGTTCATCTAAAAGAATGTTTGAGGTAAGGGATTTATTATCTCAATTTCCATTAATTGGGTTAAACTTCTGCTTTATTGACTGTGTCATGCAATTATTATGTGTGTGGAATCCTTTTCATATTTTATGTGGTATTTAAAGATGTTTTATGTTGATTTAAATTCAATAATAAAAATCAGTTTACTAATTAATCCCCATTTCAATGATACAATCTTTGTAAGGTGTTATATCTCAATTTTCATTTATTATAGAACATTTGTTTGTTATGAACCAATTTCTTCTATATGGTGTATATACATCCCTATTTACATGTAATGTCATCAATATTTCATATTTCATGGTATTTTCATTTTAAATTTAATTTAATTCATCTATTGGTATTTTACATAAAAGATACCATATTGTATACAATTTAAATTCAGTGGGTTATATTACCTATTTGTCATATTAGATATTGTAGGATTATGTGTATATGAAAAATTGATTATATTTTGTTGTATTAAAACATTTTTGTGTTGATTTATATTTGGTACACAAATATATATTTATTGATTAATTATCACGTCTATATTATTTCAGTTTCTTAGAGTTTATTTAACAATCTCATTTCAACCATGAATTTTTATTCGTAAATTTCATTTAAAGGAAGTTATTTGAAAATTTCATATTAAACATATTTATTTTTATTATCAAATAGTTATTCAAGATATTTTCATGTAATAGTATATTTTTTCAATCTTTGGTAATGAAAATTATTGAGAAAATGTTTTAAATAAAATCCAACTACATTTCTCTCTTTGGTCGAAAAATAGTTTTTTTCAAAAAAAAACTTTAACCTGTTTTCAAAATTATTTTTAACCTATTAAAAATTATTTATTAAATACATTTTCCCCTTTTTTATTTTATGAAAAAAACATTTAAAAGCAATATTTATATCATTTTTCAAACAATACTCATTTGTATTTTAAAAACAATCTGAAAGGAATATTTTTTGAATGTGTACAAAATGAATATAATTTTCCATCATCCTGACCATTATTTTCTATAAATATTTCATTATAATTTTTCAAGGATACTTTCAATGAAAAAGGATTTTCATTTTTTAAAATTTTATATTTCAAAATAAAAACTATATTTTTCGGTAAACGTCATCAATGATTTTTTATGGTGTTTCCATTCATCAATATCAACTACCCTTGTTATTAATAATTATAAAATGGGGATATTTTTTAATGATATCATCCTCATTATTTCTAAATATATATACTAATATTGTTACAAAGTTATTGTTATGGAACCTATTTCTTTTCGATGGGTTAATCATGATTCAAAGATATTTTTATAGAACCCATTTTTTTATATGGGATGATTATGTTTCAAAGAGACTATTATAGATCCAATTTATTTTACCTGAGTTAATCATGTTAAACATTTATAATGGTTATTCTATTAGTTTTATAATGAAATTAAATATCTATGTAACTTATTTATGTTGAATTTCTTGAAAAATATTTATATGATGGGTGTGCCCATATAGTGTTGTGTGAACCAAATATAGCATAAATGATGGGTGTGGATAGATAGTCTACCAATGCATTGGGTAATTTATATGTTATCAAAATAATGTTTTTTGAAGTAAACCATATGGTTATTCAATTTTAAAATGGTTATGTAATGGTTCTATAAGTTTACTATGATAATGATGTACTATGATACCAACATGTATTATATATTCTTTCCATAGGTTTATAATGTTTCCTTTAATCAAGATATATATAACATGGCTCATGATTATTGATTATGATGCCTCATTCAATTTTTAAATACATATGTAAGGATTCGTGATTGATGATTTATGTATTTATGTGTATGAGTTCCTTATGATTTGACCGTTCACTTTGTTTATGTCGTCACGCTCGTATGCCCCCCTCTAAAATAAGAAATCCCATAGACAAAAGATCTATGTATCAAAACATGCACCATTTTCATTATATCATCCCATATCCCATCTCTATATAATAATCATGAAGTTTCTATAATCCACCACAACTAGAATGGCGAGTTTCATACATCGTTTGGTATACGTCCAGCCATCACAACCCAAACACTAAGTAATGTAATTCAATACATTACAATATACACACATATTACTTATAATAACCATTTGGGTACTATATATAGTGATACATTTGTGTAAAATAAAAATAATACATTCTAACCCTACATACAAATATATGGGAAACAAACCAACATATATACCATCACATGAACTACCAAGAGAAGAGACTAGGGAAAGAGGGGTAGTTAACTTTCCATCCTCTCACTGGGATGTTGTCGAAAACAACCTCTCAAAGTCCATAGGGTGTCAATAACCATAATCTTAATGGTGGGGTAGTATATAAATTTAGAAAAAGTACTGGATATTATATATCTGAGAACCATAGTATGAGAATTACAGTCTTACACTAAAATGTGTCCAACATCATTCAGACTCTTGACTTCTACTATTAAGACCATGTAGCCTATAAGAACACAATCATATTATAAATAAACATTAATTACCTATTCCATTTTTACATTTCACTATATATTAATTAATTTATTATAAATTAATTAACCCTAATAATTATTCCATGTTAAACATTATCATCCATAAAATCCATGTTCATCTCTCCAAGAATAATCAAGGATATTTCCATGCTTTATTAAGAATAAAATAACATTTTCATACCATAAAGAACCAAACCCATAGGTTAATAATTTATTATTCATTATTAACACCATTTCATAATCTAGTTACTCAAGGAAAACATCCTAATATAATATTAACAATTCCATGAAATTATATCTAGTAACATAAATAATTGGGGAAAGAAAATAAACAATCAATAAATCTATCCATAATCCATAATATGTATTCATATAAAGAAATCATCCATTTTTTACGCATCAATGGGTAATCCCTGATTCAACCTACTTTGTCATCTCTAGTTCTATCCATGACACCCTCATGAATATCTCGATGCATCTTTCCATCACAAGAGTGAACTATTTCTCATCATCTAGGTCTCCCCATCCCAAATTTTATCAGCCATATTTGGCTCATCAATCCCAATATTTTAACACATAACATAATGAATCTCACATTCAGAGAATGTTACATGGTATAAATAAAACAATCATAATCTACTTGGAAAACTAGGCCCTAAAATAATTCCCTCAATATTTATACACAAACTAGCTCAATTGACCCCAAACACAAGGAATTCTGCCTTTGTACAACACAAGCACTCATATCCCTAAAGATTTTTTTATCAAATAATTAGTTATTATACCATTTTTAATTAGCTGATTCATTATTCATCGGTTCCAACTATGATCAGCCTATGACATAAATATATAAAAAGGAATCAAAAGTTTAACATGATCTTCACCTTAATTATAGTTTTGAAAACCGTAATAAATATCAATATAATTTAACATACATTTTCATTTAGTAATTCTAAACAATTATTGTCATCATTCAAATTATTTATCAAATCCACTAACTCATGGAAGATAACATTTAATTGAACACATGTATTACATAAATTTTATTAACATAAAATTATAAGAAACAACATATTCAATTTGCATACCCATTAATTAATTATTTCCCTAATTAGTCAATTAATTCATATGTTAAATTATTTAATATTTTCTATAGAAAAATAATTCTAAGTCAGGAATAAAAACATGTTACACAACTGTATTACATATAACACAATATTTTTAAAAAAAGAGGCAAACTATTATCACCTTATCAAACATCGACATCTTTTCTCTATAACCAATGTCATTATTAATCCATATTAATCATCATTAGGATAACTCTATTTATATATATAGGGATAATCAATTATAAATTTATCATTTCACATAAAATAAATATTAGAAGAATCAAATACCCTACCTTAAAAGTGTCAATGTTTTTCGCATGAGAATATGCCAATATAGTGGATCTATGATCACCTCTCCCATGATAAACAATGATGTCATAAATACGTAATTCCCAAAGACACTAAAATGGAAAAGTGAACTCAATAAGAATATCAGAGCTCCAATGCTAAATCATGGAAATGGGAAATGGGAGAAAATAATCACAAATGAGGATATCTACTAAAAATGGTTATGTAACATAGCTTAGATCACCATTGGTCGAACTTTGTAAGCCATGGATGAAATCCTATTGGAAGGGTATTGAAATAATTCATGAAACCAATCTATAACTTCATGGGAATGGGTTGAAGTAGTTGAAAATAATAGGGTTTGGCGGTAAAATGGTATTTATAGACCCTCTGAGAAACTCGAGACTATAGTGAAACCCCCAGGACCATTCTATAAAACAATTTGAAACGGGTCAATATATGGCATAGCCTGAGGTAAAATTATGTATCCACCATTATAAAAAGGTCATCCTAAGAATCTTGGATAGATCCTATAGAATTGGATCTGGGGATATAATGTATCTAAAAGAACTATGCAGAACGACCCCCATTGTGACAACCAAATATTTATATACATAAATATTTATTCTATCTAGATGAACAGTCATTAAATTAATCAAATACATATCTAACGATCATTATTGAATAATGAATTTGGAAATAAGAAAATATAAGAAAATATTTCATAATTAAACTACATTATCTCACACAATGTTCCTTATACAAAGCACCATTCTTTGACAAATCATACACAATACCTTTCCTCATAACCTAGTGAATGGTAACATAAGAATTGATGATATCAAATGATTACTAAGGGTAAATAAGAGAGATTGTAACACCCCAGGTAAATAAAGAATATGACATTTCATATTTATCCATATTTGTGAATAAAATATTGAAATGACTTTAAAGGGGACGCTATGCTCGATGGCGTAACCAACACGCAACAACGAGTTTCTTGGGAATCATACGTTGCACTCTAATAATAAAATAATATTATTTTAAATGGTAGTTAACATGTAGCCGTTGTATTGGAGGGAATAGATAGAAATAACTAAAATATGGTTATATATGTTTTTAAATGTTTTTACTTTTATCCAATAAAAGCTAAAGGCTTAAGATATGGAAAGAATTCAATTTTAGGCGTATATGCCCTAGTTTTCACTAAAGGTTCACTTATCGCCTTTTAATGGAGAACTGTCATTAAATATAGTTTTGATCACTATTATACATTCTTTTGGACCAAATAAAACTCTTATTAAGAATCAGGACATCAAATTTTACTTTGTGTAATTTTTTGGTATTTTTTCGATAAAGTTCATTTTTTTAATGAATAGTATAAAATGTTGTGTTTTAATTCAAAACCTCTTTTTAATATAATTTATTTATATGATTAGATAATATTTTGAATTGGTTTTAAAGTGAAATTAGAAAATATTTTTACCATTAAATCCAATAGTGGTCATTGGAATTAATTTCACTTTGAAATCAGACTTAAACTAATGTCAATCTTTTGATACTTATTGTTTTATAAAAACACGCTATTTGCTCTGACAGCGGGAATTAATTATTAAATTAATTAATGAGACTTATATGTTTTGAATTTTGTAAAACGGACTTCATTTTTGAATTCATAATATCAAATATAGCTTAGGGTGAATTTTTGGGATTTTTCTGAAAAACTTCAATTTTTGATGAATAGTGAAACCACTAAGTGGTACTTATAAAAACCGATTTACCGTTTAAATGAAATTTTTCCATCATTGTGTTTTTATTTTCAAAAATCCGACATTCATGGTTGTCATTAAGAAGTAAAATGTGGTTCAATGAGATTAAAATAATTTTTTGGTGAATTGTAACTTATTATGTTTTTAATCGCGATTAGAGGTAATTAGTGTACTTTAAGGTAAAAATGATATTATAAGAATGTGAAAACACCATGACACTTGTTCTACACCTATTGGTTGTATCATGGCCGACCAAGACAATCCATGGGTCAACTTGGGGACCCCATGGATCCACTTGTTTGGGAAATGACATAAATAGCATTTTATTTAATGTAAAAGTAAAATTGACACAAACATGATATGTTTTACTGAAACAATTTTTAAGTGGGGTTATACAAGTCATAGTTTTGATTATAAATATTCATTGGAAATCTAAAAAGATTAACTACATCATAGTATTTTTTTATAATTTTTAGACATTAAATAAATTAAATTATTTATGACATAATAATGATGCAGCGATGACATCATTATTTGACGATTTAAATAAAATGGAAAGATAATGTAAAATCTATGAACTACACATGTCCAAAACTTATTGGATGAGTGTATTTCGAAGCCTTATCACCTTATCCACGAATTATATCAATGTGGGACCTTTTGAAACCGAAACACATTTTCAAATAAAGTAATATTTCTTTACTTTCCAAAAGTACCCCTCCTCTCCTCTTATAAAAGGCCCCCACCTCTACCTCATTTAACACACTCCTCAAGCCTTTGGCTCGGCCAACCCCTGCCCATTTACTCTCTCCACATCCCTCTCCTCATCCTAGAGGATTCCCTTTGAGCATAATCCGTTCAAAGGAAGCCTTTAGGCTCAAATCAAAAGGAGTTACACTTTTAAAGGTAATTCATTCTCTCATGTTCATTTGTTTTATTTTGCTTTTCCAACCCCCTAAACTCTTTTTATTTACTTCTTTTGTAACAAAAACAGTATCGTAAATATACTAGGATGTTGTTATAAGATTTATTCTAGCTACACTCTCACACAACTACATCAAATGGTTAAAGAACATACGGTTTCCGTGGATGGTGAAATTCTGCCTCCCGAAACGATGATTGTTCAATACTCATTTAACTCCTTCAAAGGTAGCCATTATGATGTCACTATTTTTATATATGATATATAATATGTTTATGTTTTATTTATGATTCTGTATTTTTCATTTTTGTCTTACCTTTATGGCTTCCATTATGGGTATACGCGATATCTTCATTTAAGGAAGTGGGGACTACCGCCCCCTCAAAGTGATTTGATTCGTTAAATACCATATGTGGGATGTATAAAGGATGGAAATATGATATTATATATGATATTATACTGGAATTATAATATACCTTTATATCATTATTATTCCATTCTATAAAATACGAAATAGAAATGAAAGTAGCGTTCATGCGTACGTACGGCTTACCGTCTCCATGAACGGTGCATTTCATTTCATACCTCTAAATGATTATGTAATGTTATAAATTCATGCATTTACTGGATATATATGACATATATGATATATACATAATGAATACAATTCTGGATATAATAAACATTTGGCCACACGATCAACATGTAATTGTAAGAAGTCCACTTTCAACTTAAGAACCAAATATCGGCAAAAGAAATATTATTGACTTAAATGATTACATAATGTTTCTGACATCGTAATAAGTGGTATAAAAGTAATAATGAACTTGAAAAAGGTTCTTAAGGAATTATAAATTAACTCAAGTTTATTATTCAGGAGATTAAAGAACGATTGATTCAAGTCGGACCCGAGGTAAGGGATCCTACAACTCTCTTTCTTTTTAAGTACACTCTTTTATGTCATTTATTTTAAGCTCATCGTTCTTATGATTGGGATGTTATTTTATATTACTTTTACTATAATTTCTATGTTCATGAGATGAGAGACCCTATTCTCTCTCATCAATCCATTTTGGAAGTTTTGAGTGGCGTCGTTAGGCTGCCGAACTTTCGTAAGAGATCTAACCTCTCTCTTTCTTTTAAGTACTCTCCTTTATGTCACTTCTTTTAAACTCATCCTTGCAATATTGGGGGACATTATTTCATATTCCACTTGCTGAAAATTCTATTGTAATATGATGGGATACTCTATTTGATCTCATAAATCCATATTCGGAAGTTTTATGTGGCGTTGTTAGGCTGCCGAGTTTTCGTAAGGGATTTTTCATCTCACTTTTATTCTCGTGAGATTTATGCTACATTCGCCACAAATTCCATTGAGTGGTGTATGTACTGACCATTATTCTACTCTTTGTGTAATATAATTTCGTTTATGAGTATTTACATCAATGACCTATTGTCTTTCTTCCATGGGGTGTATGTTTTGAAAGATACCCTAGTCGGTAAGGGAACCTTTCACCCTCCTCTTTTTTAAAAGACTTCTTTTATTGGGTCTTTTAATTTACATATTTTTATGTTGGGATATGTTCTCATACATCCTTATTGATGTAAATTTTTTGTCCAAGTGATGAGATACACGTTTTATCTCTCATCAACTCATTTTGATGTGATGCCGTTAGGCTGTCAAGGGAACTTTTTAACCCAATTTCGATTTCTTTGGGTTCAACTTGTAGTCATTGAATATGTCATCCATTGAATATGTGTGATTGACCTTTTATTGTTTTACACTTAATATCCACTTATATTTGGTGTATTTATATTTTTCACACATATTTTTGAGATTGATTTGTCCTTAATTTAAGGATACCTTCTCTATAAGGGATTTCATCACATTTGACATTTCTATTGAGGGTTCATTGTTGTTATGCACCAATTCACTCTTATATGGTGTATATACTGTCCTATGGAGTATTATATCATGAATACATTTATTCTCATGATATTATAAAGTTCTGACTAAATGTTATTCCTCAATTATTGTATTCACGTGTCTCTACTTTTGGTAAAACCCCTTTAACCAAAATATCGTTTTAAATGTTTTAATTATTTGTTCTTATTAATATCCATGTTTTCAAAATGGTTTTAAGGATTTATTTATATGGATATTAATGGTTTAAAATTTTACGCTTCAAGGTGGTATGGGAAACTTTGATTCAAAAATCTCTTTATTAAATGTTTAAATGGTTTTGGAAATGGATTATTTTTGAATGGATTCATTATTTCAATATACTAAAATGTTATATTGTGATTGAAATGTGGAAATGTTGTGTTTCCTTTATGCATGTTTTATGTGATACGTTTATGTTATGGTTCTTGGGCATTGTTATGAAAACGGGTGGTTCCGTGATAAACTGAGGGAGGGTGAGCCCGATATAGCTCTCCAATGCATTGGGTAACGCGAAGGAGTGAAACGTTAAGGATTCTCCAAAGAGATTTAGGGAATATACTGTGATGGGTATTCCAAACGTAACCAAGAGGGTTACTCCCTACGTAAGAATGTTATGAATGCCTCAAGTTACCTTTATGTCTTATGTTTTCTATGATTTATTCATGGTTTGATGAGGTATGTTAAAGTGCCTATGTTTTATGGGTAAAGTATGATTTCATTCTCATGTATATATGAACTCATGTTTCCTTTCCATATTTTTTTGTAACCCTTTCTGAGCTTTTTATGCTCATCCCAAGTTTTTGAAATGTTTTTCACAGGTCAAGGGAAAGGTACATGATGTGATGATAGTGTCAAGGATGTGTCAAGAAAGAATCCATGTTTTATTTTCAATATGTTACCGTTGATGGGAAGAATGAATACTGTCTTTTATGTAACGACTTTGTTTAATTGTGGAATGTAATGCAAGTTTCATGATCTAATTCTCTAAAACTCTAAACCTGAAAAGATCCTCAATGTGTAATCTTGTAATAACTCAAGATTAAGTAAGGTTTAAGGCTGGGGCCTTATAGTTGGTATCAAAGGTCGGTTTAGATAACTTTAGAGGTTAGGGTATTCTTTAAGCATAAGTGACAATTACCATAATGGTTAGGATTTCAGAAAGAGTCTTAGTTTTAGATAAAGTCAATGAGTAAGTATATCTTATTGTCTATCTTACTCATTAGTACATGATGGTTTTGTTGATATACTCACACTGACCTTTTCAGTTTTAGTAAATGGATGGATCTAGCAGGCACCAAAGTAACAGTGGGTGTGAAGGAAACTGTGACAGTTTTTTGAGCAAGCAACTTAATGATATGGGAGCTGCAATGAGAACTCTTTTGATTATCCTCAACCAACTATCTGGAGTCATGATTGACCACCTAAACCTTGGATATTTCTCTAAGGCATCATATATGCAAGAAACAAATCCCTACGGAAGTATAGGTAATAATCATAATGGTAAGTGTGTTCAAAAACCTATGTGTCATAGATGTGGAAAGAAACACCTAGGAAAATGTTTCAAAGGGACAGAAATATGCTATAGATGTGGAAATGAAGGTCATAAAGCAAGAACCTGCCATGGAAAAAGGAAGCATCCAGTTGACTCGAGGAAAGGGAATGATGTTCTTTCTGAGGGATCAATTGAATATTTTAAATGTAGTGTGCATGGTCATTATGCAAACACATGTCCTATGAAGAAGTTTCGTGAATGGGGTCACCAAGAGCGTACCAATATTCGTCTACCAATACCTAATGCCATTCCTATTGAGGATGAAGAAACTGACAATGACCAATCAAAGGTATGTACTATTTCATGACTATTATTTTCCTATTTTGGAATCATAGGATATGATTCATGATTTTGTTTGTAGGAAAGAGGTAATTCGGAATAAGTTGGAAAGGAATGGATAATGGATCATGAAGAATGTTGAATGAGTAAGATGTCAACATATAAGGTCTTCAAGAGTTATGGTGAAATTATTAAGAGTATTAAGTCTCTTTTGATGATGGGGATACATTAGAAGACTTTTTATATTATGTGTAACCCTGATGTTTAATATAGGAAAATTTTATTCAAGTAATAATTATCTTTTCTTTTGTGGACATAGTTATAAAGAACCATTTGGGTTTATATGATCCTTACTTTTGAGGTAATTATGGGTTACTATATGTTATGATTGAAGTGAAAGGAATGAGATAAAATTGATGTTAAATTATGTTATGGTTATTTTTGATGATTTTAACCCTTTTTGGGGAATGATTTGAGAATTATATAGTTTTGGAAAAAAGACAACACGCAGACCGTGTGACAACCCGTCGCGTCGGACAATGCTGCGGGAATCGAACCCATAACCAAAGTGCAACTGGTATTTATCGCCTACCACTGGACTACGTGAAGACCCCGGTTAGTTTGACTGATTCTTTTTAGTTATATGATTTTATGAATTAATAGTAAGTTGATTTTGGAGGATATGTGATTAGGATAATTACTTTTCAATGCGAGACTTTAGGAGCGACTAATGTTGTTTGGAGATAAATGTTACGATTTAACTTGGAAGACTATGTCACTAAATCCTTCAAATATTTGGGTTTGAATCTTATATTGGTTTTACTTTGAAGAATTTTATGGACAAATTGTTTATCGGATGGTCCCCGTTGAACTTTGGGTTTTGTTGGACAAATTTTGGAGATTAAGAATAGATTTTCTTTTTAATGGGTTATCCTTTTCTGGATTATCTGACCTTGTACTAACCTTTTTTGTTTTGGTTTTGGTTAATGCCTAAAGACATGGGATGTATATAGTTATCTTTTGTGGATTAGGTGATTCTATAGAAGTTGATTATTGTACTCTTAATGCGAACAGGTCTCCCTAAATACTCGTCTTTTGAGAACAATATGAGTTTGATTAAGGAATCTAGTAAAAGTTGAAATTCAACATGATAAGTGATTGTGTTTCCTTATGAATAAATTCCTCAATAAAAAGTAACTTAAAACAAAAATGTTGTCTATTAACTTTTCCTACTGGGGAACCCAACACCGTTTAACCCATCACAAGTTTGTGATTTTCTTATTGTTAACTTTCTCCTAAACATGTTTTCTATCACTCTTCATCAGAACATGACCCTATGTTTTCTCCTCCATGTCCATGTTTTCATACTTGGAATCCTAGTATGGGTTAACTCGGGTGACCTTTGTACTTATCTTTCTTTATTTTAAAGTGATTTTTTTACCGACTCTTCTTCCGATGTGGGACTTTCAAGGATTTTCCAAGCGCAATTTTAAAATTGCGAGGACCCAATTCCCAAAAGGGGGGAAGGATGTAACACCCCAGGTAAATAAAGAATATGACATTTCATATTTATCCATATTTGTGAATAAAATATTGAAATGACTTTAAAGGGGACGCTATGCTCGATGGCGTACCCAACACGCAACAACGAGTTTCTTGGGAATCATACGTTGCACTCTAATAATAAAATAATATTATTTTAAATGGTAGTTAACATGTACCCGTTGTATTTGCGAGAATGGATAGAAATAACTAAAATATGGTTATATATGTTTTTAAATGTTTTTACTTTTATCCAATAAAAGCTAAAGGCTTAAGATATGGAAAGAATTCAATTTTAGGCGTATATGCCCTAGTTTTCACTAAAGGTTCACTTATCGCCTTTTAATGGAGAACTGTCATTAAATATAGTTTTGATCACAATTATACATTCTTTTTGACCAAATAAAACTCTTATTAAGAATCAGGACATCAAATTTTACTTTGTGTAATTTTTTGGTATTTTTTCGATAAAGTTCATTTTTTTAATGAATAGTGTAAAATGTTGTGTTTTAATTCAAACCCACTTTTTAATATAATTTATTTATATGATTAGATAATATTTTTAATTGGTTTTAAAGTGAAATTAGAAAATATTTTTACCATTAAATCCAATAGTGGTCGTTGGAATTAATTTCACTTTGAAATCAGACTTAAATTAATGTCAATCTTTTGATACTTATTGTTTTATAAAAACACGCTATTTGCTCTGACAGCGGGAATTAATTATTAAATTAATTAATGAGACTTATATGTTTTTTATTTTGTAAAACGGGCTTCATTTTTGATTTCATAATATCAAATATATCTTAGGGTGAATTTTTGGGATTTTTCTGAAAAACATCAATTTTTGATGAATCGTGAAACCACTAAGTGGTACTTATAAAAACTGATTTTCCGTTTAAATGAAATTTTTCCATCATTGTGTTTTGATTTTCAAGAATCCGACATACATGGTTGTCATTAAGAAGTAAAATGTGGTTCAATGAGATTAAAATAATATTTTGATGAATAGTAACTTATTAAGTTTTTAATCACGATTAGAGGTGATTAGTGTACTTTAAGGTAAAAATGATATTATAAGAATGTAAAAACACCATGAAACTTGTCCTACACCTATTGGTTGTATCATGGCCGACAAAGTAAATCCATGGGTGAACTTGGGGACCCCATGGATCCACTTTGGTTGGGAAATGACATAAATAGAATTTTATTTAATGTAAAAGTAAAATTGACACAAACATGATATGTTTTACTAAAACAATTTTTAAGTGGGGTTATACAAGTTATCGTTTTGATTATAAATATTCATTGGAAAGATAAAAAGATTTCCTACATCATAGTATTTTTTTATAATTTTTAGACATTAAATAAATTAAATTATTTATGACATAATAATGATGCAGCGATGACATCATTATTTGACGATTTAAATAAAATGGAAAGATAATGTAAAATCTATGAACTACACATGTCCAAAACTTATTGGATGAGTGTATTTCGAAGCATTATCACCTTATCCACGAAGTATATAAATGTGGGACCTTTTGAAACCGAAACACATTTTCAAATAAAGTAATATTTCTTTACTTTCCAAAAGTACCTCTCCTCTCCTCTTATAAAAGGCCCCCACCTCTACCTCATTTAACACACTCCTCAATCCTTTGGCTCGGCCAAACCCTGCCCATTTACTCTCTCCACATCCCTCTCCTCATCCTAGAGGATTCCCTTTGGGCAGAATCCTTTCAAAGGAAGACTTTAGGCTCAAATCAAAAGGAGTTACACTTTTAAAGGTAATTCATTCTCTCATGTTCATTTGTTTTATTTTGCTTCTCCAACCCCCTAAACTCTTTTTATTTACTTATTTTGTAAAAAAACCAGTATCTTCAAAATACTAGGATGTTGTTATAAGATTTATTCGAGCTACACTCTCACACAAATACATCAAATGGTTAAAGAACATACGGTTTCTGTGGATGGTGAAATTCTGCCTCCCGAAACGATGATTGTTCAATACTCATTTAACTCCTTCAAAGGTGGCCATTATGATGTCACTATTTTTATATATGATATATAATATGTTTATGTTTTATTTATTCTTCTGTATTTTTCGTTTTTGTCTTACCTTTATGGCTTCCATTATGGGTATACGCGATATCTTCATTTAAGGAAGTGCGGACTACCGCCCCCTCAAAGTGATTTGATTCGTTAAATACCATATGTGGGATGTATAATGGATGGAAATATTATATTATATATGATATTATACTGGAATTATAATATAACTTTATATCATTATTATTCCATTCTATAAAATACGAAATAGAAATGAAAGTAGCGTTCATGCGTATGTACGACTTACCGTCTCCATGAACGGTGCATTTCATTTCTTACCTCTAAATGATTATGTAATGTTATAAAAGCATGCATGTACTGGATATATATGACATATATGATATCTACATAATGAATACAATTATGTATATAATAAACTTTTGGCGACACGAACAACATGTAATTGTAAGAAGTCCACTTTCGACTTAAGAACCAAATATCGGCAAAACAAATATTATTAACTTAAATGATTACATAATGTTTATGACATGGTAATAAGTTGTATAAAAGTAATAATGAACTTGAAAAAGGTTCTTAGGAAATTATAAATTAACTCAAGTTTATTATTCAGGAGATTAAAGAACGATCGAGTCAAGTCAGACCCGAGGTAAGGGATCCTACAACTCTCTTTCTTTTTAAGTACACTCTTTTATGTCCTTTATTTTAAGCTCATCTTTCTTATGATTGGGATGTTCTTTTATATTACTTTTACTGTAATTTTTATTTTCATGAGATTGGAGACCCTATTCTCTCTCATCAATCCATTTTAGAAGTTTTGAGTGGCGCCGTTAGGCTGCCGAACTTTCGTAAGAGATCTAACCTCTCTCTTTCTTTTAAGTACTCTCCTTTATGTCACTTCTTTTAAACTCCTCCTTGCAATGTTGGGGGATTTTCTTTAATATTCCACTTGCTGTAAATTCTATTGTAATATGATGGCATACTCTATTTGATCTCATCAATCCATATTCGGATGTTTTATGTGGCGCCGTTAGGCTGCCGAGTTTTCATAAGGGATTTTTCATCTCACTTTTATTCCCGTGAGATTTATGCTACATTCGCCACAAATTCCATTGAGTGGTGTATGTACTGCACATTATTCTACTCTTTGTGTAATATACTTTCGTTTATGAGTATTTACATCAATGACCTATTGTCTTTCTTCCATGGGGTGTATGTTTTGAAAGATACCCAAGTCGGTAAGGGAACCTTTCACCCTCCTCTTTTTTAAAAGACTTCTTTTATTGGGTCTTTTAATTTACATATTTTTATGTTGGGATATGTTCTCATACATCCTTATTGATGTAAATTTTTTGTCCAAGTGATGAGATACACTTTTTATCTCTCATCAACTCATTTTGATGTGATGCCGTTAGGCTGTCAAGGGAACTTTTTAACCCAATTTCGATTTCTTTGGTTTCAACTTGTAGTCATTGAATATGTCATCCATTGAATATTTGTGATTGACCTTTTATTGTTTTACACTTAATATCCACTTATATTTGGTGTATTTGTTTTTGTCACACATATTTTTGAGATTGATTTGTCCTTAATTTAAGGATACCTTCTCTATAAGGGATTTCATCACATTTGACATTTCTATTGAGGGTTCATTGTTGTTATGCACCAATTCACTCTTATATGGTGTATATACTATCCTTTGGAGTATTATATCATGAATACATTTATTCTCATGATATTATAAAGTTCTGACTAAATGTTATTCCTCAATTATTGTATTCACGTGTCTCTACTTTTGGTAAAACCCCTTTAACCAAAATATCGTTTTAAATGTTTTAATTATTTGTTCTTATTAATATCCATGTTTTCAAAATGGTTTTAAGGATTTATTTATATGGATATTAATGGTTTAAAATTTTAAGCTTCAAGGTGGTATGGGACACTTTGATTCAAAAATCTCTTTATTAAATGTTTAAATGGTTTTGGAAATGGTTTCTTTTTGAATGGATTCATTATTTCAATATACTAAAATGTTATATTGTGATTGAAATGTGGAAATGTTATGTTTCCTTTATGCATGTTTTATGTGATACGTTTATGTTATGGTTCTTGGGAATTGTTATGAAAACGGGTGGTTCCGTGATAAACTGAGGGCGGGTGAGCCCGATATAGCTCTCCAATGCATTGGGTAACGTGAAGGAGTGAAACGTTATGGTTTCTCCGAAGAGATTTAGGGAATATACTGTGATGGGTATTCCAAACGTAACCAATAGGGTTACTCCCTACGTAAGAATGTTATGAATGCCTCAAGTTACCTTTATGTCTTGTGTTTTCTAGGATTTATTCATGGTTTGATGAGGTATGTTAAAGTGCCTATGTTTTATGGGTAAAGTATGATTTCATTCTCATGTATATATGAACTCATGTTTCCTTTCCATATTTTTTTGTAACCCTTACTGAGATTTTTATGCTCATCCCAAGTTTTTGAAATGTTTTTCACAGGTCAAGGGAAAGGTACATGATGTGATGATAGTGTCAAGGATGTGTCAAGAAAGAATCCATGTTTTATTTTCAATATGTTACCGTAAATGGGAAGAATGAATACTGACTTTTATGTAACAACTTTGTTTAATTGTGGAATGTAATGCAAGTTTCATGATCTAATTCTCTAAAACTCTAAACCTGAAAAGATCCTCAATGTGTAATCTTGTAATAACTCAAGATTAAGTAAGGTTTTAAGGCTGGGGCCTTATAGAGATAAATAAATATAACAAGAGTATTAGGTCATGAGAACATTATCATAAAATTTGAAAACCATATAATACATTTTAAGGATAATAATCATTTGTCATGAAATAAATATTTTCAGTATTTAAGACATGAATCATATGGGAATTAATGAAAATGATCCATGATATTATAACATTGGAAAAATACATGGATTTTTTTTCATTAATTCAATCATAGAAAATAATTTTTTTATTATTAAAGGATCATTTCAAAAACTATCATAGTTTAATGGGTTCAATCCCCAAAACCATCAGAGAAATTAAGGGTTAATCCAAAGAATATCATAGGGGAACGATTCTCTTACTGAACAGGGTTCTCTCCCCATCTAATCCTTTTTATATCATGAGTGTCAATAATTAACCAATTAATTAGGGGGAGATATTTTTCCCAACCATCACAAAATGAAAATCATACATATGTGTTTCATGATATCATAAAAAAATCATCACATTAGAACCCATTAAAAGAAACATGTTTCATAATCATTACATCATTTCAAAATAGAAAAACCCATGGATAATGAATAGGGTTTCATAATCATTTTATCATTGTATAACATATGAAATGGAAATAGTTTCCAAAAACCTCTTGTCATCATAAACATTAAAAATTAAAAGAAAGAATAAGAATGGTTTCATTGGATAATATCTCTATGAAATTATAAGAATCATAAAATCATGTCATATTAGATTGGAAATTATTTTAAAATATCACGTTGAACATTTCCTGAGGAAAATATTCTTTCCACATTGAAAAATATTTTTAAGTCATAAAACGTTTTCAGGAAATTTTTTTTTTAAAATAAACAAAAAAAGTTATAAAGAATTATTATATATAATTTAAAACATTTAATAAGGATAATATCATTTACACTTTTTAAAAAACAAAACCATAAAAAAGTTTCAAAATACATTTCATTGATAACAACATTGGAAACTTATAAAGGAAGCTTTAAATATCATTTAAAAGATTTCATGATAAAAATATCCTTTATTCTTTCATTTAATTAAAATATAAAACTATTTCAAAATAATTTTATTCAAAAATTACCATATAAAATAATAAAGTATTCTTAAAAAAATCAATTGATCATTATTGTGGAAAATTTTATTTATGTCATACAAATTTAAACCAAATATTCTTTTCACGTAATTGATAATAGCCAAATTAGCATGGTTTAGAAAATGAAATTATGTGTCTATAGAAAAAACATTATCTTAATTAAAAAATGGGTAAAAATAAATTTAATAAATCCAATGGGGAATGTTAAAAAAATTTAAAAAAATATTTTTATAAAACACATATATTGAAGAAAAACGGTTTCTAACTGAAGAGATAAATAAATATGATTTTTATTAAAAACATTTTTTGCTATATTGAGTACATAATGAGTGTAAAATAATAGGAAACCATATATTATCCAAAAATAACCCCAGAAAATTTAAATTTATGACTTTGTTGAAATATTGGTGCTAACATTTTTTCATTATAATCATAAACATAAAAATATTGATAAAAAATGAGATTATATCATAAAATTCGTAAAAATTTAGTAACTTTTTAATCGTAAACCACATTAAAAATATTTTATTAAATGAAACATAAAATAACATGATAATAATTAAATTCATTTTAAATCTAGTCATATAGGTTTTATGTGCACCTAATAAAACAATATGGGTGTAGAACACAACGTATGTCCCAAAGAAGAAAAATTACGATAAAAATCACCTACCGCTTTAGTTACTTTTGAATTGTAAGAACCACAAATGAAAGAAAATTTTAGGAATATATAAATCCCATAATTATCATACTAATCATCAAAAAATATATTATGGGATAGTATATATATCATTTTTTTATAAAACATATCTCCTATAAAAATAAAATTGAGATGAAAATCTCATACATTACGTATAGAATCACATTAGACAAGCTCGAAACTAAATTATAATAAATATAAGTTTATTGTAAATCTATTAAAAAACCATAATTATATATTTCATACCATATTGGATTACTTATGACCTTTTATTACCCATATATTAGCAATTTATTATTAAAATCACATTATAGAAAATAACTAAATTGTTTTTTGTGTATGTTTTGATTTGTAATTTTGTGACCGCTTAGTTTGATCATGGTTCCTTCATTTAAAGAATTCATTACATGATATAAATATAATATATATTTATTTTTATTAATCCATAAATGATAGATATAGAAAATGAAACACACCGTTCATAGAGACGGTAGGATATACGTACCCATGATTGATATTTTCATATTCTCGGTGGATTGAAAGAATAGAAGGTATATAATATATCACATTTATAGATTAATTATGATGTCATATATATAACTTATTTTCATTAACTTGATATTTATTAACTTACATGTAACTTGTAAGTTAAAAGTGTTTCACATCATTTGATGAGGATGTAGTACATTGTTCACATGAGCAATATTATAATCTCCCCACATGATAGAATCTAAGAAGGATTATATGAAATAATTTCTTTAAAAAGAATAATATTATTAAAAAATATAATATATGTTGTTTAAATCCATCATTATAGTAAACAATGATATGTGGTTATCAAAAATTAATTACATCAGGTCGTGAGGTGGTAGCCTTACCAACACATGATCGATTGTTTAGTTCAACATTTGATAGACAAATAGATGGATACAAAGTATTCCCTAAAATTAATACCATATTAGTATATAATATATATTCGGGTTATTATAACATTATATTTGTTGAATATTTTAATGATTTGTAATAATAAATAAAATGATAATTCATTGTTGAGAGTTATGCCTCTTCTTTGGAAAGCCTCCATAGGTTTATAACTAAATCCATAGTAGGAGGGTTTTATATTAAAAATAAGTCATCTTGGAATTTTGGAGGTAATTGAGTAATTTTTTGCGGTGGGTATTTTCTATACCAAAATTATCTTGGATTATAGATAGGATGTGAGAGGAGATGTCCTTTTGTTATTGGATAAAGGAACCCACTTGGGAACTACATTTAAATTTCCTAAAAAAATAAAAATTTATAAGTTAATTTACAAGAAAAAATAAAAAAAATTGAACACATATTATAACTTCGGAAGGATTTTATTTAAATATGTCCAGATAATAAAATTTAGAAAATTTTGGATGACAATCATTCCCTTATCTTTTTAGTTTCACATCCTCGAAAACCCATTTTATCCTTAACCATTATAATTAATTATTACTATTTATACTATTAAATTTGAAAAACACAGTTAACCATATTATAAAATATTAATTATACATATTATAAATATAAAATCCATTTTTAAAAAAATTAATCCAGTAGACGTGATGGAATAGATTGTTTTTAGAGAGGAAATTTTAAAATGTATAAAAATATTTGATATGATAATTCAATATGAAATTGATTCCATAAACCTAAATTTGATATATATATATATATATATAATGTTTCAAATTTTACCATCAAACCCATATTAATAAAATTTTAACCATTTAAATTCTTTAAACAAAAAGGAAGTTCTCTATATAAACATTTATTTTTCATTATTCCTTGCAAATTAAGATTTTTTTAAAATTTTAAAAAATCAACTAATTGATAATATTGGAATTTATATTTAAAAAAAATTATTTTCTAAAATAGACATTATAAAAGTTTTAGAAAATAATTTTCAATTAAGTGCACAATGTGGCCCTAATATATTTTAAGAAAAATGTATTTTTTAAGCCTAATATTGAAATTATTATTATCTCATGCCTATAATAAAAAAGATAAATTTTAAACATTTTATTGAGTTTAATATATATAAATCTCATTAAATTTGTTCAATAAAAAGTATTAATTTAATTTATTTAAATTAAACATGTTTTGTGCCTAAAAATACATTTTCAGAAAAAATTTCTTTTATTTTCTAATGGTTTTTATTTTCATATATATTTTATTGGTCAGTAAAGAATTAATTTAATATACAAGGTTAAAACAAATATTTTCCTAATTTATTTATCCATGTCCATACCCTCCATTATAATGGCTAGATGATAATTATCACATTAAATAATAATATGTTAATATTGTGTTGTGTTTCATTAACTCTTGTTGTTATGTGTAATGAAAGCTATCAAAAAAACTAAATTTATTTAAAAATATATATTTACCAAAATCTAGGGGTTTTAAATTTACACCCATAAGTAAATTCATTATTGAAATTTGAAATTGATCATTATAATCCATGTTTTGACATTTGAAAATTCATTTTTAGAAAACTCACATCATAAAAAGGGTCAACAAAACTTATTTTTTAAAAGAGAGAAAAGAAATTATAAATGTCATCACATAACTAGGTTCCCAAATAAGAGAATATTGGTAGGAAGTAAAAAAATATGCATGTTATAAAAGTGTAAATAATTATGTAGAGTGATTGATTTCATTGATCACAAAAAAGTGGAGGACCATGGGAAAGCCAATGACCACCAAAACCATAAATCCTTGAAGAGTTAAAATACTATTTGATTTAACAAATATATAGGTAGTAGAATAACATTTTCATTTCAAGATCATTTTTCTTAAATTTGAGGGATTATGTTTCTGTAAATATAGATGAATCTATAAAAAATGCATAAATGATTTATATTAACAAAATTTTCATCCTTTTTTATTATATAATCAACTTCCATTTCATCTTTTACTCTAAGAAATATAGATGAATTTTTATTTTATAAAATTGTAATGGATCATAATATCCTTAATAAAATTATAATTTGTTCCTCATATCTCAATTTATCATCAAAACCAAAAATTTTAGCACATTTTATCAAACATTCATAAATATTAATATGGATAAATAACACATTAATCTCTAAACTTCATCCAAATTTTAACATAAACCATTCCATAAATGGTTAACCACATGTCCCTTCTAAATTTCAATATTTATAAATATGGTCACTAAATTTCCAAGAATAAACATAAAATTAAACCCCAAAATATCATTTAGTATGTCATAATGGTCACATACCAAATATGAGAATACCTTTGTCATATATTCTCCTTAATCATGATAATAACCATAATTTCCATAAAACCCAAGTGAGGACATACCTGCTTCCTTATCCTGTATATAATACCCCATATTATTGAGTATATAGCATAAATTGAAAAATAATGTAACCTCTATCAATGATAACATGAATTATATTACCAAAAAATTATTCATTAGTTATGAGTTCATCAATAAAATCCAATTTAATATTTCCATAACAATCATATCTTTAACCAAACTAAACACCAATTTTCATCGTAAAGAACGCATTATGATTTTTATTCCCTTAATCATAATTTTTCCTTAAAAGATAACTTTTCCAATAAATCAATTTTATATTTCATTAGTATCATTCAATATATTATTTCAAATACTTAATTCAAAAAAATTAGAAAACAATTATTATATATTTCACCATTCATATAACAAAATTCATGAATTCCCATTAACTAAGATTCATCATCTTATTCAAAAATACTTATTTCTTAATATATAAAATATGAATATTGTCTTAAGATTAATCAACCTCCATTTTTTCATTCTTATTACATTTAATATAAAAAAACACTGTGATAATATCCAATACCATTCATATTTCATTCATCATCCCATCTTCATCAATAATATAACCATTACTCGTACCACATTTCTAATTCTCTTTATTATCTTTCCCCCTATGGAATAGACTTGGATAATGCCCATAATTTCCACATTTAAATGATTTATCAATTGATAATTTCTTAGACTGATAAATATTACCATCAATTTCATTAACTAAACATTTCCTTTTCCATCGTTAATTGTTTATTATCTTCCTATATCTCCGAAAAAACTTCTTCTAGTTTCATTAAGTCTTTACCATGTGTTCTCCTTGCCACATCCATTAAATGATGCAAATTGAATCTTATTTCTTATAAAATGGCCTCGAATTATGTCAATGAAAAGTTTTGTTGTTATGATTATTTTTTATATTATAAATAACATAAAATCACATATATAACACAATAAAAAATAATAAATTAAGAATGAATGAAATAAGATTTATTTCTAGAAATTAATGAACCTATACCAATAGAATAGTATACTGGCCTTTGAAATAGTAATATGACCCTGAGGAATAGTAATCCACCTAATAGAATACTAACCTCTCTTATGAATGTATAAATATGATATAGGCATCTTATAAATGAAAATATTAATTATTTATATCTTGGAATAAGTAAATAAATTTTTTTAAAATGATATATTATGTATTGACATTTGGGTGAAATATTAAATTTTATTTAAATTTTTTTAATTAATATAATGATTAAACTAAAAATTTATTATTCTAAAACAGATTTATAAATTAATATTTTGTTATATTATTATGATAAGATAATTTTATGAGGCCTTAATTAATTTTTCCAAGTTCTATAACATCATATATAATTTTAAAATTTGTATTTTAAAAATAGATGATGATTTAATTTAAAAATTAAATTTCTAATATATATAATAATTTTCATAAAATGGTTTATATATTAAAATTCCACACTTCAAAAAATTATTGCGGTGAATTTTTTGGGCTATCTAAATGCATTGAATTTTTTGGTGAAGAGTTATATATAATAATTTTTGGTATAATCTAAGTACACAAATTGTTGATCATAGATGATTTATAGGTGATGTATGAAACTTTTGTCCAAACTCACATACACTAGTTACAGAACATAGTCATAAAAATCCATATTAATCAAAGTATAGAGAAAAAATAATAAAAAAATGTGTAAAACAATCAAAAACACTCTTCTCCTCTACTATAAATACCACCCTTTACAACCTATTCAGTAATAGAAATACAATATACAACAATGGTTTAAAACCATTGGTATAGGTAGAAGAACGGTGGGTATACTATATACCAACAGTTTTGCAAACCGTTGGCTTGTAAGCTGTTGCAAAAGGCATATCCCACCAGTTTTTCTCTAACCGTTGGTATATAGAATTGTATCCTTCAGTATGCCAACAGTTTCTATAAAACCATTGGTGTATATTTAGACCAATGGTATATAGTATTACCAACAGTTCCTTAAAACTGTTGGTGAATATATTCTGGAAATACACTATACCAAAGGTTCAAAACTGTTGGTATAGTGTATTAACAATGCTTTATTCAAACAGTTGGTAAAACTATTCAACAAAAACACTTTATCAATGGTTTAAAACCATTGGTATGGTATTTTTCCAGAAAAAATCATAGCAGTTATCCATTCACGCACTGCATACACCTACAATCACAGCTACATATAACACTTTAAATAGAAATATTTTCACTTAAAATAAAACAAAAAAACACCTACAATATAATATAAAAAATAGTGCACTCTTCCAACCATAAAATAAGTATACATAAAGAATTCAATTCAGAGATCCATACACCATTAACACATAATTCATAAGGTAATTATAGCAAGTATACACATACAACATGTATACCCATAATCCATTAACAGAAAATATAGTACACTCTTCCATCATAGTAAGAGTTGGATACACCATTGACAGAATTAACACATAAATCATACGATAATTAAACCAAGTATACACGTAAAACAAGTATACACATAAAACATTAACACATAATTCATAATTAATTAAATACATAATGAATTCAATTCATGATTCAGGGGTTTTGAAGATGTTCAGAGGTTTGGGGTGGTTTTCCATGTGGGGATGGGGTGTCCAGGGGGTGGGATGGGTTGTCCTAGGTGGTGGGGGACGATGGATGTCCAGGGGGCTGTCCATGGGGGTGTCCAGGGGGGTGGGGTGGTTCTCATGGGGGTGGGTGGTTTCTAGGGGGTTGGGGGGATTTCCAGTTGGTGGGGGTGTCGAGGGGGTGGGATGGTGTCTGGGGGGGTGTGGGCGATCCAGAGGTTGGGGGTTGTCCAAGGGGAGTGGGGTGGTGTCCATGGGGGTGGGGCTGTCTAGGGGGTGGGGTTGTCCAGGGGGTGGGTGTGGTCCACGGGGGTGGGGGCTGTCCAATGGGGGTTGGGGGTGTCCACGGGGGTGGGTGGGGATTTCTAGGGGGTACAGGGTGTCTAAGGGGGTAGGTGGGCTATCCAAGGAGGGAAGGGGTGTCTAGGGGGTGGGAAAGCTGTCCAAGGGGGTGGGTGTGGGGGGGCTATCTATGGGAGGAGGGGTAGTCTTGGGGGTGTCTAGGGGGTGGGATGGGCTGTCCAGTGTGGTGGGGGGAGGGGGATGTACGTGGGGGTGTCAAGGGGGTGGGGGATCTCTAGGGGGTTGTCCATGGGGGTGGGGTGGTGTACATTGGGGGTGGGGTGGTGTCCATGGGGTTGGGGGATGTCCACAGTGGTGGGGGGGATATCCATGGGGGTTTCCAGGGGTTTGGTGGTGTCTGGGGGGGCTCTATATGGGGGGTATCCATGGGGTGGGGTGGTGTCCATGGGGGGTGGGGTGGTGTCCAGAGGGTTGTGGGGGATTTCCAAGGCATGGGGGTGTTCGGGGGGTGGAAGTGTTAGGGGGTGGGGGTGTCTAGGGGTGGGGTGTGGGGTGGTCTAGGGGGTGGGGGGTTCTCTAAGGGCGTGGGGGCTATCCATGGGGTGGGTGTGGTCAACGGTGGCAGGGCTATCCAGGGGGTAGGGGTGTCCAAGGGGTGGGTTGGTCTTTCTATGGGTGTGTGGGTTTTCAATGGGGGTAGGGGTGTCCACAGGGGTGGGTGGTGCTGTCCAGGGGGTATGGGGTGTCCAGGGCATGGGCGTACTGTCTACAGGGGGTGTCAGTGTGTCCAGGGTGTGGGTGGGCTATCCACGAGGGTGGGGGTTGTCCACATGACGAGGGTTTGTCCAAAGGTGGGGGTTATCCAGGGGGTGGGCGGGGTTGTCCATGCGGGTGGGCTGGGCTGTCCACAGGACTGGGAGGGGCTATCCAGTGGGTATGGGGTTTTCATGGGGTAGTGGTTGTCCAGAAGGGGAGGGGCTATCCACTGGGGTATGGGGTGCTTACGGGGGTGGGCAGGGTTGTCCAGGGGGTACGGGGTGTCCAGGGGGAGTTGTCCATGGTGGGGGGTGGGGTGTCTATGGGGATGTCTATGGGGGTTTTCCTGGGTGGTGGGGTCTGTCCATGGGGGTGTCCGGGGGGGGTGGTGTTTGAGAGGGGGGCTATTTATGAGGATTCCAGGGGTTGAGTGGTGTCTTGGGGATTTGGGGGGCTTTCTAGGGGGTGGGGGTGTCCAGGGGGTGGGGTGTCTTTGTGGTGGTTGTTTCTATGGGTGGGGTGCTGTCCAGGGGGTGGGGGTGCGGTCTAGGGGTTTGGGGTTGTCCAAGAATGGTGGGGGAAATCCAGGGGGTGGGGGAGGTCCACATGGGTTTCTGGGCGGTCCAGGGGTTGGTGGGGCTGTCCATGGGGGTGGGGGCTATCGAGGGGGTAGGGGTGTCCACGGTGGTGGGAAGGGCTGTCCACGGGGGTAGGGGGTGTCCGGAGGGGGGGCTTTCCATGGGGGTGGGGGATGTCCACGGGGGAGGGGTGTCTCGGGGGTGGGCGGGTGGTCCATGGGAGTGTTCGGGCTGTCTAGGGGTAGGGGGTGTCCAGGGGGTGGGTAGGCTGTCCAGGGGGTAGGGGTTTCCAGGGGTGGGCGGTCTATCCACGGGGGTGGTGGCTGTCTAGGGGAGGGGTGAATCAGTTAGAGAAATAATCAAGTTGTGTTTTATTATTTATAGATAAAAAATAAAAATAATGTGATCTACCTGATCACACATATATCCAGGCACAACAAATTAAAATACATCACATGTCAGTAATATCAGTCAAAAATGTAACGGAACAATCTTTCCCTCATCCCCACCACTATAATCACCACTATCATCATCCTAAACCTCTCCCTCATTGTTGTCCCCATCATCATCCCTTCCATCCTCAATGCCCTAATCCTCACCCTCGTACCCAGCCTCGACCTTCTCATCGCTCTCATCCTCTACCTCGGCCTCCTACTCAGCCTCCTCCTCCGCCTCTCCCTCCTCTCCATCACCTCGACCACCACTAGAACTGCCACATGTTGTACCATATATATAACACATCTATCTCATATATTCATCACAATCATTGTTGGACTATGGTGGATCTTTTGGACATAAAACATCCATCAGTTTCATAAATGATGTGTTTTCCCTAGTAGACTGTTCTATTGTCTCTGTGGCCTTTTTTCATCCTGTTCAACCTATGCCTTAACATGCTGCAACTCCGTGGCACTATAACTCGTAACTGAGGAGGTCCAATACCTCATTAGAACTATACTCTTCCCATGTCAGTAGCGTTCTCTACCAGGGTGCTCATCTTCCAACACCTGATATAAGTGATCGTTTGGCCCTTACATCTTTATTCTTTCTACTCGAGAAAAACAGTTTTTATCGAGGCACACATCCTTCTATATTCAATTTATGCCTCTAAAATGACAATGAATGTAGGAAACCATAATTAAAAATAGGATACCAATAATTAATTTCATGACTAAAATTATATAACAAATTTAGTAATTGAATAAATTATAGAGGAAGAAATAGAATGTGTAAGTCGTAAAGAGAGATTATAAACTGTCATACCTACTGCCTCTCATGATCTAGAATCATAGTACGTCACAATGTGTGGATGTATTTCTTAGTATTAATGTTTTTTTATTTCTTCCAGATGAATCCTTAATAAAATTCAATAATTAGTATTAATGAAAAACATGAAAATTTTCATTCAAATACCTCTAATGTGATTAATACCTTAAATTGGATAGTCATCCAATGAGAAATAATTTGTTGATATTATTCTAACAAGAAATAATCCACGACAGGGACCACCTCTAACTATGTTCCCAATCTAGCACACCAGCCAATGTAGAGCTCATGCTTATAAGCTCTCCAAAGATCGCCTAAATTCTTTAGATGTGATGTCTGTGAACCCTCGCCATCGGGGAAATTAAACCATATCTAGCACCAAAATATCAATTCAGATAAATACAATAAATAATATATTGCCTAAAATTCAAAATATATTTTTACCCATATCTCTGCCCAAGCCTTATCTTTGACATCATTTGGTAGTTGTATCCATTATAGTGGGATAACAGGAATGAAGTCGGAGTATTTGGAAAGCATTTCCATAAAAAACTCTGACATTGCTGCCCTAAGTTTTCAATCATTTGTATATCTTAATTATAGTCCACCATCAACTGCATGGGGTGGTTCCACACCACACGCATGCATGTACGCCCCCACCCCTAACTCCTATCAGTATATGTATCTGTTAAGAATGAAAACAAAAGTTTTATCAATAAATGTTATAATGAAAATAAATAATGGTGTAAAAATTTGTTCGGGTTGTATAAGTATACCTGCGGTAGTCTGATCAACAGGCACCGCTGGATCCACAGAAACTGAAGAAGCAACCTATACAGATGGAGTGGGTCCCAATGTATGCTCTGTAGGGATACACTCTGGAGAAGCATGAGTCAAAGAATATGTAATATAAAATATCATAGAAAATGAAGAAGAAGTAAAATAATATGACAAGGATGGTTGGCCGAATGCTGGATGGGGAGTGGGAATCATCATTGGATATGGTACAGACACGTGAGGAGGGTCAGATGTAAATGTTGTTGAAAACATGGGATGCCTAAATATCACGTGTGTCCCTAACAACATACTGGGATCATAATGTGGGATGGGTGGTATGTCAGTGGGAGGGGCAGGGTCTAATCGAGTACACTGACCAGATCTTCTAACTCTCGTACCACCCCTCTCATACAAACACCCTGAGTACTGGAACCACTGCTAAGATGCTTATCAAATAATTGTCCCCTAATAGATGGAACCTGAAAAAATGTTTAAAAAAATTAATCACATGACATTAAATATTATTTAAATATATTTATTTGAAATAAAATACCCACTACAGGAACTAGTGGTGGAATTCCTAGCTCAGTCATGCGACGATTATTGTCCATAATCTGTTTTTATCACCTCTCTTCAATTAGTTTCATTTGCTGTATTTCAAAACAAATTGGGTTGTAAATAGAAAATGATAAATAAGGTGTAACCCGAAAAATGAGAGGGAATAGGGGGATTCATGGACAATTTAACTATGCATTGTTTTAGGTGATCCTGAACAGATATATAATGAAGTTAGTAAATCATAAAAGATATAATAACGAAATTTAATTTTTAGTTGGATAGTTATTTACTAAGGGGTAAATTAATTGTCAGAATTAGGGAAAATTTTAATTTCGTTAACCAAGGTTGATGATGGAGGTTTCAATACATGTTTTTCATAATAATAAAAACCACCATGTTCATTACCTGGTAAAATTTTAAAGAGAGGTCTTTGATTTTTACAATTTTTATACTAATCATAGTTGAAGCATTGAAATTTTCATCAAGTTAGAAATGTTGGTTTTTTATGTTTGAATACAGTTCAATTCCAAATTAGAAAATTCAATTCAAATAAAATTGAACCCAATAATCATTGAAAATTCACATAACGGTCTAGTCGGATACAACATATTTCTAATCAGTTTTAAATAAATTTGAATAGTACCAACCTTAACATCCCAGGTTGAGGTAAACCAAATGAATTAGGAACATGAATGGATGATTTTATATATTTCCCACTACAACATTATGTTCATAGTCAACTTTGATGGTTGAGCTATCGAAGTCATCAAAATTAATAAATGGATCATTTCCAATGGTAGTAAGGTTGGTGTCAATTCCATAATCACCATCATTAAAAATATGCCTTGGAATTACTTCAATAATGACACCAAATTCATGTTGAATATGGACTTTGACATAACAAACTTGTTTCTCCATTGATACCAATACATATGGTTCATCATTAGAAAGAGTTCAAGTCATAAAAATTACTCAAAATCCACAATAATCAATAAATGTGCCATTCCTTGTCATAGAATCCAACCACTAGAATTTTATCATTGTGACTTGCCCATGAGAATAACAATCCAATATTATTATTTTTTTTCAACGTCTCCATAATAAACTACATTTTCCAAATGCGGTCTACTATCTAATGCACTAGAATAATAGTCTATTGTGGCAGTAACCATAACATCATCATGTTGTGTTCTCATGTTCTTTTCTCGTTTAGTGATAATAAATATGTACCCATTGATAAAAACTGATTTACAGTCACGAGCTATAGTATTATGACTAAAATCCAAATCTATTATTTCCTTAGAGACAGAGTTAGAAGGAAAACACAATACTTGAAATATAAATCAGTATTAAACATAATTAATTTTTGTATTAATTATTTTAAATAGTAATATTATTACCATCAAATTTAATCAAGAAGAAAACTCATTACTATGAAAAGTCTCCCTTATTATCAAAGATAAAGAATGATGCTTTCTATTTATCATCACTTTATGTTCCCTTTAGAAAAAAATAGGAATTGATTAACATATATATATATATATATAAGATATATATATTGAATTAACATACAAAATGTAGTCATCAAACAGTTCACAGTTGAACAAAACTATGCGATGTGTCATCTCCCGCTCTTCAAGGCTTAATTTCGTCAATATATATGATCTAGGACATCCTCCTATTTGAGGAAGTGATGGAAAACTAGTTTCAATTTTCTCATTATGTTTTTATTTGTTTCTCATTGGTATGTTCATTCTTGTAGTAAGATCAGACAAATATATAGAGCAGAAATTCATACATTCTATAGCCAAGTAACCGTTCACGATAGAACATTCGGGAGGATTTCAGTTATGGACATAAGACTTTAATGTGTACATATATTTTCAGTTGGATACATCCGACAAAAAGAATTAGGTCCTCTGAGAAGTATTTCTGTTGGAATATAGACAGTCAAATTCATCACGCATGTGAAAAATGATAGAGGAAATATTTTCTCTAACTCACAAAAAATTAATGGGGCATCTGCCAACATTTTTTTTCAAAAAATACTTGGACAAATTCTTAGAAAAAAGATATCTAAACAAATGACACAACCGAATAACAACCACCCTTGCATTATTGGACAAAAGATGACAAATTTCTATTGGAATCAACTCATGCAGAAGTATGTGGTAATCATGAGTCTTCAAAGATTATAGCTTCAACTCTCTTCTATTGACCCATTTAGATATATTTCTTGAATAGCCATCAGGAACAATAATAGTCTCTAGTACATCTGTAAATTGCTTTTTTAGGTAGGTGTCAACACATAAGAAGCACATGGAACTTGCCATCTATTTTAAATAATAGGCATACGACGCAATTCTGGTCTGATTCCCCAATCCACCAAGTCACGCCGAGACTGTAAATCATCTTTTGTATTTCCCTTAACATTTAGAATAATCGAAAGTAATGTTCCACATATATTTTATTCAATGTGAATTATGTCTATGAAATGATGTAACGAATTGGTTGAACAATAAGGAAAATCAAAGAATATAAGTCTCTTTTTCCAATTGTAATAGGTTTTAGTGGAAACATTATTTCTCATGCTAGATTTTATTTAACCCTTCTTAAATGAAAAACTGAAATCATTCAATTTATTAAGCACATCAATTGAAACATATGTTGTGGTAGATTATCGATCTCCATGGTATTGTCAAATCTTCGACGATTATTTGTATATGGATGGTCCATTGGAAAGAAAAGATGATGTCCCATAAAATAGAAACTATAATGATGTTTCAGTCTTCTGGATTGTGTTTTGTTCATACAAACAGGACATGATATTTTTCCCTTTCTGCTCCATCCAGACATCATTGCATATGCAGGAAAATCATTGATCATCCACATAAGCGCAGCACGCATCTGAAATATGTATTTTGAACATGCATTGTATGTGCACACATCCACATCCCAAATAAAATTCAAATCTTTTATAAAAGGTTACAATGTATACGTCTATATCGTTGATGGGATCGGAAGGGACATATATGATTATACTCATGAAATTGAAAGGTTTTTCATACACAACCGTGGGGGAAAATTAGAAATGTTTATAAAAACTGGCCATTTGTTGTGCGACGTATGCATCTTCCCAAACGTATTAAAACTGTCACATGAAAGTCTCAACCTCACATTATGAAAGTCAACTGCAAAATCAGGATATTAAGTATCAAATCTATTCCATGAAAATCCATAGGTAGGGTGATCCAACTCATAATTATTTTTTTTCCTCTCGGTAACATTCCATCTCATTTTTATTGTTATTTTATCAGACATAAAATGATTCTGGTGTTTGGGGATCAATGGCATGTGGCACATTACGTTCTGTGGAACATGGGATGGTATTCCTTCATCTTTTGGATTCCTATGGGATAGGACACATTTTATAAAATCATTTAGTTCAGTTGTTTCCTCCCATAATAAACTGCAATATTTCAGGCAAACATGAATTTTTTTCTTCAAAATTCATGTTCCTCAACTAACTTCCATGCCAAGTAGTGGTTTGAGGGAATATCTGAATCATTTGGAAGTAATTCCTTAAATAAGGTAAGAATGTAATAGATGGAAATATTAGAAATTCCATACATAGTGTTCCCATGAAACAATCAGATTAAAAATTCCAGCTTTTTCATTTTACCGTATTGTCAATATACTAGAGTCGTTGGAGCATCATTCAATTTTTTCACCCTGAAAACATCATCATTTTCATTAGACACATAATGTGTGCCCATATCAAAATATTATTGGGATGGAATCCTTTGTTTTTCATGATGATGAATAAACGGAAACCGTTCATATAAAAAATTCTTCAATCCAGTCCTATCATTTGGGTCATCACCAATGTGAGATATCATTTTCTCCCCATTGTTATACCACACAAAGTAGCTTTCTTGAAAACCATATTTGGTTATATGGTAGCTGACTTCTTCACGGCTCAACCAAGGTCTTCCAACACACTTGTAACAGCCGAAGTGTATGTGACCACTATCTAAAACCTTGTGAAATGAAAAATCTAAAAATATCTATAAATTTTTTTGAAAATCGATTGAGATATGATCGGTTTCATACATCCAACTTCTATCCATTCTGAAAAAAAAATTATAAGTCATTTTGTCAAAATAAATTCAATGAGATTGAAGTTTCATCGAAAATATATTTAAGTAAACGATAATTGTTCACATTATATGAAACCATAACTGACACATTACTATATATGTGAATCATAATATAAAATACAAAAAATAAATATATTTATAACAAATTATCTTTTAAGAAGTATACATGAGTGTACAATATCATATACACTTGTGGATGAGAATTATTCAGGAGTTGAGTAAATTCTAGATCCAATAAATTTTATATTTTAGTAGATTATTTGAGTGATCAAATATATTTCCCAAGGGGGTTGGGGTGTCCAAGGGGTGTGGGGTGACCAGGTGGTGGTGGGGCTATCCAGGGGGGTTGGAGGTGTTCAGGGGGTGGGGGTTGTCTAGGGGGTCGTGGTGTCTAGGTGGGTGGGTTTTCCACAAGGGTGGGGGCTATCCAGGGGGTGCATGGTGTCCAGGGGGTGGTCGGGATGTCCAGGGGGTGGTGGGGTTGTCTAGTGGGTTTGGGGTTTCTAGGGGTGGGCGGGGCTGTCCAGGGGTGAAGGGGTTGTCCAGGGGGTATGAGGCTGTATAGGGGGTTGGTGGGGTTGTACAGGGGGTGGGCAGGGCTGTCCATGGGGTTCGGTGGTGTCCAGGGGTGGACGGAGTGTCCAGGGGTGGGTGGGGTTGTCCAGGGGGTACGAGGTGTCCAGTGGCATGGGCGGGCTCTCCAGGGGGTGGTGGGGCTCTCAAGGGGGTACGAGGTGTCCAAGGGGTGGGCGGGTTGTCCAGGGGTTGTCGACCCATGTTTCTATGGGACACTACTCATATCAGTATGATCCCTCTTATATCATTAGGTGATATGGAGTTGTAATAATGTTAAATTTGTATGAGATCAATATGGATAGTGGATAAGAACCTGAGTGAGATTTATATGTTGAGATAACTTATTCTTGGAAGGGTATGAGTGATTGTTGGTATAGAAATTCAAGAAAAGTCTTAACATGTGAAAGCAACTATACATTGGTTATATTGATTCCATTTTTTGAGTATCGGAGTGGAAAAACCACACCCTCCCTGGACAGCCCCCCCCCCCCCACCCCTGTAGCCCCTACCCCCTTCACCCCCTAGATAGCCCCCCCCCCCACCCCCCACCCCACCTGGAACCCCCCCCCCCCCCCCGCACCACCACAACCTCACCTAGACACCCCCTCCCCCAGCTGGACAGCCCACCCCAACCCCCCTTGACAGCCCAAACCCACTCCCCCACCTAGATAGCCCACCCACCACCACCCCTGGACAGCCCAACCTCTCCCCTGATATCCAACACCCTCATCCCCTACTTCCCCCTACCCCCAGACAGCCCCCTGGATAACCCCCCCCCCCCACCTTGACAGCCCAAGCCCCCCCCCCTCTACTATACACCCCCTCCCCTTCTTGGATGTCCCATACCCCCTCCCGCACCTGGATAGCCCCCCCCCATAAATTCCCACCCATCTCTGGACAGCCCACACCCCCATCCCCTGCAGCCCTCCACCCGCCCACATGGACACCCCCACAACTTTGAAACCCCCTACCTTGACAGCCCTCCCCTACCACCCTACACCTAAACATCCCCCGACCCCTACCTAGACAACCCACCACCACCACCTGGACAACCCACCCCCTCTATGGACACCCCACACCCCCTCCCCCATCTGGACACCCCACACTATCCCCCCTCGATAGCCCTCACCCCTCCTTGGGCAGCCCATACCCCCTCCCCACACCCCTATAGCCCCTACCCCCCTGCATCCCCCTACCCCCTGGACAACCCACCCCCACCTGGACAACCCCTACCCCTCCTGCATCCCCCCATAAGGAAATTTTAATTTAAGACATTTTATTCATTAAGAAAGGAAAACCATCATGTATTTTCCATTTTATTCCAAACAACCCATTCAATTTATCAAAACATGAAAAATTCAATTTATCAAAAAAAAGATAAATTCAATTTATCAAAACATGAAAAATTCAATTTATAAGGATCTATGGGTCACATAGAAAGTGTCATTGGGGAAAGGGGAAATCAACTATATTGTTAAATCCAATTAAAAAATAGGGTCAAGCACGGAGGAGGTGCGGTGGTGTCTAGGAGGTGTGGCAGTGACCAGGGGGGCTATCTAGGGGGGTGGGATCTGTCCAAGGGGGTGGAGGGTGTCCAGGGGATGGGGTGTCTAGGGGTGGTGTAGTTGGTGGGGGTGTCTAAGGGGTGGGGGTTGTCCATGGGGGTGAGAGTTGTTCAGGTAGGGTGGGGGTGTCCAGGGGTGGGGGAGGGGGTTGTCCAAAGGGTGGGCGTATACAAGGGGGTGTCCAGGGGGTGGGGAGGGGGCTGTCCAAAGGGTGGAGGTGTCCAAGGGGGTGGGGGGTTTCTACGGGGGGTGGTCTATCCATGGGAGGTTATGGGTGTCCAAGGAGGGTGGGCGGGGTGTCCAGGGGGTGGGGGAGGGAGCTTTCTAAGGGGTGGGGGTGTCCACGGGGTTGGGGGTGTAGAGGGGTTCGGGGCTGTCCAATGGGGTGTGTCTGAGGGGGCTGTCTAGGGGGTGGGAGGTGTCCAAGGAGTGGGGTGGGGGTGTTCACAATTCCAATCCATCACCAACCAACACCAAAATCCAAATCCAATTTTCAAATAAATTAAAGTTAAGGGAAATTACCATATCACCCCGCTAAAAAACCCTTTACCATGTTTGATGTGTAGAAAAAAAAACATAAAAAATCAAAGGGTTCGGTACAACACATACAACACTTTAATTTAGCCAAAATCAAAATGGCATACCGAACAAAAAAAAGAGGAAGAACAATAAAACTAAGGTAACACTTACTAATTTGATGTTTGGAAATAAATTTTTTTTTGATTGAAGATAGATCTATGGAAGGAAGAAGATTCACGGCCGAGAAGACTTCGGTAGGAGATCTGGATTAGTTCTACAATCGGGATGAGTGGGAGATGGGGTACATGGTATTTGGGGGAAAACATTAACAATTATTTTTAAAAACTGTTGGGAAAGCCTCTCTTTACAAATGGTTTATGAAAAGTGGTGGTATATCTAATAGAAACAAGTTATTTCCAAAAGGTGTTGGAAAACTGTTGGGAAATCGTATATATATTTACACATTGCCAATTGTTTGAGTAAACCATTGGAAAATGTATCCTTCTTTTGCAATATAGCAACAGTTTGAAGAAACTGTTGGTATATTACTTTGGGGAAAACAACATATTCCAGTAGTGTTTCTCCACACACCTCTTAAGATATTATGCATATCCAATATCTTCCCATTATTATACCAAATTTACTTCACTAGGTCAAGGTGTTTTGTTTCAACAAAATAACTCAACCAAATTCCTTATGGAGGTTCTTAAGGAGAAGAACTCAAGAGATAAAATCCTCATTCACTTTCTCAATTTTCTTTCCACTTTATTTTTTATACTCTACTTGCCTCCTTAGTCCAGACATTAATTATTACTATAGTATCTTATATACTCTTTAATGATTTTATTTTTATTGAAAATATATCCTAAACTCTCTTATCCTCTTCCTTTTAATCTAAAGATAAAAATATCTTCTATGAGTTGTTGATTTATCTCCTTCGTGGATGAAAATTTTTCATTTTCCTTTACCACATTCAATAATTGAAATAAAACAATTATAATGGTTTTTTTTAAATTTTAAAATTTATATTATAACACTTTCTTTGTTCTAAAACTAAATTTTATACACTATAATGAATAATGAAACAAAGCCACTTACTGATGATTGAAAAACGGCCAAAATAATCTAATTGGTTAACAATAATGTCTTATCTAATGATTTTTCATCACCACAAATAAAAAAAATTATTACATAAAAATTAAATCTTATATATTTTCATTAATAACATATAAATTCAATTTTTGTTATCTATTCCCAATTTACATGTTCTTTAATACATTATTAAAATTGAACCAGTCCTGACAAATAAAGAAGTAAAAACTCCCAAGCGATGAAATTAATTCTTATAAATCATCAAAAAGGACATATATAAATGTAAAAAACTTATAAAAAATCATATACATGTAGTAAAGGATATTAATTAATTTATTAATTGATTTAATAAGATTATAATGGTTATTAAGATCAAGTGAAGTACACGTTCATACATAAGTTCAGAGATTCTTTTGGACATCCATTTTCTATTGGGTTAGTATTTCTCACTATGTTACACAATGTAACTTTTCATTATTTTTATATAAAAATTTAAATGATATTTCTATATTCCAAAAACATTTATCCACATCATTAAATCCTTATTTTATAGGGAAACACATATTTTAAAAAGGTTCCCTTATCAATTATTCCTGATAAGAAAATATGATTGAAGGGAGCTTCTGAAAGTCTGTCCAATTTTTATGTAAAATACATAATATGTTTTAATACACCATTATTTTTATAAAATCACTTATCGTATCATGATAAAATATCTTTCATATTTTATAGTTTTATGAAAATATATATTCATTTTCCTCTTTTAAGGAATCGTTATAATTTCACATAATCCTCCCAAAAGTATTTCCTTTTTAAAGTATCTTAAAAAATCTTTTTAAATGATTCAAATTAAATTGGACATAATTTATAATTATATATTCCTATTTTACATTATTAATTTCCATGTATGATTAAAATAAATTCTTTCATGGACACTTTTATGATAACCCATTTCTTTATACTCCATGACATGATTATGATTCCCATTTCTTTCCATTGGTAACCCTTATGTTTTTGATCGATTCTTCATTTGTACCCAGATGCATGACCTTGTTATGATGAATGAACCCATATAGTAATCCAATGCATTGGGTAACTTTTCATCATAAGAAACATCATTATGAGATAAAGAGTGATCCTGATTCCTTTGTGGTTATTTTTCTTCCATGTGCAATGGTCTTGGAAGATAGCCTTGAATCATGCATATGTCATGTTGTATGTTGTCTCAAAATTCCAATGATTCCATGATTACATGTCCACATTCCCTACATGTTATTCATCCTTATGTTTATTCATTTTTCATGCCTTTTTATGTCATCATTTTATTCCTTTTAAACCATGTACATTTATTTATTCTAATGTTTATACCCTAAATAGGGTTTTTAGCTCAACCGTTCCGTTCTTGTATTCCCCTTGTTATCCTATGATGATGTAGGAGCTCAATGGATGTTTAGAGATCATTATATGTAATTAAAATTAATATGTTTCATTATATTTCCTTGTTTTTCATATTTGTGTACTTAATCATCCAAAGACACTAGACATTACGGTCCTTGGCTTTTAATTTGGTGGTTAATTATGCTTTAAATCATATAATAATATGTGTACAAGTCTAGGGCCCTTATAGTTTTTATGTGACCAAGGACTATTTATTTTTGTACATTAATACTAGAAAACTTTAGTAAGAAACCTAGGGATAATTATATCACCATGGATAACCTATATTGAAACATACGATATCAAAATTTAGTATATAAATTCCTTTTACAAGTTTATCATTCTATGTTCAATGTTTTCTTCTATTATTCTTGTTATCTATGTATTCAAGAACTATAACTATAATTTCATTTATTAGTTAATGGATTTAAATTTGAGAAAACAATCCAAGAATAAATGTGATATTAAATTTGATGATATACCTAATAATATTCCAAATATGGTAGGAATGGTGAAAATAAATATCATGATAGTACCTGCTCAGTTGGTTGGAGTTTTGAATAATAACATGAATTGTTTGAAACACCATCCTTATCCTAATAGAGATCATTTTTTGTATGAATTATTCATGAATCAAAGGAAAACGTTCATAAATGGATATCTTGATCCGCTCTTCATAGAACAATGGATTAATTTCACTGAGAATATATTATATGTACTCCAGTTCTCAGAAGAATAGAATGTTGTTCTAGTAGTATATCATTTTGATGGGGATGTTGATCATTGGGGTAAACTGTTCAAGAACATAATTTCAAAGTATAAAATTGGTTCAATGGAATTGGAATATAATAAGAATATATTTTTCGATATATATTTGTCTTCAACACACCATCTTAAGACCGAAAGGGAGTTCCTTAGATTGAAGAAAAAAAAAAGAAGAGGAGTCTATTAGAGAATACAAGGAAAACATCAAAAGTATTGCAGTATATTCCTATGGATTTTTCATGAACACCAAAATCAAGGTGGATCAATTCTTTATAATACTAAATTCGAGTCTATGAAAATAGTTTGTGATTTGAGACATCAATATTTAAGAATAGTTTGTCCGTTATGCCATTAATGTTGAAATAGAGATCATATAATCTAAGTGGTCACATGGGATCAGTGAAAAAAATATGAAAATAGATTTTAATATTGGTGGATAAATAGATAAACCCCTTGAAAGAAATAAGACCTAACAACCCCCGTGTTAAAATATTTGGAAGAAAAATCCTAGAAACTACTTGAAGGGAATCAAGAGATGATTCAAATGTAGAATGGATGGGCATATGGATAATAATTGCAAAAGGGATAAGAAGAATCCCACTAATGATTATGAATAAAGGAAGGTTTATATCGACACATAACATGTAGAGTTTTGTTTCAACTAAAAGGAACATTGGAATTATGTAATCTATTCCCCTATGCCATGGGTCATTGGTGGAAATCAACAACAATAACCTCGAAAGTAACAAGTAACAATATATTTTATCACTACTCATATGGTGGAACACAAAAATTATGTAGTGATAGATATGATAGTTATTAATTAAAGAATATATATTGTAATACTATATTCTATTTCTATGAATTATTTCATATCTTGGACGTTTAATATAACAACACCACCTAAAAATATTAAGGTTGAGTTATCTTTGAGAACATATAATGGGGAAATTATGGCATCCGTAGTATATAACTACACCCCAATTAATGTTTGATAACTAATCATCCCAGAAAATATTTTCTTACTAACTTTGGGGGAGTTCTATTATATATTGGTCAAGGATTGGGTATCATTATATAAAGCCAGCATTAGGTACTAGGAAATGGAGATCACTCATCACAATCTTAGGAGTCCTCCAATTTTGTAACAATGTTTGGAGGAAGAGGAATCTCATTTAAAATTATAATATCAATTTTGGATATTATTTCATTATGAGAAATAATATGTATCTCAAATGATTTATATGAAGGATAGAGTCTTGCTCATTCACATTCCGATTGTCACTAACTACAATGATGTGTTCCTTGAAGAATTGTTTGGTCTTCATCCTAACAATGATGTTGAGTTCTCAATGAAATTTATTCCTAGATTTATACCTATATCAAAAACACCTTATAGACAGGCCACCATCATGCTAGAATAACTGATTAATTAATTACAAGATAATCTGGATAAGGGTTTCATATGCCCGAGTGCATCACCATGTGGTGCTCTAGTCCTCTTCCTTAAGAAAAATGATAAATAAATGAACCTATGTATTTATTATCATGAGATAAAAAATCATGATAAATAATAGGTATCATCTTCCAAAAACATATTACCTGTTCGATCAACAATGTCGGGCCAAGTATTTCTTAAAGGTGGACCTTTAGTTGAGATATCACCAATTAAAGGTGAAGAATGAAGATATTCCCAATATTTCCTTTAGAACAAGGTATAGACACTATGACTTCATAGAAATTACCTTCAGAGTCATTAATTATAATGAAATTATAATAGAATTAATTAATAGTGTCTTTAGAGATTATATTGACAAATGATTTGTATTTTTTATTGAAAAAATTCTAATATACTCTAAGATTAAGGAGGAACACGAAGAGAATTTGAACACATTTCTAAAGACCTTGGGAAGGGATAAACTATATGAAATGTATAAAAATGTGAGTTATGGATGGAGGAAGTTTCATTATTGGGGAATATCATCACCAACAAAGGTATATCTTTAGAACCATTTAAGACAAAAGAAATTGAAAAGTGGTTCAGGACAAAATCTATAATGGAGATCCATAGTTTCCTTGGTCTCTTTTCATTTTAACGATTACTTCTGAAAAACTTCTCTCAATTATCAAACCCAAAAACCAATCTAACATTGAAGGGAGTTATGTTTTTCTAGACCAGTGAATATGAAAACTTCTTCAATGAGTTAGAAAAATAGGCTTATCCCTGCACCAGTTCTCACACTACTGACAAGTGGTGATCTTTTTGTAGTGTACAATGATACTTAAAAGAATGGATTATTTTTCTTATTGATGAAAAATTATAATTTGATAGCCTACACATTAAATTAGTTGACAATTAATGAGAAAAACTATCACACACGTGATATTGAGTTGGAAGGTGTGATATTTAAAATGAAAATCTGGTGGAATTATCTCTACGGGGGAAGTGTAATATATATTTATCATAAGAGCCTCAAATATAAATTTAAATTTAAGGATATTAATATGTTCTAGTAATGATGGTAACAGCTCGTCAAGGATTATGACTTATCAACCCAATATTATCCTGGTAAGTCAAATAAATTGGAAGATGCTCTGAGTAAAAAAGATCATGCACGATTATCAATGATAAGAATTGATAAGGATCAAATATTCTTATATTTAAAAAGGATGGACATGGGAATGTTTATGGATGGAAAATTATCAATCCTTTATCAAATGATTTCTCAACCATCCCTCATGGAGAAAATAAAGGATACACAAACAAATGATGTGGAAATTATAAATAAATTATAATCAATGAGAAATTGGAAATCCTCATAGTTTATAATTGATAAGGAATGAGTTGTAAGATTTTGGTCATGACTATCTATACCATCTAGTATAGAGAAAAAGAATGAGATTCTAAGTGATGCACATATCTAAACCTTCTTTATTTACCCGAGGAACACAAAGATGTATTGAGATCTCCGAGAGAAATCTTGGGGTAAATATTAAAAATGAGATCGATGAATATATATAAAGATTCTGGTTATGTCGGTAAGTGAACGCCGAAATGAAAATTCAAAGGGTATTATGAAATCATTACCCCTACCAACATGTAAATGGGAAAAAATCACCCTAGAATTTTTCATTCGGATTCTGAAGGCATCGAGAGGAAACAATGCTATATGGTTTTTTTGGATTGTCTTATAAAGACATCTCAATTTATTGAAGTTATATATGACTTCTCACTTGATCAACATACACAGATATACATCTTAAAAGAGTTAAGGCTGCATGTATTACCACTATCAATTGTATCCCATCGAGATCTGATACTCACCTTAATGTTTTGAAAAATACTCCATCATTCTATAAACAATGAGTCGGACATCAGTAAAACTTATCATCCTTGTATTGAGGGACAATTTGAATGGACTATTGAATAACTGGAAGAAATGTTGAGAGAATATTCTGTAGAATTCAAACAATGATGGGACAAACATATTCCTTTGGTTGGGTTCTCATACAACAATAGTTTCCACTCAAGAATCCAAATTTCTCCACATGATTATCTTTAGAGGAAATGATATAGAACACCAGAATTTTCAGATAAGGTTATTGAATGTAAGATGATGAGACCTAAAATGGTATAATAAAGGGTGAAAAGGTGAAAAGAATTCAACAACAAATCAATGTAGCCAAATGTGGAAAATAATCAATACGAATAATCATTGTTGAGACCTTTAGTTTAAGGTTAGATAAATTGTACTCCTTTGCATATCTCTGTGGAGGAGAGTGATGATATTGTGGAATAAAAGAAAGATATATCCTAGGTACATTGGCCCCTTCGAGAATCATGACTGTGTTAAAGCTATGGTCTATTTACTAGTAGTTCCACTAAACATGTCTCAAGTACATGATATATTAAATGTATCCCTCCTGATAAGTACATACTAAATCCTTAACATGTACTGAATTTAGAGGTGGTAATGTTGTATAATGATTTGTTTTATAAGGATAACCCAGTGAAGATCTTCGATCATAGAGAAAAACATCTCCGAAAAAAGACCACTCACCCTGTCAAAATACAATGGAAAAATACATGTATGAAGAGGAAAATGGGAACCAGAGGAATCAATTAAGGATAATTTCCGTCTCATTTTTTACACATAGTTTATAAAATTAAATTCTAAGAGCGAAATTTCAATATGGAGAAAGAATATAATTTCCCAAATATAAATCAATTAAAATTTTCTTTATTAAAATTATTTCATATAATATAAATCACAAAAAATCACACAGATACCACATTAAAAACATTATAAATCAATAATGAATGAAACAAGAGGTATTTCTAGAAATCAAATAACCTATACCAAGTAGTAGTAACTTAATATTTTGAATAGTAATATGACCCTTTGGAATAGTAATCAGTCCAATATAATTGTAATCTCACCTATTAAGGTATAAATATAACTTTTTAATCGTAAAAATGTTAATATTATATATTTATATCATGGAATAAGTTAAAAAAATTAAAATTAATAATTTTATATTAATAATTTTATGAAACATAAGTTTTTCTTTTTGATATTATAATTAATATAATTATTTAAAAAAATTCATTTTTATTAAATAGATTCAAAAATTAATATCTTTTTATATTATGATTATAAGATAATTTTATAACACTTAAATTAAATTTTGAAAGAGTTATAAACTGAGTAATAATTTGAAAATTAGTATTTTTCAAATAAAAATTTATTTTATTTAAAAATTAAATTTATCATATTTAGAAAAATATTTTTATAAAACTGGGTACATTTTTTAATTCTACACATTTAAAAATGGTTGGTTTGATTTTTAGGTATTTTTTTAAAATCATTGGATTTTTGGTGAATAGTAAAATACAGTAATTTACAATATAAGAAAAATAAATGAATTATTGATTCATGAATTATGTATTGCTGATATAAGCACTTTTGGTTTGAAATTACATGAAATATTTACTTTATATAGTAATAATAATCCAAACTATTCATATTCTTGACCATAATAATAATCAAATGAGAAAAATAATCGAAAAAACACCCCTCTACCCCACTATAAATACCACCCCTCACCACCTATTCTCCTCATAACATTTATCCCTTGAATCATTTACAACATATTTTTAATACTCTTAAAAAGTCTCATCCCCACATCAATGAGTTTTTGCCTCCAAAAAAGAAAAAAACCCATTTACCAAATGAGGTTCTCAAGGAGAAGAATTCAATATATAAAATACTATTTCACTTTCCTTATTTTCATTTCACCTTTTTATAATCTCCTCATATCCTCTTTCCAAACATTCATGACAACTCCATTAACTTATATGTACGTTAATCATATTATTTTATTTATAAATCCAACATAATGTCTTTTTTCATCTTCCTTTTATTTTAAAAATGAAAGTATCATATGTGAGGTGTTGATTTATCTCCTTTAAGGATGAAAAGTTTTAATTTACCTTTACCACCTTCAAGGATGGACATAAAACTATTATATTGGTTGTTACAGATTGTAAAGTATATCTTATAAATTTATTTCTATTCTGAAAATAACTTTTATGCATAACAATGAATAATGAAACAAAACTAGTTTGTGATGATTAAACAACCACTAAAATAATTTCATGATTATCAATATTGTCTTATCTAATGATTCATCCTCACACGAAAAAAACAATTAACTTATATAAAAATTCAATCTTATGGATTTTCATAAATAAAATATAACTTCAATTCTATATATCTATTCCCATTTTACTTGATCTTTCATATATTTATACAAGTTAACAAATCATTAAAACCAATGAAATGAACACCCCCGAAACAACAAAAATAAATCTAATAACTCATCAAAAAGGGAATGAAATAATGAAATAAAATTATAATACATAAAATAAAAGTATAAAAGTTTATTAATTAATTAATTAATGGATTTATTTTTATTTTCTGGGACATTTATATTGAGTTCAGAACACATTCTGACTTAAGGTAAGGGATTCATTCTAAACCTCGATTTTAATAAGGGATGCGCTTTCTCTATATTTTCTCCAATTTAAATCTCTTTTATTTGTATATATTTGATATAAATTATATTAATATTATAAAACATCATGTATTCATATTATTTTATCCTTATTTATAGGGAAATACATGTTTTAAAAGGGTTCCCTTCTTAATTTTTCCGGATAAGGAATCCCAGTTAAAGGGAACTTTCGGATTTTTACTCATTTTCAAGTGGACTACAAAATATTTTTTAATCCACCATTATTTTTATGATTTCACTCATTTTATCATGAAAAATAAATCTTGGTTAATTTTTATGTTTTTGGAAACAAATATTCTTTTTCCTCTTTTAAATAATCTTTAACAGTTTCCCTTAAACTGCAAAAAAGTGTTTCATTTCTAAAGTATCTGAAACATTCTTTTTACATGTTTATTAATCAATTTTATATCATTATTAATGATCTATGAAAATTTTACCTTATAAATGTCCATGTATTATTAAAATTAATTCTTTTATGGAATCTTTTATGATATGCCCATTTTTATGCTCCATGACATGATTACAATACCCATTTCTTTCCATGGGTAACCCATCTGTTTATGTTTGATATTCACAAGAAACACATATGCATAAACATGTTATGATGGTTGTGACCAGATAGATCTCCAATTAATTTTATAATGTTTTTTCATTGATACTTAATGTTAGGATATGGAGTGAACATGATTCCTTTAAGGTACTTTGTCAGCTCTGTGCAATGGTCTTTCATGAAATCCTTGACTCATGATTATGTCAAGTTGTGTATTGTTTACACATTCCGATGATTAAATTATTACATGTCCCCATGTCCTAAATGTTATTCATCCTTATGTTTAATCTTTATCCATTCGTTTTTTAGGTCTTGATGTTTTTATTTCTAAGCCATATGCTTTGATTTAATCAAATTTTTATATCCATACTGGGATTTTAAGTCATCCCTTTTATTCATATATTCTCATGTTTGTCCTATTAATATATAGGATCTCCGTGAATGTTAGGATAAATTTGTGTATGATTAAAATAAATATTTTTATTCAATTTATATGTTTTCATTTGTATATTCCCAATCATAAAAAGACACTCGACATTACAATACTTGGATTTTAATTTTATGATTAATTATGCATAAAATCAAGTAATAAAATGTATAAAAAGATAGGGTCTCTATATCATCCATGGTCGCAACCACTTGATCTCTTAGTGAACTCTCTCATTCTTCTCTTTTTTCATTTAATGAGTTTGTTAAAGTGAAAGTTATTAATCATATATCCTGACAATTGATTAGGAATATTTATAGAATCCTTTCAATAGTAATCATCCCACATGGTTTCTCATCAACATATTTTCTATCATATTCAACAGTATCCTAGTTTCTTATGCTTCTCGCCATTAACTAAAACCCTAGGAAAAGTTTCAGAAGAAATAATCATACTGAGAATCCACATAATCCTAAATAATTTACGGGATGTATAAATCAGGAATTATTCTCTTCCAACTATGAAGCCTTACATCAAACCTAGGTCATTCATGGTCATTATCTTTTAAAATACTTCATGGTTGGTTGTAATTAAAATATGAATTAACCAAATCATATCCCTCAAGATTGTTAGACTAGGTGCACAGTAAGGCTCATTTTCATGAACTAGGTAATTCTTTAAGTGAATCCTGATTCACATTTCCTTTGATTAATTTCTCATAGGTACATCATTTGTTGATCCAAATCCACTTTTATCATCCATACATTGATATATTTTTATGTAAAATTCATCATATCTTACTTATATATCTTTTGGAGTCTATGTTATAATTTATATTATCCTAATGGTCACCACTTTTTTTTTCTCATCCTAGTTTTTAAATGTTAATTGAAATTATCCTTTGATACAAATAATAAAGACCCACGATTTTCATTCATAAATATTCCAATATTTTATATTAACATTAATTAAATTAGAAAAATAAACACATGAGTATCATAAAAAAAGAGGGTATTTAAAACATGGAAGCATAAACAAGTGCTTCATGAGTGAGCTATGTCACCTCCGATTATGTTATTCATAACTATCACCCTTCATATACATATAATACATAATGCCTTTCTTTTTAACCTGGGAAATGGGAAAATAAAAAAGGGTGATCTCAAATTTTATGTAATGGAAAAATATAGATATAAATAAACATAACATTAGTATAAGTGTATGATAACATGATTAAAACATTTTAAAACCATACCCCGGTTACCAATGATCAAAATATCAATTCATGGAATTGAGATAGATATTTAATAAGACATGAATTGTAAGGGAATAAATAAAGATGATATATGATATCATAAAAAAAATAAGGCATGGAATTTTGGTAGTCACATAGTTATATAAGATAATTTCCAAATTAGTTAGGGAACATCTCCGAAACTATCAAAGTGGAATGGTCTCACTCCCTAATCAATCATAGTAGTCAAGGTTCACTCCCTAGACAATCAGAGATGAAAAAGACAATTACATATTTTTGATCACTCCCCATTCTAGTCCATTTACCTTATGAGATATCAATATTTATCTATTGCATCAGAGGGATCTATATCTCCCACCCACCACAAAATGAAAATAATTCTTATGTGTTCTAAAAGATCATAAAACATTAATCATATCAAAACCCATGAAAAGAAATGGGTTTCATAAAAATTTTATAACAGAAAATCCTACGAAAAATAAAGAGGATTCATAAACATTTCATCATAGAATAACCCCTGAAAAAATAAGTGGGTATCATAATCATTTTTTCAGGGTGTATCCCATTGAAGCGAAATGAATATCGTAAACATATTATCATCATAAATATAGAAAATATAAAAAAAATATTTATTTCAGTAGATCATATCCCCATTATAGAATAAGAAAAATCAATAGATTTTCTCATAGATAGAAAAAATTATTTTTAAAGACACGTTGAACATTTAATTAGAAAAATATCTTTTCCATATTCAAAAACATATATTATATAAAAAAATATTAGAGTCATTTTCTTGGAAAATTACATTAGAAACAAATAAATTAATACTAAAATATAAAATAAAATATTTCCTGAGTAATATATCCATTCCAAATTTAAATTAAAAAAATTTAAACATAAATAATTATAAAAATACTTTTCATTGAAAATATCCTTCGAAACATACAATGCATGATTTCAAGATCATTTAAAATATTTCTTGAGAAAAATGATCACCCCACCGTTTTGTGAATCTAATCACAAGGTTTGGTGGGAATAAATTCAAATCATGAGGCAACGATATCAAATTGAGATGGATAAGAATAAAATAATAAGATAATTAGGACTTTTTTTTAAGAAACAAGGATTAATTAAAATAGCTTACATGTGGAAGTCAAATTTGAGTCAACAAAATCGCAGCATAACATTACAATGAAAGAAATCTCAAAATATGATCAACTCCTCCACCACAACTACCTTAAATAGGCATTTCTAGAGGCTTGGGTCGAGCTACAAATAGTAAATAGGATCCCACTTGAGTATGGTAGGCCTAGGGTGGTGGAAAGTAAGGGAGATGAGACTTTTCCACCCTTGACCCAAGGTGGGGGCCGTCTTGCTTCCATCGAACAGATGCGCATGGAAGACCTTCATGATAGCATAATTAGAGTGTGCCATAGAATCCAATAATTAAAATCTGGATGTTCCCTAATCTTCTGTAAAGATTCAGCCCAAATATTTTATGGTTAATGAGATATTTATAAAATAGTTGGATGTTATTCTGGGTAGTAGAATCTAGCCCAGAATTTTATCTTCAACTTGGGTAGCCTTTATAACCACAATGGATGTTGATTTAGCACTAGCTCATGAAAACTTATTTGTTCCTATATATGTCCTCTAGATTCCCATGAATGTTGGGATTCACTGGGAATGTATGTTGGGCCCCAAATTCACATCAATGGCCTGGTGTCCAATCAGCTTCCTCCAAAATTATTTGCATGAAATCCCATTTTGGGGGCCGTCCAATGTGAATCTTCCAAAACTCTACAAGTATGAATTGTTCTCAATATAATTATAAACAAGAAAGTAAAATATGAAAATAAAATCAAGATCATTGGGTACTTTAAATGATGTTAAAAAATGTACCACATAATAGATCATTTTAAGAATTAATTACAATCATAATGTGACATGATGTTCGAAGTGTAAAATGCACAAAAATGATGTTTATGAATAATAAAGAACATGATTATTATATATATTAAAAATGAATATTCGCCTCATTTAGTGGATAATCACACCACCCAAATTGAGTTTTTCTTCTCCTGATAAAATATATCTCAACAATATGAAATTTGAATTCCCTTTTCCCAAAACATTTAAATACAAAATGATCACCAAAAACCCTTATAGCAAAATATAATGAAACCCATCAAGACATTTTAATACATGATAATCTCATAAGCATATCCCAATCCCAAGACCATTCCTTTGTTCAAATTCATCGCCATATTTCATTCAATATCAATTAAGAGTGTTGATGTGTTTTGAATCGCATTAGATATGGGGGTTCGTCTTTATTCTAGAGGGAAATTATAGAAGCGCTAGGTGGAATCACCTTTAAATATTAATATGAGTATTCAAGTATTTTTTTTTATTTTTTTTTTCAAATTTTCCATGGTAATTTAAATTGCACTCAAAAGAGTCAACCCCTATAGCGAGACCTTTCTGATGACTCTCGGGCTCAAAGACCTTTGGGCACCATGTGAAGCCCACATAATTGGGAATCCCCTCTAATTAAGTCACTCAAAAACAAATTAAATTTACCAAAAATAGAGATAAAATTACTAAATCTGGGCCAAAAAACTATGGAGTAACGATCCCCAAGTGTCGAAAGCCATGCATTAGGTTATTTCATTGCTCTGTGTAAAATTTTATTGTTTTTTAAAAAAAATATTGAATAACCGAATTAAAACTAAAATGATCACCAAACTTATGCTATTTATTTGGGGGACCCCATGAACTAAAACTAATATCCCACTATCTAAAGGACGTGCATTGTGATCTTTTTTTTTATTTGGATTAAAATATAAATGATAAAATATCACTTTGTACTGCTATACTTTCCAAAATCAATGCTCATGAAAATATAAAAGGATTAAATAAGAATCGGGGCGTGCTAAATTATTTGATATTCAGTTTCCAAGGGTGAAATGTGTTTTACCATGATCAAAGTTAAAGGGATTTTTCCTTCCATTTACACACATTTTTTTTCATATCATTCATTTTTTGGACACAAAATAATTTTTTATTCTATCTCCCCCCAACATAAAATAACATTGTCCCCAGTTTTTAAAAAAATGAAAATTTAGAAGGGTGTATATATAGAGAATGAGGGTTCAAAAAGGAAATTGAAAATAAGGATCATGAAATTAAGTCACCTGGTGGTTGAAGTTGAAATTCTTATTGCTCTCTTTTAATCCCATGATCTCGATGTCACTCTGAGAATTCCTTAGTGGAAATAAAATAAAAACAAAACAATAACCAAACAATATATATATATATATTTATATAATAAGGAATGTAAAATATAAGTATATATATAAAAATTATGGAATAAGGAAGCACAAAAAGTCATAGGTCAGTGGTAAGTGTGTGCCCTTGTCTCCCTTCGGCCTTGGGTTGGATTCCTCGTGGCTTCGCCGGTTGTGATGGGGTTTGACCCATAAACTATTATGTATCTTTTTTTATTAATATATTTTTATTATTTCTTTGTATTTTTATTTTAACCTACAAACACATAAAAATAAAACGAACTGATGATACATGCCCCGATTACTTTTTTTGAATTTTTTTGTGTGGTGTATGTACTACCAACAATTATATTATTTGTGTAATATAATTGAATTTATGGGTATTTAAATCATTATTTTATGATCCTTCTTTCATGGGGTGTTTGTTTTGTAAGTTACCCAATCGGTTAGGGAACCTTTCACCCTCATCTTTTTAAAATATTTTTTTGTTATGCATTTTAATTTACATCTTATTATAGTGGGATATGTTATTATATATCCTTGTTGTTTTAAATTTTATGTCCATGTGATGAGATACCCTTTTTTCTCTCATCAACTCATTTTCTGAATTTTAAAGTGACGCCTTTAGCCTGTCGAAATTTTGTAAGGGATCTTCTTTACCCAATTTCAATTCTTTGGGATAAACTTATACTTGTTGATTATGTGTTTCTATAAATATTTGTGAATTAACTATTATTTCTTTACACTTAATATCCACTTATATTGGGTGTTTTTATATTTTTCACACATAATTATGTAATTGATTTATCCTTAATCTAAGGATACCTTCTTTATAAGGGATTTTGTCTCAATTTAAATTCCATTGAGACTTCATTGTTGTTATGCACCGATTCACTTTTATATGGAGTATATACTATCATTTGGAATATTATATCATGAATAACTTTATTCTCGTGATATTATGAAATTTTGATTAAATGTAATTCCTCAATTATTTGTATTCAAGCATCTCTCATTTGGTTAGGAACTTCTTAACTAAACTATTGTTTTAATGATTTAATATTCTAAATATTTCTTATTAATGTCCATGATTTCAAAAGGAATTTAAGGATTTATTTATATGAACATCACTATTTTAAAATGTTAATTCCCTTAAAAGCTTCGAAGTGGTATGGGGCCCTTTTATTTATAAATCTCTTTATTAAATGTTTTAAATGGTTTTGAAAATGGTTTTATAAAACATTGATTATGTCAATATCGTGAAATGATATATTTTGATTGCAATGTGGAAATGATATCATTACTTTATGATTGTTTTTTTATAAATATGTTATGGTTATTGGGAATTGTTTACGTATACAGGTGGTTCCGTGATAAATGTAGGGTGTGTGAGCCCGATATAGCTCTCCAATGCATTGGGTAATGTGACGAAGGTAAACATTAATGTTTCTCATAATATATTTAGGGAATATACTGTGATGGGTATTCAAAATGGGACTCCCTATGTAGCTATGATATCTACAATGTAATTATATTATGAATTTCATAAGTTACCTTTATGATTTATGATTTTTGTGTGTTATTTATAAATATTATGAATTCGTAAGGTATGTTATGATTTAAAAGTAATGGTTTCATTGATTTGTATTTATTGATGGGCTAATGTTTTCAATCCTTATTTTATAACCCTTACTAATTTTTTTAAGATCATACCATGTTTTTGAAATGTCTTCCACAAGACTTAAAGATGAATAGGGACAAGGATGGGATCAAGGAGAATTAATGTTGTCTAAAACATGGAACTAGACATGTTACATTTTAAGAGTTTTTATTTTATAAAAAATAGATACTGAGTAGTAGTGTATATATGTAATATTCAAGTTGTTATGTAATAGTTTGGGACTAATTCTCTAAAATTATAAACTTGAAAATATCCTCAATGTAAATTACTGATATAATTCAAGATTATGTAATGTTTAAGGCTAGGACCTTATAGTTTGTATCAAAGGTCGGTTTAGACAACATTAAGGATTATGATTTTTCGTTAAACACATGGTTAGTTCATATGTCTATTATTTCAGTTAAATCCATGTTTTAAAAAAAAATTAGATCAAGGAATGTCGGTTACATATGAAGGAGGAGGATCTCAGACAATATTCATACATCTTCCTAATGACATACTTGCATTAATTATTTAAAAGTAATGTTCAGATGATTTTGAAACGTTTTCTAGAATTCAACACACTTGAAAGAAGTTGTTTGAGATATCAAACACCTCCAATATACCTAGTTATCATCATGGATAGTGGGTTGTATTTAAACAAATCCTATTTTCACAATATGCTTATATTTTCAAGAAAGGTAAATATTATCAAGCCATTTTCAAATATTTTACCTTATCAAAAGATTTTGAATCAAATTATGATTTTGAAAAAGGTGTGGAAGATGGAGACCCTTGAGCAACCTATTTATTTTTTATTTTACAACATATTCTTTCATCGCATACTTATGATATTTTAAAAGTCCCATTAATAGAATGTTTCAACTCAAATTTGGTCTGACTGATTTATTAAAATCGTGTTTTCTCAAATGTTTTGAAATTATATGTCATACATGATTATTTTCAATACTATTTTTCCACAAACACCCATATGACCCATGTTGTACTTGGAGTATTTGAATGAAGGATGCAAATTATTTTGAAGGATATATAAATAATTGGTTTAATGCATGGACCTTCTACCTATGTGAATAAGATGACAATGAAACCATGTGGACACCATGATCAAGGTATGATGTTCATTATTTTGGAAGTAGTTTTATTTTATCATATGATGTGAAATAAAATAATGAAGATATATAAGGTGTTGAGGTCTTAATTAGTTGAGATAAAAATTATAGTTATAAAGAAACCTTTGAGGTTAAAATATTTATTGGTTATTTTTGAGTTTTATAAAAAGAAAAACATGTAGGACGGGTGAGAACCTGTCACGTCCGCTAAGGCCGCATGAGTTAAACCCACAATCAAAGGGAAACAAGGCCGCATCGCCTACCACTGGCCTAAGTGAAGTCCCTAGTTAGTATGACTTATTATAGATTTTATGGATCATGAATTTGTTGATTTTGGGAACTTATGTTTTATCAAATGGATATCCATATTATTGGAAAATGATTTGATGATTAAGTTCTAAAGGTTATTTTGGAAGACATTATCTTTTTTGAGAAAACACTATATCCCTAATGAAAATAGAATACTATGGGATTTCATTTGTAGAATAATGGTTGAAATTTTATTTTTGAATAATTTATGTTTTATGTATATTTGGGTTATTTATGGAAATGATTAACCTATCATAGAGAATATGTGATCAGGTTAATTACACATCAGTGTAAGAAATTAAGAGTAGTCAATGTTATTAGGAGATTAATATTAAGATTTTCTGTGGAAGACTATGTGATTAAATTATTATGAGTTTTGGGTTTTAGTATTAGTTTTTATTATATTTAATAATTTTGAGCATAATTGTTTATTGAATGGTATTTGTTAAACTTTGGTTATTGTTTGACAAATTTTGGAGATTAAGAGTAGTTTTTCATTTTGTAAAAGATTATCCTTTTTGGGGATTATTTGACCTTGTACTAACCATTGGGGTTTTGGTTAATGTCTAAAGACATGGGAAATATATAGTTTATCTTTTGTGGATTATGTGATACTCTAGAATTTGATTCTAGATATTTTAATGTGAACATGTCATCTTGAATACTCATCGTTTGGAGAAAAGATGAGTTTGTGGTAGAAATATTGAAAAGAATGAATGTCTATATAAAAAGTAAGCAATTTTCCTTATGTTTTTAGTTAAGTTCTTAACTAAATTCCTCAATTAAAAGTAACTTAAAACAAAAACGTTGTCTGTTAACTTTTCTTACTGGGGAATCAAATATTGCTTAACTTATCACAAGTTTGTGATTTTCTTGGGGTTAACCTTCCCTTAATCATGTTTTCTATCACTCACCATCAGAACATCAGGATTGGTTTTATCCAATGTAATACCCCAAGCTTCCACTGTACGCTTCTCTTTGAATAATACAGTAACGTGTGTTGTACGCAACTGCGAGTTCTAACACACACCACAACCAATCAAACCAGCATTTATGAATAGTAATACACACTTTTTGAAATTTTGTAAATTTTATCTTTCAGAATTGACTTCATTTTTGGTTTTGGAATATCAAAATTAGATTAGGGTGAAATTTCGGTACCTTAGGGATAACTTTTATATTTTGATGAATAGTGAAAATTACTAAATTTTAATAAAAACAAATATTTTAACTTAAATAATTAATAATGATAAATTATGAATTTTAGTGGTTTTAAAGTATAGTTATAATATATTTTTACCATTTACTAAAATTTTGGCCATTGTACATAATTTCACATTTAAACTGGACATAAACAAGTGTCAATCTTTTGATAGTTATTATTTCTTAAAAACACGCTTTTTTGTTTTGACAGTGGGAATTAATTTTAAATTAATTCATTCCAATTCATTGTTTTGAATTTTGAAAAATGGGTTCCATATTTAGAATCAGGGGGTCCAAATTCTTTAAATAGGTAACTTTTATTTTTAGGCATTTTGAATAATTACTTCGGTAAATATTTTATTTACCATGGTTAAAGGGTAAATCCAATAAATAAGGGTAAAAAATAATATTATAATAATACTAAATTATTCTAAAACGTGTCCTAACTCTATTGGGTGATACATGTCCTACCATGGGCATATTTGGGTCGATTTTGGGACCCCATGGATCCACTTCTATGTGATAATGACACTTTATATTAATTAAGTAAAATTAAATACAAAAATGACATAAGCATATACCTTTTAGAAAAACAATTTTACCATAGGGTTATATATTTTATATTTAGGAATATAAATATTTATTATAAATATAAAAATATTTCCTACTTAATGGTAATTTATTTATAATTTTTATACATTGAATAATTAAATTTAATTATGACACAATAATGATGTCTTATTTTCCTAATTAATTAAAGAATCAAATAATTAGTATTATAAATGTTAAAATAAGTATAATTAGAATGCTTTGATGCCATAAACTAATTTTTTTGTTACATATGAAATTATAGTATTTCTTAAAAGAATTTTGATCGAATTAATAAAGTTTTTATGATTTTAAATAAATCAATTGTTAAATATTTTCAAAATTGACAAAAATGAGTTTTTAAAACAAATATTATATTATTAATTGATATTAAATTCCTAAAAATATAAGGTTCGGAAAAAGGACTTATATAATGATATGTGTTTTATTAATGGACCACATGGGGGTATCTTGGAAGTGTTTTGTTTGTTTAATGACTATATAATATAAAAATACAAAGATACATGGTAAATGTGAAACTATTTAACTAAGAGTTAAATCAAAAAGATTAAGTTAATATAGTGACCCAAACCAATCTAAAATCTATTGGTTGAGTGGTTTTCGACCTACCACACCTTAAACTTTAAATAATACACTTTAAAGCCATTTTAAATCGAATATGAATTTATTATAAGATAATATATTTAGATTTTGAAAAGGTGTCCCTGACCCCTCTTATAAAAGGGAACTCCCCCTTCTCTATAATTCACACCTTCAAAGCCTTTTGGCTCGGAAAAACTCTGCCCAAATAACCTCAAAACTATCCTGCCTTCATCCTAGAGGCCTTCATTTAGTCATAAAGACATCCTATAGAGCGCTTTTGATCAAATCAAAAGGAATAACCTGAAGAAGAGGTATTGTTTTCACCACCCTTTTTCATGTTCATTTCTTCTTCAACTTCTTATTTGATTGTTATTTCCTTTCTAAAATAATAACTCTAGTATATTCTATATATTGTGATGTTATTATAAATATGGTACAACCATATTATGTATTCTATCCATCCTTTTAAAAACATGTCACCATACGTGCGTATGTACGGCTTACCGTCTCCACGTTGTGGTGTAATTGTTATTCAAAACATTTTTATTTGTATGGGTATGATAATTATGTGTAATTTATCTAAATAATAAATATAAAATGATAATGATTATGTATATATGATATACCATCCAATTATATATTATTTTAATTTCAAAAGACTGATATTATCGCCCGTGCGTACGTACGGACTACCGTCTCCATGAATGCGATTAGATTTATTCCCCATCGTATCCATGCTATTATAATTATCATTTGATGATTAAAAATAATTTTTACATACTTAATAACATTCTGGATATGAATAAGATACAACTTATCCATAATAAACATGACTTATGTAACAAAACATTTAAAATAAAACGAGTAAGTTAACAACCGAATCAACGATAATACTAAGATATTATTAACAAAGCAATTTTAAAAGATCATATATGATAACATATTAATGTATATGATTATTTTATAATTTAATAACAATTATTTCACCATTATACAGGAGGTTAAACTATCCTCAACCAATGAAAAGTACAATGTAAGGGTTTATTTCACAATCTCTTCATTATCCGAGGTTGTTTATATGTAATTATCTACTGGGACATCTTTATCATCCACATCCATGTTTCGTAAAATGTATTTCAAAACATTATTACCATTTTATAGACTATGGGTTAAAGTCATTTATACCCCTATTTACTTTTTATAAGATTTTTATAATGGAATCTCTCTGTCGTTTTCCAAACAAGGCCATTTTTAACATTTTTGACAAAATTATGGTAAGAATGTCTTTTTAAAATTATACGGAGGGTGCGGCTATTTTCTACCATTATAAACTCATCGAAGCTTCCCTTACAATCTTATAAGAATATTTTCAAATTAAATGTTTTATTTTATAATTATTTGACTCGTAAATGATTTCAAAACAAAAAGAGATATTTCTCTAAAAAGAGTTTTGATTTCAACTATGTCAACATCCTTTGATGGATTTTAAGATTATTTGGAGTTGATTTATTATGATACAAAACATACTTATTTTATTGAAGGTTTTGTGATATTTTTGACTGTGGATGTGCTATTTTTATACCATTCATGATTTATGGTTAAAGTATTGACATTTCATATGCTATTTTTAATACGAATGTTTATAACATTTTAAACCTTGTCATATGAGGAATGTATTGGACTTGGTAAGTGAAGGGTGGAGCCCACTATAGCTCCTCGACGCATCGGTAAGTCTCATTAAAAAACTAGAAGTGGAATTGGCCGAGGCGCTTTCCCAATTTGATTTATGTTTTTGGCCGAGGCCTTAATCATTTTTAGACATCTTGGTCGAGGCCTTGACAAAATGTTTCAGAATGTCCAGCATTATATATTCCCTCATTTTGGAAATAATATTGATGTTTCATGTGGTCATTCGACTAGTATAATACCCATGATTATGTTTTATTATGGCATTATTTACTCATCTCATATTCTATCCATAAAAGCAGTCTTTTTTATTATTGGTAAAGGAATGTGGTTTCAGTTATTTACTATTCTTAATATTTATGTCATTTTCACTGTATTACTTACCCTTACTGAGCATTTAAGATCACCCCTATTCTTATGTTTCATTTTCACAGAATATGAAGAAGTTACTTATGAGTGACCTGCAGGAAAATCCTATGAGGCATGGATGTTTCTAATGAAATATATATATATGTTGTATTTATCTTCAAGCTGTAAAGATGAACTTATGTATGAATCTTATTTCGAATAATAATAAACTGATCACTCTTTCGAGACATTATTTACTTGTGATCATGCCAATGTTATGTAATAATGCACCGAGTATGTGTAACTAGGGTCGGGGTGTTATAGTTTTTATCAGATGAAGTTTAGTACAAACCATGGAAAGTAGATTTAGATTAACTTTGATTAGAGAAAATAGCCCTACGATAGACTTTGGGGATTAGTGTAGAAGAACATCCTATAATTTTGGTATTATAATGATTTTGTGAGTTTTCCAAGCAATACATCCCTATTTGGATACGAGAAGATAGAGGCGGCTCTAGCAGAGATGTACCTATGGGTAAAACCTGAAAACATCGCTTTGAGCTAGACTTGAACGAGAACTGGTGAACGACAATGGGCTTTGCTGCACTCTTTGTTACGACACTCCCGGGGAATATGCTTAGGATAATTATCATTTTCTTTACAAACCATTATGAAGGGTTTATGAGTATATACATACTCGAAGAAAAACATTTTTTTTATGATTATGGATTGTATCCATAAACTGTTGAATTTATGTTAAGTTTTTTAGAAGTTTGGAATTATATATTTCAATTCCTAAACTAATCTAGTTTATTCCATTGTTTAGAAATGGCGCCTAGTGGAAGGAATGGAAACTGTATCAAAGCACGCACTCCATGTAGGGATTTCCCTCCGGTTCTAGATAATTAAAGTTGATTTGGTGATGCTACTGGTGATGATCAGCTAATCACCATACTGGGACAACTCACTCAGGTGATGAATATTAACCTTACCCATATAGAGCACCCAGATACACAGTGTGGAGGATCAATTTTTGATCTCTTTATGAGGTAACAACCACTGATATTCAATGGGAGTACAAATCCATTAGTGACTGAGAAATGGATAAATCATAAGGCCCCAGCCTTAAACCTTACTTAATCTTGAGTTATTACAAGATTACACATTGAGGATCTTTTCAGGTTTAGAGTTTTAGAGAATTAGATCATGAAACTTGCATTACATTCCACATTTAAACAAAGTGGTTACGTAAAAGACAGTATTCATTCTTCCCATCAACGGAAACATATTTAAAATATAACACGGATTCTCTCTTGACACATCCTTGACACTATCATCACATCATGTACCTTTCCCTTGACCTGTGAAAAACATTTCAAAAACTTGGGATGAGCATAAAAAGCTCAGTAAGGGTGATAAAAATATTGAAAGGAAACATGAGTTCATATATACATAAGAATGAAATCATACTTTACCCATAAAACATAGGCATATCAAATCATGAATAAATCATAGAAAACATAAGACATAAAGGTAACTTGAGTCATTCATAACATTCTTACGTAGGGAGTAACCCTCTTGGTTATGTTTGGAATACCCATCATAGTATATTCCCTAAATCTCTTCGGAGAAACCTTAACGTTTCACTCCTTCGCGTTACCCAATGCATTGGAGATCTATATCGGGCTCACCCGCCCTTAGTTTATCACGGAACCACCTGTTCTTCATAACAATTCCCAAGAACCATAACATAATCATATCACATAAACATGAATAAAGTAAACATAACATTTCCACATTTCAATCACAATATAACATTTTAGGATATTGAAATAATGAATCCATTCAAAAAAGAAACCATTTCCAAAACCATTTAAAACATTTAGTAAAGAGATTTTTGAATCAAAGTGTCCCATACCACCTTGAAGCTTTTAACATTTTAAACCATTAATATCCATATAAATAAATCCTTAAAACCATTTTGAAAACATGGATATTAATAAGAACAAATAATTAAAACATTTAAAACGATATTTTGGTTAAAGGGGTTTTACCAAAATTAGAGACACTTGAATACAATAATCGAGGAATAACATTTAGTCAGAACTTTATAATATCATGAGAATAAAAGGATTCATGATATAATACTCTAAAGGACAGTATATACACCATATAAGAGTGAATTGGTGCATAACAACAATGAACCCTCAATAGAAATGTCAAATGTGATGAAATCCCTTATAAAGAAGGTATCCTTAAATTAATGAAAAATAAATCTCAAAAATATGTGTGACAAATATATATACACCAAATATAAGTGGATATGAGGTGTAAAACAATAAAAGGTCATTCACACATATTCAATGGATGACATATTCAATGACTACATGTTGAACCCAAAGAAATCGAAATTGGGTTAAAAAGTTCCCCTGACAGCCTAACGACATCACATCAAAATGAGTTGATGAGAGATAAAAAGTGTATCTCATCACCAGGACATTAAATTTACATCAATAAGGATATATTATAACATATCCCAACATAACGATATGTAAATTAAAAGACCCAACAAAAGAAGTCTTTTAAAAAAGGAGGGTGAAAGGTTCCCTTACCGACTTGGGTATCTTTCAAAACATACACCCCATGAAAGAAAGACAATAGGTCATTGATGTAAATACTCATAAACGAAAGTATATTACACAAAGAGTATAATAATGGGCAGTACATACACCACTCAATGGAATTTGTGGCAAATGTGGCATAAATCTCACGGGAATAAAAGTGAGATGAAAAATCCCTTACGAAAACTCGGCAGCCTAACGGCGCCACATAAAACTTCCGAATATGGATTGATGAGATCAAATAGAGTATCCCATCATATTAAAATAGAATTTACAGCAAGTGTAATATAAAATAAAATCCCCCAACATTGCACGGAGGAGTTTAAAAGAAGTGACATAAAGGAGAGTACTTAAAAAGAAAGAGAGAGGTTAGATCTCTTATGAAAGTTCGGCAGCCTAACGGCGCCACTCAAAACATACAAAATGGATTGATGAGAGAGAATAGGGTCTCTCATCTATTGAACATAAAAATTACAGTAAATATTATATAAAAGAACATCCCAATCATAAGAAATATGAGCTTATAATAAATGACATAAAAGAGTGTACTTAAAAAGAAAGAGAGTTGTAGGATCCCTTACCTCGGGTCCGACTTGACTCGATCGTTCTTTAATCTCATGAATAATAAACTTGAGTTAATTTATAATTCCTTAAGAACCTTTTTCAAGTTCATTATTACTTTTATACCACTTATTACCATGTCATAAACATTATGTAATCATTTAAGTTAATAATATTTGTTTTGCCGATATTTGGTTCTTAAGTCGAAAGTGGACTTCTTACAATTACATGTTGTTCGTGTGGCCAAATGATTATTATATCCAGAATTGTATTCATTATGTAGATATCATATATGTCATATATATCCAGTACATGCATGCATTTATAACATTACATAATAATTTAGAGGTAAGAAATGAAATGCACCGTTCATGGAGACGGTAAGCCGTACGTACGCATGAACGCTACTTTCATTTCTATTTCATATTTTATAGAATGGAATAATAATTATATAAAGGTATATTATACTTCCAGTATAATATCATATATAATATCATATTTCCATCCTTTATACATCCCACATATGGTATTTAACGAATCAAATCACTTTGAGGGGGCGGTAGTCCACACTTCCTTAAATAAAGATATCGCGTATACCCATAATGGAATCCATAAAGGTAAGACAAAAATGAAAAATACAGAAGCATAAATAAAACATAAACATATTATATATCATATATAAAAATAGTGACATCATAATGGCCACCTTTAAAGGTGTTAAATGAGTATTGAACAATCATCGTTTCGAGAGGCAGAATTTCACCATCCACGGAAACCGTATGTTCTTTAACCATTTGATGTAGTTTTGTGAGAGTGTAGCTCGAATAAATCTTATAACAAAATACTAGTATATTGAAGATACTTGTGTTGTTACAAAAGAAATAAATAAAAAGAGTTTAGGTGGTTGGAGAAGCAAAATAAAACAAATGAACATGAGACAATGAATTACCTTTAAAAGTGTAACTCCTTTTGATTTGAGCCTAAAGGGTTCCTTTGAAAGGATTCTGCCCAAAGGGAATCCTCTAGGATGAGTAGAGGGATGTGGAGAGAGTAAATGGGCAGGGGTTGGCTGATCCAAAGGCTTGAGGAGTGTGTTAAATGAGGTAGAGGTGGGGGCCTTTTATAAGAGGAGAGGAGGGGCACTTTTGGAAAGTAAAGAAATATTACTTTATTTGAAAATGTGTTTCGGTTTCAAAAGGTCCCACATTGATATAATTCGTGTATAAGGTGATAAGGCTTCGAAATCCACCCATCCAATAAGTTTTGGACATGTGTAGTTCATATATTTCACATTATCTTTCAATTTTATTTAAATCGTCAAATAATGATGTCATCGCTCCATCATTATTATTTAATTTATTTAATGTCTAAAAATTATAAAAAAACTACTATGATGTAGGAAATCTTTTTATCTTTCCAATGAATATTTATAATCAAAAAGATGACTTGTATAACCCCACTTAAAAATTGTTTTAGTAAAACATATCATGTTTGTGTCAATTTTACTTTTACATTAAATAAAATGTTATTTATGTCATTTCCCAACCAAAGTGTCTCCATGGGGTCCCCAAGTTGACCCATGGCTTGTCTTGGTCGGCCATGACACAAACAATAATGTTGGGACATGTTCCTAGGTCATTTTATATTATTAAAGCATTATTTATACCTTAAACTACCCTAATTACCACTAATCGTGATTAAGAACTTAATATGTTACTATTCACCAAAAAATTATTTTTATCCCATTGAACCACATTTTACTTCTTAATGACAACCATGTATGTCGGATTTTTGAAATTCAAAACACAATGATGGCAAAATTTCATTTAAATGGAAAATCAGTCTTTATAAGTACCACTTAGTGGTTTCACTATTCATCAAAAATTGAAGTTTTTCAGAAAATTACCAAAAATTCACCCTAAGTTATATTTGATATTCCAAATTCAAAAATGAAGTCTATTTTACAAAATTCAAAACATAAAAGTCACATTTATTAATTTAATAATTAATTCCCGCTGTCAGAGCAAATAGCGTGTTTTTATAAAACAATAAGTATCAAAAGATTGACACTAGTTTAAGTCTGATTTCAAAGTGAAATTAATTCCAACGACCACTATTGGATTTAATGGTAAAAATATTTTCTAATTTCACTTTAAAATAAATTAAAAATATAAACTAATCATATAAATAAATTAGATTAAAAAGAGGTTTTGAATTAAAATACAACATTTTACACTATTCATTAAAAAAAATGAACATTATCGGAAAGATACCAAAAATTTACACAAAGTAAATTTTGATGTCCCGATTCTCAAGAAGAGTTTTATTTGGTCCAAAAGAATGTATAAGAGTGAACAAAACTATATTTAATGACGGTTCTCCATCAAAAGGTGATAAGTGAACCTTTAGTTAAAACTAGGGCATATACGCCTAAAATTGAATTCTTTCCATATTTTAAGCCATTATCTTTTATTGTATAAATGTAAAAATATTTAAGAACATATATAATCATATTTTAGTTATTTCTATCCATTCCCGACATTACAACGGCTACATGTTAACTACCATTTAGAATAATATTATTTTATTATTAGAGTGCAACGTAAGATTCCCAAGAAACTCGTTGTTGCGTGTTGGGTACGCCATCGAGCATAGAGTCCCCTTTAAAGTCATATTAATATTTTATTCACAAATATGGATAAATATGAAAATTTCATATTCTTTATTTACCTAGGGTGTTACATAAATTCCTTAGAAAAAGTGTTCCATGCCTTGGGGAGTAGTGAAAGGGAAAAAGTTATCAAGGCAGTTTACTACCTCACTGGAGATACTGATCAATGGTGGTCATTGATTCAAAACACAAAGGAAGATGATGAATTATCAAATATGGAATGGAGGGAGTTCAAAGAGATTTTCTTAGAAAAATATTTTCCTTGTGACCATCGAGCGGGTATGGAAAGAAAATTTCTGAGTCTGAGGAAAAAGGAGGATCAGAATGTCACAAAGTATGAGGATAACATTACATGGTTAGTGCGGCATGCTTCAGATTACATATGTAAACCAAGAAGTAAGATTGATCATTTTTTTATGGGTTAAAACCATTTCTCCATCGAGCATTAATATCACAATCCTTCTCGTCATATGAAGATATTGTCCCATGTGCTATCAAGAAAAATAAGGAATTCTCTAAGTCTTATGACTTTAAATCAAAGCAAGAGAAGAAGCGATCTATTGACCACTCTGGGAAAGGAAATAAGGAATAAGGTAATAAGTGAAGAATTGAATATCCACCCTATGATAATTGTGGAAGGAATCACCCTTGTGCATGTCTAAAAGGAATAGGTGTATGCTACAAATGTGGACAGACAGGACACCTAGCTGGTGATTGTAAAGGAAAGAAAGACGCTACTAATGTTCAATGCTACAATTTTAGGGAGATGGGACATTATGAAAATTAATGTCCTAAGAGTCAGGGAAACTTACCTCAGAAAATTCCAAGGGATCAAGGTCAGGCTTAGGCAATCACTACTGCTAAGGTTGAAGCCCCGAAACACGTAGTGGCAGGTAATTTAATGGTTTCCTCAATTTTAGAAAATGCATTATTTGATTCTGGATCATCGTATGGTTTCATATCTTCCCAGTTTTCAATGAAAATTAGATATTTCCAATTTGATTTAACAAGGGAGTTGTCAGTTAAAACCCCTAAGAGAAGTATCTTTGCTATAATGTTATGTGGATTCGTTCCCATTAGGGCATATAAATGTTCTTTATTTGCAGATCTCATCATCATACCCATGAATGAATTTGATATAATCCTCGGTATGGATTGGCTTTCGGGCCATGATGATAAAATTTATTGTAAGAAGAAGGAGGTTATGATTTTTGATGATGATGATAAAGAACACCTTATCTTTAGAGTAGAAATGTCACCACCTGATTCTTATATATATCCACCCCTAGTTGATCAACTAAATTTAATTATTAGGGAGGAAGAGAATGAAATATCTCTGGGTGAGTAAAGGAATGTTCAGATAATGGATGTACCTATTGTGAGAGAATATGTTGATGTGTTTCCGGAAGATTTACCTGGACATCCTCTAGAATGAGAAATTAAGTTTTCCATTGATTTAATTCATGGTTCAAGGCCTATATCAAAGACCCCTTATAGAATGGCCATTGTGTAATTAGTTGAACTAAATAAACAACTAGAGGAATTGATTAATAAGGGATTTATTCACCTTAGTGGTTCTCCATGGGGATCTCCTGTACTTTTTTTAAGAATAAAGATGGATCTATGAGGTTATGTATCGACTAAAGGGAAATAAATTCTATAACAATAAAGAACAAGTATCACCTACCTTGCATTGATTATTTATTTGACCAACTACATGGAACTCAATAATTTTAAAAAATTGACCTTCGATCTGCATACCATCAGTTGTGTGTGAAAAAGGAATACATTCCAAAGACAGCATTTCGAACCAGGTTCTGGCATTACGAGTTTACAGTAATTCCTTTTTGGGATGACTAATGCACCCTTTATTTTCATGGATCTAATGAACAGATTTTTCAATGAATATCTCGAGGATTTTGTAGTGGAATTTATTGATGATATCTTGGTATAATCCAAAAGCTACGAAGATCATGAAAATCACTTGTGCATTTTCTTGAAGACTCTAAGAATACATGAATTATATAAAAAGATTATCATGTGAGAATTCTGGCTTCCGAAGAATTATTTTCTTGGCCATATTGTCTCTAAGGATAGAATCTCTGTTGATCCTTCTAAGACCAAGGATATCCAAGAATGGTCAGCCCCGATGAGTATAACTGAGGTACGTAGTTTTATTGATTTAGCAGGTTATTATTGGTGTTTCGTCCAGAATTTTACCTAATTGGCTAACCCATTAACGAAGCTCACACGTAAATGGGTTAAATTTGTTTGGACAAAAGAGTGTAAAGAATGTATTGAAGAACTGAATAGAATATTAGTCAATACTATTATATTGAATCTACCATCTGGGAATGATGGTTTCGTTATTTATAGTGATGCATCGAAGAAAAGACTTGGTTGTGTCCTTATGCAGAATGACACAGTAATTGCCTATGCATCGCGACAGCTGCAAATTCAGGAGTAAAACTTTCCTACTCATGGTCTTGAGTTAGCTGCTGTAATCATTGCTTTGAATATATGGAGATATTATCTCTATGGTAAAAAATGTGAGATTTATAATAATCACAAGATTTTGAAGTATATTTTCTCCCAGAAAGAACTCAACATGAGGCAAAGGAGATGGCTTGAACTACTCAAGGATTATGATTGCACGATACACTACCACACGGAGAAGGAAAATAAGGTGGAAGATTCTCTAAGTAGAAAGGATCATGGAGTTTTGAACAACAATAGAGTTGAAAATTATCCTATATACATTGATCTAGTAAAGATGGATATGGGAATCACCATGGAAGGTGAAACATGAATTCTTTTTCAAATGGTTTCCAAAGCATCTTTACTAGAAAGGATAAAGAGTTCTCAGACCGATGATGAAGATTTTCAAAAGAAGATTAAAGATGTGAATGATGGGGGATTGAGTGACATTGTGTATGAATATGGAATTTTGAAATTGGGGCAGAGACTTTGTGTTCTCGATCTACCTGATCTAAAAATAGAATTTTTGGATGATTCCCATAGTTCCAATTTCTCAATACACCCTGGGAGCACCAAAATGTATAGAGATTTAAAGGATCATTTTTGGTGGGACAACATGAAGAGGGAGATTGATGATTTTGTGTCAACATTTATGGTTTATCAAAAAGTGAAATATGGAAGGCAACAACATGGAGGAGTCACGCAACCTCTTCCCATACCTGAGTGGAAATGGGATAATATCACGATGGACTTTGCCATGGGACTACAAAATACTCCTAGAAAAACGATGCAATATGGGTCATTGTTGATTGTCTTACCAAGTCAGCACATTTTCATGCTATAAGGGAAGATTTACCACTTGAACGTCTAGCAATTCTATATATTAATGATGTTGTGATACTTCATGGATTACGCCTATCGATTGTTTCTCATCGTGATCCCTGTTTTACTTCAAGATTCTAGAAAAGTATTCAGAAAGCCCTTGATACTGAACTTTTTTTAGCACTACCTACCACCCCCATTCAGATAGACAATCAGATCAGACTATTCAAACCTTAGAAGACATGTTGAGATCTTGATCACTTTACTTTTAGGGTATGTGGGATCAATATTTACCTCTGGTGGAATTTTTATATAACAATAGGTTCCATTCAAGTATTCAGATGGAACCATATGAAGCGTTATATGGAAAGAGATGTCGCACACCAACCTATTGGGATGATGTTGGTGAGAGAAAACTTGTAGGCCCATAACTGGAGGAGGAAATGATGGAAAAGGTGAAGGTAATCCAAAACCAAATCAATGTTTCTCAAAGTAGGCAGAAGAGATACGCCGATAACCGAAGGAAGTATTTGAAATTTCATGCAGGAGATCAAGTTTTCTTGAAGGTATCACCATGGAAGGGAGTTGTACATTTCATTAAGAAAGGTAAATTGAGTCCCATGTACATTAGACCTTTCGAAATTCTAGAACGAATTGGGGCTGTAGCATACCGTTTGGAAATTCCTCCAAGTCTCTCCAAAGTTCACGATGTGTTCCATGTATCACTGTTAAGAAAATAAAAGCCTGACCAAACACATGTACACACCTATGAGGAATTAGAACTGGAACCTGATCTATCTTATAGCGAAGAGACCATCAGGATTCTTGATACTAGAGAACAAGTTTTGAGAAACCAGACGACTCGTCTGGTAAAAGTTCTATGGAGAAACCATAAGATGGAAGAGGCAACGTGGGAACCGGAGGAACTTATGATAAAGAACCACCCGAGTCTTTTCTTGAGGTAGTATTCTAGAAATTTCAAGGAAGAAATTATTTGGAGGTGAGAATGTAACACCCCTAGTTTCCACGGTACGCTTCTCTTTTAATAATGCAGTATTGTGTGTTGTACGCAACTTCGAGTTCTAACACACACTACAACCAATCAAACTAGCCGTTATGAATAGTAATACACACTTTTTGAAATTTTATAAATTTAATATTTTAAAATTGACTTGATTTTTTTTTGAAATATCAAAATTATCTTAAGGTGAAAATCTGGTACTTTTCGGATAATTTTTATATTTTGATGAATAGTGAAAATTACTAAATTTTAATTAAAAACAACTTTTTTAACCGAAATAATTAATAGTGATAAATAATGAATTTGAGTGGTTTTAAAGTATATTTAGAATATATTTTTACCAATTAATAAAATTTTGGTCATTTTACATAATTTCACATTTAAACAGGACACAAACAAGTGTCAATCTTTCAATAGTAATTATTTCTTAAAAGCACGCTTTTTTGTTTTGACAGCGGATATTAATTTTAAATTAATTTCTTCCACGTCTATGTTTTGAATTTAGAAATATGGATTCCATATTTAGATTCAGGGGGTCCAAATTGTGTAAATAGTTAACTTTTATTTTTAATCATTTTGAATAATTACTTCGGTAAATATTTTATTTGCCATGGTTAAAGGGTAAATCCGATAAATAAGGGTAAAAAATAATATTATAATAATACTAAATTACTCTAAAACGTGTCCTAACCCAATTTTTTGATATATGTCCTACCATGGGAATCTTTGGGTCGATTTTGGGACCCCATGGATCCACTATTAAGTGATAATGACACTTTATATTAATTAAGTTCAATTAAATACAAAAATTACAAAAGCATATATGTTTTAGAATTTTTTTTAACATAGGTGTATTTATATATATTTACGACTATAAATATTTATTATAAAGATAAAAATATTTCCGACTTAATGGTATTTTATGTATAATTTTTAGACATTGAATAATTAAATATATTTATGACATAATAATGATGTCGTATTTCCCTTATTAATGAAAGAATCAAATAATTAGTATTATAAATGTTAAAATACATAATGTTTGAAAGTTTTGAAGCCATACAATAATTTTAATTGTTAATATGACATGTTAGTATTGCTTAAATGAATTTGGTTCGAATTAATAAAGTTGTTAATATTTTAAAATAATTCAATTATTAAATATTTTCAAAATTGACATAAATGAGTTTTTTAAACAAATATTATATTATTAATTGATATTCTATTCCAAAAAATATAAGGTTCGGAAAATGGACTTATATAATGATAGTTGTATTATTAATCGACCACTTGGGGGGTCTCTTGGAAGTTTATTGTATGTTTATTGACTATATAATATAAAAAGACAAAGAGACATGGTAAATGTGAAACTATTTAACTAAGAGTTAAATCAAAAAGAATAAGGTAATATAGTGACCCAAACCTATATAAAATCTATTTTTGAGTGTTTTTCAACCTATCCACACCTTAAACTTTAAATAATCCACTTTTCAGCAATTTTAAATAGAATATGAATTTATTATAAAATAATATTTCTAGATTTTGAAAATGTTCCCCTCACCCCTCTTATAAAAGGGCACTCCACCTTCTCTCCAATTCACACCGTCAAAGCCTTTTGGATCGGCCAAACTCTTCCCAAATACCCTCTCAACTATCCTCCCTTCGTCCTAGAGGCCTTACTTTAGTCATAAAGACATCCTATAGAGCCCTTTTGATCAAATCAAAAGGATGAACCTGAAGAAGAGGTAATGTTTTCACCACCCTTTTTCAAGTTCATTTCTTCTTCAACTTATTCTTTCTTTGTTATTTCCATTCTAAAATAATAACTCCATTATATTCTATATACTGTGATGTTATTATAAATATGTTACAACCATATTTATTATTCTATCCATCCTTTGAATGACATGTCACCATATATGCGTATGTACGGCTTACCGTCTCCACGTCGTGGTGTAATTGTTATTCAAAACATTATTATTTGGATGGGTATGATAATGATGTGTAATTTAAGTAAATAATAAATATAACATGATAATGATTCTATATATATGATTTACCATCCAATTATATATTATTTTAATATCAAAATACTAATATTGTCTCTCGTGCGTACGTACGGACTACCTTCTCCATGAACGCGATTAGATTTATTCCCCATCGTATCTATGCTAGTGTAATTATCATTTGATGGTTAACAATAATGTTTAAGGACTTGATATAATTCTGGATATGAATAAGATACAACTTATCCATAATATACATGACTTATGTAACAAAAAATTTAAAATAAAACAAGTAAGTTAACACCTGAATCGACGATAATAGTAAGATATTATTAACAAAGCAATGTTAAAAGATCATATATGATATCATATAAATGTATATGATTATTTTAAAATTTAATAAAAATCATTTCACCATTATACATGAGGTTAAACTACCCTCAACCAATGAAAATTACAATGTAAGGGTTTATTTCACAATCTCTTCATTATTCGAGGTTGTTTATATGTAATTATCTACTAGGACCTCTTTATCATCCACATCCATGTTTCTTAAAAACATATTTCAAAACATTATTACTGTTTTTATAGACTATGGGTTAAATTCATTTATACCCTTTTTGACTTTTTATATGATGTTTATAATGGAATCTTTCCCTCGTTTTCCAAACAAGGTCATTTTTAACATTTTCAACAAAATTATGGTAAGAATGTCTTTTTTAACTTATATGGCGGGTGCAGATATTTTCTACCATTATAAACTCATCGAAACTTCTTTTACAAGCTTATAAGAATATTTTAAAAGTAAATGTTTTATTTTATAAATATGTGACTCTTAAATGATTTCAAAATAGAAAGAGATATTTCTCTAAAAAGAGTTTTGATTTCATCTATGTCAATATCCTTTGAGGGATTTTATGTTTATTTGGAATTGATTTATTATGATAAAAAACATCAATATTGTATTGAATTTTTTGTGATATGTTTGAATGTGGATGTTCTATTTTTATACCATTCATGATTTATGGTTAAACTATTGACATTTCGTATGCTAGTTTTTTATATGAATTTTTATGATATGTTTAAACATTTCCATATGAGGAATGTATTGGACTTAGTAAGGGACGGGTGGAGCCCGCTATAGCTCCTCGATGCATCGGTAGATCTCATGAGACAAATAGAAGTGGAATTTTATGAGAACCTTTCCCAAATTGATTTATGGTTTTGGCCGAGGCCTTAATCATTTTTAGACATCTTGGCCGAGGCCTTGACAAAATGTTTCAGAATGTTTGGAATTATACATTCCCTCATTATGGAAATAATATTGATGGTTCATGTGGTCATTAGACTTGTATAATACCCATGATTATGTTTTATTATGACATTATTTACTCAACTCATATTATTTCATTAAAATCATTCTTATTTATTATTGGTAAATGCATGTGGTTTCAATTATTTACCATGATTAATATTTATTTCATTTTCTGCTGTATTACTTACCCTTAATGAGCATTTGAGCTCACCCATTTTCATATGTTTCATTTTCCCAGGATATGAAGAAGTTATTTATGAGTCACCTTCAGGAATAATCTAGGAGGCATGGATGTTTATAATGAAATATATTTGTGTTTTATTTCTCTTCAAGCTGTAAATTTGAACTTATGTATGAATCTTGTTTCCAATAATACTAAACTGATCGGTCTTTTGAGAAATTTTTTCCTTGTGATAATACCAATGTTATGTAATGAGGCACTGACTCTGGGTAACTAGGGTTGGGGCGTTACATACTACATATCCATGATTTCTTAGAATCCTAGTATCTTTTATCTTGGGCAACCATTGAACTTCTCTTACTTTATTTTAAAGTGATAGTTTTATTGACTTTTTTCGATGTGGGACTTTCAATGAAGTTTCGGATCCTAATTTTAAAATTGCGAGGGCGCAATTCCCAAAAGGGGGATAGGATGTAACATCCTAGGTAAATAACAAATATGAAATTTTTATATTTATTAATATTTTCAATTAAATTTTAATTTTACTTTAAATGGTATGCTATGTTCAATCGTGCACCGATACAAAAAAAAATGGGTATCTGTGAAATCATTTGTTTCACATAATGATGGGTCATACTAAATAATAATAATATAATATTATTTTAAATCGTAGTTAACTTCTTGCCATTGTAATGGATGGAATGAGGAGAACTAACTAGAAAAATGATTATACATGTTTGTTAAATGTTTTTACATTTATCCAATAAAAGTTAGAGTGTTACGATAAGAAAAAAAGTATTTTAAGCATAAATACTCTAATATTCACTAAAAGGCCGATTTACTGCCTTTTGATGGTGAACCATTATTAAATATAGTTTTAGTCACTTTTATATGTTCTATTTGACCAAATAAAATTCTTATTTAGAATCGGGACAACAAAATTTACTTTGGGTAATTGTTTTCGTATTTTTTTGATAAAATTCATTTATAATGAGTATTGAAAATTACTGTATTTTAATTCAAGTCTGCATTTTAATATAATTTATTTATATGGTTAGATTAGATTTTTAATTTTTTTTAAGTGTAATTATATTATATTTTTACAATTTAATCCAATTGTGGTCATTGGAATTAATTTTACTTTGAAATTGGATATAAACAAGTGTCAATATTTTGGTAAATATTATTTCTTAAAAAGACGCTTTTTATTTTGACAATGGGAATTAATTTTATATTAATTAAAGCAACCTATATGTTTTGAATTTTGTAAAATAGATATCATTTTGAATTCGGAATATCAAATATATCTTGGGCTTAATTGTTTTTATTTTTATCAGAAACTTCAATTCTTGATGAATAGTGAAACCATTAAGTAGTAGTTAAAAAAACTGACTTTTTCATCTAAATGATATATTACCTCTTCTATGAATTTAATTTATAAAATCCAACATACATGTTGTTATTATTAAGTAAAATTTTGTTCAATAAGTTGAAAATAATTTTTTGTGAATAGTAACTTTTGACTTTTATTTACAGCGGTTAAAGGTAAATATAGTAATTCAAGGTAGAAAGACTATTATAATAATACAAAATTTCGTTAACACTTGTCCTAACCTTATTGGAAGAGTCATGGCCGACCATGGGAAACCTTGGACCGATTTTGGGACCCCATGGAGCCACTTGGGAGGGATAATGGGACTTTAGATTAATTAATTTAAGGAAAAGACAAAAATGACACTAACAAATATATTTAAGTAAATAAATTTTTACATGGGGTTATATAAGTTATATTTTAGAAAATAAGTATTTTTTGGAAATCTAAAAATATTTCCTACATCATGGTGTTTTTATATAATTTTTATACATAAAATAAATAAAATTATTTATGAAACAAAAATGATGTAGTATTTACCTCATTAACAAATGATTTAAATAAATAAGATTATAAATATTAACAAAATATCCAAAACCTGTCCAATTATTATTGGATGATTTTATTTCCACCCTGAGTCACCATATCTTTGACTTTAATGTGTTTTGGAAATTTTTAAACTGAAGATAAGTTTATAATAAAATAAAATTTTCAAACATTCCTAAAGAGCCCCTCCTCTCCCTGATAAAAGGATACCCCCAATAACCCATTCGTCACACCTCTCAAGCCTCTTGGCTCATCCATAGTCAGCAAAATTATGCTCCCTATATTCATCATCTCATCCTAGAAGCCTTATCTTAGGCAGAAGGCACTTCAAGAAGTTCTTTATATTCAAACCAAAGGGGGATACTCGAATTAAAGGTAACACTTTCTCTTAATTTCTTTTATTTTATTTTACTTCTCTAACCCCTAAACTCTTTTTATTCCATTCGTTTACTATAACACTAGTATCATCAATATACTATTCTGTTGTTATGAGATTTATTTGAACTAAACTTACACACACTGTAGAGACCCGAATCTTGACGTACATGGACATTACATTACTTTTGCGGAATACTTAATACATAACAAAAACAGACACACAAGGATCGTAATAGTTTAGTGTCTTTGGAAACATGGAACGTAATCTTCTAATCATGGTGAAAGATCTTCAACATCTCCCATAAAGATCTTCCACTTTTTGTTTCCTTACCCAAAACCTTTCTTTTGATCCTAAGGGAAAATAAAACATAAAAAGGGTGAGCTCAAATGCTAAGTAAGGGTAAGCATGGATAAAATAAAACATACCATATACATTTGAACTTAAAAACATGAACATAATGTTTAAACATCAAAATCTTGAGAAACAACATAAAACATGGAAGTACATAAGGCATAGATCATAATGGAACATAAACCATGATAAAATAGCATGGGAATAAAACATGTAATTTTGGAATCCATTAATAACATGTAATGATTTCCATAGTAGCCAAGGCATTGCTGCCAAGACCATCTTAGTGGACAAAGTCTAATTCTGAATCGAGCTCACTCCTCGTTTCAGTCCTGTAACACTGAACTGGATTAACTTACCATTCCAGCCATGTCTATCTCATGAGATATAAAGTCTTTACCCAATGCATTGGAGGGACATATAGGTCCCACCCATCTCATAATGAAATCATTCTTACTTGTGCCACAAAATAATCATATATCATTCAAAATAACACCATAAATAAAATGGGTTTCATAATCATCATCCCATCATTACATAATCCATAAAAAATAAATGGATATCATTTCATAATAAGAGAAGTGAAACCATGTAAATCATAGAGACATTATACTTGAAATATACACATATGAAATAATGTCATCTTAGATGAAAAATGGTTTTGATAAAACACTTGAAATGAATTCTTGAGGAAAATATCCTTTTTTCTTCAAAATCATTTTCTTTTCACAAAATGTCATGCAATTTTAAAATAAAAGGATTTTGTTGAAAATAGTCATGAAGTCTTTTGGAGGAAGATTCATGAAAACAAGGCTTTATAAAACTGTAAACATCCTTTCATGCCGTATAATTTAAAAAAACATTCTTCTCGTACTTTTGTCGGAAAAGTCAAAAAGTACCTCGTACGAAAAACGACAAAAGATTCCTTTCATATATTTTACTAAAAACTCACCTAAGGGTAAAATTGGATTTTTAAAAAAATTGTGGGTGGATGGAAATAATATTTAATTTTGAAAAAACATGGATTTGGATGATAAAATACACCCCAGTAATTACGAATGTATAAATAATCTCAGATAAAAATGAGATTGTGATATTTCCCTCAACTTAGGTCCGATTTTCTTCGTAAGTGTACGAACCTCCTGTATAATGATTTAAATAATTTCATTGACTTATTCCAGAATCATACTCATTGTTATGATATCATATATGGTTCACTTATGACTTTATTTTACCCGTTCTTTTGTAAATTCCATGTTAAAGAGTGTTTTGGGTAAAATCGTTTCATTTTCCATCCGTGTTTTGACTTGTAATTATTCATATGATTACTTAGATCATGATTACATAATTCCAGAATATAAAACATGATTTATATATAATATATATTCAAAATATACATATATATAATAGATCGGTAAATGGAAAGAAATACACTGTTCATGGAGACGGTAGGCCGTACGTACGCATGAACGTTGTTTTCGTTTCCTTATTGAGTTGAATGGAATTAAGTATATGACATACATATATATACACATAAATCCAGTATCATTATTATGTCATATATTTCATGATTACTTATTATATATACTTTATAATCATTCATGAATGGTTAAAGTGGAGAATGAATCTCATCGCGTCGTGGAGAGGGTAGTCCGTATGTATGCATGAGCGATGATATCATTCACATGATCGTGGAATTGTATTGGAGTGTATGTATACTATTTAAGAATCTATATCACTTTAAAATAATCATATATAGTTATTATTTACACCATTATACCCATCCAAGTAAGGTGGTGATGGAAAATAGATTACACCACGGCGTGGAGACGGTATTCCGTACGTACGCACGCGCGGTGATTTCGTTTTCCGTAGGATGGATAGATGGTGAAATATGGTTGTTTCATACATATAATAACATATTCGTATATGAGGGATACTTATGTTATTACTTCATAATGAAACAACCTAAGAAGCAGAAGTGTAAGAATAAATAAAGTTGAAAGAATCGGTAACGGACATTACCTCTTCATTGAAAAGCCTCTTTGAGATCTCCTTTTAGGGCACTAAAATTGGTCTTTGAGGAAGACCCAAACCTCTAGGATGTTTCTAGGGAAGTTGAGAATAGAATTTGGCAGGTTTTGGCCGAGCTTGAAGGCTCAAAGTGGTGTGAGGAAGAGAGGGAGGAGGTTCCCTTTTATAAGGGAGGAGAGGGGATCTTTTGGAAAAACTAAAAATATTATTTTATTATAAAGACAAATTCGGTTTTAAATAGCTCCAAATTGATTTATTTCGAAGCTAAGGTGAGGATGGGTCGCAATTATCTCATCCAATATAATTTAGAAAAGTTTAGGTTCCTATGTTAACCTTATCATTTATATTTAACTTTAAGTTTGATAATTTTACTTTTACCGTGTCTTTTTGTGTTCTTACACTATAAGGTTAATAAACATACTATAAGAAGCCAAACTAACACCAAGTTGTTTATTATTAATATATATAACCTTATCTAAGTCATATTTACGAACCTTAGATTTTTAGGAATAAAATAACAATTAATAATATAATATTTGTTTTAAAAACTATTTTATGTCAATTTTGACACTATTTAGTAATTGATTTTTTTGATACTCATAAAAGAACGATTAGTTAGAAAAAAGTTAATTAAATCAATAATAACATGTTATTTTAACCTATAAAATTAGTTTAATTCATAAAAAGGCTCAAATTACATTTATTTGGGTATTTATAACATCAATTATGTCAATATTTCATTAATAGGATAATTACTACATCATCTTTCTGTCATAAATAAATAAATTTATTTAAAGTCTAAAAATTAAAAATAAAATATCATTATTTAGGAAATCTATTTATCTTTCTAATGAATATTTACAGTCGACTTTATCTTATGTATAACCCTATATTAAAAATGATTTACTTATTAAACTTTGATTTTATCTATTTTAACCCTTCTTTAAATAAATTAATAATAAATGTCCTAATCTATTCCAAGTGGGCCTAAATGTTCATATCTTATTCCTAAGGTTGTTTTTGGTCGAAATACACTTATCCAATAGAATTAGGACATGTGTTAGGGTAATAATAATATCATTTTTACCCTTAATTACCCTATTTACTTTTAACCGTGGTAAAAAAAATTAAAAAGTTACTATTCACCAAAAATTATTTTCATCTCATTGAACCACATTTTTCGTACTCACATCAACCGTATCTCTCGGATTTGTTAAATTCCACTCACAGAAGCGTTAAAATTAAGTTTTATGAAAAATTCATTTTTTTAACTAGCACTTAGTGGTTTCACTATTCATTAAAAAATGAAAGTTTCCAGAAAAATACCAAAAATTAGGCCTAAGATATCTTTGATATTATGAATTAAAAAATGATGTCTATTTTACCAAATCCAAAACATATCAGTTGCATTAATTAATTTAAAAATTAATTCCCTTCGTCAAAACAAATAGCGTGTTCTTAAGAGATAATAACTATTAAAAGATTGACAGTTGTTTATGTCTGGTTTAAATGTGAAATTACATCCAATAACCAAAATTGTATTAAATTGTAAAAATGTATTCTAAATATACTTTAGAACCACTCAAATTAATAATTTATCACTATTAATTATTTCTATTAAAAAGGTAGTTTTTAATTAAAATTTAGAAATTTTCACTATTCATCAGAAAATGAAAGTTAGCCGAAAAGTACCAAAATTTCACCCTAAGATAATTTCAATATTCAGAATCCAAAAATGAAGTCCATTTTGAAAAATAAAATTTACAAAATTTTAAAAAGTGGTTATTACTATTCATAACGACTAGTTTTAATAATATTTTAATAGCATATCGTTGTTTTGTGAAACTCAGTATTGCGTACTACACACGCCATCGAGGAAGGTCGTGATTGCGTGTAATGAAAGGCAAGTCAAGGATGCATGTTGTGAAAGATCCTTTTGATGTAGCATACAACAGAAGAAATTAACGAAATTAAAAAGAATATTTTTCATAAAATCTCGGGGTGTTACACACACCTCCATCTAATGGGTGAAAAACATACTGTTTCTGTGGATGGAAATCTAATGCCTCATGAAGCGATGATTGTTCAATTATCTCCTATCGCCTCTCATGGTGGGCATTAGGATGTAACTATATTGATATATGATATATATATAATGTTTATGTATTTTTTATGATTCTGTTTTTCTTATTTATAGCATACCTTTATGGTTTCCATTATGGATAAACGTGAATATTTCATTTGATGAAGTGCAGACTACCACCTCCTCAATGTGATATGACTCGTCCATTCCATACGTTGGGAATATAAATGACAGATTTAATGAAATTATATATTATAATTATACTATAATTATAATATACCTATGTATCATTAAGTTTTCATTCCATTAAAAATGAAATAGAAATTAAAGTAGCATTTATGTGTACGTACGGCTTACCATCTCCATGAATGGTGCAGTTCATTTCATACCTCTAAATATTATGTAATATTATAAATACATATATATACTGGATATATATGATATCTAAATAATGAATATCATTCTGTAGATAATTTACTCTTGACAACATTGATAACATGTAATTATAAGTTGTTCATTTTAGACTCTACTACCAAATATCGAAAAAACGACCATTATTAACATAAATGATTAAATAATATTTATAACATAGTAATAAGTGATATAAAAGGGATAATAAATGTGAAAAAGGTTCATAATAAATCATAAATTAACATATGCTTATTATTTTGGAAGAACATGGAACAAACAAGTCAAGTCGGACATGAGGTAAGGAGTTTTTTATTTCACTTTTAATCCCATGAGATTTACAGTGTTTGCCACTTATTTATTGAATGTGGTGTATTGTGTACTTCCATCTGATATATATTATCATTAATCTATCTATATTCATGGTATTCTCTGATTAATTTGGTGGTTATTAACTTTTGGTCTAACGACTTGATTGATTACAACGTGGTAAGGGGTTTTCATCTCACTTCTTATTCCTGTGAGTTTTATGCTATAGTTTCCACTATTTCCCTTTTTATGGTGTTTGTACTGCCCACGATATTATTATTTTTGTAATATACTTGAATTTAAGGGTATTTACATCTTCATTGTATGATTTTTCTTTCCTGGGGTGTATGTTTCGAAAGTTACAAAATCGGTAAGGGAACCTTTCACCCTCCTCTTTTTAAGACTTATTTTTGTTATGTCTTTTAATTTACATATTCTTGTGTTGGGAAATATTCTTCTATATACTTATTATTGTAAATTTTATTTCCATGTGATTATATACCCTTTTTTCTCTCATCAAATCATTTTTTTATTTTTAAAGTGACACCGTGTGGAATTAGAATTTTTGTAAGGGAACTTCTTAGCCCAATTTTAATTCTTTGGGTTAAACTTATACTTGTTGATTATGTATTTGTGTAAATATAAGTGAATGAAATCTGATAGTTTTAATCATAATATCCAATTATATTAGGTCTATTTATATTTTTCACACATAATTAAGTAATTTATTTATCCTTAATCTAAAGATACCATCTTTATAAGGGATTTCGTCTGAATTTACATTCCATTGAGACTTCATTGCTGTTATGTGACAATTAACTTTTTTATGGTATATATACTATCCTTTGGAATATTATATCATGAATACCTTTATTCTCATGATATTTTAACTTTTTTATTAAATTTTATTCCTCAATTATTTGTATTCAAGCATCTCTCATTTGGTTAGAAACTCCTTAACTAAAATATCATTTTAATGATATAATCTTATAAATCCTTATTATTAATGTCTATGTTTTCAAAATGGTATTAAGGATTTATTTATATGGACATTACTGTTTTAAAATGTTAACTCCTCTAAAATATTCAATTTGGTAAGGGAAACTTTGGTTCAAAAATCTCTTTATTAAATGTTTTAAATGGTTTTGAAAGTGGTTTGATAAAGCATTGATTTTCTCAATATATTGAAATGATATATTGTGATTTCAATGTGGAAATGTAATCTTTAATTTATACTTTCTTTCTGTGTTGTTAATAAGTTATGGTTATTGGGATTTGATTATGTATATGGGTGGTTCCGTGATAATCCTTAGGTGGTTGAGCCCGAGATAGCTCTCCAATTCATTGGGAAATGTTACGGTGGTAAATGTTAATGTTTCTCCTAAGAGATTTAGGAAATATAATGTGATGGGTATTCCAAATGTGACACCTTATGTAGCTGTGATATCTATAATGCATGTATATTATGAATTCCATAAGTTAACATTATGATTTATGATTTCTTTGTGTTATTCATAAATCTTATGATTTTGTTAGGTATGTTATGATTGAAAAGTATTGTTTTCATTGATTTGTATTTATTGATCGGATAATGTTTTCCTTCATTATTTTATAACTCTTACTCAGCTTTTTATGACCATCCCATGTTTTTGAAATGTTTTCCACATGAATTAAAGATTAATAGAGTCAAAGAGTGGATCAGGGAAAAGTCATTCTCTCTAAAACATGGAACTAGACATGTATCTTTTTAGGAGTTTTTATTTTATGAGAAATGGATACTGGGTAGTAGTTTCTATATGTAATATTCAATTTGGTATGATATAGTTATGGCCTAATTCTCTAAAACACTAAATCTTAAAAGATCTTCAATGTAACTTTTTAACATAATTCAAGATTATGTAATGTTTAAGGCTGGTTTCTTATAATTGGTGCCTCGGATATCACTCTGCCATGACCCCCCAAGAGTAATCCCCCTGGGACTAAAATTAGAGTACTAAGACTGTGGATGGATTTTTCCCACCTCGAGTGGGCCCCAAGTATCACATAAAAGTGTGATTATAATTTATTAATGAAACATCAAGGGCTCATTTCTACTTATTCCACACTGGTTTTTCTCTCTTCCCATAAATCATATGCCATGATCCATCTATATCCAGAATAAGCCAACTCATATACACATAGACTATGTGACACAACATGCACCTCGTGCATTACATCATATCATCTCATATCTCTATGTAGTATCCAAGCAGTGTCTGGGATCCCCCACAGCTCGTATAGGGTATATTGAACAACATGTATTACACATCAAGCCATCATAGACCATACAACGAGTAAGGTACCTCAATCCATCACAACCATTACACATCATACCAATAAAAACCATTTGTATACGATATCCAGATATATATATGTATGAAATAATCATAAACCATCATAATCCTTTACACACATATATCAATAAACTAGTCATCGTGCATACTACCACATGAACGACCATGTGAAGAGAATAGGGCTAAAGGGGGAAATCATTCATCCAACCTCCCATTGAGATGTTGGGGAAAACACCCTCCTAGATTCAATAGGGTCCTATTCTCCCAAACAAACATTGGTGGGGTAGCCTATGAAATCATAAAAAGTGGATGATATAATATAACTCACAACCAAACTATTGGTATAACATAGTATCAGATTCAATTATAGCTAACATCACTTGAAAACCCAGCTTCCACTTCCAAGACAAGATATCCTATAAGACCACAATAATATTGAATATATTCATTAATTACTTATTTCTATTTAAAATTTCACTTTATGTTAATTAATTCATTGTCCATAATTCTTACCATCATTATTACACATTAAACATTATCATCCATCCAATCTATATATATTCACTCTAGGAATAATCCAAACTCTGTCCATAATTTATCAATAATAACATCTCAATTTCATTCCAACAAGAACTAGTCCCTTGGGTAAAACATTTATTATTAATTATTAATTTCATTCTATAATTTAGATAATCATGGATTCCATCCTAATCTACCATTAAAAAAATTCTATCAATCCCGACCATCTTCCTCAGTTAGTTGGGAATGGAATATATATAAATAAGCAACATGGAAATTTACAATTAAATAGATTCATATAAACTAGGTATCCAGCTTTATCACATCAATGGGAAAGCCCACATTAAACCTATTACACCATCTGTAGTTCCAACCCCGACACACTCATGCATATCTTGATGCATCTCTCCATCACTAAAGTCAACTTCTATGGCATCATTTGGTCCTTCCCCACTCATATCATATCATCCATCCAAGGCTCATCCATCCTAGAATAAACTATCTCATGATCAAAAGAAATAACATGGTGAAGCTCATATCAAGAGTATATAAAAAATAAATAAAAAATATATGAAATAACACATATTATTTCCTAAAACAATTCATTCATCCTTTACATTCAAATGGTATTACTCAGCCCCAAATACAAAGCATTCATCCTTTATAAAAATATGAAATCATGTATCCAAAGTTTTCTTTAAAAAACAATCAGTTCTTCTTCAATCTTGAATTAACTAATTAAATATTCTTAAGTTCTAAATATGATTAATATAAGGAATCAATATATAACATATTGTCAAAAGCTTAACATGATATTATAATCATTTTTGTATCCAAAACCAAGATAAATGAAATTATCATTTAATATACCTTTTAATTAGATCATTATCAATAAGAATTATCAAGATTCAAATTTTTTTCCAATCCATTATAACTTGGAAGATTAGATTCAATTAAAAATTTCCATTGCATAAACTTGATTAAAACAAAATTACAAGAAACAAAGGATTCCTTTAATATACCTATTAAGTAATTCTTAAACTAATTAATAAATTTATACAAACTTTATGTTTTTTACTATTTTCAATTAAGAACAACATGATAAACTAATCATAACAACATGATACAAATAAATTATAGATAACAAAAAATCTAGAAAAACAAGAGTCAAGTTAATATCATGGTATCAAACATAGATATGTGATCATTATAATCATTTACTTTATTAATCCAATTGAATAAAGATTAGATAATTCCATTTTCATTTAATGGGATGAACCATGAAAACATTATGAATTTAAAATGAATATATAGAAGAATAAATAAATTCCCAATATTGAAAGACTTAACATTCTTTTCTTGAGAATAGACCAATGTTGCAGATGTCTGATCTTCTATCCCATGAGAAACTGTTATATTTCAAAGAAATCATTCAAAAAACACACTAAAACAAAATAATTTCCATTAGAATAGACGAGATCAACCCCTGATTCATGGAAGGTTAAAACGAGAGGAAACGAGACTAAACAAGGAGAATCTCCTTGATTATGGGGATAAAGCTTACATCAGATCACCATAGAACGAACATGGTAAGATGTGGATCAATACATATCATAAGGGGATTCAAATACATTGTTAAACCACTATATTTCACCTTGTTTTTGGGTAGAATGAGTTGAAATAATTGGTTTTGGTGGTCTAAAGTAATATATAGACCTTGTGAAAAAACTAAATACCAAGGCGTAGCCCCTTGGACAATGGACCAACACATTATGATATGGGTATTTTATAATTTGGCCTAATAGACCACACTATAACCACCGTCATTCATAAAAGATTCCAATAATGTAAGAGAGATCATAATCATTTGGTTTTGGGGTTTAATGTGCATCTATAAGAACCACAATATCAGAACACCTCTACATAGAATGAAATGATAATACAACCTCAACTCATGACACAATAACCCCATGATTTAGAAGTATTTTCAAAATGACACCCAAAATCATTTATTCACAAACTGGGTGCACTATACCACATACACTTTCCTTGTAGTGAACACACACATCTACATTAGATCCGTGCAATTTTTGGCAGTTCTTTCCCCATTTCCACCCAAACAACCACAAAACCCCATGGAAGTCACACCAAGTGTCTCCAACATCCAAGAATCAAAAAGGAAAGGGCTACTAGAATCTAGGTCCCCATAGAAGTTTCTATAATTACTAGTAAAATTGTAGTATTATGTTGGGTGTTGAATCCACTTATGAATTTGACATAAAACAGTGAGCGGGAAGCTTACACATGGGTTTATGGGATGGATATCTTTATTGTTAAACTGGATTGGAAAGTGTTTTTTGGGATAATGATTAGATAGAATGACTTTGGAGAATGAAATAATAGATTGAGTGATATTTTCCATTTATGATGTGTAATAGTATCAAAACATTGAGTGATGTGGTTTGTTCAATTTTTAGGGATTCTCTTCAGGAATGATACATTTGGTCATGTTTTTTTTAGATGTTTCCCTTGTTTGTGTATGTTGACCCTTTTGATTTTTTATGTTTGTTGTCATTAACCAACTTGGTTCAAACCTGAACTAGTGCCTCGATCTGATCTGTTGCAAGGCCCAAGAGGCATTCTTATCCTCTTGGGCTGGCGACAAGAACGAAGGGAATCAAAAGAGTAAATATAGGGAATGATTTATCCTAATAAAAAAATTAAATAAAACTAAATAGCAAAATATGCAAGGCAATTCAACATATATATAAAACCGAACTAGAAATATTTTATACACAATAAAAAATATGATCCAATAGCTATAAAAATAAACCAAAATTAACTAGATGAACATAATGAGATAAAACATGCATGGTGGGGTTAGGACAATGAATGAGTCCTCCTCTTTCTTAGGTTCCTCGTGAACAACATCTTCTATATTCTCCAGTGGTTGGTGAAGGTATGATACATCTAGGGAAAAATCAAAGGGAATGTCATAGTTTAATTCTATTTGAAAAAATTAAAGCATGAATAATCGATATCAAATTATTCCCTTTCAAAGTAAGTAGATTGTGTCTCATTTTCCTCTAGAAAAACCGCTTTGATCTTCTCTTGTACTCCCTCCATTAAATGTTCAACAGGTTTGGGGAGCTCTAGATGTTCCTCCATGGATGACTCTTCTTTTTCATCATCTTCCTCCAAGGAAATACATGTGTTGTCTGAATCATAAAAATTAAAAGAAGTGGAGGTGATACTCAATTTAGTTTCAAAAAAATCAAAAGATAGTGATTTTATGAAAACATTAACTCCCTGAGCTTTTTTGGATTCAATTTCTTCTTAAGTGAGAGGTGGCTCTTCGAGTTGAATTTCCCTTGATTGGGGTAGGTAGTCAGACTCCTCTATCTTCTCTTCAAATTCCACTTCATGGTTGGTTTCCTCCATCAATGTTGCTGAATCTTCTACATCATGAGGCTTAGTTGGATCAAGAAGGTCATCACCCTCATTCCAGAAGTTATCCAGATCTTTTTGATCTCCCATATGTATTTCAATAGCTAAATCTTCTTCATCAATATCCTCTAAAATTGATTGAGTTGGGCTCAATGGATCTTCTTTTAATTTCCTGAAGGCCTACATGGGTTCTTCAACTTGAAGGATGTTTGGGGATACTTCTTCCATAAATTTCTCTGGTTCTGGTTCTTGTTCAGGCTCCATTTGTTGATCCTAGGATTCATGTACTTGTTCCACAATCCACTTTATTGACCTCTCTAGGTTTTGAACTGTTTGAATAATTTAGTCAAATTGGGATTCAATATCCTTGTGATCTTCTTCTTCTTGGTGTTTCACTTTGTTCATTTCTTGATTATATTTTGGAAAATACTCTGGAAGTTCAATTAATTCTCTTTCCAAACCCTCTAACACTGGGTATTCAAGGTTCTGTTTATGGTTTTCAATGAGATCCTTTAATTCATCCTCTATTACAATTTGGATTCGAGCTCCCCGAATTTGTTTATCCAAGAATGATACTTTATACTCTATAGACCAAGGTGATGCAATAATTGGTTGTCGCACTTGTGGTTAATTGTTCAATGAATTAAAAAACTAATCATTTGAAAACAACATGGTAAAAGATTGTTTTAAAAAAAATTAAATTTGAAAAAGTGAAATATTTACAAATAAATTGTGTCACTACCTCCCCAGAAATGGTGCCAAGTTTGACACACGCCTGTCATAGGGAATGAAAAAACAATTATTTCCTAAGATAAAATGTAGTAAACCGGTTGACCTAGGATGTCTCCCGAAGAGGACTTCACAAAAAACGATTTGTCACTTTAAAACGAGGGTAAAACAAATGTTGTGTTTTTGAAATGAAATTTGAAATTAAAATTATTGAAAAACTATGATATTAAAAAGGGTGATTAGGTCGGAGTCGGTTTCCTAATTTTAATGCTATCCTTGATCAATTTAATTCAAACCTCTTCTTCTTTTTTGATTAAAGTGAGTTTCCACAATCGGTTCCTCTCACGTCCTTGGTGAAATTATTATTGTGAGAGAAAACCTTACCAAGATCTTGGTTTGGTCAACTCTCCTTCCATGTGTAAAATATTTGTATTGAATATACTTAATTGAAATAGTTAATACCTGATCGAGTTTTTTTATCCCAAACAATCAGGAACATTCACTACACCTTTTACACGTACTGACAATCGCCGAGTACTTCACCACTAATTACTGGTTTATTCCATCGTATATAAACAAGAAATTAGTGGAGGGAGATATTGATTATTTTACCAAGGCGAAAATCAATAACGGAATTAATATTCAATAACGATTGAACATGATAATAAAATATTCTATAAGAAATTGAAAAAAACATTGAAGAAGAATGAAATTTATTCAATTGCGTCCAAGAACTCAAGCATTACAATGTAGAAAACCAATCCTTCAACAATCACTCCAAATGTTTACCCCACCATGGAAAGGGTAATAGAGTTTAATGGAGAAGAAGAAGGCATTACAAAACTATGAAAAAGTAAATAAACAAAAGAGAAATCTGAAAAGTTATCCTTCTTGGTGTCCCAGAAGGAATGCGGTGGAGAATGGGATGATTTTAGAGGGTGGAGCTCTCCTCCTTTTATAGCCAGAATGTTTCCTCTGAATTTTGACGCATTGTAGATCCATTAAATGACCTCTTCACGCCTTGATCCCTTCTTTAATGTTGTTCATAATTCCCTTTTCCGTGTCCCCTCAAAATATCAGTGGATTTGGACTTGTATTCCGATAGTTATGACCGTTTTACTATGAGCATTTATTCTGTCCAGTCAGACTCTCCAAAACGAACTCCTCCAGATTAGGGTGATTTAATGACCCCATAAACGGCCAATTCACTCGGTTATTTCTTCATAAAAGATACTCCAAAACCCATTTATCTTCCAACCACATAATTTCACAATATTTAGGCCCACCATTGATGATTTATGGATCCCACACCAAAACTAGGCAGAACTACAAATAGTTTTCTTTCGCCCACTTGTGAGCTTCATTTGAGCTTCAATATGGCCGATTCAGCTTTTAGTCCTAAAATAGTAAGTGAAGCCCTGGATGTTTAGAATCCGGAAAAGAGATAAGTTTTCAATTTGGATCTGTGTAGATAATGTTATGGCCAAACTACAAGAATAAATTTAAAATTGTTAAAAATCCAAAATGGCCAATTTTTACTATTCAGCTCAAAATAACACCATTATCATAAAAATGAAACAATTCATATTATAGAAATACTTTTGTGGGTTTAAAACAATGATATTCAATATAAATTAATTGAAAATATTTTCTCTATAAACATTATTTTTAAATAAAAAACCTTTTGGTAACCAACTCAAGGAACCCCAAATCATCATTCCAAATACTCTAAATTTATTTACATTTCCGAAATATCATTTAAATTTTACAAAGCACTCACAAATGCTCAAAAGACATTTCATCGAACACATGGGGTGAAATTAAAACCTAAACAATTCAATTTATAATCAAACAAGGAATAAATCATCAATTTAAAAACCAAATAAATATTTCAGTGGTCAAATATCACTAATTAATATTCATGTACGGTGTGAAAAGCATGATAAAAAATTAATCTTAAATTAAAATGGGAAAGCCCATGGAAAAACTACCTCGGATCCATGGTGTGATGACAACACAATCCCAGAATCACTCCTCGCAAGTTCTAACACATTAAATCATTCTATTGAAACCATATATGAGAAAAGGTCCTAACAAAAACGAAAATAAAAACTAGAATAAGATAAATAAAGAGGTAGGAGGGTATACTGGTGGGGGGAAAACTTTCCAGAAACGGGCGGCACACCGGCTGGTGGTGGTGCGATGGAAGGAGGTCATATCAGCAGGGTGCGCGCTGGAAGGGTCGACATTAGTAGTGTGCGCACTAGAAGGGTAAGGCACCAACCAAAAAAGGTTTGCGCCTGAGAATAAGTGAGGTTTACTAGACATACCAATTGGGAGAAGTGGAGCTGGCTAGTTTTGTGCCAACAGGGAGAGGCAAATCTAGCTGGTTGAGCACTAGAATAATGAGTAAATGGAATGGTGAAGAGTTTTATGGAGATGGTGTGTGTGAAGGGGGTATCACACCACACAATAGAGGGGAATATGGGTGTATGGTGGTAGAGAAGGGGGAGAGAGAGGTAGAGGAAACCCTTAAAAATAAATGAAGTAAAAGTAACTATAAAAAAATATAATTGAAATTTTAAAAACATAATTGTTATAAATTTCAATATAAAAAATAATTAAATTAATAATAATAATAATGACTTTAAAATTCATAATAATAAGAAAAAAAATCTAATAATAAGAATATTATTATTATTATTCGCATCATTAATAATATTACAATTATAATAAGAAAGTTCTTGTTTCTTTTCTTTAATTTTCCCCCATTTATCATCTTATTTTATTTATTTCATTCATTCAAATATTGGGCATATGTGTGATCCATTCATGGCTCATCTGACTGTGCATGCAACATACGGTAGCTTCTGTCCACTCTTGAAGCCATCGCACATGTACCTGGTCTAACCGCACGGTCTCTACTAAGCATGTGGTGTTGATGCACCGGACTAAACCCTACCAAAAAATCATAATAATAATAATAATAATAACCATCATCATCATCATGATATAATAATATAATTTCTATAGTACTATTCTTAATACTAATAATAGTAATAATAATAAGATTATATTAGTAATATTATTAATACTATTATTATTACAATAAAACTTCTAATACTATTTTTAATTTTCCATATTTTATTTTTATGTCACATTTATTGCCATTTTACTATTAACTTAATTTTTTTTATTTTTTGAAGACGGCCAAGCCACACAATGGCCTAAAAAAATACGAATGGTTTTCAAACCGTGCTATACCTATGTTCTAGATGTCGTCAAACCCAAAACATGATTTTTTTCATCAAAACCCATAAACATTAAACCGAGACTCAACCTGAACCCTGAAAAAATTACCCAAATATAATATAATAATGAAATAATGTAATTACAAGGGTCAGAGTGTGACAATTATCTCCACCATAACTCCTTCTACCCCCAACAAGCCACAACACTTTCCAGCCGATTCATCAATGCCTAAGGATTCCACATCAACATGATCTGACCTCCAATCCAAGGACATTTCAAAGACCTCTAATAGAACTCAACCACATTTCCCAAAATAAAAGCATGACTCACAATCACTTCCCATGAATAATGAAAAAGCCTAAAACCCCCACATCTGAAACCAGACCATAGGGCCATCTCCTAAGAAAACCCACACTCACTGAAGCTGAAAATGAAACTATAAAATCAATGGATTTTAATGAATGCCCATTAACCGTACCAGCTGAACCCAAACCCAATGTAGATCACCAGTATAGGGGAGTTCGGAATGGAATCCACACCATTAGAATTCAACCAACACCAGATACATCTTAAGATACAACTCAATGTAACCTCTGGTGGGTCTACCCACCCTTAAGAACAGACTAGTAATGACCAAACGTAAATTTAACACAAACCACAAATGAGCCTCTCCCACAAGGGACAAAAACCCTCACCACATAAGCCGGGAGGGAAGAGCCTTATTTAATAGTCCACTAAACAAAAACCCGCAGCCGCCCAACAATTTTTACCTAACGAAAGATGAAAACCCAGACGACACCCAGTCCATATGGGTGGTCCATGAGCTTGATAGGAACTAATTAATTATATTGGTGGAGGCACAAGAATAGTCCATCATTCCACACTCCCAGGATTCTTAACTACACGCCAGCATCACTTTGGGACCTATGACTACACATCTGATGGATGTAGAATCTACTGCCTCGTGATCTGGAGTTGTTAATCCATAACAGGGACATAAATCACATAATTAGATAAAAAATAGAAGGTCGATAATTATAGAAATGAAACCACACATTCATTGAAAGAAAGAATTCGTAATGAGACTCAAAACATCCACCACATTCCAAAACCAAAACACCATCATAAAAACAACCACGAAACAATATACCCTACACTAAAAGCAAACTCAGATGAATGAAACTTCAAACAACATTCCAACAACACATCACTTCTATGGATTTCCTCAACGAATATTTGTAGAACTTCCCCAATAGAATCACCACAAGTGACCCAAGCGTCCATAGACATGGTAGGGCACGATTCCTTTTTGTAGATTTTCATGATACACTGATGAAATTCGAGGATCCATTGATCTGAGGAGGTTGATGCAATATTCTGAGTCCTTTTTTTTATTCCAGGAAATACTTCATCAACTTTCAACAGCCTCCACATATTCTTAGCAGAACCTTCCCCACTAATCATAGGGATTGAAGGGTTGAGAACTACCTCGTGCACTCTCATCAACATGGGTTTATCATGAAAATCATGCAACAACACATCAGGAAAAAAAATTATATTGAGTTATGATACCTTTGAATGTAGGTCAGGATGAATCCCATCCTCAAAATTTCAAACATTATATGAATCATTTTCAACATACCCTAAATCATGAGGGACAAGTTCTACAAAGCATTATAAATACTCCAACACTAGCCCATCACCCTACTGGAAGCAACCCATCTCCATACCTATAATAGTCTAAACAATAAAAACATTGACATTACATTAAATTGAATATTATTCATTAGAAAATATAGAAAAACCATGATAGGACCCTATAGGTATATTGTCATTAGAAACTGGGAAACACAAACAACTGGTTCATAATACATATTCCTTATGTCCCACATATTTCTTCATAACTAGACCCTTTTTTTGACATATCTTACTTAATACCCTTAATTATGACCTGGGTAAAAGAAACATATAAAAAGGTGAGATCAGATGATCAATAAGGGTAAACAATGGAAATATCAATCATATCATAATAATTAAAACATAAGAACATGAAATTTGAAAATCTTATCCTGCATATGAAATATTATGATAACATGCCATGGGATAAATAATAAAATTTCAACATAATTAATGAATGTAATCCCAAAATTCATAAAATAAGAAATGAAATATTGTTTTATACAGATAAACATAGAAAATAATTTCATATTAGTCAAGGATCATTTCCAAGGAAATCATACCACACAAATTCCACTACCAAATCGAGTTCACTCCTCATTTCATCCAAATATTAGTGTACTTGATTTACTTATAATTCAATATATGTCTATCTCATGAGATATAAATCTTTACTCAATTCATTATATGGAGATATAGGTACCATCCATCTCATAATAAAATCATTCTTACATGTGCCACAAAAATAGAAATCATTCATCATAGAATAACCCAATGAATAAAAAGGGTTTCATAAATACCATTTCATCACAATCAATATAAAACAAATGGATTTTATAAATATAATTCCATAATAAACACAATAAATTCATAGTAATAATTGTTTTAGAAACATAACCATATTTAAATAATCTCATCTTATATGGAAAGTAATTTTGATAAAACACTTGAGATTAATTCTGATGGAAAATATCTTATCTTCTTCTAAAACATTTTCTTTTCTTAAAACATTGTGAAATTTAAAAATAAAATAATTTATTTCAAAGTAACCTCAAAATCTAGTAATGTAAGATTCATGGAAATAAGTAATTTTTAAATCATAATAATCCATTCGTACCATATAAGTTAAAATAGAACAATATTCATGTACATTTTTCAAAATTTCAAAAATTACCTTGTACCAAAAACTAAAAAAGATTCCTTTCATAATGTTTAATAAAATTTCCCCGATGGGTAAAAATTGACATCAATAAATTGTATAAGGTTCGAAATAATATTTTCCAATAAATATTTGGGAATCATGGAAATGGATGATAAATATACCCCCATTAAATACTTTTGTATAAACAATCTCAGATAATAATCAGATTAAAAAATTATATATTACCTTTGGTATGATATCCTTTGTATGTATTCTAACCCCATGTATAATGATTTAGATAATTTCATTGAATTATTCCATAATCATATTAATTTTTATTATAGCATATATGATCATATTATCATTTGTTTGATTGTAACATTATTACATGTCCATCATGTATTAACTTCTTCTTTTTCTTACGCATGTTGTGTTGGATAGGTTCTCGTTCCTCTTCTTAGTTTATATTTATACAATTTACATAAGAATATTAGTATAATATATGTCATATAAATTCATTCAATTCATTTATATAATCATGGTTTAATGAAAATCATGTTGAATAAATCGCATCACATCATGGAGATGGTAAGTTGTACTTACGTACGAGCGACGATATCATTACCATAACTGTTATATGGTATTGAAGTGGATGTTGTATGATATTTCTGTACCAATATAATTTTATAATAATCATATATAGATATTAATTCCATTATTATACCAATCCATGTAATGTGGTGGTGAAAGTATGGATTACACCACGGTGTGGAGATGGGAATCCGTACATACGCACACGTGGTGATTTCATTTTTCATAGGATGGATAGAAGAAGGAATATGGTTGTTTCATAATAATAATAACATATCCGTATATTTTTTATAATAGGTTTATTGCTTTACAATAAAACAACTCATTAAGAGGAATTAGAAGAAGAAATATGTCTTGAAAAATCCGTAGAGGAGATTACCTCTTCTACGACGTGCTTCCTCTAACTCTCCTCTTAATTCAGTAAAGTTGGTTTTTCAAGAAAAAAAAGATCCTCTAGAATGTAAATTGGTAATTTTAAAAGGGAAATGGGTTTTGTATGTCTTGGATTGAAATATCTAAGTTATGTTAGGAGGTGAGGTAGGATGTTCCCTTTTATAATTTAGGTGAGGGGCACTTTTGGAGACCTCACATATATTAATTTATAATAAAATAAAAACGCATCCAAAAACCTTAAAAGTGTCCCAATATAAAATATTAGATGATATAGGTTTTTAATTTCATCCACCAATAAATTTTAGACAATTTTTTATTTCAATTTAAACATTATCATTTTAATTAACACTTATTATATTTAACTTTATTTAAGAGAACAAATATTTCAATATTAAAAGGGTGACATATTTAATAATTTGATATAATTTAGAACCTAAGTAAGTAACTTATAACATTTTAGACCATTTATTAATTATTATATATTAACTTAAAATGTTTTATGATTTTTATGAAATGTAATAAAAAAATATTTTGATAAAAACAATGGTCTAAATTTCGATACTATTTAATTCATTGATTTTTAAAAATATTAAAATAAAAAAAGATAACCTAGAACCAACTATTATATTATATCTATAAGAGGTAAATGTAACCTATTTAATTCATTTTACATATTAATTACCACAAAATATATTCATTTTATTATTTTTAATAACAATTTTTCGATATTTCTCTTAATAAATTAATTTCTACAATAGTATTCTGTAATTATTCAATATATTTATTTTTTGAATAAAAATTAAAAATAAAATATTATGATGAATATAAATCTAATATATTTCATTATAATACTTTTAAAAAATTTATATTTTGTAAAATGAAACATTTAAAATGTTATAATTATAAAATTATGAATGCGAAAAGTTTAACATCACTTTAAATAAAATAATATAAGTGTCACAATATCCCATACAAGGAACTAAATGGTCATTAAATTCACCCTTGGATAGTTATTTGTGTGATATACTTGACCAATAATATTTTTTCACATGTTTGGGAATTTATTGAATATTATAAATTTAGGAAAATAAATTTATTGATTTCTCAAAAATTAATTAATTTTCACATCATCAAAGTATTTCTCTTTAACGTAATTATTTATTTCTAATAAATGAAATATAAATTAACATGATAATTAAAAAATTATTTTTTAAATGATTATTTATAATCGAAATTATCTTTATTATAATAATATATTAAATATTATTTAGTTATTAAAATTTGTGTGAGATATAATTAACCTTCCATTAAAATAAAAAAAATTAAATGTCATAATCCCATATAAATAGCTTTCAAGGGATACCATTTCATCCCAAGGATGACTTAGGGAAAAAAACACTCATCCTATGATATTAATAGAAGTTTTAGGGTGATTTTATAATAGTATTCTTTCCCTTAATTACCCGGTTAACTATTTTACCATATTAATAAAAATTACCAATGTAACTATTCATAATGCCTAAAAATAAAATAAATATATTTACATAATTTTTACCTTTATATTCCAAATATAGAGTCCATTTTTCATAATTCAAAACATTTAATTCATAGTTATTAATTTAAAATTATTCTTGTTTTCAGAATGATAGAATGAGTTTTAAAAGAGAAAACATTGGAAAAGAATAAAATATTTTTACATTTGAATTCAATTAAAAATTAATGATAATGAAATACATTTTATTTAATGATAAAAATATATTATATTTATACTTCAAAACAATTAAATATTATAATTTAACCACATTAATTATTTTTATGAAAAAATTGTTTTCCAATTAAAATTTATTGTATTTTTACTAGTCATCAAAAAATGAATGTTATCAGAAAAATATCATAAATTCATCCAAAGTAAATTTTTATATCCCACATACAAACATAATATTTATTTAATCGTATAAAAGTCATTAATGTTTCCGAATATTAATTTAAAAGTGTTTCTCCATTAAAAGATGGAAAATTCCCTTTTGGAGAAATGTATCTTTTTATACATCAAATATGGTTTATTCATATCCTATGAAGAAAATATTCATTGGATGAATATCAAAAATACATTATTATTGATATGAAATATATATTTCATTAATTTAATTTCCGAATATTTATTCACATTAAAAATATAAATATATATATTTGTTATGTTTTTTATACATTTTCATAGTTTAGTTATATTTATTCCCGTTAACCTAACAGATAGGTTATAATGGTCATTTTGATTTAAGGTAATCTCATGGTTCATTTAAACCCATTCTTGCATGAAATTCAAGATATTAAAGAATTAAAATTATTTAGTGTAAATATTTCATAAAAACATCCGGGTGTTACATTCTACCCCCCTTAAACTATATTTTCCCACAAAATTTGTAACATGGATTCAAATAGATTAGGATACCTCTTCCTCATCACTTCCTCAAGTTCTTACATACCTTCATCAAATTGTTGGCTCTACCAATAAACATTAACCAAGCGATTGGTCTTATTTAGAAGAACCTTTTCACTACTATTCAGAATCCATACTGGTTGTTCATTAATAGAATGATATTTCTCTAGGACTTCTATGATTAGTACATTTGAAGGATCATGTATGTACTTTCTCGTGAGAGATACATAGAACACATCATTCAATTGAGAGAGATTTAGTGGCCACACCAACTGATATGCAAACTTCCCAACATGATCCAAAATTTTAAAAGGATAGATATAGTTAAGGCACAACTTTCCCTTATTTCCAAATCCGATTACTCTATTTTTGGTAGATATTAGTAGAGACACCTTATCACCCACTTCAAACTCTAGATCTTTTCATCGGTTGTAAGTATAAATTTCTTTCATCTCTAAGCTGATATTATGTGTTGTTGAATAGATCTATCTGTTCATAGCATTTCATTAACAAGATCAGGTCCTAATACCTTTCTTTCCCCAACATCATCCCATGAAGTCCAAGTGTTACACTTCCTTCGATAGAGGGATAATAAAGATCAATATGAATACTAGATTAAACGATATTTTTGATAGAAAATTCAACCAAAGATAGGTTTTGATCCCAACCACCATTGAAATGCTTCGAGAAACCCCTCAAAATTTATTCTGGAGTTAGAATTGTCCTCTCAGACTAACTGTATATCGATGGACGATAAGCAGTTTTGAAACTAAACTCTGTATCCAGGTCCTATTGAAGAATTCTAGAAAACATATAAGTAAACCTCGGATCCCGATAAGATATAATGGAAAGTGTTACTCTTTGCAATCTTACCAATTACTTTACATATATCACGCCCAACTGATCAATAGATAAATACTCACAAATATAAATGAAGTGTCATGTCTTCATAAGGTGATCAACTATAACCAATATAGAATTATAGATTTAGATGTTTTCGGATGTATGATGACAAAGTCCATATAGTAACATTTCATTATACTTCTATCTCTCAACCACAAGTCGTTAAAAACTAGAACCAAGAGACAGATTCAATAAAATCTCTTTTTATACCATCCCACCAAAAATAATATTCTAGTTCCTTGTACATCATTGTGGATCCACGATGAGTAGAGAATGAAGAACTTTGAGCCCCATCTAACAGTTACGTCTTCAATACCAGTATGGGATGAATATAGAAATTGTTCTTGCACATTACTATTCTGTCACAATCAAGGTTGAATTTATGGACATTTTTCACATTATTATGTAGATCTATATCTTTCTTAAGTTCATACTTAATCATCACTTGTGTTGGTCAGTGTAGAGTACTCAAGAGGGGGCTGAATTGAGTATCTATTAAAATTTCTATTTACAATGTTTTCTCAAAAGTTTCCACAATAAAAATTAATACAACCCAGTTATTCAAATTAATACAGCTATAAAATTTTGACTGTTTGAATAACTTATTAGAAGATTGATTAATTCTCTGTGATCTTAATATAAGTTATTAATACTACTTTTGAAGCTATTCTAATAATGAAAAGAAATTATAACTTCTTTCCAAGATTAACTATAAATGAAAATTTAGTGATTTTAGAATTATATAGTAAAACAAAGAAAACTAAATCAAATATCACAGTGGATATAAAACAAGTGGTTCAATATCAAGACGAGACCTAATCCACTCCACTTGGTGATCACCTGAAACCAAGAAGTTTATATTAATAAACTTGATCCACACCATGGATTGGGGTACAATACAATACACATGACTTTCCAAGTAAAATGACCTCTTCCAAATTTCTTCGTGGGTATAAATTAAGAGGTCACACAGAGACCTCTTCCACACTTATATATGGGTGTAAACTAGTGCAAAAGGATATGAGAGGAGGATATCTTGTATCCCTTAGTTTAATGCTGGAGACGGTGTGGGTTTTAATACATACACACACATAGACACTGTTTGAAATCTAAAAATAGTACATGATAGAAAAAAATTTATGAGATAAGGTTAGAAGTGCTATGAGTGTTAGTCTATGAAACTTTGGACTTCTATGATGAAGTAGATGCAAGAATCAAATCCTCTTATGAAAACAGATTATCACAAGTTTGGTGTTATCTTTTCCTGTTAGATCTAGATCGTCTTCTTCATGGAGTCTATATTTTAGTCATGTTCTCAACTCTGATCACTGGTATCCCATCTTTTGGATTTGTAATTTCTTCGCTTGTTCTTCGAATCTATCGTGTTTCATGTGTCAGTTCTTTTCTTCATGAATGCTTGTGCTTCTTTTCACTCTCTCATTCGCATTTGTGTTTGGGCCTCTCTTTTTCTTTTATTCTTAGGGAACATGTGGTGAAGACGACATGATGCCTATATTATGGACCTTGTAATTCATACATTGAGGTGTCATGTCTATAAAAAAACATTAATTATGATAGTGCAATTAAAATAATCAAATATAACTGTTAGAAATTAAATTTAATAATGAAAAAATAGATTTACAAATGGTGTCACAATCTATCTAGGAACGGTGTCACTTGGTAGTGGTATCTCTATGAAATAATGTCTCCTTCTTTTCCTTTGAGAGTTGAGATGGTCATGATGGAATAGTTGTATAGAGATCAGGAACTGGTAGCACCGATGCGGTGTTAGGATCACGGAGTCTGGTCCCAGTTTCTAGTCACAGTGTCTGGATCACAGTGTCTAGTCACGGTGTCTCATTCACGGTGTTTGGTTCAAGGTGTTTGGTTCACTATGTCGGGGTCATGGTGTCTAGGTCACAGTGTTTGGGCCCTTTTCCAGAAAACAAGAACTGGTGGCAGACTCACTGTTTCATCAGACATAGCCAAATATTTGTATCCAGACTTAAGTAGTAATATTCATAGAATTAATTAGACCTCATCGTTCATAAAATAGATTAATTATAAAACAAATTAAATGTGTTTTACACAAATCATACATGATTTTAGTAACTAAGACCATGGGTAGGTTTACTTAAAGCATAAAGAAACTAACCATCTATACACATGATTTGATACATATTAAACATGATTTTTAGTATATATAGGATTTGTTCGATATATAAGATTTGGGATCGTTAAAACAAGATAAGGATTTTTGATCATTAAAACAAGATTCAGACCAGAGGATGCCAACAATTTTGGAATTTTTGATGATCAAACATCATGTTACTGAGATATATATTCTTAGTGAATGTGTCTCTTTATTAGTGTGCATTTAGAGTAAATATTTCTCCCCATTTTGGGATTATCAAGAAGAGTAAAGAAGTAAAGAAGAATACAGATAAGAAAAATTCACAATGCATTAGAGAAAAATGTTTCATTAAAACAGTAGGCAACAAAAATTTAATAATATCCATATCAAAACATAGTAGTGACTTTTCTTCAGCACTGGGTGTCTTCTCTTTTCCCTTGGGAGACGCATCAGAAGGGTCCAAGGTAGGTGCAGTGGAAGACCGAGGCAATTTTTGGTCAAGGATAACATGAATGATCTAACTCAGAGCCTGAGAGACAGACATAGAGGTAGAATCAAGGGTTGTGTATGAGATGGTAGGAAAACGAGGTCATAATGGTTCATCTATAGGAGCCACAATAACGGTGCACTTCACATGAAGAAAAGGCCACAAAAGTTTGATGAAGTCAGTAATAATATCACCACTATATTGCATCACATTCTCAAAGTCATCTTTGTTCTCCCTTAACTTTTCCAACAAAGGAGTGAAATCCTTGAGCTTTTGAACTTGAGTTTTTAATGCTTGAGTGATAGGAGGGATTTTCATGTTCTCTACAAGGTACTTGAAATGGTTTGTCATGTCATGCGGAGAGAAGATCCCATTGAAGTAAAAATCCACCTTTATAGTAATCTCTTCCTGAGCATCATTTGAAATCTTAGAAATAATTCTTACCAAATAAAGAACTATGTCACTATTCTTGACAACTACAGATAGAGAGTCTTTGTCAAAGCTGTTGAGCACTAATTTAAGTTCTTCCTTAACAACCATTCGGAGTATATCACTGTCCAAGGAGGGTTGAAATGGCTGTCCAGAGGCACTATAAGTTGTAACATCTAAAGTAAGATACTTTAGTTGATTTAGAACATTCTAGAGACAGCCCTTATACTCATAATCCAACATGTCGAGACCAATAACATGTTCACACAATTCTAGAATTATGTGATTGTTTCTTTCCGCCACCTTGTCAACTAAGAAAGTCAGATTAGTTTAAATCATGGTGTAAACATCCTATGGAATCTGACTACTAACTTCCTCAACTAGATGTGCAACAGGATTAGATCTCAATTTCAACACTCACTGTATATCTTCAACCTTAGTTCTAAGATACTTCAATTCATCATTTAGCTATTGGTTCTCAATTATGACCTCTTGAATTGCATGAAGTATATTTGGATGAATCTTCCATATGATCTTTTCCAACAATAGGGAAGCATCTATTTCACTCAAGTTTGTTATAGGATCAGGTTGGGTATTCATGAGATTTTCAACCATAGCCAATAGGGCATCTTTAAATGCTTTCAAATAATCCTTACTCACCGTGGAGGAAGGTTCTTACGAAGGTTCAGAAATAGAAGTTGAGAAAAGATCAGGTTCCTTTGTAGAAATAACATCATGAGCAGATACCAGTTTCAATTGAAACATAGGATATAGATCTATTCTTTTAACTAAAACTTTTTGGGAATCGTTCACAATAAAATAACTAGGGAATTTATACCATATATCCACAAATCATGGATCAACCAGATTATGCACTTCAACACATTCCAGGGTAGGGTATTGATCCCCCTCATCATGTGCATCTTTCTTAGTACTAAGCGATTTAGTTCATTGATCTACTTCCAAGATTTCATCCCTAATTTCATCATCCATTTCTTTATTTCCAACTGAAAGGATTTCTCCATTCTCTCCTCAACAGATGGAATAAGCTCAATAACAGCTTATTCCTCAAAGTGTTCCTCAAGATCAGCATCATTATCAATAGAAAGATATTATTCTATATGCTATTCTAGAATAGAATTTTCACTTACATTATAAACAAATTATTATTTAAAAATAGGTTGATCTTCCAGATCAACAATTTCTTCAAGAATAGGTATTTCCTTCTCAGTTATGTCTTGGAGAACAAGTTCACTATCATTCTCAACCAGAACAGTTTCCCATGTTGGTGAAACAATATCTTTTTCTTATTCCTCAACAAAATAGTAACCTATTTCATCTAGTTACAAACCCTGAGCAGAAATTTCCTTTGGTCTTGAAGAATGCTCAATCGGGTTGAACATTTCATAGACCTTGTCATTATCTTCCACCCATGTTCTTCACCAATGATTCCAACTGATTTTCCTTCTTTTGACTGTCTGTCTTGAGATACAATATTCACAATCCTTTTTGACTTCTTTATTGAGTCCAATCAACCCATTAAATTGAAGCACAGATGAAATTAATCTTGAATAGAAAAGGGAGGTTGACTTGGAGGTTGTCTTTATCTACTCACCCATATAGAGTATAACATACTTACATAGGATTCTATTGTGTCCATTATTCATAAGATGTATCAAAAATACGCCCTGATACTTGATTGTAGAAAAATTAACCTTTTCTAGAGAAAATTAGATTCTGAACAAACATGAAAAAAGCATGGTTTCACCATCTAGCTCAACAGTTATGGCTCTTCTCTTTGTTTCATTCCCTGTCAGGCTTATCAAATCTTCTTCTAAAACAAATATCCCACATTGTAGTGAAGGACCTCTCTAGTAGTCATCAAAAATACGATCATGAGGTATCCTTAGGTATGCTACCCATAACCTCGATGAAAAGGTAAACCTATGGCCATTTATCCAGCCTCTCACAACAAAACTATCTTTTGTATCAAAAGAAAATTGAACGTACTGACAAAACTGTGAAACTAGATTCGGGTAAATCTGTCTATCCTCCTTTGTGAACGAAGACATCCATCCTTGATCTCTTCTTACTTTCAATACTAAAAACATACATAACAAAACCCACTTAGGGAAGATTTTCTTTTTAAGTTCCACTATTCTATTCACCAGGTTCAGATTCAAAGGGCCTTCGAGAGACAACTTTGGTGCTATTTTTGTCTTCTTCTTTGAACAGCGCTTTGTAAGAGGTGATGATGATGCACATTTCATCTTGGGCATTCAAAAAATGTTCTAGAGAGAGAAAAATGTTGAAGGAGGGGTTATGGTTTGAGAGTAGAGATTACTGTTGAATAAGAGAGTGAAACTTATTTCATTTTTATCATTTAGGGATATCGAGCATCTCAAAATCAAAAGCGCGAGAAATTAGAAGAATAAAATATTGAATTATAGAGATATGGGTTTAATATGTAAACAAATCAATAAAGAATATTTATAGTGAGACCGGAATAGAATTTCATAGTGGGACCGTAATAGGTTTTCATGGTGAGACCGTAACAAGTTTTCATGGTGAGATGTTTACTCTGTGATTTCTAAACTGTGCAACCGTAGTGTTTGAGATAATAAGTGCTAGATAGTAAACAATAGATAGAAACTATTAGAACATAAAAATGAAATAGTAACTTCATGACAGTAAAACTATAGAACTATTAGTGTTAGATAGTAATCTTGAGATAGGAACTTGTGAAACCGTAAACTGAGAAACAGTACACTTACTATTAATGATTTTTCAGTCCCAATTCATGTATCATATAATCTATTCTTTTAGAATTTAATGGTTTGGGGAATATATCACTGAGTATATAATCATTTCCAATGAATTACAATGTGATATCACCTTTTTGATAATGATCTCTCAAAAAGTGATGTCTTACATCAATATGTTTTGTCCTAGAGTGAGAAACAGGATTTTTGAGATGTTAATAGAACTTGTATTGTCACAGTTTATAGATACATTCCTAAATTGATATCAAAATTCAAGTAATGTGTGTTTCATCCAAAACAATTGGGCACAAATACTACCAGCATCTATGTATTCAGCTTTGATAGAAGATAATGCGACAATGCTTCAGGTCTTACTGCACCGTGATACCAGTGACATTCCTAAATAGTGACATGTTCCCGAGGTACTTTTTCTATCTAACTTACAACCATGGATGTCAGCATCAGAATAACTAACTAACTCAAATAATTTTCTACTAGGATAGAACAGTCCTAGATTGGTGGTATGTTTGAGGTATTTGAAAATTCCTTAATGAGAATTTATGTGAGATTCCTTAGGGTTTTCTTCAAAACGAGCACACATACATACACTAAACATAATATTAGGTCGGATGGTCGTTAGACAGAGTAGGCTTCCAGTAATTCCTCTATAAGTGGTCCGATCAATAGATTTTCCATCATCATTAAGATCCAACGTACAAGTGGTACTCATTGGAGTGTCACTGGTTTTAGTGCTATCCTAACCAAAAAAATTTAGAAGGTCCCTAGTATATTTTCATTGATTTAAAATAATACCACCATTATTTTGAAATTTTTAAAATCCGAGAATGAATTTTAGTTCACCCATTGAACTCATTTCAAATTAGTTTTTCATCATTTTAGAAAATTTAATACATAAAAAAATTTCTGAGGAACAAAGATAATGAAATATATATAAATTTGAACAACTAAAACATCATTGGAAATAAATTTCATAAAAAGGGTATGATCATATATTCCTTTGTAAGACCTTTGGAAGTAATAAAAGTACTTAATCTATCATACCAAGCTCTTGGAGCTTGTTTTAAATCGAATAATGCTTTTGATAATTTAAAATTATTATTTAGAAAGTGTGGGTTTCTAAAACCATGGGTTTCTCAACAAATACATCCTCAGCTATATACCCATTTAGGAATGCACTCTTATCATCCATTTGATATAGTTTTAAATTCAGATGTGAAACATAAGAAATAAATATTTTGTTGGCTTCAAGTCTAGCTACAAGTATAAAGGTTTCTTCATAGTCAATTCATTCTTCTTGACTATAGCCTTGTGCAACCAATCTAGCCTTGTATCTAACTACATTGCCACCTTCATCTAACTTATTTATAAAATAACCACTTAGTTCCAATGGAAAATGTTTCTTTGGGTCTATCAAAAAGTTTCCAATATTTTTTCCGTTCAATCTGATTAAGCTCTTATTGCATAGCCATCTCCCAAAATTCTTCATTGACAACATCATTGATGTTTTTAGGTTCATGTTGTGACAAGAAGACATGATGTTTAATATGATTTCTAATAGAATATCTAGTTTGAGTTCTTTTTTCTAAATCTCCTACAATAACATCTATAGTATTGTTCTTAAGAGTAATAACATCTCTAGAAAAAGGATTATTAATTTCAGGTTCATCAAATGGTTCGGGTTCATTGTCACATTAATTTAAAAAATTTCATGAACTTGAAGGTTTCAAATATTCCTCTACAGGGTGGTTAAAATATTTTTAATTAAGTTCTATATTTTATACATCGTCCTCCTAGTTCTTTAGAGTGGTCTTAGGCTCATGTGGATCTGTTTCATAATATTTTACATGGAAATATTCTTCCACACATTTAGTTCTTTTATTAATCACTCTATAGGCTTCACTAGAGATTTAATATCCTATAAAGAATCCTTCATCACTCTTGGATGAAAATTTTTCAAGATTGTCATTAGTATTAATGATATAGAATTTGAAACCAAATACTTTTAAGTAGTTCAATTTGGGTTTTCTATTGTTCCATAACTCATATGTAGTTCTTTTAAGAATAGGTATAACCAACACTCTATTAATAATATAGCATGTTGTATTTACAGCTTCATCCCAAAAATAAATTAGTAATTCATATTCATTATGCATTGTTCTAGAAATCTATTAGAAGGTTCTATTTCTTCTTTCAACAACTCCATTCTATTGAGGTGTTTTAGGGGTAGAGAAATTATGAATATAAACATTTGGATAAAAAAAAGATTCAAACTCTTGATTTTCAAACTCATGACCATGATCACTTCTTAAGGATTTAATTTGAATTCCACTATGATTTTCTATAGTTTTGGAATATTTGGTAAAATGTGACAAGGCTTCACATTTGTGAGCTAAAAATAATGTCCATGTATAACTAGAAAAATCATCTTCAAGAACAGAAACATATTGATTCTCATTTAAACTAGAAACTCTAGATGGTCCAAAAAATCCATGTGACCCAATTCGAGATGTTGATAAGTTGACACTTCCTTATTTGGTTTGAAAGAAATTCAGTGTTTCATTCCCTTTTAACAAGGATTACACACTTTATCATTTGGAAACTCATGTTTTGGTAGGTCTTTGAATAAAAATTTTCTAGTTAGATATCTTGGGGAGTGAACATTATAGTGCCCAAATATCATATTCCAAAGCCATGAATCTTAGGGAAATACACCTAACCATGAAGCATTTTGAGAAACAAAAGAACCTAAGTTAACATAGTATACATTATCATTTTAAAATGTTGACAACACTAATTAATTTTTAGATTTGAAAACATTACAAGCATAATTTTCAAATTTAACATGGAATCCATCATCGCATGGTTATGAAATACTAAGAAGATTATATTTCAATTCCTTAACCAAAATTACTTTGGAAATTTAAACTGAGTTAGAGTTAACGATTTGGCCAAGTCAAATGATTTTTACTTTGGCATTGTCACCAATGGTGACATATCAACCATCAATTTTTATTATGTTCTTGAAGCATGAATAGTTCTTTATTATGTCTTGAACTCCCACTATCTCAGTACCATAATCTTTTAAATGATCTCTTTAAGAAACTTTCCTACAAAATAGTCAGATAAAAACAGATTTTGGTTCTTATATTTGTTTGGTTCCAGTAATATTAATGACTAGTGCTTTAGAAACCCACATCTACCTTATAGGTTTCCTATATTAATTATCTAAAGAACTTGAAAAATTAACTCTATTTGGTCCAGCAAAGTTCAAAATAGTAGAGACTGTATCATAGTTTGAACTAGATGATTTTTTTCTTGAATTAAAAGTAAATCTGTATGTCTTAGAATTAGAGACGAAGTTAGTTTTCCAAAAAAATACAAAGTTGATAGCCAATACCAGTAGTATATTTAGGAGAAATCTATTTATCTATAATCTATACAAAGGTATCTTTACCAATGGTAAACCATTCAAAAAAATTATTCAATTTCTCATTGTATATCTTTAGTTCATTTATTTTATGTAATTGAACATTTTTCTCTATTTCTACAGTAAGATCATATTTAACAGTTGAGGTAAGAGAATATTGTTTCTTTATGGAATTGTATTTATCTTTTAGTTCTTTAAATGTCTCTTCAAGGATATTATAGTATAGAAAAATTTCATCATAAGACATAGTATCAGAGTTAATATCATCTCCAGAATAATCGGAATTGCGTACATGAGATTCTAGTGTTAGCTTAGATGTGTTTTTCAAAACACACTTATTGGATTTGTTGTCATGTTCATAATGTGAAGACTCTGAGTCACATGAACTATCCTCAGAAGCACTCCAAGTTCCTTTTATTTCCTTTTTATACTTTTTATCCTTGTCCACATATTTATTTTTGTACTTGATCTTTGTACAGTTAGCCTTTACATGTCCCTTTCACTTACATTCATAGCATACTATCTCATCATACTTGTCACTTCTTTTCCGTTATTTATTTCAACTTCCATTTTGATCATATATTCTATTAGAGAAATGATTCCGAAAAAAAATCGTCTTCTTATAAAATCTCATAAACCTTTAGGCTAATTTAGACATCACCTCATCACTTTCAAGTGATGATTGTTCACTGCTGGAAATATTTACAGAGACTTCCAATTTCCCTTTCCCTTTTGTGTTTAGAGGTGGTGGTATTGAATGAAATAGATTTTCTTTTGGGTGCATCCCCCTCCTCCTTGTTGACTGTCAGATCCTCTTCATGCATCATTAGTTTCCCAATGAGTTCTTTTATAAGTAGCTTTCGTATGTCACATGACTCTGTAATAGAGGTAGAGGTTCTTATCCATCTGTTAGGTAGGACTCTAAGAATCACCATGGTTTTTTCTTCAGAATTAACTTCTCATCCAAGAGAAATCATTGGGTTAACAATTTCATTGAACCTGAGTGACATGTTTAAAATAGGCTCATCAGGATTCATTTTAAATTTAAAATATTTAATCGTATAATTATTAAGTATCATTTCTTTCATACTATATGTTCCTTCATGTGAAATAGACAAAGTATCCCACATTCCATGGGCTTTCTAACATACAATAATTCTGTTAAATTCTTCATCTCCTTCATAGAAATATAAAGCATTCATGTCATTGATATTTTTATTGTAGGAAGCCGTGGTTAGGTCATCTCAAGTGATTCAATCTATAGAAATAATATTATACTCATCTATAATTGATGAACAAATTTCAAACCCCATACATTCTAAAAGCATTTTCATTTTAATTTTCTATTGGGCTTAATTGGTTCCATTAAAGAATGGTGGTCTATTTGTTATAGAACCTTCCAATCTATTATCCATAGTTAAAAGATACTTTTAAAGATCTATAAATTTAGAATTAACAAAATTTTACATCTCTTTAAATTAAAACTAAAATCATAGTTGAATAGGGTCAATAATAGTATCTTAAAACAATCCTATGATACCAAATGATGGTCGGAGTAAAGTACTCAAGAAGGGGGGGGGGGTGAATTGAGTATATATTAAAATTCATATTTAAAAATTTATTGTAAAAGGTTACCCAATAAAAATAAATACAGTCCAGTTAATAAAAGTAATTAGGTAATGAATGTTTAACCGTTTAAATAACATTTTATAAGATTGATTAATTCTCAAAAATCATAATATTAGTTATTAATATTACTTTTGAAGCTATTATAACAAGGAAAATAAATTATAATGTATTTCCAAGATTAACAATCTAAGAAAATTTTGTGATTTCTGATTCATATAGTAAAATTGAGAAAACTAAATCAAAACACACAACAAATATAACACTAATAGTACAATCTCAAGCTAAGATGTAATCCACTCCACTTGGTGATAACCTTCCACAAAGCAGTTTATTTTAATAAACTTGATCCACACCCTTGATTGGGGTAAACAATAGTAGAAAGAACTATCCAGCTCACGTGACCCCTTCCACAGTTTGTCGTGGGTATAAACTAACAGATCACATAGTGATCTCTTTCACACTTATCCATGGGAGTAGACAATTTTAGAAGGATGTGAGAGGAAGGATATCTTGTATCCTTTAGTTTAATACAAGAGACAATGTGTGTTTTAATACAGACACACACACACTGCTCAAAAGCTAAAAATAATACACAATAAGGAAAAAATTATGTGATAAGGTTTGAAGTGTTCTAAATGTTATCTATGCACCTCTATACTTATAGGATGAAGTAGATTCAAGAATTGAGTCCTATAGCAAAAACAGAGTATCAAAAGTCTGGTACTCTAGCTTCTATATAGATCTAGCTCATGTTCTTCATGGAGTCTGTATTGAAATGATGTTCTCGACTTTGATCACTGGTATCCTATCTTTTGGATTCTTGATTGCTTTATGTGTTCTTCAAATGTATCATGTTACATGTGTTGGTTCTTTTCTTCAAGAATGCTCGTGCTTATTTTAACCATGTCATTCACATTTGTGTTTTGACCACACATTTTATTTTATTCTTGTAGAACACGTGTTCATGCTGACAAGATTCATTTATTTTCCTCCTCATACCTCCTACTGTAAGGTGACATGTCTACAAAGAAACATTAATTATGTCAGTGTAATTAAAAGACTCAAATATGACCATTAGAAATTAAATGGAAAAATGACAAAACAAATTAAGGATTTGTGTCACAGTCTGTCTAGGAACAATGCCACTTGGAAGTGGTGTCTCTATAAAAAAGTGTATACTTCTATTCCATTGAGAGGTGAGATATTCATGATGCCATAGTTATATAGAGATCAAGAATATGTAGCACATATGCGGTGTTAGGATCACGGTGTCTTGTCACGGTGTCTGGTCATGGTTTCTGGGTCATGGTGTCTGGTCACGGTGTCGAGTACACGGTGTCTAGTTCATGGTGTCTAGTTCACGGTGTCTAGTTCATGGTGTCTGGGTCACGGTGTCTGGGTCCTTTTCTAGAAAACCAGAATCGGTGGAAGACTCACTGTTTCTCAAACATAGGGAAATATATTTATTCAGACTTAAGCAGTGATCTTCATAGAATGAATTAGACTTAATAATTCAAAAAAGATATTAATTATAAAACAAATTAAATATAATTTACACAAATCAAACATGATTCTATAAATTAAGATTTTTGGTAGGTTTATTTAAATAATAATTAAACTAACCATATGTGCACAGGATTTGAGACAGATTAAACAGGATTTGTAAGATATATAATATTTGTGGTATGTATAAGATTTGTGATCATTAAAATAATATTAGTATTTATGATCATTAAAACAAGATTAAGACAGGAGGATTCCAAAAACTTGTATATATGGTTGAAAAATCTTTTGATAAAGATAAGATTTCTCCCTTTCCTTTAAAATTTCAAAATCCATCCTTTGAAAATCCATAAATATTGAATTTTTTTTATCCTCGTCGTGGATAGGCTAGTATGGTCATTTCGAGTCATTGAATCTGCCACCTTGTTTGTTTTCCCAAGGTGGTAATGTATTGAGCCATTGTAATCATTAATTAACTCCAACCATCTTCTTTGGGACATATTCAAATCCTTTTGTGTGAAAATATACATTATGAATTTATGATCATTATAAATATAACACCTTTAACCAAAAAGATATTTCATCCATATTTACAATGCAAAGATTACAACAGCTAACTCCAAATCATGATTTGGGTAATTTTTCTCATTGATTTTCAATTTTCATGAGGTAAACGTTGTAACCATATCATTTTTCCTGAGAAAACATCCCAATCCCATATTGGATGCATCACTATAGATCACAAACCTTTCTACACTACAGGGAAATGTGAGCATAGGTGGACAAGCTAACCATATTTTTAGATCCTTAATATTGTCTTTTCATTCTTCCATCCACATAAACATAAATATTTATTGAGTCAACTTAATGAGTGGATTAGATAATCATGAAAAATATTTCAAAAAACATTTATAATATCCAGTGAAAAAAAGAAAACATCAAATCTTAATTACCATTGTTGGTCTCAACCAATTTTTAATAACTTCATTTTCATTGATCCATAGATATCCCACCTCCTGAGATTATTTGACCCAGAAATTAAACTTTCTAAAGCGAGAATTCTCACTTCTTAAATTTTTCATAAAGCTTCTCCTTTATCAAGGTCTTCAGTTCATTTATAAAGTGATCTTCATGTTCTTCCTCTCTCTTATAATAGATAAGAATATCACCTATAAAGACTACCAAAAACTGATCAATATAGACCCTAAAGACTCTTTTTCTATATCCAAGAAAATAATGTGTGGATTAGTAAGACCAAAAGGGATCATTATTCATAGTGTCCATACCTTGTACGAAATGTTATCTTTCATATATCCTCTTTATTGACCCCTAATTGATGATATCTTGAACAAAGATCAATCTTCTAAATGAATTTATCTTAATTTAGTTGGTAAAAAAATTCACCAATTCAAGTAATAGGATATTTGTTCTTTATATTAATCTTGTTAAGTTATCTATAATCAAGGAAGAGTCTCATGGATCCATCTTTCATCTTAAAAATAGAACAGGTTCTCCCCAAGGTTATGCACTAGGGCGTATGAATCCCTTGTGAATATTCTCTTGGAGTTACTTCTTCAATTCATGTAACACAATTAGGTCCATTATATATGATTTATTTTAAATTGGAATATCACCTGGTATGTGTTCTATTGAAAACTCAACCTCATAATTTGGTGGAAAACCTGGAAATTATTTTTTAAAGACATCGATAAAATCATGTATAATTGGTATATTCATAGTGGTGAGTTTCTTCCTAGAAATTTTAGATATATTACATTAATTAATTGGATTCAAGACTCATAAGATGGAAGACATTTTCACTGGAAGGTCATATTCGCCCCTGCATCGATTGATGATCATAGAATGATTCGAAATATAAAATTTGACTTCCCTACCTCAATACTTTATATGAGATCCATATAGAGAAATCCAATCCATGAAAATAATAACATCAAATTCCACTAAAGGAAGGATAGAAATATTTTCAACAAACACATTCTGAAACACTTCAATTAGAGTAGAATTATAAACTTTTAACGTGACCATTGTTCCATTAAGAAATGTCACAATGAACTCAACGTCTAATTGTTGAGGTAATACGGTGATACCCTTAGAAAATTATTTATAAATAAAAGTGTGGGTTGATAGAGATTCAAATAAAACATTTTCTACATTAGATTGGATGGTAAGTATACCTTTAACCACTATATTATAATACTCCACATCACTAATAGTGATCACTTGTGGCTTTCCCTAGTCTGTGGCCTTAATCGTTTTCTAACATCAATCAGTATGGGCATGTCATTCAGTGGCTCTAGGCATGCAGGACAAGACCCACGCCCAAGGGGGTTCATTTTGTGTATCAGTTTCTCTATTCTAATCATTAGAAACCTTTCTACCATCACTTTGGCATTCAACTACCTCATAACATTCATTTTCACACATAAAACATTTTTTATTCCATTTAATATAATTTCTTCCATGTTTCCTTCCACACTTTGAGAATAAAGAAAAAATTACCTTTTTTCAATGTGTTATTTATATTTTCCCTTTAATTCTATTTTTCTATTCTTATCAACACCATAGGAATGATGGGTTACTCCAATATCCATCTCAAACATGAGAGAACATAGAAGAGTTCCCTTATATCAATTAAATTCCCTTATGGATAATTCCCTTCAGAGACATGGTTTTAAGACACCAAAGAATCGATCAATTTTACTTTCAGGTTGGATAATAATTCTAGAAACCTACCTTGTACATCTTGTAATATTTTCTTCACAGGAAACAAGGGATTCATCTTCCTTTTTCTTAGGATAAGTAACTCCTTCTCCATGATTGTTTGAATAATATGAGGAAATTAAATATTGAAAAATATGTTTTTAAACTCATCCCATTCCATGGAATCAATTTCACCTCATTACCTCGTATTCTAGATAAGTCCCCACCACTGAGAATCTTCACATTACAATTGATAGACTAAAAAGACATCGTTGTCATGTTCTGAACATTAGTGAATAGAAAATATCTTTTCAGTGGTATTGATCCATTGTTCAGAAATTAATGGATCAGAGGACCCACTGAAAGAAGGTGGACACTACCTCCTGAAGGAATCAATATAATTTCATTCCCTCCATTGCTCATTTGGATTTCTTGCGTGATTTATATCTTGATTAAGTTGTGTGAGTGAAGCTACAATATTTTTCATTCTATCTCCCATAACATTTGCTTTCACAGGATGACAATCATTACATTTCCCATCACATTCAACATTAACATAGTTCCTTCATGTTCTTACCCTTGACTAAAACCAAGAAGCATAGTCTAAGAATCACTAATCATAATGGAAAATACACATTATAAAAAAATTCAATTCAGGAAACTTTTTTATTTATCCTAGGTTATTCATGATCATTTCTAAAATAGTATGATTATAACATATACTTTGACATATCATTTGCGTTCTTACTGTGGTTTTCTCATCCTAATTTCCAAAGGTTAACTATACCATTCCTCTAATAAAAATTATAATACCCCAAACATTAAATACATTGATATTACTTCACAATATATGAATATTTGTTACAAAATATAACAAACCCATGACATGAGAATCTTGGTACAATGTATTGAGAAACTAGGAAGCACAAACAATTGGTTCATAATACATCTTCATTGTGTCCTATTTATTTCATCATAACTAGACCCCTTTTGACATATCTGACATAATACCCTTCATCATGACCTAGGAAGATAATATGAAAGGCTGAGCTCATATTATCAGTAAGGGTAAATAAGGGAGATATCAGTCATATTTAAATAGTTAAAACATAAGAACAAAACATTTGAAAATCTTATCCTGTATACGAAAGATCGTGATATCATTCCATGGGATAAATCATAAAAGTTCATAAGAATCAATGAATGTAATCCCAAAATTCATAACACAAGTCATGAAATTTGTTTTCATATACATAAGCATATAAAATCATTTCATATTAGTCAAGGATCATTTACAAGACCATTATGGTGGAGAAAGACCATTACTGAACTGGGTTCACTCCTCATTCCAACCCTATATTACTGAACATGATTTACTTTTCATTCTAGTCATGTATATCCCATTAAATATAAATACATACGAAATTAAATCGAGGGACATATATGTACCACCCATCTCATAATGATATCATTATTATATGTTCCATAAAAGAAGAAATCATTCACCATATCGTAACCCAAGAAATAAAAGGGGTTCTTTAAACATCATTTCATTATAATCCATAAAAATAGATTTCATAACTATAATTCCATCATAAAAACTATCAATTAAAATTAATAATATGGATATAAATATAATCCTATTTAAACAATGTCATCCTAGAAGGAAAATAATTTTGATAAAACACTTTATATTAATTCTTGAGGAAAAATTTTATCTTCTTCTAAAACAATTTATTTTCTAAAAATGTCATGAAATTTTAAAAGAAAAAAAATTATTTAAATATAACATTGAAATATTGTAAAGTGAGATTCATGTAAATAAATATTTATGAATGTTTAAAAATCCATTCATGTTGTATAAGTTAAAAGAGAACATTCTTCTCATACTTTTTTTAGGAAGTCATAAAGTACCTCATACTGAAAATGATAAAATATTCTTTTCATACCATTTAATAAAATTTAAGCAGTGTGTAAAAGTTGAGATTAATAGATTTTATAAGGATATAAATAAAATTTTGGAATTCATATTTAGTATATAGGGACGTTGATTATAACTACACCCCTGTAAATACTTTTGTGTAAACAATCTCAGATAATAATGAGATTGTGAAATTATCCCTTACCATAGGTCTAATATCTTTCGTATGTATATAAACCCCATATATAAGGATTTAGATAATTGAATTGAATTATTAAATAATCATATTCCATTTTATGATATCATATATTATCATATTATCAACTGTTTTTTTCTATCATTATTACTCGTCTATCAGGTATCAACTTCTTTATTTTCTTATGCATGTTGTATTAGATAAGTTATTGTTCCTATTCATATTTTATAGTTATATAATTTAGATAAAGATATTAATATTATATATATATATATATTATCTATTCATTCAATTTATTTATATAATCATGCTTTAAGGAAAATCATGTTAAATGAATCGCAATGCATCGTGGAGACGATAAGTTGTACATATGCACGAGCGACGATATCCATCCCGTAATTATTGAATAGTATTGAAGTGGGCGATTAATGATACTTAAGTATCAATATAATTTTTTATTAATAATTTATATATTTTTCTTCCATCATTATACCCATCCATGTAAGGTGGTGGTGAGAAAATAGATTACACCACAACGTGGAGGCAATAAGTCATATGTACGCACGCATGGTGATTTTATTTTTCGTGGGATGGTTAGAAAATAGAATATGGTTGTTTAATAATAATAATAGCATCTTAGTATATAAGTGTTACTAGAATTATTACTTTATAATTAAACAACTCGTGATGATGAATTAGAAAAGATAAAAGTTTGAAAGAATCTGTAGAGGACATTACATATTTTTTGACGTACTTCCAAAAAACGCTCCTCTTAGAGAACTGGAGTTAATATTTGAAGAAGACCAGAACCTCTAGAATGTAACTAGGAAATTTTAAAAAGGAAATGGTAAGGGGATATTGGATCATCAAGGATAAATGTGACGTGAGGCGGTGAGGGAGGAAATTCCCTTTTATAATTGATGTGGGGACACTTTCTGAAACCTCACAAATATTCATTTATAATCAAATCAAAACCATTCCAAAAACCTCTAAAATTTCCAAATTTATAAGCTGATATGAGATAGGGGTTTAATATAATAAAGAAATAAATTTTATATAAGCATATATGTCAATTTAAATATTATCATTTTAATTAACACTTAGTTATTTTATTTATGTTTAATTAAAAGAAAAAATATTTCAATATTAAAATGGTGAAATATTTCAATTTTTGATATAAATTAAACCATAAATAATTTTATTATAACATATTATACAATAATATAATTATTTTATACTTTTTAAAAATGTTTTATGGTTTTTAGATAATTCAATAAAACATTAATTTGATAAAAAACACAGTGTCTATTTTTAAACTATTCAATTCATTGAATTTTTAAAATATCAAAATATAAAGTTAACATAGAAAAAACTATTTTATTATATCCCTATGAGGTAATGGTCATATATAAATATAATTTTAAATATTAAGTATCCCAAATTATATTTGTTTTAATATTTTTAACAATATTTATTTTATATTTCTCTTAATAATATAATTACTACAACAGTTTTCGGTAATTATTTAATATATATATTTTTTCCATGAAAATTAAAAAATAAAATACAATTGTAAAGATTAATCTTCTATATTTCATAAGAATACTTTTGGTCAAATTTATCTTATGGAAGGTCCAACATTTAAAATTGCATACATATTAAATTATGAATGTGACAAGTTTAACATCACATTAAACAAAATATTATAACTGCCACAATTTCTACTATATGGATTCAAATGGTCACAAACTCGACCCTTGGATGGTTATGGTTGAGATATAATCGACCAATACAATCTGGTTAGGTTTTAGGCCTTTTATGTTTATTAAACTATTAATAATAATTAATTTTTATATTTATTATCAATTAATTAATTTTTACATCATCAAAGTATAATTATTTATTATTAGAAATTAGAAATAAATTATGGAGATAAAGAAAGAAATTGTATATTTATATTGATTATTTATAATCAAAATTATCTTAAGTATAATATTATATTAATATTTATTTAAATATTCAAATTTGAGTGAGACATATTTAACTTTTCTATAAATAAAAAATAAATTAATAGTCCAATCATCATCTAAGTGGCTTCCAAAGGACACCATTTCGACACAAGGATGATTCGGGTCAGAAAAACTCATACTATGATATTAATACAAGTTCTAGGATTAATTTATAATAGTATTCTTACGCTTAAATGCCTAGGTTACACTTTTACCATATTAATAAAATTTACCGAAGTTGCTATTCAAAATTCCCAAAAATAAAATTATTAAAATAAAATAATTTTCACCTAATGATTAAAAATATGGAGTCCATTTTTAAAAATTAAAATCACATAATTTTTAGTAATTAATTTTAAATCAATCATGTTGTCGAAATGAGATGATGTGTTTTTAATGTTAAAACATTGTAAAAGATTGATATGTTTTTACATATTACTTCAATGTAAAATTAATGCTAATGACATATGTTAAATTCAATCATAAAAAATATTCTATTTATACTTTAAAACCATTCAGTACTATAATTTAACCATATAAATAACTTTCATAAAAAAATTTGTTTTCAGTTAAAATTTATTTTTTTACTATTCATCCAAACTATAAAATTGTTAGAAAAATATAATAAATTCATACAAAGGAAATATTTATATCCCTATTAAAAATAAAATGTTTATGTTGTCATCTAAAAATTATTAATGTTTCAAAATATTTATTTTAAAGGGTTCCTCCATTAAAAGGAAGAAAATTATACTTTTGAAAAATATAGATTTTTATACATCAAATAGGGTTTATTCATACCCTATGACAAAAATATCAATTTAATAAATATATAAAATAATTTATTAATTATATAACATATATATTTCAATAATTTTATTTACTAATATTAATTCCAAAAAATAATAAAAATATATAATGTATTTATATTATTTGTATACATTTTCATATGTTAGTTATATTTATTCCAGCTAACCTAACAACTAGGATATAATGGTCATCTTATATTAAGGGTGTCAAGTGGTTCGTTTAAGCTCACACTTGCGTTCAATGAAGGATATTGATGAATTAAAATTATTTAAAGTAAATATTTCATAAAAACATGTAGGTGTTACAATCCCCTTTCTCACCCTTTCTTTCCCAAACAAATCCTGTCAAATGATCAAAGCCTTGAAAAACTCATAGTAAGGTCTTCATGAGGCTTTTTCTGAGACACCTACTTCCACCACAACCACAATGAAGCTTCAATAATGAAATATTCAAATTTAACCTTCAAAGACACAAGAAACTCTTTGAGGAAAATGTTCCTTTCAATCTTTGGCATCCACTACTCCACTATGCGAGGTTCTACTTGACCATAAAAGAGAGTATGATCCAGATTCCAGGACTCAATCAAAAATACTTAGGTTGATCAACCACACTATGATCACCCATAAAATATCCTTGGGGACAACCGCTGGAAAGAAAATGTCAAGAAAAAATCAAGGTCTATTTAAAAATAAAAATCCAAAAGATCAAACACTGCATATGTGACAATCTTTGAACACAATAAAATAAGCTATTATAGCATCAAAAGTTCCATTTTAAAAACATGTTTAATTTAAAACATACATGGCGGGTTGAAAACTTTCTGTTGGTATTCCTTAGAGTCTCACTCACATGCATGTTTTTGTACTACTCTGGGCACACATCCACCTTGCCATATGAAACCTCTGTTCAGATTCTCATGAACCACCAGGCATGTAATCACCCATAAGGAAACCAAGGATACAAAAAAACAACATCATTTTTCAAAACACTCATTTTCTAATTTTTTAAATTCACCAATGTATCTTTTCATAATACACTATCCATCTAGATCAAAAACAATTTTTATTTACACAAATCCCCTTCTGAAAATAACCAACTATTCAGAACCAATTTCTAAAACCAATTTATCAAATTCAAACAATTTTCAACAAGCCACACTTATCCAAATAACCCAATATTCAAAACTTATCTTAGAGTAAATCTTGAAAATTTATTTTCAACTTTTCAAAATCCAACCATTCCATTAAAACCTATTTCCACAATTCCCACAAAATTATTTTTTAAATAATTTTTTAGAATTAAAGAATGTTCCAAAATACCCACAAAAGCGAACTAATATTGGTGGGTGAGAAGGCGGGGAAGAAAGAGGGAGAGGAAATCCCAAAATAAAAAATATATGAAGTAAAACTAATTATAAAAAAAAAGATGATTGAAATTATAAAAACTTACTAGTAATAATTTTAAATCTATAATAATAATAAAATTCTTAATAATAGTAAAAACTCATTAATAATAATCATAACATGAAAAAATCTAATAATAAATATATTATTATCCGTATCATTATTAATATTATTATTATGGTTAAAATGTTATCATTTCTTTTCCTTAATTTCACACTTTTTTATATTTTATTTTATTTATTTAATTCCATTGAATATTGGGAATCCATCCGGTCTGTGTATGGCACAATAGACTGTGCATGAATTCTGTGGGAGCTTCTATCCACTCCAAAAGATTACACACAGTTTTCTGGGCTGACTGCACTATCTCTGCTAACTATTCGGTGCACGTCCCCCAGTCTGAAAACCCACAAAAACCTATTAATAAAAATAATAGTAATAGTAATATTGAAGATACAATAATAATATGATTTCAATAGTATTATTTTAAACAGTAATAATTGTAACACTAATAAGATTCCCTTAGTAATATTATCATTACTATTATGATTAGAATGATACAATTATTTCTATTTTTACATTTCTTTATTTTATTTTAACTCTCATTTTACTCCACTTTGTAATTAATTTAATTTTTTTTAATTTTAGGTTGCATGGTTTCCTAGGAAAAGATTCATTTTTTCCAAACTGTGATATGCATGTGTACTAGATGTTGTAAAACCCAAAACAAACATTTTTTAAAAAATAAAATAAATTTAAACTGAGACTCAACCCGAACCCCGAAAAAATTATCCAATGACAAGAAAATTTTAAAATAAAATAATAACAATGGACGGGGGTGACAATTCTCCCTAAAATGGGGCTTTCCACCCCCAGAAATCCATAATATTTCCATCTCATTGATCAATGCCTAAGGAATTCACATCAACATGAGTTGACCTCTCGATCGGAAGACATTTCACCAACCTCCAATGAAACTCAAACTCATTTCCTGAAATCAAACAACGACACACAACCACTTCCCATGAACAAAGAAAAGGGTTCAAATAACCACATCCTTAACCAATCCAAAACCAGACAGTTGGGGCTTCTCCCAAAAAAACCCCACACTCACTAAAGATAAAAAGGAAACTCAGAAACCAATGACTTTTAAAGAAGTCACATCAATTATATCAACCAAACCCAAACCTGAAGTAGATCACCAATATATGGGATGCTCGAAAAGACTCCACGTCTTTAGAATTAAACTAGCATCTAATAAATTTTAATGGAAACTCTATGAGACTCGTGGTGGGTCTCTCCAATATTAATAAACAACAAAGAATGACCAAATTAAAATTTAACACAAACCGGAAAAGAGCCTCTCCCACACTGGCCAAAAAACCCCTAGCACATGGGCAGTGAGGGAAAGGTCCCAAAGAATATACCACTAAACCACAACCAACAACCTCCCAGCACTCCATAATTAACGACAGATGAAAAAAATACCACACCTGATTCAATTGTGTGGTCCACAATCTTGATAAGAACCACTTCATTAGAACAGTGGAGGCATGAGCCTAATCCAACTTTCCATGCTCTAGGGATTCCTAACTACGCGCCAGCTTCACTGCAGGACCTAACAATAGTGCTCTGATGGATATAGAATCTAATGCCTCGCAGGGAGGAGCTACTAATCCCTAACAGGGATATACATCACATGATTAGATAAAAAGAAGAGAAAGTTCAAAATAATGGAAATGAAACCACACTTCCATTGAAAACAAGAATTCATTAGGTGACTCACAACATCCCTTACATTCCAAAACCATAAAACTATCGGAATAACCACCATGAAAAAAGATCCCTTAAAATAGAATGAAAATTAATAATATAAAAATCAAACATCTTTCTAACAACACTTCACTTATGAGGATTTTCTCTCTCATGATTTCTATTAACGCCCAGCTGACAGAGTCACCACAAGTGACCCAAGCATTTACATGCTTGGAAAGGCATCAAATCATTTTCATACATCAGGTATTTGGGGCTTGACAATCCACACTAAAAACATAAGAGGGTATATCAGTCCAAGGGGGTTGATGAATGATTATGAAGCCTTTGGATTACATGAACTACTCTATCAACAATCAATCACCACCTCATTTCCTTACCAGAACCATCACCACTACTCCTAGGGATTGAAGGAGGGAGTGTTAACTCATGTACTCCCATCACCACGACTTCAACATAAAAATCATGACTCGCCACATCGGCAAACGATGTATGATTGAGTTCTGACACCTTCAATTGTAGGTCTGTACAAAACCGAACTTCGATAAGTCAAGCCTTCAGGGAATAATTTATAACATTCCCTGAATCATAATGGAATAGATCTACAATGAGATGGAAATAATCCAATAATGACTCAGCACCCTACTACAAACAACCTACCTCCATCCCCTTTCTCACCCTTTCATTCCTATAGAAATGCGTTGAATGAACAAATACTTGGAAAACTTTCAAGTAAGATATTCACAGGGCATGCAACAAGGCACTGAATTCCCCCACATACACGGTAATCCTTCAAGCTTTAAATTTTGGAAATTTACCCTTCAATGACTCAAGAAAATCAATGAGGATAATGTTTCTTTCGATCTTTCGCATCCACTACGCTTCTACAAGAGTGTCTAATTGACCATAAGAGATAGTTGGATCCAAATTTTGGAACTCAAGAATAAAATCCTTAGGTTGATCAACTACACTAAAATCACCCATAGAAGATTTATGAGGACAACCACTGGACAAGACAATGTTAAGAACCAAATAAAGGGAAACTCAATAATAAAAAACCTCAATATCAAACACTGCATAGGTGACAATATTAAAATATATGAAAACAAGTCATTATAGCATCAAAAAATTCCTTTTGAAATAATCATTAATTTAATACGATTAGGGTGTGTTTAACACTCTCGATTGGAATTCTTTAGAGTCTCACTCACTTTCAAGTTTCAGTTCCACTCTGAGAACCCATCCACTATTCCATATTAGACATCTGTTCACATTCTCACCTACCACCATGCATGTAATCTCCCACAAGGACACCAAGAATAAAATAAAACAACATCATTTTCTCAAAAAAAAACCATTTTTAGAAATTCACCAAAGTCTCCATTCATAATCTGTTAGCCATCAAGATCAAAACCCATTTTAATTTACACAATTCCCCTTACAAAAACCACAAACCTTTAAGAACCAATTTCCAAAACCATTTTATCTAATTAAAACACTTTTCAACCAGGCGCAATTTTCAAAATATCTTAACTTCCCAAAATATATCTTAGATTATATCATGAAAATTCATTTTCAACAATTCAAAATCGAAACATTCCATTAATACTGTTTTCCACAATTCCCACAAAAGGATTTATAAAATAATTTTTCATAATTAATGAAATGTCCAAAAGACCCAAAAAAGAGAACTAGTGTCAATAGGTAACTTGACCATAAGGATGGCGGCCATATGCCAAACATGCCACAGACACAGAGAGCCTTCTAGGACCATGACCCCAGCCCCTCAAGGATTTCTAGGTTGTGCAAGATCATAGAGGCCATTGGACCAACTCCCCTTGTTATATCCCAATCACTAAAAAATCCATAATTCCTAAGGAATAAAATAAGATTGGACTGCCAATGGAAACATGAGGATCAGAAAGAGCAAGTGTTCGTGAAGCTCTTCACGCACCTACCCTCATGTCCAAACAATCCTACTCCATTTACAGTGAAATCACCAATTATCAATATGAGCTCTGAAAATCAAGGTCCACTAAGGGTCGACCTCCTTTTATACCATTTCTTCACAAACCAACCGTGGTCAACCCTGAACCGGTCACCTGAGCTAATCTGTGGCAGGGCCTAAGAGGCATTCCTGATCCTCTCAGGATGGCGAAAAGAACGATGGCCATCAACAGAGTACAAACGGGGAATGATTTTACCCAATTAATAAGTAAAGAAATATAAATAACATAAGATGAAAGTTAGTTCAACATATATATAAAACTAAATTTAACATCTCTTATATATAAGAAATAATTCAAGATAATGACTTTACAAATAAACAAACACAATTCAAACGACCATACTAGCTCCATGTGACATTTTGGGTCACTCTCCAACATAATGACCAACCATCGCTCAAGGTGAAATAAATCAAGATTAAACCTGGACAAGGGATAAAAATATAGAAGAATAATAGGAATGAGTATTATAAATCAGTAAGATAGCTTAATAATCTAACTCCCAAAGCACTTCCTATGAAATAAAAGAAACATCAATCTAAATTTTGTAATATAATATATAAAAGTATTATTTTATACACATTTTTGGTAAAAACAAATTATAACTCATTTCCCCTTTTCATTTCAAAAACCAATATCATACCATTAGTGAGGCATTATTATTTTCAGGGGGAATGTCAAGTATATATTTTCAATATTCATAAAAGATGATAACACGCTTTTCTTTAAAAAATATTTACAAAATCCTTATTAAAATAAAAAAATTACAATAATAACACTCCACAAGGTTGTACCATAGTAATCACACAAACTGGGGCAATAAAAATAATCATACAAGTTTATCAACATCACTGTAACTAACTGGATCCAATACACATTGATGAACCAACTAGATCAAGAATAATCTAAAAGATACTAATTCATGAGATCTATTCCCTAGTAGCATTCCACATATGAAGAAATCGAAAATGCTCAATACACTCGACCACCCTAACTCAGGATAGACTGAGAGAAAATCCAATAGTAATAAACCCAAATATATAACTCCCTAATATAGGCCACTTCTCCGTACGTCAACTACCGGCACAATAATACTTCATAGAAAATTATCTAAATATGTTGGGTTCTCATGTGTCATATATATTATGGGGGTAAGCTGATAGATTCCATCTGAGCATCCAATAACTTGTATATATAATAAGAATAAAACAACATGCATCGCCCAATGGAACTCCAAGGATCAATTCACAAGACATAGAATAAATATAACACTAAAAATCCATATCTAGGACCTACCATATTGGATCATAAGGATTCCATAGTGATAAAATCAAACCCATTAAATATCACATGGAATGCGAGTCAAACAATGGAGGTTTTTAGAATAATCTTTTTTTCAAATTTCACAATGCTCCCAAACAGGCCGATGAATTTTTAGAAAAACCAATAATTTTAAAAGAACCAAGCAAATTTCTTCAAAAAGGGACAAAAACCCTTTTTAATTCATGAAAATATTGTAAAAAATCCCTTCAATGTACTCAAATTTCATTTTAAGTCAACCCCATTTTTTTAAGATGCCTAATGGGCCACTAATTAAAAACATATATCGTACCACATTTGAAAGAAAACCACTTCACATTATTTTTAATCCAAACCCCATTAGGAACCTACTCAGTTAACCCCAATTCATAATTTCAAATACCATAAATTTATTTACATTTCCTAACCATGATTTAAATTTATCAAATCACTAACAAAGGCTAACAAGACATTTCATCGATCACATGTTGTAAAATTCTTACCAAAACAATTATATTTAGCATAAAACAAAGGAATAAATCATAAATTATGATACCAAATAAATACATCCGGAATCAAATATCACAAATTAATAATCAAGGATGGTTCAAAAGAAATGAAACCAAATGAATATTAAATTAAAATGGGAAAGCTCTAGGGAAACCTATATCAGATCTCGGGTGTGATGACAACACATACTCAGAATCATCCCTCACAGGTTCTAACACCTTAATTATACCAAGTGAAACCCTAAATGAGAAAATACACTAAAATAAGTATAGAAAAACAATAATAAAATGGAGGAGGGAGGAGGGTAAATTGTAGGGGGGAAACGGCGTGGGAAAGGGGCGGCGCGCGGACAGGGGGTGGTGTGCCAGCTAAAGGTCGTGTCGGAAGAGGAAGTATGCTAGAAGGGGTGAAGCACGGGTGGGGTGCATTATGGTATGGTGCATGCATGAAGGGGAAGTGCTGGAAGGTTGTGCACCAGTAGGGGGAGGCGCCAGATAGATAATGGTAGCACCAGAGGAGAATGGAGGGAGGTTTTTTTCACTGGTAGGGAGAGGAAGAACCGTCTGGTTCCACACTAGTAGGGAGTGGTGGCACGGACTAGTTGTGTGCCAGTAGGGAGAGGCGGCATTGATAGGGAGAGGTGGTGTTTTCTGGTTGTGCACTAACAGGGCGAGGCACTATAAATGGGAGGAGGTCACCGGAGATGGTGGGTAAGCAGTGGGGGGTAGCGCCCCAAATAGCGGTGGGGGAAGAAGGGGGTATCATGGGAGAGTATGGGGAGAGAGATGGAGAATAAATCCATAAAAATAAATAAAGTAAAACAAAAATAAAAAACATAATTGAAATTGTAATAACTTATTTATAATAATTTTTAATCTATAATAATAATAAAATTCGTAATAATAATAAAACAATATTAATAATAATAATGAAAAAAATATAATATTATTATTATTATTAAACAAATCATTAATTTTAATATTATTATAGTTTAAATATTCTCATTTCATTGCTTTAATTTTACCCATTTTTTCTCAATTTATATTATTTATTTCATTCATTTGAATTTTGGGAATCATTGTAGTCTGTGCACGACTCTAATGACTATGTGAAAACCATGTGGTAGCTCTTGTCCACTTCATAAGTTGTTTTATGGGTACTTGGGCTAACTGCATGGTCTCTACTAAACATGCAGAGCTCGTGTTGTGGTCTAAAACCCACTAAAAAATCATACTAATAATAATAATAATATAATATCATTTCAATAGTATTATTATTAATATTATGAATAGTGACAATAATATGATTACCTTAGTAATATTATCATTACTATTATTATTATCATAAGACTTTTAATTATATTTTCACTTTTCCTTATTTTATTTCAGCTCAAATTTAACATAATTTTATTGTTTATTTATTTTTTTTTATTTTTTGAAGACAGAGAAGATGCACGGAGGCCTGAGAAATGATGCACAATTTCCAAACCATGCCCTTAATGTGTTTCAGATGTTGTCAAACCCAAAACACACATTTTTTCAACATAAACGCAAAAATTTAAACTGGGACTCAACTCAAACCCCAAAAAAATTATTTAATGCCAAGAAAATAATATAATAAAGTAATTTCAATTGTCGGGGTGTGACATATGTCACCTTTATTGACCATGTGTACATGGTATGATATGGATGATTAAACACACAAGAATTCTTAGGATGGATCGATGTGTATGTTAGGTCTCCCAATAACCCTCAAGACGGGCCACTGTGTTCCTTTGGCCACGAAATCACCCTCGGGATTGGATGATGTTATCGATTAGCCTCCCTTGAACCACATGGATGGGTAAGAGTGCATTATTGACCTACATAAGGTATTTAATGATTTTATGGTGTACTTAGTGAGGTTTCAAACTATGATTTTTTATAGGTCATGTGTTATATGGGATTTTGGGTTTTCACAGACTACTCCTTATATAATTTAGTTGAATCAGGTAGCTATGGGGTTCATGGTGTCTCGGATAGTGCACAGTGAACCAAGGAATTTTATTTTCATTTATGTATTTAGTTTTTATTATTTCATTAAATTTTATATGACCTTGTTCATTTATAATAATGATATATTGGTTGTTTATTAGATATTTTATAATCACACCCTTATTCAAATCTCAATGTTCACGTATCCTTTTTTGGTTGAGATTTTATATTATGGAAAGCCTTATTTATGGTAGATGTACATGATGAGTGGTTCAGTTGAGTTGATGCTAGGATAGACACAGGGATCTCCGTGGAGTTTAATTTAATTTATCTTCTTACCATTTATTATTTTATAATTCCCTACCATATGTTAAGGTCTTCTTTTGATGTATCATGGCTTGTATGTCATATGATATATCTTGGGATGATATTATTACTGAACCTTTTGGTTTTAATGATTACTCAAATTATTGTTTCTAGTATTGTATACTATGTTTTAAATATTTGTTACCAGGGAAATATTCTCCCCAAATTCCTCATATTCATTTCCACTAGTCGATTGATTCTTGTATATGGGGAGGTGTACATGAGGTCATTTGATGATCCCCCATGTTGGAATGGGTGATTCGGGTGAAAGAGTGTTATAGAATGGTATCAAAGTCATTTTTCCATTTTCTTACTATTTAAGGATTAGAAGAAATTAAGTATGACTTATTTAGGACTAGCTAAGGAACTCATTTAGGAAGTAGAAAACCAACTTATGAGGGGATTATTAAGTTTCCATGGATGGGAATGATATTATTACTATTTTTTCACATTTGATTTATTTCACCTAGAATGATGTACATGATTTTGGTCTTGATGGTTGTGATGTTTATTTTCTATGGTATTTCTAATTCTCTTGATTATAAAGATTGTGTTATTTAATTCTCCATTGATAGGTACATAGGTTCCCAAGTTATTCTCTTGGTTATTATAATTGAAAAACACTCTAATTAATTAAATGTTGACAAAAATATATTTATTATTTTACTAAATATATTCATGTTGACATTTAATTAACTTATCCTGGTCATGTTATGTTTTTTATGAAATACTTTGACTAATTTTAAGGTGTCAATGGAATGGACTAGGGCATTGAGTAGGTAGTTAAGTACTGTTATCATGTGTCTTTGAATCACTATAATTGAGTTTGTTTTTGAGTTTTCAAATGCTTCAGAAAATTATTAAATTACAAGATTTTATAGTGTTTAAATTGATTTAAATTAATTTTGTTTTTGTAAGGGGTTTTTGAATGACATGTGGTCATGTAATAATTTTTTGATGTATTTGTTTGAAATGGAAATGGGAATTTAATGGGTGTTTAGCGCCATTGACCAAGACTTGATGAAAATGTTGGTTTTTATGTAAGAGTGTCAAACTGATAAATATTTTGTTTTTCTCAATTGATTTTAAATGGAAGAGATATTTGGATTTTAATTGGTTTAAATTTTTTTGGAGATGGTTTGGAAGTTTTATTTTCAAAATTTTAATAATTGGAATTTAAAAATGTAGAAGTGGTTTGGCTCAATTATCTATGATTTTTTTGAGACTCATTAATAATTTTGAACAAGATTTGTTATTATTTAAAATTGATAGATTTTGGGGTACTCTTGTTTTAGTATTTATGTGTATCATGGCCTAAGGTTCATTTTTTTAATTTGAGCTAGGATTGAGCAGTGTTGTTCTATCTTTTTTTAGCAAGTAACCTCGCTGAGGGTATGTGCTCAGAGGTTGGTGGCCAGTTTGGGCCTAATGGTCTTGGCTAGATATATAAATATAGAAGTTTTAGGTTGGATTTTGATGTGTTTGTTACTTTTAGGTGTCTATATATAGAGTTATTTTAGTAGGGGTCTGGAAAAAAATGGTGTGTGTTTGTATGAGACCTATGTTAGATTTGGACCCTCTAGTGTTTGGGCCAACAAAGTACTATTCTGGGTAAAAAAAATATGATATGGATGGGTTGTTTTGGTCTTTAAATTTAATTTTTTTTAATGGGTATCTTGGTGATGTATTTTTGATATTTAATTTTTATCGTAATGGTTTTTTATGACCATTGGTTTTGTAAGCAATAAGTGGGATGATCAGTTTCACATTTATGGAGAGGGGTGCGAGATGATTTTTCTCCTTTGGGAAAAAATGAGTGTGATGTGTATGAATATAGGTGAATTATATTGAATGTAGTACATTTTAAAAACATTGGTGGTAGTTCATGATTAGTGAGGTACATAGCTTTAGAATTTATCAGGTGGTGCTTTGGTTTTATGGAACATGAAAATGGTGAGCATTTTAGTGCATTGGGAGTATCTCGCAATCTAGTTTTTGAGAAAATTTATATTCACTAGTAGTGGAGGTACTATTTCATTAAATATTTAATGGAATGAACCCATTTCATAGGGTATTAATTGTATTATAGATGAAAATTATTAAATTTAGCCTTTATGATAATTTGAGAGGGTTGAATTCTGGTTTTAGTCAGAAAACCAAGGTCAACCCTTATACTGAGGCAATTTCATTGGTTTTTCGATTGATTGGTAGAGACTATGCATGATGTAATGTTCTAGGACTATGTTAATAGGTTACATGCATGGAAAATCTTGTTGGGATTCCATTGGATCTTGGGAAATAAGTTTCAAAGACCCTTGTTTTTTTGGAAAGGTCTTTAGTGATTGACCTTTGGCGAGCAGTTGGCATTGGCATGCAATTCTAGTGGGTGGATACCTTTAGAATGTTTTTCACAGATGAAAGATCCTATGATGAGTATTTTTTTTAGTGAAATAGCTTAATATTGGGTGCATCATAATTTTTTGGTCCTCTTTTTGGTGTCATTACATAGAGAAGTGTGGTAGCATAATCTGACGGAGTGTTAAATATGTGTCATGTTTGTGTTTTTGAGTGGATCTTGGTGCTTAAATGGGTCAATGGAGGATATAAAAATGGAGTCAAACTGGGAGTTATGTTCAGATATTGTTTTTTTATTGATCATTTTCACAATCCTTGGGTGTTAAGGAATTGTGGTTTTCATGTGTTACTGCATCAACAGGTGAAGATGAATTCCTTCAGAAAAAGTTATCCAAAAAAGGAATGACTAGTTCTATTACATAGTAATGGATGTCTCAAGGTGGATAATACACCAGGTATTTCGTTTCAGATATGGTTTATGTCATTAAACGATATGATAGTAGTTTTTATTTATATATAGTGCACTTGGGATTGATATTTTGAGTTATGCTATAGTAGCATGTTGGGAATTTGGAGATGAGACCTAGGGTTTTTCAGAGAATAGGTGAGAGAATCCCATTATGGGAAATTTTTATGTGGTTGATGAACCCTATGCAGGAGGGGAATCAATATCAAGATATGTGAATACGATTTTTTCTAAAAGGAAATTTCTTACTTCTTGGATTTGTTAAATTCGTCGGGGTTGGACTTTTGTGATGTAGGTGAAATCACCTAATGAATACAGTGGATGGTGAATTTTGGGAATGTCATCTAGGGGTATTTGTTTTAGTATGAATATTTTTAATATTTTGGCCTTAGAACTTAATATTTATAGATTCAAGGATGTTATCTTGTGAGTGATTCTTTACTAGTACATGTGGCTTTTAAGGTTTAGTGAACATTGAGGAGACTTATTATTGTAGTCAGTTGGTGGTGGATTTTCTTATTTCATGTCAAGATAGGAATTAGAAGATCCTAACTCTTGTGATAAGGATGTTTTTGGTGGTCTTTGAATGTAAAAAATTAAATTACACCAACAAATTGGAGATTCCTATGTTGTGGCATCAGCAATTGTGGATGGGTGTGAACTTGTAGCACTGACTAGGGATGAATGACTCAGACCACTGGACTGGCTAGATGATGGGTGAAGGTAATATTTTTGTGGCTCATAGAGTTGAGTGGGATCCTTGAATGGGTTTGTTAACAAAAGTCTAGTTTTGAGGAGGGTATTTCTTACAAAGAGAATCCAACACATTATATGGATTGAAAATGAGGAAGGGGAAACAATGAGAGGTATCCCCTATCATCAAATATCTAGTCATGTATAAATATCATAAATCAGACTTCGATTTGTAGTTATATATCAGTTCAACTGGTAGAGTTATTCAAGGAATACTTCTAGATATACTTCTTGATGGTAAGAAGTTGTTAAAGGGGAGTTCTTTATGACATGGGTCATTATATATTATAATTTTTAATATAATAATGTGTATTTAATTTTTTTGGGCTTTTGGGGTGTTATTTATCACTAGGGTGGATCAGGGGCAGGCTGCATAGGATGCAAAATATTTTTGGAACTACGTCAGGACCATCGTCCAACTGGTGAGGACCATTAGCCTACTAGTGGTCTACTCAGCATCCCAGGAATAGTTTTTGGACTCACTAGCCATAAGGTGGGGCCTAGAAGCTTGTTGATGGGTTTGTTGGGTGATTTTATTGGGGTGATTCCTTGTCTTTTCCCCTACTTTCCAACCTCTCTTCTCACTTTACCTCATTTTAATTAGGTGATAATGGGGTCTCTTTCGATGGATATTTTATCTTCCTTTCACTCATTTCATGGGTGTTTCAAGAATTTTTTGCTATTTTTTATTCTTATAGGGATGTTGAACACTATACATTTCTTAAACCAATGTTCCTATTTATTAAAATATAATATGATGAATTTAGTTATGTTGACATGGAATTAGTGTGTTGGGATAGATTCAATAAGTGATTCTTATTTTCTTATCTCTATTATGCTTGAGGTCACAATTCCTTATGATTTTATGACACTTCAAAAGAGGTAGAAGTATTTAATTTAATGTTCATGTGTGCTTTTATCCCTATGATTCCTCTGATTTTGATTTTATCATGGGAGAGTGTGGTATAAATCAATGTTGGAGGATCATTATTGGTGGAGTACATGTTTTGTTCCTTGAAAATGGTAAAAATGAACTTTACACCATGAATTCATGCTAGAATATCTGCTTAGGGGTTTGGGAATGGAATGTTCCATTTGGTATTGGTTATGGTTATTATGTTTAGGTTAGATATCATTTGGGTTCGGGTACTGAATCCCTCCAAGTGTTCACTTTGGAAATGATGGACAAGGTTCAAGATTTGGTTATAACAGAATATCCTTGTTTGTTGTAAACTACCCTAAAAACTATCATTTGGGTTTAAAATGGGTTAGAATGGAATATTCAGTATTCATAGGGGTCCAGGTTTGAATCCCCATTAGATTGTGACATAAATGAGTTAGCAAGAATCTAGTAACGGACTCTATAGGTATGGTTATCTTCTTAGGTAAACAGGCTGGGAAAGTGCTGTTTGGGATCGAGAAGACCTAGAATGTCTTGGTGAGTGAAATACAGTATTGGGTGATGTTTTTCCTAAATTTATGTATAATGGGATGATAAACATGAGTGTGGAGGATATATAGCGTTATGACTATAGAATTTATGAGATATATATTCGATCAGGGTTGTGATGAGGTGTTTACCCTTACTTTTGTATGTTGATGTGTGCACTTTTGAATTTTTTTGGCCTTCACTGACTCTAAGGGGATGGGAAAATGTGAATGACTAACCTATTAAGAATCTATTTGATGGGTTTCTGAATATTTTGGGCATCTGAAGAACCCTATGGATTTGTTAGTGTGATGGTTGGGCCGCCTAAGAACACTTAGGATGGTCCATTGTGATCGATTGGCCTCCCTTTCACTATGTGAATGGGTTGTAGTTCATGATTGACCTCCATAAGGTCTATGAAGATGGGTCAGGTAATTTTATGAGGGAATGAATTGTGATTAAGCATGGTCCATGGGTTATATATTCTCATGGATTTTTATAGACTACTAATTTTGGCAATGAGATGAAATGGGTTGAGTTTGGGTTTGTAGTGGCATCGATAAAGCATGATGACCCACCATGTTGTATGTTTTTTTTAATTTATTTTTCATCATCATATACACTTTAATATATTCTACTATATTTATTTTAGGGATACATTGGTGGTATCCTAATGTGATTTTAATTATATCCTTTATGGGGATCTCAATGCATATGATCCCTTTACTAGACTAGATTGATGATGGTGGAAAGATTCATGTTTAAGGTAGTTTTTTAGGATGGGAAGGTCTAATATGATAATTCTAGGAAAAACAATAGGATCCATGTGGAGATTCATTTTATTTATTTTTTAATTTCCCTAATTTATTTTATATATACTTTCCACTTGTGGGGGTATTCATTGGCTATTGTATGACATGTATTAAATATGTTATCACATGGTCTCATTTTATTATTGTTTCTGTTTTGTTTTTTCTGCTAATTTTTTTTATTGTTTATTTCATTTCCTCCTCTGTTTGGGATATCTGTTATTATGGGTATGTTTTCCCATTTCTCCACTAATCCCTTCCTATTAGTCAGAAGAATGTTACATATTAGAGGAATACATGAGGTATTATGATGCTCCCCTAGCTCAGACCTAGTGATTTGGGATGGTGAGAAATACACCATTATGACTTTAATCCATTCACTATGAACATCTTCATGTACGAAAGATTTGGGAAACAATAATGACCCTTATCCCAGGATGCATAAGAGCTTCATTTTAGTATCGAATTAAATATGATACATTCAAGATTATGTGAATTAGAAGGATGGTCCATTACCTAGAAAAACATTATTGTTTTATTATAGTTATGCTCACATTGTGGTTACATGTGATTTTGATGATGATGCTTTACATCAACTGGTTGTTGTTATGAGGAGAGTTTATGTCTTTTCATGAGCATGAAAAAATAAGGAAAAGGAAATTGATGGTTATAATTTTTTTCACCATAAATTTATCCTTGCACTAATCCTATTAGATATATAGAAAATATAAAATTGATTATATCCTATATTTGTTATTATATTGGTGATATACTTTTTCAAAATAATATGTCCTTTTATCTGATATCTTTAAATTATATTAACTATATTTTTAGTTAGACATTATATAAGAATTACATGTGAATGTTTATAAAAATATATCTGTGAACATATGGATATTATAATGGAAAATTATGTCTAGAATAGCAGCTTCTATAGCACTTGGTTGACATCATACATATATTACAGGATCACTATAGGAGTTTATTTTAGGTTTTGAGACTAGTGTTGATGATTATTATTGTATTATCTCTCATGGATAGAATGATTGGGTGATTTTATTCATTCTAAGACATGTGATGAAGGGAATCAATTTAATGAAATGTTTCATTAAAAATAATAGTATATGTTTTATTTTTGCATTCATTTATTATTCTATATCATTTATCTTTCTTCATGCATAACCATTGTATGTTAATGGATGATATAATATATAATACATTGGAAAAATGTTTTTATTTTGATATAACATCTATTATATAAATTTATTGTGTTAAAAATATGATTTTTGGCCACCAAGATTTTAAGTTAACCAATATACATGACTATAAAGAAAGGGGGGGTATATGTGTTTCATAGGAAATACCCAACCATGTATTTTCTTGTAACCAATTTTTAAATCAAATTGGATTTCCATTTTTTATTTTTAGCATAAAATATTCAAGATCCTATATTTTATATACATGGTACGCAGACATAAATTAGAGTTTTTTATTTTGATTTATTCTTCTGATAGATCATATTTTCCAAAAATTGTTTCTCTAAACATAGTCTTTGTGTGTTAAACCTCCAACTACACACTTTCTTTTCGTAGTAACATATATTTTGGAATAATAAAAATAATTTTTAAACATGATAAACCCAGAGTAATAAAAAGACCTTGTGGGTGGTAAACAAATTGAGGACTTTGATTTAGTAAACATAGTTTAGTTATTAATTTTTTTTTCTTTTACTTTCTATCTTTTTTGTTATGCTTTGTGTGTTTTTGTATTTTAATTTCATGTTAAATTTTTTCATGCATTAGTAATTGACTCACAGATATAAAAAATATATCTTTGACTATGATCAAGAGATATAATTGATAATTAGGAATAACAAATCGGTGTTGGTTATGGTTCGGGTATAGAGAGAACAAGGATTATATTAGGAAGTAAAAAAGATAATATTTGAGACAATGGAAACTCATACAATAAAATATTTTTTCAAGTATAGGGGGATAACCTAGTGTCCTAGTGCATATAATTACTACTAACCACTTATAAGTAAATCCAAATAACATATAAATGATCCCAATATTAGTTAAATTTAATGGGATATGACATGAAGGTCTGAATTACCACTTGGGATTTTTTATTGAACATTATGATATATTCCTATTCAATGGTGTCTAAAATGATGTGGTAAGTAAAATATTCATTATATTCTAATAAAGATATAGATTAATATAGTTTATCTAAAGCTTGAATACATGTTTCATCACTATATGGGATGAGTTTGAGATAAAATTACTAACAAAATTTATCCTCCCAAAAAATATAGAAATTTTGAAGACATTATTTTAGATTCCCATTAATTTGAAGAAAAAATGCTTTATACTATATATAGGAGGTTCAAGGCCTTTTTATATAAGTGTAATAAAAAATTTATAGAAATGTGGTCACTTATGTAAACATTTTATAAGGGGTTTTCAAAGGGATGTATGTTGATTATGGATATCATTGTTTGAAGTTTGTTAATCAAGAAGTTACTAAATTAGAGTTTTGAATTGTAAGATGAAACTTCTTATAATTGTTTATATTTTAAAAATAATAATTTTAAATGAGTTAAGTTCATATAGAAGATAATAATGGATGTATTTATTCACACATACAATCCATGATAAATGAGATTTATATGATAATGGCTATGCACCAACCCTATGGTAAGTAAACTAAACATGCACTTTGTATTAATTTTAACTATCAAATTAATTTTTAGGGATGGTGGAAATAGGGAAAATAAAGATTTAAATAAATATATTTGGGGTTAAAACAATGATAAGTAATGTATCCTCGAAGTCAAAATAATTTAATATAGAAAACCTTACCTGCATTCAGGAAAAACTCTTGGACTTCTCTAAGTGAAAAAAATAATATTCAATGGATCAACAGAAATATATGATAAATAATGAGTAGAAAGATGGGAAAATTATAAAACTCTTTAAGGTAAAGTCCTCAAGGTATTTTCCCAAGTGACACAAAGGTCTACCCACGTAGAGAATTTAGTCTTATCACCTTTTAGAGTGGAAAACCAAGCTGTAAAGTTGTACAAAAAAGTAGATATGAGCGGAGAAGAAAAATGAAAAAGAAAAAAAAATTAATAATGAGTTAAAAAAGTAAAATAAACTGAGAAAGAATTTAAATAATAATACCCATCACAATAATAACCACTCATACCATTTTAGGAAAGGATAAATCTATATAAATTTGAGGGATAAAAGATCTTGTTTTGGGAAAGTTTCAATAAAATTCATATTAATATTCCCCTTATAGAATAATTTGATACGTTTTGCATAGATTTAATGTTCATGAATGAGTTTATTTCAAATAATTAAAATATTAAATATATATTCATAATACCACTCATAGGTGGAAGTTTAGTTATAGTTTCAAGGAGTATACATATGGAAGAACAAGATAAACTTCGTTTTTCAATTTCTATTAAAATTTAATTTTATGAGTTTAGAAATTATTATTATGATCAACAAGTGGGTGTGAATATTATGTCATACTAAACATTCAATGATTACAAATTGGAGAAAATTAACCTCACCAAAACTAATCGTCAATTATCAGAAACAATGATGACATGTACATAAGGTTTGATTGGTGATTTTTTATTTAAAATGGATATCCTGTAATTTTGGATTGACTTTTTTGTACTCTAAAGAGAAAACTGTAACAAAACCATTTTACATGGAAGATTTTTTTTAAAGGTAATGGATATGATTGGTGTCCCATTTGGGATGTTTCCTTCATGTTGCCTTCAGTGGATATCCTATAATAAAATTATTTTTTTAAAGATATAAATTTCTAAATAGATGATGTTAATTCCATGGATGAGAGGAAATAAAGAGTCACTGTTAAGAATAGATAAGAAGGTAAATTTGCTGAAATATATGTATAAATAATGGTTTATTGAAAGGATTAATGTTGTATGAAAATATTTATAAAATAATGAGTTTAAAAAATGGACAGTAGGTTTTATTAGATTGTGATTTACTATTTTATTTTACTACAAAAACTAAAAAATCCCAGACTAGTCTTATGGATGTACAGAAATACCTTAATCATAGGAGTGTAAATATATATTTATAAAAGGGTGGAATTCAATTAATATTAATGAAAACATAATTTAAACCATTTATTCTTATATATTAGGAAACTTCCTTAAAATCTTATATTTATTGGCACCAATAGTTATTGTTTTGATAAAAGATAATCAATAAATCACTTATGCATATAAAATCAACATGGTATTATTATTTAATTCTTCAAAAATATATTTCTAGATTTTTATTATTATGATTTATTTTAGAAAATGTTTTATGTTATAGAATTAAACCACAGAAATATTTCTGATTGGATCATTATATTTCAAATGAATTTTTATTTTATAGATCCATGATTATTATAGTGGTTGTAAAATAGATAAAATATATATGAATAGAGCTTCATTGGAATGGAGAGTATGGTTTTGAATTCTCTATGCCATTATATTTTAGGATATTTGTTAGGAGGTTTTATTGTTGAGGAATTTTCTTTCCACATTTATATTTCTTACTATATTTTATATCTATGATGCAATATATTCATAGGAATAGAATCATTCCTTTTTAATAAATTCTTTTTTTTATTGAATTGAATTAGTAAGATTGGTGGTGGATAAGTAACGATAATAATGATAATATTGATTTTATTAATCATGATTTGGTAATATTGGTTCATTTGTGTAAATGATATTTCTCAAATAATTATCATGATTTTATTTTTTATGTTGACATTCATTGATTCGTTCTTATTTTTCATGCCATGATTGATTGTCCAATATAATTTTTCTCATTATTAGTAGGGTTCAAGATTATTTTATCATATAAAATTTAATACCCTATTTATTGAGATATCATTGGGGTATGTAGACTATTAGAACATTCATTGATATTTTTTCAATATTATGAAAGATAAAATAATCATTAATAGGATCATTTAGTTTTTTATTAGAGACTTGTATATATTTAATGCAAACCTTTACATTTTAACTTTTATTTAATCCCATTGAATCCATGAATTGCATTTCTAGGGAAGCCACATTACAAAACTATTTTGATTTCCAACCATACTCTTTTTATATTTACATGATATAAAATGGTGTAAATATTAAGGAAGAGGATGTATCATAATTTTAAATCGATGATGCTCATTTTAAATGTCAATGATGTAAATATTTATCATTGTTTGTGAGGAAAATGTTAAAAAATTTAATTTCAATGTATTCTATAGGATACCATGTGTAAAAAAGATGGAATGAAAAAAATATATGAAATATGTTTAAAATAGGGTGAATATTTCGTTATAATTATATTCATGATTTGCGAGACTATTTGTAAATGATGTAGGATTTTTTAGATGATATAATTGTGAATTATATTTTGGTAGGAGTATCTTTTTATTGAAATTTATATTATATATCATTAATTGTACATTATTGTTTAACCGCCTCTTTGAGATTTATGAATTTTTCTATAAATTTCTTTCTAACCCTTAGCCTCATAGTAATTCATTAGTTTATAAATTATATTATTATTATGGTTAGTTTATTCATTATAGGGTATAGATTTATGTTTTTTGAAGCCTTTGGTTAGGATACATATAATTGAGGTTGAGCATAACTCTATTTTTTATATGAACATGAGTGATGAGAGAAACATTTTTACCATAAGGTATATCACAAGTGGGAATGAATATTAATAATAAGTTTAAAGATTTGAGTGGTACTTAAAAAACATATCATTCATTCAATAAGAAATGTAATGTAAAAGAGTTAATTGGATTCCATGGAATGTGAAGAGTTGAATGTCACGAATATCATGGGTAAATAATATAATTTTTTTTTAAGATTTTATGGAATATTAATAATTATGTAAATAAGAATTTGGTCATGACCAGAAGACCAATGTTGTGAAACAATATATGTGTGAAATATTTCAAAATCCATATAAATATTATCTTGTAATGTATATGAGTTGTTTCATTATTTATTAGAAGATGAGATATAGGTAAAACCTTAAGAATCTTGGGGATGAGCCTTACACCATGGTAAGATTGTTGTGAAATGTTAATACGTCCATTGATTTTGTTACATGTAATGTTGATGCTGGTGATATTATTTGGATGGTGGTTGTGATATTGAATGTTTCAGTTTTTTCAGGGGAATATGAATGTAATGATAATTAAATTGATGGTTATATATGGTTAAATAGTAGAGTTATTATTACACTATGAATATTATATAAATAGTAGATATAAATTTATTATCTCATAACATTGTAGATATATTATAGATATATTAATGGGTGATAATTGGTGGTTTTGGATTGTATTTTTAAAGATTATTCTTTTTAGTTTCAATTAGATATAATATGATAAATATATAAAAATATTTAGATATAGATAAATTTTTAGATATGTAGATTTATATGTGAAGTTTTGTTTATAAATATGGTTTACACAACACATGGATGGCATCATTCATTAACTGGAAAACCACTATAAGATTTTACTATATGTGATGAGGATAGGGTTTATGATTGGTTTTTAATTCTCTCTTGTTAATAGAATTAGGGTGTGATTTTATTATTTTCAGTATATATGATTAAGGGTTATTTATTTAGTGAAATATTTCATTTTGAATAAAAGTCGAGGTCAGGTTTTTGAATTCATTTATTATTCTATATCACATCTCTTTAATTAGGCATGAGAAATTTTTTTATGGGTGATATGATTTATAACTCATTATATAATTTCTTATACTCATTAATAACATTAATGAGTGAGAGAGATTATGTTTAAATATAGTTTTGTCTTACCTGGTTTTTAAATAAAATGAAGTACTTAACTATATGAAAAGGGATGTTTATCCTCTAGAGAGTGAATACCTAACAATAGATTCTCTTAGTCCCAATTCTTAAAACAAATTGGCTATTCATTTATTTAGTATTACTAATTAATGATTCATGATATAACATCCTTGTTAAAAGTTCCTTAATCATATTCTCTTGTGATGTATTATTTTTTCTACTGGTTCTAATCTTTTACATTATTCTTTCTAAAAATCTACTTGATGTGTTCAAACCCATACTATGCACATTCTATAAATAGTAGTTTGTAGTTAATAAGAGTAAAATATAAATTCTAAACATTCTAAAGTTATTGGAATTAATGATTCTATATGGTTTTTTATTGATAGAATTCATCTACAGGAACCTCAAGAAGTAAGTGTATGGGTGAGTAACAAAACACCCATTTGGATTTTCTTGAATAACTCTTATGCATTCACATTCATAGTCTACTCAAAAATATATCATAGATTCTATTCAAAAATTAAATAAAATATTTATTAGAATAATAATTTAAAAAATAAATTGAACATTAAATTAAAATACTATATAATAAGAAATCATACGAACATTTTTGTAAATAAAGTAATCCCTTCCTAGTTTGCCCTAAATTCATACAAAATTGTTCTAGATATCAATTATTGGAATCATTGTCAATAAAATTATATATAAAATAATAATCACCTATAATAATAGCATCATAAACTATTTATTTTCATTTTTCCATGTTTTTCAAAATTAACCAATGTCCCCAATAAATATTACAACTCATGGAATAAAATCATATTTTATGTAAGCATAATTAATTGAGGAAGTAATAAAAGATAATATCCTATATTAATTATTCATAATATCCATAAGTCTACCATTTATGATATCAAAATAGGTAACTACGGAAACATATCATCATAATTCCAATATAAACCATATTTCAAAAGGGAAAAAATACTTTAATTAAAATATATTTTCATGGAACATTCAAATTTTCCATAGGCCCGTTGGGAATTAATAAGGGAATGTACTATTTTAGAACACCACCATATAAATCATTAGGTACAGGTACAGGTCCTGAAGTTAGTTTCATGATCCTAAGATACATGAATTGAATCCCATGTAACACATTGTTTTATGATTTATAGGGGAAAGCATTGAGGGAGAAAAATCCAAGAAGTGGTTTGGCCCTCATGACAGTTGGCATGGCCTCTGGCCAAACATCATAAATCCTAGATTAATACTTTTATAGGGAGAATTAAAAACAAATATTTTAATATTCAAGGAGGAAATATATTAAAAAATAATCTTTGACTATAATAAATATTTATAGAACATACCTTGATAATTAACTTAAAAAATCTTTCATTACTCTCTTTCCTTGAAAAACTATATCGTCGTCAAAAACTAATGAGAGATCAATGGAGATAAATATATGATATATATGTGGTACTACCCCTATATATATTTTATATTTCTATTTTAATTAATTTTTTTATAACTCCTGTATTAAAATTTCAATCCTATCCCTCTATTTTTTATCTATCTCAAATTTATTTATCAAATAAATATATGGTGGACTAACCATAAATCACTCAGTAAAACCTTCTCTATTAACACTATATTTATACATGGTTAAAATTAATTAATTTATTAGTTAAAATATCCAAATTAAATTCATTAAATAAAATTATTACATCTCATAATAAAATAATATCCCACAACACATACTAACATAATATCCTATAATTAATTAATAAAATAATTATAAGGATAAATTCACATTTCTCGCCATCCTAAAAATAATATTATTGAATTAAATATAATCTCTATATCCATTAAATGAACTATAAATAATGGGCATTAAAATATTGATTCTTCCATTCCATAACATTTATTATTGAAGGAGGATTTCATCAATTGAAATGGAAAAATAATAAATGAGAAAAAAAGATATATATGGGATTCTTGTGTAAGTATAAAGTACCCAAAACTCATTTTATTTATTATTTTAAAATATATAAAACCAATGTTTTTATTTTTTATATGTTTTATACGTGAGATATTTCAATCATGATAGGTGAAAAGTAACTAATAATAGTGGTATTAATGATTCTAGAATAATATGTTCATGTTAATGGTGAAGGTTTTAGAGTCCCATATATAGTTAATTTTGAGAAAACACTAGAAAATAAATATTTAAATAGAGATTTGAAATAATTAAATTCTAATACAAAACCACAACATAATATATTAATCAACTACTTATAATATAATAGATGGTAAAATAAATTACAAAAATTTATCCTTCAAAGGAATGGTTGGAAAAAACCATTGAACAAACAAAAATAATACACACATTCATTTAAATTCATTATGTGTAGTGGTTTTTCCCCTAAGATAAAAACTAACCCAATATAATTATGTTTTCTCAAAAAAAAATTATAATATTTTTTAATAAAATATATATGAGTTATTTACTGGTTTAAAGATATTGTTTGCTTAATTTTTTTGTGATTTATTTTTATGAAAATTAATGATCTTAATTATTTCAATATTTTTTTCATATAATGTTCAAGGTGATACTCGTCACATTACACCATTTCAATCAGTTCATGTTAGAGTTACTATTTATGTACCTTATAATCTAAGATCCATTTGAACATGATATTAAAACTTTTGTAGTATTCACATTCTATATTGTAAAGGAACATGATAATAAAGGGTTATGTTATTTCAAATAATTATCATATTTAGTATATTTTATGTTTTTTATATTCCATGTTTTATCCCATATTATTTATCTTACATTTTTGTGAATCAAAGAATATATAGTTTCTTTATATTTTTTCAAAAACCAATTTTCATCTCCAATTAAGATGAATTACTATATAGATATATCACTCATTATCTATTTGAATATTTTATGTAATGAGGAGAACCAATTAAATTTAAAGAGATCATGTATAAATCCATATAATAAATTGAACTTATAGATTTAAATTTTTTTGTTAAAAATGAATGGATAGATCCTTATCATAGAAATATATCAATCATTTTTATATGATTTACAAGTATCATCCAATGGTTTCAATACTCCGGTTTTTTCCTTGAATGTGTGTGAATTAAAATGGCCATTGAAAATTATAATGTGCTCCCATATAAATAATGGATTTATTTTTAATGTATTAGAAAATAGAGTATTAAATCACCAACAATAATCTCCATTTTTCAACCAATAGAGTGTAAATTATGTTATTCATCTTTAATAAATGAAACAAACAAATTCAGTGAAACAATATATATATTTTATCACCCAACATAAAAATTTAACTCACACTAATATGTCATGAACTATAGAAAAGTCTTTAATCATGAAATAATAATTAGAAACAAAATTATTCATTGCACATCAAATGGTATTATTTATCATGAAAAAGAAAGGATTAAATATTAACTTTATAAGGATTCTACCATCAAAAATTTCATTAATAGTGAAAAATGTTGTCCTACCGCTTCATTAGGTTTATTATCATTCAGCTTCTCTATATTTTTCTCAAATTAATCCTTTATTCAACTCACACACATTACCACAATACACCACTATATTCTATTACGATATCCCCATACATCAATTATAAATGTAAAAATCAAAACAAATCATCGAAAACTACTTCATCATTAACCATTCGATCAATTAAATTCCTTATATCAAGGTAGATATACTATATTAACATTGGGAGTTGAGTTAGAGTAGTCCCAAGTAGAGACCATCAGACAAAAATATCAAATTCAATGAAATATGAAATCTTCAACAAATCATGGAATAGAGGTATTCCATAAAATTTATATAATATGTTAATAAATTGTTAAACTAAACTACCTTTCAAACTAATAATACCTCTAAACACATTGTTCTATAAATAGTATTATTATTGATTAATTCATTCTATTCCATTATTGTAACATGAAAATCATGGTACGATCTCCTCCCTATAATGATCAATCATACTCTACTTTTATGGAACCCTAGTATTATGGGTTAACAAGAAAAATATAATTATTGGAAAAATTATATTTAATAAATCATGGATTTATATTTCCATAATATAAACCATTAAAAAACTAAATTACCTAGCTACATAACTATTACCTCATAGTGACTAGTTTTAATGTGTATAAATCACAACCAACTTCATAATAGAAGGATAAATATCTCATTAATAAAAACAAATTAATCCGCACCATTAGGCATAAAATCATGAAACAATAATTAAGTACACCAAATAATATTGAAATATTTTATTTTTTATTAAAAATGTTTGAGTATCATTGGTGGTTTTTGGGATGTAGTTCAAATGATTTGAGAATAGTTTTATATAATTTGAGATTCTCGTAGGCAAATTGATGTGATTCAATGATGATGTGAGTAAATAGGGAAAATCATGGGTTATGTCCAAAAGATAGAAAATTCATGGCTTCATATGATTGAATATGTACATCAAAAGAAAAACTCATAATTTTAAAGGGTAAATATATATATTGGAAGCATATTTTGGAACATCAAAATAATGATCTACACTTTTGAAAATATACTCCAAGACCTTATTAATGTATTGATTAACATCATAAGAGTAATGAGATATTTAATATGGTAATAGTAATTGAATTTTGGATAAGGAATGTATAATCACTATGACTTAGTATGTGTAATATTTTGGCCAAGGATTTTTCAAATTCTATGAATTCATGATGACTAAAAATATGATATTCACAAAATTAAATATTATTTGGTTAATTGAAAGACAATTATTCTCAAGATTACATTTATTGATTAAAAGTTAAACATAATCATTATCAATGAAGTTTTTTATTTGATAAATTGAAATGGGTGATTACTGCACAAGGATTTTTATGATTTCATGTATATTCAATATAAAAAATTCAAAAGGTGAATAAATTAATATATATTAATGAAGAATATCTGGGAGATACTTTTATAATACTTTTGGGATAGTGTTTCACTGCTCATTAATTCTTAAATAAGAAGAAAAACAATAATTTATGATTAAATATATGATTTTTATGGTGTTGTTCTAGGATGACATGCTTCATTCCATGAGTAGGTTGAAGAATATGTGAACTAAAGAAGATCCCTACAGAATAAGAGGAGGATACTAGATAGATTTTATATATTTGTCAAATAAATTCATTTTTTTAGTGGTGATTAACCTAAGAAATTTCAACATTTTTATTTATCATGGGAATTGATAACAAATAATGTGAATGGTATTTTGGAAATTTTACTTAAGATAATTGATAAATAAGGAGAACAATATTTTATGATCATGGGAATGTTCTTAAATGAAAAGTCAATTGTGTAAACACAATGAGGATCTCATTGTATAATGGTAATATGAAATTTTTCTACAAACTGACAATGAAATTGATTTTTTAAAATTTAATAAATACTATATTATTGATAAATACTAAAAAATGTAATGTAGTTTTGTAAGAACTACATTTAATAGAAGAGAGACAAAAAAACACTAAATCTGAGAATATTTATGTGAAAAGGGTCTTAGGATAAGAAAAATCTATATATATAGAATCTAAATAACAATGTATTTAGTGATCGAGAAACATATCATCTTACTGATTCTGTATGAATGTATATTGAACTAAATTATGTATATTCATTCAACTATTATTATCTAAAATCAAAATTTTCCATGGACTGAGAAAATTCAGATAAGATCATGTATAGGATAAAAAGAATGATTTGTGTTAATAATTTCTAATGAATAACATATCCCACTATTTAACATTCTTAAATATTTTAAAAATTAATAGAAAATTTGAAGAGATATTATTCTTATTTTGGTGGTTGTGTAATTTGGGAAGCAATATGATATATGATTATAACTATCTAACAAAGTTGAAATTGATTAAAATATCACAATGTAAAATCTATGTATCAGAAAATACCAATCCCAAAAAATATATTTCCACCCAAATCATGGTTGAACCCAGTAAAAATCAAAATTCCTTGTCTTTTTTTTTTATATTTCATTTCATTCAGGTTAGGTTAAGTAAAATATTTGAGTTCATAATTTCTAAACAAAATCTATATGTTTATTTCTACATTAAATAAATTTTAAAATATTAGAAACAATTATTTATCACCACCTCTATGTGGTGCACCCACTCTTGGGGAATATCAATTTTTATTATATTATCCATGTTCTCTCTATCGGATCCACAATTGGTGAATTTATAAAACTTCATCCTAGTTAATAGTATAGTTCATACCACCTTAAATAGAAATAATTATCATGGATGAAATCAGAGAATGATACCTTATCTATTATCAGTTATTATAGAGGATATTGATGTTTTAACTGTTGGATTTCCAATGATCAAAATATGTTCCCAAATTTCATTTTTTGATATTAATAATTTTTAAGATAACAAATTTTTTATAAATTAAATTAACATTTCCTTATAATTGAAGTTTTATACTAAATATATGATACTTAAAATTGAAACTTTATTCATGGAAAAGTTATAAATTACCTATGAAAATAATATTGGGGTTAATGTGGTAAATCATAAATTCTAGAGAAGCATATTTTAATATATTAAAGTAGTAAATAAAAAATCATTGAATACTATTTAACAAGTGTAAATGAGATAATGAGTAATATCAATGGATATGGTTAGATGAGAAACCATTTTATTATTTTGATGAATTTAATGAGGAAATTATTTGATAGATTGGATCCTAAGATCACTACTCTAGAAGATCGAGAGGATCTCACACATTCTCAATTACATAACGTCTGAATTACTTACGTAATGAGAAATATATGTAATTTCCAGAATAAATATAAATAATATATGAATTTGGAATCCATAACAATGTTGAAAATCAAGGAAGAAAGATTGAATACACTAGTTATTCTAATTGTGAAGAAGAGAAGGATAATGATTATATGAGAATCATGTCAGTTATCACCAATAATTTCTTAAAATTAAAGGTAAAATAAAAAGTGACATTTCCTTTCAGATAATTAAAATGTTGGAGAATTGGGAACATTAACATAATCATTTTAATGATAAATATGAGTAAATATGAAGTAAATGAGAAAGTGATAAGCCTCAAGAAAACTCACTGGGTAAAAATATAATTAGTGTAAAAAAATAGTGGAGGTAGAAATATGTTTCCAAGGATAAGGTAGAGAATTCTAATGAGTAATGATGATGATGAAAACTCGTAATCTATTCAAAAATAAGATGATGAAACTCTTGAAATTTTTTTAAACTTAATTAAAAATATTCTTGTGGATGAACTAAAATTTTACCTCAAGTAGAATACCAAGCTCTGTAATGAAATCATTTTTTTGAATAAATTATGTGGAATGAAAATAATTTCAAGGGAGGGTTTCTCTTATAACAAACTATCCTCATTAAATATACTAAAGAAAGATTTACATTGCTATAATAAGATATATAAAATACGTAATAAAAATTACATACAGCTAGAAATTAATTAAAAAAGATGAACGAACAATTCAAATAAGTTTTTTAGATCAAGCTTAAATCTTTAAAGGATTTCAAATTAGTGATCTCAATGGTGCGTGTCAAATATTGAAATAAAAAATATTTGACTAAAAACCTATTGTCACTAGCATTAGAGGTTAAAATTATAAATATTTCTAAGATTGGGCCAACATATGGGATGAAAATACCTTTACAATATCAAAGGGAGGGAAAAGTATTTCTATAATTTCATCATATAATATACTAAATAAATATAAAATTATGTAAAATCAATATTTTTAGTACTTTGGGTAGAACATTTATCAATCTATCAGATATATATAGATAGGTTATTACTGGTGTTATGGAATTTATGGTCACAAAGCCTATTATTTCTAGTATAACATTTATTTACCTTAGAAAAAGAAGGAATCCAGTGGAAATAATACCAATAAATAAAGAATAAATTCAAAAATAAAGAATTTTGTTCCTAAAATCTCATCCAACCTATCTACATAAAATATATTTTAATTTTTAGCAAAAATATGTGGTAGGTTTAACCAAATGATTCATTGTGTTTGGAGAGATAATTTTATTTTTTTAAATATATTTTATACAATTAAAAATCAAAAGTGATTTGAAAAAAATATAAAGAATGAAATATTGTCTTTATGGATGTTTCTTTAATGGGTTACAAAAAAAGATAACCATGGGTTCTTAATATTGTGTGTTCCTACCAAAAGAAAAATGACACAAAGATAATGAAAATTTTGAGAGAAAATGATACAGGAGAAACAAATTTGGTAATAACACTTTACTCATAATCAAAGGTTTTGGAGCTTCTAAAATTGAAACATAATGTTTTAAATACAAAGAATTTATTTATATTTAAGGGTAAAAACACAATCATTTGAGTATAGGCTAGTTATTTGATGATGGGAATGACGTTTTTTTTAAAATAATTCATATATCTTCAATAACTTAAGAGATATAAGGGTTATCACTAAATTTAAATGAACAAGTTGAAAACTATTCCAAATTATTTATCCAACCAATAAATGTTGTATGAGTGATATAGAAGATAATAATTTGCGGTGTAGGATACTTGGTCACATTATATAAAGTAACCTACGTAAAATATCAAAACATAAATTGGTGAGATACCTGACATAATTAGATATAGAAAGAGTGGTTATATTTGAAACATACCAAAAAATTCATGATGGTCCAAGATACTGTGTATAGATTAAGTCTACAAGAAAACATGAGAAAAAATTAATCTAATAATATTTTTTATTCTATTAAACATACTAATGACACAACTTAGTTTGCAAACATTATGTTCATAAAGTAGAAATTTGATGAAATTGACTAGTTCAAAATTATTAGAAGGCAAGTTGTTGGGGATTTGTCTATCTATTTAAAAAGAAAAAAAATCATATAATAGTAAATATTTTACATAGAATTATATTTAAATTTACTGAAACAATTATAGAATCAACCATTAGTACAGTTCACCATACACTTCCAAATATAAAAGGATTTTTTGAGGAAAAACATAACACTTGTGGTGATGAGAAGAACAATGTTGGATCAGTGTAAACTTTCCATGTTCATTTAGAGAGAAGTTATTTTTACTACATATCACTTAAAAAATAACTATTTGTTGATAACTGATACACATTTTACACCACATGATATGAAGTTTCAAATAAATCAAACAGTTAAATACTTAAAATAACTTAGTAATTATTTTGATATGAGGATCAACAACACAAAAATTATAAAATTTAATGAAAAATATGAAGAAGGTGTTTCCATGGGATACAATTCAAATGATAGAGTCAATATATTCAAAAATAATAATAAATAGTATTTTTGAATCCTTTGAAGTTTGCGTTATTAGGAATAAATATAGATCTTGTATATTGGATGAAGTTGTTTCTGAATGTTCCAGAGGAAAAAACCCTACAGATTTCTGGAAAATAAAATTATAAATAAGTTTTAAAAAAGTATAATTTCGTTGATGTTCATGAAAAATATTACAGTGATGATGATTATCTCATTGAGAAGGATAAACTATGAATCTAGATATTGAATAAATATGTTTATTTATAAAATATCATTAACTATCAAGAGGATCTTATTCTGAAATTAAAAAAAAATTGATTATTGAAAAGAAATCTACACCAATTTTACATGTTTATCCACAATTAGTAGTTAATTTATTTGACCATGAATAATTTATTAAATACATCAATGAATATCTTGATCATAATGATAAGAAATCAATTTAGGATATATTTTAAAGACCTCAAATTAAAAATGTGATTGTAAGTAACTCGGTTTTTAGAAAGAATATGAGTGAAAAATGCGAGGATACATTAAACAAGGATATAATTATATTAAAATTAATTGCACAAATATAAGGTATTGGTTTTTAATAAACCTTTACACTAGTGAAAATGGTGAAAATATTAAAAAATTTATTATAGTGGATAATCATAGAAATTATAAATTATATTAGATTGATGTGAAGCCATCATTTTTTAATGGATATCAAGAAGAATATGAATTTATTAATCAACATAATGGATTTATTCTAGAAACAAATGGAAAAAAGATAGAAGATTAAAATAGTTTTATATGACATCAAATAGGTTCTAATACATCTTTACTCAACGTTAAGGGGATTCCTATAATAAATATAAAATTTTAAGGTAATGGTTGATAGAAACTTACCTATAAAATAGAAATATATAGGTACTCTTATTATAACCGTTTATTAAAATGAAATTATTTTTTAGTGGAAATAAGTCTCTATATAAAATATTTATTGATAAAATTGAAAATAATTTTCATATTTCTGAGCTAGGATTGATCAAATATATTATGGGCTTACCGATTACCCAAAAATGTACTTGTATTTTTTTATTTAGAGAGAATTATACAAGATAAGTATTGAAAATTTGTGTTATATATGATTCTAAAAAAAATTCCACTATAATATAAGTTTAAAACATGTTGATTAATTATGATGGTAGATGTTATATTAACAAAATATACTTCATAAAACATTAAGAGTCTAAATTATCTCATAGATTTAGGAAAAAATATAGAATTTGTTGTAACTCTTTTACAAAAACATGAGAGTGATACAAAATAGTATTACACATTAGTAGATAAAACTATATTGAAACATCAAAATTTATCATATAACTATTAAATTGAGTATATAAATAGATATAAACTAGAATTGAATATTATATATCTATAGCACATGACTTCTCACATATGTTATGGATAGATGTCTCGTTGGAACATATGAAAGTAGATGTCAAGAGACCACTTAGAGTTTTCTATGGAACCTAAAGTTCCATAGAACAATAAAATAATATTTTTAAACACTATATATCAAAGTAAAATGACCTATGATGAAATTTTATTATATATAGAGAAGAAAATGGTGATGCTAAACACAAATATGTTTCCACCAAATATCAAATTGAACATAATTTTATAATGGAAATTCCAAGAGAGCAGTTTGAAATATTGAGGAAAAGAATCCAAGTTTAACCTTCCCCTATAAATTAAATAATTTTTAAATACCCCCATAAGGATATGTATTGTGTTTTCAAATTGGGTTTAGGAGTTCACAACTATTTTTCTAAAGGGTAGATAGAGTATGTAATTTTAAATGGTGGAGATACACTAATTTGTCAAAGGGGTGTTTCTTTATTAATGGAGGAAGTACTTAGTTCACTTATATTTTCACATTGAAAATTTAATGTTCAAAATATTTACAAATGGTGCATATGATGAAAAAATGGAAGTGTTAATTGATGGGGATATTATCTATGACACATGACCACAATTTGATTTTACTGAGAGATTGAATTATATCACAAAGATTACCCAATCTGGTATGGTGCCTTCAACGTTCTTCTCATATGTGAATGTCTATAATGTTTTATTTATCTTGATATTTATATTAATTATAAATACATTTTAGTTTATTTTAATGAGTCGTGAGATGATGAATACAAATACAAAGGGGGATATTAAAGTACCCAATGGATTTTTTAATTGATTTATTTTATTATAAATGATGATTGAAAATAGTTGGAGGTTTTTGAGACATTTGAGAAACTATTTGAGAATGTTTTTAGATCATTTTAAAATTACTAAGGGGAGTTGAAGTGATTTTATGAATATGTGAATAAATATGTAATTATAAAGGAGATATTGAAATTGGAGAAAGAAAGATTTTAGAAGAGTAAATTCAAAATTATAAAGAGTACATCATACTTTTAATGAGTAAATCCAAACATTTAAAGGATATTATAGAACATTGGAAGATTTATCTATGACTTTGAAAAGGTAATATATGAATTCAAAAAGTGTTGAGTAAATTCGTTAGAGTAATATGATATTTTAAAAGGGTGTTGGTTTGTGAATTTTTTGAGAGGATATAGATGCTCACTAATACATAGAAACAGAAACTATGATATTTAAAAAGAGCATTATTGTGGAAAAAATCTAACAAATTCATTGAATCCATAAATTTTAAAAATTAATGATTCTCACAATTAAATATTATATGGGAAATTAAAATATTATTATTCTCGATATGATCTTAATTGATTAAAACAATAAATTGTAAATTTTTTAATGGTTTTTTTTTTGAAAATTTGAAATGGATTATCAATGAAAAGATAAAATTTATTATTTAATGAACATTTTATATAGAAAGTATTACTAGTGATCAATACTGAATTGTTTGAAGTATCATCTCAAGATGGTAATTATAGAATTTTTTTGAGACAATGTTGTCATAATCATTAGTACCTAAATCAGATAAAAAATAATAATTTTGTATAAAAGATGATTTATTTACAATGTTGATCTATAAATATATTATTCCCAACATAAAAAATTTTAAGAAAAATTAAACTAATAATGATCCAATTGAAATAATAGATGATCACTAAAGGGAATTTATGTTATTCTTAAAAACATTTATCTATGAATTATTTTACTGGTGATTGATATTGATGTAATTTACATGATTTTTATTTTCAAGTTGAAATGAGAATGCCTAATAGAAAATTATTTTTGGGATTAAATGAGAGACATTGATTAAATGAGGATAATAGTATTCAATGATCATGAAAATGTTCCCATGTGAAAGTTGATTGTGGAAATGCATTTGGTATACCATAATACCATTCCTTTAGGGAAATTTTATAAAATATGAGGTATAATTTATTTCTATATTTTTGTCAATTTTTGGTTATTATGAATTCATGATAAAATTGATGTAGGTTTGGAAGAACAATAGTGACTTTAAGAGACATTGAAAACACTGAGATCATGAATATTGACTGGAATATAGACTGAGGCTAAGGAAGTTCTATAAATATTATATCTACATAACCCATATATTTAAAGATCAATATAAAGATCATATGAATGATTCAATATGATGGGAGAATGAACCGACTAAACCATACTTCATTAACCAGTATTATTTGCAGTCAAATTTTTGGAAGGAGGGAGCATATTTAGATCATATTATCTGATAGGCTCTCTAAATTAGATATATATCTAAAATTATTAAATCCATAAAATCTATATATTTATTTTTCTCAAATATTTTTGAACTTTTTTGAAACTTTTGGGAGACAATTTTATAAGTGATATACTTGTATCCTCTAGGAAGCACTGGGCTTGGTGGTGATATATAACCAACACCATTATAATTGAAAAAAAATAATAAAATAGAAAATTCGTGCATCAAATGATACCATACTTTGTATGGATGTGTTGAACCACATTGGGTGGTGGTAGATCATTTAAAAATAAATTCCCTCATATTTATTTTTATATCACTAGATTTTTTTTTGTCAAGGATATAAATTTTATTGGATTATGTCTTAACTGGTAGGATTGTAAGAAAGATCTTCACCACTACCCCCCCTCCCCCCCTCTCAGTGGTTCACCCATTCCTATGGTGCGTCAAATAATATATGTTTTTTGAAATATGTATTTGAATAATTTTATAAACACTAAAAAAATTATTTTAGGGTAACTCAATATATTACAGTTCGATTTATTCTAAAAAATAAAAAACTTCATAAAAAATTTCTTGAACAATTACAATTATTACATAACTTTTATAGGACCTCCAAACTCCTTAAATAATCTGAATTAATTAATATCACTTGAAATTAAATATTATTTATGTGTGACAAATATACAATTCGAAAATCACCAATCATATCCACTTAATCTCCTCTAAATAAGAATCTCTCATAAAACACATCAAATACCGTCTTGGTCATAATAATATTACCCATTTTATTTTTCCCACAAACTAATAAAAATCAAATTTTTACCAAGAATTTTGATTCCAAACATCCCAAACACATATAAATGAGTCATTACCCCAAACATATATTCACATGTGAGAATTGTTAGTGTATGAAAAGATAATGATGAATAATGTCCACAGTGTTTTCTATAAATTATACTAACTCATATTCTCTTTGAATTTTCTCTTCTAAACAAAATTTCCCTCTTTTATATGATAACTTCATTTCCAATACAAGTACACATCAAAAAATAATAAAATATTATATAAATACACACATATAAACTAAATTATAATCTTCAAACAAACACACACACACTAAACTTTCAACATCACACAATCATAGCCATATATACATTAAACTCGTAGAATTTCCTTTTTAAAAACCACCATTAAATACATATCCCCCTAATAGAATATTTATCAACATTAAGAATATATATGTTTTTATGTAAATACCTTTATAAAACTGTTAAAAAAATATAAATAATAAGTGAGAGTTGGGTGTAATTACTATATAATATCCTTATGAATTTTGTGGTTGAACTCCCATCATCATCCTGATTTTTTAAAATTTGTCCTTATAAAATGGTTTAATAAACACATCCACCCCTATATCCTTTTTTGAAATAAACACAATCACATAATTTTCTACTTTTGGATTCACCATGATAAAATGGAACTTGATAACGATTTTCTATGATAAAAAACATTGAACTATAATTATTGATAATTTGAAGGAATTTTTATTATCACAACCCACCAATAAAGTTAACATCAATTACACATTGAGATCATTAACTTGTATCTCTATTCATATCAATTTAGTTTTTTCATATTCAATTTTTAAAATGAATCAAGATCACTAGGGGGTTAATCAGTTGTCTATTTTTCTTTTAATAGACATTTTATAACCTTATTATAAAGAAATATTTCTTATAAAGACATATTAGATTTTAAATCCAATCAAATTTAATCTCAGCCACACCTTTTATATGAAGAAAATATAAATATAATTATTCACAAAATATTTACAAAAAATGGTACAAATACATACACCATTCTATGTTGGTTAGTCCCCTCAAGAAGTATTCCATTATTATCTTATTTTGGAATATAAAGGAATAATCAGTAGAAAATTATACAACCCAATAGAAAACATTATTTCTATAGTTAGTTATACCCCCCCCCCCAACTATTAATTTTGTATCCTCTTTCTTTATAGCTGGTTATATAACCCAAATACTGGCCTTTTAGAAATAGGTTATATCCCCAGCTACAAGATTATTTTATTTTATTTATTGACCCACTTCAGAATGTTATTCATTTCCTTCCCAGGTAAGCTAGATAATCTTCATCTATGTACAAAATTAAATAAATTCAAAAATTATCTTAATAATTTTTTTCTTTAAAAATATTTTTCAAATATATAATAACTAAATATGACCAAACATAATATTTCCAAAATTTATATTCAGAAAACTTAATTAGAAAATAGTTATCTATTTGACCTTAATATAGTAACCCCTGCATAATGGTCTCCATCTAATTTTTCTTCTATTCATAATTCAACTAGGTATAATCTAAATAAAAAACACAAAACTTCTCTAATTAATAGAACTTTTATTAATGTAACTCATTCCAATGGATCTCTATCCAATGGATCTTGCTATAATTGATCTCCCAATAATGTATATTTTTCTGATAGAATTTTATCAAATGGATCTCTCTATGATTGATCTCACTCAAATGGATCATAGTCAAATGAACGTTTTTCTCATGGATCTCACTCTGGTTATCTCATCTTCTACCTGAAATATAACATTAGTTGGGATCTCAAACTACCACAAATATTCCAGAGCATCGTTTTCCACATATTTGATGAGTTTATAGTACAAATGTATTGCATAATTAAATTTATAAGAGCCCCCGGTATTAATTTAGTGGGAAACCAATTTTTATCCATCATAATAAAATTCCAAATTACTAAATTTCAGGTCCATTTATGCTTCATCTTTGACCATTTCATCTATTCTCAACTCTTCTGATGACTTCTTGTTTATTAAAAAATCTTCACAATGATTATTGAATTTTCACTTCATTTTAAAAATGACGAGCTGGAAATCTAATCACCTGTCATTTACTCTTGACCCACTTGAAATATACTTAATAATCAGTTTACATTATGTAAACAAAAAAATTTACGATATATTTTTTTCATCTGATAGACCAGTGTTAGACATTTATCTTATGGATTAGTATCAAATTTGGTTTGATAAATCTTAACCCAATTTAAATAATTCATAACTTTTTATCATGACCAACTAGAAAGGAAACAACATGAATTGTTTCTTTGATACTAAAAGACAATTGAAAATTGTTGACTTCATTTTTTCTACTCCTAATGAATTCTGTCACCTACAACCACTCCATTTGAAACTCAAAAACTCTCACATTTGTTATCACTATCTCATTACTAAATCACTATTCAAATATTTTCTATGATGGATAATATGAGATTGAAATTATTCATTGGATTAATCTCTAATTCCAATGCATTATTAGTGTCTCTGATATCTAGTAACTTTTATTTCTCGGAATTTTCATTTTTTGAGCATTCAATCTCTCAGAGACTTATTGATCATCCTATGCTGAATCAGGTCAGCAATTTGTTGGTGCATTATATTAGAAATAAAATGGTTCATATAATGGTACATCCAGTCCACAAAATTTCATTCCTAATTTTTCTTCTCATAGCATACAAAAGTAATTAATTATATATAAAATTATTCAATGATGTTCAATCTGATAGATCTTCAATGATCAGTCTAATTAATAACATTGAAAATTATTTAGACTCCAATATATTCAAACATCCAGAAAATTATACATCTGATGATCTGTGTCTTAAATACTTCATTTTTGGAGACTTTAAAATTTTAAATTATATTTTTTCATTTATAATCCACCTTCTATAATAATCATTTCATGATTTAGTAAAATTAAATGGTCATCAAGGCATCTCCAGATTTTATTCTCAAAACCTATATCCAATATTATGTGTTTGTAAATTTAGGTATTAAATGTTTTAATATCATTTATTATATTTTAAAACCTTTAAAATTATATATATTAATCCTATTGACAATAAATAATAACAAAACCAAACATGGGCCTTACATTTCTTTGAAAAACAACCATCACACATCCACTATACTAATGGTTAATAAATTTTTCTTCTTCATATCTTAGTTTACACACTAATATCTATATAAAATAACTCTATTTGATATATACTTCCCATAATCAAGACCAATTTCATAATTTATATAAGAACAAAAACGTCAACATTTACTTTAATGTTATATACCAACCCATAATCTTTAATTCCTTTAATACACCTTACTATTAACTTTTCTATAATGAAATGAGATTCATTAGGACGACTTTTATATTTTTTATGAAATTTAATAATAAAAACAGAATCTGATCATAAATACATCATGAATATAAAGCACCTAATTAATTTCATTATATCATGTTAAATGTTCTCATTTCCTTATTTTTACTCTTATAGATATGTTCCCACTTATATTTGAGTAGAAACATGTATTGTATCCTCCCATAAAAAAAATTTCAACGGTTCCTAAAAATATTTCTCTTGAGTAAGAAAAATTTGATATTTCTATTAAGATATTTGAACTCCCAAGAATTAATCTATCTATCTAATATATAAATCTAGAAAACTAATTACATCACTTGATTGTGATATTCATTGAAAAAAAATTCTTCATATCAATTTAATATAATACAATTAATATAGATGATAAAAATAGGACATATATCATTTATTTATTTAATGTAATTTTCTCACTCTATATTTTAAAAAAATATATATCTAAAAATTCTTCAATAATTAAATACTATGATCTAAAACAATTTATAACAAAAATAACACTGCGTAAAATTTAAAAAACTAGTAAAATCATATCCAATATAAAATCCTTCATGTTTCTCACAAAACATCACATCTTTAAGTACTCCCTAAAAAAAGGATGTCTCGAAATCCTTTTAAAAATAACTCATCTACTTTGATTAGTGATATAAATAAATTTACTTTTGATTTTAATCCAAGATACTTTATAAAATGTCTCGTATTTATAAATTTTTTCATCTTACTAATACAGCTTTAAAAAATATTGTCTTTGTTTATCTTTACTTATCAATTCTAATTCAATTAATTTTTTAACAGTAACATTATACAAATAAAATTTTTGATTGTTTGATTTGAATGTAAATTTATAGTGTTATTCTTATCAATATAATCTAATTCACCATTTTTTACATCAATACTCTAATGAATTATTAATGCACCAATCATAACTCTTAGTTTAAGTTGAAAAATAATTAAATTATGAGATGTTTTCCTCAATTATCTCATTATTTTAACCATTTTCCCTGGACCATCGATTATATTCCAGATATTATTTTACATCTTCGACATTAGATAACCTAAATTATATCATTATTCATTACTGGATGTGGCTGAATCTCCATATTCCTCTTTTTTATCACATTAATTTCCTACATTTCTAGAAATTCATATAAAATATCTAAAAAAATTAATCCTCTATATTAATTTCATAATGTCATATTTTTATTAAAACTCATGAAATGAGTTTTCTAACACCTTAACATTTGCATCAATAAAAAAATTTCTTGATTTCTTTTTTATTAATAATATTTCTTTCCATTTGGTATATCTCCATGGAAAATTTCAAAGATTCCTCTCTTCAGAAACATACATATATTTAAACACTTTACATTCAAGATACAAGCTCTACCAAGAAACAATAAACACATCAAAATTTTAGTCTTATTTAAATATATATTATAAAATATATATATTGGTATTTATAATACATATAATAGTTTTTAATGTGATCTATTATCTCAATCAATTGTCTTCAAAAGTAATAACAAGTTCCATTTTCGCACAATATATTTATAGAAATATCAATAAACAATTTATTCATCACCTCAACTAAAACAATTTAAGTGTTATATGGTGCATAACAGACATATATAATTATTTTATTATTAAAAAAAATATTCAATAACCCCACTTGTTTATTCATCACTATGTTCAAAAATGAAATTTCATTATGGAATAACCAAATTCCATTTTTATACTTCAATTGAAACTCTTAAACATACTACATGCCTCAAACTTGTGATATAAGAACATGATGCATAAACTCTATGTTAAATTATTCATAAGTTAAATAATTTATTTAAATTAATTTATTTGTTACATCATTATTGATTTATATACATCTAGAATGAAAATTTTTAAGGGATGTGTTATTCGAATAGCTACCCATTTATATGAATTAAAAATCCTTCCTTTTTGGAATGTGGAACACACTCACAATATTTGGATTTTTTGAAATGTATCTTAATTAATAATATCTCATAAATTAAACTTGTACATACACTTTTATATAATATAACCAATAATTTTCTTCCAAACCTCGATATCATCATTTTGGACCATGTAATAGGAATTTATATCTAATTATATTTGAAATATGTTTTTTTAATTAGTTTTCGTTGAGTCATAACATATCCATCATAAAAAATATTCACTAAATATTCATTATTCCTAAATATATCCTAATTTAAATTGTCACACTGTTATTAAACCCTCTGTATATTTTTTCCAGATCAATAATAAAGAAAGACCTCTCCAATTTAAGATTATTCTATATATTCTCTATAAAGTCAGTACCTTTAATTTTAAGTGATCCATAACCACCAAATGTGATTGATCCATCCATTAAAATATAAAATACATTAAATATTCACTTATGACCTATTACATATGAGTAACACACATTTTTTAGTAACCATGGATGGATATTTTGAGATGTCTCAAAGTTTATTTCACTATAAGTCCTTTTACAATACCACTATAATTAAGATCCTTCTATAATCCAATTTTTTTCTTCCTATAATATCATTGAAATTATTTATAAATTTTTATTTTAGTAAAATAGTTTTTAAATTATTGGACTACTTACTTGGCTAAACTGATCATTCACAATATCCATTAGACATATGAAGTTGATTCTTCCTTTGAACTCTTGAATTTTTTGTTTCTCACTAAAATTCCTCTGTTGAGTGGATTTCATCCAAATTTATATTTTTTCATTGAAACATTTCAATTTTTTTAAAATATATCATGTTGAACCAATCATTTATTTTATATTTTTTGTGATCCATCTTTAATCTATCATATTTTATTTTTTTATATAATGTATTGCCATTGTTTGTTTTACTAATTGTTCTAATTTATGTGAATGAAGGTCAATTATTTAGTTTATTTATATAATATAAAGGTATAATAGTATTGTAATTATTATAATTAAATATATTAATGTAAATTTTATATGTATAAAATTTTTGGTGACAAAATATTGCACTTAATTAATTAGTTCAACTAATAATTTACTCTTACATAAAATATGTTCCCATGTAAAAGACCTTATCAGACATCTAATTATTCATTTATATGTTGTTGATGAAAGAATTTATCCTCATGTGTAGAATTATACAAGACTAAATATCTTATGTGGTATATAAATATTCATATGTATGTTTTTCAAGATTCAGTTTAGTCATAAATGATTAATTTTATAAAATGTGAGAAACATGACATAGCTAGTCATATTCAAACTATAGTATTAAATAGGGAATTATTTATTCATATGTGATATTAAAGATCAATTTACCCACACTTAGATTCCTCAAAAATTAATTAATTATTATGAAATACATATGATTCATTTTTTATATTTCATGAATAAATACTATATTAACATTCATTTAAAGTTTAAATTTATATGATATTAACATTGGGTCTTTAGTTGGATATTTATGAGAATATATTATCTCAATATTAAAATGGTTTAATGAGAAATAAATCAATCTATATATAAGTTGGTCTGATTTAATATTTTATTATTTTCAAGGGAGACTGTAACATCTCCAACAGGTAAATAGTTACATAAGATCGAGGATAATATAGAGGAAAGCTGTTAATATGAATTTATTTAAATTATTATTATCACTATAGTAAGAATACTTTATAAATGATTTCTATTCAAGTAAATATATCAATTTTTTGAATATGACTCTTTTGAATTATTAAATTATTATTCTATTGTTCTTCATATTTTATGATTGATAAGTAGAAATAAAAAGAATAAGAGATATAGTATTTGACTAATTATACTACTATGTTTTCTTCAATGTTATTAAAAATGAATATATCTTATTAAAAACTACTACATATTGAATATATATTTCTTATAAAAGGGGTCATGTAATATCAATTGAGGGTTAACTTAATTATGTGCCATAATTATCAATAAATAAAACTCATTCTAGTTTACATGAGTGAAAAATTATTATACAAAGTGTGGTTCTGAAGTAGATAAGAGGACTTCTACTAAAAACCCAAAGTTGAATGCTAATTTTATTTGGAATGACACTATGTGTTAGCTTATTTTACTCATTTATGAAGATCACTAATAAATGGATTTTAAAAAATTACTAATCTTTCTTCTCAGTGATTAAATATGTAGTTGAAACTATATATCCTCTATAAAAGTGTACAAGGGTTTACAACACATTAAGTGGAGTTTACCTATGTCAGATCCATAAGAATGAAAAGTTCAATTCATATAGTAGATTTACTAATTTAATCATGAGAAGATATGTATTTATGTGTTTTCTTTATACTATATAGTTAACTAAAATAGAAAAATAGATCAAAAATATCCATGAAGCAAATGATATGAGAAAAGGACCAATGTGGATAAGGTTTGGTAAATCAAATGATAATTAATGGGGGTGATAATATTAGTTTATTTGTATAAATAGAAAAATTCGAGAGGACTCTTAATTGGTTCATTTCACAAAATAATTCTAGGTTATTAGATTTCCTTTTATCTACCAAATTCTATTAATGATATTCGATGATCCCAAATCATATTTTATTAATATATAATCTTGTGTTCCATTTATTTATTTGGGTTCTCTATCTTTGTAACTATATTATTGTATCCCTTAATAGTGACATCTTCCTTCTTTACTGATTTTTCCTTACTTCTTCTAATGTTTATTTGGATGGTAATTTTACTTGAGATTATATATATTTGAGAATATATTATTTCTCAAGGGTTTTATGTCATAGATTCTCTTTTAGTTATCTTCCTCAACTTGAGTTTGTGGTGATCCTTGGGTTAGAATATCAATGCTCATGTAGTGTATGGCACTTCATACAAACATACTATAATAATTTAATAATACTCACTCTAATTCAATAAATGATAGTAGATATATCTTTATTCCTTTGAAAATCTATGATCTGGACATTTACTTAGATTTTACCAACACTTCACTAACTATAAATATTCTTCCACTAATTTGTTTTTATTAAGAGTAAATAGTAAGCATGTTATATATATTTTCTAGTTCATTTAAGGTCTTTTCAACATATTGAACTTCTCTTTATGTGGCAGCCAGGGTATATGCCTCATAATTTAACACCTTGTGGAATGATTACATTAGAATAGAGTTTTGAAATTAGTGTTAGAAGAACAATTGTTAATAATATTTCATTAGTCCCTTGCCTCATCCAAAGATTCTGGATCTTTCTAGAAAAAGGTAAATAATATTTTCTTTGGATCTATTTTTATTTTTGTCGGATATAATATTCTTGTAAAATAATTTTAATATTTTCTTATGTATTGAATGAATCCTCCTATTACTACAACAGCCATGTTCAAGCTATATCCTTATGTTTGTATGTGAATTATTTTTTATTTAGCTCATCTTTATTCTATATATTGAGTTTAAATGACTAAATAGTAGATTACAATTATTTTATAATTGTAAGATAATCCCCGGATTGTAATCCATGGAATATTTGTTGGTGTAATATGTGATAGTTCTTCGTCTCCTAGTTCCTTGAAATCTATATCTTTATGATTCTTCAAGGATTTCCAAAGACTCTAGGGGGCTCTAAACCCCATAAAATTGGTGGTCCTTATTCATTTTGGTTGATATCCACATAAAAATTAGCTTCCTATATTTTTTATCATTTTGAGTTATTTTTATCCATGTCTTCTATTGATTTATCCCTTGTCCTTTGGAACCGTATTTTGATATCTATAATTATAGGTAGAGGTTCTACACTCAAACTTTTAGTGTGTATATTTATGGTTATAGAGCATTGTAGATGTGTTTGGGCCATTCCTAGAAAATAATTTCATTAGTTTCGTTATATTTATCCAAATTAATGGATGGAATCCCTAAAATCCATGAAATGAGACCTTTCATATTAAATTTATTATTAATTTATAAATTATATTTAACACTTTTCTTATAATTCATTATTCACCGAGAAATCATTTGGTAAACCATTATTTATGATAATTGTGTTGTTGGAATAATGTGTAGAATACATTTAGAGATAATCCACACATGCTCAATAAATATTTATGTGGTCAAAATATCATAAACAAATATGATCCCTCAAAACATTAGAATAATAATTATTCTAATATTAAAATCAAATATAATTTAATTGAGGTTTTGGGTACACTTAGTTTGTCATCATCTAGTCCTCTTTAATAATGGAAATTGGATAAATCACACAAATTCAAAGATCATCATCAACAAACATGTCATGTCACCCATATAGAATGTGTTTCATGTCATTATGAAAATAAATTCCTAGAAAAACTCGCTATTTAATATAATCCATTTATGTAAATATCTTATCCATAAGGTTTCATCACAAGTATCGTCAACCAATATTCTCGATATATTATAACTTCACATTATTAAGATAAAATTTTCAATAATACACCATGGATTTGTACATAATTAGATAGTTCTATTATAATAAATAGGCCTAAGATCTTTATATCAATTTACATGAGATGGAAAAATATTTTCTTGAATTATTCTTTAATAACATATCACTGATGACACACACTACCTATCCAACCTCATCATGGGAATATATCATAATTGATTTCATAAAAACATCTAATTATTTTATGTATGATATATACTAATACAATTCTCTGTAATAATGACCAATACAAACTTCAATGGATAAGGATGTCGAAGGAAACATACCAAATGTGGAATTCCAATTTTTATTTATTTTCCCACAACCTCTTTCCTTGGATTTTACCATGTGAAGACTTCATTAGAATAAGTATTAATGTATTATGACCCCCCACACCTAATATATTGTATCCTATTTTTCAATCAAATAGATGTTATCATGTCAAAGAGCATAAATTTAAGAATATTGTCATTAAAATTTAAGGTTCTCATCATATATGAGAACTATAATGACTATTTGATATAATATATACTCTAAAAACATTATAAAGTTAATGTTTTGTAGAATAAGACTAAAATGTGATATGATATTTATTAAAATTATAGAACATAAATATATTGGTAATTAAAATTTAAAAGTAGTTGGTTCTAGGGAAAAAATTTCTATAGACTCCCACAAAGACTAAATATATATTATATTAACATTTAGTTAGATAAATATTATTTTAAAATGTAAATTTTCAAAATATAACGCTTTAATGAATTAGTTATCTAAATTATTCTTCATATAAACTCTACTAATTTTTACCTCACTCCTATGAGAAAAATATTTCCACAGGTGATACTTGTAATGTATTTTTTCATTGATATAACCTTGGATCCATGGTGAGTTCTATGATTTTAGTATTATAAAAATATAATTATATAAGATCATTACTAATATAAACCACTTGTAATATTTGAAAAATTAGTGTATTAATAATAGTTATTTTGATATATCAAAAATTAAAATATGCTCGGATTTTACTATAGAATCATCCACTACTACATTCTTTCATATTTTCTGGCTCACAGATCCTCTGTTGTGGGTGAATACATAACATGTATTCTATTTTAGATCATCTTGACACATCTTTAAATTGTCATCTATATATCACATGATGATATCTCCCAATATCCTCCAAAACCATAAATATATATTAATTAATCATCATATACTCTAGGATATACTTGAATTCGTTCAAGTGGTGGTCTCCAAGATCTTCTTGAATCCTTCCCACTATTCTTAAGGAATATAAAAAATCAATCGTTTTACATATCATAGAATTCATCCTGGATCATATAAAATATGTGTATGTAATATCAATCATTCTATGTCTCTCCTATTATACCTAAGAAAACAAAATCATAGAGTAATGGGTAGCACAAGACAATATAAATAATCCCCTCTAGGATTATTCCATATGAAATATCATTAATACTCTGTAAATGTATATACCCTTAGTAAGCCCAAGTATCATATTAGATCTATCCTGAATGATATAAATCCCAAGAATTTAGTGTTCTCAACCCATGTATTTCATAGAGAATCACTTGTTCAACAATATCATAACTAACTGTAAGATTGGTATCTCATTTCCCATTAGTAACAATTCATCAAAATATACTACTAGGAATAGAATTATATTCCCACTGAAATCCTTCTAAATATTGGACTTGAATTAATTCTTTATGGAACAAAATTCTCTTATGGATTCATCAAATTTAATTTCCCCTAATATAAATGTTTTATACACTCCATAAATGTATCTTTGAAACATGCATATCTTATTGATATATCTTGTATTAAACAACCCCTATGGATGGGCCATATAGACATATTCTATAAGATTCCATTGAGGAATAAATTTTTGACTTGAATCTATAAAATCTCATAATTATTGTGTGAAACTAGGGAAAGTTGAATTCTAATGGATTTTATCATGAGTATTGGTGAAAATCTTTCGTCATAGTCTATTAATAAACATTCCCTAAACCCTTTAGACATTATTCATGCCTTATAGGTATTAAATTTACATTCTATATCTAGTTTATTATTGTTTAACCATTAAATCCTAGTAGGATTTAATCTAATAGAGGATATACTAGAACACAAACATAATTATAATACATAGGTTCCATCAAAAAATTCCTTTCTTTGTTACATATTAAAACATTTAAGCTAATTACAGCATCCTTAATATATTGTTGTTCGCCATTATCGACTAATAATGATCCACCACCCATAGTAACTATAAAATTAGGTCACTCTAGCTATATAACCTCTCTGGTACTCCAATGTAGTACTTGTTTCTCTATAAAAACCTCTTCCATGGGGTATTTTTTAGTTTGTTCCTATTCCAACACATGGGTATCTTGATCTTCAACTTCATTGAAGTGAAACATTCTCCCACTAACCCTTTTGAATAATTTCTTAGTACTAAAAAATATTTCCTTTTTTTCTACATATACCTTATTATCAGTGATGTTTTATAGATAATATCCCTTATTTTCCATTGGATTACCTTTGAAGATACTCTTCATTCCTTAGGGTTCAAGTTAGTTTCTATATGTAGACTTATCAAATAATCTATAACCTCGAACATGAGTATGAGAAAAATTGGTTTCTTTCTACTCAAAAATGTGAATGAAATTTAGTTTTTCTCCCAACATGGAACATGTTCTAGTTTATAAACAATAATGTTTAATACATATCTATAAAAAGATAATGGAATATCAATAGGAATCATCATCAATTCGATTGTGTCAAAAAGGTGTGGTTCCTCCTTTCACTAACACCACTATATTATAGTGTACGTGTATGATTAAATTTAGATACTGTTCTAAACTATATGGGAAAGTTAAAATATTTCTTAATACACAATCCACCTCAATCTGTTCTAGGATTATTTTTCTTCATAGTAATTTGATTTCCTAATTCATTCTTGATATCCATTAAATTTTCAGTGGATATAGTCATAAAAATCTTTTAATAGACATATCCATATCTACTCATGTAAATAGTAAACATAATAAAGTAAAAGTATCCAACTTTAGCTTCAAAAAAAATGTTTTTTCCAGATCATTGTATTTCAATTAAATATATTTTATGACCATTCAATATTTTCCACCAAAAATTGGTTTAGTAATTATGTTGTAACGACCCGTAAATTCCAAGGAAATTTTTTTTTTCTTTGGAATTTTACAAGAATGCAGTTTCTGACGGCGCCTGATTCTGAGGCCCGGTGTGCCCGGAATCAATTTCTGAAGTTTGGCTCGGGTACGTTCAGTGAACGGACGAGCGGGTTTTTCTAACTTTTGAACCGGTGCTCGGAATCGAATTCTGAGGGCACCGATGGAATCGCAGCACCGGTAATTGCTTAGAAACGCCTCTTCCGGAGTTGTGTTTGCTTGGGTGTGGTTTTAAATTTTCGGGCATAAAGTTATGAAATAAAATAATTTTGCGACAACTTTATTTTATTTCACTTAAGACACTTGAAAGCCACTTGAAGCCCCTTAAAAGATGCTTAATCTGAGTTGAATCAGATAGGGTACTATCCAGAAATATCCTACCCTCTTGGTATGATATTTGTGAGGTGGGGCCCGCACGAGCCCCGCCGTTTCTTTCCGCTAAGTAACGCACCCGCGAAAAACCGTCTTTATGAAAGTCAACTGACGCGTTTTCTTAAATTCTTAACAAACCATTTAATTGGGAGGTTTTTTTCGTAAATTAAATGAGCTGTTTTTTTCGTTGAATTAATTCTACAAATTAATGGTTCGTTTCTTATCTTTTTAAATTCAAATGTTTAGTTGTGTAAATAAAATAAGGATTAAGCTTATTTTATTTTGGGTTGGTCTCCTTTGCCACCTTGAGAGATTTTGAGAAGCTCTCTCCATCTTCTTCAACCTTGATGAAGAACACGAAGAACACTTAAGCTCCGACGAAGAACGCCACTTCTCTTCTTCGTTGCCAGTGTGTTTCCGAAGATCGACGACACCGCTTCTTTGATCTTCTTCCCGTGTCAACGAAAGGAGATGTCGTTTCCTCCTCAGACTATCTCCGTCAGCTTACGAAGCTTCTCCAGTGATGTACCTCTTCGGACGCACCTCGACGTCAACGGAAACAACGTTTGATTTCCGCGACGCCCGACCTCCGCGACGCTAGTCTTCCGCGGCTTGATTGGCGTTCTCCGCACTTGAATCCGAGGTAGGGGATTGTTGATATTTTATTTATTTATTTTCCATTCTTGATTCTAGAATGTAGAACTTCGAGGATAAAGGATTAAATGTTATTGTTTAACGAAAGGGGGGCCCAGACCGCACCAACACGGCCGAACCCCGCTCCTATGTTCATAATTGTTTCCTTGTGGATGGAACAGGATGGCGTGGTGTCGTCGCACCGCGCGGGAATCGCACGACAATTATTGCGCGGCGCCGTCGCGCCACGCCGTGGAAATAAATCCAAGAACAAGACATCGTCGCGTCAGGTCGAAGAAAGTCAAAGGCGTCGCGGACGGAGCAGGGTCGTGGCGGAGGGAAGTGATGTCGTCGCATCGCGCCGGATGGCATTGGTCGCGGCTGGTTCTGGGCCGCAGCGGAGCAAGATGACCGGCGGCCGGCACCGAGCTACCGGTGTCGTAGAAGGAAGGACCGGCCGTCGCCGGTCCTTGCTGGCGAAACCGGCCGGCCAGTGCGGGTCGGCCGGACAGTGGAGACCGGGGGAATTAATTTCCCCCGGCCGGGTCTCAAAAGCGGCCCCAATTAAGGGGCCGCGGTTCTCAAAGGGGGGGGGGGGGCTTTGCCCCACGTCCGTGGCACCCGAACGGCGCCCAGGCCGCGCCGCCTTGCCGGTTCGCGCCGCCGCGCCGGACCGCGCCGTCGCGCCGTTGGTCGGGCCGGGTTTTTCGAGCCGGGCCGGGTCGTCGGGCCGGGTCGCCCCCCGGGACGGGCGACCCGGTTCGGCCGACCCAGGGGGGGTCGGCCCGGGTCGGCCCGGGCCCAGACCCCCAGTTTCGGACCACTTTCGGTCAAATTCATGTATCTTGAGATATGGGCCTCCAAACGACTCGCTGTCAGCGGCAACGCGATCCTTGGATCGAGACGGTCATTTCAGTATACTATACCCAAGGAGCACCTTCCTTTCCGGGAGCCTACATGGTTAAAACTCTATAGTTAAGCGTGCTTGGCCTAGAGTAGTGGTCATGATGGGTGACCTCCTGGGATGTTTCCCAGGGTGGGTGTGAGACGGAAAGGCCAATAAATAACAGACCGGGCGTCCGATTGACGTGCCGTCTGTTTCGTTGAATTCCTCTAAGTGAGACGGATCTTTTGGCTTACTCGGCTCGAGGTTTGGATGCCGACGGAGTGCGGTCGGGTTGGATCGCACCGAAATCCAACCGGGCCCCTGGAACGAAAAAGCCAATAACTCTCAGACCGGGCGTCCGATTGACGCGTCGTCTGTTGTGTTCAGTTCCTGTTGATGATACAGAACTTTTGGCATCCTTCGCCGAGATTTTGATGTAGTTGGATAGTGGCCAGGTTGGATCGCACTGAAATCCAACCGGGCCCCTGGAACGGAAAAGCTGATACCTTTCTGACAGAACGTTCGTTTGACGAACCGTCAGCAGCGTTGGTGATCTCGTTGAGAAACGGTCCTTATGAGTATACCCTATGAGTGTTCGGGGTATAGTTGAGTTACGTCCGGATTGGTTCGCACACGAAACCAACCGGGCCCTTGGGACGAAAATGCTAATAACTCATAGACCGGGCGTCTGATTGACGCGTCGTCTTTTGCGTTGAGACCCCTATAACGAGGTGGTCCTTTGAGATACTTCTTTGCGGGACTTTGTGATACTTGGAGTATCGACCAGTAGCTCGTGGAGGGGACCCTTTCGGAGAGGAGCGTGCGGAGTACGGAGACCGTGTAGCCGGCTGAGACCTGACGACTGCTTGACCGACTCGACTTGGAGTGAGTCGACTAGCCCAGTGGACGGAACGCCCGGTATTTGGCGACAGACCCACGGTGGACGGAGTGCCCGGTAGTTGGCCGCAAACCTGCGGTACTCGACAGGAGGAGTACCTCTGTAGGCTATTAGTGGGAGCGCCCGGTATTTGGTTACAGACCCTCAGTGGACGGAGCGCCCGGTAGTTTGCCGCAATCCCGCAGTACTCGACAGGAGGAGTACCTCAGCAGTCTTAGGTTAGTGAGCAGTACCTCGGAGTCGTGACAGGACCATTGTACACTCCAGAGACGGAGCTCTTCAGCAGTTACGGTTTCGATAATGAAAATCCTGGTTTGAACTGAGACTTTTGACCTTTGTGTTTACCTCATGATTGAGATGGGTCATTTGATAACTTAGGTATATGTATGGGCATATACCTGGGTAGTGGTTATCCGTTGATTTCACAATCCTTGTGTTTCCTCATGATTGAGATGTGTTACTTGATAACTTAGGTATATGTATGGGCATATATCTAAGTAGAGGTTATCTGTTGAGATCTTCTTGTGGTTATCCTTGTTGGTTTAGTGAGACCTTGAGGGTCTCGGGGTCCCTACTGAGTATCGTTATACTCACCCCTGCACGGGCTATGCCCGCACCTCGTTGTGTTGGTTGCAGACGACGGGCATTGTTGACGGAGGTCGAGTGTTCGAGGACGAGTCGGTACCCGGAGGTGGACTACACAACGAGTCAGTACCCAGAGGTGGACTACGCGATGAGACGACTCACAGAGGAGGTTGACGGATGAGAGCGTGGAGGAGGCTATCTGTACCTACCCTTCAGGTAGGATCCGAGGTGGATGACCAGGAGCTGCGCTATCTGTACCTACCCTTCAGGTAGGACCTGAGGAGGACGACCCAGGAGCTGCTTCCCTCTTCCAGCTGTTTGTCTTTTTTCTGTTGTACCTTGTTCAGTTGTAGTTGTACTTTCTTTTGGGTTTGTATTCTGGCCCATTTACTTTTCAGTTTTTCTATTGTACTTAGTGTTTTGTTTCCTCTTGTACTCTATGGTGCTTGTTTTCTTTTATAAAGGAAATGCCTTCCCAGTTATCGGGATTTTACGCCTTTGGTGCTAGTCGCCAGCCCCTTGCCTATGGAAGGCGTTCTTGGAGTAGTCAGGACACGGGCCCCGAGGACGGGTCGTGACAAATTGGTATCAGAGGAGTTCGGTTCTATCGCAGAACTTATAACTCTGATGTTTCCTTCTGTGAAGCAATAGTGTTAAGAGTACCGAGTGTGGTTTTCAGTTTAGGGAGTCCAGTGTTGGTGCGGGCGGCCGACGTATCCATACACCAGGACCCTGACAACTGGTTTCCGACTTTGTGCACGAAAACACTGATTGCGTGTGTGTTTTCCAGAAGTTTTATTTAAATTTCAGCTCAAACCAGGTCAGCTCACCAGGTATAATCTTTTGACTGTGTCACATTTTTTCTTTCAGGATGACTCCCCGTGGACGACCAGCTAGAGCCCCGAGAGTGGTACGTACTGACATCCCGCCGAGCGATGAGGCCTCAGTACAGGGCCCTATTCCAGTTGAGGCACCAACGGAGGCACCAACGGTACTACTACCCGTTGGGCCACCGATGCCACCAACCCCAGTAGAAGAGGATGCACGTCGCTTGAGCGCACTGCATGAGTTCCAGCACCAGAGGCCACCCAGGTTCCAGGGAGGGACGGACCCGTAGGCGGCTGAGGATTGGCTGGAGGCTTTGGTGAGAGTCTTCAGGCTAGTGGGGACGCCGTCAGATTTCATGGTGATCCTAGCTACCAGCCTTCTTCAGGCAGTAGCAGGCAGATGGTGGAGCCTGATGCTTCAAATGCATGACGAGGCGACACTTCTATGGGAAGACTTCGAGAGCCTGTTTCGGGAAGAGTTTGTACCAGCCACCCTTTGAGCGGTGCGTATACAGGAGTTACTTCAGCTGCGGCAGGGCAGTATGTCATTGGCGCAGTACTCAGCGAGATTCACAGACCTCTCGCGCTACTCCACAGATATGGTATGGGACCCGTTCATCAGGGCCTGAACCTTCGAGAAGGGGCTCAGGCGAGAGATTAGAGATTCTGTTGTTTCTCACAGCTTTCTGACGCAGACAGGGGTGTTGGAGAGAGCCCTCTTAGTGGAGGGTTTCCTTGCTGAGCAGTCTCCAGCAGCGGGACCCACCACTAGCTGGCTTGCGACAGAGTCTTCTGCAGCAGGCAGTAGACAGATGACACAGAGGTCCAAGAGGACCAGACCTACCGGTGGCCGACTGCACAACTCAGGTTCAGTTGCACGGGGAAACCGGGGTGGAGTCAGAGCCAGACATGCCGAGAGTGGATAGTGTTACTCCTGCGGCAGAATTGGTCACATGGAACGTGCCTGTCCGACCCGCCATGCAGCTGACCAGCAGTTAAATGAAGACCCTCTGAGGCAAAGGCAGAGGTTCGATTAGGGTGGACCGCAAGGAGAAAGCGGCCTTGGCAGAGGAGCTGACCGTGTAGCTGGAGGTGGAAGACGCTTCGGGATGTTGCCACCACCACCAAGAGGCCCACCCTGACCGTAGGGGACAGGAGGACATGGGAGATCTCAGCTTCAGGCAGCTGAGGCCTATGGTCATGGAGCTCTTAGAGCAGGTGGACAGGAGAGGAACTAGTGGATACGTCCTTTGTACTTCTAGTTCCATGATGCTTTTGTATTTGTGTCTTTGTACTATGAGCTGCAATAATAAATAGACACTTATCTTTGTTTGCTTTCCTGCCCTTTTTGTTTGGTTGATACTGAGTGGTCCCGGTTAAACTGTTGACTTGACCCTCACTTTTGAGATTCCTACTGGAGGAGACCCAGTGCCCTCACACTGATGTCGACAGTGTGACTCGACCCGTGGAGACGAGAGTGACAGTTGGATCTCTTAGTAGTTGCGTCGAGGCCTTACGACGTCATCCATGGAATGAATGCATCATTTATGTCAGGATTGACTCTATTAGGCAACGAATGTGGTTCATCCAGGGGATGAGACCAGATTTCTCTTATCGTCAAAGAAGAAATCATAGCAGCTCTTGTGAGACTAAAGGAGGTGTAGTTCATCCAGGAGCGGATGAAGACTACACAGTGCAGTAAGAAACAAGGAACCGGTGCCAGTCTTAGAGACTCGGGCGTGTTAAATGTTTCAAGAAGAGGTAGCTTTAAATAGAGATGAGTCTGCGAAGCAGCAGACGTGGAGGCAGAGCTAGGAGAGCAGCATGAGGTGGTGTACATTTTAACATGCTACAACCACCCACCTTAGTTATTCCCGCCAGGCTCAGGGAGCTGGAGGGCGGAGGAAGAGTGAGGCTGCATGCGGTCAAGGAGTGTGACCCAATGGCTCTGGAAATGATTCAAGAGACAGTCTGTGTCCACTACTAGCTGCTGTAGTAACAGACGTCGATATGAATCATTCCTCGCTTTCACAAATCTTGTTCCAGACCTAGAGTATCCGGTAAGCCGTGGACTTGACCCTCACGTCTGGAGATACCTTGGGAGGAGACTTGATAATCACACTTACGCCGACGGTGTGGTTAGACCCTCGAGGCGAGAGTTCTGGTTGGAATCTCTTGGTGGCAGCGTCGAGTCTTTACGACGTTAGTTTGAGTATGGAATGGGAAATAACTATTCATACTCAATTTGACGGTTTTAGGAAAACGTCGGGATGGGTTTTCCTTGGTCGTTGGAAAAGGAAACCCCAGGCAGTGCAGGGTAACTCTTGCACAGGAGAGTGCGACCGATCACTCTTGAGTCGGTAAACCTTACCCTCGTAGCAGAAGTCGTTTTGAGTTTCAGTTCTAACAGAAATGGAGACCTCTGGAGTTTGAGGATGACGACCACGTCTTCTTACAGGTCTCACCTCGACAAGGTTTACGGAGATGTGGCCCGAGATACAAGTTATCTCCGAGGTTCAACGGACCTTTCTAGGTCCTCAGCTGGATAGGAGAGGTGGTTTACCGCTTCGCCCATCCACTTCAGTTGCACTAGGTGCACGACGTTTTCCACGTATCCCAACTGAGGAGATACGTGCTCGACCCCTTCGCATATCATCGACCATGAGGAGCTGGACGATGGCGATGAGTGTCTTCTACGGAGGTTCCTGTGGGGATCGAGGATTGACAGGAGTAGATCCTAGGAGGACGGTCGAATCTTCTTGTGCACTTTCTTTGCCAGCGCGAGAACCTTTAGGTGAGCACATGGGAGCGGAAGGCTCAGATGCGTGCTCGGTACCTCTTTGTTTCCCTAAGTATGTGGTGAAGCTTTACGGGGACGTAAAGACCTGTGGTGGGAGTAATGTAAAGACCCGTAAATTCCAAGGAATTTTTTTTTTAATTTTCTTTGGAATTTTACAAGAACGTAGTTTCTGACGGCACCTGATTCTGAGGCCCGGTGTGCCCGGAATCAATTTCCAAAGTTTGGCTCGGGTACGTTCAGTGAACGGATGAGCGGGTTTTTCTAACTATTGAACCGGTGCTCAGAATCCAATTCTGAGGGCACCGATGGAATCGCAGCGCCGGTAATTGCTTAGAAACGCCTCTTCCGGATTTGCGTTTGCTCGGGTGTGGTTTTAAATTTTCGGGCTTAAAGTTAAGAAATGAAATAATTTTGCGACAAATTTATTTTATTTCACTTAAGCCACTTGGAAGCCACTTGAAGCCACTTAAAAGCGGGTTAATCTGAGTTGAATCGGATAGGGTACTATCCAGAAATATCCTACCCTCTTGGTAGGATATTTGTGAGGTGGGGCCTGCACGAGCCCCGCCGTTTCTTTCCGCTAAGTAAGGCACCCGCGAAAACCCGTCTTTATGAAAGTCAACTGACGCGTTTTCTTAAATTCTTAACAGACCATTTAATTGGGCGGTTTTTTTTGGTAAATTAAATGAGCTATTTCTTTCGTTGAATTAATTCTACGAATTAATGTTTCGTTTCTTATCTTTTGAAATTCAAATGTTTCGTTGGGTAAATAAAATAAGGCTTAAGCTTATTTTATTTTGGGTTGGTCTCCTTTGCCACCTTGAGAGATTTTGAGAAGCTCTCCCCATCTTCTTCAACCTTGATGAAGAACACGAAGAACACATAAGCTCCGATGAAGAACGCAACTTCTCTTCTTCGTAGCCGGTGTGTTTCCGAAGATCGACGACGCCGCTTCTTCGATCTTCTTCCCGTGTCAACAAAAGGAGATGTCGTTTCCTCCTCGGACTATCTCTGTCATCTTACGAAGCTTCTCTAGCGACATACCTCTTCGGACACACCTCGACGTCAACGGAAACGACGTTCGATTTCCGCGACGCCCGACCTCCGCGACACTAGTCTTCCGCGGCTTGATTGGTGTGCTCTGCACTTGAATCCGAGGTAGGGGATTGTTGATATTTTATTTATTTATTTTCCATTCTTGATTCTAGAATGTCGAACTTCGAGGACAAAGAATTAAATGTTATTGTTTAACGAGAGGGGGGCCCGGACCGCACCAACACGGCCGAACCCCCCTCCTATGTTCATAATTGTTTCCTTGCGGATGGAACGGGATGGCGTGGTGCCGTCGCACCACGCGGGAATCGCACGGAAATTATTGCGCGGCGCTGTCGCGCCGCGCCGTGGAAAGAAATCCAAGAACGCGACTCCATCGCGTCGCGTCGAAGAAAGTCGAAGGCGCCGCGGCCAGAGCGGGGCCGCGGCGGAGGGAAGCGATGTCGTCGCATCGCGCCAGACGGCAAAGGCCGCGGCCGGTTCCGGGCCACGGCGGAGCAAGATGACCGGCGGCCGGCACCGGGCCGCCGGTGTCGGTGAAGGAAGGACCGGTCGTCGCCGGTCCTTGCTGGCGAAACCGGACGGCCAGTGCGGGTCGGTTGGACAGTGGAGACCGGGGGAATTAATTTCCCCCGGCCGGGTCTCAAAAGCGGCCCCAATTAAGGGGCCACGGTTCTCAAAGGGGGGGGGGGCTTTGCCCCCCGCGTGCGGCACCCGAATGGCGCCCAGGCCGCGCCGCCGTGCCGGTCCGCGCAGCCGCGCCGGACCGCGCCGCCCCACCGGCCCGCGCCCCCGCGCCGCCGGCCGGGACGGGTTTTCAGAGTCGGGCCGGGTCGTCGGGCCGGGTCGCCACCCGGGGCGGGTCGACCCGGTTCGGCCGACCCAGGGGGGTCGGGCCGGGTCGGCCCGGGCCCAGACCCCCAGTTTCGGACCACTTTCGGTCAAATGCATGTATCTTGGGTTACGGGCCTCCAAACGACTCGCCGTCAGCGGCAACGCGATCCTTGGATCGAGACGGTCGTTTCGGTATACTATACTCAAGGTGCACCTTCCTTTTCAGGAACCTACCTGGTTAAAACTCCATAGTTAAGCGTGCTTGCCCTAGAGTAGTGATCAGGATGGGTGACCTCCTGGGAAGTTTCTCAGGGTGGGTGTGAGACGGAAAGGCCAATAAATAATAGACCGGGCGTCCGATTGACGTGTCGTCTGTTTCGTTGAATTCCTCTAAGTGAGACGAATCTTTTGGCTTACTCCGCTTGAGGTTTGGATGCCGACGGAGTGCGGTCGGGTTGGATCGCACAGAAATCCAACCAGGCCCCTGGAACGAAAAAGGCAATAACTCTCAGACCGGGCGTCCGATTGACGCGCCGTCTGTTGCGTTGAGTTCCTGTTGATGATACGGAACTTTTGGCATCCTTCTCCGAGATTTGGATGCAGTTGGATAGTGGCCGGGTTGGATCGCACCGAAATCCAACCGGGACCCTGGAACGGAAAAGCTGATACCTTTCTGACAGAACGTTCGTTTGATGAACCGTCAGTAGCGTTGGTGATCTCGTTGAGAAACGGTCCCTAGGAGTATACCCTATGAGTGTTCGGGGTATAGTTGAGTTACGGCCGGATTGGTTCGTACATGAAACCAACCGGGCCCCTGGGATGAAAAAGCTAATAACTCACAGATCGGGCGTCTGATTGATGTGTCGTCTATTGCGTTGAGACCCCTATGACGAGGTGGTCCTTTGAGATACTTCTTTGCGGGACTTTGTGATACTTGGAGTATCGACCAGTAGCTCGTGGAGCGGACCCTCCCGGAGACGAGCGTGCGGAGTACGGAGACCGTGTAGCCGGCTGAGACCTGACGACTGCTTGACCGACTCGACTTGGAGTGAGTCGACTAGCCCAGTGGACGGAGCACCTGGTATTTGGCGACAAACCCATGACGGACGGAGCGCCAGGTAGTTGGCCGCAAACCCGCGGTACTCGACAGGGGGAGTACCTCTGTAGGCTGTTAGTGGGAGCGCCCGGTATTTGGCGACAGACCCCCAGCGGTCGGAGCGCCCGGTAGTTGGCCGCAAACCCGCAGTACTCGACAGGAGAAGTACCTTAGCAGTCTTAGGTTAGTGAGCAGTACCTCGGAGTCGTGACAGGACCATTGTACACTCCAGAGACGGAGCTCTTCAGCAGTTACGGTTTCGATAATGAAAATCCTGGTTTGAACTGAGACTTTTGACCTTTGTGTTTACCTCATGATTGAGATGGGTCATTTGATAACTTAGGTATATGTATGGGCATATACCTGGGTAGTGGTTATCCGTTGATTTCACAATCCTTGTGTTTCCTCATGATTGAGATGGGTTACTTGATAACTTAGGTATATGTATGGGCATATATCTAAGTAGAGGTTATCTGTTGAGATCTTATTGTGGTTATCCTTGTTGGTTTAGTGAGACCTTGAGGGTCTCGGGGTCCCTACTGAGTATCGTTATACTCACCCCTGCACGGGCTATGCCCGCACCTCGTTGTGTTGGTTGCAGACGACGGGCATTGCTGACAGAGGCCGAGTGTTCGAGGACGAGTCGGTACCTGGAGGTGGACTACATGACGAGTCAGTACCCGGAGGTGGACTACGCGACGAGACGACTAACAGAGGAGGTTGACGGACGAGAGCGTGGAGGAGGCTATTTGTACCTACCCTTCAGGTAGGATCCGAGGTGGTCGACCAGGAGCTGCGCTATCTGTACCTACCCTTCAGGTATGACCCGAGGAGGATGACCCAGGAGTTGCTTCCCTCTTCCAACTGTTTGTATTTTTTCTATTGTACCTTGTTCAGTTGTAGTTGTACTTTATTTTGGGATTGTATTATCGCCCATTTACTTTTCAGTTTTTCTTTTGTACTTAGTTTTTTGTTTCCGCTTGTACTCTGTGGTGCTTTTTTTCTTTTATAAAGGCAATGCCTTCCCAGTTATTGGGATTTTACGCCTTTGGTGGTAGTCGCCAGCCCCTTGCCTATGGAAGGCGGGCTTGGCGTAGTCACGGCATGGGCCCTGAGGACGGGTCGTGACATATGCTTTATAAACAAGTGTGACATCTATCATGTGATTTTAATTTCAAATAATCCAAATCCAAATATTTACATATATTTATAAAGTGCTTATAATTTATATGTCAAGGTTATTGATTCAATAAATTGATTAGAAATAATTCAGGTGGACTTGATTCACGATCAATTACTAATATTTGGATTCCATACTCCCATACATAAATACAATTATTAAGGTGTTCTATACCATCAAAAAATTATCTTTGTTAAATTAACAACTTTTGTTACTAAATATTTATAATAATATATCAATTCATGAAATGGAAAATGATATATGGTTTTTTTAATACTATTCATATAATAAAGATTCTTCCATACCATAATAAATCTTATCCAAAAAGTAATGTGGCAGTCTCTTCTAGCTAGTGTAGCTATTTTTTCTCCAATGGTATCTAAAATATCCACTTAACCATTAGTAATATTCATTAATCTACGTGTTTTATGTATTTGTATATAATTGTGTATAGAAAAAAGTGTATCTTATATCAAAATAGTGGATATGAAAAGATTTCACAAGATAAATAAACATCCATGAATCTTACCTCACTTCTTTATAGTCATTTAATTCTTCTTATAATGGCCCTTTAAATTATATACAAAACATTTTACATCTTTCTATATTTCCTACCTTTAAATCTTTATCTTCATGGAAGGGTGGTACATAGATGCCTTATACAAGGAAGTAGTCTTAATAATTTTTTCCTTACTTTTCCATTTATTCTCAATAAGTACTCTAGGTTTTTTAAGAATCGTGTCTTTATCAGTATGGAGAATCAAAGTAGGTATTTCTGGGAGTGACATATCATTTTTCATCTTATAATTCAAAATATTTTAAATTATTCTATGAGGTGCTACGAAAATCATGAGATTGATTCCCAACTCATCGTGATGTTGAAACCCAAGATGTCCAAATTACAAATATTGTTAATCATCACAACTAAATGAGGTCTAACTCGTGAAACTTCAGAATGATTTCAAATGAAATGTTCTTTGAAAATTTCAACATTATATTTATATAACTTCTTATAATAATGATTACTATCATTGAAAAAAATGGTTTATGTATCTATGTCCTTGTATAGATTCTGGAGCTCACTGGACCAAAAAGGTAACATGAAGAAATTGATATCTAATACATCATCTACATGCTTCTAGAAGATATTGTAGTCTTCCATTGTATCCTAATTAGATGGAACCTTACTTGTAGGATAGAACTTTAACACATATAATTTCAACTCACGGTGTATTATATTTTTTAATTTCATATACCACTCCTCACTGATCATTTTTTAGATAATATATTATTTCTACATTATTGATCAAATTGATAATGTTAAGGCCAATTATTATCAATTTTCTACAACGAAAATTCCAGAATCTTTAATTAATGTATCTTGATTATCAAAATATTACATAAAAATATAATTTTCTAATCTACCATTATATTTTTGAATTTCAATTTCCATCACCAATGGATATAAAATATGATATCCTAAAGATATTCTAGTATGAATGTTTAGTATATCCATTCAAATAATCAATACTTGGTATTCAAAAATTATTCAATCGTATTTTTGTTGGAAACCAGTGGTAACTATATTAACTATAATATCCTTGATTTATTGATTTCACTCACCAGTAATGAAATACTATACATTTATTTCCTCCATAATTTCCCATTATTTTCAATAATTCCATCTTATGTGGTTACGAACTCATGTAAACTAATTTAAATCAACACAAAATTTTAGTAAAAACTCTATAATAATTGAAATAACTCTGATGTATGAATGACATTCTCTTTGAACTATGTTTTAATTTTAACTTATGATATATAAGGATATGCTGAATTGTTGTTTTCTTTACGGGATTTTAATTTTTGTACAATGTTTGATCCATTTTATGATTTCATGTACATGTTAATATTATGTAAATTTTTCATAGGTTACTAACCATGTAAGATAAAATAATTTAAACATAGTATACTTGTTTTATTCCATATTCCATGCTGGTTAATTTTTTTGTATTAAGTGATCCCTATTACGCATCCAATAAAAACAAATAAATAACCATGGACTGGATTTAGATTAAATAAATATACATGGAATGGTCATGATAATTATTTTGTTCATTTTACCAATAACAAGAGAAACTTACCCTTGACGAAAGAGGAATAACTCTTGGACGAATAATTGGTTTATTTATAGCATTACACCTATACACTTATGAATCTCCTTGGCCTATTTCACCTCAACTCTGAACATGAACCAACAACACACTCAAGGGAGTTTCCTCCTTTTATATATGCTTTAATCATCTTCTAGTTAGAGGAATCAGTGATAGGGGGTTACAAAAAAAAATTTGACACTTAGGTCCTTACATAATAAGAGGAATATATTTTAAAATCGTCATTTTAATTTAATAATAATTAATAAAAACCCATGAAATTATAATTAAACTATAAAAACCCAACATGTATATAAGTCTATCAATATTATGATAAACGATGCATGCAAAAAATACAAATAGAAACCTATATATTATTTATTTTATTCTGTTATTTATTAAGATAACATTCCCAAATTAATAAATTATTTATCTTGTAAACAAATAAATAAATAAATCTTAATTTTCATTTCAAAAATTCCTAGATATTTCGAGAATTTTTAATTTTTAATTGATAAAATGTGTCATTTTAATATAAAATTAATTAATTACATAACATGTGATGTATGAAAAAATAAATGTAACCATATGAATTCCATTTAATTTTATATATTACTTATTATGTATTGTGTGGTTACATAGCATGTTCCATACATGATGTTTCATGATATTACATGGAATATCATTACATTAATCAATTGAAGTAGTTATATTAGAATTTATGATACAAGATATGCATTATTATATGTGGAATATAACACATTTATTCCCATGAAGTGCATTGTATGTACGATGACTATACTTGATGTGTATTTTTAAAATTAACTCAAAATGTAATTAATAATTTATTTCAATATGAAACCCCATCCCATGGTGTGTTCGATAGCTACAATCATTGTTGATCATTTTATTACAACAGTTAATTTTTACACCATGTAACTAATTTACATGGAATACATCAAGAATTTGTGAATATTCTATATAAATGTGTATGGGTTACATATAATATAAAACGTGATTCATGTTTTGTAATCCATTTTTTGTTCATACTCAATACACTCATAGGGACTCATAGTATAATCCATTCAAGGATTTGTTTTTGTTTCAATAAATGTATCCTTATTATAAGCCTTGTAATGAAACTTTTTACATGATTCTCAGTTTAAATTTCTTATATTGAATTTCTTAAATAAATGATGAATTCTTTCACATTACAGATTCCACAATTCCAATAGGGTTAAACTGTGTTAGGTTACAGAATGTGCATGTCAGCTATAAACCTTGTAAAACCTAAAAGTTTGTGACACTGGGTTTTTCAATACACATCTTGTAATGAATTAATGTACTCTTCACCCACAAGATGTGAAATGATTTTCCCAACTCATCATACTATGGTGAATTTGGATAAATTGTGTATACTTTTCAATTACACATAATGTATTTATGTTACCCAACAAGAATATCTCAAACCTCCTAATAGGATTTCTAGAGAATTATCTATCCTTTCTTGGACATGTGAAAGTGAAAAAACGTAACATAACAACATTTAGATTATTAAAAAATAAACTAGAAATTAAAAACTAAAAATAAAATTCACAAATTAACTAATAAATAATACATAACAATATATTAATATATCACTACTCTAATACAAATTAAATGTTATGGGGTGTAGCAGAAGTGGTTGTTCCCATTCCAAACAATGGAATATCATTTATTTCTTCATATTTGACCTCGGAATTGGATGAATAGTTACCCAAGTATCCATGAGATGAGATCTTTCATACAACATTTATAATTAATTAATAAATTAGAATTAAATAGTGTATTGGAATTATTTACTCATCGATAATATGGACTCTCATTATTATCATACCATCATTATGATATAAGTTTAATTAATATAATCCCTCTATTAGTTATAAACATGTTCACTAAATTTTTGAATAGATCGTTTTGTGTTAGCACTGAACATTCATTACCTTTTAATATTCTTCTTGATCAAAACTATAATTCCTTATATACTAAAAGTAATCTATTTAGATCTTTAAAGACTTGAAAGGGTGGAGGAGAATCTATGATCTTCATTCTTATGATTGTTCTAGAAAAATATATCTCTAGAGAATAATATAATTCTCTAGAGGGGAGTGTAATGTAAAAAATATATTTCACTTTTGGAAATGAAATGACATAGTTTATATAACTACACCAGAGAATTAGTGGTTTCACATATGACCATATATAGTATCTTAATTCTTACTAAACCTCATGTCAAATAATATTATTATTATTATTCTAAAATTCATGATGTGTTTTGAACTCACATAAAAATACAAATATCACTTCTTCTATACTTTTTTGTCGACCCATCAATCCTTGGTATTCTTAGAACATTAAATAATATATTTATATATATATATATTAATAAATTAATATGCTTATATTATTCTTTTAAAAACTATTTATGATATAAATATAACCTGAATATATATTATTCTTTAAAACATGAGAATTATATTTATTCTAATACATAATCCCTGAAGAATTAAACTGAGGTTCTAGATAAACTTAGTATGTGACCCTCTAATCCTATTTCTTAGTGCTATTTGGCTATCTCTCCTAAATTATAATATCATAATATAGAAAAATGTATTTGATCCCAGAGATAAGAACATTAATTTCACAACTATAATAACTTCCTATGAATTCTCATTGTGTAATACAACCCTTTAATATGAATATCGCATTAACCATGATGGATTAATTGTTTCATCAATCTGTATTCATAATATTTCATTCCTTGACAATCCTGGAATGAACATTTAGATAATACCACAATGGATAATGATGTAATTAAAAAATTATATCGCATTCAAAGGGATATATATATGTACATCAATTAATATATAATGAAAAGCACTTTCTTTAATTAGTAATTAATGTTACCTCACTATTCATGCACCCAACATTTCCTAAATCCAAATGACTATATGTCATCATAGTTTTCATAAATATATCTATGTTCATGACACATGATATACATTAATAATATTATTATGTTTGATAACCAAAAAATGTATTCATATAGAAATATATAATGAAATATATAACATATAGAATTTATATGGGTGAGTCTCTTCACATAAGCTCATCCCAAAGAGATTACCAAATACGTAATTCTTGATAAGTAATATGAATGCCTTAATATCCACTTACATGGGATAGATTGTAATTTATGTGTTCTTTGGATAGATTTTATTTGACTATAGAATAAATATTTAATATTAGTTTCCTATCACTTCAAGGTTATCATTATAACAAGGAACTGTTATGACCATTTGATGTCACAGATACTCTAAGAAAATTATCACATTGATGATAAGAAAAATAAAACTCATAATGTGATATGAAATTTATTAATATTCATGAACATGGATATAAAATCCATAAGTAGAAAAAAAAGTAGTCAATTATAGGGACCCAACACCAACACATGTACCTTTAAAACATTATAGAAGTATTTATGATCTATCTAAAGTGTAAAATAAACTAAAATTTTAACTCTTTAAAAATGATAAATCGTGTTTAATTACTATATTTGGTTTTGTATATGCATTTTAAATTTAAAAAAAATTGATTGAAACAATAATACCTTGTAATTCAAATAGACTTTTTATATGATGGTATATGTAGTGGTAACTACAAAACCTCCCTATCAATGCATAGGGACATCCAAAAGATTAATAGGGAGTTACCTCATTTCATATCCATATGAATGGAATATTAAATTAAATAATTAAATCAAATAGTGTTTGAATTTATGGATATGTTTTCATTTTGGAGTGTCAGTGAAGTATAGATCTATGTAATAATTATCCATTAAATAAATAGTAACATTCAAGAAAATGAGATAAGCACAAGAATAATGTAAACATGTTTTTGTAAATAAAATTATAATTTTTAGGTATTTTGTGATTGGTTATATAAAACCATGATACATATCCCTAAAATCATTGGTTCTAATACAACATAGTCACTCATTATTTCCACGTTCTCTCTCAAATTACTCTTCACATTCATATTGAAATTATAGGTCCTCGTAAGGTTTTCCATGCTTACTGCACTAAAAGTATTAAGTTATTTTAGGATACTCTCATGATTTAGTGGTCTAATTCCCTACATCATGTGAAAAATATTTGATTTCAAAAAATATTTATTTACTCTATCCTTCATGATGTAATATTAGCTAATCGTCCTTGAAAATCATTTAGTAGAGAATAATATAGAGATTATTTGATTCACTAAATCCTAAGAAACAATCCATGACTACACCTATCCTTAACCACACTATAATATTTTCCACATAGATTCAAGACATAGAATCAAACTAGAATCAGGAAGAAGAATCATCTCTAATGGTGATTATTGAGGTAGTTTCATCCAATTCTCTAGATCTCTTCCTAAAAAAAATGAACTTTCAAATATTTCCAACTCCTTCTATGATGTAACTATATAACATTAAACTTTCATCACTACTTATTAAATTTTCATTATGTATATTATTTTACTTTCTATTGTCATTATGCATGGATAGTGAATGTTTAAATCCATTTGGATGGAATAAAAAATTTCATACTCTTTAATTAATCTCCATTATATTTTCCACATGGATTTTTCTCCCACTCCCATATACTAGCTTCTATCAATCTCACTAATTATTATATACCTGGATTTTTTTAAGAATTTTTATTTGGGGATTCCTTTCATCCCTACAACTTAGGAATATTCTCCTAATGGAAAATTAATCAATACACTTCACCTAATTCTTGAGTTTCTTATATTCCGTTTTGATATATGATTTCAGAATATTTTTATCTTGATTTTCTATCTCGTAGGATATTCAGGAATACTTTTGAATATTTTATGGTCTAATTGCATAAATTTATTTAATTGAATGTCTAGTAATATGTTTGATTTGGTCTATATTCCATTTAGGATTAGTATAACATTTGAAAATCAATTTATTCTCATGTTAGTGAACCATGTGCATCATTGGGGTGCTAAAATATCATGTATTATCAAAAGTTACCACATTTTAGTGTGACTATATCCTTCAAGAATAACTTAATTTTCCTTGGTGAAAACATATCCTTCAGATGTGGCATGGGTTTTATTTGAATAAAAATGTACCTTAAATTATTCGACTCTTGGAATATAAAATTAAGAGTATTGTATTGTGGATGGTGTTTCCTAATGTTTATTATTTATTTTAACCCTCAAACTATAATAGAACTTCTATTTATCCATCATTTTTTCTCTATGTTAGTGTTAGAAGTTATGGAATCTAAAATACTTCCTATACACTTCAATTTTTTTGTGTAGTCCCGATAAGTTTGCATTACATCCATTAATGAAAAAATGTAATCTAATGGTGATGAAAATGAGGTTTCATCATAGAAATAGTATACCAATAGGCTATTATTGGAGGTTACAATGTCCTTAATAGAATATATATATCTCTTCAATGGAATTACACTATCATATATTGATTATTTAGGGTATCTATAGAACTATGTATGATTATAGACACCATATAAGGTGGAGATATGACATTATGTAATCTTGGTGGAAGATTCCTCAAGGTTACTAATACATTCTATGATTTCCCCCAATGTAGCCTTCACCCCAATTTTTGAATAAAACAATGATGTTTTCTTCTCCTAGTTCTTCATTCATATAATATCCATTTATATCCAAATTCATTCATGTATTAGTGATTCATCCCTAAACGTATTGAGATTCAATGTATAAATTAAATAAATTTAAATTAATTTATGATTACTTTATGTTAATAATTATTGAAAGAAAACAATAATTATAATAAAATGATTTAAAAAAAATTAAATGGTGGAATATCACACCAAAAAAGTGGAAAAAACGTTGCATAAACAACTTTAAATTTATAAAATTCAACTTCATTGGGTGTTTATGGAGTTTATTTGGATATTATATTTGAGATCCCCAAACCATAAAAAATCATTAGTGTTCTTTGTCATTTATTTTTATTTATATTACACTCTATATATAATTTTAAAATTAGGTACAGTTTAAATAATTTATTTATATGGGAATAAAATTCAAAATAGGTGAAATTTGTTAATTTTATTTTAGCCTATTCAATGTGATATATTTAACTAGGATAACATTTAGTATCAAAACATTAATTTTTGAGTTCACTATATTGAAAAGTTAAATTGTAAAGATCAATCCACTTTGGTTATAATTATTGACCTCATAGAATGAATGTAATTGTTATGTAACTATACATCAATAGATAAATCTATGAATGTTAGAAAATAAGGATGAGTATCTATCTTAAAAATTTGGGGTCGAAGTTTAACTAAAAGTTTTAAATCCTTAAAATATTATTGCATGGAAATTTAAAATTCGGATTTCGTATATTGAATCTTAATTTTGTCTTAATTTTAAATATATGAATTCAATCGCCTGTGGTATATGTCATTGTGAATTTAGTGAATTTTCATGATGCGATAAAATATATGAAATTTTGGGAAACATATTAATTTTTATGAAGGAATTTATAATGTTTAATAGAGGATATACAACACTACAAATCTAGAGTTTAATATATTAAAAATATTTGATAGTGAAATAATTTCTCAAATAAATAAAATAATAACTAAAATAGTTAACAATTTGGAATGCATGAGAAATGTATTATTAGAAAAATATAATGATTTAAAATTCGTGAGAATGTTTCCTACGATATAGAGTGGAATATCAGATGTTATTAGACTGTATACTCTTATCAAAGATCTAAAAATTAAAAACCGAATTGGAACACTCATGATGTGTTAAGGTAAAATGAAATCTGATGGAGAAGATCATAAAATAAAAAAACATGCTATTCACATAAAGTAACTCCCTATAAGAGTGAAAGGAATGAAAAATATTTATTTTTATACTCATCGAATGAAGTAGATTTTGGTATCTTTAATTATGGTTGTGAACTTTCTTAATTTTAAATATGTTTATATAAATTTTAAATTATAATAAAAATATGTATTATATATTTTATTAAATTTAATAATAATAATGTATCTTCAAATTAAATCATATATTATGAGTGAAAACAACTCATATGTATCAGGATTAATTTTCCATTTCTCAAAGAAAAGAAGAAATCAAAATGGAAGTATTATAAAAGTTAGTATTATAAAAAATAAAGTAACCAAATAAATTACGATTGTATGGACTACATCCTGATAATCTTGTGAAATATATAATTTTGATTTAGAATATGAGTAATAAAATTATTAATTTAACATATTTTATAAGGCTTAGAAAAAATATATGTTCTCATTTTTTACCTATTACTTAATATGATGAATTTTATTTTGAGGATCCTAATGAGTATTATTTTATGATAGAATATAAAAATGTTTCCTTAATGAAATAAAATAAATCACTTAAAAATTAATATGGATGACTTGTTAATGAAAATAATTCCACATCCAATAGCCTATTAGAGTCAGAATCTAAATTTGGTAAATATTAATCTTCTTATGATAAACATGATATTATAATTAATTATTTATTATAATAAATTTCAACTTTGAAATTTGATTTTGGTAATTTTATTGAGGGGGAATATTATTAAAAATTTATTATACAAAAGAATATAAAAAATAATTAATGAATTGGTTTCACTCTAGGGAATTGTATGTTATAGGGATATTAATTTATTTCAACTTATGATTGTAAAATCATGTTTGATGTAACGTAATTTAACTATGGTATTTCTAGAAATATTTCTGATGATTAAAATTTAATACTTCTCTAATTATATACTATTAATAATGCCTATATATCTAAAATTTTATATACTGTTATAGTTTGAAAAGATTCTCAAAGGAAGAATATTTAGATTTCTAAATCCGTAATTTCTTACGAGGATGAACTCAAAAGTATCTGGGTACCAAAACACCAATTTTTTTAAACATTTTTGTAGTAAAGGATTCATAAAAATATGAATGAAAATTATAATATAGAAATTTGATGATCAAGAATTTTGAATGGTGATATTTCAATTTTCTACTCTATCAATTATTAATATTAAATAATTCAAATTTAGAGATAATAAAAAAGGAAAATTTATTAGAGTGGGATCAGTTATAAATCCATAATTTATTTCAAAAAAAATGTTCTATATTTTTAATGGTGGAATAATAGTCAAATAAGTATGAATGAACTCTAAGAAGATGTTTGTAGTGTTAATTTTGTAAATAATGACTATTATATCTTTCAAGACAATGATATCGTATTTAAATTTCTCCAATCTATAATTGAATATACATTCGATCTTGATTATTTTGTAGAAAAAATTTTAATCAATTAGATGCTAAAATTAATAAATCATAGATTTATCAAAAATTAAATTTTTATTAAAATATTTATTTATTGAGAAATTATTTTAAAAATAATTGGATATTTGATTTTCCAAAATTAATGTTTGACAAAAGGATATTACGTGAATCATAATAAATAGAAAAGAAACAAATTTAATATATTAAATAAATAAATTAGTAAATTGTTTCAAGACCTTTGTAACTAATCAACTTGGATTTTTTTGATCATGATAATATTTTAAGGATTGGGAAAAATTTTCTTAATTAATGATTTTTCTACATTTACATGGGTTTGAATTTTTTTTTAAAATTTGAAGCTTGTAATATCATTATGAATTTATCAAAAACTAGTTTATATGTAAAATTATACCAAAACTATTTCTGTATAAATTGGACATAGAGGATTATTTCAAAGTAATAAGCATAAATAATTTTTTTGAAATAATATAATTAAACAAAAACATTATACTCTATGAAAACATCAATATGAATATTGATGTAAAAAATAAAAATATAACTTAATTATAGATTTATTAAAATATTTAATGTGAATATAACAACCTACTCATTTTTAGGATGAATCCACCAATAAAACATGATACGTCATAAACAAAAATATAATGTTTCTTATTTTAAAGAATTTTTTTATTATTTATGGAATGGTAGAAAACTTAATGTTACATAACTTAATGTTTTTTCTCTATGTTTTAAAACAAATATAATAAGTATAATCTAACTAAATTACAACAAAATAATTAAAAGGGTATCATTCAAGGTTATTCTTCTACTTATAGATATTCTATATTTTTTAAAAGAAATAATCGATTGTTAATGAATATATCCATGTGATGTTTGATGAATGTTTCACTTTTAAACACAAGTGAGCTTGAAAAGATGACCTAGATGATCCCTTTAACAACCTCAGACTCTATTATCCTATAAATACTAGAAGAAATGACAATGGTTGACATGTTCATGATGAAAAAAGTTCTTCGGATTTGAATATTAAATAACTATATTGTATTTCCTAGATAACCTAACTACAAAAAAAGATTCATTCATATTTTGTGATTAGTGGTTTATATAAATATATTATCTTTTATAAAAGTATTAGAAACAAAAATAAATTCCCTACAATTATCTCATAGCTTGAAACAAATAAGATATAAAATTATTTAAAGTTTTAAAGTTTTTATATTAATTTTCAATGATTTGAATCACTTTGAATGAAATAATTTTTTAGAGTTAGTTAAGACACACTCCAACTACTCTATTATTAGATGAAATGGATTTTCAAAAACCAAGTGATCAAGGTGTAAAAATTATAAATAATGACAGATTATAATTAAAGGTTATAATCAATAGTTATTAATATATTATGATGAAAACATTGAACTATTTTATAGGTTATATGAAATTTGTATATTCATGGATTATGAATTTTAAATTAATTTTAAACTTTTTAAATCAATACAACATTTTTTAATGGTTTTCATGTGGAGGGAGACTATGTTGTACAACTTCTTGGTTTTTAAAACCTACTTTTTACAAATTCCATTTTTATAACATAACAAATATGTATATGGTTTTAAAAAGTATCCTATAGCATGGTATAAAAGGATTAGGTCTTTCTCTTCTATAAAATAGATGAATCGAGTGAATTAATACCACACATTGTTTAATAAAATTACTTCTAAAGATATTTTTCTTATTAAAATATATTTCGATGATGTATTTTTTAGTTCAATAAACAAAAATTTTTAAAATTGATTTTATAAACTCATGTGACAAAAATTTGAAATCAACATGATGATTGATTTTTAATTATATTTTGGATTTAAAATGTATCAAAAATACTTTTTGATGACTTAAATCATAGAAAACATACAAATGATTTATTTAATATGTTTAGAAATGAAAAAATGTAATGAATATGTTACCCTTGTGAGTTCTAATATTATGTTCTACATGTACAAATCATTGAAACTATATGAAATCAAGTTATATAAGGGGTAATTAGAATTTTTTATATCTTATTTCTAGATGAATGAAAATCGTGTTTTTTGTGTATGTTTGACATTTATTTCACGTTAAAAGATGTAAAAATCATCAAAAGGTAGATATAAGTTTGTGAAGGTATCTTAAATATTTTTAATCTATATTTTTCTAATAAAAATGTATTTTATTTGATTTAATATTGTAATAATGACATTGAATGATATAAAATAGATATAAAAAGTACCCCTAAAATCTTGCTTGTAATTGAAATAAATTTAATTTATTGGTCAAGTATGAAATTAAATTTGGTTAATGTACCAATAGGTGAAGCTAAATATATTACAGTTAGTGGTTTTGTGATTAATTATTATGGATGAAACACACTTAAAAAGGCTTTGGATTTAATAATGAACATGTTTCTATAAAATATGTTCACACAATTACTATAAACATATCTAAAAATCCAATTATATAATCTAGAACAAATAACACTGATATGGGGCATCATTTATTAAGTGATCATACTCAAAAGGTGATATTAATATTAGGTTTCATGACACTAATAATGAGTTTGATGATATATTAAAAAACCCTATAGACTATGATAGAATTTTTTTATTAACAGTGGGATAGGTTTTCACTTATTTAATTGAATTTATTCACTTTATGTTATGATTCTATTATATTTTAGTTTTTTTATGTTTTATTAATTATATTTTATATCATACATAAATTTTGATATTTTTATATAATATTACCTTAATATTTTTGTTATTATTTTATCAAAAAAAATATTCCTTAAACTTATATAGATATATATTTTACTTTTCTAATCTTTTATAAAGGGGTATGTATGGGAAATTATATTCTTTTGTAATAGTATTTCCATTTTTTAATTTTTATGAAATATTAAACTATTCTCATTTATTATTAAATATTTTTTATTATGATACATATGATAAATAATTTAAACTATTATTTAAAATCCATAATTTCATTCGCTGATAATTTTTATTCTAATAAATTGTACTTTGATTTTTAAATTAAATTAACAATGGATTGAAATTCAACAAATTTAAAACATTGAATCAGACCTCTAATTTTTAAAACCATATCCTTTTTCATAGATCTATTTATTTAAAAAAGTGTGGAAGATGAAGATAAAATATTTTGGTGCATCCACTTATTCTACAAGGAATGAAAATAAATTTGGTTTATAAAGGAATATTCTCCCATGTAATGTAATTTATTCAAAGTGGATAAATAGAGTAATTTTTTTTCTCACAAGATCATTATTATTTTAGAAATGAGAAACTATGATTGATTTAAGGATGACCATGTTTTATTATGAGTCTTAATTAATAATTATAGGAGACTGTTTAGTTTATTTTTCAAATCTCTATAGAGAACATGATGTTGACATTTAATTAAAAGGACATATAATTTACTGTTATGGAACTTGAATAACTCTTTAATTATGAACCTTAAGAAAGATTTATTAATAGAAAATTAATGTTTTATGCTGGTTGAATATAATATACTAACTGTTTAGAACAACTAGCATAAGGAATGAGAAGTTTAATATATTATAACTTCAGGACATGTTACTATATAAGTTCACTTAGATTGGAATTTATAAAAGAATTTGTGAGTTTGAAAAAGTAATATTTCAATATATGTATCTCATGTGTAAGATACTAAATGATTTAATTTGAACCTTAAAAGATATATACAAATTGTTATAGTTTATTTTACTATAGCAAAATGGAGGATGAAATGCTACTCTTGTGAATGGATTTAAATATATTTTTTATGAATGCAGAAATTCCCCTAAATGTGGAGAATTATTCAAAATTAAATTATCATAATTTCATTTATTCGTGATTATTTATTAAATATTGGTTCACTATGAATTCATCTCATAATATGTTACTTTCTTCAAATGATAATGATAAAGATGATGATAATAGTGAAGAAGAAGACTCTTTGAATATTGATGGGGCCCTAATGATGTAATTTTTAGAGATATTTTTATTTATGATGAATTGAATAAATTAAAAATATTTAGGCTTAAGTAATAATTATATAAGTGGATGATACATATGATGTGGAACCTAAAACTATATCTTTTGATATAGATTTGACTATTGTTATGGAAATGAAATCAACTAAAACTAAATAAATTAAAATTGGAATAATATTACATTAAATACTGAAACTAAAATAGTGGATAATATTTTATCTTAGAACATGTTTAGGATCAAATTTTTTATTCTTATAGAAAAAATATAGATATTAATGAATCTATTTAGACAAATGAAAATTATGTTGCTGAAGTTGAATGTGGAGTTATAGAAATTAATATTGAGGGTAGTGGGTAGGTCATTTAGAATAGTACTAATGAATTTTTAAAATCTATATACAATTATATTTAAATAGTGGAGAATATTTTGATACTATAAGATAATCAATTGAGAAGTATGTGATTTAAATTTTAGATGCATACATGGATTTTTAAAATGATATTGATCTTGATAAGTATTATTATAATTATGATTTAGAATATGAAATTAAATAAACTATATGTAATATATCTTTAAATAGATCTAGAGTTATAATTGATAAGAATATAATTTCTCATGTTGATGATGATCATGTTTATTATAAACATTTACATCAATTAACTTATGGAATATTTTTTTCATTATATTAACATTAGGATGAAAAAACAATATTGCAATGTGGTTTAATGTATTTCAAATGTGATATATTGGAATGAAAGTACAATTCTATATTAAATAAATTTTTTTCAATAAATTCAATCAAACATGATTTCACAATTTCATTTTTTAGGTTAATGGATAATAATAAAGATTATATTGAATTACTAAATGAGATAAAACCCATTAGGATATGGGTAAATGAACTAGATATGTAAAAAATAAAATAAATGAATAATCAAATGTCTAATATAAGATCCACTAAGTCTATATCATGGAATTATTAAAAGATAAAAATAATTCAATCTAATGTTTTAATAGTAGATAATGTATCATATATGAATAAATTATTTATAAAAAAAATAAAATAGGTTTTCATATGAAATTGTTTTTATAGTATTACTTCTGAATATATTGATGAAATAAGTTATAATATTATTTTTCTTGCGGATTATCTACAATGAAAATTGGACAATTGGTATATAGTTCTAAAATTTCTTCATAACAATATCCATGATATTCACCGCCATTTTATTTAAAAAATTGGATTAAAAATCATCTAAATTATTATATTACTCTTGAAAAATAGAGAAGAAGATAGTTCACCTAATACCTTTGTCAGTGAAAAATATATCAGAGTTATTAACATATTTTGATAATTTTATTCAGAATTTTTTGAAATAGATTGAATAATTTCAAGATAGTTTAAAATACCCTGAAATCTATTTTAATTTATTTTAAATTATATCAATAAAATCTAAAGAGAAACTATCTGATATTCTATATTGGGTTTTTGTTTAATTGAAAGGGAAAATATATAATTTTTATTGAATTTGGGACTAAAAAATATATGTTAATAATGAAACATTTATGTTATTATTCTTAGATAAAAGGATATATAGTAATAATAAATTTTAGTAAAGATAAATTTTTGAATTGGTTATATATGTTTTTAATATTTACATAATCTATGGGGGGATAGAGATCATAGTCCAGCAATTTAGGATAGTCTTTCTGAATAAAGATACAAATCACAAGATCTCTTAATCCCTAAAAGTATTTTATATGAGAGAGAAATACATTATCATTAATTCCCTTAGTGAAGACATTTTGTTCTTTTATAGAATCCTCTAGTTACTTATAAGGTCCAAAAAAACCATCTTTTATCTAATTCTAAATATATATCTAGTCCTTTATATGCTTCTAGGACAACACCTTCTAAACCTAAACCATGAGATCGAGAAATATTTTGTCTTAAAGGAAATTTACTATGTTCTTTTGGATTTTAGATTATATGTTTAATTTTTTTTATTATTTGTTTATAAAAATTACATCAAATTATTGGATTGATTCTATAATATTTTTGTAAAATTCTCTTCCATGCTACATAATTCATGATGTTATACATTTATATTTACATTATTTTTAATATCATACAAGGGGGAGTATGTGACTAATAACTGATAATTTTACATTAAAAGTATTCTTAAAGATTAATTAGTCTTGTTAATTAGTTTAATTGTTTATTATGTTTATATTTTGTAATATATCAAATTATATAATTAAAATGATGTATTTTTTAATAAAACAATAGGGAGTGTTTTGGAAAAAAATTGCAATCTATCTTTTAATCCATATGTATATACGATGTATTGTTTCTCACAAAAGTCATTATTTGTTTCACTAATGATTCTTAATTAAGTTAGGTATAGGTAATTTATTAACATTCTAAAGAGTCTCTAAATAGTTATTCTTACTAGAATTATTGTTTTTGAATGTCATAATAAATATTTGAAAAATAAAAAATCTTATGTGAGGAGGATTTATCTAATACTATTAGTTTCACTCAAAATTTACTCTTATATAATGGATTTATAAAATTTAAAAACAATACATGACTACTTTTTATTCTTATATAATATGTTGATGATATAATTTATTCATAGATGAAATAATTTACATAATTAAATATCTTATGTATTATAGGTTTTTTCAGTCATGAGTTGTTCAAGATTTATTTTATTCATATGTGATACTTTTTTAAAAGCGAGATAAATTATATACCTATTTATATTAAATGTTCAAAATTACATGCTAAGGGATTTAATATTACATGAGAATAAAAATTAATTTATTCATCTTTAGATTCAATAAAAGTAATTTCATTCTTCATAAGGTAATCTATTTCAAGTTTTATGTTATTTAAATGTATAATATAAGTCTTTTAATTAAATGTTTAAATTTATAAGATATTTTTAAATTGATATTTCCTTTGGCTATTTATGAAAAAATATTTTCTGTATTTTCATTATCGTTCATTGACAATGCTATGATTTTTTGAAGAAGTCTAGATATGTTTATATCAAGATATTTTTAAGGGATGATATAGAATTTCTAGTATATAAATAGTTACTTGATTTTAATGATAAGATCTTTGAAAGGTATTAACTCCATTTTTTTAAATTATTATTATCAAATTAGTGATGAATATACATAAACGTGTTTTTCTACAAGAGAATATATTAATTATATCGAATTGGAATTTTATGAATTCTAAAAGTTGATTTACTGTAGTTCTTTTTGTTTAATGACTGAAAAGGTGAAATAAAATGAAAATGAGATAAAATAATTGATTTTTACTATTATTGTGTGTTCATAAAGATTACTAATATCATTATATCTTTCCAAAACTATAATATAGTTAATAAAAAAATTGAAATCATATTATCTACTATTAATTGTCTTCCAACACAATGTTTTTTTAGAAATATTAAAAAATAAACTCATTACATTTATATTATGTTCAAACATCATTTAAAAAGTTTTATTGTGAGGCTGATATGTTTTCTTATTATAAAATATACCAGTTAAAAGATCTTTTAATTTTCAAATATTTTAAGTGTCGGCTACTTCAGCATAGATATGAAGATAAAAAATTGATATTAATAGAATAAAAAAAATGTATATGGTGTTGGTGGGGTGGAGTAAGGGATTATATTTAAAACCATAAAACACTAAAAAAGTTAATTTTTTCTTTATTTTATTATTCCTCATTCCAAACTGTATATTAAAATTTAAAATAATTGATAGTTTAATGAATTTATTTAAATTAGAAATAAAACTATTAGTAGGTAAAATTAATTAACTCATTTCACCACCTCATGAGTCATTGTGAAAAAATATATAATTTCGGATAAAAAAATCCATTACCATAGGTTCATAACCATCACAAAATCATCAATATCTAAAAAAATAATATATTCTAAGAAAAAATTGACCACTATCCAAAATTTTAAACTTTTATTCCACCATATATTTGAATATTGATATTAGATATTTCATCTGAACCAAATTTATTTGAGGTTGTTTACATATTAAATTACAAGTTTTGCATTTTATATGATTTTTCATTATTCCATTTATACTATATTTCTTCTTTCTATTATCATTTTTTGATTTGTTAAAATCCTAGAATTATACTTTAGTACAACCATTCATCCTTTTTTTAACTTTGACTAATGTTAGGCCATAATCACCCAAACATCAAGATATTTTGGATCTATATATTGAGTTTTTTATGACTAAAATGTTCACCAAAATTTGTTAATTTTTAACAAGCATTATTACTACCCTTTTAACATTCACTAACATGTCTTATAGATTTTTAAAAATAAACATTGTGCTTATTTAATTTTTTAATCCAATAACACATTTCTATGGTAATATTCATGTTAATTTTAATTTTTATAGATTGTATCCTTCAGTTATTCATTCATATTCATCTTCATAAGTGAGTCTTTTAATCTCTCAATATATTTCACTGACTGCATCTTCTTTTCATCTTTGAATTTCTGAATATTATTTTATATTTGAGTAATGTTACCCAAATTATAATTCTCAATCCATAGTTTAGATAGATTTTGTATAAATTTAAATAATTATCACTTCATTATTATTTCCATTTTCATTTCTTCCTCTTCTTATTCACTAGATAACTCTCTATTCTCTATCGAAATAAGTAATTGTTTAGTATGCTCACATTTGATGAATCATCCCTATATTTAATTTCATCAATTTATTCTTTACCTCTAATAAAAAATAACTTTATATTTTTAATTTTAAAATTTTCTTTTCCTATATTTTTGAAGAATATTAAATCCTTCTTTCTAGAAAACTTTTGTAATGACTCATCCTCTTCTCCAAATTATTCTTCCATTAAATTTTGAAAATATTAAAAAAATGATAATTAAAATACATATATGTTACTTTAAAAAAATACCTACCTTTTCCATTCCCAATACTTATTAAGATGATTGAATGGATTATATCAAACTTCATATAAATATATTTATATGAATTTTAATTTCCTTCAGCCTTATTAGCCTCCTTAACTATATTATCATTTCTCATGTATTTTAAAGAAAATTCCATTGTCATCCTTACTTATCTCATTAAAATAATCAACTTTACTCATATTAAATGTTACCAATATAATATCAAATTCATTCTAAGTAAATTAATTAAAATCAGGATCTTTAAAATAAGAAAATTTTGAATCCAGCCCTTCTGGTAGGTTAAAAATAATCTTCTTGAAAATAATTGAATATTATAGAATTTTCATAAAAGAAATTATAGATCTCATAATATAATTTTCTATAGTAAATAAATTACCCGCTATTTCTCCTTAAAATATATTAATGTCTTCAAATTCGTCACATTATATTTCCAATCTTCTACTTTTTCATTCACATTACCTTCCATAATATTTCATAGATTTTGAAAGTAATACTCTCTAATAGAATATCATATCATATATTATGATATATATTTTTAGATAGTACATCATACATATAGAATAAAAACATTTAGTTTATATAATATAATATTATATATATATATATATATTGTTGGTCAGATTGAGTAACTCAAGAGGGTGGGGGAATTGTGTTCCCAATAAAAATTTCTGTAAATAATTAGAATAAAATAAAACCACCTTTATAAAAGAAAATGGCCAATTAACCTAGAAAGTAGATCGATATAAGATTTATCCTTTTAAAATATTTCTTTAAGAGTGATTATGTATAAGATAAAATATATTTTAGAAATACCATAACTTTCGAAATCAATTTACTTAGACCGAAACATATATAAACAATAGTTAAGATTAATTATCAACGAAATTAGATTGTTTGTTAATTAAAAGTTATCTTGAATATGATAGTAAAATAAAACAAGAAACAGAGTGACACAACAGAATACACAAGAGGTTCAGTCTCAATGTGAGACTTAATCCCCTCTAATAGAAATCACCTACTGCTGGGAAGATAATAAATAGAATTGAAAAATCCACAACATGGATTCGGTATACAGTCAACCGAAACAAGATGCCCATGATAAAAATCATATTCCACTATTATTCATGGAATATAATAATATCATGGATCACACATAGTGCTCTTCCACAAACTCAGTGGGAAACAAATTGTGGAAGAAGAAAATAATAAGTATTCTCTAGGAAATTATATGAGATAGTGTGTGTTAAATAATAGAAAAATAACTCACTACTCAAAGGTAAAATAGATAGAACAGATAAGAATAGAGAAATCTCAGTCTAATGTGTTTTATTTTTCCATGGTCCTCAAATCCACACTGGAGAAGAGTCTATGCTTTGTTCTAGGGAATTTATGATGAACAGAGGAGCGTATAAATCTATAGGTATGTTTTAGTTGATCATTGTCTGATGTATCAATCAATGTTGGTAATGGATTCTATTCTTGTTTTTTATTATTCTGTACAGAATATGAATCATAATGTCTATGATAATTCAAAAATGTGGTTGAAAATACACTTTAGGTTTTTTCATCAGTAAGAGTTTGTATCAACTATCTATAGAATCTGTTTATCTATTCTTGAGAGAGAGAAAGAGATCCTTTGTGAATATATTATAGTTTGGGTTAGAGGTGATCCTCGATACTTGGATTTTATTTTACTCTTCCTTGATGACTTGGTCAAATTATCCAAGAATAAATTTATCTGTTGGGCCATTCACGCCAAATTCCTCAGAAAGTAATGTAAAAAAGAAGATGGTCATGACTTAGCAATTAGCGGTGACTCAACTATGGTGGTGACTCCACTATCGGTGAGTCCTATAAAGGTAATGGTGACTCATTTATATAAGTATCTCATCCTGGTGGTATCTTCTATTTGTTGTGATGGTCAATTGGTCCAACGAAAGCTCATCCTGGTGGTAACAGCGACTCCCGTCTGGTGGTAGCTCATCTTGGTGGTAACAGTGTATCCCACCCAACAGTGTCTTTCCATAATACTTGGTATAAATAACATATAAGTAGTCTTATCGTATAAAATTTATCATAAAACATTTGAAACATTAGTACTAAAATAATTATGGTGTGTGATCATTAGAATAATATAGTGTCAAACACACTCCATTTAAGGAGGTTCCAATATTCTCCCCCTTTTGATAATTACAAAAAATAGAATTTTACAAATCACCTACAAAATGGGTAATCATAAATAATCAGAGATTTATTCAAGTTCTAAAACAATATTCTTACCAATATAAAACTAAATTCCCAATTTATTTCACTCTTTAATATTATCAAAAATTAAAAAAATAGTTGTTAAACTTAGAGAGAAAATAAAAGAACACAATGATTTTTCATTATCTAGGTGCCAAAAAGATATATGTAGAAAAATAAAATCATGAAAGGCAAAATAAAAATGATCCCTATCAGAAAAACATAAAAAAATATTCACTGTGTAAAATATGGGGGATGATCAAGTTTCTGATTCTGTTTTCCTATTGTTATGTATTTGTCACTGTCCTATTATGAGACTATAGAAGTGTATGTTGGGAAAAATGATGTAATGGACGGTAGTGTGGTATCAATAGGAAGTTTCTCACAAAATATTATTGGTTTCTATTTTCTGATTACTTCATCTGGTGAAAATCTTTGAGGCTGATATGGTGGAGGTATAAGACTCTCTGACTAAGTGATTAGAGTATGCCTGTACTGAACTGAGTGTGTGGATGTGGTTGAATGAATTTTTGAAACATAGATTTCTTTTCTAGAAATTATAGTGGTTTGATAGACATGAAGGTAGGGTTTGAGGAGATCGATGAAGTATATCATTATTTAACCTCCCCCTTCCATCACATTAAATAGGTCTTCTTTCTGATGCATAAATCATTGAATATCTGGTGTGAGAACCTTTATTTGACTCACATATTCTTTGAAGGCACTGTTCACTATTGGTATCTTCAAGTTCATAGAAAGAAAATTTATATAATAAAACATTTCATTATTGGTATAGATCCTTGAAAAGTAGTAATTTATTTATTTATTTATGACTTCCTTATCTTTTCTATGATCTCCAGCATAGCCTCATATGAAATCAAGGATATGTTCTCCATGAAGATGTATCTTCTAAATTTTATCTTCATGATTTCTCACATCAACAAAAGAATTTATGATTTATTCTATGATTATCTATTGTATAATATCCCTATCAAGGTGTACTACAGAAGGAGGAGGTACAGATTATGTAGAGGCAGTAGATGCTAAAATATCCATCTTTTGAGAAATGGATTTCAAGGATTCTAATACAAATGATGTCATACACTCTACTAGATATTTTAAACATTCTACCTCATATGAAAATATTCTATTATCTACTTCTATTTATTTAATATGAAACCTTACTCTTGGTTGTATATTTGATATCATTAATTCAACCAAATATCGAACACTTTATTCATTGAGAGGAGAAGTTGGTGGTGGTTGAGAGTTCAAGACAAGAGTAAAGTCGGAAACCAAATTATTACTCAAAGTTTCCAAATTAGAATTCACAATCCTATGAAAATAATTAAAATCATATTGTTTCACTACATGAAGAGGTAAAATTGGTTAAGGAGTTGTAAGATCTCTTTTCTCATGATATATTTCTACCTCGGATAGTATTTTGGTTTCCATGGGGATAAAATTATATAACTCTCCATCTTGATCGATCGGATCCACAAAGGATCCTTCTCATTTGATAAAAATTTTAGGCTCATCATCTGTATCACTGTATGCAAATCCTAGTCTCAAAAAATGTAGATATATTAACTATTCTTCAATGGATATAATTGAAGGTATTATATATAGAAGAATTAGAGTTTCATTGGGAATTTTAGAACTTTGACTAACCTCAATTAAAGATGGGGAATCTTCTCTCTGTTTGGTTTCTATATTGTCTTCTAGTTCTAATTGATCCATTTGATCATTTGGGTTTAGAGCTTTCTCCCCCTCATTTGTAGCTTCCATACCTTCTATAAGAACTCTTTGAACATCAATAATCAGAGTATCCTTTGGTTTATTTTCATCTCAATGAGAACTAGATACCACCGATGAAGAGGTTTAATGTTGAGCTATCTCTTTTTCAAGATCATGATCATTTCCATTCTCATCACTTTCCTCATGATCAATATAATCTTTTTTATCATCTCTACAATCAGTTTTACCATTTTGGTTTTTAGCATCATTTTCAGGTAAGAGTTTCACTTGTAGGAAGAGAGTCTGATGAACTGACATGTCCACTTGATACTCTAGGTGGAGATTTAATGATCTTTGGATCACTCCCTTATTCAAATAAAAAATATTTCTTCTTATTCTTATTTAACTTCTTCTTCTTCCAATATTGGATCATCCCTTTCAACAATAACGTTAGCATCTAAGTATTATGCTATCCCACCATATTCAGGCCCTGGATCCACCATTTCCTTTGGTCAAAATTGGTGACAAATATTGTTAAAATCATCATTCACATTGTCATTATATCGGACCCAACATCCCTTATAGGGATTCTAGCACACTTTAATTCTTTTTCAAATTATTTTTAATAGGAAAAAACCACCAAACTTGTCTTCATATTATTCTCTATATATTCAACTAATAATTCCTTTTTAATTGAAAAAAACAACTTGAACCAGAACATGCATCAATGGGGAGAATGTAATGTAATCCCAGTGAATAATATTTCACAACCAACTTATAATCATCATTAAATGATCAAAAGTTATTTTAGAGAATCAATATATCATTCAGGTTACCTTTTCTAGCCAACACATTAGCCGTATAATTCCCTTCCCACAAATTTTGATTGACCTTGGTGATTTGAATAATGAAGCTCTTACATGATATTAAGTTATACACCAATCCCCATGGAGCATCATCTTCTCCAAGAAGAAATTTAACCAGAATCACAGAATCTATTTCCACTTTCGAAATTTGGATATCAGCTTGTCTAAAAAGATTGATACTTGTAGCCAAGGCCTTGGCCTCCGCCACCATTGAATAACCATCACCAAAGTAGGTCTAGAACCCCAAAAATCATAGATCCACGGCTATCCTAGACCATCCCTCCACCCTCATCACCCCCTGCAGGTAGTACCCATCCACATTCAGCTTATGGCCCGCACAAGGGGGATTCCACTGGACCAATCGTCCTTGCAGCTAAGTCTAAGAGCTAGATGACACACAAAATCTAGGTAAGAAGTGTCTTAATGTGCAAGAGTTACTATAATTTTTAATCATCAACCCAAGCTCTATCTCTAAGATCTTTACCCGAACTTGCATGTGGGAGACGAAGATCAAAGAACCTTGTATGGATTTATTCTGAGCTTCCCAGATCACCCAAAATGTGGAAGAAAAAACCATTCCAAGCACTTTGTCCTCGACCCCAGGATAACCATCCCCCTGGAACCGTTATTCAATCCTTTCTTGCATCGAACTATCAGTGACGTGAATATTCATCTCCTGTGAAATGAATTTCTATATCCCCCATGCCCAGTCCCCTTTAAAGAAAAAATGATGGGTAGTCTCCTACTATGGAGAACAACAACACTGGAATCTAGAATCCATCAAGATTCCTCTAACCTAAATATTCTCATCCGAATGAATCACCTGATTCATCATGCACCAAACCAAGAAGATAAACTTACCTAGAATATCCTTACACCACATATTGGAAGCCCGTGTATCAGAATTTCCACCAGAATGAATGGGATCCATAAACTCCCAGCACAAAAATCTTCCTGAGTAGGAGCTGACAAAGTTACACCAATCTGGATCATCAACTAGTGTAATGTATTCAAACACCTCCCTTTACCACCTGGATAAAATTTCCCCGAGGAAATCCGGGTACCGACTGGCCTCCTCAAATGAGATCTTGGGAAATTCAAAAATAGAAAAATGCTGAATATCACCTGACCAGTTTGTTTTCCACAGATTGATGTCATTGTGCCCCATTTTCCATCGGGCCACTTTATCAATTCTTTTCAGGTGGTCGAGGAGACAACTTACTAATCCAGATAGACACATGTGGATCCGATCACATCCCCTCCAGTCCTCCCCATAACTATCTACAATAACTTTATACCAAAAGGACTTTACTTCACAAAAATCCCAAGATAAATGGGCATGAATAGCTTTCTTGGCTTCCTCAATGTCATGCAGACTAATTACCCCTTCAACAACTGATTTAGCCATATGTTTCCATGAGGCCCAGTGGAAGCTAGCACCTTGATTAGAATTCCATAAGAAGTTGTTGAGAACATTCTCCAAATGCATAATAGTCTCCTTTGGTGGATTCATAATGGAGAGAACATGCATCAGAAGGAGGGATATGACACTATTAATTTTATTGATCCTATCTCCGAATGAAAGAAATTTATTTCTTTTATTTCAAATGTGCCCCGTGATATGATTAAGGATATCAATAAACAATACTTTCTTGATTCTACCATTGGATTTTGGGGCACCTAGGTAAACCATAGGAAGATGTCACTGTTGTAGGCCCAAATAGGCTTGGATGGAATTTGCATGTCTAATTGAGCACTTGTTTGAAATGTAAACACATCTCTTCCCACAGTTCATACCTTAACAACTTAACATACCATAAACATTCATGACATTGAAAAAACTAAATAAGGATCTTTTCCTACCATTCATAAAGAAAATCAGATCATCAACAAATATAATATGAGACACCAAGACCATGATAAACCTGTTGTGAAAAGGAAATATCTTCCCCTGCTCCAAACATGGGTGGATTTTCCTCGTAAGTGCCAGATGATCCATGATGAACATGGAGGGAGATAAATAGTCCCATTTTCTAACACCCCTAACTGTTTTAAAGAATTTGAAAGTCTTACCCATAAGAAAAAGCATGATCCAGGGAGATGCATAACATCTAAAGAAATGGTAACATAAAAAAAGGAATAGTGACTCATTAAATGGTGACTTCATCTATGATGACTCATTAACAGTGACTTATCAATGGTGACTTTTCAATGGTGACTCGAAAATGGTGACTCATCAATAGTGACTCATCAACAGTGACTCATCAATGGTGACTCGACAATGGTTACTCATCAACGATGACTTCATCAATGGTGACTTCATCATTGGTGACTCATCAACCAAAATTTATCATTCATAATTCATTTTTTATTTAGTTTAATCTTTCATAATTCAAATTCATTGTGAATACATCATCTTGATGATATTTAGTTTTAAAAAATTCTAAAATAATATCACCCTTTTTATAATTATCTATTAAAAAGATATGTCCTACATCATTGTTCTTTTTTCAAGAGTTAGATGCTAGATTTTTGGAAATGTTTATCACACTTGTGTTATCACAATTTAAAGGTAAATGTCTAAATTGGTATCCAATGTCTAGTAAATTATGATTCATCCACAAGATTTGTGCACCAAAAAATCATCCAGCTATGTATTTGGCTTCAACAGTAGATAGTGAAAAGGAATTTTTCTTCTTACTACAAACATCATACTAGATTTTTTACTAAAAGATATCATTTTCATGACTTCCATTTTCTATCAGACATGCAACTTCCAAAATCAACATCTAAATAACTAACTCAATCAAAAGAATATCCTCTTCGATATAACAATCCAAAATTGGATGTATAATTGAGGTCTTTAAATTTTATTTTGAAATCTAATAATGGTGAATATTTTCTATTTTCTTGAAAGAGGGCACACATACACACAGTAAAGATAATTTTAGGACAACTTGAATTATGTATAAAGACTACCAACCATACCTCTGTAACTAGTTTGATCTATTGATTTCTTATCTCCATCAATGGCTAGTTTATAGGTGGTACTCATGGGAGTATCAATTCTTTTAGTACTTTCTAGCCCAAAACGTCTTAAAAGATCAATAGTGTATTACATTGATATAAGATAATTCCTTCTTTATTTTTAAAATTCTGAATTCCAAGAAAGAATTTGAGTTCACCCATTAAACTCATTTCAAATTAATTTTGCAGTAGTTTTGAAAATTAGTACGTAAGGAATATTTAGTTGATCCAAATATATTATCATCTACATATATTTGTATAATTAAAAATTATTTTGAAATTATTTTAATAATTAGTGTAATAACAGATATACCATTTGAAAAGAAAATCCTGAATGATGTAATATTTTCATACTAAGATCAAGGAGTATAATTTAAACCATACAAATATTTTTTTAATTAAAAAACATGATTTTTAAAATATGGATTTCGAAATCCTGGGGGTTTTTTAGGAAAAACATTTGTAATTATAAATATATTTAATAATAAACTTTTGATATGAATTTGACATAGATTGATATCGAAATGTGCGGCATAGGAAAGAAGTATCCTAATGGCTTCAATTCTTCCTAGAGGTAAAAAAATATTCCTCATAATAAATAACATTTTCTTGATTATAACCTTATGCAACTAATATTGATTTATTTCATACTATAGTTCCAAACTCATCAACCTTGTTTCTAAACGCAAATATAGGTCCAATACTTATGGAGTCATTAGGTTGGACAACAGGTTCTCAAACATTATTTCTTTCAAACTAATTAAGTTCATCTTGAATAGCTATTACCCAAAATTCATCATCTGTGGAATCATTGATGTTGGTAGGTTCAGTCAGTGATTGGAAGGCTTAATGTTCAATTTGATTTCTTAGGGAAGGTCTAGTCTGTTTACCACTATCTAGGTTTCCTATTACTGCATCTAAAAGGTAGTTTCTATGATTCATATTGGGTCATTGATAATAGTAGATGGTGGTCTCATGTTTTTCTTCCAATTCATGTTCTAGAAATTTTCTGGATGAACTATCTATTTGTTTAACAGAACTTTAATAAGTTTTAAAATTGATATTTAGAGATAATAGACTATCCTTGGGGTGTTATAAGAAATTATTACCTTCATTGGGATCAGTTTCATCAATCTTAATGTGAAAATATTCATTCATTGCTTTGGTTCTCTTTTAAAACACTCTATAAGCTTTACTATAATTTTAATACCCATGGAAAATTCCTTCAACCCTCTTGGAAGAATTTTTTTGCAATTTATCCTTTATATTTAGAATAAAAATTTCCAACCAAAAACACTTATTAACTAACATTTTTTTGTTTGTTATTATGTAACTCATAAGGTGTTCTCTCTAAGATTGGTATATTCAACACTCTATTTATAGTATAACATGTTGCATTAACAGCTTCATCCAAAAAGTAGATAGGTAGGTCATACTCATTTAACATGGTTCGGGCTATCAATTGGAGAGTCCTATTTCTTCATTCTATCACATGATTTTGTTGTGGTGTATTATGAGCAGAAACTTTCTGATTATACCCATTTTGAGAATAGAATGATTCAATGTCCGGATTTTCAAATTCTCGACTATGATCACTCTTTATAACCATAATCCTAAGTCCTCTAAGGAATTCAACATATTTGGAATACTTAATAAAGTAAGAAAGTTCTTCACTTTTGGGATCTATAAAGTATGCCAAATTATATCTAGATAATTCATATATAAGGACATATACATAAGGTCTTTCAATTATATTAGAGACTCTAAAAGGTCTAAATAGGTCCTTATAATTTAACTCTAGAAGTAGAGAGGTTGAAACTTATTTCTTATATTTAAATGAAATATTATGAAGTTTATATTTTTGGTAGGGATTAAAAACTCTATCATTGGAAAATTATAGCTTTGGTAGGTCTCTAATTAACCTTTTCCTACATTGATTTCTAAGTGAGTGAATATTTCAATGGTCTAGTCTTCTATTCCATAGCCAAGATTCATTAGTAAAGGTACTTAATAATGAAATATTTTTATCAGATAAAGAATCCAAATCAATATAATAAATATTATAATATGTCAAAGTAGTAAAAATTAAATCATTTTTATCATTAAAACATGATAGGTATTGTTTTAAAATTTTACATAAAATCCATCATCACATAATTTTGATATACTAAGAATATTATATTTTAAATCATGTACATATAAAAAATTGGAAATTAATACTGAATTACAATTACCAATTTTTTCAAAGATGATGCTTTTCCCTTTTGCACTGTCACCAAAAGTGATGTGTCAACAATAAACATTGATCAAATTATTGATGTCTGAATACTCAACAGACATGTGTGTGAAATATCCACTATCCAAATACTATATAATTGTGTTGGATGTCTTCAAGTAGGACTCCTAAAACAACAAGTTCACGTCATAAATGATTTTGGTCCCCAAATCCTCTTGCGTCGTGTTATGTTAGTAGTAAGATATTTTAGTAACCATATTTTACAATTATGTTTATTATAAACATATTGAAGACTTATAGAGATGATAACTTTATTAGTTTCAGTTGAGTTGGTATTAGAAGTATATAAACCTTCAGAACTAGGACATGATGTAAATCCGGATTTTTTTAAAAACAATTGCCATGTCTAGTACCCTATGAAAGTTATATACATTATAGAAACTTGATTTACCATTATTTAAGTTAATTTTTTTGTGAACTGGTATATTTTTCTATGCATTTGTTTAAATATTCATTTTAAAATTTTAATTCGCTCTTTTCATTCAACAGTTTTTAATTTTTCTCATTTTCAATAGTAAGGTTATTTTTAACATTTACTACTAAGGTGTGATATTTCTTGAGTGACTTATATTTCTCTATCATCTCATGAAACATGTATTACATCATGTTATAGTTATCATAAATATCTTTTTTGGGGAACTCGGTGTTTCTTTCATGGTTTTTTGTATCTTTTGTCCTTATCCTCCTACATATTTTTATATTTCAATTTTGGATAGTTATATTTAATGTGGTCTTTCCTCTTTCTTTCATAATAGGTGACTATATTTTGAGTGTTATCCTTTTTCCAATACTTTTTTCAATTTCCTTTCTTATCATAATCACTTATGAAATTTAATTTTTTTTCAAGAACATATTTTTCCAATAGAATTTCTTTTATATTTAGGCCATGATTGAAATTTCCTCATCACTATAATCAAAAGATCCTTCTTCACTAAAATATGTATTTTTTACTTTTTCTCATTCTATAGAGGTATTAGATTTGAAGGCTATTGTTTTTAATGTTGGTTTATCTTCTTAAATCTATTTTTAAACATTAATCTCTTCTTCATACATCATCAGTTATCCTATCAATCTTGTGAGAGGTAGTTTACTTAAATTACATGATTCTATAATAGACATATGTGTTCCACCCCTTCTATCTGGTAAGAATCTATGTAGTCTAATTACTTGATCTTTTTTGTCACATTTTTTACAAGAGAGTTCATAGTATTCACTATTTCATTGAACCTGAGATACATATCAAATATAGGTTCATCATATTTCATTTTAAAATTATCATACTCTATTGTGTATAAATTTAATCTCATTACATTGAAATTTGATATTCCTTCATTTGAGACAGATAAGTTATCCCATATTTCAAAATTTGATTTTCAAGAAGATATTATTTTGAATTCATAGTATCACAAAGCTCAAACCAAAGAATTCATATATTTACAATTCTTATTATAAGAAGTTTTTCTAGCATTACTCAATTAACATCTAGGATTTTGTGGTATTTAATAATGATATTCTATTACAATCCATATATCAAAACCTATACTTTCTAAATACCTTTTTATTTTTATTTTCCATCAAGAATAGTTGTTAACAATAAAATAAAAAGGTATTTTGTTAAAATAACCATCTTGTATATTTTCTATAAAGAACAAAAAAATTATAATTGACAAAATTTTGAGATCTTTAGAGTATAACTAAAATCATAATTAAAAAGGTTGATTTATAAACTACCTTTGATACAAAATTTTGGTTGGATTGAGTAACTCAAGAGGGGGTGTATTGATTTCCCATTAAAAATTTATGTAAATAAATATACTTAAACACAAAACCCTTTAAAAATAAACTAAAAATTTAAAAAATACCATATATCTATAATAGATTTATCCTTTTAAAATATTTATTTAAGAGTGATTTTGTCTCATTTAAAATATGGTTTAGAAATAACTTATTTTTTGAAATATATTTACTTATATAGAAACATATATAAACACTTATTAAAATTAAATATCAAAGAAATTTTTTTCATTGTTAAGAAAGAGATATCATGAATATGATAAAAAGAAAAAAAACTTATAAAATAGTGACATAGTGGAATAAACAAGATGATCAGTATCAAGGTGATACTTAATGCCCTCCACTTGGAAACATCCTATATACTAGAAGATTATAAATATAATCAAGTAAATTCACAATCTGAATTACGTATATAGTCAACTACAACAAGATTTCCAGTCGAAAAATCATCTTCCATGGTTATTTGTGGGATGTTAGAATAACACAGGTCCACATATACCTCTTCCAAAAACACAGTGGGAAATAGACTAAGGTAGATGATAATAACAAGTATTCCATAGTAATATATAAGAGATAGTGTGTGTTGGATAATAGTAAAACAAAAAACTGCTCCAAAGTAAAATATATAGAATAAATAAGAATTGAAAACCCTCAGTTTGATGTGTTTTTTATGCTCGTAGTCATCAGATCATCATTGCTGAGGAGTCTCTGCTTTTTTATGGAAAATTGAAGCAGAATAAAGGATCATAGAAATTTACAGGTATGTTTTAGTTGATCTCTATATGATTTCTCAATCAATCTCAGTAATGGGTTATGTCCTTTGGTGTCATTAATCTTCCCAGAATATGAATCAGTAAGTTCATGAGAATTCATAAATTTGGTCACAAAATCCACTATTGTTTTTTTCCTCAGTAAGAGATTGTATCAGTTGTCTATATTATTTTTTTGTTATATTCCCAATAGATAGAGATCATTTGAGAATATATAGAATCATTGGTTGGAAGAGATCCACAATCCTCATGTCATATTTAACTATATATTAAAGACTTGGTCAAACTATCCAAGAATATATTTATTTTTTGAGCCATTCATGCCAAAGTCCTCAAACATCAACAATAACAAGAAGATGACAGTGACTCAATATCTGGCATTGATTTGCCTATGGAAGTGACTCTTCTAGAAGTAATTGTGACACTTATCTAGCATTATCTTGTCCTAGAAGTATCTTCTATTGGTATTGATGGTGACTCAGTCTGGAAGTAACTCATCCTGGCGGTAATGGTGACTCCCGTATAATGGTATCTCGTCTTTCCAGTAATAGTGTCTCCCATCCAATAATGACATGTCATAATACATATAATAAATATCATAGAAGTAGTATTATCATATAAAATATTTTAATAAAACATGTGAAAAGTTAGTAATAAAAGAATCACGGTTTTTATCATTAAAACAAGCGAGTTTCAAACACACTTCATAAAAGGGGGTGCCAATAGATATCATAAGATCGTACATGGAAAATCATATTATTTAACTTGGGTGAGACATTGTTCCATGAACCATAATGTATGATTCATTTTGGTATTATTATGTTTCATCGAAGTGTGTGGAGTGTTAATTATTTAGAACTCCAATAACATAGATGTTGGTTATCATTGATTAGTTATTTCAAAAGATGTAATATATAGAAGAGTTATTAGTTGAGGATTATGTGATCTTTAACTGTAGTGTGAACCTTTACAATTATTACATGTATGAAAAATTTATAAGATCAGGGATCATCCCTATAACATATATAAAGGAGTCCAGGTCATGGGTCTATGTAGTTTGTGATCCTTCTATATCATCTAGCTGAAATAATCACCCTATTAAATGACTCTTATTAATTACTTACTTAATTATAAGATACTAACATTTCATGAAGGATGCGAAGGAAATTCCCAAAGATTTTATGTGATTTGGGTCAACTTCCAGATACACCATAGAGGGAATGTCATTTTAGTGGTTCGTAGTTGATCTTCACCATGCACTAAAGGAAGGAAATGCTAGTAATGTTCCATGGTGTCTGTTACACATTCATCTTGTCTTGTTTCAAATGAATTTTTATCTTGTGTTTTTCATTTTCTAAACACTTCTGTTAAATTGATTCATTGTTAATCATTCTATTGGAATTTCAGTGGTATTATAGATTTACCTTAATTTTAACACGTGAAATCATGTGAAACATGAAGGGTTTTGATATCACAAAGCATGTTTTATTCTATGTCATTAAATATGGTTTTTTATTCAACTTCACCAAATCATGGATTACGATATGAGATATTATAGCTAGAGACTCAATAAAAATTACTTGGATTTTTATAATTCATAGCATATGACTATGGAATAACGTATTTCGTGATGGTATTGTGCTATGGTTTTATGATAATTAATTGTGTCTTCTTAGATATATCGATGAGAATCATGAAATATGATAGATATTTAAGAGTGATATGGTTGATACATAATGGTTATACCAATAATGAGTAAGGGTTGAGATACTTATGTTTCTTCCTTTTCCACAAAATTAGAAATTCTTCATTCATATTGCTTGTTGCAAACAATGATTTAATTATTATTTAAATAACATGATACATATGTTTTTAAATTAATTAAGCATTGTGGCTTATAATTCATTTAATATAATTGCCATAATATTGTTAAAAACAATTAGCTGAGAAAATTTTTTTTCTTAAGATTCAATTATGAATTGAATTATATAATTTATAAATTGTTTATAAATTATAATAAAAGTTATTTTGATATATTCCTTAATTTATACAATTTTTTCTAAATTAATTAATTATAATTTGTGTATAATTAATTATTTAAATTCTTATAAAACATTTTTCTATAAATATTTTATAATATGAAATGTCAAAATTAAAATACCTTTTCATTTATATGGAATTACTTATATTTTATATATTAATTTTTATTATGGAACTAATAATTATAACTTATAAAGGTTTTATAAATTACAAAAATATTGAAAAATGTACAGTGTTTGAATTTAAAAATGAAGAATTGTTCATAATAATTAAATGAAACATTCTAATTATGATGGTGTTATTCTAAAATTATTTAAATCATATAAAAATGAATTTTTATAACTGAATGGATAGAGGGTTTAAATAATATTATTATATGATATTTAGATTATATAAAATGTTTAAATAATTGAACTTGATAAATAAAATTATTATATTTCTTGGAATATTATATATTTAAGAAAATCCTTTAAAATGGATAATATAAACAAGTCAAAATTAGGGAATAACTATAAAATGTATTTATTTATTTAATTTTTAATTGTACATAATGAAAGTATAAATTATAAAATTTGTATAATTTTTTATTTCTAATTTTTCATTAATTTTTATCTCTTGTGTAAATTCATGAATTTTACATTTTTTTAATCTATGTTTAATTCATAGTAATAAACTTTATATATTATGAATTTTTGAATATAATTTATTTTAATTAATTAAACTAATTATACATAATTGTATAGAATATAATGAATTACATACTAGGTATGATAATAAAATTAGTTTTTATATACCTTGACTTCAGAGTGTTGTTTAATATGATCTTGAATTAAGTATTTAATTATTATTTCTATATATAAGGTGTTGGAATTATAATTGAATTGATATATCTATTTAGTAAATTATCCATGAGAAGTGGGAATTTGGGTAAGACTTCTCAATATCTTAGAGTCTTATTCCTAGTTCTAGAAATATGGGGGTTGACTCTATAGGTATTTAGGCTTCCCCAAGTGAATATTATTGATATTGTATAATTCTATGCCTATACATGATAGTGTTTCATATACCTTATGCTGAAATATAATAGGATTTGTTGGAAAATAATATTATATTAATTTTAGTTAGTAACAGAAACTGTGAGTTCTATGAAGAGTTAAACATTGATATAGATTAATAATATTGATTTGGTGGAAGTAATATTATTCCAAAACTAAATCACTAGAATAATGAATAAATAAATAGAATAAAATAAGATAAGATGGTGATAATTTTTGTATTAATCCCCTAAATTACTAAGAGTGATATTGCATCCAATGCATCTCTTTTCAGGACCTTTATCATTTAGTATGAGTAACCCTAATGATTAGGTGTATGGTGATTATTTTATTCAAGGAAAGAACGTAATATGTTAACCCTAATAGTTAATTTCCCTGTAATTGGTATTTTATTTTGGATTCACTTATATGAGAAACAAAAATAGTTAGGATATTAAGGAAATTTTTCAATTTTAAATTCATGTGAAAGATTGGTATATAGTGTTATCCACTAAACTGTCTAGAAAAATATATGATGTGGTTAAATATTATGGTCTACCTTAAATAGTCATGGATTATTTATGTAACATCCGAGGTGAATAAAGAATATAAAATTTTCATATTGATTAATATTTTGAATTAAATATTAATTTTACTTTAAATGGGATTCTATGTTCAATGGAGTACCTGATATGCAACAACGGGTTTCTTTGAAATCTTACATTTCACAAAACCTTGAGTTATACTGAAATATAATATAATAATATTATTATTTTAAATGGCACTTGACACATAACTTTTTTATTGGTGAGAATGAATATAACTAACAAAAATATGATTATATATGATTTTTAATTGTTTTTTCATTTATCCAATAAAATTTAAATGCTTAAAATGTGAATGAATCTAATTTTAAGCATAAATACTTAAATATTCCTTAAAAGGCCGATTTACCACCTTTTGATGAAGAACCATCTTTAATTATAGTTTTGGTAACTTTTATATGTTACTTTTTAATAAATAAAATTCTTATTTAGAATCGGGACATCAAAGTTTACTTTGGATAAAATTTTGGTATTTTCTAGATAAAATTCATTTTTTAATGAATATTGAAAAATATTGTATTTTAATTCCAAACTGACTTTTAATATAATTAATATATATGGTTATATTATATTTTTAAATGTTTATAAAGTGTAATTAGATTATATTTTTACCATTTAATACAATGTTGGTCATTGGAAGTAATTTCACTTTCAAATTGGGCATAAACAAGTGTCAATCTTTTGATAGTTATTATTTCTTAAAAACACGCTTTTTGTTTTGACAATGGAAATTAATTTTAAACTAATTAATGAATCTTAATTGTTTTGAATTTGGTAAAATATACATCATTTTTTAATTTTGAATATCAAATATAGCTTAGGCTGAATATATGGTATTTTTCTAAAAACCTTCAATTATTGATGAATAGTGAAAACACTAAGTGGTAGTTAAAAACCTGACTTTTTCATTTAAATTAAATTTTAACGCTTCTATGAATTGAATATAAAAAATAAAAAATAAATGTTTGTTATGAATATTTAAGATTTGGTTCAATAAGATTAAATAATATTTGTTGAATAATAACTTTAGACTTTTATTTACAGCGGTTAAATGTAAATAGGGTAATTCAAGGTAAAAAAATATTATAATAATATAAAAATACCTAAACACTTGTCTTAACCATATTGGATGACTCATTTATGACCAAGAAAATCATTTTTTAATATGTTTTCCATTTTAAATCCATTTTTTAAGATAATGACATTATTAACTTTTTATTAAAAGTTAAACTAAAAATATCAAAAACACGTATTGTTTTGCTAAAAAAAATTTAATGTGGTGTTATATAATTGATATACTTGACTATAAATATTAATTTTAAATCTAAAAATATTTCCTACATCATGGTATTTTTTATAATTTTTCGAAATCAAATAAATAAAAATATTTATGACACAATAATGATGCAATGTGTACCTAATTAATGAATGATTTAAATAAATAAGATTATAACGATTATATAAATATCCACATCCTCTCCAATCCTATTGGATGATTTATTTCGAACATTAGTCATCTTATATTCTACTTTAATAAGTATTTGACTATTATAAACTGAAAATAATTATATAATAAAATAATATTTTCACACTTTCCTAAAGAGCCCCTCCCCCCCCCCCCCCTTATAAAAAGCCATCACCTCTAACCCATTACTCACACCTCTCAAGAACCTTGGATTGTCAAAAATATGCCAGAATAAGCTCTAAAGATCCTTATTTTCTACCTAGAATCCTTACCTTATGCATAAGGCACCTCAAGAAATCATTTTGGTTGAAACTAAAGGGAGTTCCCTGATTTAAAGGTAAGATATTCTCTTTAGTTCTATTCTTTTATTTTACTTCTCCAACCCCATAAAGTCTTCTTATTCATTTATTTTATAAAAAACAGTATCCTCAATATACTAGTATTTTTTATGAGAAGGATTATAACTACACTTATACACACATATGTCTAATGGATAAAGAACATACTGTTTCTGTGGACGGCGAACTACTGCTTCACAAAACGATGATCGTTCAATCCTCTTCTACCACCTCCCATGGTGGACATTATGATGGCACTATATTTATATATTATATATATTATGTTTATGTTTTATCTATTATTCTTTAATTTTTATTTACAAACATATGTATATGCTTTCCAATATGTGTAAACACGATAATTTTATTTGAGAAAGTGCGGTATACCGCCACCTTAAGGTGATATGATTCGTTCATTGCATACATGGAATGTATAAAGGATGGATTGAATGAAATTTTGTAACATATATATCCTATTATATTATACTGGAATTATAATATACCTTTGTATCATTATGTTTTCATTCCATTAAATGTGAAATATAAATTAAAGTAGTGTTCATGCGTACGTACATTTTACCGTCTCCTTGGATGGTGCATTCCATTTCTTATCTTCAAATGTCATGTACTATTAAATATATATATATATATATATATATATATATATATTGGATATATATGATATATATGATCTTTAAATCATGAATATGGTTTTGTATATAGTAGACTATTGACCACATGGACAATTTGTAATTATTAGAAGTTCATTTTTTTACTCAAGTACCAAATATCGACAAAATGACCATTATTAACTTAACTGGTTTAGTAATGATTATAACATGGTAATAAGTGATATAAAAGGAATAATTAACTTTAAAAATGTTATTAAATGATTATAAATTTACTTTAGTTTATTATTCAGAAGATTAAATTACGAACAGGTCAAGTCCAACACAGGGTAAGGGTTTCCTATCTCAATTTTAATTCCATGAGATTTCCATTTTTCAACACTTATTTATTGCATGTGGTGTATTTTTTAATACCATTTGATATATATTATCATTATTCTCATTATATTCTTGGTATTATGTGATTCATTTAGTTGTTACTAACTTTGGGTCATACAACTTGATTGATTACAACGTGGTAAGGGGTTTCTTATGTCACTTTTAATTCCGTGAGACTTCCATTGTTCACCACTTATTTCTTGCATGTGGTGTATTTAGAACTTTAATTTGATATATATTATCATTATTATATGTATATTCATTGTATTTTGTGATTAATTTGGTGGTTATTAACTTTTGGTCATACGAATCGATTGATTCAAACGTGGTAAGGGGTTTTCATCTCACTTTTTATTCCCGTGAGATTCATGCTATATTTGCCACTATTTCCTTTTATAGGGTGTATGTACTGCCCATGATTTTATTATTTGTGTAATATAATTTACTTTATGGGTATTTACATCTTCATTTTATGATCCTTCATTCATGGTTTGTATGTTTCATAAGATACCAAATTAGTAAGGGAACATTTCACCCTCCTCTTTTTAAAAAAATTCTTTTTTGATATGACTTTTAATTTACATATTCTTGTGTTGGTATATGTTAATATATATCTTTATTGTTCTAAATTTTATGTCCAAGTGACGATATACCCTTTTTATCCCATCAACCCATTTTATTAATTTTAAAGTGACGTCGTTAGTTGGTTGAATTTCTCTATTGGAACTTCTTCACCCAACTTCCATTCATTGGGTTAAACTTCATCTTCAGGATTATATTGTGCAATACATTACCTATGATTGTTTAAAACATAATATACACTTATATTGGTTGTATTTATCTTTTTCAAACAAAATTATGTCATTGATTTATCCTTAATATAATAGCACATTCTTTGTAAGGGATTTCCTCTCAATTTATATTTCATTGAGACTTACTTGTTGTTATGCACCAATTTACTTTTGTATGTTCTATATACATCCCTTTGAAATATTATATCATGAATTTCCTTATCCAAATTATATTATATGTTTTGATTTATTTTATTATTTAATTATTTTTAGTCATCTGTTTCTCAAGTGTTCTGAGAATCTTTAACTAAAACACCGCTTTAAAAGCATTAAAGAATTATTCTTCTAAATATTTCTCATCAATATCCATGTTTTCAAAATGGTTTTATGGATTTATTCATATGGACATTAATGTTTTAAAATTTAAATTCTTTTAGAAGATTCAATTTGTTATGGGACACTTTGATTTAAAAATATCTTTATTAAATGTTTTAAATGGTTTTTGAAAATTGTTTTATAAAGCATTGATAATGTCAATATCTTGAAATGATATATTATGATTGCAATGTGTAAATGTTATCTTTACTTTATTCTTGTTTTATGTGTTATCAATATGTTATTTTTATTGGGCATTGTTTATGTATACGGGTGTTTCCCTGATTAACCGAGGTCGGGTGAGCCCGAGATAGCTCTCCAATGCATTTGGTAACGTGATAGAGGTAAATGTTAATGTTTATACTAATAGATTTAGCGAATATATTGTGATTGGTATTCCAACTTAACTTCCTACGTAGTTATGATGGCTACAATGTACGTATGACATGGATGCCACACGTTACCTTTATGATTTATGATTTCTATGTATTATTCATAAATCTTATGATTTCATGATGTATGTTATGTTTGAAAAGTATAGTTTCATTGAGTTGTAATTATTGATGGGTTAATGTTTCCTTTCCTTATTTTATAACCCTTACTGGGCTTTTTATGCAAATCCCAAGTTTTGAAATGTTTTTCACAGGACATAAAGATGAATAGGGCCAAGGATGGGATCAATGAAAATTCATTTTTTCTAAAACATGGAACTAGACATGTTACTTTTTTAGAGTTTTTATGAAAAAAATAGATTCTGAATAGAAGTTTCTACTTTGTAATTTTAAAATTTAATGTAATAGTTATGGCCTAATTCTATAAAACCCTAAACCTGAAAAGATCCTCAATGTGAATTATTGACTTAACTCAAGATTATGTAATGTTTATGTTTGGGTCTTTAAAGTTAGTATCAAAGGTCGGTTTAGATAACTTTAGAGGATAGGGTGTTATTTAAGCATAAGTGACATAACCATAATGGTTATCATATTAGAAAGATTCAAAGTTATTTTGGAGGTGATAAATGGTTATTACATTTTGGGGTGAAAAATGAAAGGTATTTGATAACCTTTGAGGATAAAAAATGTTATGGTTATATTTGAGGAATTTGTCTCTTTTTTTGAAATTTTATGAAATTATATAATTTTTGAAAAAAGGACAACACGCAGACCGTGTGACAACCCATCGCGTTGGACAAAGCTATGGGAATAAAACCCACAACCAATGTGTGATTAAGATTTATCACCTGCCATTGGACTACGTGAAGTCCCTGGTCAGTATGACTAATTATTTTTAGTTAAATGAATTTATCGATCAAGAATAAGTTGATTTGGGATCTTATGTTTTATCATATGAACATCCTTAGTATCAGAAAATGATTTGGTTATTAAGTGATAAAGGTTATTATGGAAGACATTCTCTCTTTTGGGAACACTATTTGCTTAAGGAAAACAGAATACTATGTGATTTAAATTGTGGAGTAATGGTTGAAATGTTATTTTGTAAGAATATATGATTTTCTTTTGGAGATAAGTTGATTTGGGTTATTTATGGAAATGATTAACCTATCATAGGGAATATGTGATTAGGTTAATTACACTTCAGTATGAGACTTTAATAGTAGTCAATGTTTTGGAGATAAATGTTAAGATTTAATGTGGTAACTACGTGATTAAATCCTTTTGAGTTTTGGGTTTCAATATTAGTTTTGATTATTTTGTATAATTTTAAGTACAATTGTATATTAAATGGTCTTTCTTCAACTTTGGGTTTTTTTGTTAAATTTTCGAAATTAAGAGTAGAATTTCTTTTTATAACGGATTATCCTTTTGGGGATTATCTGATCACGTACTAACCGATTTTGGTTTTGGTTTATGTATAAATATAGGGAAAATATATAGTTCATATTTTTGAGATTATGTGATACTATAGAAGTTGATTCTAGCACTTCAGGTGTGACAAAGTCATCTTGAATACTTACCGTTTGGAGAAAATATGGGTTTGTGGTAGAATTTTATTAATGGATGACACTCTACATGACAAGTAAGTATATTTCATTACGATATTAGTGTATTTATTAATAAAATTATTCAACTATATGAAAAGGATCTTGAAGAAAAAACTTTATAATCTCTCTTTTATCTTCAGACTTTTACCCAACCACAAATTTGTGTTATTGTGGTGGTTAGCTTTCTGTGATCAAGTTCTCTATCACTCTCTTTTAATCTAGGAGAGTTAGTTTCTCTTTCATATCTATTTTTTCATGGAATCCTAGTATCTTTTGTCTTGGGTGACCATTGTACTTATCTTCCTTTATTTTAAAGTGACATTTTTATTGACTCTTTTTCCGATTTGTGACATTAAATGAAGTTTCCAAGCCCAATTTTAGAAATTGCGGTGATGGAATCCTGAAAAGGGGGGAAGGATGTAACATCCCAAGTAAATAAAGAATATAACATATCCAAATTTATTAATATTTATGAATTAAATATTAATCTTACTTTAAATTGTATTCTATGTTCAATGGTGTACCAGATACGCAACAACAGGTTTCTTTGAAATCTTATGTTGCACACAACGTTGAGTTATACAGAAAAATAATAATATATTATTATTATTTTAAATGGTAGTTAACACATTGCTATTTTATTGGCAGGATTGAATAGAACTAACTAAAATATGATTATATTTTTTTAACTGTTTTTACATTTATCCAATAAATGTTAGATTCCTAAAATTAGAATAAATCTAATTTATGCATAAATACTCAAATATTCTTTAAAAGGATGATTTTATGTCTTTTGAAGGAGAACCCTCTTTAAATATATTTTTGTCACTTTTATATATTATTTTTTATTAAATAAAACTCTCCTTTGAAATTAGGACATCATAATTTACTTTGGGCGAAATTTTAGAATTTTTAAGATAAAATTATTTTTTTAATGAATTGTGAAAAATAATGTATTTTAATTCAAAACTGACTTTTAATCTAATTTATTTATATGGTTAGATCATCTTTTTAAATTTTTTTAATGTGTAATTATATTATATTTTTACCATTAAATCCAATGTTGGTCATTGGATGTAATTTCACCTTGAAATTGAGCATAAAAAAGTGTCAATCGTTTGATAGTTATTATTTCTTAAAAACATGTTGTAACACCCGAGAATTTTATGAGAAATATTTTTTTTATGTAATATAAATCATCAAAGGAATCTTTCACTACACATAACACTAGCTTGGCTTGCTTTACACGCAATCGCGACATTCCTCGATAGCTTGCGTCGTACGCAATACCGAGTTTCACTAAACAACGATATGCTATTAAAATATTATTAAAACTAGCCGTTATGAATAGTAATAACCATCTTTTGAAATTTTTTAAATTTCATATTTCAAAATGGACTTCATTTTTTGATTCGGAATATCGAAATTAGCCTAGGGTGAAATTTTGGTATTTTTCTGAAAACATTCAATTTTTTATGAATAGTGAAAGCACTGAGATACTATTTAAAACCCGAAATTTTATTTAAATAATTATTTATTTTATGTCAAAATTTATACATAATACCAATATAAGTTCAAATTAATTAATTCGAGTCATTTAATAATAATTTTAGATATATAAAAATTTTATTGTACTTTTCACCGTCTTTTACCCACCCCCTAGGAGAATTTGAAAATTTACATAAAACATAATTTTACCGCTTCGGTGAGTGGAATTTCAAAAATCCGAGAGACACAGTTAATATCAAGGACTAAAATGTGGTTCAATGAGATGAAAATAATTTTTGGTGAATAGTAACTTTTTACTTTTTTTACCACAGTTAAAAGTGAATAGGGTAATTTAGGGTAAAAGTGTTATTACTATTACGCTAACACATGTTCTAATTCTATTGGATATGTTTAATTCGACCCATAACAACCTTAGTAATAAAATATGACCATTTAGGCCCACATGGATTAGATTAGGACATTTATTATTAATTTATTTAAAGAAAAGTTAAAATAGTTAAAATCAATTTTTAATAACTAAATCATTTTTAATATAGGGTTATACATAAGATAAATTCGACTATAAATATTCATTAGAAAGATAAAACGATTTCCTACATAATGGTTATTTATTTGTAATTTTTAGAATTAAAATAATTTAATTTATTTATGACACAATGATGATGCAGTAATTATCTTATTAATGAAATATTGACATAATTGATGTTATAAATACTCCAATAAATCTAATTTGAGACTTTTTATGAATTAAAATAATTTTATATGTTAATATGACATGTTAGTATTTATTTAATTAACTTTTTTTGAACTAATAATACAGTTATGATTTTCACAAAAATCAATTACCAAATTGTGTCAAAATTGACAAAAAAGGTTTTTAAAACAAATATTATCTTATTAATTGTTATTATATTCCTAAAAATCTAAGGTTCGGGCAAGATACCTATATCATGATAGAAGTATCATTAATGTACCACTTGGGGGTCTCTTGGATGTATATGGTATGTTTATTAACTATTTAATATAAAAATACAAAGTGACATGGTAAATGTCAATCTAATTAACTATGAGTTAAAACTAAAAGATAAGGTTAATATAATGAACTAAACTTGTCTAAATTATATTGGGTGAGAGGATTTCGACCCATCCCCACCTTGGCTTCAACATAAATCAATTTGGAGCTATTAAAAACCGAATATGACTTTATAATAAAATAATATTTTTAGTTTTTCCAAAGGTGCCCCTCTCCTCCCTTATAAAAGGGAACCTCCTCCCTCTCTTCCTCACACCACATTGAGCCTTCATGCTCGGCCAAACCCTACCAAATTCTCTTGTCCACTTCCCCAGAAACATCTTAGAGGTCCTGGTCTTCTTCAAAGACCAATTTTAGTGCCCTAAGAGGAGGTCTCAAAGAGGCACTTCAAAGAAGATGTAATGTCCGTTACCGATTCTTTCAACTTTATTTCTTCTTCCACATCTTCTTATTTTGTTGTTTCATTATGAAGTAATAACATAAGTATCATTCATATAGTGATATGTTATTATAAGTATGAAACAACCCTATTTCACCATCTAACAATCCTACGGAAAACGAAATCAACGCGCGTGCGTACATACGGAATACCGTCTCCACGCCGTGGTGTAATCTATTTTCCACCACCACCTTACATGGATGGGTATAATGGTGAAAAGAATAACTATATATAATTATTGTAAGGTGATATTGTTTCTGAAATAGTATACATACACTCCAATACAATTCCACGATCATGGGAACGATATCATTGTTCGTGCGTATGTACGGAATATGGTCTCCCCGATGTGATGCGACTCATTCTACATGATTTTAATTGCATAATGATTACATAAATGAATTGAGGGAATAAATATGATATTTATTACACTAATACCATTATGTAAATGAGGTATTTATAACCTAAATATAACAATAAGAATTTATTCGACAAAACACGCATAAGAACAAAAATCAATAAACACCCGAATAACAAGTAACAATGAAATATTACTAATAAGAAGCTAATAATATGACATATATGATATCATAAAAGTATTTATGATTCTGGAATAATTCAATGATATTATTTAAATAATTATACAGGAGGTTCAGACACTTACGAAGAAAATCAGACCTAAGGTAAGGGAAAATCTCACAATCTCAATTTTTATCCGAGATTGTTTATACCTCAGAATTTACTGGGGAATATTTATCATCCGCATCCATGTTTCCTCAATATTTAATATTATTTCCAGCCACATACAATTGTCTAAATCCAATTTTACCCTTCGGTGAGTTTTTAGTATATGATATGAAAGGAATCCTTTTTCGTTTTTTGTACGAGGTACGTTTTGACTTTTCTGACAAAAGTACGAGAAGAATGTTTTTTTAACTTATACGGCAAGAAAGGATTTTAAGAAAATTATTTCCATGAAGCTTCCTTTACAAGTTTTCAAGTTTATTTTTAATCAACTTCTTTTAGTTTAAAATTATATGACATGTTATGAAAGGAAAAATGTTTTTGAAGTAGAAAGGATATTTTCCTCAATAATGGAGCTCAAGTGTTTTATCAAAATTATTTTCCATCTAAGATAATATAGGGTTCTGTTTCTATACCTATTATTACATTTATTTGATTATGTTGTGATGGAATTATTTTTATGAATTCCATTATCTTATATGAATTGTTTTACGATGTCTCGATGTTTAAGAATCTCATTTTTATTACATGGGTTATGCAATGATGTATGATTTATGATTTTGTGGCCCACATAATAATGGTATAATTATGAGATGGGTGGGACATATATCTCCCTCCAATTCATTGGGTAAATATTTATATCTCATGATATAGACATGGCTGGAACGGCAGGTTAAACCAGTTCAGTGAAACAGGACTGAAACGAGGAGTGAACTCGGTTCAGAAATGGACATTGTCCACTATGATAGTCTTGGAAATGAGTCTTGACTACTAAGAAATGATTTTATATGATTATGTGTGTATGCCACAAAGATTCATGTTTTATGTTATGATTATTGAGATTACATTTCACATCTATGACTTATCCCATGATATGAAATTATGATCTCTTTTGTAGGTTATGATTTCCAAAAATTTATGTTCTTATGAATATGATGTGATTGATATTTGTTTTGTTTACCCTTACTTAGAATTTGAGATCACCCTTTTTTATGTTTTATTTCCCCATGTTAGGAAGAAGTTTATTAAGTAAGATATGCCAAAAAGGGACTCTAGATATGATGATATAAATCGGTGATAATGTAGATTCTTTATGAACCAATTGTTTATGTTTTCAAAGTTTCTAAAGACAATATACCTATAAGGTCCTTTCATGGTTTTTTTATATGTTGTAATAAGTGTACTTCAATTTTGAAGTAATAACCATGTATTTAAAGTATGGGTTGTTATAGTTGGTATCATAGGAAAGGTATAGTCAACCTTTGGAGACTAGGATGTGAAAGCCTTAGTAATAACCCTAAGGATAAGTCTAAGCATAGAACATGATCATAGTATTTTAAAAATGGCCATGAAAAACCTATGATAAGACCTTAAGTGTGAAATTTTATCCTGGATTATGGGGTTTTCCTATTATAACTAGTGCTGCTGACACTATTCTTCTTGGTTTTAGTCAATGGATGTAACCCGAAGGAACCGTGTTAATGCGGAATGTGATGGGCAATGCAATGATTGTCCCCCTGAGCAACCAAACGTTATGGGAGCTGTATGAAAACTCTTGTAGGCATGCTCACACAACTTTCTCAAGCTATGAATCATGCAGTACTACCAAACGAACAAAGGAAGGAGCAACATTCTGTTGAATCCTTCATGAGGAAGCATCCACCTTCTTTCAGCGGGTCTACTGATCCATTAGTTTATGAACAATGTATTATTACTACTGAAAAGATATTTTCAGTTCTTCAATGTTCTGAACATGATAATTTCATCTTAGTAGTGTATCGTTTGGAAGGAGATGCTAATCAATGGTTGAATCTTATCAAAAATACGAGGCAAAGGGATGAAATTGAATCCATGGAAAGGGATGAGTTCAATAACTTATTTTTCAATAAGTACTTCCCTCGTATTCTCCAAAAAACGATGGAGAAGAAGTTCCTTGAACTAAAGAAAAAGGATGATGAATCTGTTGGTACCTACGAAGAATATTTTACAAGACTTTCAAGGTATGCTTCTGGTATTATTATCCAACCCGAGAGTATGATCGATCGTTTCTTTAGTGGATTAAAACCAAGTCTTCGAAGGGCGTTAGCCATAAAGGACTTCCATAGCTACGTGGAAATAGTTCTATGTGCTCTCATGGTTGAGATGGAGATTGGAGTAACCCATCAGTCATATGGGTTTGATAAGAAGAGGAAAATGGAATTCAAAGGAAAATCTAAAGAGCACACTGAAAAGAAGATGAGTTTTCCCTTATGCTCAAAGTGTGGAAAGAATCATGGAGGGAGTTTCCTTAAAGGGACAAGTAAATATTTAAAATGTGGAAAAGAAGGTCATCAGGCATTTGAATGCCGCAATGATGGAAGAAGATGTCTAGTGATGTGAACAAAGAAAAGGCTACATAGAGTGCACCTCCTACACTTTAATGTTACAAGTGCAAGGAAATGGGGCATTATCCCAATCAATGCCCTAATCCAAGGGTTGTTGATGATGATCGACATCCAAAAACTCCTAAGGCTAATGAAAAAGGAAATTCACATGCAATTTTTATCAGCGATGTGGAGTACGATAACGAAGTGGTGAAAGGTACACTTACCGTCCACTCTAAAGTAGAAAATGTTTTGTTTGATTCTGGATCCACCAACTCTTTTATTTCTGAAAAATTTTCTAAGGATATCACCTTATTACTTCAACAATTAGATGTTGAGTTATCTGTGACAACCCCTAATGGCACAACAGTCGCATAAAAAGTTTATAATTCTTCTCTGATTGACGTTTGTGGGAAAGTGCTTCCTGCAAATCTTGTGGTCCTTCCTATAGTGTAATTTGATGTGATTCTTGGCATGGATTGGCTTTCTTTATATGGAGCTCATATCAATTTCCAAAGAAGGGAAGTCGCATTTCATATTCCAGATCAATCTATGATCGTCTGTAAATGCAAGGATGAACGTAACCTTCCAGTGGAAATTCCTTCCATCTTATGGGTGTTGATTCCACTAAATGAAGGTTATTTATCTCAAATGGTTGGTGAGAAACTCACAATTAAGAATATTCCCATTGTACGGGAGTTTGATGATGTCTTTACAGAGGAATTGTCGGGTCTTCCACCAAATCGTGAAGTCGTGTTTTCAATAGAACTTGTACCGAGTGCTTTGCCTATTTCAAAGACACCTTATAGAATGGCCCCAATTGAGTTGCAAGAATTGAAGAAGCAACTCCAAGAGAATCTTGATAAGGGATTCAAACGCCCTAGTGTGTCACCTTGGGGAGCACCTGTTCTGTTTGTTAAGAAGAAATATGGATCAATGAGACTCTGTATTGATTATCGAGAACTTAACAAGATCACTATCAAGAACAAATATCCTCTCCCGCACATTGATGACTTATTTGACCAACTACGCGGAGCTCAATACTTTTCCAAGATTGATCTTCGTTCAGGGTATCATCAATTAAGGGTCAAAAGGGAGGATATACCAATGAAGGATTTGCGTACAAGGTGTAAACACTATGAATTTATAGTGATGCCATTTGGTCTTACTAATTCCCCTGTTATCTTCATGGATCTGATGAATAGAGTCTTTAGAAACTATCTTGATCAGTTTGTGCTAGTCTTTATAGATGATATTCTTGTCTATTAAAAGAGAAAGGAAGAACATGAAGATCACTTGAGAATTATATTGAAGACCCTGAGAAAGGATAAGATTTTTTCCAAATTTACCATGTGTGAATTTTGGCTTCAAAAAGTTGTATTTTTGGATCACATAATCATAAAAGAGGGGATATCTGTGGATCCAGCAAAAATAGAGGTTATCGAAATATGGTCAAGACCAACAACAGTAACTGAGATCTGAAGTTTTCTTTGTTTGGCTGGATATTATCGACGTTTTGTGGAAGATTTTTCATGATTATCTAATCCACTCACCAAGGTGACTCGAAAAAGGAGTTAAGTTTGTTTGGATGGAGGAATGTGAAGAGAATTTCAAGGAGTTGAAAAGAAGGTTATCCAGTGCACCTGTGCTCACACTGCCTTATAGTGGAGAAAGGTTTGTGATCTACAGTGATGCATCCAAGAAGGGATTGGGGTGTGTTCTCATGAAAAAATATATGGTGATATCTTATGACTCACGATAGTTGAAAATCCATGAGCAAAATTACCCAACACATGATTTGGAGTTAGCTGTAGTAATCTTTGCATTAAAGTTTTGGAGGTATTATCTTTATTGAGAAATGTGTGATATTTATACTGATCATAAAAGTTTAAAGTATATTTTCACACAAAAGGATCTGAATATGCTCCAAAGAAGATGGTTGGAGCTGGTTAAGGATTACGACTGCTCAATTCATTACCACCCTGGGAAAGCAAACAAGGTGGTAGATGCATTAAGTCGATAAGACCATGCCAGTTTATCCATGATGAGGATCACAAAAGATCCAATATTTATGGATTTACAAAGGATGGATCTTAGAATTATAATGGAAGGGGAAAATTCGTATCTTTATCAAATGAATGTTCAACCATCTATACATGTGAAGATTAAAGAGGCATACAAAGAAGATGTAGAGTTACAAAAGAAGGTGAGAAATGTTCCTGAATTCAACCTTGATTGTGATGGGATAATAATGCTCAGGAATCAGTTTTGTGTTCCTCCCATCCCTGAATTAAAGAAGGAGATACTGGATGAGGCTCATAGTTCTTAATTCTCTATTAATCATAGAAGAACGACGATGTATAGGGACCTGAAAGAGTAATTCTAGTGGGATGGCATGAAAAGAGATGTTGTTGAATATGTCTCTCTATGCTTGGTTTGTCATCAAGTTAAAGCTGAGAGGCAGAAGTCTAAGGGGATGTTACAACCATTACCCATACCCAAATGGAAATGGGAAAACATCACTATGGACTTTGTCACCGGACTTCCTAAAACATCCAAAGAAAATTATTCTATCTGGGTCATTATTGATCGTCTTACAAATTCGGCACACATCATTGCTATTAGAGAGGATTTCTCTCTGGATCAGCTTTCCAGGATATATGTGAAGGAAGTGGTAAGATAGCATGGAGTACCACTTTCCATTATATCTGATCAAGATCCGAGATTTACCTCGATGTTTTGGTGAAGTCTTTAGCATACTCTGGATACAGAGTTGAGTTTCAACACTGCTTATCATCCCTAGACAGACGGCCAGTCTGAGAGGAAAATTCAAACTCTAGAAGATATTTTGAGTGATTGCTCTATGGATTTCAAAGGTGTTTGGGATCAACACCTACCTTTAGTGGAATTTTCTAATAATAATAGATTTGGTTTCACCCAAATTTACCCTACTGGTAAAAACGATCGATGTAGTACATTTAGGGGTCGAATCCACAGGGACCGAAGAAGTAACCTTGAGACGCTATGATTGTGTGAAGGATGGGCTATGAAGTAGCCGTCATTGGGTTTGATTTTGGATGGTTTTTAAATAACACTAATAAACCTAAGTGAATTCAATTAAATGGAAATGGGTTGATCTTAGGATTATGCTCGGGGTGGATTGAATGAATTTTACTTCATTAGACAATTTTGGTTTTATTAATTCTTGATGAATCCATTCTTCAAAAATAACACTACATTCATCATTTTCTGGTTTGGTGCTTACTAAACACAATTACTAATCTCGTATACACTTAGAGAACCAAATTCATGATATCTTCGAGGTATATGGTCATTTAGTAATTGAATTTGTCTTGCTCAAACACAGTAAAGATGAAGAGTAGAAATAATTGAAGAATGGATGTCTTAAATTAATTATCCAATTAACAACAATTCGTTTTTAAAATAACATTCAATCCAGCCATTGCATCCTCCTAAGATCATCCCATTAAGGGTTTATCCCTCCATTGATGGTATACTCTCAATGGTGGGTGGATGATTTCTAACAAGAATTGGATTGAAGAAAATTAAAACCGCGGAAATAACGAGCACTCCTCCATGTGTGTGAATGAAATTCACACCTATGTGTGAACTAATTCACAACAACACAGAGATATCACTGTGCTTTGTGATAATAATGTTTTAATAAAAGAAATGGAAAATATAGAAGTGAATGAAGTTGATTAATAACATAAAGATACAAAAAAGAAACTTACATGGAAATGGAAAACATTACAAAGGAAATTTGGAAGCATAACCTTACAATGAACAAGCAACAAAAGATGATATTAAAAATATCCACCCCTATTCCTTTCACCAATAGCTCCTTATATAGGCATATTAGGAGCCTTAGGTAAATCCCCCAACAATTAATTCACCCCCAACACTTAATAGAGTCAAATGGAGGGTGAATAATCAAAAGGAAATTGATGTTTTGAATTTGACACGGAAAACTTTCCAGATTCATCCACCATATTGACATGTGAATTCTAAATTGAAGAAGGCCGAATCTGGAGGGGTTGTAGAAGAGACATATTTTCTTCCATGTGTCTTATAGAAGCTCTCAAAATATCAGGAAATTTGGATCATCCGTTTGGAAGTTATGGTTGAAATGGTGGGACGGATTTCTGTGCATTAATGTCGAGTCCACCATTTAAATCTCAACTTCAGATCCCTTTATGCTTTTTCCAGCAAGTTTCTGCCTTCAGGCGCAAAATTTCCATCTTCCTTTGGGATTCATCCAGCAGACCTAAAAGATAAAATGTTCCAAATAAAGTGATCAATCGTATCCCAAAATTTCAAATTCAGAAAATGAATATAATATTGTCAACAAACAAATGAATGATTGGGCCCAAATTTGCATTTTAAACATGAATTGCATTTTTGATGAGAAATGAAGTTCTATTTATGTAATGCACTAAAAACAATGTTTATGGACTTTGGAAAAATGAATATAAAGATATTAACAGTTAATATTAGCCACTTTCAGTGACAAATCACACCCCCCAACTTGAGTTTTTCTAGTCCTGAGCAAAATAAATTACAAATATGAAATTCAATTCCTCTTTTCCAAAAACATTTTAATACACATTGCTCACCCAAATATCTAATACCAAAAAAAATTATGAAAACCCATCAAAATCATTAAAAACATGCTATGTCCATAAGCATATCCCAAGCCCAAGCCCATTCCTTTGTTCAAATTCATCACCACATTTCATCCAATTCAAATTAAGCATGATAAAGTGTTGTGCATCATAAAAGATATGGGGCCCATTTTATTGTTCAAGGGGAAAAAATGGAAGCGCTAGGTGGGAATCACATTAAACCTTAAGATAGGTATCCTTTTTTTATTTATTTTTTTAACCACAATAGATATGAAAAGACTAACTCTGGGAAGACAACTATGGAGTCATGATCCCCAAGTGCCGGACGCCACACATATTGTCAATTTCATGCTCTACAATTGAGATATAAAGCCTAACTCTGGGCAAGACAACTATGGAGTCATGATCCCCAAGTGTCGGACGCCACACATTGGGACAAAACATTCCTCTATGTGGTCATTTTTTTTGTTTTTTTTGTTTTTTTTTGGATACTCAAATTAAACTAAAAGTGACCCCAGAACCCTATGCTATAATGAAAGGGACCCATGAACTCAAATTTACACCCACGATCCAGTAGACATTCATTGTGGCATTTTTATTAAGAGGATAAAATTGTAAACATTGAAAAATCACATCGGACAACCGCACTTTCCAAAAACTATGCTCATGAACTTAAACTTGCATTAAAATCAGAATCAAGGCATGCAAAATTTATTTGATATCCAATTTTAGAGTTTTCAATGTGTGTTTATCATGTTTATAGTTAATGGAATTTTTCTTTTCATGCATTTTTTTAAAAAAAATCATTTTTTATCGCCCCCCCAACTTAGAATGACACTGTCCCCAGTGTTTAAAGAAAAGAAAAGTTAGAAGTGGGTTGGAGAGGAGTGCAAAGATGAAATTGAGAATGATAAACATGGAACAAATTCACCTGGTTTTTAACATTGAGGTTCATGATGCTCCAAATTACTCCTTTGATCTCTTTGGGGATGTAGGCACCTCCTTGATTGAATGGGTCAAGAGTCTAATTTTTTTTACCTACAAAAACATAAATAAAATAAACTGATGATACATTGTCTTATTTAAATTTCTGGGTAAGGTATTACTTAGGGATCACACCACGTGACACGGATGAATACGGTGCTCCCCTTTCATACCCATCCTTACTCATAAAAGAAGAACAGGTCAACAGTCTATATATAAAAAAATAACAAAATTAAGCAGAAGGAAACAAAATATGATTCACAGTGATTGAAACATGAAAACCACGGGTTGCCTCCCGTGCAGTGCTTTTTTTTAACATCATTAGCCTGACTTGTACCCTAAATCTATCTTTTTTTCTCTGGTTCATATGTTGGCTCAGTTAAATCCTCCTTGGTTTCTTGTTTATTGAATGATTCAACGAATGGTTTTAACCTATGGCCATTGACTTTGAAGACATGACCACTTGTGGGATCCTGAATCTCTATTGCCCCATGAGGGTACACATGATGCACTAGGTATGGACCAGACCATGTGGACCTTAGCTTTCCTGGGTGTAGATGAAGTTTTTAACTATACAAGAGCACAAATTTTCCCAGTTCAAAGTGTTTGACTTTGAGATTCCTAGATTGGTAGGCTTGAACTTTTTATTTATTGATCCTTGAATTTTCATAAGCCTCCATCCTAAGTTCCTCGAGTTCATTAAGATCTAATTTCCTTTTTGTTTCAGCCAAAGAAATGAGAAAGTTCATTTTTTTATTGCCCAAAAGGCCTTATGTTCAATTTCAAGAGGTAAATGACATGCTTTTCCATAAACCAATCTATACGGTGACATGCCTAGGATTGTTTTGAAAGCAGTTCGATATGCCCAAAGGGCATCTAAGAGTTTCTCGGACCAATCTTTCCTAGAGGGATTGACATTTTTTTCAGGAATTTTCTTAATTTCTCTATTTTCCAACTCAGCTTGACCATTGGTTTGAGGATGGTATGCAGTGGAAAATTTATGAGTAATACCATACTTAGACATGAGTGAAGAGAATGGGAGGTTGCAGAAATGGGTTCCATGATCACTGATTATAGCCCTAGGAATTCCAAATCGAGAAAATATATGCTCTTTCAGAAATCGGATCACAACATGGTGGTCATTGGACTTGGTGGGAATGGATTCACCCCATTTTGAGACATAATCAATAGCTAAGAGGATGTATAGGTATCCCTTAGAGTTTGGAAAGGGTCCCATGAAATCAATTCCCCAACAATCAAATATTTCAACGACCAGAATGGGAGTGAGGGGCATTTGATTCCTTTTGGTAATGGATCCTAATTTATGACATTGAGGACAACTTTTGAAAAATTGGAAGGAATCCTTAGTGAGGTTCATCCAGTATAAACCACTTTGGAGGACCTTTGCAGTGGTTTTATTTGTAGAAAAGTGGCCTCTACATGCCTCCCCATGACAAAATTTTAGAATGGACTCTTTCTCAGACATGGGAATACATCTCCTGATGATTTGATCAGGACAGAAATTGAAGAGGTAAGGATCATCAAAAACATAATGTTTTACATCAAAAAGGAATTTCTTCTTAGATTGGTTCCCCATGAATTTTGGAATGTCACCCGTCACCAAATGGTTTGCTATGTCAGCATACCAAGGGTAATCACTCACTGAATAGAGGTGCTCATTAGGAAATGAATCAGACACAGAGAGGTGGTGTGAGTTGTCTTTGAATTCCATCCTAGAGAGGTGATCAGCTAAAATATTTTCAACACCCTTTTTATCCTTAATGGTTAAATCGAACTCTTGAAGAAGAAGGACCCACCTAATCAATCTAGCCTTGGCATCTTGTTTTTGGAAAAGGTATTTTAGGGCTGAATGATCAGTGAAGACAATGATGGGTGATCCTAAGAGATAAGACCTGAATTTCTCTAAGTAAAAGACAACAGCAAGAAACTCTTTCTTAGTGGTGGTGTAGTTTATTTTTGCATCATTTAAATATTTTCTTGCATAATAATTGACATGTGGAGTTTTCTCACACCGTTGTCCTAAGACCGCTCCTACAGCGAAATCACTTGCATCACACATGAGCTCGAAAAGAAGTTTCCGATTTGGAGATTGCATGATATGTGGAGATATAAGATTTGACTTGAGTGTAGAGAATGATTCCTCACAGCTTTCTATCCATAAAAATGGAGCATCTTTTACTAATAGAGAACAAAGTGGTCGAGAAATAGAGCTGAAATTCCTAATGAACCTTCTATAAAAACCAGCATGTCCTAAGAAGGACCTCACTTCCTTAATAGTTTTAGGAGAGGGAAGGTGACGAATGATGTCAACCTTAGCTTTATCAACTTCAATCCCTCTACCAGATACCAGATGACCTAGAACAAGTCCTTCCCTTACCATGAAATGGAATTTTTACCAATTTAGTATGAGATATTTATCCTCGCACCTTGATAAAACCTTTTCAAAATTTATAAGGCATCCCTCAAAAGTATCCCCAAAGATGGAGAAGTCATCCATGAAGACCTCTAAAAAATCCCCCACCATATCTGAGAATATTCCCATAATGCACCGCTGGAAGGTACCAGGGGCATTACATAACCCAAAGGTCATGCTCTTGAAGGCAAAAGTGCCAAATGGACAAGTGAAGGTTGTTCTTCCTTGATCCTCTAAGGATAATTCGATTTGATTATACCCTGAGAATCCATTTAGGAAGCAACAGAATTGATGACCCGCCACTCGCTTGAGGACTTGATCAATAAAGGGTAAGGGGAAATGGTCTTTCTTGGTAAAAGAGTTGATCTTCCTATAGTCATTACAAACTCTCCATCCACTAAGGACCCTTGTTGGAAGCATATCTCCATCCTTGTTGGTTATTACTGTGATTCCAGCCTTCTTTGGAACCACATGGATTGGGCTAACCCACTCACTCTCAGCTATAGGATAGATGATACCAGCTTTTAACAATTTCAAAAGTTCTTTTCTCACTACTTACATGAGATTAGGATTAAGTCGCCTCTGAGGTTGACGACAAGGCTTTGACTCAGATTCAAGAATAATTCTATGAGTCCCGATAAGTGGGCTAATCCCAGGGATATCAGATAGGGTCCATCCAATGGCTTTCTTGTGTCTCCTAAGAACATCTAGAAGCATCCTCTCATGATCGGCTTCAAGGGAGGAAGAAATGACAACAGGAAAGGATTTATTGTCCCCTAAGAAATCATACATTAGTGATGAAGGTAAGACTTTAAATTCATGATCAGATTGGTCATGACTTTCCAAGAATGGATGAGACTTTGTATTGAACTTAGTTTCATTGTTCAGATTTCTTGACAAAATTGGTTCCTTGTGAACAGAATTTTCATCCACTAAATTTTCCAGAGTAGTGTCATGAATGGATATGGACTCAATGTTATTGATTTAAACCATGGTATCATTGATTGGTGATTCTAGGAATTCATCAATAGAGCTACCTGAAAGAGATTCAATCCAAGGAGGCAAATTTCCCTCATGTGAATAAAGAAAATCAATCTCATCTTGACATAACCATCCTTTGGTAACTCCTTGATGTTCACTGAGTTCATTATCAACACTACCAATCCAATTAACCTCATGGATCTCTTCATCATCCCTAATTTGAGAGTTTGCATTGTAGATGTTCAAGTCTAGACTCATGTTCCCAAAGGTGATGTTCATGTTCCCATTTCAGACTCGGATTACAGAGTTGATTGTTGTTAGGAAGGGATAACCAAGTATGATTGGGGTTTGCTCCCTAGGACCTAAGCTTGGGTGATTGTCCAGAACAATGAAGTCAGCTGGGTAAATGAAATTTTCAACTTTCACCAAAACTTTTTTTAAGATCCCCTTTGGCACTCGAACACTACGATCAGCAAGTTGAAGAGTGACAGATGTGGGTTGGAGTTCTTCGAGCCCTAACTGATAGTACATGGCATAAGGAATGAGGTTCACACTAGCACCTAGATCACACAAGGCTTTGACAACTTTTTTCTCTCCTAGTTCAACATTTATGTAAGGGCATCCTGGGTTTTTCATCTTAGGAGGAATGGTCCCTTGAATGGTGGTACTCACATTAGCAGCCAAAAGGACTTGGTTTTTATGTGAAAATTTTCTTTTAAAAGTGAAAAAGTCCTTAAGGTATTTTGAGTAGGAAGGTATGGTTTGGATGGCATCGAGAAGGGGAATGTTCAACTTGACTTGTGAGAATATTTCCCTCAATGTTTCACTCAATTCAGGCTTAGTTTTCCCCCTCATGCGTTGAGGAAATGGTGCAGATTGTGGAGTTGTTTGTTGAAGTGTTGTTTCATTCACATTATTATCAGTTTCTTCAGTTTGATCTTGTATTTCATTTGAATTTTCATTAGAGTTTGAAGCTTCACATGGTTTCTGACTTATCTGTTCAGGTTTTTCAATTGATTTCCTACTTCTTAAAACTGTCACAGCCTTTAGTTGTTCGTGATTTGTTTGTGTGAAACTTGTCTCTCCCCTTGATGTTTGTTGTGGAATGGCCTGTGTGGGCATGGGTGCCTTTCCAGTTTTTATGTTTTGAAGTTCTTGTTTAATGGATGAGAATTTTGAGTTCATTTTGTCCATTTGTTTGCAGAGTTGTTCTAGTAGGCTTTGTAGAACATTTTGGGTTGGTGCTTGAGCTTGTGGGTTTATTCCTGGAGGACACTTTGGTTGTTGGATAGGTTGCTGAATGGGTTGTTGGATAGGTTGTTGATATTGGACATGAGGATGTTGGAATTGGACCGGTTGTGGTTGGAACTTATTATGAGGTTGAATGTTTTGTTGAGGGTATGGGTTGATACATTGTGGTTGTGTTGGTTGTTGATTGTCCTTCCAACGAAATCCCGGATGGTCATTATACCTTGGATTGAAGGTGTTCGTGAAATGTGGATTTTGAAAGTTCATTGAATTAACTTCTTCTGGTGGTCCTCCTAAAACAACATCCTTGATGGAAAGAATGTTTGGGAAATTATCAGTCTTGTGGTCATTCTTGTCACAAATTGTACAAACAAGCTCAACAGTTTTGGTTTTGTGGACCTTCCTAAGATCAATCTCCTCAAATTTCCTCGTGAGTGCAGCAATTTTTTCTCTAAGGTTTTCTTCTTCTCCAATATTTTACATTCCACCAGATTTGGTTGGCTTCTCATAGTATGGTGATATTCCCCATGTTTGGTTTTGTTCAGCAAGATTTTCTAGATACTCGTAAGCATCATTTGGGGCTTTGTTTTTGAAGGTTCCATTACACATCATATCAATGAATTGTTTGTTTCTGGGACCCAACCCTTCATAGAAAATTCTCACTTGTTCTGGGATTAAGAAACCATGGTGCGGTACCATGTTTAATGTGTCCTTGAACATTTCCCATGTTTCATAGAATGTTTCTCCCTCTCTTTAAAAAAAGTTTTGTATGCTCTTTTTAAGTGAAATTGTTTTGTGATGGGGGAAGTATTTTTTATAAAATTATTGTTGAAGTTGGTCCCAAGAGTGAATGGATGCTGGTCTCAAATTATTTAACCAATTCCTTGCTTGGTCCTTAAGGGAAAAAGGGAAAAGTCTCATTTTAGCAGATTCAATTTGATTTGGTGGGCACATGGTTTCGACAATGTCATTAAATTCTTTAACATGAAGGTAAGGCATCTCAGACTCCATCCCATGAAAGGTTGGAAGGTGGTTCAGGACATGGTGTTTGAAAACATATTGGGAATATCCTATGTTATCATGCCTAATGCATGAGGGTGCATTGGTCTAGGTTAGTGTGAGGTAGTCATTCATGGTCGGGTCTGCAACAATTCCCAAGTTAGGGTCTTGCCCGTTATTTTGGTTCCCTCCCCGGTTTATGATTTGGTTTTGTGGGAGATTCTCCATTGTATCGAACTCAACGTCTAAATTTGGAGTATTAGGAAGATTTGTATATAAAGGAAATAGACCTCTTTTAGTGCTTGACTCCCCAGCCCTAGGAGTATCCACCCTAACTAATCTGTTTGATTTATCGCAGGTGTAGGCGGACATGCGCCAAAAGAAAAAAAACGACAAAGGAAAAGGATAAGAGAATTAGGATGAGAATAGAAGAATGGGGGTAAGAAAAGAAGTTTTTTGGTCTAAGGAACTTACTTGGTCCCCGGCAACGGTGCCAAAATTTGGTTGCGCCCAAATTTACCCTACTGGTAAAAGCGATCGATGTAGTACATGTAGGGGTCGAATCCACAGGGACCGAAGAAGTAACCTTGAGACGCTATGATTGTGTGAAGGATGGGCTATGAAGTAGCCAACTTTGGGGTTGATTTCGGATGGTTTTTAAAAAACACTAATAAACCTAAGTGAATTCAATTAAATGTAAATGGGTTGATCTTGGGATTATTCTCAGGGTGGATTGAATGAATTTTACTTCATTAGACAATTTTGGTTTTATTAATTCTTGATGAATCCATTCTTCAAAAATAACACTACATTCATCATTTTCTGCTTTCATGCTTACTAAACACAATTAATAATCTCGTATACACTTAGAGAACCAAATTCATGATCTCTCCGAGGTATATGGTCATTTAGTAATTGAATTTGTCTTGCTCAAACAAAGTAAAGATGAAGAGGAGAAATAATTGAAGAATGGATGTCTTAAATTAATTATCCAATTAACAACAATTCATTTATAAAATAACATTCAATCCAGCCTTTTCATCCTACTAAAATCATACCATTAAGGGTTTATCCCTCCATTGATGGTATACTCTCAATGGTGGGCGGGAGATGGCTAACAAGAATTGGATTGAATAAATTAAAACCACGGAAATATTGAGCACTCCTCCGTGTGTGTGAATGAAATTCACACCTATATATGAACTAATTCACAACAACACAGAGATATCACTTTTCTTTGTGATAATAAAGTTTTAATAAAAGAAATGGAAAATATAGAAGTGAATGAAGTTGATTAAGAACATAAAGATACAAAAAAGAAACTTACATGGAAATGGAAAACATTACAAAGGAAATTTGGAAGCATAACCTTACAATGAACAAGCAACAAAAGATGATATGAAAAATATCCACCCCTATTCCCTTCACCAATAGCTCCTTATATAGGAATATTAGGAGCCTTAGGTAGATATCCCAACAATTAATTCACCCCCAACACTTAATAGAGTCAAATGGAGGGTGAATAATCAAAAGGAAATTGATGTTTTGAATTTGACCCGGAAAACTGTCCAGATTCATCCACCATATTAACATGTGAATTCTAAATTGAATAAGGCCGAATCCGGAGGGGTTGTCGAAGAGACATATTTTTTTCCATGTGTCTTATAGAAGCTCTCAAAATATCAAGAAATTTGGATCATCCGTTTGGAAGTTATGGTCGAAATGGTGGGACGTATTTCTGTGCATTAATGTCGAGTCCACCATTTAAATCTCAACTTCAGATCCCTTTATCATCATGAAAACATCATAATTAGCTCCAGCCACAGTTGAATAAAATGATCCTCATATATTTATCTTTCTAATTTATATATTTGAGTTTCATTAGGCTTGGTTTCTGGGCCCCACATTTGTTTGATGGGCCTTAGGCCTATTATGCTTTTTCCAGCAAGTTTCTGCCTTCAGGCGCAAAATTCTCCATCTTCCTTTGGGATTCATCCAGCAGACCTAAAAGATAAAATTTTCCAAAAAAAGTGATCAATAGTATCCCAAAAATTCAAATTCATAAAATTAATATAATATTGTCAACAAACAAATGAATGATTGGGACCAAATTTGCATTTTAAACATGAATTGCATTTTTGATGAGAAATGAAGTTCTATTTATGTAATGCACTAAAAACAATGTTTATGGACTTTGGAAAAATGAATATAAAGATATTAAAAATTAATATTAGCCACTTTCAGTGACTAATCATGATTTCACTCCATTATTCAGATGGATCCTTATAAAGCTCTCTATGGAAAGAAATACAGGACTCCAACTTGCTGGGATGAAGTTGGGGAAAGAAAGCTATTAGGACCTGATCATGTTGATGAGACTTCAGAAAAGTTCAGATCTATTCAACAACACATTAGAGCTGCTTAGAGTCGAAAAAAAGTTATGCTGACAACCGATGAAAAGACCTAGAGTTTGAAGTGGTTGATAAAGTGTTCTTACGAATATCTCCTTGGAAGAGAGTAATGAGATTTGGAAAGAAGGGAAAGTTGAGCCCTAGATATATCGGTCCTTTCAAAATACTGGATCGTGTTGGGAAGGTATCTTACCGATTGGTGCTTCCACCGAATCTCTCCCAAGTTCACGATGTGTTCCATGTATCTCTCCTGAGAAAGTACATACCTGATCCTTCACATGTACTCAGCTCAGAAGTTGTACCGCTGGAGCAAGATCTTTCTTATGAAGAACAGCCAATAGAGATTTTGGATCATAGCGAAAAAGTCCGATGGAACAATACCACTCTCTTGGTGATAGTTTTATGGAGGAACCACCAATTAGAAGAAGCTACATATGAGCTTGAGGATATGATGAGGGAGAGGTATCCTTATCTGTTTGTTACAAAGTGACGAATTTCGAGGGCGAAATTCATTTTAAGGGAGGTAGAATGTTACAGCCGAGACTTTTTTATGTTATATAAATCATCAAAGGAATATTTCACTACACATAACACTAGCTTGGCTTGCTTTACACGCAATCGCGACCTTCCTCGATAGCTTGCGTCGTACGCAATACTGTGTTTCACTAAACAACAATATACTATTAAAATATTATTAAAACTAGCATTTATGAATAGTAATAACCACTTTTTGAAATTTTTTAAATTTCATCTTTCAAAATGGACTTCATTTTTGGATTCGGAATATCGAATTTCACCTAGGGTGAAGTTTTGGTATTTTTCTGAAAACATTCAATTTTTGATGAATACTAAAAGCACTGAGTTGCTATTTAAAAACCGCCTTTTTATTTAAATAATTATTTATTTTATTTAAATTTATTTTAGGTAAAAATTGAAACATAATAACTATATAAGTTCAAAGTAATTCATTGTATTCATTTTATAATAATTTTATATATATATAAAATTTATTGAACTTTTCACTATCTTTTACCCACCTCCTAAGAGAAATTTCAAATTTACATAAAACTTAATTTTACCGCTTCTATGAGTGGAATTTTGAAAATCCGAGAGACACAGTTAATATCAGGGACTAAAATGTGGTTCAATGAGATGAAAATATTTTTTGGTGAATAGTAACATTTTACTTTTTTTTCACGGTTAAATGTAAATAGGGTAATTAAGGGTAAAAGTGTTATTATTATTAACCTAACACATGTCCTAATTCTATTAGATATTTGTAATTAGACCAAAAACAACCTTAGGAATAAAATATGACCATTTAGGCCCACTTGGATTAGATTAGGACATTTATTATTAATTTATTTAAAGAAGGGTTAAAATAGTTAAAATCAATGTTTAATAACTAAATCATTTTTAATATAGGGTTATACATAAGATAAATTCGACTATAAATATTCATAAGAAACATAAAAAGATTTCCTACATAATATTATTTTATTTGTAATTTTTAGACTTAATTTAATTTAATTTATTTATGACACAATGATGATGCAATAATTATCTTATTAATGAAATATTGAGATAATTGATGTTATAAATACCCAAATAAATGTAATATGAGACTTTTAATGAATTAAAATAATTTTCTATGTTAATATGACATGTTAGTATTGATTTAATTAACTTTTTTAGAACTAATAATTATGTTATAATTTTCACAAAAATCAATTACCAATTGTGTCAAAATTGACATAAAATAGTTTTTAAAACAAATATTATATTATTAATTGTTATTATATTCCTAAAAAATCTATGGTTCGGCCACGATGCTTATATTATGATAGGTTTATTATTAATGGACAGATTGGGGGTCTCTTGGATGTATATGGTATGTTTATTAACTATATAATATAAAAATACAAAGTGACATGGTAAATGTAAATCTAATTAACTATGAGTTAAAACTAAAAGATAAGGTTAATATAATGACCTAACTTGTCTAAATTCTATTTTATGAGATTATTTTGACCCATCCCCCCCTTAGCTTCGAAATAAATTAATTTTTAGCTATTAAAACCGAATATGACTTTATAATAAAATAATATGTTTAGTTTTTTCAAAGGTGCCTCTCTCCTCCCTTATAAAAGGGCACCCCCACCCTCTCTTCCTCACACCACTTTGAGCCTTAATTCTCAGAAAACCCCTGCCAAATTCTCCTCTCCACTTCCCTAGACACATACTAGAGGTTCTGGTCTTCTTCAAAGACCAATTTTAGTGCCCTAAGAGGAGGTCTCAAAGAGGCACTTCAAAGAAGAGGTAATATCTGTTACCGATTCTTTCAACTTTATTTCTTCTTCCACATCTTATTATTTAGTTGTTTCATTATTAAGTAATAACATCAGTATCACTCATATACTGATATGTTATTATAAGTATGAAACAACCCTATTTCACCATCTATCCATCCTACAGAAAACGAAATCACCGCGCGTGCGTACGTACGGAATACCGTCACCACGCCATTGTGTAATCTATTTTCCACCACCACTTTATTTGGATGGGTATAATGGTGTAAATAATAACTATATATGATTATTTTAAAGTGATATTGTTTCTGAAATAGTATACATACACTCCAATACAATTCCACGATCATGTGAACGATATCATCACTCGTGCGTACGTACGGAATACCGTCTCCACGATGTGATGTGACTCGTTCTACATGATTTTCATTGAATAATTATTAAATAAATGAATTGAGTGAATAAATATGATATTTATTACACTAATACCATTCTGGAAATGAGGTATCTATAACCTAAAAATAAGAATAAGAATTTATTTGACAAAACACGCATAAGAACAAAAAGAAATAAACACCCGAATAACTAGTAACAATGAAATATTACTAATAAGAAGCTAATAATATGACCATATATGATATCATAAAAATAATTATGATTCTGGAATAAGTCAATGACATTATTTAAATCATTATATAGGAGGTTCGGACACTTACGAAGCAAATCGGACCCATGGTAAGGGAAAATCTCACAATCTCAATTTTTATCCGAGATTGTTTATACTTCAGAATTTACTGGGGAATATTATCATTCACATACATGTTTCCACAATATGTAATATTATTTCCATCCACCTACAATTGTTTAAATCCAATTTTACCCTTTGGTGAGTTTTTAGTAAAAGATATGAAAGGAATATTTTGTCGTTTTTCGTAGGAGGTACTTTTTGACTTTTCCGACAAAAGTACAAGAAGAATGTTTTTTAAACTTATACGGAATGAATGGATTTTTAGAAAATTATTTCCATGAAGCTTCCTTTAAAATTTTTCAAGTTTATTTTTAATCAACTTCTTTTATTTTTAAATTCTATGACATGTTAAGAAAGGAAAAATGTTTTTGAAGTAGAAATGATATTTTCTTCAAGAATGGAGTTCAAGTGTTTTATCAAAATTATTTTCCATCTAAGATAATATAGGGTTCTGTTTCTATCCCTATTATTGTATTTATTTTATTATGTTGTGATGGAATTATTTTTATGAATTCCTTTATCTTATATGAATTGTTTTATGATGTCACGATGTTCAAGAATCCCATTTTTATTACATGGTTTATGCAATGATGTATGATTTATGATTTTGTGGCACACATAAGAATGGTATCATTATGAGATGGTTGGGACCTATATCTCCCTCCTATGCATTGGGTAAAGATTTATATCTCATTAGATAGACATGGCTAGAACGACAGGTTAAACCGGTTCAGTGAAACAGGACCGAAACGAGGAGTGAACTCGGTTCAAGAATGGACATTGTCCACTATGATAGTCTTGGAAATGAGTCTTGACTACTAAGAAATGATTTTCTAGGATTATGTGTGTATGCCAAAAAGTTACATGTTTTAAGTTATGATTATTGGGATTACATTTCACTACTATGATTTATCCCATTCTATGAAATTATGATCTCTTTTGCAGGTTAAGATTTCCAAAATGTTACGTTCTTATGAATATGATGTGATTGATATTTCTTTTTTTACCCTTACTGAGCATTTGAGATCACCCTTTTGTATGTTTTCTTTCCCCATGTCAGGAAGAAGGTTATTAAGTAAGATATGCCAAAAAGGGACTCTATATATGATGAAATAAATGGGAGACAATGTAGATGCTTTATGAACTAGTTGTTTATTTTTTCCCAGTTTCTAAAGACATTATACCTATATGGTCCTTTCATGGATTTGTTATATGTTTTAATAAGTGTACATCAATTTTGAAGTAATAACCATGTATGTATAGTATGGGTCATTATACACGCTTTTTGTTTTCAAAATGAGAATTAATTTTAAATTAATTAAATAAACTTCTATGTTTTGAATTTGGTAAAACAGACATCATTTTTAATTCTAAATATCAAATATATCTTAGGCTGATTGTTTTGTATTTTCCTGAAAACCTTCAATTTTTTATGAATAGTGAAAACACTGAGTGGTCGTTAAAAATCAACTTTTTTATTTAAAAGATATTTTACCACTTCTATGAATTGAATTTGAAAAATCCAATATATATGGTTTTTATCAGTATGTAAAATGTGGTTCAACAATATGAAAATATTTTTTGTTGAATAGTAACGTTTGACTTTTATTTACCACGGTGAAAGGTAAATTGGGTAATTCAAGGTAAAAATAATATTATAATAATATAAAATTACCTTAAAATTTTTCCAAACCTTATTGGATGATTCATGGAAAACCAAGAGAATCATGGGGTAAGACCTTTGGCCTTTGAATGCCATTTGGGTTAGATAATGACATTAATAACTTTTTATTTAAAGTAAAAATAAAAATATCATAAACTTGTATTGTTTTGATAAAACAATTTTAATGTGGGGTTATATAATTGATATATTGGACTTTAAATATTAATTTTAAAGATAAAAATGTTTTCTATATCATGGTATTTTTTTATAATTTTTAGACTTCAATTAAATAAAAATTTTTATGACACAATAATGATGCAATGTTTACCTCGTTAATTAATGATTTAAATAAATAAGATTATAAAGATTAAAAAATATCCACAACCTATCCAATTATTATTGGACGATTTTATTTCGAACATGAGTCATCATATCTTCGACTTTAATTAGTTTTTGATTTTTAGAAACCGAAAATAAATATATAATAAATGAATATTTTCACACTTTCCAAAAGAGCCCCTCCCCCCCCCCTTATAAAAATTCATCACCTCTAACCCATCACTCACACCTCTCAATACCCTTGGCACATGAAACCTCTACCCAAATAATCTCTCAAAATACTACTTTTCCACCTAAAATCCTTACCTTTCGAAGAAGGAACTTCAAGAAATCCTTTTGTTTTAAACCATAGGGATTTACCAGATTTAAAGGTAACATCTTCTCTTATATTATTTTCATTTTTTTAATTATCCAACCCCCTAATCTCTTATAAATCATTTCTTTTAAAACTAAACCAGTATCATAAATAAACTAGGATATTTTTATTAGAATTATTCTAATTACACCTACACACACCTCCGTCTAATGGGTAAAGAACATGCAGTTTTTGTGGACGGTGAACTACTGCCTCACGAAACGATGATTATTCAATCCTCTACTACCACCTCTCACGGTGGCCATTATAATGGAACTATATTTATATATGATATATATTTTGTTTATGTTTTCTCTATTATTCTGTTACTTTTATTTACAATCATACTTTTATGCTTTTTAATATGTGTAAACACGATAATTTCATTTGAGGAACTACAGACTACCTCCCCCACAAGGTGATATGATTCGTTCATGACATACATGCAACGTATAAAGGATGGAGTTAATAAAATTATGTAACATATATACCCTATTATATCCTACTGTAATTTTAATATTTCTATGTAAAATTATTTTTTCATTCCATTTAATATGAAATAGAAATGAAAGTAGTGTTCTTGCGTACGTACGGCTTACCGTCTCCCTGAACGGTGCATTTCATTTCTTATCTACAAATGTACTATACTATTATAAATATATATATATATATTGGATATATATGGTATATATGATTTTTAAATCATTACTATGATTCTGGTGATAATATAATTTTGACCATATGGAAAGTTAGTAATTATAAGAAGTTCATTTTTGACTCAAATACCAAATATCGACAAAACAACCATTATTTACTTAACTAATTTAATAATGATTATAACATGTTAATAAGTGATATAATAGGAATAATAAACTTTAAAAAGGTTCTTAAGTGAGTAGAAATTAACATTAGTTTATTATTATGGATATTAAAGAATGAAAGGGTCAAGTCAGGCACGAGGTAAGGGGTTTCCTATCTCACTTTTAATTCCACGAGATTCCAATTGTTCGCCACTTATTTATTGAATCTGGTGTATTATTTAAATCAATTTGATATATATTATCATGATTCTATTTATATTCATGTTATTCTGTGATTCATTTGGTTTTTATTAACTTTGGTCATATGACTCGATTGATTATAATGTGTTAAGGGGTTTCTTATCTCACTTTTAATTCTGTGAGATTTCCATTGTTCGCAATTTATTTCTTACATGTGGTGTATTGTGTTCTACCATTTGATATATATTATCATGATTCTTTTTATATTCATGGTATTCTGTGGTTCATTTTTTGTTAATTAACTTTTGGTCATACGACTCGATTGATTACAACGTGGTAAGGGTTTTCCATATCACTTTTTTTTACCGTTAGATTCAGGTTGTATTTGACACTATTTCCTCTTGTGTGGTGTATTTACTGACCATAATTTTATTCTTTGTGAAATATAAATTAATTTTTGGGTGTTTACATCTTCATTGTATGATCCTTCTTTCATGGGTTTTATGTTTCATAAGTTAACAAATCGGTAAGGGAACCATTCACCCTCCTATTTTTAAAAGAATTATTTTTTGTTAAGCCTTTTAATTTACATATTCTTGTGTTGGGATACATTCATATATATCCTTATTGCTCAAAATTTTATGTCCAGGTGATGAGATACCATTTTTTCTCTCATCAACCCATGTTCTGAATTTTAATGTGATGTCGTTAGGATGTCGAATTTCTGTTAGGGAACTGCTTCACACGATTTCCATCCATTGGGTTAAACATAAACTTCGTGATTATGATGTGATATAAATGACCTATTGTTGTTTTACAATAAATATCCACTTATATTGGGTGTATTTATATTTTTCATGCATAATTATTTCATTGATTTATCCTTAATATAATGGTACGATCTTTGTAAGGTATTTCGTCTCAATTTTCATTCCATTGAGTCTTATTGGTTGTTATAAACTAATTAACTTTTTTATGGTTTATATACTACTCAATGAAATATTATATCCTGAATATCTTTATCCTCATGATATTATGAGTTTTGTTTTATTTTATTCTTTAAATACGTTTAGTCAAGTGTTTCTCAAGTGTTACGAGACTCTATAACTAGAACATCGCTTTAAAAGATTTAAATATTTATTCTTTTAAATATTTCTCATTAATTTCCATGTTTTAAAAATAGTTTTAAGGATTTATTTATATGGAAATTATTGTTTTAAAATTTCTATTCCTTTAAAATCTTCAATGTGGTATGGGACACTTTGATTTTTAAATATCCTTATTAAATGTTTTAAATGGTTTTTGAAAATGGTTTGATAAAGAATTGATTATGTCAATATCTTGTAATGATATATTGTGATTTCAAGGTGGAAATGTTATATTTAATTTATGCTTATTTTTTTGTTATGAATTTGTTATGGTTATTGGTCATTGATTACTTATATGGGTGGTTCTGTGATATACCAAGGCCGAGTGAGCCCGAGATATATCTCCAATGCATTGGGTAACGTGATGGAGGTAAACGTTAATGTTTCTCCTATGAGATTTAGGGAATTTACTATGATGGGTATTCCAACATAACTCCCTATGTTGTTGTGATAGATAAAATGAATATATGATATGGATGCTGCAAGTTATCTTTATGATTTATGATTTCTATGTGTTATTCATAAATCTTATGATTTCATGAGTTATGTTATGATTGAAAAGTATAGTTTCATTGAGTTGTAATTATTGATGGGTTAATTTTTCCTTTCCTTACTTTATTACCCTTACTATGCTTTTTATGCCCATCCCAAGTTTTGAATTGTTTTTCACAAGACAAAAAGATGAATAGGGTCAAGGATGGGATTAAGGAAAATTCCTGTTGTCTAAAACATGGAACAAGACATGCTACTTTTTTTAGAGTTTTTTTATGAAAAATGGATACTGAGTTGAACTGTCTACTTTGTAATTTTTAAAATTTAATGTCATATTTATGGCCTAATTCTCTAAATCTCTAAAACTAAAAAGATGCTCAATTTGAATTATTGACATAACCCAATATTATGTAATGTTTAAGGCTGGGTCCTTATAATTTATGTGGTCAAATAGGTTTATGTCATGAGGAAATATGGGTATTAGATTAATATTTTCATATGATATAAGGGTCCATCATTTTAGTGGGAGCATAATTAATTAAATTCATTATTAAATTAAAAAAAAACATGATACTAATCTGATTAAAGAATATATGATAGATAATTAATAATCATCTTCAAGGTTGAAATGATATCAAAATAGGATAAGGAAAAACTAAACGATAATAATTTTATTGGATAGTTCTAGAATGTAAGAAAATTTCATAATTAAGAAGGGAAATTCATTATCTTAGAGATCCTCCTCTAGGGAAATTGTCTAGTGAATCAATTCAATAAATAGATTCTGATTCTTATGATAATTATTTTATGGATTTTATATAATTATATACTCTCATATCATTGAACATCGATTGAAAGTTTGAAATGAAATGTGAGATATTGGATGCTTACAACATGATAGAAAAACAGAAAAATGTCTATCAACTTCATTCTAGGAATGATATATATGAAATATCAAAGTCTCTATTTTTTTGTAAGATTGTAGAACGAACATTAGTCTCAAATCATGTGGTGAATATGTGTAATAATTGGTCCATGATGACAATACAGAGACCCCACCTTAACATGGTCATTGGGTCCTAGCCCTCTAGGTACCACCCATTTTTCTATAGATAATTAATCATCATATACAATTACGATAGAGAGATAAATATTGGATAAGGACAAATTAGATGATAATAATTTCCTTAGACAGTACCAGAACATAATAAATTTCCATTACTATGAAGAGAAATTCTATTTTTAGAGAAAATGATTGGTAAAGAAATTCAATAAATATATATTGATTCTTATGATAAATATTTTAAGGATTTAATTTAATTCTATACTATCATACCTGAGAACCTTGAATGGATGTTTAAAATGAATCATTTGGTATTGGATGCTTAGAACATGATAGAATCCCTAAAAAGGCTCTATCATGTATAGGCTAGGAATGAAATCTATAAAATGTCGAAGGATTTATTTTGGTGTATCATGGTATAAATAACATTGGTCTTAACTCATGTGGTTAATATATGTAAAAACTAAGCCCTACTAACAGCATAGACACACTACCTTAACATGGTCGTCGGATCATATCCCACTAGGTACAACCAGTTTCCACAAAGACATGTGGTCTCTTTCTAGGGCCCACCCACTGGATCAAATGGGTTATCTCACTAATAATTATCCCTAGTGGCCAACACATTCCCTTTGTACTTAGTAATGAGATCTATGAAATATAAAAGTCTTTATTTTGGGTTAATATATTAGAAATAACATCGGTCTCAACTAATGTGGTCAATATGTGTAACAACTGAGCCCCATTAACAGTATAGACCATTCCTTAACATGGTCATTGGTTCCTGGTCTTCCGAGTACAACCAGTTTCCAAGTAGAAATGTGGTACCCTTACTAGGGCCCACCCACAAGGTTGAAGGACTTATTAGATTAATTATTATCCCTAAGGCCAACACATATCCTTTCCAGTGTGCTTTTTCCCTCACACACACACACCCCAAGAAACTTCTCATATGGTCACCCATCCAAATTACAACTCCATGACAATCATGCCAATATATGTAGTTTTAATCAAGTAGCCTCCCGAAATAAAATGTTCACCTTTTTAAAATGAGTCATTTCATTTATTCATTTAACCATTTATCATTCTAGGGTGTTACATTCACACTGCACAGAGAACAATTTCCTCATTGTGGACCCTACATCCCAACTCGGGCATTGCCACCGTACATAAGGATGAGTTACACCATTTATACAAATTTAACAATTGGGATTTGCTGATAGGAGAGACACCCCACCTTAAAAAGTTCATTAATTTTTCCTTCTAGTGACCACCAGTATCCCCATAGACATGTCATCCCCTTCTTGGGGCCATACCAAATGCCTAAACAGGTCATCCGACTAAGGACTTTCCCCACTGGACAACACATGTCCTTTAGAATGTGATTTTTCTACAATCATATAGACCATTGGAATCATCCCAGAAGGTCACTCAACCTGATCACTACTCTAGGGAATACATGCTTAAATGTGGTGTTCTAATCAGGTAGGCTCTTAGAAATAAATTCTTACCTTTTTGACATGAGTCATATCATTTTTTCATTTAACAATTTTTTATTTAGGGGAGATATAATATGATTGAGTAAATGGATTTTAGAGTCTAGGTTAACCACAAAGACTTCATATGACCACTGAATTCATCATAAAGTCACTTAGAAAGGTTCTTGTTGATCTTTTTGAACTATAAATTGAATGAGTTCAATAATTGTTTCCCAATATCCTCAATATTTATATTATAGCTATGAAATCACTAGGACATTTAGGATCAAGTTATATAATGATGGTTTAAAAGGGTGAGGGAAAATTTATTCACCATAAGTGCAAGAAGAGAGGTCGTGGATTGTTCAAAAAGCCAACTAAACCAATGAAAAGGAAGGTAGGGTAGTGATATATTTATGAAAAACCAGTGACATAGTAAATGTATATGAAACTTAGTTCAAGGTATAAGATCATTTACTAGTATATCCCTTAAAAGGATTTTATAGGTCCTCTATCTCAATGATTTTATATAGACTTACTCCCACACATAGTATAATAAGAGGGAACAAACAAATGTAATTGAAAAATATAGAATTTAAAATATTGTTAAAAACATGAAGTTGGGAACTCCAACAACTAATAGTAGATAATTATTCATTTTGGGAATAATTATATATTCAAAATGAACCTTTGAAAAATAAATTAGCAATATCTTCGTGGTGGTACAATAGTGGAATTTTGTTTTCTCATCATTCATTTTTTCATAAATCATTTTTTGTTGGATAAAAGAATATAAAAACAATAGTCTTCATAAATATTTAAAAAAAATCACAATAGAGACACCTGAGTATATTTTCTCTATATGTGTTCAATTTAAATAATCTACTTCATGTCTACCTTCTTAAAAGTTGAATTTTTATTCAAAAAAAATATTAACAAGTAAACAGATATGCATGGGTATAAAATTATGAATACTAGGAGAATCCACACATATACTATGCTTACCATCTTGAGGTAAGGATTATAAATTGGAATTAATGATAATTAATAATATTCAATTACTTTAAAGGAAAATATGTCCACATCCATTCTTTTATACCACTTAGTATAGTAGATCAATTGTTCTTATTTGATCTATCTCTATCATTCTTAAATGAGGTGAATAATAGAATATAATGGGATTTATATTTCTCAAAAAAATGATGATTAGTAATGAGATGTAGTAAACCAACCTTTGTAAACATGACACATCACCTGAGATGGCATGCATAATGCCTTGAAGAGTGTTTCGGATCACTGTTGCCTAGTGACAAGAACCATGTTATAACAAATAACCTCTTGTTAAAAGTTTCCCTAGTGGAAAATTAGTATGATCCATCAAGGGTTGGGATATCCATACCAACATAGTGAAATTCAACTTAAAATAATCCAAAAACCTAAGTAATAAAACAATGAAAAAAGGATACCATAAAAAAATCACATCAATATAAATACTATTTCATAAAAGATGCATGATCATCATATCTTATGTTTAAAGATAAAGACCCAAAATAGGTTCTGAGGACCTAAACGGACAATACATACATCCTAATGATACAAAAAACTCAAAATAGATATTTATGAGATAGAATTTTGAGACCACATCTCCTCCATCAAATAACCATATATTGGGATAATCAAGAAGGTCGACCTGAGTACATAGTACTATTTCCATTACTTATATCCTGACAAAAAAAGTATATAAATTACTAAAGGAAAATGTATTGTTGTGAGGCTTAATTACAAATTGGTTACCACCATTAATATATTTAGGTGTTTTAAACAATGAAAACCATTAAAATAGTTTGAAAACTAATTTTAGAAACTGTTCCACTCAAAAAAGAATTCACTTTAAATTAATCCTTTTAAATCCCTTCAATTTTCCTTAAAAACTTGTTTCCAAAAAATTTATCAACATATCTCGGGTAAATAAATAAAATACAATTTCATTAAACATTATCAACTTTTCCTAAAAATTCATAAACATGGTATAATAATAAACATCAATTTAAATACAAATTAATAGTGATGGGAAAAACATAATATATGACAATAAAACAAAGCACTAACATAATGTAGAATATCATGTAAATCACTAGGCATAAGTAAGGTGAACCACTAGATCTAAAAAAAGGGTTCCATTTGAGAGAGTATAAAACATGATATAAAAAAATTGTAAATGCACATGATCTTCCCCATGTTCAACTCCAAAGAGATCCCTTGATCTCTTTGTCAAAAAAGTGGAAGACCTATCAATATTCATTCCAAAAGGTTCTCTTATTCACTTGGACAAAAATATGGAACTCTCTAATTATTCCAATAAAGGAATCTTTAGGAACCTTTAAAAACACATTATTTCACTCAAGGTGTCCCATATTTTACACAATGGAAAATATATCAAAATTAAAAGTTTTATACATTAAATCCATTCCAAACCCATTTTAACAAATCAACAAGACCATTTTGGTAAATTTATTCCCCACAGTAAAACCATTCTTAAAAAACTAATTATAAGTCTATTTAAAATCGTAAAACCTCTTTGATTTATTTTAGAAATACATGGGGTGTAATTAAACCATCACCCTTTTGAAAACCCACATTAAACATTAAATTTCTAATAGAAAATAATAAAAATCAACAAATTTGAATAAAACATAAAACATAAATAAATTATATGTAAATTTAATTAATAAAATCAAGGTCTATATTAAATTAAAAGGTGGGATTGGGAAAAAATCCATATATAGAGACATCTACATTAAAATCAGTTCAAAACATGTCTCATTTGACAACAACAGTCTAATTTATGAAGGAGAATACCTCATACACCTAAACCAAAATATATCAAACAAAAAAATCCTTTATTAAATAAAGGATCATCCAACCAACAATTTTGGGTGTCACACTTTCATAAAAATGTAATAACATGATATAAGAAAGGGTGCAGATGATGAAACCTAGAATAAAGAGTATTTTCTTTGGCCAAAACCCTAAGATATCAAGGATAATCCACCACCAAGTAGAGTGGGTTATCTCTAATGAAAAAGGAAGGTAATATTCATTAAGAGTATAATAAATGAGGCCAATATTATTTAAATTATTGAAGGAAAATTAGTTAAAAGTCAAAAATAATAATGATTGGGACAATTAGCATGGTTTGTATACATAGTTAGTCAAACTTTATGCCAACCGTATGGGTGATGCTATCTCCCAAAAATCAATGTCATACCATTACAACTAAAACTTACATGGTTTGATAAACTATAATCAAACCATAAAAAATTCACTTTCCCCATAAACAGGACCTCAGAAGTTTATATTCATCATTAGATAAATTATGCATCAACCATGCACATGGGTTAGTTTTTTCAAAAAAAAATCCCAACCCTAGACCCCTAGAAACTCCATAAACAAAAAATATATATAAAAACAAAAATGAGATATACCAGTGACCTGATGGGGTAATGAACCTACCAACCATATCAGCTTCTTCCCCTATAAATTCATTAGGAATTCTTGAAAGAAAATTGTGGATGCCACTAATACTTTACTAAATCATCCTTATCCTAAGTCTCGTGGTTATTACCACTAAACTTCCAAATACCATGGACCGAAAGGATCAAATTACCAAATATCACATTGTTATGGTAATCTATGATCTGAATAGGCTACTCAAAAATGGTAACATTAGGATCCACTAACAAATATTCCCAAGATAACACATGATATGGGTATACATAATATCTATTCAATAGATATACATGAAATATTTCATGAATCTAGGATAACCATGTAGTAAACTCAAGACAATAAGCTACCTTTCCATGATGTTCCACATCTTTAAATGACCAAATATAATGTGGTTCCATCAACACCTACATTCCTAGTCAATGGTGTCCTAGTCAAATATATTCCAAGAGAAACATATGGCCACTAACCACAAACTATAGTAGGAATCAATGCCTATAAATTTATGATTTTTGGAGACTATTATTTTTTAATAACATTTCTAAAAAATATCATTTTCTTCATATAATATTTGATGAGACTTGGTCCTAACAAGTACGTATCAACCACGATAACCCTACACAAAGGTGATTAGTAGGACTACCCATGTAACCCCTTAAATTGGTCTATCCTAATTGAGGCATGATAACTATTATTGTAATCAAAATTTTACAATTATAGGTTTATTTCCCTATAACTCATGAGTTCAAGAATACACATATAAAGATTATCCACAAGAATGTGGATGGTTCGCTCAGATTGGCCATTTGTTTATGGGTGGTATGTTGTTCTCAACCTCAACCTTTTCCCAATTCTCTATAGAGTCCCTTCCAAAACCAGGATTTCATATAGGAATACTGATTATAAACAATAGTTTATTTCACTCTTTAAAGATTACAAACATCTCGAACAAAAAAATTCTGAATTCCTTTACTTTAGTCGACTCACTAATTGGAAGTAAATGAATTTATTTAATCAAATAGCCTACAATCACCTATACATTTTCATTACCACTAAGACTAAAATGTATTCAAACACAAAAACCATCAATATCTCATCCTAATAATACATGGGGATGAGCAGATGTTGAAATAACTCAACAATACTCTGATTCTATGCTTTGATTCTATTGTATGAGAATCAAAAATAAACAAAATCTGTAATAGATCACCTCATCCATGGCCACCAATGTCCACTCTTAAGGGAATAAAACATCTTTGTATCCCCAATGTTCATGGAAGAAATATAATATTGTTCATCATTCATCACCTCCTACGTAAAGAAAAAATAAACCACCATCCACTTACTAAAGGGGTGACAACCATATATCGACTAAAACTAATTGCCTTAGGTCACCCCACTAGTTAAAACACTACTGATCTTCTAACACTCATGTTTAGATATATTCTCACTCATATCGTAATTTATATGAGAGAGTGTGACTAACATTCTGGAAAGATCACGTTCTCTCTATACTCCTACATCTGTAGACTCATATGAGTAATAAAACTCATCCAGTCCTACTCTTCCATTGATTCTAGAATGATCTGGAGTAGAAAAATTATGCTCAATGTCTTAGTGAAAAAATTCTTGATCCATAGTATATAAAATGTGTCTAAAATAAAAAGTATAATGATACTGAAACATGTGTATCTTCTTGAGATTCAATTACCTCTAGAAAAACTATACTTTACAATTATATTATCTTATGTGACTATAAAACTCTCCCCTAATAGGTAATGATGAAACGTCTTTAATAAATGTATAGTAGTTTCCAACACTAGGTATTGGGTTTGACAAATTCATTCATATCGGTATACAATCAAAACTCCATCGGAAACCATATGGTTATCCTATATCAAACATAATTCCAACCCCACACAAGATACATCAAAATATACATCATAATATTTCCCAATCTCAAAAATTAAAAAATGGTGTAGATTTAAAATGGGTTTGCCTCCCTTAAAAGGACTACTATCAATTATCAATTCACTAGAACTTTTCCCCATCCCTCATTAAAGTCTTCATGGGAGAAGTTGTCTTGGATAAGTTCTAAACAAAAAATCTATAATTCCAATCCAATCCCAAAACTCTTCTAATCTTGAACATATTATTGGGAAGCTCCCATGACATGATAACTTAAAACTTATCACGATCCACATGAATACCTCTCTTGAAAATCGTATGGCCCAATAAATTCACCACTAGAAACTAGAAAATTGGATTTATATATATTGTAATATAGACCATTCTTTCCCATTATTCCAAAAACAAACTCTATATAGTCTTCATGATCCTCATTTATCATGGAATACACCATGATGTAATCAATAAACATTAAAATTAAGGAGTCTAAAATTTGTTGCATGTTTTGGTTCATCAAGGATAAAAATTAATTGTAGAATTAGTAATTCCAAATGGTATAAAAAATTACTCAAAGTGTATACTCCATATTCATAATGTGTTTTTAGCGACATTCTCTTCTAAGACCCTCTACTGGGGACACCCTGATCGTAATTCAATCTTTTAGATGCATGGATCTCCTATGAGATGATAAAAAGATCATCAGTCCTTGGAAATTGGTATTTATTATTTATGGTCCCATAATTGAGGTTATGGTAATCTATAAAATCTTGAAGTATTTTATCTACCATTTATAAAAATTGAACTAGAAACAACCATAGTGACATGTTCAGATGAATAAATCCCCCACTCTCAAGGTCCTCTTGTTAAGATTTCATCTTGATCATTTTAGTTGAATGAATTCAATAAGACCGAGTGGAAATAGTTTTCCTATTAGGGAGTATATTGATAGTGAACTCAATCACTCACTAAGGAGACAACCAAAAAAACCCTCATAAAATTACTAGGGTATAAATCTATAACCACTAAAAGCCAACATTTGAACTCTGATATGAGGTATCTAAAAACAACCAATAAAACTACCTTGAAATTAAACCCATTTATAAATCAATGGATTCTATAATCCCTAATCATGGATCCCACTCTTCCCGGAATATGTGACTTCTCCCTTATAGAGATAGAAACTAGACCTGGTGGTGGTGGAAATTGATATAATCTTCATGGATAGTTAACCAATATATGATTAATATGATGTCATTGATTTCTAGGATAAATGTAAGTAGACCCCAAATGTTTTCCCTATTATCGATTAAAACCTGACACTTTGGTACTTAAAACATTCCTCCTTCTTCTTACCCAATGGGGTAATAAAATCCAAACCCAATGGAATCAACATCACTCACAAGACCATTGAATTCATTTACCTTATTGAGATATGTGAATGGGATGAAATTGTATCAAATAAAACATATGATAGTGAATAATAAAAAAACACCATACTTCTCACAATAGTCGTCCTAGATTTAGGAAATATTGGTACCGCATCCTCTGAATGAAGACATCTCGACTCAGGACCTCCACATTCCATATTTTCTTATTAGAAATCTCATTTTCCATGTTGGTGATAGTTCCAAATGTCCTTTAGTAAGAATGAAACCAACACCACTTCCCAAAGCATAATACAAAAAGATGTGTTGAAGATTACCTCGACACCCACATCGATGGTATGTCCTCAAATCTTCTAGGAAACTATACCAGGAAGGAATTTCAAAACTGATAACTGACCACCAAATTATTCCTTAAAGAAACCATTTGTGTTGTAACTAATGTTTATGAGGATTTCATCAGGGCGTGCACATTCATCTGTCGAGGACGACGTGGACGCGCAGATTGTTTCCCAGCATTCCTACATTTCAAAGGTGGGAGGAATCTATTTCTTATTCAAGGATATTTTATCCTTGATCGAAACGGGATGGTGGGATGTCATTTCTTCCTTACATGGATTCCTCGTCGGATATAGTCACCTAGTATTGATCTCCCTTATAGACTTAAGACGTTGTTCCTGAAACTCTTCCAAGTGCCATATCTTCATGGACGCTGGTTAATTACACTTCTTCTGTCCATAAAATCCAAAAGGTCTGGTCAAGAAAGCAACCTCCAATCAGGGGAGTAGTCACATTGGCCATCACTTTCGTGACTAGACGTTGGAACACTAGAGTGTCTGGGTTTCTTCCCCTTATTACAGGGCTTCTCAGGGGTGCGGAATCCCAAGGCATCCCATGTCGAGTGAGGGGAATTATATTCCATGGTCATGTCATTGAGGTTTTCCTCAGATTCCCTTATTTAACACAGGTTATGTTGTGATTTTAACATCTGGCGGTGACGGATAAGATTGATAGGAACATTGACTAGAGTGGATCATATGGGTACAACACCTGGAGGGAACACTGTTATTGGGGATAACATGTGGTTAGTTACCTGATTACTACCATGAGTAGTGAAGAGGTGAATTGGAATGATCTCAGCGGGATGTGGTGGCCTGGTAATGAATCGGGGGGATGATGGATGGTTAAGATAAGTTGATGGAGAGTGAGATGAAGTTTACTTGAGCGAGATAATGATGTTTATCTTGAGCCTCGAAGAGACCTCAAACGTATCCCTATGGTAGGGAATCAAAGTCCATGTTGTTCAGGATGGGGTATAAGATAGGGCTGTGTGTAGAGGACAGTGAATCGATGATATACTGGGTAATTATGCATGGTTAGTAGCCTCAGTTGGTCTGACACCACTAGGGAAGACCAGATTTATGGGTCCCAATATATGTGATGACAACGACTTACCTCTCATTGGGGAACACGACGGCTTACTGTCGATTGGGGTGGACAATGGCTTATTGCCCGCTAGAGTTAACAACTTCTTACAACTGAATGGGTATCACAATGTATTACCACTACATGAGGTTCACAACGGCTTACCATTGGATGGGGTCAAAACATCTAACTACTGGATAGGGTCACAATGGCTTGTCGACAGATGGGGTCACAATGGCTTACTACTGCGTGAGGTTCATAATGGCTTGCTACTGGATGGGGTCACAATGAATTGCTGATGGATGGGGTCACAACGGCTTTTTACTGGATGGGGTTGAACCTCATGGAGGTTTTCTATGTACTCTGTCTTGGAGATAGGTATTAATGACCATATAGTTCTAGCAGGTATAGTTTAACATCGTGTCAGACAAAAATGGTGGCATACAGTTTAACATCATGTGGGACGAAGGTGAACCGAAGTGAAAAGGGGGATGGAACAAATAGGTGTTGTGATTGAACCTCAGGGAGGCATCTTACGTACCTTTCCTTGGTAAGGATCAAATTCTATGTAGTTTGGGATAGTGTGGTGAACTGACGTGAAGTGGTTGGGACCAATGGATGGTGGGTTTGAACCTCATAGAGGCTTCCTACGTACCTTACCTTAGCAAGGATCAACGTCCACGTAGTTCGGGATTGTGTGGTGAACCGATGTGAAGTAGTAGGGACCAGTGAATGGTGGTAGTGAACCTCAGGGAGTCTTCCTATGTACCTTAGCTTGGCAAGGATCAATGTCCACATAGTTTGGGATGGATTGGTGAACTGACGTGAAGTGGTCAGGAGCAATGGATGGTGGTCTTGAACCTCAAGGAGGCTTCCTACGTACCTTTCAATGGAATGGATCAAAGTCCATGTAGTTCGGGATGGTGTGGTGAACAGATGTGAAGTGGTCGGGACTAATGGATGGTGGGCATGAACCTCTTGGAGGCTTCCTATGTACCTTAGCATGGCAAGGATCAAAGTCATCGTAGTTTAGGACTGTGTGGTGTTGTGGATTACACTCTAAGGCTGCCCAAAGAGAAGGTCATGGTCGATTCCCACTCTAAGCCCATGTGATTCATGCTCGGTGTGAGAAACATGAGGCAATAAAGACATAATGATCAAGTCGTGAAAGTAGTGTCCATGGGAAGTGGAATGGGGCTTACATGTGGTTAGTGAACCAAAATGGAAATAGGGGCTCATGCATGGTTAGCATCCCAGGGAGATGGAGACTGGGAATTTATCCAGGATGAAGGCTTGGGTGGTGAAACATCCTAGTGGGAGAGGGTTTTGGAACTGAAGAAAGGAGGGATCCGGTTCCCATCACCCCTTATCTGGTCCTTGGCACCGAGGAAGAGCGGAGGATCAGGGATGTTACCTCCTACATGAAAGGCTAGGGGCTTACACCAAGGTGGCTTACCATTCCCCATGGACAAAGGCTACTTCAATAAAGAGGATCCAATTCCATGTGAGGAATGATTCACTCACGTGGAGATCATTGGGCGTGTAAAATATCCAATGTGGGGAACCCCACGTACGATGCACTGGGCAGGGTCGTAGTTTAATGTAATATGCTGGGGACAATGGTGCTTGGCAGTTTAACGTCCTGCAGCTCGGATGAGGGTGGTTTTACTCCACACCCCTAGGACATACATGAATGACACTTTCCCACCATTGGGGAAGGGAAGGCATCAACAATGTCGTGGTGAGGGGGTTTTATGGAGTGATCCATTTAGTGGTCCACGTTAGTGTGGCTATGAGAAGAAGAAATAGTCATTAGCGCACCTATGAGAAGAAGCATGAGGTTATGTATTTCCAGGTGAAGCACTTCCCAAGGGACATTTAAATCACTCCATGAAAACCTGAAGGGTCGCATGGGAAAAGGAGTTGCGAAGCAAATGGGTTCATAGGTTGAAACCTCGGGATGCTTTGGTGCTCCGTGAAGTGGAGGGGCTTCGCAAAGGGGTATGCTTCGCGAAGTGTAGTGGTCTAGCCTAGGAATATATAATTGGTTCACATGGAAGGTGCTTCGCGAAGTGGAAAGTCATTGGCAGAGTAGTACTTTGAGAAGCAAGGGAGCCTTGAGAAGAAATGTGCTTCGCGAAGCACAGTGACCCTGCCTTAGCATGGGGGTACTTCGCGAAGCATAAGTGCTCCACAAAGACTCGAGCCCCCTTGGGGATCCCCTTCCTTCACAGTGGCATGTGGGCTCTGTGATGGGAATCCCTCCTTGAAGAGGGGCTTAATTAAAACCAAGGTAGATGCACTTTTTGATGCAAAATTACCTTGAAGAGCTCATGGTTTGCAGACCAGAGATTGCTTCATGATTTGGGACCTAAGAAGGTGAAAGGTCATAGGATCCATTTTTTGGGATCAAGGGGAGCCTTGAATTTATAGGCAAGAGGTTTTACGATGAAGATATTTCTTGGTGTGAAGATAGAGATTGCTCCATGACAGGTTCACAAATGTCAAATGGGATCACAGAGCCTCCCACCTCCAGGCTCTGTAGTGCATTCACGAACATCAAATGGGTTCGGGGAGCGTCCTGCATTCTTGCTACACGGTGGGTTCTCAAACGTCAAATGGGTTCTCAGAGCCTCCCTCCTCCTTGCTCTATGGAACCTTCGCGAACATCCAATGGGTTCGCGGAGCATCCCACCTCCTTGTTGTGTGGCAGATTCGTGAACATAAAATGGGTTCATGGAGCCTCTCGTGTCCTTGCTCGATGGAAACTTCATGAAGGGGAGCTGGGTGCCGGCCGCTGGGCTACGGGGGCTCCACGAATAGTCTTCGCAAGGTAGACCCTAATATTTTATTTTCATTCTTGTTCTTCACTTAATTTTAGCTTCAAAAAATTCACCCCTCAAATAGGGAGATGATGAGTAGTAGAGGGTCAAAGTCTGAGGGTCAATCGCCAAAATCCCTTATCAATTACGAAGATGAATCGCGGAGGAGTTTCGCGGGGCGGAGAGGCAATGCGTGGGATGGACGTGTCGTAAAGCTCACCATGGCTGGGCGCGTCGCGATGCACCAAGGACTTCACCTATGAATAGAGGAGATGATGTCTCCTTTTTCCTTTCTCTTCTCTAGGATTTTTTCGTTTAGCACTCTTGATTTGTGAAGCTCTGTGTACTCACCGATTGCTCCCCACAAATCAAGCCTTCTACTTCGCGGTGCACAACGAGTCTTTGAATTCACGACGGCATGCACTACAACTTTCATCTGAAGGTCAGGGTAGGGTTCCATATATAGTCTTCGTGAACGACCCTCGCGAATGATCTCCACAAAAGATCTTCACGAACCAAAACCAACAAACGCCCAAACTCAAAATTTGAATGGCTCACTAAGAGGCTGCCAGGGGTTCCTTGCAGATAATGCACTATGGGAGGATATAGTGGATAGTTCGGGTATAGGGCAGTTCATACAGAGCCATTCTGACCATAATTTATTGGTGGTGCTACTGTCAGAAAGCCAAAACAACAATCTGATGTGAAATTGGATGCCTCTATATGGATTTGGATTGAGGGATTATGTCTTCATATCTACGGAGAGCATGGACGAACCATCTTACTGGTTCAGTAGCACATCATGCCATCTCCATTGGTTCTGGGTGGCTGACGGTCATGCCAAGGAGGACTTCATTGTTGTCAACACTGATTTTCTATATAATCATCTGAATAATGTTTATGGGAAGGAATTGTAGCCAGAGACACCCCCCCTTTGTACCCTATGATCTTGAAGGCAGCCCTACGGAACCCTGGAAAGGGGTGTTCCGATTAGTGGGATCTGTGGAAGGGCAGAAACTTCATAGACGACTAGGCTTGGTCCTACTTGGTAGGGTCCTCGTGCGAGGAATTCAGGGCGGAGCAAAGAAGAGTGGGCCTATATGTTTCGACTTGGGCCTCCCAATTCCATATTTATCAGCCCAAGCAACTGATTCTAGAGTTTCTGAGTAGATGGTCATCAAAGACCAATACCTTCTACTAGCACTATAGACAGGTCGACATCAGTCTTTGGCATGTGCATCAGATCTCAGGGGTCCCAATAATGGGGGCAATTTATGATGAATTCCCCATCATTATGGGCACATGGGAGGACCCAGAGAAAATTCCACTTCTGGTGATGGTACTGATGAACCTGCTGCTTGGAGAGGATAAGCAGTCGGTGAGGGACATCCAATTCAGACGGTGGTTCAAGAAGTTCTTGAACATTCCAGATGATCGGCAGTTTTTGGTGAGGCCTTGAACATTCTCAAAGGGGTCCCAATAGGGAAAGGAGCTCTCGTACTGGTGGCTCTTGGAGTACATCTGATGGAAGATGTGGGGATTTAGCGTCAGTACCAAGAAGAAACCAGTAATCAGGTTGGCTACCTTTATTGTGGTGCTCATCTGCGGTTGGATCCTTCCAGTGAGGGACATTAACATGGGTGTGCAACTGAGCACGTTTATCTTGGTGTCCAAGCTGGGGACAGTAGAGCGGGTCAATGTGTGGATCCGGATGCTTGACAAGCTATACAAGATTTTGTGGCATATCAGTGAGGAGAAGAAGCCACAGAGAATATGCAGTCCATTCCACCTCCTGTATGGGTGGATAACGGTGCATGTTACGAGGGTCTATGAATATCCAAACCTCATATCCCCTCTGGGATCGATCTTCCGCCTGTCCATCCTGAACACCACAGGGAGCTTTCCGGCCATGCTGACCATGTAGGCGGTACTGAACCAGGTCTAGAAGGTAGAGGAGTTTAATTTTAACCCATTTCTTCTACCAAAGGGTGCGTTCACTGATTTTGGTCAAGGAATGGAGGAGCATCGTTTCTATCTCCTAGCCTTTTTTGGTGGAGTCTTGGTGGCACAGGTGGATCGTGATCCCCTCTGTGAGCCGTACAGCCCACATCGATTTCCAAGGAAATTTCGGTGCATGAAGTGACTAACCCCACAAGTCTATTTGGGGGTGAACTATGAGGAGAACTCATGCGTGATGAGAAAAATGTGGCTCATGTTCAAATAGGAATATGTGAAGATGCAGAACGATCTGCCTCCATTCGCAGCTATCTTCAAGTTGGTGAAGGTTTATGCCAAAATTTGGGAGGCGGCCAACCCAGGGGAGATGCTGAAGCATCCAACCATTTAGTCCAGTGATGGTGTTCCTCCCCAACCTCAAGGTCGAGGTAGGGAGGTGGTAAGGACATCCTGTAGTGGTGGGGTCGGAGTGGCGGTGAGGCCCGCACCGGTTGAGGGGGAGGTAGTAGCAGCGGATCCAGTGGTGATCCTAGAAAAGCAGAGTTATCCAGTGGGGAGGCCACCAAGATGATTTCACAGAATATCCACCCAGGGTCCAGGGAAGTGGTTGTGCCATATAGACAAGCCGGAGAATGTTGTTTTCCTAGAGGCCTTGGACATCTGGGATGTTAACAGAAAATTCCTCATCCCACCCAAGATGTGGAAACACCTGAACTATCTCAGGATGGATTTTATAGGGATAGGCCCCATCAAGGCTGACATGGCAGTATCCCTGGTAGTGGAAGAGAAATATCTGGCCGAGTTGGTGGACTTCATGTACTCCCGGGGTTTCCCGTGTCCAATGACATACCGAGTGAAGGTGTTATTGGATTGAAAGACCCCTCCATAGTTGTCAGTTGCTGATTTGAGGTAACAGTTCCCACTTCTAGAAGAATCAGATGAATCCTCTTGGTGGGAGGAGTCCATTAGTGTAATCCCCCTGGAGGAGGGCGAAGTCGATGATCAAGGCTCAGATCTTGAAAAATTTGCAGAGGCCCTCGAGGTAACATCCTGAGTCCCTTCCTCGGGATCTTCTTCCAAGAAACCTTGGACCCCTCACCAATGTTTAAACTATGTAGGAGATCCTCATTCACATAATTCATTCTTGTCCCTCATTGGATGTTGATGTAGGGCCTTCGAGATCCATGCCCACGGCTACGTTGATTACCATGTCCAGCGGGTCCAGGATACCAGTGGTGGATCCTCCGGTGTTTTCAGACCTTCCAACAATATACTGGGGTCACGCCTCAGGGTCCTGATGGAAACAAACCAGTAATGAGACTGATAATTCAATCTCTATACGTTTCCTTTACAAACCTCATGACTACCACCCATCAACCAGGTTAACTAACATCTCTTCACTTCTTGGTATGAACAGTTCTTCAAATGGTGTGGGCTTCCATGGAAAGTTTGATCAGTACTCTTGGAGGTCCCTTTCCAAGGGGAATGATAGTGGTCGTGGAGTCGGATATCTAGACTGACCAAGCTGTAGTGCTCCCGATCACTGGTGGGACCATTGACAGGGTTGCACCTGAGATTATTGAAGTGTGATCTAATGATGAAGATCGATCGGACAGCCCAGGTCCGGCCATACCTGATCAGACACTAGATGCGAACCCTAATGATGATTTCTTGGGGGTGTTCCCCACGTATGAACATGGGAACCCCGTAGACTGGGATGAAACAACATCTGATGAATAGGATAGGAAGTTAGTCTGTCTCCAGTCATGGAAGCTAATCAAGCGCTTCATCGATGACACCCCTCAAAAATAATGGATAGACCAGAAGGATGGAATTAATTCATAACTATGTGAAATATGTGTTGGGGGTGAACACCCAACATCCCCGCATGCTTGTCCGAGATCTGATGGCGGAGAAGATTCGAGAGTATGAGAGCAGATTTGGTGTCGGTTGGCAACAGAGAAAAGTGGTGAACATCAAGAGGCACCAGGAGGCTGAAAATGATATTAAGTGGCTTCATATCTAGTAAGATGAACATTATACTCTCATCAACACACATTCGGAGATTATATAATGGTTCAAGGCCCAGCTGGCGGAAGCTGAAGAGCGCATGAGGAAATCCTCTGAGGAGATGACTGTTATCTAAACCAAAGAGTAGCGGGCCCAGATCACAGCTGATGAACTGCACCCCATTGTTGCTAAAGAGGTGTGGGAACTGAACAGGAAACATCGAACCCTAGATGCCACAATACAAAGGGTGGCAGAGCTGCAATGCTCTTTTGACAAGGTTAACCCATCCATGGGAAGGTTCGATCCTCGGGTACTGTGATGCATGCAACTTTTGAACACACATGCATGCTTTAACTATTTTTTCTAGATACATGCATTATTTCAATTATTTATTTTATGGTTTATTGAATTTTTGTTATATTTATGGAACATTCGGAGATCATTCCCTAAGCTCATGGGGTTCAGGCCCGATGCGAGAAACAAGGGATGACCACCTTATCATTCCACCCGAATATAAGAGTTCAAAAAAATCATGGAGCATCTGGGATTTGAATAACCAATACTGATTTCTGAGAATGAAGGGAGAGATATGACTAGAGGATGAATCTCTCAGAACAGTCAAATCATTGCTTTCCCAATGTGCTCTAGTGCACGAGAGGTGTAATTCCAGGGGCATTGGAATTAATCGGAACACAGGGGAGTAGAAGGTGTGAATCATGATACCCAAAATTCAAAACACAATAGGGATGGCATGACTGGGAAGAATAATTTTTGACCATGTTTGAAACACAGTATCCTTTTCATGTTAGCCTAAAATGGAGATAATAAACGAGGGCCAACAGTTCACCATGTTTGAAACATAGGACCAGACTCAAAATGATACCCATTAGTCTTCCCGAATGTTTTCCTAGGACAGTAGGCAATCCATAGGCCTAGCATCCATACTGTTAGGGGGTTCTTTTGGACGTGAATGAGGATGAGGGTCTGAATAAAGGGCACACAATGTGTTGAGTGTGGAGTGATGGGTTGTTCTAATGAAGTCCAACACTCTTGAAATCATGCCACCACGGTGGAAACACATTAGTTGGACGTATCTGTCTAATAAGGGACCAAACATACTTCTGAACATGACCTCTCTAGTAAGGACCTAGAATGCCTTGAAGTTTTACATCGTACATATGCAAATGATGAATGTTATAGTTTAACATCATATGACCAAGACATTACACACAGTTTTACGATCATACTTCCTGGACTAAGGTTAACAGCTTAAATTCATGTTACATGGACTATATGATCCTAGTTTATAGTCATAGAGAGTGGACCGTGATCAGGGAAGAGGGTCTAGAAGGGTTAATGACCCTGAGGCTGGGCCCGAGGTGGAATTACTAGGTGTCGCTATGTATCACATACGGATGATAATCAAGCCCAACGTAGTTCTTAAAGTAGAACGTTCTTAGAGACCAACAGTATTAGTGGGAATCTTCTCTAGTGAGGAATATAGTGCATCTCATGATCAACGTGGGGCATCCTAAACTTGTTCAGTGTAGAACCAAAGTTTAGTGTCATGGCTTGAGGACATATGGACTCATGCAGTTTAATATCATACGATAGGATGGAGAGTTAAAGGGAATATCTTAGGAAGGGAGTATGTGGTGCGGTAGATATAAACCCAATGTGAATGAGGACATAAGAATCCAGCACCACACCGTAGAGGAAGTTATTTGGGTCCTGGGACCATAATTGAAAGTTAGGCTAGGCCCGAGGCAGAGTAGTCAGGCATTCCCATGTATCCCATGAGAATGGTAATCAAGATCCACATAGTTCTGAGAGCACAGTTCAACATCATGAGGGGTGATGAAAGGCATGTGTGGAATGGTTTCTCCAGTACAAATCCTACCAAAACTATTAAGCCCACGTGAGTCGTGCATGATGTGGGAAACAAGGAGTATTGATGGGAATTTCCTAGTACTGGGAGGCACACATCAAAGCCAATGTGATGCTTGGTTAATGGCGTCCCAATAATACCAACCTTCTTACTTACCACATCTAGATGTGTGAAGGGGTAAAGCTGAGTTTGTTGGAAATCCATGTAAACATAAGGGAGTGGGAAAATGTGAATCATGATGCTCGAGATATGGACCATAGTGATGTTGGCATGACGATAGTGGATAACTATTGACCATGTTCAGAACATAGTATTTTTTTCGCGTTATCATGAAATGGGGCAGACAATTGAGGGTCGACCGCTGACTATGTTCAAAACACGAGACATGTTACAAATTTCATCTGAGGTCCTCGGGGATATTGGCCCAATATGGTAGGTAAGATAATGTGGCATGATACCAGGTAATAATGAGGTTACCTTCTGAAAAGAAAGAGGATAAGGATTTAAAATATGGGCCAATGAAGCTTGGAGATGGAACGAGAGAATGTCCCTTTGAAAATTCCACACTTCGGGATATTTTCCACAATGTATCTGAATACGACAATAGGGCATATCAGATAGAGGGATTCGAGTCCCTTTCCAAGGAAAAGGTCCCTAGGGTCGCATGCTTCCAGCATAAGGTCCTATGGTAGACTATTAAGGGGGACATAATTTAATGTACTGCACGCAGGGCGGCAAAGTATCCAAACACAACGTGTAGTTAACATAGGGAGATCGTAGTTTAGGGTCATAGAACTCTGACCAGATTGGGAAAAGACAAGGGAGGCACATGGTGTGACTATTGAAAAACTCGACTGAATGAGAACCCAAGAAGTACTTTCCCCAACACAACATCCCAAAAGAGTTTGGGCCATGGTCCAAATAGAGGGGGCATGATTTTAAATTCTTGTGGGTGGACCCAAAGACAAGATGTCTGGGCGTTCCTACATAACCCATGAGGATGAGAATCAGTCCATACGTAGTTCTGGAAAGTCTGGTTCATTTTAACATCTTGCGGGAAAGATGTTGAGTGGTCTTGGGTTATGGTCATATATCTCATACCATGATGGTAGGGATTGTAGGAGACACATGGTGAGGTAATTATAAAACCCAGTGTGAATGGGGACCTAGAGGCCATATCACCATGTGTACCTTGGGGACATTTTAGGTCGAGGGACCGAAAACCAATGATAGGCAGTCTTGGGGAAAAGTGCATGGGTTTTCCTACATATCTGACGAGGATGAGAATCAATCCACACATAGTTCTAAGGGTGGCATGGTAAGATACCAGTGGCATAGATGATAAGATCGTGTGGGTCTAGATCTCGTACTGAAAGAAGTAGAATTTGAAAGATATGATTTTCCTTTAGGATCAATGTTTTTTTTGTGAAGCGACAAAACTAGTATATAAAGTCCAAGAATCTCCACAGGAATCAACCCATATGCAGGTGTTGAAAAATGGTATGGTGTGTGACCGATACCAAACATGATGTCTTCTATGATTAGATCACCATTATGTAGTGCTGTTTTTTTTCATCGTGTGGCCAGGACTATAATGTCATAGTTTAGTTTCATGTGATGGGATCGACCATGCACTTTTAACGTCTTGCAGTATAGATGAAATAGTTTAAATTCATGTGGGACTAGGCAGTATAGTTTAAATTCATATGGATCAATCATATACCAAAGAGATGAGGTTCAAAAGGGAATGTCCATGGCATAATAAAGCATACCTGATGTGAATGGGGATGAGGTCCACATCGTACCGCATGCGATTCTCAAAAAGAAAAATCTGGCTAAGAGGCTAGAAAAGGTTAGAGAAAACGGGGTAGGAGAGACTATCTCTCAGTCGATCCGAACCCTAAGATGATATGTCTAGGTGTTCCTACATATCCCAGGGGAATGGGAATCAAGACGCACGTAATTCTTGGAGGTGTATTTTAACATCATGCAGGAAAACATACAGTTTAATGTCATGCAGGAAAGAAGGTAGTAGGGACTAGCTCCTTTAAGGGGAGTACGTGGTGCGGCTATTGTAAACCAGATTTTAATGAAGGAATAATCCCACTCGTGCCACACCACACAGTCCTATAAGAATCAGGGCCTAAAAGAAATAACAGAAGAGATATATTAGTGGAACTTGATCTAGACCCAAAGACCAGATGACTGAGCATTCCTACGTATCCCCTGAGGAGGGGAATCCATCCTTACGTAGTTTTGAAGAGAGGACGTATAAAGAGATCTAAGTTTAAGGTCTTAGAGCTTGGACCATGGAAAAGAGGAACTCTTCGAAGTAATTTTCATCCTCAATACAATCCCTAACCCCACATGAGTCAAACTCGGTGCGGGAAACAAGGGAGGAAGTGGTTTTTTGTAATACCTAGAATACATGAAAAGGGGAAGTCGATGTGGTGTCCCGAATGATGCCGTACTGCAGCTTTATCCTCCTAATGTGCAAATGTGCACTGAGGGATAGTTCTAGGACATTCAAAATTCTTCTTGCACATGATGGGTGGAAAATAATGTCAATCATGTAACCAACATTTAAGGCTTGATGGGTTTGGCATGAAGATTGTGTATAACTATTGACCCTATTCAAAACACTGCATCCGTATCATGTAACATGAAATGGGACCAACAAATGAGTGTCGACCACTGACCATATTTTCAATGCGGGACTTGTATCAATTTGTTGTTCGAAATCCTCGAGGATGTTGACCCGTAATGGTAGGAGAGCCCTGTTTCTGAGAATCCATTCCATCTGGGGGTCCCTTCGGATTTGAAAGATATTGAAATCGCAAATTCATGGGAACATGAAGCCTGAAAATTGATGAAAGCATGTCCAGGTAGAATCTGACACTCCAGGTTCTGAACTTGAGTACTTCTAGGCCCATTGGTAGATTGCTGAAGAGGGTCGAGGGAAATGAATTAAGAAAAACCGACTCGAAGAGATGAGTGTAGGGAAAGAGAGTTAAGGGTGCTCTGAAAAGAGAGGTATTTGGAATGATTGTTACAAACCTGACATGAATGGGGACATAAGCTCATACCACACCATATACCCCTCTCCTGGAAGGACGCAGGCCAGGGGGCTAAGATGAGAGGGGGGTTTCTAACAGATGGGGCTGGACCTGTGGACTAGATCTTCTGGAGGTCCTACGTATTTCATGAGAATGGGAATCAAGCCACACATAGTTCTAGACGATGTCGTGCAGTTTAACATCTTGCACTAAGGACACTGGATAGTGGAAAGATATCTCAACGAGAGATGTGTATTGCATGGTGAGAAACCTGATTTGAATGAGGACATATTCCCATACCACACCATACAAGCCTAAGTGAGAACACAAGATGAGGGGATGAAAAGGCCAAGGGACCTAAGGGTGGGCCACGGACATAATGTAACAACCAGTTTGCAGTTTAGCGTCTTGCAGTGAGGAGGTTTGTTCTCTTAGTTTAAGGTCATAGGGCTTGAACTGTAGATTCTTAGTATAAATTCATATGCATGGGATAGTTGAGTAGAGAGGATGAATCACCACGCCTATGGAAAACAACAAATCGGAAATGATGATATAGGAGAATTATTGACCAGGTTCGCAACACAATATCCCCCATTGTGTGACTGGAGTCCGAGGGTGAGTAATTGAGCATCGATCGTTGACCACATTTGCAACATTGGACTTGTATCAATTTGATTCTATAAATCCTCGAGGACATTGGACCACAATGGTAGGAGAGCCCTAGGTCCGATCATCCATTCCATTTGGGGGGTCCTTTTAGATATAGAATATGATGAAAACCCAAATGATGGGGCTCGTAAAGCATGGATGGGCCTGCACCTGTGGAAAGGATGATGAATGAAGGAGGGATGTCCAAGAATATATGTGCAGAGTGGAAAAATATCCTAATGTGAATGAGGACATGAGTCCATACCACACCACACAATCCTAAATGAGAACTTGGGCCAGGGGGTGAAAAGGCCAAGGGACCTAAGGCTGGGCATCCTAGCCAACTATATCCATATGACCACTCATGTGGGTATTACCTTATCATAGCTCCTAATCCCATGGGTGAAATTCTCGTTGTTGGAAACAAGTGGGAGGATTATGCTCTCCCCATTACATAAGGGACCACCAGTTGGAATCACAGTTCTACTCAAAGAAGACTGAAGTTTGGAGAGACTGCGGGGTAGAATGAACCACTACGCTTCATATTTGGGACATATGGGGGTGGTGACAATGAAAAAATATGGTTGTTGACCAGATTCTAAACACATCATCTATATCATGTGACCTGAAATAGGAACAACAAATGAGCGTCGACTGGTGACCTTATTCACAACGCGGGACTTATATCAACTTGTCGTTCGAGTTCCTCAAGGGCATTGGCCCGTAATGTCTAGAGATCCCTTAGTCCGAGTATCCTTGCCATTAGGGGGACCTTTTAGATATAAAATATGATGTAAACCCAAAATGGAGGGGATGAGTAAAGCATGAATATGCATGTGCGGGATGAGACTCAAGGGGAGATCTCTAAGTTTGGGACTGGGCCTACGGACAAAATGTATGGGCGGTCCTATGTATCCCATGAGGATGGGAATCAAGCCATATGTAGTTCGGAAAAGGCCATGCAATTTAATGTCATCCAGTAAGGATGTGAGAGGACTAGAAGAATGAGGAGGGGAATGTGATGTGACCATTGTAATATTGCCACGAGTGGGGCCATAGAATCTTAGGTTGCATCACATGAGATCATCCAAGGGAACTACACCCAGGAGGGGTATCCAAATGAGAAGAGTGTGGGGTTGGACTCCGGACGAGGTGCCCGAGTGTTCCTACGTATCCCATGAGGTTGGGAATCAAGCATTACATAGTTCTAGGGGTTAAATTTAACGTCTTGTGTGATGATGCATAGTTTAACGTCATGCAGAACATTTCATAGTTTAAGGACATGTAGGACCAGACAGTTTAAGGTAATGTAGGACCCTAATACATTTTATGGTCATATGGGACCATAATATAGTCTGGGGTTGTGAGGGACAGTACAGTTTAAGTTCATGGTGGAACATGCGACTAGGGAAAATAATTTCTTGAGGAACTAGGAATTGGTGGGATGAGTTATACACTCACCATTAATGGAAAGCAGGGAGTATGCTCCATTGGAGTAAACCTTGTGAACAATATATGTTCCTTCCCATTTGGTCTCAAACTTGGGTGGTTTCCTGCCAGGTATCATTAGTGTTCTCAGGGCTAACACCGAGTCACCTTGATAGAAGGATCAGAGGTGAACTTTCTTGCTGAAATCTCTATCTATCTTGTTTTGATGCCTATCTAGATTGTGTTGGGAACAAAGTATGTTCTCATCGAGCAATTCAAACTCATCAAGATGGATTTTAGCTACTTTATTTAGTGCTTTTTGATCATAGACAATTGTGCACAATGAGGGCAATTGAATGTCGATGGGCAGGATGGCCTCTCTACCATACACTAGGGAATATGGGGTCACCTGGGTGGAATTACGGGTCATCGTCTGATAAGACGAGAGGACTTTGGAGAGCTTGTTCAGCCAACTCTTCTTATTCTGACCCACCATTTTCTGTAGAATGTTATAGAAGATTTTTTTGAACACCTCAATCTATCCATTTTCTAGGGCATGAAAGTGGGAGGTATTATTAGAATGAATGTGGTACTTTGCGTACACTTTCTTTAGATCAGTTGCTCAGAAGTTCATGTAATTACTGGTGAGGACGGGGTGAGGGACTCCAAATCGGTAGATTATGTTGGATCTCACGAGTCGACGATGGAATGGGCCTTGTCCTCCTTGAGCGTAAATACCTCTTTCCACTTGGAGAATAATTCTGTAGTGGTCAAAATGAACCTACAGTGGCAAGCTGCCACTGGCAGATATGGTCTTATGAAATCGAGTCCCCATACTGAAAATGGCCAAGAGTACTTGGTTGTATGGAGAGGCTCTGGTGGTCAATGCATAATGTTTTCCTGAATTTGGCATGCATGGCTCCTTTTGGAAAACTCGATGCAGTCATGGATCATGAGTGCCAAAAGTACCCCAGTCATTGGATCTGGTGGTATAGTTTTGTCCTAGTTTGGTGAGCCCCGCATGAACTGGCATGGACCTCCTGCATGAATTGGGAAATCTCAACTCCTTGAATGAAACGGAGGATAACTCCATCAAACCCGCACATGAAAAGGATCAGTTCGCTACCTGGACCATTCTAGAGGGTAAACTGTAATGTACGTCGTCGAATTATCTTGTGATCGGTCTGATCCACTTGGATATAACAGTTTTGGAGATACTCGACAAAGGAGGTTCTCCAATCAAGAGTCACTTCAATCGCTGCATCTAGGGGACCTGGGGGTCTGGACGCGGAGGTGCCAGCGGTAATATGTCTTACCTGTGGGCTGTCATTTTTGTCTATAGTGATGGGAGAAATGACTCTCTGGTGTGCCACGTGGATAATCATATCATCTTGTAGAGGCTCTTCCAGTGACGTGGCTAGACTGGCCCGGGCATCAGCTTGGCCGTTTTGAGATCAAGGGACATGGGCAACTTTTATCTGAGATGGGAACTGGGCCATTAAATAGATTGTGTGTTCCAACAATGGTACAAACTATGACTTTCTGACGACATTGTCAGCATCGATCTACTTGATGACTAGTTGGAAGTCCCCTTTCACAAGAAAATGGGGCACATCAATCTCGAGGGCCAGCTCAAGGCCAATAATGAGATCCTAATACTCTGCCTCAATGTTGGTGCAACCTTCTGACAACATAAGAAAATATGATAGAACGGCTTGTTCTGAGTGGATGAAGACAATACCCAGGCCTACTCTGTTGAGCCTCGGGTCATTAAACCTTCTTCTAGTGGGGCTCTGGGAAGCTCCCTTGAAGTGAATTTTCCAACATGGAATGGATTGGTTTATCGAGAAGATTTCTTCATCAAGAAAATCAAGGTCCAGAGACTGGTCCACAAGTTCTAGATGGGCATCAAGGAAGTCTTCCAACGGTTTCCCCATAATATCCTTCTGAGGGACAAACCTGATGTAGAACTACTGAAGTAATACCACCCACCGAGTTATACGGTCTGTCAACATTGGGAGGTTCAATATGTACTTCCAGGGATATACCTGGGACACCAGCTGTATTTCATAATGCTGGAGGTAATGCCACAATTTCTATTCTGTGAATACCAGCATAAGGTATCTCTTCTTGATAGGGGATTATCTTGTTTCTGTATATAGGAGCATGAAACTGAGGTACTAGAGGATGTTCAATGTCCCCTCATTGTTTTTCTGGGTGATAAGGGCACCGAGAGATCGCTCCAGGGTGTTCACGTAAATGAACAATGGATTTTTGTGGATGGGTGGCATTAAGACCAGAGGCTGGATCAAATACTACTTGATTTCCTCAAAAGCAGTCTGGCACTCTTCATCCCACTCGTAGATGGTTCCTTTCTTCATGATCTGTGAAAATGGCTTACACTTTCCAGCCATATTCACGATGAATTGGTATATGTATGCCAAGTTTCCTTGGAATCCTCAAATCTCTTGAATGTATCTCAGGGGAAACATCTGACTGATGGACCTAGTCTACTCTGAGTCAATCTCGTTGCCCCTCTACCTGACAACGAAGCTGATAAACATTCTCGAGGTGACCTCAAATGCACATTTCAATGGATTCATCCTCAGATAGCAAGAATGGAGGAAGCCGAACACTATTTCAAGGTTTTTGAGATGGTCCTTATGTTGAAAAAATTTGACCACCAGATCGTTCACATAACATTCCACCAATGTGCCAAGGGTTGGCTTAAATATGTGATGCATAGCCCACTGATAGGTGGCACCTTCATTGTTTAAACTGAAGGGCATGACTAGGTAATAGAAAGTAACATGTGTTGTTCTTAAGGCTATATACTCCTCATCATCTGGGCCATTTGGATTTGGTTATACCCAGAGTATCCATCCTTGAAGGAGAGGGCTTGGAATCCATCTATAGCATCGATCAACAATTATGTCACAAGAAGGGGGGAATCATCATTCGGATAGTGACAGTTGAGATCCCAGAAGTCAATGCAGACTCTGATATGTATGTTTTTCTTTCGTACTGATACAATGTTGGCTATAAATTTGGGGTACTGGACCACCATAACATAATTGGCTCTGATGAGCTTGTCAACTTCTACCTCAACCATGGCACCGTGATAAGGGTGCATCCTCCTAGGAGGCTACGTGAACCCTCGGTGATTTACCGGGAGACTGAGACGATGGATGTCTACCTAAGGATATAGTCCTGTAATTTCATCATAAATCCCGGAGAATATATCACAGTATCATTTCATGAAGTCCTCATACAACTATTTCTCCTCGAGGGGCATAGCAGCACTGATCAATGTGGGTTTCGGGTCTGCCTCGCTATTGAGGTTCACATGTACCAATTTAGAAACTGTGGCAGAGAGGCTCTCTTAAAAGGCGGTGGGAGCATATTCTAAATCCTCTTCTTCACCTATAGAGGAGGGATCCTCGATGGGAGGAGTTTCCTCTGAGTCTTCAGCTTCCAATGGGAGGATTGTACCAGCCTGAGTGGTAGCAGACACTGTATCGGGGGACTCCTGTGCTGCCACAACCATAGCGACAAAGGATATTGATTCGATGTCATCTAGTCTTCAGCCACAGGGGCCACACTTGATGATATCGAAGAAATAATGGCACGTCGGCTTGATAGGGTTTATCCCATCCTGGAGGAACAAGCAAGTATGACGTATTGATGTCACCGTGGGGAAGACATTACTATACCTTATGGGAGTAAAAGGCTTTGGGATCACATGAGCCCGATTTGTATAGGAGTACGAGGTGAACTTCCGTTGTCTCTTAGACATGGGAATGTGTTCCCCATTGTTCCAGAAAAAATGAAGCATTGTCCCATGTCTAGGGTTATATCCACCAATCGGTGGATTGGAAAGACGTACGCACCATCAAGATCTATCCACGGGTCAGTAGAAGCCATATCATTCTTGACCTCGTTAGTTTGAATCTACTTGTCATTGATCTTGTAATAGTCGGAATCCAGATAGCGGGATTCACAAGAGGAAAAGGGGTATGTGTCCTCTTAAAAAAATCTTACTCGACCATTAAGACAGTACTTGAGAAACTGGGGATATGATGAGGTAACTGCGGTATGCAGGTGGAGCAATGACCTACCCATCAATGCATTCTAAGTAGTGTCCTGGGAGACAATCATAAACTCGTTGTTGGCTACTAGGCCACCTAAATGGTTCTCTAAGAGGATCTTGCCGACCAGTGTCTATTTTTTCCTATAATACCCCTATATTCTCAGGTCAAAGGTCCTTAGATAATCCTCGTACAACCCCATTTTTTCACAGTGTCCGAGTCGGGATTAGGTTGATCCTAGAGACCGTGTCAACAAGACAGTGGCGAGCCTCCATGCCATTGAACTGGCTGGTGATGTATAGTGGGAGAATGTTCCCATATATGTGAGAGCCTTCAACCTCTCCATAGAATTATCTGATGGCCATGAATTCAGCATTCATGACAACCTCATAATGAAAGGTTTTTAGGGATTCTACTTCTGTCTCAAACTAGAGGGGGATTCTTAAAGCATCAGCGTGGGACTCACGCATATATGAGGAAACGAAAATGGAATCAAGGATATTTAGATTTGATGGAATGATGGAAATATGTTTGAGAACATCATAATTCCATTCCAGGCGTGAGCTTCTGATTACAGGAGGTCTTTCTATTCCAGAAGGTATGGTTGGTGCTGTCGGATGGACAGACGGCTGACTGGTGCTAGGAATGTCCAACTGCTCACTAGTTGATGTTTGATGAGTGACTATCAGATGAGGGCCAAATGACTGAGGCTGGTATGGAGAAAATCATGGCTGATCATGGTGCAGTTGACGTAACTCTACTTGATCCAAAAACACGAATAGTGACGAAGGCGGATCTGATGTCACTAGATGAGAAGGTTGGGCATACTGGGATCTGCACTAAGCATGTTTCCTGGTTTCGGTAGGATGCATAGCCTGGACAGAAGTGCTGACCAAGGCACTCCAATGTCCCATATATTAACAGCTTTGTCAATGCTGATGACGGATGGGGACATTGGGAGGGTCTGTCTAGAACTCCTCGCCATCAGAAATATGGTGGGGGTTTACCAGCTCTACGGTGTTAACTGAGGCCTACCCTTGATTGCCACTTCAAGAATCATTAACTATTGGACAGATTCATGGAGGGATCTCAAACTCTAGGGGCATAAAATCCCTTAGATTATCGGATGATGAAAACATTGGTGGGGGACTTTGTTTTCCCTTGTGCCGCTGGTGTTTTCTCTTTTAGGAAAAGGATGGACGAGATGACAATGCAGAAGTTGTAGATATTTATTCTGAAGGCTCTGGATGATTTAGTCATGAAAAAATGACACCATGGTAATGGGACACTCTTTTACGATCCATCCAATCATTATACGTCTGGGACCCGCAGCTAGAAACCATATTCCACTGGCCTTCGCTGTAACTATTGTTGTCTGACCTCACGAAATCAAATTCCACCTATTCTAGAGATGGTCCTAATCAGACTACATTGTTATCCACGTGTTCTTGATGCCATTATTTAAACACATAGCATTGTTTGAGGGTGTTCCCCATGATCTGGTGATAGGGGCAGTAATTATGACGATCAGTGAGGTTCACCTCTTCTGGCCTCCTGCACTCAAGAAAACGTACTATCCCTGGCTCCAAGGAAATGCAGATGTAACCGGGGACTTGAGTGTTGTTGAACAAATAGGTATGGTTACTCTTTTATATGAAGGGGGACCTTAGAGCCTGACCTTTGTGAGGGGCCATAAGAGCCTATCAAGGAGATGGATCTTGGTTATCTCACCTGGACAGTGGTGGTGCATTGCGCGGGGGAACCTGCCTATTCTGAGGTTGGAAATGTTGGTCTGAAGGCTGTGCCTGATGTGGAGGGCCTCTATGAGGCTTTGGAGGCAGCTCCACTTGTACAAACTCTAGTTTTATGGGGGTCCTCTATTTTAGCCATTGTGGTTGGCTCGTCCTTGGTGGCCCTTCTCACAGGGATTGCAAGAGGCAATAGGTGTGCCTGTATAGCTTGTTGTAGGGATTTCTCTAGTCATTGGGCCTTATCAGAGAAGTCTCAAAATCCCATGAGGTAGTTCTAGGTGATCAAAGAGGGGACCAGTTCCATTTTGACATTCCCTATGCACATCATCAACAGTTTCTCCTGAGTCAGTGGCATGTCGAGGTAGTACTTGAGCCCTTTCCACTAAGCGACAAAGTCTGCAACATGCTCATTAGGCCTCTTCTTGCACTTGAAGAAGTCTGCGATACTCATCTTCTGTGTTATGGAATTTAACTGGTAGTGAAATTGTCTATGGAGTTCCTCCCAGCTGGCTACTGATACGATGAGGAGCTGGTTTTACTAGACAATCACAGACCCTTCCAATGTATGTACAAAACATCGGTGTTTGGCGGCCTCCTGCTATGCTAGATTTCCCAACATGGGTCCACATCTTGAGATAAAGTAGGCCAGGTGATGCGGCAGATCCCCTCTCCCATTTACGGGGCAGAAAAGTGGGATTTCCAAAACCTGGGGTGGCTGGCATTCCATCCACCTATACTCGATATGGCTTACCATCAGGCGGGATTTCCACCTGTTGAGTCTCTAAAGCATCAAGGTGGGCGATGAGTGCCACCGTTGGATCTTCTGGGTGGGGATTACTGTATTGATGGGGTTCCCTAACCACCAGTTCATTGGAAGGTTCTTCAACACAATAAGGAGGCCCAGCGGCTCATGGAGAGGTGGGTGGAATGACCTGTGGGGTAGTTTATGGAACCTGAGTCAGGTCCCAAGGATTTGCACATCGTTCAGAAGGATTCGGCGACACATACTATGCCCTCTTTCCGTAAGTTCCGGCCTCAACCCTGTCTATGTGGGAAGGATGTTCAGGGTCACGTGGAGGCCATTTTCTAAGGGTAAGTTGTTCTTCGACCTGTTTCCCCGTCCGAGTATCACTGTAATTTAGTCGTCGCTCTGTAGCACATTTAGCAAGGAGGTCGTCGATAATATTTATGTGCTCTATGAGATGTTGGTGCAATGGGTATTTTTTGGGATCTTCCTCTACCTTCTGAACTAATCCATATGGGTCATAGGGTTTGACAGCTCTAAGGTTCTCATTAACCTTATTTAGATTCTGGCTGAGGGTTAATGACTCGGTTGGAACAAGAAGACCCATTATATTTATCTGCTGACGAGTGATCCTTCCCAATAGATCCAATAAGTGTGATACTACTTAGGGGGTAGGTCCCCTCCACGAAGCTCTAGATCATTTTATTCTTCTAAGGGGTTGACCATGTTAACTATGACCTTTCCTGAAGACATATCCTCTATGTCACCCTAAAAATATGGTTGTCATTGGATGGAACATAAATGGATGGTTGCGTACTACCCCAACCATGGATTTTCACATGGCGAGAAGCCTCCTTGATTATCTTGCAGAGAAATTTAATGTTCTATATGCATTGTTTTTGGAGGGTCCTATGGCGTCCGGGTGACTAATGGTGTTGGGCCATGGGGCGTGCAGCCAAATAAACCAAAGATCATTGTTAGCAGATGTCTTCTAAGTGTTTCTAACACTTAGGGTAGGCCACTCGTCGATGTTGAAGATGTAAATGAGTTGACCAGAGGGTCTGGTTAAAGTATCCAACCTCCTCCTGGGTGAGTGCTTCTGGAACCCTGAAATTTGGCGCTGCAATTGGAAGGAAATTCTCTGGAAAATGGTCTGCTATGAAAATATCCCAAATGCTCCTTGGTTCAGATTCATGGTCTAGCCCTTCATTTCCCCACTCATCTACTGGAGGTGGTTGGGGAACTCATAGCGGTAATGATGCAGACAGCCAAGACGGCATGCTGGCAGGCAGAGAATACAGCGAGCGATCTGACAAGCCGCCGCATCTTTGGCTATCCTCCAAAGAGCGTAGTGACTTAGCCACCACATCGCAATAAAATTGGTTGGCTTCCATAGTTTCTAGCGCTGGGACTATAGATACCGGCGATGGAATACACTGCTTATCATATTCCATTGGTCCCTAGAATAGCTCTCAGTGATCTCTACTTGAGGTAGAGAGTGCTTCTTGTAATGATAGAGGTGACTTCACGGCCGTAACCTGTGGCGTTGCCAAATTTTCATCCTCCTGGATATACCTGGGGATGGAGGTGGGAATCTGATTGACCTCACATTTTATAAGTATGTGGCTAATGTGCCATGTTCCTACCCCGGATATTGACATAGAGGATCTAGGAGAGGGTTATATCACTGAGTCGTATTCTGCCTCATGATATGAGAAACAGACTGGTTTGATATCAATCTGAATCTTCTCGGCATTCTTTTTATGTTGGTGACGACTTTCCCTCCTACCCTGGGATGGTTTTTTGGGGCAGGGTGGATTTCCAGCATGAGGAGGTCCTTCGGCCATACTGGGGCTGGGGCGGAGAGGACTTCTTCCTGGGTGAGATGGGGTGAGAGGAGCACCTGGATAGATATAAAGGGAACACAGGGAGGACCTCCATGTCCACTAGCAGATGTGTGGAGGGGACCTCCACTTGGAGTATTGGAGTGGGTCGGACCTCTTCCAGAGTCGATAAGAGCATGGTCGGGACCTCCATGCTTGTTTTCCCTGGCAGCGTCATTGCGTGGAGGGTCCCCGTACTAGTCAATCCGAACATATGTAGGACCTCCATGCTGGGTTGCAGTGAAGCAGTGCTGAACTTCACCCCTCTGATTTCCGAGGCAAGGAAGACCTTCTCTGGAAGCTATAAGGACATGGGGAGGTCCCCGTGCTTGATATTGAATAGATGGGAAACATTCCCACACCGACGGTCTGTGGCAGCAGGAATGACCCCATACCTGACGTAATGAGTGTGGGATAGGCATCCATACTAAGTTTCACTACTGTGGGGAGGACCCTTGTTCGAAATGAAGGTATCATTGGGAGGACCTCCATGCCGAGCATGAAAGTGGAGAGGACCTGTGTTCTACATTGTGGCAGTATGGGGACGACCCCCAAACTAGGTGTTGTTGTCGTGGGTTGGTCTGCAGCGGGTTCTCCCTACGCCAGTGGCTAAGAGAGTCGACCCATCCTTCCCTTGGGGAGGTTGGGGCCCCGATTACAACTCATTACATATTTTCCCCTACTTAGTGTACATAGGGGCTGATGATACACATTGATGGTGTCCGGGGAAATAGTAGTTGCTGATGTCGATGCCCCTTGGTGGGCATCCTCCTCATCCTGTGCCCGATGCTAGAATCGGATCAGTCGGACAGGCGCTGGTGGTGTAGGTACATATCTTACCATCTCTTCAGCCTGAGGGACCGAGTGGCGGTGCTGGCGCAGCCTAGCAGGGTCCCTCCATGGGGGGCCCTGGAATGTGATTCTGGCTGAGTAGGTCCAAACATCCCCTACACCGTTGGTTTAAGGGAGGGAGTCATTTAAGCTTTCTGGGGAGAGGCTCCCAAAACAATTATATGTTGGGGTGGGGAGTAGTGGTTCCCTTCCTGGCCCATGGGGAGATGGTGGTGAAGAGGTGCAGATGCCTCTAAATCATGGTGGGCCATATCACGAGTCGGGATAATCCCCTACTCCTTGTATTGTCATACAACGTCACTTATTACCCTTCTTCAAATAATTTCAGAAGGGGATATAGGGTGTGGGTGCCCAACAGCCACAGGTGTGGAAGCTATCATGGAAGTGGTGGAGCTACGCGGGATTCCCGCATTGGTGCTACCTCTGCCCCTACATCGGTGGGCGATGATCAGATTCCTGATGTAGTAGCTTGGTTCCTGGAAGCAGGGATATTGAACCATTAGTGATGAAACAAAGAAATCGTCTTCCAATGCCCCATCACCATTCTTCCACTCATGGATGGTAAGAAAGATCCACGCTGACAACGTCACAGACTTGGATGTCCAATGTTTAACTTCCCCAACTTCTGATGAGTATCACACCAGGACCACTACTTGCTTAGCTAGCACCAAAAAAATGGACCAGTTGACACTCTAATCCCCTGATGTATCAAACACTACTAATCTCCACATTGATGAGAATACCTTCACGTCGAGTTCACCATTTCCATTTCTAACGCTTTCTTCGGGGAGCACACATCTGTTTGTTGAGGATGACGTGGTTGGACTGATTTTTGACCTGCATTCCCTCTTTTCAATGGCAGGCGACATCTGCCACTTATATAGGGACGTTTTCTCATTGATCAAAATGGGGTGATGTGATGTTGGTTCTTCCTTCCATGAATTCCTCCTCAAAAATTGTCACCTAGTCTGGGTGTCCCTTATAGACTTAAGACGGTGTTCCTAAAACTCTTCCAAGTGTCAAATCTTCATGGACGCTTGTTAAATAAACTACTTCTGTCAGGACATTCCAAAAGGTCCGGTCAGGGAAGCTACCTTCAGTCCGGGGATTAGTCATGTTGGACATCACTAGAGTGTCTGGACGCTGGAACACTAGGGTTTCTGGGTTTCTTCCCCTTATTATAGGGCTTCCCAAGGGCGTGGAAGCCTGAGGCATCCTGTGTCGAGTATAGGGAATTATATTCCCTGGTCATTTCTCTGAGGTTTTCCTCATCTTAACATGTTTAACACAGGGTATTCCGCGAGTGTAATGTCTAGCAGAGATGGATTGGACTAATCAGAACAATGACTAGAGTGTATATGATGGGTCCAACCACTTGAAGGAACACTGATATTGGCTCTACTACGTGGTTAGTTTCCCGATTGTTTCCATGAGAAGTGAAGAGGTGAATCGGCATGATCTCACCAGGATGTGGCACCTCAGGTAATAATTAGGGTGGATAATATATGGTTAAGTGAAGTGGATGGAGAATGAGATAGATTCTACTTGAGGGAGACAATTATGTTAAGGTTGAGCCTCGAAGATACCTACTATGTATCCCCGTGGCAGGGAATCAAGGTTCATGTAGTTCAGGATAGGGTATAGGATCGGGGTGTGGACAGAGGACAACAACCTGATAATATACTGGGGTCTTATGCATGGATAGTAGGCCGAGTTGGTCTGATGCCATTGGGGTGGACTAGATTTATGGGTCCCAATAAAAGGGACGACAACGTCTTACCACTGATTTGGGAATATGACAGCTTACCGTTGATTGTGGTTGACAATGTCTTACCACCGACTAGAGTAGATAACAGCTTACCACTGAATGGGGATCACAACGGCTTACCACTGCGTGAGGTTCACAACGGCTTACCATTATATGGGGTCACAATGACTTAACTCTGGATGGGGTCACAACGGCTTGCCGCTGGATGGGGTCACAACGGATTACCACTGCGTGAGGTTCACAACGGCTTGCCACTAGATGGAGTCACAATATCTTACCACTAGATGTCATCACAATGCATTACCAATGGATGGGGTTGAACCTCATGGAGGTTTCTTACATACTCTTTCTAGGAGATAGGGATCAAAGCCTACGTAGTTTGAGTAGGTATAGTTTAACGTCATGTGGGATGAAAACAGAGGTAGGCAGTTTAATGTCATACAATATGGAGGTGAACCAATGTGAAAAGGGGGTCGGAACAACTATATGTTGGGCTTGAACCTCAGGGAGGCATCCTACATACATTTCCTTGGCAAAGATCAAAGTCCATAATGTTTGGGATAGTGTGGTGAACCGACGTAAAGTGGTCGGGACCAATGGATGGCGGGCTTGAACCTTGGGGAGGCTTCCTACGTACCTTTCATTGGCAAGAATAAAAGTCCACATAGTTCGAGATTGTGTGGTGAACTAACATGAAGTGGTTGGGACCAATGGATAGTAGACTTCAACCTTGGAGAGAATTTTTACGTACCTTGCCTTGGCAATGATCATAGTCCATGTAGTTTGGGATGCTGTGATGAAACGACTTGAAGTGGTTTGGACCAATGGATAGTGGGATTGAACCTCAGGGAGGCTTCCTATGTACCTTGCATTTTTCAAGGATCAAATTCCATGTAGTTTAGGATGGTGTGGTGAACCAACTTGAAGTGGTTGGGACCAATGGATGGTGGGCTTGGACCTCAGAGAGGATTCCTACATACCTTGCCTTGGCAAGGATCAAAGTCCGCATAGTTCGGGACTTATAATCTAAGGCAGCCCAAAGAGGATGTCATGGTCGATGATCACTCTAATCGCACATGAGTATTGCTCGATGTGAGAAACAAGAGGCAACAAAGACCTGTTGATCAAGTCGTGAAAGGTGCATCTGTGGGACGTGGAATGGGGCATACACGTGGTTAGCGAACAAAAATGGAAACATGGGTTCATGCATGGTTAGTAGCCTAGGGAGATGGATACTGGGACTTACTCTAGGATGGAGGCCCGGGTGGTGACAAAGCCTAGCGAAAGAGGGATTTGGAAGTGAAGAAAGGAGGGATATGGTGCCCATTTCCCCCTCTGGTCCTTGGTAGCAAGGAAGAGGGGAGGATTAGGGATGAAACCTCTTGTAGGAAAGGCTAGTGGCTTACACCAAGGTGGTTTCCCTTTCCCCATTAACAAACACCACTCCAAAAAGAGGACCTCATTTTATGTGAAAGAATGATTAACTCTCATTGAGACTAGTGGCGTGATGAATTTCCAAGGTGGGGAACCCCATGTACGATGCATGGGGAGAGGTCACAGTTTAACATCATGTGTTGAGGACGATGGTGCTTGGCAGTTCAATTTCCTACAGCTCGGATGAGGGCGGGTTCAAACCACACCCCATGGACATACATGACTGATACCCACCCACCCTTGGGGAAGGGATGACATCAGCAATGTCGTGGAAGGGGGTGTTATGGAGTGATCCATTGAGTGGTCCACGTTAGCATGGCTATGAAAAGTATCAATACCCCTTAGCGTGCCTATGAGAAGAAGCATGAGGCGAAGCAATGCAATGTGAAGCACCCCAAGGGACGTTGAAATTGTTCCATTAAAACCTGAAGGGTCGCACGGGAAAAAGAGGTGCAGAGCAAATAGGATCATAGGTAGAAGCCTCATGAAGTTCTAGTTCTCCATGAAGTGGAGGGGCATCGTGAAGGGGTATGCTTGGTGAAGTGGAGTGGCCTAGCCTAGGAATATGGAATAGGTGAAAATGCAAGGTTCTTCGCGAAGTGTAATGGAATTCGTAGAGCAGTGCTTTTCAAAACAAGGGTGCCTTGCGAAGTATAGAATTACGATGCAATGTGCTTCATGAAGTACAGTGACCTTGCTTTATCATGTGGGTCACATGTGCATGGGGGTAATTCATGAAGCATTAGTGCTCTATGAATACATAAGCCCCCTTGGGGATCCCCTTCCTTGGAAGAGGCCCATGGGCTTCGCGAAGGGCATCTGTCCTTGAAGAGGGGATGAATTCAAACCAAGGGAGAGGCACTTCATGATGATAAAGTAAATTGAAGATCTCATGGTTCACAGAAAAGATATTTCTTCATGATTTGGGTGCTATAAAGGTGAAATCTCATAGGATCCATCCTTTGGCCTTGAGGGGGGCCCTGTATTTGTAGGTAAGAGGTGCCATGAAGTAGAGCTCGCTCGGCGTGAAGACAAAGCTTGCTCCGCGGCGGGTTCACGAACATCAAATGGGTTCGCATAGCCTCCCTCCTCCTTTCTCCACGGCACGTTCTCAAACATCAAATGGGTTCGCGGTGCATCCCACCTCCTTTCTGCATTGTGGGTTCGTGAATATCAAATGGGTTCCAGGAGCCTCCCTCCTCCTTGCTTCATGGCGTGTTCGTGAACATAAAATGGGTTCGTGGAGCATCCTTCCTCCTTACTTTGTGGCGGGATCGCGAATGTCAAATGGTTTCCTGGATCCTCCCACATCCTTGCTCCTTGGAATCTTTGTGAAGGGGAGCTGGGAGCCGGTCGTGGGGCTATGGGGGCTCTGTGAATAGTCTTCACAAGGCATCCCATAATGATTTCTGTTCAATCTTTTTCTTCCTTAATTTTGGCACCAAACGCTACTGATTACTGGTCACACATGAAAATTTCCTAACGTGGTTCCACCAACTTCCTCTTCTAACGAGATGATGTTTTCTGGATACCAACTACTAAAGGAAAAACACTTAGACCAATATTTATGGCTATGTATTCATATTCTATAAAATCTTTATCAACCACCACATTATAGGATTATAAGAAAAGAATAACAATAATGGACCTTATATCATCCTTCTAGACTACCTCACATCATCTATCCTTGAGGTGGAAATTCCCAGGGAGTTTAGAAGATTCAGGACCCAACATGGTAATATGAAAAGTATACTAGAACATTGAATATTACCCTTGAAAAAACATCAAAAACTCATGATCCTTATCCACACTCAAATTATCTGGTAGAACTTATAATTAAAATGCAGTTTAAATGTAGTCCATTTCAACTCCTCATGCCACTTTATTTAACCATTGGTTCTCACCACTTCCTCTATGTTCCGTCCATCACATAGGTGGAGAGACCAACCTTTTATGAATCAAGGTATTAAAAAACTAAATTATTCAGTTATTATTTTTTATATGTACCTTAGGCTCTTAGGTTCCCTTGTCACTTGGGAAGATCATTCAATTTTTCTTAGTAAACTCCTGATTTTGGTCCACCATCTATATCTACTCTTGAAAACTCACATGGACCAAGGAAATGATCATATATATATCAAAAAATCCATCCAAGTTATCAACATGATGGTTTTATGATTGAGAATGCTCTGATTCATCGTATCTAATCCTATTCGATGACCTTCTAGGAGGAATTGTCTATAAAAAAAAGTGAAAATAAAAATAAAAAATAGTTGAATAGAAAATAAATTTATTTAAACCTAAATAAACCCTTATAATAGTTTTAAAAATACTAAATAAAAAAACAACAGTTTCAAAAAAAGGAGTGGTGAAATTTTTACAATTATAAAACCATTTAAACTGTGCATATATTTTCCAATTGGTTTAGAAATGTTTATAAAAACATTGCATGTGTCCCAATAATTTAATAGGAAAGGGAACATTGTTTTTTTATGATTATTAATAATCAATGACCTCCTATTGGATTCCCCATTTCACCTTGGAACTGAAAATTAATCATGGCACCACCCCATAATTCATGATAAAAAGGTAATTGCACAAAAATATCAATAAAACAACCCCTAATTGGGCTCATAACATAAAAAAATATTTTAAAACCCATGGAAACTTGCGGCATGACCTGAAGAAGAGTGATTTTAAAACTTCTACATCACTACCTCTTGAGCACTGAAGATCCAAGATCCAATATGCCCTTGATAAACTTTTTTTTACGAAAACACCCTTGGTTATCATGAACCATCACCCAAGTTATCAAACCACAAGTTCAAAACCACGTTTTCAATCTCAATGGTCAAGTAAAAGGGACCATGGAATAATAAGTACTATCATGGTAATTGATTCACCCATGGTAAACATGAATGATCTATCCATGAGTTTGGACATCCATAACAACATAATTAATGTCAATAAAAAATAACAATACAACCAAAGTAACCTATCATGGACTAAAATTAATTCGATAAACAATATCACATCAACATAAAATTCATGTCATATAAGAGGCATAAATATTTTATCTCAAGTCAAAATATAATAAATTGTAATTATAACCAAGGACCTAAATAGGCAATACATAAATCCCAATGATAAAAAACTCAAAAAATATCCTCAATAATTTACCCCATGAGACCATATCTTCACCATAAAATAACAATGCAAGGTGGTAATCAATATTGGACACCTATTTACAGAACATCATTTTCCTTACCAGTGTCCTATAAAACAATGTCTGGATACACCCAAATTCATCACTAGGGTTTGAGGTATAAAGCCCAATCAGTACCACTGTGAATCTATTTAAGGATTCTGAGCAATGGAAAGCAATATAAAAATTTGGAAACACATTTTACAAAACTATTCCACTCTAAAAAATATTTCTCTCTAAATTAATCCTTTAAAATACCTTTGGTTTTCCTGAACAATTACATGTTTCTAAAATATTTCTCATAAAAACAAAATAAATCAAAAAAATTAAATTATCCTAAATATTCTCAACCTATTTAAACAAGGAATTAACAAGTTATAATCATTGACATAATTATATAACCAAATAAAGTGTAATGGGAAAAGCACAATATATCACAATGAAATAAAGCACTAAGTTAATGGGTAAAAGATTATTAGTAACCAAGAATAACTAATGTGGACCATTGTATCTAACCACAAAGGTATAATTTGATTTAGTCAAAAATATAATTTATAAAAATTGGCAGCTCACAAGGTCATCCTGGGGCCCAACTCCCAAGATCTCCCCTAGTCTTTTCGTCAAAAAATCAGAATCCCTCTTGGTCTTCCTCACCAAAGTCTCTCTCGATCTCTTGTACAAAAATTCATAATATCTCTTGGTATTCCTACCAAATAATCTATTACTCCCTTAGACAAAACACCCTCACACCATATTTAACTCATGTTCTACTCAATATCAAATATACCAACATTGCAATTTCATTACAAAAATGAAAATCCAAAACCATTTGAAAAAAACTGACTATTTTTTATAAAATAGATTCTTCAAGGAAAATTTTTTTTTAAAACCAGATTATAAGTCCATTTAAAACCATAGAACTTATTTGATCTGTTTTGTCAAATCTTTGTGCACTAAAATCATCCCACTTTATAAATACCACATCAAACATAAAATTTTGTACAAAATACAATAAAACATAACTGTCATGAACCAACCCCGATCGACCCTGGACCGGTCACCCGAGTCGGCCCACGACATGGCCTGAGGGGCGTTCTCGAACCCCACGGGCTGGAAACTACTTCTAGGCATCAAAATTTAACATGTGGGAACGATTTGTTCCAAAAGAGAAGAAACTATGTAGCGGAAAATAAATAAAACAAAAGAGAATAAATAAAGAACAACCAACAACGCTACTAAACTGACTACAACCAAAACTCCTTGTGACCTCGAGAGTAACTCTCCACACTACAACCAAGTCTCACCCACAACGAACAAGCTCAAGTCAACCTACAACAGAAACTAAAAATAGGAAAACACTATAGGTGTTAGTATTAAAACTTAGTAGGTAGGCCCGACTAATTCGATTCCCAATTCACATATTATTAAATAAAGAATTTATCAATTCAAGGTTTGAACTAAATTATAAAAAATATTGGTTTCCACATACACTTTCATTTCTAAAACATGTAACAACCCATTTCCCTTTATAATATAAAAACAAGTCTAGTGCTTGAAACAAACAGGTGCATTGCATTTTAAAACATTTTTGCGAATCAATTTAGAAATCCAAATTTTTGTTGTTAGTAAAAAGAAAAAATCTACGCACAACACACAACACACACTAAGGGAAATGTAAAAAGTGGAACACATGGGCCAACGACCGAACTAGACCTCTTAACCATCCACCACATATAAATAAACACTCAATAAAAACATGGGTCGAACCAAGGAGATCGTGAACAATCCAGAACATACTATACATCTGACTCATCCTGAAGGCATGCCCTAACTCGATGATGTCATAATGCCCTAATGATCGACATATCCCTACATGTCCTAACCAAGGGGTCCAATCCCCATAGCAGCAATAACTCAGTATTCCCTTGTTATGGGGCCACTATCCATTGCGTAATCTAAACTAGTGCATCAATTGTTCTCAGAAGATTCACTCAGTATGACAGGTTTCCATGTCAACACATGCAATAAAAAGGGGTGTGTCCACAATGTTAATCAATAAATCACGATTCACAAACATCACATATAGCTCACGCAATTAACGCACACTAAATATCACCCCCGAATGGGTTTTCCAAATAATCTATTTTATTAAATTTCCAAACGGGCCTTCACCAATTTTAAAGAAAAACCTCATTTCTCGAGAAAACCCAAAACACTTGTTCAGAATAAATAATTTATCTTTGAAACTAGAAGTACATTTAAAATTTCGTGAATTATGTTTAAAGGCCAAACGATAATTCTTTCAATACTGGGTGTCCGCTCATCAAGAAAATGTTTCAAGTGTTCGGTATAAAATAAATGGCTATTTTCACACCAAATAATCATATAAAAATTAATTATATTATATTATTTACAATTTATTAAAATTAATAAAACATAAAGCAATTAATAAATTCTAAATCTAAAGGTAAGTGCATTGGGGGACCTACCTCGACTCGTTGTCTAAACACAATGGTTCGTCACACCTCAAACGGCCGCACCAGCACATGCAAGCTGACGATCGCAGAATTGCGGAATTACCTTGCCAATGCACTGTGACAAATGAAAACCAATTGAAATCCCATAACCATTGACTTAAAAAAACCAGATGAACAAACGGTAAAAAAACCATCTTGACATATTTTCAAAACATAACTCGCACCATCGATACTATTGTTTCCCGCGAAATTCAGGGATGACCTCCTGGATGGGAGATTCAAACGTTCCGATCGGTTTCTAATGGGTTTGTTTGTAGAACCGGAAACATCCAATGATTCCATATCCATTTGGACCTACTTTCCAAAGGTGGGCACTCATTAGCTTGTGAACTGACGGGGCTTAGGAATTCGCATTGGTTTAGAGGATGGGAGGTCGGACTCATCACACCTTTTTTAGGGGAATTATTGTCTCTTCCGGGACTCTCTTTATAGATTTAAGTTATATTCGTGAATCCTTATTACATTAACAAGTATAAAATGAGCTTTTCCATTAGTTTTGACAATCAATGATTAAATATGTAAGAAATTTAGAGATTCTTTTATATGTATTCAAGGTTCTTCATCAATAGAGAATCATCTATATCTATTTAGAGATTCTTGATCAATAGTAACCTTCAAAACATTTATATAAAAGTCTCTTGGTCATTATGATGACCAGGATGGTTTTAAAGCCACTCAGTGGGGCACTTGAAGTTTATTGTCATTCAAAAGGAAAATTAATTATTTCAGAGTTGGGATCGAACCCATAAATGGGCTACCTACATATCCTTTGTTTTGGAAAAGGAATCAGAACCCATGTAGTTCGAGTAAGGGAGTATGATGTTTATGATTGATGGCTCAAAGAAGGATGTCATAATTACTTTTACACTCTAAGATCACGTGAGTCATGCTCGGTGTGATAAACAAGAGGTATTGGTAAAAAACAGACAATTGTGCCATGAAAGATGCAATCATAAAAGTAATGTGGGGCTTATGTATGTATGACTGCCCAGATGAATAAAGTTTAGGATTTAATTTAAGGAGAAAATCCAGGAATAGGGTCTATAAAGGTATATGTGCTTTATGGAGATTTGAACACTCTAACTTGGGACTTATTCCTGAAAAGGAAACCCAAATTAGGAGAGGATTGATAATTGGGTTTTACTCCTGAGAAGGAATCCATAATTAAATGTAAATTAGAACTGGTTAAAAATAATTTAAGGGACTTGGGGCTTACTCCTGAAAAAGAGGCCCAAGATTTATGACTGGGACTTATTCGTGAAAAGGAAGCCCAGGTTAATGATTAACGTTTGGGGCTTACTCCTGAGGAGGATGCCCATATTTGAGATTGGGGCTTACTCCTAAGAAGGATTCCCAAATTAAGGGATTTGGGGCTTACTCCTAAGAAGGATGCCCAACATTTAAGGGACTTGGGGCTTACTCCTAAGAAGGATGCCCAAATTAAGGGACTTGGGGCTTACTCCTAAGAAGGATGCCCATTTTTGTGACTGGGACTTATTCCTGAAAAGCAGACCCAGGTTAAAGATTTCTCTCATCTTAAAGGATGAGGATGAATGAATGAACTCTCCATATTTAGTGACAAAATGATATTTAAATCACTAGGTTTTGAGAGATATTTCACTGAATTCCTTTCAGATAAGGAAGTAAAATCAAGAAATCATGCCATAAATGGCTTTGAAGAGTGTCTTGAAGACTTAATCTTGAAAAGGAAAGGTGTAATGACTTAAGAGGTGTGAAATGGGCAAGAAAGGAACCCAAAAAGGAAGGGGAGCGCAAGTCTTGGAAGGCGCACAAGTATTGCAGGGGCGCGCAAGTATTGGTCGCGCAGGTATACCTGCGCGACATATGTTGTACTTGTACGATGGTCAACCAGCATTGAAATACTTGAGCGACTCTTTATTAAAGCCTTTAGAATCATCTTGAGGTTCTTCCAGAAAAGGGACGCGCAAGTTCTATCGAAGGAGTAAGGCGAAACGCAAGTGTGACTACTTCCCTTAAGGGCTGGCCACTCAGGCGCGCAAGTGTTGATGAGTTTCAACACTTAGGCCTTCCTCCATCTCTTTGGATCTTCTGTTCTAGGTAAGAAATTACCTTGGAAGTGTTCCGGAAGCTTTGCGAATAGACTTGGGCGTCAGGTGCTTCAATCCGAGTTTCTGGAAAAAAATCCTCTCGAATGGGGGCCCACAGGGTCTTTTTATAGGCAAGAGAAGACCTCTGGCGGTTACCGGGCGGTTATCACTTAGGTCGCGCAAGTGGACTTGCGCGACAGTGATATAACTTGTGCGGTGCAGTTTCTTTTGATCCTTTGTTCATGCCTTTGTCGATTTTTTGATATTTTTTTTCAAAGGTTGAATCACTTTGAGCTCAGATATTCCCCTTTTCCGATTTTTAGATTCTTTGAAGAAAGGAGCGTCAACAAAAGTCCCCCCTCAGAGTTGGATCCGGAGAGAAATGAGTATTTGACTCTGAGGAAATCGAATCCATCCAAAAAAAAGGGGGCGCGGAAGTCCTCATGTCGTAGAGGCGGCGCGCAAGTTCTCTCTACGCAGGCCTTAAGCGCACTGGGTGCGGCGCGCAGATAAGATTCCTGGCCTATAAATACATGGCCTCACCTCCGTACAAAGCATCTGGGTTCCTAGACTTCAAACATCTCTAGCTCTCATCGCGCAGGTTATCTTAGCCGCGCAAGGTGCTCTGTTTTCCAATGTTTTCCTTGATGTCGCGCTATTGTAAAGGTATTTGTACTTGCGCGGTTTACACTTGCGCGTCAAAAACTAGCGCGGAACACGAATACTTGCGCGCCATGTGTTAGACTTTCGCGCCTTAATGCCTTAGCCATTTTTTTAAAAAAAAAAATTCTTCACAAATTTTATGAAAAATAAACCCATTTAAGAGTTAGTTTATTCATCTTTTGTGCAGATTCAATGGTTCCCAAGGGAATTGTAATGGCTGATGAACTGGCTAACAAGCGGATTGATGACATGATGAACGTTATTGGCCATGATTACTATGATATCTGCAACAGCACTCTCCCAGATTTGGCTAAGTACTTGAAGAAATATCATCCTAATTTTCCACAGAGCATCCATCTACCTTTGTGTGGTCATGGTCATCTACAAGGAGTCAATGTTCCAAATGAAAACAATTATACACCTGAGATGCAGCTGCACTGCTACTCCTCTATTTCGGTTATGTTGTGCATTAAGAGCAACAACAATGATGTGGACTTTCAAATTCTTCCTCCATGTCATTTCCTTGCAGATATGAAAATGGAAAACCCATGTGCTGAAATTTTTTCCACTACCGGTTGGTGGAGAGAAGACAAACATGGTATTAGAGCAATATCTTAAAAGAGTACTCTCTCCAAATGGCTCTTTACTTCCAATGCTCTATTCTCAAATCCATGTATCCATCTTCTAAGTCTCTTGGACAGAAACAGAGTCACTGTTTGATCAGTAGAAAATTTTCTCAAACCGCACTCAAGAACATCCTTTTACAATTGTTCCAAGAAGAGCTAGTATCACTGCATCTCTTGTTATATCCAGTTGAATGAATGAATTCCAGGTGGTTGCTGATGAAGCACGGGATTCCGTAAATCAAATGAAGTGTTATGTTGAAAGCCTCTTGTAATTCTTGAAAAATAGAAGAGACTCCAGTCTGTGGATGTCCTTTTAACTCTTGTGCATCAACGAAAAACACTTTCACTTTCACTTATTTGTACCAGCATTCTCTCACTACCTGCTTCAAATTTACTTATGCCAATGGGCTTAGTAAGCATAGTTTGATCTTTACTAGGATTATTACAAATAACCCTACAAACTTTGAATCTTTTAATTGCTCAATATTACCTAAATCATACAGAATGTATGTTTAGTGAGCTGGAACTAGACTTTTATTCAGATTTCCTTTGTCTTTTGTGGGCAGTTTAAAGTCATGCATGCTGGAAATAAAAGGGCTAATGTTTAAGGTCGAAATAGCTTTGACCAAAATGGATTAAAATTGATTCAATTCCATTAAAATTTATCTGAAAACATATTACCATACTCAAGTATGAGGAAAAATATGTAAACTATGGCTTAAGAATATTTGAATCTGAGGAATGATATGAAAAAGATCTAAAAGGAATTAAAATAAGTAGTTTCCAAGAATGAAGTTACTATTAATTGACAAAAACCCATTAGGGGGCTGAATTATGCAGGGCCACCTAAGGGCATTGGCTGCATGGTCAAATAAATAGCATCTTTCGGCTGACAAGTCGGTTATGTAGACTGTTTATGCAAGGCCACCTATGGGCACGTGCTGCATAGTCAAGAAAAAAGAACTCTCAGAAATTTACGTTCCTAGTGCTAAAAGCCAGTGAAAGTTTATGGAGATTCAAATTTTCTAAAGTATAGAGTTTGCGTATAGAAAGAGGTACTTCAATATGGAGAAGATATTTCCAGACAAGATTATCGAAGAAGTGGATTAATATCACTCCTACGAAGGTCTGACCCAAACATAGGGAAGAAGAATAAACCATAGACTTGAATACTTTCAGATCATGAAAAAGGATATGGGACAAATATGTTAAGGATGGATATTTTTTTGCGGATCCCTACATACTGTCGTTTAAGACAAATAAGGACAAAAGAGGCATTCTTCCCAAGAATGAAGCTACCATCATTTAACAAACTCGTTAGGGGGTTGAATTATGAAGGGCCACCTAAGGGCATTGGCTGCATAGTCAAATAAATAGTATCTTTCGGCTGATAAGTCGGTTATGTGGACTGTTTATGCAAGGCCACCTATGGGAACGTGCTGCATAGTCAGGCAAAAGAATTCTTAGAAGTTTGACATTTTTGTGACTAGAAGTCATGAAAAAGGGTTATGAAGATCTGAAAATATTTAAGGTTAGGATTATAACACATAAAGATGGGTATTTTCCAATGTATATAGAGATACATAGGTCAATGATAACCATAATCATGTTGTGGCTGGGTCCTGAATTGAAATTTTGGACTTCACTAGGTTTCTCATAAGAATGAGAATCAAGCCATACGTAGTTCTTGAAATGCAGTTTAACGTCGTGTAGGATGAAAGTATGAGAGATCTTAGTTTAGGGTCATAGAATTCGGACCATAATAATGAATACAGAGTGTGTGTTTTCATGAGGAATTTTCAGTCAAGGGACTGAAAGTGAAATTTGGGGTTAGGCCCAAAAGACTTGGGACTGGATTCGAGGGACACTCGAATGTTCCTACGTATCCCATAAGGATGGGAATCAAGTCCACGTAGTTCTAGAAATACCCTTTGTACAAATTTGGTTCATACGGGTGAAAGGGGACTTTAGTGAAATGATGGTTTAACCTGAGACAAAAAGTTTAGGTATTACCATGTATGCACGTAGTCTTTTGAAATGAAAACATGATTGAAAAATCAATGTCAATAAAAGTTCTCTCTCAAATGAGGAAATAAAAGAGTATTGTAGTTTATTGTCGTACCAGACAAAAGTGTTGCAAAGTTTAATGTCATATAACAAGGACGAAAGTGAATCAATGTAATGATATTGATTCTAGGGGCGGTTTCATGAATCAACATCATATGATATGGTGATGAACCGATTTGAAGAGATTGTTTTTGGGCTTGAACCCTGGGAGGTTGCCTACATACCCAGCCTGGAGGGCATGGATCAAAGTCCGTGTAGTTCAATTAAAGAATGAATTAATGATCAAGATGTTCTTGGGGACAACGATCTAATAAAAAATAATGTTGTCGGGACTTATACATGGTTAGCGGCCCAAAGAGATTGTTACAGTTGAGGTTTTCTCTAAGCTCACGTGAGTCATACTTGGTGTGAGAAACAATAGGTAACAAAAACTTTAACGATGCATAGTTTAATGTCATGTAGGACATATAAAGGGACTATCATTTTAAAGTCTTGCAGTTAGGACTATTGGTGCTGCACAGTTTAATGTCATGTAGCTGGGACAAAATACAGTTTAATGTCATGTAGGACATATCATGAATTTTCTGCACAGTTTAGCGTCATGTAGTTAGGACGATTGGGACAATAGAGTTTAACGTCATGTTGGACGAAAGAGGGACTGCGCAGTTTAATGTCATGCAGTAAGGAAAAAATAACACACCATTTATTTCATGTTGGACGCATTGGGGATTTTTTTCCCACAGTTTAACGTCATGTTGGACGAAAGGGAGAATAGTTTAAGGTCATATGCATGGACCATGGATGGTGCAGTTTAATGTCATGTTGGACGGTGGTGTAGTTTAAGGTCATACATGACCTTTTATGATTATGTAGTTTAACGTCTTTCCAGACGTAAGGGACTTTTATACAGTTTAGCGTCATGTAGTTAGGACGTCACAGTTTAACGTCTTGCTGGACGTAAGGGACTTGCAAATAGTTTAGGGTCATATGCATGGACCGTTGATGATGCAGTTTAAGGTCATACTGGACCATTTAGGGAACTTTTTCACAGTTTAATGTTGTGTGGGACGAAGTTGCAGTTTAAGGTCATACAGGACCATTGCTGTATAGTTTAACATCATATAGCAAGGAAGAACTGGTACTGCACAGTTTAGTGTCATGTTGCGGGGACATTAGTTTCAATACTTTGTATTTTATACAAAATATTTCTTCAAAAATCTGGCATTAGTTGGAGTAGTAATGATTTCTCCATTCATCGAGATTAATGAATAAGCTCCATTGGAGTAGACCCTATGTATTGAATAATGTCCTTCCCATTTTTGTTCAAGCTTGGGAGATTTCTTTCCTGGTATCATTGGAGTTCTGAGAACTAATACCAATTCTCCCTGAATGAATGAGCGAAGACGAACTTTTTTGTTAAAAGCTCGTGCTATTCGATTCTGATAGATTTCCAAGTGGTGCAAAGTGCACAATATTTTCTCATCTAACCATTCCAACTCATTCAATCACTTTTGGGATTTCTCATCTGTAGATAACTGATCACAAATGGCTACTCTGAGTGAGGGCAATTGAACTTCAATTGGCAAGACTACTTCTGTTCCATATACCAATGAATATGGAGTTGACCGCGTTGCATTGTGGGTGGTAGTCTGATAAGCCCATAAAGCATGAAAAAGTTTATCAGTCCCTGACCTCTTATCTTTATCCACCATCTTTTGCAGTATATTTGAAAGAGTCTTGTTAAAGGCTTCTATTTGTCCATTGGCTGCCGCATGATACCGAGATGAATGGTTGGATTTAATGTTGTATTCTTGATACAATTTCTTCACCTCAGAAGAACAGAAGTTGGTGCCGTTGTCCGTCAATATGGTATGAGGGACACCAAATCTAGTAATGATGTTAGACTTGATGAAGCTAACAATGCATTCAGAACTGACTTCTTTGAGAGGTACTACCTCTGCCCATTTGGAAAAGAAATCAGTAGCAGTAAGAATGTACTTAAACTGCTTGGCCGTAGCTAAAGGGTAAGGTCCCACCACATCCATTCCCCATGTGGAAAATGGCCATGAGTATTTATCTGTATGAATAAACTCTGGAGGTTGATGAATGAAGTTGTCATGTACTTGACATGAATGACATTTCATTGTGAAATCAACACAATCTTGTATCATTGAAGGCCAAAAGTATCCAAGCCTTCGAATTTGATCAGACAATCTATGTCCAGACTGGTGGGCACCACAGACTCCTGCATGTACTTCTTTCATGACAGCCATTGTCTCTTCACCATCAATGCATTTGAAGATAACTCCATCAAAACCACGTTTGTAGAGAATTTTCTCTAGGTGGTTTGGGCCATCATAAAGAGTAAAATTGACCACACGTCGCCGGATTTGTTCTTTCTCGGCTTTATCAGGTGGAAGTGTTCCATTTTGAAGGTATTCCATGATAGGTGACATCCATCCTGTAGTATGACCATATGGTTCAGGAATGGGACTAATTGCATTAATTTCCTCTGTTCTGGCTTGAAAATAAGGTGAAATTGCACGACGGTGGGCAATACTGATGGTTGTCTCGTCCTGATTTGGATCCGCTAGTGTTGTGGCTATATTAGCCAGTGCATCAGCTTGAGCATTTTGTGATCTTGGGACATAAGAAAATGTTGGTTCTGAAGGAAATTCCGCCATTAACTTTCTGACGTAATCATACAAAGGGATTAGCTCTTCTTTTCGGATGGCATAATCCCCATTGACTTGTTTGATTAGCAGGTCTGAATCACCTTTCACCTTTAAGTGATTCAATTGTGCTTGAAGTGCTAAATCCAAGCCTGTGATAAGATCTTGGTATTCGGCTTCATTATTGGTACCACCTTCCCACAATAAAAAGGAATAAGGTAACAATGCCTTATCTGGAGAAATGAGTACAATTCCTAAACCAACTTTGTTAAATTTAGGATTTTCCATTTTCTACCCTGTTGGACTTTTGGAAGCACCATCAAAATACATTTCCCATGTTTGAGGACTCTCTTGAATAGAGAAAACTTCCTCATCAGGAAGTTCAATATCTGAAGACGTGTCTTCCACTGAAAGATGTTCAGCCAGGAATCAGCCAGAGCTTGGCCCTTTATTGCCTTTTGAGATACATACTAAATGTCGAACTGCTGCAAAATAACTGCCCACCTTGCTAGACGTCCTGTAAGCATTGGATGACTAAGGATGAATTTGAGCGGATTATTGCGAGATACCAATTGGAACTCGTGATGTTGCAAGTAGTGTCTCAGTTTCTGAACTGCAAAGATTAATTCCATGCAGCACTTCTCAATACTTGAATACCGGGTTTCTGCTTCAAGCATAGTTCTACTGAGATAGTAGAGGCTATTTTCATTCCCAGCATCATTCTTTTGAGTGAGAAAAGCACCCAATGATCGCTCTAGAGCTGTCAAATAGAGGATAAGTGGTCTACCTTCAACAGGTGGCATGATTACTGGTGGACTCAAGAGGTATTTCTTGAGAACATCAAACGCTTCTTGACATTCTTCAGTCCACTGGTAAGTGACTCCTTTTTTCAATAATTTGATAAAGGGTAAACTTTTTCCTGCCAAATTGGCGATGAAACGCCGAATATAGGATAAGTGTCCTTGAAGTCCTCTTAATTATTTCAAATTCTGAGGAGGTGACATACCAAGGATTGATTTGGTCTTCTCAGGATCGACTTCAATACCACGATGGCGTACAACAAAGCCGAGGAATTTTCCTGAGGTTACCCCAAAATCACATTTTAAGGGGTTCATCTTCAAATTATGTTGTCGAAGCTTGTAGAATATGACTTCCAAATCATCCAAGTGATTAGAAAGTTGTTTGGATTTAACCACCAAATCGTCTACATAGAATTCAACAAACTTCCCTAAGAAGGTTTTGAAGATACGATGCATGGCGCGTTGATATGTTGCAGCTGCATTCTTTAAACCAAAGGGCATCACCCGGTAACAAAACACAACTTGAGGGGCTCTGAAGGCTGTAGATTCCTCATCTTCTGGGGCCATTCGGATCTGATTATATCCGGAATATCCATCCATGAAGGAAAGTACTTCATAGCCAGTCGTCGCATCAATTAAGAGTTCTGTAATCAGAACTGGGAAATCATCTTTAGGACAATACCGATTAAGATATCTGAAATTGATGCAAACCCTAATTTGTCCATTCTTCTTCTTTACAGGGACAATATTAGCCAACCACTTGGGATACTGAACTTCTCTAACGAAGTTAGCTTTGATCAACTTATCCACTTCAGCTTCAATTTTGGAAGCATAGGTTGGGTGTGTTCTTCTCGCGGCTTGCTTAAATCCTAAATGTTCTTTTCGTAAACCCAAATGATGAGTAGCAATATTAGGATCAAGCCCAGGCATTTCTGTATAGTTCCAAGAGAAAATATCTTTATTTTTCTTTAGAAAATAAATATACATCTCTTGTTCTTCAAGGGTCATGGCCGCACTAATTAAAGTGGGTCGTGGATCTTTCTCTGTACCCAGATTTATTTCTCTGAGTTCATCCACAGTGGTAGAGATACCCTCTTCAAATGCTGGAGGATCATCTCTAAGATCTTCCTCTTCCTCTTCATCATGTGCTATTTCTTCTGTTTCTACTTGCATAGTAGATGACAAAACTAAATTTTCATGATCATAGGATATTTCAAAATTTGCACATTTTGAAGAAGACGCTTCCATTTCTGACCCTATTGATGATAAAGGGCCTTCTTTGGGAAATAAATAGGAGATGATGGATTGAGAACTGACATCATTATTCACCTCTGATATTGCTATAACTTCTTCTGGCCTGATTGGCGAAGTATAGACCTGTTGGATTTCAGCAGCTGAAATGAAGACGTCACCACTCGTGCTTTCATCACTGTTTGGTAGGTTCCCAATTTCTCCCATGTTGTCTGGCTCAACTGCCATAATTGACATTATGGATCTTTCCATAAGAGTATTTTGATTTGGGCCTATTTTGTCAATTTTACTGATAGGTAACTCATAATCTGTACTCACATGTGTAAATGGATTTTTTAGAATTTTCTCCAAACCATATGGAGCATTAACTTTGGTAATTTCCTTCATTGTAGATTTTTCTCTTCCCTTCATGTGATAAAATTCTGCCTCAATGTATTGAGACTCACATGTCTTGAACGGCGTCTTATCACCATACAATGTTCCAACTTGACCATTGAAACAGTATTTGAGACATTGATGGTATGATGAAGGGATAGCCGTATGCTGATTTAGCCAGGGTCTTCCAAGCAAGACGTTGAAAGCTGAGTCTTGATCAATAATCATGAAATTCGAATTGGATACAAGATCTCCAAACTGAGTTCTGAGTGTAACTTTGACAGAGGTTCTTGTTCATTTTTATCATATCCTTGTAACATCATGTTAGAAGGAGATAAATCAGATTCTGTGAGGCCCAATCGACGAAGTGTACGGATGGGCATGAGGTTGACTCCTAAACCATTGTCAATGAAAGCTCTTCAGATATCTACACCATTGACTTTTCCAGATAAGTACAAAGGTTTTATGTGCCCATGCACAACATCATCTTCATCTTTATCAGTAAAAGATATCACTGCATGGCATTCTGCAGGATTATTCTCTATGTGATAGACTTCAGCTACAGCAATTTCAGCTTCAAACTCCTCAGGACTTGACAAAGCTTCGATGAGTGCTTCCCGAATATCTTTTGACAGATTCAAAGCATCAAAAATTGATAACTTGGATGGTACTTGGGCCAAGTGTTTCAATATATCATACTTTTGATCTAAAGGTCTGCGTTTCCCAACAAGAATATGCGGTTTAGCAGGTACCTTGGAAGCAGATGATTTGGAAGCTGATGCATCTTGTATTGGGATAGAAGTTGGCAACATCCTTGGTTTTGGAAGATTAGACCGATTAGATCCATTTACTTGCTGAGATAAGGAAGATGGAATTTTCAATCGGTCTTCCAAAATAACTGTGCCAAGACTGAGTTGAATATTGGCAGAAGAACTTGTTTGTTCTTTTTGAGCTCGCTGAAGGGCTCTACCATGAGTTTCTGTTGCATACACAGTGCTAGCAGGGGTAGAATTGGAGTAGTGGCTTCAGAAAGATCCACGTCTTCCCCTGTATCCTGAACCTCTAGAATTTCCTCGGATTCCCTTATTTGATACAGGGAATTCAGACTTATCAAAATTGAAATTACGACTGGAATACGGATCTATTAATTGAATCACATTAACAGAACTGAAGATTAACTCGTTGTCTAATAAAGACTCTGCCTGACTAGCCTGTTTAGGCTATGCCGTTTGATGGGGCGGTGCACGTTGTTTTGAAGTAGATGGCATAAAGTCTGCCAGAGTCAATGATAATTTAGTCATTGACACATACTCATCTTCTTCTGATTCTTTTTCCTTCTTTGAATCAAACCATTTCTTTGAGGACTTTCCCTCTGACGAAGAGGGTTTTACGGAAATATTCATGGCAGAAGACACAATTGGTTTCTTTAATTGTGTTCGAAAAATGGAATGAGTCCGATTGATTGTCTTTCTGACCATCCAATCATCATACTTCTGTGCATTTCTACTTTTGACTTCATGCCATTCACCTTCCTCCTCTGGAACTGTAGCAGTAACACATGCTACCTGAGTCGAAGAACCTTTCAACTTGACTTGTCCCAAGTCAACCATCTTTTGTAGGAGGTATTTGAAGACAAAACACTTCTGGATGGGATTCCCTAACATTTCATGAAAGGGAAAATAATTGGGACGGTCTTCATCTCCTTCTTTTTTTGGACTCTTAGGCACTGGTAATTAAACCAAATTATTTTCCACAGCTGAAATGAAGTAACCAGGAACTTGCTCACTTCGAAAGGAGTTTGTTTTACTATTCATATCCTCAAATTGTTTTCGTCGTTGATCTCTTTGATCATTTGGACGAAACGACCTTTTTTGTTGGCGTTTAGGAGGTGGAGCCCTTCGAGAAGATGAAGGTTTTGAAGTAGAAATAGGTACAGGTGCTTGTTTAAGCATAACTATAGCAGTTTCTGCTTTACCCATTCTCCTTCCTGAAGCTGATGGAATTACATGAGATTTAACCTTAGCCTGTATAAGGGAATCTTCAATCTGCTGAGCGATTTAAGTAAGGTCTCGAAACCCTCCTGTGTATTTCACAAGGATCAATGGCGTGCGCAATTCGTCACGCAAATTTTCCACACAGATTGGCAACAACTCTACCTGAGGGAGTGCTAAACTCAGAGAATACGTTAATCCCTTCCAACGAGAAATGAAATCAGAGACTCTTTCATTCTCCCTTTGCTTGCAGTTTGTAAGATCGAAAATTGTCGTTTTTTGCAAAGTTGAGCTGAACTGAAGAAGGAATTTTTGACGAAGATCCTCCCATCCGATGATTGACCGGGATTGCAAGCTTGTAAAATAGACAAAAGCTGGTCCTTGCAAGGTTCGCACGAAGCATCTGAGTTTCACTGCTTCTTGCTACTCTGGAGTTCCCATCATAGGATCACAACAAGACACGTAATGCGTCAAATGTTGTTCAGGGTCGCCTGATCCATTGAAAGTAGGGAAAACAGGGTTTCCAAAACTAGATGGAGGAGAAATTGAATCTACCCATTCAGGGTAAACTTTCTTTTCTGGTTGAACTTGCGCCCGTTTCCCTTCCATTGTTTCTAACCAAGCTGTTAATGACTCAATAGTAGTTATTAACTTTTGAGAAACATCAGGTTGAATTTGGTCTTGGGTAGGTGCAATGAATGGAGCTTGGACAGACGTGGTGATTGGTGCTACAACGGATGGTAGCACTGTCAACCATTGTTGTGTTTGACCCACGGGATTAGACCTCTGAGGGTGTACTAATAAAGGAGGATATTCTTGATCCATCTCAGTAACTGCAACAAATTTCTTCGGCTGTCGGACTTCAGCATTCTTAAGAAGAAGACTATTCTGAAGTAGTTCTGCATTCAACCTTCTTTATTGTTTCATTTCTTCCTCTTGTTGTGCAAATCTTTACTCTAATGAGAGCGATTGACCTTCTCCAGAGGAAGGATATGTAACCTGATTCTTTCCCCTCCCATTGTTGGATACTTTTTGGAGAGAAGGAAGTGGATTACCTAGGTTCTGAGTAATCCTTTGACTTCGTGTACGCACACCTTCTTCATTTATATCAGTGCGTACATTTTCTTGAGTAGGATGCTCTTCATCTGAGTCCCCTGAGTGAGTCTCCTCTGGTGGATTAGCAACAACGGCATTGATGACATTGATTGATTCATAATGCATCACATCCCTTCTATCAACATTTCTGTGATATTGTCTTCTTTCATATCATTGATGAGGCATTGCCTTTTGTTGATTCAATCCATTAGAAACTTCTTGATGAGCTATAACTTGGAGGGAATCTCCTGATAGTTTGGCTCTTCTTTCCTCTTAGGGATTCTTCCCCAATCGAGAAAAGACCGATATTCTTTGAGAAGGGGATTGATGATTTGAAAGAGTCCCCAGTCTCGAGAACTGGGGATGTTCCTGCTGCTTCCGCTCAACTCCTCGAATCCCATTTGTTGACTCTGAGGGTTGGGTTAAAGGAGTCCCCAGTCTGGCAAGCTGGGGTGGCTCTTGACATGCTATGCCTGAGACTTTCTTAAAAGATCTCTTGATCTTGCGAATCTTAGTTCAGAAATTAGCTGGATGCATTAACCTGTATCCACTTTTATCACCTGGTTCAACAGACCGTTGGATGATTTCCGACACTTCTGTCATTTGATGATTTGTTTGCTCTATACAAGAGGCTTGTGCAATATTATCGCCTGCTTGATGTAGGATCAATTCAACAACTTGTTCTCTATATGCTTGATTTTGAGAGGAAGTAGTTGAAGCCTGTTCTTGAGAAAGCTTTTTATTATGAACAAAGCCCATTGACTGTGGTCGGCCATGGGCAATAACATTTCATGAGACCATTTTCGGCGGGATTTGCTGACTGGAAAGCACAGTGAAATGTAGTGCTCTGTGAACACCCCATCCTATGATATGAACACCAGATGGAGCATTGACAATTAACTGATGCAATTTTCTTAGTGCGCCATGGCATGAACGTTGAAGGGTTCTCTGTTGCTTTTCAACCTTCGGATACCGAGAGACTAATAGAGATGCCAAATCAATCTGACATTGTATCCCTTCTATTATCTTAAGATGATTTTCATATTCATCATAAGATAATACCTTTTTCTTCAATTGAAAAAGATTTTTCCATATGTTGAGATGAATATCATGGACTCCATCTTCCGTCAACATATTTGGAATATCATACTGGGAGTCAGCCAAAAGCCAAAACATGACTGGTACTTCACTTTTTTCCAGTTTTTTCCTCATGTTCAGCATTTCCTCTTTATCATTAAATGAAGATTCTTCTTCCTGTTTTGACCAGAGTTGGTGTTTCCTTGTTGCTTCATCGGATTCAACAAGATTGGTAGAGAGATCATTGATCAAACTAGAATATGCATGACTTAAGGGTGGTTCGGAGAATGACCTACACCCTGGGCTATCTTCTGATTGAGAAAGTATTTCACTTGCTAGTGATAAATCATCAGACATGACTGGTTTTGCATTTGAAAGTGACTTAAGATATAAGGGCTTTCTCGGCACTACATTGTCCATTGGAGTATTTTCCAGGCAATGTGAATGACTACTACGGAGAGGAATTTCGCAGCGAAATTCATCATCATGGGGAGGACCACCAAAATGGGTTACAGCAAAAGATGATATCTCTTTACCCTTGGTATTCTGACCACACAGAGGGTTCATGTGGCTCTCATCTGAAGAATAAACTTCATGATTGACCGAATTTTCATGAAGCAAGCCTTCATGAGGATGTGTCTATTGAAGACTTTCAGAATTAATGTTCCCGTTATTGGGAACTGAGGGAGTAGAATCTTGAATTCCAACAGATAAATGTCTAAGGGCTTCAAGAACTCCATCATCGAGCAAGGCTTGGTTACAGATTGGCCTTTGATCTCCTGACTATGCTGGGAAGATCTTTTTCTTAGATGCCTTCTTACTCGCTTTAGAAACCACTTGATGACGAAAGTGATTGCTCTGAGCAGGTGTATGTGCCTGATCAGGAAAGATGTTCAGGTTAGGCTGACGATCTCCACTCAAATCAGGTGTATGTGCCGGACTTGGTTATCCGTATGATATGGGGGAGTATGCCCCATAACCCTCTTGGACTGGATCAGATGTGTGTGTCTGTTCTGGAGTGAATCGTTGATGTGTCACTCCACTGCTAGGGATATATTTATGTGTCTGTCCCTGAGATGATGCTAAATCTGTTATGATATCCTGGAAAGCATCCAGAATATGAGCAGGAATTTGCTTCTGCTCTTTCACCATTGACAAAATATGCTTGGTGACTTCAGCCGCCGGAACGGGGATATACGTCCATTCCAGGCTTGGAGTAGGTGTATGTGCCTGCTCCTGTCCTCCTTTTCCTGTCAGTGAATCCTGACAGTACTCAAGTGTGGAGGCAGAGAGTTGAGTCTGCCTCCTATTTGTCATCGGAGCTTTCCGACTGACTTCTCTGTGCGCTACTAAGAGAGACTGTTGGTAGTCTTGATTAGTACTAGCAGGTGTATGTGCCTGCTGATTACACTTCACCAATGGTGGTTGATGAGATCCATAATATGTAGTCAGACAAGCATGCTGACTAACTGGTGATGTATAAACAGTTGTATGTTCCTGCCTATAGTACTCCACCGGAATTGCCTGGCGGGATTGGCGTGATGCTGCCAGACGAGTCTGCTAGACAGTGGAATTAAAACGGACAGGTGTGTGTGCCTGCTCGTTGTTTGCCACCAAGTTAGGTTGGTGGACTTCTCCGGAGATGGCAGGGATGAAAACCTGCCCATTGTTAACCGGATTCCGTCTCTGGCGGTTCGTCTTGCCTGCTCGGGTTCGAGGAACCTGAGCTAAATGCCTGGAGTCGGTACCCTCATCATGTTGAGGGCGCACTGCCGCACGAGTCTAGCGACGATTGTTGATGGGATCCCTCGGGAAGGACTCCTATCTTTTGGAATTAAGGCCCTGAGGGACCTTCTCATTCACTTACTCAAAGTAAGAGTGTGAATGGAAATTGCGTCCCGGGGATAACGACCCGAAACAGTTGGAGACGGTAGTCAGCACTGCCTGCCTCTTGATCACTGGTCGTCGTTTTCCGGACGACCTGTGGGATTTGTTCACTTGGAGGGCCTGTCGGGCAGCCTCCAAAGTTGGGATGGTACCGTGTTGACGGTACTCCTTAACCAGTGCATTTGATACCCAGCGTTGAAGACGCTGAGTAGGTGATGTCATCCTCAGATCGGATGACGATCCAGTAGGAATAGCAGCAGTGGTATTTGCAGCAGCAGTATTTACAGATGTGAATTTGAGAGTAGCCATTATGGAAATACATTAGATCTTGGAAAAGAGTGCCTGATTGATATAACAGACGTAATCAAGATAAAATTCAGCCACTTCATCCTTTGGATGAGCACACATGTCAAATGATTGTTTTTGTTAGGCCTCTTATTAAGTTTTAAATAGGGGCTTAACAAATAGGTAAAACATAATTTTAACTTGGTTAAGGATTCACGTCGGGTTCACCATTTTTTGTTTCCCTCGGAATTCGGGGATGACCTCCTGGATGGGAGATTCAAACGTTCCGATCGGTTTCTAACGGGTTTGTTCATAGAACCGGAAACATCCAATGATTCCATATCCATTTGGACCTACTTTCCAAAGGTGGGCGCTCATTATCTTGTGAACTGACGATGCTTAGGAATCTGCATTGGTCGAGAGGATGGGAGGTCGGACTCATCACACCTTTTTGAGGGGAATTATTGTCTATTCCGGGACTCTCTTTATAGATTTAAGTTATGTTCGTGAATCCGTATTACATTACCAAGTATAAAATGAGCTTTTCCTTTAGTTTTGACAATAAATGATTAAATATGTAAGAAATTTAGAGAATCTTTTATATGTATTCGAGGTTCTTCATCAATAGAGAATCATCTATATCTATTTAGAGATTCTTGATCAATAGTAACCTTCAAAACATTTATATAAAAGTCTCTTGGTCATTATGATGACCAGGATGGTTTTAAAGCCACTCAGTGAGGCACTTAAAGTTTATTTTCATTAATAAGGACAATGAATTATTTCAGAGTTGGGATCGAACCCATAGATGGGCTACCTACGTATCCTTTGTTTTGGAAAAGGAATCAGAACCCACGTAGTTCGAGTAAGGGAGTATGATGTTTATGATTGATGGCTCAAAGAAGGATTTCATAATTACTTTTACACTCTAAGCTCACGTGAGTCATGCTCGATGTGAGAAATAAGAGGTATTGGTAAAAAATAGACAATTTTGCCATGAAAGATGCAATCATAAGAAGTAATGTGGGGCTTATGTATGTATGACTGCCCAGATGAATTAAGTTTAGGATTTACTTTAAGGAGAAAATCCAGGAACAAGGTCCATATAGGTATATGTGCTTTATGGAGATTTGAACACTCTAACTTGGGACTTATTCCTAAAAAGGAAACCCAAATTAGGAGAGGATTGATAATTCGGTTTTACTCCTAAGAAGGAATCCCAGATTAAATGTAAATTAGGACTGGTTAAAGAGAATTTATGGGACTTGGGGCTTACTCCTGAAAGGGAAGCCCAAGATTTATGACTGGGACTTATTCCTGAAAAGGAAGCCCAGGTTAAGGATTAAGGTTTGGGGCTTACTCCTGAGGAGGATGCCCATATTTGAGATTGGGGCTTACTCCAAAGAAGGATGCCCAAATTAAGGGATTTGGGGCTTACTCCTAAGAAGGATGCCCAAAATTTAAGGGACTTGGGGCTTACTCCTAAGAAGGATGCCCAAATTAAGGGACTTGGGGCTTACTCCTAAGAAGGATGCCCATTTTTGTGACTGGGACTTATTCCTGAAAAGGAGACCCAGGTTAAGGATTTCTCTCATCTTAAAGGATGAGGTTGAATGAATGAACTCTCCATATTTAGTGACAAAAAGATATTTAAATCACTAGGTTTTGAGAGATATTTCACTGAATTCCTTTCAGATAAGGAACTCAAATCAAGAAATCATGCCATAAATGGATTTGAAGAGTGTCTTGAAGACTGAATCTTGAAAAGGAAAGGTGTAATGACTTAAGAGGGGTGAAATGGGAAATAAAGGCACCCAAAAAAGGAAGGGGCGCGCAAGTCTTGGAAGGCGTGCAAGTATTGCGGGGGCGCGCAGGTATTGGTCGCGCAGGTATACCTGCGTGACATATGTTGTACTTACGCGATGGTCAACCAGCATTGAAATACTTGAGCAACTCTTTATTAAAGCCTTTAGAATCCTCTTGAGGTTCTTCCAGAAAAGGGATGCGCAAGTTCTATCGAAGGAGTAAGGCGACACGCAAGTGTGACTACTTCCCTTAAGGGCTGGCCACTCAGGCGCGCAAGTGTTGATGATTTTCAACACTTAGGCCTTCCTCCCTCTCTTTGGATCTTCCGTTATAGGTAAGAAATTACCTTAGAAGTGTTCCGGAATCTTTGAGAAGAGACTTGGGCGTCGGGAGCTTCAATCCGAGTTTCTGGAAAAACATCCTCTCGAATGGGGGGCCCACAGGGTCTATTTATAGGCAGGAGAAGTCCCCGGGCGGTTCCCAGGTGGTTATCACTTAGGTCGCGCAAGTCACTTGCGTGACCAAGGGCGTTGCGCAAGTGTACTTGCGCGACAGTGATATAACTTGCGCGGTGCTGTTGCTTTTGATCCTTTTTTCATGCCTTGGTCGATTTTTTGATATTTTCTTCAAAGGTTGAATCACTTTGAGCTCAGATATTCTCTTTTTCCGATTTTTAGATTCTGTGACGAAAGGAGCGTCAACAACTATTTAATAAACCACTTTAAAATTTATAAAACAATTTTCAAAGAGAAACTCATGGATTTAGACACCCAAAACCTATTCAAAACCCCTCCTTATAAATAAACGTTCACTCGCAACACACCAAATCGAAAAGCGTACCACCTGCACAGTTAAAATAAAAAATTAAACAACTTAATAAAAATACCCACATGTCAAAAATCCATTTTGAAGACTTAAAACACCACTAAGTGAGGAAAAAAATGTTTTACACCATAAACATGTCTTATTTTATATAAACACACTACTTTAAAAACTAACTCATATTCACCACTATCAAAATACAACTTTCGCGCCATCTAAATAATTCAATAAATCATTAAACTGCTTATTAGATCACTTCAAGAAAAACCAAAAAGACTTCACACCAAAATACACATAAAATCCCCCCTTTGAAACAAAAAGTACACAAAGAACCATTTTACACACGAATCTTCATCACATGAATGTCTTGATAAATTATTTAAAAATCTCAAAGAAAATTATTAAATTAATTTTAAAAAAAATTCAAGGGTGCGCAACAAGGCGAACACATCGAAATAATAATTTCTTACTTGAACGCATGTCAAAAGACTCCAAATATACATTTAGAACCACATAAACAAGTTAATGAACGCATTAATAAATTAAATTATGCACACTAATCTCATAAAACGGTGTTAGGGAATGGAAAAACTTACATCGGGTGTCGAAAACTCCAAAAATTGGTGTCAAACACCAATCGCACCCCAATCACACCATGAGGGATCCAAAACGGACCCAAAAACAAAAAAATGAAACAAATATATCAAGACTCAACACTAAAATGGGACACTCATTCAATTAGAAAACCAAAACACCAATTAATCAAGAACTCAAACCCTTGGTGGGAAGGAAGAGGAGACTACTAGGGGATAACGCGCTGGAAGAGGAGTTAGCGGTTGGAGTCACGGTTGTCCAAAGAGGAGTTGGTACCAAAGGGGGTGCCTCGGACAGAGCTGACCAGTCAGAGGGTGTGCGCACCGGACTGGGTTTGTCAGACAGACCTGCTGGTTGAGAGGGTTGCGGGTGTGCGATGGCTGGCCGGGAGATGCTCGGCCAAGGGGGGGTATAGCGTACCCAGCTGGGTGTGAGAAGGAGGCCGAGAGCCTGCAAGGGGCTATTGGCCACGTCGGGAAGGAGGTCGGAGGAGGGAGTCGCATGGCCGGGTTGTGTGCGCCGGTGAGGGGATGCGCGGGCGGAGGTCGCTAGAGGGAGGAAGGCAAGGCCGGCGCAGAGGGTGTTGGGCAAGGTGGATGGTTGGGGCGCAGCAAGGGGCACCTGCAGGGAGGTGCATAGAAGGGTATGAGGGGGGGGGGGGGGGGGCTGCGGGATGCAACAGGAGTAAGGGGGCACGAAATATGGGAGTGGGGAAACTATAAAAGGGAGAGGGAGGGAGCCGGATCGCTGCAGGGTGGCTCTGCGCGAAGGGGATGAAGAAGGGCAAAAGGGGGGCCCGTGCGGGTAGTTAGGGTTAGCAAAAAAAACTTTTTTCACTCAATTATAAAAGTAATAATAATTTTTGTATTACAAATAGTAATATTACAAAAAAAAATATTATTATTACCAATAATAATAATAATAACAATAACAATAGTAATAATAAAAAAAATAATAATAATAAAACAATAATAAAAAAATCATAAAAGTTATAATAATAAAGATGATAATAAAATAATAATAATAATAATAATAATAATAAAAACAATAATAACACCTTTTTAATATTAACATTATCAATTATATAATAACATTATTATTATATCAATAGAACCATTTAACCCACTTCATTTACATAAACATTATTTATTTTAATCGTTAAATACTTGCACGGACACCCGGCTAACGCCGCAACCACCGCCCACTGTACGGTGACTGCGCACGGGTCTAAAACCCATGAAAGATATTAAACGTCGTCAATTTTTGATCTATGACCTAGTTCAAACCTTTTCGAGAGAAATCGGACCCATAATTAATAAAAATAATTTAAGCAGGCGGGTGTGAAATTTCTCCCCACCACAAACACTTTCTGCCCCCAGAAAGTCACCCAGCTGAACAATGGTCAAAGCAAGAATCCATGCCCATATGAAACTGAAAGGAACCACACCAGAAGAGAGCCAGATAACACAAGAGGGTTCTCCTCACCACAAAAACTTATCTAGCACGGAAATTCAACACACAACCATACCATCCCGGGAAGGGGGGGTGACGTGGGAACTCCCAACCGATCCAGACTAACCTATATAGCACGAGTGAAACAACACCCCCGCCAAAACATGGAACTCTCGACTTAGACCCAAGAAACCCCAAACACTAGAGAAAAACCTTTGAACAGAACTTAACCCAAGAAGTAAACTCGAGCATTACCACAAACGTCGGTCCTTCCATAGGCACTTACATCTCCAAATGAACACAGTAAAAATGAGATTAACCCATTCAAGGTTCAATCACACTTTTAAAGAAAAACGTACGATTCATAGAATCATAATTCAGACAAACCAGACTGTATGTATTACAACAAACACATCCATACCAACTTCACGAAGAAACAATGGACATACAATAATGCCAAAACTTTAACAGTGGAAGAACGAGAATAGAAGGTCCTTAAATGTTTTGTTGGCAACAGGGAACCCGAAAACTCGAACCATTGCTTCACACCCCCTGAAAACTCATGACTGCGTGTGAGATTCAACCAAAGACTTGTGGTTGGGGATCTGATGGTTGAAGAATCACCTGCATCTCAGTCAAGCACTGGAATCTTCTGGTAATAGTTTCTTCCTCAGGAAAAGCTTCATGCAAAGCTTCTCTAGATGATTTAGACATCTGCAATGATGGAACGTCTTCGGAGGGGTGTGACATGATGTCTTGTATTCCCTAGACATCCATACTGACGGTACACCATTAGACGGTCTGATGAACTGGAAGTTAGAGCCACTATAGAGAACCCTTTAGAAACAAATTTACCTGACACACTCTGCTCATCAGATGGGGGACCTTCACGAGCAACTGGATATGGTGGATTGCCAACCATATGTGCTTCGGAAAACAACTCAGCTAAGAACACCTCATGCACCAACTTCTCAAAATGGTGGGCCCTAAAAGGGAGGACCCACTCTTTGATCTCTGGACAAAGACCCCTGAGGAAGGGATAAGTCTTCATCCAGTCCTGCGACACTACCCCTGAAAAAAGAGACACAAGATCCTTGAAATAGTCAATATACACTTTCACTGTCTGTTGGCCATGTTGAACACGCATGAGCTCTTCCATTTTCTTCATATTCACATCCACAAGTATAAACCATTGAACGGAGACGACTTTAAAGACATACCACATCATCCCAACTTGCATTAATGGCGGGGTGAACAACTCCTCATCCAGAGTTAGACCTTTGAACAGACCTAAAACCGCATGCACTCGAACAACTTCAGGAGTTCCGAATACCCTGAAGATGCGCTCGACCTCTTCAATCCATTACACCATCTCTAACAAACTCCAATAACCATGAAGGACAGACAACATCCGAGAAGGAAAAAAAAACTGGGCATGACTCATCAAAACTCTGGGGACCTTTCTGGGAGGCATTTCTGAACAACATATATAACACCAAGACGAACCGATATCAATCAAAGCAACATCAATAAAGCACCCTCATCAAAAAAAACCATCTCAAAAGAAAAAATCAAAAACAAAAACAGCCTACAAATTCCTCTTTCAAAATCCACTTTTTATTTTAAATCTCAAAATCGTCTTCCTTCAAATCCACTTTCAAAATACAACTCCCACTGTTCAAACCACTTTCAATTTCCAAAAATTCATTTTCCTCTATATAAGCCAATTTAGAAAACAAGTTCAAGCCATTAATTTCAAACACACCCAGGTAATCCCTTGAACCGTTGCACATGTCATCATACACTTTCATTCATACACACCAACACGCACTTTCCATGCATCCTCTCACATGTGAAACATTCATAAGGAGCACCTGAGGTTCTACCCCAAACCATTCTCGACCAATTTCCAAGCAAACACCAGTTTTCCAAACCAAAGGATTTCAGTTTTAAAACCCATTTCATAAATTGAAATTAATTTAAAATAAATCATTCCCATTTTCAAAAGCTCTTTTTTTCATTTCCAAAAACGCACTTACACCAACTAGAATGAAAACGACACTCAACTTGCATCAAACCACCGGAGTGAGGGACTAGCGGTCACACATAACCTGGAAACATGGTAGTGGGTCATGCCCCAAGTAAGCGTAATCAACTTGGAGGAATTAAAACTATGTACCCAGACTCCACATGGGTCACTAATCCATGTGAGATCACGATGTAACATCAGTTTACCTCTATTGTCATCCCTCCATCAAAAACAAACTAGAACGAAACAAAGACTCAATTCCCAGACTATCCCTGGTGACTCAAGGTGTGGAACGGGCGAGGGTTCATGACGTCCTTCTCGTACCTACCTCTCAAATCCCAACAAATCTAATCTACATATACCAGACACCCCAAATAACAAGGGCCTCCTTTGATACCATTTTGTCACGAACCAACCTGGGTCGACCCTGGACCGGTCACCCGAGCCGGCCCGTGATGTGGCCCGAGGAGCGTTCCTGATATCCACGAGCTGGAAACAAGTGCCAGGCATCAAAATTTAATAGGTGGGAACGATTTGGCCCAAAATAGAATAAACTAAGCAACGGAAAATAAATATAAAAAAATTGAATAAATAAAGAACAACCAACAACTCTACTAACCTGAATGCGACCAAAACTCCTTGTGACCCCGAGAGTCACTCTCCACACCACAACCAAGTCTCTCCCACTACGAACAAGCTCATGTCAACCTGAAACAGAAACAAAAAATAGGAAAACACTATAGCGTGACTATTAAAACTCATTAGGTAGGCCCGACTAATTCTATTCCCAATGCACATACCAATAAATAAAGAATTTATCAATTCCAGGATTGAAATAAAATATATAAAATATTGGTTTCCACACACACTTTCATTTCTAAAACCTGTAACAACCCATTTCCCTTTATAATATAAAAACAAGTCTAGTGCTTGAAAGAAACAGGTGCATTGCATTTTAAAAACATTTTTTCGAATCAATTTAGAAATCAAAATTTTTGTTGTTAGTAAAAATAAAAAAACAACACACAACACACACTAAGGGCAATTGAAAAAGTGGCACACATGGGCAAGCAACAGAACTAGACCTCTCAACCTTCTTCCACATACAAATAAACACTCAATAAAAACATTGGTCGAACCTAGAAGATCATGAACAATCCAGAACATACTATACACCTGACTCATCATGAAGGAATGCCCTAACTCGATGACATCATAATTCCCTATTGCTCGGCATAGCCCTACATGGCCTAACTGAGGGGATCAATCCCCATAGCAGCAATAAATTAGTATTCCCCTACAATGGGGCCACTAGCCAATGCGTAATCTAAACTAGTGCAGCAATCGTTCTCGGAATATTCACTCACTATGCCAGGTTCCCATGTCAACACATGCAATAAAAAGGGGTGCGTCCACAATGTTAATCAATCAGTCATGATGCACAAACATCACATACATCTCACGCAATCAATGCACACTAAAGATCACCCCTGAATGGGTTTTCCAAATAATCTATTTTATATAACTGCCAAACGGGCCTTCACAAATTTTAAATCAAAACCTTATTTCTCGAGAAAACCCAAAACACTTGTTCGGAAGAAATTATTTATATTTAAAACTAGAAGTACATTTGAAATTCTGTGATTATGTTTAAAGTCCAAATGGGGTTTCTTTCAATATCGGATGTCTGTTCGTCACGAAAATGTTTCATGTGTTTGGTATAAAATAAATGGCTCTTTTCACACCAAATAATCATATAAAAATTAATTATATTTTATTATTTCCAATTTATTAAAATTAATAAAACATCAATCAATTAATATGTTCTAAATCTAAAGGTAAGTGCATTGGGGGGCCTACCTCTACTCGTTGTCCAAACACAATGGCGCATCACACCTCAAACGGGCGCACCAGCATGTGCATGCTGACGATCACAGAATTGCAGAGTTACCTGGCTAATGCGCTGCGACAAACACAGAACAATTGAAATCCCATAACCATTGACTTAAAAAAACCAGATGAACAAATGGCACAAAAACCATCTCGATATAATTTCAAAACATAACTCGCACCGTCGATACTATTTAATAAACCACTTTAAAATTTATAAAACAATTTTCAAAGAGAAACTCACATATTTAGGCACCCAAAACCTATTCAAAACCCCTCCTTATAAATAAACGTGCACTTGCAACACACCAAATCGGAAAGCGCGCCACCTTCAGAGTTAAAATGAAAAATTACAAAACCTAATAAAAATACCCCGATGACAAAAATCCATTTTGAAGACTTAAAACACCACTAAGTGACGCAAAAGGGGGTTTACACCAAGAACATGTCTTATTTTATTTAAACACACTACTTTAAAAACTAATGCATATTAACCATTTTCAAAATACCACTTTTGCGCCATCTAAATAATTCAATAAATCATTAACCTTCTTATTAGATCACTTCAAGAAAAACCAAAAAGACTTCACACCAAAATACACATAAAATCCCCCCTTTGAAAACAATCGTACACAAAGAACCATTTCACACCCGAATCTGCAGCACATGAATGAATTGATAAATTATTTAAATAGCTCAAAGAACATTATTAAATTAATTTAAATAAATTTCAAGGGTGCACAATAAGGCGAACACATCGAAATAATAACTTCTTACTGGAACGCATGTCAAAAAACTCCAAGAATACATTTCGCACCACATAAATAAGTTATGGAACGCATTAGTAAATTCAATTAAGCATACTAAACTCATAAAATGGTTTTAGGGCACAGAACAACTTTCATCGTGTGTTGAAAACTCCTAAAATTGGTGTCAAACACCAATCGCACCCCAATCGCACCACTAGGGATCCAAAACGGACCCTAAAACAAACAACCGAAACAAAAATATCAAGAATCAACACTAAAATTGGAAACTCCTTACATTATAAAACAAAGACCCCAATTAATCAAGAACTCAATCCCTTGGGCGGAAGGAAGAGGAGACTATCGGGGGATGACACGCTGGAAGAGGAGTCGGCGGTTGGAGTCGCAGTTGCCGGAAGAGGCGTTGGCACCAAAAGGGGGGGAACCTCGGATAGAGCTGACCAGCCGGGGGGTGCGCACCAGACTGTGTTTGTCAAACGGGCCTGATGGTCTGGAGGGTTGTAGGTGTGTGATGGCTAGCCGGGTGATGCTCAGCCAAGGGGGGTGCAGCGTACCAGGCCGGGTGTGAGCAGGAGGTCGAGAGCCTGCAAGGGGATGCTGGCCGCGTCGGGAAGGAGGCCAGAGGAGGGATTCGCGCAGCCGGGTGGTGTGTGTCGGTGAGGGGACACACTGGCGGAGGTCGCCAGAGGGAGGAAGGCGAGGGCGGCACAGAGGGTTCTGGGCGTGGTGGCTGGTTGGGGCACAACAAGGGGCACCGGTGGGGAGGTGCAGAGAAGGGTAGGGGGGGATGCGGCGTGCAACAGGATGAAGGGGGCACGACAGAGGGGAGAAGGGAAATTTTAGGAGGGCTAGAGAGGGAGCCGGATCGCTATAGGGCGGTGCTGCACGAAGGGGATGAAGAAGGGGAAAGGGGGGCATCGTGTGGGTAGTTAGGGTTAGAAAAAAAGTTTTTTTCACTCAATTATAATAGAAATAATAATTGTAATATTAGAAATAGTAATATTACAAATAGTAATAATAATAATAATAATATTATTATTATTATTAAAAATATTAAAAATAATAATAATAAAATAATAATAAAAAACCATAAAAATTATAATAATAAAGATGATAATAAAATAAAATAATAATAAGAATAAAAATAATAATAATAATAACAATAATAACAATAATAACACCTTATTAATATTAAAATTATCAATTATATAATAACATTATTATTATTGCAATCGAACCATTTATCCCACTTCATTTCCATAAGCTTTATTTATTTTAATCGTTAAATACTTGCGCGGACACCCGGCTAACGCCACCACCATCGCCCGATGTGCGGTGACTGCCTGTGGGTGTGAAACCCACGAAAGATATTAAATTTCGTCAATTTTTGATCTGAGACCTAGTTCAGACCTTGGTGAGAGAACTCGGGCCAAGAATTAATAAAATAAATTAAATTAATTTCAGCAGACTGGTGTGACAATAAAAAATAAGGATTAAAAATCAACCATAAATAAATTTAATGGAAATTTAACAAAACAAAGCGAAGGGGCATAAATAATTCAATGTTTGGATATAGAAAAACCTTATAAATAGAGACACCTACCTCATAATTAGTTTCAAAATATTTTTCTTTTATTACAACCACCAAATTTAGTAAGGATAATACCCCACACCCCTAAACCTCAAGAAATAAAACCAAAACCCAAATTATTAATCCTAGTATTATCTAAACCACCATAATTAGTTTAATAGATCCAGAAACATTGATGAAAATTGAATAGGAAAGTGTATATTTGAAAAAATATGGAAGAAAGAGCATTACCTCAAGGCAAAACACCATGATATCCAAGAGAATTTACCATCAAAGAGAGGGGATAAGATCTAATTCCAAGGGAAGTTAAATGTATGATGGTGAGAAGAAATGTGGCTTAAATTATATAAATCTGTCATTGGAAATTTGGTGAATTTTTTTTAAATAACCTAGAAACCTCAGATGGTTTGGTCATGTGTTTCAAAAAATCATGCACCAACCAATTTGGTGATACTATCTCACAAAAAATCAAAGATGAGAACATTCTACTAAGACTCACATCATTTGAAAATAAGTATTACACTGAGAAAAAGATAAATAACCCAAAAAACTCGACCACACATGGTTCTCCTCAAAATTAGAAAAATATATCACTAATTATGAATTATGGTCAATTTTTTCAAACAAAACCTAATTTCTAACCCCCATCCTAGGGAAACTCAAAAAATAAAAAAACAAGGAAAATAAAAACTAAAATGTGACATACCTTTGAACCATTATGTGTCACATGTGTCTAATTCAACTGCTACTAAAGAGATATGTCTATAATTCTAAATAAAAATTCCAATAAGAAGGGACTTTTAATTGTATTTTCTTCACCTCAAAATGCAATATACTCTATAATCATTAAACAATGGATATTAATAATGGTCCAAAACATCTAAGTATATATCCACAAAATGAAAAAGACATGTTAATTTTGAAACTTGGGGGGAAAGAATCTATTTGACCCAATGCTCAGTATATCTTTCACCAGTTTGAACCACAAAAACGCAAAAATATTTAAATCCATATCTTATAAAATAGAACCACTATGGGGGAAATTTCTTCTCTTGAATCAATTAAATAATCATAATCATTATATACTAGAATATATTGATGGAATATTGATTTATTGATCAGTTGTGACTTTACCAAATTGATTAAAACCCTTCAATAAGAGCCAAATTATGGACAATACCTCTTTATGAAGAATGGATCACACAATGGAACCATGTAGCTAAGGATAATTAGAGGTATCCAATGCTCAATATAATTTTCATCCCTTATCCAATGTGGTTCTAGATAAATAAAGCCATGTAGTATTTTCTAAAAAATGGTTCTTCTTTGAATCAATTTGAGGGTGAGAGCATAAAATACATTAGGAAACTAGGTGAATACCCATACCATGGATAAAATTATCCCTAGGGAGTAAAATATGATGATAATTTCACACTAGAAATTAGTAATATACTAGAATAAATGCATCCCAACATTACATACCCCAAATATTATCCATGATTTGGGTGTGTATGGAATAACAAAAATACTTCATGTTGAACAAACCAATACTATTCTATGTGAAAAAATAAAAAATTATTCATCCCCTAAATGGATATTATTGAAGTTTATATTTTCATCATTGAGAATAACATTGGATATTGTGGGGAAGCATAGCATCTCCTTGAAGGTTGTGTATGGGTTAAGTCGTAAGGGAATAGATAGATATATCTCTGTCCAATTATCCTTCCAAAAGGAAATCTCACCCCTACCTATAATCCTTTAAGAATTATCATTCAGGTAATATAAATGGTTCTGAAGGCTCTACCACAATGGTGATGTTTTTTAGGGAATGAGAAGATTTTTCATATTTATTTCCACAAAACATCTCCCAAATAGTGTCACCATATATAGAATCCCAAAAAAATAATATTTAATAACTTGAATGTATTCATACATGTTCATTATATTATTCACTCCATCCTCAAATAGATTCAATGGGCACCCTTAGCTGTCCTATTGGAACTTTCTATTGATCCAAGAGTCAAAAATTAATCTATTATGTGATTCCTTTATTCTATGAATGAAATAATTAAGGTCATTTATCATAGAAAAAATATTAATTCCAATCAATGATAGAACACTTTTAAGAGTCAACCTACCACCAAAGAAGAGTATTCTTTTTTTCTAGATGATGATACACCCAATTATTATCATTAACCAAACTGTCAAAAAAGTGAATTTGAGTCCTCCTTATTCATAAGGGGTCATAAAGGTATTCCATAGGGAATTTGTGCAAGATAAGTTAATTCAAATTTCAATTTTAATATCCATCTTTTCATAGAAGCTACTATAAATATAAATATTTTAGTGATGAAGATAACATGTTGACCACTATAGTTACCATTTTTGAAGATTTAATATACAACTCTTCCATAATGAAATACATATAATATACACAAATTATTAATTTAAAATAATCTATAATTTTCCCATCCATAGTTGGAACTCTAATATTCATTATAGATTCTCTTACTTGAAATAAATAAATTCAAAAATCTTGAAATAAATATGATTTCAAAAAGATAAATCATCTTCCAAAAAATATGCATCATATACATTGAAAATTTTATATCCCAAAATATTAGGTGTAAATACACATTAAAATTCACATTCCTTGAAATAAATCTTCCTTTAAGAATGTCTATATCCATTGGAACTTTTATATTTTTTAATATATTAAAATAACCATTTGATTTTTCAGTATAAATATTTTTTTACTACAAAATAAAAATTTCTAATAAATATTGGCCTTTAATCTTTGAAAAATACCAAAAAATGATTTTTTTACATATAGTGATTTTCTACATACCTAATTCAGAATTTTGAATCATTTTACCTAATCATTTACAGAAATAAATTGTGGAGTTCATTGGATTTGAGATTGGTGCTTCTGGTTTAATATAAATTCTATTAATCATAAATGATATCTTTTACTCTTCACTTCAACTTACAAATATAAATTTTTAAAAAAATTATTCACATATAAAAAAATAAATAATTCTATTATTACATGGACTTCATACTACATATGTTATCCATACACCTATACAATTCAAATCATATTGGTTTCTTCTTTATGCACTCTACATTAGAATTATTAGTAGAATGAACTAGTTATGTAGGAATCAACACTGTCTGCAAAATAATGATCTTTAAATAGAACTCACTATTTAGGAATCATATATTTTTTTATATGAACATTTCATTTGAAAACATTCAAAAAAAGATTCATCCTTTAATAAAATATCCATGTTATATTATATATGACTTAAAAACACATTCTTTAATGCTTAATATAATTTCAAAAAAAATATAGTTTTTCCATAATACATAATATTCATTCCTTCGATCAAAAAACAAAACATACTTTATATTCTAAATTACGTAAAAAATTAAGATATTTAATAAAGATAAAAACAATATGTAACATATCAATTCATTTCATACTACATAAATACAAGTAATATCTTAATATGTAATGGTGCATTCCAAATTCCTTAGAATACAATAAATGATATACTAATTAAATTTTCTCTAACATAATATATGATAAACTAAGAATATAAATTCTAAAATAATAATTCCATTTGAAAAAATATAATAAATAAATGATGAACTAATAAATCAAAAAATAATAATTAAAAAGGTAGTCAAATATAATAAAACATTTGATAAAAATAAAAAACAATAAATAAATATGAATAATTATAATTATTGAGACAAAATAGTAATCATGAAATCATATAAACCAAAGTGAGAGGGAATATGTAATTTCAAGAACATATAAATAAATTGATAATGATATGTGTGATATTCTCCCCTTTTTTGATAATTACAAAACCCAAAAAAACTCTCCCCATTTTTAAGGATCAGAAATATGAGATGATGTACAAGACATCATGTAAAAAAATAATAGAATATAACACAAAATATGGGGGCATGTGAATTATAAAAAAAATGTTTTTCTCCTTTTAAAATAATAATTTTAAAAAAAATAATTAAATAAATAATCATGAATAAATAGAACAATAGTGATTCAATAGTATGGAATATAAATTATATAATAAACATTTTAAATATCAATAAAGAGAGAAACAATCATAATCAATTCCAGAAGTAACTCTCACTTAACTCATGGAGATTTACAGTATTTTTATCATATATTAAAATAGTGGCATATATTCCCCCATAATTAAAGATTCATTTTTTAAAAAGTTATAATTGTGAATCTTAATCACATGAAAACCCCATATATAAGAAATTTAAATACAATGAGCCATGCAATAAGTTAAAAAATATTCATAGATTAGATAAATTTTTTACAATGAATTAAATATGAAACTAATATATTATTTGTGAAAGTAAACCAAAATATAAAATATTTAAGGAATTTCTAAACATTAATGACAAACCCTATTAAACTATGAATTTTTGTTAAAAAAATAAATATACCAAATAAATTTATGAAATTAAATAAAGGATTATTTGGCATATTTCAAGTTTATTAAGAGAAAAGACTAAAAAATAGAATACGAGTAAAATATAATACAATAACTCAAGATATCATACATCATATTCAAATAATTAAAAATAAAATAAAATATATGATTGATAGATAATGGTAGTAGTAAATTACAATATATAAAAATGAATGATTAGACAGTAAACACATGGTCACTAAAAGAAATCTTCAAAATCAGTTCATACTAGTAAATAAATAAATAAAACTATATTGTGTATTCATGCTCATCATATGAAAAACTCCTCAAAAAAGATAAATAAGACCCTAGAAGTGATTTATAATGATAAAAAGGAAATAAATATTTTTAAACTCAAAAATTATAATTAAAAAATATTTGAATCTATATGTTTAGAAGATACATTGAATAAATTCCGATATAATCATAAAAATATAAAATAGATAAAATTTAAAGATATATCAAAATAAAAAATATAGGGTAATTAAAACAAAATTATAGAGGAAGGAATCAAGATCAAAATAATAGAAATATTCTGTTTTATGTGCTTTAAAATTTAGTATCACATCCTTAAAAATATTACTTTCATTATTATATAAATAAATTGAATAACCTTTATCATTATGTTAAGAATTAAGTTTCAAGATGTTTTTTAATTTTTCAACCTAAACTAATTCCTTAATGACTACTGATTTTGAATTTTCAATATTTCCAACTCTGATAAACCTTCCCTTAGTATGTTCTCAAAAAGTAATATGACATTTATCAATATTATTATAAGGCCTAGAAATTTAAGAAGAATCTTTTAAAATGTCTTTATAATCCAATATCAATATATCATTTAGAATTTTGATATGGATCCTTTTATAAAAACTATCAAGAAATATTTATATTTTTTCATAAGATTTTGTGTCTAGAGTTGTAAGTAATAATTGGTTTAGGTGACCAAATATGCTTCTTTTGAAATGGAATTTCTACCTTAAATTCAGATAAATATTTGGAAATATAATCATTATATACACACACAAAATTGAGGAACATTAATGAAATACCAGTTATCATAATATATAGAAATAAAATATTTTAAACATATAATAGTAGACATACTTTTACTAGTTGAACCTTGAAAATAATAATTTCCCAGATGATTTGGCTTTTGACCATAACATACAATACCACAATTACCTTTATTTGTTTTTCTATTACATAGAATTTTGTTAAAGTTATCCACAAACATGGAAAACATAGTAGTAATGAATTCAAAATAATCAACATCATCTGACAAATCATTAATTCTGGTTCCATGAATACTAAAAAAATTAAGATTTATTATATTTAGAATTTAATTCTATATTTCTTAAGATAAATTAATATTTTGGTTAAAAACACAATCATAATATTATCTTCTTTTATCTAATGTATCATATTTAACTTCTAGAAAGAAAATAGCACACTATAAACTCATTCAAAGAATAAATTTCATATTTAGAATTTTGTGAAAATAAATACTGATTCACTTTATTCTAATCCATAAAATGGGTATTTTATGGGTTGACTAATCAAATTCAGAGATAGAATGAGCATCTTCAATAGAATTATCAGAATCACCCAAAGTAACATTCATTTATGTATTTACGTTATTATTTTAAACTTATTTATTTTTTTCATTGAGATTTATTTTTATTGAGTTGAGTTCATTCAATTCTTACATACATACACTTCTTACATTCATAAAATCTAATGTCTTTTGTGTTTATATCATCCTTCTTAAAATTTTTAAAGGATTTATTGAATCCATTTCTCCTCTTTTATATCTTATTAATAATTTTTAAAAAATTTAATTTTCATTACTGTAATTTGAACTACTATATTATTCAGAATATGAATTGGTATATGTTTCTTCATCATTTGATGTAGAAACATTATGAGTGTGATTTTATTTTATAACTAACCATTTATCGTCAGCTTCTTCTATATATCATCTTATTACATCTTGATTTTTCCTATTATGTTCATCATTTTTAAATCTTCAACATGTGTAAATTGTGTGATTATTGTATAGACACTTCTCCATTTGGAATAAATAACTATAAGAACTGTTATGTATTGGCCTGATTTTGAAACCCTAATACTTAAAGATGTAATATTATTTAGTATCTTAATAAGTTTGGTATTATTTTTATAAATACTTTCTTCATCTAATATCCAAAAAATATCACACCTTCACTTTTTATTTTTTTATTAACTTTCATGCATTATTAGTATCTATCTAGGAAACAATGACGGTTTCTAATATATCATAAGTAGTATCACCATAAGAAACTCGGTTAAACTTATCAGTTCCTAATCCACAAATTATAGCATTCAAATCTATTGAATATAGATCATTGTTTCTTATTGATTGACATGCCAAAACAAAGGTTCACTAGATTTAATCTTATAAGGATTTAAAACATTCTTATAGATAATGTATCAAAGATTATTTAAATAGATAATCAATATAGGTTTCCAACATCCATAATTCTATCTATTAAAATAAGGACTCTTATAATTAATTATCCTCCTATTTGATCATCTATAAAAATATGTCTTCGTCTTGTTAGATCATAATATCAATGGCTTATTAGGACATAAAGGATAAATTTTTTTGGAATATTAGGATTTAATGTCAAACTTTTTTCCCAGTTTTGTATTATACATAGACTCAATAGGGAGAAATTTTAGTCCTTTAATTTTTTCAATAAATTAAAACCTTCAAAATCAATTTTGTTTAGTGTTTTACTTTACATCTTACTAATTTATTCAATAGAAATTAATAGAATATAAATATAATGAAATAAGAGTTATTTATCATGGTTTAGGGATAAAAAACATCACCTAGTCCACTCTATCAACACCTAATGTAGGTTAAATAATTTTTATTCAAATCATTTTCATATGGAACTCATATCTTAGTTAATGTGACTGACACATAATATAATGTACATGATATTTTATCAGGATCTCCCCCAAGGCCTCTCTCCCAATATTTAATAAGGCATTACTCCCATAATAATAATAAAAAGTGTTTAATAATAATATAAATAAAATCATGTTGATATTTGAATGTATTTCAAAATGTATTTTTATAATTTTCAAAATTTGAATGTTTATAAATCACCTTCCATGAAATATTTTATTATTCAAAAACACTACTCTAAAAAGGACATAATAAATATCTTTAAGGGGTAGAACCATAAAAATTATCTTATTCATATGCTTGGTATTTACATCTAGTTTTTAGTAGCACAAAATAATATACCAGACAATATTCTTCATAAATTTTATCAATAAAATAATAGAAGATATACTTGATTATATTTTCTCTACATTTCATTAATTTATAATATCTCCAAAAGATCTTAAAAAACTAAATATATATATATATTATTTATAAATAATTAACTACAAAACAATCCGTGATTTTCTACTTGGTAAGAGGAACACTCACAGTCATTTCATACTCACTTACTTGAAGTAGTCTTGGTCATAATTTTTGAAATAAGAATAATTTTAGAAACTAAAATTAACATCCTAAATACCCACTTCATATCCATAGAATAATTTATATTAATAAATATAAGTCTTAAATACCAAATAAAATTACTAAATTTATCCTTGTAATAAATATTATTTTTAATAATCATTATAGCCCTTGGAAATTCAATATATGGAAACATATTTCAATATACATTCAATTCATCCATGGAAATTTTTTTTAATAATAATTTGAACACTCCTTTAAAATTATTCATATAATATTTGAAAATTACTAGAAATTAATATTTCCACATACAAGAATTCTAAAAATCCTAAATTTTAAATTTCGAAACATTTATTTCAATCATGCGTAGAAATATCTGACCTGAGTTAATGTGAAATGTGATTAGTACATCCAGTTTAATATAACATATATAAATCATATATAGGATTACATGCTCTTCACCTCACATTAAATATAATTATTCTTTGTGGTATTATTCATTTGTACAAATAAAGTTTTAGTATTACATTATCATGTCATATTTATATTTCATTAGTTCTTCATGCACTGGTGCACTTCAGGTTATATTGGTTTCTATATTTTTTACTTTGTGTAAAAATAAATAGTATACTGAAATAGTTATATAGTTATCAATATTATCTATGTAAAATTTATAATAAAAGAGAACTCATTTTGTAGGATTCCAATTTTGTATATAGGATAACTTCCTCAGAGAAAATAAAAATATAATATTCTTCCTTTAAGAAATATATATATATATATATAATATGGCTTGGAAAAACCTTCTATAAATATAATATATAATTTCCGTAGAAAACAAAATTATTTAATAGTTTTTTAGAAGATAATTTATTTCCTTTAATAAAAAATAAAAACTTAATATAATTATTCTAACAAAATTAATAAAAAATAAGGTAACTCTCTAAATTACATGAAATCCTGTACTTAGGAAATTTACATGCATATAAAATATGATAAACTCAAAAATATTAATTCTTAAAAAATAATTCCATTTTAGATACTATAATAAATAAATAAATTATAAGATAATAAATTAAATCAATAAATACTTATTCAGCAATTAAAAAGGAAAAATATTAATATATAATATAATAAAATTTAACAGTTAATAATAATAGATATTGTAAGAAACATAGTAATTTTCAACACATATAAATCAAAGTGGGAGGGAATATGTAATTTTCAAAACACATAAATCAAATTTATAATGATCCAATCACCACTTTCAAGAAAATTTAAATTTATTTTGATTTTTTTGAATTGAGGATTTTAAATTTTAATTTCTCAGAGAGAGAAATTGTATAGGTTTATCCCTTTATTTATAGTTTTATTCTCATATTTTAATTTTTATTATCAAATAATAGGGTAAAACATGAATGAAAAAGATATACATGTACAATATCTCATCCCCTAGAACTAATGTTTGGGAAACCAAATTTGAAAAAATAAAACTGATTATTATATTCCATGAATGTTTTTTTAAAATCAAATACTTACACATAATATTCATTGTATTCATTATTATTTTTGAGATGGAGAATGATATACCAAATTTCTGATGTGTTCCCCAAATTATTTATCTTTTGGAAATTCCATTTATAAATTTTAACTCTTATTATGGTTATTATTAATATCTTGGATGATGATTTGTTGTATGTTTTGTCAGTAAAAAAATATCACTATGTTTTGTGATGATATGTTTGATGAATATTAATGTATCCTAAAATGTATTTCTAGTTTATGAGTCAAGATGAATAACCCAATGATTGGGATGATGGACTAACTCATTGTATTGATATAGTTGAGAAATATCTTGGAAGAATTATATATATATATATATTCTTCAATGAAGAGTTTGAGGCTATGAGTTATTATTAATTATTATGTTTACTGTGTGGTTATATATGTATTGAAGGATAAAGTAATGGTTATTTTATAAGGATTATTCTGTTTGGAGTTTAGAGGATTTCTATAGACCGATTAACATAATCTGATTAATAAGATATGGTATTTAATGTTCCTAAGAAGTTAATGTGTGGAGATAAGATCAACAGAGTATAATTATTATTGACCATTATTTATATATGGATATACATTATCCTAAGACACTCTATAGTAACTAGATTTGAGATCCACATGACCTTAAGCATGTCCGTTGTATGCTAGAGGTTGCTAACTAGTAGTAGGGGTCTCAATAAAATCATGAGAAAAAAACCCATGGATGAATAAACATAAATTGAAGTATAAGAAAAAATAATAACAATTAATAAGATCATTTAGAATATATTAACATCACTTAAAATTGCAATATATTAACATAAAACCAATTCAATATAAAAAAAATTAACATATCATGAAAGTAACTTATAAAATATTCATATACCCAATGGGTGGATCAAGTAAAAAAAATCCATAACAACTCAAATATAATCCAAGCTATAGAAATACCCAAAACTAGTCCCAATTTCTAGCTCAGTACCATATCACATGCTCCATTCCAAACACCATGATCATTCGTTGATCATAGTTTTGTTTCCTTGTACTTTCCTGTAACAATTAGGTATACTCGTGTACCCATGGCATCGAAGTAGGGTGAGTGTACAACTTAGTAAATTTTCACCAACAGTGCACATAGATATATCTAGTTATACTAGAGTGTATGTTTATATTCTATAATAAAATAAAATAAACATAAATAAATAAACCACTATCAATCCTCGGGTTCTATTGTGACATTTGGGATTAACCATAACTTCTTTATCTAGTTTTGGATGCCTATATTCATAATACATAATAATTAGGGGGGGAAATACCATTCCCTAGATTAATAAGGTTAAAACATCATCTAGTGGGAATGGAACTCCGCCCTATAATATTTTCATTACCATATCATCAGCGGTAATGATTCCCCTTTCAGAAATCATTTAATCACACCATCATCTTGGGGACAGGAACTCAACCATGGAATTGTTTCATTACAACATCACAAAGGATAATGACACTGCATCCATGAATCATTTCATTACAAAATCATTAGGGGGAACTGATCCCCATCCTAGAACCAATTAATTATTCATGGTTTATGAATTTACACATTTTATATTTTATACTTTCCCATTTCCAATTCAGGCCATACATGGCGGTAAAGTTATATGTTCCACTCCTTCATATGGACTTCTTGTGGATTGAGTATTATTTGTTCACAATGATATATAATATTATTTATTATAATTGGTTTTATTTTATTGTTATTTTTTTCATCATGAACACACATTATAAAAACGTAAAAAAGGAGATAAGACCTCGAAGATATATTAGGGATCACCTACCTTATCCTATAATAAGTACTCTAATTTAATATTGGCAACAAAGTAATGATAAAATAGAATAAATTATAGAATCAAATGAAACCATTGAACTATAGAATATGAAATCGCAACCAATGTACTACCACTAAATGTTTATAAATATAATAAACTATCAAATAGAATTTATAGACATAATACTAGATATCTCTCATAATAAATAGTTTGAGAAACCATTTTATAATTAATGTGAAGGGCCCATTATTAATGGTTGAATTTATTATTAAGAAAGATGGTAATCTAGGTGTGAATGGTGATTTCAATATGTCTGGATAGAGATAATTATTATAAGTTTGTTGTATTTTCAAATATAAAGAATAAGTATGTAACCATCTATATATGAAGAATATATGTGAATATAGATGGATGATGTCGATGAGAGTTTTTTCTATATCATTTGATGAATTATAAAGATTTACAGCTATTGGAGTGTTGACATTGGATGTAATGCTTGATTAAAGAGATTTAAAAGAAAGTTACAACATCCAAATATGGAAAGAAGACCCATAGGATGAGTCCTTAAATTCCTTTGATTTCAGTGATAAGGATTAAAGGTGGACATGAAGTTCTCTGGTTTGAATTGAGATAAATATAAAAAATATATTTTTCTAGATATTCATAAAAGTGTTGAGATATATTTAGTCCTTATAAAGGATAAAATGTAATATAATACGTCATGTTAGTGGATTTTAAATAGGTTCTCAATATAATAGTTCACCATGTAAGAAAATCCAGCATGTTAGGGGACTTTCAACATTGTATCCAAATAAAGATTCACTACGTAAGTGGATTAATCATTTATATATCTATGTATGGGGAGAAAATGAGTTCTCTATTGAGGGTATTCATTATTGGGTTTTTTACGCTGACCTTGTAAAGGGAACCATTATTTTGATTTTAGAATTAATGTTTTGAAGAAATTTGGAATCAGATGATCAGTTGACATGATCCTAAAATATTTAAATATTAAAATTACTTTTAAGTGATAATGATACAATATGAGATTGAAGGAATACAAGTTGAAGGATTTATTTGATGCTGAGATGAGTTCCATGTCAAAGATGTAAATTTCATGTCATAGTGTTTTTCATATGTATTTGAAATATTTAGAAGATATATAGTTTTGGGTTTATTGAATAAAATAAGGTCTAAGTTATTCAAATATCATGTGGTGAAAGAATTTTTGAACCTTAAGGAGTATGAAATTAAGTCCTTGACTCACGATTTCAATGGGAATTCAAATAAGATCCCACCAAAAATCATGGAGTTTCCATATCACAGATTTGGAAACTAACATTCATGAAATAACATGGTGAATATATATGTTTATGAAATAAATGAAGAAGTGGAATTTAAATTTTTATGATAGGAATATTAATACTCTACTATGTTATATAGTGATAAGGTAAATAAAATAAACTTGTAATTCACACTATATTTCTGGAAAATAGGTTCTCACTATGTGTGCACTAGTTTGATAGAGGCAATGATTGGAAATATAAAAATAGCAAATAAAGAGGATAATGAATTCCAAGTTTGATATGATAATTTTAGGATTTTAATGATAATAATATCACCAAAATTCTACTTGGTTTAAATGGATACAGTTGAGGGGGATGAATGAGGTGTATCCTATTTTTATCAAATTCCAAATTCTATGTGAAACTTTCACCTTCTTCAACATTTTAACCACAATTTATAGATACTGAATATTTATATACTAATGTTTTATTAATCATCTATCAAAAAAATTCATGAAATTAAAGAATATTAAATGAATGTGGTGTTTTTTAATGGTTTGGTTTAATGATGTAGTTCATTCCATGATTTATTACTCACTACAGACATGGTTTCTCCACTATAATAAAATGTTAACTACAATGGTTTGTTCCTCATACACTTACATTGAGTGTCACTGTGTATACAATTGCCTTTAAAATCATATCATAGTTTTCATAGAGTCACAATTCTCTCTCATTGTATACATTGAGTCACATAAGTTCCATAACATTTTACCATGTACACATAAGTGATTCCTTCAAACTCCGTCTAAATTAATATTTTTGCCTTCAAATGATTCATATGCATCAACAAAATTGATATATATCTTATCACATAGATTCATTGACTATTAGTTAATCATAAATAATTTATATTAATACACTCTCTATTTCTGATCAACATCACACTTCTTTGATAGATACTTCTCACATAACCCCCCCCCCCCACACACACACACACACACGCACACACTCTCAAAAACTCTGAGATAATAGACTCTAACTGATAGGGAACATTCAAAGTAGATCAGTGTATCCTCAAATATTATTCTTCTCATGAATTTTAAAAACCTAATATGATCAATAAAATATCATTGACACTTTATTCTCCTTCTTAAGCTTTGATACCTAGATGGTCTTCACTTAAAATTTGTATTAGATCCCATTTCGTATTATTCTTCTTTGAGAGTTCTTTGTTTTAATTATGTGCAAACAAGATCTCAGTTTCATGATCCCATTCCTCTCACATTATTTTTTTCCTTATATGTATTATTCCCTAGGGAACTATTTTTTTAATTTTGGAATAAATAGTATCCCATAATAAATTTGGTATACAAGTTCCTTAATTTATTTTCCACTCATTGTTTCATATGTGTGTGTTCACAATGATCTCAATTTTTCCTTTGTCTCAAAACTTTTTTACCCTTGGAAATTCTATAATTGAACTTTATTTTCACTTATTAATTTATTTTATCATTTTTCTCAACCAAATAAAGTATTATAGATTATCCTAACAAGCCTCAAATTTTACAATACGCCATAACTAATATCTCACTAAACTAAGTGGCATATATCTTTTTCTAGATTGCGGCGTGAGAATATATCAATGTTTTACAACACAAAACTTAGCAGTATTTGTATTTAAATCACTCATGAACATATATGTATCTCATTGGTTGTTGTCTCATCAAGAGTCATTTTTTTTGTGATATTTATGTTCTTAAATTGATCCTCATGAATATTTATATTTCTTATATTCTTCATCATAAATAAATTGTTTAAACTCATCATACCTTTATATAGCCTTTTTGTCTCTTTATGTTACCCTAACATAAGTATTGAAAACCATTATATATCTCATAGAAACCAATAAACCTTTATATAGCTTGGAGTAAACTTTATGAAATACTTGTTATGACTTTAAACATCACATTAAATTTAGTTTCAATGTTATATAGAATAATGGATTCCTAATTTTCCATTATACAGTGTTTAATAAGCCTTAATAAAAAAGTGAAATTATAAATCAACATTGACATAGATAATTAAATTATAGGGTATACTTTAAATAGACATTATATTATTAAAATTAACTCCATCCATCTCATCATTCTCAAAAAATCTTGGATAAGTTATTTTCAAAGATTAATGATATTTTTATCACATTATAATAGTTTAAAAATAATCGTAATAAAACCATATTCTTCCAAATTTGAAAAATATAGAAACTATATATTTAGAATTAAATGTCTCTCAATTTCTCTTTTTTACATTTGTCTTATTCATTATAAATTTGAATATTTTTATCTCAATTATGAAATCATATATCACATGTTTCTGTGACCTTTTAAACTATTAGGAATAGTTCATACATCTTCAAAATTGAATTTATTCTTTTATATTAAATCTGAAAAAATCACTTTTCACAATGTATCACCCATAACATTCCCTAAGCTTTAAATCCATATAGTGTAGTAGGAAGTCATACAAAATACATTTCTGATAACTTTTATTTCATATGGTTTCATGCATTTTTCAATTTTCAAGTTAATTTTAATTTCATGTGACATGTGAAGTTGTAAAAAACATTAAAAAGTCATACCAAATTCAATTCCAAGCCATATTAAATACTATAGAGTCATAAAAAAATCCATTTATGTAATTAGAAAAGGAGTAAGTCTGATGGGAACTTCAAGACTGAGCATATTTTCACCAATATAACTACAAAAATCAAATGAACTTCATTTATAAGTATCATGGAAAAAACATATCTAATTTTCAAATAAAACTCCAAAAATTAGAAACTCTAAAAGGAATTTGGGTACCCTTCATTAAACATTAGGAAAGAGTAAAAATTATCAAAAACATAATCTAAATTATTTCATCACTGATTAATGTATCCTTCCATAACAAGAACATTTTGATTTTTTCATCTACACTTTAGCTATCTCTTCATACAATTTTAATAAAATTTATATTGTTTAATTATTATTTAATAGGATATAGAGACCCTTATTTTTTTTACATAACTATTACATAATTTATAAGATAAATTACATAAAATCATTACACAACAATGATCCAATGATTTAGTGTCTTGGAAATATTAAGACCATACGTAACTTTTACAAAATAAAACATAACATTTATTTGATTCCTTCTTCTCTAACTTCTTATTGGACCTCAAGTTCTCCTTAGTAAAAGTATTCACCTTAGGATATAAATCAAAAGGGGTGATCTAAAATCTCAGCAAGAGGATGAATAATGGACATGAATCATGGGTGGGCATAATCATCATCATCATAATATATGAAAAGGATCATTACCATAATCATGGGGGGACATGGAATGTGGGAGTACATAAATATGAAACATCTTGTCTTAACGGTAAAATACCACATATAGTTGTGAACAAATAATTCACAATGTTCATGAATATTTCACTTTATCTCATAAGATTCATCACATTATCCAATTCATTGTTTCACTATAATTTTGGGTTCACTCATCAAATAATAAAATTTACATGTGCTATTTAATTTATGTCTCACACGTCACATCATAACATTTAAATTATCATACATGACACAAAGAACGTATATCAATCTTAGACATAAAATAACCCATGGAATGTAATTGGTTTAATTTTACATAGAATATATTCTGCACTAAACTTTGGGGTACTCAAATGAAAGAGGTAATAATATACTTGGTCTAAGAATCATCAATCTTGAGTGAAGAATAAAAAATCTCACGAGAAGTAAAAGATCTATTTTTTTGAAAGAATAGTTCTTTTGGAATATTCCTGAAATTTTAAATAAAAGAAGATTAGAAACATATATATCCTAGAAAAAATGGAAAAGAAAGAGATTTTATTTAACTAAAAACAGGGGAACATCCATGCTAAAAATTGGTGAAAGAGATAAAACCCAAAGGACTAGAGTTAGGTTTGAGAATTCCCCTTACCTTATATCTGAATGATTTCTTCACATTAATATCCTAGATAATAAAATTAAATTCATTAATTAAAAAATAAATAACCTTTTGTACCTAAATTTTATTCTTTATAATTTTATTAAGTTTATTTATGGGATTTTTGATGAGTTATAGAGTTTAATTTCATCATTCAAGACTGTTCATTTTCTTAGTTTTCATGATCGATTCCCTTGAATATAATAATGGAAATTCATGTAAAATTGGAATAATTATATAGAAATAAAATTATAGGTTATTAATGATCATCTATAAGTTTAAATCGTTATATATATATATCATATGGTTATATAGTACGAAGATGAATCATTAGATAAGATGTTAGGGATAATTGTTTAGATTAATACGGTAGAATTTTAACCACAACAAACTAGTTTTGTTTTATCATTTAGTATTATATAAATATGTTAATTTTATAACATAATAAGGGTTATAAAATAAACATTAACATATTTTTTTAACCATTAAAATTGGGTAGTGATTATCAGGAGTGCACAAAATTATATAGCACAAGGAAATTTTATGATGTGACTGGTGTGCCCAAAATTATATAGTGCTCCAATGAATTATAAAATGTAATGAATCTCATGAGATAATGTGAAATATGCATGAACATGATTCTATATGTTTTCATAACTTTTTGTGTTATTTTACCGCTACATCATGATGTGTCATTTTTATGTATTTCCATATACCAGGTTTACCCCCATGATTTTGGTTGTGAACATTTTCTTATATTATAATGATGATGATTATGATCACCCATGTTTCATGACTCTTATTCGTTCTCTTAATAGGATTTTATCTCACCCCTTTTGATGTATAACATTAGGAGAATAATCTTACTGAGGATAACATGATGTCCAATAAGAAGCTAGAGAAGAAAGAATTAAATAAATTTTTATGTTTTATTATATAAAAGTTATGTACGGTCCTAATTTACTAAAGACATTATAACTTTGGATCCTGGTTGTGTAATGCTTTTATGTTGTTTATATATAAAATGATTTAATAGTTAGTAAGTAAAAGAAGGATTTCTATAGTTGGTATCAGAGCGTTGTTTAGTTAATTTGTGAATTATGAGTAGAGAACCTTACTAAAAACCATAGTAGGAAACTCAGAAAGAACCCAAAAAAGATTTCTTTGAAAGAATTTTAAACATAGGAATCCCAATAGATATTCCTTTTGAATTAATTTTATGAAGGAATAAATTATTTAATCATGAGTTGTTGACTTATGTTTTGGTCGAAACTTTTATATTTCAAGAAATGTTGGGGCCAGGAGAAACCATTCCAAAAACCCAGGTAAGGGATAATACAACAATTTCCCAAATAACATCCCTAATGTTTTAGGAGGTGCATATAAAAATTTCAAGGCAATACTTACCCATTTTTCTCAGGATATGAATATTAACCCGAATAATGTGGAACATCCTCTTTCGCCTAAGAGGTAGAAACTAGTTATAGGGTCTTTTATGCAGCAACCACCACCGACATTTACTGGATCTTTTGATCCACTAGTCATGGAATAGTAGGTCAACTAAATGGATAATATTTTGTATGTACTTTCTATTCTGAGATAGAGAAGGTGACCATGTTCATTTATCATATTGATAAAGAGTCTTATCAATGGTGGTAGTTGACTAAGAACACCAAGATAACAGAAAAAATTGAAGATATGGACTCGGGAGACTTTAAGATTTTGTTTCTTAACAAGTATTTCCCCTCAACTCTTCATATAATTATATATGGAGAATTTATAGAGATGTAAAAGATGGAATTTTAATCTATCATGGAATGTGAAGAAAATTTCACAAGAAATTCAAGGTATGCTTTGGGCATTGCAATCAACAATGATAGAAAAATTTATAGATTCTTTAGTTGTTTAAAATCACGCCATCAAAAGGATCTAGAAATTAGAGACATTGGGATTTTTTAAGATGTTTTTCCATCTGATCTAAAAGTAGAGTTGGATTTTGAAGAATGATCTCATGGATATGGTGATAAAAAATTAATGATGGAGTTTCAAGATAGAGGATCTAATGATAAAGGTGGAAAGAAAACTCAACCACCAACATGTGAAAAATATGGTAAGAAGAATCATGGGAAATAACTCAAAGATACTAGGAAATGTTATAAGTGCAGGAGAGTAGGCCACAAATGTCTTGATTTTTGAAGATGCATCAGGATGTAAGACCATGTGGTGTAGGAAAAGAGAGCACCAACCATTGTTTAATTCTTCAACTGTAGGGATAAATGGAACCATTAAAGCAAGTTCACTAACCCCTATGTCTTGAGGATAGTCAATGTCATCAGCCACCAAATCCAAATGTGAAACTGAATCCTTATTCCATCACAACAGCTGAGGTGGAGACAAACAATGATGTGTTGAACAGTACACTAGTTATTCATTCAAGAATAGAAAATGTGTTATTTGATTCGGGTTTAATGAATTCTATCATATCTTGAATGTTTAGTAGAACTATTAAACCACTACATTTTTATGTGGTGTATGAATACTTTGGATTCCTACTTCCAGAATCACCTATCTTGAATTTTATTATAAGTGAACCTAAATTCATTAGGGTAGAACTATTCATACTCCACTTGTCTTGAATGATCTATACTTCCATAACATAATAAGTGTTATAGCATAAACATTATAATAAGAATGATAATTATATCATATCTTAAAAGATATTATATACACATTAAAATCTAAAAGGATTCTTCCCTTACTTCATTATCTTTAATTCCCATCACATAAGATCAACCATACTAATATGGAAATGTATGGATCATCTAATAATTTTAATTTTTATATTTTGGGCTGATAATTATTCCTCAACCTAGTGACATTCTTTTCATGATTTTTTAAATGTCTAGGATTATTTATTCTTCTATCCTATTATGTTTTTCCAAACTTTACTACATTAGATATTGTGGATTTATTTTCATTCTCATATTTCTTATTATTCATAATATTATTCTTTTCTTGAGATAATAAGACAAATTAACTCTTTGATGCTTAAACCAACATCCTAGCCTTTTCTAGATGATCTAGGATTATGATTAAATAATCATTAGAATATTTTCTACCATCCTATTTTAAGTGTAATTTTTATTTGTGGGTACAATTTGAGAACATGAATCAACATGTGCATTAATAATGTCACTTGTTAAATTATTTTGACCAATAAAACCTATCATTAATATGATACCCTCTTGTCTACCATGGTTACACATTTTCTACACTTTTTTATCATTCTTGGAGAAACCCTTTTGTGTAAGTCTCTATACCTCTTTATAAGGAGTACTGACCACTAATCTAGTCTTTCTATATCCCTCTTGGAAAGAATATATTTTAGTGTCTATATTTCCCCATTACTCCTTAATATTAATGTAAATTTTAAAATGGTATATTATGTGTCCTCTCTTACCATAATATACTTATATATTTCTTCTATTTTGAGCGCACTATTTATCTTCTTTCATTGGATTCTTGGAATGATTTGATTCAGTATGCTTCTTCACTGATTTATCTTCCAATCTAGACACACTTTATTACATCACATAATTCTATATCTGGATGGTTATTTCTTCTTTTTAATATATGAATCATAATAGACATGTTTTTTTAGTTGAGGAAACCCAATAATTATGTGTATAAATGTAACATCATTCAGATTAATATTCAATACATCTAGAAAAATATTCCCTAGAACCACAAAGGATTATTTTATTTTGAGACTAGATATATAATCATATTATTTCAAGAATTATATTTAAAATCTCCCAAAAAATTCCCCCCATTTAATAAATGTCTAAGACATAACCTACATATAAGCTTTCTCCATTATCTAGGTAATGGAAACATAAGAATGGGTTAGCTCAGATGCTCAATATGGGTAAACATAGAACATGTCAATCAATGATCGTAGGTCAGCATAACATATCCATAAGGTTATGATAATATGATCATACCTTATGAAATTCATACCAAATAAGTAAATTATAATGATACATTAATAATTGTAGAAGAAGTTTTCATAAAAAAATACAGAATTCATAAGTGGTCGGAATCATCAATATTCAATCATGAGTCCTGAGAACTTATCATAAGCATATGAAATGGGTGTTGTGAATACAAATATTCATAGATAATCATTTCCTTGATAAAAAAGTTCCCCTATGACATTTCTAGTGGATAGGGTTCACTCCAAATTCCATTATTTCCTTAGTCGAGGTACACTCCCAATACAATCATATTGGATAGTTTCCTTTACTAAACTAGGTTAAATCTCAATTACAATCTATATTATCTCTTGAGATATCAATATTTACCCAATGTATTGATGGAACATATAATTTAGGGACCACCCATAAAATAATTAAAAGTATACATATGTCTTCCAAAATATTATAAAATAATTTATAATTTCTTCATAAAATAACCCATAGAAAAGAACTTGGTTTTCTAAACATTACATCAAAACATAATTAACCGATGGGAAAGAATTCTGTTTCACATAATCAAGATTAAAACATAATCATCATAATCCATACAGATAAATAAATTGAATGGAATCAAAAAATCAAATCCCAAATAAAGTATAAATAACATTAAAGGATGTTGATATAGATGAAAAATACCTTTATAAAATCATTTGAACATTTCTTTGAAAATAATGAAAATAAACTTTTATTATGATATCTTTAAAAAATAAAAACTCAAATAATATTGCTAGACATGTTTTATTTTAAAATAACTATTAAAACATGTAACAAATTCATTAATTAAAATAATTTTTCTAATTTTGGAAAAAAATTCATGCAGTAACCATTAAAAATAATCATTTCATGAATTTTGTAAAAAATCATCAACTGCCTCATTGAAAATCGTTACAAAAATTCAATTTAAAAATATTAAAATGAAATTCAAATACATATAAAATTAAATATAAATAATAATTTCATCGCAGAAACTAACATTCTTGAAAACATTTAAAAACATGGACATGGAACAGATATTCTTTCATGAAAAGAAAAAATAAGGTTGGGTTTTATTAAAAATAATCTTGGAAATTTTAAGTACCAAATAGAGGGAAAAAGATACTAATAGTTAAAAATTAATGAATTATATAGAGTATAATAAAAATCATTTTATTTATTAGATAAGAGTCAAATAATATCCCTCAATGTTGTGTTATTATAAGTAGTCCCATAATGAAATTAATTTGTAACAAAAACCCTTACCTTAGGTCTCATCTTACTTCATACGTATTAAAAAATCTTGTTTGAAAAGTATAGATTTAATATAAATAGTTTAAAAAAATTCATATATATATATATTACTATTTTTCATTTCATTATAATTTCTAATGAACTTTTATTAATAATTCTACATTTAAATGGGAAATCTAGTGAAAATTGGTTCATTTTCAATGTATGTTTTAGTTCAATGGTTCTAGTCATAGAACCTCAGTCATGGATTACTCAACTAAATAATATTAATAATTTAATATTTATAATATTTATTCCGTAAATACACTTTTTCAAACTATGTATATAAATTTATGATGAAAAATGAATTACATCACTTCATGGAAACAAGAGTTTGTATGTATGCATGAATGATGTTTTCACTTTTAAATGGGTAGAATTAAAGAAATTAAAATAATAAAACACCATTATAAAATCATAATTATGTAAAAAATATCACATATATTCATTTAATATACCCTTATGAACAATCATATAAATATAAAATAACAAATGAATCACATCACTTTGTGGAGGTGGTAGTCCACTCATACGCACAATCGATGTTATTTTTTTCCAAAGTATAGAAAAAGTTTTAAAATGGATATATCATTAAAATAAAAATACACTATTATAGTGAATATATTTATTAATTGTGTTAATATTTTTATTTAAAATTTTTATGAGGTTTAAGAAGAATGACACGATAAAAATATTAAAAAGAACATATTTCCCTTCTTTGGGATTCTTTCATTGAAAACCATATTCAGAATTCATGGATGGGAATTTGGAAATAATATATCCTCAAGGTCATGGATAAGTTTTGTGGGGATTATTATGGTAGATATCAGTTGATATAAATGTTTCAAGTGTGGTGGAGAAGAGAAAAGAGGATGTTCCCTTTTATAGGGGAGGGGAGTGGAACTCATGTAAATACAAAAACAATTAAAATATAATAAAGTCATATTCAAGTAATATTAGCCTAAAGATAACCAAAAATTTTAGAAAATATAATTTTGGGTTTATATAAACTATACCAAGAATATTTAAACAAGTTTTTAGGTTATTTTTACCCTTATATATTTAGTTTATCCCCTCCTTAACACTTTAACCTTTACGATTATTATAAATTTTAACCTCGGTTGTTATTCATAATGACCAAAAAAATGAAATCTTTAGAAAATTTGGAAATTATGATTCCTTTTATTTAAGAAAAAATAATATTCAGTTTCTACAAGTGGAATAAATTTATTTTAAAATATATTCAAAAAGTGAAACATGGATTATTTTAGAAAAATAAATTTTTAAGAATAAAACAAAATTTATTCTTACTCCTTACCTAGTAAAAACCATTATATTTATGTTAAAATATTTTAATCAATATATCATCAACAATTTAATTAAAAAATTTAATAAATAGTTATTAATTAAAATTATTAATATTAAAACACTTTGCGCACATAACAAAATTTAGAAAAACCTCTCTTTTTTTACTTACAAATGATTTTTTTTTCATTTCTATCATATTAATAACCAATGAATTGATATTATATATGTGTAAAAAATATGTTTTCATAATATCATTTGTCTTATTAATAAACACCAATCTAATAACAAAGATATAACTATCACATTTAATAATAATATTTCAATAGTGTATCACAGTTCCATTAAACTTAGTGTTGCATGTAAAACAAAATATCAAATACATCAAACATATTTACTAATAAATATATCATACAATAAATGGGTGTTACATTTTATATCCCTAATAATAATTTTTTCCTTAAAATTTTTTCTATCTTATACAGACAAATGACGATACTTTTGTGTCATCACATCCTATGGTTCCCATATAGATTCTTTAAATTTATTGTTTCAATGTAAAACATTGGCCATGTGAGAGTTCATATTCCTTTTAAATTTATCTATTTGATACAAAATATCCATTAGTATTTCCTTATAACTGATAATGTTCTCCAGTTTCATGAATTATGAGTTAATTGAATCTAAAAGATCAGGTATGTACTTCTTTAGGAGAGATAGAAGGAACACATCATGAACATGAGAGGGATTTTGTGGAAGCAGAGATTGATAAGAAACAATTATAATTTGAGGAAGATTTTGGGAGGAAAAAACATACTTAGGTATCATCTTTACCTTCTTTTCAAGGCACATAACCTTCTTCCATGTATATATTTAGAGGAATTCCTTATCACCAGATTCAAACTCCAAAATTGTCAGTATAATTTTTTTTTAAATTTGAGCTTCCCTGATGTTTTGTTTAATCCATTTATCCTTCTCTACTATTTCCCTAGCTATCTAAGATCCTAATAGATAGTGTTCTCTAACATTATCCCATAACAATCGAGTTATGTACTTCGTTCCATAGAGGGCTTAATAATGATCCATCTAAATTGATGAGTGAAAACTATCTATTTAGGAAAACCAGAATAGGAAAAGGTATTAATCCCAAACACATTTAAAATCCATAGACGATTATCTCAATATATATTCTATAGTTTAAATATTCCCCTTATACTGACCATATGTATGAAGATGATATTAAGTGTAAAAGTTCAACATTATATTCAAAGCTAGTTAAGGAATTTTTGTGAAATTCAAGGTAAACCTAAGATCCCAATCTGATAAAATAGTATGTAGTTCTCTATAAATCCATACCACTTAATAAATTTATATCACATAAATATGATCATGATAGAAACATTTCTTGATTGGAAAAAAATTTATTAATCGTATAATTTGATCAAATACAACCTTAGCATCATTATAAAATTTAGATGTTTTGAGCAGTATGAAGATGAAATCTATAATGATGTTTCCCATTTCTAATTTGGTATGGTTAGTTATTATAACATCCCAATATAATTTTTTCACACAATGCTAACTAGTTTATATACCAGGAATAATGAAAATACTATAAAATATTCGTTTTTATGTTGTCTTAATATTAATACTCTTTCAAATATCCATTTATCTTTTTACAACTGATATGGATCTAGAATGATGAATAATGAGCTTCATCCAATAGGTCATTCTTAAAATATGGTACTTATGGGACATATACACAGTTTATGAACAATATCCTTCCATCATAATCACATCTAAACTATTGAACATTCCTCATTTTATTTTATAATTCCACATCATTCTTCTAAACATCTTTAATCCTCACATAGATGGATGGTTAAACATTCATCTAAGAAAGATATGATCTACTGAATTTCCTCCATATTTCAATATATTGATTCGAAAAATACATAAGTATTATTTCTCTTTAAGTCCTCATAATGGATAAAATTACATGGTCATTCAAACTCCTATAATCAGCACCATGTTAAAAATTTTATGATGGTAATGTACTAAGCAGTCATAATTTTTAATGAAATTCAACTATATACATTGTTATATATTAAACTATTTCTATTTAAATATATATATCATGTTTTATTATAATTATATATATATATCACATATTTCCTCCATAAATACAATTCCTATAAATTTTAAATGATAAAAATTCCTCTTCTGCCTCCAAATCATCAGTTAGGTAAATTGTTTCATGAATTTCAAATTAGAGTGAAGAAATAGAAATCAACATATCATTCTGTATATAGGGTATTGTAAGTAATGATTCACCAACTGAACTTATTTTCATCACCTTGAAATTTTTCTCACCTCCTAATATCCAGAGGAACTTATATCCCTTCTATATCAATTTTTATATTGTATTAGATTACTGTAAAAAATATCTAAAAAAGAATTGATATTCTCCATCAAAACAAAGAAAAGTAAGGATATTAATCTATTTGTATTCTAATATCCATTTCCTAATAATTTCTATATTTTATGGATCCACCAATATTCTCTCACTTGAGATTATATGACCCTATAATGAAAATTTATTTATACAAAATTCACCACTTTTAAATTTCTCATTCATATTCTCCTTCTTTGGGATCTTAAACATAATCCGAATTGATATTCACACTCTTCCTTGAACATTGGATATATAATAATAAAATCAATAAAGACTACCATAAACAAATAAAGTTAATCTCTAAATACTCCATTCATTAAATCTATGATGATATCAAGGAAATCAATAACTCAAAATTGCATCACTATAAATTCAAAATGATCATACCTCATATGGAAGGTTGTATTGGGTATATCGTCTTTCTTGACCCCCAATTTAGGATATCCAAATTGTATATTCATCATATAAAAATATTTATATCCTCATATTTAATTAAATTGGTCAATTATATGGTTTAGAGGATACATGTTCTTAGTATTAACAATATTAAGTTCTTGGTAATCAATGAAAATATGCAATGACTCATATTTCTTCATAAAAAAGAACCGTTAAACCCCATGGAGATTCAATAGAGAATATGAACACCTTTTATAGATTCTCCAAGAGTTTATTATTTAAACATTACAACTCACTGAGGTATATTTTATCTAGTGTTTTTGAAGTAGGTGTGGCACCATGTATCAGTTCTACGAAAAAAAATTATGATTTAGGGGAGGACAAGTAAAATTATTATGAAATACATTTTCATTTTTCTAAAAAATAGTAATATCATCGGGTTTGAGTTTCTCCCCAACCATTAAAGATAAATATCCCTGATTAATAGCTAATATGAACCATCAAATGAAATTATTTTTTATTTGGAGTTCATATTCATCCTGACATCAAAATACAATCATAGGTTTAATTTGAATATTAAATGTGTTGTCCCTTCCTTGGAAATTGATATGTGATCTATATAAAGATATCTAATCCATTTCCAAAATAACCTAAAATTAAACCAGAGGGAGAATCATAAGATTTTATGGAAGAACATTCCCACAAAAATATATCAGATTGGAGCTATATACTTCGGATTCAATTATCATACCATTGTGATTTTTTTATTTTTAACTCAATATCTAGTCATTGAGGAGGTTATTTGACGCCCTTAAAAAATTAGTCAGATATAAAATTATTAGGATATCTACAATCAAATGAAAAAATTAGTTCTAAATCAAATGGTAAGTGTACGTGTCACCAATTCATTCTCATGACTAACTTTACAAATTGTGATCAAATGATATTTCCATTTTCCACTTGGAAGAAGATGATTTGTTGTTTATTACCACCATTAACCATCAAATTCATACAATAATTTGTTTAATTTACTTAATCCTTGTAATTATAGTATAGTATTGTGGGTGGAATATTTTGTTGATATTTGTTTCCATTCATTTAATTGACTTGACTCTTCACATTACAAAAGCATTAGTTTACTTGATGCCCTTTCTTCAGAGATAAAAAAACATTCCATGTCCCATAGGGAAATTTCCTCCATCCATCCTTCTATTATTTTTCATGAAGGAAGATTAATTTTATTTCATCCATGGGTTTTATTATTTTAATTTCTTATAAATTATACCATTCACTTCTTTTTCCCAAATCCATGAGAATAATAAGAGTCTTTGATCAATATTTCTAGCATCATGTAACATTGAAAATTTTCTTTATAGTTATGAAAGTCTCTAATATCAAATTTCTTTGATATACTTGATCTTAAACCTATGATAAATTTATAAAATTTCCATTCATTGTTGAAGATAAAATCAGAAGAATTCCTTACAAGTCATGTGACATTTTACCCCTATATACTAATAGATTCTGTATCCTCTTTATTTTTATCTATAAATTCCCTTTCTATTCTCCTGTGATGGGTTATAGGAAAATAAATATTGAATAATAACATCTTAAACCCTTCACATGTCATGGATTAAATGTTTTCTTCTTACAACTTATTCTTGATAAGATTCCAATATTGATCAGCTTCACCTTTCAAAGGATACACATAAAAAATAACATTATCATGGTCTATGAAATTGATAACATAGTGGTAGAGCCCAGTTAGGATGACTGTATCACTGAGAGGGGGAGGGGTGAATTAGTAATACTTTTTTCTTTTATGTTTCCATAAAAACCCATCACATCCTTCCAAATATTTCATTCCATGTGGAAAACAATTCAAACACACAACCAAAGGAACACACGTATTTACCAGGTTTACTAATCAATAAGAATAGATACATCCTTGGTATGATTTGGAAATGATAGAATACCACACAATCCACTATAAATCCATCCTTTTATGGAATATAATGACTATGATATACCCTTTAACATGTGTAGAACTTTTATTACAATCAAAAAGTGCATGTGAACCCTTTTAGTGTAAATAGGTTAAAACAATGTTTGTGTAACAACTCATGTTAATTGTGCTTCTTTTCAACTTCCAAAAATGTATTACATGAAAACATTTAATAAATTTCTTTCCTAGAAGATGATTTCAAGGAAATTGATATATAATTAATGTCTGATTGTCATGTTTTATCTGAACACTCAAACTCTCCATATTTTATTTTCCAATCTAATCTTCCCACTTAGATCTTCAAATCTGAGTGCATAATACGATAGATGTTTTTATTCCCAAATGTTATTGAGAAAATTCTCAATTATTTATTCATAATTTATAAAATCATAACATGGATATATCAATTTGATTATCTGAACTGATATGATGACCAGCTAAATATGATGATTAGAAGAATCTGATAGACAATTGAATATGATGATCACTGAATAAGATGATCAGCTGAATACAACATTGTGATTTGGTCACTTCTTCATTCAATTATCTCTATGAAAAATTATTCAACAAAGGATTAATATGGAAAACATATTCTTTCCCTAGAGAGTTGAATCCTCTCTCTTCCTGTAAATAGTACATCAGTCAAAAAACTAAAAATTACATTCGCCTTTTATAGGTGACCCAAAAGTGGTTATGGCGGGAATCCACAAAAATTCTACGCTCAACTAAATTCACCCAAATCATGATTTCCCTTGAATTTAGAGTGTATTTATGAATTTTAAAACTCTTCTAAAATATTTATTCAAAATCCATCTCATTATAATATTTTTTTTTCAATCATTATTCTGAATCTTATTTCTCAATATGATTTCTATTCTCAATTTTGATTTGATCGATCTGATTTCATCAATACAATAATTTGTACCAATTGAAAACAAACATTCATTGAATTTCAAGATCCCTCTCGAGAACACATCCAACTCCTTTCTTCATCTCTTATCTTGATTCACTTGATATACAAAACTTTTTATTCATCACCTTTATTGACCCAATTAAACATCATGAAAACCAATTCATCACCTTCTAAATTGTTGGCTACATTTTTTATCACATTTTTGCTTTTATTTTAATTAATTGGACCCAAAAAATTGTCCCTTTGATTATAATGGTTCTTGAACCAATTGAAGTAACAGTACATTTGTCACAAATTTTCTCAGTCTTTATGAATCTGATGAGCCTGTTACGATGGCTTCACCAACATTTTTCTTTAAGGATCATGTTTTTCCATACATTTATGATCAAATGATATTGGTCATGTATTTAATTTAACAACATACATCTTGGATTCCCAGCCTGAATATGTTCTGTCTGAGTATGAACTATAGCTCAGTTTTTCTTTTACAGTCAGATCTGATCAATGTGAATACTACTGGAAGAATCTCTTTCACTCCCCCATTATTTTATTAGGCTTACATCACAAGTTTTTTCACTATATAATTATTTTTGAGAACTCTATGATCAGAAAATAATTGTACTATTTGATTTATCGTAGTCATACAGACTCTGATTCCACCAATATGATCACTTATTCCATACCATATCCAGAGTGTATCTGATGACTATTTATTTCCAGTAAGATTCTTTCTCAATACAATCGGCCTTCTCATTCTGGATGTAGTGTGAATCTGATGAGACATTTCTTCCAACCTTATCTTCCGTAAACCTTTTCCTAAATACTATGGACCTTTTAAAAAATTGTTAGTCCAATTCTATGAATTTTATGGTCAAACTAAAATTAACCAAAATAAAAAGTGAGCTGATTTTCCTTTATTCAGTGGGGTGATTTTTATTTCTTTCTAAACATCCTTAACAGCCAAAAGAAAAATCTTCAATACTATCATCATGGTCCTAACAATACCCCTTAGGATTTTCTTTTCAACCAAGTTTTATAATTAACTAAACATTATATCCTAAAGGAATGTATTATTTATCAATGATTATTAACCTATGTGAGAAAACTTGTTATTGGAAATGATAATTATTGACAGAAAAACAAAGTTTTCTAAAAGAAGTTATTATGAATACTTCCTCTACTTTTCTTCATTTCTTTTCCATCTTCTTCTCCTTTCCTAGAATACAAAATAATATCATTCCTACAACCACTCCAAGAAACTTTTAGATAATTTCACACACATATACAATGCTGATTTCACAACATACCCACAACTTCCCCTTTTATATTCCTTTTAAGGATGTTTTTATTAAACGATACCATTATCCCCCTTGAGAACACTATATATACGCATGAGTGATGTTTTCACTTTTATAAAGATGAAAGGAAAGACTGGTAAATAGTAAGTCACATTTCCATAAAAGTATTTATATCATATATATTCATTAAATATATCCTTATCACCATACATGTAATGAGGAAAGTAAAACTAAATCACATTTCTTTGGGGAGGTGGCTGTTCAAACATACACATGAGTGAAGTCATAATTCCCCAACAGAAATGATAAATATAGAAAATGTATATATCAATAACATAAAAGATAATTGGAAAAGTAATGATATCTATTAAATAATTGTAAATGGTTGTATAACATATGGAGTAGGTTTAAGTAGAAACAAACATGAAAAATATTGGTAAGAACATATAACTCTTCTTGAGGTATCCTCTTTTAAAGGAACATTAAGTCTTCCTAGATTGGTATTTTGGGAATAAAATAAACATGAGGTTTTGGATAAGTATTTTTAGATATAATTTCATTAGATATTTTTCATGTTAAAGTCCTCAATTGGTATTTATAATATAAGAGAGGATGTTTCTATTTGTACGTGATGAGAGTGGAACTCTTATAAATATAAAAATATAAAAATTAAATAAATTGATATTCAATTGAAAGTGGCCCTAAAAAACCAAAATTTAAAGATAATATAATTTTGAGTCTTAATCCACACAACCCATAATATGTATATTTGGTTTTAATTAATATTAACACTTATCTATTTTTTTACCTATCGTTAACCCTTTTAACCTTTTCCATAGTAATGAATATTTTCCACAGTTGATATTCATAATGACCGAAAATGAAAATTTCCTCATTATTAAAATTTCACATGATTATTTCAAATATAGAAACAATTTAATCAGATACAATTCTTGTATGTGAAATAAATTCATTATAATAAATTCTTACCAAATGTAGTAAACCCCTTTTTTTAATGAATTTTTACGTATAAAACTGAATTTATTCTTATTACATTCTAAATAAAACCCATTATATTAGTGACAAAATATGTAACTAAATATATCATATGAAAATTTACCTGAGTTATTTTATAAATACATATTCATTTTATTTATTAAGAAGAAAATCATTATGTGTAAGAAAACCATTTTTCAAAAAAAATCAATGTTCAATTTCAAATGATTATATAATCATTTATAACCAATTGGTAACAAATAAATTAATTTTCTATATGACTAGAAAATAAATATTGATAATTTATTTGGTCTTACTCCTACACTTAAATCCAATTTCTATGTGATGAATGTCATCTTTAATAATAATGTTTCATTAATATATCAAGGTTTTTTAAAACATTGTGTTGTGTATAAAGAAAGATATAAAATAAAATAAACTTATATAATGAGAAATATATCCTAAAATCATATGGTTTTATAGTATAATTAATCAAAATTGTGACATTCTCTATTGAAAATATCATATAAATTCTTAAAAGACATTAATATGTTCATTATTGATGGAATTGTTCCTTTTCTATAGACTATGATTTTCTTTCGATGTTTTCCTTTGACATTCAAATTTGTTTCCACTTTCAACTGATCTTATTAAACAATTAAACACTAAATTTTTATACCATAAACCAATGTCTCAGATTTATAATCTCTAGTATCCCCAAAACCTTCCAATTAAACTTTTCCATTACATTTTTTTATCGTTTATCTAGTATGACAGTCTTACTGATTTTGGTTTGGAACACTAATTTTTATGCTCATTTGGGGTGGGGGTATTTTCTTATATATTAATAACTACACACTAGACTTATTGGTAGTTTTTATCATTATTATTATTTTTTTAATTTGTATAAATTTTAACATTTTCCTATATTTCAAAAAAAAACAAGATTCATTATTAAGTTATTCTATTAGATGATGGGTTTTATATTTATATGATATAGAGGTGGATACTCCTATAAATGATATCAAACTCTTCATTCAATATTTTAGAGTGTTTACGGAAGATATAATCTATTTTAAATTTTTTGTGTTTGTAAGTATTTTCTCAATAGTTGTTGAAGATTGAGTTTTTATAGAATCCATATTTCATTATTTCACTTCTAACTCCAGACACTTTAAATTTAGATTAATAATTTAATTAACAAATGAATTTATCTGATCCTACCACTAATCCACATCTTATTCAACCCTTATTATCCATATTTTTTTCTTTAATTGTATGATTATGTTCCTTAATTACTTTAGCCTTAACAATAAATTGGGGTTCCTTAAATATGACTACTACATACATATTTCATCAAATGCATGAATCTTGTCATCACTACTCTTAATCATATTGGTATTATCATCAATTTATAATTTAAATTTTTCTATATCCATTTTATTTTTTTTCAAATAATTTTTTAGGATTTCTCTTTTTGTTTCATCTACCTGATGGGAGAGTTTAATTTATGTAACTGTCTTGGAAATAATGTTTACATGGCTTCAGCATCATCAATCAGCTATTATTTTTCATCATATCGCTCTTGAAAAAACCCCAATAATATTAGAAACAATTTTATCAGGTTATTTCTTCATGTAACTTCTAGAATCATAATTGAGGTTACGAAGCATTAATCTAGTAAGTCTCATCACAACTAAAATTACTAGCACCACCCTAAATACTTTCAACTAGTTGTGGTTATTCTCTCTTCGTTGAAATTTTTCTAACTTCTTGAACTCCTTCTTCCTATTTTCTGTAGTATTGGAATACACATCCAATTCATCAAAAAAATGAATAGTTTATAATCATTTAATTTTATTCTCTTCAAATAACTCTTCAAATTTTTTATTCATCAAACTCTGATAAAAATACCAGTGAAAATAATTTTTTATCCAACTAAAGGGAGCCTATAATTTGATACGCCTTGAATTTACCCTTATTATCAGAGAAGACACTAGAAAATGGAGGATTTTATAAATTGTATCTTATGTTTACCAAATTTAGTATTATCTTGGATGTAATTCCCCCTTTAGAATTTATCCAACATTTTCGGTTAGTTAATATTGATCTATTTAATTTTTTACCCAGCCAAAATCAACCACATGCTTACATGTGAAGTGGATAAAAGGCATGTGGAATTTTGACAAGGTTTGGTTCAAAGGCCTACCCCATTCTAGGATTTCTTATTCACCCCAATAATGTTTTCTTCACTATAATCAAACTTTTTTTATAATGGTTTTTGTTTCACACACCTACACAAAGTCTCAATTTATACACACATTATTTTATCTTATAGGAATTCCTTCAATAGCATTTCACTATATCAATTATCATGACCAGACCCACTAGGAACCACCTGACCAGAGGAAATCTGAATGTAAAACATCAATCCCCCATTCAAAAAGGCCTGGGGCTGGCAGACATTACTGAGTAGGAATATTACACACATGGGAGCCCTTCTGCTACGATACCTGTACATAATCACACATCTCCAAAAAACTAGTATAATGTTGAACGGAAAGACAACATTGATACCAAAATGCTGGAATACATCTATATAAAACATAAATGTATAACTAAAGTACTAGAAATCACAAAGGATCAAATACAGGCCCACCATAACTCTAACAATTGTCCAACCAATTCAGAAGGGGAGCTACTGTCAAATAAAAATCATGTGACCTATTGTATTTTCTCTAGATCACTATAATCCACTTAGTCCATGTACACCTAGGAATCCATTGAATGTATTTTTTCTATATAATACTTGACATGTTTAGGCAGATCCAATGACTGGATGAGTATATAAATTCCTAGTCAGACATCCCAAAATCACCAAGAAAACATCAATAGAGCAGTCTTCTCATCATGAGGATCGTATTTCAATTAGAATATGCGACAATTGAAATAAAATTAATAAAATAGATATACTAAATATAATCACCCAATATTAGTGTAAGGTCTCAACCATACTTCCATCCAATAATTTCACTCGAGGATTAAATTTAATGCTCATCCGGGAGAACTCAATATGTGAATATGATAAAACTTATAGAACTCGTCCTAGAGGTCATGATCATCAAAAATATCCATGAAGAAGGTACACTCTATAACTAAGGAGATGTCTATACACAGTTTGGGGATCACACCCAGGGCCAATGGGGGATATTGTACCCTAATTGGTATAACCTACTAGTAAGGGGATCTAATCCCATGGTATATAGGTCACATGATTCATGAACCTACCTAAGGAATAATAAATTATATAGGATGACACCTTGGGACACATAGAGGGATACCGAACTCTATCTAAGACCAATCCCACATATAGTATCACATCATACACTCTGTATGACATGCCGGACATTACCATTATAATGGTGGTATAGGGGAATACACCCTATAGATACTGGTCTACAATGAAGATAATGAGGGATATAACATACCCTAAAAATAACATGAAATGTATAGGGTATGCATGATGTTTCATAGAAACCCCAGGTCTACCTATGTACTCTTTCCCATGCCCGTGTTTTATGGATCATGCATGTGTTCTCTGGTGTTGCTCATGTACCTAAAAGTCTCTAGTTTCTTTCGTTGTGTTCATGATCATGTACTCGAATGTGCCTATATAACTGGTCATTCGTGTTCCTCACAAACCCCATAGGTACATTCTAAGCCACTAGTACCAAGTCACATGGTGTGTGTGACCTATACCTAAATTGTGAGATTTAATTTTCCAGAAACCCTAACTTCTGCATATAGGGGAATAAATGGTGTGTGTTCTTCAAAAGTATACATCATGTATGTCATGATTTTCAGTATCCTAGTAAATCTCACACATCTTCACCCTTACCAACCAATACCTACTCTCTAGATATGAAAATAATTGCAGTACTTGAATATGGGTTGACCGCATCTTCCCAATCGACAATGGATGAATTCTTTCCACCTGAATCCATTCATAAATCATCCACATGGAACTGTATAAACATATAAACCAAATACATGAAATGGGACCCCATGGTCGAACACCTAAATCCTCCATCATCATCACCATATTTCAATCATTTTGTTAATATAGAGTCTAAACCATCTATAAGGATACCTTGTGCCAATGAACAATTGTGAAACAATTGTTGACTTGGTATTTTTTGAACCACAGACCAAAGGAAATGTTAATGATGAATGTTTGATGAATGGTGGGAGAATTTTAATGATAATAAAAAAGATAAATGAACATTTAATTTTATTTTGGTTGGACTTAACCCATTTTTATGAAGGTAATGAATGAAAAGGGAAATAAAGAATTAACCCGATATAAATCCTAGAGTAAAATTAAATAAATGTAATCTAACAATCAACCCAAATATTAATTTTTGAGGAATTTATTCAAGATCTTCTTGGGAAAAAATATGGGATTAAACTAACCTAATCATGAATCCTACAATGAATTTGGATTGATAACTAATGAATAATGGTTTTGATTCATTTTCCCAGATAAGATAAATGAACTACATTGAGGAAGGAAAACTACTCTAAACTAATATGTGGTCCATAATCTGGTCGACATTCTCAAATTCTCTCCATAAATTTGTTTTTTTAAAAACTAACAAAAAACCATAAAAATAATTTATAGATTTTATTGTTTTTTAAAACTAACACCATAAATGTAAAAAAAATAATCTCGTCTTTCACCGAAAACTGAAAGTGAAAATGTAAAAAAATCAGCATCAATTACATTTAACGATTCCAAATATATTTAAAAACACACTGATCCTGAAACCCTCATTTTTTTCAGATCTGTGAAACCCTCTCTCTCAACTCGTGATGAACCCGATGAAGATCTGATGATCCCAATGAACATTATTATTTATTTACTTCGATTATTATCATTATTTCATGTTCTCTAGTCTCTATTATTCATCATTTGTCATAATTTCATCATCCATGGAAATATTTATCTTCAAAAACTAATTTATTATGAATATCATCTGTGGTTTGATTTTATTTCCTTTTTTATTATTATTTATTTCTAAAAACATTATTTTTATATATTTTAGTGTTTTTTATTCCAAGGAATTTGTGAGAGGAAGTTAAAATTAAGAACCCATTCTCCTTGGTGAATTCTAATTTTTTTTATGTTTTTTTAATTTTGTAGTTATATTATTTATCATTCAGTTATATTGTTGGGTTATTCTTCCAATTATTTGTATGCAGTTGATTCTTAATTATACATATTATTCTTAAAGATTCTTTATTTTGATAATTTTTTTATTTGATGAAATTATCAAATGGTCTGGGTAATATTATGAAATGAATAATGATATATTGTGCCATCATTCATCAATATAATGTATATCACATTTAATGAGTCCATATTTTTTACCCATTAAATTAATACAATATTCAATGCCTTTTGACACATGTGACACCAAACTAATGTAATAACTATGTAATATGAACTAATACAATATAGATGATTGAAAATAATTTAATTACAATATCATTAAACCACCTGTATATAATATGAAAATAAAAAAAATCTATTTGTAAATTCAAAATATATATAATTTATATTACAACGGGATTTTTTTCATATAAAATATGTTAAGATTTTGTGTAATTGACCTTCATAAATTAAATTGACCACTTTTAATTGATTGAAACAATATTTCCATATATGAACTACTATATTAGCATTAATTAATTTTCATATTCTTCTGAAATGATATTACAAAATAATAAATGTTCAAATTGTCATATTATTTTTAAATAATATATTAGCATTAATAAATTTACATATTCTTTTGATGTTTAATATCTCATTACCAATAAATTTTATTGAATGTTTTTAAGTTTAAAATTTATCTGTTTATATATTAATTTTTAAATTTGTTTATGTTTTAATATATTCATTGATTATATTGAGATATCAGGTATTGAATAGACCATAATTGGATAAATTTATAAAGAACCACTAGTGAATATGAAAAAAGATATGATAAATAATTAAAATTTTATAAAAAAAATATAAAAACATTGATTTTGCATCCTTTCTATGTGTGTAGTGTTTGAATATGATAATGTTAAACTATAGAGAAATCAAGGATCATCAAATTTTTTATTTTTTTAGCCTTAATTATTAATGTTAGATCTAGAATGGTGAAATATCTAAAAATTCAACATCTAATGTTGATGGAAATTTTCATAATGAGTTAAAAGATCATATTGAATAATTAATTCATGATTAAGGTGTTGAAACCATCGAATGAACAACTATTGAAAGATTGTATGGAGATTCTAAGAAACCGTTATTCATAGGTTGTAGTAAATATACAATTTTATCACCGATTTTGAGATTAGTTAACCTGAAATCAATAAATGGGTAGAGTGATAAAAGTTTCTACAACTTACATTATATTTTAAAAGAGATACTTCAAGAACAAAATGGGCTTCTAGATTCCAACTATGATATGAAGAAAATATTATGCCCATTGGGATTGGTTATAAAAATATACATGATTTCCCAAATGATTATGTGTTGTATAGGAAAAAATATGAATATTTGTAAATTTATCCTATATATGAGACATCATGCTAAAATATTGATGAAAAATTCATGTCAGGTTCATTCTCATGTACTGACATATAACATCATAAGAATAATGTTTTAACTTTATAATTATATCATCCAATAATTCCTTCATATAATTCTAATAATTCAATTGTGATTCATTTTTATGTACCAAAATCCAAGCTCTTGCTAAATAAATCCTGTAACTTCCAATAATTCCCCATTTGGATCCTCTATTTGCAAAGTAAATTGATGAAAATAGGTTAACATTTCATTCATATGAGTGCAAATTTGATGGTAACTTACGTCACCCTGCTGATTCACCACAGTGGAAGATATTTGATAATCAATTTTGTGATTTTTTATATAATGTTAGAAATATTAGAATTTTATTGTGTACTGATGGAATGAATCCATATTAGACCCTAAGTATCCAACATAGTTCATAGCCTAGTTTTTTGGTAGATTACAACTAGTCCCTACATATATGTACAATGAAAAAAATATGTTAAGATTAGATTGAGGATTTATGGACCAAAACATCCAAGAAATTATTTTGATGTGTATCTTTCACCATTTATTGATGATTTGAAACAACTATAGGAGACATGTGTTTATGTTTTCTATGTATACAAGATAGAGTTTTTTCTTTTTCATCCAATGATAATATTCACTATAAATGACTTTCTTATATATGAAAACTTATCTAGGTACAGTGTTAAGGGACATAAAGAATATCCAACTTGTGAAGAAGAGACTTCATTTTATCAATTGCATGATAGAATAAAGATAGTTTACATGGGACATCGAATATTTTTTTTAAATTTATCATCCTTATCATAGATTGAAAAATTCATTTAACAGTTTCTAGGAATAAAATCATCCCCTGTGACCATTTTCAGTTGAAAAATATTATGACAATGTGAAAAATATTGATTCAACATTTGGAAATAAATGAAGTTTTGATCTTCCAAAAAATATCTAGAAGAAATAGTCTGTCTTTTTTGAACTACATTATTGGATATTTTTAAAGATAAAACATATCATTGATGTTATTCATGTTTAAAAAAACATATGTAAAATTTTTATTGTAACATTATTAGACATAAAAGGAAATAACAATCATGGATTTCATGAAATGTTGGACATGATATCAATGGAAATACTTTTGGATTTATCTCCCACTATGAATTAAAATAGAACATATTTACCACCGGCTTGTCACACATTAAGAAAGATTAAGAAGATGAATTTTTTTTAGTGTCTTCACGACATTAAAGAACCCAGTGGTTATTATTCAAATGTAATGAATTTTGTGTCATTGAAATATTGAAAATTAATAGTTATGAAATCGCATGATTCTCATGTATTGACGAAATAACCTTGACCAGTCACGCTCTGTGGCATATTGCTGGTAGTTGTCAAAAAGACTCTCATTAGATTATGTAATTTTTTCAAATCCATTTATAGCAATTTTGATTACCCAAATTTGTTAGATGTGTTGTATAATGAAGATTCTATTATTCTTTATCAAATACAAATGTATTTACCATCTATGTGTTTTGATATAATGGCTCATCTGGGGATTCATTTGGTGTGTGAGATAAGAATATTTGGGCCTGTTTATTTATGATGGATGTATCCTTTTTAAATATATATGAATGTTTTGAAGGGATGTGTTAAAAACCCTTGTCTACCAAATGCCTATATTGTTAAAAAATATTTATTGAAAGAGGTGATTGAGTTTTTTACTGATTTTTGTATGAAGTGGAGACTATCGGTGTTCCAATATCTCGATATTTGATTGTGGATAGGGAATGTAGATGGATTTTAGGCTTAAAGGTAAATCTCATTCCACATGATGAAGTGATGTAGTCACATTTAAACATTTTGAACAACACGAATGAGGTTCAATCATATATTTCATTGCATATTGCATAATTAAAGTTACCATATCTGAAAATAAATGAAAACTGGATTATTCTTGAGGACAAAAGAACATTTATTTCATAGTTTAAGGAGAAATTCATCACAGAAATATCTATATTAGAAAAATTGAAATGGATTGCTGGGGGACCATCTTTTAATGTGTTCACATGGTCTAGTTTTGATATTAATAAGTACACATTTTAAACAAAGAAACCGGATGAAAAGAGTGCCGTTCAAAAAAGTGGTGTAATTGTCATCGTTGAAGTGCTGTATTTTTTGAGTGTAAATAGTAAAAACTCGATTTCTGTATCAACACCATATTTTGGTGTTCATGGAGATATGGGAAATTTATTATATTAAATTTCTAGTCACTGTGCATTTGTGTAATTGGGTTTCAAGAAAAAGTAGTGTGAAAAATGATGAATATGGGTTTAAACTCATTGATTAGAAATTATTTTTGTATAATGAAGAACCATTTATCATGGTCACACATGCAAAGAAAATATTTTATTTTATTCATCCATTGAATGACCAGTGGTCCATTGTTTTTCAAGTGAAAATAATCCATTTGTTTGATGATGATGATGATGTTTATGTTATTGATTTATATGAGTCTTCTTCGTCTATTAAACAATTTCTACATAACAATGACCATAAAGTAGACATACTTCAAGAAATAAGAAATGGGAATACTGAAGGGATATAAGAAAACACTAAATTACTCTCCTAATTAATATTGTAATTATTTAAATTATATTTATTTTTCAAAATTTATATTTGTAAAAACTGTATTATTTAATAACTATTGGATATTTAGTTATATATATTTGATTATGTATTTGATTTGTCATGTCTAATTTTGATGTTCCAGGGTTATGGTTAAACATTTTTTCATTTAAATACCCAATGTACATTATTATATTATGGTTTAATTTATTCATATGATAACACCTTTAAAAATTTTATATTTAAATTCTTATATTTGTATATCTTTATAGAAGTAATGTTTATATTTAATAGTTCACCTTTCATTTTATTGATTAAGAATCATAACATCATTATTATTTAAAAAACATACACATTTGCACCACCTTTTAACATAAAGATTTCAGTTTTCTTATTTTATAATTATTGACTTGTCTAATAACATTCAAGTACACAATAATTTCATTACAGTTTCATGTTACAATTAATGATTTAGATATATAGACGGAAGAACATCTACCTAGTTATTTGTCATTTTTAATATTATTAAATATCCTATAATATAAATATTTAATGAAAGAATAAATTTAATTTATAAACTATAATTGCAAGACTATTGATGAGACTTCTGTGGTGGAGTCTTCTACTTTTAGTATTCATAAATCAAATTCTTGAGTTGGTAAATATGTAATTACACATTTACCTAAACTATCAATTTCTCATGGAGATGAGTGATTAAATATTAGTTTTGATGATAATAATAATATAACATGCCCAAATTAAATTCATTTTATCATCAATATCAGCATGTAGAATCATTGCAGGATTAGTAGTTGATATCCTGATTGGAAGTCTATTGATAATGTGGTGATAGATCACCTTTGGAAGGCCGTAAAGGTAAAATATCTAAATTTACTTATTTTTATCTCATTTTTCGAATATGATACATTTTAAATGACTAATATTTATGTTATGAAATGAAAGATGACATTAAATTTTGGTGAAAAAATTATTTTAGGAAAATATTCCTTAATTTAGAGGTTTTTTAATGACGTGATTTCAAAACAAATTTGAACAAAAATATGGTTTTTGGATGGAGGAAAAATGAAATCCCCTACCTCAAGTATCTATTTTAAGATGATAATACATGGAATAAATTTGTTTCCACCTAACATGATGAAACATTTTAAAAATAATAATTATATTAAATTATATTGTAAAATTTATTATATTTTTACATAATTAACTATTAGATTAATTGTTACATATCATGCCTCGAAGAAATCTCATCAAGAAATCTAGTTTCAAAATCCATACCCTCCTACTTTATCACATGGAGAGTATAATTTATTGAAGAAAAAATGATTCAGGTAATGTTTGAGGCACTAAGAACTCACCCCAATAATGCTTCTAAAGATGTCGAATTTGGCCCTTCATCTTCACCCACCCACCATGATTAATGGAAAAGAGTGAGAAGAAAAAATGAGAAATATCTTATAGATAAATCTAAGGAAGTAGTTGAAATAATTCGAAGTAAATAATTATTATTTTTTATGAATTTTTGTAATTTATAAATTGACAACAATAATATACCATTTTAATTTTTCATTTCATGATGAACTTTATGATCAATTGTCATAGGGAACTATTATGCCTAAGGGTAGGATATAAATACTATGCATTACATTAGGAAATCCAGAACACCCTAGCTGCATTAGAGGATATGAGTCGGGTGTTAGTATTCAGAAAGTTATTGGTCATCAAAGTAAAAAATAATGTGACCCAAAACATGAATCCTTAAAAGTCTGATAAATGATATGAAACAGACCATTAGTGATAAAATTCAAGTGACTATGAATTAGGTTATTTTATAATAATTGACAAGACAGTCACGGTCTTCTTAGCTTGAACAGCCTACATACTCAAATCCTCTACCTCCTCGCTCGGACTGAACCTTATAATGTGAGTTGTATACAATAGATCTTGACATACATATTGTAGTGTTCATAGTCATTGATTTTTAGTGGATTCTATACATCACCAGCCTATTTAGATTGGTATGGATATAGTTTTGGTATAGGATTATATTAATCCTGCTACTCTACTACCATTCACTACTATAGAGGTTACCATAGTTAGGATTCAATGGGTCATTTTTTTACATTGTCCATCAAGCATTCTTCATCATATTTTATATGATGTATGTGTTGTTTTAAATATTAATTACATTAGATTGAAAATTAATTATAATTTTTTCAAACATTTATCTTATATAGGAGTATCTAAAATCTAATGAAATTAGACAAAGGAAACAAAAGCTTCAGGAACAAACAACTATAGATACTTCATATATTTATGATGGGATGAAAAAATAAACTTACGTTTCTTCTTCCTTGGATATTATCGATAAGTTTTGGATGTTGTCTGAAATATGATAAAGGGACTATACATTGAGAATATTTAGAAAATATATCATGGATCTAATTAATTTGAAAGAGCTCAGCACGCCTATGTTGAAGTTGTTTTCCTTGTATGTAAATTGATGTTTCAATTTTTATTTTCTAAATTAAAGATGGTTTAAATTCACTAACTATATAAGATTTTTAATTTGGTATCTACTCATGTTTCTTGTTCAAAATGAAACCACATGAATTTATGGTTTTATAGATCCAAAATTCATTTCAATGGTTGTGCAATACGTTTCGACGAAAAATAGAGATTCATATATATGTGAGAGGTTATTAATGATTAATATTGGGTGTTGGATTTTTCCATTTCATGATGGGTAAGAATAGGAACATGATCATGAACTTATGTTCATTATAATTTTATTAAATGTGATATTTTTATATTGTAGGGGGCATTGGATGTGAGGCATATTCTACACAAGTGGAAACACATTATATTGGTTTTCTTTTTATAAGGTGGTGTTCGTAGGAAATTTTCCACCATATTAGAAATGTATATATATATATTTGTTTTTATAAGCTCATTTTATTTAATTCTTATTGTTTATACATGTATTATTAATTGATATATATGAAAATACAACTCATGGAAAAAATTTAATAAAGATTACTTGTCAAAAACAAAGCCAAGTGCAATCAACTATATGAAAGTAATGGTATTTCTTTTTTATATTAGATATAATTTTTAATTGTTGATATATATATATATATATATATTGTTTTTATTATCATGTTAATGTTTTTTAACTACAGTATCATTTTTAACAAGGATATGTCAAATGTGGTTATTATGGTCTAAAATTAATGTATGAGATAATCTTAACTAGGGTAATGAATGATTTTTATCAGGTTATTTATATTAATTAATTTATATTTTCAATCATAGTATTCTATTTTTTAATCTTATATCATTCAATGTTATTGTAGAATTTCAATGATGTTGAATCGTATATGTAATTTGGACTTAACGATATTTGATCTTTTTCTGTGAGCTATTTATTAATTGTGATTGTGATTTAAGGTATTTATATTATAATGTTTCAGATTAGTATTAAATTTTCCAACTAACAAGTGTTCATAAACGAATTCTTTGGTTATATTAGGTTTTTTAGCATAATGATATCAAACGAATGCTTCAAAAATAACCAAAAATGATCATGTTGTAAATATTAGTTTTCTGTTTTTCAAATCTACTTTATAATACAAAAGCGTTGATAATTTTTGGATTAACTTGTTAAAATTACGTATTTTTTATAGATTTTTATTCAATGTTTAATGTTGTTAGATGGAAGTATACTGTTTTTCTATTAAAAGGATTCTGATTTTTATGGGGTGTCATATTTAATATTTTCTAAAAACAATTAACTTTCAAAGTCGGTTTTCATAAAAACTAATGTCTAATCATTTAAAAAAAAATTAAATGGTTTTCGATGTCAGTTTTAAAAAATGACACCTAAAACAAATATCGTTCACATTTTCGGTTTTTTTTTAAAAACTGATGCCAAAAACCTTATTTTTAACATCACATTTATATAATTCAGTAAAAAACCAATGTTAAATTGAAAAATAAAAGGGCATTAAATCATGTTTTTCACTATTGTTCGTTGATTTTGGAATATTTTTTGATCATCAAAAACTAGTTTTGTTTTATTTAATATTATGTTTATATATATTACTTCTAGATGATGAAATAATTAAATATATACATATTAAAATACGGTTCAACCATAATACTTTTTTTATGACCAACCCTAAAGGCAATAATTGAAAATGAAAACTCATCGTCCACGAAGGCAGTGAATCGATAAATCATTGGTGATGTTTTAATTTTTAGAATAAAAGGAGAAGATTAGATATTTGAGGATGCATACTATATTAACACAATAACATTAAAATATATTTATCATATTGGAGTTATCATGACACTTTGGATATGGGAGGTGAGAATAAGGTATAATAAATAATTCATTTAAAAGGGAAAGCGAGCGGATTTTACCTTTTGTGTATCATATCCTTGATAACCTTTTTAAGGAGAATTGAATTGGGAATTCATTGAGACCAAAAGCTCTTAGATGTGTGGGAGAGGCATGGAAAGGGAATTGTGAAGAATATTGACAAGATAAAAATATGTCAAGGAGTGGTGAGAAGTGGTGGTAGGGGGTGGTATTTATAGGGGGATGGGTGTTTTTATTATTATATTTATTAGTTTATAATTTTAGATCAAGACTATCAATAGTGTTGATTCTTTTAACTAAATATAGTAAATAGTTCTATAGAGTTTCAACCCATTGGTTATTACATCATGCTTACATCATCCATGACTCAAAAAATCATATATTTAGCTTATAATGTTAAATATTGAAAACTAATGTATTTCTCTATTCACCAAAAATTAAACTATTTTAGAAAAAATCAAATAATTCAGTAAAACTATTTTTTATGTGTAGATTTAAGAAATGGAGTCCATTTTATGAAAATAATTTACTAAATATGAGAAATATAATTTTTAAATAAAATCATCATTTATAAGAAAAATAAAGATTTAATGTTATAATAGATTGTATTACCCTTTTTAAAATTATTTACGCAATAATAAAATTATATTATAATTATAATACAACATAATATTAATTGATGAATCATTTTTATGAAAATTAATTTCATTTTAAATCATTATATTAATTATAAAATTGTAAATAATCATTTAGGTTTTGTAAAAATACCAACATTTATTTACTTATACCATGAAATAAATATATCATATTTTCATTTATAATCTACCTATATTTTATTTATAATTAAATTCGTGAGGTTAATATTTAAATGGCTACATTACTATTCTTAATGGCCAGATTACTATTCCGACAGTCATGTTACTGTTACAATGGTATAGGTTCATCAATTTCTATACATACCACTTATTTCATTCATTCTTAATTCATTTCAAGTTTCTCTCAATGTTATATATAAACATTCATCTTCAAAATTTATATTTTAATATTAACATTATTTTTTATTTCTATAGATTTTATCTTGAGTGTAGTCATTCTAGCGGATTGGGTAGATCCAAATTTTCACATTCATATTATCTTATTTTAAATTTATTTTCCTATAGTAATATTTGGAATTATTATTGGTTTATTTTCGGATTAATGTATCATTATTAATTTATGAGAATTTTTTTTATTGTGTTCTCTATGAGATGTTTGTATGTTTTTACATAATAAGGGAGATTCCATTAATAAAATTCTATTTCATTACATTCTTCCCCCTTATGAAATTTTTCCCTTGAATTTTTCTTATATACTAAGGTGAAAATGGGTTAGGTTATTTCTACTTCATCGCTATATATGGTTCCCATATCACCACATAATACTTATGGTTTCTCTATAGTACTTTGACTAGGTGAGTAGTCTTGTTGTGTAGAAAATTATCTCTATGGTCTAGGATCTTCATAGGCTGCTCCTCACATGAGATATCATTTTCCAGTTGTACCACCTCTATGTTCCACACATGTGGGAAATTTGGTATGTACTTCCTCAAGAGGGACGTGTCGCATATATCATGTACCTAAGACATGTTGGGTGTAAGTACAAGTGGATATTCTACATCTCCAACATGTTCAAGAATCTCAAAGGGGTTGATGTACTTGGGATTTTTCTTTCCTTTCATCCCAAATCTCATGAACATCTTTGTTGAATATATGTAGAAGAATACCTTATCACTGACATCAAATTATATATCCCATAAATAATTATCTTCATATATTTTCTATCCAATTTTTTGTATCCCAGATAAACTACTATATGGTATTAAACATTTCATTCATTTCCTCGACCATTTCAGGTCTCATCAACTTACGTTCACCTAATTTATCCCACCATATAGTTGTTCTACATTGTTTTCCAAAAAGGGATTAATTTGGAGCCACTCATATAATTGAGTGGAAAATAATTCTATAAGTGAATTCTACCAATGTATGATATTGATCCAATCCTATTTTAAAGTACATTGAACATTCTATCAACATGTCTTCCAATGTGTGAATATTCCACTCAAATTATCCATCATTTTAGGGGTGATAATACTTCATGACGTTCAACTCAGTATTTTGAGTATGTTGGAGACTTTTCCAAAACATGGATGTAAATCTCATATCATGATCAAATATAATCGATAATAGAACCCCTTGTATCCTCACAACTTCTATGATGTATATAAGTTCAAGTTGGTTGAGTGAGAAGTCTTCAAGAATCATAATAAAGTTATCATTCTTTGTAAGATGATCCAAAATGACACATATAGAATTTTTTCAAAATAATTTTTTCAGAGGTCCGATGACAATGTCCTTGTGGATTATTTCCAATTTCCATGTAGGTATATATAATGGTTTCATCATTACTTTATACTTTTTTCTTTTACCCTTCACATGTTGGCACACCAGTCACCTTGATGTATATTCAATGATATCATTCTTCATGTTACCCCACAAATAGTTCTATCAGATATCTCAAGGTATGTTTTTCTCCCTCAGTGGATAGAGAAGTTTGAGATAAGTTTATCATTTAAAATATCTTTCTTTATCTCTGTATTGGATGGCACACAATTTTGTGACCCAAATATTATAACTCTTTCCTCGTCAATTTTGAACTCTCGGGATTTACCCTTTCTTATAGCTTTCACCTTTTTTTAATTTAAACATCATCTCTTTGATCATCATTTGTTTTCTCAAAAGGGATGATTAAAAAATAATTTTTCAAAGGAATGATGATGTTCTTTACTATATGATTCTAATGTGCATCCTTTGAAAATGTATGAATATTGGATCCTTATTAATTCTCATCATTGATAATGTTGCTGGATCCTTTTTAACATAAAGCATCTACCACATTATATTATTTACGAGGATGGTAGTGGATTGACCAATCACAATCCTTGATGATCTCTAACCATTTTTTTGGAACATATATTGATCCTTTTGTGTGAATATATATTTTAGGCTATTATAATAATTATAACTCTCACACTTCTCCCCATAAAGATAATTTCACCAAAGTTTCAACGTGGGGATCATAGCCACCAAATCCCGATTATATGTGGGATAGTTTTCATCATAAAATTACATCTTTATTAAGATGTATGATATCACTTTATAATTTTTTTCATCATCCCACATCCAAATCCATTCTTTAGAGAATCACTGTATATGATGAAGACTTAAAACATGTTTTGGGTGTAACTACCAGTGTAGTGATAGTCCTCTTTTTTAATTATTTGAATTATTCTTTACATTTTTTGGCCTAGAAAAACTTTACTCCCTTATGAGTCACCTGGGTTAGTGGGTTTTACAATCATGATAATTTCCTCAAAAATAATCAATGATACCCAAATAAACCAAGGAAACAATGGGTCTCCATTACATATGTTGGTCTGGGAAAGACCTCAATTTCCTTTTATAGAAGCCTCCATAGAAAATCAATTTATGGTGATAACATGCCCCATGAATGATACATACTCCATTCAGAAAACATATTTACTATACATTTAATATCATTCCTCTCTCTCCAAATTCATTATAAAAATATTAAAATCCTCCTCATGTTCCTCCTTGATCATGGATTATATCATAATTGCATCAATAACGGCTTCCACAAATTTTTGAGGTAAAATCTAAAGACTCTACACATTAGGTCCATTATAATTTCTAGAGCATTAGTGAGACCGAAGGTCATTATTATGAACTCATAGTGTTGAAACCTTGATTGTAAGGAATTATTGGAAATATCTTCCTTCCACACCTTTAATTAGTGATATCCCGATTGAAGGTTATCCTTATATAAATAATTGTCCCCACATAGTTGATCGAATAATACATATATATATTGTAGGTGATACTTATTATATATCATCATTTTTTTATCTAGTGATAATCAATACATAGTTGTATTTATCCAACCTTCTTATTGATAAATGGGATTGGTGAAACCCATGGTGAAGCACTCGGCCATATAAAACCCTTTTCTGTATTTTATTAATACTACTTCTTTTGTTACTCCACCTCAATGGTGGCCATACTATAATGAGTATTTGATATACGTAGAGGTTCAAGTATAATAAAAATTGAGAACTCCACCTCTCAACCAAGAGGAAGACTGTGAATTTCTTTCAGGAACACATCAGTGTAGTCCCTCAAAATTTAAATGTCTTTGAGCATGATACTCTCATTTATATCAATTATTTGAGCAAGAAATGCTTTCTCAAAGGTAAATAATATTCAAAACTGATATGATGATTCTGAAGGAGATTCATCCTTCTCCTAACTCTTTTATATAAATTGGGGATTCCTTGGGATGTGAAGACTAATATCCCTTTCTCGATAGTTGATGTGGGATTGATATAAATATATCTAATCCATACCCAATAGAGCATAAAACTCCACCAAATAAAGTAAGATGATATTTTTTAGGAGGTTTAGTTCACAAATATTAATCAGGGAAGATTTATATACTTTTGATGAAATAATTTCCCCATTTTCTATTCTCATAGATAACTCAACCATCGTGTTCTAATATAGGGTTTTAATAGTTCTACTAAATGTGAATGATATGAAATAACTCATAAAAATTAGAATCAAATATTATGTTCTCTATTCTTGAATGAATAACCAATGTACCTATCATGAAATCATTATCAGGATCCACCACATTATTAGTGATACAATATTCCTTTTCTTACTGACTTGTAAATTTTTATTGTTGATTCCCTCTAACAACCCATTTCTTAGGAAATTTTATCATATATTGACCATGTTCCTTATAGATTAAGCACTGCACTATAGGTTGAGTTTTGATCTAAACCATTATTTCTTCTTCTACATTATTGGGACTATTCAAATCCTATTGGAAATAATTTGACTGATTCCCCTCTCTTCAAAATTTGATCCATCTCTTGGTCCCCTTTATACATTTCTCGGAATTTATCATCCCATAATTTTGACATGTGAGATGTTGGATTTTATTTCCATCATGGTATTTATCTGTTAAACCTCCCATATTAAACTATATTTTCCTAGTTCTATCTCTAATCACATGAGACCATTGAGACACAATAATCTCTATGTCAATAATTAGCTGACATCAGAAAATTTACTCATAACTGTCAATGTCTTGAATCACTAAGGATTTTTATGGTCTTGGATTTAATCCACTAAATAATAAATCCACCATGGTTTCAGTGTTCATGAAGAATCTAGAGGTGCATTTTCAAATCCCTGAAATATTTTCCTCATACATCCTAACATATTAATCATATTTTTTTTCTTCAATATGATAAACCCCCTCTCCATCCTAATGTGGAGTGTTTGTGGAAAATATTTTTTGAAAAATATATTCTTGAATCCTTCCCAATATCTATAATTAATTTACTCTTTAAACATTGTGTTTTTTATCAGTGTTCACCACTAATCACCTTCTAAATAAAAATGATATACTTCCAGTATAACATTCTCTTCTTATAAGCATTGAAGGATAGAGAATATCTTCTTAGCGGATTTAATCCATTATTCCACAATGTGGGGATCATAATATCTGCTAAATATAGTATTCCATTCAAAAATAACAGAATAGACCACAAGTTTCTAAATCATGGAATAAATAGGGAGTTCTAAATGATTAAAGTTATTATTCATAACATGATCTATTTGAGTGACTATTATCATGATGTTATGTTCTCCCATTAACATTATATTTTTCATGTCAGTAGAGAAATCCTGAAATTTCATATCACATTTATTTTTGGAATGGTTTTTCCTATTTCCCTCCATTAAATAAGAAAAAAAATAAAATACAATTAGGGGAATTGAATACATAGTTAATGAGAATATAAAATGGAAACTATGAAAATATAAGGAATTATAAATAAATGAACATTATATCCAAACTTATGATTCCCTATGTTTCAATCTAGTTTATCAATGGTGAAAGAAATATAACTACGGTTGATACTAAAGTATTCTACTCCTAATCACCAAAAATGACTAGATCATGGTATGATACAAACTATAGATACCCATGTCTTTTACACATATCTTTACATGATTTTAATCATAATTATCAATGAAAATACAAACCATGGATCAAAAATTCTAGTTCCTTTGGAAGACAACATACATTATTTGAAAACAAGAAACTAATATTTTAAAAAAGAAATATATAATCTCGATTATGATATCCTAACTCTATTTCATCTCCCATAATTGTGTAGGATATCCTAGGGAATACAGATACAAAGGGGTGAGCTAAAACCCTATTAATTGGATAAACGTTGAAATAAATAATAACACATGAGTTAGAAGGCATAAAATAATAAAAAGGCATGGAACGTGAATAAAAATGTATAAGAACAATATATAGGACATGTAATCATATTATCATGGAAATATTAGAATCTTGATTTAATATATAACGTGAAATAAACATGAGTCAAGGATAATTGCCAAGACTATATCCCATGGTGCTCAAAGTCCTATAATTGATTAGGTTTACTCCCAAATCACATACATGACATATCAAGAGAAAAAATATTACCCAATTCACTTTAGTGATATATGGGTGAACCCATAATAACATGTACATTCTTATATGTTCCATATAAAATATTAAACATAATGAATAAACCAATGGGTTTCCTATTGAAATAAATGTGTATCATAATAATGTCATAAGGGAGAACCAAAGGGTGTATTATAATGGTATCCATGAGAGAAGCGACTAAATAATTTTTGGAAAATCATAAAATAAAATTAAGAATATTTCATGAATAATAATGTACAACTAATGTGAAAAAAATAAAATGAGTGTTTAAGAAACATTAGAAATGTGTCATGTTGGTGCAGTTTAAGGGAAATTATTGAAGGGTATTTAATGAGGGTGAAGGCATAATTGTTTTTAAAAAACAAGAAATGAAAAAAAATCATCATAAAACAATATATTTTATAAAAATATTGGTGGATTGAAATAGTTTATGGATGGTACATGAAAATTGGTAAGAATTGGAGAAGTTCCCTTTAATAGGGCTTTCTTATTGAGAGGAATTGAGAAGAGGACCTTTTAAAATATTTATTTACCAAAAAAAGGAATATAAATTGAGATAGATACATATTTTTTGAACATACACACATATATACAAGAATTACACAAGAATAATTAATAAATACATTGGATTAAAGAGAGACAAAGCCTAACCCAAAGGAAAAATTGGATGTTTGAAGAGATCCCTTACCATATGTACAAATACATTATGAACATCCACATTCTCTAAAAAATAATAAAAATATATTACTTAATTAATTAATAACATAATTTACATATTTTTTATTTATTAAAACTTTATTATGTTTATTTAGGTCCATTTATATGAGTTATATTGTTAAATAACATCATTCTAGGAGCGTTCGTTTTCATGGTTACAAGATCGGTTTACTTGTGCATTATCATGGATGTTCTTGTAATTGGAGAATTATTATATAAAGGTGAAATTATATAGTTCTAATGAAATTCAACAAGTCTATTTTCCCCTTATAGGATTTGGTATTATGGTATAAGGATGATTAATTTGATTAAATATTAATGATAATTGTTAAGTTTAGTTTGGAGGTTTCTTTGACCATCAGGAACTAGTTTCATTTTATTATATATTATATCTATATATATTAGTTATAGAACATGTAAAATGTTATAATATAAATCTTAAAATATGTTGTTTCATTATTATGGTTTATGAGCATCCTTGGAGGTGATAACGTAAAATGAAAAACCATCATCCTTGAAGGCGGAGAATCAACATATCACGGGTGATGTTTTTATTTTTGGAATAAATAGAGAAGAGAAGAGATTTGAGTATTTATATCACATTAACACAATAAAATTCATCTATTTATATGATACTATAGTTATCATGCTTCTTTGGATAGGGGAGGTGAGAATAGTGTAGGATAAAGAAATAATTAAAAAAGATAAAGAAGGAGGATTTTATCTCTTGAATATCGTCTCTTTGAGAACCTCTTTAAGGCAATTGGAATGATAGTTTCACTAAGACCAATAGATCTTGGACATGGGGAAAGGATTTCTATGGAAATTGGGGAGAATATTGATAATATGAGCATATAAATATTATATCTAAAATGGATCGTAATTGGTGATATTTATATGGAGAGGGGTCTTATTGATTATTATATTCATTGGTTTGTTATTTTAACTCAAGGCAATGAAATGTGTTGATTACTATTACTAAATATAGTAAATATATCAGACAATTTTGAACCAATGGATTATTTCATCAGGATTACATCATCCTTGAATCAAAAATTCATGTTTGTAGCTTATAATGTCAAATATCGAAAATTACGGTATATCACTATTCACCAAAAAATCAACTATTTTAAAAAAAAACCAAAACTAACTAAAAAGATTTTAGAATATGTTGATTTCAAAAATGGAATATATTTTATTAAAATAATTTTAAAAATATAGGAAATATATTTTTTAAATAAAAGCATCACCTATTCAAAAAATATCAATTTTAATATTATAATAGATTTTATAACCCTTTTAAAAAACAATTAAGGAATCATGGAATTATATTATAATTATAATGAAACATAATTTCAATTTATGAATATATTTCAGGAAAATAAATTTTATTTTATATCATTATAGAAATTATAAAATGTTAAATTAAAACTTATGTTTTCAAAAAAAATACCAACAATTATTTATGTGTATCATGATATAAATATATAAAATTTTCATTAATAAGATGCATAAATTTTATTTATAATTTTATAATTTATGTAATTATTCTAAAGGCTAGATTGATGTTCTTAATAATGATATTACTATTCAAAAAGTCAGGTTACTATTCCAAATGGTATAGATTCTTTAAGTTCTATAAATACCTATTATTTCATTAATTATTCATTCATTTATATTTTCTATCCAAGGAATATATATAATTTCATCTTCAAAATGAATATATTATTATTATTATTATTATTTATTTTAAATCTTTTTTCATGAGTGCGGTCATTCTAGTAGATCGAGCATATCCAAATTTTCTCATTCTTATAGTATTATTTTCTATTTATTTCCCCATTGTAATATTTGGAATTATTATTGGTTTATTTTATAACTAATTTATCATTATTATTTTATGATAATAATGTTTTTATTAGTTTCTTTATGTGATTTATGTGTTTTATGATTTAATAAGGGAAATTCCATTGAAAAAATTCCAGTTCATTGCACACCACCTACCATTCTATCAAAACACATCCAAGCCCAGTTCCAAAGGCATCACAATACACCAAATACACCACAACCTTATATGGAAGTCTCAAGATGATGGATTTCATCAACCACTACTTTGACTTCTAAAATACATCATATAAACTCTCCATCCATATAAGAGTATTCCCCTTCTAGGTCAATGATGACAAGGGTGCTGAAATCCAAGAGAAATTGGAAACATATCACTTGTTGTATCCTTCCAACACAAGTAATCTCCTCACATCAGACATGCACTTGGGTGGATATCATGATATAAATACCTTGTCCTTTTCTTAGTCCACTACTAAACCCTCTACTGAGATGACATTTCCTAGTAAGTGGAGCTATCGAATCATGAATTGACCCTTTGATAGCTTCCTAAAACTCTAGTGGTCTCTCAATATGACCACAACAATATTAAAATTTATCATGGGATACTCCTCAGCCATTTGGGTGACCTATGATTTCATCAATAAAGACTACTATGAACCGATCTAATAATGGATGATTGATCATGTTCATGAGTACCATGAACAATATTGGGGTTATCATTATAATGGACAGAATCACCTAGTACTCATAGTAACCGTAGAGACATTATAAAATCATCATCGGTATATCCACATCTAGAGCATAGAGATAGTAATAGTACGAACTAAGTTCAGTATTGGAGAACCACCTCACCCCATTCAATTGGTAGAAGAGGTCATTAATTCTCAATAGGTTAACATTATTCTCGATAGTAACCTAGTTAAAGCAATTGTAAACCACTCATTATCCTAATATCATGTATTTCTTATTAACTAACAACATGGGGGTTGCCCATGAAAACGCATTGGGTCTGACAAACCCCTTCATCTACCTGTCCTACAACAACACATTAAGCTATTGAAGTTATGTGGTAGCCATACGATATTGATTAAAATATATCATGTCAGCACCTGAGTTTAATTATTTTTATAAATTGATCTCCTGATAGAGAAGTAATCATGGCGCATTCTAAGGGAAAATATATTCATCCTCTACCACAACATTAGGAAGCTAAAATATCATAATATCTACTATTCCAATGTAATACTAGCCACATAATCAATATAAGTCATTATCCTACTATATATGGTCCCATCCAACTCTATATGGGTTTCCCTCTCACTAAAGTAGGAAAAACATATCCCATTAACTTAGAAACACCACATCCTCTTCCTAAAACTGTCAATTTGTGCACAAAATCTGGATGTGCAATCCATACCATGTATACCATCATATTTCTCTATTGAAGCTCTAAAAATGTCCAAAAAATAATGCCTCTCCTCCAAGAGTCATTTCACAATATTGTAAAAAGTATGTGGTCACTAAATATCCTCTGGTTGGAGTCTCTAAGCACAAAGTTTGATCCAATGTCTCACTAGGAATCTCTAGATCTCAAAAAAAGAGAAGTGGTATAGAAATAGCGGTTTGTTCTTATGTCCATAAATACTAAACCTAAAGTATAGAAGACTCTTATCATAACTCGAATAAACCATGGATCCTCTAGTTCAAAACCCTCAATTTCCAACAGTTTTCATCACCCTAACTAATAGATCCATAAGGCTAGCATGGAAAACTTGGGTTTGGTGATGGAAACAGATCAAATTTCTATCCACCTCTTCCAACTCTCCCAACTCCTTAATCATGTTATCCTACCAATGGAATTTCTTACTCGAGATACTGCCTATTCTTAATTGGTCCATCAACTATTTACTTATTATTTGAATGATGGGTTGGATAATTTCACACAATATTCTCATACACATCAAAGGATAAACAACTCCTCCCCCTCATCTAAATGGATATTTACAAATAGCCCAAAAATGTAGAACCTCTGTCCTAGGATTCTCTCCAAAATCTCCTTACATTGTTAGTTCCATGTTTCTAACATCCCCTATTAGATATGTAATTCTCAACTCTATGTTTCCCAATACCAACACCAACTATTGGTGGTTGCTCTATTAAGAATCACTCTACCACAAAATTTTCTAGTGCAGCCCAAAAGAAGTAGGAATATAATGAAATTTCAAAAAATCATGGATATCTACATGGAGGCCAATCCAAATGAAGCCTTGTCTTTAAGTATCTATACACACACAAACACACCTCCAAACACCAATATATTATAGAAAGGAAAGATATGACTAATACCAAAATTCATAAATACATATATATCCCATATTAGAAAATTTAGAATGTATAAGAAACTGTAAAGGGAAAAATAAAATCCCACTATAACTATAAAAATATTTCAACCATATAGTAAGGAGTGGAATGATTTCAAATGCTACCCCTAGAACCTACTTTATTCCATCTAGATATTAATGCCCCCCAATTTCTGGGTTTACCTAGGACTCTATTAAAATCCATGGAATCTATATAAGACACGACACGTGTGGGTAGGGACCATGAATGTGTTAGTATATATATACCTAGCAGGATACCTTGAAATAAAAAAACAAATATCATAAAGGTAGTAGTTATCATATCATCATGAATTTATGTCAATTAGAATATAAAAAAATAAAAAAATAACCTAGATATACTCAAGATAGACACTAATTCATGAAGGAAAGTTAAGACCATACAGCCATACTAGTATTCTCCTTTAGAATTCAAGTCAATTATCATCTGGGAGAACACACTCCAAGACTCTAATAAAACTGATGGAGTTCATTTGATTGGTCATTCCCATTGGGCCTCCCCATGATGAAGGTACACAATGGAACTTATATGATTTCAATACATAGTTAAGAGATCACACCTAGTTCCTATAGGGTATACAGAAACCTAACTGGAATAACCTATTGGATTGGGGATCAAACACCATAGTATATAGGTTGTATAATTCTTGAACCTATTTAGGGAGGAATAAAAGATAATGGAATGCAATTTAGACCACATAGAGGGATAACTGACTTGATCTATGACTACTCTCACAGATAGGATCACATCCAATGATGAGAATGTGATTCATCACTATACCCTCATAGGGATGTTCTAAGGGAACATACCCTCTAGATACCGGTCTACATGAAATAGAACTAGGGTCTCAACCTACCATGATAAAATTACAAAGCATATATATGGTATACATGGAGTGTATTCTATACCCCAATTTTCATGTTTACTCTAGACTGTGCCCATGTACTACCACCCATGATGATGTACTCTAGTCTTTCTCATGTACTATTTTGTGTCTGGGTGCTCTAGTTATATCCATTCCCATATACAAATGGGTTATTGTGTACTCAGTTCATTCATCTATACCCGGATGTTCCTATACCTATCTACCCCATGGGTACACAATGAGCATCAATCATTGAGTAACACAACTTTTATGGTTTATTCATACCTGTAATATTTAATTTTCATGAAAACCATATTATCCCAAATACGAGACTACTAGGTATGTGTTATTCTTAAATAAACATCATGTATATTGGGATATTCCGAAATCCCTAGAACTCTCATGTATCTTCTCCCCACACAACCACTATGTACGTTCTAGCTGTGAAACTAATCCTATAACACAGATCTTGGTTGACCATTCACAGATCATCACTGGTGACCAGAATTTGGCCACTCAAATCAGTTCAAAAAAATTCCCCATAGAACCATGTCAACTAAGTAACCACGTCCACAAAATGAAATCCATGAATCCAACACCTAAATCTTCTGTTTTCATCACCGGACTGAAATCATGTTTTCAATATCAAATATAAAACTATGGTAATGAACTGTTTTATAAAATAATTACTACACGATTATCCTTAACTAGTTATTTTTCAAATTTCTAGAAAAAGGAAATGTGGACAATGAATGTCCAAATAATGATGGAAAAATGGTGAAAAAAACATGATAAATGAAACTTATCCATTATTGGTGTCTTTCTCCCTCATCCATTTGTTGAGTTCATATCAATCTATATTTGTGAGTGAGAAGAATGAAAAATCTAATAAATAATTAACCCAACAAAAATATAAAAGGAAGATTCATCAAATTTAATCCAATAATCAACCCACAAATTAATTTTGTAATGACCCTACCCCTAGTATCCCATAACTGGTGGTCTCTATATTAAATTCACATAAGGAAAAAGAGATCAGATACCAGAGTATATAATAGTTTATTTGTCTTGGTAGAAAATATATATACATGATTCCCAAAATATATTTGAAATATAAAAAACATAACCTCAAAAAATCCCTTCATCTTTGATATTATTAATAATATCTTTCTTAATATTCCTAGGAATAGTTATTACATAAATGGTGAGATTAGATTCTCAGTAAGGACTACATATAGCAGAAGCTATCATAATTAAATAATTCATAATTAATATCTAATGGTAATTAAATAAAAACACATTTCATTTAATCAAAAACTTGAGCATGAATATTAATATGGTCGGAAAAAAATGACCAAATAATCACATATAACAAATAACATGAAAATGAAACATATACATGGATATCATAAATATTCATATAATCACATGGACATAAATAACAGATATCATAATGATGGAGTGTATAATTACAGCCATCTTAAACATAACATTGAGACCTCATTCTAGGAAATCTTATATAAATGGGTCAGGCCTCATCCAAATACACAAACTAGTTTGTCTCATTAGACCTATCGATGCATTGATGGACTATATAATTACATTACCCACATATCACCTTATTATTCTAATGAAATTATTATATAAATAAATAATAAAACTTAATCAACATGACCTATTAAAAAAATTACATATAATTAGAAATAGCATACATAATATCAATACCCCCCCAAGTGAAAATTATAATAAACCATACATTAAAAGAATAATGTTTGTATCAATAAAACATATCCCCATAAGAGAATTAAATGGGTTTTTTATAATGAATAGAAATACAATAAAGGGTCAATAAAAACATTCATGAGAAAAATAGTTTTTTCACTTGGAAGTCCATATTACAAAAAACTAAAAAATCTAGAAGATTAAGAAAATAATATTCTTTGAAAATAATCATGGAAACTTTTAAAGAAATATTAAAATCATTAAGATTTCACGATAATAGGAAATTATATTCATGTATAGTATGCTAAAATTAAAACTCCTTTAACATTTTCAATAAAATTCAACAAATTAACACATCCAAAACAATGACAGGAAGAATCCTTTTTAAACCATTTTATAAAAATTAAAAAGCGGGTTAAAAATTATTTAAATAATTATAGAGACATATCAAAATAATTCTTAAAAAAATTTACAAATCCTCGACAAGGGATAAAGGGATTCCCTAATAAAGAGGAAATAATGTTGGTTTTTCCTAAAACCCATATTTTGTCTTTTGAGTATATATGTGAAATAAAAAAGAAAGATTAAAATTTTAAAAAATAACTAGAGGAGAAGAAAATTGATTTTTTTTAATAAATAAATATCAAATAATACCCATAATAGACACTTAAACATAAACTATCATGAATAATGGTGAGATTGTGAAATAAACCCTTACCACTTTGGTAACTTCTGAATCATAATTCCTAATCAAATTTATAAATTCAAATGAAAAGCTGAATACAATTAATATAAATATATTAGTTATATAAAATATAAATGGGCTATTATGCACAATTCATTAAATAAGATAGGTTTATAACATATCATATATCTTAAAGCAGACAAATTTGGGATGATAAACCCTAAAATGATTATAATATTGAAGTAAGAATTAATCAATGTAGAAATTATGTGTAAAAAATATAAATCCCCAAATAAAGGAAATATACAATAAATCAAATAAATTACATTTAACATGTATTATTGGAATAATATAATTATTTAATAAGTGATATAACCCAATAAAAGAAAATTGAGTTAGGAAGCACTTACACCTTGGTAACCTTCAAGTAAAATCCCCTTGGATGAAATAATTTGAATTGAAACATATAATACCCTGATTTGTCAGTTTTATTTGATATAATATGTAATAGGGGAAACATATTCACCATATAAAATAAATTTTGGGCATAAAATTGAAATATTCCTCAATCAAACAAAATGTTAATGAAATCTATTACCTTAGGTATGACTCATCGTGTACATTATTTATCATCTTAAAAAATAAAATAATGTTAATTACAAAAAAAAAATTAGATAAATTTTTAGTTTTATTATTCATTTTATTTTATTTATTACCATTTTATATTTAATTATATCATCAATTATGTTCACGTATGACTTTTTTGACGATATTTGGTTCATTTGTCTAAATTTATTTTGGTTGATTGATTATGGTTAAAGTAATCATTATAACAATATATTTATAATAATAATTAAATTATTATTATATTATAAATCAACTATACTTTTAAATAAAATCAATAACTATGCTTTTGAAAAATTACCAACAATATAATCATAGAGACGGTAGGTCGTATGTGTGGATAGTAACGTTTCTATTTTTCGACCAGAGTGATGGAACGAGGGTAAGTATTATTATACACAAATATAGTGATAATTATATCATAAATTCCATATTATTTTTTTAATTAAATTTATATATACCATCCTTAGGACGTAGTAGTGAAAAATGAATCACATCACTTCTTAGATGTGGTAGTCGACACGTATGCATAAACAACGTTAACATTTTTCAGTGAATGGAAAGGTTTGAAACATTATGATATATTATGATAAATATTTACCAAATATAATATATATATACACATTAAAAAATCATAATAATCAGTATTGAGAGGCGGTGATGGACAACAAATAACATCAGCTCATGAGGCAGTTTTCCACTATACACACGAATGACAGTTTTTTTTGTCGTTTTATGAAAAGGAAATGGATATAGGGTATGAAAATAAAAAATATACACATAATATTATTTAAGATAGTATTTAATTATTTTTTTCATGCTTTAATAATATTTAAGTAAGTGGATGAAAAAATAAAAAGAAAATTAATGGTTAAGAACTATACTTCTTATCCAGAAATCCTTTGTAAGTTTATACCAAAATATTTCCTAATATGGTTTAATTATTATTCCATGGACTCTAAGATGTGAGTATGTATGTAAAAAGTATATTCGGTTCAATATTTTCCATTCCAAAATGTTTTTAAATGTGGTGAAAAAAGGACAGGAGGTTTCTTTTATAAGAGGGTGTAAATGCACTCTTAGAATTTCATAAAATATTAAAATAATATAGATTTATTTTCAATGTAAAATGGAAAAAAACTGATATATTTAAATTATAGTATGTGTATGTGTCTAAATCATACCATACCATAATATTTAGAAATTTTAATACTGGGTTTTTACCATTATCTCTTTATTTTAAATTGTATGAACCATTTTTGGAAATTAATGTGACAATGTTGTTTTTACTAGTTAGGGCTCGATATAGCTAATATAAATGGATAATTAGATCATTAATGTAAAATATATGATATTTAAAACCATATAATAATAAATTGTATTAATATATAATTTTTAGTAAATTTAAATCAATTAATAAATTATTATTTGTTAAAAAATATCATTAATGTAATTTTTGGAACAATTATTCTAATTTTACTTTAAAAAACATGACTGTAAATTAATGTGAATATAATAATTTCTTGTATTACTAAAAAGTTATATTTATATAAAATATTCATGTACTACTATCAATTATTCAAATTATATTTCTTTTAATAGTTTAAATAAAATTTATTTTTATTTTTCTATTAATAGCAGAAATATGGTATTAGTGTGGTGTAAGAAATTAAGGTAATTATATATTCACTAATAATTATAAATAAATTACCATAATTAAAAAAATTTTTTAAAAAAATAAAAATTAATATTCTTTCACAATATTTTATCTCTACATGAGCATATATGAGATATTTAAGAGCAGGAGAGTGATTTTCTTATTTTTCTTTACATAAAATATTATATGGGTCATTTTCATGGAAAAGTGTCAAATAAAAAATTTAATATCAATAATAATGTGATATGGGTATAGATAACATTATAAAAAAATAATTAATATGAAAATTGTGGCATTATCACTTAGTTTTATCCTAAGTTAACTTGATTTTCTCATTTAGAGTGATGATTATTTTATATTATTTTTAATATTAATTATGTTAAAAATTAAGTTGAACATATTAAATATTATTAATTTTTAAAATTAAAAATATGAAATGTATTTTACTGAATTCAATCTCTATAAATGGTAGTAATTCATTTTATAATAATCCCACACAATGTGATGAAAAAATAATTTTTTGAAGAAAAAAGATGAATTTAAAGTCTAAAAGTATTTTTTTACTATGATCAAGTATAATATTGATTATTGCATAAATAACTAGTTATATATAACTAAATAAGTATTATATTAAATTATTATTAACCTAAAAATATTATGGGGTGTTTTTCAATGAATGAAAATGATAGTTTTTGAATAATCTATATTTTTACTAATTACTAAATGTTCAATCTTCTCAGAAAAATATCAAATTTTCACCTTAAGATAATTTTGATACGATAATATCCAAAATGATATTTATTTATTAAAAAAATTATAAAATTTGTATAATTTAATTATAATATTTTCTTCATAAAAATAAATAAAAAATTTTTTGAAGAAAATGTACTTTTCTGAAGGCTAATATGACTGCTAAAAATTTAGTACTTGTTTCCAAATCATTAATCAATAAATTACCTAAAAAAATTTAAATATTTTTCGTAATGTGGATAAACCTATTTAATCCCACCCATCCAACAGATAAGTGATACCTGTTACATTGAACAATAATATTTTAATGGTATATTTTTTATTTATTAATGATTGATGTCGCATGATGTATAAGCTGTCAAACGTAGTGTTATTTTTAAATATTGGGGTGTTACATCCCCCCCCCACACCCCACATCCCACACCTTTATTAAATTATATTCTATACATTTGAAATGTTTCTTAGTAATAATGTGTTTGAACATTTGAAAATTACTTTGTGGAAAACCCACATTGTAAAAAGGGTTAATAAAACATCCTCTGAAAAAGAGGGAATATGAAATATAAAGGTTATCTATAGTTGAAAAAATAAGTTTATAAATAGTAGAAAATTAGTTATAAGTGAAAATATGGGAATGGAGAAAACATATTACACACAATTACTAATATATATTGATATATAACTTATTCATGAGAAAGTTAACGCCTATAAAACAATAAACCAACCAAGTTTGAAAATGGCAATTTATTCATCAGAAATGATCGTTATAGGATAACAATTCTGTTTCAAGATTATTTTCCTTGACATGATGTATCCATTTACCAGATTTACTAATAAAATAAGTTAATAAACATACTTTAAAATTATAATTTAATCTTTTATTCAATTTTCACAACAATCTCATCTTTTTTCCAAACTATGATATTCAAGAAGAATTTTTCATGTATGAATCACTGAAATCATATTATAATAGATTATATAATCCAAAATAGGATAAAACTTTATTACCCTAGTAATTATATTTTAACCATAACTAAAATGGTTACAATAAATTTAGATAATATCAAAATATTATAATCATTCATACAATGAAATAATTAATTTTACTTCATGATTTTCAGAATAACAAAAAAGGCTCAACATAGATTATTCTAAAAATAAATAACCTTATATCTGAAAGAAACTAAATTTCCTTACCATTAAATAATGTTTTATCCAAAAATTTTATATCATACCCTTCATCTTACACCTCTAAAGATTTAATAGTATTCTTCCCAAATTTTCCTTCATGTTAAACCTAAAATTTATATATAAATAAACCTAGTAAATCGTCTCCTAAAATTTAATTAGTCACCTAAAAATCCCAAAAAATCAAAAATATTTTATCATATAATATTATTCCTAAATTAAACTTAAAAATTATCCATAAAATCATATATGTAAAAAAATTCAAACTAACCAGATCAAAAAGTAGGCCAGTGGTAGGTGTTGCACCCCTATCATCCTTGAGTTGTGGGATCAATCCCCATAGATTTTCCATATGCAATGGGTTGTCCCCTGAACTATGGATTTTATATTTTCTAAAACTATATTAATATAATCACTATAAAATTGATAAAAAATTGATGAACACACGCAAAAATACCATTAGTCATCAAATTAATTTTTATCCACTAAGTTTTTCTATAAAACCTATTTTTTTTCACAAAATCAATTAATCTTAATTGAATTTTATTACCATAATATCAATGAAGATATTAACACTAAAGGTTATAGATAACTTTAAACCTATTTACATAACTTATTAAAGTATTATTCCTCAAATGACCATCTAACTAAAACATATACAAAACCGAAGGGTTGTATTCCCAAAATATACTTAATCTTGTTAAACTATATCCCTGAAAAAATTAAAATGGGTATATATTCCATTAATATTATGATCAAACATATAATCTTCATCCCAATATAAATTAGGTTTATCCTATAACATTATTCCATGATATAGGTTTCAAAATTTTTTATTATCCGATTTATCAAAATTGTTATAAATAAAATGTTGATTAACCCAAGCATATGCACTAAGAGTGTAAAAATAGAAGTGTGGTAAGTGAATACTCACATTGCATGATAATTATGGCCAATATATATTATAACACCTATCATTAGGGTTATCACCCCTATATGCATCTATGCTAAAACTACATCCAATTTTGGTAACTATATAAGGTTTTATTATCAGTAAAACCACATAATAGTTTCTTCACTAATGAATTAGGATGTTATCATGTACTTAGACTAATCATTAGAATTTTTCATTGGTTTTTCCCCTGATATATGTTTTCCTAAATCTAGTTCTCATGTATTTTACTAAACTTTCTCTGATACAATATTTAAATACCCCAAACCTAGTATCCACATCCCAGGGGATCGAATAGTTTAGCATTATTGGGAAAATATATAAAAAATATATTCCATTATTACATTTGAAATGTAAAATAATATTTTAATAATAAATCTTATATCTTTTATATCTTTCAAAACAAAAAACATTATATCTTGGGGAAAAGAAAAATAATTAATGGTGAGATCATATGCTCATTAAGGGTTATGTATATTCGATGTTATCATGAGAGAATAAATCATAATCAATTTGTCAAGGTAAAGTATGGAAAAAATCAAATGCAATCAATTAATTAATCAAAAATAATAATATGGCAGGAATAAATAATGGCCATATAATGTTATATAAGTTATCATATGAACTTGAAACCTATCCAAGGATATCATAACTATTCAAATAATCACACATAAATAAATAACTGATCTCATAACGATGAAATACATAATGTTAAAGATCTTAAATATACCATTGAGCCCACATTCTAGGTTATCATACATGAATGGGAAATTCCTCATCCAAGTACCCAAACTAGTTTGTCCGATGAGACCTACTGAGGCAGCGAGTAGATATATAATTTAAGGCCACACATGTCCCTGAATTATTCCAATGAATTATTCATATTAATAAATAATAAGACATAATAAACATGCCTTATTAAAAAACATTTCATAAATGATGAACAAGCACATGGAATGTTTATAATTTCCCCTATAAAACAGACCATAAACTATCAAGATAAAGAATTACTATGGTATCAATAAAATATATCCCTAATATATAATAAGAAGTGTTATTGTTGAAGATTAATTGAAATACCATACAAAGTTCATTAAAACAATATTGATGAAAATTAAATTTTCACATAGAATTCCAATATTAATAATTAAAAATTTATGAACATTAGGAAAAACATTTTCATTGAAAAGAATAATATAAACTTATAATGAATCTTCAAAAAAATGAGTGGTTATGAAGGAGGAAAATTACTTTCATGCCCAGTATATTTACACAATGTATCCTTTCACATTTTACTTATAAGTAAAAACATGTTGTTTGGAAAATGGAAATAAGATTCATTTTTAAACCATTTTTTATTAATTCATAGATGAATAAGGAAAACATTCTAGAAAAAAAATTAGGAAATAGAGAAATAGAAGAAAAATATTCCAGACTAAAGATAAAATATAATTTCATTTGCTAAAAAACTTCTAATGACTTCATAAAAGAGGAAAATGAAATGAAAACATATAGTTTTAAAAAACTCACCAGAGGATAAGAAAATGTATTTTTTTAATATATAAATATAAAATAATTCCCCAAGGGTTAAATAAACATAAAAAATCCCAAATAATGATTACATTGTAAAATACACTCTTACCACATTAGAAGATTTCAAATCATAATCACCCATGAATGAAATAACTCAAAATGAAACATCAATTACCATGAATTTAAATTCATTAATGATATATCATATCAAATTCATAATATATATTCCTCATAAAATAATATAGGTGTATAATATATCATATGTCCCAAAGAATAAAAATTTGAGATGAAAACCCCTTACAGTGATGATAACATTGAAGTGAGAATTAATCATTAAAGGGATTATGTGTAACAAATGAAAACACATAAAAAATGAGAAATAAAATATAAATCAAATAAATTCAATTTCACAAATAATCTTGTCATAATATATTCAATAAATAAGCTATATAACCTAATCAAAGAAAATTTATTTATGAAACACTTACCACTTGGTAACATTTAAGTCAAATCCGTTTGGTTGAAATTATTTCAGTTGAAAATTAAATAACATGATTTATTAAGGATTTATGATATAACATATAAAATTGGAAACATATAAACCATATAAAATATATTAATTTCAGAACATTAAAATATGCCTTAGTGAATGGAAATAGAGAGGAAATCCTTTACATCGGGTCTAGCTCATCACAAATCCTCTATATATTCATAAATAATACACTTAATTTAATTAATAACATGATTAATACCATTTTCACGTTTATTATTCATTTTATTTCATTTATTATCATGTTATATATAATTACTTAATCAATTATGTTTACATTGGATGTTTTTATAATATTCGGTTCATATGTCAAAATTGACTTTGGTGGGATGACTATAGTAAAAGTGGTAATTTTTTAATCACCTATACAGAATTTTTCATGGAAAAATTATCATTTTTATACATCAAATATACTTTTAAAACAAATTAATAAATAATGTTATAAAAAATGAACTTTGTTACAATAATATATATGGAAGGTCATACATATTCCTGAGTAATATTTTCTTTTCTCAACATTAATAGTGGAAATAATGTAAGAATTTGTATATATTTATGGAATGAATACCATATTATTTCCTTTAATAAACATTTATATACAATACCATTAAAATAATGGTGAAAAAATGAATCAAATATCTTCATGGTAGTGGTATTCCACAAGTACGCACAAACAATTTTATCATTTTCTAGTGAATGGAAAGGTAAGAAATTTATGATAAATTAATTTTCCATAATGATAAATATTTAAATAATATTTTATGTGTATATATAAAATAAATCATTATAACCCTTTATGAGATCCAGTTATGGAAAATGAATTAAATCGGTTCACGGTGTGGTAATCCTCCATACCCACGAACGATGGTTTTGTTTCCAATTTGTTGGAAGATGAGATGGATATGGTGTATATAGTTAATATAAAGATATAAAATTATATGAAATATATAGGTTTTATTATTTTCCCTTGGTTGAAGAATATTTTAGGGATCTTTAGGAATAAATTAAACGAAAACACTTGGTTAAGAACAAAAACACTTCTTCACAGTACCTTTTGATGATAATACCAAAAGATTTTCTATGATGGTTTTATGATAAAACAATGGACTCAAATTAATTATTATGTATTTTATTAAATTATTTTTTTAGGTATTCCTCAAACAAATTTTTTTTATGTGTGAAGGAAAAAATAAGAGTAGGTTTTCTTTTATAAGAATGGCGATGGGAACTCTTGGAATTTTATAAGGTATTAAATTAATACAAATTTATTTTCATCCTCAAATGATTATAAATGATATAATTTTAATATAGGATGATTATGGGTAGAAATATTATCATAAAATAATATTTTTATAAGTATAGATTTTGTTTTTACCCTTATCTAATTATTTTAAATCTTGTTATCATTTTGGATATTTATTGTGATAATGATGATTTTACTATTTAAGGGTCAATATATTTAGTATAATAGGAAGAAATAACCATAAATAGATCATGGTTGATATTTTAAACCATATTCTAATCAATTTTATAAATATTGTATTTTTTAAATTTAAAACCATTTAATAAAATATTACATATTATAAAATACCACTAATATCATTTTTGGAACTATACATTTAACTTGACTTTGAATAAAACATGACTGAAAAATAATTCAAATACAATCCATTAACATTTCACTAAAAAGTTATATTTATTTTAAAATTTTATTTATGACTATTAATTGCTAAATTTATTTTACATTTAATATTTTTAAAGTTGCTTATATTATTTTTATATTAATTGAAGACATATTGCGTCAGTGTTGTGTAAGAATTTACATTAATTTTTTAATAACTAAAAATTATAAATAAATTACCATAATAAAAATAATTTTATTGTTCAGAAAATAACAATTAATATTATTCCATAACATATTTTTATCAATATGTGAACACATAAGAGATATTTATTTATATGAGAGTGGCATTTTGTATTTTTCTTTACATTAAATATTATATTATTCATTTTCATATAAAATAATACCATAAATAATTTAAATCTAATTATAAGGTTGTAGAGGTCTAAATAAATTAATCCAATAAGAATTAATAAGACAAAATGTGGTCTTATCACTTATTTTTAACCTAGAAAAACCTAATTTACCCTTTTACCATGGTAATAAATTTTTACTATTTTTACTATTCATTATGAAAATAAATTAATTTGATGTTATTAGATATAATTAATAGTTTTGATTAAAATTTTGGAATATATTTTACCAAAATTAAAAATCATTAATTGGAATAAATTCATTTTAAAATAATCATGCACAACATAAAAAAAATTGTTTTCTGAAAAAAAAAATACCTCTTAAGTCTAAATGTATTTTTTATACTAAGATCAAGTATGATGTTGATTAATAAGTAATTAATTATAAATTTTATAATTAAAATATATTTTTATTAAAATATAATCAACTTTCTATTATTATTGAGATTTTTAATGAATGAAAATGATATATTTAAAAATATATATATTTTTTACTATTTACTGAAAAATCAGTCATTTCAAGAAAATATCAAAATTTAATCATAATATTATTTTGATATGATTATTTTAATAATTTTATTATTTTTATTAAATATAGTTTCTTTGTGTTCTAGAAATTAATTAAAATATTTCTTCACAAAAATCAATAAAAATTATTTTTGAACAAAACTTACCTCTCTGAAAGATAGAATGAATATGCTATAAATTTAGTTCTTATTTTATAAAAATTAGTAAATGAATTATAGAAAACCATTAAACATATTTCTCATAAGTTTTTTATCCATATTCAATCCCACCAATCCAATGGTTTTGAGATAACCATTACATTGAATTATAATATTTTAATCATATATCACGGTTTTCTTAATACCCATTATTGCATGTTTCATAAACTATAAAATGTAGTGTTATTTTCAAAACTGAGGGTTTTACTAAATTTTTAGGGAATTATTTCATGTTTTACTTGTGTAAACCAAATATGGTATTAAACCACCATAATCAAGAATACAACCTTGAGTTTGGATCGATTTCTAATGAATAATGGTTTTGTGTCATAATCGATAACAAAATCCACAAACTTTGTTGCTAAAAGAAAGGTATGGGGAACCAATATTTGGTCCACGATCCATTCATCCTTCTCCAAATATCTATTCTAATTGATCCTCTTCAAATATCTAGGGTTATGAGGATAACCTTAGAATTTTCCCATAACTGGGTTTAGATAGAGTTGGGGATATATCATAGAAATTAAATCCCTAATAAATTAATTACATAATTTAATTAATTATTATTTCTACCACGACATTGCTCAAACTAAACACTTTATGAAAACATAGGTTATGGAAACCTTAGGATTAAACTTATATTCCTGGATTAGAGGAAGCTTCAGATTTCCCATCCAAGTCTTTATTCAAGAGTTGTTAAATTATTATAGAAGATCTATGTGCATGTGATATAATATATTTCATATTTTTATTATGTCAACACTGAGGCTCCCTATGCCTCAAAATCATGTACTAACTTAGCACCTAACTCTAAAAATATTCCACTAAATATTCCAATGTTTTTGATGTAAAAAATAGGGTCATTAGAATCATAAAGTATCACTATTATCTACTTATATACCATGAGTAAAATAGGTTTCATGGATTTAAACCATGTATCCATAAGTGATTCCTTTAATATCTATTTTAAGTAGATCTTTGATTTATAAAATAATTCATATTCATCAAATATATAGATCTCTTTCTTATTAAATAGATTATTGGATTGAAATCTGATCTTCAATAACATATGCTAAATCAGTCTATATTTCATCTCAACTTCTAATCTCAATGATATATAGTACTCACCTATCATCCTCAATCATAATCTCTAAGAGTCTCAACTCCAACTAATAAGAATCCTAGAAAATAGGCTGGTCTTTATCTATCTCTTATTATTTTCACAAATTGGACACAACATATATAATATCTAAAATATAGTTTTTTCTTTTATCTCCTTCTTTAGACTCAATACCAACATTGTAAAACCCAAATATTTTATGACAAATTTCTCTTTAACTAAATTTAATTTCTTTCATAGCTTGCGAAGCACACAACCATATGTCAAAATGAATCTATTGTAGTATAGCATTATAATATAGCCATTAAATTGGTTGAGTGAATAGGAAGAAAACTTTTGAAAACAATGTATACAGGTTTTAGATAAATCAACTATATCTATGAATAAGTTCTCAGTGTTTATTAAAATCATGTTATGCTTCAAAAATATATATTTTCCTCAGAAACTGGTTTTATTTCTGTTTTAGAGTAAGTAATATAATTTATTTCCACAACTTTTTAGAATATATTTCGTAAAATTAAATTCATTTTTTAAATCATTATGTCAAAATTATCATAGATTGACTTTTTGATAATTTTTTGAAAGGAATGATTTTTAAAGAATAATGAAAATACTGATTTTTATTGAAGACTACATTTTTTCTTAATGAATTTATAAGGATTGATTTTTTAATTATTTAAAAAGTAAAATTAGTTCAAATATAGTTATAATATTCTAATTATGGTCATTTTAATTTATTTGTTTTGTATTTTTTATAAAAATGGTTTATACATATGAAAACATAATTTTTGGGAAAATGGTATTTCATCACATTTTCTGAATTTAAATTTAAATTAAACTCTTCAATATATATGAATTAAATTTGACTAAAATGGTTCTATATTTTTAATAATAATGTATAAATTTTTTAAAGGGTACATGTAATAACCCGGTTCTTATCTTTGAGGTATGGGTTTCTTATTTTCCCTTTTCCTTGAGTGATTTTGAGAAGATAAGGAACACAGGGAAAAATCCTAAATTTTGGAAGTACACACCGTGTACTTTTCCACACGTCGTGTACTTATGGCCCTGTGGAATGAGTACATAGGGCGTGTGGCCATGTCAGCGATGAAGGGTGTAGGAACTGACTACACGTCGTGTAGTGGTCCTTTACACGTCGTGTAGTCAGTCGGCAGGAGAATAGTAAGGCGGTGGCCAGCTGTGCGACAACACCCACCATGTACTCATGAAGACACATCGTGTAGTCATGTCGGAAGGTGAACAGTGCCACGCTGGCGGGAATCCGCCATAGGAACAGATAAAAATGGGAAGTACACGCCGTGTACTTGGAAATACATGTCGTGTACTTTGTTTTTTCGCATAAAATTGGCAGTAACCTCTCGTATTCACAGGGAAGGCTTAGAACCAGAGCAAGGAGCGGGAGTGGATGACCAAACCATTGGAGATCTACTGAGCGCACTTCTTGAATCTGATTCCGCCTCAGACGATCTCGTTGGAACCATGCGGGTAAGACCTCCCTTATCCATAAGAATTTCTTGCCATTTCTTCCCCAAATGAAAGTTATTTATGTGTAAGTGGGATTTTCTTTTACCTTAGATCTACCTTGTTCTAAGACGATTCGTGGAACGTTGGTCGAGTATACTAATTAGGGGCATATAAGGTAGGTGGTTTGGTGTTTGTTTTTTCAACTGCCGTGTGTTTTGTGCGTTTTCGTGCCACGAACCCATATTTGGGGTGTCGTGTGGCTGAGGCCGTGGAAATTTTTAATACCTAGAATTGTATATGTAATTAAATGTGATATTAAAATGCTGCTTGGGATCATTTCTTGGATCCAGGACCACCCCAAGGGTGTGTTCCTCTATTTAGCAGTTTGTCCTGGATACCTGAGGGTATTCCATGTTTAAATTATGCATTACAATTTCCTTGAATGAAATTGTATGTAAAGTGCATGTTTATCTGTTAGGCATGGCCCGGTTACTTGTGCCTGAGGGAAATGTTTTACTATAGCCTGAGGGTGTGATTGTATTAGCCTAAGGGAAACAAACTATTTCGCCTGAGGGCAACCTTTCATGGCTGAGGGCTTGACTTCTTTGCTTGAGGGCGACACTTCCTACGCCTGAGGGCAATTTCTGTTATGCCTGAGGGATATACCTGCAGGTTCGATTCTACTTACCTGAGGCTGAGATTTTGGTTGTCTGAGGACGCTGATTGTTTTCTTGGAAATGCATTGTGGTGATTTCTTATATTAAATGGATTAAATAAATATTAAAATGGAACGATAAATAGTTAAGTTTGTTACTTTTTATTACTGCATAGTTATTATATTTTACTACTGCACACTTGTTGCATGTTTTACACGTAGTTGGGCATGGGCCTTTGGTGGGTGCCTATAGGGATTTACTTCTCACACCCTGTTTGGGTAATGTTTTTTGGCCCAAACAGATTACGTTTCTACAGGTGTGGATTGGGTTAAGAGTCCCTATACAGGTACTTGATTGTTGCTGAGGAGTAGGAGGGCATGGGACTGAGCATAGGCTGGCGATGCCGCTGCCAGCTGTTTTGCTTTGTCTTTTTGTACTCTATATACTGTTGTACTGTATAGATGTATAACATGTTCTGGTTGTTTTATAGAATAGTGACATGATGCATCTTCTCATATATATATGATAGATGGTTCCCTTTTTATCAGTTATCCCTTTCAGTTATATATGAATGGTTATTGATTCCGCTATTGTTGTATGTTTAATTTCGTATTCTGCTGCGCTACACTTTGACAAATGAAGTCATAGTTTCCCCACAATCAGACCTCGGCCCTCGCTTCCAGTCGGAAGCCTCTGTTGTTTGTGTAAATGTGCTTGAGGTCTTGTGGTGAACCGGGTTCGGGGCACCCATTGCGTGGCACTCGGGCCCGGGACATTACAAAGTGGTATCAGAGGGGTTTTCTTTTCATTGCATTACTATTTTGTGACGTTTTTAGGGATAGGACAAATGGTAGTTGGTAATAAGTTGTGTCCGGGCATAGCTAACCTGTGTATAGGAAAAATCCAATCTACCTCATATTTTTGCAATTATTTTGATTTTTCAAATTTTACAGTTGATTCGTTTTCACCATTGGGTGACGCACATAAGATTGTGATGTGATATTTTATCTATGGGTTCTATTTATTTGCAACCTGATGAGATGATGGTATTCCATCTCATGCATCATTTAGGAACATTCTAGAAATCACATTCCATGCATAGTTTCCATGCCATGTAAGTGAATTAGAAATTTTGAAAGTTGTTGTGATAGTTGTTGTGCTAGTAAAGCATGCTGTTGTGATAGCTGCTCTGATAAAATACATGTTGCGTGATAGGGTAATTTTATTTGAGCCTGTTGAATGAATGGATGCCAAACTTTGGTTTTTGAGGAGTATGGGCCCCCATTGACCGGAATTTGGTGGATCATTGGATGTTTATTTTGGATATAATACAGATAAGGTGTCAAATATTGATTCATGGGGAGTATGGGCCCTCACAGGTCGGAATTTGAAACTTAGGTGTTGTTTTTCAGACTTTTCTGGGTTCCAGAGAAGTTTGTGAGGCATACTGTCCGGAAACCCAGTATACACGCCGTGTAGTACCTTATACACGTCGTGTATGTTCTTCTGTTCAGGAAGAAAAATAAAAAAAATTACTACACGTCGTGTACTCTGAGTACACGCCATGTAGTCTCTTCCCGTGTCACAAACCATGTGGGCGGAGACACAGGGTAGGGAAAGGCCTTGGTAAAACACGCCGTGTACAAAGTATACATGTCGTGTAGTGTTGACCCGGAGTCTGGCCGTGTAACTAACAAAAACAAGTCAGTGAACTCTTTTCATGAACATGTCATGTCAATGATGAACATGCCGTGTAGTGTGACCTAGGGACTCAGCCGTGTAACTAACAACACGGGCCGGTGTCACCTCTCCTTGAACACATTGTGTACCGATGGGACACGTCGTGTATTATTGTCTGAGGATAGACCGTGTGGTGTTAGCCATGTGGCTGGTAAACGGGGTGGTGTACACACCGTGTGCAGGTGTAACACGACGTGTAGTTTGAGCCGAGTAGTCGGTCATGTCACAGACGACATGGGAAGTTGAAAAATAACATCATACATGCCCTGTAGATATTATACACACCGTTTAGTTTTTTTCAACGGGAGCCATGTGTCTTAGCCGTGTAAAAGGACCCGGGCAGGGGAAGAGAAGTCAAGTACACGCCGTGTAGGTAGTATACATACCATGTAGTCTTGTTTTGCAATTTTTGAAATCCCTTCTTCCTCTTGTTCCCTTTGTGGTCCCTTCTCTTTCTGTATTAATAATTTTGAATATAAGGCATTCTTTTGACCTTGTATTGTCATGTCGCCTCGATGTCCACGAGTTGTTCACCAGGAGAGCGGCGATGAATATACTCCAGAGATGGTGGGCCATGGGCTACCAGTGGATCCTCCAGCAGAGCCATATGTGGCTCCAGCTGTTATACCGGACACAGGCGCGGAGGCACAGTTCTGTGAAGGCTTTATGCGGTTCATGCAGACCTTTCAGGGAGCACCGCAGGCTTCCACATCTATGGCCGAGCTGACTTGTATCTTTCAGAAGCAGTATCCACCTATGTTTTTAGGGGATGGAGAACCACAGGCTGCATGGTCTTGGTTGGGGTCGATGAAGACTATGTTTGAGCATCTCGAGACGCCTCTAGGGTGGAGGGTCAAGCTCATGACATATATGTTGTGTGATTCCGCCAAGAGGTGGTGGGATGTTACCACCCAGTCAAGGAATCACAGAGACATGGCGTGGGAATATTTTCAGGCAGTCTTCTATGACTACTTTTTTTCAGAGACGCTGAGGGAAGATAGAGCTCAAGAATTCATGAATCTGCAACAAGGCGCTATGTCGGTGATGGACTATTCTGCTCGTTTCACCGAACATCAGCGTTTTGCACCTGTGCTGGTGGGTGATCAGACGTTGAGAGCTAGACATTTTGATGATGGTCTTCGGTATGAAATCCGAGCACTGGTGAATGTTTTCAGGTTACCTTCAAGACATGCTATTGTGAAATAGGCACTGATCACAGAGAGGAACCTGCGAAAATCTAGTTGTGTGGTCTAGGGCGGTTCGGCACCAGTATTTGGTACTATTTCTGCTGGCAAGAGGAAGAGACAGATGGACTTCTCTAAGGGATGCAGTACCAGCCAGGAAGCTTCTTCAGGTGGCCGGATCAGGTGCTACCAGTGTGGTAGAGAGGGGCACAAGAGACCGCAATGTCCACGTGATCTAGTGGAGTGTCGAGCATACGGCAAGATGAGTCATCTGCAGCGCTTTTGTAGGGCATTTCCCCCAGTGGCTGGTGAGAGGGGGTATGTGCAGACTCCACGTGCGGGAGTAGGACCAGTGGATTCTTACCAATCGGGGAACTGCAATACGTCAGGGCGAGCAGGTAGATAAGGTGGTCGTGGCCGTGGTATCCAAACACCATGATCTCAGAGGCAGAAGGGCGGGACTACTCAGGGTAGCCAGGCTATGTCGTGGGGCCACGACACTGGGCAGGGATATGCAATGCAGCAAACCCAGTAGGAGCAGGATCCCAGACCTTCTACAGTCAGAGGTACTATTCTAGTAGCTTTTGTTTTATCTTCAGTGCTTTTCGATATGGGTGCTACACATAGTTTCATATTTGTGCCCGTTGTGGAGAGCCTTGGGCTCTGTGTTTCTTCTTCTTCTGATATCATTATTCTAGAAACTCTGTTCGGGACTAGAACGGCCGGTGTGAATCAGTGTAAGGATGTCCCCCTTGAGTTTGGAGGGTTTCACTTTCATTGGGACCTCTATGTCTTAGAGATGATAGCTTATGACGTCATTCTCGGGATGGACTGGTTGGTTCCCTTTCAAGCCTTTGTAGACTGCTATCGTCGCAGGGTGAGTTTCACATCACCAGAGGGCAGAGAGTTTCTATACAAGTGAGAATGGGATGTGCAGGCGAGTCGAGCTGGACCAGAGCATCTTGGGAGAGGTGGAGTCACAGCCCAGATTGCTAGCTTATATCTGGATGATCAGGGGACTTTCCAGACAGATTTCCCTCCAGCTGTTGATCGTTTCATGGATGTCTTCCTGGACGACTTTTCAAGTCTACCTCTAGAGCGAGATGTGGATTTCTCTATCGATCTTGTGCCAGGAGCAGCACCGGTGTCCATTCCTCCTTATAGGATGGCTACACCAGAGTTACAAGAGCTCAAGAGGTAGTTAGAGGAGTTACATGCGAAGGGTTTTATCCAACCTAGTACTTATCCGTGGGGTTCGCCGGTCCTTTTTGCGAAGAAGGTGGACATTACCCTCAGACATTGCGTGGATTATCGAAAGCTGAACCAATTGATGGTTAAGAACCGATATCCCTTTCCAAGGATAGATGATCTTTTTGATCAACTTCGGGGAGCACGAGTGTTCTCGAAGATTGACCTGAGGTCAGGATATCATCAGCTGTGTGTGAGACCATCGGATATACCGCTTACAACATTTTGGAGCAGATACAGTCTGTATGAGTACATGGTTATGCCGTTCGGGCTCAGGAATGCACCAGCAGTTTTCATGGCTCTGGTGAATCGTGTGTTCCATCCGTATCTTGATTGTTCTGTGGTAGTATTCATGGATGAAATCTTGATGTACTCTCACACTCTACATGACCATTCCACCCATCTTGAGATCGTATTGAGTACACTGAGAGAGCATCATCTATATGCTAGGATCTAAAAGTGCCACTTTTTGATGGGCCAGATTCACTTCCTGGGTCATTTCATCTCAGAGGTAGGAGTTGCAGTAGTCCCAGAGAAGGTGAGAGCAGTAGTTTCCTGGGAGAAACCTAAAAACGTTTTTGAGATACAGAGTTGTTTTGGGCTGGATGGTTACTACAGATGCTTAATACATGACTTCTCCCTCTTAGCAGCACCGTTGACGGGTCTGACTAAGAAGGGTGTGAAGTTCTTTTGGTCAGAAGCTTGCGAGGAAGCTTTTCTGGACCTGAAAGGAATAATGTCATCAGCCTCGATCCTGAAACTCCTAGAGAAGGGGAAGAGTTATAAAGTTTACTGTGACGCATTAGGTGTTGGGCTTAGAGCACTGTTGATGCAAGTCGATCAAGTTGTTGCGTACGGGTCTCGGCAGTTGAGGACACATGAGAGGAATTACCTGACGCATGATCTCGAGTTGGCTTCAGTTGTGCATGTGTTGCGCTGTTGGAGACATTATCTTTTGGGAAAGAATTTTGTGGTTTTTATCAACCACAAAAGCCTCAAGTATATATTTACTCAGTGTGACTTGAATTTGAGGTAGATAAGGTGGGTTGAGTACCTACAATCCATCGATTTTGAGCTTGCCTATACACCTAATAGAGGTAATGTAGTATCTAATGCACTGAGCAAGAAGACTCAGATACAGGCAGTGCTGGAGGCCAGTGGTGAGTGGCATCTTATGGCCCTGTTTTCTGAGATGCATTTGTAGGTGCACGACAGTCAGGGGACGACCTATCATTCATCTTTAGCTGTGGCTTCTACCCTCCTGGATATAGTGAGGATGAGACAACTATCTGATTCAGAAGGCCTAGTTCTACGGGGGTTGGTGGAAAGTGAGGACCCTTCTTCTGGTTGGACGATAGGTGGTGATGAGGTTCTGTGTTTCCATAGATGAGTATGGGTTACAGGGGAAACACGTGATGAGCAGATGCGGGAGTTTCATACTTCAACATGGGAAGTTCATCTCGGGGTTACCAAGATGTACCGTGACTTGAGACGTCAGTACTGGTGGCCGGGTATGAAGAGAGAGATAGCTAGTTTTGTTATGAGGTGTTCCACCTGTCAGTAAGTGAAGGTGGAGCATCAGAGAATAGCTGGACTGTTGCAGCAGTTACCCATTACGGAGTGGAAATGGGATGATGTCACAATGGATTTCATTACTGGATTACCGAGGTCACCTCGAGGCAATGATGTCATGTGGGATTTTGTGTACAGACTCATGAAGGTAGCTCACTTTTTGCTGATCAAGAATACCTTCAGTGTCAACAAACATGGAAGGCTATATATCTTAGAGATCGTACGTATTCATGGGGTCCCATGTTATATTGTTTCAGATAGAGATGCTCGTTTTATGTCTCATTTCTGGCAGAGTTTTCAGAGCCCACTTGGTACAAAGGTGCTTCTGAGCACAGCTTACCACACTCAAATAGACGGTCAGTCAGAGTGTACCATACAGGTGCTTGAGGACATGCTACGTACATGCGCCATAGACTTTGGGGGCTCGTGGGAGAAGCATATACCCCTAGTCTAGTTTTCCTATAAAAATAGTTTTCAGAAAACTATTGAGATAGCACCATAAGAGGCTTTATATGGTAGGCCATGCCGATCATCCTTGTGCTGGTTAGAGGCAGGTGAGGTAGCTTTACTGGGACCACAGCTCGTGTAGGAGACTTCTGAGCAGGTCCAGTTGACTCAGAAGCAGATGGCTACCACTCAGTCTTGTCAGAAGTCTTATGCTAATCGCCACAGAGGACCTTTGGAGTTCGTGGTCGGGGATCAGGTGTTCTTGTATGTTTCGTTGAGTCTGGGACACAAGAGAATCAGGAGACAGGGTAAGATTTCACTGAGGTATGTGGGGCCATTTGAGATTCTGGAGAGAGTCGGGCTGGTTGCCTATTGGTTACAGTTACCGTAGCAGTACCAAGCCATGCACGAAATCTTCCACGTATCTCAGTTGCACCGCTATCATTCAGACCCGTCTCACACCTTTCAGCCAGAGGAGGTTAAGCTTCAGTTAGATACGTCATTTGAGGATAATCTGATTCCTATAGTTGAAAAGAGCACAATGTTTCTCTGAGGCCGGTCAGTTCCTCTCGAACGGGTGCTATGGCAGCATGGCCGAGTGCAGGACAAAACCTGGGAGCGGGAGACCGACATACTTGCTCAGTGGCCAGAGCTATTTTGAGCTATATCTTCGCCACCCTTGGAAGGGAAAATCTGGGATAAATTGCTTTAAGGGAAAGTTTGTAAGAACTCGGTTCTTATCTTTGAGGTACAAGTTTCTTCTTTTCCCTTTTCCTTAAGTGTTTTTGAGAAGATAAGGAAAATGGGGGAAAATCCTAAATTTTGGAAGTACAAGCCGTGTACTTTTCCACACGCCGTGTTCTTCTGGCCGTGTGGAATGAGTACACAGGGCGTGTGTCCATGTCAGCGATGAAGGGTGTAGGAAACGACTACACGTTGTGTAGTCGTCCTTTGCACATCAAGTAGTCATTTGGCATGCAAATAGTAAGGCAGTGGCTAGCTGTGCGACAACACACGTTGTGTACTCATGAAGACATGTTGTGTAGTCATGTTGGCAGGTGAACAGTGCCACACTGGTGGGAATCCGCCAGAGGAATAGTTAAAAAATGGTAAGTACACGCCGTTTACTTTGAAATACACGTCGGGTACTTTGTTGATTTTTTGCTTAAAATGGGCAGTAGCCTCCCCTATTCACAGGGAAGGCTTAGAACTAAAAGAAGGAGTAGGAGTGGATGGCTGAACATTTGGAGATCCGCTGAGCGCACGTCTGGAATCCGATTCCGCCTCGAATGATCTTGTTGGAACCGCGTAGGTAAGCCCTCCCTTATCCTTAAGAAGTTCTTGCCATTTCTTCCCCTAACGAGAGTTATTTGCATTTAAGCAGTATTTTCTTTTACCTCAGATCTACCTTATTCTAAGACGATTCGTGGAACTTCGTTCGAGTATACTGATCAGGGGCGTATAAGGTAGGCGGCTTGGTGTTTGTTTTTCCAACTGCCATGTGTTTTGTGAATTTTCGTGCCACGAACCCATATTTGGGGTGTCGTGTGGATGAGGTCGTGGCAATTTTTAATACCTAGAATTGTATAGGTAATTAAATGTGATATTAAAATGCTGGTTGGGATTGTTTCTTGGATCTAGGACCACCCCAGGGGTGTGTTCCTCTGTTTAGTCGTTTGGCCAGGATTCCCGAGGGTATGACATGTTTAAATTATGCATTACTATTACCTTGAGAGGAATTGTTTGTAAAGTGCATGTTTATATGTTGGGCATGGTCCGGTTACTTGTGCTTGAGGGCGGTGTTTTACTATAGCCTGAGGGCGTGATTGTATTAGCCTGAGGGAAACAAACTATTTCACCTCAGGGAAACCTTTCATGCATGAGGGCTTGACTTCTGTGCCTGAGGGCGACACTTCCTATGCCCAAGGGAAATTTCTGTTACGCCTGAGGGCTATACCTGCGGGTTAGATTCTGATTACCTGAGGGTGAGATTTTTGTTGTCTGAGGACGCTGATTGTTTACTTAGAAATGCACTGTTGTGATTTCTTATACTAAATGGATTAAATGAATATTAAACTGGAAAGATAACTAGTTAAGTTGGTTACTTTTTAGTACTGCTTAGTTATTACATTTTACTACTTCACACTTGTTGCATGTTTTACACACAGTTGGGCACGAGCCTTTGGTGGGTGCCTACTAGGATTCATTTCTCACACCCTATTTGGGTCATGCTTTTTAGCCCAAACAGATTACGTTTCTGCAGGTGTTTATAGGGAAAAGAGTCTTTATATAGGTACTTGACTGTTGCTGAGGAGTATGAGGGCATGGGGCCGAGCATAGGCTCGCGATGCCGCTACAAGCTGTTTTGCATTGTTTTGATGTACTCTGTATTATGTTGTATTGTATTGATGTATAACATGTTCTGGTTGTTTTATAGAATAGTGACATGCTAAATCTTCTCATATATATATGACTACTGGTTCCCTTTTTATCAGTTATCCTTTTCAGTTATATATGAATGTTTATTGCTTCCGCTATTGTTGTATGTTTAATTTCGTATCCTACTGCGCTACACTTTGACAAATGAGGGCATAGTTTCCCCACTATCAGACCTGGGCCCTCACTACTAGTCGGCAGCCTCCGGCGTTTGGGGAAATGCGCTTGAGGTCTTGTGGAAAACCGGGTTCGGGGAACCCGTCGTGTGGCACCCAGGTCTGGGACGTTACAGTACAATTTCATTTTTTTGTAAAAATGAATAGTAAAAATAGTAAAAAAAATTGTCAAGCCGATAAGGTTAAAGTGAGTAAAACATGGTTAAAATAATGGAATAATGTTTTAAAATTTCACTAATAATTTAATTTATCTATTTTTATGATTTTAGTTATACTACCATCATTCAGGTTTAAAAACATTGGTCACTAGGTGTTTTTTTCTTTCATTTTTACCTTTATATTATTTTAAGAGAAGAATGTATACAAATTGTCGCTCTCTTGACTTTAATTTCTACAAATATTTTACATAAAACTAAAAAAAATTATGTTTAGTAATAAATGTTTATTTGAAATGTAAATTTTTATTTTTTATCATATTAATTTATTTTTTTTTAGTAATTGATTAATTAACTTAACTGTTTATGCAACGCTGTAAAAAATATTTACTCAATTTGTATAAAAATAAAATAAAATATATTATAAATATTAAAATTAATATAATATGGATGAATTATTGTGTTCTAAGAATTTCCTTTATAATTATAACATATTACATATATATGAAAGGTTTATTTTAAAATTTCATTACTATCTTGATGAATTTAAATTCAACGTAAATGAATAGTTCAAAAATGACATTTATGACGTTTGATATTTTATTAAATGATTTAAAATTAATTAAAATCATATATTCGACCAAGTTAATGGTATATGTTATCAAAAATCAACTATGTTATATTAATGAGTTTATTTTTGTTTTTTTGTGACATTATTGAACCTTAAAGTACAAAAAACATTGATATTATGGTAATTATCAAAAGGATTAATGGTGGTAAAAACTAATAGGTAAGGGTTAAAACACCACATAAACAATTATAAATATTATTTTATGAGAAATGTTTGACTCATAATCATGAAATATTTAAAATATATCAATTTTATACAACTTTTTGATGAAAATTCATTTTTATTTATTTAACACTTTTTGTAATACTAAGAGTTCCACTCCCCTCACTTATAAATGGGAACCACTTATCCTCTCTTTCCCACAAATTTTTATAATTATATATAATCCAATATGTACCATAATACTATCCTAACATCTTATATATTCTATTATTTCAAAAATACCATCCTTCCAAGGCTTAAGGTGAAAGCCTAAAAAGGTTTCCCAATGAAGAGGTATTACTCTTAACTAAGTACTTTCAATTTTATTTCACCTTCTACCCAATTTAAATTCACATAAGTAATAATAAATTACTTAATTTAGTATCCAAAATATAATGAAATGTTGGTATGATTATATGGACACAACTCTCCACCCTTTATGCCATTAAATATGATGGGAAAGTATCTCTCCTGTGTATGTGTGGACTACCACCACCGAGTAGCGATATAATTAATTTTCCATAACCTTCATTCATGGATGGTTATTATGATGGATTTAATATTTATGTATTATATATATGATATAATAATAATTCTAGTCAGTTGAATTATTATTTCCCTTTCCTTTTTCAATCCTTCAAAAAAGGTAAAAAACATTCAAGCATATGTATGGCCTCCCATCTTCATGAACGGTCTAATTAATTTTTCAGTCTCTACCTTCTATGGATTACACTATATATATAATGAATATATATGTATATATGTATATAATGATTAAAATTATTTATATAATAGAACCATGATCAATTTAGATGGACAGGAACTAAAAACCTTCATGATAAACGAAAGAGTTAAAACCTGGAAACGACAATTTTAATAAGGAGTTATTAATAACATGGATGTGAATTGATATAAGTATTTAATAAATGATATTATGATTATGTGTATGACTTTTTATATAATTATAATAAATTTACTTATATTATACATGAGTTTTGAGGGATATCAGAGTAATTAAACTTGATATTTCGGATTTTCATCTCACTTTTTATTTATGTGAGACACATGTCATATTCACCACTTATTTCTTTTATGTGATGTCTATAATAACCATAAATTTAGTGTACTATTATTCTAAAGAAAATTATGGGGATATAAATGTCTATATAAGTTTCTATCTTATATAATTTCTTTATTAGAATGTTTCCAGAGTGGTAAGGGATTTGGGATTCAATCCCATTATAATTGGGATTATTTATTCTTCAATTTACATTAATGACATTTTATATTCCTAATCTGATATATCCCTTTTATTTTATTCTCCTTTGGTTATTAATGAAATTTAAAATTAATATTACAAGTTTTCACTTTTTGGTAATTAAAATTATCATGAAATTTTTTTTGATAAAAATTAACTTTATTTCCTCTTTGGTCAGGAATCATTTTTTCCATTTCTTCATTTTCCTTAAAAAGTTTTCAAAAATATTTTAATATTATCCTATTTATGTTTAACATCATTTTAACTCATGTTTTAAGTTTTATACAAAACTCCAATGGGATATTCTAGTCATTATTTCAATTAGGTACTTTTTACTATTTACCAAAAGTTTAAAAGGAATATTTATATTAACATAAACAAAGAGGTATTATTTTCCAACCATCATGTCCACTCATTTATTTGAATATTACTTTAAATTTCTTCATGTTTAATTTAAAACAAAAAAAATTCCTTAATATTTGGTAGATATTTATATTTTAAAAGTTTTATTTAAACTGAAAGGGGTATTCTCCTCAAGAAATGTTCCAGTAATATTTTGAATGAATTTTTCATTTAATTATATTGTTTACTCTCATAATTTAAATGTATTGTGACTATGATGAATTTGTAAGTATTCTATGAAACTCATTTCATTCCTATGGGTTAGTTATGTTCTGATGAAAAATTTATAAAACTCTTTTCTATCTTGTGAGTTAAGATATTATGTGATGATGAAATTTTGATTAAACATTTTTCTTTTCTATGGTATATACTATGATGAATTATTTATTATCTTATAAATCACATATGAATGTTTTTTATTATTTGATGGGTGTCTATTGAAATATATATTCCTCCAATGTGTTGGGTAAATATTGATATCTCATAAGATAATGAGGACTAGAATATGGAGTGAAACGAATTCAATAAGGGAATTTGTCCACTATAATAGTCTTGGTAGAGAACCTTGAATATCGATAATATGGAATTTTGAGTAACCTTATCCACTATGTAATCATGTAAATGATCCTTTACTAGAAAAATTATTTTCTATGATTTTGTGTGTGATAAAAAATTATATATTATGGAAATATTATTCTACCATTTCTCATGTTCATTTGTATCATTATGATTTGTGTCCTATGAATAGAAAAAATTTAAGCCATGACTCAGGATTATAATTTCTGACATATTGGGTATGGATTTAAAAATTTAGGGTCATGTTCTCATGCCCTTATAATCATCTTGTTCTTAAATGATCATTGATAATTCTATTTTTTACCATTGTTAAGCATCTACTCTAACCATTTCTTATATTTCCCTTCCATAGGATATGAAGAAATATTTTAAGTATGATATATCTCAGAAGGGTTCTATTTGTGAAGAAAAAAGTCGGATATGATTTAGATCTCTTATGAACTAGTTGTTTATGTATCCATGTTTCCAAATACACTAAAACTGTATGATTATAGAATGCATCAGAATTTTTTCTACTGAATATTTATGAAATAAGATGTAATATTTTTGTACAAAATTATGGGTCACTATTGTTGATATTAGATCATGGTTTAGTCACCTTTGGTAACAACTATGGGAAAACAAATGTTATTTAGCTATGGATATGTTTATATATAGGATAATATACTAATGTTATGGTAATGGACATGGATAACATTGGTTAAACCTAAGGTTCCATAAATTGAGATAATTTTTTCATGATTTAGACCTTATAGGAATAATTTTCCATGACTATATGATTTCTCACTCTGATTAATGATTCTTAATCCATTTTTTAGCCATATATTTAATATTGAATGATGAAGATGATATGGTGATAGTTACACTCAAATACGGATGTATCCAATTTGATCTTAGTTATATGAATTCCTTTATGTCATGAAAAATATATAATTTAATGGTAATTCATATCCCAAAAAATTAACTGTTGAGTTAGTAGTAAAAACACCATATGGTATGATGATCATATAAATATTTTATTATTTCTCTTCAATAAATGTTTGTGGGAATTTGCATCCTCAAATCTTGTTATTCTTCCTCTATTTGAATTTGATTATTTTTCTCAAAAAGAGATTAGATTTATTTAGATAATTCCTACATAAATTACTGAGTAAGTGAAGTATCCTTTGATATTCTAAACTAATTTATGATCTTTTATCAGTGTGAAAATAAATATGAAATTTTTATGGAAATTCCATCCATTTTATGGGTCATGATTCTTATTCAAAAGAGTTGTTTTTTCAAATGGTTAGGGATAAATTAAATATTGAATATATATTAATTGTATTAGAGTTTGTTGATGTTTTTTCAAAATATTTTCATTGTATTCTTCTGAATTCATATTTTTATATTTTAAATAGAATGCATACCAGTTTCTGTAGCTATTTCAAAGAATCAATATAGAAAGGCCCTGATTAGTTTATGAGAAATTAAGAATAAACATCAAGATAATCTTGAAAGTGGATTCTTTTGTAAAATTGATTCACCTTTGGGAGCAACTATTCTTTTTATTGAGAAAAAATATGGATCAATGAAACTCTACATTGATTATCTAAAACTTAATAATATCATGATCAATAATATGTATCCTCTTCTCTATATTGATGAATTTTTCAGTCAGCTAAAATGACCACAATATATTTACAAGATTGATCTTTGGTCTGGATACAATAAATTAAGGTTCAAAAGTGAAAACATATTGAAGACAGACATTCATACAAGGTATGTACACTATAAATAAATAGCGATTCACTTTGGTCTTAATAATTACCCCTCAATCTTCATGTATTTTATGAATAGAATCTTTATATATTACCTTGATTTGTTTAGGTTAATATTTTTTATTGTTATTATTATATATTATAGGATTAAATAAGAGCTCGAAGAACACATGACTATTGTAATGAATACCCAGAGTTAGAATAATTTTTATGAAATGTTTACTGAGTGTGAATTTTGGCTTTGAAAAGTTTCATTCATGGTTTATATATTCTCTAGTTAGGGTATATCAATGGACCCATCAAAGACAAGAGTTATTGAATTTTGGCCATGACCACATAATGTGACCATGTACTATAGTTTTCTTGTGTTTTCTATATATTATCAAGTCTTTGTGAATAATTTATCAGGGTTGTATAATCCATTCACTAAGATAACAAGGAAAGTATCCATGTTCCTTTGAAAAAAAAAATGTGAATAAAGTTCCAAGTAACTAATGAGAAGGTTAGTCATCACATATGTGATTACATTACCCTATACTTGGTAATGTTTTCACATATTTAGATATTCATTTATGAATGTATTGGGATATTTACTTTGTTAGAATGATATGGTGATAGCTTATTCTTTATGGAAATTTAAGGTTCATGAGAAAAATTACCCAACTCGTCATTTGGAGTTAGCTGTAGTAATGTTTTCATTAAGGATATTAAGGGACTATATTTATAGAGAAAATGTGTGATATATATACTAATCATGGAAATTTAAATTATATATTCACATATAAATATATGAATATATTCGGGGGAAGATGGTTGGAATTTATTAAATATTATGACTCCTAAATACATTACCACCCAGAGAAATCAAACAAGGTGGTAAATTCTCTAAGTTAAAAAAGATTATGCTATATTATCTATGATAAGAATAACAAAATATCCAATATTTATGTATTTGAAAAATATATACCTTCAAATATTAATGGAATGGGTGAAATATTATCTTTTTCAAATGATTTTTTCATTATCTATCCATGTATTAATTAAATAGGTCCAGAAGGGAGATGTAGATCTGGAAAATAAATTGAGAAATGTTCCTAAATTCAAGATTTATTGTAGTGTAATGATATAGTTCTAGAACCATGTTTATTTCATGTCAATACCAGACATGAAGAATAAGTTATTAGATAAATCTCATATTTCATCATTCTTTATCAATCCTAGATGTATAAAGATGTATAGAGATCGAAAAAGTACTTCTGGTGGGAAAACATAAAAAGATATATTGATGGGTATGTTTCTCTATGATTGGTATGTAAGAATGTCAATGATGGGAGACATAAGTCTAAAAAGATGTTACAAACAAACTTCATAAAATAATGGAAATGGGAAAACATATATATGGATTTCATTATCGAACTCCCAAAAATACCTAAAGGGTACAATGTTATTTGGTTTGTAGTTGATTTTATTATAAGTTCAAAACACGTCATTTTTGTCTTAGAATATTTACCTCTTGAAAAAATTTATAGGATATAAATTAAGGAAGTGGTGATATTTAATGGAGTACAACTCTCAGTTGTATCTAGTCCAGATATTATGTTCACCTCGAAGTTCTCATGAAGTCTTTAGCAAGATGTAGGTTAAGAGTTCTATTTTTTTACTACTTATCATCCTAAAATAGGTGGTCAGTCTGAGCGAAACATTAATACCCGAGATAATATTTTGAGATCCTTTTATATGGATTTAAAATGTAGTTGGGGTCAAATAATTCCTTTACTTGAGTTTTTTTACAATAATAGCTTTCACTCAACCATTTATTTGTCTCCTTATAAAGATATTTATGTAATGAAGTGTATAAATCCAATGAGATTGGATGAAGTTAGAGAAATAAATATATTATGACCTTAGATATCTTGGAAAATAAAAGATAAGTTTAGATTCATTTGTTAGAACATCAAGGTAGCACAGAGTTAATATAAAATTCATATTGACAATTTTCCATGAAATTTCGAATTTAGTATTGGTGAGAATTTATTATTCAATAGTTCACTAAGGAAAATGGTTTTGATATTTTGAAATAATGAAAAAAATTTCCCTAGGAATAGTATCCCCATCTAGATTATTGATTGAGTAGTGATGGTATCATATCACTAGGTTCTTCTTGAGAACCTCTATCAATTCCATGATGATTTCATTATATATCTTTAGTGGTAGTACAATCATAATCCTTCACATTCGTTACACTAAAAGTTTGTTTCATTGAATCATGATATTTCCTATAAATAACAACATATATAAATCTTTGGTCATAGGGATAAATTGTTATAGAACAACACTACTCATAAGGTTATAGTTCTCTAAAGGAATCAAAAATTCAAAGAAGTAGTAGGCAAACTAAGGATGTGATGAAACAAATATATCTCCATTTTATGGTATCATAATAATAGGATTTTGATGAAAAAAATAATTTTTAGGGGGTATAATGTGACACCCCTTAAATTATGATATATTTCTCCTCAAATAAATTTAATTTTCTCTATATCTTGTGATACCTAAAACCTTGAGTCTAAATGAACCGGAATATAGTATACCATTATCACTAAGACATTAAATTCTTGAATTGAATAGGAATAAAAAAAATTAAAGGAAAAAATATGTATAATTTTTTAGGAAAATAAAAAATATTGATAAATAAGAACCAAATTTTTATTAGTCATTATTTCCTTTAAAAATACAATTTTCCCTCAAAATGGTGTTTATTTCATTTTATGATAATATAATATAATTAATTTATAACAATTTTATTAAATTTATCTTAAAAAATGAAAATAATTTTTAAATTCATCATGTCAAAATTATCTTAGAGTGTATTTTTGATAGTTTCCTGAAAATATTGATTTTTCGATGAATATTGAAAAATACTGATTTTTATTGAAAATTTTCATTTTATTTAAATAATTTAAAACGGTTCAATTATATTTAAAAATGTTTAAAAATATATATATCATATATATTACTAATAATGAAATTAATTTCATTAGAATTAATATTATGTTAGAGTTCTGTATGACAACGTTTTATACTTAAGAAAAACTAATTTCAGCAAATTGCTTTTCATCGCATTTTCAAACATTAATTTTAAATTAAATTCTACCACTTGTTTGAATTGAATATTAAAAATTTAATTCCATATTTTGAATCATCATGTCTAATTTTTTTAAATATGATGCTTTCATTTTTTCATAATGTATAGTAAAAAACATTAAAAAATTTGTCACCTCAATAAGGGTAAAACAGGTAAAATAGAGTTAAAATATTGAGATAATGATTTAAAATTTCTCAAAAACTTTTCTTTAACATATTTAATACATTAAATTATAATATTATCATTCAATTTTAAAATTTTAGGTCAATTGTGTCCATATTCATTGATTATAATGTTTATATTATTTTAAGAAAATAATAAATTAAAAATGTCACTCACTTGACTTTAATATCTCTAAAAATTTCACAAGGATAAAAGAGGTTATATTAATTTATTAATATTTATTTCAAAGATAAATTAGTATTTAACATATTAATTTTTTTACTTTTTAAATATTGAATAATTACCTTAAATGTTTACGTAAATCCACCACAATATTTATTCAATTAAAAGAAAAATAAAAAATGATTTTATAAATATTAAAATTAATACAATTTAGATGAATTACTATTTTATAATAATTTTTAATATACATATATAATTTTAGGGTTTTTAATAGTTTATATTCTAATTCTATTACTATCTTGAAAAATTAAATGTCAAAGTAAATCAATAGTTCCAAGAATAACATCAACAATATTTTATATATTATTTAAATGATTTAAAATTCATGAAAACAATACATTCATCTATGTGAATGGAATATGGTTGAAATTGTTAACTATGTTCCACAAATGGGTAGCCTTTACTAATATGGTAAAATTCATAACCATTAAAAAGTAGACAACTCTGATATTATGTTAATTGTCAAAAGGATTAATGAAGGTTAAAACTAAGAGATGTGGGTTAAAATATCACATAATCATGTAAAAAAAATTTATTGGAAGACATTATTTCTAATAATCATCATCATGTATTACAAATATTTATATTTTTTGTAAATTTTATATAATAAATAATTTATATTAATTTAATACTTTATGTAATTCCAGGAGTTTTCCTCCCCTCACTAATAAAAGGTCACATATTCTCCTCTCTTCCATGCACCATTTGAGAATTTTGGATTGACCAATACCTAGAATTGAGAGTTAATATCTTCAATAAAAATTTTATACTGATTTCAATATTTCCAAAAGACTATACATCTATGTCTCAATGTGTAATCCCAAAAATGTTTCTTATCTAATAGGTAAAAATAAACCGAGTGCTTTCAATTTTATTTATGTTTCTACCACCTCTAAATATATGGTAGAAATCAAAAAAAAAAAAATTAAGACTCTTAAATATTTTGTAATTTTATTATGATAATGTATCCACCAATCTCGACCCTCTATTATATCAAATTCGACGTGGGAAGCATTTCTCGTGTGTACATGTGGAATATAACATCAAAGTAGAAGTACAATTCATTTTACATTACCAAATTTCATAGATCATAATTACAATGGATTTAATGATTATATATTATATATATGATTTAATAATGATTCATATATTTTGAACTAATATTCACCATACTTTCATTTCATCCTTTGAAAAAATTTAATAGCGTTCATGCATACGTACGACTTACCATCTCTATGAATGATGTAAATCATTTTTCTATCTCTATAATTTATACATGAGTATGAATATATATATATATATATAATATTCATGATATATATATCATGATTAATATTCTTTATATGATGGAACCATAATTAGTGGTTGAGGACCAGAACCACGTAACTGAAAATTCCATGAAAATTGAAGTATTTAATACCTAAAAATGATCAATTTAATAAGGAATTATTAATAAATGGGTGTTTTAATGATATAAGTGGATAGTATATGATATTATAAATATTAAAAATTTCTTGGTATGTAATTAAAATAAATTAAAATGTATTACATAGTAGGTTACAGTTCTTTTAAAGAAATTCAAACTTGAGGTAAGGGGTTTAGGTCTTAGTTTTAATCTTATGAGACACATTCTATATTCACCACTTGTTTATTTTATGTTGTGTATATGAAAACCAAAAATTTATTTCATGATACTAACCTGAAAATTATTATTATTTACAAATCCATCTATGTTTATCTCTTTCATGAGGTTTTGATTCAAAAGTTATCAAAGTGGTAAGGATTTAAATTTCAATCCCATTTTAATTCAGATAGTTTATGATTAAATTTCAATTGAAGCACTTTTATTATCCATAACTAATAGATCCATTTAATTTTATTCTAATATTTTTATTCATTTAATTTTCATGTAATTTTACCATTTTCACTATATGGTACTTATAATAATTGATAAATTGTTTTTGATAAAAAGAAGCATTATTTTCTCTTTAGTTGGGAATATTTTCCTTCCATGTCCATATTTTATTTAAGATTATTTCCATAAATTTTTACTACTCTATCATAAATTCTTAAATTAATTTTTATCCATTTTTATATTTATAAAAAAATAAAAGGGGTCTTCTTGTAGTTTTCTGAATCAAGTACTTTTTACTTTTTACCCAAAATCAAAAAGAAAACATTATTTTAATTTACACAACATGAATAGAATTTCCTGCCATCATGACTTCTCAATTATTTTATGCTACCATTAAATGTTTCCAATTTTAATTTAAAATAAAAAAATCCATTAATATTTATGATGTTTTTAGATTTTAAATATTTTAATTCATATTTAATAGGTTATTTTCCTCAACAAAATGTTCTGGTAAAATTTTGAAGGAATTTTTCATCTATGATAACATTCATTGTTATTTCATATGATTTACTGAGGATATGATCCAGTGATACCATAAAAAATTTCTTTATATGGTTTATGATGATGATTATTTATGGATGATTCTATGAAACCTATTCCTTTCGAAAAGGTTAATTATGTTATGATGAAACATTTATGAAACTTTTTTTTCACATGTTAGGCCATAATGTTTTGCTGAAATGTTTTTGAAGCCTTTTTCCCTTCCATATGTTATTCTATAATGAATGTTTTATGATATTTTGGAACCTATATATATGATTTTAATAATTTTATGGGTGGGGATGGAATTACATTTATCTGTAATTCATTGAGTAAATATGGTTATATCATGAGATAATAATTATTATAATGGGGAGTTTACCTAATTTATTAAGGTACTCTATCCTCTATGATTGTATTTTGAGTGAATTGTTTCTACTAATATAGTAGAATGAGTATTTTCCCCAATCCACTATGATAGAATTTGAAATCATCCTTGACTGAGGATATGATTTTATATGCTTATGTCTATGACACAAACATATATATTATTTCTATATTATTATCTCATGGATCATGTTATTTGATAACATTATGATTCATATCATATTAACTACCAGTATTTATTCCATGAATCTTGATTATGATATATAATATATTGGGTTTGGTTTTCAATTTTCATGATATTGTTTTCATAAACTTATACTCATATTATACTTAAGTGTTGATTTATATCTACCTTATGTATACATACTGAGCATCTAATCCCACCCTTTCATATGTTTCCATTCCCCAATATATAAATAAATATTATAGGTATGATATTTCTAAGAAGGGTGATATTTCTGAATAAGTAAACAGGTGACGATGTAGATATCTTATGAACAAGTTCTTTATGTATCCTTGTTTCCAAAGACACAAAACCTATATTATTATGGAATGGATTATTAATGTTATTTATTTATCATTCATCTAATAAGATTTAATATTTACATATAAACACTATGGTTCACTATAAAAATGGTCTTAAAATTATATTAGATGTAGATTCTAATTATAATTATTTTTTATCTAGATTTCTCTTTTTCTCTTCATTGCACACAATTTCTCAATCCTTAAAACTAATTCCTCTCACATCATCATTTTCCATATATATATAGGTCACCTAGAAATTAGTTTTTATATTTTATAATAATTAATATCTCCTAAAACATTTGGTGTTCATGACCCTTCATTGATTTTTCTCTTAGTTTTTTCTGTATGGGGGTGATCAATGATCTCAATATTATTTTGGTTTCAACATCATTGGCTCCTAGAATATTCTATATTTTACCTTTATTTTCTCTTCAAAATTTTTGTTCTCGTTTATCTCATCCTAGTATTGTGTTATATAATATTCCATAAGACCTCGATCTCTTCAATACTTCTCATATTATTTCCCACTAAACTATCTTAAAATTATCTTTTTACAATTTATGGCTTGAAGAAATTATCCATGATGCATTATAAACAACTCATTAGTTTATTTATTCTAATAAATTAAGAACGTAGTTTCATCTCATAAAGTTTTTCCTCAGAATGAATTCATTTTATTTGTGATATTTAAGACATTGGATCACATATTGACAATCTTTAGATTTATTATCTTCTTCATTAAAAATGAATTATCTTAACTAAGAATACATTATATATCCTCTCATTTGTTTTTTTCACTTACATAAGTCCCAATGACCATTTTTTATCTTGGATAGACTATAAATCCTTTACATATATTTTATTAACCTTTAATTATTTTTATTATACTATTTGATAATGCTAATTTTACCTTTAAGAATCACCTAGAATTTATTGTTACACTTATATATAACACTATATTATTTGAGTACATTAATATAGGGTCCAATGAACCTTACAAAAAAATTTGTTTCTAGATCATCCCTGATGCTTCTAATAAAATTCTAGGGTTGCCTTTATGTAACTACTCAAATTCAAAAAATTAACTCTAGTTGTACCATTATTATTTAATAAATCTTAGATCGTGGATTTTAAATCATCATGATGTCTTAATCATGTTATAAAAATATCAATAATCATCCTAATAAAATCATAGTCATCACAATTATTCAATTATAATACATTTAACTTGTAGACTTAAAAGACTCTAAAAAATATGTCTTTAGTTTTTTATTCATTTTCATCAATTAAACAAGAAGTATCATAATGATTCATGTTTATATCATATTTTTTTGTGATGATTTCATCCATTAAGAACAGTTAAAGAATTATCCCAATTGAATTTCTTCTTCATATATTAAATCTGTAAAAATTACATTTCACAATGTATCACTCTCAAAATATCCAAGGTATTTAAGTCATATAGTATGGTATTAATCTATATTAATTCCATTTCATATAAATTTTATGTTTTAGAGTTTTATGTCGTTGATATTTTTTAATAAACTATATATTTTGTATGACTTTTGATTCCCTAAAAAACATTATAAATCTATATGGAATTAAATTTCATATATTATAAAATACTCTTTATTTATATGAAATCTCGTCGAGACAAATAAAACAATGTAAGTCTTTATGAGCCATAAATACTTATCCAATTTTTAAAAATCTATCCACTAAAGTCATACAAACTTCTTTTGCAAGTCTTTTGGAAAAATACTTGGAAAAATTCCCACATTAAACTCCCAACATCAATTATTTCTCAAATAAAACTAGAAATTCTCCAATAAACTATGGGGCTTCTTAAAACATATTATAAATATCATTCAAGACTTTTCATATCTAATTTTAGTATGGTGCCATCGAAATAACCATTTATGGATTCATATTTACCTCATGTATCTCTATCCGCACTTTGGAATTAGTTTTAAATATTTTAACTATAGCTTAATAAGATGTATAGAATTAAAAAATCAATATGAAATATCTTATTAACATTAAACTTTTCAAATACTCATTTATAAATCCATAAATGTATATTTTAGAATCTTGGATCATCAATTTCCCTATTAAAATTATTTTTAACATTTTTTAATAACAACTCACAAGTTGTAAATATTACCTATCACCTAAAAATATTTACGAACTATTGTAGATATCACTAAAGCTCCTCGAGAAACACTTTTCATTTTCTTTCATGAATTTTGACACATTCTATCATATAATCTTGTAGTTACAAACTAGATGTTTTCTATCCAATTTTTCATGGGTAGTAGCACCTCTTCCAAAACTCCATGTCCAATATATGCATATTCCTTTGCAACTTGAATGGGATTGACATCAATCTCCTTATACAATTTTTCATGAGATACACATTCTTCATGAATTTTTTGGATACTTCAACACATCATAGAACTTAACCATGCTATAATATTGATCGAATTTATTGACATAAAACACCATTAAAAAACAATCACGCACCAAAGAGATATTCAATTAGGATGACTATTGATTGTGATTAATTATACTTTATTAGAGATAAATAAAGTAATACAGATCTATGTAAACATAATATATGTTATTATAAATCTTAATTATACATATACATTATTTCTGTAAAAACAATTCTCTTAAAGATGATGTCTGTAAACATCATTTTTATAAATAAAAATTGTAAGGAAGATCTACATTGTGATATTTTGGAATTGATATGATGTTTCTAAATTGAATTTGTATGATGAAAACTAAAAGTAATCCATATATAATAGAGGAAAATATTATGAGAGTTTTGAGTCTTTGGTAGGATAAAAGGAAACAAGAAGAAAAAATATTATATCCCTTATTGAATGAGATTATAGTAAACTGAAATCCATGATTATATAGAATTTTTAAGTGAATAACATGAGAAATATATTCTCACATCACTATGAGTATATAGTGGATATGATATAAAATGATACATTAACTCTGGTTTCCATTTATCATAGTTTTTTGTTTGAAAGGAAAAAATAATGATATATTTTTGACTTATATATTGATTTTGTATACTCTATATAAGTCAAAAGTGAAAAGAAAGAAAATAGAGCCTTCAATTCTGTGAATAATAAAGAAACTAATTCTATATAAGAAGATAACAAAGATGTGAGTTTAGTATTGTTCCTACATTACTATTTATTAAGAATAAGAAATATATTAAGAAGATGATATCAGTTTGGTAGTTATTTTATAAACTTTTAATCAAGAATATTGAACAACCACTATGTTAAAATAATCATAGTATGTTTGAGTGGGAAAAGTTTGAGCCTACATGTGTTCATTTTGATCATTGTTTTGTTTTAAATACATTTTTCTAGTTTGTGGAGGACCCTTGAGAACAGGTGGTGCTAGTGTTAATAACAACCTTGAAGACTTTTGGTATCATTATAGAACAAACCATCCATTCATAAATCGGATAATACCTTCTTAATAAATTTGGGTTATATCAATCCAACTATTGTGTGCAACTTAGGATTGCACTTGTAATCACTATAAATAATAGTGATAATAAAATTTGTTTATTGGATAAAATTTGAAAAAGATAAGAAGTATGTTTTTCACATGGATATAAACCATGTAATACATTTGTTGTTTTTTTTCTATTTCTACATTTCATGGTAAGGTGATGTTAGAGATCACATCGATTAATTTATTACTCTTAATTTGGGTAGACGTTACAGCTTAAGAGGGTATATCTAAAAAATCAAACACAATAAAAGTTTGTCCCATTAATTCACCCCCCTCACTATCCCTTCACGATCCACTAGTCTCCATATGTGCTATAAAATATGACCCGATCTAACTCTAATTAGATATTTTTTCTTCTCAATTTGTTCAAGTACTATATAAATAGAATATTAGAAGTAAATTTAATTGATCGTTATATATAGAACTTTATCTCCACCCAATTAAAGATGAGTGTAGGTCTCAACCAGGACCTAAATAAATAGGAATAATAATGAGGAAAGGGATTACAAAATAAGTCAAAAGGAACAATGAATCGACTATTAATGGAATCTAATGAATGTGGTAAGAGTGAGTCTATAAAATCTATTGAAATTGATCATGTTAATTTCCCAAGTATAATATATAGAAATAAGGAATAAGATGAGACTATCAATACAATGTAAAACTTATCCTCTCTATTTTAAACGTGTTTGAATAATGTTCATGTGGAATTAATCACAAGTCTTCTTATTTTTCTTCAGTAAATCCTTCATGAAAGATAAAATATAGAATAAGACATTGAAAAAATGGAGAAGATATTAGGTAAGATATTATGATAGTGTAATACGATCACAAAACCTATTGAATCCAAATAGGAATCCATGAAAGTATATCATAAAAATATTTCATTGATTGAAGAAAAATTTCAAATTCAGGTTTGTGAGATGGTAGTGAAAAATAATTCCTGAATAAGTGATTCATTCTTTGAAAAAATTGTAAAAAATATCCATGAATTTCAATGATTTATAATTTTAGTTCAAAGAATATAAAAAAAATAATTTCAAAATTACTTAAAATAATCAAGAAATATGCTTGAATATTATATTCAAATACTAAATAAAGAGTGGTAAGTCAATTTGGAATCACATGAGGATGCGAAATATTCCCTCAACATGAAGTATCTTGAGCTTGGGGTAAAATTATGAGATATCCAAACCATACATATTAGAACTTCCCAAACATTTGATAAAAGTAATGCTACCACAAAATTTTATATTATTATTTATAACCAAACAATAACTCATCTAAGTGAAAATAAGATTTGTAATTATCCCCTAATCAATCCATATATATCTCTTGTAAAAACATACCATCCAAATCAAAATATGTTGATCATGCTGAATTTTTTTCTAGATAGTAAAATATTTATATAAAAAATGTAAAAAATGGATCATAAAATATGATGAAAATTATTCAACCACGTCAAGGCTAGATAGAAGAATTTAAGTTAGGGTCAGTTCCCTTTTAGAAACCTAAAAAGTTGAGAACTAGGTCCAAAAATAAAAACCATCAAGTTTAAAAAAATATTAGCAGTATGATCTCTAAAAATGAAAAACCATGGATTTTAGGCTATTGATGTAATTGTTAAATGTTTGGGAATAGTTCATTAGATTATTCATAAAATATTTTAATTCATGAATGAAAAATAGAAACTATGTCAATGAGGATAAAAAAAGGTTACTGAAAATATCATAATTGAAAGGAAAGTATATGTATACATCTAAAAAATTAATCTTCTTGGATATTGATTTGGTATATGAAACGTGTATGGTAATAGTAATGTTGAATCATTATTAAATAATGTGTTAAAATAATATGTATAAAGAAGAAAATTATATGCGAATAATGAAAGAAAGTATTCCTTGGGAAATTTTCAAAAGGATGAAGCTAAAATATCTATTCCTAAAAATTCCTCAAATAATATAGATAATAAATCCTTGGTTAAAAGACCAAAAAGGTTCTATAGTAGTTCTATATAAAAATGGATTTACTGCCAATATTGTGTAAAAAGGGGACATATAATTGATTCATGAAAATAATTTATGGAGGTTTGTAAAAGTGGAATCAAGAATGATCATTATAGGAGATCAGTCCAATAAGGATAAAAAGGGAATATTTTTTGGAAATAACTCCTAATAATCCATGTGTAAATTTAGAAAAAAATGGTGTGTATATTCCTAGAGATTGTATAGAAGTTTATCTAGTTTATTTTTAAAAATAAATAAGTAAGGAATCAGTATAAGTAAATTAATGTTATAAAGGGAAAGGAAATCTTTTATAAGAAAAATCAATATTTTTTTGATATTGTAAAAAATTAAAAACATAGTGTTTCAAAATAGTAGTGTGGAAGGTGAAACATAGATAGATGTAGTTCTATAAATAACTTAACAAATCCACCAACATAAGAAGAAGTAAAAATAGAAGATGAGGTTACCTAAGTTGATGTATATTATTAGATGGTTCATGAAAAGAGGTGAATTACACAAAAAATAATTATAGCAGTGAAGAGTTCAATGATTACCAAAGAGTAAATAAAATTTAAGACCAAATATAAAATCCGTAATTATTGAGTGAAGTAAAAACTTGGTTGAAAATTTATTCTCAACTATGATGTTCACATTTAGGATTAAAAAGTTCCCCTTATTACCAACAATTATTATTTTATTTTTGTGTTAAACATGTTAGGAATTAAAGGTCAATATTTTTTTTGAAAGTATAACTTATGAAATTTTGAAATATATTGTGACTAGATATCAATAATGGATTGTAGAAATCTAGAATCACATTTCCAGATTTAGTGATATTTTTAATTATTCTATTATGGTGCACTATAAACCTGATAAATCTTAAACCCTATCTAATAAAGATGTCCACCTTGATGAAGATAATAAAAAGTATCTCATTAATTATGGGACAAAGTAATATTGTTTTTAGAAGTAATAAAAACTTTCATTGAAATACAAACCTGATTTTTAGAAGGTACTGAAGGTAATTTCATTGAATATGTATGGGTTTATATCATATCACCCTCAGTTACAAAAATATAATCTGAACATTAATGGGGAGAAATTTATTTTTAATCAATGACATGGAAAAGGATGTTTGTGGATAATTCAAGTCTAATTTATAAATTTAGAAACATTATACTTGTTATTGAATTATACTGATTTTTTTAGATTAAATATAATAATTAATTTTTATAATGACAAAACAATAGATTTATCATTGGGAATTGATTGTATGTAGCCAGATTTGTTTAATAGCCTTTGAATTGAATGAGATCATCATTCATCATGGTGTGATTATATGTTCAAAAATTCCCAAAATTCTATAATTCAATCAACCATGATGAGTATTAAATAATATTATTTCTTAAGGAGAAGTGATAAAAAGCAGGTGATAAAAAATAATTAGTGAGTAATGGTACTAAAATATGGACAAACCATAGAAAATTGGATTATGATATCCTGATGTGGACACTTGAGAGTTTTACCACATTTAAGATGATTTGTTGATAGCTTTGAATAAATTGGTAACTCGCTAATGTTTTCTACACCGGGTTGTCTCACTTAAACTAAGACTTTTCAAACTATAGGTTCATAACTAAAAGAACATATGGTTCCAATATTTCATTCTATTAGTTCAATTTGAATTACAATTAATAATTATTATTAAAAATTTCTGAATAAAAAGTGATGTTATTTCCCCTATAAACACTAGTTCACAAGTTGTCAGTACATTAGAGGTACAATGGCTAGAATACACACATATTTACTTAAATGTATTTTAGGGTGTTTTTAACCTGAATAAATGGGTAGATTAAAGATATAATTCTCAATGTTTGTACTTATTACCAATAATGATGGTTATAATTGTGTGAATGGGGATTTTAAAATGTGTGTAGAAAGATAAAGATTATATTTTAATTGCATTTCCTAAGGTATATGAGATGTGGATATTAATCCATATATTAAGAATATATGTGAATATTAATGTATGATATTTATTAGAGTGTTATATATTAAATTTTATTGATTATGGAGATTTACAACTAGTGAGTAGTTGACATTAGATTCCATGATTAATAAGATGAAATCTAAAAAAAGAGAGAAAATAAATAAATTGGAGGAAGAACATTTGGAGGATGGTTGAAGTTCATTTTGGGTTGAGTGGGATGTAATGGATATGAACAAGATATCTAAGGTTTAAATAGGCTAAAATATTGAAAATTTCTTTTTCCAAACCTTCATAAGAGTTACAATATAAAGGTGGTCCATGTAATGGTTCATTGTGTAAGGGTGGTACATATAAAGGTTCATGGTGCATTGTATTTAAAATAATTATTTATATAAATTTAGTGGAATAGATAACCCCAAAATTATTAAAATATCATGTGGTACTTAAATTTTCATGTCTCAAGGATGATTAAAATAAGACATAGTCCCAATATTTTAATGGTATTTAAAATTTTAACCAATAGTAAATCATATATTTCTCGTATTGAATATTTTCAAACTAATAATCATGAAATTTTATACTGAATACATATGTTAATAAAATATAATAAAATAAAATGGTTTGAGTATTAAAAGAGATATGTATCAACACTCTACTGTAATGAAGATATTGAAATTGAATAAATGTGTCATGTGTTTCACCCATCATTTTGGGAAAATATCTTCCATCAATTCATGCACCGTTTTGATGGAAGAAAAGATCTATAGTATAAAAAAGGTAAAGAAATAGGATGAGGAATCCAATATATGATGATGTAAATTATTGGATTTCATGTATAATAAAATCATGACTACTAATGATCAAAATTAAATTAACTATATTGGTGAAAAAAGAATTATTGGACAATTGTGTAAACATTAGATGCCTAAGAATGAATCAGTAGTCTATAAAAACATGATTTTTGTAAATATAATTTGAGTAAAAATTATGGGAACATCATTTGTGTAAATATTTATTTCATAAGAATTATATTAATTATGATATTTTTGAATTTAGGTGAATGAGTTGAGTTATACTTAATGATGAAAAATCAAAACGAAACTTTATTTTATAAAGGAAATGATTGCAAGACTTCTATGTCTTTGGGGGTGTTACTACAAACATGATTATTGGAGATTCTAATTGTAAATACTCATAAATTTCAAGGAAATATTTTCATAAATTCTTTTTGATTTTATGAGTACGCAGTTTCTGACAGCACCTAATTCTGAGGCCCGGTGTGCCTGAAATCAATTTCTGAAGTTTAGCTCGGGTACGTTTAGTGAACGAACAAGCGGGTTTTTCTATCTTATGAACCGGTGCTCGGAATTGAAATCAGAGGACACCGATGGAACCAGAGAGATGGTAATTTCTTAAGAGGACCTTTACCATAGTTGCGTTTGTGCGGGCTGTGAAGTTAAAAATTGTGGTTTAAATAAGAAGATAATAAAAATGTGGAACAATTTTTATTCTTTGACTAAGGTGGTTTTATACTACATGGGGGAGTAAGGGTGGGACCCACTAGCATCCTAACTACCCAGGTGAGGATAAATGTGTGGTGGGGCCTGCACGAGCCCCACCCTTTCACATGCCCTTAAACCCCTAAAACCCCCATTAAAACCTTGTATTTAATTGGGTAACTCCTCCTATCCCCACTCTTCCAATTTAATTCATGCCAACACACATTAATTTAATTAATTGAACCTCATCAATTAAATGATTTAAGTATTTGAATTTGTAATTTTGAATGCATGGAAAAGTAAAATAAAATAAAAAGAAGCCTTATTTTATTTTTGGTTGGCTTGTTGTGTTGAGAATTGGAGGAGAAAGAGCTCTAGTTTCTTTTGAAGAACATCATATTCAACAAAGAACGCCTTTTCTCTGACGAAGAACGACGACTCGGTGGTCCCGATTTTCTCCATCCTCTTCTTCTTCCACGACAAGGGAGGAGACACTAACGACGACAGAAACGACGCCATCGTCCGCGGTGCTTTACAACCACGAACTTCTTTCGAGGTAGGGGTTATGTTGAATTTTAATGAATTAAAATTGTGCTTTGTTTTGTCGTTGAGCATTCTCGTTTACTTTGGCCGCTTGTTATCGTCACAACGGGAGGAGATCGGACTGCCCAAACACGGCCGATCCTCCTCCCCTTTTTTCATGTTGACCATCGTTGACGTTTGAGGCGAAGGCGGAACGGTGTCGTTGCACCACACGGGGACGAAGAGGACCGCGGCCCGAGCGGGCCGCGGTGGTGGTGCGCGGTGCCGTCATGCCGTGCCGGAGAAGCCGAGGGAGGTCGCCGCCGGAGAGGGCCGTGGAGGTCCAGTAGGGGGCGGTCGGCTGTGCCGTCCGCTGGCGTCTCCAAGAGGCGGGACCCTGAAGCGTCCCAAGGTGGCTCAACCGGCATGCCATTAAGGCCTTCCATTTTCTAGAAAACCGGGTGGTCGTAACCCCATGACCGGTTTTTAGGGAGGACCCCACAGGGTCCGCCGTTTCCGCAAACAGGGGGCGGCGCCCCGCTTTGCTCCCTCCTCGGCCAGCACCAAGCCACGGTCGGCTTCCGAGCTGGGCCGCACGGGCTGGGCTGGCCGCGCCCGGCCTTGTCGGGCCACACATAGTTGGGCCGGACCTAGACCCGGGTCGGGTTGACCCAGTTCGGGCCAACCCAGGGGGTAATGGGCCAGGTCGGACCGGGCCTAGACCCCCTATTTTCGGACCAGATTCATTCAAACACCCATATCTTTGGCTACAGACCTCTTATCGACACACCGTCAGTTGAGTAGGGATCCTCGGATCGAGACGGTAATTTCAGTATATTAAACATGAGGTTTTGTTGAGGTTTGTGGATGGCCGGGTTGGTTCGAACCCGAAACCAACTGGGCCCTTGGAGCGGAAACACTTATAACTTAACGACTGAACGTTCGAATGACGTGCCGTCAATTAGGATGAATTCCTATTAGTGATACGGTTATTTTGGTTTACTCCACTTGAGTCTTGGACGCAGATGGAGTACGGTTGGGTTGTTTTAGATTAAAAACCAACTGGGCCCCTGAGACAGAAAAACCAATATCTCTCAGACCGGGCGTCCGATTGACGTGTCGTTTGTCACGTTAAGTTCCTAATGACGAGGCAGAACTTTGTGATACATCAACTCTAGACATTGTGACAGTTGATGTATCTACCTCTTTGCTCGTGGAGCGGACCCTCCTGGAATCGAGCATGTTGTGTGCGGGAACCCAAGAACTAGTTGTAACTGCGACGACAATGACGGTTGTACTTGGATCCTACGTGGGTTCGGCAGCGAGGATGATTGTACATGGATCCTCTATGAGTTCGGTAGCAATGAATATTGTACTTGGATCCTACGTGGGTTCGGCAGCAATGGTTACTCTACTTGGATCCTCCGTGGGTTCGGCAGCGATGAATTTTGTACTTGGATCCTACGTGGGTTCGGCAGAGGAGATGATTCAGAAGCTACATCTAATCACCCCCAACCATCTTTGTGAGTAGTATACCTGTGTGAGGTGAATCTTGACTTTCAATCATTATCTTCGATATGATTGTCTTGCTTTCCTGTGTGAACTGAATTATACTTTCCTGTGTGGACTGGGTTGTACTTGGGCTAGGGAGTTGGAGCGAAACTGCAATTGATGACTTAGGTATATGTATGGGCATATACCTAAGTAGTGTTGGTTGATACTTCATTTTTGTCTTTTCCTTTGTGGATTGTTCCTTTGTGGATTCTGGGAGACCTTCATGAGTCTCGGGGTCCCTACTGAGTATCGTATACTCACTGTTGCATGGGCTATGCCTGCACTACATTGTGTTGGATGCAGACGACAGACAGCACTGATCGAGGTGGAGTCTTATGGAGCAGAACGGTACCTGGAGGTGGACCACTTGGCGGGACGTACTCAGAGTGGACGGCATGACCCAAGCAGCCGAAGAGACTATCGGTACCCACCCTTCAGGTGGGAATTCTAGAGAATGACTTGGTGGTTGCTGCTTTACTTTTTAGCAGTTGTACTTTCTTTTCTCAGTTGTATTGTACTTTCAATTGGGTTTTTATATTGGCCCATTTAATTTCCAGTACTGACATTTGTACTCAGTTTACATAGTATTTACTTCAGCTGACGTATTATGTGGTGTTTTGTTTTTCTTACATAAAGGCAATGCCTTCCATTTTATCGGGATTTACGCCTTTGGTGCTAGTCTTCAGCCCCTGGCCTATGGAAGGTGGGCTTGGGGTAGTCACGACATGGGCCCCGAGGATAGGTCATGACAAATTGGCATCAGAGGAGTCAGTTCTACCACAGAACATTGGACTCTGATAATTTCTTCTATGTGAAGAGATAGTGTTAAGGGTAATGTGTGTGGTTATCAGTCTAGGGAGTCTAGTGTTGGTGTGGCGGCTGACGTATCCATACACCAGGACCCTGACTTCTGATTTTCGAATCAGTGCGCGAAAACATTGATCTCATGTGTGATTTAAAAGTTTTCTTTTTGATTACTTTATTTCAGCTCACCAGGTATACTGTATTAACCATGTCACACCTATTTCTTTTCAGGATGGTCCCACGATGGTAGCCAGCTAGGGTTATGAGCTTTGTGCGAGATGGAATCCCACCGAGCGACGAGGCCTCGGTGCAGGGCCCCATTGCAGTGGAGGCACTGGCGGTACCTCTATCCACCGAGCCACCGATGCCACCAGCCCCAGCAGCTGAGAGTGAACGTTGCATGAGTGCACTGCACGAGTTTCAGCATCAGAGGCCGCCCAGGTTCCACGGAGAGAAGGATCCTTAGGCAGTCGAGGACTGGATGGAGGATGTTGTATGAGTCTTCATATTGGTAGGGACACCAGTAGATCTTATGGTAATCCTTGCGGCAAGTCTCCTGCACGCAGCAGCAGGTGGATGGTGTATCTGGATGCTCCAGGTGTATGATGAGGCATCACTGCTTTGGATGGACTTAGAGCGCCTATTCTTCTCAGAGTTCGTTCCAGCCACCCTCCATGCGGTGTGCATCCAAGAGTTACTACATCTGCGGCAGGGCAACATGAAAGTAGCCCAGTACTCAGCGAGATTTACTGATCTCTCACACTACTCCACGGACATGGTACGTGACCCATTCTTCCGAGCTCGGACCTTAGAGTAGGGACTGAGGTATGAGATCAGGGCTTTGATGATCTCCCTCATCATTCTGATGCAGTCAGGTGTATTGGAGCGAGCCCTTCTTGTGGAGAGGTTTCTTGCTGAGCCTACACCAGCAGTGAGGCCTACCGCAGGGTGATACGTAGCGGAGTCTTCTACAACCGGCAGTACACAGATGTCGTAGAGGTCCAAGCGGACCATACCATCAGGTGTGCGACCTCATGATACTAGTTCGGATGTGTGGGGAACACACAGTAGAGCCAGTCATACGAGAGGAGGGAAGTGCTATGCATCGTTGGGCAGGGCCACATGGCTTGTGATTGCCTGACCCTCGATGCAGAAAAGCAGCAGACGGTTGAGGGACCACCCAGGAAGAGGCAGAGGTTTGACCGTGGCAGTCTATTGGGAGCAGGCGGAGGAGGCAAAGGACCTGTCCGAGCAGCAGGAGGTGGACAACGCTTTGAGGCTCTACCACCACCACCACCAAGAGGTCCACCCCGTCCACAGGGAGCTGGCAGAGAGAGGCAGGCTTAGCTTCAGGCAGTGGAGTCTTACGACCACGACGCACCTGAGATGATTCGAGGTACTATCTGTGTCTACTCCAACCTTTCTGTAGTTCTTATAGACATAGGAGAGAGTCATTATTTTATTTCCGCTGTCCTGGTTCGGAGCTCGGAGATTCTGATATAGTCGTTGGCTCGATCTTTAAGGGTAGAGACTTCTATGGGAGCAGATTTGACGATTACACACTGGTGTCGGCAGTGTGAGCTTACTCTAGGAGGTGAGAGCTTCGACTGGGATCTTCTTGTAGAAGCATCGAGGCCTTATGATGTCATCTTGGGCATGGATTGGTTATCTACGGTACATACTCAGATCGACTGTATTAGGCACAAGGTGCGGTGTGTCCACACAGATGGGAGCAGGTTCACCTTCACCGGTGAGAAAGGAGCCTTTGCAGCACAGTATGGACTCACGGAGAGGAGATGACAGCCGATCACTCATCAGTTGGATAGCTTCATCCTAAGAGAAGTTGACGAGTGGAGTCTAAGTTTCCCTGTTGTGGTGGATCATTATGCGGACGTTTTTCCTAATGACGTTCCTGGACTACCTCCTCGCAGAGAGGTAGACTTCTATATTGGCCTATACTCCGGAAGAACCCTGATATCTACACCAGCGTATTGGATAGCTCCTGCTGAGATTTGTGAGCTGCGGGTACAGTTTAAGGACTTGTAGGTCAAGGGATTCATCCGACCCAGTGTTTCACCCTAGGCTTCCCCGATTTTGTTCGCCAAGAAGGAGGATGGGAGCTTGCGACTATGTGTCGACTACCGTCGCCTGAATCAGGGGACCGTGAAGAACAAGTATCCACTTCCGAGGATTGAAGACCTCTTCGATCATCTCAAGGGAGCCCTATGGTTCTCGAAGATAGGCCTTAGGTCATGCTATCATCAGCTCAGAGTTCGAGATGGGGATGTGCAGAAGACGGCCTTCAGGTGTCGGTATGTCCACTATGAGTTCTTGGTTTTTCCTTTTAGTGTAACCAACGCTCTAGCAGTGTTCATGAGTCTCATGAACATGATATTCCTGCCTTACCTCGATTGATTTGTCATAGTCTTCATCGACGAAATATTGATTTACTCGACTACTAAGGAGGATCACGCCTACCACCTGCGGGTTGTACTGGACACACTCCGAGATCACCAGCTTTATGGTAAGCTCTCGAAGTGTCAGTTTTGGATTCGAGAGGTCCACTTCTTAGGTCATGTCATCTCTGAGGTGGGAGTTGTGGTGGATCCTAAAAAGATCGAGGTACTACTTGCTTGGGAGCCACCCAGGAGTGTGACGGAGGTTCGGAGTTTCCTTGGTCTGGATGGGTACTATTGAAGATTTGTGCCAGAATTCTCATGAGTTACAGCACCACTTTCAGCTTTGAAAAAGAAGGGGGAACCCTTCGTGTGGTCAGATAGATGTCAGTAGAGCTTCCAATAGCTGAGACAGAGATTGACCAGTGCACCCATCTTGAGGCTACCGGAGGAGGGAGTAGGGTATGTAGTTTACTGCGATGCATCAGGGACCGGACTCGGGTGTGTCCTATTGCAGGAGCGGGCAGGGATCGCTTACGGTTCACGACAGTTGAGGCAGCACGAGCAGAACTACGCTACCCATGACCTGAAGTTAGGAGCAGTGGTCTTCGCATTGAAGATGTGGCAGCACTATCTAATGGGAGAGCGCTTTACAGTCTACTCTGACCACCAGAGTCATAGGTACATCTTCTCACAGAAGGACCTAAACCTGAGATAGCGGTGATGGCTCGAGTTCCTCTAGGACTATGACTTTGAGATAGTCTATACTCCTGGGAAGGGGAACGTAGTAGCTGATGATCTCAGCAGGAGGTCGGGCATTCAGCTACTTTGAGAGGCGATAGAGCAGTTAACTGCTTTACAGATATCCTTCATGGATAGATATGGGGAAGCCTTTATACAGTCGCTCACAGTCACACCTCCACTACTTCAGCGGGTCAGAGAGGCACAGCATGGGGACATTGACTGTGAGGCGCGACGTGCTCATATATCCTCAGGGCTGGCACCCGATGGATTTTATGAAAGCGGGGAGCATGTCATCCTCTTCAGGGGACGTACCATGGTACTAGTTTCTTTACTTGAGGAGGTGTTGAGGGAGTTTCACACATCCATATTGGCGGTATATCCAGGTGTAGTGAAGATGTATCGGGATCTCAGACGACAGTACTGGTGGTCGGGTTTTAATAAGGATGTTGTAGAGTTTGTTTCACAATGCCTCACCTGCAAGCAGGTGAAGGCGGAGCACCAAGTACCAACAGGCTTGGTACAGTGGATAGCTTGGGATGCCTCTATGTTCAAGAGATCATACGGCTTCATGGTGTTCCATCTTCTATCATCTCTAATCGAGATGCTCACTTTACTTCCCGGCTTTGGAAGGGGTTGTAGGAGGCTTTTGGGACACAGCTACGCCTAAGCACCGCCTTTCATCCTAAGACGGATGACCAGACGGAGAGGACCATTCAGACTCTCAAGGACATGCTCCGTGCATGTGTCCTTGACTTTTATCACTGCCGGGAGGATCACCTACCTTTGGTGGAGTTTGCGTACAACAACAGCAACCACTCCACCATCGGGATGGCACCATACGATGCATTGTACAGCCGACCTTGCAGATCACCTCTGTCCTGGATAGACCCTGGGGAGTCAGCACTTGTAGAACCAGAGATGGTCCAGGCCATGACAGAGAAAGTGCAGATAATCTAGGAGCGGATGAGGACTTCACAGAGCTGACATAATTCCTTTGCTGATAAGAGGTGGAGACCGCAGAATTTTGAGGATGGAAACCACGTTTTCTTATGGGTATCACCTCGACGTGGATTATGGAGATTTGGCTGGGGTGACAAGTTATCTCCGCGCTTCATCGCACCATTACAGGTTCTCAGCAGGATAGGCGAGGTAGCTTATCGCCTGGCTCTTCCACCTCAGTTGCACCGGGTGCACGATGTCTTCCACGTATCTCGGCTGAGGAGATACGTGCACGACCCGACGGATAGCATCGACCATGGGGAGCTGGACATCGATGAAGGGGAGACATTTGTGGGGGTCCCGGTGGAGATCAAGGATCAACAGGAGTGGGTCCTACATGGATGGTCAATTCCTCTAGTGCGCATTAGGTGGCAGCATGGGAACCTCTCGGAGATCACATGGGAACGGGAGGCTCATATGCATGCACAGTACCCTCATTTGTTTCCCTATTTTATGATGTAGCTTTACGAGGACGTAAGGCCCTGAGGTGGGAGTAATGTAAAGACCCATAAATTCCAAGGAAATGTTTTCCTTAAAATATTTGGGATTTTACGAGTATGCAGTTTCTAACGGCACCTGATTCCGAGGCTCGGTGTGCCCGGAATCAATTTTCGAAGTTTAGATCGGGTACGTTCAGTGAACGAACGAGTGGGTTTTTCTATCTTTTGAACCGTTGCTCAGAATTGAAATCTGAGGGCACCTATGGAACGACATCTCTAGTAATTGCTTAAGAGGACCTTTACCATAGTTGCGTTTGTTCGGGAGTTGATGTTAAAAATTATGGTTTAAATAAGAAGAAAATAAACATGTGGAACAATTTTTATTCCTTGACTAAGGAAGTTTTATTCTACATGGGGGAGTTAGGGTGGGACCCACTGGCATCCTAACAACCCATGTGAGGATAAATGTGAGGTGGGTCCCTCATGAGCCCCACCCTTTCACATTCCATAAAACCCCTTAAACCCCCCATTAAACACTTGTATTTAATTGGGTAACTCCTCCTCTACCCACTCTTCCAATTTAATTCATGCCAACACACATTAATTTAATTAATTTAACCTCATAAATTAATTTAATTAATTACTTGAATATGTAATATTGAATGCATGGCAAAGTAAAATAAAATAAGGAGAGGCATTATTTTATTTTTGGTTGGATTGTTGTGTTGAGAATTGGAGGAGAAAGAGCTCTAGTTTCTTTTGAAGAACTTCATCTTCAACGAAGAACGCCTTTTCTCTGACGAAGAACATCGACTCGGCGGTCCCAGTTTTCTCCATCCTCTTATTCCTTCACGACAATGGAGGAGAAACTGATGACAACGGAAATGGTGCCATCGTCCGCGGCGCTTGACAACCGCGAATTTCATTAGAGTTAGGAGTTAAGTTCAAATTTAATGAATTAAAATTGTGCTTTGTTTTGTCGTTGAGCATTCTCGTTTACTTTGGCCGCTTGTTATCGTCATAAAGGGAGGATATCAGACCGCACAAACATGGCCGATCCTTATCCCCTTTTTTTCGTGTTGACCATCGTTGACGTTTGAGGTGAAGGCGGCACGGTGTTGTTGCACCGCTCAAGGACAAAGAGGACCGTGGCTGGAGTGGGCCGCGGAGGTGGTGTGCGGCGCCATCGCGCTGTGCCGGAGAAGCCGAGGGAGGTTGCGGCCGGAGAGGGCCACAGCGGAGGGGCGCGGTTCCTTCACGCCGCACCAGTCGAGTGAGAGTTGTGGCCTTAGGCCGCAGCGGTCCAGTAGGGGCGGCCATATTTTCCGGCCGCCGGCATTTCCAGGAGGCGGGACCCTAAAGGGTCCCGGAGTGACTCAACTGGCCGACCATTAAGGCCGGCCGTTTTTCAGAAAATCGGTGGGTCATAACCCCCCGACCAGTTTTTAGGGCGGGCCCCACAGGGTCCGCCATTTCCGCAAACAGGGGCGGCACCCCCCTTTGCGCCCCTCTCGGCCAGCGCCAAGCCGCGGTCGGCTTCCGAACCGAGCCACAGGCCGCACGGGCAGGGCCGGTCGTGCCCCGCCTAGCCGGGCCATGCCCAGCCGAGCCGGGACCTGCCGGTCGCAGGCCAGGCCATCCCATCCGTGGGCCGGGCCGCGCCCAGTCGGGCCGGATCCGGACCTGGGTCAGGTCGATCCAGTTCGGGCCAACCTAAGGGGTAATGGGTCGCGTCGGATCGGGCCCAGACCCCCTATTTTCATACCAAGTTTGTTCAAATGCCCATATCATGGGCTACAGGCCTCCGATCAATGCATCGTCAGTTACATAGGGATCCTTGGATCGAGATGGTCGTTTCGGTATATTACACTCAAGGTTTTGGAAAATTTTGGGTATGGCTGGGTTGGTTCGAACTCGAAACCAACTGGGCCCTTGGAACGAAAACGCTTATAACTTAACAACCGCATGTCCGAATGAAGTGCCGTCAATTACGTTGAATTACTCTTAGTGAGAAGGTTCTTTTGGACTAATCCACTTGAGTTTTGGATGCAGTTGGAGCATGGTCGGGTTGTTTTAGCTTAAAAACCAACCGGGCCCCTGGGATGGAAAAACCAATATCTCTCATATCGGGCATCTGATTGACGTGTCGTCTGTCGCGTTGAGTTCCTAATGAAGAGACAGAACTTTGGAATACATCAACTCTGGAATTCGTGACTGTTGATGTATCGACCTTTGGGCTCATGGAGTGGACCCTCCCAGAATCGAGCGTGCTGTTTGCGGGAACCCTAGAGTTGGCTGCGACTGCGACGACAATGACGACTATACTTGGATCCTTCGTGGGTTCGGCTGTGAGGACGACTGTACATGGATCATCAGTGGGTTCGGAAGAGATGACGACTGTAATTGGATCCTACGTGGGTTAGGTAGTGTTGGTTACTGTACTTGCATCCAACGTTGGTTCGGCCGCGATGACTTCTGTACTTGGATCCTACGTGGGTTCGGCAGAGAAGATGATTCATAGGCTACATCTAATCATCCCCACCACTCTTCGTTAGTAGTATACCTGTGTGAGATGCATCTTGACTTTCAGTCATTATCTTCTATATGATTGTCTTGCTTTCCTGTGTGGACTGAGTTGTACTTTCCTGTGTGGAATGGGTTGTACTTGGGCTCGGGAGTTGGAGCTGAACTAGAATTGATGACTTTGGTATATGTATGGGCATATACCTAAGTAATGTTGGTTGATACTTCGTGTTTGTCTTTTCCTTTATGTATTGTTACTTTGTGGATTCTCAGAGAACTTCAGGAGTCTTGGGGTCCCTACTGAGTATTTTATACTCACCCCTACACAGGCTATGCCCGCACTACGTTTTGTTGGATGTAGACGACAGACAGTACTGATCGAGGTGGAGTCTTGTGGAGCAGAATGGTACCTAGAGGTGGACCACTTGATGGGACATACTTAGAGCGGACGGCCGGACCCGAGGAGCTGACGAGACTATCTGTACCCACCCTTTAGGTGGGAATTCTGGAGGATGACTTGGTGGTTTCTACTTTACTTTTCAGCAGTTGTACTTTCTTTTCTCAGTTGTATTGTACTTTCAGTTGGGTTTGTATACTGGCCCATTTACATTCCAGTACTTACTTTTTTACTCAGTTTACTTATTGTTTACTTCCACCTGCGTATTCTATGGTTTTTTTTTCTTATATAAAGGAAATGTCTTCCCTTTTATTGGGATTTACGCCTTTGGTGCTAGTCGCCAGCCCCTGGCCTATGGAAGGTGGGCTTGGGGTAGTCATGACATGGGCCCCGAGGACGGGTCATGACACTGATCCTTAATGAATGAGATTACATTGGATTTAATTTTGATATTATAGGGAATTTTTAATTAAATAATTTAATAAATATATTATTTTATCACTGTGAATATATTGTGTGTGAGGAAAGAAATAAGAGAATTTAACTTCAGTTTCCATTTTTCACTCTTTGTGAGTTGAAATGAAAAAATGGTTAGGTAATATTGACTCAAATATTAATGTTGTCTACATTGAGAGTAATAAAAGTGAATGGAAGGTTAAGAGATCCTTTGATCATGTGAATGAGGAGGAAACTAAAATTTTTATCAAGAGAAATAAGATTTGCATCTGATTATAATTCTTTCATAAAATTATCTAAGAAGAAGAATGTGTTTGAGAAGAATAAATTGATATTGTGGTTTCTCTCTACACTTTTAACTGTGAATCCTAAAAAACCACCATAATTAAATTATTATCATGATTCAAAGGGTAGAACATGTTCAAATAGTATTTTTATGTGTTTATCATTATTTAGTGTTTGAAGACATATTCACTTGTTTTCATAGGGCCCTTGAGGAACCGGTGGTTCCAGTATAAATAACACCCTTGAATATTGATAAAACTAGTATAAACAACCACGTCTATTCAAGAAGTGGATTATTATTATATTAGGAATTCGTATGATCCAAAACCAACCATTATGTTCAAATGATGGTTTTACTTGTAATCACAACAAGCTATTGTGATAATAAAATATGTGTACTCAAAAAAAGGTTAACATAGTAACGTTTGGGTTATCTAAAAGCATCCCAACCATGTAAAAATTATGTATTGTTTCCTTTGTATATTTATAAGTTTCATGGTTAGGTGAGGTATGATATAACATTGATTAATTCATTCATCTTAACTAGGTTATATATTTTAGTGTAAAAGGGGTTAATTAGAAGGAAATAAAATTTGGTAAATTTTGGGTAAACTGATTAACCCCCCCCCCCCCTCCCTTGTAGAATCCTTGAATTATTCACTAGTCCATATGATGTGAATTTTGAAATTAAACTCATAATATCCTCATATAGAGAACATAGTCTTCATACCTGTTGATGTTGAAGTGGAGGCCTCAACCAGGACTTTAAGAAATAGGAATAATATAGAGGCTATGATATTGAAAAATTTGATAGGAAAGAAGAATATAACATTACAACAAGTAGATATATGTGTGGAATGTGGAAATATAAAATCTATTGAAATAGATCCTTTTCAATTATCATATTAAATATATAGATAGTATATTTATGATGAGTCTATTTTAATTTTTTATGACTTATACTCTCAATTTTATTGGTATTTGAATAAATTTCCTTCTAATGAAATCATGTATATGCATGGATTAGTTAAGAAATTCCTTAATGATAAACACATATAGAAGAAAAAATTTATTAAATAGAGAGGGAACTTTGTAAGAAATTTAAAAAGTTAAATGCTCTAATATACCTTGTTAAAGACAGAAAATAATTTTAGACACTCTACAATGAAAATATTTCCTTGATTAAATAAAATTTTAAAATTCATGTTTGTGAGAAGTTAGTTACAAAAAATTTTCTTTAAGAAGTTATTTATGCATTGGAAAATTTTCAAAACACATCCATGAATGTAAAACATGTTCACTTGGAGGTTAAATAATGAAAAATTAAAGGGCATGATAAATTTTTATAATATTCAATCAAAATTCTTGAATATTATAATTATATGTTTTAAAAAATGAACTTCAGGTTCATATTGGTTAAAGATGAATAATATTACTTTAATATTAAGTGTCTTGAGCTTGGGGTAAGACTATGAGATCTATAAATTGACCATGTTGGATCATACCAAACTATTAAGAAAATAATTGGTGATACACATGTTTATATTGATATGTATAAATCCATGATGAATCAATTTAGTATAATGAAGATCTTACAATAATCCCCTGAATAACTCACATCAGGATCTTAAAAAAATGTGTTTTCCTAAATAAAATCTATATATCTTGCTAAATCTATTTTTATGGAAAGTATAGGTTTTAAATAAAAACTTATATAAAAATAGAATTTGAAAAAATATTAAATTTCTTCCATCATTTCAAGGGTGGAATGAAGATTGTATGGAAGGTATAGTACCCTAAGAGAATTCCAAAAGGTTAAGAAGAAGTCCAAAAAACAACATGGTTCCATCTATAAAGAAATTTTATATTAGACACTCCAAATAAGAAAACCAAAGTTTGTATGAATTTTTCTATATTGTAATTGGTTTTTTCATATAACATTAGATTGATGGTAAAATCTATAAACTCTTAGTGAACTAATAAATTATATGTAAATGTGATTAAAATCAAGATTATTGAAAACCCAAAAAATTGAAAGGAGTGTATTTTTCTACCTCTAATAGATTTTATCTTCTTGAAGATAATTTTAGTATATACAATGATTGTGGTCATAGGAATGGTTCATGGTAATCTAATAATTTGTTAAAATAAGATGGAGAAATAAGAAAAATAATGATAATGAAAAAATGAAAGTCTACCTTCTGAAATTTTAAAAAGGATAAATTTGGAAAAATAACTCCCAAAGAGTCCTCAAATAGAATTAATAATACATCCTTGGGTAACTTTCCCAATAAGTTAAAGAGAACTGATACATAAAAAGGATTAGATTCTATTATTTTTTATAAATGGTACATACTATGGATTCATGAAAACAATCCATGAATGTAAGTGAACATGGATGAAAGAAATAACATAATGGAATATCAATCCATGAATGGTACAAAGGGGATAATTTTCTGTAAACATTCATAAGAATCAACATGTAAACACTAAAAATGATTGATATGTTCTAAAATATCATATGTTAGTATGGCCAACTGATTTTGAAAAATCAATAACGATAGAAGAATTATTACTTAAGGAAGTGAAAAAGGAAAATAAGAAATTTTATATATAGAATTTGAAGTTACTTAGAGGTTTTCAACAAATAGAAATCCAAAAGTTTCAGAATAGTTGTGTGGGAGGTTCAATATGGTTGTACATTGAACCATAAATTTCTTAATAAAGATATAAATTAAATAATAAGGCCTAAATAATAATAATATGACATCGAGTGATGTATATGATTTTTTCATTAAAATAGGTTCGTTGCACAAAAATAAATTATATTAGGGAGGTGTTTTGTGCTTCCTAAAGTAAAAACATTGATGAAAAAATATGGAAACCTAAATGATTGAGTTAAAGGAGACATATAGTTGAGAATGTTTTCTCAACCTTTCTGTTGACATTACGGAAAAAACAATTACACCTTATTCCCTACAATTCTTATTATATTTGGGTATTAAGCATATAGGTAATTAAAGGTGAAACTGGTTCTAATAAAGAGATCTATAGAATGTGTGTATGTTTTTATAGTTAGAAAAATAATAATGAGTGGAAATTTGGAATCACTACTACAAATTTTGTGAAATATTGATTTTTTCCATTTTGGTGAACTCTCAAAATGAGAAATCTTTAATCATATCTAATAGAGAGGTTCGCCTTGATTAGTATTACCATGACTATCTCTTTAAGGGGGATTTAAGTAAATATGGTGTTCAAAAACTTATAGAACTTTCATTGAAAAAAATAGGTTTTCTGGAGTGTTTATGAGTAAATTTCATTAAAATGGTATGAGTTTATATTCTCTAACTATTGGTAACAAAAAAAATTAAACATTAAGGGGGATAAATTTATTTTTAATCAATGAACTGAAAGTAGGTATTTAAGGATAATTCAAGGATAACTTATAAGGATTAAAACATTATACTAGTGTTTGAATGCATTTGATTTTTTTGTTGATATGATATACAAGAATAGGGTTTGGAATGCTAATAAAAATATAATTATCACTGAGAATACATTGCATTCAGTCTAATATTTATTGAATAGAATATTAATTGTATGATGTAATCATTCATCGAGGTGTGATAACATGTTCAATAAGTCCCAAAATAATAGAATTCAATCAACCATTTTAAGGAAAAAAGTATTGCATACCTTAAATATGAATCAATCAAGAGGATGAGCTACCAAATCACTACTGCATGGTGTTATTGAAAACTAGGAAACCCTAATAGAATTTGAGTATGATCCCCTAAATTTATGAATTTATAATTATATTGATTGTATTATTATTTATGGAAAACATTGAAAACATTAGTCACTATATCTTCTTTCTTAAACCTTGTTATCCCACATAGACTCAGATTTTTCTAACTTAGGGATATATCTAAGAAAACACGTGGTGATAATCCTTCTTTCAATTGGTTTAAACTAAATTTAATTTCATAAGTGGAATGATAATTTTTTTAAGAGCAGGTGAAGTCTCTAACCCTATAAAGACCTTTTTATTTGATATCATTAAGATGGGATGAAAATTTCGACATATAATAGCTTAATGGGATTTGGTGGTATTTATTACAAGAGAAAGAGAGATATTAAAGATCATATTGATAATGGTTGTATTTGGTGTTAATAAGGATGGTTATTTTTTGTTAATAGTTATTTGAATATGTGTAGAGGAATCTAAATCTTGTAAGTTTTATGGATTTCCTAAGATATAAAATAAGTATATCTTTATCTATATAAGAATAATATATGTGAATATATATGGGTTATGTTAATAGGAGTGTTTCCTATAAAATTTGTGGGAATATAGTGATCTCCAACAAGTGGGGAGTTTACACTAAATGTCATACTTGATAAGAAAGTTGTTAAGGAAAGAGAAAACTTCCATCAATTAAAGGAAGACCCTTTAAGTGGGGGTTCAAGTACATTTGATTTGAGTAAGAAGGCTTTGAGGGGGAAAATAATATCTCCAATTTTAATTAAGTTAAATATTGAAAATAAATTTTTATAGACCTTTATAATAGTTCCCATGTAAATGTGGTCCATGTAAAGTTTTAGGAGTAAAAAAATCCATCACATGTGTGAGTTTTCAACAAGGTCTACACAAATATTTTCTCCACATAAGGGGATTCACCACATAAGTGGATTTGGAATTTACATTTATACATATAGAGATACAAAAATGACTTCTCAAGTAAGCATATTTATTACTGAAATTATAATTTTAGGAGAGAACGTAAAGGGATGAATACTTCTAATTCCAAAATTAATATTATGAAGAAATATGTAATCAATGATTTTTTCCATATCTTAAAAAGTTCAATTATTAAAATTACATTTAGGAGTTTTTAATCTCAGTTTAAATAGAAGTAATAAAAGATAATATAGATTTTGGATGGTTAGATAAGTTCCATACCCTAGAAGTAAATTATACATCATAGTTCTTTTTATATATGGTTGAAATATTTTGAATAATTATCAATTTATTTTTAGTATAGGATATGAGGTCATGGTTATTCAAGTATCATTTGGTGAAGATGCAGGATGAGGAATCCCACATAATATAATTATAATTATGATGTTTCAAAGATTATAATATCATAATTAATTATGATTATTATATAAGACACTCATTTAGATATAAATGAAGGAATTATTGTCTTTATAAACATCAATAATTTAAGGATAAATAAATTGTATATATAAATATGGTTGGTATAAACATTATTTGTGTAAACATGATGTAAATAAATATAATTTTCATAAACATTAGATTATGTAAGGATTATTTTCAATAAATTATTTATGAATTTAACAAAAAATGAAACATTGTATTTGTGTGATAAAAAATAAAATAAAGGTGGGTTTTTTAGAGGAAGATACTATGATAGTTATAATACATTATAAAGGTATAAGGAAACTTGAATACTGCTGATTTTAAGACCTAAATAATTAGATTTTTTTTGATTGAATTTTGAGATTATAGGTAATTTTTAAGTGAATAGAAAGATAAAAATATTCATAAATCAATGTAAATATATAGAGGATATAATGAAATAAAAAAGTTACTTTGACTATGGTTTACTATACTATAATCTTTGCGATTCAAAAAGAAAAACTATGAAAACCCCTTGAATAAAATATCAATGTCGTATACTATATATATTTGGAATCGAAAGGAAGGAAATGAGATACTTAAACCATATTAATTTTGTGTAAAATACATCTTTCAAAAATGATAAATGGGAGGTGAGCCTGGTACTATAGCTATCTAACTAATATTAAAGAAAAATAAAGAGTTTTAGAAAAAGATATTTATGTTTTGGTTGATGTGTACGCTTTAAATTGAGAATCTTGATTAAAAAATATGATTAAATAATCCTAGTGAGTCTGATTAGATGACATGTTTAGCCTTCATGTGTATGTATTTCTAGAGTACCATTGAGTAACTGGTGGTTCTAGTATAAATAACTTTATTCCAAACCAATAATACTAATATAAATAATTCAATACATTCAGAAAGTGAATGATAGCTGCCTGAGGGATTTGGATGGTACCAGACTATCCATTGTGTGAATCTTAGGACTTCACTTTTAATCACTAAAAATTATAGTGATAATAAAATTCTTATAATTGTTAAATTTTAAAATCAACAAGGAGTTGTTTTTTCATAAGAATCATAACCCTTGGAAAAGTTTGTGTTCTTGTTCATTGCCTATTTCTTATTTATATAGTAAGGTGAGGTTGGAGAGAAAATTTATTGATCTATTCATACTAATTTTTTAAAAGAATCGACTATAAGTGGGGATAATTAAAAAGAAACTAAAACTCTGCAAAAACTATGTACATTTATTCACCCGCTCCCCTTATAGTGTCCTTTTACAATTTACCTATATCTATATAATAGGATTTCAATTGAGATATGAAGGGGTCAAGAGGAAGATTTGGGGAATATTTTCATGACTAGGGTAATGTAGGAGTCCCATTTTTTTGTTTTCTTAAATTACAATCCATTTATTTAACTAATAGTATTGTCAAAACTATCCAAGTCATGTGTCCCAACTTGAGAACATTGGTCACAGTGTGATGGCCCATTAGGGTCCTCCTCGTGGAATGTACTTACCTAGATACAGTATGGTCCACCTCTCTAACTAAGGAAAACAATGTGTATTACCCTAATATTTCCCAACATGGTATTCCTCCCTTATAGAGTGAACTTATCTTCTAAAAACACAGTATGATGTGAACTATTTCAATATTATTTGGAACACATGATCTAACCTAAACATAAACTCACATGGACATGAATTCTCGCATAGACCTCACCCTCATGTAATAACACCTCCTCCTTCATGAAATTCCAGGACATTACTCATGTTGTTACATAATGACAAACTTCTATACATGAATTCTTAAAAAGTAACCTTGTGCATTATAGTTATAGAATTGCCCAATTTTCATCAAGGTCCTATGTTTGGGTCTTCTCACCCCTTACAAAAATGACATGAATATAGCTTGATTCCTATCATTGTGACATGAGAAGAATTCTCTAAAACTTCACAATGGTAATATTTCAGGTTTTTAATGTACAATAAATCCCAAATCAATATGAAAGGATTGACCATCATGGTGTGGTTCACTTCTCCACAGCATGTCCAATAATATATAATAATTTTCCTTTTTATAAATCCCCAATGATAAATATGCCACATTAGGATACCCATGAGTCACAATGTAACCTAATATAGACGTATTAAAATAAATAACATAGTAAACCACCATGTAATGACTTCTATTTATCACATTATGGTGACCCTCTATAGAAGTATTCATCCAACTACTTCACTTTAGAGCCTCAAATACCATACTAACAACTGAAATAAACTCTTAGGTACTATAAAAGACCTTAAAATCTAGTAAATGATAAAACACATGATATTTTTAAAACATTTAAATAGGTCCGTACCATGATAAGGTCCTAGATTTTACAGCCTTCTTCCATGTGGTTGTTTTTACTTGAGCTATATTCTTGAACATAACCATGCCTCATCAATGAATAACTCCTGAAATTTCACCAAAATGTTAGAATACCACCTACATGTTTCAACATATATACACTTGTAGATCCAATACACTTGCAATGGAGGAACTCTCATCCCTTGTACATTCTTCTCACTCTGATCCACTATCCAACTAGGATTCTATTTAAATGAATCATAAAATTCTAGATCTATGTATCTAGTTATAATCACAATAGAAGTGTTGCGATAATAACCTTGAAGCTGTGATATATGTAACACATCATGAATGAAATAGAAATACTATGTAAGATATGAAAGATATTCCATTTTACTGCTTTTCTCCACAATCTCGAATGGACCCACATACCTATGTGTCAACTTCCTATACCTCTTTATATATTGATAATAGAATATCAGTGAAACCCAAAAGTATACCTAGTCTCCCACATAAAAATATAGATGAAAACATCCCCAGTTGACATACTAATTTATCCTACTCTTAAGCGATCTCTAACGACTTCCTGGTCAATGGAATATTGTCTAATGTATCCTATATGATATTGAACCTAATAATTCATCACACTCACATATATATCCTAAATAATCATGATAAAAAAATAATACAATATAAATCCTCAAAATGTACAATCTAAATATATTATTCATATTTATTATTGTAGGAATGCTCCATAATATCGAAATGGTCCTCCTATATACCCCAAAAATCCAGGACACATGCCCACAACATGTCTTCCAATATCTAAATATTGTGGTCAAAATACCTATATATCTATTTATTATAAGAATTTATTTAATTTACTATCCTAACAAATGATTTATGATACCCTTCCCAAAAGTGTGATGAAAAGAATGCATCCCTATTTGAGACAACTCACTATAGTAAAACATGTAATACCATTATCTCTTGAACATGGATCTTTCCGGGATCATTAATATATAAGGTCTATACTATTAGTAAAAAAATATAAATCTTGGTCAATTGGTATATAATAACCCACACTATATCAAATTACTGAGGAAACCTTTGAAACCCCATTAACAAAACTATATTTTGGTCATCCCATTTCCACATAGTAATGGGAAGTGATTAGAGTATTTCAGTGGGTGGATTGTGATCAAACTACACTTATTGAAAAGTGGATAACCATTTATTGAATATTATAATATCCTAATTAATCCTAGGCTACAAATACTACTTTTTTATAACACGATACACTATGGTCAAACTTATATGTTTGGCCTATTTAAAGGCATGTGATTCCCTCATCATCTCCTCATGCATGCTCATAGAGACCTCATCATAAATCTAGGTGTTAAGGATATATTAATCATCAAGAGAATAATATAATAGTTTCCCTCCTCTATAAATGGTTTCCCTCAACACCATAAAGTATAAATAAGATAATTTACTCATATTCATCAAACTAAGGAGTAAGGACATGATAGACAAGGATATAAGAGTCACTAAATCGTTTTACTCTTATATATAAAATCATATCGTAGTGTAAAGTTTTATCACCTAGTACTATATTCTCAAATATTATACCACCTATGATCTATTCTTATTTTTTAGTGCATCATCAATGATATTCCCCTTATTATGGGTATATGATAACTCAGTGTCAAATAATTGCAGGTATTAGACCCACCTTCATTGCTGAGTGTTCTAGTAATGCTTGGAAAATGTATATTAAAATATTGTGGTCAATATATACCACAAATATCTCATGAAAAATATTGTTCCAAAAACACCTTAGAGCTTCCACCAATTCTTATAACTCAATTTCACTCATCTGGTAGTTCAATTCATACATCCTCATCTACCCAAACAATAAGTGACTATATGATCAACCTTCATCATAACTCCTACTATCCTGACTCCGGATGCATCAAAATATATGTCATACACCTTAAAAAATAAGGTAAGGCTAATATCGATGTAGTCTCTAATCTCTATTTTTTCTCCTAAAAGGATTCCTCACAAACATTATACATAAATAACATTACCCCTTTCTTGGTCACAGTTGTCAACGACACTAAAAATTGGGAAGAGTATTTGATAAACAAATGAAAAAAGCAATCCAATACCAAAATTATATGGATATAAAAGATATAATTTGGTTTATCCAAATAAATAACCACATCTATCATCTTAGGTTCTACTGATAAAATATAATATGATATCATATACCCTAATAACCACACATGATTAATCATAAATTCACACTTTAAGATCATGGTATATAGTCAATAATCTTCAAGCATGCTCGAAATGATCATTAGATATCATATATTCTATTTCCTTATTTGGTAGTATATAGATAAAAGTGATCCTAAATAATGATGGAAGAACTAATTCATTAGGTTTGTAAACATTTTTGGAAGATTCCCCAAATTTAATTACATATGAGGTATGTCAAAATGTATCTCCCTCAATGTAAGGTAGCACGATCACAATTCAATTTTAGAGAATACTCTTTATACTCTTATATATTCAAAAAATAATCAATATGTGGAAGTGGATAATGATTCTTATCCATAAATCAGTTTAACTTCAAATATTTCACACATAATCTCTATGATCCTTATGTCTTATTAATGAACAAGGATGAAGCACCCCAAGTGTACATACTTAGTTGTATAAACACCTTCTACTCCAATCCCTCTAATTAAGCATTTTCTATCAACTTTTAAATATTTTTATCCTATAGGTTGGGATATATATGGGCTCCACACCTTTTAGGATCCAAATTATGAAATCCACCAATCTCTTTAGTGTAAATCCTATGAATTAATTAAGAAATACATCTTGAAATAGGTCTATCACATGAGTAAATACCACATGATAGGACTCCCCATCATCCAATATGATACTAAAAACTTAGGTTGTGATCCCACAAAACATTAGATTGATGGGTATTTCATGACCAACCCACATGTTCCAATATCGAATTTACACTTAATTGTCTCTCTCGGTAGACATAATTGTCACTAATTAATGATAATATTCAATTTGGGTTTGATAGTAAACCCGTAAATCAATTATAAGGATTGTGTCAAAACATACCAATTAAAATAAAAAATAAATCCCAAAATTATATAACTACCAACCATAACTGCACAATCCTTACACCTTTAAATTCCATCATGTTGTACCTAAAATTGCATCTTGATCGACATTACCTCATATAGATACCTTATGGATATCCCTAATCTATCAATGAATATATAAGATATTAAAGAATTTGATTCTCTCGTATCAAAAAAATATTATAAGGTGGAAGTTATTTAAATAATACATCGAACAATATATGATCTGATATATCAATCAGTAGGAGTGGGTTTCATAGTGTGGAACTATGTGAAAACTCATCCATTGTCCCTTTATTTACTCCCTTCAAATACACTCCGCTATTTGTACTAATTCAAATATCCCAGTGCACCGCATCCTCCACCCCAACCTGATCACCTGATGGAACTCCAACTACCCACCTATTGTGTTATTCCTAGTAAAATATTGAACCTTTATTCTATCTGGAACCACTATGGTTTGTTTACTGTTGAGATATCCAACAATAAAATTTTAGGTGACCCAAAATTCTACATGATCAGTACTCAACTGTTGTCTGGTCACACTGGTATAAAACATTACTGGGCCTACCATTATGGTATTACTCAACTAAATGACTTCCCCAAGTATAATGATATAGAACACATCTTTTATTTTCATGTCCACCACCATCCTATATTGAACCATCAAATTGATTCATCTTAGTTCCTAAGTATCCACTACTAATATCCATAGAAAAATCATATTACCCTAATCCTCTTCCTAGTTTTAGGTTCCTCTCTATAAAGAGGGTTTGGTTCATGACCACTAAAAAAGATGGTATCTGAGAGATATTTACAAAAAAAATATTATATATCTTAAAACATCCTACAAAATCATGATATATATTCCTCATATGCATTATTCATCAGGGTAAATCATTTTAAATATATGAAACCTTTCACAAACTCTATAACTCTCATACCTCCCTAAGGGAGGTATATAAACACTTGATATATATCCTCCATCAGTGTCTCTAGAAAAAATCAATTAAATAACCATTTAAGAAAATACTCACAGAAAACCTAACAAGATTTTCCTTAATACCATAATATACCATTGTGGAATTTATAGTCCTTTTGATATATAAACCACCAGCATTATAATACTCTCAGGGGGTGTCTCAATGTGCTCAAAAATAGACTTATCTAACTCTGCATAAATCATAGCTATCTGGGGGACCCCTAACCTATTAATTAATATGGATGTTACATCTAAAACTCTTTGGTCCAATCTGACATAGATGTTATTCCATATCAGGTCTCCATATGCATAAACTTTATGTCCTATTACATACTCTCATGGAGCTGATCATTTGTGGTCAATCCGAGAGAAATAAGGGCCTCTAGATCAAATATTGGTGGGGAAGATCATATCTACAGTCCCGATACATGATTAGAGTACTTCAAGTAATAATATTTATAAAATATAAAATGCACACATCAAAACCCACTTATATTACTATTCATAGTATAATTATTTTTATAGAAAGATGTATAATGCACAGAATCATGATATCATATACACCCTATATCATAAGGTCTCATGACTCAAGAATTTTCTATATCCCATTTTACCCATACTTAAGAAAAAATAAAGTAAATAGGTCCATATATTTTCATGTCCATTATATTTTAAATAGGATGTCATACTTTGGGTTGAATTAATATAGATTTCATTCACATGTTATAAATGAAAATGTTTTATAGGTAATTAGGTTCATTTTATTTAATAAACAAAATTCACAAATAGGATATTTTTTAATCAAAAATAATAAAAACATCATCAAAATAATTGAGTAGATAATATGAAACAACCAATTCTTATATGACAACATTTTATGAGTTTATGAAAAAAAACATTATATAACTAACCCTTATATCATGATAAAAGGAACCAATGATAAGAAATCACACAAATGTAATTTCAATTCAATATGACTAATTTGATTTTGGAACACACATACCATATTTACATTCTGGGCGACCGGATCTATCTCAAAAATCAAAAATACAAAATCAAAGTGAATTACACTAAGAGATGTGACTCAATTATAAAATTTAAAACCATGAATAATAGTCCCATATAGAGTATCATTAATATCCCACATAATTAAATTGGATATTCTTATAAAAAAGGTCAATACCATGCTCTGATAATATATTATATCCTAAATACCATTTACAAATAGTATCACAAAATGAAAAAACAATATTTGATTCAACTTTGTAACACCCAGGCCAGGCCTACTACATAGAAATCAAGCCAAAGTTTCACATGAACTATGGTGCACCTCCTAATATTCTAAAAGTTTTTGACTAGTAGTGGGGGCCCATAAAAATAGTGGGGATACTATACCCCTTGGATCAATTACTATAAAAAATTGATGAAGTAAAAAAAATATTAATAACCAATAAGATTATCCAAAAATAAAGAGAAATAACTAAAAATACCAACAGATAAACACAAAACACAAGATATATAAAAATGAATATTTTATATTTTTTTAATGTCCCTCAGAAAAAATTGAGATCCCCCATGGGTGGGTCGTGTTCATTGAATTTCAAATTAACCAAAAAAATTAACAAATCTATATAAATCCAAAAAAACTAATCTCAAGTCCTTGGTCAGTCATATCACCCATAATCCATCCTAAACAGATTTTTTATCTATTTATCATAATTACCTTTCCCTTTTCTTATCCTATAGTAATGAAGTTTTCACTAGTACACATGGTTTCCTAGAAGGGTGCGGGTACAACTCAATAATCAAACACCAACAGTGTCCGTAAATATATCTATCCAAAATATAGTTCATTTTGATAATGATTGATAAAATAAATAAATAAATCATTATTGATCCTTTTGTTTTTTGTTAAAACCCAATATGAATTATGCTTGCTTTGACAAATGATATATTTTTATAAATGTAATTCTTATATATTATGGAATAAGAACACCCCACCCTGGAATCATATCATCTCAACATCATTGGGGGGAGTGATCCACCTTGGAATCATTTTATTATCATAACATTAGGGGGGAATTGCGCCCCAACATAAAATTATTTAATCAAAACATAATCAAGGGGAATGGTCCCCCCTGAATCACTTCATTACAAAATAATGAGGTGGAATGGCTCCCCACCCATGAATAATTTCTTTAAAATATCATCTGGGGATATGGTGATCCACCCTAGAATAATATCATTATTTATTTTTCAATAATTTAAAATTTTTACAACTAGAAATTTATCATTTCTATGTTTTCATAAACAATGAGTCCAAAGGTATATGTGATACAACTTCATATGGATTTCTTGTGTCAAGACTATCATTATTTCCACATAAAATAGAAAAAAATTCATTCTATTAATTTGAAGTTCAATCACATGTTAGGTTGGCATGTCCACACATCATAAACAATAAAAAAGAAACTAAAACATTATGGATTCCATAGGGACCGCCTACCTTATTCTTAAAGAAAACATCACATTGAATTTCAAATACTAATCTATGTTAAATCTGCATAAATCATTAAATTTTATGAAAGCCTTAACATAGGGAACATACTACCGTAAATAGAATAAAAATTATGAAATGTTGGAAAATATAAGAACGGTTTAAAGAATATTTATATGCTTAAGACTAGTTATCTCCCAGAAACAAAATGAGGAACTATAATAGAATGAATGAGATATATCATGGGAGTGGAAGGGTTTTAGAGGAATAATGAAGGGAGTTATGAGAGACCAGGGTAATTGATGAGTGAGTATTTAATTTATCTACATTTAAAATCAATTTATTTAATTAATTTTATTTAAATAATTGTCCTTGTTAAGTGTCAAAGTGTGACGATATTTTTCTAGGAAAGATAACCCTTCATGGTCCTCCTTATAGTGTGGCCTTCCATATAAATAGTGTGGAACACCTCTTTTAGGTTGAATAATAAAATATAAAACCCCAATATATCATATAATGGCCCTTATCTTTTAGGATTTGACCTTACCTTCCAAGAATTTGTCCCAACGTGACCCCACTATCCATTGTATTCCACAAAGTTTCCATCATAAAAAAACTCCAATATCCAAGACTTCATAGTATAGACCTCATCCTAAAAATATATCGCATCCTACATCAATAAACCATCAATGTTTTACTCAAGGTGTCATGTAATGGCCTTCACATACCCGTGAAGTTTTTTAAAGGAGTTTTACAAGTAAGTGTGGAAAACTTTTCCAAATTCTTAAAATAACCTACCTACGGGTCTTATCACCTTATATATAAATTCCATCATCATAGATTGACACAAATCATCTGTAAAGAACCATACATATAAAAAAATTTCCCAAAGTAAATATATACGGTTTTTAATTTTTAATAAATAATATTTTAATGCTTATAGATTTATCATCACGGAATGATTCCCATCCCCACGTTATGTCCCCAAATTCCATTAAAAACCCCCCAAATAAAATATACAACATTGTGACACCCTATAGTCACAAAATTAAATATTCTAGACTTGGTAAAATAAATAGAATAGGCACCCACAATAGCATAACATCTACCTTTAATGACATGATGTCCCTTAAAATTAGTTTCTAGAGACCTTCTATATTTTCTTCCCCAACTCATTTTCCAAACAATAGAATCAATTCCTAGTTCCCATGTCATCACCTAATTAATTTGATAATGAAAATACATATGATTTTTTGGAAAAAAAAATAATTGGGTTCTTACATCAATAGATTCTATGATGTTACATCTATTATGTTGAGGATCTACCAATGAATGTAAAATAATTTGGTTGTCTATACATTTTGGTGATTATTTATCCTTATATAATAAATATTGAAGGATGTTATAGTATTTATAATCTATTCTTGGATGATTGTATTTTAAGAATAGAAAAATAAGTTGATTCATTGGAAGATCATTGAAACAATCAAAGGATTCCATATGTGCTATAAAATCATTAGGGCCATCCTAATATGGATTATTATGTTTAAAAGATATCTTGAATTGATGTGAGTTATTTAGGTTTTATTTTATGATTTTTTTGAGTTAATTAGAGTTCATAAATTATATCCTAGTGATAGAAAAAATGGAAATGGAGTGTAAGAAATCATAGAAATTTGAATTGATAGTATTTTGATATATAATAGTATCCCTAAGATCATGTTAAGATACTTATGAATAAATTAGAGAATATAGAAGATTAAAATGGTGATATATAATATTATCTATTATATTTCCCAATATACATAATATAAATTCATTGGAGATGTAATATTACTTAAATTATTCTATATGACACATAAAATGAAATATGGATGGAATAAGATTAACTCTGATGATGAATAAGAATAACCAGGGAACTTAAAAGGATATGTAAAATCCATTTAAATTTAATGTAAGAAGAAATAACTTACCAATTAAATAAAAAAATTAAACATGAAAATATTATATTGTCCTTAAGTGTTTAGATATCAAAATTAATTAGTATTAAAATATTATTCATGTTGACAATGGTGATGATATTTGAAGAAGGATATTGTGTCATGAGTTGGGATTTTTCATCACTTTGATATGTCCATGTGAGAATGTATACCTGAAAAAAGAAAATGCCATATTTTTTGAAGACCAAATGATAAAAATTATAGAACATTTTTAAATAATTTAAAAAAATTCCAAGGATATCTAAGAATATTTTTGAATGATATTAGAGGATGTTTAAATAAGAATATGTACTTATATATCTCAAAGGGTAATTATTAAGGTATTCATAAAAGATATTTAGTCATCAAAAAATAAATTTTTATAATTAATATCAGGATATTGAATTAAGGGTATTTTCCATAACAAATTATGGAATATCATCCCCATTGTCTTAATGAATATATAAAGAACAATATGAGTCAATGTAAAAGATAAGAAGGGAAGATATTGACCAGCTATTTTTTAATATAACAAGTGTTGGGAAAAGGAGAGATATATTTTGTGAGATATTAACATTAAAAATATTGAATATCATCATTTAGTATATTTATTAAAGTGTTTAAAAATATTTATAGTTCAATACTAATGTTAATCTTTATCTCAATTGTTGACGTTCTCAATGAAGAATAACAAGAATAAGAGAGGCATCCATAAATCAATTTTTGTAATTTAAGAATAAGATAAAATTATAATAGTCATGAGGAAACTTTTTTTATCTTGTCAATATTTAATCAAATATGATCTATTATAATATAGTTGTTAAGATAATACCTTGTGGGTTCTAGTGTCCTTGATAAACTATAAGTGGGTTCTTGCAAATCCAGTTAATTGCATGCATTATCGTATGGTTGGTGTCAAGTATAAGGGTCCAAGACCAATTTATTTCACTTAGTTGTTTTTAATAATAAAATATCACTCATTTATGGGTGGATAAAAAGAAAAAAACACCAATGAATAACTCATACATTTTTAGTGAACCTTGTATATATATTTTTGTTTTGTTATTTTTATTTGAATATTTATTTCATGAATGCAGAGTGAGTGTCAAGTGATATATTGAGATGAATCTATATTAATAGGTGTGAAGGTAAAAGGAAAGAGTTTCAATTGGTAAATACTTGACCAACTAATTCACCACCCCCTCCCCATCAGTGTGGTTAAACACAAAGTAGAGGGAACCACAATTTCCTCATGTTTCTATCATAGAAGAATCATACATGGAATGGATGGAGAAGAACTTGTGATAAAATCCATTATAGTGAGTACATGAAACACTTCTACCTTATGAGTTTACATTTTTGTTTGTATATAATAATTACGTAAAATTTCTTATCAAAATTGTCCTATGGATGAAAATTGTACAAGGTCGAATGATATTATTCCAAAGGATTCATAACATGATGTATATAATATATTAAAAATAACCTTACAGAATATTTATAATGAATTTTTTATCTATATTAGTTTATTTTATGAGGATATTACCCAACATGAATAAGTAACAGTAAGAAAATATAAATCAATGGGAAAAAATGTGTTGATGTGTATATATCTCACCAAATAAATTGATGCTAAAAGGTCTAAGAATATATATATTAAAGAAATTTGGTCCAAATTTGTGATAGAATTTATAAATACATTTCATGTAAAAAATAATACAAGATTGGTCCATAACATAGGATCCACGTATTGTAAAAAATAAATAGATATCTTTAATGTCAAGTAGGATTAGTTGGAGATCAATGATGAAAGGATTAAAGGAATTGATAATTATTTACTTTATTATAAAAAATCATGAATAGTATGTAAGGAATATTGATAAGATCATAAACGTGTGTGGAGAAAAGTGAATCTAGTTGAGTATGAGAAAAAATATATCATCATCAATTGTCTTGAGATAGAAGAAAAACTAAGAAATATGGAAGTGATGTGAGTTGAATCTTTACAAATAACTAAAAGAAGAGTTTTAATCATGTATATTTATTAAGATTTTATTTGTGATACATGACCACTATCTATTATAAATAAGAGGTTAAATTTAATATATTATAAATCAAGTGTAGGATCAAGGAAAAATGTAATCTTTATACTAGAAAATATTTTCTCTATTAATGTTATCTATATATATTGTAGTTCTCAAAATAAAATTTGGAATGGATTGAGAAAAATGAATACAAATACACCAATACGTAAAAGGTGGATGTAATAATATGAAAGAAGATGGGTTCCCCAAAATAAGAACAGCTAAAGGATAACATAACAAAAAAAATCATGTTATTAAAAAATGATTTATTCTTATTCAATAGAAAATGTTAGTATTTCTTATCCATTGTTTGTCACGACCCGACCCAACGGGGATCGAGCCGCGACTCCCCAAGCCCGCCTCTAATAGGCTAGGGGCTGGTGACTGGCGCCGAGTAGGCTATCACACACATGGGAGGCATTAGCCTAAGGTACATGTACACACGCACCCACAAACACCTCCATGAAACAGTGCAGGGATATAGAAACTGAAAAGAAAAAGAATGCATACACTATCCCACAACCAGAGTACAGCAGAAGTACAAAAGGGAAAAACATGGCCCACTGATAAAACACTATTTTATTGAATATTTTATTGATAATAAATGAAATAATTTCCTCACATTGTGTTAAATATGTTTATTTATAAAATATTTGGGATTTGATCATTCATTTGAAAATTTGGTGAAAATTCCAGTTTTACCCTTAATAGTTCATTGTAGTATTTCGAAGATAAATATTTTTATAGATATTATTTGAATTTGAAATTTTTTAACAGTGTTACTAATATCATTGTATACAACTTTCATTCAGGACACTAGAGGTAATGAGTGCATTTGGATGGAATAAATGATCAATTAATCCAATGGTGGGCTGGACTCGGCAGAATGGATATCGGTTCTGTATTTGGGCCATATATTCTACATACGGGCTTTTATGGAGCCCAAATTTTGAGGGAAGCTCGGGGACATGATTTGGCACAAATCATCCTTCTGGAAGGCCGGTCACGTCATGCGTTTTGGAGGTCAAATGGGCGGTGCAAGGTGGAATAAAATATTTGGCCGAGTTTTTCATTTCACACTTAAAAAGTTATGTATCCCTAGCCCTCACAAACTCTATTTAAAGGGAGTTTTAACTCTTTGAGAGGGCTGGTCAAGGATTTGGGAAGGTTTTTCCGAAAGGGTGTCTCTTGGGAGCCCCTCATAACTCTTGGAAGAAGTAAGCCTTTGTGAAAACCTCTCTTCCAAAAAGGCTCTCCTCTCTCACCTCTTCTTTGTATTTCTTTTCTTTCATGTTTGTTTCTTGAATTTTTCATCAAATAATATTCTGTGTTCATCCCTCTTCTTCTTATCTTAATCTTCTTAATTGGGTTGGAATCAAGAGTGGATACAAGATTGGGTTCTACCCATTCAATCCGTTGCTTATGCAAAACGTCTCCACGATGACTACACCACCCATGGAAGAGTAGTTCTTTTTAGTAATCGATCGACCTCTATCCTTCTTCATTCATTTATTTTGAATCAATGAGCTACTGTAATTCACATATTATGATCTATTAATTGAGTTTTTAATTTAAATGAAACTAAGCAAGCAATTGAATAGTTAACACAAAACACGCGGGGTCGGGAATTGTGTGAACTTTGAGAGCGCAACCTTAACCGGTAATTCAAAACCACATGGGGTCAATTTGTATAGTTAAAATATAATCCCTAAACTCAATTAATCCTCATTTCCAGAGTGGTTATGTGCCTTAATTTACCACTGATCATAAGATAATTTTAGAACATCAATCAAAGCAGGGTGTTGCGATTTCATGTTCCGAAGTTAGCCTAAGGTTAAATTCACTTCAATCTTCGTGGTAATGTTAATTCTCGTAGGGTTCGGGATTTAACAAATTAAGAGATCATAATTAAGGGAATATTAATTTAAATGATAATGATTAATAAATGATTGAAGAGGTAGAGTTAGATCGATTATGTCTTTTAAATATTGTCTAAACAAACATCTTTTTGTTGTGTCGTTCTAATCGAAACATAATTTCAAAATTAAAAACAAAAAAAAATGCAATCTTCTTCCAGCAAACTTATTCTAGATTCATAAACTATAAACAACCACCCCCATCCTTTCAAGTAGTGTTTTTATTATCTTTTATTTTACTTCTATAATACCTATAATAATTGTTTTAATTCACTTCCTCCTTTGAGAGACGACCTTGGTCAGCCACTCTGTTGCACCTAAGTACCCCAAATTACACTAATCATTTGAGGGCGCCCACGACAGTGCTCTTTCAAATTGGCGCCATTGCCGGGGAGGCAAGTAATTATTTCAACCAATTATAGGTATTTATTTTATTTTACATTTTATTATCTTCCTCTCTTCTTTCTTCCTTCTTTACCCAATCTGATTTTTCTTCTTCTTCTTTTATTTTCTTCTACTTCTTTTTGGACCATCAACTCAAACTTCTCTTTTTTATTTTACTATGGTCCACCTTCTTTCTTTTCATTTTTATTTGATCTATTACACGAACTAATCCCGAAGATCTCTTAGATCTTGACCCTGAGATTGAACGTAGCCTTAGGGCACGAATCAGACATTCTCAATCTACGGGAAGTTTCAATATTCAACCAGTTGGTGAATTCCTCTCTTCTGGAAACATTGAAATTGGAAGCAATTCCAATTCAACCATAAAACAAGAACCAATGGCTGGAAACAATGGAAATGAACTTAATAGAACCATTTGAGAATTGGCTGCACCTGATATTAACTATCAACCAAATTGTATTGCATACCCAAATCTCGAATCGGACTTTGAACTGAAATCTGGGTTAATTCACTTACTTCCAAAGTTTCATGGCCTCTCTGGTGAGGATCCCAATAAACATTTGAAAGAATTTAATGTGGTTTTCTCAACCCTAAAACCTAGAAATGTCTCTGAAGATCAAATCAAACTAAGAGCATTCCCATTCTCACTTGATGGAGCTGCAAAAGATTGGATGTATTATTTGCAACCTGAAGATGTAACATGTTGGAATGATTTGAAACGTCTTTTCTTGCAAAGATTTTTTCCAGCATCAAGGACCACATCCATTAGAAAGGAGATATCGGGGATCAAGCAAGCACAAGGGGAGTCAATGTATGAGTACTGGGAGCGATTCAAGAAGTTGTGTGCAAGCTGCCCACATCACCAAATCAGTGAGCAATTACTCATCCAGTACTTCTATGAAGGACTCACACCCATGGAGAGGAGCATGGTGGATGCTGCAGCTGGAGGAGCATTGGTGGACAAGACACCAGTAGCTGCACGAGATTTTATTGACAAAATGGCCCAAAACTCTCAACAATTCGGTGATAGAGGTACACCACATGTTCGAGGAGTACATCAAGTAAGTCCTTCTTCTATTGAAAGTCATTTGATTGATACTAAGTTAGAAGAATTGACAACTATGGTGAGGCAGATTGCATTGGCTCAAAAGACATCTCAACCCCCTCCTTCGAGGCCATGTGGCATTTGTACTGAGACAAACCACCCAACTGACTGTTGCCCACAACTACAAGAGACAGAAGATTGTGCAGCAGTGTTCCCTGGGAGACCATTTCAGCAGCAACAACAACCATATCCCCAAAATAAGTTTGATTCATTTGCTCCAACATACAACCAAGGGTGGAATGATCTAGCGGACATGAGGTATGGCTCTGGACAACAACAAAGGCCCCCTTTTCAACCAAACTTCCAGCAGCCTCCGCCTTACCAGCAGGGTTTCCAACAACCCCAAAGGAGATTTGAATCCCAAGAATCAACAAGCCAACAACAAGAGAATCTCCCACCAAAGGTAGACTCTAACACTGATTATCTTTTGAAACAAATTGTTCTTAATCAACAGAATGAGCTGAAGAGTCATGGTTCGGAGCTGAGAGAGTTGAAGACTCAAATGAGTCAGATTGCCACCGCCCTCCATGAACTTGTGAGTAAGAATTCTGGAAATCTACCTTCCCAACCCACTCCAAATCCAAAGGGGAATGTTAGTGCCATCACATTGAGAAGCGGGAAGCAAATGAACGATACATCTGCACCTACCATTCCACCGGGATTCACCTCAACTTCAGAGAAGCCGCATTCCATACCAACTGATGAGCAATCCAAGGAGAAAGATAAAGGTAAGAAAAAGATTGATGATGTTCCTCCTAAACCCCTTCCTTTTCCAAACAGGGTTGTTCAAACCAAGAAGATGGCTGAAGAAGCAATGCAAAAGGAGGTTTTGGACACATTCAAGCGTGTGGAGATCAACATTCCTCTACTTGAAGCCATTAAGCAAATCCCAAGGTATGCCAAATTCTTAAAAGAACTTTGCACCAATCGAAGAGGGCTCAAGGGGAATGAGAGGATCAACCTTGGAAGGAATGTCTCGGCACTCATTACACCAAATCTAGCAATGCCAACAAAGTGCAAGGATCCTGGGACATTCACCATCCCATGTACCATAGGGGAGTTGCACTTCTCTGATGCTCTTTGTGATTTGGGAGCTTCCATAAATGTGATGCCTCACTCTGTATTCTCTTCCTTGCAGGTTGGTGAGTTGAAGCCAACAAGAGTAGTGGTGCAATTGGCGAATAGAGCTACGGCATATCCAGTAGGAGTCCTTGAGGATGTACTTGTCCGGGTAAGAGACATGATCTTTCCAGCGGATTTCTATGTTCTTAACATGGAGGATGATCAGGTAAGTTCTCATGCCCCCATTATCTTAGGTAGACCCTTCCTCAAAACTGAAAAAACTATCATAAATGTCAATGAGGGTACACTTTCCATGGAATTTGGGGATGAAGTTGTGATATTTAATGTTATGGATTCCATGAAGTACCCCTCAGAGGACCATTCTGCTTTTGTTATCTCCCATTTTGAACCACCAAGTAAAAACATCATGGAATTGGATTGTCCTATGCTTAGGGAGATTATGAGTATTGGTTCCAGTTTGATGTCTAAGAATACTTCTACACCCATTTTTAAGGAACAAGACTCTCTAAGATTTGATTTTGAAATGGAATCATATTCTGATTTTGATCATGTGAACTCTGATTATGACATGGCTATTGAGTATGCTGATGGATTTAGTGCTTTATTCTCTGATTGTGATGATTTTTATTCTGATACTGAGGTTCATTGTGCAGATATGTCTGTTGCATCAATTTCTCCATCCATACATCACCCACCTACATTGGAACTCAAGCCATTGCCCCCAAATCTCAAATATGCATACTTGATCAGTGGTGATAGATTACCTGTCATAATTGCTAACAATATCTCTTTTGAACATGAAGAAAAACATTTGAATCTTTTGAGAGATAACATTAGGGCAATTGGTTGGACATTGGAAGACATATCAGGTATTAGCCCCTCCATTTGCATGCATAGGATTATCTTGGAGGATGGGTCTAAACCGGTGAGACAGCCACAAAGGAGACTTAATCCCACCCTCCTAGAAGTTGTTAAGAAATAAGTTGAAAAATTACTTGAGGCGGGTATCATTTACCCTATTTCTGACTCACAATGGGTTAGCCCTGTTCAGGTTGTACCAAAGAAAACTGGTTTCACTGTTATAAAAAATGAAAATGATGAGTTAGTTCATGTGAGAGTACAAAACAGTTGGCGAGTGTGTATCGATTATAGGAAAATAAATCAATCCACTCGTAAGGACCATTTCCCACTTCCATTCATTGACCTGATGCTTGAGAGACTAGCTGGGAAGACACACTATTGTTTCTTGGATGGATTTTCTGGCTATTTTCAGGTTCCCATTGCAGCAGAGGACCAGGAGAAGACAACATTCACCTGCCCATTCGGTACCTTTGCTTACCGGAGGATGCCATTTGGACTTTGCAACGCCCCAGGTACCTTCCAGAGATGCATGGTGATTATTTTCTCAGATTTCATTGAGACCTGCATGGAGGTATTTATGGATGATTTTACAGTTTATGGGTCCTCATTTGATGAATGTCTCTCTAGTTTGGGTGATGTGTTGCATTGTTGTATTGAGAAGAATCTGGTCTTAAATTTTGAAAAATGTCATTTCATGGTCGAAAAGGGAATTGTCTTAGGTCATATAGTATCACAACATGGAATTGAAGTTGATAAATCTAAGGTAGACATTATTTCATCCCTCCCATATCCTACATGTGTGCGTGATGTTCGATCATTCCTTGGGCATGCTGGATTTTATCGACGCTTCATCAGAGATTTTAGTACGATCGCTCTACCCTTATCTCGATTGCTTCAAAAAGATATTGACTTCAATTTTGATGATTCATGCAGGGTATCATTTGATGAGATGAAGAAGTGTATGACCACTCCACCAATCATACAGACCCCACGGTGGGACCTTCCATTTGAGCTTATGTGTGACGCCTCCAACTTCGCGGTTGGAGCTGTCTTATCTCAGAGGGTGGAGGGACGTTCACATGTGATCGCCTATGCATCGAGGACGCTAGATTCAGCCCAATCAAACTATACTACCATAGAAAAGGAGTTTCTTGCTTTCATATTTGCTTTAGATAAATTCCGTTCATATTTATTGGGCTCTAAAGTAGTTGTTTTTTCTGACCATGCAGCTTTGAGGTACCTCCTAAAGAAGCCAGATGAAAAGCCACGACTTATCCGTTGGATGCTCCTTCTTCAAGAGTTTGACCTTGCGATAAAGGACAAGAAGGGGTCAGAGAATTTGGTGGAAGACCACATGAGTAGGCTTACTCACATACTAGAGGGTGACACCTTGGACCAGGTACCACTTCGGGACACTTTCCTCGATGAGAATCTCTATACCATCTCAGGTAAGCATCCTTGGTATGCTGATTTAGTTAATTACATTTTTGGCTCTGAAATCCCAGTAAATTTGAAGAAGCATCAAGTCCAAAAATTAAAAAGTGAGTCTAGGTATTATGTGTGGGATGATCCGTACCTCTGGCACATGTGTAGTGACCAAGTCATTAGGAGGTGTGTTCCCGATCATGAGTTTGAGTCTGTTTTGCATTTCTGTCATACACTTGCTTGTGGTGGACACTTTGGACCCCAACGGACAGCTAGGAAGATTTTAGACTCTGGATTATATTGGCCTAGCTTGTTCCATGATGCCCATTTGTTTTGTAAGTCATGCTCTCGTTGCCAACACACTGGGAACATTTCTAGGAGACATGAGATGCCCCAACAACCCATACTATTTTGTGAGATTTTTGATGTATGGGGAATCGACTTTATGGGTCCTTTTCCTAGTTCATTTGGATTTTTGTACATTTTGGTTGCTGTTGATTATGTGAGTAAATGGGTGGAGGCCAAGGCCACCAGGACTGACGATTCTCATGTTGTTGTGGACTTTGTCAAAGCACAGATTTTTTGTAGGTTTGGAGTACCAAAGGCCATCATCAGTGACCAAGGGACACACTTTTGCAATAGGAATTTCGCTTCCCTCCTTCTAAAGTATGGGGTGACACACAAAACATCAACACCATACCACCCCCAAACAAATGGCCAGGCTGAGGTTTCAAATCGTGAGTTGAAACAAATCTTGGAGAAAACCGTGCAGCCAAATAGGAAGGATTGGAGCAAGCGCTTGGATGATGCATTGTGGGCTTATAGGACAGCATACAAGACCCCCATTGGTATGTCCCCATTTCAGATTGTTTTTGGGAAAGCGTGTCATCTCCCTGTGGAAGTCGAGCATCGGGCATATTGGGCTATAAAGAAATGCAACATGGATTTGGCCCAAGCTGGAATTCAAAGGAAGTTGCAAATTCAAGAGCTTGAGGAGATTCGACTGTCATCATATGAGAACTCAAGGCTCTACAAGGAAAGATCAAAAGCAGCTCATGACAAAATGATCCAACAAAGGGAGTTTCATGTTGGAGATAAAGTCCTTCTCTATAGTTCACGACTGAAGTTGATTCCTGGTAAGTTGCGTTCCAGATGGTTAGGTCCTTATATTGTGTCTAATGTTTTTCCTTATGGTGAAGTGGAGATCACAAAAGAGGACACTGGAAGGATCTTTACAGTCAATGGGCAACATTTGAAGAGATACATTGAGGGACATCCTACTGATGCAGTGGATTTTATCACACTGCATGACCCCATCATCACTTGATCACATCAGGCTGTTCCTAACCCTTTCACTTTTATATTATTTGTCCTATTTAAAAATTCTGCATTTCATGTGCATATATCATCTCATGGGTTCACATTGAGGACAATGCAATATTTTAAGTGTGGGGGATGGAACCTTTTAGTTTAGTAATTTCAATTGTTTTCCTGTTTAAAAAAAACCAAAAAAAATTGTATGTTTTTCAAAATTTGTGTGTTTATTTTACAATTTTCTGTGTGTTTTTGAAACTTTTGAGCTGAATTGATTCTCATCACCATTTTTAAATCCATATCAATAAGTGAAACAATTTACCCCCTGAAACTAAGCTTAAATGAATGCTAAAATGACTTTGTTTCAAGTTCAAATATTTAGTAATTTCATGGAAAGTACACCGAATTTTGAATCCCATGCCACATCTCACTGTCTTTAAATTTGAAATCACTTTCCTGTGAGGCTTCTGAACCGTTATTTTCATATTCTTTACATTCACCTCACTTCTTGAGAGAACCAAACCATACTTGATTTAACCAGAATTTGATCTATTCCAGTCAAAACTTGAGGGTTTGAGGTACTTGTGTTTAAATGATTGAGGCATTTGTTTGGTATTAAAGCCCCTATTTCAAAGAATCCTTTTTTATAATGGCCTACCTTGAATATTTAATCCTTGTAGCCCTTAGAATCCATGCACAGCCTGTTAGGTTAAGCCACATTACAAGCCAATTTTCCCTATCCAACCAACTCTTGAAGTGAAATTGCATAATCTAGTTGAGCTTAAGTGTGGGGGAAGTTGTCTTGGATTTTGCCACCACAATCTGTGATACTTTGGGTGGAAAATTAAATTCTGAAGAGATGTGTTTGCTGCTAAAGAAAGTCATTATATTGAAAGTTGTGCCTTTTCTGGAGCTTTCATGACAAGTGAAGCTGTGCCTTTTTCTGGAGCTTCTAATTGAGGTGGAAAGCTGTGCCCATCTGGAGCTTTCAAGAAAATCATGTTTGAGAAGATTGACATTTTTTATGCTGAAATGATGAATGGTGTAAACCTTTCATGACCTTTCATGATGATGAAGCTGAATTGATACTATAGGGATTGAAGAGAAGACCATATTTAAGTGAAAATTAGATTAATGCAATTTTGCTTCAAAAGAGTCAAGCCCTCCTCATTCAGCCTCAGAGTTTTTCACATCTTAATCCTACCAACCGAAAGCCACAGAACAACCCTGAAAAGTCTTCATGATAAACATATGTCCTTGAATCACATCGGGTAGCGATGTAGGAATCTATCAAGCCTATGGTGACCCTTGTATGAGTTTGGATGAGAAAGACATTGCAAAAAAATTGATATTTGAGTGATGAGAGAAAATTAAAGCGAGGTAAGTGTTTTGTGCATGGGTGGATAAATGAAGTGGAAATATATTGAATGATATAAATGGAGAACTTGAAATAAGGTTTTTTATGAGGCATGATATCTTTTGATTCTTGGTGTGAAATTGATTGATCTTAAGGATATGTGTTTTAAAATTGGTTTTGATTTGATATTGATGTTTACTTGATATGAGGTTTTGCCCAGGTGTGCAAAAGGGTAAGTGTGGGGGAGTTGATAAAACACTATTTTATTGAATATTTTATTGATAATAAATGAAATAATTTCCTCACATTGTGTTAAATATGTTTATTTAAAAAATATTTGGGATTTGATCATTCATTTGAAAATTTGGTGAAAATTCCAGTTTTACCCTTAATAGTGCATTGTAGTATTTCAAAGATAAATATTTTTATAGTTATTATTTTAATTTGAAATTTTTTAACAGTGTTCCTAACTTCATTTTATACAACTATCATTCAGGACACTAGAGCTAAAGAGTGCATTTAGATGGAGTAAATGATCAATTAATCCAATGGTGGGCTGGACTCGGCAGAATGGATATGGGTTCTGTATTTGGGCCATATATTCTACATACGGGCTTGGCTGGAGCCCGAATTTTGAGGGAAGCTCGGGGACATGATTTGGCACAAATCATCCTTATGGAAGGCCGGTCAATTCACGCGTTTTGGAGGTCAAATGGGCGGTGCAAGGTGGAATAAAATATTTGGCCGAGTTTTTCATTTCACACTTAAAAGTTATGTATCCCTAGCCCTCACAAACTCTATTTAAAGGGAGTTTTAACTCTTTGAGAGGGCCGGTCGAGGCTTTGGGAAGGTTTGTCCGAAAGGGTGTCTCTTGGGAGCCCCTCATAACTCTTGGAAGAAGTAAGCCTTTGTGCAAACCTCTCTTCCAAAAAGGCTCTCCTCTCTCACCTCTTCTTTGTATTTCTTTTCTTTCATGTTTGTTTCTTGAATTTTTCTTCAAATAATATTCTGTTTTCATCCCTCTTCTTCTTATCATAATCTTCTTAATTGGGTTGGAATCAAGAGTGGAGACAAGATTTGGTTCTACCCTTTCAATCCGTTGCTTATGCAAAACGTCTCCACGATGACTACACCACCCATGGAAGAGTAGTTCTTTTTAGTAATCGATCGACCTCTATCCTTCTTCATTCATTTATTTTGAATCAATGAGCTACTGTAATTCACATATTATGATCTATTAATTGAGTTTTTAATTTAAATGAAACTAAGAAAGCAATTGAATAGTTAACACAAAACACGCGAGGTCGGGAATTGTGTGAACTTTGAGAGCGCAACCTTAACCGGTAATTCAAAACCACATGGGATCAATTTGTAGAGTTCAAATATAATCCCTAAACTCAATTAATCCTCATTTCCAGAGTGGTTATGTGCCTTAATTTACCACTGATCATAAGATAATTTTAGAACATCAATCAAAGCAGGGTGTTGCGATTGCATGTTCCGAAGTTAGCCTAAGGTTAAATTCACTTCAATCTTCGTGGTAAAGTTAATTCTCGTAGGGTTCGGGATTTAACAAATTAAGGGATCATAATTAAGTGAATATTAATTTAAATGATAATGATTAATAAATGATTGAAGAGGTAGAGTTAGATAGATTATGTCTTTTAAATATTGTCTAAACAAACATCTTTTTGTTGTGTCATTCTAATCGAAACTTCATTTCAAAATTAAAAACAAAAAAAATGCAATCTTCTTCCAGCAAACTTCTTCTAGATTCATAAACTATAAACAACCACCCCCATCCTTTCAAGTAGTGTTTTTATTATCTTTTATTTTACTTCTATAATACCTCTACTAATTGTTTTAATTCACTTCCTCCTTTGAGAGACGACCTTGGTCAGCCACTCTGCTGCACCTAAGTACCCCAAATTACACTAATCATTTGAGGGCGCCTACGACAGCGCTCTTTCACCCACCAAAAGAAAACTACAAAAGCGCGTCCAACCTGCTTTGAAGAAGGGGAACCCTACCACAAACACCGTCGGAAAGCTCCCTCAGCACCGCACCGGAAAACACCCCGGTCAGTCTCGCTCACTCAGCTCTGCCCGCTCCGGGTCCTCCTGGGACTCCGTCGAAAGGCATGTGGTCTGCACAAGACACAAACATTTGCGGGCAAGGCCCGTGCAGGGGTGAGTATAAACATACTCAGTAGGCACCCCAAAAACCCAAAACCAAAGGGAGAAACTGAAAGGAAAAAGTCCGCTCATCCCAACCAGAGGGAACATAGACGAGAGAGAAACTTCATCTCGTGACAATCCTCGGCTAAACACAACTCTTAAGCTCTGCTCAGGTGTATGCCCATAAATACACCTTGAACAATCCAGATATTATCATCTCACGCTACAAGCCACATGAGTTACCAACCTCAACACCAGCAATTGTCCACAACCAGGAGAGCACACTCCATGATCACTGTCATCCCAGATGACACTCCTCCGAGAGATACACTCCATCAGGTTTCTCACAAACCTCTCAGACGCTCACCCAAGAGATCACCCTCGTCGGTTAGCATCACTGAGGAAACCTTCGCTGAACCAACAGAACCACCAAACTCCTTAGATAGGGGATCGCTCCTAGGGTCCGCTAGGGGATACCAGAACCCACTCTGGTATATGAAGCTCACAGATAGGGGGTCACTCCTAGGGTCCGCTAGGGGATACCACAACCCGATCTGGCATTCGTAGATCTCACAGATAGGGGATCACTCCCAGGATCCGCTGGGGGATACCACAACCTGATCTGGCGCTCGACAGAAGCGCATCACTCAGATAGAAGATCATCACCCATATAAAGGTGGTAACGATGATATCGAAACCCTATCTAGTATAACTCGCGATGTAGGGGGTCGAACCGATGATGCCGCAACCCAACAGAAACCACGCGCTGAGTAGGGGATCGCATAACCAACGATACCGCCACCCTACTATACACCTCATGCTGAGTAACAGATCGTGTACCCGACGATGCCACATCCCTACTAAGTACGGACCACCATGTAGGGGATCATAATACCGATGATGCCACAAACTATACGGGGTTAACCTGCTAGATAGGGGATCTCCGCCCATGAATAAGCGGTCACAGCGATACCAAGAACCCGATCTAGGGAAAAGATGCTAGAGGATCCCGCTCCAGGCCCACCGGAGGGATGCCACAACTCTAACAATTTAAACATCCCCTCGAGAGGATGACAAACCCATACAAAGGTTTTGATTCCACACAAATGAAACAAGGGAGTACCCTTAACCACTACTGGTCCAAAACGTTGCTAACCCGATCGACCCGCAAAAACGCCACACTGCGCACCTCCAAAGCCAAAACCGAGGCCACCATCACGTTCCATGCGGGAAAACACGCAGGATAGGCTGTTTACTCGCCCGAAACGGAGCACCGATGAAAAAGGCACTATTCACCGTAGCTAGCTCATGTGGGGCACACACAAAAATCCCAAAACCCATCAAGCGGATCATACCATGACGATCCTCTCGAAAAAACAAGAGGAATCGACTACTCGCTTGTTCGAAATAGACACCCGGTGAAAACGTACTATTCACCGAAGGCTAGCCCGGGTGAGGCCCATGCCTCGATCCCGAAACACATCGAACAGATCGCGCCATTGCGATGCTCTCGAAAAAAACACACAGGATCGACTAATCAACCGCCAAAATCGGACTCCTGGGGTGAAAGATGCGTTTCTCCGCAAACGCCAAAACCCGGCCTCGTGGAGCCCACACCCCGTTCTCAGTACCAACACCCAAAAAACATCTCAAAAAGTCCGTCGTACCATCAGGGTCACAACGCCACTGACATCACGTCAAACGGACACTCCAGGCAAAACTTACGGCCGGTCAAAGTCGAATAATAATTAAAATATTATTATTATTCGACGTTTCGTGACCCTGGGTCATGGACCCAGCCCGAAAAAAAACCAAAACCAATCCCAATAGGTCCGTCTCAATCTCAGGGTCGCATCGTCGTAGACGGCGTGCGAATCGGACCTTTGGATTACACAAAACTGGGGTTTTAGAATCCCCGGTCAAAATTGGACCGGACCGGCCCGAATCGGCCCACCCCGGCCAGTCCGGCCGGTGCCGGCACCGGACCGCACCGCCGCACACCGGGAAGCCGTTGCCGCCTCACCGGGTCGGCCCGCCATGGCTGGCCGCCATCCGGCGGCGCCGACGCCCCCGCGCCGGCGGATCTTCCACGGACCGTCGGGAGCCCCCCGGTGGTCTGTTTTGCGATCCGTAGGCGTATGCGTGACCCTCATGACCCGATCTACACTGCTACGGCTTCAATTTTCAAGAAAACGCAGCAAAAACAGTATAGGGGATTAAAACTCAAATCCGCCTACCTCGCGGGCGAAACGCCGACGTTCTTCTTTAGATCCGCGCTCCAGAGCTTCCGTTGCATGCTCCTGGAACGTCCGTTGTCAAATTCTGAGCTCGTGGGTTCTTTGTTTGCTCGTTTTGGTGGATCGGCGGTGAAGAACATCAAGAGGAATGATAAGGGGGGTGCTGATATTTATATCAGCCGCCGTCGGTGCCAAACCCGCCTCGGACCTGATGCCCGATGAAAACAAAGGTAAGGTCACCCCTAGGGTAAAAGTGCCGCTCTGAACGCAACGGCGGACTCATATTTTCCATCTAAGACTCCGTTCAGAAGTTATTTGAGCCGACGCTCGCACACTAACTTCTCTATTTATTTACGAAAATGCCCCTGGTGGTGTTTCTCACCACAGGCCCGCGCCCGCAATGTTTACACCTCGCCTAGGGTAAACGGAACGTTTTGGACGCAACCGTGCCCTCGGATTCCCGCTCTGAGCTACCGTTTAGGAGATATCATACCCCTGCCACGTGCATAGTATAAAAATACTTAATATTTTTATAAAATTAATTCTAGGCACACCGGGCCTCGGAATCGCACGCCGTCTTCGCACCTAGGTCTGGAATTACTCGTAGAAAAATTCCAAAGTCTGACAGGGCCAAAAACCGAAGTCGCTACATCCTCCCCCCTTAGAACTTTTTGTCCCTAAAAAATCCCTAAGAACAAGAAAATCGATTGGACTCTCAACTGGGTCTCGCACACCAGCGAGTTCACCAACAAACACCCCTTCCCGAACGCATAAGTCAGAGGGACTCATCCACCTCACATCGATACTATCCGCTTTGGGCAGCACTGACTCACCCACATGGTTTTAATCGTGTCACAAAAATGCATCTTGGTGGGGGAAGGATCTCTCTTCCTCAGGCATTCGGAGCACACCGAACAACACACACACAGGGTCTTACCAACACCCTGAACAAAACTCGAGCAAGCAACAGAAAAGAAGGGTACCGCTAAACAGTGTCTATCAAACTACTGCAGTAAGTAGAAAAGACACAAGGCGTACCTCTATACATCCGCGGAGCCTCTGGGTAAACAGCCTCCAGGGCATGTAGCTTTCCTCGCCCTCAGCCACCAGCACCCTGAGCTTGGCGTGGACCACCTGGTGGTGTGGGTGGTGGCAACTGGTAGCGCCTACCACCTCCTCCTCCTGCACCTGCTCCGCTGTCACGTCTACTTCCCTACGGACCTCCTTGCTCGAGATGCTGCCTCTGCCAAGGTGGTCCATTGACCAGCTCTCTCTCAGCAGCACGACGGGTCGGACAATCCCTAGTAAGATGTCCCCATCCGTCGCAAGCATAACACCACCTCTCCTGCGGCTGACCAACACTGTCCTGCGATCCCTGTGATCCCTGAGCCTCAGATCCTCCATCCTGGGGTCGCCTCCTAAAACATCGGCCACGTCCAAACCCCTGAGTTTGTCGTCGGCTACCAGATGTCGACGTCTCATCCCTCACGTTCCCAGCACTAATAGGGGGAATCTGCTTAGCCAGAAATCACTCCACCACCAACGCTCGCTCCAGCACTCCAGCATAGGTGGGAAGGCACAAAGAAACCACACCTGCTCGGATGTCCCTGCGTAATCCCTTCTCGATGGTCCGAGCCCAAAAGAACGGGTCTCGAACCATATCCAGGGAGTAGCGCGACAGGTCTGTAAACCTCACTGAGTACTCTGACACGGCCAGGCCCTACTACCAAAGCTGTAAAAGCTCCTGAATCCGCACTGACCTCAGCATCACCTGTAAGAACCCTGTTCTTATTTTTGAGGTACGTTCTTCTTATTTTTCCTTTTCCTTAGGTGTTTTTGAGAAAATATGGAAAATGGGGAAAATTCCTAAATTTTGGAACTACACGCCGTGTATTTTTTCCACACGTCGTGTACTTCTGGCTGTGTGGGGATGAGTACATGGGGCGTGTAGCCATGCCGACGATGAAGGGTGTAGGAACCGACTACATGTCGTGTAGTGGTACCTTACACACCGTGTAGTTTGTTGGCAAGCCTAAACAGTAAGGCGGTGGAGTAGCCGCCAGCTGGGAGACAGTACATGCTGTGTACTTGCGAGTACATGTCGTGTACTCATGTCGACGGTTGAACAGTGTGGCGGTGCTGCCAGAAGAACAGTTAAATGAAAGAAGTACATTCCGTGTACTCAGAAGTACACGCTGTGTACTTTGTTCTCTCGGCTTAAAATAGGCAGTAGCCTCCTCATTGGAAAAAGGATACACTTGAGCCGATTTGGCACCAAAGGAGGAGGTCGGACCTTTGAAGATCCACCGGGTGTTCGTCTGGAATCTGATTCGGATTCGGAAGATCTTGTTGGAACCGCACGGGTAAGCCCTCTCCTCTCTTGGTACTATTTTTACCAATTATTTCCCAAGGGGAAGTTATTTACGTTTGAATGGGTTTAGTTATTCGTCAGATCTATGCCATTCTTGGGCGTTTTTGGAGTCGGTGTTCGGGTATAACGTTCGTTGGTGCATAAGGTAGGTGGCTTGGTGTAAATTTCCAACTGTCGTGCGTTTTTGTGTGTTTTCGTTCCACGAACCCATGTTGGGGTGTCGTGTGGCTGAGGCCGTTCCTATATATAATTCCTAGAATTGCATAGGTGATTAAATTATGAGAAGAAAATGTTGGTTGGGATCATTTCTTAGATCCAAAACCACCCCGGGGTGTGTTTCATTGTTTAGTCGTTTGGCCAGGATACCCGAGGGTATGCCTTTAATGTAGTCATTGTAGAATTTTTCTTGAGAGGAATTTCTTGTTTACTGCATTTTGATATGTTGGGCACGGACCGGTTACCTGTTTAGCCTGAGGGTGTTGTTGTGATTACCATGTGGGCACTGCACTATTTAGCCCGAGGGCTGTAGATATTTTCGGCCTGAGGGTAACTTCTTCCGTGCCTGAGGGAAATAGACTTTGTGCCTGAGGGAGACACTACCTCTACCTGAGGGTAAAACTCTATTATGCATGAGGGAAGATTCTGTGTTGGTCCTCGTTACCCATGGGTAGGAGCTTATGTGTCTTAGGACACTAGTTGGTTACTTAGAAATGCACTGTGGTTATTTCTTATATTAAATGGATTTAATGAATATTGAAAATGGAAATATAACTGATAGTTGTTACATTTGAGTACTACTTACTTTATTGCATTTTTATTACTGCACACTATTGTTGCATGCTGACACGCGGTTGGGCACAAGCCTTTGGTGGGTGCCTACTGAGATATATTTCTCACACCCTGTTTGGGTCATGCTTTTCGGCCCAAACAGATTACGTTGCTGCAGGTGTAGATAGGGGCAAGAGTACCTATACAGCTACTTGACTGTTGCTGTGGAGTAAGAGGGCATGGGACCGAGCCTAGGCTCACGGTGCCGCTGCCAGCTGTTTTTCTTGGTTGTTGTACTCTGTATTTTGTTTTACTGTATTGATGTATAACATGTTCTGGATGTTTTCTTAGAACTTGAAACATGTAGCATCATCACTTCTATACTGTTGGCTATATTTACTGCTATCAGTTGTGTATGTTTACTGCTTCCATTTTTGTTGTATGTTTATTCTGTATTTCGTTGCGCTACACTTTGACAAATGAGGTCATAGTTTCCCCACTATCAGACTTGGGCCCTCTCTACTAGTCGGCAGCCTCTGGCGTTTGGGGAAATGCGCTTGAGGTCACGTGGCGAACTGGGATCGGGGTACCCATTGCGTGGCACTCAGGTCCGGGACGTTACAAATTGGTATCAAAGGGGTTTCTTTTCTTCGACTTACTATTTGGAGTCGTAGTCAGGGATAAGACGAGCGGTAGTTGGTAATAAGTTGTGCCCAGGCATAGCTAACCCGTGTATAGGGAAAAGCCAGTCTACCTCGTATTTTTCAATTCTTTTGATTTTTCAATTTTACGTTTGATATGTTTTCACCATTGGGTGACGCACTTTGTGATTGTGAAGTTTCAACCCGATGAGATGAGGGTATGTCGTCTCATGCATCATATAGGCACATGATAGATATCACATGCCTTGCATAGTTTCAATGCCATATAGGTGCATTATAATTCTCATGTTTTTGTGATAGTTGTTGTGCTATAAAAGCATATTATTGTGATAGCTTCTTGATAAATACCTGCCTTGTGATATGGTATTTTTTTTGTGTGAGCTTGTTTATAGAATGGACGCCAAACTTTGGTTTTTGGGGAGTATGGGCCCCCATTGACCGGAAATTGGTGGATCATTGACTGTTTTTGGTTATAACACATATAAGATGTCAAACATTGATTCGTGGGGAGTATGGGCCCCCACGGGTCGGAATTTGACACTTAGGTGTTGTTTTTCAGTATTTTCTGGGTTCCGGGGCAGTTTCTGAGGCATACTTTCTGGAACCCAGTACACTCGTCGTGTAGTATTTTTATACACGCTGTGTATGCTCTTCTGTTCGGGAAGAAAAATGATCTTTTTGAGTACATGTAGTGTACCCTAAGTACACGCCGTGTAGTCTCTTCCCATGACACAAACCGTGTGGGCGGCGACACGGGGTAGGGAAAGGCTTGGGTAAAACACGCCGTGTAGTTTTGTACACACTGTGTAATGTTGACTTGGGGTCCGGTCATGTAACTAACAACACGGGTTGGTGATCTCCTTGACAGACACGCCGTGTCAATGATGGACATGCCGTGTAGTGTGACCTGGGGACTCGGCCATGTAACTAATATCACAGGTCGGTGTCACCTCTCCCTGGACATGCTGTGTACCTGTGGGACATGTCATGTAGTCTTTCCGAGGCCAGACCGTGTGGAGTTAGGCATGTGTCTAGAAAATAGGGTGGTGTACACGCCGTGTTCGGGTGTAACACGCCATGTAGTGTCAAGCCGAGTGGTCGGCCATGTCACAGATGACACGGGCAGTTGGAAAATAACATTGTGCACGCCGTGTAGATATTATACACGCCGTGTAGTTTTGTTCGATGGAAGCCGTGTGGCTTAGCCTGTAGGAGGACTCGGGCAGTGGAAGGGAAGTCAAGTACATGCCATGTAGGCATTGTACACGTCGTGCAGTCTTGTTTTTCCAATTTTTCATGATTTCTTCTTCTTTTTTCCATGGTGGTTCCTTCGTTTCAGTCTTAATAGTCTTGAATCTGAGGCGTGCTTTTAACCTTGTAGTGTCATGCCACCTAGACGACCGTGATTTGTTCGCCAGGAGAGCGGTGACGATTATACTCTGGAGATGGTGGGCCATGGGCTACCAGTTGATCCTCCAGTAGACCCAGATGCGGCGCCAACTTCTATACCAGACACAGGCGTGGAGGCGCAGTTCCGTGAAGGCTTTATGCGGTTCATGCAGACCTTTTAGGGACCACCGCATGCTGCCACATATATGGAAGAGCTGACATATATATTTTAGCAGCAGCATCCACCTATGTTTTTAGGGGATGGCTGACCACAGGCTGCGAAGTCTTGGCTAGGATTGATGCAGACTATTTTCGAGCATCTGGAGATGCCTCCAGGTCGGAGGGTCAATCTCGTGACTTACATGCTGCGTGATTCCGCCAAGAGGTGGTGGGATGTTACCACCGAGTCAGAGCATCATAGAGACATGCCGTGGAAATATTTTTAGGCAGTCTTCTATGAATTCTTCTTTCCCAAGATATTGAGGGAAGATAGAGCTCAAGATTTCATGAATCTGCAGTAGGGAGCTATGTCGGTGATGGACTATTCTGCTCGTTTTACAGAGCTTCAGTGTTTTTCACCCGTGCTGGTGGGTGATGAGACATTGAGAGCCAGACGTTTTAAGGATGGTCTTCATTATGACATCCGAGCGCTGGTCAATGTTTTCTGGTTGCCTGCTGTACACGTGATTGTAAACCAGGCGTTGGTAATAGAGAGGCACCTGCGGGAATCGAGTGGTGTTGGCCCGGGCGGTTCAACACGAGTTATTGGTATTATTTCTGCTGGAAAGAGGAAGAGACAGATGGAATTCTCTCAGGGCAGCAGTACCAGTCAGAAGAATTCTTTAGGTGGCCATGTTATGTGCTACTAGTGTGGTAGAGAGGGGAACAAGAGACCGCAATGTCCATGAGAACCATTGGAGTGCCGAGCTTGCGGCAAGATGGGTCATCTGCAGCGCTTTTGCAGGGTGTTTCCACTAGTGGCTGGTGAGAGGGGTTCTGTGCAGACTCCGCATGCGGGAGCAGGACCAGTGGCTTCTTACCAGTCTGTGAACTGGAATACGTCAGGGCATATAGGCAGAGATGGTGGTTATGGCCATGGTAGCCAGACACCAGGATCTCAGAGGCAATAGGGTGGGATAGCTCAAGGTAGCCAGGCTGTATTGTAGGGCCATGACACTGGGTAGGCATATGTAGTGAAACAGACCCAGCAAGAGTAGGATCTCGGACCTTCTATAGTCAGAGGTACTATTCTAGTAGCTTCTGTCTTATCTTCAGTGCTTTTCGATACGGGTGCTACACATAGTTTCATATCTGTACTCGCTGTGAGGAGCCTTGGGCTCGGTGTTTCTACTTCTTCCAATATCTTGACTCTAGACACTCCATTGGGAACTAGGACGGTTGGTGTGCGTTAGTTCAAGGAGTTCCCCCTTGAGGTTGGAGGGTGTCACTTCCTTTGGGACCTCTATATCTTAGTGATGACGAGCTATGACGTTATTCTCAGGATGGACTGGTTGGTTCCCTTTCGAGCCTTTGTAGACTGCTATCGTCGCAGGGTGAGTTTCACGTCACTAGAGGGTGGAGAGTTTCTATACAAGGGAGAGTGGGATGTTCAGGCGAGTTGAGATGGACCAGAGCATCATGTGCAAGGTGGAGTCACAACCCATATTGTGAGTTTATATCTGGATGACCAGGGGACTTGTCAGACGGATTTCCCTCCCATTGTTGATCGTTTCAGGGATGTCTTCCCTGATGACTTTTCAGGTCTACCTCCAGTGCGTGAGGTGGATTTCTCTATCGAGCTTGTGCCAGGAGTAGCACCGGTGTCCATTCCTCCTTATAGGATGGCCACGCCTGAGTTTAAGGAGCTCAAGAGGAAGTTAGAGGAGTTACAGGCAAAGAGATATATCTGACCTAGTACTTCTCCTTGGGGTTCTCTGGTCCTTTTTGCGAAAAAGGCAGACAATACCCTCAGACTTTGCATGGATTATCGGAAGATGAACCAGTTGACGGTTAAGAACCGGTATCCCTTGCCGAGGATAGATGATCTGTTTGATCATCTTCGTGGAGAACGAGTGTTCTCAAAGATTGACTTGAGATCGGGATATCATCATCTGCGCGTGAGACCATCGGATATACCGCTTACAGCTTTTCAGAGCAGATATGGTCTGTACGAGTACTTGGTTATGCCGTTCGGACTCACGAACGCGCCAGAGGTTTTCATGGCTCTGATGAATCGTATGTTCCATCCGTATCTTGATTTCTTTGTGGTGGTATTCGTGGACGACATCTTGGTGTACTCTCACACTCGACACGACCATGAAACCCATCTTGAGATCATATTGAGTACACTGAGAGAGCATCGACTATATTCTAAGCTCTCGAAGTGCGACTTTTGGATAGACCAGATTCACTTCCTGGGTCATATCATCTCAGAGGAAAAAGTTGCAGTAGACCCAGAGAAGGTGAGAGCAGTAGTTTCTTGGGAGAATCCTAAGAAAGTGTTTGAGATACGGAGTTTCTTAGGGCTGGATAGTTACTACAGACGCTTCATACAAGACTTCTCCTGCTTAGCAGCACCATTGACAGGTCTAACTAAGAAGGGTGTAAAGTTCATTTGGTCAGAAGCTTGTGAGACATCTTTTTAGGACTTGAAGGGAAGGTTGACATCAGCACCGATCATGATACTCCCAGAGTAGGGGAAGAGATATACAGTTTACTATGATGCATCAGGGATTGAGTTGGGAGCCATTTTGATGCAGGGTGACTGAGTTGTTGCATACGGGTCTTGGCAGTTGAGGACACATGAGAGGAATTACCCGACGCATGATCTCGAGTTGGCTGCAGTTGTTCATGAGTTGCGTTGTTGGAGACATTATCTGTTGGGAGAACATTTTGAGGTTTTCACTGACCAAAAAATCCTCAAGTATATGTTTACACAGTGTGACCTGAATATGAGGCAGCGAAGGTGGGTTGAGTACTTACAGTCCTTCGATTTTGAGCTTGCCTATACACCTGGTAAAGGTAATGCAGTAGCTGATGCACTGAGCATGAAGACTCGGATACAGGCAGTGTAGGAGGCCAGTGGTGAGTGGAAGCTCATGGCTTTGTTCTCTGAGATGCATCTGGAGGTGCATGCCGGTCAGGGGAAGACTTATCTTTCATCTTTAGCTATGACTTCTACCCTCCTGGACAGAGTGAGGATGAAGTAGCTATCTGATTCAGAAGGCCTAGTTCTACGGGAGTCGGTGGAAAGTGAGGACCCTCCTCCTGGTCGGATGATAGGTGATGATGAGGTTTTGCATTTCCATGGACGAGTATGGGTTCCAGGGGATATACGCGAGGAGTTGATGTGGGAGTTTCATGCTTCAGCTTGGATAGTTCATCTCGGGGTTACCAAAATGTACCGTGACTTGAGACATCAGTACTGGTGGCGGGGTATGAAGAGACAGATAGTTGGTTTTGTTATGAGGTGTTCCACCTTTCAGCAGGTGAAGGCAGAGCACCAGAGGCCATCTGGGATGTTACAATAGCTTCCCATTCCAGAGTGGAAATGGAATGATGTCGTGATGGATTTCATGACTAGATTGTTGAGGTCACCTTGAGGCAATGACGCCGTGTGGGTTGTTGTGGACAGACTCATGAAGGTATCTCAATTCTTTCTGATCAAGGAGACCTTCAGTGTGGATGAGCTCGGAAGGCTGTATATCCGAGAGATCGTACGTCTTCATGGGGTCCCTCGTTCTATCGTTTTAGATAGGGACGCCCACTTTATGTCTCATTTTTTTCAGAGTTTTCAAAGAGAACTGGGTACACAGGTGCTTCTAAGCTTAGCATACCACCCTCAGACAGATGGCCAGTCAGAGTGGACGATACAGGTGCTAGAGGACATGCTACGCGCATGCGTCCTAGACTTTGGGGGATCTTGGGAGAAGCATATACCCTTATTCGAGTTTTCCTATAACAATAGTTTTCAGGCGACTATTGAGATGGCACCATACGAGGCTTTATATGGTAGGCCACCTTTGTGCTGGTTAGAGGCTGGTGAGGCAGCTTTACTGGGGCCACAGCTCGTGCAGGAGACATCTGAGCAGGTCCAGTTGATTCGGAAGCGGATGGCTACCACGTAGTCTCATCAGAAGTCTTATGTTGATCACCTCAGACAACCTTTGGAGTTCGTGGTCGGGGATCAGGTTTTCCTATGTGTTTCGCCGAGGTTGGGACACAAACGGATCAGGAGATAGGATAAGCTTTCACCGAGGTATGTGGGACCATTTGAGATTCTGGAGAGAGTCGGGTTGGTTGCCTATAAGTTGCAGTTACTGCAGCGGTACCGAGACATGCATGACGTCTTCCACGAGTCTCAGTTGTGTCGCTACCATTCAGACGCATCTCACACCTTTCAGCCAGAGGAGGTTGAGCTTCAGCATGATGCGTCCTTTGAGAAGTATCTAATCCGTATCATTGAAAGGAGCACGAAAGTTCTCTGAGGCCGGTCAGTTCCTATCGTACAGGTGCTATGGCAGCATGGCCGAATGCAGGATGAGACCTGGGAGTGGGAGGCCGATGTACATGCTCAGTGGCAAGAGCTGTTCTGAGCTTTATCTTCACCACCCTTGGAAGGGAAATTTGGGGACAAATTTTTATAAGGGGGAAGATTAAAAGAACCCAGTTATTATTTTTGAGGTACGGGCTTCTTCTTTTTCCTTTTCCTTAAGTGTTTTTGAGAAAATATGGAAAATGGGGAAAAATCCTAAATTTTGGACCTTCTCGCCGAGTATTTTTTCCACACACCCTGTACTTCTGGCCATGTGGGGATGAGTACATAGGGCGTGTAGCCAAGCCGGTGACGAAGGGTGTAGGAATCGACTACACGCCGTGTAGTGGTACCTTACACGTCATGTAGTCAGTCGGCAGGCCTAAACAGTAAGGCAGTGGAGCAGCCGCCAGCTGGGCGACAGTACACGCCGTGTACTTGGGAGTACATGTCGTGTACTCATGTCAACGGTTGAACAGTGTGGCGGTGCCGCAAGAGGAACAGTTAAATGAAAGAATTACACACCGTGTACTCAGATGTACACGTTGTGTACTTTGTTTTTAGGCTTAAAACAGGCAGTAGCCTCCTCATTTGGAAGAGGAGACACTTGATCCAATTTAAAGACAAAGGAGGAGGTCAGACCTTTGAAGATCTGTCGGGTGTTCGTCTGGAATTTGATTCATCTTCGGACGATCTCATTGGAACCGCATGGGTAAGCCCTCTCCTCTCCTGGTACCGTTCTTACCAATTCTTTCCTAAGGGGAAGTTATTTATGTTTGAATGGGTTTTGTTCTTCTTCATATCTACATCGTTCTTGGGAGTTTCTGGAGTTGGTGTTCGGGTATAACGTTCGTTGGTGCATAAGGTAGGTGGCTTTGTGTAAATTTCCAATTGTCGTGCAATTTTGTGCATTTTCATGCCACTAACCCATGTTGGGGTGTTGTGTGGATAAGTCCGTTTCTATATTTAATGCCTATAATTGCATAGGTGATTAAATTATGAGAATAAAATGTTGGTTGGGATCACTGCTTGGATCTGGAACCACCCCGAGGGGGTGTTTCACTGTTTAGTCGTTTGTCCAGGATACCCGAGGGTATGCCATTAGTGTAGAAATTGTAGAACTGTCTTGAGAGGATTTCTTGTTTAAAGCATTTTGATATGCTAGGCATGGCCCAGTTACCTTTTTATCCTAAGGGTGTTGTTCTGATTAGCCTGTGGGCACTGCACTATTTAGCCCGAGGGCTGTAGATATTTTGGGCCTGAGGGCAACTTCTTCCGTGCCTGAGGGAAATAGACACTATGCCTGAGGGAGACACTACCTACGCCTGAGGGAAAAACTCTGTTATGCCTGAGGGAAGATTCTGTGTTGGTCCTCGTTACCCGAGGGTAGGAGTTTACGTGTCTGAGGACACTAGTTGGTTACTTAGAAATTCACTGTGGTGATTTCTTGTATTAAATGGATTTAATGAATATTAAAAATGGAAATATAACTGATAGTTGTTACTTTTGAGTACTGCTTACTTTATTACAATTTTATTACTACACACTATTTTTTCATGCTGACACACAGTTGGGAACGGGCCTTTGGTGGGTGCCTACTGAGATATATTTCTCACACCCTGTTTCGGTCACGCTTTTCGGCCCAAACAGATTACATTGTTGCAAGTGTAGATAGGAGCAAGAGTCCCTATACAGGTACTTGACTGTTGCTCTGGAGTAGGAGGGCATGGGACCGAGTCCAGGCTCACGATGCCACTACCAACTGTTTTGCTTGTTTGCTGTACTCTGTATTTTGGTGTACTGTATTGATGTATAACATGTTCTGGCTGTTTTCTTAGAACTTGAAACATGTAGCATCATCACTTCTATACTGTTGGTTATATCTACTGCTGTCAGTTGTGTATGTTTACTGCTTCATCTATCATTGTATGTTTATTCTGTATTCCGCTACGCTACAATTTGACAAATGAAGGCATAGTTTCCCCACTATTAGACGTGGGCCCTCGCTGCTAGTTGGCAGCCTCTGGCGTTTGAGGAAATTCTCTTGAGGTTATGTGGCGAACCAGGCTCGGGGCACCCGTTGCGTGGCACTCGGGTCCGGGATGTTACATCACCGGATATAACTCTTCCCTAAAGATCCACTCAAACTCTGCCCACGTGAGTGTCTCCTCGTCATGGGACTGCATCACTAAACTCCACCATCGCCTGACAGAACCATCTCGCTGCTAGGACCACCATCTAATCTAGAGGTGTCCTCACTAGGCAGAAAACTTGGGTGACTGCCTCAAGCCAGTCATCAGCTGTCTGGGGGTCTGGATCACCCGAGAACCTCAGAGGTCGCTACCTCTGGAACTCGTGCAGCGCACTCATCCTGCGCGCAACCTCATCCTGGACTGCCGGCACAACCAGCTGCTCGACAGGTGGCGGATCAACTGGAAGACCACCTGGAGGTGCAACCTCAGAATCCGCACCCTGCTCCACAGCCTCTACACGGGGCGTATCGTCACCACAATCCCATTGAGGAACCCTCACTGGCTATCATCGTGGAGGCATCCTGAAATAAAATCAAGACGCACCACATTCAAAGAGTATATCTGGAGAGCTGACTCAAGAAGGACAAGGAAAACCCAAAACCCAGTCCTATATGATGCATGTACCATTATGTCCCAGTGACTAGTGTATGAATGTCCCGAGTTGAAAGGCAGGTTATCAAAGTCTTGGTGTATGGATACATCGGCCGCTGCACCAACACTGGAGTCCCTGGCCTGAAAGACGAACTCGAAACATCCTAACACTGCCGCTATGCAACCCAAACCAAACTCACAGCTAGACCAGATACGCTCTGAGATCCCAAAGGTGGAACCTCCTTTGATAACACTCTATCATGTCCCGACCCAACGGGGCTCGAGCCGCGACTCCCCAAGCCCGACTCCAATAGGCCATGGGCTGGTGACTAGCGCCGAGTAGGCTATCACACACATGGGAGGCATTAGCCTAAGGTACCTATACACGCGCACCCACAAACACCTCCATGCAATAGTGCAGAGATATATAAACTGAAAAGAAAATGCATTCATACACTATCCCACAACCAGAGTACATAAGAAGTACAAAAGGAAAAAAACAGGGCACACCAAAAGAAAACCACAAAAGTACGTCCAACCTGCTCTGAAGAAGGGGAACGCTTCCAAAAACACCACCGGAATGCTCCCTCGGCACCGTACTGGAAAACACCCCGTTCAGTCTCGCTCACTCAGCTTCGCCCGCTCCAGGTCCTCCTGGGACTCCGTTGAAAGGCATGTGGTCTGCACAGGACACAAACATGTGCGGGAAAGTCCCGTGAAGGGGGTGAGTATAAACATACTCAGTAGGAACCCAAAAAAACCCAAAACCAAAGGGAGCATCTAAAAGGCAATAGTCCGCTCATCCCATCTAGAGGGAACCTAGACAAGAGAGAAACAACATCTCATGACCATCCACGGCTAAACACAACTCGTCAGCTCAGCTCAGGTGTATTCCCATACATACACCTTGAACAATCCAGATATAATTAGCTCACGCTACAAGCCACATGAGGTACCAACCTCAACACCAGCAACTGTCCACAACTAGGAGAGCACACTCCACGATCACTATCATCCTAGATGACACTCCTCTGAGAGATACACTCCATCGGGTTTCTCACCAACCTCTCAGACGCCAACCCGAAAGATCACGCTCGTCGGTTAGCATCATTGAGGAAACCCTCGCTGAACCAACAGAACCACCAAACTCCTCAGATAGGGGATCACTCCTAGGGTCTGCTAGGGGATACTAGAACCCACTCCGGTATACGAATCTCACAGATAAGGGATCACTCCCAGGGTCCGCTGGGGGATACCACAACCCGATCTGACATTTGTAGATCTCACAGATAGGGGATCACTCCCAGGATCCGCTGGGGGATACCACAACCCGATCTAGCACTCGACAGAAGCACGTCACTCAGATAGAGGATCATCACCCATATAAAGGTGGTCACAACGATACCGGAACCCTACCTAGTATAACTCACAATGTAGGGGACTGAACCGATGATGCCGCAACCCTACAGAAACCAAGCACTGAGTAGGGGATCGCATAACCAACGATACTGCAACCCTACTATACACCTCATGCTGAGTAGGGGATCGTGTGCCCGATGATGCCACAATCCTACCAAGTCTGGCCCACCACATAAGGGATCATAATCCCGAGGATGCCACAAACCCTACGGGGTTAACCTGCTAGATAGGGGATCGCCGCCCATGAATAAGTGGTCACAACGATACCAAGAACCCGATCTAGGTAAAAGATTCTAGAGGATCCCGCTCCGGGCCCACCGAAGGGATTCCACAACTCTAACAATTTAAATATCCCCTCGAGAGGATCACAAACCTATACGAAGGTTGTGATGCCACACGAATGAACCAAGGGAGTACCCTCAACCACTACTGGTCCAAAACATCACTAACCCAAGCGACCCGCAACAACGCCACACATCGCACCTCCAAGGCCAAAACCGAGGCCACCATCGCGTTCCACGTGAAAAAACACGCATGATAGGCTGTTTACTCGCCCGAAACAGAGCACCGGTGAAAAATGCACTATTCACCATAGCTAGCTCATGCGGGGCCCACACAACGATCCCAAAACCCATCGACCGGATCATACCATGGCGATCCCCTCAGAAAAACAAGCGGAATCGACTACTCACCCGTCCGAAACGGACACCCGGTGAAAAAGGTACTATTCACTGAAGGCCAGCCCCGGTGGGGCCCATGCCTCGATCCCGAAACACATCGAACGGATCTCACCACTGCGATACACTCGTGAAAACACACAGGATCGACTAATCAACCTCCAAAATCGGACTCCTGGTGCGAAAGCTGCATTTCTCCGCAAACGCCAGAACCCGGGCTAGTGGGGCATGCACCCCGTTCTCAGTCCCAACACCCGGAAACCATCTCAAAAAGTCTGTCGTACCATCAGGGTCACAACGCCACTAATGGCACGTCAAACGGACACTCCAGGCAAAAGTTACAGTCGGTCAAAGTCGAATAATAATTAAAATATTATTATTACTCGACGTTTCGTGACCCCGAGTCATGGACCCAGGCCGAACAAAAACCCGAACCTATCCCAATAGGTTCGCCTCAATCCCAGGGTCACGTCGTCGTAGACGGCACGCGAATTGGACCTTTGGATTACACAAAACGGTGGTTTTAGAATCCCTGGTCAAAATTGTACCGGACCGGCCCCACCTGGCCGGCGGCCCTCCGCCGCACCCTGGCCCGCACCGCCGTGGGACCGCCGCGCCGCCGCCTCACCGGGTCGGCCCGCAGTGGCCGGCCGCCATCCATCGGTGCCAGCGCTGTCGCACTGGAGCCACACTGACGGATCTTCCACGGACCGCCAGGAGCCCCCCGGTGGTCATTTTTGCGATCCGTAGGCGTCTGCGTGACCCTCAGGACCCTATCTACACTGTTACAGATTCAATTTAAAAGAAAACGCAGAAAAAAATGGGATCGAGGATTAAAACTCAAATCCACCTACCTCGTGGGTGAAACGCCGACGTTCTGCCTTAGATCCGCGCTCTAGAGCTTCTGTTGCACACTCCTGGAACGTCCGTCATCGAATTCTGAGCTCGTGGGAACTTTGTTTTCTCATTTCGGTGGATCGGCGACGAAGAACAACGAATAACGTCAAGAGGAACGTTAAGGGGATGGGGGTGCTGATATTTATATCAGCCGCCCGCCGGCGCCAATCCCGCCTCGGACCTGATGCCCGATGTGAACAAAGGTAAGGTCACCCCTAGGGTAAACGTGCCGCTCTAAACGCAATGGCAGACTCATATTTTCCATCTGAGACTCCGTTCAGAAGTTATTTGGGCCAACTCTCGCACACTAACTTCTCCATTTAATTATGAAAATCCCTCTGGTGGCATTTCTCACCGCAGGCCCGCGCCCACAAAGTTTACACCTCACCTAGGGTAAATGACACGTTCCGGACACAACTGCGCCCTCGGATTCCCGCTCTGATCTACCTTTTAGGATATATCACACCCCCGCCACGTGCATAGTATAAAAATACTTAATATTTTTATAAAATTAATTCTGGGCACACCGGGCCTCAGAATCGCACGTCGTCTTCGTGCCAAGCTCTGGAATTACTCGTAGAAATATTCCAAAGTCTGGCAGGGACAAAACCCAAGTCGCTACATTTTTGGTGTTGTGAAAGGTTTGGACATAAGAATAATGATAGTTGGGATGATATTTAAATTTAAACAAAACAAATAATCCATATATAAAAGGGTGAAAGGATGAGTCCAAACAGTACACAAAAATGAATATGAAGAATATTTGCATTTCAAAAAAAAATATTATCTTTGAAAATCACTATATAAATTTCCAAAATTTTAGTCATTGTGATGATTAATTATGGTATAAATAATAAAAACATGTTCCATATTTATTTGAAGAATAAAATACTATAGAAGAGGAGGAATAAATAAATAAGAAGTGAATTTGAGTTTACCTTTGGTTGTAATAAAAAAGGAAAGTGTAAAACAAAATATTCCAAAGTAGGCTATAAATTATCATACACCGAAGAATAAAATATTTGTTTATTATTAGAGAAAGGGAAAAAATATTGTCTACTAAAAATAGGGCAATATTTTTAATGTTAATGGAATTAATATTGATAAACAATAAATAGAATTGATCCATGAAAGAATCAAAATAATTTGTTTAGTGTAAGACATCTATTAGAATAAAAAATAATTTTTATTTATTTCAGGGTTTATAAAATTGGGTGACCTAATAATTCTTAATAATCATTGTGGAATGTGCAAGGTAGATTAAAACATTGGAAAATACTACTTGATAATTAAACATAAACATGATGAAGTATTAAAAATAAATGAATCAAACACCAAAAAATATATGTACGTGGATTATTGAAGTGAAAAAAATACACATAGGTATATATCCCAAAGTAACAAAAAGATCATGGTTCCTAATAAAACCATTTCCTATAAAATCAAGAAGAAATAATGAAGGGTTATAAAAATGTGGGGTATAAAATAGAAGGACTTTCTTAGAAGAGATACAACTCTGAACAATATTAATCTCTCTAAATAACTATTGAGAATCCACTATATTCTCATATATATAGTGTTAGTTTTTTATTTTAGGGAATTAATGACCATACATATAGGGAGAGAACTTGAATGATGAGTGTTGGGAAATTATTTATTCATATTGAAGTGATCTATCTTCTGCTTCATTAGTTATTGAAGATAGGTAATTAAAACTATAATTAAATATTATTTAAACAAAATAACATCATTGATAAAGAGAAGATATATTTTATTTATTTAGGGAGACAAATTGAGAACGGTTTTTAAAAAACACAATTTTATGTGAAGCTGTAAATTATTGAAATTTCATGAGATCATAATTTTTAGGTACTTTTGTCTCATTTTCTTATACTTATTTTGAAAGAGTCGATTTTAAATTTAATGGGAATAAAATGGATGAAGAAATGATAACACATAAAAGAATTTACTAAGATATACATGGTTGTGAACAACAGTTTTGGGAATTTAATTGGTTAATCTTATTTTCTACACCAATCATTTATCATGTATAATTATAATTGATTAATTAATTAATCAAATGTGGTATTTTACATTTTATTTACTTTGAATAAGGGGTGGGTAGAATGAAATGGTTTAAAATATATAAACACCAGTTTTCTTTATAAGTATTTTCGAAAAACCTAAAGTGGTTATTATTCACATAGATGATGAAGTGTTTTAATTAAGTTTAAGAAAGGATCTAAATACGTTTTAGATTATTATATTATATAAATATCTATGTATCCTAGAAAGGTTGTCTATGTGTTGTATGAATATGAAGAACTCAATGATTGGAACACTATAATAAATAATTTTATTGAGATATTTGAGATACAGTTGGTAAGAATTTATTATGTACATATGTATATATATATTCTATTGTGAAGAGTATCAGGTTATGAATTCTTACTAATTATTATGTCACTAAAAAGGTTATTCATCTAAAGATAGAAAATATGTTTGAAGCATAAGAAAGATACTTATTAGAATTTGGAGATATTTTGTAGAATAATTTATAGAATCAATTTATCAAGATGATTCATTTAATGGGTAGATATTTTTGAAATTTATATCCCAATAAAGAAGAGGGTATATATATGAATCTCTAAGAATAAATTTAGTTTTACATTTTTTTGGATGATACATCCTTGTTTTATCAATATTGATGTGTTACATTGAATGGAATTTATTCTTAGTAAATGATGTCTGAAGAAGAGATGAAGAATTTGAGGCAATGTAAGATCATTTAAATAATCAATGTTGTTAATATGTGATTCAAAATATTTCAGTTTACTTTGATATTGTGGAAGATGATTTGAGATATCTTGAAGTGGTTTTAGTTTTTTTGAGTTGATTTAATAAAGATTAAAGTTCACTAGATTTCATATGTAATATCTTGAATATGGGATAAAAATGTAAAATGAATGTGTAAGAACTCATGAAAGTAAGAATTGGTAGTGTTGTGATATGTAAGAGTGTCCCTCATAAGGTATGTAATATTTGATAGAAAAAAAATGTAAGATTGATTTGGTAATAGTAAGATTAAAATTATGTTTCACAAAATGTGTATGATTAATACATATGAAACATAAGATTAATTATAAGATTATATAGGATATGTAAGATATAATATATCTCAAAAAAACTAACTCTAATGATGTATAATAGTAACCAATAGATTTCAAAGGATATGGAAAATCCTTTTGAGTATTCTGTAAGATTAAATTATTTATTCAGTGAACTGTAAGATTAAAATTAGATGAATTTATATTGATCATAATTTTTTATATATCATGATGCATTTAATTAAGTCAAAATTAAAGATTATATATTTTTTAGATATGAATATAGACATTTTACCTTGAGATAGATATTCTTACAACTATGAGATTATCATGTGATCATGAATTCATGTAAAAGAAGAAACCTTATTTTATGAAACATTAAAGAACAAAATGTGGTGATATTTACAATGAATTAAAATAGAAAATCATGGAGATTTGAGGATATCCATGAATGATATTATAGGAGGTTTTAATAAGAATATATGTTTCCATATATCATATGATTTCTATTGTGGTATTCTCAGAAGATATTCAAATTGTAGAAAATAATGGAGTTTGTGTTTGATGATCACAATATTGAATTTAAGGGAGTTTCCATATTAAAATTATGGAATATTATCCACGTGTTCTTAATGGCTCAATAAATTATAATATTATTTAATGTATAAGAGAATGTAAAAATATAACAGCCCACTATTTCTTAATATCATATGTTTTAATGAAAATAAATAAAGATTATATGAGATACGAAAAAGAAAACTTCTTAATATCATTATAAATTATATGTGTTCAATTAGAGAGAAATATTAATTGGTTGATTTTGATATTATTATGTATATTAATTTCACAATTTATTAAAGAAGAAGAAGAGAGATTGTCACAAATATATTTCTACAACTGAGGAGGAATATAAAATAAAAATAGTAATGAAGAGACTTATTCTTATATTATTACACTTTCTTCGAAGAGGACCCAACTATTCTAGTATCTATGAAGAATTGTAATTTAGTGATTGGTGAGATAGTTGGTGTTCTGAAATGTAATCTTTTAATTTATTATAAAAAACCGATATCGATATGTTTCATTATAGATGGACAAATCAAGGTTTTGATGAGAGTGGAACCATGATAATTTGGAATTTTCCAATTTTTATTTGGAATTGACATAGGAGGATGTGTTTTGAGTAATTAAAAGTATTTTTATGGTGAAATATTTGTGGGAAATACCTAAAATTAATTTCTAAATGTTAGATAATTATAAAAAAATGTGAGAGGTAAATGTAGCGATCCATTGAGTTCTTTTTTTATAAGTACCATGTACCTATTAGAAGAATATGGTGTGTTTTCCCTATGATTAGAGCACCAAGTTTCTAGTGCCTTGCATTGGGTACTGATGATACACTGGGTAGTCGGTGTAAGGGGACTAGCTATCTTCTATCCTTTCATTTGTTTTTAGAGAATATTTTTATATTTAACAAAGACTATAGATTAAATCCATTTAATATTTCCCCTCCTCCCAATGGATAGGCATTTCCCTCTGGAAAAGGGGATGACCTCATTTGTTTAAGGTTCAAACATTCCAATCAGTTTCTAATGGGTTTGTTCGTAGAACTGTAAAAATGCAATGATTCTATATCCATTTGAACCTACTTTCCAAAGGTAGGTGCTCATTAGTTGTGAACCGATGAGGCTTAAGAATTTTCATTGGTCGAGAGGATGGGAGTTCGGACTTGTAACACCCGAGACTTTTATGTTATATAAACCATCAAAGGAATCTTTTTCTACACAACACTTGCTTGGCTTGCTTTACACGCAATCGCGACCTTCCTCGATAGCTTGCGTCGTACGCAATACCGAGTTTCACTAAACAACAATATGCTATTAAAACTAGCCGTTATGAATAGTAATAACCACTTTTTGAAATTTTATAAATTTTATTTTTCAAAATGGACTTCATTTTTGGACTCAGAATATCGAAATTAGCCTAGGGTGAAATTTTGGTATTTTTCTGAAAACTTTCAATTTTTGATGAATAGTGAAACCACTAAGTGGTAGGTTAAAAACTGAATTTTGCATAAAACTTAATTTTACCGCTTATGTGAATGGAATTTCGAAAATCCGATAGACACGGTTGATATCAGTAAGTAAAATGTGGTTCAATGAGATAAAAATAATTTTTTGGTGAATAGTAACTTTTTATGATTTTTACCGCGGTTAATAGTAAATAGGGTAACTAAGGGTAAATATGATATTAATATTACCCTAACACATGTCCTAATTCTATTGGACAAGTGTAATTCGACCAAAAACAAACTTAGGAATAACATATGACCATTTAGGCCCACTTGGATTAGATTAGGACATTTATTATTAATTTATTTAAAGAAGGGTTAAAATAGTTAAAATCAAAGTTTAATAAGTAAATCATTTTTAATATGGGGTTATACATAAGATAAATTCGATTGTAAATATTAATTAGAAAGATAAAAAGATTTACTACATGATGGTATTTTATTTGTAATTTTTAGACATCAAATAATTTATTTTATTTATGACACAAAGATGATGCAGTAATTATCTTATTAATGAAATATTGACAAAATTGATAATATAAATACAACAATAAATGTAATTTAAGACTTTTTATGAATTACACTAATTTTCTAGGTTACTATGATATATTAATGTTGATTTAATCAACTTGGTTCGAACATATAATTCTGTTATGACTTTCACAAAAATCATATATCAAATAGTGTCAAAATTGACACAAAATAGTTTTTAAATCAAATATTATATTATTAATTGTTATTTTATTCCTAAAAATCTAAGGTTCGGCCAAATGACTTAGATAAGGATATATATATTAATAATAAACAATTTGGGGTTCGTTTGGCATGTTATAGTAAGTGTATTAACCATATAGTGAAAGAAAACAAAAAGACACGGTAAAAGTTAAATTAATTAACTTAGAGTTAAATCTAATTGATAAGGTTAAAATAATACCCTAAACTTGTCTAAATAATATTGGTTGATAGTATTTCGACCCATCCCCACTTTAGCTTCGAAATAATACCCTTTGGAACCATTATAAACAGATTTTGACTTTAATATAAAATAATATTTTGAGATATTCCTAAGGTGCCCCTCTCCTCCCTTATAAAAGGGCACCTCCTCCCCCTCCTCCTCACACCAATTTGAGCACTCAAGCTCGGCCAAACCCTTCCATTTTCTCCTCTCCACTTACCTAGAATAATCATAGAGGTCCTGGTCTTCTCCAAAGACCAATCTTAGTTCCTTAAGTGGAGGATTCAAAGAGGCGTTCCAAAGAAGAGGTAATATCCATTACCGATCTTTTCAATTTCTTTCTTCTTCAACTTCTTCTTCTTTAGTTGTTTCATGATAAAGTAATAACATCAGTATTACTTACATACTGATATGTTATTATAAATATGAAACAACCCTAATTCACCTTCTATCCATCCTACGGAAAAATGAAATCACTGCGCGTGCGTACGTACGGAATACCGTCTCCACGCCGTGGTGTAATCTATTTTTCCACCATCACCTTACAAGGATGGGTATAATGGTGTAATGAGTAACTATATATGATTATTATGAAGTAATATTGATACTGAAATAATATATATATATATACTCCAATACAATTCCACGATCATAGGAACGATATCATCACTCGTGCGTACGTACGGAATACCGTCTCCACGATGTGATGCGACTCGTTCTACATGATCTTCATTTCATAATGATTATATAAATGAATTGAATGAATGAATATGGTATATACTACACTAATACCATTCTGTAAATGAATTATCTATAACCTAAAGATAAGAATAAGAATTTATTCGACAAAACACGCATAAGAACAAAAAGTTATAAAGACCCGAGTAACAAGTAACAATGAAATATTACTAACAAGAAGCTAATAATATGACCATATATGATATCATATCAATATGTATGATTCTGGAATAAGTCAATAACATTATTTAAACCATTATACAGGAGCTTCGGACACGAACAAAGCAAATCGGACCTAAGGTAAGGGAAATATCACAATCTCATTTTTATCCGAGATTGTTTATTCATAAGTATTTACTGGGGTGTATTTTATCATCCACATCCATGTTTCATCAATATGTAATATTATTTCCATCCACCTAAAATTGTTTAAATCCATTTTTACCCTTCGGTGAGTTTTTAGTAATACGTATGAAAGGAATCTTTTGTCGTTTTTCGTACGAGGTACTTTTTGACTTTTCCGACAAAAGTACGAAGAATGTTTTTTTTAACTTATACGGCACGAACGGATTTCTACTGTTTTATAAAGCCTTATTTTCATGAAGCTTCCTCTAAAATATTTCATGACTATTTTCAATAAAATCTCTTTCTTTTAAAATTGCATGATGTTTTGTGAAAAGAAATTGATTTTGAAGAAGAAATGATATTTTCCTCAAGAATTCAATTCAAGTGTTTTATCAAAATTATTTTCCATCTAAGATAATAAAGGGTTCTGTTTCTATCCATATTTTTACATTGATTTTACTATGTTGTGATGGAATTATGTTTATGAATTCCTTTATCTTATATGAATTGATTTATGATGTCATTATGTTTCAAGAATCCCATTTTTGTTACATGTGTTATGCGATGATGTATGTTTTATGATTATGTGGCACACATAAGAAAGGATTCATTATAAGATGGGTGGGACCTATATCTCCCTCCAATGCATTGGGAAATGATTTTATATCTCATGAGATAGACATGGCTGGAGCGGAAGGTTATTTCGGTTCAGTGATACAAGACTGAAACGAGGAGTGAACTCGGTTCAGAAAGGGACTTTGTCCACTAAGATAGTCTTGGCAATGAGTCATGACTAACAAGAAATGATTTTCCATGATTATGTGTGCATGCCACAAAGTTTAAAGTTTTATGTTATGATTATGGGGATCTCATTTTCACTTCTATGATTTATTCCATGTTAAGATATTATGATCTCTTTTGCAGGTTTTGATTTTCATAAAGATATGATATGATTTTTATTTCCTTTATTTGCCCTTGCTGAGCATTTGAGCTCACCCTTTTATGTTTTCTTTTCCCCAGGTCAGGAAGATGGATATTAAGTAAAATATGCTAAAAGGGACCCTAGATATGATGAAATAAATGGGAGACACTGTAGAAGATTTATGAACCAGTTGTTTATGTTTCCCAGTTTCTAAAGACACTATACCTATACGGTCCTTTGTGGTTTTGTCATATGTTGTAATAAGTGTGCTTCAATTTCGAAGTATTAACAATGTATGTAAAGTATGGGTCGTTATAGGACTCATCACACCTTTTGGGGGGGGGGGGAATTATTGTCTACTCTGGGACTCTCTTTATGGATTTGAGTTATGTTCGTGAATCCTTATTAAATTACCAAGTATGAAAATGAGATTTCCTTTAGATCTAACAATCAGTGATTAATATGTATGAGATTTAGAGAATCTTTATATGTATTTGAGGTTCTTAATCGATAGAGAATCATCTGTATTTTTTAGAGATTCTTAGTCAATGGTATCATTTAATAAATTATATAGAAATCTCTTGGTCATTATGATAACCATACTGGTTTTAAAGCCACTCAGTGGGGCAGTTGAAGTTTATTGTCATTCAGAAGGACATGGATTATTTCAGAGTTGGGATCGTACCCACATATGGGTTATCTACGTATCCTTATTTATTAAAGGAATTAGAACCCACATAGTTCGAGTAAAGAAGTATGAGTTTTATGCATGATTGATGTCCCAAAGAAAGATTTCATAATTACTTTTATGCTCTAAGATCATGTGAGTCATGCTCGGTGTGAGAAACAAGAGGTATCAGTAAAACCTGACAATTGTGCCTTGAAATATGCAATTATAAGAAATGATGTGGGGCTTATGTATGTATGACTACCTAGAGATATGAATATTGGGACTTACTTTAGAGAAGAACCCCCAGAACAAGGTCCATAAAGGTATATGTGCTTTATGGAAATTTGGATACTTAACTTAGGAATTAATCCTGAGGAGGATGCCCAAATTGGAGGATTCCCAAATTAGGGGATACTTAACTTGGGTTTTACTCATGAGAAGGAAGCCCAAATAAAAAGAAAATTAAAACTGGGGCTTACTCCTAAAAAGGAGGCCCAGGTTAAGGGGAATTGTGATTGGGGCTTATTCCTGAAAAGGAGGCCCAGGTTAAGAGTACTTGAGACTTTGAGGCTTACTCCTGAGAAGGATCCCTAAAATTGGAGAACTTGGGGCTTACTCTTGCGGAGGATTCCCATATTAAGGGAACATGGACTGGGGATTACTCTTGAAAAGGTGTCCCAGGTTAGGGAACATGGACTGGGGCTTACTCCTGAAATGGAGGCCCAGGTTAGGGAACATGGAGGCCCAAATTGGGGAACATCTCATCTTAGAGGAGGAGGCCCAGATTAAGGAGGCCCAAATTGCGGATTAGTGACCTGAATATATGTAAATCACTAGGTTTTGAGAGATGTTCCACAGAATTCCTTTCAGATAAGGAAGCCAACAATGGAGACATGAAAAAAATGGCTTTGAAGAGGGTTTTTAAGGCTAAATCATGAATATTAGAGGTGGATTTGAAGAAAAGAGTTGAATAGGCTGGAGGGGCCCCCAAAAAGGGGTAGGTGCGCAAGTCCTATTGGGGCGCGCAAGTACTAGTCGCGCAAGTATACTTGAATGAAGGTTAACTCATATGGTAATATTTGGGTGAGACTTGGCTCAAGCCCTTAGTATTATCTCTAAAGGATTCTAAAAGTGTGGCACAGAAGATTTGGTGAAGGGATAAGGTGGCGCACAAGTGACTTCATTTCCCTTAAGGTTTGGACACTTAGGCATGCAAGTTTTGTTGAATTTCAACACTTAGGCCTTGTGCCCCCTCTTTAGATCTTCCATTATAGGTAAGAAATTACCTTAGAAGTGTTTGAAAGACTTCAAGAAGAGACTAGGGAACCATGGGCTCAAATCTGACTTTTTGAATTTTCCGTCCCTAATATGGGGGGCCCACAAGGGGTATTTATAGGTTACTGAAGACTTTGGGAAAAAATCAAATATGGTGCGCAAGTCACCCACGCGCCCAATATGTGGCGCGCAAGTATACTTTTGCGACCATGATGAAACTTGCGCGGCCCATGCTCAAACAAATCCTGGTTCATGCCTTTGTCAATTTTTTATGTTTCTTTAAAGGATGAATCTCTTTGGAATAAGGTATTCCCCTTTTTCAGTCATTTAGACTCTGTGATGGAAAGGAGCATCAAAAGAAGTCCCCACTCAGAGTGGGATCTGAAAGGAAGGAGGATTCGACTCTGAGGTAAAGGATAAAACCAAGGAAGGGTGGCACGCAAGTTTTGAGCATGCAGGTAACGGCGCACAGGTGAGAGTCGTGCAGGCTTCGGCACGCAGGGTTGCGGCCTTGCCTATAAATATGCGCACTATTCTCACACAAATCACCCGGCTTTGAATTCTTCTGAGTTCTTGCCGCGCAGGTTTCTCTCGTCGCACAAGTATAATGATTTTCTGCGGTTTCATTCCTTTTGTTCATGTCGCGCTTCTGCAGAGGTAGTTTGACTTGTGCGGTGATACCTGCACGCCAAAACTTGCGCGACACAGTTAAACTTGCGCGCCAACATGGGAATTGCGCTCCTTAATGCCTTAGCCATTTTTTCACTTTTCTTCACAAATATTATAAAAAATGAACTTACTTAAGGGTTAATCATTCGACCTTTGTGCAGATTAAATGGCTCCCAGAAGAATTGGAATAGCTGATGTACTAGCTAGCAAGAGAATTCATGATATGATGAACACTGTTGGCCATGATTATTATAATGTCTGCACCAGCACTCTCCCAGATCTAGAAAAGTACTTGAAGAAGTATCATCTTAATTTCCCACAAATCATCTACCTTCATTTGTATGGGAATAGTCATCTACAAGAAGTCAACATTCCAGAGCCAAAGAACCATCTACCGCATTCTTGGTTTCAATCTTACACCAATTTTTCTTCAGAAAACGTCTCAATGGGAGGATCATTTGTAAATACTGGAATAGTAGAGAAGGCATATATAATGCATCATAGCCCTTATGTCCTAGATCTGAAACCTCGCAAGCCTGAGATGCAACCACATTGTTATCCTTCAATCTTTTGAAATTCTTATATGGATCAATCCAAAGGTTGGAAGAAGAGTTGGGACTTTCGTCTTGGAGGAGGTGTGAAGCCAACTTGGATGTGGGCATACTGGGTGCATAAAACCTGCACAGATTTTGTCGAGGATTTGAAATGAGCTACAATATATGAAGCCGTCTGGGCTGGGCATACATATATCTATAGGAATGATGACTTTGTGCCAAAACTAATCAGCTGTTGGAGCCCAGAAACCAATTCTTTCCATCTGACTCATGGAGAAGTAGGAATCAGTTTGTGGGATGTCTATAATATCGCTGGGGCTCCAATTTTGGGTGATATGTATGAAGAATTCATCCCCCCCCCCAAGGCGACTTGGAATGATTTAGAGAAGACTCCAGCTTTGGTTCGGGAGTTATTGAAAATTTTCTGCAAGCTCAAGAACTCAAAGACCTCCAAAACTAATTCTAGAAAGGTTATTCATCCAGAGGAGTAGTTGGATATGTTTCTTACCAAGAAGGAGGTGAGGGGGCCCACCTGTACTCGTCCTATTACCTGTGCCAGAACAGAGAAGAGGGGTGCTTTTGGCACATTCTTGCCGACCTTGGATGCAGGATAATTTGATAATTGGGGGTACGAAGTGGATTAGAGAATCCCAAAAAAGACCCATCTGGTAGGCTTTTTAGCCCTGTGGCTCAGCGTTTATCTTCTTCCAGTCAGGGATTAGAAGAGAGGCGTTAGGCCAGGGACCTTCGTTGTGGAACCCAAGTGGCTGAGAATAAAATGTTTGGGTTGGCCTCCCCCATTTTAGCGATGATTCACAGGATATTACTCCATGTTTTTATGGGTAAGTCTCCTTTGAGAATAGTGGGACCATTCCATGTTTTTTGAGGATGGATCACCAATCATTTATGGAGTTTCTCTATTAGCTCTCAACATCTATGATATGAAGGTGAGGCTGAGCATGTTCAAGGAATTCAATTTATTTCATTATAGAAACCCGCCAACCGAGCGGTTTGTTGATGATGGAATAGTCGGCCTGGAATAAAGGTCATGCATGCTGGCTTGCAGAGATGGTGTATTATCCACTAGGATTGATGGAGAGATTATATGTGAGGTCTATCCTCCATACAAATTTTCACACTAATTCATGTGTCTGCAGCAGACCGTTGTATCCCCTCCTGTACATGTCAGGTCAGCAATGCATCTGATGGTTTCCCGACAACTATTGTTGCTGACATCTGTGGAGAAGGCCAGGGTAATGTTTGATCTACCAGTTGCTAAAGTGGCGAGTAACTTGACTACATGGTATGCCGAGAACTGGATAGCATCATACCCTGAAGGGGTACTAAATCATATGGTTCATCAGGTGGGGAAAAAGAGAAGAACTGTAGAGAAAGAAAGCCTTCATCTGGAATGTGACTCTTCCCCACCTGGAGCTGATTCACCAGGTTCCTCACCCAAGGCTGACTCTTCAGATTCCCAAGATGGGGATTATGATGCGCAACATGTGTCAGAGCGGCCTCGTTCCAGATATAATCCTCCTGTCAGAATCAAGAGACCAACTCCATCAACTCCCAGCGAGTTACTTCATTGGGGAAATTTAATCACCATTAGTTTATAGAGAAGCTAGTCATATTTTATTATACTTTATCTGTAGTTGCAGGATCTGGGAAGAATCTGAAGTCTAAAATTGTAGGACCCTTCTCACAGCCTTCTGGTACACATGCTGAATATCTACGACCAGAGGCTGTCCAAACATGGTGGAGTTTATATTGCGATGCTGAAACTATCTGGATAGATCTGTGTGAGGGGATACACATCCCTAGAATAAGTAATCTTTGGGCTTCCACTGATATCTGTTTCGAGGATAACCCTGATGAAGTGTGGGCTTACATCATAGAGCCGAAGATGCTCATATATTCCACCAATGATTCCATTCTTATCACTATGCAGGTGAAGGAAATGATAGATCATGGCACCATTGAGGGGACCAGTGCTTCCGGAGATGAGGAGTTGCACGATTACGTGGCTCCTGAATATATAAGTCTCTTTCCTTATTTTCTTTGTAACTTGTTTTCAATTAATACTTTGTTACTCATGGAAATTACTTTCTTCATCCTAAAGCTTTCAAAGAAAGGAATTGTTGAGGTTCCTTCACCATTGTATATCCCTGGTGGTACTGCCATCAGGGCTAATGAATCTTCTCATGATCCGGGCGGGGTATCTCCAGGACAACAGGCCATGGAGGAGGAGTTAGACACGGCTCTTCATCCCCCAATTATTTTATTTGGAGACGATGATGTCATCACTCCAAAAAAGCCGAAGAAACAAAGAAATTGAAGGAAGAATTCCACAGTTCAATGATTCATTATTAGTGGTAAGTCCTTTAGATAGTCATGATTCTTATCCCATAAAAATATTTCTCATACTTCTTTGGATTGCAGGGGATTCTTCAATTTCCCCTTTGAGGGAGAGGACTAACCCTCCTCTGAGACGACAGAGGGTGCTGGTGAACAGTCGAAAATTCATGCTGATTTGGTTGTTCCTGAAGAAGAGCCAGTGTCTATTCCCAATATCACTCCTGTTGCTTCTTCAAGGAGAGAAAATCCGACTTCTAGTAAATTAACAATGCTTCATAAGATGTTGAATGAAAACATCAAATGACTTCCATTTTGTGACACTTTAGTTTCAACCCCTGTACCAGAGCATTTGGCATCCACTGTAGCTAATGCTGTTATTTTATTTGAAGAAGTTGTATGGGGTCAGAGGTCATAGGATGACGGTCGCCAAGAAGACACATCAAATACTCCCACTAGTGAGACTAACCAGGAATCTGAGATATCATTGGATGAAATGATGAAACTTGGTGCATCCTTTGTAGACTTTTTAGATCATGTTAAATTACCATGTATTTTAGAAGACTTTTAACGTGACTGTTATCCTTTTTCCTGTTAAAATATCTTCTTATTACATCTCTGACCATGATTGGTTAAAATGTGAAGTTCCATATGAGCAAGCTACTAAACTGCCAATTCCTGAAGGGGGTATAGACAACCCTACTATTACAGAGACACTATCTCAAGTGGAGCTGAACCTAGTAGAGATTCCTGAAACTAGTCCTGAAGATCCTGTTGAATCTAGGAAAGACGGGGAGGAGATTTCTCATGTTTCTAATCTACCGTTGGGTAAGAGATAACAATATTTGTGGCTGTACTTAATTTGCAAGACAACTTAATCAACATTTTTCATCCTTTGAAAATAACCCAAACAATCAATTGACTATGTAGGGCCATTAATTTCAGTGGCTAGATCTGGAGGTGAAGCCTCAGCCTCCACCCCAACAGGAATAAAAAGTTATGTAAAAAGGGTCAGGGGGAAGGAGCAGAACAGGGCACTTCTTTAAGTGAATTAATTCCAAATTATATTCCCCCCTATGATAGTGATGCCGAATCATACCTGGAGGTGAAAAAGGTGCTCCAATTTTCACATCGCAAGTCGTGGAAGAACATATGGAAGATCATATCTGATGTGCCTCTTGAAGATCTGTCATCTAAGATCCCCCCGACTGTCATCCCTGTTCGTCATGTTGGGACTTGGTGGTTTTGGATGTCAAGAGATCCATGCCGCGGTGAAATAGGTCATCTTAAGAAGGGAGCAGGAGCAGAGGTACCTTCAAGACCTTACCAGAGTATGGTTGTCAGGAAATATAAAAGAACTTGAGGCTGCGGTATCCTGAGCTGAGACTGATCATACTGCCAAGTTGAAGGAGATGAAGCATAAGATCAAGGAGAAAGTTGTCCAGTAGATGCACCTTCAGCAATAGTTAGATGCTGTTACTGGGGAACTTGACCATTTTAACAATTCATTGGAAGGAGTTAAAACAAATGGTATGAAATCCATTGCTAAAGAAAAGAAATCACTCCATCAAGCTAAAAAGAGTGAAGCTGGTCGAGTGCATGAACTTCAAGTGGCTGCTGATGAAGCTCGGGATGTTTTAAATCAAATGAAGATTTATGTTGAAAGTATCTTGTAATCCCTGAAAAATAGAAGAGAATTCAGTCTATGCATGTCCTTCTAAATCTTGTGCATTAATAAAAAACACTTTCATCTTCAATCATTTGTGCCTCAATTCTTTTTCTACCTACTTTAAATTTTACCTAATCCAATGGGCCTAGTAAGCATAGTTTTATTTTGCCAATGCTTATTATAAATAACCCTACAAACTTAGATTATTTTTATTTCCCAATATTTCCTAAATCATACAAAATATATGTTTTGTGAGATGCTACTTGACTTTTGTTCAGAGTTACCTTGTCTTTTGTTGGCAGTTTAAAGTCATGCACGTCAGACATAAAAAGTCTAATGTTTAAGGTCAAAATAGCTTTGATCGAATGGATTAAAATTGAATCAATTCCTTAATAATTTATCTGAAAACATATTACCATATTCAAGTATGGGGGAAAAATGTAAACTATGACTTAAGAAATTTTGAATCTGAGGATTGATATGAAAAAAGGGCCAAGAAGCATTAGAAGAGGTATTTCTTAAGAGTGAATTTACCACTATTTAACAAAGCTGTTAGGGGGTTGAATTATGCAGGTCCACCTAAGGGCATTGGCTGCATTGTCAAATAATAGCATATTTTGACTGACAGGTCCGTTATGTAGACTACTTATACAAGGCCGCATAAGGGCACATGCTGCATAGTCAGGGAAAAGAAATCATAGAAATTTTACTTTTCTATTGCTAAAAAGCTAGTGAAAGTTTATGGAGATTAAAATTTTCAAAAGTATAGAGATCTTCTATATGGAGAAAGGTACTTTAATATGGAGAGGATATTTTCAATTAAGATTGTCAAAGAATTTTATTAATGTCACTCCTGCGAAGGTCTAACCCAAACGCAGGGAAGGGAAATATAAACCGTAGACTTGAATACTTTCAGATCTTGAAAAAGAGTATGGGACAAATATGTTAAGGATGGCTATTTTTGCAGACCCCTACATATTTTCATTGAGTAGAATAAGGAAAAAAGAGGTTTTCCTCCCAAGAATGAAGTTACCACTATTTGAAAAACCCATTAGGGGGTTGAATTATGCAGGTCCACCTAAGGGCATTGGCTGCATAGTCCAATAATAGCATCTTTTGGATGACAGGACTGTTATGTAGATTTTTTATGCAAGGCCGCCTAAGGGAACGTGATGCATGGTCAGGAAAAAGAACTCTCAGGTATCAGAAATTTTGTGACCAGAAGTCAAGAAAAGGGTTATGGTAATCTGGAAGTATTTAAGGTTAGAAATATGACACATCAAAATGGGAATTTTCCAATGCATGTAGAGACACACAGACCAATGCTAACCATAATCATGTTGTGGATGGGTCCTGAATTGAGGTGCTAGACTTCACTACATATCCCATAAGGATGATAATCAATCCATATGTAGTTCTTGAAATACAGTTTAACATCATGTGGGACGAGAGTGTAGGAGATGTTAGTTTAGTGTCATAGAGCTCGGACCAAGGGGGACTTTTCAGCCAAGGGACTGAAAGTGGAATTTGGGGTTAGGCCCAGAGACTTGGGGCTGGATTCGAGGGATGCTTGAACATTCCTACATATCCCATAAGGATGGGAATCAAGCCGCATGTAGTTCTTCAAATACCCTCTGTACAGATTTGGTTCGTACATATGAAGGGTGAAATGGGACTTTAGTGCAATGATGGTTTGACCCAATATTAAAGGTTTGGGTATTTCCATTTATACATGTAGTCTTTAGAATATAACATGATTGGAGATCAATGTAAATAATGATTCACTCTCAGGTGAGGGTGTCAAAGAATGTGGTAGCTTATTTTCATATAGGACAAAAGTGAAAATAGTTTAACGTAATATATCAGGGAGTATGGTGAATCAATGTAAAAAATATTTGTTCTGGGTGCAGCTTCACGAATAAACATTGTATGAGATGGAGGTGAACCGATGTGAAGAGATTGGTTTAGGGATTGAACCCCGAGAGGTTGCCTACTTACATAGCCTAGAAGGCAAGGATCAAAGTCTGCGTAGTTCATTTTAAGAATGAGTTGGTGATCAAGTTGTTCTTGAGGACAATGACATAAAAAATGGTGTTGGGACTTACGCATGGTTAGTGGCCCAAATGGGGTGTTATGGTTCAAGTTTACTCTAAGCTCACATGATTCATACTCGGTGTCAGAAACAAGAGGTAACAATAACCCTAATGATGCATAGTTTAATGTCATGTTGGACGTATAAGGGACTAAACACAGCTTAACATTATGTTGGACAATGGGGGACTATGTAGTTTAATTTCATGCGGTAAGGACAAAAGAGGGGGTTGTATAGTTTAATGTCATATAGCTAGGACGAAATATAAGATTGTGCAGTTTAAAGTCTTGCAGTAAGGACTTTGGGGACTGTGCAGTTTAATGTCATACAGTAAGGACAACACAGTTTGATGTCATGCTGGACGAAAGGGTATTTGTGTTACACAAAATACTTCTTCAATAATCTTACATTGGTTGGAGTTTTGATGAGTTCTCTATCCATTGATGTTAAAGAATAAGCTCTATTGGAGTAGACCTTATGTATTGAGTAAGGTCCTTCCCACATTGGCTCAAGCTTGGGAGGTTTCTTTCCTGGTATCATTGGAGTTATGAGAACCAATACCAATTCTCCTTGAATGAATGAACAAAGATGAACTTTTTTGTTGAAATCTCATGCTATTCGATTCTGATAGACTTCCAAGTGATGCAGGGTGCACAATCATTTCTCATCTAATCATTCCAATTCATCCAATCACTTTTGAGATTGTTCATCTGTATATGACTGATCACAAATGGCTACTCTGAGAGAAGTTAATTGAACCTCAATGGTCAAGACTGCTTTCGTTTCATATACCAATGAATATGGAGTTGACCGCGTGGAAATGCGGGTGCTAGTTCGATAAGCCCATAAAGTATGAAAGAGTTTATCAGGCCATGAATTTTTATCTTTATCCACCATCTTTTGCAGTATATTTGAAAGAGTCTTACTGAAGGCCTCTATTTGGTCATTGTCCACTGCATGATACTGAGATGAATGGTTGTATTTGATGTTGTATTCTTGATACAACTTCTTTACCTCGGATGAACAGAAGTTGGTGCCATTGTCCGTCAATATAGTATGAGGTACACCAAATCTATTAATGATGTTAGAATTGATGAAGATAACAATGCTTTTAGAACTAACTTCCTTGAGAGTTATTGCCTCTGCCCATTTGCAAAAGAAGTCAGTAGCAGTAATAATATACTTAAACTGCTTGGTTATAGCTGAAGGGTAAGGTCCCATTACATCCATTCCCCATGTGGAAAATGGCCATGAATATTTAGCAGTATGAACCAACTATGGGGGTTGATGAATTAATTTGGCACATACTTGGCATGAATGAAACTTCGTCATGAAATCTACAAAATCTTGAATCATTGAAGGCCAAAAGTATCCAAGCCTTCGAATTTGATCAGACATTCTATATCCAGACTGGCGGGCACCACAGACTCCTGCATGTACTTCTTTCACTATAGCTATTGTCTCTTCACCATTAATGCATCTCAAGAGAACTCCATCAAAACCTCTTTTGTAGATAATTTATTCTAGGCAATTTGGGTTTTAATAAAGAGTAAAATTGACCACATGTCGCTGGATTTGTTCTTTCCCAGCTCTATCAGGTGGAAGTGTTCCATTTTGAAGGTATTCCCTGATAGGTTTCATCCATCCTATAGTATGACCATATGTTTTAGAAATGGGACTAATTTCATTGATTTCCTCTATTCTGGTTTGAATATAAATTGAAATTGTATGACGGTTGGCAATACTGATGATTTTTTCGTCCCGATTTGGATCGGCTAGAGTTGTGGCTATATTATCCAGTGCATCAGTATGGGCATTTTGTGATTACGGGACATAAGAAAATGTCATTTCTGAAGGAAATTCTGCCATTCACTATCTGAAGTAATCATACAAAGGGATTAACTCTTCTTTTCTGATGGCATAATCCCCATTAACTTTTTTGATTACCAGGTCTGAATCACCTTTCACCTTTAAGTGATTAACTTGTGATTGAAGCGCCAACTCCAATCCTGTGATGAGATCTTGATATTCTTCTTTATTATTTGTACCTCCTTCCCAAAATAAGAATGAATAGGATAAAAAAGCCTTTTCCAGAGGTAATGAGCACAATTCCTAATCCAACTTTTTTGAATTTAGTATCTTCCATTTTCTTCCCTGTTGGACTTTTGGAGGCACCATCAAAGTACATTTCCCATGTTTGAATATTATCTGGAATAGAAAAGACTTCGTCATCAGGAAGATCAATATCCAAAGATGTATCTTCTACTGAAAGGTGTTCAGCAAGGAAATCAGCTAGAGATTGGCCCTTTATTTCCTTTTGAGACACATACTGGATATGAAATTGCTGCCAAATATCTACCCACCTTGCCAGATGTCCTATAATCATTGGACGACTAAGGATGAATTTGAGTGGTCTATTGTGAGATACCAATTGGACTTCATGATGTTGCAGGTAGTGTCTCAGTTTCGGAACTGTAAAGATTAATTCTACGCAGCACATTGCAATACTTGAATATCGGTTTTCTTCTTCAATCATAGTCCGAAAAAGATAGTAAAGGTTGTTCTCATTCCCAGCATCATTCTTCTGGGCAAGGAAGGCACCCAATGATCACTCTAAAGCTATCACATAAATAATAAGTGGTCTTCCTTCAACAGGTGGCATTAATACCGGTGGAATCAAGAGATATTTCTTGAGAATATTGAATGCTTCTTGACATTCTTCAGTTCACTGGTAAGTGACTCCCTTCTTCATCAATTTGGTGAAGGGTAAACTTTTTCCTGCCAAATTGGTGATGAAACTCCGATTATAGGCCAAGTGTCCTTGAAGTCCTCTTAATTATTTCAAATTTTGAGGAGGAGACATACCAAGGATTGACTTTGTCTTCTCAGGATCGACTTCGATACCACGATGTCATAGAACAAAGGCGAGAAATTCTCCTAAGGTTACCTCAAAAAAACATTTTGAGGGGTTCTTCTTCAAATTTTTTTGTCGAAGTTTATGGAATATGATTTCCAAATCAGCCAAGTGATTAGAAATTTTTCTGGATTTAACCACCAAATCTTCCACATAACATTCAACAAATTTCCCTAAAATGGGTTTGAAGATACAATGCATGGCACACTGATATGTTGCGCCTGCATTCTTCAGGCCAAAAGGCATTACCCGATAGCAAAACACATCCTGAGGGGCTCTGAAGGCTGTAGATTCTTTATCTTCTAGAGCCATTTGGATTTGATTATACCCTAAATATCCATCCATGAAAGAAAGTTCTTAGTAGCCAACTATTGCATCAATTAAGAGTTCTATGATCAGAACTGGAAAATCATCCTTGAGACAATGCCGATTAAGATCTCTGAAATCAATGCAAACACTAATTTGTCTGTTCTTCTTTTTCACATGTACAATATTAGCCATCCACTTGGGATATTGAACTTCTCTGATGAATTTGGATTTGATAAGCTTATCCACTTCAGCTTCAATTTTGGAAGCATATGTTGGTTATGTTCTTCTTGCGGTTTCCTTGAATCCTCAATGTTCTTCTGGAAAACCCAAACAATGAGTAGAAACATCAGGATCAAGGCATGGAATCTCTGTATAGTTCCAAGAAAATATATCTCGATTTTTCTTCAAAAATGAAATATACATTTCCAGCTCTTCAAGATTCATGGCTGCACTAATTAAAGTGGGGAATGGATCTTCTTTTGTACCCAGATTTATTTCTCTGAGTTCATCCACAGTGGTAGAGATACCCTCTTCAAAAGCTGGATGAGCATCCCTGAGATCTTCCTCTTCTTCTTCAACACGTGTTATTTCTTCTGTTTCTACTTGCATAGTAGTAGATGAATCATATTTTCCAGGATCAAGAGAGATGTTAAAATTTGAACATCTTAAAGAAGAGGCTACCATTTCTGGCCCTATTGATGATGAAGGGTCTTCCTTTGGTAATAAAGTGGAGATGAGGGATTGAGAATTGACATCATCATTCATATCTAACATTGCTATAATTTCTTCTGGCCTGTTTGGTGAAGTATAGACTTGCTGGATTTCAGCGGATGAAATGATGACATCTCCATTTGAGCTTTCATCATTTCCTAGTGAATCACTAATTTCTCCCATGTTGTTTGGCTTGATTGCCATAATTGAAATTATGGAGGTTTCCATAAGAGTATTTGGATTTGGTTCTGTCTTATCAATTTGACTGATAGGCAACACATAATCTATACAAACATGTATGAATGGGTTTACTGGAATCTTTTCCAAACCATATGTAGCATTAACTTTGGTAACCTCTCTTGTTGTGGATTTCTTCTTACCCTCCATGTGATAGAATTCCGAATCAATTTATTGATATTCACATGTTTTGAATGGGGATTTATCACCATAAAATGTCCCAATTTGACCATTGAGACAATATTTGAGACATTGATGGTATGATGAAGGGATAACCACATGTTGATGTAGCTGAGGTCTTCCAAGAAAAATGTTGAAAGCTGTGTCATGACGAACAACCATGAAATCTGAATTGGATACAAGATCTCTAAACTGATTTCTGATTGTGATCTCGCCCTGAGGTTCTTGTTCATTTTTATCATATCCTTGCAACATCGAAGTAGAATGAGATAAATAAGATTCGGTGAGGCCCAATCAGCGAAGTGTATGAATGGGGATGAGGTTGAATCCTGAACCATTATCAATGAAAGATATTAGGATGTCTATATCATTGACATTGACAGATAAATACAAAGGTCTAATATGTATGTGCATAACATCATCTTCATCTTCATCTGTGAAAGATATCACTACATTGCATTCTGCAGGATTATTCTCTACATGGTAGACTTCAGCCACCACAATTTCTATTTCAAATGCGTGAGGACTTGACAAAGCCTCAATGAGTGCCTCCCGATGATCCTTTGATAGATTTAAAACATCCAGAACTGATAACATGGCTGGTACTTGGGCCAAATGTTTCAAGACATCATAATTTTGGTCCAAAGGTCAGCGTTTCCCAATAGGAACATGTGGTTTCGCAGGTACCTTAGAACTTGATGATTTAGAAGTAGATGCTTCTTGTATTGGCGTAGGAGTTCGGAATACTCATGTCTTTGTAGGAATAGACCGACTAGATCTATTTACTTTCTGGGTGGAATAAGGTGTAACCTCCAACCAATCTTCCAAAATAACTATTTCAGGACTGAATCTTCCATGCATGGAAGAACTTTCTTGTTTTTGTTGAGCTCGCTGAAGGGATCTTCCATGAGTTTCTGCTGCATATACAGTTCTAGTAGGGGTAAGGTTTGAATAGTGGATTCTAATATATCCACGTCTTCCTCTGTATCCCAGACCTATGGAACTCCCTATAATTATTCTGTTTGATATAGGGAACTTAGGTTAATCAAGATCGAAACTGTGACTGGCATAAGGATCTGTTAAGTGAATCATGTTAACAGAACCAAAGATCAACTCTTCATCTGATGAAGGCTCTGCCTGATTATCCAATTTAGGCTATTCCGTTTGGTGGGGCGGTGCCCGTGTCTTTGAAGTAGATAGCATAAAATCTGCCAGAGTCAATGACAACATAGTCTTTGACACGATCTCATCTACTTCTGACTTCTCTTATTTCTTTTAATTATGTCTTTTCTTTAAATATTTTACCTCTGATGAAGGGGGTTTTTCTGTGGAATTCATAGTAGAAGACACAATTGGTTTCTTCAATTGTTTTCGTAAAATTTCATGAGTTCGGTTGATCATTTTTTTGACCATCCAATCATCATATTTTTTCATATTTTTTCTTTTGACTTCTTTCCACTCACCTTCTTCCTCTAGATCTGTAGTAGTAACACATGCTACCTCAGCTAAAGAACCTTTTAATTTGACTGTGCTGAGTCCACAATTTTTTGATGGAGGCCATTGAAGACAAGACACTCTTGAATGGGATTCCCCAACATCTGATAAAATGTTCAATAGTTGGGACGGTCTTCATCTTATTCCTTGTTCAGCCTTTTTGGCCTTGACAATTGAACCAAATTATTTTCTAGAGCTGAAATTAAGTAACCAGGAACTTGTTCATTTCGAAAAGAGTAAACTTTTCTTTTCAACTCCTCAAATTGTTTCCGTCTTTGATCTCTTTGATCATCTTGACGAAACGACCTCTATTGTTGACGCTCAGGAGGTGGAGCCCTTCGATAAGATGAAGGTTTTGAAGTAGAAACAGGTACATATGATTGTTTAAGCATCACTGTAGTAGTCTATGGTCTATCCATTATCCTTCCTAGAACTGATGGAATTACACGAGTTTTATCCTTAGTCTTTGTAAGAGAGTCTTCAATCTTCTGAGCGATCTAAGTAAGATCTCGAAGCCCTCCTTTGTATTTCACAGGGATCAACGGTGTGCATAATTCATCATGAAAATTTTCCACACAGATTGGAAATAATTCCACTTAAGGGAGTGCTAAGCTTAGGGAATATCTTGATCCCTTCTAGCGAGCAATGAAATCTGAAACCCTTTTATTCTCCCTTTTCTTACAATTTGGAAGATCAAAAAATGTTGTCTTTGGCAGCGTTGAGCTGAATTGAAGAAGGAATCTTTGGAGGAGATCTTCCCATCCAGTAATTGACCAGGATTGTAAGCTTGTATACCAGACAAAAGCAGGCCCTTGTAATAACTGTACAAAACACCTGAGCTTAACTACTTCTTCTCGCTGAGTGGTTTCCATCATAGGATCAAAACGAGAAACAAAATGTGTTAAGTGTTTCTCTGGGTCTCCCGAACCATTAAAGATCGGGAATGTGGTACTAGAAAAATTTTATTGGGGGGGAATTGCATCAACCCAATCTGGATAATCTCTCTTTTCTGGTTGAATTTGTGCACTTTTTTCCTCCATAGCTTCCAAATGAGCTGCTAATGACTCAATGGTAGTTATTAACTTTTGAGAAACATCTGGTTGAGCTTGGACCTTAGTAGCTGCAATAATTGGAGCTTGGACAGATGTGGTGGCGGGTACTGTAAATGATGGAAACACCACTGATTTTTGTTGCACATGACTCATAAGATTAGACCTGTGAGGGTGTACTGGTAAAGGAGGATAATCTTGATCCATCTCAGTAGCCGCAACAAATTCCCTTGGCTGACTAACTCCAGCACGCTTAGGAGGAAGACTACCCTGAAGTAGTTCTGCATTCAACCTCCTTAATTCCTTCATTTCTTCCTCATGTTGTGAAAATATTTTCTCTAGTGAGAGTGATTGGCCTTTTCCAGAGGAAGGGTACGTAACCTAATCCTTTCCTCTCCCCTTGTTGGATGCCTTTCGGAGAGGGGGTAGTTTATTATTTGAAGGAATACCTAGATTCTGGGTAATCCTTTGATTTCGTGTATGCACACCTTCCTCGTTTGTGTCTGTGTGTACAACATCTTGAGCAGGAACCTCTTCATATGATTCCTCTGAGTGAGCCTCATGTTCTGGAAGATCAGGAACAATGGCATTGATGACATTTATTGATGCATAATGCATTCCATCCCTTCTATCGACATTTCTGTGATACTGTCTTCTTCCATGTCCTTGATGAGACATTGCCTTTTGTTGAGTTGATCCCTCAAGAACTTCATAAAGAACTGAAATTTAGAGGGAATCTCCTGATAATTTTTCTCTGTGTTCCACTTGTGGATTCTTCCCTAATCGAGAGAAGACTGACTTTCTCTAAGGAAGAGATTGAGGATTTAAAAAAGTCTCTAGTCCGATGGGCTAGGGCTGTTCTTGTTGTTTCTGCTCAACTCCTAGAATCCTATTTGTTGATTCTAAGTGTTGGGTTAAAATATTCCCAAGTCTAGAAATCTGGGTTGGTTCTTGAGCTGCTATATCTGAGACTTTCTTAAAATCCCTCCTGATCTAGTGGACATTAGTCCAGAAATTGGCTGGATGCATCAACCTACATCCACTCAAATCACTTTGCTCAAATGACCGCTGGATGATTTCTAACACTTCTATCACCTGATGATTCGTCCACTCTAAATGAGAAGCTTGTTCGATATTCTCATTTTCCTGAAGCAAGAGTAATTTGACAACATGTTCTTTATATTCTAGACTTTGGGAAGAACTAGTTGAGGCATGTTCCTGAGCAAGCCATTGATTACAAACAGAACCAATTGGATGTGGCCGTCCATGGGCAATAACATTGCATGATACCATTTTTGGCGGGCTTTGTTGACTGGAGAGCACAGTGAAATGCAGTGCTCCATGAACACCCCATCCCCTGATATGAATAACATATGGGGCATTGGAAATTAACTGATACAATCTTTTTAGTGCTCCAAGGCATGAACGCAGAAGGGATCTCTACTGCTTTTTAGCCTTCGGATATCGAGAAACTGATAGAGAGGCCAAATAAATTTGGCGTTTTAACCCTTCTATTATCTTGACATGATTTTCATATTCATCATAAGATAATATTTTATTTTTCAATTTCCAAAGATTTTTCCATATGTTGAGATGAATATCAGTAATAAAATCTTTTGTCAACATCTCTGGAATGTCATAATGAGAGTCAGCCAAAGTCCAAAACATGACTGGCATTTCAGCTTTCCCCAGTTGTTTTCTCATATTCAGTAATTCATATTTATCATTCAATGAATATTCTTCTACCTAATTAGACCAGAGTTGGTGTTTACTTGTTGCTTTATCAAATTCAACAAGATTTGTAGAGAATTCACTTACCAACTAGAATATGAATGACCCAGGGGTGGTTCAGAGAATGACCTACACCCTGGGCTATCTTCTGATTGAGAAAGTATTTCACCTGCTAGCGGTAAAGCATCAAACATTACTGGCTTCACATTTGAAAGTACCTCATGAAAAGAGGGATTTCTCGTCACTAAATTTTCCATTAGAAAAATTTCCAGGCAATGTGAATTACTACTTCATAGAGGACTTTCACAGCTAAATTCATCATCATGGGGAGGACCACCATGGTGGGTTACAGCAAAAGATGAAACCTTTTGCTACTAGTTCTTCTGGCCACACAGAGGGTTCTTGTGGATCTCATCTGAAGATGATACTTTGAGATCGAACGAAATATCATGAAGCAATCCTTCATGAGTAAGTGTCTGATGAAGACCTTCGGAATTAATGTTCCCACTATTGGGAAATGAGAGAGTAGAATCTTGAGTTCCAATAGATAATTCTCTGAGGGCTTCAAGAACTCCAGCATCGAGTAAGGGCTTATTGCAGATTGGATCTTGATTTCTTGATTGTGTTAGACGGGTCTTTTTCTTGGATGCCTTCTTACTCACTTTGGGAACCACTTGTTGAAGAAAGTGGTTATTATGGGCAGGTGTATGTGCATGCTCAGGAAAAATAGTCAGGTTAGTCTGATTTTCTCCATTCAAATCAGGTGTATGTGCCTGACGTGATTGTTCGTATGACATGGGGAAGTATGCCCCACAACCCTCTTGGACTAGAACATAGGATTGTATCTGTTCTGAAGTGATATTTTTATGTTTCACTCCATTGGTAGGGACAAATTTTCATTTTTGTTTCCCTGTAATGCTGTTGAAGCTGTTATAATATTCTGACAGGCATCTAGAATATGATCAGGGATTTTCTTCTACTCTTTCACCATTGTCAAAATGTGCTTGGTGACTTCAGCTGCCGAAATGGAAATATACGTCCATTCTGTGCTTGGATTAGGTGTGTATTCCTGCTCTTATCCTCCTTTTATGTTAGTGAATTCTGACAGTACTCATGTGTGGGGTAAAAGAGTTGAGTCTGCTCCAAATTTGTCGTTGGAGCTTTCTGACAGACTTCTTCAAGTGATACCAAATGAGACTATTGACAGGATTGATGAATATTGGAATGTGTATGTGCCTTATGTGTATTCTTAATCACGTATGGTTGACAACTTTCCTTCAATACTAGCAGACGATACTGCTGACAGAATTGCTGATTGTAAACAGGTGTATGTTCCTGCTTATCAGTTGCCACCATATCAGATTGGTGAGCTTCTTAGGTTGTAGTCAGATGAGCCTACAGACTATATGATGAATTATAAATAGGTGTATATACCTACCTATAATACTCCACCAGAATTGCTGGGCGGGATTAGTGTGTTGCTGCCAGACGAGTTTGCTGGTCAGTAACATCAGGACGGACGGGTGTATATGCCAACTCATTTCTTTCAATCAAGTTGGCTTGATGGACTTCTCCAGAGGGGGAAGAAGTTTGGACCTACTCCTTGTTGACCATATTTCACCTCTGGCAGTTTGTCTTGCATGCTCGGGTCTGAGGGACCTGAGCCAAACCTCTAAAGGTGATACCCTCATCATATTGAGGGTGCACTGCCGGACGAGTCTAGTAGAGATTGTTGATGGGATCCCTCGGGAAGAACTCTTGTATATTTTAATTAAGTCCTTGAGTGACCTTCTCATTCACCTCCTCATAATATGGGAGGGACTGGTGATTGAGTTCTGGGGATAACGACCTAAAATTATTGGAGATGGTGGTTGGAACAACCTTCTTCTTGATCGCTAGTCATCTCTGTCTAGACAACTAGGGTGAATTATTGACATAGAGGGCTTGTTGAGCGGCCTCCAGAGTTGGAATGGCACCATGTTGATGGTATTCCTTAACCAGTGCATTTTATACCCAGTGTTGAAGAAGCTGAGTAGGTGATGTCATCCTCAGAGTGGATAAAGATCCAGCAGGAGTAGTGTCAGATGCATTCACAGGTGTGAACTTTAGAGAATCCATTTCTGTAATGCAGAGAGATCTTGTAAACGAGTTCTTATTTGATATAACATACATAATCAAGATAAGTTCAGTCACTATATCTTTTGGATGAGCACAGATGTTATTGATTGTTTTGTTTGCCCTCTCATTGAGTTTAAATAGGGGCCTAAAAAATAAGTAAAACATCATTTTAACTTGGTTAAGGATTCACGTCTGGTGCACCATTTTTTGTTTCCCTTTGGAAATGGTGATGAACTTGATTATTTAAGTTTCAAACATTACAATAGGTTTCTAATGGGTTTGTTCGTAGAACCAAAAACATCCAATGATTCTATATCCATTTGGACCTACCTTCCGAAGGTATGTGCTCATTAGTTGTGAACCGATGAGGCTTAAGAATTTGTATTGGTTGGGAGGATGGGAGGTTGGACTCATCACACCTTTTTTGGGAGGGAATTATTGTCTACTCTGGGACTCTCTTTATAGATTTGAGTTATGTTCATGAATCCTTATTAAATTACCAAGTATGAAAATGATCTCTCCTTTAGATCTGACAATCAATGATTAATATGTATGAGATTTAGAGAATATTTTATATGTATTTAAGGTTATTCATCGATAAGGAATCATCTGTATTTGTTAGATATTCTTATTTAATGGTATCCTTCAATACATTATATAGAAATATCTTGGTCATTATGATAACCATACTGGTTTTAAACCCACTCAGTGGGGCACTTGAAGTTTATTGTCGTTCAGAAGGACATGGATTATTTCAGAGTTGGGATCATACTTGAAGATGGGCTACCTACGTATCCTTATTTATAAAAGGAATAAGAAACCATGTAGTTCGAGTAAATAAGTATGAGGTTTATGCATGATTGATGGCCCAAATAAAGATGCCATAATTAATTTTACGCTCCAACCTCACGTGATTCATGCTTGGTGTGAGAAACAAGAGGTATCAGTAAAACCCGACGATTGTACCATGAAAGATGAAATTATAAGAAATGATGTGGGGCTTATGTATGTATTATTTCCCAGATAGATGAATATTGGGACTTACTTCGGAGAAGAAGCCCGAGAACAAGGTCCATAAAGGTATATGTGCTTTATGGAGATTTGGATACTTAAATTAGGACTTAATCCTGAGGAGTATGTCCAAATTATAAGATACTTAACTTGGGTTTTACTCATGAGAAGGAAGAACACATCAAAAGTAAATTAAGATTGGGGATTACTCTTAAAAAGGAGGCCAAGGTTAATGGGAATTATAACTAGGGCTTATTCCTGAAAAGGAGGCCCAGGTTAAGAGGACTTGAGACTTTGGGTCTTAATCCTGAGAAGGAGGCCCAAATTGGGGAACATGGGGCTTACTCAAGAGGAGGATGCCCATATTAAAGGAATTTGAGATTGGGGATTACTCCTGAGGAGGATTCCCATATTAAGGGAACTTGGATGGGGGCTTACTCCTGAAAAGGAGGCCCAGGTTAGGGAACATGGACTGAGGATTACTCTTGAAAAGGAGGCCAAGGTTAGGGAACATGGACTGGGGCTTACTCATGAAAAGGAGGCCCAAATTAGGGAATCTGGATTGGGGTTTACTCCTAAGGATGAGGCCCAAAATGGGGAACTTCTCATCATAGAGGATGAGGTTGAATAGGCAGGAGGGGCAACAAAGGAACCATTCCAAAAAATGGATTTGAAGTGGGTTTTGAAGGCTAAATATTAAAGAGGAGAGGTGGATTTGAAGAAAAGGGTTGAATAGGCAGGAGGGACAACCAAAAAGAGGTAGTCGTGCACGTCCTGTTGAAGCGTGCAAGTACTGGTCACGCAAGTATACTTGCGCGACACATGGGTACTTGTGCGACGGTTAACCCATAGGGTAATACTTGGGTGAGACTTGGCTCAAGCTCTTAGTATTATCACTAAAGGCTTCCAAAAGTGTGGTGTGCAAGTTTTGGTGAAGGGATAAGGTGGAACACAAGTGTCTTAATTTCCATTAAGGGTTATCCACTTAGGCACTCAAGTGTTGGTGAATTTCAACACTTAGGCCTTGTGCCCCCTCTATAGATCTTCCATTCTAGGTAAGAAAGTACCTTAGAAGTGTTCAGAAGACTCCAAGAAGAGACTAGGGCACCGAGGGCTCAAATATGACTTTTGGAATTTTCCGTCCCCGAAATGGGGGGCCATAAGGGGCATTTATAGGCTACTGAAGACTTTGGGTGAAAATAAAATAGGGTGGGCAAGTCACCTGTGCGCCCAATATGTGGCACGCAAGTATACTTGCGCGACCATGATGAGACTTGCACGACCCATGCTCAAACAAATCCATGTTCATGCATTTGTCAATTTTTGATGTTTCTTCAAAGGATGAATCTCTTTATGCTAAGGAATTCCCCTTTTTCAGTTGGTTAGACTCTGTGATGGAAAAGAGCATCAACAATAGGTCGGCAAGAAGAGTCATCCCCTGTCTCTCCCTCATTCCTTTCTTTCTCCATGGAGTGGGGAAAATCCATGGATGTCGATGCAGTGTGTTTGAGGTATGTTTTAATTTTATTCATTCCTTATATTGATTCATTCCCTATTTTAATCTAATTTCAGTGGTTTATATATAGTAATTGGATGATGATTCCATAAAACTACAATGGAATATTCTTGAAATAAAGGGTCTTTATGTAAGAAGGTTATTGTAATTTTATCATTAGAGAGTAAACATAGTTACCATACATTTCACTATATGTATGTCATTTCCTTGATTTTTTTCAGTGTTTCATAAATTTAAGAAGGAATTGGTCAATTAATCATTTTAAGGTCAAGGAAATTTATCAATAATGGATTTTTGGATGCATCATGAGTGGATCACACAACCTTTCTCATGGTTTTGATGAGGGAAAATTTCCCAATTAGAATTTTCTCATTTATGCCTACATAAAAGTGGTACATTGATTATGAAAATTAATGTTAGGACCCCAAATCACCCTGAGAGGGAAGGGGTGAATCATGGTGTCAAATTGTTCTTCTAAAGTGACGAATCTTATTCTCATGTTGATAAGAACTCATTAAACTGGTATGATATATTTTATCATCAATCAAACATTAACATGTAGAGTGATAACAGACCACTTTTACTTGGTTCACCACTAATTTCTATTACAATGATCATATGTCGAAGCTGTGTCATTCTTACCAAAATCCATTAATCTTTACTAATTGTCTAATTAGAAAGTTTTTCCATAGTCACTATGTGTCCGGAACACTGCCTTTACAAGTTTTTAAGGATAACTCAATGTGTCACTCAAAACACTTCCATCAACTCCCCCTTAGCTCACTGGTTTGAGAGAATTGTAACTCATTTTATCAACCTGAAGGTCACTTCAATGGTTTGGCATTAAATTATTTGTCCCTAAATTAGCATGAGACTCTACTTCCACTATATACCTGAGTTTATTCACTTTAAAATATATATACACTTAAAAAGTGATATTCAAAACTACCTTTTGTGAATCTCCTTCATGAAGCTCTCCTTCCTTTTCAGAACAAAATTCTTCTGTGAAGCACCACTTCCTTCGTAGAATAAACACCTTTGTGAAGATCGTAGAGTCAATGTGATATAACCCATCATCGTGAAGTACTCATTAACCGAAATCATTGGTATCAATTAAGACTCAATAGGTCTTTTCATGATGCTCAAGCTCACATTGAATGTAAGTTCCATGGATCTCTCATGGAATCGTGAAATCAGAGAAATTCCAAAAAAAATTGGAAGAATTTGTCGGAATGAAGTGGGGGTAGCCACAAATTTATTGTCTTGGTCTTCGCGAAGATCCACTGCCTCTTTGTGAAATTTTCGGATCTTTCAAAAACGTCTTTTCGGAGTTCTTACCTATATGATACACCAATGAAATTCATTTTTCACAATTCTCATTGTAATAAAGATGGGTTACATCAAAACCTTTTCACACCATGAGGCCCCAATTCTCATAATTACGGAGGTCATTTTCACCATTCACAATGATCTAACTCTTCATTATTCCTAATGCTCCAACACTTCGTCATTCGTAATGCTCTTCGTTGTCACGTAGACTACCATTAGTTTTCTTTCAACCTTCGTGAAACACAATACATGATTTCTATATTCTCAAAACTCATTCCTTTTACATATTTATAAATATTTGAATCGATAAAACAATCTTTTACGCTATTATCCCTTCCTCTAGACTTTTTTTAAGAACTTGGATCTTATTTTTGAAGTATGTTTTCCTTTTTTGTTCGTTTTTGAGAAAAGAGGAATTTCTGGAAATTTTCGAAGTACATGACATGTACTTTATGAGTTGGACCGATTTCCTTTTTATTTTTTTAAAGTGCATGGATTGAGTTGGGTAGAGGTTGGGATAGTTTGGAATGATTTTGAATAAGTTTGGAGGCTTTTCATAGGGAGCACGATTTGAGCACGGTTAGGAGAAACCATGCAGGTTCTCTAGGAAACCGTGCTGGAGGAGACGGTAGGCTTCGCACAGCCTACACAAGTTTTGTCAGACCATGCAAGGAAACCATGTGGACCCCTCATCTCGAGGCAGTGGAGTGCCCACGGTTAGCGTACGGTTTGCTGAACCGTGCGTACCAACCATGCGGCCAATTAAAAATAGGTGTTTTAAATATGGGCTCCCTCAAGGGTGCATATATTCACTCCAAACTCCCTCACACTCGAGCCTCACTCAGGATCTTGGGTTCTCAAAGGTTGAAGGTGCTCTCTCATTTGTTTTGGAAGCAAATCAAAGGGTTTTCTTATTGGATTTAAGTCGATTCTTCTCGGGTAAGTCTCTCCTCTTGGTTTCTCTTTGGTTTTCTCTAGGTCTTATCTTCCCTCTCTATCAGTTTTCTAGATCTACATCTGTTTCATGTAGATCTAGTGTTGGGGTTTCCTTGGGTGGTTATTTTAAGTCTTTTGGTTGATAGGTAAGGAGATATGTAGCGGTTTCCATGAAGCATTTTCCCGGATCGTGGTGCGGTTGTTTGTGGGTCGATTTCACCGGAACTATAAAGGTAGGTGGTTTGAGCCTTTCTATCGAAAGTCTTTGAATTATATGTGAAAAATATCCTAATACCCATGAACAGGTTTTTACGCATATACCATTTAGCAATGTTGTTCTTACCTTGCTTGTATGCTTGAGTAGAGGTAAATTGAATGTGAATAGGGTTAAATGATATGATTTGGTGGTGTTTCCCAAGCATGTTTTGGTCGTAGCTGTTTGGTTTGGCTTAGCATGTTAGGCTCCCATGTTTATTCCCATGCCTAGTTTTATAGGATGGAGTGAATGCTGTTCTGATATGCTGATATTCCATAAAATGTTGTCCATGTAGTTCTTGAGGTTTACCTTGGCTGATACGCACGCTATACATGTTGAATTACACTGGGCCGTGAGAACCTGGTGTAGTAGACAATAGGTAGAATGGATGTAAAGAATTTTCAAGAGTGTCTTAATAATTTTACGATGTGAGACCACAGGGGGAATTGACGTTGAGTGCTTCCTTATAGTGTCTATAGTTCTTCGATGTGGGCCACAGGGGGAATGAGACGTTGAGTGCTTCCCTAGAGCGCCTTTTGTACCGATATGAGACTATTGGGGAATTGATGGTGAGTTCTTCCTTAGAGAGTCTATAATTTAGCAGAACCACATGGGTGAGACTGTGTGTGCTTCCTAGAGGGTTTATTATACTTGTTGGTTGAACCATAGGGGCTAGGCCGTGAGTACTACCCAGAGGGTTAGCTTTTGTGTTTAGTAGTTTCTTGTGTTGTTAGGTAGGACTAGAGGGGATAGGTTGTGAATACTTCCCAGAGGGTTACATGTTTGGTACCTTCTTACTTGTTATATGATATTGATTGCTTGAACTATAGGAATGGTTGTTTCTGAGTGCTTCCTTGTTTATTACTGTTGTTTACTTCTTGCCAGCCATATATACTCACTAACTGTTAGGCATAGATCTTTGGGTGGTTGCCTACTAGGATTTAGTATCACACCCTATTTGGGTCATGCTTTTTGGCCCAAACGGATTATATTGCTGCAGGTGTAGATAAGGGAAAGCGCCCTTCTACTTCAGGTACTTGATTGCATTGGAGTTGGATAGCACAGGACCAAGCTGAGGCTTGCGATGCTGAGAAGTTGCTTATTTATTTTCCTTTTCTTACTTTGGATTAGTACTGTATTCAGCATTGTGACTTGTTTGGATGCATTCCTAGACATATATGTATCATGCATCATTTATATATATCCTCTAGTTGCCTCTTTATCAGTCTTACACTGTTTACTTTGTATGATATTATTATTGCTTCCACTTCTGTATATCTATTTACTTTAGATGTGTAGTCTTCCAATTAGGGCATAGTTTTCCCCACTATCACACCCAAGGCCCTTGCTGCTAGTTGGTAGCCTCTGGCGTTCGGGGAATTGCACTTGAGGCCATGTGACCAACCAGGTACGGGGTGCCTCTAGGTGGCTTCTAGAACTGGGATATTAAAAAGTGGTATCAAAGGATTTATTTTCTCTAGATTTACTATTTGGATCCTATAGAACGGGATAAGACGGGTTTGGTATTTGGTAATAAGTTGTGCCCGAGAGTAGCTAACCTGTGTATAGGGAATGGCCAATCTTCTACGCTTATTGCATTTTTTTTCTTCTGGTTTTTCAATTTACAGTTGATTTGATTTCACTGTTGGGTGATTCACAAGTTTTTTATTGTTGTCATTGATGCTATTGAGGCTCTATCTCTATCGCAACCCGATGAGATGAGGGTATTCCATCTCATGCATCACATAGGCACTTACTAGAAATCACATGTCATGCATTCTTTCCATGCCATTTAGGGTGCATTAGCAATTACATGTTGTCGTGATAGATGTTGCATAGAATATGCATGTTTTTGTGATAGTTTCCTTGACATAATACCTTCCATTTGATAGGTTATCGTATGTGTAAGGTTTTGTTTACAATGAATGCCAAATTTTTGTTCTTGAGGTGTTATGGGCCCTCATGGACCAGAACTTGGTGGATCATTGCCTTGTCTTTGCTTGTTTATAACATGTAAAAGATGCCAAGCTTTAATTCATGAGGAGTATGGGCCCTCATGGATCGGAACTTGGCACTTTAAATGTTTGTTTCAGAGTTTTTCTGGTTTCCGGAGTAGTTTTTGAGGCTTATTGTCCAGAAAAAACCTAGAGTACACGCCGTGTGGTTTAAATCGTGTACCCGACCATGTATCGAACAACACGAGTTGGGAAAATATTTCTAGTATACATCATTTCCATCTATAACACACCGTGTAGTGTGAGACATGTATCTTGTCGCATACCTAACAACACGGGTCAGTGAATCTTTCCTAGTACATGTGGTGTTTCTCTTGAACACGCTATGTAGTCTTGTCTTAGGAGAGTCGTGTGTCTTAACCATGTAAAAGGACCCAGGAAGGGGAAGAGGATTCAAGTAAACGTCGTGTATTAAGACAATAGGTCATGTGTTTGGGGTGTTACACGACCTAGGTGGGTAGAAGTACATGCCCGTGTGAAATAATTAAGGGAACACGCCATGTAGGGTTTATACACACCGTGTAGTCTTGTTTTTTAAAACATGAATGATGCAGAGTCATGGCTAGAAGTTATGTTAACGATCTTTGGGGAGATCAGAGTAGGCGGGATGCATCATCTGGTATCCAGGTGGTGTGCTACCAGTGTGGGAAGAGTTGGCATATGAGGACACATTTCCCGAGGGACCCAATGGAGTGCCAATCTTACGAAAATATGGGTCATCTTCAGCGTTTCTGTCAGATTTTCTCACCAGCAGCTGGTGATAGGGGTTACTTTATGACCCCATGTTCTGTAGCAGCACCGCCAGATTCTCACCTGTCTGGGAACAGGAGTTCTTCCAGCTGTTCAGGACAAGGTGGAGATCGTGGCCATGATGGTCAGCCACCAGGCTACCAGCAACAACAGGGTTGATCAACTCAGAGTTGTTAGGTAGAGTCACAGGGCCGCGGTGTAGGAAAAACTTTTGTAGTGGAGCAGACCCAGCAGGAGCAGGATCCCAGACCCTCTACAGTTCGACGTAGGATCTTAGATGCCTCAGTTTTAGCTTTTTCTCTTTTTGATACAGGGGCTTCTCATAGCTTTATATCTGTTGATGTTGTGGAGAGCCTTGAGCTCTGAATATTTTCTTCTGCCGATTTCTTGATTCTAGACACTCCGTTGGGGACTAAAACAGAGAGTGTACATCAGTGTAAGGAGTTCCCTCTAGAGGTTGGTGGGGGTCACTTTTTATGGGACCTCTTTGTCCTAGATACGAAAGGATATGATTTCATTCGTGGAATGGACTGGCTGGTTCCCTTCTAGGAATTCGTCGACTGTTATTGCCGCAGGGTGAGTTTCACATCACTAGAAGGTGGATCTTTTCTTCATAAGGAAAAATGGAATGTCCATGTGAGAATAGAGGGCCTAGAGCATCATGAGTTAGGAGGAGTTTCAGTTCATATTTCTAGTCTGTATCTGGATGACTAGGGGACTTAGTAGGTGCACTTTCCTGCAGTGGTGGATTGTTTTAGAGATGTCTTTCAAGAGGACTTTTCAGGTTTTCCTCTGGAATGAGAGGTATACTTTTTTATTGAGCTCGTTCCAAGAGTGTAACTGGTGCCTATTCCTCCTTATATGATGGCTATACCAGAGTTGTAGGAGCTCAAGAAATAGTTGGAGGAGGTACAGGACAAGGGTTTCATCTGAACCAGTAGTTCTCCTTGGGGTTCGCTAGTCCTATTTGAGAAGAAGGAAGACGGTACCCTCATACTTTGAGTGGATTATCGGAAGTTGAACCAGTAGAAGGTCAAGAACCGGTATCCTTTACAGAGGATTGATGATCTCTTTGATCAGCTTTGAGGATCCCAGGTGTTATCGAAGATTGACTTCAGTTTTGGTTATCATCAGTTACGTGTTAGACCATCTGATATACCTCTCACAGCCTTCCAGAGCAGATATGGTCTATATGAGTATATGGTTATGTCGTTCGGTCTCACGAATGTGCTTACAGTTTTCATGCCACTGCTGAACCGAGTGTTCCTTCCTTACTTGGATTCCTTCTTAGTGGTTTTCATGGAAGATATCTTGATGTACTCTTGCACTTGACATGACCATTCCACACATCTTGAGATCGTTCTTAGTACACTGAGAGAGCATTATTTATATTCTAATATCTCAAAATTCCACTTGTGGATGGACCAGGTTCACTTCTTGGGTCATGATTATCTCATATATAGGAGTATCAGTAGACCTAGAGAAAGTGAGAGAAGTAGTTTCCTGGGAGCAGATGAAGAACGTCTTTTAGGTGAATAGTCTTCTAGGGATGGTTAGTTACGATAGATGTTTCATAGAAGACTTTTCATGCTTAGCAGTGCCACTGATGGGCCTGACTAAGAAGGGTGAAACGTTCTTGTGGTCAGATTCTTGTGAGTTAGCCTATCGATATTTGAAAGGAAGGATGACTGTTGCACCGATACTAGTATTTCTAGAGCCGGGAAATAGCTAAACATTTTTCAATGATGCTTTAGGTATCGGGTTGAGAGTTGTTGTAGAGACCCAAAGCTTGAAGTACATGGACATTGCATTACTTTAGCTAAATACTTAATACATAACAAAAACATACACACAAGGACCGTAATAGTTTAGTGTCTTCGGAAACATGGAACGTAATATTCTAATCGTGGTGAAAGATCTCCAACATCCCCCATAAAGATCTTCCCCTTTTTTTCCTTACCTAAAACCTTTCTTTATATCCTGGGGAAAAGAAAACATAAAAAGGGTGAGCTCAAATACTCAGTAAGGGTAAGCATGGATAAAATAAAACATACCATATATATTTGAACTTAAAAACATGAACATAATGTTTAAACATCAAAAGCTTGCGAAATGACATAAAACATGGAAGTACGTAAGGCATAGATCATAAAGAAACATTAAGAATGATAAAATAGCATGGGAATAAAACATGTAATTGTGGAAACCATTAAGCACATGATATGATTTCCATAGTAGCCAAGGCATTGCTTCCAAGACCATCTTAGTGGACAAAGTCCCTTTCTGAATCGAGTTCACTCCTCGTTCCAGTCCTGTATTACTGAACTGGTTTAACTTGTCGTTCCATCCATGTCTATCTCATGAGATATAAATCTTTACCCAATGCATTGGAGGGAGATATAGGTCCCACCCATCTCATAATGAAATTATTCTTACTTGTGCCACAAAATAAACATACATCATTCATAATAACCCAATGAATAAAATGGGTTTCATAAACATCATCCCATCATCACATAATCCATATAAAAGAAATGGATATCATTTCATAATAAGAAAATTGAAACCATGTAAATCATAGAGACATTACACTTGAAACATACACATATGAAATAATTTCATCTTAGATGGAAAATGGTTTTGATAAAACACTTGTAATGAATTCTTGAGGAAAATATCCTTTCTTCTTCAAAATCAATTTATTTTCACAAAACGTCATGCAATTTTAAAAGAAAGAGATTTTGTTGAAAATAGTCATGAAATCTTTTGGTGGAAGCTTCATGAAAATAAGGCTTTATAAAACCGTAAAAATACGTTCGTTCCGTATAAGATAAAAAAACATTATTTTCGTACTTTTGCCGAAAAAGTCAAAAAGTACCTCGTAACATAAACAAAAGAAAGATTCAATACATACCATGTAGTAAAAGTCAAAATGGGTAAAAAGGACTTTAAACATACATGAAAACACTTTTATAAAACATGGACATGGATGATAGAAATAACCCCAGTAAACAGTTACGAATAAGCAATATCGGCTAAAAATGAGATTTGCACAATTATCCCTTACCTTAGGTATGATATGTTTCATACGTATCCCAACCTCCTCTTCTTTGAAGCGCCTCTTTGAAACCTCCTCTTAGGGAAATAAAATGGGCTTTGAAGAAGACCAGGACCTCTAGGATGTTTTTAGGGAATTGTAGAAGATAATTGGGTAGGGGTTGGCCGAACTTGAAGTCTCAAAGTGGTGTGTGGAAGAGAAGGAGGAGGTGCCCTTTTATAAGGGAGGAGAAGGGCACCATTGGAATTATTAAAAATATTAATTTATAATAAATCTAACCCCACTTAAAAACTTCTAAAAATGAATCATATTCAGAGATTAGATGAGATAGGGTTGTAATCTCATCAACCAATCAAATTTAGACATGTTTGGATCTTATTTTAAACCGTATCATTTTGATTTATCCTTATTTAATCTATTTAAGTTTATTTGTGGTAATAAAATTCTAAATTTTAAATTATAACAAATAATTACTTATTTGTTGTGAATTTTCCATACTTGTTTACTTTATAACATTATAGACCATATAAATATAAATTTATAATTTTTAAATATTTTTGTCATTTTTAAACAATTTTATAATATGTTATTTTTATAAAATAACAATAGTGTCAATTTTGACACTATTCATTTATTTGAATTTAAATAAAATATATACAGAAGATATGTTCGAAATAAAAGCTTTAATAGATTCATAAAAGGTCATGTTAATCTATAAAATTATTAGATCACATTAAATAGTTCATATAATATTTATTTTATTATTTTTAAAACAATTTATTTGGTTTATCTCTTAATAAAATAATTAATACAACATTTTTGTATAATTATTTAATATACTTATTTGTTGCATAAAAATTACAAATAAAATCCTATGATAAAGATAAATATATTAACTTTCGCAATAATACTTTTACTCTAATGTATCATCTTAAAATCACAATATTTAAAGTGTTATATTTATTAAAGTATGAAGGTGACAACTTTGGCATCATTTAAAATAAAATAATATAAGTGTCATAATCACGTTTATAAGGCTCCAAACGGTTATATATTAGGTCATTAGATGATTAAGGTGCAGATATACACTACCAATAAGTTTTGGTCATGTTTTTGGGCCTTTTAAGGGGTATTATTATTTCAATAAAAACTATATTACTTATTTCCCACTTAATAAATAATTTATGTATCATTAATGTATCACCATTAATGATAATTATTTAATCCCTAAAAATTCTAAATAAATTATCATGATGTAGATAATTTTATTAAATTTCTGGAGACTATTCATGTTCTACGTTTTATGATATTTATCACTAAATTAAAATTATTATACTTATAATATTTAAGAGAGTGATACGTTGTCACTTTCTTTGGTTTTAATAATAATTAAATTATTTTCATGGTCAAAAGTCCATAAAATTAATCTAATCTGAACCTTAAGTTATATGGGTCTACGTTTAGCCATCCAATAGAATTTTGGAATGTGTTATTGTAATTTTATAATATTATATTTACCCTTAATTACCCGATTTACCTTTAACTATGGTAAATAAAATTTACCGTAGTTACTATTCATAATTCCCAAAAATAAAAAGTATCTTATTAACATAATTTGGACCCACTGATTCCAAATATGGAATCCATTTTTCCAAATTCAATACACAAAAGTTGTAGAAATTAAATCAAAATTAATCCCGTTGTCGAAAGAAATTGGGTTTTTCTTTAAAATATTGCAAAAGATTGAATTGATTTAACCTACGAATTTAATGTAAAATCAATTATAATGACATAAATTATATTAAATGGTAAAAATATATTCTATTTATACTTTAAAAACATTCAATATTATAATTTAACCATATAAATTATTGCGATGAAAAAAAGTTGTTTTTAATTAAAATATAGCGTGTTTTTACTTTTCATCAAAATATGAAAGTTACCAGAATAATATGAAAAATTTATCCAAAGTAAATTTTTATTTCTTGATTCCAAAGAAGAATTTTATTTTGTCAAATTGAACTTATTAACTTGTCAAAAACTAGATTTAAAGTGGGTGTTCCATCAAAAGGTGGCAAAACTGCATTTTTTTAAAAATACTTATTTTACCCGAAAAAATTATTTTGTTCTTATACCATGTTATAGAAAATGTGTAAGATGAATTGTAATGTTATAAAATTCAAAATTTAGTTAATAATATTTATAACGGCTAGTTCATAATAATATTATAATAATATATCGTTGTTTAGTAAAACCCGGTATTGCGTACAACACACGCTATCGAGGAAGGTCGCGATTGCGTGTAATGCAAGCCAAGTCAGGGTTGTGTGTTGTGGAAGAATCCTTAATTGTTTCATATAACAGAATCCAACCATATTTCATTTATACATTGAATATATATATATATATAGTCAATGTTGCGTAGAATAACTATTATCAAAATTGTGTGTAACACGATCCAAGAATAGTGTTGCGTATACTGCAAGCTAATACGATGTTGCGTATAGCGTAAGGTAATCTTGGTGTAGCATAAAACACAATACATTAATTAAATCAAAATAATATTTTTCATAAAATCTCAGGGTGTTACATTCTACCCCCCTTAAAATTAATTTCTCCCTCAAAATTCGTCAGGGTTATAAATGGTTTACTACTCGAAAGTTTGTTTAATAGAAACCAAAACATGGCTTTAAAAACTAAAGTATGAAATGTAACTGTTACCCAAATTAACTCATCACTGGGTTTCCACGTAGGAGAACATAGGTGAAAATATGGATATGGAAGAAAAATCTAACCATCAAGTTCTAATGTAGAGTGGTAGAGAACATGGCTATGAAAAATCCAACAATCACAAAGCTATTGAATTGTGATGATCTAAGGTACCATCTGATTCATCGGATATAAGGGAACTAGGAAAACATTTTTGGTTTTCAAGATCATTTCCCTAAAGTTGTTGAATTAAAATAAATACTTTCATGATTTTGGTACAATCTCACTGTTGTTCATGAATTGAACAATTTCCACTTCATCCCTTAAAGAAATGAAGTTGAATTTGTTATTCGTGATGTGTTAGCAGATCATGTGATAGAATGATGGGTCATTCCATCTCTTTCAAACAAAAGGTTAGCAAAATTTATAATTCCATCTTATGGTTAGATTAATCGTATATGGTTCCAAAAATGAACTTATACTTCATATATCATACCGCTTAATAAAATAAAACTAGTTTCTACTAACCAGGGACTTCCTGTAGGCCAGTGGTAGGTGATAAAGGCCAGTCGCACTTCGGTTGTGGGTTCGATTCCCACATCCTTGTCTGACGCGATGAGTTGTCGCCCGTCCTGCAGGTTTTCCTTTTTCTAAAACTATATTACTATAACATCCCATTCATAATATCGAAAAAAACTTCTATCATTAAACAATACTAACTTATGTCCAACATAATCCATTCCAATCTTTAGGCTTATCCATAATATTGTAGTCCACTCTCATAATATAATGAAAATGATTACCAGAGATTTAATACCATCGTTGATCCCCATATATCATAAGATATGTCTTGTTGGTCACATTCCAAACATTCGAAGGCCTTAATCATGTATTCTCTTGAAAAATGAATACCCATTGAACCTTAGTGAAAACATGAATGTAGTTAAAAGTTAACACTTTCCAAATACCAAAATCCTCAAAATTCTATATACTCAAACCATGATATCACTTAGTCCTTATATAAATCATGAGCTCATGAATACAATCAAACATCTCATTATCTTCTTATTCCTTCATTATGCGCATATCATCTACTTTACAAAAATATCTGAAAAAACTTCTATGGTTACTGGTACCATTCAACATATATTTTTAAATACTTTTAGAAAAAACAATAGTGTAACAATCCTTAGATGATTCTTTATTCCATAGTACTATTAACTATATAACATAACTCTCGATAAACATACAATCATTCCACTACCTTCTAAAACAACCGGCTGAGCTTCAACACTTCTTTCAGCTCATATATCATTTGTAGTCTCCTCATCATCATCCACATAAATACTAACCATATGACCATGCTGATTCTCTTCATGAGATTTTCCATTAGGGCATTGGTTTTCATAATGCCCGTACATTCCACATTTAAAACATCTAATCATTGTTGATGACGTAGCAATACCATTATCCTTTTCCATGGTGTTAACTGAACCTTTTCCTTTGCACTTACTGGCTTTGTGTCCTTATTTTCCACACCCAAAGCATCTTCCAGTTCCTTTGAAACAATCTCCCTGATTCCTCTTCCCACATGATTTACATGAGGGAAATTGAACATTCTTTTCTCTATGATCATCATGAAACTCCATCTTTATCTTATTATCTGAGTTGGGAAACTTTCCAAAGTTGAGATTATTGATCATATTATTAGATTACTGATTATGCATAATAACGATGTTTAGACTTCCAGATCCCGTTTCATTTGGTTTCTCATGAATAAAATCATTCCATTGTCTAACATATCCTCCATTATCGTGAATCTTCCTGTTTCCAGCCATTTTCTAAAACCCAAAAAGAATAGTGTGAGAGGAGAAAAGCATGCTAGGGAAAATAACATAGTAAAGGGGGAGTATCCTCAATATCTAACATCTTAGGTTAAATTTTATGATTGTTACCATAGTTCTAGGACTGTATCTGATACATATACTTATCCTTAGGGACATCCCTAGACATACCTTAGAAATATATCTAGGGATCTCACTAATGTTTTCGCATCCTAGTTTCCAAAGGTTGACTAAACCTTTCCTCTGATACCAACTGTAGAGACCCAAAGCTTGACGTACATAGATATTAAATTACTTTAGAGGAATACTTAATATATAACAAATACAGACCCACAAGGACCATAATAGTTTAGTGTCTTTGGAAACATGGAACGTAATCTTCTAAACATGGTGAAAGATCTTCAACATCTCCCATAAAGATCTTCCCCTTTTTTTCTTACCTAAAACCTTTCTTTATATCCTAGGGAAAAGAAAACATAAAAAGGGTGACCTCAAATGCTCAGTATGGGTAAGCATGGATAAAATAAAGCATACCATATACATTTGAACATAAAAACATGAACATAATGTTTAATCATCAAAAGCTTGAGAAATGACATAAAACATGGAAGTACGTAAGGAATAGATCATAAAGAAACATTAATAATGATAAAATAGCATGGGAATAAAACATGTAATTGTGGAAACCATTAATCACATGATATGATTTCCATAGTATCCAAGGCATTGCTGCCAAGACCATCTTAGTAGACAAAGTCCCTTTCTGAATCGAGTTCACTCCACATTCCAGTCCTGTATTACTGAATCGGTTTAACTTTCCATTCCATCCATGTCTATCTCATGAGATATAAATCTTTACCCAATGCATTGGAGGGAGATATAGGTCCCATCCATCTCATAATGAAATCATTCTTACTTGTGCCACAAAATAAACATACATCATTCATAATAACCCAACGAATAAAATGGGTTTCATAAACATCATCCCATCATCACATAATCCATATAAAAGAAATGGATATCATTTCATAATAAGAAAAGTGAAACCATGTCAATCATAGAGACATTACACTTGAAACATACACATATGAAATAATTTCATCTTAGATGGAAAATGGTTTTGATAAAACACTTGTAATGAATTCTTGAGTAAAGTATCCTTTCTTCTTCAAAATCAATTTCTTTTCACAAAACGTCATGCAATTTTAAAAGAAATATATTTTGTTGAAAATAGTCATGAAATATTTTAGAGGAAGCTTCATGAAAATAAGGATTTATAAAACTGTAAAAATATGTTCGTGCTGTATAAGTTAAAAAACATTCTTTTCGTACTTTTTCCGGAAAAGTCAAAAATTACCTCGTAACGTAAACAAAAGAAAGATTCCTTACATACCATGTAGTAAAAGTCAAAAATGTGTAAAAAGGTATTTAAACATACATGAAAACACTTTTATAAAACATGGACATGGATGATAGAAATAACCCTAGTAAACACTTACGAATAAGAAATCTCAGATAAAAATGAGATTTCCACAATTATCCCTTACCTTAGGTCTGATATGCTTCGTACGTATCCGAACCTCCTCTTCTTTGAAGCGCCTCTTTGAGACCTCCTCTTATGGCACTAAAATTGGTCTTTAGAGAAGTCCAGGACCTCTAAGATGTTTCTAGGGAAGTGGAGAAGAGAATTGGGCAGGGGTTGTCCAAGCTTGAAGGCTCAAAGTGGTGTGTGGAAGAGAGGGAGGAGGTTCCCTTTTATAAGGGAGGAGAGGGGCACCTTTGGAATTCTTAAAAATATTAATTTATAATAAATCTAACCCCACATAAAAACCTCCAAAAATGACTCATATTTGAAGATTAGATGATATAGGGTTGTAATCTCATCAACCAATCAAATTTAGACATGTTTGGATCTTATTTTAAACCTTATCATTTTGATTTATCCTTATTTAATCTATTTAAGTTTATTTGTGGTAATAAAACTCTAAATTTTAAATTATAACAAATAATTACTTATTTTTTGTGAATTTTCCATAATTTTTTACTTTATAACATTATAGACCATATAAATTTAAATTTGAAATTTTTAAATATTTTTGTGATTTTTAAACAATTTTATATTATGTTATTTTTATAAAATAACAATAGTGTCAATTTTGACACTATTCATTTATTTGAATTTAAATAAAATATATACATAATATATGTTCGAAATAAAAGCTTTAATAGATTAATAAAAGGTCATATGTATCTATAAAATTATTGGATCACATTAAATAGTTCATATAATATTTATTTTATTATTTTTAAAACCATTTATTTGGTTTATCTCTAAATAAAATAATTACTACAACATTTTTGTATAATTATTTAATATACTGATTTTTGAATAAAAATTAAAAATAAAATCCTATGATGAATATAAATATATTACATTTCACAATAATACCTTTACTCGAATTTATTATCTTAAATCACAATATTTAAATTGTTATATTTATTAAATTATGAAGGTGACAACTTTGGAATCATTAAAAATAAAATAATATAAGTGTCATAATCACTTTTATAAGGCTCCAAACGGTTATATATTAGGTCATTGGATGATTAAGGTGTAGATATACACTACCAATAAGTTTTGGTCAGGTTTGTGGGCCTTTTAATGGGTATTATTATTTCAATAAAAACTATATTACTTATTTCCCACTTAATAAATAATTTCTGTATCATTAATGTATCACCATTAATGACAATTATTTAATACCTAAAAATTATAAATAAATTATCATGATGTAGAAAATTTTATTATATTTTTGGAGACTATTCATGTTTGAAGTGTTATTATGTTTATCACTAAATTAAAATTATTATACTTATAAGATTTAAGAGAGTGACATGTTGTCACTTTCATTGGTTTTAATAATAATTAAATTATTTTCACTATCAAAAGTCCATAAAATGAATCTAATCCGACCCTTAGGTTATATGGGTCTACTTTTATCCATCCAATAGAATTTTGGAATGTGTTAGGGTAATTTTATAATATTATATTTACCCTTAATTACCCGATTTACCCTTAACTATGGTAAATAAAATTTACCGTAGTTACTATTCATAATTCCCAAAAATAAAAGGTAGCTTATTAAAATAATTTGGACCCACTGATTCCAAATATGGAATCCATTTTTCCAAATTCAATACACAAAATTTGCAGAAATTAAATCAAAATTAATCCCGTTGTCGAAAGAAAACTCGTTTTTCTTTAAAACATTGCAAAAGATTGAATTGATTTAACCTACGAATTTAATGTAAAATCAATGAAAATGACATAAATTATATTAAATGGTAAAAATATATTCTATTTATACTTTAAAACCATTAAATATTATAATTTAACCATATAAATTATTGTGATGAAAAAAAGTTGTTTTTAATTAAAATGTAGCATGTTTTTACTATTCATCAAAATATGAAAGTTACCAGAATAATATGAAAAATTTATCCAAAGTAAATTTTTATTTATTAATTCCAAAGAATAATTCTATTTTGTCAAATTGAACTTATAAACAAGTCAAAAACTAGATTTAAAGTGGGTGCTCCATCAAAAGGAGGCAAAACTACATTTTTTTAAAAATACTTATTTTATCCGAAAAATTTATTTTGTTCTTATACCATGTTCTAAAAAATGTGTAAGATGAATAATAATGTTATAAAATTCAAAATTTAGTTAATACTATTTATAACGGCTGGTTCATAATAATATTATAATAATATATCGTTGTTTAGTAAAACCCGGTATTGCGTACAACACACGATATCGAGGAAGGTCGCGATTGCGTGTAATGCAAACCAAGTCAGGGTTGTGTGTTGTGCAAGAATCCTTTATTGTTTCGTATAATATAATCCAACTATATTTCATTTATACATTGAATATATATATATATATATATATATATATACTCAATGTTGCGTAGAATAACTATTATCAAAATTGTGTGTAACACGATCCAAGAATAGTGTTGCATATACTGCAAGCTAATACGGTGTTGCGTATAGCGCAAGGTAATCTTGGTGTAGCATACAACACAAGAGATTAATGAAATTAGAAGAATATTTTTCATAAAATCTCAGGGTGTTACAGTTGTGCTTATTTTGGGAGAAGGAGTCGTTGTGTACGGGTCTCGGCAGTTGAGGCCACATGAGAGGAATTACCCGACGCATGATCTTGAGTTGGCGGTAGCTTTTCATGCCTTACGTTGCTAGAGACATTATCTTCTAGGAGTGCATTTTGTGGTTTTCACCAACCACAAAAGTCTCAAGTACATCTTCACTCAGCGTGAACTGAATTTCAGATAGCGAAGGTGGGTTGAGTACCTCCAGTCTTTCGGCTTTGAGCTTACCTATACGCCTGGGAAGGGAAACATAGTGGCTGATGAACTGAGAAAAAGGACTCAGATACATGCAGTTCAGGAGGCCAGTAGTGAGTGGAAGCTTATGGGTCTATTCTATAAGATGCATTTGGAGGTTCATGATAGACAGGGGAAAACATTTCTTTCTTCTGTAGCTATTACCTCTACCCTTCTTGATCGAGTACGAATGAGGCAGCTATCAGTTTTTGAAGGCCTAGTACTAAGGTAGAGTGTGTCATGAGAGGACCCTATTCCTGGATGGAATATAGTCGAGGATGAGATCTTGTGTTTCTAGGGGTGCGTATGGGTTCTAGAAGACATACACGAGGAGCTGATACAGGACTTTCATTCCTCAGTTTGGGAAGTTCATCCTAGTTTCACCATGATGTATCGTGATCTAAACCATCAGTATTTGTGGCCAGGTATGAAAAGAGATGTTGCAGGTTTCGTCATGAGGTGTTCCCCCTATAAGCCGGTGAAGGTGGGGCATCAATGACTAGCAGGTCTTTTGTAGCAGTTACCCATTCGTGAGTTGAAATTTAATGATGTCATGATGAACTTTGTGACCGGTTTTCCGAGGTCACCTCGACGGAATGATGCAGTATGGGTCATCATTGACAGACTTACAAAGGTCTCTCACTTATTGTCGATCAAAGTGACCTTTAGTGTTGATGAGCTGGGACGGTTGTAAAACCATGAGATTGTACATCTGAATGGAGTTCCACACTCCATTTTTTCAGGTAGGGATGAACGTTTTACTTCTCGGGTCTGGTATAGGCTTCATAAGGATTTGGGTACATAGGTACTTTTGAGTACAGCTTACCATCCCTGGATAGATGCCCAGTCTGAGCGTAAGATTCAGGTGCATGAGGGAATGCTCCAAGCATGCATTCTGGTTTTTGGAGGTTCTTGTGAGAATCATATACCTCTTGTGGAGTTTTCCTACAATAATAGTTTTTAAGAAACTATCCAGATGCCACCTTATGATGCTTTTTATGGTAGGTCATGCTGATCACCCTTGTGTTGGCTGGAGGTAGGAGAGGTAGCTATGCTTGGACCTCGTCTTGTTCAAGAGAACACATAATAGATAGAGTTGATTCAGAATAGAATGTATACTACATAGTTTCGACACAAGTCTTATGTTGATCAGTGGAGATGAGCTCGGAAGTTCGAAGTCGGGGATCCGGTTTTTATACATGTCACACCAAGGTTGGGGCACAAGAGGATTAGGAGATAGGGTAAGCTTTCACCGATGTATGGAGGGCCATTTGAGGTGTTGTAGAGAGTTGGACCAGTTTTCTATCTGTTGAAGTTACCACATAGGTACTGGGCTATGCATGACGTCTTCCATGTTTCTCAGTTTTGACGTTCCTTCTCAGACCAGTTTCATGTCTTTCATCCTGAGTAGGTTGAGTTGGAAGTGGATGCATCATTTTAGGAGCATCCTATCTAAATTTTTGATCAAAGTATGAAGGTTCTCTATGGCCAGTCTGTTCCTCTGGTATGAGTGCTATGGAAGAACGGATGAGTACAGGACAAGACTTGGGAGAGGGAGGCGGATGTACGATCAAAGTGGTAGGAGCCTTTCGGGGTTTCTTCTTCTACGCTACCTTGCTAGGGATATTCTGGGATGAATTTCTTTAAGGGGGGAAGTTTTTAAGAACCCAGATCTTCTTTTTCAGATATATTTTTCTTTTTTGGTTGTTTTTGAGAAAAGTAGAATTTCTGGAGATTTTTGAAGTACACACCATGTACTTTATGAGTTTTTCTGGTTGCAGTTTTATGTGTTTAAAGTACATGGATTGATTTGGGTAGAGGTTTGGAGAGTTTGGAATGGTTTTGAATAACTTTGGTGACTTTTCTTATGGAGCATGGTTTGAGTACAGTTAGGGGAAACCGTGTGGGTTCTCTAGAAAACCGTGTAGGAGGTGACACTAGGCTTCACATGTCCTACGCATGGTTTTCCAAACCATGTGAGGAAACCGTACGGACCCCTCCTCTCGAGGTAGTGGCGTGCACATGTTTAGCGCACGGTTTTCTAAACTGTGCATACTAACCTTGCAGAAACTTAAAAATAGGGTTTTTAAATCTGGTATCCCTAGAGGGTGCCTCTTTTCACTCCGAAGTCTCTCCCACATAAACGTCACTTGGGATTTTGGGTTCTCATAGGTTGAAGGTGCTCTCCCACTTGTTTTGGAAGCAAATCGAATGGGTTTCTTGTTGGGTTGAAGTCGGTTCTTCTCAGATAAGTCTCTCATCATGGTTTTTATTTGGTTTTCTCTAGGTCTTCTCTTCCCTCTCTCTCGGGATTCTAGATCTACATCTGTGGCATGAAGATCTTGTGTTGGGGTTGCCTTGGGTTTTGATTTTAAGGCTTTTGGATGATAGTGAAATAGATATAGAGTGGTTTTCATGAAGCATTTGCCCAGATTGGGGTGCGGTTGTTTGTGGGTCAATTTTTTCGGAACCCTAAAGGTATGTGGTTTGTGCCTTTCTGTATAAATTCTTTGAATTATATGCTCAAAATTACGCAATTCCCATAAACGGTGTATTGCGCATGTACCGTTTAATCCTTTTGTTCCTGCCTTGCTTTTATGCTTGAGTAGAGGTAAATTGAATGTGAATAGGGTTAAATACTATTCTTTGGAGGTGTTTTCCATGCATGTTTTGGTTGTAGCTATTTGGTTTTGCTTAGCCTATTAGGCTGCCATGTTTATTCCCATGCCTAGTTTTGTGGGATGGTTTGGTTGTTGTTCTAATATGCTGATATGGCATAGAATTCTAGACAAGTATTTCTTGAGGTTTACCTTAGCTGATACGTGTGCTATACTTGTTGACTTACTTAGGGTCATCAGAACCCGGTGTAGTAGACTATAGGGAGAATGTACGTAAGGGATTCTCCAGAGTGTCTTTATAATTTTACGATGTGAGACCACAGGGGGAATTTACATTGAGTGCTTCATCAGAGTGTCTAAAGTTCCTCGACGTAGGCCATAGTGGGAATGATGTGTTGAGTGCTTCCCCAGATCGCCTTTAGTACCAATATGAAACTATAGGGGGGAATTAATGGTGAGTGATTCCTCAAAGAGTCCATACTTTAGCTGAACTAGATGGGTGAGACTGTGTGTGCTTCCCATAGGGTTTCTTATACTTGTTGGTTGGACTCGAGTGGTTAAGCTGTGAGTACTACCCAGAGGGTTACCTATTTTGTTTAGCAGTTGCTTGGGTTTCTAGGTAGGACCAGATGGGATAGGCTATGAATACTTCTCATAGGGTTACCTATTTGTTACCTGCTTACTTGTTATGTGATATTGATTGCTTGAACTGTAGGAATGGTTGTTGATGAGTGTTTCCTTTTTTATTACTACTGTTTACTTCGTTCCTACCATATATATTCACTAACGATTAGGCACATATCTTTGGGTGGTTTCCTACTGGGATTTAGTATCACACAATGTTTGGGTCATGCTTTGGGGCCCAAACAGATTATATTGCTGCAGGTGTAGATAATGGAAAACTCCCATATACTTCAGGCACTATATTGAATTGGAGCTGGAGATCATTTGACCAAGCTGAGGCTGGTGCTGTTTAGGAGTTGTTTATCTGTTTTCCTTTTGTACTTAGGAATAGTACTGTATTTAGCATTGTGAATTTTTTGGATGATTTCCAAAACATATATGTATCATGAATCATTTATATATATGCTCTAGTTTCTTCTTTATCATTATTCCACATTTTACTTAGTATGATATCATTACTACTTCCTCTTTTTTATATCTGTTTACTTTTATTGTGTACTCTGCTAATGAATGCATAGTTTCCCCACTATCACACCCAAGGCCCTAACTGCTAGTCAGCAGCCTTTGGTGTTTGTGGAAATGTGCTTGAGGTCATGTGACTAACCAGGTATGGGGCACCTCTAGGTGGCTTTCGGAACTGGGACGTTACATTTTGATCCCAAAAATTTGGCAAACACTGGAAACTAACACAGCTTTCAATATTGTTGTTAGCTTGAATTGTAAGATCCCTTTTATTTTAAAATACCTAATCTTCTATGTACTATCAGATATTTTATGATAAGGATTGACAACATAAACAAACAAAACTCCATTTACAACAAAGTACAACCTTGGTTCCAAAATTCTCCCCATTTGGGTTTGTAGGAAATCGGCAGATAAATTCAATGAAGCATCAATCGCTATCAAGACCTGATATGCAAGAAACAACTCAACCAGCACACTAAGTCTAAATTATTAGTGATTGGTGTATAAAATAAGAGGGTAAGAATGAATTAGATTATCATGTGATGGAATGATTAAATATTCCCATGCAGGATCTAACTGTTTCCTCGTAACACTGGATTGTTTTCTCTATTCTCATTTTCTCGCTAATTTTTACTCTTTCTAATAAACTATTGTGGCTTCATATTTATACTTGGTAACATTGAATTCTCCTTTTCCCCATTCTCCTAAAACCCTGTCAGCCTCAGGACATATAATTTCTCTATTCTCCCCCTTTGTAAATAAACCCAAAGAGCCGGATGTTTACTTTTAGAGATCAAAAAACACACTCCCCCTAGATCATATCTCCCCCAAAAAGCTGCATCACTTACAAAAAAATTAAAACAGTTAACAAAATTGGGGATAGGGGAGTTTTTAACCGTCTCATATACTAGAAATTGGTTGAACACCAAGGTTCATCCAATGTTTCTAAAACATAGTTTTTGCTAGTTCCTTGTTCAGAATATCAACCACTTTCACATTAGTAACCACATGATCAATTTTAACCACACCTTGTTCAAATTTTTCCTTGATGAAGTGATGTCTGATTTCAATATGTTTTATTCAAGAATACTAAATAGGACTCTTTATAAGATAAATTTCACTCTTGTTATCACAGTGAATCACCATTGGCTGTTTCACCTCATCCCCAATATCAATCAGTTGTTGCTTCATCCAAACTAGCTGAGTTCAAGCCTTTGTAGCAGAGAGATACTCATCATCAGCATTACTGAGAGAAGTAATTTCCTATTTCTTAGTCAAAAAGCCCATACATTTCATACCATTAAATAATTCTCCACCACATGTGGAATTTCCATCAATAACATCTCCATCCCAATCAATATCATAATACATTAATAGTTTTAAATCTCTTTTTGTGGTAATTTATAAGCCATAATTGTGATTTGATTGGATTTTCCATGTGATTATTTTCATTTACTCCAAGTGTTCTACCTTTGGGTTACTCTAAAAGTGGGCCACTAAGAATGTTTCAATGAAAACATTTGGTTGTGTCATTGTCTGTACAACAAAATTGCAATGATTTTTCTTTACATTGTGGGATCTATAGAAATATCATCCTCATGCTTTCCCGGTTTTGTCCAAATCTAAATCAGAGTTGATATTAGTTTGGAGTGATGCATATTAAATTTATTCAGTATCCCTCTTGTATACTTTTCTTGAGAAATTAATTTTTAATCTATCTTCTGAATCACCAACTTCCATAAGATGTGTGCGAGTTCAGAAATCATAGACATTTTAAATTTTGTTTTCATATGATTGTAAAATTATCCCACTGATCTTTTTTTGATTCCTCTAAGAATAATGTCATTTATGTACACAATAACCATAAGTTTATCTTCTTGTGAACTTCTCAAGTAGAGATCATGATCAGAACCTAGTCTTTTTAATTGGATCTTCTTGATATAAGAATCTAGACAAGAATGCCTTGCTCATGGTGTCAGTCATTCAATATAGAATTATTATTCAAGAACACCAATTAGGAATTTTGTCTTCAATATCCTTATAATAAACATTATATCTTCTTTAAATTTTCATATCAATGAAAATTTTGGTCAACTCCAGTCTCTCCATAGAAGTAACTCTTTCTTTGACATCAATTCCTTAAATCCAGGCATAGCCTTTATACACTAGGCATGCCTTTTTTCTGATCACATTTTAATTCTCATCACATCTTCTTCAAATGTGGTTGGTTCCATAATTGATAGTAATAACTATTTTTCATCATTCCTTATTCTTATTATTAGAGTGGGAGCTATATAATCCCTAATGAAGTCAAATTTATCGATTTTCACTATTATATTTTTCCAACGCGGTTTGGATGATGTTTCTTCAACCATCATTTCTTCTTCAGAAACTTTTTATGAATCATATTATTTATTTAAAACTAAAATATTTTACAAATCTTCCACTATTTCAGCATCTGAATATGTACCTTGATTGCCAAACCTCCCATTCCAATGGCATAATCTTTATGAAATTTCAAGAATAATTATGATAGATGAAAATTTAAATAATGATTCTTGATGTTTCTTCATCATTAATCATTTTCCTCCCCCTAAAGGTAAATACTAATCAGCATCATCATAATGGTTATTCTCAATAATAATGGAATTGAAGAAATTTCAGTATGGAGAAAACACCATAATTTTTATTCATCTTTTGACTATCCACATTGAATAACAACCTCAGCTTCACTAAGGATAATATTATTGAAAACTTGTTCTTTAGGATACTAGAAATAATATTCAGCCAATAGGGTATCGTATGTATCCTAGTTATCCAGAGTAGAGAATCGTCATATTTATCATGAAATGATCCACTATCATATTTATATATGAATATTTAATTGAGTAATCATTTATAGATGGTAAATTATTTATCCTGGATATAAATAATTGATATCCCTATCATCTTATTAGGTTATACCCTTAATAACATGCTTCACCTTCAATTCCATAAATTATAAGAAAAAATAAAATACACAAAAGATTAATGGAATAAGGTGTCTCCTCCTTGCTTCATCAATATAAACTACACGGTTGAGATGATATTCTTAATCATGTTTCTCTACTTTTTAAAGTCTTTATTCATGAACATATGAATATATGTTATGATTTATATTGAGGTGGCATGGATCTCTTTACATACTTTTCTACATTTTCTGGTGAATTTTCCTCGTAGACAGCCTTCATGGATGATAAATTCTTAACCCCCTTAAGGAATGTTTCTTGTTCTGGTATTAAGGTTAGAAATCCTTTTGCAACGTGACCAAATTTCTTGCATCTCTCACACAAGACTTCTTTAAAATGACATTTCAATTTTGTTATCAAACACTCATGACCTTTTTCCTCATCATGTGGGAATTTGTTTTTTCTATTTTCACTGGTCTTAGGCTCGGAATCTTTACATTTAGTCATTATTTCTAAATCTTTTATCTAGATAATAAACATTTCTTTGGGAACCATCGAAGCATGATTGGATTATTTACAAGGCTTCTTCTCAGTGTCATCCATATTATTATTTCTCTTGGATTCCATACCTATCAACTTCATGTATTTATAATCTAATGTTTTTCAAAATAATTCTTTGATGCCTTATTGGGAGGATTTGTGTTCAGAATATTCATTTCTTATACAATTTGGGCACATGTTGATATGAGCATGTACCAACATTATGACGACTGCCATTATATACATCACAGATGTTATCAGGAATTCCCAATCTGTATTTTATAAACAGATATTTCTGGACCGGTGAATGTTGTTCCTTCATCTCTGTATTTTCCCTACATGAGATAGGCTTCCTTTTTTGATTTTACATTTTGAGGATTGTATAAACAATTTAATTCATGATTCCAACATTTGTTGCAGCACCAACATTGAATCACAAATCTTAATCTCCTTATCTCTTCTGTATAAGGTTGTTGCATCATCTTAATTACTTTTTTGTGATCTTGGTGGGAAACCTGATTCCATACACTTTTTCCTATCCATACTAGTCACAGTGGTAGGTTTCTTATCACCTTTATTCATCCATAATTTTCCATAATTTTTTTTACAACCTACACTCTTCATGATAATAGGTTTAGAGACAGTAACACAAGTTGTTTTGTATGGTACCTAATTCTTCTCAGCTACTTACGATAGATCATAAAATGATGTCATGATCTTAATATGATAGGTTAGAGGTATTTTAGCTTTTGAATCCTCAAGTGAACATTGAGTACCTACAACAACTATTTCCATATTTTTTGTAGTCTCAGTAAATTTATTATCAAGATTGGATAACTGAACTTACAAATATAGAAATTTCATATTGAGTATGATTTTCTGATCTTTAATCATAATCATCTATTCTTCACAAGCCTTCTCCATTCTAATAGCTTCTTCCTCTTTCATATAAACTTTTCTCTGAATCAAAGAGTCATGTTTAATGATTTTCTTGGATATTTCATCAACTGTAAACCCTTTACATCAGTTCTATTTTTTAATTTCTCTTCAAGTTCGTGGATATTTTCATCAAGATCCTTTTTTAATACCTTATTATCTTCAACTAGGTTGATGTATTTTGATAATATTATTTCTTTTAACCACATTTTTTCTTCAAATATTCCAACCTGTTTGTAGATATTATAACAATCAAGATCTTTTCTTTTCATGGTTACCTCTATATAATCTGTTTCTTTCCACAGCTGGGTGATTTCTACCTGTATACATTGAAATAATCTACAAACATGGAAGGATATTTATTCAAGAGTTTCATGTAGAAAATTTCATAATTTATCTACTATGAATTCTTGTGAGGTTGTAGATCGATCAAAATAACCAATTGTGTTTGAATCCTTATTCTGAGGACAACATTAAAAGGTGCAAACACATTCCTCCTGATCACTCGAATATTTTAACTTACATGAGGTAGAAGGTTTGTTCTTATCATTTGTGGAAACCTGAGAAACCTGATCTCTACTTCCTAGGCCTAAAATATCTGCATAGTTATAAACACAAATAGAATCAGATATTGCCTCTTATATAGATATGAAGGACTTCTTCAACTATCTATTCTCTTTATTTTCCCTATTCATCATGGTATTAATATATATAGACTTCTTCTATGAATCTTCCTTAAACATACACTTCATTTTATACTCAGTAAAGATACTAAAATATTCAACTGAGAATAAAATTGTGATAGAGAATCCAAAATAGGTGAACCTTTCCTCTCATAACACTTTTAGGACCCCAGAGAACCCTAAGAGGGTAGGGGTGAATTATGGTGTCAACTTTTTCTTCCAAATTTATGGATGTTGCTCCCATGTTGGTGGGAACATTTTAAACCAGTATGATGGATTTGATCCGTAATCAAATATTCACATGCATAGTAAAAACACAACACTTTTTCTTCATTCACCACTAAGGTATAGTCCAAGGAGCATACACTGATAGTGTTTCGGTTACACAAAAATATATTAATATTAACTAGTTGTGCAATACAAAAAGTTCATTCAAAATCTCTTGGTACCAGGTACACTGCCTTAACCAAATTTTAGGGATAGCTCATTACGTCCTAGAGAACACTTCTGACGATTCCCCCTTATCACACTACTTTGAGAGAATTCTAACTCTTTTTATTGACTTTAATGTCTCCTTAATTGTTTTTTTAATTCCCCAAACTTCCATTGTATGCTTTTCTTTAAATAATGTAATAGCTTGCATTGTACGTAACTCCGAGATTCTAACACACTACGACCAATCAAACTAGCTGTTATGAATAGTAATACCCACTTTTTGAAATTTTATAAATTTATTTCTTAAAATGGACTTCATTTTTGAATTCAGAATATCGAAATTAGCTTAGGGTGGATTTTTGGAATTTTCTGAAAACTTTCAATTTTTGCTAAATTGTGAAAAACACTATGTTATTGGTTAAAACTGACTTTCTATTTAAATAATTATTTATTTTATTTAAATTTTTTGTTAGGTCATAATAGATACATAATACCTATATAAGTTCAATATAATTCATTGGAGTAATTTTATAATAAGTTTGGATATATAAATATTTATTGAACTTTTTACCGCCTTTTACCCACCTTGTTTGAGCTTTTAAAAATTTGTAAAATACTTAATTTTACCACTTCTATGAATTGAATTTCAAAAATTTGAGAAACACGATTAATATCAGTAAATAAAATGTGGTTTAATAAGATGAAAATAAATTTTGGTGAATAATAACTTTTAACTTTTATTTACCATGGTTAAAAGTAAATAGGGTAATTAAAGGTAAAAATGATATTATTATTACCCTAACACATTTCCTAATTCCATTATATAAGTGCAATTCGACAAAAAAACCTTAGGAATAATGTATGATCCTTTAGGTCCACTTGTATTAGATTATGACATTTATTATTATTTAATTCAAAGAAGAGTTTAAAGTGTTAAATTCACATTTTCATAACTAAAACATTTTTAATATAGGATTATAAATAAGATAAATTCGACTATAAATATTCATTATAGAGATAAAATGATTTCCTACATAATGGTATTTTATTTATAATTTTTAGATATTAAATAATTAAATTTATTTATGATACAGTGATGATGTAGTATTTACCTTATTAATGAATGATTAAAATAATTAATATTATAGATATCAAAATAAATTTAATTTGAAACTTTTTATTAATTCAACTAATTTTATAGGTTAATAGGAAATATAAATCATGCTTTTATGACTTTAACAAAAAATATAAAATAGTGTCAAAATTGACGTAAAAGAGTTTGTAAAACAAATACTATATTATTAATTGATATAATATTCCTAAAAATCTAAGGTTTTTAAAATGACTTAGATAAGGTTATATATATTAATAATGAACCACTTGGGTTTCCCTTGGCTTATTATATTATGTTTATTAACCATATAATAATAAAATACAAAGAGACCTTGTAATTTCAAACTATCTAACGTAGAGTAGAATCTAAAAGATAAGGTTAATATGATGACCTAAACCAATATAAAACCTATTTTTTGAGTGTATTTATAACCATACCCACATTATCCTCAAAATAAATCATTTTTTATCCATTATAAACAGAAATTTATTTTATTATAAAATAATATTTCAAATTTTTTATAAGGTTCCCCTCACCCCTCTTATAAAAGGGAACTTCCCTTTCTCTCAAATTAAAACCTCCAAAGCCTTTTTTCGCGGCCAAAAAATGACAAAATATTATCCCAAATATCCTACCTTCATCTTAGAGGCCTTATGTTGATCATAAATCCAACCTAAAGAGCCCTTTTCATCAAATCAATAGGAATAACACGAAGAAGAGGTAATATTTCATCACCTCTTTCAAGTTATTTTCTTCTTTATTTTTTGTTTCCATTCTAAAATAATAACTCCAACATCTTCTATATACTATTATGTTATTATAAATATGGTACAACCATATTCTTTATTTGATTCACCCTATAAATGAAAAAGTCACCATACGTTCGTACGTACGGCTTACCGTCTCCATGTCGTGGTGTAGTTTGTCATTCCACACTTCACTATTTGGAAGGGTATAATAATGAGTATAATTGATATAAATAATAAATATAACATGTTAATTATTCTGTATATATATTATATACCATCTAATTACATACAATCTCACAATCAATATAATGATATTGTCGCTCGTGCATATGTACGGATTACCGTCTCCACGAATGTGATGATATTCATTTCCCCATCGTAACTATTCAAGAATAATTTTCATTTGATGATTAAAAATAATTTTGAGGAACTTAATATCATTTTGGATATGAATCAAATACATCATATCCATAACAAACATGACTTATGCAACTAAACACATAAAGGAAAAAATGGGGGTTCAAAACCTTTTAAACCCATTGGGCACAGGTACTACAGCAGTACTGTAGCGGTACTGTAGCAGCGGTGGTACTGTTGATCGGTAGGTACTGTAGCAGCGGCAGGGTGCTGTATTGGCGGTGGTACTGTGCGGGTACTGTAGCAGATGGGTTACTATTCACAGAATGGGATTTCGGCAAAATATTTGGGCCTACGGGGTATGTATTGGGTTATAAGCCCACTGGGCCTTCGGGATATGTAATGGGTCTCCCTCTACCCAGTTAAAAGTGGTCTTTGCTTTGATTTCATAATAAAAATGAGGCGTCAGCCCCTACCTTTTAAAAAAACATAAAGGGAAACAAAACATTTAACACCTAAAATGATGATAATACTAAAATATTATTAACAAATAAATATTAGAAGATCATATATAATATCATATTTATGTATATTGTTCTTTTATATTCTAATAACAATGATTTAACTATTATACAAGATGTTAACATACCCTCGACCAAGGAAAAGTAAAAGTTAAGGGTTAATTTTACAATCTCTTTACTTATCCGAGTTTGTTTATACGTAATTATTTATTGGGACTTCTTTATCATCCACATACATATTTCTTAAAATGTATTTCAAAATATTTTTACTATTTACTAGACTTTGAGTAAAAGTCATTTATACCCTTGTTTGAATTTTTATAAGATTTTTATAAAGGAATCATTCTGCCGTTTTCCAAACATGGTACTTTATGACCTTTTCGATAAAATTAAGGTAAGAATGTTTCTTTAACTTATACGGCGGGTGCATCAATTTTCCAATGTTATGACATCGTCGAAGTTTCCCATAAAATATTATGAGAATATTTTCTAAATAAATGTTTTCTTTTTTAATTTTGTGACATTAAATGATTTCAAAAAAAAAAAAGAAAGATATATTTCTCTCAAATAGTTTTGATTTTATCTATGTCAACATCCTTTGATTAATTTTACACTTGTTTGTGGTTGATTCATTATGATAAAAATCTTCCATATTTTATTGAAGGTTTTTGTGATATGTTTAACTCTGGATGTTTTATTTTTATACCATTCATGTTTTATGGTTAAAGTATTAACATTTAATATGCTAGTTTTAATATGAGTGTTTATGTTATGTTTCAACCTTTTAATATGAGGAATGCATTGGACATAGGAAGTGACAGGTAGAGCCTGCTATATCTCCACGATGCATCGGTAGGTCTCAGGAGAAAAACTAGTTTCTTGGTACAAGGCCTTGAAAAAATATTATTTGTTGTCTTTGGACAAGGCCTTGACTATGTGGTTATAAAGTCTGGCATTATGCATTCCATCATTATGAAATTTTATATTGATATTGCAAGTGATTATTCGACCAGTACAATATCCATGTGAATAAGTAAATGACATTAATTTGATTTATATTTTCCTTATTATGATTTATTTTAACTTTAAAAGGATTTTTTTAGTCTTATACATTGCCTTAAATGTGTATGCTTATTTATGAATGTTTCTGCTATATTGTTATCCTTACTGATCATCTGAGCTCACCCCTTTCTATGTTTTATTTTTTCCAGGATGAAAATAAGTATATTATGACTAACCTGTAGGGATAGTCTAAGGGATATGAGAGTTGTCTATGGAGATAATGCTGTTGTTGTTTTTCATTTTATAATTTAATGTCAAACGTATGAATGTATCTAGTACTTCCAAGGCTACTAAACTAATCGGTCCTTCGAGACTTGATCTTTTGTTATCATGCCACTGTTATGTAATAATGCACCGACTCTGGGTAACTGGGATCAGGGCGTTAAAGTTGGTATCAGAGGAAGTTTAGTACAAACCTTGGAAACTAAATTTAGAAAAACTCTTATTAGAGAACACTACCCTAATATATACATTGAGGATTAGTATAGAAAAACATCCTATAATTTTGGTAATGTAGAGATTTTCTGAGTTTTCCAAGCAATACATCCTTTCCTGGATACGAGAAGGTAGAGGCAGCTCCGGTACAGATGTACCTAGGGGTAAAACATGAAAACACTACTTTGAGCTAGACTCGAATGAGAACTGGTGCACGACAACATGCCTTACTGCACTCTTGGTTACGACACTATCGGGGGATATGCTTAGGACAATTCACATTTTATTTACAAACTATTATGAAGGATTTATGAGTATATAACTCCTCAAAGAAAACATTTCTATGATTATGGATTATCTCCATAAACTTTTCAATTTATGTTAAGTGTTTTACAAGTTTGGAATTATGTCTTTCTATTCATAAACTAATCTAGTTTATTCCATTGTTTAGAAATGGCGCCTAGTGGAATGAATGTAAATCGTATCAATGAATGTAATCCATGAAGTTATTTTCCTTCTAATCATGATAATTATAGTGGAGGCAGTTATGCAACTGGTGCGGATTAGCTTATCACCGTACTGGGACAACTCACTCAGGTTATAAATAAAATCCTTACCCATACGGAGAACCCAGATCCACAAAATGGAGGATCAATGTTAGATCGCTTCATGAGGCAAAAACCAACAACATTCAATGGGACTACAAATCCATTTGTTGTTGAGAAATGGATAATTTCTTTATTCAATATATTTCATGCTCTGGGGAGTAGCAAAAGGAAAAAAGTTGTCATGGCAGTTTATCACCTCACAGGAGATGCAGATCAATGGTGGTCATTGATTCAAAATACAATGGAAGATGAAGAAGTATCAAGTATGGAATGGAGGGAGTTTAAAAATATTTTCTTAGAATAATACTTTCCTCATGACCATCGAGCTGATTTGGAATGAAAATTTCTGAATCTAAGGCAGAAGGAGGATGATAATGTCGCAAAGTATGAGGTTAACTTTACAAGGTTAGCAAGGCATGCAACAGATTATATACATAACCCAAGGAGTAATATTGATCGATTATTTTATGGGTTAAAAACATTTCTTTGTCGATCATTAGTCTCACAATCCTTATCGTCATATGGAGATATATTCTCTAATGTTATCAAGATAGAAAAAGAATTCTATAAGTCTTGTGACTTTAAAGAAATGTAGGAAAAGAAGAGAATTTTTGAACACTTTGGAAATGGAAATAATGGGAAAACGGTAAAAGTTAAATATCCATCTTGGAGTAAATGTGGGAAGAAACACCATGGTACATGCCTGAAGGGAATGGGAGTCTGTTACAAGTGTGGTGAAAAATCCCACCAAGCTTGGGATTGCAAGGGTATGAAATAGGTGGTCAATGTTGAATGCTACAGTTGTAAAGAAATGGGGCATTATGCAAATGAATGTTCTAAGCGTCAGGGAATCTTACCTCAGAAAAGGAAAATGGATTAAGGCCAAGCTTATGTGATCACTACTACTGAGGTTGATGCTCTGAAAGATGTGGTGGCATGTAATTTAATGGTTTCCTCATGTTTATCCAATGCTTTATTTGATTCTAGATCATCGCATTGTTTCTTATCTTCCCAGTTTTCTACGAAAATTAGATATTTCTAATGTGATATAACAAGAGAGTTGTCAGTCAAAACTCTTAAGGGAAGTATCATTGCAACAAAGTTTTGTGAATAAGTCCCTATTAGGGCATACAAATGTTCTTTATCTACTGATCGCATCATCATACCCATGATTTAATTTGATATAATCCTTCGTATGGATTGGATTTCGGACCTTGATGCGAAAATTTATTTTAAGAAGAAGGAGGTTACAATTCTCAATGATGATAAGGAGTACCTTATATTTATAGAAGAAACATCACCACATGATTCTTATCTATATCTACCCCCGGTAGCAAAACTAAATTCAATTATTGGGGAGGAAGAGAATGAAATAACTGTGGGTGAGGAAATGAATGTTCAAATAGAGGATGTATAGATTGTGAAAGAATATGTTGATTTGTTTCTAGAGGATTTACCTGGACATCCTCCAGAAATAGAAATTGAGTTTTCCGTTGACTAAATTCCTACTTCAAGTCCCATATAGATGTTCCCTTATAGAATGGCCACTATGTAATTATTAGAACTAAAGAAACAGCTAGAGGAATTGAGTAATAAGGGATTTATTTTCCCTACTGTTTCTCCATGGGGGGACCGTGTTATTTTTGTTAAGAAGAAAGATGGATCTATGAGGTTGTGCATTGACTACATGTAGATCAATGCTATAACGATAAAGAACAAGTATCCCCTGCCTCTCATTGATGATTTATTCAACCAACTTCATGGAGCTCAATATTTTTCAAAGATTGACCTTCGATCTAGATATCATCAGTTGTGTGTGAAGAAGGAAGACATTCCAAAAATAGTATTTTGAACCAGGTACGGGCATTACGAGTTTACAGTAATTCTTTTTGGGTTGACTAATGCACCCTCTATTTTCATGGATCTAATGAATAGAGTTTTCAAGGAATATCTTAATGACTTTGTAGTTGTATTTATTGATGTTATCTTGGTATAATCCAAAATCTATGAAGATCATGAAAATCACTTGCGCATTATCCTAAATACTCTTAGAAGAAATGAATTATATGGAAAGTATAGCAAGTGTGAATTCTGGCTTCAAGAGATTTATTTTCTTGTCCATGTTGTCTCTATGTATGGAATCTTTGTTGATCCTTCTATGTCAATGGTAATCCAAGAATGGTTAGCACCGACATGTATAACTGAGGTATGTAGTTTTATTGGTTTAGTAGGTTATTATCAAAAAAATCCATAATTTTTCCCGATTGTCTATCCCACTAACCAAGCTCACAAGTAAAGGGGTTAAATTTGTATGGAAAAAATAGTGTGAAGACTGTTTTAAGAACCGATGAGAAGATTAGTCAATGCTATTATCTTGAATCTACCATTGGAGAATGATGTGTTTGTTATTTATAGTGATTCTTCAATGAAATGACTTGGTTGTGTCATTATGTAGAATGATAGAGTTATTTCCTATGCATCATGACAGCTGAAAATTCATGAACAAAACTACCCCACCTGTAATCATGAGTTAGCAGCTGTAATCTTTGTTTTGAAGATATGGAGACACAATCTCTATGGTGAAAAATGTGAGATATATACCTATCACAAGTGTTTGAAGTATATTTTCTCATAGAAGGAACTCAACATGATGCAAAGGTGATGGATTGAACTAGTCAAAGATTATGATTGCACTATACACTACCACCCGAAGAAGGAAAATAAGGTAGAAGATGCTTTGACTAGAAATGATCATGGAGTTCTAAATAAGATGAGATTTGAAAGTGTTCCTATAAACATGGATCTAGTAAAAATAGCTATGGGAATAACCATGGAAGGTTAAACATCAATACTTTTTCAAATGGTTTCAAAACCATCATTACTAGAAAGGATAAAAATTTCTCAGACTGATGATGAGGAATTTCAAAATAAAATTAAAGCTGTGAATGATGGGAGGTTGATCAACTTCATATTTGACGATGGGGTTTTGAAATTTGGGAAGAGTCTTTGTGTTCCTGACATACCTGATCTAAAAAGAGAATTGTTGGATGATTCTCATAGCTCCAATTTCTCTATACACCCTGGTAGCACTAAGATGTATAGAGATTTGAAGGAACATTTTTGGTGGGATAACATGAAGAGAGATATTACAGACTTTGTGTTGAGATGTATGGTTTGTCAACAAGTGAAAGCTGGAAGACAACATCCTAGAGGAGTCATGCAACCTCTTCCCATACCTGAGTGTAAATGGGATGATATTACGATGGACTTTTTCATGGGACTTCCAAAAACTCCTAGAAGGAATGATGCAATATGGGTCATTGTTGATCGTCTTACCAAGTCAGAACATTTTCTTGTTATAAGAGAAGATTTACCACTTGAACATCTTGCAAGACTATATATTAATGAAGTTGTAAGACTTTATGGAGTACCCCTATCAATTTTTTCTAATCGTGATCCTTGTTTTACATAAAGATTCTAGAAAAGTCTTCAGAAGGCCCTGGATACTGAACTTTGTTTGAGCACTGCCTACCACCCTCAAACTGATTGACAATCAGAGTGGACTATTCAAACCACAGAAGAAATTTTGAGATCTTTCTCACTTGACTTTCTAGGTATGTGGGATCAGTATTTACCTCTGGTATAATTTTCCTATAACAATAGCTTCCATTCAAGTATTCATATGTCACCATATGAAGCGTTATATGGAAAGATATGTCGCACACCAACTTGTTGGGATGATGTTGGTGAAAGAAAACTCGTAGTCCTAGATCGTTATGAGGAAACAAAGGAAAAGGTGAAGTTTATCCAAACCCACATCAAAGAAGCTCAAAGTAGCCAAAATAGCTATGCCGATAACCGAAGGATGGATTTGGAATTTCTGGTAAAAGATCATGTTTTCTTGAAGTTATCTCCATGGAAGGGAGTATACGATTTGGTAAGAAGGGTAAATTAAGTCCTAGGTACATTGGACCTTTCGAAATTCTAGAACGAATTGGGGTTGTAGCTTACCGTTTGGAAATTCCGCCAAGTCTCTCCAAAGTTCATGATGTGTTCCACGTATCACTATTAAGAAAATACATGTCTGACCCAATGCATATACTCACCTATAAAGAAATTGAACTGGAACCCAATCTATCTTATTGTGAAGAGCCTATCATAATTATTTATACCGGAGAATAAGTGTTGAGAAACTGGACGAATCGTCTGGTAAAATTTTTGTGGAGAAACCATAAGATGGAAGGGGCAACGTAGGAACTCGAGGAACTTATGATGAAGAACCCCCCGAGTCTTTTTATGTTGTAGTATTCTAGAAATTTCTAGGAAGATATTATTTGAAGGATGGAAGAATGTAATACCCCAAGCTTCAACGTTATGCTTCTCTTTGAATAATGTAATAACTTTCATTGCACGCAACTTCAAGATTATAACACACCGCGACCAATCAAACTAGCCATTAGGAATAGTAATACCCACTTTTTTAAATTTTATAAATTTATTCTTAGAAATGGACTTCATTTTTGAATTCAGAAAATCGAAATTAGCATAGTGTGAATTTTTGGTATTTTTCTGAAAACTTTCAATTTTTAAGGAATAGTGAAAAACGCTACGTTGTTGGTTAAAACCGACTTTTTATATAAATAATTATTTATTTTATTTAAATTTATTTGAGGTTAAAATAGATATATAATATCTATATAAGTTCAATGCAATTAATTGAAGTCATTTTATAATATGTTTAGATATATAAAAGTTTTATTGATCTTGTTACCGTCTTTTACCCACCTCCAAGGAGCATTTGCAAATTTGCATAAAACTTAATTTCACCGCTTCTGTGAATTGAATTTCAAAAATCAGAGATACACTATTGACATCCGTAAGTAAAATGTGGTTCAATAAGATGAAAATAATTTTTGGTGAATAGTAACTTTTAACTTTTATTTACCACAGTTAAAAGTAAATAGGGTAATTAAATGTAAAAATGATATTATTATTACTCTAACACATGTCCCAGTTATATTGGATATGTTTTATTCGACCAAAAATAACCTTAGTAATAAAATATGATCCTTTAGGTCTACATCGATTAGAATAGGACATTTATTATTATTTAATTCAAAGAACTGTTAAAAGTGTTAAATTCACATTTTTAAAACTGAGACATTTTTAATATAGGGTTATGAATAAGATAAATTAGACTATAAATATTCATTATAAAGATAAAAATATTTATTATATAATGGTATTATATTTATAATTTTTATACATTAAATAGTTAAATTTATTTATGACACAATGATGATGTAGTAATTACCTTATTAATGAATGATTAAAATAGTTAATTTTACAGAGATCAAAATAAATCTAATTTGAGACTTTTGAGCTATGCCACTAATTTTATAGGTTAATATTCCATGTTAGGGTTTATTAAATGAATTTTTGTCGAAGTAATCACGTTTTTATGACTTTAACAAAAACAAAATACAAAATAGTGGCAAAATTGACATAAAATAGTTTTTAAAACAAATATTATATTATTAATTGATATAATATTCCTAAAAATCTATGGATCGGAAAAATGACTTAGATAAGGTTATATAGATTAATAATTAACCAATTGGGGTTCTCTTGGGTTTTTATAGTAAGTTTATTAACCATATAATATAAAACTACAAAGAGATGTGGTAAATGAAAAACTATTTAACTAAGAGTTAAATCTAAAAGATAAGTTTAATATGATGACCTAAAATTGTATAAAACCTATTGATTGAGTGGATGTAAACCCATGACCACCTTATCCTAGAAATAAATCATTTTTTATCCATTAGGAACTGAAGATTATTTTATTATAAAATAATATTTCAATCTTTTCCTAAGGTTCCCCTCACCCCTCTTATAAAAGGGAACTTCCCTTTCTCTCAAATTAACACCTCCAATGCCTTTTGTCTGAGACAAAACCTTACCAAATATACTCCCAAGTATCCTCCCTTCATTATAGAGGCCTTAATTTGATCAGAAAGCCAACCTATGGAGTCCTTTTGATTAAATCAAAAGGAAGAACCTGAAGAAGAGGTAAATATTTCATCAACTCTTTCAAGTTCTTTTCTTATTCCACTTCTTCTTTATTTGTTATTTCCTTTAAAAAATAATAACTACAGTATATTATATATACTGTGATGCTATTATAAATATGGTGAAACCATATTTATTATTTTATCCATCCTATAAATGACAAAGTCATCATACGTGCGTACGTACGGCTTACCGTCTCCACGTCGTGGTGTAGTTTTTCATTCAACATAGCACTATTTGTATGGGTATAATAATGAGTATAATTGATATAGATACTAAATATAACATGTTAATTATTATATATATATATATATTATATACCATTCAATTACATACATTCTCACCATCAATATAATGATATTTTCTCTCGTGCATATGTACAGATTACCGTCTCCATGAACGTGATGATATTCATTTCTCCATCGTAACAATTCAAGAATAATTTTCATTTTATGATTAAAAATAATTTTTAAGAACTTAATATAATTCTGTATATGAATCAAATACATCATATCCATAACAAATATGACTTATTTAACTAAACACATAAAGGAAAACGAATCAGTTAACACCTGAAACGACGATAGTACTAAAATATTATTAACAAAGCAATATTATAAGATCATATACGATATCATATTTATGTATATATTTCTTGTATAAATTAATAACAATGATTTAACTATTATACAGGAGGTTAATTTACCCTCATCCATGGAAAATTACAAGGTAAGAGTTTGTTTTACAATCACTTTACTTATCAGAGGTTGTTTATATGTAATTATCTACTGGGACCTCTTTATCATTCATATCCATGTTTCTTAAAGTCTATTTAAAAAAAATATTACTATTTCCTATACTATGGGTTAAAGTCATTTATACCCTTTTTTGACTTTTTATAAGATGTTTATAATGGAATCTTTCCATCGTTTTCCAAATAAGGTACTTTATGACCTTTCCAACAAAATTAAGGTAAGAATGTTTTTTTAAACTTATACGATGGGTGCGACTATTTTTCACCATTATAACATTGTCGAAGTTTCCCTTACAAGTTTATAAGAATTTTTTCAAAATAAATGTTTTATTTTATAATTATGTGACTTTAAATGATTTCAAAACAAAAGAAAGAGATATTTCTCTCAAATAGTTTTGATTTCATCTATGTCAACATCCTTTGATGGATTTTACACTTGCTTGAAGTAGATTCATTATGATAAAAATATTCCATATTTTATTGAAGGATATGGTTATATGATTGAATGTGGATGTGTTATTTTAATACCATTCATGGGTTATAGTTAAAATATTAACATTTTGTATGCTAGTTTTAATACAAATGTTTATGTTATGTTTCAACCTTTTCATATGAGGAATGTACAAGATTTAGTAAGTGACAGGTGGAGCCAGCTATAGTGCCTCCATGCATCGGTAGGTCTCATGAGACAATCTAGTGTCTTGGAAAAAGTCCTTGACAAAATATTATTTGTAGTCTTGGCACAAGGCCTTGACTAGGCGGTTATGAAGTCTGGCATTATGCATTCCATCATTATGAAATTGTATATTGATATAACATGTGATTATTCTACTAGTATAATATCCATGTGAATAAGTATATGGCGTTATTTTGATTTATATTTTCCATATTATTTTTAAGTTTAAGTTTAAAAGGCTTTTGTTTTAGTCTTATAAATTTCCTTAAATGTTTATTATTATTTATGAAGGATTCCTCTATATTGTTATCCTTACAGAGCATCTGAGCTCACCCCTTTATATGTTTTATTTTTTGCAGGATGCGAAGAAGTATATTATGAATGACCTGCATGGATATTCTAAAGGATATTCCTGTGGTATATGTAGACAATGTTGTTTTATTTTTTCATTTTATAATGTAATGTAAAACTTATGAATGTATCTAGTACTTCCAAGGCTATTAAACTAATCAGTCTTTTGATACTTGATCTTTTGTGATTATGCCAATGTAATGTAATAATGCACAAACTCTAGGTAACTAGGATTGGGGAGTCACAGTTTAGCATTAAACTTTTTATCCCTGAATTACCACGAGACTCTATTTTCACTGTATAACTGAGTTGATGCACATTGAAATCCATTTCAACTTAAAAATTGATATTCAAAACTGCCTTCTATGAAACTTACTACCTTTGTAAAGCTCAATTCCTTCACAGATCAAACTACCCTCACAAATATTTGTTTCCTTTACAGAACAAACTACCATTATGAAGAACATGTACCTTCATAGAACCAACACCTTTACAAAGCTCATTGAGTCAACATGGTATACCCCATAATTTCGAAGTACTCGTCAACCAAAAGCATTGGCATCAGTTAAGACTCAACAAGTATTTTCAGGATTATCTAGCTCCCAAAGAGTGATAGTTTCATGGATATCCCCTAGATTCATGAAATTAGAGAAATTTTGGATTTTGCTTGGAAGAATTCGTTGGAATTATGTGGGGGTAGCCTCATATTTATAGGCTTGGCCGTTCGCGATGCTCCACCACCTCTTTTCGGATTTTCTAGATCTTTAAAAAACATCTTTTTGGAGCTCCTACCTTCGTGATGAACCAATAAAATTATCTAATAATGATGTTCGTCATAATCCTGGTTCTTTCCATCAAAACCTTCATGTGCTTCAATGCTCCAATTCTCGTAAGCATAGAGATCACCATCAATGTTCTTGATGCTCCAACTCTTCATCATTTGTGTTTCTCATCATTGTTGTGTTTAAAACCATCATCTTTCTTTGATCCTTCATGAAACACAATAACTGATTCCCATCTTTTTAAAAATCATGCCTTTACCATATTTATGAATAGTTCACTTCAGAAAAAGAACATTTGATGATGTCACCCCTTCCTCTAGTTTATGAACCCAAAATTTTGGCAATCACTGGAAAATGAAACCACTTTCAATACTATCGTCATCTTGAACTATAAGATCCCTTTTCATTTAAACTCCCTTAGGATCCATGTACTACCTGATCTTCAATGATTAGGATTGACAATAAACACAAACCAAACTCCATGTCCAGCAAATGACATCTGTTGTTCTAACATTAATTATAAGTTTTTTGTTTTTGATTATGAATTAATCTGATTATATTAGGGGCTCATGGAATATAGGAGTGTTAGAATGAGTTTTTTGAGCCTAGATAAGGTGAATAAAGCATTACCTTTAAAGGGTATAACTCCAAAATTAAGGTAATTTGTCCCTAATACTACCTAATTATATGTTTTTCATGTGTTTCATGTATTATAAGAATGTGTAGATGGTTTTGTGTGAGCCAAAATGTAACCATGGTAGAGGTCCACTATTTGAGGTGGGGTAAGGGTGTTTTATTGTACTCTTAGTGACTCCTCAGGTGTTATGTTGCTATAATAAATATATTTATTACTTTATTACCTATGAGGTAAGCATTACTGAATTGGTATTGGACCCCATGGTGGGTATAAATCACTGATAAATGTATCTAACGACATTGGGAGATATTTTTTTAATATGTGTTGGTCACTTGGAGAGATAGTAAGTGTGGATTTTGTATATTGTATTGGTATAATTCACTTTAGATGAAAGTGTATCTAGGTATGTGATGATGGAATGGAATGGAACTAAATATGACTTCTTTGGGTTTTATAAAATGAATACACACAATCTATATTATAATAGGTTATCAAAGACTTATGTATTAAACATGTGGTCATTGATGTCCATGTTTCCTTGGAAAGGTGAGTGATACATAGAAAATAGAACTATGAGGGGGTTTCAGAATCCCAAAATTGAGTTTTGAGCCTTATTTGGGTTCGTTTAGTAATCTATGATGATAGAAACTCATGTATTAGATAGACTGTGTTATGAGGTTTACTTTTTTCATTTTTTCTGACTAGTTCTTTTGATAGTGTATAACTTTTGAGATGGATGATTGTTCAGGATTCGTAGACATGTTAGAGAAAGGTTTAGTTTAGTATATGAGCATTGCATTTATAACATCTTGACAATAGGTAGATTAGAAACTAATTTTAGTTAAAAGACAAATAATTATGATGATAACTCATTCACCATGATCATGTTCATGTGATGATTTTTTTTATTATTAAATGTGATTAGGTATTGACATATATTGATATCTTTGTGGTAATGAATCATTAACCCTTTATATTATGTTAATGATAACTAGTTCACTATTTCATTTCAAATGTCAATGATATATCATTTACCTTAATCATTTTTTATTGGTCAATCATACACTAAATTTATTAGTGATGTATCATTCACCCTAGTAGTTTGTATAAGTGATACATCAGTCACCTTGAGTTAGTGAGTAGGAATTGAATCATTCACAAAGAGTTACTGATTAGGTATATATCATTCACCCTAGTCATTATATTCGTGATAAATCATTAACAATAGTTGTTATATAGGTGAAAAATTATTCTACATTATGTTGGGTGGTATGAAAATACTTCATTTCCATGTTGGTAAAATAAGAAATATATCATTCAATCTAGGTAAAATTCATTAACCCTTGTTATATGAATAGGTGATACATCGTTCACCTTGAATTAGTGATTGAGTTATGCATATTTCTCCCATGGAATATTGTATAGTAATATCTCATTCACCTAGAGGTACCTCATTATCCCTTTCAGTTATTATAGTGATACGACATTCACATGGGTATGAATCATTTTCCCTTGGAGTTATTATGAAAATATCTTGTTTTTCTAGTGATACCACATTCTCCCTACTATTATAAGGGATGAATCACTCACCTAGTGATACATTGTTTTTTCTTGTATCCATTATGATGATATTTTATTCATATATTCTTATATTTTCCCCATTGTACTTATTTTGTTGATACATTAGTCAATTGAAAATACATAATTCACAATGTAATTATTCTATTGATACCTCATTAAATCATAGATTGTATATTCACAAAAAAAATTAGTATGGTGGTATCACTTTCACCATGTTTATTATTTCTATAAGAGTTGATAAATCATTTACTCTATTATTGAGTATAGTTTATTTGAGAATATTTTCATTCTATATATAGATAATGTAAATTTAATTTTTTTTTAGGGTTTCTTCTTGGGAATCCTTGGTATAAATGTTTTATTTCATGTGATGTTACAATTTTTATTTCATTCTGTACAAGCATGAATGTGTATACTGGTTTTTATTATGGGAATTGTTTTTGGTAACCTATTGAGTTTTATTCTCACACCCTATATGGGAACATTAGTGTACATATAGATCTTATGATTAACATTAAAATTCAGGTGATGGCCCTAGTATAAGTGGATGAGCTAGAGGATCTCGTTGGGGATGTGAAGACTAGTCTAAAGATATGTTATGGATTATGGTCAGGTTTCCATTTCTTTATTTCTCTATATTTTTATAACATATGTATTCTACCCATTGGGTGATACTATTTTGATGTACGATGTCTATCCTACATGTGTACATTTTTTTATAGCATAGTGGTGTTATTTATTATGGTTCACTTCAATTTTTGTTACAGAGTAGTGGAGATGTTAAAGATTATGGTCAAGTTGCCTTTTCTCCTTTGTCAATTACTAATCATAATTGGAGAAATAAAGGTTTTGATGAGAGTGAAACCATGATAATTTTTAATTATCCAATTTTGATAGTGAATTGACATAGGAGGATGTGTTTTGAATTATTAAAAGTGTTTTTTATAGTGAACGATTGGGTGGGAAATACCTGAAATGAATTTTGAAATGTTAGATAATTATAAAAAATGTGGGAGGTGGATGTAGTGATCCAAATAGTTCTTAATATATAAGTATCATGTACCTATTTGGAGAATATGGGGTGTTTTCCACATTATTAGACCATCAGGGTTCTAGTACCTTGCATTGGGTACCTGATGAAAAACTCGGTAGTCAGTATAAGGGATCTAGCTACCATCCTCCCAATGGATAGGACGGAAAGGGGAGTCATCCCCTATCTCTCCCTCATTAATTTCTTTCTCCATTGTGTGGGGGAAATCCATGGACGTTGATGCAGAGTGTTTGAGGTATGTTTTAATTCTATTCATTCCTCATATTGATTCATTCCCTCTTTCTAACTAATTTTAGTGGTTTAGACATAGTAATTAGATAATTATTCCATCAAAGTACAGTGTAATAGTCTTGAAATAAAGGGTCATTGTGTAAGAAGGTTAGTGGAATATTATAATTACAGATTTAACATAGCTACCATACATTTCATTATATGTATGTTATTTAATTGATTTTTTTATGTGTTTCATAAATTTGTGATTAAATTTCGTGATTAATCATTTTAAGTTCAAAGAAAACGTTCTCAGTAATATATTTTTCGATGCTTAATGAGTGGATCACACCACTGTTATCATGGTTTTGATGAGGGAAAATTTCCCAATTAGAATGTTCTCATTTATTTCTATATAAAAGTGGTACATTGATTATGAAAATTAATTGTAAGACCCCAAATAACCCTGAGAGGGGAGGGGTGAATCAGGGTGTCAAATTTTTCTTCTAAAGTGAAAGATATTATTCTCATTTTGGTAATAAATCATTAAACTTGTATGATGGATTCGATCAGCAATCAAACATTAACATGTAGAGTAAAAACATGTCACTTTTACTTGGTTCATCACTAAGGGATATTCCAAGTAAAATATGCCAATGGTGTATTGGTCTTAAAAAATACACTACTCTTCACTAGTTGTGGAATCAAAATGGTTTTCCACCGTCACTATGTGTCTGGCACACTGCCTTTACAAGGTTTCAGAGATAGCTCAATGTGTCCCTCGAAACACTTATGTCGACTCCCCATTAGCTCACTGGTTTGAGATAATTCTAACTCAGTTTATCAACCTGAAGTTATATTCAATGGTTTGGAATTAAATTAAATGTCCCTAACTTATCATGAGACACTACTTGCACCATATACCTGAGTTTATTCACTTTAAAATATCATTACACTTTAAAACTGATATTTAAAACTACCTTTTGTGAAGCTCTCTCATGAATCTCTCCTGACTTCATGGAATAAACTGCCTTCTTGAAGCACCCATAACGTCATGGAAAAACACATTTTTGAATCTAATTGAGTCAATTTGATATACCCCATCATCCCGAAGTAATCATTAACCAAAATCATTGGCATCAATTAGGACTCAACAAGTCTTTTCATGATGCTCAAGATCGCAAAGAAAGCCAGTTCCTTGGAGCTCTCCTTCCATCGTGAAATCAGAGATATTTTGAAATTTCTTTGGAATAAGTTTTTGGAATGAAGTGTGGGTATCCTCATATTTATAGTCTTGGTCATTCACGAAGATCCACTGCCTCTTTGCGGACATTCTGGATCTTTAAAAAACATCTTTACAGAGCTCCTCCCTTTATGATACACCAATGAAATTCATTGTCCACAATGCTCATTTTAATCACACTGGGTTCCATCGAAACCTTTTCACACCACGATGCTCTAATTATCATAATTTCATATATTGTTTTCACCATTCACAATGTTCTAAATCTTCATCATTCATGATTCTCTAACTTGTTGTCATTTGCACTGCCCATCATTATCACGTAGACTGTCGTCAGCTTTTTCTCAACCATTGAAAAACACAATACCTGATTCCCATCTTCACAAAACTCTTTCCTTTTCCATATTTATGAAGATTTGAATCCATAAAACAACCATTCATGATGTTATCAATTACTATAAATTTTGATCTAAAAAATTGGCAAACCCTGGAAACTGACATCACTTTCAATATTGTTGCTAGCTTGAACTGTAACATCCCATTTCTTTTAAAATCCCTAATCATCCATGTACTACCTGATCTTCTCTAATAAGGATTGAAAACAGACACAAAAGAAACTCCATTTCTAACAAAGAACAACCCTGGTTCAAAAAATCTCCCCATTTTGGTTTGTAGGAAATCTGCAGATAAATTCAATGAAGCACCAGTTGCTATCAAAAGATGATATTGAAAGAAACATCTCAGCTAGCACTCTAAGTCTACATGGTTAGTGATTGGTGTATAAAATAAGAGTTTAAGAATAAATTGGGTTATCATGTGATGTAATGCTCAAATATTCCCAAGTAGGATCTCACTGTTTCCTCATAACACTAAATTGTTCTCTCTATTCTAATTTTCTTCCTACATGTTCCCCTTTATAATAAACTTTTGTGGCTTCATATTTTCACTTGGTAAGTTTGAATTATCCCGTTCCCTATTCTTCTATATCCTTATCAGCCTCATGAAATTTAATTTCTCTATTCTCCCCCTTTTGAAATAAACCCAAAGAGTTAGATGTTTACTTTTAGATCTCAAAAAAACACTCCCCCTGGATCATATCTCCCCCACAAACTTGTATCACTTACAAAAACAAATAAAAAATAGTTATCAAAACTAAGGATAAGGGACATTTGTAACCTTCTCATGCACTAGAAGGTGTTCATACACCATGGTTCATTCAATGTTTCTCAAACATAGCTGCTGTTAGTGGATTGTTCAGAATATCAACCACTTTCTCATTAGTTACCACATAACCCAATTTAACCACACCTTGTTCAAATTTTTCCTTAATGAAGTGATATTTTATTTCAATATTTTTTATGCAAGAATACTAAACAGGATTCTTTGTAAGATCAATTTCACTCTTGTTATCACAATGAATCACCATTGGTTATTTTACCTCGTCACCAATATCAATCAATTGTTTCCTCATCCAAAGTATCCGAGTTCTAGACTTTGTAGTAGATATATATTCATCTTCATTATTATTGAGATAAGTAATTTAATATTTCTTACTCAACAAGACCACACATTTCATACCAATAAAAAATGCTCCACCACTTGTGGAATTTCTATCAATAACATCTCCAACCCAATCAGCATAAAAAAACTGATAGTTTAAAATCACTTCCTATGGAAAAGTATAATCCTTAATTATGAGTAAATTGAATGTTCCACATGATTTTTTTCAATTTATCTAAATGTTATTCCTTTGGTTTACTATGAAATCAGGCCACTAAGCATGTTGAAAATAAAAAAATTTGTCATGGCGTTGTCTGGTACAACAAGATTCCAATGATTATTCTTTACATAGTGGGATCTATAGAAGCCTCATCCTCATGCTTTCCCAGTTTTTTCCCAACCAAAATCAAAGTTGATATTGGTTTGGAGTGATTATTATTAAATTTATTCAGTATATATCTGGAATAATTTTCCATAGAAATGAAATTTTAATCTATCTTCTGAATCACCAGGAGTCCTATGATGTGTGTGAGTTCAAAAATCATAGATCTTTTAAATTATATTTTCATGTGATTGGAAACAAATTCCACTAATATTTTCCTGATTCTTCCAAGAATAATATCATTCATGTACACAAGCACCATAAATTGATCTTCTTGTTAATTCTTCGAGTATAGATTATGATTGACACCTCCTCTTTTTAATTGGAGCTCCTTCAGATAAGAATCCAGACAAGAATTCCATGCTCATGGTGTCAGTCATTCAATGTAGACTTACTCTTCAAGAACACCAATTAGGAATATTGTCTTCAACATTCTTCTAATAAACTTTTTATCTTCTTTGAATTTTTGTATCAAGTAAAATCTTGATCGACTCCAGTATCACCACTTAAGTAACTCTTTCTTTGACATCAATTCCTTTAATTTGGATATAGCCTTTATACAGTAGGCATTACTTGTTTCTGATCACATTTCAATTCTCATCATAGCTTCTTCAAATAAGGTTGGTTCCATAATTGATAGTAAGGACTAACATTCATCATTAATTATTTTGTTTGTCAATATGGGAGATATCCAATCGCTAATAATGTAAAATTAATTGATTTTTTCTCTTCTATTTATCCTTTGAGGTTTTGATGACGTTTCTTAAACCATAATTTCTTATTCAGACTCTTATTATGAATCATATTATTTGTTTCAACCCAAAATATTTTACAAGTCTTCCACTATTTCAGCATCTGAATATGTACCTTGATCACCAAAACTCCCTTTCCAATGGAATAATCATCATGAAATTTCCATAATAATTAGGTTAGATAAAAATTTAAATAATGAATATTGAAGCTTCTTTATTATTATTCATTTTTCTCCCCCTTAAGGGAAATACTTCACAGCATTTTTATAATGGTTATTCTCAACAATAATGTTTTTCATGAAATATCAGTATGGAGAAAACAACAGAATGATTATTCGTCTTGTGACTATCCACATTGGATATCATCCTCAACTTCACCAATGATAATATTATTGACAAATTATTCTTTAGGATACCAGAAATAATAATCAGCCAGTATGGTACATTATTTATCCTAGTTATCCATAGTAGAGCATCTTCATCTTTAACAAGAAATGATACACTATCATATTTATATTTGAATATCGAACTAAGGAATCATTTAGAGATGGTAAACTCTTCATCATGGCTATCAAGAATTGATATCTCTATTTTTGTCTTAGGTTACCCTCTTGAGAAGATTTTTCACCTTCAATTCAATACATTATAAGAAAAAATAAAATACAAAAAATATTAATGGAATAAGGTTTTTCCTCCTTACTACATCAATATGAACTGCACGGTTGAGATGATCTTTTTAACCATGTTGCTCCACTTTTTCCAGTCTTTATGATTACACATCTGAACATATGTTCTCATTTATGTGGAGGTATCATGGATCTCTTCACATATATTTCTACATTTTGTGGTTACTTTTTATTATAGAAAGCATTCATAGATGTAAAATTCATACTCCCCTTAAGGAATGCTTCTTGTTTAGGTATTATGGTTAGAAAACCTTTTGCAACGTCACAAAATGTCTTGCATCTCTCATATAGGACTTATTTAAAATGATATTATCAATTTTTTATCCAACACTCATGACCTTTTTCCTCATTATGTGGGGAATTTTTCTCTATTTTCGATGGCCTTAGAATATGAATCTTTACATTTACTCATTCCTTCCAAATCTTATATCCCGATAAAAAATAAGTCATTGGGAATAATCAAAGCATGATTGGATCTTTCACATGGATTCTTCTCAGTGTCATCCATCTTAGTATTTCTGTTGTATTCACTCCCTATCAACTTCTTGGATTTATAATCCAATTTTTTTCAAAATACTTCTTTGATACCTTCTTGGGAGGATTTATGATTAGAATATTCTTACACTTTACTCTCAAGGTTTATTCTTCATTATTAGAAAGATTTTGTGATATTATTTTCTTAGAGTATTTGGGCACATGTTGAGATGAGAATGTACCAACCTTATGAAGAATTCCATTCTATACATCACATATTCTATCAAGCATTCACAATCTGTTTGTGGTAAATAGATGCTTCTGGATTGGTGGATGTTGTTTCTTCATCTCTGGATTTTCTCCAACTAAGATAGGCTTCCTTTTTTTCTTTTACATTTTGAGGATTGTACAAAAAATTTAATTTATGATTCCAACATCTGTTGTGGAACCAACATTGAACCATAAATATCAATATCCATATCTCTTTTATATAATGTTGTTGGACTATCTTAATAACTTATTGTGCTCTTAGTGGGAAACCTGATTCCATACTCTTTTTCCTATCCACCCTAGTCACAGTGGTAGGTTTCATATCACCTGTATTCATCCATACAATTCTAATATTTTATTTAAAACCTGCACTCTTCATTATAATACACTTAGAGATAGTAACACAAGTTTGTTTGGATGGTACCTCTATCTTCTCAGCTACTTTTAATAGATCATAAAATGATTTCATGATATTCTTATGAAATGATGGTGGTCTTATCGCTTTTCAATCCTCAAGTGAACATTGAGAAGCTACAACAAATCTTTCCTTATTTTGTGAAGTCGCAGTAAATGTGTTCTCAAGATGGGATAACTGAACTTAAAAATCTAGACATTTAATATTGAGGATGATTTTTTGATCTTTAATCATAATCATATTTTCTTCACAAGCCTTCTTCATTCTAACAACTTCTTATTCATGCAGATTAACTATTTTTGAATCAAAGAGTCATTTTTAATGATTTTCAGGGATATTTCACCAATTGTAAACCCTTTACATCAGTTCTATTTTTCAATTTCTCTTCAAGTGTATAGATCTTTTCTTTAAGATCATTTTTGAATCCCTATTTCTCTTCAACTTCTTTGATATATTTTGATAATATTATATCTTTTACCCACATTGTTTATTCAAATATTACAACATGTTTGGAGAGATTATAAAAGTATATACCTTTTTTTTACATGCTTACCTCTATAGAATATGTTTCATTCTATAGTTGGGAGATTTCTACCTGTATACATTGAAATAATCCAAAAACACAGGAGGATCTTTATTCATGAATGTCATATAGAAAATTTCTTAATCTATCAACTATAAATTCTTGTGAGGATGTAGATTGATCATAATAACCCCTTGTGCTGGAATCCTTATTCTGCAGACAACATTCAAATGTGCTAACACATTCCTCCTAATCACTCGAATATGTTGACTTACATATGGTAGAAGGGTTTTTATTATCATTGGTGGAAACTTAAGACACATGATCTATACTTTCCCAGCCTGAAATATCTACATTGCTAGAAATATAGAGAGAATCAGATATTACCTCTTCTTTAGATACGATGGACTTATTCAATTATCTCTTCTCTTTATATTCCATATCAATCATGGTCTTCATAGATATAGAATTATTCTCTTAATATTCCTCAAAATTACACTTCATCGTTTACTCGAGAAAGAAACTCAAATATTAAAATGAGAAAAAAATTGAGATAGAGAATCCAAAATTGGTGAACCTTCCCTCTGATAACACTTTTAGGACCACAGAGCACCATAAGAGGGTAGGGGTGAATTAGGGTGTAAAATTATTCTTCCAAAAGACAGATCTTATTCACAGGTTGGTAGGAACTTGTTAAACCAGTATGATGGATTTGATCAACAATCAAATATTCACATGCAGAGTAAAAACAAAACACTTTTACTTCATTCACCACTATGGTATGGTCCTAGGATCATACACTGATAGTGTGGCAGTTATACCAAAATCTATTAATCATCACTGGTTGTGCAATAAAAAAATTTCATCCATAATCACTTGGCTTGAGGCACACTTCCTTTAAAATTTTTTAGGTATATATCACTATGTACCTCAAAACACTTCTGTTGATTCCCCCTTGTCTCACTACATTAAGAGAATTTCAACTCAGTTTATTCACTTGAAGGTCACTTCAACAGTTTTGCATTAAATATTTTTTCCCTGAATTAGCATGAGACTCCTTTTTCACTGTATGACTGAGTTTATGCACTTGGAATTCCATGTCAACATAAAAATTGATATTCAAAACTGCCTTTCAGGAAGCTTACTAACTTTGTGAAGCTCTTTGCCTTCGTGAATCAAACTTCCATCACAAATCTCTCTTTCCTTTACAGAACAAATTGTCTTTATGAATCAACTCTACCTTTTTAGAACAAAAACATTTATAAAGTTCACTGAGTCAACACGGTATATCCCATCATTTTGAAGTACTCATTAACCAAAATCATTGGCATCAGTTAAGACTCAAAAAGTATTTTCATGATTCTCAGGCTCACATAGAATGTTAGTTTCATGGATTCCCCTTATATTCATGAAATTAGAGAAATTTTGGATTTTCCTTAGAAGAATTTGTTGGAATGAAGTGGGGGTAGCCTCATATTTATAGGCTTGCCCATTCGCAAAGCTCCACCACCTCTTTTTGGATTTTCTGGATCATTCAAAAACATCTTTATGGAGATCCTCCCTTTATGATGAACTAGTGAAATTCTCCATTCACAGTGTTCAACATTATCAGGATTCTTCCCATCAAAACCTTTGTGGGTTGAAATGCTCCAATTCTCATATTTGTAGAGATCCTTGTCAATGTTCATCATGCTCCAACTCTTCATCATTTCTGTTGCTCATCGCTGTTGTGTAGAAAACTATCATCTTTCTTTGATCCTTCATGAAAAACAATAAACAATGCCTATATTTGTAAAAATCATGGATTTTCTATATTTATGAATAGTTGACTCCAAAAAATACATTTTAGGATGCCATCCCTTCCTCCAGATTTTGAACCCAAAATTTTTGCAAACACTGGAAAATGATGAAACATTAAAATACTATTATAATCTTGAACTATAAGATCCCATTACTTTAAAACACACTAATCATCCATGTACTACCTGATCTTATGTGATTAGGATTGACAATAATCACAAACCAAAATCTATTTTCAGCAAATAACATCATTTTTTCCAACATTAATTATAAGTTTTTTGTTATTGATTATGAATTAATGTGATTATATTAGGGTCTCATGGAATCTAACAGTATTTGAATGAATTGTTTTGGCCCAGATAAGGTGAATCAGGCATTTACTTTAAAGGTTATAACTCTATAATTGAGGTAATTAGTCCGTAATAACACCTAATTATATGTTTTCGCATGTATTTCATGTATTATAAGAATATGTAGAAGGTTTTTTTTGAGAAAAAATGTAACCATGGGAGAGTTCCACTATGTGAGGTCGGGTAAGGGGGTTTGATTGGACTCTTAGTGCATCCTTAGGTGTTATGTAGATATAATAAATATATCGATTACTTTATTACCTATGAGGTAAGCTTGATTGAATTGTTACTAGAACCCAAGGTGGGTATAAATCACTGATAAATGTATCTAACAACACAGGGAGATATTTTTTTAATATGTGTTGGTTACTTAAATTGATTGTAAGGGTTGATTTTGTAGATTGTTTTGGTATTAGTTGCATTAGAGGAAAGTGTATCTAGTATGTGATGATGACATGGAATGGAACTAAATATGACTTCCTTTAGGTTTTAGCAAATGAAGACATGCTATCTTTATTCTAATAGGATATCTAAGACTTATGTATTAAATATGTGGTCATCGATGATTATGTTTCCTTGGAAAGGTGAGTAATATTTAGGGAATAGAACTGTGAGGGGGTTTCTTTTTCCCAAACATGAGTTTGGAGCCTTATTTCAGTTTTTTAGTGATCTGTGATGATAGAAACACATGTATTAGATAGACATAGTTTTGAGGTTTACTTTTTAACTTTTTTATGTCTAGTTCTTTTGATAGCGTATATCATTTGAGATGCATGACGTCCTGGGATTCCTAGAAATGTTGGGAAAGGTTTAGTTTAGTATGTGACTGTTGCGTTTAAAACATATTGAGAATAGGTAGATTAAAAAATAGTTTTAGTTAACAAGACCAGTAATTATGATTATAACTCATTCACCATGATCTTGTTTATATGATGCTTTTTTTATTAATTAATGTGAATAGGTATTGACATGTATTGATATCCTTATTGTAATGAATCATTCATCCTTCATGTTATGTTAGTGATACCTAGTTCACTATTTCATTTCAAATGTAAATGATATACCATTTACCATAATCATTTTTTTTATTGGTAAATCATCCACTCAAGTTATTAGTGATATATCATTCACCCTAGTAGTGTGTATAAGTGATACATTAGTCACCTTGAGTTAGTGAGTAGGAAGTGCATAATTCACCTTGAGTTACTGAATTAGGTATATTATTCACCCTAGTCATTATATTTGTGATACATCATTAAAAATAGTTTTTATATAGGTGACACATTATTCCAAATTATGTTGGGTGGTATGGAAATACATTATTTCCATGTTGGTAAAATTATAAATATGTCATTCACTCCAAGTAATATATCATTCATTCTTGTTATATGAATATGTGATACATCATTCACCTTGAATTATTGATTGAGTGATGCATATTTCTCCCATGGAATACTATATAGAAATATCTCATTCACTTGGTGGTACTTCATTATCCCTTTTAGTTATTATAGTGATTTGGCATTCACATGAGTATAAATCATTTTCCCTTGTATTTATTATAGTAATATCTTGTTTATCTAGTGATACCACATTCTCCCTACTATTATAATGGATGAATCATTCACCTAGTGATACATTGTTTTTCCTTATATCCTCTATGGTGATATTTTATTCATATAGTGTTATATTTTCCCCCTTGTAGTTATTGTGGTGATACATCAGTCAATTGGAAATACATTGTTCACAATGTAATTATTCATTTTATACCTCATTCACTCATAGATTCCACATTCACCAATTTTTTGTATGGTGGTATCACTTTCACCTTGTTTATTATTTTTATAAGAGTTGAGAAATAATTTAATCTCTTATTGAGTATAAGATATTTGAGAATCTATCCATTCTATATATAGAAAATGTAAATTTAAGTTATTTTTTAGGGTTGCTTCTTGAGAATCCTCGGTATAAAAGTTCTATTTCATGTGATGTTACAATTTTCCTTGCATTCAGTACAATCATGAATATGTATACTATTTTTTATTATGGTAATTGTATTTGGTAACATACTGAGTTTTATTCTCACACCCTATATGGGAACTTTAGTGTAAGTATAGATCTTATGATTAACATTAAAATTTAGGTGATTGCCCTAGTATATGTGGATGAGCTAGAGGATCTCATTGGGGATGTGAATACTAGTCTGAGGATATGTTAAGGATTATGGTAGAGTTTCCTTTTCTTTATTTTTTCTATATTTTTATACCATATATAATCATCCCACTGGGTGATAATATTTTGATGTATGATCTCTATCCTACGCGTGTACATTTTTTTATAGCATAGTGGTGTTATTTATTATGGTTCACTTCAATAATAAAACAATTTTTATAATTTGATATATATCTATTTATTTTATGTTTATTTGTTTACCTATTATTTCTTTCTAGGATACTGAGTGAATAGACTTTCCATATTCTATTATCATGCCTTATATACATATTAAAAACCCTTAGAATATAGGGTTTCACTCTTGATATTATGTGGTTATTCATCAAGTTCCAAGGGTTAGTAAAAATGTATGGCGATATTAAAGAGTGGTATAACATAATTTTTCTCTTTATATTACTATTTGGATATAGTATCAGAATATGGTAAGGATGAAAACATGGGATGGATGATTTCCCTATGCCATACTAGAACCTATGTGAGCTATATTACATATTTTTATTGAGATGGGATTTTTGTTCATGATTTTTAGTATTAAAATTGAAATATTTTTTATTATTCTAAGTATGATATTCTTGTTTATTCATTTATGGTTTCTAACTTGGCCTATGATGGTGGGAGGCATGTATTCATTAATCATATTTAGTAAAGATTATTCAAATAAAATTAATATTATTCAATGTGATTTATGATTTAATGACGAGGAAGTGTTTGGTTGTGTAATGTGTTAATAAAAATTTATACACTATGATTCATTATAAGATTTTGGTGGAATTATATCTTAAGAAACCTGGATTATTGGTTCTTTTGTTCCTTATATAATGACTAGTTTTTTGAATCTATGTGTAATTGATACATGGCCCCAATACTTGGTAGGTTGGGCTATAATCATGTCTAAGTGATATGAGACCCTTATTTTGAAGGGTGTGTATTGAAAATCAGGACATGTTTCTTTTTACTACATTTTCATATTTTGTGAGAAAATAATGAGAATAATTTCTTGGAGATCACATCATCATTGTGTTTATGTGTGTGATAATTAACCTAATGTGATATTGTATCTCTATAAGTATTTCCAACATCAATAAGATCCCTATGATAGGGAAACAGAACAAGTGTTTCCCTAAAATGATTAAGATGAAATCATGAGAGCTGGTTTATGGGACATGAACTATGTAGTAAATGGTCGATAAAATGGCTATGATATCATAGTGATGATGAAATATGACTCAGGATATTATTTAGTTGATTGTGTCAATAGAATCATGGTATATTGTGTTTATATGAATTATATATATGAATTTAGTAGAGGAGGTGAGGCCACAATTATAAAAATATTGTGTCCTAGTTAAATTTTCATGTCTTAAGGATGATTATATAATGACCTTGTTTCAATATTTGAATTATAATAAAAATGAGAATCTATTATAAATCAAATATTTTTAATCATGAAATTTCATAGTGAATATACATGTTCATAAAATAAAAAAAGGGTTTGGGGATTAATAGATAGATATCTCAGGACTCTTCTATATTTAAGAGAGTGAAACAAAAAAATTATTTCATGTGTTTCACCCTTGATTTTGGGAAAATTTCTTGCAACAATTAAATCACTATTTTGATTGATGAAAAGTGTGATAGTGAAAAAAAATGTAATGAAAGAGGATGGGGAATACAATATGTGATGATTCTAGTTATAGGATTTCAAATATTATAATATCACTATGGTCATTGATCATAATTCAATCCACTATATTGGTGATAAATGAATGAATGAGAAATTTTTTAAACATTAGTTTCATAAGGATGAATCATCATTTGGTATAAACATTATTTGTGTAAACATCATTTGTGTAAAAATGAAGTTAACATAATTTATGTAAAATCAATTAACATAATTTGTTTAAAAATTATGTAAACATCATTTGTGTAAATATATATTTCATAAGGATGATCTGAATTATGATATTTTTTAATTTAGATGAAGGATTCAATTTGTAGTTTCATGATGAAAATTTGATAAAAACGTGATTTATGGAGGAAATGATTGTGAGAGTTCTAGTTCATTGGGAGGAATAAACAAAACTCTATGATTGAATATTATAATCCTTATAGAATGAGATTAAATTGTATTTTATGCTAATTTTATAGAAAAATTTGGAAGTAAATAACATAAGAAATATATTCATGCATCACTATAAATATATAGATGATATGAGTAAATAAAAAGGTGAATTGGACTCTGGTTTCCTTTTTTGCACTCTTAGTGACTTAAAGTGAGAAATGGTGAGAGAATATTTAATCGTATATTAATGTTTTATACTTTGAGAATAAAAAAGTGACTATGGGAATTATGAAGAAACTACATCCATTGATGAATATAAACAAGTGGTCAACTTGGTAATACTACTTCTATAATAACACCTTATAATAATAATGTGTTTGTGAATAAAATATTTGAAATTTTGTTTCTATCTTCACTTTTCACTGATACCCTTTAACAACCACTATAATTAAATAATCATAGTGATTATAGGGTAGAACATTTCATGCCTTAATGTGTATGTTTTTATCATTATTTAGTGTTTGAAAATATATTGAAAGGTTTTTTGAGGACCCTTAAAGAACTAGTTGTGAAAGTATAAATAAAACCCTTGATTACTGATGGAACTAGTATAAAACCCCTAATATTCAAGAAGTGCATGATTCTTATATTAGGAATTTTTATGATACAGACCCAACCATTATGTGAATCTCATGGATGTACGTGTAATCACTTCAAATTAAGGTGATAATAAAATCAGTGTACTCAAAAAAATTTGAACATGGTAAGGAGTGGGTAATCTAAAAGTATCCAAACCTAGTAAAAATTATGTGTTTTGGATATTTTATGTTTATTAGTTTCATATTATGGTGAGGTATGAGAGCACATGTATTGATCCATTCTTCTTAAATAGGTTAGATATTTTAGTGTAAAAGGCATTAATTAAAAGAAAATAAAATTTGGAAAAATTGGGGTAAACTGATTCACCCCCTAGTATCCTTGCAATATCCACTAGTCTAAACACATGGTATTAAAAATAACTAAGTATTCCTCTAACTAGATCATTTTTCTTCATTTTTTTTCAATCCCTATATGAAGTTCATTTTGGAAGTAAACTCATAATAGCCTCATATTGATAACTTAGTCTTCATACCTATTAATGATGAAGTGGAGGTCTCAAATAGAGCCATTAGAAATGGGAATAAGGCAGAGGCAGAGACTAAAAAAATTGATAGGAAATAATAATATACCATTACTTGATGTTGATCTAATTTTTAATAGTGGATATATAAAATCTATTGAAATGAATCCTTTTTAAGTATCATGTTCAAGATATGGAGTGTATAGAGAGGATGAGTCTATTTGAAATTTTATGATTTCTACTATAAATTTGATTAGTATTTGAATAATCTTCATAGTAAATAAATCACATATATACATGGTTTAGTAAAAAAAATCCTTAATGATAAACACATCTAGAAGAATAAATTGATGAAATCAAGAAGCCACTAGGTATGAAATTTAAAAAGTGAAACACTTTTGTCAAAATTATTAAATAAAAAAATGAATTTATGTCACTCTACAATGAAAATATTTCCGTTATTAAATAAAAATTTAAAAGGCATGTTTGTGAGAAGTTAGTTATAAAAATATATCATTATGAAGTGATTTATGCATTGAAAAATTTCCACAACACCTATATGAATGTCAAAGATTATAAATTGGAGGTTAAAGAAATAAAAATGAAAGGGATTGGTAAATATTTATAATAATTAACCAAAATTCATGAGGATTATATTTATATGTTTAAAAAACAATTGAACTTAATGGTGATATTAGTTTAATATGAAGTATAGTTTTTCAATATGAAGTTTCTTGAGATTTGGGTAAAACTATGATATCTCAAAATTGAACATGTTGGAACATCCCAAACTATTAATAAAAGTAAATTTGATGAAAAAGTTTATATTAAGATGTATGAATTCAATATTACTCAATTTAGTATAAAGAAAAGATTACAATCATCCCTTTATTAACTCAGACCATGCTCCTCGAAAAAGGAACCGTCCTAAATAAAATCATTTGATCTTGCTAAATATATTTTGTTGGATAGTATATGTTTTAAATCAAAACATTGATAAAAATGGAAGAGTAAAAATGTTTAAAAGTTTTCCACCAATTAAAGGGTGTATAGAAGATTTTATGGAAGGTATGGTTCCCTAAGATAATCCCAAAAAAGTTGAGAAAATGGACCAAAAACAATAAGGTAACAATTATAAAAAATAAGAATATCATGCACTCCAAAGATGAAAACCAAAGTTTGTATGACATTTTTGGTACTGTAATGGATTTTTTCATAAAAAATTATATTGTTATTCTATCTTATAAACTTCTGATTAAATATGAAATCCTATTCCAATGTGGGTAAAATCAAGATTAATGAGAACCCCTGAAGTGAAAGGAAATTATTGGTCTACCACTATTATATTTTAACTTCTTGAAGACAATTGTGGTATATACAATGAGTGTGGTCATAGAAATGGTGAATTTTAATTTAATAATGTTTTTAAATATATATGGAAATAATATAACTAGTGATAGATAATGAACCAAAGTCTACCTTGGGAAAATTTAAAAATGATAAAGATAGAAAAACTATTCCCAATAAGTATTCAAAGAGTATTAAGAATATATCCTTGGGTTACATAACAAAGAAGATAAAGTGAATTGACACATAAAAAGGATTATCTTATTATATTTTGTATGAATGTAATACACCATGGATTTAAGAAAACAATCCATCGATGTAACTGGAATTGGAAGAAATAACTAGCATAACTGAATATCAATCCATGAATGATACAAAGGGGATAATTTGGTGAAAAACACTCATAAGAATAAATATGGAAATACTAAAAAGGAATAATATGTTTTAGAATAGTGTTTTGTGGTATGGCCAGCTAATTTTGAAAAATCAAGAAAGATAGAAGAAGCATAAGTTAATAAAAAAGTGAAAAAAGAAAATAATAAATTTTAGATGTGCAATTAGAAGTTCTTGAGAGGATGTTAATAAATAAAAAACTATTATTTTAAATCAATTTGTAGGGGAGGTGAAATATGGTTTTACATTTATAAGGCCCCAGTCTTAAACCTTACTTAATATTGAATTAAATGAATAATTCACATTGAGGATCTTTTCAGGTTTATAGTTTTAGAGAATTAGGACATAACTATTACATATCAAAGATTACAAAGTAGACACTTCTACTAAGTTTCCATAGAATAAAAACTCTGAAAAAGAAACATGTCAAGTTCAATGTTTTATATAGCATGACTTTCCCTGGATCCCATCCTTGACCCTATTCCACATTAAGTCCTGTGAAAAACATTTCAAAAAACATGGGGTGAGCATAAAAAGCTTAGTAAGGGATACACAAAGAATGAAAACTGTTAGTTTATCAAAACAACAAGTAAACCATGTATACTTTGTCAAAGTAATACTTTTCACCTTTATGAAGTAGTAAAAACTCTTCACTGAATAAAAGATCATTACTTACCCTTTTGTAACCAAAAATTACCATAAAACCCATATAAAGATCACATAACATATAAACATAACTTGGGACATAAACATACTTAAATGGAATAACCATATGGTGGACTTCCACACATATCACTTAATGGAATAGCCATACGGATGACTTCCATACCCAATGCATTGGAGGTTATAACGTAACCACCCGTCCTGGTATTCACGGCACCACCCGTCATATGGTTTATCACGAAACCACCCGTCAAATGTCCAAGTACCATTATAAAATAATAAGACATAAAACAAATATAATGGAAAGACAACATTTCCAGACTTTGATCACAATATATCACTTAAATATATTGACATAGAAAATCCATTATAAAAACCATTTTCAATACCAAAATACATAAAAGAGTATATGGTATTTATTTCATTTTAAAAACATTACGGCTTGTTGAGGAATCCAAAGACCAAATAATACTCGCAGCGGCGGAAAATGTCGTTGTTACCGCGTATGTTAAAAGAACATTTCTTTTTTCGTTTAATAAAACGCTTCGTAGAAAAAGATTCCTTTTTTATAAAAGTAAAAGTCAAAGGGGTTTATAAACCGTATAAAATAAAGTTGTGTATAAAATGAAATATGCCTCAATGAAAGGAGATTGAGACGAAGTCCATTACAAAGATCATTTTTTAAATAAAATAGATCTATTATGTGTATTCACTATAAGTAAACATTAAAAAAGTACAAATAAAAGATAGGACATAATAATATCATGACATAATTTGAAAGTAGGAGATTGACCCAAAGAACGGAAATTGGGTTAAGAAGTTCCATTACCTTGTGTCCAAATTGACTCAACCGCTCTTTAACCTCTTGAATAATAAACTTGAGTTAATTTCTACTTGCTTAAGAACATTTTTCAAGATCGTTATTCCTTTTATATAACTTATTACCATGTTATGAACACTATGTAATTATTTAAGTTAATAATGGTCGTTTTTTCGATCCTTGGTACTTGAGTCAAAAATAAACTCTTTATAATTACAAGTTGTTCATGTGGTAAAATATACATTATATAAAGAATTATATTAATGATGTAGATATCATATATATCATATATATCTAGTATATGCATTCATTTATAATATTACATAATCATTTAGAGGTAAGAAATGAAATGCACCGTTCATGGAGACGGTAAGCCGTACATACGCATGAACGCTACTTTCATTTCTATGTCATATTAATGGAATTAAAACTAAATTAGAGGTATTTATATTTTAATTACATAATTATATTCATCACTTATATGTAACATACATCATATATATCCATTATATATATGTACTTATAATAGTACATTACATTTGGGGATAAGAAATGAAATGCACCGTCCATGGAGACGCCAAGCCGTACGTACGCATGAACGCTACTTTCATTTCTATATCATACTTTAATGGAGTCAAATCATAATTATATAAAGGTATATTATAATTCCAGTATAATATCATATATAATATCATTAAATCCATCCTTTATACATCCCACGTATGGCATTAACGAATCAAATCACTTTGAGGGGGCGGTAGTCCGCACTTCCTAAAATGAAATTATCGTGTTTACCCACAATGGAAACCATAAAGGTGTGCCATAAATGAAAAATACAGAAGCTTAAGGAAAACATAAACATATTATATATCATATATAAATATAGTGACATCTTAATGGCCACCTTTGAAGGTGTTATATGAGTGTTGAACAATCATCGTTTCGTGAGGCAGAAATTCGCCATCCACGGAAACAGTATGTTCTTTAACCATTATACGGAGGTCTGTGTAGGTGTATCTCGAATACTTATTATAAAAACATACTCGTATATTTAATATACTGGAGTTGTTACAAAATAAATGAATAAAAATAGTTTAGGGGGTTGGAGAAGCAAAATAAAACATAAGAACACAAGAGAAAACACTACCATTAAAATGGGTAACTCTTTTTGATTTGAGCTCAAAGGCTTCCTTGGGAAGACTTCTGACAAAATTGAGGCTTCTATGAGTAAGAGAGGGATTTGGAGAGACAAAAAGAGCAAATAGTGTCTGAACCAAATGCTTGAGAGGTGTGGGTAAGGAGGTAGACGTGGGGGGCTTTTATAAGAGGAGAGGAGGGGCACTCTTGGAAAGTTATAAAAGTTTACTTTATTATAAAATTATTTTCAGATTTTAAAGGTCCCAAATTGATATAATTAGAGGATAAGGTGATACGGGTTCGAAATATACTCTTCCAATAGGTCTTTGACAAGTTTAAGTCTTATATTTTACATTATCTTTTCATTTTAATTAAATCGTTCATTAATGCGGTAATCGCTCCATCATCATGATGTCATATATAATTTAATTTATTTAATGTCTAAAATTTATAAAACAAATATCATTATGTATTAAATCTTTTTATATTTCTAATGAATATTTATAGTCAAAATTATGACTTGTATAACCCCATTTAAGAATTGTTTTAGTAAAACAACTCATGTGTGACATTTTTATTTTAACATTAAATAAAAAGATATTAAATTCATTTTCCTACCAAAGTGGCTCCATGGGGTCCCTAAGTTGACCCATGGATTGTCTTGGTCGACCATGACACATCCAATAAGGGTATGACATGTTCCAAGTTCATTTCATATTATTAAAACATTATTTTTACCTTAAACTACACTAATTACCTCTAATCGCGATTAATAAACTTAAAAGTTACTATTCACCAAAAAATTATTTTAATCCCATTGAACCACATTTAACTTCATAATGACAACCATTTATGTTGAATTTTTGAAATTCAAAACATAGAGGTGGTAAAATTTCATTTAAATGAAAATCAATTTTTTTTAAGTATCACTTAGTGGTTTCACTATTCATCAAAAATTGAAGTTTTTCAGAAAAAATCCAAAAATTAACCCTAAGATATATTTGATATTCTGAATTAAAAAATGAAGTCTATTTTACAAAATTCAAAAAATATAAGTTGCATTAATTAATTCAATAATTAATTCCCGCTGTCAGAGAAAATAGCGTGTTTTTATGAAACAATAAGTATCAAATGATTGACACTAGTTTAAGTCCAATTTCAAAGTGAACTTAATTCCAATTACCACTATTGGATTAAATGGTAAAAATATATTCTAATTTCACTTTAAAACCAATTAAAAAGGTAATCTAATCATATAAATAAATTAGATTAAAAAAAGGTTTTGAGTTAAAATAAAACATTTTTCACTATTCATTAAAAAAATGAACTTTATCGGAAAAATACCATAAATTTACACAAAGTAAATTTTGATGTCCCGATTCTAAAGAAGAATTTTATTTGGTCCAATAGAATGTATAATAGTGACCAAAACTATATTTACAGACGGTTCTCCATCAAAAGGAGATAAGTCGACCTTTTGTGAATGTTAGAGTATATATGCCTAAAATTGAATTCTTTTCATATTTTAAGCCTTTATCATTTATTGGATAAATGTAGAAACATATAAAAAAACATATATAATCATATTTTAGTTATTTATATTAATTCCCGCCAATATAATGACTATATGTTAACTACCATTTAAAATAATATTATTTTATTACTAGTGTGCAACGTAAGATTTCAAAGAAACTCTTTGTTGCGTATCGGGTACGCTATCGAACATAGAAACCCGATTAAAGTAAAATTAATATTTAATTAATAATTATTAATAAATATGAAAATGTTTTATTCATTATTTACCTGGGATGTTACATCCTTCCCCTTTTTGGGAATTGAGTCCTTGCAATTTTATTCACTTATCAAAATAAGTGGGGGTATTTATCCCTCATAGCATTTTCAGATTCCCATGTTGCCTCTTCAACCATATGGTTTTTCCACAAAACCTTTACCTTGTGAATTACCTTATTTCGCAACACTTTCTCTCTTCAGTCAAGAATCTAGACTGGTTTTTCTTCATAAGAGAGATTATCTTCCAACTGAACTACCTCGGGGCTCAAAACATGAGATAGATCTGGAATATACTTTCTCAACATCGAAACATGAAAAACATTGTGTACCTTAGATAAACTCGGAGGTAAATCCACTGGATAAGCAACTGATCCAACTCTCTCAAGAATTTCATATGGTCCAATGGACCATGGACTCAGCTTTCCTTTATTACCAAATCGCATCAAACTTTTCCATGGAGAAACCTTGAGAAAAACATGATCACTTACCTCGAAAGATAGATCCTTCCTCCGGTTATCCGCATAACTTTTCTGTCTGCTCTGAGCTGTTCTCATGTGTTTCTAACTCAACTGAACTTTTTCTACCATCTCTTCTACCAATTCTGGTCCCATCAGCTTCCTTTCACCCACTTCATCCCAAAAAGCTGAAGTTCGACACCGCTTCCCATATAATGCCTCAAATGGAGCCATCTGTATACTGGAATGAAAACTGTTATTATATGAAAATTCAACCAAAGAAAGATGTTGGTCCCAACTTCCCTGATAATCCATCGAACAAGCACGTAGCATATCCTTCAATGTCTGAATTGTTCGTTCTGACTTCCCATCTGACTGAGGATGAAAATCTGTAGTAAAATTTAATTCAATTCCCAATGACTTCTGAAGGCCCTTCCAAAAGTTAGAAGTAAACCTCGAGGTGTCTTTGGAAATCCCACAACGAAGTCCATGGATATATTTTCCCATTTCCACTATGGTAATGGTAGAGGCTGAAGCATCCCTTTCGGTAACTACCACTCTTCTTTAACCTGCTAACAAGTCAAACACTTCACAGTAAAATCAGCAATATCTCTTTTGATTCCATCCCACCAGTAATACTCTCGCAGATCTCTATACATCTTAGTACTACCAGGATGAACTAAAAATGGGGAACTATGAGCCTCACATAACAACTCATTCTTCAACTGTGAATAACTAGGCACACATAATCTCTTCCCAAAAATCAAAACACAATCATTATCAATGTCAAATTCCGGAAACTTACCCTTCTGAACCAGATCTACCTTTTTCTACAACTCGCTGTCTTGCTTCTGTGCTTGCGTAATTCTGTCTGATAAAAAAGATTTCAATGATACCTGAAACAAAATAGAAATACATCCTGCACAAACAACTTCCATGCCAAATTTCATCAAAATACTTTACCAAAGGATCAAGTTCCAAACACAACATTGTTAATGAAGCATTACTTTTTCGACTCAAAGCATCAACCACTTTATTTTCTTTTCTTGGATGGTAATGAATTGTACAATCATAATTCTTGATTAATTCTAGCCATCTCCTTTGTCTCATGTTCAATTCTTTCTGAGTGAATATATACTTTCAACTTTTTTGATCAGTATATGTATTTCACACTTTACTCCATACAAATGATACCTCCAAATTTTTAAGGCAAAAACAACAGCAGCTAATTCCAAGTCATGTGTAGGGTAATTTACCTCAGGATTTTTAAACTGAAGTGAAGCATAAGAAATTACCTGATCATTATGCATAAGGAAACAACCAAGTCCTTTAAATGAAGCATCACTGTAGATAACAAACTCACCATTCCTGGAAGGAAGTGCCAAAACTGGAGCATTCACCAATCTTCTTTTCAACTCCTGAAAACAATCATCACATTCTTTTGTCCAGATAAACTTAACACCCTTCCAAGTTGTCTTAGTCATTAGACTAGATAATCATGAAAAAATTTCAACAAACCTTCTGTAGTAACCTACCAGACCAAGAAAACTATGGATCTCGGTTACATTTGTGGGTATTGTCCATTCTTCAACAACTTTTGTTTTAGCATGATCAACAGTTATGCCATTTTTTGAAACAATGTGAGCAAGGAAATATATTTGTTGTAACCAAAACTCACACTTGCTAAATTTTCCATACAATTTCTTTTATTTTAAGGTTTTTAAGATAACCCTTAAATGAATTTCATGCTCCTCTTTACTTTTATAAAACACCAAAATATCATCAATAAACACAACCACCATTTATCACCTGATTCAACTGAGCCATCAGTGCAGTAAACTGCTCAATTCTGATTCCGACCATCTCTGGTTGTTGATTCGAAAGGTCATTATACTATGTATGCCTTCCTAGAAAAGCTTCTCTATTTCCTCTATGGAAAACCATTCTTATCACAGAAATATCTTAGGCTAAGCAACATGGTTATCTTTAAATGCTATATAATTTCAATTTTACGATTAAAAAAATATTTTTGGATAATCATTTAATAGAATTCTAACTCCTAAAGTTATCTAAACCGACCTTTGATACCAACTATAAGGCCCCAGCCTTAAACCTTACTTTATATTGAATTAAATGAATAATTCACATTGAGGATCTTTTCAGGATTAGAGTTTTAGAGAATTAGGACATAAATATTACATCTCAAAAGATTACAAAGTAGACAATTCTACTAAGTTTCCATAGAATAAAAACTCTTAAAAAGAAACATCTCTAGTTCCATGTTTTATATAGAATGACTTTCCCTTGATCCCATCCTTGACCCTATTCCACATTAAGTCTTGTGAAAAACATTTCAAAAAACTTGGGGTGAGCATAAAAAGCTCAGTAAGGGATACACAAAGAATGAAAACTGTTAGTTTATCAAAACAACAAGTAAACCATGTATACTTTATCAAAGTAATACTTTTCACCTTTATGATGTAGTAAAAACTCTTCACTGAATAAAAGATCATTACTTGCCCTTTTTTAACCAAAAGATTACCATAAAACCTATATACTCACATAACATATAAAGATAACTTGGGACATAAACATACTTAAATGGAATAACCATACGGTACACTTCCACACATATCACTTAATGGAATAGCCATACGGATGACTTCCATACCCAATGCATTGGAGGTTATAATTTAACCACCCGTCCTGGTATTCATGGCACCACCCGTCATATGGTTTATCACGTAACCACCCGTAAAATGTCCAAATACCATTATAAAATCATAAGACATAAAAAAAATATGATGGAAAGAAAACATTTCCACACTTTGATCACAATATATCACTTAAATATATTGACATTGCAAATTCATTATAAAAACCATTTTCAATACAAAAATACATAAAAGAGTATATGGTATTTATTTCATTTTAAAAACATTACGGCTTTTTGAGGAAGCCAAAGACCAAATAATACACCTGACGGTGGAAAAGGTCATTGTCACCGCGTACGTTAAAAGAACATTCATTTTTTTCGTTTAGTAAAATGCTTCGTAGAAAAATATTCTTTTTTTATAAAAGTAAAATTCAAAGGGGTTTATACACCGTATAAAATAAAGTTGCGTATAAAATGAAATATGCCTCAATGAAAGGATATTGAGACGAAGTCCCTTAAAAAGATAATTTTTTAAATAAAATAGATCTATTATGTGTATTAACTATTAGTACACATAAAAAAGTACAAATATAAGATAGGACATAATAATATCATGACATAATTTGAAAGTAGGAGATTGACCCAAAGAACGGAAATTGGGTTAAGAAGTTCCCTTACCTTGTGTCCGACTTTACTCGACCACTCTTTAACCTCCTGAATAATAAACTTGAGATAATTTCTACTTTATTAAGAACCTTTTTCAAGTTAATTATTCCTTTTATATCACTTATTACCATTTTATGAACACTATGTAGTTATTTAAGTTAATAATGGTCGTTTTGTCGATCCTTGGTACTTGAGTCAAAAATAAACTCTTTATAATTACATGTTGTTCATGTGGTAAAATATCCATTATATCAAGAATTATATTCATGATGTAGATATTATATATATCATATATATCCAGTATATGCATGCATTTATAATATTACATAAACATTTAGAGGTAAGAAATGAAATGCACCGTTCATGGAGACGGTAATCCGTACGTACGCATGAACGCTACTTTCATTTCTATGTCATATTAATGGAATTAAAACTAAATAAGGGGTATGTATATTTTAATTCCAGATTTATATTCATCACTTATATGTAACATACATCATATATATCCATTATATATATGTACTTATAATATTAAATTACATTTGGGGATAAGAAATGAAATGCACCGTTCATGGAGACGGTAAGCCGTACGTACGCATGAATGCTACTTTCATTTCTATCTCATACTTTAATGGAGTGAAATAATAATGATATAAAGGTATTTTATAATTACAGTATAATATCATATATAATATCATTAAATCCATCCATTATACATCCCACATATGGCATTAACGAATCAAATCACTTTGAGGGGGTGGTAGTTTGCACTTCCTAAAATAAAATTATCATGTTTACCCACAATGGAAACCATAAAGTTGTGCCATAAATGAAAAATAAATAAGCTTAAGAAAAACATAAACATATTATATATCATATATAAATATACTGACATCTTAATGGCCACCTTTGAAGGTGTTATATGAGTGTTGAACAATCATCATTTCGTGAGGCAGAAATTCGACATCCACGGAAACAGTATGTTCTTTAACCATTAGACAGAGATGTGTGTAAGTTTATCTCTAATACTTCTTATAAAAACATACTAGTATATTTAAGATACTGGAGTTGTTACAAAAGAAATAAATAAAAATAGTTTATGGGGTTGGAGAAGCAAAATAAAACATAAGAACACAAGAGAAAACACTACCTTTAAAACGAGTAACTCTTTTTTATTTGAGCTCAAAGCTTCCTTGGGAAGAATTCTACCCAAAGCGAGGCTTATAAGAGTAATCGAGGGATGTTTAGAGACAAAAATAGAAGATATTGGCCTAACCAAATGCTTGAGAGGTGTGGGTAAGGAGGTAGAGGTGGGGGCCTTTTATAAGAGGAGATGAGGGGCACTCTTGGAAAGTTATAAAAGATTACTTTATTATAAAATGAGTTTCTGATTTTAAAGGTCCCACATTGATATAATTAGAGTATAAGGTGATATGGGTTATAAATATACTCATACAATTGGTCTTTGACAAGTTTAAGGCTTAGATTTTACATTATCTTTTCATTTATTTAAATCGTTCATTAATGAGGTAATCGCTGCATCATCATAATTTCATAAATAATTTAATTTATTTAATGTCTAAAAATTATAAAAAAATATCATGATGTAGGAAATCTTTTTATCTTTATAATGAATATTTATAGTCAAAATTATGACTTGTATAACCCCACTTAAGAATAATTTTAGTAAAACAACTCATGTTTGTGACATTTTTATTTTAACATTAAATAAAAAGATATTAATGTCATTTTCCTACCAAAGTGACTCCATGGGGTCCCCATGTTGATCCATTTATTTTCTTGGTCGGCCGTGATGCATACAATAATGGTAGAACATGTGCCAAGTTCATTTCATATTATTAAAACATTATTTTTACCTTAAACTACACTAATTACCTCTAATCGCGATTAATAAACTTTAAAGTTACTATTCACCAAAAAATTATTTTAATCCCATTAAACCACATTTAACTTCATAATGACAACCATGTATGTTGGATTTTTGAAATTCAAAACAAATATTTGGTAAAAGTTCATTTAAATGAAAAATCTGTTTTTTTAAGTACCACTTAGTGGTTTCACTATTCATCAAAAATTGATGTTTTTCAGAAAAATACCAAAAATTCACCCTATGCTATATTTGATATTCCGAATTCAAAAATGAAGTCTATTTTACAAAATTCATAACATATAAGTTGCATTAATTAATTCAATAATTAATTCCCGTTGTCAGAGCAAATAGCGTGTTTTTATGAAACAATAAGTATCAAAAGATTGACACTAGTTTAAGTCCAATTTCAAAGTGAAATTAATTCCAATGACCACTATTGCATTAAATGGTAAAAATATATTCTAATTGCACTTTAAAAAAAATTCAAAAGATATTATAATCATATAAATCAATTAGATTAAAAAATGTTTTGAATTAAAATACAACAATTTTCACTATTCATAAAAAAATGAACTTTATCGGAAAAATACCAAAAATTTACACAAAGTAAATTTTGATGTCACGATTATAAAGAAGAATATTATTTGGTCCAATATAATTTATAAGAGTGACCAAAACTATATTTATAGACGGTTCTCCATCAAAAGCCGATAAGTTGACCTTTTGTGAATGTTAGAGTATATATGCCTAAAATTTAATTCATTTCGTATTTTAAGCCTTTATCTTTTATTGGATAAATGTAGAAACATTTAAAAAAACATATATAATAATATTTTATTTATTTCTATTCATTCCCGCCAATATAACGGCTACGTGTTAACTACCATTTAAAATAATATTATTTTATTACTAGTGTGCAACGTAAGATTTCAAAAAAACTCTTTGTTGCGTATCGGGTACGCTATCGAACATAGAAACCCCTTTAAAGTAAAATTAATATTTAATTCATAAATATTAATAAATATGATAATGTTTTATTCACTATTTACCTAGGATGTTACAATATTATTCCATAAATTTCTTAATAATGTTATTAATACAAGAAGAAGGCCAAAATAATATGAATATTACATCAAGTGATGTATATTTTTTGATTTTTCCTTAAAATAGTTTCATTTCACACAAAGAAATTATATTAGGGAATTTTTTTGTACTTCCCAAAGTATAAAAACAAAATAGATGCACAAATATGAAAACATGAAGGATTTGTTTAAAGTAGAAACATAGTTATGAAAGTATTCTCATCCTTTTTGTTTATATTGAGGAACAAATAACTGTACCTTATTCCCTACTATTATTATTGTATCTGGGTGCTAAACATATAGGTAATTAAAGGTGAAATTGGTTCTCAAAATGTGAAATATATAAAATGTGTACATTTTTATAATTGGGCAATAACAATATTTCAAGGAAATTTGGAGTCACTATTTCACCTTTGGTGAAAGTTTGACTTTTTCCAATTTAGTGAAATCTAAAAATGGTAAATATTGAATCGTATCTAATAGATAGGTCCTCCTTCATGAATATGAACATTAGTATCTCTTTGAGGGTGATACAAGTGAAGATACTGTTTAGAATATTCTAGAACATTCAATGAAATAAAAATTATTTTTCTAGAAGGTTCTTGAGGTAATATCATTGAAATGGTATGATTTTATATTATTTAACTATTTTTAAAAAATATATAAAAATTCAAGGGTATAAATTGATTTTTAATCAATTACATTAAAGTAATACTTTAAGAATAATTTTAGGCTAACATATAAATATAGAAACATGCTACTTGTTTTTGAATTATTTTTATTTGTGTTTTGAGATAATGTATAGAAATTTGGGTTCAAATGCTAATAAAAATATAATTATCCCTATGAATCCATTGGATTCATCTTAATATTTTTTTAATAGCCTTTTAATTGTATGATATAATCATTCATTAATGTGTGATTAAATTTTCAAGAATTCCCAAAAAATGAGAAGGAAATAAATCATTATTAAGAAAAATAGGATTGCATCCCTTAAAGGAGAAGAAATCATTAGTATGAGCTACCAAATCATTGCTGCATAGTGTTCTTAAAACTAGGCAACCCTTATAAAATTTGAGTATGATCCCCAAAAATTTATGAATTTAAAATTGTTTCAAATCTATAATTATTTATTGAAAATTATGAATACATATTTCACTCACTCTTTTTTCTACAACTTATTAGCCCACACAGACTTAGATTTTTATACCTTTTGGTTATATCTAAGAAAGAATGTGGTGAAAATACTTATTTAAATTGGATTAAGTTGAATTAAAAATCATAAGTGTAAGGATAAGTTTTTTAAATAACAATTGATGTCCCTTCCCCTATAAATACATTTTTATTTGATACCAATATAGAGCGATAAAAATGTTCACGTACACACATATTGATATAAAGTAATTTGAGGGTATTAATTATAAAAAAAATGTAGATATTTAATAGCCTATGGTTATTTGTTTTATTTGGTTTTAATAAGGATGGTTATCTTGGTGTTAATGGTTATTTAAATATGTGTGGAGGAAGAGAAATCTTGGAAGTTTTTTGGATATCCAAAGCTAGAAAATAATTAGATCGTTATCATTATTTTTTTGAGAAAAGTGGTGACATGAACTAGTTTCCCATTTCATGCCATAAGAGGAATTTATTAAAATCAAAAGATTTACAATACAAGTACGAGGTGGAATGAACTTACACCAGCAGGGAAGTATCCAGGATACAAGGAAATGAACCATGAGTATCCAAGATACCAATTCAAACAGCCAACAAGAGATTCCCAGAGTGCAGAACCTTCAATCAAGGATCCTCCATTCTAGTATTGGCTTGCTGAAAATGAAGCTCCAGTCAGATATTGCCCCTGTGCACCTATGGCCTGAAAGACGTTATCTACATTAGAACAATATATGTGAATATAGATGGATGATATTATTGAGAGTTTTTCTTAAAAAATTTAAGGGATGATATAGATCACTAATATAGGGTGATTTTACATTGAATTTCATACTTGATAAGTAATTTTTTAAGGAAATAGAAAACATCCATATATTGGAAGAAGACCCTTTGGGTGAGGACTGAAGTTTATTTGAGTTGATTAAGAAGGCTTTGAGGAGGACTAGAATATATCTACATTTAATTAAGTGAAATATATAAAATTAATTTTTATATACATTTATAAGAGTTTCCATGTAATGTTGGTCCATGTAAAGAATTTATGATTTAGAAAATCCATCACATAAGTGAATTTTCATCAAGGTCTCCATAAAAGGTTCACCACAAAAGGGGATTCACCACATAAGTGGTTTTTTAATTTAAATATATACATATGGGGATCCAAAACTGACTTATCACATCCATTTATTAATTGTTGGTATTATAAGTGTATGTGAGAATTTAAAGGGATCCATACTTCTAATTTCATAATGAATATTATACAGAAATATTAAATTGGGTGATTTTTTGTCCTTATCATCAAAAGTTTACTTATACCAATTACATTTAACAATTTTTAATTTCATATTAGATTTAAGGAATCCAAGACAATTGGGATATTGGATACTGAGATAAGTTTCATACCATAGGATGAAATTCCACATCATAGTGATATGCACACATGGTTGAGATGTTTAGAATAATTATCAATATAGTTTTAGTAGAGGAGATGAGGTCGTGGTTATTCAAATGTCATGATATGCCTGAAAATTTTATCCTTAATGAATATTAAATGAATACCAAGGATCAATATTTTAATGAGATTTTAAATTATGACCTTCCAAAAACCATATATTTTACTTTTCAAGAATTTGGAAAAAATATTCACAAAATTAAGTAGAGAATATATATGTTCCGAAAATAATAGAATAAAATGATTCAAGAATTATAATATATATATATATATATATATTTCAATACTTTACTATACATAAGAAAAATAATATGATGAAATGTTACAAGTTTTCACCCTTAACTTATGAAAAATATTATTCTTTAAATTTTGAACTAGTTTCAGTTAATAAAATCCTTAAATTAAGAAAATCGTGAAGGCATAGGATAAAGAATACCACATATGTTATTGTTAATTATAAGGTTTCAAAGATAAGAATACCACAATGAAAGTTTATCTTGGTTAAAGACACTATGTTATAGATAAATTAATTAATGAATATAAACATCAATTGTTTAAAGATGGATCAGTAGTCTATATACACATGATTTGCATAAACATCATTTTTTGTAAACATGATTTTTTTAAAAATAATTTTCATAAACATTATTTTGTGTAAGGATTATCTACATTAAAATATTAATTTATTTATAATAAGGGGAAACAATTTATTTATTTGATGAAAAATAAAAGTAATATGGATTTTATAGGTGAAAATATAATGATTGTTCAATTTCATTAATAAGATAAAAGGAAACATTAAGACTTGTGATTTTGAGCCTTAAAGAATGAGATTGTGGTCGATTGAATGCAATGATTATAGGTTATTTATAAGTGAATAACATGATAAATATATTCACAGGTTAATGTGAATATATAGAGAAGATTATGAAAGGAAAAAATTAAATTTAACTATATTTTCCTCTACTAGACTCTTTGTGAGTCAAAAAGAAAAAAAACATTGAATATGATATCGATATTGTATACAATGTAAATTTGACATGTAAATGAAGTAATTGAGATCATTAAACTATATTAATTAGGCATAAACTACATCTATTGAAGAATATAAATGGTAGGTGTTTCTAATATTATAGTTATCTATATGATATTAAAGAAAAAGAAATTGTCTGAGAAGAAGTGATTGGTGTTTTGGTTGATGTGTAAACTTTAAATTGAGGCTATCTATTGAAAAATATGATTAAATGTTTATAGTGAGTCTAATTAGAGAACATGGTCATCTTTCTTGTGTTTTTATTGGTGAAGGAACCTTAAAGAACTGGTGGTTCTAGTATAAATAACTCAATTCAAGACCAATAGTACCAATATAGCCAATTCTATACATTCAAAAGGTGGATGATACATTCCTTAGGGGTTTGGATGGTACCATCCAAACCATTATGTAAAACTTAGGACTACACATTTAATCACTAACAAATACATTGCAAATAAACTTCTTTTACTTGATAAATGTAAAACATGGCAAGGAGTTTTTTTCCCATAATCATCGAAACCTTGGAAAAAGTGTGTGTTGTTATTATTTATCTATTTCTACATTATATAGGAAGGGGTGGATGGAGAAAAAAAATTATTGATCCCCTCTGATTGATTTGGTAAAAGGTTCTTCTATAAGAGGGGATAATTAAAGGAAACTAAAACTCGCTAAAAACTACATACAATAATTCACCCCCCTCCTCTCAGTGTCCTTTCAAAATTTACCTATCTCAATAGAAGGCGATTTAAAATTTAGAGAGGAAGGGTTTAAGAGGAAGAATAAAAGGGGCCTTTCATGACTAGGGTAAGAAATGAGCCCCATTTTTTATTTTTCTTAATTTAAAATCTATTTATTTAATTAATATTTCTATAAAAAAATATTCAGGTCTTATGTATCGACAAAAAAACATTGTTCATAGTGTGAGGACCCATTAGGGTCCTCCTCATGGTATGTCTTTACCCAGATATAGTGTGGTGCACCTCTCTAACAAAGGAATACAAAGTGTATTACCCTGATATTTCCAAACATGTTCATCCTCTATTATGGAGAGACCTTTTATTCCAAGAACACATCATCAGATAACCTATTTGGATATGGTGTGTAATGCAGGATCTATCCCAAACTAAAACTCCCATGGACATTACATCCCACATGGACCTAACCCTCATGGAATAACACCTCTTCCTTTATGAAATGTCACATAATGACTCATGTTGTCACATAATTATCAACTTCTACACATTAATTCTTACAAAATCACTATGTTCATTATAGTTACAGAATTATCCAATTTTCAACATGTTCTTATGTCTGGGTAATCTTACCCCATAAAAAAGGTCATGAACATAGAGTGATTCCGATCATCACGACATGAGATGCATTCTCAAAAATTTAACAAAGGAAATATTTCAGGTTATAATTTTAAAATAATCCCACATTAATATTAAAGGATTTTTCATCATGGTGTGGCACACTTCTCCACAGCATAGCCCCCATTTCTTAATATTTTTCATTTTTATAAACCCCCTTGAAAAATATTCCATGTTATGATACCCATGGCCGAAAATGTAACCTATTGTATACGTAATAAAATAAATATAAAAGGAAAACACCATGGAATGACCTCTATTTATCACATCATGGTGACCCTATATAGAAGTGTCTAACAACCTGCTACATTTTCTATCCAAAAAATCCCAAGCCAACTACCGGAAGCAACTTCTGGGCCCCAAAAAAAGTCTATAACATTTTTAAATGATAAAACACATGATGTTTGGAAAACATTTAAATAGTTTTGTGGCATTATATAGTCTAGGATGTTATAACCTACCCACCATATAGTTGTTTGTCATTTATCTACATTCTCAAACACTTACAGGCCTCATCATTGAATAAATCCAACCATTTCACCCACATGATAGACTCCAACCCCCATGTTTCATGTTAGACACACTGGTAGTGCCACTACTCTTTAACTAGTGGAACTAAAAGGCCTTAGGTCCACCTCAAGACCTTCGGGCCACCTTAAGTGTAGATGCACACCAAAAAACCTATAAGGAAAAAACTTTAGAAGGAGGATGAGTAAAGAGATTTCACCATAGCAGAAGATAAATAGATTACAAGAATGAGAGGGTATGGAACCTAACATCGAGATAAGCCTATGCATGCACGGGAAAGCCTAGTCGAGCAGTCATGCATATGTGGAGAGCTAAGGTCATGATGAAGATACTGGGGAGGAGCAGTTCGAAGTAGTTAGTCTGGGTTGTATGTAATGTTTGAAGCCTACAGGTAATGAATTCCTCTAAGGCCTATGGGCCATGTAATATTAACGCCTATGGGCCTTGTAAGGGTTCCACCTCACCCCTTGAAAGGTGGATTATAAAAATCAATAAAAAATGAAGGCCTTCGGTTCATTGGATGTGTGTACAACCTATTCCTACTCTAAGAAATCTCTAACTAATTCCTAGTAAACAGAATTTGGTTTAATTTATCCTATATGATACTCAGAGAAATAATTGTTTACACTCCAATATTTAGCTAAAATAATGGTGATCTAAAATTCCTACATTATAAATACTAAAAATATAAAATCTAAATATATTATTGATATTTATTATTGTAGTAAAACATTAAAAGATCCATATGGTTCTCCCATGTACCCCCAAAATCCAAGACACATTCCTACAAGATGTCTTCCAAAATATGAATAGACTAGTACAAAAAAGTATTTATCGCATCGTCATTTTTTATGTAGGATATAAATAATAGATGTCAAAAGAAAAAAAAATTGATTTATCAAGTTGTTTATACTATAACCGACATAAAAAATGGATTTTCTTGATTTATCACATCACTTATACAATAACTAACTGATAAATCAAATATTGGCATTATCATGTATTTTTTTTATAACTAATGTGATAAATACAATTTATGTCATCAGTTATATAATAACTGACATTATAAATCATTTTTTCACATCAGTTATATAATAACCAACATGATAAATGTAAAAAGAACTCTTTATCACATCACTTATTATATAAACAATGTGATAAATCTTTTAAAAATTTTATGAATTCTAGGTTTAGTTTATTCCACTATTTTTCATTCTAGAGATAGCAGCTTGGTCTCTCTCATGCAGAAACCCTACATTTGAATCTTTGATCTCGTGGCCTCCAAAATCATTTTGAAGGCTTCGTTCATCATGTTTTTCTACGGCACCTCTATCTTCTTGACTTGTAACTCTCAAGTAGATTCTTAAGGTTAATATCCCTTTTCTTATTTTTCATAATCTCTAATCTTCCATACACCCATTCATTCTTGGTATGTTTGTCCTTATAAACCATAGTGGTTATGTGTATGGGAATAGGGTTTAGGTATAGTTCAAATTTGGGGGGGGGGGGTTTGGTGTTTTCTAATTATAGAGGGATCTTATTTGATTTATTGAGCTTTATCATTGTAGGAGACTTTTTATATCTTTATTTATACTTGATATAGATAGGTGTTTGGGTATAATTCCTTTAATATACAAGTAATTTAATTATATATGTTTTATAATTATATTTTTTCAAATTAAATCTACATGTGATATTCTAAAGACATTTCATCAAATTTTTACTATTTTTATCACTTGGTATAATAATATTTTAACGATTTTTTAGTTTCTACAAAGATGTTTCAAATGCACAGTGTTTGTAAATATGTTTAAAATGTTTTTCTAAATGATATTTATGTTTTGAATAGTTTAAACTTATTTTGGTCACTGGAATGGAAAAGGTGTGGTTTTCATTCATTTTTTTGAAAAGAATAAACTGGATGGATTTTAAAAATGATTTAAAACTAATATGGTTTACACTTTAAATGGTTTCATATGTGGTTTATCATGGCTTATTTTTAGTGGAAATTTTAGAATTGAGATTTTAAATTTTGGGAATGAATTGAAATTTTGAGTTCATTTTGGTAAAGTCTCATTTGGAACTTTATAAGAGAGTTTTCATATTGAAAACAGGACCCTTTGATAGTAAAATTATTTTTTTTACTCTTGATATGAATTGTGGTCCATAAGGGGGATGAAGTTTATTAGAAATTGTGACGTGGTTGATTTGAAAAGGGGTTATCAAGGGAAATATTTGTGATATGATAATCTAATGATTCATTATTTTCACATATACACTTTGTTTACATTAATTGGAACCCTAGGAACTAAGATATAGGTCCAGATTTATTCTATATTTGTTTACTGTAGATAATTTCTAGTTCTCCTAGTTATGTGATATCAGGTCTGGGGGCCAATTATGCTGGTATGGACTAAATGGATAGTTTGTGTTTTAGTTCAGACACAAACTAGCCAAAAATTTGTCTATTTTATTTTTAATTTCGAGGAAAATTGCACCTTCGGTGATATTTAGTTTCCCCTAATACTTAGTGATGGTTGATAATATTATAAGAGATTACCATTATTCATTTTATCAAATTCCCTAGTTTGATTGGCTTGAGTGGAACCATGGTATGTTTTTTCTTTCCTTTATTACATTGATTTGATGGTTCCTTGTTGTGATTCATATTTATTATTTTAATTATATATCATTTTTCTTAAATAAATATAACAGTGAATTTTGACGAAATAGGTATTCAAAAAGGAAAAATAATGGTTTTTTCTATATTTGGGTTTTTTAGAAAGTGTTTGATTTAGGAAAGATTTTTATATTTTAAATATACTCAAACATTATATCAAATGTTTTCAAAGTGTGTGTTTATTATAGTAAATATCATAAAAATGGTTTATGGTATGATGTATTGATTAACCCCATGTCATTCCCATGTTCATGATTCAACCCATACATCATGTTATAAATCATCGGTCGTTCATAGATGCCCTAAATCTATGTTTTTCAATTTCGTTCATCATGTCTTTCACTATTAATTGTTGAAGGTGATTTAGTATCCCGATATTGTTTTATCATTGGTATCTTGGAATTTTTATTCTATGGTGTTTTCACTTTACTTATGTACCTTATTTCTAATGAGTATTTTATGGAGGTAAAATTAAATATAGATTTTCATTTATATATTCATACCATGTCACCCAATATATATTTTTGATGTATCCCGATGTGTTATAAAGGATTGAAATGATCATTGAGATACTACAAGACCCTTTTACATCTTGATAATGAATTCATTATAACTTCTTATGATTATAGGATATTTTATCCAACTTCCCAAGACAGCATTGGTTCCTTTCATGGCATGTACAGAAGACCTTTTTCCAGAATATTGTTATCCATAAGACCTTCTCCGATAAAAACTTTTTCTACAAGATCTTCTTCCACAAAAAAAATTTCCATAATAAACTCAATAAGATTGTTAAACCCCATAACTTTGACCATCAAAATTATATGAAATAAAAAAATATTTCAGTTCAGTACAATCTTAAGACCTGTGAGATTAATATTTTAGATAATTAGGCTAAAAAATTAAGTAAAAAATCATGATGTGTTGGGTTAATAATATATCACAATATTGAATGGTGTTTTTTTAATTTAGTGGTTTTCTATCTTATCAGTCAAGAATAATATAGTTGTTATTTTCAAATAAGCATATATCTATTTTATATTTCAAAATTGTGTTATTTTCAAATTATGGCACATTTTGTATAAATATAAAATCTAACTATATTTTGTCTTTAAAATTATTTTCATGCATATATTTTTATGATTTATCATTTATATTTAAACTTATCTTCTATTATTGTGTAGAATCGATAATTATATTTTTCAAATATGTATATATTTGTTTTATATTTCAAAATTATGTTACATTAAAATTATGAAATATTTTGTATAAATATAAAATTGGATTATCTTAACAAGAAGTATAATTTTGATATTTTTTATAGATGATAATAAGTCGAAGTTGGATTATAACACATCGAATGAGTGATGAATTTTAGGATGGTGTTAATGCTTTTTTGGAATTTTCTAAATGAAATGTTCCAAACAATGACATGTTTTTATTTTCATGCATGAAATATTTAAATATGAAGAAGTTGAAAAGTATCGAGATCAAAGATCATTTAATTTTTAATGGTTTTAATCCAAGTTACAGACCCTAGATTTGGAATGGTGAAACTAGGGAGAATTTCAGATCTACTAATGATGATGCTTTGCAAGATGGTAACTTTGATGAAATAGAAGAAATGATTCATGATATTGAAGCTAAAAAATTGAGAATGAACCGAAAATTGAGCGTCTATATGGTGACACTGAAAAACTATTGTATCCTAGTTGTACATATTTTACGGTTTTATCATTGGTGTTAATATTGATTAACCTAAATACGAAGCATGGATTGAGTGAAAAAAGTTCTATAGAGCTACTACAATTGTTGAAATACATTCTTCTTGATGACAACAATCTTTCAGATGCACATTATAAGGCCAAGAAAATATTATGCTCGATGGGATTGGGATATAAGAAAATACATAAATTTCTGAATTATTGTGTGATATTTAGGAAGGAATATGGATTTTTGTCAGAGTTTCCTAAATGTGGGACATCACGGTATAAGTTGAAAGAAGAATCATAGGCTGGTGTAGAGATTACAGAGATTCCTTCCAAGGTGTTCTCGTATCTTCCTATAATTCCTCATTTGAAGTGGTTATTTTCTAATTTACATGATGAAAAAAGGTTAAGATGGCTTGCTTATGAGCAGATATGTGATGGAAAAATATGTTGTCCAACAAATTGTCTATAGTGGAATCAAATTGATGAGAAGTATCCTATATTCTAAAATGAGTTATAAATCAAAGAATTGGGTTGCTCAAGGATGGAATGAATCCATATCTAATCCTCAATAGCACACGTAGTTCATGTCATGTTTTATTGGTAATTTACTATCTATCTCCCAAATTTGTATGAAGTGTAAATATTTCATGTTGAGTTTAATGATCTCTGGACCAAAGCAACACGAAAATGATATTTATGTTTTCTTGTCACCATTAATTGATGATTTGCAACTCTTATGGGGGGGATGGTATTAGGGTGTATGAAGCTTATAAAATGGAATATTTTCAACTGCATGCAATGATTATGTTCACTATAAATGACTTCCTAGCATATGGAAATTTGTTTGGATACATTCTTAATCGGTATAAAGCATTTTTAATTTGTAAAGAAAAAAATTCAAATTTTCAATTTCATCATGGGAAGAAAATTGTATACATGGGTCATCGAAAGTTTTTTCCTATGAACCACTCTTACAGAAAATTAAAAATGGAATTAAATGGATCATAAGAATTTGACATTTCTCCAAAAAAATTCCAATAATGAGTATTTTGATAGTGTTCAAAACCTTTATGTGACATTGGGAAAGGAAAATAAATCTGGTAATGATAGATATATTTGGTAGATATGGTTAATATTTTTGGAGCTACTATATTGGAGATACCATGAAGTGAAACATAAGATTGATTTCATGTATGTGGAGAATAATATATGTGACCGTTTGATTGGGAAATTGTTAGATATTAAAGGAAAGACTAAATATGGGTTTAATAAATGATTAAAAATACTATCAATGGGAATATATTTTGAGTTACCTCCCCTACCTAATCAAAGGAAAACATTTCTTCCCCTAGCTTTTTATATGTTATCCAAGAGGGAGAAAATTAGCTTTTTTTGTGTCTTCATGATATCAAAGTGTTACATGGTTATTCTTAAAATGAAAAAAAAATTATCCTAGAAGGATTTGAAGTTAGAAGGTATGAAATCTTTGGATTATCACATCATGATGCAATAACATCTACCAATTTTAATGTGTGGAATATTGCACATCCCTATACGAAAGATTATCATGAATGTGTGTTATTGTTTCAATTCAATTTGTGATAAGGTGATTTATCTGGATTCTTTAAACATTTTGGAAAATGAAGTAATTTATCTAGTTTTTTAATTTTAAATGTATTTTCCTCCATATTTTATTTATATATTGGTGCATTTAATTTTTCATCCTATTCAAGAAATAAAGCTTTGTGTACATATATATCTATTTTGGATGTATCAATTTGAAAGGAATATGAAGATATTGAAGGGGTATGTTAAGAATCCACGTAAACCTGAATCCATCATTATAGAAAAATATTTTTTGAGTAGTTTATAGAGTTTCTTATGAGTTACTTGTCTGCGGTGGGGCACATTTTTTTGCCTCTATCTCTCCATGAACGAGTTAATAATGAGTGAAAGGGGATTCATGGAAAGAAAGTAAAATCGTTGTCAGGTGAATAGACGAAGAAGGTATGTTTATACATCTTGGATAACATTTATAATACTCAATCATATATAACATCGCATATTAATGAATTAAAAAATGTCATCCAAAGAATAAATAAATACAGATTTTCAATGAGCATAACAAAACATTTTTTCTATCGTTTAAAAAGACCATGCTTGGTAGATCATATGAATCAAAGAAATTAATATGGTTAGTGGGTGGTCCAATTTTAAATGTGATAACATGGTTCAGGTATGAAATTAATGGATATACATTTTATGGAGAGAAGTACAATTCAGAATAGTAGTGTATTTGTGTTCTCAAATGGAATGCATTTTTTGAGTTCTAAAGACAAAACCCAATTTCTGCATCAAGTGCATATGATGGAGTCATTTAACAAATATAAGAGTTTGATTAAATTAAAATTAAAGTTCTTACGTTTAACTATAAATGGTTTACTGATAAAAATAGTGTCAGATATGATGAATTTGGAATGACACTTATAAATATGAATAGATTGGAAGACATAGTTGATTATTTTATAATGGAAACACATGTAAAACAAATTTTATTTGTTCTTGAAAAATCTGATATGAAGTGGTCTATTGTATTATAAGGAAAAACAATATGCAGGTGATGATCAACTTGATGAAGATGCTAATTTAGGTGAGATCCCCACTTACATTGAAATATTAACTGATAATAATGATGACCATGTTGTATACATGGTTTGTTCCATAAGAAATGATCATGATGAAGGAATTTGGGAAATCAATCTATTAGTACATTCATAATATTATAGGTAACATATTTTTATTTATCTTTTACTTTTATTAATTTCATAAAATGTTATATTGTATTTTTTCTTTCTTTATTAAAACATATATTAAAACGAATCAGTAGAAATGTTTGCATATTTTAGTTTAGTTTTGTTTAGATTACCATTTTCAGCATTAAGTAGCTTATATATTTATTTATTTATTTGAGTGATAATTATTTTAAATCTATTTGTAAAAAAATTGTAAAAAGTTGACTTATGAGGTCAGACCATTTTTAATATTCATATACCAATTTTGGATTTGTTTTCATTCATTTGCATGAAATTTCATATATCATTTTTTGTTAGAAATTTATTTAACTATACAAAATAATAATAATAATGTGTTAAGTTTTAGTTTACTTTTGTGTTTCATAATTTTTCTTTTTTTGTTTACATTATTATTATAATATGTGAATTTTTATATTTTTTGTACTAAATGTTTGTTTATTTGAATTGAAAAATAATGACAGATCAATCAGATAATCAACCAAAAACTTCTAGAGATGAGCATGAGGATCATACCTCTAGGGAGGAACATCCACATGCTTCTCTTGATGTTACTTAATCTTCTTCATGTGTTCCCACAATGGAAAAGAATAGTTTGAGGGTCGGTAAACGAGGTAGCAGATGTTTACCGAAATTATAAATTGATTGTAGTCAGGACTAGAGTATAGTTGTAGACTTTTATGAGAATGATGTTCCAAGAGTTCCTAATGAAAAATAGTTCAAGAGTTTTGTATCAACTCATGGTAAAATCAAGTCAGCGTTTTGTTTAATAATTGGAGAAGTATTGACAAAACAATACTAGCTCAGTTGTAGGAGACCATTTGGGTAAGCTCTTTTGCTATTATTTGACTAATCGTGAAATTTTTATCTTGTAATATGTTTCCTTCTTTTTTATCAGATGAAATTTCATATACCTAACACTTTAGGAGTTAAGATGAAATGTTTATCAATGGACACAAGGATATGGAGGGATTTCAAATCAACCCTCAAATCTGATTTCATTTTTGGTGATAAGAAACATGACATTACATGTCATATATATCTTTTTATAGATGAATACACATGGAAAAAATTTGTCAAAAGTAAAATACAAGAAGAATTTTTGGAAAGTACAATGTAAAATTTTAGAATTTTTCTTATATTAATGATCTTGTTAATGACTTCATAATTATTTATTATTCTTAATTTACAGTAATAAATGAGAGATCATCAAGATATCCTATCCAAAAATGTATACCCTCCTATTTTATCTTGGGGAGGGTATACATTATTGAAATAAAAAATGATAGCTGAAAATTTACAAAAAATTAGAGTTGAGTCTTTTAGATCTATAGAGGTCGCCCCTCCATCCCCTTCATCTAGACATGAAAAATTGAAAAGAGGTCTCGGATGAGAAAAAAGGGGAAATACATTACTAAAGAATCAAGGGTCGTAACCAAGATGATTTTAAGTTGTTTATTTTATTTATTTAAGTCAATTCAATTATTTATATACTTGGAATCATTAAGTAATTTTTTTAATAATTCATACAGGATTATCTTGAGGAGTAGAGCACACCAGGGGTATTTAAAGCTGATAGGAAGCATGACATTTTATCTGCTGCATTGAGAAATCCCAAACACCGGGGTCATGTACATGGATACCTGGAAAGTGTATTAATAAGAAAAGTGTTACCACATTCTTCAGATTCTTACATTGAGGGTATATATCAAAAAATAACATCATTAAAGGATGAAGTTCACAATATTAATGAAATAATATAAAAAATATTAAAGTGTTGGTACATTATATGTTTTTAGAACTCCAGTGACAATTTTAGATGGCAGCTCCCGCTCCACCACCGCCAGCAGCTCCTACACCCCCACCTCCACCTATAGACCCCATTATTTATCCTACATCTCTTCCTACAGACCCAATTATTTATCCTCCACCTTTTCCTATAGACCCCATTTTTTATCCTACTCCTACACCCCCTCCTCACAGCTTCCTATTTATTGTGAGTTTTATTTTTGATGACCTTGACTATCATATAGTTTCATATGGGACGATATATTATATAAGAGAAAAAATTCATCATCAACAGTTAGAGGAAGATAATCATAGGGTCAATATATAGAATATTATAGATATATCAGCTAGAGTACCATTACCTACAGGTGAGGTGACAACAGTTGGAAAAAGTATCAACCACTTCTTAGTTTGGCCATCTAGACTACTATGACCCATTACCATAGAGGTATGTGTATGTTATATCTTTTATTTTATTTTTATATTAATTTTTTTTAACATTTTAATGTTAATATATTTTTCTATTTATTTACAAGAATACTTTGAAGTTAAATAAATATTGTATAGCCAACAACAAAGATAAAGGGTTTTGATATCATATTCAGATTCTAGTAGTCTTATCAGATTATCAAGATATTCAAATTTGTTGGTGGGTAATTATACATTTACAATGGAATATCATGTTTGTGGAAGTACAATAGATGTGGTGATTATAAAAAATGATATCATGGATCTTGTTACTAGAGATAAGTTGGGCATCATTGTCGTGCAAGTTTTTATATGTACGTCTTAACAAAAATCGTTCCCTGCATTAATTTTTTTGAAATGTTATACTTATCTATTTTTAGTTAGGTATCTTTAAAAAATGTGTGAGATGAATGAGAAAACATATGTATATGGGTTGATGGACCTGCAGTTGATTTTACATGAAGGGCATATATTGGATGTGGAATAAAAAGACATTTATATTGAAGAAATATTTCAACAGAATATAATTACACAGTATTGGATGTTTCATTTTTTTGAGAGGTATGAAACATATGTCTCACAAATTTTTATTTATATTTTAACATAGTAACCACTAACCTTAAACTTTTTTAGGTCAGTAACCGTTAGATGTTAGTTTTTTATTTTTCCAGGGGAGAAAACACTTTATTGGATATGCTCTATCCATGGCGATGTGTGATGAAATTTTAAGAACATATTGGAAAAGTAAGTTTTAATTTCTTAATTTTTGTTTATATTGTAATGAATTTTAAATTTATTTCATTCATATTATTTTCTAACAGGATATGGGCTTTATTTCAAATATTCACAAAGAAAAAGAGTGCCAAGATCTAATATATATAAGCAAATGTGAATATCCATTAATTATTAGTACATTTTGGATTACATTAAAATGATATTTCGAATTGAAAAACTCATTTAAGTAGAATTTTCAAAAGCAACAAGGTGTCTTCGAATTCGAATAATATATGTTAAGATTTATGTATGAAATAATTACAACTGTAACAGCGATGAAGTTCAACCAAGTTAGATTTCCTTATAAATTATTCATTAATATTTTATTTTATTATTCATTATACATGTTAACTACTTTATTTTTTATTTGTATCTATTAAATGACCCTCAACCTTATATTACACAATAGGTCAAACACTTACAAGTGGAATGGTCAAATTATTTTATATATTTGATTGGATTTTAGTATGTTTTTAGTGAATATTGTAATTCTTAATTTTTTAATTATAAATGTCTATTTGGTAGTTGTTTTGGTTGGATTTTTGTTTGTTTTTAGTTAATATTATAATTTTTGAATTTTGTAAATGTGAATGTGTAATTTTTCTATAGGTTTTTCTTTTTTTTTGTTTATTTATGCTTGTTTCTGGTCTGGTTTCTAGTCTGGTTTTGGTTGTTTTAGGTCTGGTTATATAGTGGAGGGGAATGGTTTAATAAGTTATTTACAAAAATAGTTTTTACATCAGTTTTTTATTAACCGAAGTTAAAATGTAAAAAATTGGTTTCCACATTATTTTCTTTATAACAGATGTCGTATATATTTTTTACGTCAGTTATCAAATAACCAATGTGAAAAACATATTTTTAATGTCCATTATTTACTAACGAACATGAAAAATGCATTGGGATCGTGTTTTTCCCGATCGGTTTTTATATAACTGATGTGGTTGGATGTTTTTTACATCGTTTATTTAAGTAGAAAACATGAAAACCCATTAACAAAGTGTCTTTCACATTGGTTATAAAATAAATGATTTGAAAAACATCAAAAATAATATTTTCTAATGTCAGTTAATATAACAGACATAAAAAATGTTATTTTCACTAGTGATAGTGTGTTCAAGCTACCTATAAATATATGGATGATAAGAATATCATAGATGAACCTTCTTACCAAGTTATTTTTTCTTCGATTTGCAAAACTGTTATGAGAAGATGGCATCCCTATTTGAGACAATTCACTATGGTGCTCCATGAAATCCCTTTTTCTCTCAAACATATCTCTGTCTCATTTCATTAACATAGAAGGTCTCTAAGATTAGTAAGAAATGAGAAACCTTGGCCAATTAGTTCAAAATAACCCGCATTTCATCACAACATCAAGGAAACCTTTTAAATCCAAACAATAAAACTATATTTATGTCTCCCCACTTCTACATAGTAGTAGAAAGTGATTGATGTATGTAAGTGGGTTTCTAATGGACCACTATGTAATGAATCTTATAATATCCCTCTTCATCCTAGGAAAGAAATACTAATTTTTTATATCATGATACAATATCATCAGACTTAGATGTTTGGCCTACCTAAATACACGTAAGTCCCTCATCATCTCCTCATGCATGCTTGTAGGGACCACAGTAGATCCTCAAATAAAAAGGATCTCTTTATCATCAAGAGAATAATCTATCAGTCGATCTCCACTATATATGGCGTCCCTAATCACTAGATAGTTTTAATATGATATATGACTCATATTTATCCTACTAAAGAGTGAGGAAATTGTAGACAATGATATAAGATTCACTAGACCCACGTACTCTTGAACAAGAAACCATATTTCAATGAAAAGGTTCATCCCCTAGTACATATTACTCAACTCATGTACCACATATTCTTGAATCTTATTGATTAGTGAATTATAAATGGAATTACCCTTCCCATGGTATATTCTAACTCAATGTTGACGGATTTTAGGTAATCCAACCACCTTCATTGCTGAAGGATCATGTCATGCTTGGAAAAATGTATCTCAAACTCTTGTGGTTAATAAATACCACAAATCTATCACCAAAAATATATTTCCAAAAACACATCATAGTGGTCACAGATTCTTCCTACTCAATTTCACTCATCAAATAGTTTCTCTTGTGTAGCCTCATCTTTGCAAACCCATAAGTGAATATATGATCAACCTTAATCATAACTACAACTATCCTAACTCCACATACATCACAATATATGGTATAATCCTTTCCCAAATAAAGTAAGGATATGATAAGTGCAGTATCCAATCTCTCTTTAAAATCCTAAAAGTATTTCTCATAGACATCAAACCAGATGAACATTACCCCTTTCTTGAAATGGGTTGTCATCGGCACCATAAAGTGGGAAGAGTCTTCAATAAACCAATGATAAAAATTATCAAATCATAAAATTATACGGATCTTAAATATATCATTAGAACTCTATTAATAAATACTACCTTAACCATATTATGTTCTACTAATTTACTATCATATTATATCATGTGTCCTAATAACCACACCAAATATATCCAAAACTCACACTTTGAGATCATGGTATATAGTCAATTCTCTTTAACCATTCTCAAAATGATCTTTAGATACCATATAAGCTCTTACCTTAACTAGTGTTATATAGATACAAAGGAATACAGATAAGGATGGATGAACCAATTCATAAAGGCTATAAACATTTTTGGTACATTCACCAAAATGAACTGCCATACAAGGTGTGTCAGAAGGTATCACCCTCAACATATGGTATCATGGTCACAATTTTTTTTCAAAAAATACTCTAGATCCTATGATATAATAAAACAAATAATAAATATGTGGAAGTGGATAATTATTCTTAGCTATCACTCAATTTAATTTCTTAAAATCAACACATGGTCTCAATGATCCCACTATCTTCTTAGAGAACAATACCAGAGCACCCCATGTGGACATAATCAGTTTTATAAACTATTTCTCCTCCAATACATGTTATTTAGCCTTATATATTAATGTTCTATAAGTTTTATCCTATAATTTGGGTTAGATATGGGATCCACACCTATTTGGACCCAAATACAAGACTCCACCTATCTCTTTGGTGTAAATCGCCATAATTAGTTAAGAAATATATCTTAAAATGGGTCCAATGCATATGGAAATACCACCTCATGGGACATACCATCATCCAAACTGATTCTATAAACCTAGTTAGTGATCCCACCAAACTGTGGATGGATGGGTCTTTCATGAATGACTTAAATGTTCAACTCTAAAATATAGACCTAATTGGATCCCTCAATAGACATAAACATAACTCATCAATGACAACATTAAATATGGGTTTGATACTGGACTAGAAAATTTATTCCAAGGATTCTTTCAAAACATACCATTTAAAATAAAAACCAAATCCTAAGAGTATATAGCTACCATCCATGACTATACAATTTTGACACCTATGAATTCCATCATATTGTAAACCTAATTTCATCTTGATTGACACCACCCCATATAGATACCCTATGGATAACCCAAATCTGTCAACAAATATAACAGATATTAAATAATTTGATTCACTTATATAAAAAAAATTATTCTAAGGTGTAAAGTATAGGAATCATACATTGGAAAATAGTTGATTTGGCATATTGATTGGTAGGAGTAGGTTTCATAGATTTGAACTGCTTAAAACCTTATCCATGAGCCCTTACAAGACTCACCTGAAATACAATCCCCTATTTTTACTACTTATCATTTCCTATGGAATTACATCCTCCACCCAAACCTGAACATACAGTGGAACTCCAACTACCCACCTATTGTGGTGTACCTAGTACAAATCTTGAACCTTTCAGCAATCTAGATCCACTAAAGGTGGTTTAATATTTAGTGATCCGGTAATAAGATTTTTGGGTCCCCATCATGCTACATGATCAGAAGTCAACTATTTTCTAGTCACACTAGTTTAAAAAATGAATGGGCCTACCATTTTCTTATCATTTAACTAAATCACTTCTCTAAGGAGAATAAGATAGAACACTACATTGATTTTCATTTCCATGACCACCCTAGAGTGAACCATCAAATAGATTATTCTAATTTTTTGAGGACCCACTGCTAATCTCCCATAAAAAATACAACTAAACTGATTCTCTTCCCAATTTTAGGTTCCTCTCAGTAATGAGGGTATGGTTCATGGCCTATAAAAAGTTTCTAGGTGGAATATATTTGCATGAAAATATATTATATATATGAAACCCTCTTAAACAATCATGATATAGATGCCTCATCCCTAGTAATCATTATGGGAAATCATTGAAATTTTATGAAACATTTCATATACCCTATAACTTTCATACCTCTATAAGGGATGTACATAAACTCTCGAGAATTTTCCTTCTTCAAAGTCTCTAAAAATAAGTGATTGAATAACCATTTAGGGAAATTCTCAAAAAAACTAACGTGCTAGTCCAATAATACCAGAATATTGATTGGGGAATGTTTAGTTCTTATGATATATAAACCACCAACTTTACACTGCTCTAAAGGGGTAGTCTCAAGGTACTCAAAAGTAGACTTCACTAACTCCAATTAAAAGATTAGCTTTCTAGGGGCCACCCTCAACTGTAAATAAATATGTGTGTTGTATATAAAACTCTTGGTTCAGCTATGAAATAGATTTTATTCCCTATGAGGTCTCCGTCTCTATAGACTTTATAACTTGTAACATTCTCTCATGGATCTGATCATCTGTGGTTGATCCTGGTGCAACAAGGGCCTCTGAATCAACTACTAGTGGGGTGTGATTATCCCAACCCTCTTGAAACACCATTAGAGTTCTTCATGGAATAATATCTCTAAAATATAAAACACACACATTAGAACAAATATATATTAAAATTCATAGTATCATTGTTTTTATGGAAAGAAGTATGATGCACAGAATAATTCTATCATATACACCCCATATCACAGGGTTTGATAACTAAGACATTCTCTCTATCCCCGTTTACTAATACTCAAGAACAAAATCATGTAAATAGGTCCATATATTTTCGTTTCCATTATATTTTTAATAGGTTATCACATTTTTTGTTTAGTTAAATAATATTTCATTCAAATTTTATAAATGATAATGCTTTAATATGTTTTTATTGAGATTTTATTTAATCATAGACATTCACAAGTAGGGTTTTTTTAATAGAAACATCTAAAAATCATAAAAATAATTGGGTAGATAATATGAAACCATCCATTTTTTATAGGAAAAAAATATCTGAGTTTATGATAAAAAATTATACAAATAACCCTTATATCATGATAAAAGAAACCAATGTAAAGAAAAAACAAAAAATGAATGTGAATCTAACATGAATGATACGATTCATGAACTCACACCTGCTTTCCATTCTAAGATAATGGATATATCTCAATAATCACAAATCCAAAATCAAATTAAAATACACTAAGTGGGTTAGATACTCTCAAACACAAGATCTATACTATTCTCTGACAATATATTATCTCTTAAATACCCTTTATAAATAATAAAAAAAATAAAATAAATAATATTTGATTCATCTTTGTAACACCATGGCTTACCCTACACCACAAAAAAATAGGATGGACTGGACTTGAACAAAGGCTCACCTCCCCACATGCCAAAAGCTGTCGGCTAGTAGTGGGGTCTTGTAAAAATAGTGGGGGACTATGCCCATTAGATAAATAACTATAAATAATTTCTGAAGAAAAAAATTAATAATAACTAATAAGATAGGAAAAAAGTAAATAAATATCACATAAAATAAAAATATATAAACAAGAAATACATTATACATAAAAATTAATATTGTATATGTTATCAAATTCCTTCGTAAAAACTCAAGATACCCCAAGAGAGGGTCATGTACCATGAAATCCAAATTATCCAAAAAAATAATCAAATCTATAGAAATACCAAAAATTAATCTTAGATCCTAGGTCAGCCCAATAATACATGGTCCATCATAAGCACCTTTCTCGTCTTTCAATCATAAGTAATTTTCCCTTATCCTATACTATAATACTGAAATTTTCTCCGGTACGGACGGTGACCTAGAAGGGTGTGAGTAAAACATAATAATCCACCACCAACAGTGTCTGTAATTTTATATATCCAAAATAAAGTGTATTTTTATAAATATTGAAAAAATAAATAAATAAATTACTATTGATACTTAGTTTTTATGTTAAAACCCAATATCAATTATTCCTAATTCGAAAAATTCTTGAGTTCTATAAATTTTGTGCACAACTATTAGGGAGGAAGTTCACCCCACCTAGGAATCATCTAACCACAACATCACCAGGGGAGATAGTTCCCCAATATGGAATCCTTTTCTTACCATATATTCATATAGTAATGTCACCCCTTCATAAAATAATTTAATCAAGACATCATCAAGGGAAATGTTTTTCCCATGAATCAATTCATTAAAAATAGTTATGGGTAATAGCTCCCCACCCATGAATAATTTCATTAAAATATCATTAGGGGGGATGGTGACCCACCCAATAATTAGTTCATTATTCATGCTTTAATAATTTAAAATTTTTACAACAATAAATTTATCATTTCAAAGGAGTTACAAACATGGTGTCCAAAGTTCTAGGTGCTACTATTTCTTATGGATTACTTTTTTCTATAATAGAGTGATTTTCCTATGAAATATAAACATAATTAATTTAATGAATTTAAAGTTCAATCACATGTAATATTGGAATTGAGACGCATAATAAACACTTAAAAAGAAACTAATACTTTAGAGAGGGATTAGGGACCACCTACCTTATTTTAAAAGAAAACCTTGCATTGAATATGAACTTCTAATCTGATATCAATCATAAAAAATCATAAAATTCCAATAAATGCTTTAAATTAGGGAATATACGACCATAAATAGCATAAAAATAATGAAATGTTAGAAAGTACAAGAAATTATTAAAGAAGATTGATATAGTTACCTATATTTATCTCACAAAAAAATAGAATGAAAAACTATTATGGAATAAATGAGATATCTCACAGTATAGCAAGGGTTTGAGTGGAAGAACTAAGAGAGTTGTGGGATACTGGGGTATGGTATGAGTACCTATAGAAATTATATAAATTTAACTAATATTTTTAAATATTTTTTTCAAATAATTATCCAGTTCATTTGTCACAATGGGACCACATTTTTCAAGGAATAAGGACCCTTCAGGGTCATGATTATAGTGTGTCCTTCCTTAGATTGGGTGTGGCACACCTCTACTAGGAATAATAATAAAATATAAGACCCAAATATAGCATATAATGGACATTATACTTTATCATATAACCTTACATTTAAATAATTTATCCTAATGTTACCTCTCTAGCCCTTGTAAAACACAAAGTTTCCATCCCAAACTGAAACACTAACTTCCAAGCCTTCACATCATGGCCCTTACCCTAACAACATATCACCTAATCCCTTAAGAAACCACCATTGTTTGACTCAATGTATCATGGATTGGATAATATGTACCCATGAATTTTTATAAATGAATTCTATGATTAAGGGTGACAAACTTTTCCATTGTTTGGTAAGAACTTGTCAATGAGTCTTCTACCTTATATATAAACGTCATCGTCATTGAGTGACATATCTCATCATGAAATAACCATCCATCTAGAAAATTTAAAAAATTAAATATATAAGGATTATAATATGTAATAAATTATATATTAATCTATATAGATTTATCATCATGGCAAGGTTCCCATCACCAAGGTATGGCCCCCCACTCCTTTGAAAAATCCCCCAAACAAAATTTTTCATGTTATGAAAGCCACTAATCATAGTAATAACTATTCTATAATTTGGAAAATAAATAATATAGGCACCAACAATAGAATAACCTCTACATTTAATGACATGATGGCCCTTAAAAGTAGTTTTTATATACCTGTTATACTTTTTATCCCCAAAATATGTGCTAACTCTTAGAATAAACTCATAATTCCCACATCAACAACTTATTAATTTGAAAATTATTAAAACACATGAGAATTGGAAATAAAAATTAAATTGATTTTTACCTCAATACAGTCTAAGATATTACATATATAAAGATGAGGATCTACCTATGAATGTAAGATAAGTAGGTTAGCTATACATTTTCATGTTGATTTACCCTTATATTATCAATATTAAACGATGTTATAATATTCATAACTTATATTGGGATGATGATGTTTGAAGAATAGATAAAGAAGGTGAGTCATTATAATATTATTGAAATAATCAAAAGAGTCCATATTTGCTATAAAATCATTAGGACCATCTTGATATGGATTTTGATGTTTAAAAGATATCTTGATGTGATTTGAGTGGTTCTGATTTGATTTTAAAATGTTTTGAGTTTACTAGAGTTAAAAAATTATATCCTATAGATGAAAAAAAAATTAAAATTAATGTTTAATAAATCATATAAATATGAACTAATAGTATTGTGGTGTGTAAGAGTGTCCCCAAGTTCCCACGAAGGTGTGTAAGAACAACTTAGAGAATATATAAGATTAAATTTGAAATATGAACTAATAACTCAGATGTTTCACAATATACATAATATTAATTAATTATATATACAATAGTAATTAATTGATTTCATAGGATACATAAGATGAAATCTGTATCACATAATATTAACTCTGATGATGCATAAGAGTAACCAGGGTATTAAAAAGGATATGTAAGATCCTTCTGAATGTCATGTAAGATGAAAAGTATTCCCATGTGAAACATAATATTAAAATATAACAATAATTTATTTTTATTAAGTATTTATATATCAAAATTAATTATTATTAATCTATTATTCAAGATAATATTGGTGTTGAGATTTGAAGAAGGGGATTTTGTCGTGTGTTGGGGTATTAGATCACTATTAGATTTTCATGTGAGAATGTATACATGAAAAAGAAAATTCATGGTTTTTGAAAGATCAAATGAAAGAAATAAGATGAGATTTATATATAATTAAAATAAGAGACCATGGACAAATAATAATATTAATTAATGATATTAGAGAAGATGTAAAGAAGAATAAACATTTATATATCTGATAGGATCATTATTATGGTACTCATAGAAGATATTTTGTCATCAAAAAAATAGATTTTGACGATGAATATCATGATATTGAATTAATTGTATTTTCTATATCAAATTATGGAATCTTATCCAAATATTCTAGATGAATCCATAAAGAATAATATGATTCAAAGTATAAGATAATAATTGAAGATATTGATCGTCTTCTCTTAAATATCATAAGTGTTGTGGAAAATATAGGTATGTTTTGTGATATCTTATCATTAAAACTATTTAATATCATCATTGTATATATATATTAAATGGATTATTAATATTTATACATCACAACTTATGTTAATTAAAATATCAATAATTGGAGTTCTTAGAGAAGGAGAAGAGGAAGATGAGAGGCATCCACAAGGTGATTGTTGCAATTTAAGAATAAGATAAATTTATAACAGTATTAATAAAACATCAAATTATATTATTAAAATTACTTGAAAAAGGATATATAAGAATCTAGTTGTTAATATAATACTATATTGGTTCTAGTGTCCTCAAAGAACTGTAAGTGGATTTTTGCAACACCAGTTAATTTAATGAATTATGGTTTGGTTGGTGGTGGGTATAAGGTTCCAGGAATAAATTATTTTCATTGTTTGTTGTTAATAATAAAATATACCTAATTTATGGTGGGATAACAAGATCCATACACCAATTAATAACTCACAAATTGTAATTGAACCTTATAAATATATATTTGTTTTGTTCTTTTTTTAAATGTTTATTACATTCATATTGACCGAGTGTCAGGTGAGATATTGTAATACATTCACTTTAATAGGTGTGGAGGTAAAAGGAAAGAGTTTTAATTGGTAAATAGTTGACCACACTAATTCACCCCACCTCCCCATCAGTGTGGTTAAACATAAATTGGAAGAGGTCACAATTGCTTCATGTTTTTATCATTGAAAAGTTAGACATAGAATCGATGGAGAAGATGTCGTGATAAAATAAATTATAGAGAATATATACAACACTTAGACCTTAAGAGTTTTCAAATTTTCATACATATAATAATTAACTAAAATTTCTTATCAAAAATGTCCTATGGATGAACCTAATTCAATTAGGAATGATCATATTTCAACAGTGTCATAATTTTATGTATATGATATAATAAAAAAATCATTGAGGGATTTTTATAAAGTAGTTTTCATCAATATTAGTGAATTTCAGGAGTATATTACCCATGTTGAATAAGTATCTTCAAGAATATAGGAATCATTGGAATAAAAGGTGGTGATGTGTATATATCTCACCAAAAAAATTGATTCCAATTATTATAAGAATATGGAGATTAAATAAAATTGATAAAAATTTTAGAAGGGATTTGTTAATACAATTCATGTAATAAAATAAGAAAAGAGTGGTTTATAATGGAGGATTCGTGCATTGGAAGAAAATTAAATGGATATCATTAATGTCGTGTTGGCTCAGTTGGATATCAATACTGCAAGAATTAAAAGGGTTTGATAATTATTTACATGAGAATAATAAAATTCACAAATTTAATGAACTTAATATTTATATGATCATAAATGCGTGTGGAGAAAATTGAATCTAGTTGAGTGTGAGAAAAATTCTCTCAACAGGAAGTGTCTTGAGATCGAAGAAAGAAAACAAATATGAAAGTGATTCTAGTTTAATATTCAGAAATAACTATGAGAAGTGTTTTTATCATATATATTTCTTAGTATGATATTTGTGCTAAAAACCACTATATATTAGAAAGAAGGGATTGAATTTATTAGATGATATATATATTACAGGATCAAGGAAAAATGTAATCAATACAATTGAAAATATTGTTTCTACTAATGTTTTCTACATATATATTTCAGGTTTCAAAACAAAAAATAGACAACTATGGACTGATAAAAGTGAATATAAATCTGATAATACATAATAGGTGGATGTAAGAATATTAATGATGATTGGTTCCCAAAAATAAGTCCAACTGGAGGATAAAATAACATAAAAATCATGTTACTAAAATAGGATAGATTCTTATTCAATAAATAATATTGATATTTCTGGTCAATTGTCTGTGTTTTAAAAGGTTTGGGGATCAGACTATTGATTTTTGGAACAATATTTAAATTTGTAGACAAAAAATAAGAAATAAATCAACGGTTTAAAGGTTGACTCCAAAAAAGTACACATGAAAAAATATGAAGAAACTTTTCATTTCAAAAAATATCAATGCTCTAAAAATCCCTATAGAGATTCCCACAATGGTGATCATTGTGATGAAGAATGATGGTTTAAATATACCAAGAATGTGCTATATTTATTTGAAGAAAAAAATACCACAAAATATGTGTAATAATTGAATTTGGGTTTACCTTGGGATATAATAAAAAGGAACGTTTAAAAAAATATTCCCAAGAAATCTATGAAATATCCTACACCAAAGAATAAAATATTCTTTTTCTATATGAAAAAAGAACACAACATGGAATACTGTGAACAAGAAAATAGTGTTAATAATAGTGGATTTAATTTGGAGAAATAATAAATAGAATCAATCCAAGAAATAACCAAAATAATTGGTTTAGAGTAATACATCTATGAGAATAAAAAACAATTCATATTTATTTAGGGTTTTCTAAAATATGATAACCTATGAATTCCTAATAATATTTTTGTAATGTGTAATGAATATGTAAACATTTAAAAATACTACTTTAAAATAAAATCTAAACATTAATAAATATTAAAATTGAATTAATCAACACTAAGGAATAAATGTGCATCAATCGTTGAAGTGAAAAAGAAAAATCTATATAGGAATATATCTTAAAGAAACAAAAAATATCAGGCTTTATTATAATATTATTTTTGATAAAACCAATTAGTATTAAAGAAGGGTTCTATAAATTTTGGATCTAAAATGGAATGAGTTTCTTTGATAAGAAACAACTCTAAACCTTGTTTCTCTTGTTAAGAAACTATATATAATCCACCATATTCCCATGTCTATTGTTATTTTTTTAATTGTAGGGAATTAATGGTGATAGATATAGGGAGTGATCTAGAATGAGTTTTATAAAAGATTGTATTCATCTTGGAGTAATCCTTCTTTAGTTTCATTATTTATTTAGAATAGATATTGAAAAGTATTCTTCAAGAGTATTTAAAAAAATATAATCATTGATAAAGAGAAGATAAGGTGTATTCATTTAGGGATAAAAATTCAAAAATCGGTTAAAAATCATTATTTTATGTGAAGTTGTAAAATCTATAAGTTTCTTGAGATTTTCTATTTTATTGTATTTTTATCACATTTTTTCACATCCTTATTCTCAAAGAGTCAATTCTAAATTTAATGATAGTAAATTGGTTAAATAAATGATAATAATAAAAAGAAGTTAATGAGATATACATGGTTATGAATAAAAATATTGTGAACTTAATTGGTAAATAATATTTTCTAAATAAATCATTGTTCATGTATACTTAAAATTGATTAATTAATGAATAAAATATGGTATTATACATTGTAAATATTTTAATAAGGGAGATAAAGAATGGAATGGTTTAAAATATATAAACAAGTGTTTTATTTATACTTATTTTCAAAAAACCTAAAGGTGGGTTATTATTATCTTAGGTGATGATGTGATATAATTTAGGTTAATAAGAAAATATTTCAATAAGTGTTAGATAATAATATTATATAAAGATTTGTGTATCCTCGAAAGGATGTCTATGTCTTGTGTGAAGATGAAAAACTCACTAATTGTAAAGATGTAATAAATCATTTGATTGACTTAGTAGAGACATAGCTTGGAAAATTTTATTATATGTATATATATATATATATATTATTGTGATGAGTATTAGGTTATTATTTATTACTAATGATTATGTCACCAAAAAGGTTATTTATCTATTTAAGGATAGCAAAAAAAATTAAATCATGAGAAATATACTTCTTATAATTTGGATATTTTTTATATATTAATTTATAGAATAAATTTGGAAATATGATTCATTCAATGGATAGAGATTGTTAAAAATTATATCCTAATAAGGATGTGGATCTATATCTGAATCTAGAATAATATATTTAGTTGTACAATTTTTTAAGACATGTCCTTGTGTTGTCAATATTGAGGTGTTATAATTAATGGAGATTTTTCTTATTTGATGATGTTTGAAGAAGATATGAAGAAGTTGAGGAAATTTAATTTCATTAAAATACTAAAATTAGTTCATATATGAAAAAAAATATCTAGGATGACTCTGATATTTCAAAATATTTTTTTAAGATTTCTTCAACTAGATGGAGTAGTTTTGAGTTGATTTAATAAAGTTTTGAGTTAACAGGAGTTCATGTGTAATATCCTGGATATGGGATAAAAATGGAAAAGGAATTTGTAAGAAATCATAGAGTTTATAATCGGTAGTGTTTTGATATGTATGTGTGGCCCAATGTTTACACTAAGTTATGTAATATTAATTCGAACAAAATGTAAGATTGATTTGGTAATAGTAAGATTAACATGATGTTTCGCAATATATGTAAGCTTAATACATATGATAAATATGAGTAATTATATGATTCTATATGATATGTAAGATAATATATATCTCAAAACATATTAACTATAATGATTTATATGTGTAACCTAAGGATTTTAATGGATATGTTAAATTATTTTGAGTGTTATGTAATATTAAATGTCCTCTTGAGTGAAATGTGAGATTAAAATTAGATGATGTTATATTGTTCTTCATTTTTTATATATCATGATTATTTGGATTTAAGCAAATATTGAATCATAGTGTTTTTTTTATTTTAATAAGGATATTTCACCTTGATATAGATATTTTCACTAATATGAGATTTTCCTATGGTTATGCATACATGTAAAGTAAGAAGCATGATTTTTGGAATCCTTAAGGAAAGAAATAAGGATAGATATATAGTGAATTAAAATGGAAAATCATGGAGATTCGAGAATATACCTAAATGATTTTATAGGATGTATTAATATGAATATATATTTCCTTATCTTATATAATCTCTATTGTGTTTCAGTATGATGATCACAATATCAAATTTATGGGAGTTTATATATTAAAATTATGGAATGTTATCCCCATGGTCTTGATGAGTCTATAAATTTAAAGATGAGTTAATGTAGAAGGTAAGGTATAAAGATACCAACCTACTTCTTCATAATATCAAATGTGTTGAAGAAAATAAAGAATGATTTTCTGAGATACCAACATAAAAACTACTGAATATCATTATGAAATATATGTTATCAATTGGAAACAAATAATGATAGGTTGACGCTGATATTATTGTGTATATTAATTTCTTTTGTTCTCAATGAAGAATAAGATAGTGGTTTCAAATTGATTTCTATAACTGAGGAGGAAGATCAAATAAAAATATTCATGAAAACGCTTATGCTTGTCTTATTTCTATATCTTCAAAGAGGACCCAATAGTAAATGGTTTTGAATATAAGACCTATTTGGTTCTAGTATCTATGATGTACTACAAGTGGGTTCTTGATGAGCCAGTTGGTGCTATCAATTATAATCTTATTAGTGGAAGGTATAAGGTTTCAATGTTATTTCTATTCCCATGGTTGTTCTATAGAATAAAGGATCATTCGTATCTATGGGGGGATAACAACCACCACACACAAAGGACTATCTAATAAATTCTGAGTGAATCTTGTAAATATTTTTGCGTTGGGGCTTTTATTATTATTTTTAATAATTACATACATGAAGATCGAGTGTGTGGTTAGTTATTGAGATTTATTCACTATAGTAAATGACAAGAAAAAAAGTTAATAATTTAATTTGTAAATAGTTAACCCCCCCCCCCCATCAGTGTGGCTACACCAACCCATCAGGAATAATACTTAAAAATTATCATTAAAAGAAAAAAACAAAAAAATGATTATTATGAAAATTTAAATAATAATTGTTGATATTTTTTTACTTTTGGGGATAAGACACATGTAATCTAACATGCATTATCCCAAAATGATAAAAAGTTACCTTTTGAATTATAACTCGTTTTTATAATAAAATGTGTTTTAGTCCATCAAAACTAATAAAATAATCTGTTATGGTCATTAAAATTATAAAAAAATCTTCAATCAATTTATACCATTTAGAAAGAAACCAAACCTCAATCAAATGATTTATGACCTTACATTTACCCAAAATATAATATTTGAATTAAAAATCTTTTCTATGTTACAATTATGAATAAAAAATCAAACTAGGTAAATGGACATAAATTTTTATGAAACATTTATAAAATTGTAGTTAATTAATTTTTTATTTGTGGGGATGAACCAAATGTCAATCTAACATATGATGCTCCCAGAATGATACAAAGTATATTTTTTCAATTATAAATTGTTTTAAACTGAAAACAAGAAGAAAAAGGATTAGATACAATAAAATAAGATCATATATTCATTAAAGCACATATCAATCTAATTTTTAATATTCCATAAATGTCTAAAAGTTTTTTTTTACTATTTTAAATCTTTTATAAGTCATAATTTTGGATAAAATGATCAAAAAACAGTGACATATAGTGAATTCTCATGAAAACAAATTATAAAAAACCAATATCTATATGTTTCAATTGAGATAGAGAAACCTAGGTGTTTATGAGAATGAAACCATGATAATTTTGAATTTTTTTATTTAGATTGTGAATTGGAATCGGAAGATGCATTTGGAATGATTAAATGTAATTTTTTGTGGTGAAAGATTGGGTGGGAAAGACGTAAAATGAATTTTAAAATGTTTTATGATTAAAAAAATATTAAAGGTGGATGTAGTGGTCCACTGAGTACCTAATATATTGGTACCAAGTACCTATTAAGAGAACATGGGGTGTTTTATCCATTATTAGACCACCAGGTTTCTATTGCCTTGCACTAGGTACCCAATGAGACACTGGGTGGTCAGTGTAAGGGAACCAGCTACCTGGTATGCCTTACATTTGTTTTTTCTATGGATTATTTTTATCTTTACCAAGTCCTATATTTTGAACCCATTTTATATTTATCCTCCTACTAAATGGTAAACTATCAAGGGGATTTATCCCATGTCTCTCCCACATTCCATTCTTTCTCTATGGAGTGGGGAAAATCTTTGTATGTTGTTTCAGTTTGTTTGAGGTATCTTTTAATTATCTTACTCCATCATATTGTCTAATTCTCTCTTTTTCTCTAATTTAAGAGGGTTATTATTAGGTATTGAATGATGATTCCATCAAACTATAGTGAAACACTCTTCAAACAATGTGGATTTGTGTAATTAGTCTAGAGGAATTTTATGAAGTATATTTCACATAGTTACCAAACATTTCTCTATAGATACGTCATTTACTTGATTTATTTATGTGTTTCATAAAATTAAGATGAGATTGTTCAATGAATTATTTTTGTTTGAAGGATAATTTTTCATTAATAGATATTTGGATGCATCATTAGTGTATCACACCACTTTCTTCATGGTTTTTTATGAGGGAACATTTCCCATTGAGAATTTTCTCATTTATGAATATATAAAAATGGGTAAATTGATTATGATAATTAATTATAAGTTTTTTCTGTTTAATGTGATTTAATTTAATTATATTAGGGGATCATGAACTCTAGGATTATTTTAATGGATTTTTGGAACCTACATAAGGTGAATCAGGAAATACGTTTAAAATGGATAACTATATAATTGAGGTAAGAAGTCCCTAATATTATCTCTTTATATGGTTTTGAATGTATTTCATAGATTAAAAGAACGTGTAGAAGGGTTTTTGTTACCTAGAATGGAAACATGAGTTATTTTTACTATTTGAGGTGGGGAAAGGGAGTTTGATTATACTTCTAGTGCATCCTCAGGTGTTATGTATTTATAATAAAGATATTGAGTACTATATTTTCTTTGAGGATAGCATGATTAAATTGTGATTGGAACCCAATAATGATGTAAATAATTGATAAATGTATTTAAGAACATATAGAGATATTTTATAACATGTGATAGTCACTTAGAGTAATGGAAAAGGTTAATTTTATAGATTGTTTTGGTATTATTCACATTGGATAAAAGTATAGTTGGTTCTATGAGGAAGGCATGGAATGGAACCAAATATGAATTCTTGAGTTTTTAGAAAACGAATACATGCAACACGTATTATAATAGTCCATCTAAGCCTTATGTATTAATAATTCGGTCACTAACATCCATGTTTCTTTGGAAAGGTGAGAGATACATAGAGAATAGAATTGTGAGGTGTTTCCTTATCCCAAAATTTAGTTTTGAGCCTGAGTTTGGGTTATTTAGTAATACATGAAAATAGAAACTCATGTATTAGATATAATAAGATGTGTTATTTCCTTTTTTGGGTTTTTTATGAATATTTATTTCAATATCATATATCTTTTATGATGGATGAGGGCCCGAGATTTGAAGTAATGTTGGGGAAAGGTTTGGATTATTATATGGGCGTTGCGTTTACAACAACTTGGGAATAGGTAGCTTAGAAAAAAATTTGGGTTAATAAGACAAATAAATATAATGATAACTCATTCAACATGATTATGTTTGTATGATGAATTTTTTATTATTTAAAGTGATTATTCATTGACATATATTGATTTTATTATGGTGATGAATCATTCATACATTATATTATGTTAGTGGTACCTTGTTCCCTATTTCTTCTGAAGTTTCAACGATATATCATTTACCTTCAAACTTTTTTACTTGGTCAATCATTCACTCATGTTATTAGTTATTTATCATTCACCCTGGTATTGTTGATAAGTGATACATCATTCACCATGAGTTAGTGGTTAGGTGAAAAATTATTCACCTTCAGTTAGTGAATTATGGATATATCATTCAACCTAGTCATTATATTTGTGATACATCATTAATAATCGTGTTTATATTGGTGACACATTATTCAACATTATGTTGGGTGGTATGGAAATACATCATTTCAATGTTGGTTAAATTAGAAATATTACATTCACTCTTGGTAATATATCATTAATCATTGTTATGTGAATATGTGATACATCATTCACCTTTAATTTGTTATTGAGTGATTCATTTTTCACCCACAGAATAAAGTATAGTAATATCTCATTAACTTAGAGATTCATCATTATCCCTTGTAGTTATTTTAGTGATACATCATTCACATGGGGATACATCATTTTCCATTTCATTTATTATGGTGATATCTTATTCGACAAGTGATACATCATTATCCCTACTATTATAGGGGATATATCAATCACGTAGTGATAAATTGATTTATTTATAGACATTATGGTGATGTTTTATTCACATAGTGTTATATTTTCCCCCTCACAGGATTTTGAACCAAGTCATAAGGGGTCTCAGCCTCCTCTGGGGCCTTCCCTAAAAGATGTTATCCCCCTCCCCTCCCAGATGGTGAGGTCATTTCTAGAATCCCCTCTAGCTCCTTCACTCCCCATCCTATGGAATGGTTCTCCTCTCATGATCTTCCTTCCATATGCATTTTAATAAGTTTCCTCACTTCATAAATGGTCCCTGGTGGCCAGATTTGGGGTCGATAAATCCCCCCCCCCCTTGGTGTTTCAATATTTTATCAATACCTGGGATTTGAAATCATCATCTCTCATCTTGATTATGAACCATAAATCCTTCTTAATATTCCTCGCTTCGAGATAAGATTTTGTGGTATCTTTTTCTCAGAGTGCTAGATTTATGGGTTGTTGGAACTTCCACCTTTTCATATGGTCGATGTATGTTCATATTAGGCAGGACTCTCCCAACGTAGTGGTTTGGATTAGTTTTCCTGGTCTTCCAATCCCATTATAGAACCCCTACTTCCTCCAAACCATAGGTGACACCCTCAGTGAGTTACTTTGTGTGGATAATCAAACACTTCATCTCCATGAGACCTTGAGAGCGTGCATCTGTGTTGCCATTGATCTCTTGTTTCCCCTCCCATCACGGCTTCTTATCCAAGTGGTATGATTGACCAAGTGGTGGAAAAAAAATCATTTATACTTCCAAGCCCCGATACTATTCATTATTTCATATCCAAGTTCACTTAGTGGAAGCATATATAAATCATACATAACATCGATTAGATTTCCAAAGAGAATATCTAGCGTTTACCACTACTACATTAATACTTGTTCGTGTCATGGTTTCTGAAGGGGAATTTTTGGATCCACTCAAAATACCAGTTGAGTCAGCTCTGGATGGTCCATTTTCATTAGTGACCCTTCCCCAGTCTCTCCCCCCACTTTTGAGGGGTCTTACCCTACCCAATCTACCGAGACTAAGTCATCCCTTAGCACAGGTCCATTATAAGCCTCTTATTGAGTCATTCTCGATTGAAGGATATTAGGATAAAGCTCTTAAAAACAATAACTAGTCCTTAATGTGAGTCAAAGAAAAAATAGCTATAGGATGGTAGAGTCTAAGAATAGATATAGTGTTTTATTACATGTTCATTAATATGAACTTCCATCACCTTCATCCTATGCTTCCAACATTTTCTCATCTTCTCATGGCTCTCACCTCTCTGATCAAGTGGTATTACTTTCTTTACCTACCTCTAGTATATTATTCATCAGGGAGTGCTCCAGGCAAGCTGCATATTTCTTGTCTTCACAATACGGTCTCCGTAATAAGTCTTGGGCCAAAGTTGGATTACCCAGTTTAGATGACTTCACGCATCATTTGGAATTCCCGAGGCTTGGAGGCTCATGAGAAATCATAATTTATTTCCAATGATTTTCATTGTAAACCTATTTTGATGGTGGAAGTTTTATAATTGAATAAAAAAATTAGAATATTTCCAGTTTCGCTCACAATATCGGTCTTCGAAACTCCTTGCATGGGGAACCTCTTAATCACCATATATGATTGTTCTGTGAAAACTCAATCTTTTTAGTTAAAACCTCCATTTATGATCATCATATTACAAATTCTATCAATAAGGGTGGAATCTCTTGCTACTTCTACTTCATATATTATAGATGTGACACGCATTTTAGGGGTATGATTTGGTCAATCCTAGAGGTGGGTAATGTAGGAAGCTCAGCCTAGTTCATTGGGTGCGACATTAACACTATCATATACATGTTGAAGAAAAGAGGTGGAAGTTTTTTTTATGGAGGGATCACCAATACTTCAATGGATTTATGGAGAGGATCAGACTTGTGGGTCTGGGTTTCTCAAGGGATAGGTTTACTAGGTGTAATAACAGAAATAGATCTCGTATAACCTAGTGTCATTTACCTCATTTCCTCACTAATATTCAATATATTTCATAGTTCATTGATGTAATAGTTTTTCACATGGTTTTTTCCATTTCAAATCACTCTCCCCAACATATTACCCTTGCATCTCGGAGTCTGGATGGCGGTTTCTTTGTCTTCTCTAAAAGTTAGTTCTCCAAGCCTAACTATAACTCGGTGGTCAGTTCATCCTAGAATAATCCTTTGAAAGGGTTATTGTGGATCAAATTCCATAATAAACTTGTATGAATAAAGGTATATCTCCAACCATTGATTGGTAGTCATCCCCCACAATATGTTTACATAGATGTCATCAAAAATGACATTGAACACTTAAAATTTCTCTAAAAATGGATGGGATGATAACATATTAAATAACCTTACTAGTTTTAGAAACCATTTTGTTGATCTGTTGCTTGAATAAGAAAAATTTGAAAATGATAATTCTAGAGTCACTTGGTTAAAAGAGGGTTATAAGAATACAACATTTTTTTCAAGTGTGTATCAAGGAAATGATAAGGGGTTCTATACCTAATATTCTCATGGATAACGATTCAAATTTTAATAAATCAAAGATCATGGGAGGTATGGATAAGTATTTCTTCAAATCCTTACTGTTTGACACTAACCCATGCATGTAGGGTTGGTACATCAATGAACAATAATTTTTGTTTGAATGCGTTCCTCGAGTGGTGTCCTCTAGTATCAATGATGTTTTCAATATTTTCCCAAATAAACATTTAATATGGGAAGTGGACAACTCTATGAATCAAAATAGTTCCCTAATCCAGAAGGATATCCTTCATCCTTATAAACTACCTCCTGGGATCTCATTAAAGAAGACCTGATGGAATCATTTATGGACAAATTTATTGGGTTTTTTCTCCCTCATGTGGTATGCGCTACTACTCTCATTCTTATCCCCAAGGCCAAGCACACAACCGCTCTCAAAAAATAAAAGACCATTAGTACGTGTAATGTGTCATTCAAGATTCTCACTAATGTTCTTAATAATTTTTTGGATAAATTCCTATCAGAATGGGTTTATATTAATCGACATGGATTTATCAAAGGAAGGAATTCCCAAACCCCTATCAACGTTTCCCTGAAAATAATAGAGTCTCTCAACACTAAGACTCCTTGATATAATTTTTTCATTAAAATTAAGATGGATATAGCATATGAAAGCCTTAAATGGTGGTTCATTATAAAGGTTGTGGACTTAATGGGTTTTTCTCGTTGGGTGATAGACCTTTTCTTCAACTATTTTAGCTCCTCATGGCTTTTAGTGTCCATGATGGTCAAATGTTGTGGTTTTTTCAAGTCAGAGTGTGGCCTCAGACAAGGGGACCCCTTGCCTTTAAGAATGTTCATTCTTATCTATGTCACTTTGAGAATATTCATGGAAACTAAGAATAAATATGGTTCCATCAAACCATTTAAATGTCGGAGACACTTCAATGGGGTATCTAATATTCTCTATGGTGATGACATGATTTTATTTATTAATGGAAGAGATTACTCCATTGGGATCTTGACGAATATGTTAGATGAATATATCAAATGGTGTGGGGAGATTATTAATAAAAATTAAATCAAATTCTTCACTCTAAGAAAATTTAGGGAAAGGTAGTTTAATAACATTCATAATTTTTGGGTTTTACTAGGATTTAGTTTCCCATGGAATATCTTGGTGCCCCTATCTCTCTAGGAAGGATCTGTATTGATAATTTTGAATTTATTTTCAATATGGTCACCAAATACATCACCAAATGGAAGAATATGGTCTTATACTTTGGTGAAATAATTACTCTGGTTAATTTTGTTCTCACGTTTAACCTCATGCATGTGATATCAGTTATCATGGTTCCGAAAACTATTGTGAAAAGACATAGAATAAATATTTTCTACCTTCATTTGGGAGTATCATAGAGAGGATATGTGTAGATCGGATTCATGGAAAATAATTTTTTCCCTAGTGGAAGATGGGGGAATCAATTTACAAAGTGTATTTGGTTATATGAAATGTCTCCAAGAAAAATTGGTGTGGTAGAACCTAGAAAAAAGGTCTATGTATGGTAAATTCATAATTGGTAAATATGGACATGATCTAGATTCCCTTAGAGGAAAGGTACTAGCTAATTGGAAAATTATTCTTGAGAACATTCCCCTTCTCAATATCCTCTCACAATGGATTGTGGGGTGAGGTGACACCAACTACTTTTTTGATAACTAGGAAGCAAATTTTCTTGGCTTCTTAGTATGTCAAACTCTGGATATATCATTTTTCTAGGAAATCCTTCACCCATATTTTATGGAGGACACCCTCAACCACCAGTTATGTGAGATATTTGATCTCATTGAAATCTCATCATCTAAGGATCAATTTTTCTTCACAAGCTGAATGATAGGATATTTTCCAACCAAGTCCTATATTCTTGTGCTACAAGGCAAAAACGGGAGTCCCAAAGATGATGTGTTTTTCTGGTGCATAGATATTCCTATTAAATAAAACTTCCTCGTGTGAATAATTAGGAACCATTCCATTCCCATAGATTATGTGATTAAAATAAAGTGGATTAATATGGATTTGAAATGATGATTTTTTTTCAAGGGCAATAAAGAATCTGTGAGTTATCTATTCTTTGAAAGTGTGTTGGCTTTAGCAGTGTAGAGAAGATTCAGGTATATCTTTGTCTTTGTAGGGTACTCCAATGGTGACGTGAATTACTTTCTAAATTTCTTTCATGGAGAAAACATGATCCTTCAAGATCTTAAGGGTAGGGTGAATATTTTGGATGTTGGAAGTTGGTGTATTTGGGATGATAGAAATAAAGATCACACATAGGGACTCTCCAGTTTTCCTCTATCTATGCAGATCATATCTAAGCAGTTATGGTGGAACTAGGAGTCATGATGAAGTAATGGGATTCCAGTTATTCTTTGAGGCACGTCATGGCTTCCAGTAGGATCCTACTTCCAATCTCTTCTAGGTAGGGTAGATGGATCTGTTGAAATCCCCTAGAGCATGGCCTCAAACTTATCATGGGTGGATCATGTAATATTGGCCTTATTCAGGGAGTAGGTGTCATCTGGGACAAGTTTGTTTCGATTATCTTAACATTTTTCAGCTTCTATGGCAACGATACTTCTTTCACAGTAGAGGCAAATACACAACTCAATGGGATTGAAACATGCCTAAATCATAACATCTCTATTACTACCATTGAAACAGAATTAATGGTGATTCAAATCTCTCCTAAAGGAAAGTACTATAGTCCCTGATTCATCGAGTATCTTATCCACAAATTCTATAGGAGACTCTGAAATGGTACAAGCATTCTTCTCACCTGTTGAAAATGTAACAAATCTTCTGATTTTATAGTGGCACGAAGAGCATTGGATTCCCCCCATTTGGTATACACTGGTATTTTTACCCTACCCTTAGAGTGTGTCAACTTTATTAGAGGTTACATGCTTTTCCTATGCTATTTTATAACTCTATGAACGTTTTGTATCTTTTTGTTCCCTCCTTTAATGAAAAGTATTTTTTTGGTGAGTTCATAATAACTTCCTTATCCTATTAATGCTCATATTGTGTATAAAATATTATAAAATATTCCCATTCAATAAAAAATCTAATGTAAATTTGATTTAATTGTTAGGTTTTCTTCTTGATCACCCTCATAATAAAAGATTCATTTCATGTGATGTTACAATTTTCCATTCATTTAGTAGATTCATGAATATGTATACCAGTTTGTATTATGGGAATTATTTATAGTAACCTAGTGAGTTTTATTCTCACACCCTGTATGGGAACTTTATTGGGCATGTAGATCTTATGTGTGACATAAAAATTTGGGTGATGGCCCAAGTATATGTGGATGAGCTACAGGATCTCATTGGGGATGTGAACACTAGTCAAAGGTGATGTTGAGGATTATGGTCAAGTTGCATTATATTTATTTCATTGTATTTTATTACCATACATAATCGACCCACTAGGTGATCCTATTATAATTTATGATCACCAGCCTACATGTGCAAATTTTTTATAGCATAGTGGTGTTATTTCTTATGGTTCTCTTCAACTATAAAACCATTTTTATAATTTTTTGTATATCTGTTTATTTGATTTTCAGTGGTTTAACTATTATTTCTTTACATGATACTAAGCGAATAAAATTTACATATTATATTATTATAACCTATCTACTTATAAGTAACCTCTATCATATGATGAAGTACACCTGAGATCATGTGGTGATCCATATTGGTCCAAGGGTTACTAATGCGGATAGGGATGTTACAAAGTGGTATCAAATATTTTTTTTCTCTTTGTGTTACTATTTTTGATATGTTATGTGAATATGGTACTGATCATAACCTGGGCTGGAATATTTATTTATGTTATACTAGAACCTATGTGAGTTAAATACCACATTTTTTTATATATATGATTATTGATTATGAGTTTTAGTATTAAAATTGAAATATTTGGATTACATCAAGTATGATGTTCTAGATTATTCATTTACGGTTTTTATCTTGTCTTATGATGGTGGGAGGCATGTATTCATTCATCATATTCAGTACATAGGATTTACATAAAATTCATATTATTCTATTTTATTTTTTATTTTATGATGAAGAAGAGTTTAATAGTTTAAATTGTAAATAAAAAGTTATAGAATATGTTTATTTATAAGTTATTAGTGGAATTATATCTAAATAAACTGTTATTACAATTTATTTTGTTCTATATATAATTACTGGTTTTGTGAATCTATGATTAATTGATACATGGACCCAAGACTGGATAGTTTGGTCTTCAAACATGTCTAAGTGATATGAGATCCTTATATTGTATGGTGTGTAGGGAGTTCTGTGAAATGTTTCATGTTACTATATTTTAATATTTTTTTATGACATAATGAGAATAATTTCTTGGGGATAACATCATCGATGTGTTTATGGGTGTGATAATGGCCCTAAAGTGTGATTATATGGTCATAATTATTCCCAAAATCAATAAGAATGATGTGATAGAGAAATAGAACATGTGTTCCTCTATAATGATTCAGATTAAATCATGATATCCAGTTAAGAAGACATGAACGATATAGTATATGGTTAATAAACTAGCTAGGATATCATAGTGATGATAACATATGACTCGAGATTTTGGTGAGTCGAGTATGCTAATAAAATAGAGAGTTATTTCTTACATTATCCTATGATGGGTAGTGAATTGTGAGGGTATCTTGAAAGAGTTAGTAAATCACAGGCATGCAGACTCCTTTTAATTGAGAATTATTTCATGTAACAAGAATGACACAAGGGTAGAATGTGGTCAAGTTTTAAGTACATGCTTGAGTGATTCCTTGGGTATGTATTTGGAATGACCGCATGGGTAACACTTCATGGGATAAATTTAATTGACATGATTAGGAGTAATTTCCTTATGTTTAATTAGGTGTTCAATCCATGAATTATTGGGATCTGACTCCTGGTGGAAAAAGAATTACATCGGTTCATAAGGAGTTAGTCTTCCATACAAACGATCAACGGTTTTATTTCCCATTTTAGGGAGGAAATGGTGGTTGTAGTTCATGACCATAACATAACAAAATATTAGTATAAATAAGATAATAAGGATAATATATAATCATTTTTTAATGATAATTTAAGTATGTGGAGGAATAAATAAAATAAAATTCTAGGTTAGGGATGTTACCTCTTCTTCAGACAACTTGTTTTGGTTTCCACCAGAATCCTTCCTTGGTTGGATTTATAACCAAAATAAGGCCTCTAGTATGATAGGATTGATGTAAGGAAGATATTTTTTCAGGTATTTTCTAAAACAAATGGTTTTGGATGTGTGATAAGGAGTAGAAAAGGAGTGGCCATTTATATGTGAGTTCAGTGGAACACTTTAAATTTTTTAAAAAGAAAATGTATTAGCCACATTTTTCATATTCCAAAAGGGTAGAAAATAAAACATTCTTGATTAATATACATTATAGGGTCCATATATGGTTATCCAATTGGTTTTTCATAAATTTTGGGTCATATTTAACCCATCTAGTTTTACTTCAACTGCCTGGTAAACCCATTTTGACAGTAACCATGGTAAATAATTTTTGTTATTCGTTCCATTTAGTATGGTCAAAAATTAAATCTTACTTATTAAATAACATAATCTATTCTGATTCAAACTAATGAATCCATTTTTTCAAACTAGTTTCACTTAATTGGAAGATTTTAATTTAAAATTAATCCCACAGAAGGGATGAGAAAGTGGTTTTACAAAAAGAAAATTTTCAAAGTATAAAAAAATTATATAGAAATTAAATATTAAAATGATTCTAATTAATTAAATTGGATTAGTTCATATATAATTTAACAAATTTTACTTTTAAGCCATCATAAAATTGATTGGAAGTTATTAAATTCTTTAAAATATATAAAATACTTAATAAAAACTAGTATTTTACTACTCATCGAAACATTTATCTTTTTAGAAAGTATACAAAATAAACTCCAAGATAGTTTTTACTTGAAGATTTTAAGAATTGATTTTATTTTATGAAATAAATATTTTAAAATTGTAAAAAAATATTTATAAAATATGTGCACAAATAGTGACAAAACTTATTTTTAGAAAAATTCATATTTTAATCCTATAATTTGATTTCTTCTTATCTCTAGTCTAGAAAACACATAGGATAAATTTTAAAAATTTAATTGAATATATAATATTTAAAATTAATTAAATTTATTCACAAAATTTTCATTTTTTAACTTATTGAGTTAAAATGTGTTTATGAGCATAAAAATAGGTTTTTAGAAAAAAAAATCAATTTTTTTCAAATGGTTTTTTTTATTTTCATTTATAATTAATTGGTCAAAAAACAATTCGTTTTATACATATGTTTGAACCATTTATCTTCAAAATTTATTTAATCATATCCATGCCCACCATTCCAATAGCTAGGTGATAACCATCATATTAAATAATAATATTTTAATAGAATTTTATGTTTTATTAAAACTCAGTGTTACATGTAATGTAAGCTAAATTATTTATTGCATGTAATGAAAGATAAATGAGTTGTTTCATGTAATGAAATCTAAACATAGTATTGTGTGTAATTCAATATAAACTTTGTATTTTTTATAATTCAATCTAAATACAATGTTGTGTGTAAAACAAAATATCATCAAGATTAAATTTATTTGAAGAAAAATCACAAAATATTATAGTGTTTTATTTTATTCCCATTAAAATTAATTTCACTCTCAAAATTCATCACTTTAGTACCAAAAACTAAGGATAATTCATCCTAATTACATCCTTAGGTTCCCATGTAACATCCTCAAGATATTGGTTCCACCAAAAATATTTTACCATGTGTGTGGTCTTGTTCTTTTGTACATAATTTGAACAAACTAGAATATCCACTAGTTCTTCCTCATAAGAAATATCATGCTCTGGTGGTATGATCTCTTAGTTCCTTACATGTGATGTATCAAGTATTTACTTCCTTAGGAGAGATACATGGAATGCATCATTAACTTGAGATAGGTTTAGTGGAAGATCCCATCGATAGACTACTATCACGATATGATCAAGAATTTAAAAGGGTCCAATATACCTAGGGATTCTCTTTCCTTTTTATCATAAGAATACTTTCATCCTTGGTTTGTGATTTGGTCAATTTTCACTTCATATCGTACACTATGAAATAAAGATTAAATTTGTATGCCAATATAATTAACAGATCAAAATATCCATTATAGAATGATATTTCATTCATTCTATCTCTTGTTATCATCAAAAAATAATAGTTAGCACAAGTTATGAAATATACTTAAGTCATGATATAGTGAAGTAATACATCAATCTATAAAACCACATCCAAAATTAAATTTAAACCATTTAATAAATGAATAACCTTATGACCCTCTAAAAATTTAAAATTTATAAAGAAAGTCACTAAATTTTCAAAATTCAACTAAACATTAATCTTCAAAATATCATTAAGTTTATCTTAATGGTTGCATTCCAAATATGTCAATACCTTGGTCATATATTCTCCAGAATACTTGTAATGACTACAATTACCATAAAACCTCAATGAAATATGAATGGTTCCTCATTCCTTGAATAAAACCACAAATTATTTTTTACATTTCATAGATCCAATAAGTTTATAAACTCTATAAATGATAACCAAAAACACCTTTTCAATAAATAATTTCTAAGTTCTGAGGTCATTAATACTATCCAATTTACTTTATCCATATAAATCATTTTTTATCAAAACTACTCACCAATTTTCAACATCAGGAACATATTAAGGGTTAAATTCCTATAATCATCTATTTTTTCTAAAATATAACTGTTCCATTGAATCACTTTTCTAGGTAATCAGTACGGTTCAATATATTCTTGAAAATTCTTAATGTAGATCTTCTACAGAAAAATCCTTATATATTTCATGATTCTTATAACAAATTTCTTGAATTCCCATATACAAACACTTTAATCATTCCACTTCATCATTAAACCATTAACTAGGATTCATTATCCTATTCCTAAATAACTCTTTCCTAAAATATGAAATATGAATCATTTATTAACAATAATTAACATCAATTTAATCATGCTTCTCACATTTAACATAAAAATATAATGGAAAAACATACCATGCCTTTCATATATCGTTCATTTTCACTTAATCATCTGCAGTATAACCATTACTTGTACCACATTACTGATTGTATTCATGTGATTTTTTCCAATAACATCTATTTATATAATTCTCATACATTCCAAATTAATAAGATTCAACTATTAATGAAGATATAGGAAAAAAATTATTTCCTTCCATTTTATTAACCAAACTTTTCATTTTTCCTCATAAATTACTTTCTTTATCTCCTTATTTTCCACACTCAAAACATGTTCTAATACCTTTGAGTCATTACCTTAAGTTATTCCTCCTGAATTATTGTAATATAAAAAACTAAGTCTTCTTTCCTCCATGGTCTCCACTGCCCAAGCTCTCAATGTTTATTGTTCTCTTCTTTGGTGTGTCTGAGAGTTGGTTGAGATGTAATTTTTAAATCATATATCATGATAACTGATTATGAATAATCATATTATCCTTCACTCCAGTCATCATGCCATTTGGTTTCTCATCAGCATATTTTCTATCAAATTCAATATTAACCTAGTTACTTCTAGTTCCCACCACTTACTAAAACCAAAAATCATAGCTGAGTAACAATAATCATAGTGGGAACCCACATAATCATGAAAATCCACTTATAGGATATCTAAATCATGACACATTCATTTTAATTTATGACACCAAAGGATTGTCCTAGTTCATTCATTTTCATCATCTATTTAAACCCATTAGGATAGTTAAAAAATATCTCATGATTTTACAAGTAATATCCCCTAGAATTGTCAGACCAGGTGTGCACCAAGTCTCGTTGTTGTGAACCAGGTGATGATCTATTCTAGCAGAATGCACCACTTTCAGATTTATTACCTCTAGGTACCTCTATTCCAAATCCATTTCTACTTGTAGTATCTAAATAGGGATTTAATTTCTTAGAAACCACTTACTATATCATTTACCAAAATTCCAATACATATTCCAATACATTGACTCATCCTTATAATTATCATTAATCATATCCCTAAAAATATCTCAGTGGATCTCACTAAATTTTTCTCATCCTAGTTTCCAAAGGTTAACTAAACTTCGATCTTATACCAATTGTTCATAACAAAACTACTAATACATAAATATTACAACTTACTAGATGAATATTTAATACATCACATAATGATCCACACTAGAATAGTTTTGGTATAGTGCGTTTAGAAACTTGTACACCAAAAGAACTGGTCAATAACTGGGTTGTGTCATCTACCACTATAGTCTTCATAACTGTAACCCTTATTAGACATATCATACCTAACATATTTCATCCTAACCTAGGGAAAGGAAACATAATAATGTGTGAGATCAGATTCTTGGTAAGGGTAAAAAAGAGATATATCAACATATCAAGTGCATAAGGGTATAAAAACATGACCAAAACATTTGAAAACTGTTCCCCACATATCATAGATCATAAAATTTTGTCATGGAATAAATCATGGTAGATCATAAGACATTAATAATAATGGAATAATAGAACATGAACCATGAGAACATAATAGTTTTATAAGGAAAATATTTTTGGTATACAGATAAGAAAATAAAATTAATTCATTAGCAGTTCAAGGATCAATTCAAATACTATTATAGTGGAATAGGTTCACTACCCAAATCATTATAGTAGCCAAGTTTCAAACTGAAGGATATAATTGTGGAAAGAGTCCCTTACTGCACTTGGTTCACTCCCTATTCTATCCCATTTTATCCCATGAGATATAAATATTTACCCAATACATTATAGAGAGATATAGGTCCCACCAGTCACAAAATTAAAATCATCCGTACATATTCCAAAAGATCGTAAAACATTCATCATATCAGTACTAATGAAATGAAACGGGTTTTATAAAAATTTCATCATTACATAACTTATGGAAAAGAAATAGTCTTCATAGACATTTCATCATTTCTTCATAATATAACCCATTGGAAACAAAATGGGTTTCATAATAATTTCACCATGGTATAACCCATGGAAGAGAAATGGGTTTCTTAAACATCTTTTTGTCATAATATAAACCATTTAGAGAATGATTGATAATGGTATCCTTGGATCATATTCCTAGTAAAGAATTTGTTCAACAAATGATGTTATCCTTGATGGGAAATGATTTTAAAATTTCACTTGTGTTGAACCAAACTATAGAATTTGTTTTCAAAGTGTGTCAATATGTGTTTGGTGAGTTTAGATGAAGTGGTTATTCCTTGAGAATTTTTATGGATCAATCCAATGAAATTGGGTGTCACGCTTGGAAAATTCTCCTTGATCAAAGTGATGATTTTTTGAACTAATTTTTAATAGAAAATACATATCCTTTCGACAACATTGGATACAGAAATGAACACCATTCAAAATAACATATTGATTAATGACTTGATAAGAATAATATTGAGATGTTTCCATGAAAATCATTTTTGGTTTTATATTTTATATACTTTTTCTATATATATGAATGTCACGTCAGTTAAAATAATTGGGGCCCACACACAACCCCCAAGGCTAGACCTCAATCATAATTAGGGTATAAAGGGGTCAAACGTCATGGGAGATCCTACCAGTGAGGCCATAGGGTGGCTAAGGATTTATTGGGCATTATATATGACAACAAGAGCACCCCTATGTATAAGGGAATCAAGATATATCAGCAGATCCATGCATAGGTCCCATGAATTACATACCTAAAGGAAAATAGAGGTCGGTCTAGTATCATACATATCAAAGCCCAAGTGGTGTGTGCGATGAATTTTTGTGATGATCCCTGAAATCCAGTGCGAATAGTTTAGCAGTAGTGGTTGATTAATAAACAAAAGTGAAGCCACTTCAGAGGTCCAATGTGGGAGATGTGCTATGTGGGTTATTATTAATCTACTTAAAAACATATCCAAATAATGAATATCATCCAATATCATGGATTTAATACATATAATTAAACTCGATCGTCTTCCTCCTTCTCCTACAAATGAATCCCTTTGTGGATCCGGGTTGCAGGATGAGGAACCATGTAAAAGATTAAATGTTATGTGGTAAATTTCAAATATCTTTGAGTGATTGAAATTCAGCTAAGTATGTATTATCGCAAATTATAAAAATACTCTACGATGATGGATTTGAAGATAAACAATGCTATTCAGAGTCTCCATACCTATACGAAGACACACATCACATGAAATACTATGCAGATAAGAAAAAAACTTTATGGGATAGATTCATTGTTTGAAGATGAATAAATGAGTATGTTGATGATCATATGTGCATAATATATATGGTTTGAAGTGAGATTTATAGTATGCGAAGAGCATACTATTTGAGTTTCTAGTATCTAAAGGAGTACAATGTAGTACCTGAGAATGATATTTGGATGTATGAGTTCATGAATGAAGGGTTTATAGCCATCCAGTATGCGAACATGAAATAAATACTAAGTGTATAAGTTATTTTTAGTTTTTGGTGAGATTAATCATGCATTTTAATTTTGAGGGAGATGCTATGTGAAGACCTGATATGAAAGTGCATATCACATGAAATGTTATGTTGGAAAATAATTGTACTTTTTGATGAATGTGTACGATGAAATAAATAAAAGTTTCTATATGGTATATACCAACCAGTTGATTTTGCAGATATTCATGTTATGCGAGATGATTCTTTGTTGATGAATAATGGTATGTGAATCCTCATATAAAATGAAATGATATACGGTTATAAATTAGGCTAAAAAAAATAATAAAAAATTCTTTGTGGGGAATTTTTATAAATTTATATGACAAGAAGAATTAAACTTTTATATGACTATGAATAAGAAATGCTTTACAGATGAACCAGTTACCATGTGGATGAGAATTATCTGATGATGAGTTTGAAATTAATATTTTTTAATGTTATGAGGAGTTCATTGAACAGATTTATATTTCTAATAATGTTTGTAGGATTACCATGTGATGACATCTTTAATAACTAGGTAATTGTTTCCTATAAATACTAGGTTGATTCCCATATTAAATGACATGAGTGTGAGCACTGAAGTATGTAGCATATTTTCTAAGAAAAAAAATTTCCCTCGTAGTCATGACTTTCGTTTGAGAAGAAGTAAAAAAAATCTATAGAGAATATGTGTAAGTTCGATGAGATAACAATTTTATGTAAATATTGATATTTTCACATAATATATGAGCATCTTATATTTGAGAAACCATAAGTCATTTATTGAGGAAGAAATAGTTCATTGATGTTCTTCAAAAAGTGAGTATATTATATTTTATTTATCTTGAAAGCTCAAATTAAAATATCTTCATGTAGAATTGTAAAAGCAGTCAAAATTTAGATGTGATATTTCTTGTGTTGTTTTTAATCATTTTTTTAACTGACAGTGTGAAATTATTGCTCTAGTGGGACTCTGGAAATCATAGTGAGAGTCTATACTAGTGAATAAATGTATGTTGTAACTTATTGTGATTATAATGGAGAATTTGTGATTGGGGAGTCTAACCAATCATAGTAAGTAGTATACGAATATTGAAACCAAACCTTGTAAAAATATTTTTTTCTTGTGCAATTTATTTTTATTACATTCTTTATGGGTTCAGTTATCAAAAGAGTGTATCAGATTCTAATAGATCAATTTAATTTTATTTAAAAAAATGAAAAATGTAAAAATTACCACTAATTCAATCCCCCTTATCAGTGGTATAACTCCCCCCCCCCCCTCAGGCCCTTCAATTGTTATCAAAGGAATGTTCACTTTGTTTGGATCCACTAAGTATTGAATATGAATAATTAAAGTTCTATCAGTAGTTGGGGTGTTCTAACTTTCTAGGTCAATAACTACAATAATAGTAAGAATATGATTTTTCCCTATCAAGTATCTCATTTCCTTAATGTTAATGATGTAGTTACTATTGGATTGCCACCTATTGTTGAAGATTATCTTATGAATTTTATCAATGAGAGAAATATGGAAGTTTATGGAAAATCACAAAATTCAATTTGTATATCTCTTATAGAATAATTTTACAAAAACATTTTGGGACTCAATAATGTTAAGGAAATTTTAGATAAATTGGAAATTAGTTATGAAGGAAACATGCAAGTCAAGGAGGAAAATTTGTAAATTTAGAGGAGAAATTTTAAAGATATAAATATGGGTGAAGAAGAAATTGATGAATAATACTTCAAATAATTCAGTAAAATTATCATTAAAATTTTGGGTTTTAGTGAAATCTAGATGATTAAACTATTGGAAAAAAACTGATGAGAAATTTTACTAACAAGTTTGATCCAAAATTATCATCTTTGTAAGATAGATATTATCTTAATCATGATTAATTACATAACATAATCACTCCATATGAAATTTGAAAGATTCTAGTCTTCAAGAATAATATATTATATGATATAGACTTTGAATCCTTAAGAAAACTTAAAATCTGAGATGATAAAATTTCAAAATCAAGTTAATCTAATGATGAAAATGAAAATGTATATTTTTTTCAGAATCATTTCTCTTGTATCAAAATGATTCGAGAAGGGAAATTTTAGTGGTAAATTTAATTTATCGCCAGGGTGCTGCAACATTAAAAAAATAGGACATTTTTCATTAAATATTCATAAAAATAAGTTTGTGTAACCTAAGATAGATGATGAAAACCCAATATAAAAAACAAGGAAATGGATTATAAGGAATAATAAAATTTTATAGAATAATGAATAAATTGTTTAAAAGTAAAAAAAATATGTTTAATGATAAAACAAGATTAATCTAACCCCATATCATATATCCAATCAAAATATTATACTAACTTCATAGCTCAAGTAGAAAATGTTTTGATACCTATAAATGTGACGATGAATAAATTATACAAATAGAGATAGAGTACAGGTTGAGTAATGAATTAGAATATTCTTTAGATAAAAATATAAATTTCATGAAGTAAAAGAGACAATTTTTGAAAGAAAAAAGGATAAGATAACTGGGGAAAAAGAGTAATGTGAAAAAAAAAATATTGTTTACATTGAAGAAATTGAAACAAAAAAAATGGATGAGATAGAAAAGATGGTAAAGAAAATTTATGAAAAAAAATATCTCAAATAATAAGAACAGTCAATTATTTAGTCTAAATTTATTGAAGCGTATAATATCTTGAAAAATATTAGAGATTATTTTAGAAATGTTGTTGAGGTCAAAGAATAATAATCACAAACTAGTGAATAGGGGCTCAAAGAAGTAGTTTAATTCAAAACTCTACAAATCTAAAAATAAACATTTTATCTCTAATAATACAGGTCCAAAAAAATTCTAGATAAATATTGATCTTGAGGTCAAGTAAGAAATCATCTTATAATTTATAAATAAATCCTCTGAGAAAATTTATTCCTTATAATATAGACAGTATTAGTATATGGAAATAAAACAACAAAAATCTTCAAGACATGGCTATTATCAGATAAAAAGATCATAGTCCATAGTAAACTACTAGTATAGTAGAGTGCTTAGGAACAATGAATATTTATGTTGTTATAACATGTCCCTACTAGAGATGAGACGTGAACCAAGGGGGAGATATTCTGAGAATAAGAGAAAAAAATCAAATTAATAAAGAAACAATCAAATATTTATCCAATATACTAACATAAAAAATATTTTAATATTTAAAATAAATCTATGTAAGAAGTGATCCAAAAGGCCATATTACTTAAAAGTACATGATTATTCTCCCTGGACAATAATAGAATATTATGAAAGGTAATGGAGTTCAAAAAATGAATAAATAAAATTCATGTTTCACTAAAGTTTTTTTGAAATACATTAAAAAAATCAAGTGATATATTCTTGAATGTTGATGTTCATCACACATGACTAGTAGCACAAAAATTATGAGAAACGTTTACAATCATTAAGTAGGATCAGTAATATTCATAAAAGATTTCTCACTTAAAATTAAGGGAGTTGGAAAAGAAGAGATTGAAGCCTAAAATATGAAGTCTAATAATGTGTTGTTTGTTAAAGGAATGAAGAAAATTTTTCTCAGTGTCAGCTAACATTGTGACGATATACATGGGGTGTTGTTAAAAAAGAATTCATGTGTCATCAAATGCAGAATTTATCGAAGAATTATCACTAAATAAAAACGAACAAATGGGTAATTTTTTTAAAATTATTGATTCTATTAATTCATGTTACTTAAGTGAAAAAGATGAAAACAAACTATGTCATAGAAGGACTATCCATCTTGGTCAAAGAAGTGTAAGTAAAATCTTGATGCATGATATTGTGAGAGATTATCCCAAGATAATGAGAGAAATGGTTCAAATATGTGGAACCTTTTAAAAAGGGAAATTTTCTCAAATTTCACATAAAGGAGTGGATATTCTATATTATAGACCGATTGAACTTATTCATACTAACTTATGTGTCCCAATGATACAAAAGTATACTATATTTGATCTGTGTTTCATTAAATTTATTAATGATTATACTCAGATGACTAATGTCATTCTAATCAAGCATTATCTAGTGGTAATTAAAATGTTCAAAAAATTTAAAAGACAATATGAGAAGGATAGGGGCCTCTATATCAAGAAACAGATATTAGATCATGGTAAGGAGTTTACTTATGATGATTTTGAAAGTTTTATTACCAAACAAGGAATCAATCATTAGTACAACACGCCATATAATCCACACCAAAATGGGTTTCTAAAAGAAAGAATATAAGAATAGTTGAGATGGGTAGGACTATGTTAGTTTAACACAACATCTCAAAGTATTTTTATAGATAACTTTTATTTAATTCCATACATATATAGAATATATATCAACCGATACAAAAACACAAAAGAAAGTGTGTGAAATGTCATACAAAAAAAAACCAACTCTTAAATACATTAATGTTTTTTTAATCCCGTGAATTATAATGATCAAGAATATCAATCTGGGAAAATTTAAAGAAAAATTTGAGGGAGCAATTTTCATATGATTCTTATATAATAGTAGTGGCTATATATATTGGAATAAATATAAGTAGAAGTTAGTTGATTTTAGTGATTTCAAAATTATTAAAAACAATAAAAAATAAAATAGATTAGTTGATATAGAATCAAGATATTCATATGAAAGTGGTATGAAAATGGAATATAAAAATTATGAAGTTGCTTATAAAGAGCCAAACATTGCTGATATTGATTCTAAATATTCCAGTAATGAAGATGAAGCCGATGAAAATAAGAGAAATAGAATAAAAAAATTGAAGAACCATGTTGAGGTTGAAAATATCATGGTCAATCAATAATCTTCAATTTAAACTAAAAGAATATTGATAATTGAAGACCGAACAATACTTTTTTTTCAAATTGAGCCTCATACAGTTAAATAATAATTTGAACTTGAGGAATGGACACAATAAATGAATGGGAAACTCGATCAGATTGAGAAGAACACCATGTGGGATCATCTATCAAGACCTAAAAATAAAAATATTATTTGAACCATGTGGGTTTTCATAAATATGCTAAATGATAAAGGTGGAGTATTAAGAAACGAATCTAGGCTAGTGTGAAAATGATATTCTCATATAGAATGAATTTCCTTTGATGAAACTTTTTCACCAGTAGAAAGACAAAAAATCATTAGAATGTTTTTGGTAGTTTCAAATAAAACATTATAAATTTTATCAAATAGATTTGAAATATTCCTTTATAAATTTTTTTCTTTTGAATAAGTATATATTGAACAAACTAATGGTTTTTTCTTAGAAAATAATGAAATAATACTATGAAAATAATGGAAATCCATTTATGGTTTGAAATAATATCCTAGAGCCTGATAATCTAAATTAGATGGTTATTTAAAAGATAGTAAATTTATAAAAGGTAAAGCTTTCAGTTACTTTTATGTGAGAGAAATCTCAAAAGGTACTCTCATATTCATTATGTATTTGTATGAAATCATATTTTTTGGTTACAAGGAATGTCTATGTGAAGGGTTTACTAGGAAAGTGAAAATAAATGTTGAGATATCTTTGATTGGTTAGAAAAAATATTTTCTTGGATTTCATATTGAGTAGAAACCAAATTCTATATTTTTATCATCGAAAAATTATTCTATGAAATTTCTAAAAAATTATTTAATAAAAAATGAAAAATAATATTCAACATCCATTTCATTTGGAACTAAATCATGTAAGAATGAATCTAGAAATAGTAAAAATCAGAAATAATTCATAAGAATCACTTGAAGTTTTCTCTATCTAACATTGTCAAGGCTATATATAACTTATGTAGTAACACAATGTTACAGATATCAGAGTGAACCTAAATAGTCTCATTTTTTTATGAATATAGAATTATGAGATATGTGAATGTATCTATAAACTATGGGATTCTATACAGTCAAAGTATAGATATACAATTTTTGGTGTTTATAGATGTTGATTGGAGAGGTGATTGTACAAATAGGTGATCATATTCAGGTTGAACCTTCTTTATGGAATAAGTTTGTGTTATTTGGTATAGAAAAAAGTATAATTTAGTAAGACTGAGCACCGATGAGGATAAATATGTTGTAGTTATAAATTCATGTACACAGATGATTTGGATATAAGCACAGTTTAATGATTTGAAAATTGAGACTGAGACACCACTAAAATTTTCATGTGATAATAAAAGTGATATTAGATTATATATAAATCCAATAAAACATTCAAGACTAAATAATACTAATATCAGGCATCACTTTATCAATGAAAATGTGGAAGGTGGAGATATAAAGATATAATACATTTCAATTAAATATTGGGTTGTAGATATTTTCACCAAAGCAATGTTAAAATAGAGGTTTGTTGAGTTAAGGCTTAAACTTCGTATTCAAACTTCTCCTCTAACATGATAACTATCAACAGGTACCTCCTTCTTCCATATTTTATTATGTTTATTATGATAACAAGTCAAGGATTTGAAGGATAAGTTTAATGATGCAAACTTTTATTAATGAAAATTCCTCTTGATCTAATTAAATGTGTTATTATGTAAAATGGTTATATAAAATTTGAAATCCCTTGGTTTTATGTTTTGGATTTTAAAATAAGATTAAGAATTGTGATTGTTGAACAGTGATCACAAGATTAGTATAAATATAGGACTTTAACAAATCCAATTTACTTAGAAAAAGGAATTGATGGCCTCATCTAGTAGAATTGCTCCATACGAAGCCCATTTTTCAGAGTTCTGAAAGGATGTGGTGTCATTGGTCTTCACTCTTGAACAAGCCCAAGACGAGCTTTAACACGTTAATATTGAATGGAATCGCCTATGGCAAAAGTGTAAGTTGATAGAGATTACCTCTCGAGTGATGTTATCTGAGCCACCCCAAGAGTCTGTCACCATCGCTTACCTTTACCTTAGGTCTTATGCGGCTGTTATAAGGGGTAATGTAACAAGACCCTGGAATAATTATTATGTACATTATTTTTTATAAAGAATATATATTCATTTTATCATTGTTACTTTGTAAATAGTTTTTAAAACACAAATAGTAATTTTAGATAAAATTCATTTAAAAAAATCTATTTGATGTAGTAATGGATTTTTGAATTAAATAATATTTTAATAAAATATTATTACTAAATCACATTTTTTAAATATGAATGATCATATAATTTTTATGAATAAAAATTCAATTTTTATTATGGCTTGAAAGTTATTTTTTTTCAAATCCCATGAATTTTCGATAAATGTTGGTTTTTATTTTAAAAGTTCAAATTCACATATTTAGAAAACTATTTAGAAAAAATGAATATTTTTTTTAAATCCGGATGTCGAAATTATCCAACAATTAATTTTTCATAATTTTTTGATCCAGTCGAATTTTTGGGTAAAAATTAAATACCATTTAAATACATATTGTATTTTATGACATCATAATGACTCAATAGTGATGTAGTAAAATACTATAAATTGGATTTTCATATAATATATGTTTTAACATTAAAATAATGTGATTTTGGGTTTGTTTTATTTATTTTACAAATCCTTAGTTGACCCTCCAAGACTTATAAAACATTTTAACTTTTTAAATAGATTTCCTTGAAAGTGTGACTCACCTCCACATAATAAAATCCAATATTTTAATATGTTAGGCCATTAGACTTATAAAATAATTTTTTCTACTTCCCTTTAGAAAAAACAATGGGCAAAAACAATGGTTTGGTTTGTGGTTTTGATTAGTTTAATGTGTAATGTCCATAACCTAAATAATAAAGAATTCCTTCTCTTTTCCTATATAAACAAACCCAAGCTCCCACAAATCTTCACTAATATCATTTGTATTTCATCAAAAATCTTCCCTCCTCTCTCTATAATCCTCCCAAGGTTCCCAAAGCTCCCAATAATCCTCTCTCAATCCCCTCCCAAGCCTTTGGGATCACACTTCCAAGTAAAGGATTTCCTCCTTTCCCATTTTTTTCCAAATTAATTTTAGTTGTTATACACTTTTTTATTCTAATTACAAATGTTGGGGTATTATTTCAAACCTCTAACATACTTCTATACTTATTTTTTAAATTATTAGAGACCTATTTATCTCTCATTAATGCCTCCCATGTACACATGTAACCATGCTGAAATTCTCTATGGAATTTCTCTCTTCTCATTTATATTCAAGAAATTCTTTGGAATTATGAATCTAAATTCTATTACATATATTGGGAAATATATCTATATAACCCCCCTTACTTTAAATTTCATTTACATATGATGAGACACCTCTTTTTCTATCATCAACCATTCTCGTGGATTTTTATGTCATGTCGTTATGCTGCCGAAATTGCACCGTGATTTTCCAAGCCAAAATCATTGTATAGTGAATACCATACTCATATCTCTATAAAGGGTATTTAACTTTATAAACTTATATATATATAATGTTAATTTAATGTATTTATTCCACATTTCTTAATCTTGGAATAACTTATGATGTTGAATGATTCCATTTTATATGATCCAGGTGGCACAATTATGCATGAAATGAAATGCTTGAGAAGTGTGCACCCTGATAGCACTCCAATGAATTGGATAAAGATTAGGATCATGATAAATCAAGTTTAATGAGGTTTTACTCATTATAATTCAATTTCAATTAGGTTTTACTCATGCTCCATGTGTAATGAGCCTTGGCTCATGCTAATACCATGTTAAGTGTTGTTGTCCAACTTCCATGTTATGTTAATCATGTTATATCATGCCTTCATGTTCCTATTTCTTTTTTTATCCATTGATATTCCTATTGACTAACATGTAATGTATTCTTCATTTATTCCTTGTTTACTCCCTTACTAGGCTTTATAGATCACACCATTTTATGCATGTCCTTAGGTTATCCCATGCACTACAAAGTATGATGGAATGTAGTAGTCATGTAGATAAATTTTTCAATAAACATGTTGTGTTTCATGTTTTAAGTCGTTATGTAATTTTCCTAAGACCTAAAGACACTATACCTCTCAATTTTCTATGTTTTATGAAGTGAATATTTTATTTAATAATTCATTTTTAAGTGTGTAATAAAAAGAAGGTTTGTTATAGTCTGTATCAGAGGATAGGTTTTCTTATTTTTGGGATTAGGATTAGAAAACCCTAGTGAAAGCCTTAAGGATAATACTATGTATAATTAAAACATCTATAAATTTTTGTGAGTATTGGGTAAGTGGTTTATCAAGAAAATACATCCTTATCTGGTACGAGCAAGTATAGGTGGTTCTAGAACATATGTACCAAGGAGTGAACACTCCGATAAAGAGTTTCAGGCTTGACCCGAGGTATCCTGGTACACGACAATGGGCCTTGATGCACTATTGGTTATGACACTCCTGAGAGATATGCTTCAGTAAATTCATAATCTTAGTATTAACCATTATTAAGTGAATAAAAAAATTCCCCTAAGAATATATGGTATGAAGTAGATCATGGATAACATAGATTAAAGGTTAAGAATTCATAAGTTTAAGAAAAATAAGTATAATTTATAAGTTATCCCATTTTATTTGGATTACCCTTTATGTGTTACCCCTAACATTTCTTTTATTCTATCTAATGGCTGGTAATAGGAGGACTCGGGCTAACAACTGATGTGAAGATCAATGTGATGACTGTTCTAATGAGATTTCCAATCTGATGGGATAAGGAACCGTAAAATTTATCATGATTATCTCTCAGTTAACTCAAGATTTGAATAGAAACATGGGTCAAGTGGAACGTTCAACCCCCCCCCCCCCCCAAGAAAGAACATGTCACAATCAAGAGCTTCATGATACAAAGGCCACCAACTTTTAATGGATAATTTGATCCCTCAATCATTGAACAATGGATCAAATTCATTGAGAATATCTTCTCCAACCTTCATTGTTCTGAATAAGAGATGGTTCTTTTGGATACATATCTTATGAAGGGTAATGCTGGTCAATGGTGTACATTGATAAAAAATACGAAGCCTGAGGAAGAGATCGATGTGTTGGAATTATAGGATTTCTGGAAAATGTTTTTTGAAAAATATTTTCCCCGCACCCTCCAACTTATATTGGAAAGTGAGTTCCTTTCCCTAAAGTAAAAAATATGATGAACCCGTCAGAGTGTATGAGGAAAATTTCACAAGGATTGCATGATATGCCTCCAGCTTTGTCATTACCACTAAATGAAAAGTTGACGGCTTCTTTGGTGGGCTAAAACATAGCCTACGGAAAGACATAATGATTTGTGACTTTGAGAGGTATGATAAAATTTTCTGATGTGACCTCAAGGTTGAAATGGAGATTGGTTAATCTCAAGGGTATCATCGGGATAAGAAGCATAAGGTGGACGTAAATTTTGGTAGTCTTGTGGATAAATCCAACGGTACTAAGAAAATCCAGCACCCCACTTTCCAAAGGTGCAGAAAGAAGCACCCCAGAAATTTCTTGAAGGGGACAAGGAAATGCATTAGGTGTGGAAGATAAGAGAACCAAGTCATTAACAACTAAAAAGAGAAACATGTGGCTGAGACAGAAGATAGGAACACTCTGTTTGATCCTCAATGCATTTTTCATCGCTTCAACTGAAAAGAACCAGGGAAATTTTCAAACCAGTTCCCTAAGACAAGGGATTTAGGAGGCAACCAAGGACCTCCAAGGTAGCAAGGAAGAGTTATTGCATCACTACTACAGAAGTGAACCCCGAAAATAAAGTGGTGACAGGTACGCTAGTTATTTATTCAAGAATAGAGAACATGCTTTTTTCATTCTAGTTTTATGCATTCTTTTATATCCTAAAAGTTTAGTAGAACAATACCAACACCACCATAAATCATGGAAGTAAAGATGTTAGTGAGTATGACAAACTGGGCAATCATTGTAACCCATGAATATAACTCCTCCTCTATCACAATTTATGGATTGAAATTCCCAGCGAACCTCATCATACTCCCTCTGGTGGAATTTGATGTAATTATCAGCATGGATTATCTTTCCTTATATATATCCAGCACAAATTTTAATGAGAGGGAAATCGCTCTTTATATAGAGAATCGACCACCGATTCTATACAATTTCAAGGAGGAAGATGAATCTCCTTTATCACCATTATCTCAAACATGGATATAAATTCCCTATCAGCACGCGTATCTTTCTTAGATGATTGATTCTAAAGAAAAAAACATCCTTGAAGACATACATATTGTGAAGGAATTCGTGGATGTGTTTCTCAAAAATTTCATGGTCTTCATCCTAGAAGAGATGTTGAATTCTCAATTGATCTTATACTTATTGTGTTTCTAATATCCACGAATTCATATAGAATGGCTATTGTGGAGCTTGAGGAGCTGAAGAAACAACTATAGGAGAATCAGAATAAAGGTTTTATATTCCCAAGTTCCTCACCATGGGGTGCATCAATCCTCCTCTTCCAGAATAAAGATGGTTCAATGTTCCTTTGCCCTGATTATCATGATCTCAACAAAATCATGATAAATAACAAGTATCCTCTCCCAAGAATTGATGAATTGTTTGATAAGATATATGGAGCACAATACTTCTCCAAGGTGGATCTATGGTCGGGATATTATCAAGTAAGGGTGAAGAAAGAAGATATCCCCAAGACTTCTTTTCTTATAAGATATGGGCTCTATGAATTCATAGTAATGCCTTTTGGAATCACTAATTCTCCATAAATCTTCATAGACTTGATGAATAGAGTCTTTATAGGTTACCTCGACAAATTTGTGGTATTATTTATAGATAATATTCAAATATACTCTAAAACCAAGGAGGATCATGAGGAGCATCTACGAACTGTACTAGAGACCTTGTAAAAGGATAATCTCTATGAAAAGTACAACAAGTGTGAGTTCTGGTTGAAGGAGGTTTCATTCTTGGGTCATATCATCACAAGCGATGGGATATCTATGGATCTATTCAAGACGGCTAAATTTAAGGGATGGATGAGGCCAAAATCGGTAATGGATATTCATAGATTCCTGGGATTAGCAAGATATCATCACTGATTTGTGAGAAATTTCTCACTATTGTCAAATCCCCTTACTAAAAAAACTCAGAAGGCATTCAAGTTTTCTTGGAGTGATGAATGCGAAAAAAATATTCAAGGAGTTGAAAAAGAGGCTTATCACTGCGCTCGTGCTCATATTAACCACAAGTGGAGAACTTTTGTGGTATTCAGTGATTCTTTGAAGAAGGTCCTGGGATGTGTGTTGATGAAAAATGACAAATTCATTGCCTATGCTTCAAGGTAATTGAATGATAATGAGCAGAACTATCCAACACATGATCTGGAGTTGGCTGTAGTGATCTTTGCTTTAAAAATTTTCCAACATTACCTCTTTGGAGAGAAGTGTGAAATATATACGGACCATAAAATCATTAATTATATATTCACACATAAAGAGTTGAACATGAACCAACATAGATGGTTAGAGTTGATCAAAGACAACGACTTCTCAATATTTTAACACCCTCGGAAAGCAAACAAGGTGGTAGACACTCTAAGTAGAAATTATCTAGCAATTATATCATTGATGAGAATGTAAAAGGATCAAATATTCTTAGATTTGATGAAGATAGACATGGGAATCATAAATAAGGGAACATCATCAATCCTTTCACAAATTATTTCTCAATCGTCTCTTTTATAAAGGTTAAAGGATGATCTAAAGTATGATGTGGGAATTCAGAAGAAAGTGTAAATAATTAGAAAAGGGAAATCCTCTCAGTTCAATGTTAATTAAGAATGAACTGTGAAATTTGGGTCAATACTATGTGTTCCATCAAATCTGGAGCTGAAGAAGGAACTTTTGGATGATGCACATAGTTTAAATTTCTCCATTCACCTAGGAAACACAAATATGTATCAATATCTTCAAGAACATTATTGGTGGGATAACATGAATAAGGATATTGATGAGTATACATAAAAGTTCCTAGTGTGTCAGAAATTGAAGGCTAAGAGGCAGATGTATAAGGGGATGATGTAACCATTACCCATACTAGTATGAAAATGGGAGAACATCACCATTGATTTTGTCACCAGACTTCCGAATACATCCAAAGGAAACAATGATATCTGGGTTATTATGGACCGTCTTAAAAAGACTGTGCACTTCATTGCAATTCGGGAGGATTTCTCATTGGATCAACTGGAACAAATATACAATAGAGATGTGGTAAGGATGCATGGAGTACCACTATCTATTGTATCTGATTGAGATCCAACATTCACCTCTAATATTTGGAATAGTCTTCAACATGCTCTTGATACTGAGCTGAAATTTAGTATGGATTATCATCCTCAAACTGATGGCCAATGTGAGCATACTATCCAAACAATTGAGGACATGTTGAGAGAATACTCAATGGACTTCAAAGGAGGATGATATCAACATCTTCCTCTAGTTTATTTCTCTTACAAAAACATTTTCCACTCATGTATCCAAATGGATCCTTATGAATCCCAGTATGGGAAGAGGTACAGAACACTGGCATATTAGGATGAAGTTGGAGAGAGAAAACTCATAGGTCTAGATATGGTCTAAGAAATGGTGGATATGGTTAAGACCATCTAGCAGCACATTTAAATCTACTCAGAGTCGACAAAATAGTTATCATGATAATCATCGATGAGACTTAAAATTTGATGTCAGAGAATGGTGTTCCTCCACATATCATTGTGGAATAGATTTATGATATTTTGGAAGGGAAATTTTATTCCAAGGAACATCGGCTCTTTTGAGATCCTTGATCACATTGGAGCGGTGGCCTATCGACTAGCACTCCCATTGAACCTCTCTCAAGTACATGACGTATTACATGTATCTCTCTTGAGTAAGTACATAACAGACCCATCGCATGTACTCAATCTGGTGGTTGTACCATTGGATAATGACATGTCCTATGAAGAAAATCCAGTGAAGATATTAGATCATAGGGAAAAAGTTCTACAAAATCAGACAATTTCCCTCATGAAAGTGTTGTGAAGAAACCACAAGTTTGAAGAAGAAATGTGGGAATCGTAGGAAATGATGAAGCAGAGTTACCCGCGTTTATTTTAGTGTGGGAAAAGGAAATTTTGAGCATGAAATTTCTTAAGGAGGGAAGATTGTAAAGACCCAAACATTTATTAATGAAAATTCCTCTTGATCCAATTAAATGTCTTATTATGTAAAATGGTTATATAAAATATGAGATTATTTGGTTTTATGTTTTTTGATTTTAAAATATGATTTAAAATTTTGACAGATTCTAATATAGTTGGTGAAGAGTGATCACAAGATTAGTGTAAATATTGGGCTTTAACTCATCCAATTTACTCAGAAAAAGGAATTAATGGCCTCATCTAGTAGAATTGCTCCATAGGAAGTCCATTTTTCAGAGCTCGGAAATGAGGTGGCGTCATTGGTCTTTTCCCTTGACCAATCCCAATCCATGCTTGAACACGTTAAGCTTCAATGGAATCGCCAACAGTAAAAGTGGAAGTTGATAGAGATTACCACCAAAGCTATGTTATTGGAGCCACCCCCAAGAATATGTCACCATCGCTCACCTTACCCTTAGGTCTTATGCATCTGTTATAAGGGTTCATATAACAAGTCCCTAGCATTATGATTATGTACATTATTTTGTATAAATAATATACATTCATTTTATCATTGTTACTTTGTAAATAGTTTTTAAAGCATAAATAGTAAATTTAGATAATATTCAATTAAGAAAATCTATTTTGATGAATTAATGGATTTTTGAATTAAATTAGATTTTAATAAAATATTATTACTAAATTACCTTTTTAAAATATGAATGATCATATAATTTTTAAGAATACAAATGTAATTTTTATTAAGGCTTCAAAAATATTTTTTTCAAAATCCATGAATTTTTTATAAATGTCGGTTTTTATTTTAAAAGTTAAAATTCACATATTTTAAAAATTATTTAAAAAACATTGATATTTTTTTTGGAATTAGGACGTCAAAATAATCTAAAAGTGAATTTTTTATAATTTTCTAAGACAGACAAATTTTTATGTAAAATTAAATATCGTTTAAATACATAATATGTTTTATGACATCATAATGAACCAATAGTGATGTAATGAAATACTATAAATGTTTTGTTAGGACAATATATATTTTACCATTAAAATAATGTGCTTTTGGGTTTGTTTTTTTATTTTACAAAGCCTTAGTGGACCCTCCAAGACTTAAAATCATTTTAACTTTTTAAATTGATTTCACTGAGAGTGTGACTCACCTACACATAAGAAAACCTAATATTTTAATAAGTTCATCCATTGAAATTATAAAATAATGTTTTCCACTCCCCTTTGGAAATAACCATGGGTTGGTTTGTGGTTTTGATTAGTTTAATGTGTGGTGTCCAAAACATAAATAATAATGTATTTCTTCTCTTTTTCTATATAAACTCGCCCAAGATCCTACTCCTATTAACTCAAAACATTTTGAGTTCATCCCAAATCTTCCCTAATATCTCTATAATCTTTCCTAGGCGCCCCAAACTCACAATAAGCCTCTCTCAATACCCTCCCAAGCCTTTTGGATCGCACTTCCAAGTAAGGTATTTCCTCCTTTCTCAATTTTGTCCAAATGTTTTTAAGTTGTTATACCTGTTTACTTTAAATTAAAAATGTTGGGGTATAACTTTGAACCTCCCACACACTTCCCCCCATATGTTTTAAATAATTATATACCTATTTCTCTCTCATTAATTCCTCCCATGTACACTTGTTACCATGCCGAACTCCGTAAGGAATTTCTCTCTTCTCATTTATATTCAAGAAATTATTTTTTATTATAAATATAAATTACATTACATATATTGGGACATGTATCTATGTGACCCCATTAATTTCCATTTCATGTACATATTGTGAGACACTTATTTCTCTCTCATCAACCACTCTCATGGATTTTTATGTCACGCCTTTATGCTGCTCAAATTGCACCTTGATTTTCCAATCCAAAATCATTATGTAGTGAATACCATACCCATGTCTCTATCAAGGGTATTAAACTTTATGTACATATACATATTTAATGTTAATTTCATGTAGGTCTTCCACATTCCTTAATTGTGGAATAACTTATGATGTTGAATGATTCCATGTTATATGATCCATGTGGCACAATTATGCATGAAATGAAATGTTTAAGAAGGGTATGCCTTGATAGCGCTCCAATGCATTGGGTAAAGATTAGTATCATGATACATCAAGTAAAATGAAGGTTTACACAATATAATTCAAGTGCAATTTGGTTTTACTCATTCCCCATGTGCAATGATCCTTGGTTCATGATAATATCATATTAGGTGTTGTTGCCACATTTCTATGTTATGATAATCATGCTATATCATGCCTTTATTTTCATGTTTCTTTTATGATCCATTGATATGCCTATTTATTAACATGTACTGTATTCTTAATTTTATTCCTTGTTTACTCCCTTACAAGGATTTATAGCTCACCCCTTTTTATGCATTTCCTCAGGTTATCCCATGAAATGCTAAGTGTGAGGGAATGTAGTGGTCATGTAAATAAACATTTCCATAAAGATATTGTGTTTAATTTTTTAAGTTGTTATGTAATGTTTCTAATCCCAAATACATTAGAAATATTGATCTTCTATTTTGTATCAATTGAGGAGTTTATGTAATAAATCATGTTTAAGTGTGTAATAAATATCAGGGTTGTTATAATAAGTTTTATTCATCATAGATTTCATTAAATTATATGATTATGAAAGTGGATAAATTTCTTGTGGGGGGTCCTTCATGAGGGTTGAGTAAATGGGTCACACTCTCAACCCTTATTTTAAATTTTATACTTTAAGGGGATGTGCTTGATTAATAAAATGATGAGACAATGGGGTAATTATTCTTATGGAACTAAACATTCTAATATATTTAATAAGGTGTCTATTGGATCTTGTATTTAAATTAAAACACTATGATCATGATTTAACAGGACAAGAATTTATAAGACAATATAGATACCCTTTGTTATATCTCTCTTGTTTTATAAACCGAGTACGCCCACATATTCATAGTGGTGAATAAGCAAAGACTCCTTTTTATGTATCTTGTTATGTAATTACTTATTTTATGAAAATAATGGATACTATTCTTGAGAATAAATAAGAGATAATAGGACCCCACTTACCCTTTTGATTTGATTTTAATTAGGGGAGTAAAGATAACACACACATAGGGACCTTTATGTGAAGTGATACTGAAAACAAAATACAAAGTGGGAGGTTTTTTAACTTAATTTTTAGATGTGTTTTCAAAATGTGTCAATATGTGTTTGGTGAGTTTGGATGAAATGGTGATTCTTGGATAATTTTTATCGATCCATCTAAGTTAATTAGATTTCATTTATATAAAATTATCATTGATAAATGTGATTATTGTTTCAATTGGTCTTCATTAGAAAATAAATATGTGTTCAATAACATTGTAAAAATGCATACCATTTGAAATAATATTTTGATTGATGACTTGAGAAGAAGAAGATTGAGAAGTTATAATGGCTATAATTTTTTCTTGTATATTTTATATATGTTTTCTATGTATATGAATGAGTCATTACATAAACAAATAAAGTCCAACCCACATCCCCTAAGGCTAGACCTCAACCATACTTAGGGGACCCAAGGGGTCAACCCCCAAGGGATATCCTACAAGACAGGACTCATGTTGTCTAAGGTGTTAGTGGGTCATGTATAGATCCACAGGAGAACCCTTATGTATAAGTGTCTTGGAGTATGATGATGGTCACGTGCATAAGTCCTAAAGAACACATGATCAAAGGTATACAGAGGTTGGGCCAAAAGAATGTGGGTCGAATCCCAGGTGGTGTGTGTGGTGAAGTAAGGTGATGATCCTCAAAATCCAACTCTAACAGTGTAGCATGAGTGGGTTATTGATAAAAAATCGAGTCTCTTCTGAGATATGATGTGGGATATGTGCTTTGTGGCTTACATTTACTCCGCTTAAAAACATATGAAAAGAAAGAACATTGTCTAATCCTTTGGATCTATGTCATCCAATCATACTTGATCGTCTTCCTCCATATCCCGCGAATGAAGCACTTCATGGATGAGGGTTGCAGGCCAAATAAATGTGTATGAGTTTAAATGTTATTCGATAACTTCCAAATCTCATCAGTTGCTTTAAATAAATCTACATATGAATTATCAAAAAGAATAAAAATTATTTCCACTGATGTATTTGTGGATAAAGAACTCTATGTATAGATTCCATGACTATTTGAAGTTTCATAGCATAAGAAATACTAGGTGGAAAAGAAAAAATTATTTGCAGACATAGATGTATGGTTTTTAGATGAATAAATTGTTATGTGGAAGATCATATGAAGACAATCCATATGGTTTATAGTGATATTTACAATATGGTTAGAGTATACTATTTGAGTTTTCATTATACTATAAACTACCACATAGTACCTGATAATGATATGAAGATGTTTGAGTTCGTGAATGAATGGTTTGCATACATCCAGTATACAGCCATGGAAAAAATTTCTAAATGGATAAGTTATGTTCATTGTTTAATGATAGTAATCATTCATTGTAAGTTTTTTGGAAATGTTATATGGATATACAATACAAAAGTTCATAAAACATGAAATTCTAGGCAAGAAAATAAGGGTGCTTTTCATTGAGTGTTTATGGTGCAGGAATGGAAGTTTTATGTTTTATATACCACCCAGTTGATTATGTAGATATGCATGTTATGTGAGAAACATCTTTTGAATGAATAATTTTTTTGTGAATCCACACAAAAAACAAAATTTTATGAAGGAATATATTATTATATGTGAATAGGAATAAAAAATGATTCCAACAGATGGTTGATAAAATTCTATTCAAAGAAGAATTAAAATTTTATTCGTCTATGAATATATATATATATATATATAAACAAGTTTCTATTTAGATGAGAGTAATCTGATGATGATTTTGTGAGCATTATTATTGAATTCTATGTAGAGGTCATTGAAACACTTTAAACTGCTTACCATGGTTTCAAAATTATCATTTGATAACTTCTTTAAGAACCAATTAACATAGGCCTATAAATACTAGGTTGATTACTATATTAAATAAAATGAGTGTGAGGCCTAAAGTACAAATAAGATTTTATGAGAAAATATAATTTTTATCAGAGTGAAGACATCAGTTTGAAAAGAAAAAAAGTTTCATATTCAAAAAGTATGTGGCGATGCTATTTGATAATTATTTTAGTCACATAATGATAATTTCTCATACAATAATAATAGTATATACTAGAAAATTTAGAAGTCATATATTGAGGAAGAACTAGTTCAGTGATGTTCTTTAGAGTTTGAGCATATGAGATTTTATTTATCTTAAAGGATCAACAAAAAATATCTTCAAAAATTCTTATAGAAGAATCCAACATTCATACGTGATCTTTATCTCATTAATTATAATCATTTTTTAACTAACAGTGTGAAACTATTGTTCTATTGGGAATCTATAAATCATAGTGGGACTCTATTCTAGTGAGAAAATGTATGTTATAAACACTTGTAATTATAGTGGAGAATATATGATTGGGTAGTCTAACCGATCATAGAAAGGAGAAGGATCATATTGTGACTGAACCATTTAAAAATATTGTGGTCAAGTACTATTTATTTTTATTTCATTTCGGAGAGTTTTGGATAACATAAGAGTGGATCAGATCCCAACAGAGGTTATCAAGAGAAATAAAAATTATAAAAATAACCAATGATTCATCCCCCATTCTCATTAGTGTAACTACTCCCTAGGCACTTCAACTAGGAAAATTTTTTGAGTAAAATATCCTTCCCACTTTGAAATACACATTTTAAAACAAAAAACATTTCAAAAATCTTTTCCTTTCAAAATAACCTTTAAAACGTATGAAGGAATATTTAAGGATTGATTAAAATATTTCTTGAGGAAAATATCCTTTCCACTTTGAAAATAAAATTTTAAAACTAAAAATTCATAAAAAAAATTTGAAAGTAATTTTGATTAAAAAAACATTGAAAATTATAAATTAATCTTTAATATAATGAGTTTTTTGTGAATATTGAAAATACCATTCATGTCATACATGTTAAAAAACATTCCTTTCAAAATTTATATAAAATTCAAACATACATTGTTTTTTGAAAAGGAAATTAACATTCCTTCTCAAAAATATTTTAAAATTAAAACATGGGTAAAATTTTATTTAATAAATCTTTTGGATAATGTTAAAACACTTTTGAAAACATTTTTAGAAAATGTTGATATGGAAAAAAGTCTTTTTCATCTGAAGAGAGAAATAAAGTTGATTTATATTAAAAACATTCTTTTTGAATCCTGAGTACATAAAGAGAGTAAAATAAAGGGAAAAATTTTATTATAATGAAATAAAAAAAAATATATTTTCTTGATATATTTATCATAATATTTCATCATCAGAATCATAAACATAAACAATCTAAATAAAAGATTGAATTTTACCAAAAATCCAATACTTATTTGGAAACATTTAATCATAGGAAACATGAAAGAATAAAATTAAATGAGACATAAACATTAATTATAATAAATAAATTCATTATATAACATGTAAAATCAACTATATAAACACCTCATAAAAGAAGATATGTACATACCTGACATGTGTATAAAAGAATGAAAATTGAGAACAAAATCCTTTACTACATTAGTAATATTTATAATTATAAGATCCAATAAATCATAACATTAAAAAAAATTGATTTAAATAATTTTATTCATGATATAACATCTTAAGGGGAAGTATATACACCACAAAAAATAACCAAGTGGTGACTTGGCATATGTCTCGAGAAATAAAAGAGAGACTATAAATCCATTACCATAAGTCTCAACATCCTTAATACACATTGGAAATTCAGGTTTAATAAATATATGACTATTATAAATCTATAAATAACCATAATTAAATATATTATAACATATATTATTTACTTCTAACATTTTATGACCCTTTTATAAATAATTATTTATTAAAAGATTGTTTCGGGTAATAATTGTTTTGTTTTCATATATGTTTTGATTTGTAATTTATGGTACTCATATGTTGATAATGGTTCCATTATCTCCATAATTTTAACTATAAAATTAATATAATATATTTTCAATAAATATTTATTTATATTAATCCATAAAATTTAGATATAGAAAATAAAATACATTGTTTATGAAAACGGTTGGTCGCCTCTATGCACAGATGTAGTTTCCATTTTCTCAACCAATGAAACAAAAAGAAACTTAAATAATATATTACCTTAAAAGAATCATTATTATTTCAAATATATAACATATATTCATTAAATTTTCCCTAATTACATTCCATAAAAAGCGTTAGTGAAAAACAAATAACATCGCTTCACGAGGCGGTAGTCCACCATACACACAAATGAATTTATCTTATTCTCTTCATAATGGAAGGTAAGAAGCTACATATGAAATTATAATTTTATAAGTATAATTATATCATAAATATCTTATATAAAAATTATGTACTTAATTATATAAAATAGTGATATGTGGTGATGGAAACCAAATTATATCGGTTCGTGAGGCGGTAGTCTATCGTACACACGATCAATGGTGTTGTTTACCATTTGAGGGAGGAGGATATGTTTTTAGGTTATTCCCATAATATAATAAATTTTAATTATATTTAATATATTTATTTTTATTAAATTATATTTTTTTAATAAAATGGACGGTGATGGAGTAATAAATAAAATAAAACACTCGATTAGGAATGTTACCTGTTCTTCGGACAACATCGTTTGGTTTGCAAAAAATTCCTTCACAAATTGGATTTAAGAACAAAATAATTATTATGGGATTATAGTATGGAATTAATGAATGTATTTGGTTAGTTATTGTATATGGGAAATGGTTTTTTAATTGTGAAGAGGATAGGAGAAGGGTGACCTTTTATATGTGTAGTGAGTGGCACACATGTAGTTTTTTGAAAAGTAATAGATGTACCAACATTTTTCACATTAAATAAGACTCCAAATAGACAATTATAGAAAATAATACATGATATGTTTTAAATATCACCATCCAATATGTTTTTTATATGTTTTTGGTCATTTTAAACGTATATCATTTTAGTTTAATTAACCCCCTAGTAACCCCATTTTTACCTTAACAGAGGTAAATAGGTTTTACTATTTTACAATTCACTATGGTAAAAAATTAATTAGAACTTATTAGATAATTTAAATTATTATTATTATTAAAATTATTGAATTTATTTTTCCAAATTATATTCATAAAAATTGGAAATTTTAAATTTAAATTTATACTCGCAGTCGTGATGAAAAGGCATTTTTTAAAAAACGAAGACGTTTAAAAGAATAAAAATTTATTATATTAAATTTAAAAATTAAAGTGATTAAAATGAACTAAATTTGATTAATTGGTATATAATTTAACTATTTTTAATTTTAAAAATGTATTAAAATAATTTATTTTGTTTTTAAATTCTTTAAAATAAATGACAATTCTTAATAAAAACAAGTATTTTCCACTATTCCTTGAAACTTTTATCTTTTCATAAATTTATAAATAACTACATCCAAGATAATTTGGAAATTATTATTTGAAAAATTAATTTTATTTTGTTAAATAATTTTTTCAAAAGTGGAAAATATATATTCTAAAATACGAGCGCAAGAGGCGACAAAACTGCTTTTTTAATGTAGTTTTTAAGCATAAAATTGGATTTATTATTATCTATTGCCAATAAAACACATAAGATAGATGTCAAACATTTAATTGAATACATAATAACAAAATTTAATTAAAATTATTCAAGAAAGGGGATTTTTTAATTTATTGTGGTAAAACATTTTTATACGCAAAAAAAATTGGAAAAATATTTCCTTTATTTTCAATTGGTTATTTTAATTTTCATTTATAATTAATAGATCACTAAAGAATTAATTATATATATATTTAAAAACCATATATCATAATAATTTATATAATTCTATTCATAATCTACATTCAAATGGCTAGGTGATAATTGTCATATTAAATAATAATATTTTAATAGTATGTTATGTTTTGGTTAAACTTGATCGGTGTTACATGCAATGCAAGGTAGACTTGGTGTTACGTGTAATGAAAGATAAAATTAGTGTCTTTTAACTTTTTCTAACATGTAATGAAAGATAAAATGGTTTTTACATGTAACAAAAAATATAAAAAAGTTTAAATTTATTTGAAAAAAACATTTCACAAAATCTCGGTGTGTTGCATGGGTTGGCCCTTAAATACATTAAGAGATGAACCTTATGTGAGTTGATACCCTTACATGGAGTTAAAATTACCCATATGATGCAAGGTATATTTTGGATTATCCTTACATGACTATGACTTTTCTGTTATGTGATGGTAGTCCAGGCTACCTTCACATGGTGACCGCCTTCAATGTTAAGAGAATTTCATTTATGATTATGTTATAATTTAAATACAAGGTTACCCTTATGAAACCATTGAAAATAATATGTTAACCTTACCTACCCAATTTAAAATATTTGTTACACTAACACACGGCCAGGTTCATATGTAAGGGTAATAATTACCTTAAAAATATTAAATTTACATTTATAAAAAAATTGAAATAATTGATAAAAATCGTTATCATCACTTCAAAAATACCAAAAAAACATAAAATAAAATAAAACCATTCTGAATTAAATTCCAAATAAACATTAAAAATATTAAAATGACATCCAAATTTTTTAAAACCATTATAAAATTTCTTTATAAATTATAAAATTTTTTTAAAATAGCTTCTATGTATATTAAATTTCTCTTGAACCATAGGAAACCCCAGAACAACAATGGAAGAGATGAGGAAAATCTATACCCTTATCAAGTGTGTGATATTTATGAATAATTTCATTATAAATTATCCAAAATGTCATAAATTATATAACCATGTGTATAAATCACACTTTTATTAATATGGTTATAAATTTAAACATTTTATAATTACATTTACAATCTAATCCTAAATCAATATAAACACTTTTATTTTTTAACTTATTTTAACCAAGTAAATTCCCAGTAAATAGTGATCACATATACAAAAAAATTTAATTGTTTAAATCCCCCCCTTAAATTTCATCATTGTCCCTTTAAGATCGTTCTAGTGAATGTTATTAATAATTTTAAAAATATATATAATTTTCTTTAAAATTGTACCCAAAATTTTTGCAAAATAGCATAGTATAATATGGTTTTATTAATTAAAATTCCAAGTGTTTTATCTATTTTGAAAACTATTTTTTTCCATGATCATACTATTATAATGGTAATCTCAAGTTTCCATTTATAGGAGTCCTTATAGTTATTCTTAACTATGCCATAATGCTTAGATAACCACAGTATATAGCATCATCATATGAAGCTATGTTTTCCAAGGTTTGTAGTCAACATTTTTCATTGATGTTTAGAATCAACTATGTCATGGTATCTAGAATTTATAGGAAAAAATATTAATTTCACATAGGTCAATTATTAAGTCTATAAAATAAATGAATTAAAATTCCCATTTTAGAATCAACCTTTCTATGGAACCTTGAAAACTCATTTTTCTAGTTTTATCCATTCATTCATAAATCAAATAGGTGTTTCATAAAAATAACTAAGAACTGTAATAATAAAACAACCACCTTTCACTTTTATTATTGGGATTGTCTAACATTCAAATAGGTGTTTCATAAAAATAACTAAGTTGAAACCAATGGGGTTTTCTCTCCTTGGGTATCTATTAATTTTGGTAATTTCATGATTCTTAGTAAGTACCTACCATGGTCTTCTAAAACCTTTCATAAAGTTGGTAGAGAAATGAGAGATTGATAAAAATCTTTTTTTTAATTAGTTTTAATAATAGTATGTGTATAATGGAATGAAACCTTTTGTCTGAGGACTGAATTTATTTACATATGCCTTAAAAACATACAATGTTCACCCTATATTGATATATCATTTCATAAACACACAGTATTTTTTAACTCAGGAAATTGTTTTCCAATATCATTAATTATCCCATAATATTACAATGATTATAATAGATGTTCAAACTCCTCAAATTCATCATTAAATTATGAACTAATTAATAATTATAGGTTGAGAGAAAGATAGAGGTCAAATTAAGTTCTCATTTTTGTATGATAGTCCACATGTATAAACACTATGGAATATTTCCTAAATCTACATCATGGTTAACATAAGGATAGAACACAATGTAGTCTAAATCACTATGTAATGGTGAGACTTTATTTCAAATATCCATTAATTATACATGTCTAAATTCAGCTATCATCACCTCAAATGTTTTCATTAATTTTTTATAATACATTATTTATAAGATATTAATCCATATTCAAAATATATATAAATATCTCTAAAAAATAACATTTTTGATATTAATTTATTAAAATTTTCTTTCCATAAATATCGATTAAAAATTTCTTAATAAATTATTCATTTGTATCTCAAAAAATATCATCAAAAAAGGAATGTTTATTTGAGTGCATGATATTGGTATTAGGTCATATTGATCATTCCTATCACTTCATGGGTTTCTTACACATATTCAAAAACATTCTTTTATTATTATCAGAATTCATATGTTTTAGATGTACATTCTTATATTATTATACACTTATTTTTTAATATATGATTTAATAATTTATTATGTGTGTGTGTGTGAGTTTCATACTTTTCCTTACAGATACATGGGAATAATATATTCAATTAATAAAATCAATATCTATAGATCTAAATAGTGTATATGATATTTATTCCCATGATTATTCGTATATATTAAGTTATAATAAATAAAATTATAATTTATCATCAAGACTCATCTAAGTAATTTCATTCTTCTATAATATTAATAAAAAATTGTTCATTTCAATAAGGTTTGGTTGTTCCTTGTTCATTCTCCAACATTTTATTTATCTACTAAAATATCTCCTCACCCTATATTTAAAAATTAAGTCTTGAAATGTTTCATGCTAACCTAATTAGTAACTTTATTTTCAAGTTTTTAGAGATATAATTAATAATTAATTTTAATATCTGCAACTAAAATGTATAATTCTATCCCAATATAGTAATAAAAACATTTATATTTTATAATAAAATTTATATGGTAAATTTTCATTAATGGATTATGTATGGTTAAAATTAGGATTAATTCACCTCAAAACACATCTTCGCATACTGATGTTTTAGGTCAATTTTTATATTTTACAATTTAAAATTGATTAATAAACAATAGAATAAAATTATCGTTATCAAATTGCTTATCTAAATGATTGTGAATAGAAAATAATTTTATAAGAACTTTATTATGAAATTATTTCATGGTTGATATATATATATTGGATTTTTTATGGAGAATCGAATGTTTCAAAAATTTGAAGTAATGATTATCCTATAAATGAACCACTTTATAACCTAACGAAGGATAATTCAATTAAAACCCTAATAAATGTTGTATTTGGATTTTAAGGACACCATGAACATGATTTTAATAGATTATTATATCCTTTGGTTAATCCTAACCATGTTAATTTAGTTATAAACATAAGTGATCATAGAAATATGTTTTATGAATTAATTAAAGATATAAATTAATAATTTTACAAAGTATATGCCAATTTTTTAAAAAAATTATTTTCTAATCAAGTTGTAATATATAAAGTGCCTCTATGAAATAGATTCATATAGAGAAGGATGAACAATATTGCATATATATATACGGAAATCAATGATCAGTGGTGAAAGTATCTATTAATGTAATACCATGAATAATTTCAAAAAATATGAAAACTCTTATAATGGTGTTATGTTACATTCATTTAATTACATGATTGGAAATATTATTCATGTCATCTAAAACTATATAGAATATAAATTATCATTCTCTATAAATTAACAATGATGAATTCATGATACATTCACAATATTTGAAAACTATAAATATGTTTTATACATTATATCTATATTTATATTTGGATCATAAGAATATATACTTTGGATTGGATATTCATGGTTCCAACCATTTCACCAATTTAGTTTCCAATAATAATATATGTCATGTTACTTTGAACCCATAAAATATATACCCTTTTATATGTATAGATCATAATCCATTAATCATTTCAATAATTATTCCTATATGTAAAATAATTTAAATTGAAATTTATGTTAATGGATTGACATACTTTTTTTATTTTTATAGTCTTTTAGTATAGTTCTATGTGTTTTATGGAAGATAAATAGTACTATAGTACTAAATCGGTTTAAGGAAATTTTATGAATATAAGTGAATATTGAAATTTCATTATGTGGAATTCATTTTTCCATATACTTCTTGAAACATGGTTCATTTGGGATAATTCACTAAAGATTTCAAGTTTTTCATGTTGAGAAGTAGGGGAACATAAAATTAAATAAAAAAACTACAGGAATGATTATGAATAATTTGATCCACAGAGATAGTGTTATAATCATGATGTTGGTTTCATAACCAATCAAATGAACTCAAATTTTCACTATCTTTGTTAGATTTTAGAAAGAAATATTTATAAATCCAACACTACATGCATCAAGGCATAAATAAGTAGTATAGTTCCAATTTAGATGACATAAAACCATATGTACTATCAAAATATAATGGTTCTTTTAAATCCACCCCTATATTATGAAAATATTCAAATACTTCTTTGTGTTATTTCTTAATGAATCAATAATTCATGGATACTATAGGTGTCTACATGCCAAGAAATCTCCAATGATCAAGGTTGTACAAAAATGTGACTCAAGAGATGATTATACACTGAATTAGGCTAATAGTCATTGTTAATATATAAAATATTCATGTTATTTAGTAGTCATAAACACCATTTTAGTGAATTTTACACCTTGAACACGGATTCACATTATATGTGTAATTCCATCATCAAATGCATTATTACAAGGTACGTTGTTGAACACCTCCTAAAATACAAAATCGTCTTGATTTTATTTTCATATTTAATTTTAAGTTTTCTCATTACATTGGGAGAAATTCATACTTTTGGAGAACGTGAAGATTCATATTGGAAGACCACCAAAGTTACCCTTGAACAAACAACATTCTGGGTGAAGTTAACTGAACTGCAGCCCAATAAAACTACTATGGAGGCCAATATCCAAGCCCAATGATTATAAAAATTTAACTAAAGCTAGAGGAAATCCTGGGGAACATTTAATCCAACAGTTACAAGATCTAATTAGGATTTTTTAATATAGTTTCATATATCCCAAGTTGGAGATAAAATTCTAGGGTGGATTTTGCGGCCCAGAAAAACATCCCACAACTTTAATCATATCGCTACAACCATAACTTCATTTGGTCTGAAATTTTACATAGAACTAGGGGAAAGATAAAGATTCATTATTTTCTTCTATGGCCGACTCCAATTCAGTAATCTAGAAGGTTATATAGGCTCCTCTATCTAGTGGATGTAAGTTGGCTGCAACTTCAGATCAAGGGTGGAAAAGTCTCTTCTCCCTAACTTTCCACCGCCCTAGACCTACCATACTCAAGTGGGATCCTTTGTATTGTTGGTATCTCAACCCAAGTCTCTTTAAATTCCTATTTAAGTCAGTGGTGGTGGAGGATTTTAGGATCTTGTAAGCTTTCATTCATTGTAATGTTATGCTGCAACTTTTCCTTTGTAAGGTTCTTCCTCAATTGTAAGTTGTTTTAATTAATATTAGTTTCTTAATAAAAGTTCTTATTTTTATATTATTTTGTTCTTATCCATATTAATTTGATATTTTTTCCTCAATGTGTGAATTTATTCACACCAAACCTTATGAAATTATTCACACAATGGCGGAGTGATCATTTTCCTTTTACTGTTTTCATTACTTCTTCAATTCCTCCCTCATGAGTCTACTTTCCGCTTCCATTAAGACCATACAATCAATAGAGGGATAACCCAATTATGTTTTGATCAAAGGGAGTATCAAGGGGATGGATTTTATTTTTTTTTATCACTCCATTAATGGACAATAACTTCTTTTAAATGACTTTTTTATTTAATGATTTTAAAACATCTTCGTCCTTGTTGAATTTTAAGGTCACATACTCCAAGTGATAATATGAACCTTTACCTTGGAGTTCTCATAACATTGATCCTCCAAGTGTATAGGTGATTAGTATTATGTTGTGTTGGTACTAAACCAGTAAGTGATGAAGTTATTTGATCTTCTTGAATAAACTCATCTCAAATATAAGAAATTGAATTTGTTAAAAAATAATTTCATCAAATCCACCCCTTGTAATAACCGTGGATCAACCCTTCTCATAATTTGAATTCACCAAATTCACATATTGTTTGATTAAAATTATCTAAAATCAACCCAAAGTTTTCCACTTTATATCCAAAATAATTCCATATAATGTGTGTGTCTATAGGTTTCTTCTTAGGTCTCTGAGGAATCAACAACCCAAGCTACTCTACATTTGACCACTTAACATTGAAAATTTGGGTAAATTTGGGCGAGACCAAGTTTTGGCGTCATTGACAGGGACCCAAGTAAGTCATCTCAACACCCATTTTATTCACCCCCATTTATTCTATTCTCACCCAAATTCTCTTATCTTTTCCCTTTCTTTTTTTTTATTTTGGCCCATGTTTGCCTACAACAGTGATAACTCAAACAGGTTAGTTAGGGTAGAAAGTTCTGAGGTTGGGGAGTCAAGTACACAAAAGGAACTCTTTTCATTAGATACTAATCTTACTAATACTTCATAGTAAAAAATTGATCCCATTTCAATGGAAGGTCTTCAAATAATCCAACTTATAAACCCAGGTGGGAACAAAAATGGGAATCCAAATGAGGCATCCCCAAACTTGGAGAATGTCGTTGATCAAACCCTGAATGACTACCTAACACCTTCCCGGACCAATTCCCACTAATGCATTAACATAATTCCATAAGATATTCCAACTACATCTTTAAACCCCATGTACTAAAACACCTTCCCATATTCTATGGAATGGAGTCTGAGATACCCTACCTTCACATTAAGGAGTTCAATGACATTGTAGAAACCATGTGTCCCCACATCAACTAGAATCATCTAAGATGATAATATTTCATTTTTCTTTAAATTATCGAGATAAAAATTGGATAAACACTTTGAGACCATCATCCATCAACTCTTGGGAATAATTAAAAATATAATTCTACTAAAAAATAATTCCCCCACCACAAAACAATTGCACTTAAAAAGAGCATCCCAAAAAATTTGAAAAAAATGGAGAGTCATTCTATGAAACATGGGAGAGGTTCAAGGACACCATAAACATGGTTATAAAATATTTTTTTTCTATTCCTAAACAAGTGATAATTTTCTATGAAGGGTTGGTCCTGGGGAACAAACAACTCATTGACATGAAGTGTAATGGGAACTTTAAAAACAAAGCCCCAAATGATGCTTATGAGTATCTAGAAAGCCTTTCTAAACAAAACCAAACATGGGGAACATCACCTTATTCTAAAAATCCACAAAGAACTTCTGGAATGCATACACTTAGAGAATAGGAAATCCTTAGGGAGAAACTCGCAGCACTCACTAGGAAGGTTGAACAGATAGACCTTAGGAAAATCCATGAAATCCAAACTGTAGACCCTATTTGCACAATTTGTGACAAACATGGACACAAAACAGACAACTGCCCAACCATTATATCCATCAATTATGTTCTTATAGTAGGACCACTAGTTGAATTAAATTCCATAAAATTCCAAAATCCTCAATACCAAAACACATTCAACCCAAGGTATAATAACCACCCATGATTCTGTTGGAAAGATAACCAACAACCTATCCAACCACGAGGACCAAACACCTACCCTAAAAAAAATTCCCAAAACCATAACAAATTCCAACCACAACTAATACAATACCAACGCCCTCTTGTTCAATACCAACATCTCATCCAATAACCAAAGTATCCTCTTGGGATAAACCAACCAACACAAGCCCCCTCCCAGTCTATCCCTCTCCCAATCCTTGAATAGTTTTGTAAACAAATGGATAAAATGAATTTAGAGATCTCTTCCCTTAAAAAATAACTTCAAACCATAAAAACCAGGAAGTCACCCTTTCCAACTCAGGAGGTACCATCCTCAACCTCAAGGGGAGAGTCAAGTTTCACTAAAACAACTCATGAAAAACTAAAGACTGTGATAGTTTTAATAAGTGTGAAATCAATTGACCAACCTGAACAAATAATTTAGAAACCATTAAAATCTATAACAACACATGAAAATTATGAAGAACCACCCACATATTCTGAAAACCCCAATGAGAATGTGAAAGAAACAACTCTTTAACAAACAATCCCACGACCTACACCATTTCCTTAACGTATGAGGTGGAAAACTAATCCTGAATTGAATGAAACTTTTAGGGAAATATTCTCTTAGGTTAAGTTGAACATTCCACTTCTTGATGCAATCTAAACAATTCATGCCTAATCAAAGTACCTTAAGAACTTGTTCGATTTTTAAAGGAAATTTTCATATAAAAACCATGTCATTTTGGCTACTTATGTGAGTACCACCATTCAAGGTACTATTCCTCCATAGTTGAAAGATCCAGGATGTCCATACATCAATGTTGAGTTAGGAGATAACAAAGTTTTCAAAGCCCTTTATGATCTGGGAGCCAGTGTGAAATTCATTCCTTATTCCATGTATTGTCAGTTAGGGATCAAAGAACTCTAGCCCATATTTGTCACTCTTCAACTTTCCTATTGTAGTTTTCGAGTTCCAAATGGGATATTAAAGGATGTTTTGGTGAAAATTAAAAATTTCATTTACCCAGCCGACTTCATTGTCCTTGACAATAACCCAAGCTTAGGCCCTAGAGATAAAACCCCAATCATCCTTGGTTGTCCCTTCCTTGCTACAATCAACTCTATTATCCGAGTCCGAAATGGGAAATATAGCATCCCGTCTTTTTATAACATAACTTTTCATTCCATTACACGGAACTGAGGATCTTTAAGTTTTAGTGTCTTGGAAACAAGGAACATAAAACATGAAAAAAAAACATTCTTCTTAAACACTTGAAAGGCTTCTCCTCATGTTCACCCTAGGCTCATTACTGCATCCTATAACCTGGGGACATACATCAAAAGGAAGGGTGAGCAGAAGGCCCAGCAAGGGAAACAAGTGAAACATTTTACATATGAACTTGAGATACATCAATAAAGTCATGAAAAGAACTTTAAGGCATGAAAATGAAATCATGAGGCATATCATAATAAAAATAAAACTTTTTCATAACTTGAAGATGTGGCTACATCATTTAACATAGACAATCATGAACATATCACCAATGTCCATCCCCAAGGTGTCATTTTAAAATTACCAAGGTTATTCACCAAGGTATCGTGAAAATTGTAATCTCTAGTGGTTACATCATTACCCAATGCATTGGAGTGCTATCAGGGCGCACCCTTAAATTTGCCTTTATTATCATGTGATCCACATATATCATCATCAAACATTTCATAAATAACCCACATAGCATAAAATAAATGGGTTTCATTTCATAATCATAACGTTTTAAAAACTGTTTTAAAGACATGATCTTTACGTCACTTTAAACCCACGGAAAGGGAAAGCGGGTCTCATTTATGTAAATACCAGAATTTAAAATGGAACATTTTGATATATATGTGAATACCCTTTTATAAATAAGAGCTTTGAGTATTCACTTTATAACAAAAAATAATTTTTGAGAAAAGAGAGAGGCATTTTGCGGGGAAAATTCTGCAGCATAACGGCTAAGTTTCGGGGTTTTAGAAAACATTGAAATGAGAGGGGACATGGGTCACCCTCTCATAAATGATCCATAAAACAGTAGGGTGAAAGAATAAGAAGGACATATGGACATGGTAATAAAATTTTAGGGACATACCATTTGAAATGAAAAACATGGAAGGAAAAAAAAATTAGATTTCTCTTATGAAAATTCGGCAGCCTTGCGGCGTCACTTAACTTCAAAAGAAAATGATTTGACAAGATCAAATAGGGTCCCTCATCATATGATAATAAGAGATCAGTATGATAGATATAGAGATAATTCCCCAACATAACAAAAAGTAACTTGAAAGAATTGACATGAAAGTAGAACTTCAAAACGACAAAGGTGAAGAACCACTTAAAAATTCGGCAGCCTAACGGCGCCACTTAAAACATCAAAATACTGAATTGAAGAGATCAAATGGGGTCTCTCATCATATGAACATAAGAGTCCAGTATGATATATATAGAGATCATACCCCAATATAACAAAAAGGAACATTAAATAATTGACATGAAAGTAGAACTTCAAAACGAGAAGGGTGAAGAACCACTTAAAAATTCGGCAGCCTAACGGCGCCACTTAAAACTTCAAAATACTGAATTGAAGCGATCAAATGGGGTCTCTCATAATATGATCATAAAAGATCAGTATGATAATTTAGAGATCATACCCCAACATAATAAAAAGGAACATGAAAGACTTGAATGAAAATAGAACTTGAAAACGAGGAAGGTGAAAGAATCCCTTAAAAATTCGGCAGCCTATAGGCGCCACTTAACCATTCTTAAAAAGAATTGATTAGAGAAAGGGGGGTCTCTCATCATATGAACATGAAATAGGCATTAGGATGAATATAAAAGAACATCCTCCAACATAAGAACATGGAGTATAAAAGAAATGACATAAAAGAGATTACTTGAAAAGAAAGAGAGGGGTCAGATCCCTTACCTTAAAATGTAACTCTTAAACCTCAAAGGTTGGGACCTTGAGGGATTGGGGGCACCTTGGGAGGACTCCTTTGGAGGTAATGAGACTAGAAATTCGTTGGGAATGAGTGGGGAGTCGAATGGATGAGAGGAGGGCTTGGTATTTATAGGGAAAGTGAGGGGACAAGGCATTAATGGCCAAGGGACACCTCACATGTGCTTTTCTCAAACCCATGTGCTCTCCCTTGTCATTTATCATGGAGTTAGGCCACATGGGGCCCCCAAAACAATAATTCATCACCCTTGGCTGGCCAACCCTCAAACGATCTCATGACATCATCATGACACCGTTATGATGTCATTAAACATACCGAAACCCTAAAACTGTATTTTTACTATTCACTGAAAATTCAAATTTCTCAGAAAAATCCCAAAATTTCACATTAACCAAATATCAATGCTCTGATTTCAAAAAATGAAATCCATTTTATAAAAATAATTTTCTAAATATTTTTAATTTAATTTTTAAATAAAAACACTATTCATCGAAAATTCATTTTTTCAGAAAAAACCCCAAAAATTACCATAACATAATATCGATGCTCTGAGTTCAAAAATAAAGTCATTTTTATAAAAATAATTTTCTAATTATTTTTAATTAAATTTTTAATTAAAAACACTATTCACCCGAAAAAACTAATACTTGAATAATAATTAATGAAACCGTTATTTAACTATTTTATTGAATCACATTACTTAATCAAGGTGCCTAGATTATTTTAAAACTTTCTTTAAGTGAGATTACTAATCCATTTGGTCATATTACTAATCCAAATCATAAAATCACTATTCATAATTTACTATTCATCAAAAATCAAGTTGATCTTATTAGACTCTAAATTTGGTACTGAACATAATTGCAGAAGACCATTTTTTGAAAATCATTACACATTTTTAATTATTTAGGGTTTACATAAACATATTTAAAATATCCTTTTTCTAAAATTCATCAAAAATATGCATACTATATTTATCCGGTCATTTCAAAATTCATAAACTTCATCATAAGAAGAAATACCAATTTTTATTTAAAACAAGGATTACACAAGGTAGTTACGGTCTCATTACATAACCCCTTATAATACCAGCATAGGACCTAAGAGTAAGGTGTGCTAGGGTGATAGAAGCTTGGGGCGGCTCAGTCAACATTGCCCGAGTAGTAATTTCTATCAGTTTGAACTTCTCACGAAGGCGATTCCGTTCCAGCTTCACATGATGAAGTTCGGCTTGGATTTGATCCAGAGCAAAGCCCAGTGGTGCTACCTCCTTCCCAAGCTCTGTTAGATGGGCTTCGATCGGTCCAAGACTACTAGGTGAGGCCATCGAATCTTCTTTCTATAATAATTAACCAAGATCACTTATATCAAAACATTTTGTTCACAGCAGTCATATTGACCGATGGTTATATAATAGTCAAAACCCACTGATCTCATTTTAATTATAATCATGTTTATCAAATAAAACGTTTTTGTTGAGTATAACAATAACACATAAAATTGGGAAAAAAATTTATTTAAAAAATTTCGGGTCGTTACAATCTTCCCCCCTTAAGAAATTGCGTCCTCGCAATTTTAAAATTGGGTTTTGAAATTTCATTGAAAGTCTCACATCGGAAAAGGAGTCAGTAAAACTATTACTTTAAAATAAATAAAGGGAAGTACAAAGGTCACCCGAGTTAACCCACACTAGGGTTCCATGTAGGAAAACATGGACATGGAGGAGAAAACAAAGTGTCATGTTCTGAGGGAGAGTGATACAGAACATGATTAGGAGAAATTTAAACATGAGAAAATCCCAAACTTATGATGTGTGTAAACGGTCTTTGATTACCTAGTAGGAAACGTAAACCAACAACATTTTTGTTTTACGTTTCTTTTCATAATTTTGAGGATTTCATTTACTACATATAACAAAAACATAAGAAAATATACCTACCTTCAAGTAGAGTTTCATCCTTTAACAAGTCCCTACCAACACTAATCTTTTCTCCAAATGATGAGAATTCAAAAACACTTGGTCTCATAAAAGCACAAGAATCATCTTCTATAGAATCACATAATCTAAAAAAGATTAACTATCTATTTCTTCTATCTTTAAACATTATCCCAAAAACAGAAAGGTTAAGGTAAAACAACTCTTCAAAAAGAAAGAATCCCATAGGAATGGAAACTACTTTTAAATCATCAAAGTTCCATGGTACTACCCAAATTTCATCATAGACCATTCCCTAAATAACGGTCCTTCAAATTCCTCAAAACATACCAAAATAAGATTGAAACCCAAATACAATAAGGATTTTATAACATAGTCTTCCAAAACAACTTCATTGTTCATCTCCAGACAACATCAACCACTCCTAACATCTTATAAAAAAAGTAGCTAACCTAAACATATTTTACCCAAGATAGGTTAGTCATTCCCATAAGTAACCTAAATTACTATAAGTTCACCTTAAATTCATCGATTCTTCAAAATATAAGTCAACCTTACTCCTCAATGAAAATACCGTAGTAATCTATTTACCTCGATCAAATATGGTTCCCAAAATAATGAACGTCTTCCAAAATAATAATCATATTTTAATCCCCTAATCATCCCTGTCATATTAATACGAAAATCGTCGCATTTCCTATCACATTGGTTGTCGGAACATGTTCTTCCATTTCCCACCATTAACTAAGAAGAGAAAGCATAATTAGGGGCTTAAGTACTTAGCTAATAATCATGAAAAGGAACTGAAAGCATATAAGGATAACTTGTATATGAAAGGTATACCCTAACTTGTGATCTCCTATGTTCCCATCTATGTTATGAATGATCATATATTCTTATGTGAACCTTTATTTTATTTTATCTTTGTTCCTTTAACAATGGTTCATACCAAGCTTATGAATTAACCAAAGCATATCCCCCGGGAGTGTCGTAACCAAGAGTGCAGCAAGGCCCGTTGTCGTGTACCAGTTCCCATTCGAGCCTAGCTCAAAGCGGTGTTTTAGGGTTTTACCCCTATGTACATCTATGCCAGAGCCACCTCTACCTGCTCGTATCCAGACAGGGATGTATTTGCTTGGCAACCCCTTACTCAATACTCACCAAAATACCAGGAAGATTTCCTATATTAAACTTTTCTATAGGGTTCCTCCTAGAGTTTTCATATCCTAATTTCCACAAATAACTAAACCATCCTTTGATACCAACTATAGCATCCCGTCTTTTTATAACATAACTTTTCATTCCATTACACGGAACTGAGGATCTTTAAGGTTTAGTGTCTTGGAAACAAGGAACATAAAACATGAAAAAAAACATTCTTCTTAAACACTTGAAAGGCTTCTCCTCATGTTCACCCTAGGCTCATTACTGCATCCCATAACCTGGGGACATACATCAAAAGGAAGGGTGAGCAGAAGGCCCAGCAATGGAAACAAGTGATGCATTTTACATATGAACTTGAGATACATCAATAAAGTCATGAAAAGAACTTTAAGGCATGGAAATGAAATCATGAGGCATATCATAATAAAAATAAAACTTTTTCATAACTTGAAGATGTGGCTACATCATTTAACATAGACAATCATGAACATATCACCAAGGTCCATCCCCAAGGTGTCATTTTAAAATTACCAAGGTTATTCACCAAGGTATCGTGAAAATTGTAATCTCTAGTGGTTACATCATTACCCAATGCATTGGAGCGCTATCAGGGCGCACCCTTAAATTTTCCTTTATTATCATGTGAGCCACATATATCATCATCAAACATTTCATAAATAACCCACATATCATAAAATAAATGGGTTTTATTTCATAATCATAACGTTTTAAAAACTGCTTTAAAGACATGATCTTTACGTCACTTTAAACCCACGGAAAGGGAAAGCGGGTCTCATGTATGTAAATCCCAGAATTTAAAATGGAAAATTTTGATATATATGTGAATACCCTTGTAGAAATAAGATCTTTGAGTATTCACTTTATAACATAAAATAATTTTTGAGAAAAGAGAGAGGCATTTTGAGGGGAAAATTCTGCAGCATAACGGCTAAGTTTCGGGGTTTTAGAAAACATTGAAATGAGAGGGTACATGGGTCACCCTCTCATAAATGATCCAAAAAACAGTAGGGTGAAAGAATAAGAAGGACATATGGACATGGTAATGAAATTTTAGGGACATACCATTTGAAATGAAAAACATGGAAGGAAAAAAAATTAGATTTCTCTTATGAAAATTCGGGAGCCTTACGGCGTCACTTAACTTCAAAAGAAAATGATTTGACAAGATCAAATAGGGTCCCTCATAATATGATCATAAGAGATCAGTATGATAGATATAGAGATAATTATCCAACATAAAAAAAAGGAACTTGAAAGAATTGACATGAAAGTAGAACTTCAAAACGAGAAGGGTGAAGAACCACTTAAAAATTCGGCAGCCTAACGGCGCCACTTAAAACATCAAAATACTGAATTGAAGAGATCAAATGGGGTATCTAATCATATGAAAATAAGAGTCCAGTATGATATATATAGATATCATACCCCAATATAACAAAAAGGAACTTGAAATAATTGACATGAAAGTAGAACTTCAAAACGAGAAGGGTGAAGAACCACTTAAAAATTCGGCAGCCTAACGGCGCCACTTAAAACTTCAAAATACTGAATTGAAGCGATCAAATGGGGTCTCTCATCATATGATCATAAAAGATCAGTATGATAATTTATAGATCATACCCCAACATAATAAAAAGGAACATGAAAGACTTGAATGAAAATAGAACTTGAAAACGAGGAAGGTGAAAGAATCCCTTAAAAATTCAGCAGTCTAACGGCGCCACTTAAACATTCTTAAAAAGAATTGATGAGACCAAGGGGGGGGGTCTCTCATCATATGAACATGAAATAGGCAGTAGGATGAATATAAAAGAACATCCTCCAACATAAGAACATGGAGTATAAAAGAAATGACATAAAAGAGATTACTTGAAAAGAAAGAGAGGGGTCGGATCCCTTACCTTAAAATGTAACTCTTAAACCTCAAAGGTTGGGACCTTGAGGGCTTGGGGGCACCTTGGGAGGACTCCTTGGGAGGTAATGAGACCAGAAATTCGTTGGGAATGAGTGGGGAGTCGAATGGATGAGAGGAGGGCTTGGTATTTATAGGGAAAGTGAGGGGACAAGGCATTAATGGCCAAGGGACACCTCACATGTGCTTTTCTCAAACCCAGGTGATCTCCCTTGTAATTTATCATGGAGTTAGGCCACATGGGGCCCCCAAAACAATAATTCATCACCCTTGGCCGGCCAACCCTCAAAAGATCTCATGACATCATCATGACACCGTTATGATGTCATTAAACATACCGAAACCCTAAAACTGTATTTTTACTATTCACTGAAAATTCAACTTTCTCAGAAAAATCTCAAAATTTCACATTAACCAAATATCAATGCTCTGATTTCAAAAAATGAAATCCATTTTATAAAAATAATTTTCAAAATATTTTTAATTTAATTTTTAAATAAAAACACTATTCATCGAAAATTCATTTTTTCAGAAAAAACCCCAAAAATTTCCATAACATAATATCGATGCTCTGAGTTCAAAAATAAAGTCATTTTTATAAAAATAATTTTATAATTATTTTTAATTAAATTTTTAATTAAAAAACACTATTCACCTGAAAAAACTAATACTTGAATAATAATTAATGAAACCGTTATTTAACTATTTTATTGAATCACATTACTTAATCAAGGTGCCTAGATTATTTTAAAACTTTCTTTAAGTGAGATTACTAATCCATTTGGTCATATTACTAATCCTAATCATAAAATCACTATTCATAATTTACTATTCATCAAAAATCAAGTTGATCTTATTAGACTCTAAATTTAGTACTGAACATAATTGCAGAAGACCATTTTTTGAAAATCATTACACATTTTTAATTATTTAGGGTTTACATAAACATATTTAAAATATCCTTTTTCTAAAATTCATCAAAAATATGCATAGTATATTTATCCGGTCATTTCAAAATTCATAAACTTCATCATAAGAAGAAATCCCAATTTTTATTTAAAACAAATATTACACAAGGTAGTTACAGTCTCGTTACAAAACCCCTTATAATACCAGCATAGGACCTAAGAGTAAGGTGTGCTAGGGTGATAGAATCTTGGGGCGGCTCAGTCAACATTGCCCGAGTAGTAATTTCTATCAGTTTGAACTTCTCACGAAGGCGATTCCGTTCCAGCTTCACATGATGAAGTTCGGCTTGGATTTGATCCAGAGCAAAGCCCAGTGGTGTTACCTCCTTCCAAAGCTCTGTTAGATGGGCTTCGATCGGTCCAAGACTACTAGGTGAGGCCATCGAATCTTCTTTCTATAATAATTAACCAAGATCACTTATATCAAAACATTTTGTTCACAGCGGTCATATTGACCGATGGTTATATAATAGTCAAAACCCACTGATCTCATTTTAATTATAATCATGTTTATCAAATAAAACGTTTTTGTTGAGTATAACAATAACACATAAAATTGGGAAAAAAATTATTAAAAAAATTTCGGGTTGTTACAGGAAATGACTATCACCTTTAGAGACATGAGTCTAGACTTGAACATATACAATGAGAACTCTCAAATTTGGGATGATGATGATATACATGAGATTAATTTTATTGGTAGTGTTGATAGTGAACTTTAGGAACATAAAGGAATTATTAAAGGATGTTTAAGTCAATAAGAGATTGATTTTAATTGTTCACGTGAGGGATATTTGTCTCCTTGCCTTGAATCTCTTTTAGATAGATCTATTGATGATTTTATCGAATCAACAATCAATGATACCAATGGTAAAATCAATAAAATTGAGTCCATTCCAATTTATAACACTAATCTATACAATTTAGTGGATGAAAATTTTGTTCACAAGGAACCAATTCGGTCAAGAAATCTGGACAAAGAAACCGATTTCAATACAAAGTCCCATCCTTCCTTGGAAAATGATAACCAATCAGATCTCAAATTTAAGGTCCTACCTTAATCACTCAAGTATGCATTCTTAGGGGATAATAGAGCCTTTCATGTTTTCCTTTCTTCCTCTCTTGAATCCAATGAAGAGATAATTCTTCTCGATGTCTTAATAAAGCATAAGAAATCAATTGAATAGACCCTTTTTGATATTCCTTGGATTAGGCCACTCATTGGAACTCATAGGATTGTTCTTGAATCTAAATCCAAACTATGTTTTCAACCTTGGTGGAGACTCAATCCAAATCTTATGGATGTTGTAAGGAAATAATTTCTTAAGTTGTTGAAAGCAGGTATCATATACCCCATTACTGAGAGTGAGTGGGTAAGCCCAATTCATGTTGTCCCAAAGAAAGCTGGAATCACTATGATCACCAATTAGGATGGTGACCTTATCCCCACAATGGTCATTAGTGGATGGAGAATCTGTATTGACTATAGGAAGCTCAAATCTTGTACCAAGAAAGACCATTTCCCCTTTCCCTTTATTGATCATGTCCTCAAGAGAGTGGTAGGTCATCAATTATATTGCTTCCTAGATGGATTCTCAAGGTATAATCAAATCAAGGTCTCCTTAGAGGATCAAGGAAAAACAACCTTCACTTTCACATTCGACACTTTTTCCTTCAAGCACATGCCCTCTAGGTTATGTAATGCCCCTGGAACCTTCCAACGGTTCATGATGGGAATCTTCTCATACATGGTGGGGGGTTGTTTAGAGGTCTTCATGGATGACTTATTCATATTTGGGGACACTTTTGAGGGATGCCTTCTGAATGTTGAAACAGTTTTTTCAAGATGTTAGGATAAGAATATCATCCTAAATTGGGAAAAATGCCATTTTATGGTAAAGTAAGGACTTGTTATAGGATATCTAGTGTCTGGTAGAGGGATTGAAGTTGATAAAGCTAAGGTTGACATCATTCTTCACCTTCCCTCTCCTAAAAATGTTAAGTAAGTGAGGTCCTTATTAGGACATTATGGTTTCTATAGAAGGTTCTTTAGGAATTCCATCTCTATTTCTCGACCACTTTGTGCTTTATTGGTGAAAGATGCTCCATTTTTATGGATAGAAAGCTGTGAGGAATCATTCTCTACACCCAAGTCAGCTCTTATCTCTCCACCTATCATGAAATCTATAAATTGGAAACTTCCTTTTTAGCTCATGTGTGATGTGAGTGACTTCAATGTAGGAGCAGTCTTAGGAAAAAGATGTGAGAAAACTCCATGTTTCATTTATTATTCAAGAAAATATTTAAATGATGCACAAATCAACTAAACCACCACCAAGAAAGTGTTGTTTATTGTTATCTTTTCCTTGTAGAAATTTAGGTCCTATCTCTTAGGATCACCCATCATTGTCTTCACCGACAATTCATCCCTAAAATATCTTTTCCAAAAACAAGATGCTAGGGCTATATTGATTAGGTGGGTCCTTCTTATTCAGGAGTTTGATTTAACCATTAATAGTTAAAAGGGAGCTGAAAATGTTGTAGTTAATCACCTCTCTATAATGGAATTCAAAGAAAAATCACATCACCTTTCGGTGTCTGATTCATTTCCTGATGAGAACCTCTATTATGTGAGTGATTTCCCATGGTATGTTGACATAGAAAACCGTTTGGTGATAGGTTAAATTACAAAATTATTAAGGACCCAAGCTAAGAGTAAATTCCTTTCTAATGTTAAACACTATGTGTTTGATGATCCTTACCTCTTCAAGTTCTTTCCGGATCAAATCCTTAGAAGATGTGTTCTTGAGCCTGAGAAAGAGTCCATTCTAAAAATTTTTCATTGAGAGGTATGTGGAGGGAACTTTTCCACAATTAAAACCACTGCAATGGTCCTCTAAATTGGTTTATACTATCCTAACCTCACTAAGGATTCCTTCCAATTCTGTAAAAGTTTCCCTTAGTGTTAATAATTAGGATGCATTACCAAAAGGTATCAAATTCCCCTCACTCCCATTCTGGTTGTTGAAATCTTTGATTGTTGGGGAATTGATTTCATGGGACCATTCCCAAACTCTAGGGGATACCAATTCATCCACTTATCTGTTTATTATGTCTCAAAATGTGTTAAAGACATTCCCATATAGTCTAATGACCATCATGTGGTGAACTGATTTCTGAAAGAGCAAATATTTTGTCGATTTGGAATTCCAAGGGATATAATCAGTGGTTGAGGAACCAATTTCTATAAAATCCTATTATATTCACTCATGTATATTAATGGTATTTCTCATAAATTTTCCACTTCATACCATCCTCAAACCAATGTTCAAGCTGAGTAAGGGAATAGGAAGATTAAGCAAATTCTTGAAGAAAATGTCAACCCCTCTAGGAAAGATTGGCCTGAAAAACTCTTGGATTCTCTTTGATCATATCATAGATCATTCAAAACCATCCTAGGAATTTCACCATATAGGTTGGTTTATGGAAAATCATGACATTTACCAGTTGAAATTGAGCATAAGGAATTTTGGGCAATCAAAAAAATGAATTTCAACATTTCTTTGGCTGAATAAAAGAGGAAATTAGATCTTAATAAAGTTGAGGAACTTAGGATGGGGGATTATCAAAATTCAAGGATAAATAAATCTAGAGTTCAAGCCTATCAATCTAGGAATATCAAAGTCAAAAAATTTGAATCGGGAAAATTTGTGCTCTTGTATAGTTCAAAACTTCATTTATGCCTGGTAAAGTCATGGTCTAGATAGCCAGGTCCATTCATAGTGCATCATGTGTACCCCCATGGGGTAGAAGTGATTCAGTATCCCACAAGGGGTCAAATTTTCAAGGTCAATGGTCATAGGTTAAAACCATTCATTGAATCATTCAATAAATAGGAAACAGCAGTTGAGTTAACTAAGCCAACCAATGAACTAGGAAAAAATTGATAGATTTAGGATCTTGGTTGGGCTAACGACGTTAAAAAAAGAGTTGTATGGGAGGCAACCTATAGTTTTCATGTTTACAATCATTGTGAATCATCTTTAATTTAAAATATGATTAATGAATCATTGTGATATTTTAAAAAAATTGGTAATCAATCAAATCTAAATATGATAGTACCCTAGACTGTTGACTTGTTCTTATAATATGAGTATGGATGGGTATAAAAGGGGAGCATCTTATTCATCCATGTCACATGGTGTGATTCCTGAGTAATACCTTACCCAAAAATTTAAAAAAAAGGCAATATATCATCAGTTTATTTTATGTTATTTTTATGAGGTTTTAGGTTAAAATAAAAATACAAAAACAATAATTAAAAAATATAAAAGGAAACATCGTAGGTCATGAGGAAAACCCTTTCACAACCAGCGAAGCCATGGGGACTTGAACTCGAGACCGAAGGGAGACAGGGGCACGCACTTACCACTGGCCTACAGCTTATAGTGCTTCCTTATTCTAAATTTTTTGTATATATACTTATATTTTAATTTGTTATTATATGAATAAATATATTTATCTATATACATGTTGTTTTGTTTTGTTTTTCTATTTGTTTTTTCATTTTTCCACTAGGGAACTCTGCAAGTGACATGAATGTCAAAAGAATAAATTGGAGCAACAAGAACTTCAACTTTAACCACTAGGTGACTTCATTCCATAATCCTCATATTTCAAATTCCTTTTAGAACTCCTCCCATATACCTCTACCCCCTTCTAAATTTTATTTTCTTTAAACACTGGGGATGGTTTTATTCTTAGTTAGGGGGGTGAAAATAATTAAAAAAAATTAATAAATTTTGTGTGCAAAAAAATGTGTGGAAGGAAAAATTTATTTAACCTTGAACATTATAATGCACATTTCACACTTTGAAACTGAATATCAAATAATTTAGCATGTCCTGATTCTAATTTTAATACATGTATAATTTCATTATCCTAGATTTTGGAAAGTGTTGTTGTCTAATGTGAAATTTCATCATTTATATTTTCATCAAAATAAAAAAAAGATCACAACACACGTCCTTTGGATATTGGGGTATTAGTTTGAGTTCATGGGGTCCTCCAAATAAATAGCATAGGTTTGGTGATAATTTTAGTTTTAATATGAGTATTCAATAAAAAAATCTGAAAATAATAACATATTTTCACTTAGAGTAATTAAATGTCCTAATGTGTGGCTTTTGGCACTTGGGGATCGTGACTTTATAGTTTTCTAGTATAGAGTTAGTAATTTTATCTCTATTTTTGTTAATTTGACTTGTTTTTACTGATATAACTCGAGATGATACCTGAGTATGTGGGTTTTACTTGGTGCCTTAAGGTAATTGAGACTATAAGTCATCGGCCAAATATCGCAACATGGGTTGACTCTTTTGAGTGAAATTTCAATTACCATGGAAGTATTGAAAAAAAATTGAATACTCATCTTAATATTGATGTTATTCCACTTAGCACTTCCTTCATTTCCCCCTTGAATAAAGATGAACCCCCATGTCTATCTTGATACACAACACATCCTCATACTTAATTAATATTGGATGAAATATGGAGACGAATTTGAAAATAGGAATGGGATTGGGATTGGGATATTCTTATGAAACTATCTTGTATTAAGATATTTTTATGGGTTTCATAGTTTTTTTATATAAGGGTTTTTTGTGATCATTTTGTATTAAAATGTTTTTGGAAAAGGGAATTCTAATTTCACATTTTTGAGATATATGTTGCTCAGGACTAGAAAAACTAAAGTTGGGGTGAGTGATTATTAAATGAATGAGGATAATATTAATTGTTAATATATAAAATATTCATGTTCTTTATTATTTATAAACACCATTTTGGTACATTTTACACTTTGAAAATTGATTCATATTTTGTTTGTAATTCCCTCTTAAAATGCACTATTACATGGTACATTATTGAACACCTCCTAAAATAAAAAATGTTATTGATTTTATTTTTATATTTAATTTTCAGGTTTCTCATTACATTGTTAGCAATTCAAACTTTTGTAGTACTTAAAGATTCATATTGGAATACCACCAAAGTTGGCCTTGAACAAACAACATTCTGGGTTAAGTGAACTGAACAGCAGCCCAATAAAACTACTTTAGCAAAAAATATCCAAGCCTAATGATTCTAAAAATTTAACTTAAGATATAGTAAATAATTGGGAACATTTAGTAAAAAATTTAAAAAATATAATTTGTATATTTTAATGTAGTTTCATGCGGCCCAAGTTGGAGATAAAATTCAAGTCCATATTTTGTGGCCCAGAAAAACAACCCACATATTTAATCATATATTAACAACCAAAACTTAATTTGGGATGCAATTTTACATAGATCTAGGAGACCGATGGAGAATAATTTTTTTATTCTATGTCCCACTCTAATTCGGCCATTTAGAAGGTCATTTAAGAACCTCTGTACATTTTATGCAAGCTGGCTGCAACTTTGGGTCGAGGGTGGAAAAGTCTTCTCTCCCTTACTTTCCACCAATCTAGGCCTACCATACTCAAGTGTAATCCTTTTTACCATTGATATATCGACCCAAGACTCTTGAAATTCCTATTTAATTTAGTGGTGGTGAAGGATTTTAGGATCTTGGATGCTTTCCTTCATTGTAATGGTATGCTTTCACTTTTCCTTTGTAATGTTCTTCCTCAATTGTATGTTGTTTTAATTAATCTTATTTTCTTAATTAAAGTTCTTCTTTTACTATTATTATGTTCTTATCCATATCAACTTGATACTTTTGCCTCAAGTTTTGAATTTATTCACACCAAACCTTGTGAAATTATTCACACAATTGTAGATTGATTATTATTTTTATTGTTTTCTTTACTTGTTCAATTCATTCCTCGTGAGTCTAATTTTTTATTCCATTGAAACCACAACATAAATGGAGAGATAACCCACTTATTAGTTGATCGAAGATATTAGAAATCACTAATCACATCTTTTAAATGTGATTTTTATTTGATTATTTTAAAACAACTTCATCCTTGTTGAATTTTATGGACACATATTTCAAGGGCTAATACGAACCTTTACCTTGGAGTACTAATAAATTTGATCCACCAAGTGTATGGGTGATTATTATTATGTTCTTTTGGTATTAAACTAGTAAGTGATGAATTTGTTTGATCTTCTTGAATAAACCCATCTCGAATATAAGAAATTGAAATCGTTAAAAAAGAATTTCATCAAACCCACCCCTTATAATAACCTAGGATAAACCCTTCTCATAATTTAAATTCACTTATGTCACATATTTTTTGGTTAAAATTATCTAAAATCAACCTAAATTTCTCCACTTAATATCCCAAATCAGTCTATAGAATGTGCATGTCTATAGGTTTCTTCTTAGGTCTCTGAGGAATCAACAACCCAAGCTACTCTACATTAGACCGCTTAACCCTAAAAACTTGGTTAAATTTGGGAGAGACCAAGAGACTGTTAGAAAATGATTCAAACTACATAAAAATAAAATAAATCCAACATAAATATTAATTAACCCAACAATATGTGATATTCCTCTAAATTTGGTAAACCTATTTCAATGGTGTCTATGTTGATTCCTAATACAATGAAAAGTGGAGATCATAAGTAGTGTTGTCTTCCCCTATTTTTGGAGAATTTGAAGCATCGAATGAGAATATGAGAATTATAATTCTAAATTTGTTGTGATATGATCTAATATAGAAAACAATGGGGATATTTTATACATCACCAAATCAATATAATGTAAAATTTTTAATTCCCATGTTTAATCGATATAGATATCTATACATAACCACATCATTATGGGTTAGAAATTTTCAAGGGAATTTAAATTTTCCATTTGGTGTATGGTTCAGTTTGAGAATCAAGAATTGGGTTGGAATAATAGAGGTTTAGATTTCCTAAACTGGTGTTTTTATACTTAAAACAAAGATTGGTAGGTGACTCAAGAGTACGGGAATTCAGAGAAGGAAGGATGGTGGATTCCATGATACTAATGTTTCCACTAGATAGTCTATGGGATGGATTATAGACTAGGTGTTTTGTTGGGCTCATTGGATAACTTCAGATCTGGAGCAAGCTGACTGGTATTCCATAGGATTTTTGGTCATACTTAGTGGCAAGTTGATGGGCTCGTCTTGAGAAATTTTAATGAGGGTCCTTTTTTATTTTATAGCTTTAGGTCCCTCAGGTTTTTCTGAAAAATGAATTTGAAATATCCTTACATTGTCAAAATTTCATCTCCAATACCTCTCCTTTGATCCCCTTAGACCAGTAAAGAAACCAATATTGATATAAGGATGAATCAAGGTAAGATCAATGATTTTAGAACATTCATGAACCTCAATTACCTACCTTCTCTTTTTCATGGAGTTAGTTTATTAATATGATGTTGATTCCACCAAAGATTGGTGGAATAGACTAAGAATGATGGGGATGTGTCTCATATTTCATTGAGGATGTATCAAGACATAGTATTAGCAGTTTTGGAACCCATTTTCTTAGATTTACTCTAATTCCTTAATTTTATTTAGGGTTATTTTTTTAATTGTTTTGTTTGGAGAATAATTTTGCATCGTGTAATAGTTATTTCCTTAGGTATAATTATGAAGGTTTTTTGTGAACCCTTCGGGTCTGTTTGGTCGATATTCTAGCTTGATGAATTTGTTTTGTGAGATTCTTGACAATTCTACCACATTGTATTAAATTGAATAATGACTTATCTTTGACATGTGAGGTAAATCAGAAGATCAAATGATGGTATTATCTTGGGAGAATCATGATCGTTATAGGTAGAGTATTGGTGAAGCATAGTGAGGTGAATAACTCCAATTGAGGTAGGTGGTCCCTATCATATAAAACCATTTGTATGTTTACAAATAGATTTTTATATGTTTCAACATTTCTCTATGGTCTTGGGTGGAATAGCAGAGTATTGAGATACCCTTAAGATAGATGTAAAGGGCGACCTTGGTCCTAAAACTAGGATAATTTCTTGGAAGAACTTGTAATATTCTAATTCATCTAATTATTATACCACCAAGATGTATTAGTGGTGGTTTCATTGGAGAGATACCTTGTAAAGTCTATGAATTTGATTTGTGTTGTGGAAATACACAACGACTTTTACCTAGATCCTTCTTGATAGACATAATATTGTTTTTTCTAAGTGATACATGGTCTCCCTAGTGATATATGAGATTATACCCTATAATGGATTATGTAAATTATCTAAGGACTTGTCATTGGGATGACAAGGGGTTTTTTTATAGGTGTTGACCTCTAGTTGTGGAGGTGCGGGTCAAGAAGAGACATGGGTTGTGGTATCTCCATAGAAAATTCTTACCATATGAAGTTATTTATACAAGAGTGTTCACCTTGAAATGATTTAGTGTGTGTGCATATTTCTGTGAACCATTGTATGATATGGTAGACATGGTGTGTGTGTGTGTGTTTGTGTTTGGCATGTGAGTCATATTCTTGATAATATTTCATGTGTTGTGCATTTATGTTCCATGAGAAAATTTCATTATATACTACTATTATTCCTTTTATGTTATTCCATATTGTGTGTGGATGATTGGCCTATGAATTTTCTACATCCAGTATCGAGGTGACAGGTGGATCATTTTGGCTTGGTAATCCACTTAAGGGGAAGCATGTGATGTTAAACATGTGACATCAATTATAATGGGACATTAAGGAAGGGAAGGCATGTGATATACTTGTGATATAAACCACTAAATATAGGAATATGATAGCCTTTTGTATTGACCCATAAGATACAATGATGCGGTGGTCTTATAGTCGGACCTCAGGACTTGTCCAGGGGTGTGATAGGCTTGTGTCCTAACCCTTGGATGGATTAGATATAGACCTTGATCTAAGATATGTGTAAGACTTTATAATTTTTTTAGATATAAATTGACATATGGACAACATTATATTTGATAAATTTGGAATAGGGATATCAGACTGATGGTTTAACTTTTCAAGTTGTTGGGTGACTATATGGAATGATTTAAATCATGTAGCGACTACTTATAACATTCCTTGTGACGTGGTGTCAAAGAACATATGGTAGTGTGTTGGGGTGTCCTGGTTAGAACATGATAACCTAACTTATGTATGTATCATGTCAAGTTTCTTAGTACCCAGTTAGAATATGAAAATTTAGTGATCATATTTATTTATGAATTTATTTTCCTCATGTATACACACACATATGATGCATATATTAGGGGAGTTTGGTAAGACCATATTGATATGTATTTATGAAACCCTGAAGGGGAACCCCAATGCACATGAAAACCTTATGTATGTATTCATATTGAGCACATGATGTTCATTGGATTGAGATAAGATAGCTCAAGAATAATTGGAGATAGGGTGTATGAGGCTTGGTGTTACAAGATATCCTCCTTGTATTTTTGTTTACTATTATTTATAAATGTGGTTATCCTTGTGGGAAACCAGATTTATTTTTCTCTAACAGTATCATTTTGAGATAGCATCATTTTTAGTGATTTACTGTGTAGATTGATGATTATTTTGGATTCTCATTGTTTCTTTTTTCTGTTATTTTAGATTTTTATATGAGGGAACAGTCACCATACTACTATTCTAGACCCTCAAGGCTAGTCAGTAGCCTCTAGCATATAAAATGGTGTGGTTAGATCATATGGTACACTAGTTGGACCTGATAATTTAGTTATGGAATCAAAAATTTGTATCAAATATATTTTTATTGTGAATTAGTGATTTGGGGGATAGGAAATATAAGAAAGTGTCAGAACCTATGATGGACCTCATACTGGTGATTCATGAACACTTTTTCAATGAGAAGTTCTAGCTACTGGGGTAACAAGATTATTGTAATTTCTTTATGTTGTTATGGTTGATATTTTTATTGAATATGATACATTTACAAAAAGATTATTTTTTTTTGGGTTTTTCTCTAGGCCCTTTGGAAAGAGGAAAGTGTCGATGCATCATTTTAGGCACATAAGGATCACATGACATGTATTGATTTATGAATATCTTAGTGACTCTATTTTTATGGCGGTCATGTATGTCATGACTCCCTCCCACCAAAGATACCATAATGAGGGGAGAGAGATAATGACTCTTGAGTGATGTCTCGAGTAGGCACCATGTTAGAGACTAGCACCAAGGGTATAAAAATATTGTCGTATGGGATGAAATACCTTCTATAATAATATAAGATCTAGAGATGGGAGGAATCAACCATAAGAAGCTCTATGAAATAATAAAAAAAGGAATCCATAAAACCACTTGATAAAGCATATTTAAATAAAATAGTTGCATATAAAAGTCTTTAAATTAAATACCCAAAAGAAAAGATAAGGCATTGATGCAACAACTATCCAAATGTGTGAGCTATGAATGTCAAACATTGTCCACATAGAACTCTTATAAACCTAAAAATAGTTTATATATGTAGGGTGAGAATACAAGTATACTCAGTGAGAAAATCAAAGTCACTCATGCACATGTAAATGAAGAATACTATATCACCCATGAGAAAAAAGTTGAAACACCAACACCTAAATAAGTCAACTAACCAATCCCAACCTCACCAAAGTTTGCTTAAAAAATAATTCAAGATAAGTATAATAACATAATATGAATCAAATAGATAAAGGTAACCCCACACTTCTTTCCCACTAATTTTCCACACTCATACACCAATGTTGTACATCCTGTCACTCTCATCTCTTCTGAATAACATATACCTATACTCTATAGAAAAGTCACACCACATCATGCTCGTAGACTCCTCGTCCATCACACCACAATATGGTCACATCTCATATCTCTCGAATACATATGGGTTATCACATCACAACCACTTCCATAACCACATTAGTAGGGTCTTGTCAACATGAAGTACATAAACCTCATGTCCTCCTCCTATCGTGAATAAATCCCACTATAATCGACACAACAGCATGGTCACATCTCATCTCACCTAAAGACACCTGGTCCATCACCTAGTGCACTAATAGACCTCCATCCATCACAGTATGTGCATATTTATTTTCCTAAAAGGGAGAGAGAGAATTATTGGGTAGACATCCATCTGTCCTCATCACTAGAATGTTCAGAAAACACCCCCATGTGAATATATGTGTGTCATGAGATAGTTATTGAAGCACATGTGTTGACGCTCCTTTTCGTCACAGAGTCCAAAGGAATGTAAAGGGAAATGACATGGAACAAATTGATTTAGCCTTTGACGAAAACATCAAAAATCGACAAAGGCATGAACAAGGCTTCAAAAGCACATGCGACGCACAAGTTCCATTACTGTGGGCCCCCCATTAGGGAGGTTTTTTTTTCAGAATTCAGATTTAGAGCTCTGAACGCCCAAGTCTCTTCTTCAGGTCTTCTGAACACTTCTAAGGTAATTCTTTACCTAGAATGAAAGGTGTAAACAAGAGGAGTAATTTCTAAGTGTTATAATTCACTAACACTTGCGTGCCTAAGGTGTTTTACCCTTAAGGGAAATGAACATACCTGTGCGCCACCCTACTTCCTCACCAAAACTTGCGCACCTCTCTTATGGAAGTACCATAGGATAATTCTAAAGGTATTGGTCAAAGATCTCCCAAGTATTACCATGATGGTTTACAAACCTGCAAGTAGCCATGTGTCGCGCAGGTATACCTACGCCACCAAAACTTGCACGCCCACGCATTACTTACGCGCCTGCTAGGACTTGCGTGCCCCTACCTTTTTGGGTGCCTTTCTTACACATTTAACCCCTCTTATCCAGTTCCACCTCTCCTATTCTTGATTCAGTCTTCAAGACACTCTTCAAATCCATTTATGGCATGATTTCTTGATTCGGGTTCCTTATCTGAAAGGAACTTCATGGAACATTTCTCAAAACCTAGTGATTTACACATCTTTTTGTCACTAATGATTGAGATTTCATTCATTCAACCTCATCCTTTAAAGATGAGAGAACCTCTTAACCCGGGCCTCCTTTTCAGGAATAATCCCCAGTCTTAATTCTCAATTCTGGGCATCCTCTTTAGGAATAAGCCCCAAGTCCCTTAATTTGGGCATCCTTTTCAGGAGTAAGCCCCAATATTAAAATTCCCAAACATGGGAATCCTCTTTAGGAGTAAGCCCCAACTATAATTCTCAAACCTCGGCCTCCTTTTCATGAATAATCCCCAGTCATAATTCTCAAAGTATGGGAATCCTCTTTAGGAGTAATCCCTAAGTCCTCATTAAACTGGGCCTGCTTTTCATGAATAAGCCCCGGTCTCAAATATGGGCATCCTCCTTTGGAGTAAGCCCTAAGTCCCTTAATTTTATCTTAACCAGTCTTAATTTACTTTTGATCTGGGCTTCTTTCTTAATAGTAAAACCCAATCATAAGTCCTCTCCTAATTTGGGCCTCCTTTTCAGAAGTAAGCCCCAAGTTAGAGTATTCAAATCTCCATGAAGCACATATACCTTTATGGACCCTATTCCTGGATTTCTTCCCTGAAGTAAATCTTAATCTTCATTTATCTGGGAAGTCATACATACATAAGCCCCATATTATTTCTTATAATTGCATCTCTCATGGAACAATTGTCTAGTTTTTACCAATACCTCTTGTTTCTCACACCGAGAATGACTCACCTGAGCTTATAGTGTAAAAGTAATTATGAAATCCTTCTTTGAGCCATCAATCATAAACATCATATTCCCTTACTCAAACTACGTGGGTTATGATTCCTTTTCTAAACAAACGATACATAGGTATCCCATCTGTGGGTTCAATCCCAACTTTGAAATAATTCATGTCTTTCTGAATGACAATAAACTTCAAGTGCCCCACTGAGTGGCCTTAAAACCAGTATGGTCATCATAATGACCAAGATAATTTTATGTATCAAAGGATACCATTGACTAAGAATCTCTAACAAATACAGATGATTCTCTATCAATGAAGAACCTCAAATACATATAAAAGATTCTCTAAATTTCCTACATATCAATCATTGATTGTTAGATCTAAAGGAAAACTCATTTTATACTTGGTAATGTAATAAGGATTCACGAACATAACATAAATCTATAAAGAGAGTCCCGAAGTAGACAATAATTCCCCTCAAAAAGGTGTGATGAGTCTGACTTCCCATCCTCTCAACCAATGAAAATTCATTAGCCTCATCAGTCCACAACTAATGAGAACCTACCTTTGGAAAGTAGGTTCAAATGGATATGGAATCATTTTTTACTTGGAATGTTTGAACCTTCAATCAAGGAGGTCATCCCCAATTCCAGAGGGAAACAAAAAATGGTGAACCCGACGTGAATCCTTAACCAGGTTAAAATGATGTTTTTCTTATTTGTTAGGCCCCTATTTAAAACTCAATGAGAGGCCCAACAAAACAATCGTTGACATATGTGCTCATCCAAAAGATGTAGTGGATGAATTTATCTTGATTACATCTGTTATATCAAACAGGTGCACTTTTTCCAAGATTTTCTGCATTCTAAGAAATGGTTGCTATCAGGTTCACACCTGTGAATACCGTTGCTGTGAATGCCACTACTGCTACTCCTGCAGGATCGTCGTCCACTTTGAGGACGATATCACCTACTCAACGTCTTCAATGTTGGGTATCAAACACGCTGGTTAAGGAGTACCATCAACATGATACCATTCCAACTCTGTAGGCTTCCTGACAAGCCCTCCAAGTGAATAACTCACCCTGTCCGTCTGGACAGCGACGACCAGTGATCAAGAAACAGGCGGTGCTAACCACCGTCTCCAACCGTTTCGGGTCGTTATCCTCGGAACGCAATCACCATTCGCTCCCTTATTCTGGGGAGGTGAATGAGCAGGTTCCTCGGGGCCTTAATTCAAGCAGACAGGGGTCCTTCTCGAGGGCTCCCACCAACAATCACCGCCAAACTCGTGTGGCAGTGTGCCCTCAATGTGATGAGGGTACCGACTCCAGGAGTTCGGCTCAGGTTCCTCAAACCCGAGCAGGCAAGACGAACCAACATAGGTGGAATCTGGTCAACAGTGAGCAGGTTCTCATCTCTACCATCTCCGGAGAAGTACACCAACCTAACTTGGTGGCAAGCAACGAGCAGGCACACACACCTGCCCGTTTTAATTCTTCTGTTCAGCAGACTCTTTTGGCAACATCACGCCAATCCCGCCAAGCAATTCCGGTGGAGTACTATAGGCAGGAACATACACCTGTTTATACATCACCAGCTAGTCAGTAGGCTCATTTGACTACATATGATGGATCTCGTCAACCATGTTTGGCGAAGTGCAATCAGCAGGAACATACACCTGCTAGTATTGATCAAGCCTACCAACAGTCTCACTTGGTAGCATTCAGAGAAGTCAGTCGGAAAGCTACGGCGACAAACAGGAGGTAGACTCAACTCTATGCCCCTAAACTTGAGTACTATCAGGATTCACTAATAGGAAAAGGAGGAAAGGAGCAGGCACACACACCTACTCCAAGCACGGAAAGGACGTATATCCCTGTTTCGGCAGCTGAAGTCACCAAGCATATTCTATCAATGGTGAAAGAGCAGATGAAAATTCCTGCTCATATCCTGGATGTCTGTCAGGATATTATAACAGCTTCAGAGGCATCTCAGGGAAGGAAATATAAATCTATCCCTACCAGTGGAGTGACATGTCAACAATTCATTAAGAAAAAGACACACACATCTGTTCCAGTCCAAGAGGGTTGTGGGGAATACTCCCCCATATCATACGGACAACCAAGTCAGGCACATACACCTGATTTGAGTGGAGATCGTCAGCCTAACCTGATCATCTCTTCTGATCAGGCACATACACCTGCTCAGAGCAGCCACTTTCGTCAACAAGTGGTTTCCAAGGTGAGTAAGAAGGCGTCTAAGAAAAAGACCTACCCAGCACAGACAAGAGATCAAGATACAATCTGTAACAAGTCCTTTCTTGATGTTGGAGTTCTTGAAGCCCTCAGACAGTTTTCTATTGGAATTCAAGATTCTACTCCCTCATTTCCCAATAGTGGGAACATTAATTCTGAAGGTCTTCAACAGACACTTCCTCATGAAGGCTTGCTTCATGAAAATTCGGTCGATCTCAAAGTTTCATCTTCATATGCGAGCCACAGGAACCCTCTATGTGGCCAGAAGACCAAGGAGCAAGAGATCCCATCTTTTGTTGTAACCCACCATGGTAGTCCTCCCCATGATGATGAATTTCGCTGCAAAATTCCTCTCCGCAGTAGTGATGCACATTGACCAGAAAATGCTCCAGTGGATAATGTAGTGCCGATAAATCCCTCTTATCTTGAGTCACTTGCAAATGCGAAACCAGTCATGTATGATGTTTCATCGCTGGCAGGTGAAATACCTTCTCCATCGGAAGATAGCCCAGGGTGTAGGTCATTCTCCGAACCACCCCTAAGTCATGCATCTTCTAGTTTAATCAGTGATTTCTCTAACAATCCTGTTGAATCCAATGAAGCAACAAGGAAGCACCATCTATGGTCAAAACAGGTAGAAGAATCTTCATCAAATTATAAAGAGGAAATGATGAACATGAGAAAACAATTGGCGAAAGGTGAAGTGCCAGTCATGTTTTGGCCTCTGGCTGACTCTTAGTATGACATTCCAGAAATATTGACGGAAGATGGAATTCATGATATTCGCCTCAACATATGAAAAACTCTTTGTCAGTGGAAAGAGAAAGTATTATCTTATGATGAATATGAAAATCATGTTATGATAATAGAAGGGTTACAACACCAAATTGACTTGGCGTCTCTATCTGTCTCTCAATATCTGAAGGCTGAAAAGCAGCAGAGAGCCCTTTAGTGTTCATTCCTTGGCACACTAAGAAAGTTGCACCGGTTAATTTCCAATGCCCCATCTGGTATTCATGTCAGAGGATGGGGTGTTCATGGACCACTGCATTTTACGGTGCTCTCCAATCAGCAAAGCCTGCCGAAAATGGTCTCATGAAATGTTATTGCCCTTGGCCGGCCACAGATACCTGGCTTTGTTTGTAATCAAAAGCTTTCCCAAGAACAGGCTTCAACTAGTTCCTCTCAAAATCAAGAATACAGAGAACAAGTTGTTGAATTACTCCTACATCAAGCAAACAATAATATTGAATAGGACTCTCGTTTGGAGCAAGCACATCACTAAGTGACAGAAGTGTTAGAAATCATCCAACGATCTTTTGAACTATGTGATAAAAGTGGATGTCGATTGATGCATCCAGATAATTTCCGGACAAAGGTCCGCAAGATCAGGAGAGCTTTTAAGAAAGTCTCATACATATCATGTCAAGAGCCACCCGATCTCACCAGACTGGGGACTCTTTTAAACCAACCCTCAGAATCAACAAATAGGATTTGAGGAGTTGAGAAAAGACAACAGGAACAGCCCCAGTCCACCGGACTGAGGACTTTTTAAAATCATCAAAACCCTCCTCATAGAAATTCAGTCTTTTCTCAATTGGGGAAGAAGCCACAAGATGAATAAAGAGCCAAATTATCAAGAGATTCTCTCCAAATTACGGTTCGTCAAGATGTTCCTGAGGGATAGAATAAACAAAATGCAATGTCTCATCAAAGACATGGAAGGAGAAAATATCACAAAAATGATGATAGAAGTGATGCAATGCATTATGAATCAATCAATGTCATCAATGTCGTTGTTGCTGATCCAACAGATGAGGCTCACTCAGAGGGATCAGATGAAGAGGTTCCTGTTTAGGAAGTTGTACGCACAGACACAAATGAAGAAGGTGTGCGTACACGAAATCAAATGTTTACCCAAAATCTGTGTGTTCCTTCAAATAACCCACTTCCCCCTCTCCAAAAGGGATCAAACAAGGGAAAGGGGAAGAATCAGGTTACATATCATCCCTCCAGAGAGGGCCAATCGCTCTCACTAGAGAAAAGATTTGCGCAACAGGAGGAAGAAATGATGGAATTGAGGAGGATGAACGTAGAACTACTTCAGGGTATTCTTCCTCCTAAGCATGCTGGAGTCAGTCAGCCAAGGGATTTTGTTGCAGTTATTGAGATGGATCAAGAATATCCTCCTTTATCAGTACACTCTCACAGGTCTAATCCTACGGGTCAAGTGCAACAACAATTGGCAGTGCTTCCATCAGTTGCAGTACCATCTGCCATACCTGTCCAAGATTCAGTCAGTGCACTTGTTCAGATTCAATATCAACTGGATGTTTCTCAAAAGTTAATAACAACTATTGAGTCATTAACAGCTCGGTTGGAAGCTATGTAAGGAAAGCATGCGCAGGTTCAACCGGAAAAGAAAGCTTACCCTGAATGGTTAGATTCAATCTCTCCCCCATCAAATTTTGGGAACCCTTTTTTCCCTATTTTTAATGGTTCAGGTGATCCTGAACAGCATTTGATGCATTACGTGTCTTGTTTCGATCCTATGATGGGAACTCCAGAGTAGCAAGAAGTAGTGAAACTCAGATGCTTCGTATGAACCTTGCAAGGACCAGCTTTTGTCTGGTATACAAGCTTGAAATCTCGGTCTATTACCGGATGGGAAGATCTTCGTCAACGATTTCTTCTTCAATTCAGCTCATCTTTTCCAAAGACAACAGTTTTTTATCTTACAAACTATAAGAAAAGGGAGAATGAAAGAGTCTCTGATTTCATTGCTCGCTGGAAGGGGTTAACATATTCCCTGAGCCTAGAACTCCCTCAAGAGGAACTGTTTCCAATCTGTGTGGCAAATCTGCATGACGAATTACACATGCCATTGATCCCTGTGAAATACACAAGAGGGTTTCGAGACCTTACTTCAATCACTCAACAAATTAAATATTCTCTTATAAAGACTAAGGATAAATCTCATGTAATTCCATCAGCTCCAAGAAGGAGAATGGGTAAAGCAGAGACTACTATAGTTATGCTTAAACAAGCACCTGTACCTGCTTCTACTTCAAAACCTTCATCTTCTCGAAGGGCTCCACCTCCTGAGCGCCAACAACAAAAATCGTTTCGTCAAGATGATCAAAGAGATCAAAGATGAAAACAATTTGAGGATCTGAAAAGAAAAACATACTATTTCCTAAATGAACAAGTTCCTGGATACTTCATTTCGGATCTGGAAAATAATTTGGTTTAGTTGCCAAGGCTCAAAAGGCCAAACAAGGAAGGATATGAAGACCGTCCCAATTATTGCCCATTTCATCAGATGCTGGGACATCCCATCCAGGAGTGTTTTGTCTTCAAATACCTCCTTCAAAAGATGGTCGACTCGGGACAAGTCAAACTGAAAGGTTCATCATCTTAGGTAGCATGTGTAACTTCTACAGTTCCAGAGGAGGAACGCGAGTGGCAAGAAGTCAAAAGAAAAAATGCACAAAAATATGATGATTGGATGGTCAGAAAGATGATCAACCAAACTCATGATATTTTGCGAACACAATTGAAGAAACCAATTGTACCTTCTATTATGAATGCCGCAGCAAAACCCTCTTCATCAGAGGGAAAATCCTCAAAGAAACGGAATGATTCAAAGAAAGAAAAAGAATCAAAAGAAGATGAGTATGTGTCAAAGCCTAAGTTCTCTTTGACCTTGGCAGACTTCATTCCATCTACTTTAAATCAACGGGCACTGCCCCATCAAACGGCATAGCCTAAATTGGATAGTTAGGAAGATTCTTCATCAGATGAAGAATTGATTTTTGGTTCTTTTAATATGATTCAATTAACAGATCCGTATGCCAGTTTCAGTTTTGATTATAATGAGCCCGAATTCCCTATATCAAATAGAGGAATTAGAGGAAGTTCCAGAGGCTCAGGATACAGGGGAAGACGTGGATCTTTTAGAAGACACTATTCCAATTCTACCCCTTCTAGAACTGTGTACGTAGTAGAAACTCGTGGCAGAGCCCTTCAGCGAGCTCAACAAGAACAAGCAAGTTCTTCCACCAATAGCAAATTCAGTCCTGGAATAGTTATTCTGGAAGATCGGTTGAAGGTTCCATCCTATTCCTCTCAGCAAGTAAATGGATCTAATCGGTCTAATATTCCAAAACCAGGAATATTTCCAACTCCTATCCTGATACAAGATGCATCAACTTCCAAAGCATCTGCTTCCAAGGTACCTGCTAAACCACATGTTCCTATTGGAAAACACGGACCTCTAGATCAAAAGTATGATGTATTGAAACACCTGGCCCAAGTACCGGCCAAGTTATCAATTCTGGATTCTTTGAATCTGTCAAAGGATCTTCGGGAGGCACTCATCGAGGCTTTGTCAAGTCCTCAAGAGTTTGAAACTGAAATTTCTGCAGCTGAAGTCTATCACGTAGAGAATAATCTTACGGGATGCCATGCAGTGATATATTTCACTGATGAAGATGAAGATGATGTCATTCATGGATATATTAGACCTTTGTACTTATCTGGAAAGGACAATGGCATAGGCATCCAAATAACCTTCATTGAAAATGGTTCAAGAGTCAACCTCATGCCCATCCGTACACTTCGTCGATTAGGCCTCACGGAATCTGATTTATCTCCTTCTACCATGACGTTACAAGGATATGATAAAAATGAACAAGAACCACTAGGCGAAGTTACACTTAGAACTCAGTTTGGAGATCTTGTATCCAATTCATATTTCATGGTTGTTGATCAAGACTCAGCTTTCAACATCTTTCTTGGAAGACCCTGGCTACATCAACATGCGGATATCCCTTCATCATACCATCAATGTCTCAAATATTGTTTCGATGGTCAAGTTGGGATATTGTATGGTGATGAGGCCCCGTTCAAAACATGTGAGTCTCAATACATTGAGGCGGAATTCTATCACATGAAGGGAAAGGATAAATCCACAACCAGGGAGATTACCAAAGTTCTGTCTCCATATGGTTTGGAAAAGATTCCAGTAAATCCATTTGCGCATGTGAGTACAGATTATGTGTTAGCTATTAGTCAAATTGACAGGGTAGACCCAAATCAAAATACTCTTATGGAAATATCCATAATGTCAATTACGGCAATCGAGCCAGACAACATGGGAGAAACTGGTAACCCACCAGGAAATGATGAAAGCTGAAATAGAGATGTCTTCGTTTCATCTGCTGAAATCCATCAAGTCTATACTTTTCCTGTAGAGACCCGAAGCTTGACGTACATGAACATTACTTTACTTTTTCTAAATACTTAATATATAAGAAAAACAGACACACAAGGACCGTAATAGTTTAGTGTCTTTAGAAACTTGGAACGTAATCTTCTAATCGCGGTGAAAGATCTTCAACATCTCCCATAAAGATCTTCCCCTTTTTTTCTTACCTAAAACCTTTCTTTATATCCTAGGGAAAAGAAAACATAAAAAGGGTGAGCTCAAATGCTCAGTAAGGGTAAGCATGGATAAAATAAAACATACCATATACATTTGAACTTAAGAACTTGAACATAATGTTTAAACATCAAAAGCTTGAGAAATGACATAAAACATGGAAGTACGTATGGCATAGATCATAAAGAAACCTTATGAAAAATAGCATGGGAATAAAACATGTAATTGTGGAAACCATTAAGCACATGATATGATTTCCATAGTAGTCAAGGCATTGCTGCCAAGACCATCTTAGTGGACAAAGTCCCTTTCTGAATCGAGTTCACTCCTCGTTCCAGTCCTGTATTACTGAACCAGTTTAACATTCCATTCCATCCATGTCTATCTCATGAGATATAAATCTTTACCCAATGAATTGTAGGGAGATATAGGTCCCACCCATCTCATAGTGAAATCACTCTTACTTATGCCACAAAATAAACATAAAACATTCATCATAACCCAAAGAATAAAATGGGTTTCATAAACATCAACCCATCATTTCATAATCCATATAAAAAAATGGATATAATTTCATAATAAGAAAAGTAAAACCATGTAAATAAAAGATACATTATACTTAAAACATACACATATGAAATAATTTCATTTTAGATGGAAAATGGTTTTGATAAAACACTTGAAATGAATTCTTGAGGAAAATATCCATTCTTCTTTAAAATCATTTTCTTTTCACAAAATGTCATGAATTTTTAAAAGAAAAGGATTTTATTGAAAATAGTCATGAAATATTTATGAGGAAGCTTCATGAAAATATGGCTTCATAAAACCGTAAAAATCCTTTCATGCCATATACGTTAAAAAACATTCTCCTCCTACTTTTGTCGGAAAAGTCAAAAAGTACCTCGTAACGTAAAGAAAAGAAAGATTCCTTACATACCATGTAGTAAAAGTCAAAAATGGGTAAAAAGGACTTTAAACATACATGAATACACTTTTATAAAACATGGACATGGATGATAGCAATAACCCTAGTAAATACTTACGAATAAGCAATCTCGGATAAAATGAGATTTGAAAAATTATCCCTTACCTAAGGTCTGATATGCTTCGTACGTATCCAAAACTCCTATATAATGATTTAAATAATGTCATTGACTTATTAAAAAATCATATTCATTGTTATTATATCATATATGGTTCACTTATGACTTTATATTATCCATTCTTTTGTAAATTCCATGTTAAAGAGTGTTTTGGGTAGAATCGTTTCATTTGTCGTCCGTGTTTTGACTTGTAATTATTCATATGATTACATAGATCATGATTACTTAATTCCAAAATATAAAACATGATTTATATATAATATATATTCAGAATATACATATATATAATATATCAGTAAATGGAAAGAAATACACCGTTCATGGAGACGGTAGGCCGTACGTATGCATGAACGTTGTTTTCGTTTCCTTATTGATTTGAATGGAATTAAGTAGATGACATACATATATGTACACATACATCCAGTATCATTATTATGTCATATATTTCATGATTACTTATTATATATACTTTATAATCTTTCATGAATGGTTAATGTGGAGAATAAATCTCATCACGTCGTGGAGACGGTAGTCCGTACGTACACACGAGCGATGATATCATTCTCATGATCGTGGAATTGTATTGGAGTGTATATATACTATTTAAGAATCAATATCACTTTACAATAAGCATATATAGTTATTATGTACACCATTATACCCATCCAAGTAAGGTGGTGGTGGAAAATAGATTACACCGCGGCGTGGAGACGGTATTCCGTACGTACGCGCGCGTGGTGATTTCGATTTCCATAGGATGGATAGATGGTGAAATAGGTTTTTTTCATACCTATAATAACATATCATTATATGAGTGATACTGATTTTATTACTTCATAATGAAACAACCTAATAAGAAGAAGTGGAAGAAGAAATAAAGTTGAAAGAATCGGTAACGGACATTACCTCTTCTTTGAAGCGCCTCTTTGAGACCTCCTCTTAGGGCACTAAAATTGGTCTTTGAAGAATACCAGGACCCCTAGGATGTTTCTAGGGAAGTGTAGAAGATAATTTGGCAGGTTTTGGCCGATCTTGAAGGCTCAAAGTGGTGTGAGGAAGAGAGGGAGGAGGTGCCCTTTTATAAGGGAGGAGAGTGGCTCTTTTGGAAAAAATAAACATATTATTTTATTATAAAGCCACATTTGGTTTTAAATAGATTCAAATTGAATTATTTCGAAGCTAAAGTGGGGATGGGTCGCAATCCTCTCATCCAATAGAATTTTGACAAGTTTAGGTTCCTATTGTAACCTTATCATTTATATTTAACTTTAAGTTATATAATTTTACTTTTACCGTGTCTTTTTGTGTTCTTACACTATAAGGTTAATAAACTTACTATAAGAAGCCAAACGAACCCCAAGTTGTTTATTATTAATATATATAACCGTATCTAAGTCATTTGTCTGAACCTTAGATTTTTAGGAATAAAATAACAATTAATAATATAATATTTGTTTTAAAAACTATTTTATGTCAATTTTGACACTATTTAGTAAATTTTTTTTGAAACTCATAACAGAATGATTAGTTCGAAAAAAGTTAATTAAATCAATAAAAACATGTCATATTAACCTATAAAATTAGTGGAATTCATAAAAAGTCTCAAATTACATTTATTTGGGTATTTATAACATCAATTATGTCAATATTTCATTAATAATATAATTACTACATCATCTTTGTGTCATAAATAAATTTACTTATTTAAAGTATAAAAATTACAAATAAAATATCCTTATGTAGGAAATATGTTTATATTTCTAATTAATATTTATTGTCTAATTTATCTTATGTGTAACCCTATATTAAAAATTATTTACTTATTAAACTTTGATTTTAACTATTTTAACCCTTCATTAAATAAATTAATAATAAATGTCCTAATCTAATCCAAGTGGGCCTAAATGGTCATATTTTATTCCTAAGGTTGTTTTTTGTCAAATTACATATATCCAATAGAATTATGACATGTGTTAGGGTAATAATAATATCATTTTTACCCTTAATTACCCTATTTACTTTTAACCGTGGTAAAAAAAAGTAAAAAGTTACTATTCACCAAAAATTATTTTCATCTCATTGAACCAAATTTTATTTACTGACATCAACCGTGACTCTCGGATTTTTTAAATTCCACTCACATAAGCGGTAAATTTAAGTTTTATGAAAAATTCATTTTTTTAACTACCACTTAGTGGTTTCAGTATTCATCAAAAAATGAAAGTTTCCAGAAAAATACAAAAAATTAGGCCTAAGATATATTTGATATTATGAATTAAAAAATGATGTCTATTTTACAAAATTCAAAACATATCATTTGCATTAATCAATTTAAAAATTAATTCTTGTCGTCAAAACAAATAGCATGTTCTTAAGAGATAATAACTATCAAAAGATTGACACTTGTTTATGTCTGGTTTAAATGTGAAATTACATCCAATGACCAACATTGTATTAAATTGTAAAAATATATTCTAAATATACTTTAAAACCACTCAAATTAATAATTTATCAATATTAATTATTTCAATTAAAAAGTTTGTTTTTAATTAAAATTTAGTAATTTTCACTATTCATCAGAAAATGACAGTTATCCGAAATGTACCAAAATTTCACCCTAAGCTAATTTCGATATTCCAAATCCAAAAATGAAGTCAATTTTAAAAAATAAAATTTACAAAATTTCAAAAAGTGGTTATTACTATTCATAACGGCTAGTTTTAATAATATTTTAATAGCATATTGTTGTTTAGTGAAACTCGTTATTGCATACTACACACGCTATCGAGGAAGGTCGCGATTGCGTGTAATGCAAGGAAAGTCAAGGATGCATGTTGTGCAAGCTCCTTTTTGTGTAGCATACAACACAAGACATTAATGAAATTAAAAAGAATATTTTTCATAAAATCTCGTGGTGTTACATTCTACCCCCCTTAAAATGAATTTCGCCCTCAAAATTCGTCGGGGTTATAAATGGTTTACTCCTCGAAATTTTCTTTAATAGAAACCCACATCGTAAAAAGGAATACCAAAACCAATCTTTAAAAACAAAAGTATGAAACGTAACGGTTACCCAAATAAACTAATCACTGGGTTTCCACATAGATGAAAATATGGATATGGAAGACAAATCTAACCATCATGTTCTGATGGAGAGTGGTAGAGAACATGCCTATGGAAAATCCAGAAATCACAAATCCATAGATTTGTGATGATCTAAGGTACCATCTGATTCATCGGATATAAGGGCACTAGGACGACATTTTTGGTTTTCAAGATCATTTCCCTAAAGTTGATGAATTAAAAGAAATACTTACATGATTTTGGTACAATCTCACTGTTTTTTGTCAGTTGAACAATTTCCACTTCATCCCTTAATGAAATGAAGTTGAATTTGTTATTCATGATGTGTTAGCAGATCATGTGATAGAATGATGGGTCATTCAATCTGTCTCAAACAAAAGGTTATAAAATTTATCAAAAATACATAAGTTCATATATAGTGAGATTTATCATATATGGTTCATAAAATGGACTTATACTTCATATATAATACTGCTTAATATAATAAAACTAGTTTCTACTAAACATGGACTTTCTGTAGGCCAGTGGTAGGTGATAAAGGCCAGTCGCACTTCGGTTGTTATTTCGATTCCCACAGCCTTGTCCGACGCGATGGGTTGTCGCCCATCCTGCAGGTTGTCCTTTTTCTAAAACTACATTACTATAACATCCCATAAATAATATCGAAAAAAAACATTTATCCTTAAACAATAGAAACTTATGTCCAACATAATCCATTCCAATCTTTAGGATTATCCCTAATACTGCAGTCCACTCTCATATTATAGTGAAAATGATTACCCGAGATTTCATATAACAAGCATGTCAATTACATCGTTGATCCCCATATATCATAAGATATGTCTTTTTGGTCACATTCCAAACATTTGAAGGCCTTAATCATGTATTCTCTTGAAAAATGAATACCCATTGAATCTTACTAAAAACATGAATGATGTCAAAAGTTATCTCTTTCCACACACCAAAATCCAAAAATTCTATACACTCAAACCATGATATAACCTTCTCCTTATATCAGTCATGAGCTCATGAATACTATCAAACATTTAATTTTCTCCTTATCCCTTCATTATGCACATATCATCTACTTTCCAAAAATATCTGAATAACCTTTCACGGTTATTGGTACCATTAATCATACACTTTCAAAACTTAAGGAAAGACAACAGTGTAACAATCCTTAGATGTCTCTTTATTCCATAGTACCATGAGATTACTTATACAACATTACACTTGATAAACATGTAATCATTACACTACCTTCTAAAACCATTGATCGAGCTTCAACAATTCTTTCATCTCACATATCATTTGTAGTCTCTTCATCATCTTCAACATAAATACTACCCATACGACTGTACTGATTCACTTCATGAGACTTTCCCTTATGGAATTGGTTTGCATAATGCCTATACATTCCACATTTAAAACATTTAACCATTGTTTATGTCGTAGCAATACCATTATCCTCATCCCTGGTGTTAACTGAACCTTTTCCTTTTCACTTACAGGCTTTGTGTCCTTCTTTTCCACACCCAAAGCATCTTCCAGTTCCTTTGAAACATTCTCCTTGATGCCTCTTCCCACATGATTTAAATAGGGGAAATTTAACTTTCTTTCCTCTATGATCATCGTGAAACTCCATCTTTCTCTTATTTGCCGAGTCAGGAAACTTACCAAATTTGAGTTTATTGATCATATTATGAGATTGCTGATTAGGAATAATAACGATGTTTGGACTTCCAAATCCCGTTTCATTTGGTTTCTCATGAATAATATCATTCCATTGTCTGTCATATCCTCCATTATCATGAATCTTCCTGTTTCCATCCATTTTTTAAAACCCAAAAAGAATAGTGTGAGAGGCAAAAATTGTGCTAGGGAAAACAAAATAGTAAAGTGGGAGCACCCTCAATATCTAACATCTTAGGTTAAATTCAAAGATCGTTACCGTAGTTCTAGGACTATATCCTATACGTATACTTATCCTTAGGGACATCCCTAGACATACCTTAGAAATATCTCTAGGGATCTCACTAAAGTTCTCGCATCCTAGTTTCCAAAGGTTGACTAAAACTTTCCTCTGAAACCAAATGTAGAGACCCGAATCTTGACATACATGAACATTACATTACTTTTTCAGAATACTTAATACGTAACAAAAACAGACACACAAGGACCGTAATAGTTTAGGGTCTTTGGAAACTTGGAACGTAATCTTCTAATCGCGGTGAAAGATCTTCAACATCTCCCATAAAGATCTTCCCCTTTTTTTTCTTACCTAAAACCTTTCTTTATATCCTGGGGAAAAGAAAACATAAAAAGGGTGAGCTCAAATGCTCAGTAAGGGTAATCATGGATAAAATAAAACATACCATATACATTTGAACTTAAAAACATGAACATAATGTTTAAACATCAAAAGCTTGAGAAATGACATAAAACATGGAAGTATGTATGGCATAGATCATAAAGAAACATTATGAAAAATAGCATGGGAATAAATCATGTAATTTTGGCAACCATTAAGCACATGATATGATTTTCATAGTAGTCAAGGCATTGCTGCCAAGACCATCTTAGTGGACAAAGTCCCTTTCTGAATCGAGTTCACTCCTCGTTCCAGTCCTGTATTACTGAACCGGTTTAAATTGTTGTTCCAACCATTTCTATCTCATGAGATATAAATCTTTACCCAATTCATTGGAGGAAGATATAGGTCTCACCCATCTAATAGTGAAATCACTCTTACTTATGCCACAAAATAAACATAAAACATTCATCACAACCCAAAGAATAAAATGGGTTTCATAAACATCATCCCATCATTTCATAATCCATATAAAACAAATGGATATTATTTCATAATAAGAAAAGTGAAACCATGTAAATAAAAGGGACATTATACTTAAAACAGACACATATGAAATAATTTCATTTTAGATGGAAAATGGTTTTGATAAAACACTTGAAATGAATTATTGAGGAAAATATCCTTTATTCTTTAAAATCATTTTCTTTTCACAAAATGTCATGAATTTTTAAAAGAAAAGGATTTTCTTTAAAATAGTCATGAAATATTTTTTAGGAAGCTTCATAAAATATGGCTTTATAAAACCGTAAAAATCCTTTCATGCCATATACGTTAAAAAACATTCTCCTCGTACTTTTGTCGGAAAAGTCAAAAAGTACCTCGTAACGTAAAGAAAAGAAAGATTCCTTACATACCATGTAGTAAAAGTAAAAAATGGGTAAAAAGGAATTTAAACATACATTAATACACTTTTATAAAACATGGGCATGTATGATAGCAATAACCCTAGTAAATACTTATGAATAAGAAATCTCGGATAAAATGAGATTTGCAAAATTATCTCTTACCTAAGGTCCGATATGCTTTGTACGTATCCAAACCTCCTGTATAATGATTTAAATAATTTCATTGACTTATTAAAGAATCATATTCATTGTTATTATATCATATATGGTTCACTTATGACTTTATATTATCCGTTCTTTTGTAAATTCCATGTTAAAGAGTGTTTTGGGTAAAATCGTTTCATTTGTCGTCCGTGTTTTGACTTGTAATTATTCATATGATTACATAGATCATGATTACTTAATTCCAGAATATAAAAATTTATTTATATATAATATATATTCAGAATATACATATATATAATAGATCAGTAAATGGAAAGAAATACACCGTTCATGGAGACGGTAGGTCGTACATACGCATGAACGTTGTTTCCGTTTCCTTATTGAGTTGAATGGAATTAATTAGATGACATACATATATGTACACATACATCCAGTATCATTATTATTTCATATATTTCATGATTACTTATTATATATACTTTATAATCATTCATGAATGGTTAATGTGGAGAATAAATCTCATCGCGTCGTGGAGACGGTAGTCCGTACGTACACACGAGCGATGATATCGTTCTCATGATCGTGGAATTGTATTGGAGTGTATGTATACTATTTCAGAATCAATATCACTTTACAATAATCATATATAGTTATTATGTACACCATTATACCCATCCAAGTAAGGTGGTGGTGGAAAATAGATTACACCACGGCGTGGAGACGGTATTTCGTACGTACGCACGCGCGGTTATTTAGTTTTCCGTAGGATGGATAGATGGTGAAATAGGGTTGTTTCATACTTATAATAACATATCAGTATATTATTGATACTTATGTTATTACTTAATAATTAAACAACCTAAGAAGAATAAGTGGAAGAAGAAATAAAGTTGAAAGAATCGGTAACGGACATTACCTCTTCTTTGAAGCGCCTCTTTGAGTCCTCCTCTTAGGGCACTAAAATTGGTCTTTGAAGAAGACCAGGACCTCTAGGATGTTTCTAGGGAAGTGGAGAAGAGAATTTTTCTGGGTTTGGCCGATCTTGAAGGCTCAAAGTGGTGTGAGGAAGAGAGGGAGGAGGTGCCCTTTTATAAGGGAGGAGAGGGGCTCTTTTGGAAAAACTAAACATATAAAACAGCTCTAAATTGATTTATTTCGAAGCTAAGGTGGGGATGGGTCGTAATCCTCTCATCCAATATAATTTAGACAAGTTTAGGTTCCTATTGTAACCATATCATTTATATTTAACTTTAAGTTAGATAATTTTACTTTTACCGTGTTTTTTTGTGTTCTTACACTATAAGGTTAATAAACTTATTATAAGAAGCCAAACGAACCCCAAGTTGTTTATTATTAATATATATAACCTTATCTAAGTCATTTGGCCGAACCTTATATTTTTAGGAATAAAATAAAAATTAATAATATAATATTTGTTTTAAAAACTATTTTATGTCAATTTTGACACTATTTAGTAATTTTTTTTTTGAAACTCATAACAGAATGATTAGTTCAAAAAAAGTTAATTAAATCAATAATAACATGTAATATTAACCTATAAAATTAGTTTAATTCATAAAAAGTCTCAAATTGCATTTATTTGGGTATTTATAACATCAATTATGTCAATATTTCATTAATAAGATAATTACTACATCATCTCTATGTCATAAATAAATTAACTTATTTAAAGTCTAAAAATTCCAAATAAAATATCATTATGTAGGAAATCCTTTTATATTTCTAATTAATATTTATAGTAAAATTTATCTTATGTATAACCCTATATTAAAAATTATTTACTTATTAAACTTTGATTTTAACTATTTTAACCCTTCTTTAAATAAATTAATAATAAATGTCCTAATCAAATCCAAGTGGGCCTAAATGGTCATATTTTATTCCTAAGGTTGTTATTGGTTGAATTAAACTTATCCAATAGAATTAGGACATGTGTTAGGGTAATAATAATATCATTTGTACCCTTAATTACCCTATTTACTTTTAACCGTGCTAACAAAAAGTAAAAAGTTACTATTCACCAAAAATTATTTTCATCTCATTGAACCACATTTTACTTACTGACATCAACTGTGTCTCTCGGATTTTTTAAATTCCACTCACAGAAGCGGTAAAATTATGTTTTATGAAAAATTCATTTTTTTAACTACCACTTATTGGTTTCACTATTCATCAAAAAATGAATGTTTCCAGAAAAATACCAAAAATTAGGCCTAATCTATATTTGATATTATGAATTCAAAAATGATGTCTATTTTACCAAATTCAAAACATATCATTTGCATTAATCAATTTAAAAATTAATTCTCGTCGTCAAAACAAATAGCGTGTTCTTAAGAGATAATAACTATCAAAAGATTGACACTTGTTTATGTCTGGTTTAAATGTAAAATTACATCCAATGACCAACATTGTATTAAATTGTAAAAATATATTATAAATATAATTTAAAACCACTCAAATTAATAATTTATCACTATTAATTATTTCGATTAAAAAGGTTGTTTTTAATTAAAATTTAGTAATTTTCACTATTCATCAGAAAATGAAAGTTATCCGAAAAGTACCAAAATTTCACCCTAACATAATTTCGATATTCCGAATCCTAAAATGAAGCCCATTTTGAAAAATAAAATTTACAAAATTTCAAAAAGTGGTTGTTACTATTCATAACGGCTAGTTTTAATAATATTTTAATAGCATATTGTTGTTTAGTGAAACTCATTATTGCGTACTACACACGCTATCGAGGAAGGTCGTGATTGCGTGTAATGAAAGGCAAGTCAAGGATGCGTGTTGTGCAAGCTCCTTTTTGTGTAGTGTACAACACAAGACATTATTGAAATTAAAAAGAATATTTTTCATAAAATCCCGGGGTGTAACATCGCCAACCAGGCCAGAAGAAGTTATAGCAACATCAGAGGTGAACAATGATGTAGATTCTCAATCCATCATCTCCTCTTTATTTCCCAAGGAAGACCCTTCATCATCAATCGGGTTAGAAATGGAAGCCTCTTCTTCAGGATGTTAAAATTTTAACATCTCTTCTGATCATGGAAATTTTGCTTCATCATCTGTTATGCAAGTAGAAATGGAAGAAATAACACATGATGAAGAAGAAGAGGGAGATCTCAGAGATGCTCCTCCAGCATTTGAAGAGGGTATCTCTAACACCATGGATGAAATCAGAGAAATAAATCTGGGTACAAAAGATGATCCACGCCCCACTTTAATCAGTACGGCCATGACTCTTGAAGAACAAGAGATGTATTTTTTCTTTCGAAATCAAAATAGAGATATATTTTCTTGGAACTATACAGAAATGCCCAGGCTTGATCCTGATGTGGCTACTCATCATTTGGGTTTACCATAAGAACATCGAGGATTTAAGCAAGCCACGAGAAGAACACACCCAACTTATGCTTCCAAAATTGAAGCTAAAGTGGATAAGCTTATCAAAGCTAACTTCATCATAGAAGTTCAATATCCCAATTGGTTGGATAATATTGTACCTTTGAAGAATAAGAATGGACAAATTAGAGTTTTCATTGATTTCAGAGATCTTAATCGGCATTGTCCCAAGGATGATTTCCCAGTTCTGATTACAGAACTTTTAATTGAGGCAACAGCTGGCTATGAAGCACTTTCCTTCATGGATGGATATTCTGCATATAATCAAATCCGAATGGCCCCAGAAGACGAGGAATCCACATACTTCAGATCCCCTTAGGGTGTGTTTTGCTACCGGCTAATGCCCTTTGGATTAAAGAATGCGGGCGCAACATATCAACGTGTCATGCATCGTATCTTCAAACCCTTATTAGGGAAGTTTGTTGAATGCTATGTAGACGATTTGGTGGTTAAATCCAAAAAATGTTCTAATCACTTGGCTGATTTGGAATTCATATTCCGCAAGCTTCGACAACATAATTTGAAGATGAACCCCTTAAAATGTGCTTTTAGGGTAACCTCAGGAAAATTTCTCGGATTTGTTGTACACCATCGTGGTATTGAAGTTGATCCTAAGAATACCAAGTCAATCCTTGGTATGTCACCTCCTCGAAATTTGAAATAATTGAGAGGACTTCAAGGACACTTAGCCTATATTCGGTGTTTCATCACCAATTTAGCTGGAAAAAGTTTACCCTTCACCAAATTGATGAAGAAGGGAGTCACTTACCAGTGGACTGAAAAATGTCAAGAAGCATTCGATATTCTCAAGAAATACCTCTTGAGTCCACCGGTACTGATGCCACCTGTTGAAGGAAGACCACTTATCCTCTACGTGACAGCTCTAGAGCGATCATTGGGTACCTTTCTTGCTCAGAAGAATGATTCTGGGAATGAAAACAACCTCTACTACCTCATTAGGACTATGCTTGAAGCAGAAACCCGGTATTCAAGTATTGAGAAGTGATGCCTGGCATTAATCTTTGCAGTTCAGAATTTGAGACAATACCTGCAACATCACGAGATCCAGTTGGTATCTTGCAATAACCCGCTCAAATTCATCCTTAGTCGTCCAATGCTTAGAGGACGTCTAGCAAGGTGGGCAGTTATTTTGCAGCAATTCGACATTCAGTATATGTCTCAAACGGCAATAAAGGGCCAAGATCTAGATGATTTCCTGGCTGAACACCCTTCAGTGGAAGACACATCTTCAGATATTAAACTCCCTGATGAGGAAGTCTTCTCTATTCAGGATAGTCCTCAGACATGGTAAATGTACTTTGATGGTGCTTCCAGAAGTCCAACAGGGAGGAAAATGGAAAATACCAAATTTAAAAAGTTGGCTTAGGAATTGTGCTCATTTATCCAGAAAATTCAGTTCTACCTTATTCCTTCTTATTATGGGAAGGTGGAACCAATAATTAAGCAAAATACCAAGCTCTCATCACGGGTTTGGAATTGGCGCTTCAAGCACAAGTGAATCACTTAAAGGTGAAAGGTGATTCAGACGTGGTACTCAAAAAAGTCAATGGGGATTATGGCATCAGAAAAGAAGAACTAATCCCTTTGTATGATTACGTGAGAGAGTTAATAGTGGAATTACCTTCGGAACCAACATTTTCTTATGTCCCGCGATCACAAACTGCTTAAGATGATGCACTGGATAATATAGTCACAGCTCTGGCAGATCCAAATCAGGATGAGACAATAATCAATATTGCCCACCGTCGTGCAATTTCACCTTATGTTCGAATCAGAATAGAGGAAATTAATGAAATTAGTCCCATTCCTGAACCGTATGGTCATACTACAGGATGGATGTCACCTATCAAGGAATACCTTCCAAATGGAACACTTCCACTTGATAGAGCCGAGAAAGATCAAATTCAGCGACGTGTGGTCAATTTTACTCTTTATGATAGCCCAGATCACTTAGATAAAATTCACTACAAACGTGGTTTTGATGGATTTCTCTTCAGATGCATTGATGGGGAAGAGACAATGGCTGTCATTAAAGAAGTGCATGCAGGAATCTGTGGTTCCCACCAGTCTGGACATAGACTGTCTGATCAGATTCGAAGACTTGGATACTTTTGGCCTTCAATGATACAAGATTGTGTTGATTTCACAAAGAAGTGTCATTCATGTCAAGTACATGCCAACTTCATTCATCAACCTCGAGAGTTGCTTCATAGAGATAAATACTCATGGCCATTTTCCACATGGAGAATGGATGTGGTGGGGCCTTACCCTTCTGCTACGGCCAAGCAATCTTAAGTATATTCATACTGCTACTGATTTCTTTTCCAAATGGGCAGAGGAAGTACCTCTCAAGGAAGTCAGTTCTAAATGCATTGTTAGCTTCATCAAGTCTAACATCATTACCAGATTTGGTGTCCCTCATACCATATTGACGGACAATGGAACCAACTTCTGTTCATCTGAGGTGAAGAATTTGTATCAAGAATACAACATCAAATCCAACCATTCATCTCGGTATCATGCAGCGGCCAATGGCCAGATAGAAGCCTTTAACAAGACTCTATCAAATATACTGCAAAATATGGTGGATAAATAGAAGAATTCATGGCCGGATAAACTCTTTCATGCTTTATGGGCTTATCAGACCACCACCCTCACTGCAAAGCGATCAACTCCATATTCATTGGTATATGGAACAGAAGCAGTCTTGCCAATTGAAGTTCAATTACCCTCGCTCAGAGTTTCCATTTGTGATCAATCATCTACAAATGAACAATCTCAAAAGCAATTGAATGAATTGGAATGGTTAGATGAGAAAATATTGTGCACTTTGCACCACTTGGAAGTCTATCAGAATTGAATAGCACGAGCTTTTAACAAAAAATTTTGTCTTCGTTCATTCACTCTATGAGAATTGGTATTAGTTCTCAGAACTCCAATGATACCAGGAAAGAAACCTCCCAAGCTTGAGCCAAAATGGGAAGGACCTTACTCAATACATAAGGTGTACTCCAATGGAGCTTATTCATTAATCTCAGTGGATGGAGAACTCATCACTACTCCAACCAATTCTAGATTTCTGAAGATATATTTTTTATGAACACCAAATTCAGTATCGTTGGTCCTGTATGACCTTAAACTACACCACCATCCTGCATCACATTAAAAATGCTCATCATGTCCAGAAAACATGACATTAAATTGTATCCCTTTTCATCGTCCTTGCTATATGACGTTAAACTATATAGCAACGGTCCATGCATACGACCTTAAACTATTTGCACGTCCCTTACGTCGAGCATGATGTTAAACAGCATCATCCAGGGTCAATGCATATGATCTTAAACTATTCGCACTTTCGTCCTTCTTATATGACGTTAAACTATATAGAAGTCCCTTACGTCCATCAAGAGGTTAAACTTCACCATCCACAGTCCATGTATACGACCTTAAACTATTGGCACTTACGTCCAACATGACGCTAAACTGTATCGTCCTTTTTTCATCCAACATGACGTTAAACTATGAAAAATTCCCTAATACATCCAACATAACGTTAAATGGTGTACTCTTTTGTCCTCACTGCATGAAATTAAACTGCACAGTCCCCCTTTCGTCCAACATGACATTAAACTGTACTTTGTCCCTGCTACATGACACTAAACTGTGCAGCACCAATAGTCTTAACTGCAAGACTTTAAACTGCATAGTCCCTTTATATTTCCTACATGACATTAAACTGTGCATCGTTAAGGTTGTTGTTACCTCTTGTTTCTCACATTGAGTATGACTCACATGGGCTTAGAGAAAACTTCAACCATAACACTCTCTCTGGGATACTAACCATGTGTAAGTCCCAACACCACATTTTAGGTCGTTTTCCCCAAGAAAAATGTTATCACTAATTCATTATTTAATTGAACTACGCGGACTTTGATCCTTGCCTTCTAGGATGGGTACGTAAGAAACCTCCCAAGGTTCAAGCCCAAAACCAATCTCTTCACATTAGTTCACCTTCATCTCATATGATGTTGATTTGTGAACCCTCCTCTAGAATCAATATCTTTACATTGGTTCACTTTCGTTCTTGTTATACGATGTTAAACTATAAAACACTTTTGTCCAGAATGACAATAAACTACAAAATTCTTTGACACCCTCACCTGAGAAGGAATCATTATTTACATTGATTTTCAATCATGTTTTATTCCAAATACTACGTGCATGCATGGCAATGCCCGAACCTTTTATCTTGGGTTAAACCATCATTGCACTAAAGTCCCCTTTCACCCTTCACATGTACGAACCAAATATGTACAGAGGGTATTTCTAGAACTACGTGGGATTGATTCCCATCCTTATTGGATACGTAGGAACGTTCGAGTGTCCCTCAAATCCATCCCCAAGTCTTTTCTGGCCTAACCCCAAATTCCTATTTCAGTCCCCCTGGCTGAAAAGTGCCCATGAAAACACACACTGTGTATTTCCTACAATGGTCCAAGTTCTATGAACCTAAACTAAGATCTCCAATCCTTTTGTCCCACACGACGTTAAACTGTAGTTCAAGAACTATGTATGGCTTGATTCCCATCGTTATGGGATGCGTAGTAAAGTCCAACATTTCTGTTCAGGACCCAGCCACAACATGATTATGGTTATTTTTGATTTGTTTATCTTTGTATACATTGGGAAATACCCATATTTATGTGCCATAATCCTAACCTTAAATATTTTCATATCTTCATAACCCTTTTCTTGATTTCTAGTCACAAAAATGTAAAACTTCTGAGAATTCTTTTGCCTGACTATGCAGCACATGCCCTTAGGCGGCCTTGCATAAACAGTCTTCATAACAGATTTGGAAGCCAAAAGATGATATTATTTGACTATGTAGCCAATGCCCTTAGGTGGCCCTACATAATTAAACCCCCTAACGGGTTTTTCGGATACTGGTAACCTAATTCTTGAGAAGAAAGACTCTTTTGTCCTTGTTGGTCTTAAATGACAGTATGTAGGGATCCAAAAAAGTATACATCCTTAACATATTTGTCCCATATCCTTTTTCATGATCTGAAAGTATTCAAGTACATGGTTTATATTCTCCTTCACTACGTTTGGGTTAGACCTTCGTAGGAGTGATATCCATCTAGTTCTTCAATAATATTATTTGGAAATATCTTTTCCATATTCAAGTACCTCTTTCCATACAGAAAACTCTGTAATTTGGAAAATTTGAATCTCCATAAACTTTCACTGGATTTTAGCACTAGGAAAGTAAATTTCTGAGAGTTCTTTTTCCTGACTATGCAGCACATGCCCCTAGGTGGCCTTGCATAAGTAGTCTACATAACAGACCTGTCAGCCAAAAGATTCTATTTATTTGACTATGCATCCAATGCCCTTCGGTGTCCCTGCATAATTCAACCCCCTAACGGGTTTGTTAAATAATGGTAACTTTATTATTGGGAACTGATTCTTCTAATTCTTTTTATCTCTTTTCCATATCATTCCTCAGGTTCAAATATTCCTAAGTCATAGTTTACATATTTTCCGACATAATTGAGTATGGTAATATGTTTTCAGATGAATTTTCAAGGAATTGAGTCAATTTTAATTCATTTGGTAAAATCTATTTCAACCTTAAACATTAGCCTCTTTATGTCTGATGTGCATGACTTTAAACTGCCCACAAAAGACAAAGGAAATCTGAATAAAATTCAAGTTCCAGCTCACTAAACATACATTTTGTATGATTTAGGTAATATTGAGAAATTAAAAGATTCAAAGTTTGTAGGTTTATTTATAATAATCTTAGTAAAAATAAAACTATGCCTACTAGGACCATTGGATTAGGTAAAATTTAAAGTAGGTAGCAAGAAAATATGTGCACAAGTGATTGAATATGAAATCATTCTTTCCATTTGATTCAAAAGAATTAGAAGGAAATCCACATATTTGAGTCTCTTCTCTTTTCCAAGAATTTACAAAAGACTGTCAACATAAGTCTTCAATTGATGAACCGCATCTCGAGCTTCATCAGCAGCTACTTGAATCTCATGCACTCAACCAACTTCACTCTTTTCAGCCTGATGGAGTGCTTTCTTGGCATCCGCAATGGTATTCATACCATTCGTTTGAACTCCCTCTAGTGAATTATTGAGTTGGTCAAGTTCCCCAGTAACAGCATCTAACTATTTCTGAAGGTGCATCTTCTGGACGAATTTTTCTTTGATCTTATGCTTTAGCTCCTTCATCCTAGCAGCATAGTCAACCTCAACTCGGGATACCGCAGCCTCAAATCCGCCGATGTTGACTGACAGTTTCACCCTCGTAAGATCTTCATGACACTTTTTCTCATGCTCCCTCCTGAAGATGTCTTGTTTCACCGTGGTAGGGATTTCTTGGTATCCAAAACCACCAAGTCCTAGCATGATAAACCGGGATGATAATCGATGGATATTCAATGATAGCTCTTCTAAAGGCACCTCAGATATGATTTTCCATATGTTGTTCCATGCCTTGCGTCGTGAGAATCTGAGCGCCTTAAGCACCTCTGGGTCTGATTCAATATCATCATCACAGGGGGGCATGTAATCTGGGATTGATGCACTTAAAGAAGTGCCATGTTCTGATCCTTCCCCCCTGACCTGTGATTCTTCGCTTTCAATTCCAGTTGGGGCAGAGTCTGGGGCCTCACCTCTAGATCTAGCCACTGCAGTTGATGGCCCTACATAATTAATTTAAAGCTTTGGTTAGTTTCAAAGAATAACAAAAGAATCGATTGTCTTGCAAATTAAGTACAATCACAAATATTGTTATCCCTTACCCAACGGTAGATCAGCAACCTGAGAAGACTCCTCCCCATCTTTCCCAGTCTCAAAAGGATCTTCAATATGGGTATCAAGAGTGTTTACTGGGTTTAGATCTACTTGAGCTAATGTTTCTACAATAGTAGGGTTGACATCAATGTTCACACCCTCTTCAGGCATTGGTAGTTCAACAGCTTCTATGGATAGAACTGCATATTATTTTTAGTCATGATTAAAAGTGTAAATTATAAGAAAATTTACTAGGCGAAGGATAACACTCATGCCCAAGGTCTTCTAAGACACATCATAACTTAGCATGATCATAAAATTCTTTGAAAGACATACCATGATTCATCATTTCATCCAATGATATTTTAGAATCCTTGTTTGTCTCACTAGTAGGAGTGTTAGATGTGTCTTCTTGGAGACTTAAGTCCTGCAACCCCTGACCCTGGACAACATCTTCGGATAAACTGAAAGTATCGGTTGCAATGGCAGTCAGAAGCTCTAAGGCAGGAGTTGAACCTGAAGTATCACAAAATGGAAGTCAGTCGATGTTTTGTTCAACATTTTTTATGAAGCATTGTTATCTTACCAGAAACAGCTTCTTCTCATCTTGAAACAGCAGCAGGAGGGATACTAAGAATAGATGTTATCCCTTCTCTAGGAGCAGCCAAGTTAGCTTGAATTTGTGATTGTTCCATAGCACCCTCTGTGGTCCTTGAAGGAGGATCAGTCATTTCCCTCAGGGGGGAAATTGAAGAAGCCCCTGAAATCCCCAGAAATTTGAGTTACCTTTTCATGGGTATAGACTCGTGATTACACAAAGGACTTACCGCTGCTAATGAAGCGTTTAGCTGTGGACTTCCTCCATCGTTGCCTTTGCTTATTTGGTTTTTTGGGAGTATCGGCAGTCTCCCTAATTGGCACCTAGATTGGAGAATGAAAATCCATTTCCAGCTCCTCATTCATGGCCTACTGTCCTAGAGATATTTTTCCTGGTTCGCGAGGAGATTCAGTAGCAACCCCGATGGTAGTACCACCAGGGCTATACTGTGGCGAAGGGACCTTAGTAGTTCCTTTCTTTGCAAGATGAAAGATGAAGAAAATAACTTCTTCAAGTAACAAAGCTTCGAATGGAATCATGTTGCAAATCAAATAAGGAAAGAAAACTTACATCTTTAGGAGCCACGTAATCTTGCCACTCCTCACCAATCCCCTCAGTGGCGCCACGATCAATCAATTCCTTCACCTGCCTGGTGACAGGAACAGACTCATCAGTGGCGTATATGAGCATTTCCAGATCTCTGATGTAATCGTGCACTTCATTGGGGTTATCCTCGTATTTAATATTTGTATAAGCAAGAAGATTCCCTATTCCAGGAAGTTGTATGCCCCCACACAAACCCAGCCAGGCGGTCTCAGTACCACAGTATAAACCCTGCCATAACTGGACAGCCTCTGGTCTAAGATATGAAGGCTGCGAGGAAGGTCCTACAATCTTTGACTTCAATTTCTTCCCATCTCCTACAACTACAGATAGAGAATAAGAAAATAAGATTTAATGGTAAATATAATATTATATTGGGCATGAAACCACTTTTCCACTAGTTGTGCCTCATCATCCCCATCATGGGAATCCGGTGAGTCAGTTCTAGAGGAGAAATCTGGTGAATCATATTCAGGTGGGGAAGCATCACCTTTATTATGAAGGGTTTATTTCTCTAAATTCCTCTTCCTTTTCCCCACCTGATAAACTGGGTGATTTAGCACCCCTTTGGGGTATGATGCTATCCAGTGTTCGGCATAATATGTAGTCAAATTATGTGCCGCTTTTTCAACTGGTAGATCAAATACTTCCCCAGTCTTCTCCCTTGACGTCAACAGCCACAGTTGTCGAGTAACCATTAGATGTTTCTCTAACATGACATGTAATGTAGGAGATACAGCAATCTGTTGCAGACATTTGAATTAACGTGCAAATCTATATGAAGCATAGGTCTCACATATAATTTCTCTGTCAATCTTGGAAACTAGCCCACCATCCCTGCAAGCTATCATGTATGCCCTCAACCAAGTGGGATGTTCCATCATCAACAAACCGCCTGGTTGGTGGATTTCCATACGGAAAGAAGGTTAATTCCTTAAACATGCTCAGACTCACTTTCATGTCATAGGCATTAACATCTAATGGAGAAACTCCAGAGAATTCTTGCACTGATGACCTGAAAGAACTTCCAGGAATTTTTAATTCATTCTGTGCATTATAAGTCCTGAAGTGAGTGGTGATCCATCCCCATAAAACTTGGAATGGTCCCACTATTCTTAAAGGAGATTTACCCATGAATACATGAAGTAAACTCCTGTGAATCTTTGCTAAAATGGGGGTATCCAACCCAACCATTTTTCCCTCAGCCAATTTTTCCGCAATGACGAAGGTCCCTGGCATGACACCTCCCTTCGAATCTCTGACCGACAAGAGATAAATGCTGATCCACATAGCCAAGAAGTCTTCCATATGAGTCTTCTTTGGGATCCTTTGATTCACCTCATATCCCCACTTCTCGAACTCTCTTGATTCTAGAGTTGGCCAGAATGTGCCAAGAGCACCCCTCTTCTCAGGTTTTGGGTAGGTGGTAAGACATTTGGGACTCTTATCCTTGAATTTCTTTTTCTTGTATCCTTTGTCCTTCGGATCATTCTCCTTTGGCTCCCTCTTTTTCTTCTCAATAAGAAATATATTCATCCATCCCTCCAGATGAATATCCTTTCTAGAATGAGTTAATGAGGTCTACGAACTCTTGAGCCTGTGTAAGATCTTAAAAATTTCTCTAGCTAAAGCAGGAGTATTCTCTGAATCATTCCAAGTCACCTTGGGTGGAATAAATTCATCATATATTTCACCCAAAATTGGAGCCCCTGAGATCTTATGGACATCCCACAGACTGATGCCTACTTCTCCATGAGTTAGATGGAAAGAATTAGTTGTTGGGCTCCAGTGGATGAGTATCTCTGGCACAAAGTTATCATGTCTATAAACATATATTTTCCCAACCAAGACAACTTCGTATATCGCCACTCCTTTCAGATCCTTGAAAAACTCTGCATAGGTTTGTCGCACCTAGTATTCCCACATCCAAGTTGGCTTCACGCCTCCCCAGGATAGAAGTCACAACTTTTTTTCCAGCCTTTGGATTGATCCATCTGAGCATTTCGGAAGATTGAAGGATGAAAATGTGGTTGAAGCTCAGGCGTATGAGGTTTCAGATCTGGCGTACAAGGGCTATGATGCATCATGTGGGCCTTCTCCACTGTTCTAGCATTTAGAAATACTCCTCCACATGAGATATTTGTTGAAGAAAAGATGGTATAATTCTAAAACCACAAAAATGGGAGATAGTTCTTTGCATCTAGAACATTGACTCCTTGTAGATGACCATGACCATATAGAGGCAGGTAGATGCTCTGTGGGAAATTAAGATGATATTTCTTCAAGTAATTAGCCAAATCTGGGATGGTGTTGTCACAGATATCATAGTAATCATGGACAACAATGTTCATCATGTCATCAATCCGCTTTCTAGCCAGTTCATCAGTCGTACCGATTCTCTTGGGAGCCATTAAATCTGCACAAGAGTTGAATAAATTAACTCTTAAATAGATTGATTTCTCATAAACTTTGTGAAAAAATTTGAAAAAAATAGCTAAGGCATTAAGGCACGCATGTATAATTTTGACACATAAGTATGGATGTTCCGCGCAAGTTTTTGGTGTGCAAGTATAACCGTGCAAGTCCAAATACCAATATAGAAGCGCGACAGCAAAGAAACATCGGAAAACAGAGCAACCTGTGTGGAAAAGGTGACCTGGGCGGCAAGAGCTCGAAGGTTTGAAATCTAGAAATCCGGATTCTTTGTATGGAAATGGGGCCGCATATTTATAGGCCAGGCTACCCACATGTGCGCCTACAGACAGCGCGCTCCACCCTGCATGACTCACACTTGCGCGCCGCCCTTTGCGCCATCAACACTTGCACGCCGCCTTTCCTTTGGATTTATTCTTTTCCTCAAATTCACATCCTCATTTCTTTCGGATCCAAATCTGAGGGGGGGACTTTTGTTGACACTCCTTTTCATCACAGAGTCCAAAGGAATTTAAAGGTAAATTAATTGGCAAAAATTGATTCAACCTTTGAAGAAAATATCAAAAATCGACAAAGGAATAAACAAGGCTTCAAAAGCACATGCGCCGCGCAAGTTCCATTGCTGTCATGCAATTCCACTTGCGTGACGCCTAATGGTCGCGCAAGTTACTTGTGCGCCCTAAAGGATAACTGCCTGGGGTCTTCTCCAGCCTATAAATAGACCCTGTGGGCCCCCCATTAGGGACGGTTTTTTTCATAATTTAGATTTAGAGCTCTGAACGCCCAAGTCTCTTCTTCATGTCTTCCGAACACTTCTAAGGTAATTATTTACCTAGAATGAAAGGTCTAAACAAGAGGAGTAAGGTATAAGTGTTATAATTCACTAACACTTTTGCACCTAAGGTGTTTTACCCTTAAGGGAAATGAATATACTTGCTCGCCGCCCTACTTCATCACCAAAACTTGTGTGCCTCTCTTCTGGAAGTACCTCAGGATGATTCTAAAGGAATTGGTCAAATATCGCCCAAGTATTACCATGATGGTTTACAAATGCGCAAGTACCCATTGTCGCGTAGGTATACCTGCGCGATCAGGACTTGCGCGCCCACGCAGTACTTACGCGCCTGCCAGGACATGTGCGCCCCTGCCTTTTGGGTGCCTTTCTTGCCCATTTAACCCCTATTATGCCATTCCACCTTTCCTATTCAAGATTCAGTCTTCAAGACACACTTCAAATCCATATATGGCATGATTTCTTGATTCAGATTCCTTATCTGAAAGGAACTCCGTGGAACATTTCTCAAAACCTAGTGATTTACACATCTTTTTGTCACTAATGATTGAGATTTCATTCATTCAACATTATCCTTTAAAGATGAGATAACCCCTTAACCAGGGCCTCCTTTTCAGGAATAATCCCCTGTCTTAATTCTCAATTATGGGAATCCTCCTTAGGAGTAAGCCCCAATTCCCCTAATTTGGGCATCCTTTTCAGGAGTAAGCCCCAACTATAATTCTCAAACCTGGGCCTCCTTTTCAGGAATAAGACCCAGTCATAATTCTCAAAGTATGGGCATCCTCCTTAGGAGTAATCCCCAAGTCCTCATTAAATTGGGCCTCCTTTTCAGGAATAAGCCCTAGTCTCAAATATGGGCATCCTCCTTAGGATTAATCCCCAAGTCCCTAAATTTTCTCTTAACCAGTCCTAATTTACTTTTGATCTGGGCTTCCTTCTCAGGAGTAAAGCCCAATAATAATTCCTCTCTTAATTTGGGCCTCCATTTCAGGAGTAATCCCCAAGTTAGAGTATTCAAATCTTCATGAAGCACATATACCTTTATGGACCATGTTCCTGGATTTCTTCCCTGAATTAAATCCTAATATTCATTTATCTGGGCAGTCATACATACATAATCCCCACATTATTTCTTATGATTGCATATTTCATGGCACAATTGTCTAGTTTTTACCAATACCTCTTGTTTCTCACACCGAGCATGACTCACGTGAGCTTAGAGTGTAAAAGTAATTATGACATCCTTCTTTGAGTCATCAATCATAAACATCATATTCCCTTACTCGAACTACGTGGGTTCTAATTCCTTTTCTAAACAAAGGATATGTAGGTAGCCCATCTGCGGGTTCGATCCCAACTTAGAAATAATTCATGTCCTTACGAATGACAATAAACTTCAAGTGCCCCACTGAGTGGCTTTAAAACCACTATGGTCATCATAATGACCAAGAGACTTTTATGTATCAAAGGATACCATTGACTAAGAATCACTAACAAATACAGATGATTATCTATCAATGAAGAACCTCGAATAGATATAAAAGATTCTCTAAATTTCCTACATATCAATCATTGATTGTAAGATCTAAATGAAAACTCATTTTATACTTGGTAATGTAATAAGGATTCATGAACATAACTTAAATCTATAAAGAGAGTCCCGGAGTAGACAATAATTCCCCTCAAAAAGGTGTGATGAGTCCAACCTCCCATCCTCTTGACCAATGAAAATTCCTAAGCCTCATCAGTCCACAACTAATTAGTGCCTAACTTTGGAAAGTAGGTTCAAATGGATATGGAATCATTGGATGTTTCCGGTTCTACGAACAAACCCTTTATAAACCGCTTCGAATGTTTGAACCTTCAATCAAGGAGGTCATCCCCAATTTCAGAGGGAAACAACATGGGGTGCATATAAAAAGAACAAGGAATATATAAGTATATATATATTCTATACACAAGCCCAACATATGATTTCATAATAAATCATTAAACAACCACAAGACAAATTTTGAATTCCCAAACAATTCAATTATCTAGCCCATTCATTTCGTTATTAAGCATAAACTATATTTAACCACACTTCTAATTTTTAATTAATTAATTAACTATTTTCATCCAATTAATGAAACTAGACCAATACCTTTAAAACATTACTAAAATGTTATTCCCTCACTGCTCATGAATCTATCACAACATAACCATTCTCATCTCATCTGACACATAACAGAACCACACATCACCACCCCACAACATGACCTCATACCAACCACACAACGATACCCCATAGCATGGAATCATATCACATCACACCTCTCCACCCCACAACATGGACTCGTATCACATCACACCTCACCACCCCACAGCATGACCACATTGCGCATCACAATTCACTGCCCAACAATATGGCCTCATATCATATCACACCTCTCCATCCCACAGTATAGCCACATATCACATCACACTTCACCTCCCCACAGAACGACCTCATATCACATCACACCCTTTCCTTGTATCATAAAAACACAATGCTGACCCACACTATGACCTCACCTCAACACACATCAGTCCTACATCTCTATAAATCATGATCTCATAACAAGAAAATTACTACACTTTATTTCAGATTTAGAATAAATGGGCTTTTATCACATTTCACTTATTTTATTAGGACATTGTCATACAAGAAATAATATAGTGTGAACCATTTTAATAGATAAATATATGTTTTAAGACAATTTATATTTTAGGTTAATTCTAAACAATCATAACAAGGTTCCAAAACTCATTCCAAATCAGCAAAAAATAAGACCCCAATTAGCCACAATTTTCAGTATGGAATCCATCCCACACAATGAAAATATCATAATAATATCATAACTATTACATATTGTTAATAATTACCCTTACCCATCAAATTTACATTTAAACCGGTTCATTACCATTATTTAACTGGTGAAACCCATTTTCCCATATATCGAAATGAGTAAACCCCTCCCGCATGATTCAAAAAATTGAGAAACAATGGATTTTCCACGTCTAAAGATCTTTCAAATGCCACTATGCACTACAGGGCAAAGAAATAAGTGGAAGTAAACCACAACTACTTGAAAAAACCCATGAATCAACCTACACCGCATCTAGTGTCTATAAAAAATTCATCCTACAGACACCCCATACCAAAACTTCACCATCACATAAGATCAACAAAGAAGAATGGAAGGAAAACCTAAGAAAATATAAGAGAACTCACCATGGATCGCCATTCAGAATCAACCAGAACCCAAGGATTGATGTTGGAGAAGAAGGGTTGGAATATCCTATAAAATTGTATAGGGTTCACCCATAAATGGGAGAGTGATACAGTTGAATCAAAAGAAAAATGGGTGAACAAACCTATTTAGAGAATAGAACTCTCCCAAATTATGGTGTAACCCAAGATTTTTATGGAGTAAAATCCATGACTCTAAAAACATAATCAAAAACCCAACCTTTATGCCATAAATATCTCGAAACTCCAAAATACTTTGAAAAACATGGTTCCATGGGCTAGAATTAACTTAATCCATAAATCCACTTCTTATGACCGAAACAATTTTTAGAATTATCACCTCATCCATATACACACCATAAACCACTATTTTTACAAGTCATAAATCTTTATGTAGAAAAGTAAATCCCCATTTTTTATATGGTAAAAAGTATGCTGCATTTTTTATATATAAACAAAATCCATCAAAAGTTCTAGGACTTCCACCATCTATTCTCTAATAATAACACTAGATAATTAACCGGCTATGAAGGTACAATCCACTACATCAGATACCTCTCAGTCTATTATAATCCTAGGGAATAAAAACCAATCACAAAGAAAAGGAAATGGGTCCAAAAACCCACCACATGAGATACCTCTTAGGGATCTCATTACACCTTGAAAAATACCACCATCCAAGCATTTGAATTCAAACACCAACCAAACACCTTGTACTGCCACAATACCGGCTCTCATTAGGAACTACACCACATCATTGGTTATGATCCACAGGCCAACACACATCACTCAACCATACTCAGAAACATATCAACCTCCACATACACCAAACCAATAACCATCAAAACCAACAAACATCACTACATTATATATAAAAATTGTGTAATTCCATCCTCCATGTCAATATACTCTCTGCACTATGTGGTATTAACTTGCCCATGCAAGTTTAATCGTATCATGGTATAATGTGTCTTGATTAGGAATTAGGTCCTCCCTTTTGTATACGTTGGAAATTTATCATGAATCATACATTAAGAAAAATTAAAACACATATCATAAAATAGCAGGATCCAACAATCACATCACATATAAAAATAATGAAAATCAAAACACAAAAAAAACCTGTAGGTACTGGTAACACATCTGTGTCCCATTCCCATGTACTTTCCTCAAGGACACCATGCCTCCACAACATGATAACTCAGGGAAATGTCCACCCTCATAGCATTGTATCTTGACAATCTTGGATCTCTATCAATCACTCTACATATGTTACATCGTCCTCGATATCTAACTCACCCCATTCAATAATGTGGGAGTCATTTTGAATATGATAATGATGTTGGGACATGTAGAATACATCTGGATCCTATCTGTCAGTATTGGAAATGAAAACTAATATGCCGCCTCACCAACTCTCCCAAACACCTCAAAGGTCCCAACAAATATCGTAGAAATATTACTCCCCTTTCTGGACCCCCACTGCCCACGTCAAGGGGAAACATTTACAAACACATAGTCTCTAAACTAAAATCCCAAGGTCCTCCTCTTGTGATCAAATACAACTTATTATGATCCTATGTTTCTTTTATCCTTATATAAAAATTCTAAACCTTCTCTGTAATTATCTACACCATATCGGTATCAAGAACTGCTACCTCCCCAACCTTCATTTTGTATAATGGAAAATGACACGTCTTACCATACAAAGTATCAAATAGATCCATGATAATTGATGAGTGATAGATATTATTATAAGAAAAAAAATAGAATGTTTCATTTCAAAAATAAGTATACGACACATTCTCATGGAATATACTCCAGTATCGGGATAGCCTACTTCATCTTCCCATCCATCTGAGGGTGGAAATAAGTTCTTAGGCATACCTGAGTGAAAAAACATGCTAACAGACTCTCTAAACTCATGAGGTAAAATGTGCATCCCGATATGTGACAATGGACCTCTAAAATTTATGTGATAGAACCACATTATCCATATACCTATTATCCAAAACATCCATGGTTCCCAACTCTTTAACCTCTAGTAAGTGGGACAATTTTATTAACCAATCCATGATTACCCTTCTAGCATCATAACCTCCCTAAGCTCAGAGTAAACCTATGAATAAATTCATTAAGATATCATCCCATTTCCACCCAAGAACATCCAAAGGCTATAACTAACCACCGGGAACATAATTCTCAGCCTTCACCTACTAGAAAACATAACACCTTGCCACAAACACTACCACTACCGTTTTCATCCAAAGCCAAAAAACACTTTCCTAAATATATAATAAATCTAGTATTATACTTAGTGTACTTCCAAGGGTGATCTATGGAAATCAAAGAGAACTCCCACACATATAATTTCTTGAAAAATAATCTCTTCTGAAACATCATCTAGTTCTAACCATCTTATAACCATCCCTCCAGAGCATCACTATAGCCAATAAAATTGTGCATTACCTCTACCTCTGTGTCTCCCCATTATGACTCCTCCTCCTACTATATTATATAATGATTCACTAAAATCTAAAAAAAATAATCTACCATCATCCATCCTTACATCTAGGTTCAAGGCTTCAAACTCATCTATCACACTCCAAGTATCTTCGGACTCCTGAATGACATCCTTCCAAGACTTCAGGCTCTAAAGTGTCAGCCAAAACATTCCCATTTCTTGAGGTGTATGAGAATCAAAGTCATAATCTTTAAGAAACATCATTCACTTATATTTTTTAAGATTTAGATCATGCTGATAAAATATATACCACAATATATAATGATCTAAGAAGACCACAAATCACTCTCCAATGATTTAATGTTTCTACAAATTCAGTGTAACCACAGCCTATGCTAACTCCAGATAATGGGTGGAATAGTTATTCTCATGGGGATGTAACTTCCTAGATCTATAAGAGATCAATTCTCTTTACTGCATCAATATGCATCCCAATCCCAGATGGGAAGCATCACCAGATACCTCAAACAACACATCCTCCTTATGTAACCAAATCACTGGAGCACTAACCAACTTCTCATTCAGGTAACCAAATACTACCTAGAACTAATCAGTCCACACAAAATACCAGTCCTTTCAGTCAACATTATCAATGGGACTTCAACATAAGATAAATAAATCACAACCCTCTAATAATATCTTACAAGACCAAGGTAACTATGATCATTTTCCATGTTCTTAGGTTCTTCTTAAGAAACAACTACCTCAACCATGGATAGGTCAACTTCCACATCATGATGAGACACGACATACTTAAGGTAGTTAACCTATCATTTCCAAAACTTACACTTGGAAAATATTCTAAGGATTTGTTAATGTCAAAGAACCTGTTAGATAGTTCTAAGATGATAGACATGATCCTCCACTAAATTCAAGTAGATCAATAAGTCCTTGAAGATCATGACTATGAACTGGTCTAAGAATTCATGGAATAAAGAGTTCATGACCCCTATAAAAACATTTGGTATGTTCCCGATAATGAATAGCATGACCATGAACTCAATACACACTTGGAAATATCTTATGGTTGTCTTTTAGATATCACCCTCCTCCACCCTCAACTAGTGATAGCTAGACTGATGATCTATCTTAAAAATCCAACATTCCCCATTCAAATAGTTAAAAATATCATCTATCCTTAGAAGAGTTTAAGAGTTCTTAACTATTACCCGATTCATCCTCTAGTATTCTATACACATCGTCAAAATATAATCCACCTTCTTGGAAAACAATATTAGAGTACCCCATGGTAACACACTAGCTCAGATGAAACCTTTCTACATTAGATCATCTCTCTGAATCCATAACTCTTGTAACTCATATGGTTCCATTTGACAAGGATCCATTTAATTTGAAGAAGCATCAAGATTTAAGTGTATCTAGAACTGAATAACACGTTGAGGGGGTAATATAAAAAACTTGTAAGGAAAAACATTTAGAAACTCCCCAAAGACCCTAGGAACATCCCCTGTCCCAGTGTACATAGATTATATAGAAAACATAGTCATCATAGAAATAAGGGGATCCAAACATCTACTACCCACCTGAAACCCTCGTTCAGAAAAGAAAACCACATGATAGTCATTCATGTCTGAAAAATGAATCTCCTATAGAAGAAGTTGATAACAGAATGCACATAATACAACCACTCAATGTCTAATATGACATCATAAAGATGTATCTAATGTAATAAAAGATCTCAATAGGACTAATGTGAACCCATTATCCTTATATACCCCTAGAACACATCAAACAAGATGGTCTAGCCTCTGAATGGCATAGTAAATACTAGGGGAACAACAAGCCTCTCCATATCTAGTCCTAAATAATAAACTAGAGTGGGTGAAACAAAGAAGTTAGAATCTCCAAAATAAAAAAAGGCGTAAATAAGGGTGGACAACAAGTTGAACGCACATCAAATGATCTTCTTCCCCTCTAGCGTGGTTTCCTCCACTACCTGCAACTGACCATGCCTAGCTCATTTTCCTATTTACTGATGGACACCTCCATGACCCTACTTGGGTCATGGTCCCTAAACATGAGTAACATCCTGAATTCATCCCCTATGTAATACCCCAAGAATCCACATTATGATTCTTTTTAAATAATTTAAATAGCTTGCACTATACGCAATACTAAGTTCATGCACACCACAACTAGCCATTTAAAGAGCGGTTATGAATAGTATTAAACAAATTTTGACGTTTATATATTCTATATATTTTTAATATTAATCTCATCTATTTCTTAGACATGATATAATAAAAAATTCAATTTTTTGACTAAAAGAAGTATTTTTGAAAAAAAAAATACATTTTTACGATTTTTAATGGAGAACCCTTTTTAAATCCAATATTTGAAACTTTTATATATATAATTTGACAAAATAAAATTTTGCTTTAGAATAGGGACATAAAATTTTAGTTTTCATAAGTTTTTGATGTTTTTATGATAATTTTTCTATTTTGATGAATAGTGAAAAATACTAAATTTTAATTGAAAACAACTTTTTTGATCGAAATAAGTATAGTGTTAAATTATTAATTTTAATGGTTCTAAAGTATAATTAGATTAGATTTTTATCATTTAATATAATTTATGAAATTTGAATTATTTTCACATATAAAATTAGATATAAACACATGTCAATCTTTTTTATGGTTTTTACTTTTGAAAAACTCGTTTTATCTTTTTCACAATGGGGATTAATTATAAAATAATTACTAAAACTTTAGTGTTTTAAATTTTGAAAAATTGATTTCATATTTAGAATAAGTGGGTCTAAATTATTTTAATTGGTAACTTTTATTTTTTTTGACGTTATGTATAGTAACTTCAGTAATTTTTTATTACCGAAGTTAAGGGTAAAACTGGTTATTAATGGTAAATATAATATTATAAAATTAATTTAACATATATAAATATCCATTTGGATAACTAAATTAGATTATTATATTATATGGATCTAAATGGAAACACTTAATGGCCACTTTCCCATGAATATGACATTAATATTATTAAAATCAATGAATGTCACAAAATGTCGCTCTCAAATTTTATATAAGTATATTAATTTTAATATGGAGATGAAAAATTATAAAATTTATTATAAGTATTATATAGAAATATAATCTAATTACCTACATCATATAAATTTATTTATAATTTTTAGAGATTAAATAATTATCATTAATGAAGACACAATAGTGACATAAAAATTATTTTATTAATAGAAATATCAAATAAATGATTTTAAAATATTAAAAAAAATATATAATTTAATTAATTAAGGTGATCCATGAATTTTATAGGTGACCCTGAAATTATAGTATTATATTAAATGTTTTTATTAAAAGTTATTTTTTATGTGTATTTCATTAAAAATAAAAGAAATGATTAGTGTCGAAATTGAAACTATTGATATTTTCTAAAAATAACAATTTGTTAAATTATTTAAAAATCATAAAAATATTTAAAAATTATAGAGTGATAATTATAAGGTATAAAATGTCATAAAATTTTAATTTATTCTCAACTAACACCATATAAGTAAATATTTATAAACATTTAATACTTAGAATGTTATTACCATAATTAAAATTAAATTGATTAAATAAAGATAAATCAAAATGATAAGGTTTAAAATAAAATAAAAACAAGTATAAATTTTATTGGTTAAGAGGATTTCGACCCTTCCACATCTTATATTAGAAATGATCTACTTTTTAGCTTTTTTTATTTAAAAAATATTTTATATTAATTTAATAGTATTGGTATTTCCAAAGGTACTCCCCCTCTCTCTTATAAAATGGTACCTCTCCTTCTATTTTAATCACACCTCTAAAGCCTTTTGTATCATCCAAACTCTACCCATTTACTCTCCCAAATTTCATAAATACATCTTATAGGCTATACATTGTCCAGAAATCTATCCTAGGGGGTCCTTTTGTACAAATCAAAAGGAGACACCTGAAAAAAAGGTAATTGTTTTATCACCTCGTTCAAAGTTCTTTTCTTCTTCTACTTCCTCTTTCTTGATTTTTTCCATATAAAATTAATAACTCTAGTATCATCTATATAATGATATGATATTATAATTTTGGTATAACCTTATACATCTTTTTACCCATCCTATGAATAAAAATATACCCATGTCTGCGTACGTATGGCTTACCGTCTCCACGATGCGGTGAGATTCATTCTCCACATTAACCATTAAAGAATGATTATAATATTTATATGATGCGTAAAAATAATAATTATGTATATGACTAAAATACATCTTATTCATAATAAATATTTCTTACAAAACAAAATAAGAATGAGAAAATAAAGCAGTTAACCCCTGAAGCAATGGTACCGTTAAAATATTATAAACAAAATGATAAAATAGGGTCATATATGATACCATAAATATGTATATGGATCTGGTATTATTTAATAACATAATTTAACCATTATAATGGATTTTAACACACCATTAACTAATGGAAAGTACAAATTAATGGATAATTTCACAATCTCTTTATTATCTAAGATTGCTTATACATAAGTATCTATAGGGACATCCTTATCATCCATGTCCATATTTATTAAAATGTAATTAAAAATATTATCAAAAATTGTTAAAAGTCATTTTTACCCATGTTTGAATTTTTACCAAACAGTTTTAAAGGAATCTTTCCATCATTTTCCAAATGAGGTACTCTATAACATTTTTGAAAAATTAAGAAATAATATTTTTTTAACTTATAAGGCTCAAGAAGCTATATTTAGTTGTTATGATGCCTTAACTTTTTTAAGATTTCCTTACAAGATTATAAGTTTATTTTAAAAATAAATATTATCTTTTATAATTGTGTGTCTTCTAAATTATTTCAAAGTAAAAAACATATATTTTCCTCAAAGAGTTTTAATGAATTTATTAAATTATTTTCATCTATGTCAACATCCTTTGTTAGATGTTATGATTATTTGAGGTTGAATTATTATGATAAAATCTTAAATATTGTATTGAATGGTTTATTATATATTTGACTATAGATATTCATTTTTTATACCATTCACAATTTATGGTTAAATTATTAACATTTCATATGCTAGTTTTAATATGAATTTTTATGATATGTTTCACTCTTTTCATAAGAGGGATGCATTGGACTAAGTAAGTGATGGGCTGGGCCTGCTATAGATAATCAATACATCAATAGGTCTCATGAGAAAAACCAGTGTCTTCACACAAGGACTTAATGGTATGGTAATAGTCTTGTAACAAGGCCTTAATGGTATGGTTATGATGTCCGGTATTATGAATTTCCATGTTATGACATTAGTTATTGATATTTCATGTGATTATTAAACTAGTAAAATATCCATGTGAAATTTTAAATGGAATTATTTGATTTATTATTTCTATATTATGTTTAATATTATTTTTCAAAGAATTTTGTTTTAGTTTTATACCTTGCCTTAAAAGTTTATGCTTATTTAGGATATCTTCTTCTATATTGTTTATCCTTACTCAGCATCTAATCTCAACCCTTTCTTATGTTTCATTTTTTCCTAGGATGTGAAGAAGTATATTATGATTGAAATGCGGTGGTAGTATAAGGTATATGAGAGTTTTCAAAGGGTTTAATATGTTACTTTTTTATTTCAAAGGGTTTAATATGTTACTAAACTGATTGGTCCTTCAAGATTTGGTTTTCTTGTGATCATGCCAATGTAATAAAATAATGCACCGACTATGGAAAACTGGGGTCGGGACAATACAGTTGGTATCAGAGGAAGTTTATTACAAACCTTGGAAACTGGATTTAGAAAACAATCTTAATTAGGGAACATTACCCTAAGATATAATTTGAGGATAAGTATAAAAGAACATCCTAGAATTTTGGAAATTTAGATATTATGTGGGTATTCCTAGAAAATATATCCACTACTGGAAATCCAGCATTTCCCAACGGTTTAGAACCGTTGGAAAAGGCTGGAGAACCGTTGGTATATGTTATACCAATGGTTCTGCAAACTGTGGGGAAGTAAGTCGTTGGGAAAGGCTTTTCCCAATGGTTTATAGAGAACCGTTGGGATAGGTTAGAAAAAATCAACCTATCCCAACGGTTCTGCCAAACCGTTGGGAAAGGTTTTTACCAACGGTTCTATGAACCATTGGTAAAAACAACCATTGAACAGGATATCCCAATGGTTTCAAACCGTTGGGATAGGGTGTTTTTACAAACGGTTCCTTGAAACGTTGGTAAAAACAGCTACATAGAGCTTATGCCAACGGTTTTCAAACCGTTGGCATAGGCTTTGCTGTGAAAATTGCACAGCAGCCTGCAATTTGCACAGCAGGTCTGGTTTTTGGGCATTCACCCTCGGTTTCAATTCAATTTTCAATCCAATTATGCCCTCGTTTTCAATTCATTTTTCAATCCAATTATTGTACCTGTAACACATATAACACATACATATAGAGAACGAACCAACACATACAAACAATGCAAACCAACCAACCAACACATATAATGCATCCTGAAAATATACACATCCATAATTAAAGTAGAATTCATAACATAATTATAAACATACATAATTCATTTAGACTTAATTTTAAAATTTAGATGACAATCATATGTGGAATCCGGAATTCAATTCATAATTTGATTGGTTTTTCATATACCATATATTTTTAATAGAAATGATATCCATTTTAAACAAAATACATACATCTGGAATGATACCGGTCACACCGTGCCTCAGATTGAGGCGAGGTTAACTCGTACACGTCACAAATGACTCATTGATCGTTGTCCTAAAGTATCAACATATTCTGAAATCGTTTGGTCGGTTTTCCGTATGTCAGTTGTTGTTTTCACTTAAAATGAAGTGTTTTTTAAATAAAAGAGAGACACTTTGAATGGTGTCGGCCACACCGCGCCTCTTATTGAGGCGGGGTTAACTCGTACACATCACAAATGACCCATGGATTGTTTTGCTAAAATATAAACACAATCAGAATGCGTTTGGTTGGTTTTCCGTATAAATTTAAAATGTAGTCCATTTTAAAGAAAAGAGATACACTTAGAGTGGTCTCGGCCAAACCGCGACTCGGATTGAGGCGTGGTTGACTCGTACACATAACATATGACCCATGAATCGTTGTCCTAAATTTTCAACAGATTCCGAATGCGTTTGGTCAGTTTTTCATATGTCAGTTGTTTATTTCACTTATAATCTTGTCCATTTTAAACAAAAGATACACAGTCATAGTGGTACCGTCCACACCGCGTCTCGGATTTAGATGGGGTTGACTCTTACACGTCTCAAATGGCCCATGGATCATTTTCCTAAAGTATCAACACAATCTGAATGTGTTTGGCCGGTTTTTCGTATGTCAGTTGATGTTTTTCACTTAAAATGATGTCCTTTTGAAACAAAAGACATACACTTTGAGTTGTGCCGGCCACACCATGCCTCATATTGAGGTGGAGTTGACTCGTACACATCACATATAACCCATGGATCGTTCTCCTAAAGTTTCAATGGAAACCGAATGCGTTTGGTCAGTTTTCCGTATGTACTTAAAATGTTGTCCATTTTAAACAACAGAAAGTCACTTAGAGTGGCCCGACCACACTTAGATGACAATTAAATTAGAATTCATAACGTAATTATAAACGTACATAATTCATATAGAATTCAATTTAAAATTTAGATGAAAATTATATGTGGAATCCGAAATTCAATTCATAATTTGATCGGTTTTTTCTATACCATATATTTTTACCTCAAATGATGTCCATTTTAAACAAAATACATACACTTGAAGTGATACCGGCCACACCGCACCTCAGATTGAGGCGGGGTTGACTCATACACGTCACATTTGACCAATGGATCATTTTTCTAAAGTATCGACACAATTCGAATGCGTTTGGTCGGTTTTCCGTATGCCAGTTGATGTTTTTCACTTAAAATGACGTCCTTTTGAAACAAAAGACGGACACTATGAGTGGTTCCGACCACACCGCGTCTCCAATTGAGTCGGGGTTTATTCGTACACGTCCCATATGACTCATGGATCGTTCTCCTAAAGTTAAAATGGAAACTGAATGCGTTTGGTTGTTTTTCCGTATTTACTTAAAATGTTGTCCATTTTAAACAAAAGAGTGACACTTAGACTAATCCTGACCACACCGCGACTCAGATTCATCCCGGGTTGGCTCGTACATGTCACATATGACCCATGGATCATTGTGATAAATTATCAAAAGATTACGAATGCGTTTGGTCGGTTTTTCTTATGCCAGTTGTTCTTTTCATTTATAATAATGTCCATTTTAAACAAAAGAGACAGAGTTAGAGCGGTGTCGGCCACACCGCGTCTCGGATTAAGACGGGGTTGACTTTTACACGTCACATATGACTCATGGATCGTTGTGCTAAAGTATCGATAGAATCCGAATGCGTTTGGTCGTTCTTCCGTATGTCAGTTGATGCCTTTCACTTAAAATGACGTCCTTTTGAAATAAAAGATGGACACTTTGAGTGGTGTCAGCCGCACCGCATGTCGTATTGAGGAGGGGATGATTTTTACACGTCACATATGACCCATGGATCGTTCTACTAAAGTTTCAATGGAAACCGAATCTGTTTGGTCATTTTTCCGTATGTACTTAAAATGATGTCCATTTTAAACAAAAGAGAGTCACTTAGACTTATCCTGGCCACACCGCGACTCAGATTCATCCCGGGTTGGCTCGTACACATCACATATGACCCATGGATTTTTGGGATAAATTATCAATATATTTGGAATGCGTTTGGTCGGTTTTCCATATGTCAGTTGATGCTTTTCACTTAAAATGACGTCCTTTTGAAACAAAAGATGGACACTTCGAGTTGTGCCAGCCACACCACGTCTCCGGATTGAGCTGAAACCACCGTGCAACATTCTAATTATTATTCGTGATGTGTATGCGCAGACAGCACGTCAATCAGACGTGCGATTTGCACGGTAAGACTCAATATTCATGTTTTAAGTGATGCGCGCGCTTCGTAAACGCGCGTGAGGGGGGTCCAAACGGGCCGAACGAAGTCGGAATGGCCTGAAATCAGACGAAAAATACGGGAGAGTGATTTATGAAGTGTTCGAGCAGACTTCACGTCAATCGGACGTGCTGTGTGCCCGCGGTGACTGACAACGCAGTTCTGGTGTCATAAACGGCCAAAACGGGCGTCCAACGGTCAAATTCATAGCGGACGACCTCATATTGAGCTGAAACCACCGTGAAACATTCTAATTATTATTCGTGACGTGTACGTGCAGACGGCACGTCAATCGGACGTGTGGTTTGCGTGGTACGGCTCAATATTCGTATTTTAAGTGATGTGCGCGCTTCATAAACGTGCGTGAGGGGGGTCCAAACGGGCCGAACGAAGTCGGAATGGCCTGAAATCAGACGACAAATACGGGTGAGTGATTTATGAAGTGGTCAAGTAGATGGAACATCAATTGGACGTTCCATGTGCCCGCGGTGACTGACAACGCAGTTCTGGTGTCATAAACAGCCAAAACGGGCGTCAAACCGTCAAATTCATAGCGGACGACCTCTGATTGATCTGAAACCATCTTGAAACATTCTAATTATTATTTGCGACGTGTACGCGCAGACGGAACTTCAATCGGACGTGCGGTTTGCGTGAGACGGCTCAATATTCATGTTTTAAGTGATGCGCGCGCTTCGTAAACGCGCGTGAGGGTGGTCCAAACGGGCCGAACGATTTTGGAATGGCCTGAAATCAGACACAAAATACGATTGAGTGATTTATGAAGTGGTCGAGTAGACGGCACGTCAATTGGACGTGCCATATGCCCGCGGTGACCGACAACGCAGTTCTGGTGTCATAAACGGCCAAAACGGGCGTCAAACGGTCAAATTCATAGAGGATGACCTCATATTGAGATGAAACCACCGTGAAACATTCTAATTATTATTTTTGATGTGTACACGCAGACGAAACATCAATCAGACATGCGGTTTGCGCGGTACGACTCAATATTCGTGTTTTAAGTGATGCGCGCGCTTCGTAAACGCGCGTGAGGGTGGTCCAAATGGGCCGAACGATTTCAGAATGGCCTGAAATCAGACGAAAAATACGGGTGAGTGATTTATGAAGTGGTCGAGTAGAAGGCACGTCAATCGGACGTGTCGTGTGCCCGCGGTGACCGACAACGCAGTTCTGGTGTCACAAACGGCCAAAACGGGCGTCCAACGGTCAAATTCATAGCGGACGACCTCGGACTGACCTGAAACCACCGTGCAACATTCTAATTATTATTCGTGACATGTACGCGCAGACGGCACGTCAATCGGACGTGCGGTTTGTGCGGTTCAGCTCAATATTCGTGTTTTAAGTGATGCGCGCGCTTCGTAAAAGCGCGTGAGGGGGGTCCAAACGGGCCGAACAAAGTCGGAATGGCCTGAAATCAGACGAAAAATATAGGATAGTGATTTATGAAGTGTTCTAGCAGACAGCACGTCAATCGGACGTGCCGTGTGCCCGCGGTGACCGACAACGCAATTCTGGTGTCATAAACGGCCAAAACGGGCGTCCAACGGTCAAATTCATAGCGGACGACCTCGTATTGACCTGAAACCACCGTGAAACATTCTAATTATTATTCTTGACGTGTACGCATAGACGGCACATCAATCGGACGTGCGGTTTGCGCGGTAAGGCTCAATATTCGTGTTTTAAGTGATGCGCGCGCTTCGTAAACGCGTGTGAGGGTGGTCCAAACAGACCGAACGATTTCGGAATGGCCTGAAATCAGACGAAAAATACGGGTGAGTGATTTATGAAGTGGTCGAGCAGACGGCACGTCAATCGGACGTTCCGTGTGCCCGCGGTGACCGACAACGCAGTTCTGGTGTCATAAACGGCCAAAACGGGCGTCAAACGGTCAAATTCATAGCGGACGACCTCATATTGACCTAAAACCAACGTGCAACATTTTAATTATTATTTGGGACGTGTATGCACAGACGGCACGCTAATCGGACGTGCGGTTTGTGCGGTACGACTCAATATTCGTGTTTTAAGTGATGTGCGCGCTTCGTAAACGCGCGTGAGGGGGGTCCAAATGGGCCGAACGAAGTCGGAATGGCCTGAAATCAGACGAAAAATAGGGGACAGTGATTTCTGAAGTGGTCGAGTAGACGACACATCAATCGGACGTTCCGTGTGCCCTCGGTGACCGACAACGCAGTTCTGGTGTCATAAACGGCCAAAACGGGCGTTCAACGGTCAAATTCATAGCGGACGACCTCGGATTGAACTAAAACCACCGTGAAACATTCTAAATATTATTCATGACGTGTACGCGCAGAAGGCACGTCAATCGGACGTTCCATGTGCCCGCAGTGACCGACAACGCAGTTCTGGTGTCATAAACGGCCAAAATACTGTCCATTTTAAAGAAAATAGAGACACTTTGAGTGGTGTTGGCCACACCGCGCCTCGGATTGAGGTGGTGTTGACACATACACGTCACATATGACCAATGTATCGTTCTCCTAAAGTTTCAACAGAAACTGAATGCGTTTGGTCGGTTTTCCGTAAGTCATTTTTTGTTTTCACTAAAAATGAAGTCCATTTTAAACAAAATAGAGACACTTTGAGTGGTGTCGGCCACACCGCGCCTCGGATTGAGGTGGCGTTGACTCTTACACGTCACATATGACCCATGTATCGTTCTCCTAAAGTTTCAACAGAAACCGAATGCGTTTGGTCGGTTTTCCGTATGTACTTAAAATACTGTCCATTTTAAACAAAAGAAAGTCACTTAGAGTGGTCTCGACCACACCGCATCTCGGATTTAGGCCGGGTTGACTCGTACACGTCTCAAATGACCCATGGATCGTTGTCTTAAAGTATCAACAAAATCCGAATGCGTTTGGCCGGTTTTCCGTATGCCAGTTGATGTTTTTCACTTAAAATGATGTCCTTTTGAAACAAAAGACATACACTTTGAGTTGTTCCGACCACACCGTGCCTCGGATTGAGGCGGGGTTGATTCGTACACGTCACATATGACCCATGGATCGTTTTCCTAAAGCATCAACACATTTCGAATGCTTTTGGTCAGTTTTTCGTATGTCACTTTTTGTTTTCACTTAAAATCTTATGGAAATTCATATAGAATATTTTTATATCATATTTAGTATGGATTAGATTTTAGTTGATCGTGCTATGAAACATTTCAGAGCTAATGAAATTAAGGAAGGTGGAGGGGCTGTCCGGGGGGCTGTCTGGGGGGGGCTGTCCGGTGGGTGTCCGGGGGGCTGTCCGGGGACCAAGGAGTCGAAGACGATGGAATATAAAAGCTCAGAGAGACAGAAGTAGAAGGAAAAGAAGATGGAACAGCTGTATGATCTGATGCTGACTGGGGAGTGGGAATCATCATGGGATGTAAAAATGATGGGGCAGAAGATGCAGAAGGTAGAGAAAACATGGGAGGCCTAAATACCCCGTGTGACCCTAACGACACACCGGGATCAGAATGTGGGAAGGCTGAAATGTCAGTGGGAGGGGCAGGGTCTAGTCGGGCACGCGCAGCTCTACGTCCACCTCTGGTACGAACCCTCCTCGTACCACCGACCTGAGTACTAGGACAAGTACTAGGCTCCTCGTTGAATAACTATCGACGTAATGGTGGATCCTACAAAAAAGTTTACAAAAAAAATTAATCGCATGACATTATATATTCTGTAAATATATATATATATATATTTTTGAAATAAAGTACTCACTGTAGGCACTAATGGTGGAATGCCCATCTCCTTCATCCGACGATTGTTCTCTGCCATTTTTTTTCTTCGTCTCTCTTCAATTGGCTACATTTCCTGCATTTGAAAACAAATATGTAATTAATTAGAAAAAGAAAATTAATGTGTAAACCAAAAAACTAAATATATGAGGGAATGAGGGGATTCATTGGTAATTTAGCTATCAATTGTTTTAGAAGAGCTTGAATGAATTTAATAAGACATACAAGTTTGAAATGTTCACCAAGTTAGAAATATTGCTTGATTTGGTTTGAATACAGTTCAATTCCAAATTAGAAAATGCAATTCAAATAAAACAGCAACCAATAAACATTGAAAATTCACATAACGTTCAAGTCAGCTAAAACATATTTGTGATAAATACTAAATAAATATGAATATTACCAACCTTAACAACCCAACTCGAGGTAAACCAAAAGAATTGAGAACATGGATGAATGATTCTATATATTTCCAACCACAACTTCAGGTTCACAATCAACTCTGACAATTGAGCTATTAGAGTCATCAAAAGAAATAAATGGATTGGTTCCAATGGAAATAGGGACAGTGTCAATTCCATCATCAGCATCATCAAAAATATGTCTTGGAATTACTTCAACTATGACACCAAATTCAGGTTGAAGTTGATCATTGACATAAAAAACTTGTTTAGCCATTGATGCCAACACATATGGTTCTTCGGTAGCAAGAGTGTGGGTCAGATTAATTACTCGAAATCCACAATCATCAATAAATGTGCCATGTCTCGTCATCGAATCAAACCAATGGCATTTCATCATTGTGACTCGTCCATGAGAGTAATAATCCAATATTATTATTTTCTCAACGACTCCATAATAACCCACATTTTCAAGTCGCGGTCTACTATCTGATGCACTGGCATAACAATCTGTTGTGGCAGTAACCATAATACCATCATGTTGTGTTCTCTTGTTTTTGGCTCGTTCAGTGACAATAAATCTGTACCCATTGATAACAATTGATTTACAGTCATGAACCACGGTATTAGGACCAAAAGCCAAAGCTCTTATTTCCTCAGAGACAGAGTCAGCAGACAAACTCAATACCTGCAATATAAATGACAGTTAAACTTAAGTAAATATTGAAATAATTAATTTAAACAGTAATATTTTTACCTTCAATTTTAACCAAGCAGAAAACTCTTTGCTATGCAAAGTCTCTCTCCTTCTCAAAGATAAAGAATGATTCTTCCTATTTATCATTGTTTTATGTTCCCTGTAGATAAAAAAATACGAATAGTTTAACAGATATATATGTAAGATATACATATTCAATTTTGTTACCTGATATAGTCATCGAACAAATCACAGTTGAAAAAAACTGTGCGATGTGCCATCTCCCGCTCTTCATGGCTTAATGTCTTCAATGTATATGATCCAGGAATTCCTCCTGTTTGAGGAAGTGATGGAAAACTGGGTTCAATTTGCTCATATTGTTCTTCTTCATTTCTCATTGGTCTATTCATTCTTGTAGTAAGACCAGACAAATACATTGAACAGAAATCCATACATTCTTGAGCTAAGTAACTGTTCACGATAGAACCTTCGGGATGATTCTTGTTTCAAACATAAGACTTTAATGTGAACATATTTCTTTCAGTTGGATACATCCAACGAAAAGAAACAGGTCCTCCGAGAAGTATTTTAGTTGGAATATGGACAGTCAGATGCAGCATGCATGTGAAAAATGATGGGGGAAATATTTTCTCCAACTCAAAAAAAATTAATGGGGCATCTGTCAACATTTTTTTCAAGAAAGACTTGGAAAACTTCTTAGCACAAATATCTCTAAACAAATGGCACAACCGAATAACACCCACCCTTACATTATTGTACAAAAGATGACAGATTGCTATTGGAAGAAACTCATGCAGTATAACGTGATAATCATGAGTCTTCAAAGATTTTAGCTTCAACTCTCTTCTGTTGAACCGTTTAGATATGTTGCTTGAATAGCCATCAGGAACTCTAATAGTCTCTAATACTTCCAAAAATTGTTTTTTTTCAGTAGGTGTCATCACATAAGAAGCACATGGAAGTTTCCATTTATTTTCACTGATACGCACCGGATGCAATTCTGGTCTGATTCCCCAATCCACCATGTCACGTCGAGATCGTAAATCATCTTTTGTCTTCCCCTTGACATTTAGAAGAACTGAAAGCAACATTTCACATATATTCTTTTCAATATGCATTACGTATAAGCAATGACGTAGCAAATTGGTTGACCAATAAGGCAAATCAAAAAAGATACTCATCTTCCTCCAATTGTAACAGGTTTCTGTGGAAACATTCTTTCTCTTTCCAGATTTCATTTGACCCTTCCCGAACGAAAAACTGAAATCTTTCAATTCATTAAGCACATCAGTTCCAGACATACACTGAGGTGGATCATCGGTCTCTATAGGATTATCAAATCTTCGACGATTCATTCTATATGGATGATCCTTTGGCAAAAATCGTTGATGTCCCATAAAACTGAAACTACAACGATGTTTCAGTCTTCTGGATCATATATTCTTCATACAAACTGGATATGACAGTTTTCCCTTCGTGCTCCATCCATACATCATTGCATAAGCCGGAAAATCATTGATCGTCCACATAAGCGCAACACGCATCTGAAATATGTCTTTCGAACATGCATCGTATGTGCTCACACCCACATCCCAAAGAAGTTTCAACTCTTTTATTAAAGGTTGCATGTATACATCAATATCAATGCCGGGATCAGAAGGACCAGATATGAGTATACTCATGAAAGTGAAAGATTTTTTCATACACAACCATGGGGGAAGATTATAAATGTATATAAAAACTGGCCATGTGATGTGCGAAGTAAGCATCTGCCCAAACGGATTAAAACCGTCGCATGAAAGACCCAGCCTCACATTACGCACGTCAGCTGCAAAATCAGGATGTCGAGCATCAAATCTCTGCCATGCAAATCCATCTGCAGGATGAACCAACTCATCATTAGTCTTCTTTCTCTCGGTATCAAGCCATCTCATTTTTATTGATATGTCATCAGACATAAAAAGATTCTGGAGTCTGGGGATCAATGGAAAGTGTCACATTACTTTCTGTGGAACGTGGGATGGTGTTCCATCAGATTTTGACTTCCAGCGAGATGTGCCACATTTTATACATTCATTTCGTTCAGCGGTTTCTTCCCAGAATAAACTGCAATCTTTCGGGCAAGCATGAATTTTGTTTCTGGAAAATCCAAGTTCTTCAACTAACTTCCATGCCATATAGTGGTTTGAGGGAATATCTGCATCATCTGGAAGTAAATCCTTCAAGAGGGTAAGAATGTAATCGATTTCTGTATTAGAAATCCCATACATAGTTTTTCCATGAAACAATCGGATTAAAAATTTCAGCTTTTTCATTTTATCGCATTGTCGATATACTGGAGTCGTGGCAGCATCATTCAATTTTTTCACCCTATCAATATCATCATTTTCACTAGATGCATCAGTTGTCCTCATATCGAAGTCTTCTTGAGTCGAAATCCTTTCTTTTTTATGATGACGAATAAACGGAAACCGATCATCTAACAAATTCTCCATTCTAGTCCTTTCATTTCGATCATCACCAATTTGAGATTTCATTTTCTCCCCATTGTGATACCACACAAAGTAGTTTGCTTGAAAACCATTTTTGGTTATGTGGTAGCTAACTTCTTCACGACTCAACCAAGGTCTACCAACACAATTGGAACATGGGCAGTGTATGCGACCACTATCTGAAGCATTGTGAAATGAAAAATCTATAAAGCTCTCCAAATTGTTTTGAAAATCGCTTGAGATATGATCAGTTTCATACATCCAACTTTTGTCCATTCTGTAAAAAGAATTCATATAAGTCATTTTGTCATAAACAATTCAATAGGATTGAACTTTAATAGAAAATACATTTAAGTAAACGATAAAGGAAGAAAATAATCATGGTATCAACTACACATGTGAAAAAAACATACTAATGTGTTATTGAAAAAATGTAAAACCAACAAGAACTTAATGTGTTATCACATCAGAGCATGCCTCATCCCATAACCATATTAGTAGGGTATCCTCATATGCAATTTACCTTTTTGAATTAATATGCACTTCCTCACCAGGTACCTGAGTAGATTTCATAGATATAATCATCTCACATCCTGTAAGGCTTCCATTATGTATGATCTGCAGAATAATTTGAGTGATCATGAATCATGCATGGGATCTTACCATGATCACTATAGATTATGAGAAGGAATTATGATAGGTCACGTGAAGAACATCAAACACATATTTTAGATAATTTTAGACATAATATAATAAAATAATGTATAAATCTATGGAATTTGGGATAAAAGGATGGATGAAATACTAAAATATGGGAGACTAAGGTGAAGGAAATATATGTTGACCCTAATGTTCATAACATGCATCACCTATGAAATTTTATTGCACGAGGAAATTTCATCATGTTCACAATACATTCCATTGGAAACCTATTTTGATCATTTGATGTCCCCTTGACATGTCAAATAAAATCAGATGGCACCCATGAATATGCCACCCTTGTAATGAAAAGCCTTTAATTCTCACCATACATACTACATGTTTTCCAATAGATATGTATCTCCTTCTATATAGGGGAATCAATACATGTTATCTCAGTCTCATATTAAATGTTAGGAATGTTAGATGGCTCCCTTAACACCCTCCAGGAACACCAACTAGGTCATGTGATGTCCTCAAATCATGTCACTATGGACATAAATCACCCTTCAAGACATGTCACACTGACTCTAGAGTTTCCGTCCCAGTGTGTCAAACATGTCTTTTGATGAAAATGGAGAAGATCACCAAAATCAAGAGATTCCCTATAGGCATTACATCCACGATCATGAAATTGCTTCTAGGATCAACCAGTCAGGACTTGTGATGTCCTCCAAACATTCTGTCCTTGATCATAAGAGAAACATCAAACAATCCACCGTGCCCCCCTGGACACCTCGTACCCCCCCGGGATATCCCTGCCCACCCTCCTAAACAGCCTACACCCCCCTCCCCTGCAACCCCACCACCACCACCTAGACATACCACCCCCTGGACACCCCACACACCCCTCCCCCACCAGGACACCCCACCCAGACCCCCAGGACAGCCCACACCCCCTGGACAGCCACGCTCACCCCCGTGGACAGCCTTTCCCACCCCCATGGACAGCCCCGCCCACCCCCGTGGACAACCCACCCACCCCCGTGGACACCCCCTACCCCCTAGACAGCCCAACCACCCCCGTGGATAGCCCACCCACCCCCCTCGACACCCCTTCTCCCTATGGACAGCCCCCACCCCCTTGGATAGCCCACCCACCCCCCTGGACACCCCTACCCCCCGTGGCAAGCCCACCCACCCCCCCTGGACAGCCCGCCCACCCCTCCTTGACAGCCCGGCCACCCCTGTGGACAGCCCGTCCACCCTTGTGGACAGCCCGCCCACCCCCGTACCCCCCTGGACACCCCGTACCCCCCCTGGATAGCCCCGCCCACCCTCCCAAACAGCCCAAACCCCCCTCCCCTGCAACCCCACCACCACCACCTAGACATACCACCCCCCTGGAATGTGTAGAAATAACATAAAAATACATGATATATAGATAGCACAAAATACTCAACCTATGGGTTCACATTAACTACATAATCACACACTTCACTACTACCATAAAACACATAAACCACACCACCACCACATAAGACGCATAGCATTTCTCACATTCATTTATAAGCCACTTCATTCACACTTACATTGTCCATTAATTTAATGTTAAATTAATCAAATCCATTTACCACACATCCATTTCTATTCCATCTCATTTATTTAATATCTTGTTTTTTTGTTTTAACAGCATAATTTATTCCATAGATAACCAGGAAACTAATAAAACCACCACACAACAACTCACCATCTCACAATAACCATCGACACCATGTTACATCGACCAACCATCTCACCAAAACAACCACATATCACAATAAAAATATTGCACATCACAAACCACCGCACAACCAAAACCACCTCACCACATTATACACCACAACTTCATCACACAACACCTCCACACGACACAACACCACCACACATCATCACTATCATACAACTTCACATGACACATCCATGCCCACTAACCATCACATTACAACCCCACATATCACAAAGCCCAACTGGTCACCTCAATCCCCATAAAACAGCCTACAACATACAATGAAACACAACAAAAAACCTCTCATAGAGGCAACATACCCCAACTTCCACAATTTATTTATTCAGGGTCTTTTATTACATTACCCCTTTATTTAGCATGGACATTATAACACAACTGATATTCCAGGGGAAACTAATTAATTAACAAAATATTTATTCATTTCCCTATTTTACACGGTGAAATCACATCAAAATTCAAACTTAAAACTAAAATATTAGATCAATAACAATAAAAACAAGGTACCATATGTGTATAAAGAAAAAATTACCTGATTTGAGACGATTCAGATGGGTTTTCACCTATTCCTATGGGGGAGTTCGAGAGTAGCAGAGACCTGCAGCTGGATTGATAACTTAAAACTAAAATACAAGAGAAATAACAATAAAAATAATAAAGAAAAGGGACCATATGTGTATAAACAAAAAATTACTTGATTTGAGATGATTCAAATGGGTTTTCACCTATTCGGATGGGGGATTTGGAGAGTAGCAGAGAGCTGGAGGTGGATTGATAACTTAAAACTAAAATACTAAAGCAATAACAACAAAAATAAGGAAGTATATGTGTATAAATGAAAAGATACCTGATTTCAGATGGTTTTCACCTCTTCGGATAGGGGATTTTGCGAGAGGAGAGCGGTGGAGCGGATGAAATTAGGTTTTTGTGTGAATGGGGGAGAGCAGCCCCGCGGCTGGATTTGGGGGAAATAATTCCCAATGGTTTTTAAGAACCGTTGGGAAAGAGATGCTAAGGACCCCTTTACCAACGGTTTGAGGAAACCGTTGGAAAAGGTGTGACCCTTTCCCAACGGTTCTATTGAACCGTTGGCAAAAGGGTGATTAACACACCCCTTTACCAACGGTTTGAAGAAACCGTCGGCAAAGGGGTGGGTTTTCCCAACGGTTTCAGTGAACAGTTGGGAAAGGCATTCTTAATCCTTCAAGCCCAACGGTTTTAGCAAACCGTTGGTAAACACCCGTTGGGAAAAACAGCATTTCCAGTAGTGATCTTTGCCAGGATACTACAAGTGGAAGTGGTTTTTTCATGGATGTACCTAGGGATGAAAACTACAACAATGTGTTCTGATCTTGACTTAGGGTAACTTGGTACACAACAATGGGCCTTACTGCACACCCGGTTTGAAACTCCCATGGGATATTCTTAAGATAATTCATATTTTTTTATAAATCATTATTAAGTATTTATGATTAAATATGACCTCAAAAAAACCATGTTTATTATTTGGATTAGATTTGCATAATTTTTTCACTTTATATTAAGTAATTTACTATTTTGGAATTATGCATTATGATTAATAAACCAATCTAGTGTGTTCCATTATTTTGAAATGGTGCCTAGTATAAGGAATGGAAATCATAAAAATTCATGTAATATATGTAGGGATTTTCCTCCTATGCAAGATAATGATAGTGGAGCCGGTGACACAACTGGTGCTGAATAACATATAACCATACTCAGAAAACTGACTCTAGTTATTAATAATAACCTTACCCATAGGGAGTAGTCTGATTCACAATGTAGAGGATCAATGTTAGACCTATTCCTCATGCAACAAACTATAACATTAAATGGGAATACAAATACATTTTTAGTTTAATAATTGATAATTTTGTAGGAGAAAATATTTCTTGCTTTCAGAAGTAGAGAAAGGGAAAATGTTTTCATGGCAGTTTATCGTCTCTCAGGAGATGCAAATCAATAGTGGTCATGAATTCAAAACACAAAGGAGGAGTATGAAGTATCAAATATGGAATGGAGGGGGTTTAAATAAATTTTCCTAGAAAAACAATTACCTAATAAAAAATGTACTGACATGGAAAGTAAATTTCTGAGTTTGAGGGAAAAGAGGTTGATAATGTTGCAAAGTAAGAGGATAACTACACAAGGTTAGAAAGGAATGTTGCAGACTACATATGTAACCAAATAATTAAGATTGATTCATTATTTGATTGGTTAAAACCATTCCTCTAATGGGAATTAGTCTCACAATATTTCTCATCATACAAAGATATAGTCTCATGTGCTATTAAGAAAGAAAATGAATTCTCTAAGTCTTATGACTTTAAAGTGAATCAGGAGAACAAGTGGGCTTTTGAACACTCTAGGAAAGTAAATAATGGGAATAAGGGAAAATATTACATTCCACCGTACAGTAACTGTGGGAAGAAACACCTTGGTACTTTCCTAAAAGAGATGGGAGTTTGTTACAAGTGTGGAGAAAAAGTCCCATAATATCATGATTGTAAGGGAAATAAAGAAGTTTTAAATGTGCAATGATATAATTGTAAAGATATGGGACATTATGAAAATGATTTTCTAAAGTGTAAAGGAAATATGGCTCAGAATGAGCAAATAGATCAAGGTAAATCATATATTGTAACTATAGTAAAAGTGGAATAATTAATGTATTTATGTTTTTGGATTCAAGAATTATATTACTATATTTATTATTATATTAAAGTACTTATTATTTAAGGATTTGGAAGCATGAATTATTAATTATGGCTCTTGAGGTTATAAATATATTTGTAAATAATAGATATATTATGTTTTTGGGGGAATCTAATGTTATAAATGATTTTGGAAATTTAAAGATCCTTTTAGACTGTTAATTTGGACCAAAGTATTTTGGAAAAGACTTAAGGTTGGATTGGATTAAGTTGTATATTGGGTATTATTTTTTGAGTTTGATAATATTCTTAAGGTTATTTCTAGAATTTTATACTGATATATTTTTAGAAAGAGGCCTACCCACAAGTCGGGAGACAACCCATCACATAGGATAAGGTTATGACAATTGAACCCACAACCAAAGTGAAATAAGGATTTATCACCTACCATTAGCCTACAAGAATTCCCTGGTTAATATAGCATAGATTTATTTATTTTAATGGTATAATTTTATATTTGGAACCTTATATGATTAAGATAAATAGAATTTTTTTAAATTTTATTATATTTTGGGGAGAAAGATGACTTTGTTGTAGAAATCAGTTAAAGGATGAAACTCTACATGTCAATTAAGTATTCTTCCTTTTGTTTCTAGTCTATTAAGTAAATTAATTCTTTGACATAAGGGAATGGATCATAAAACGAAAAATGTTTTCCTAGTAATTTCTTTTGAGATGAATCAAATGGTCCCTTAGATCATCGTAGATTTATAGCTTTCTAGTTTTTAACTTTCTCCTAATAATGTTATATATCACTCTCTATCTAACCTTGAGGGTTAAATTTTCTTTAATTTCCAAGTTTTCCTACATGGAACCCTAGTATGTGTTATTTCTGGTAACCTTCATACTTACATTTCTTTATTTTAAAATAGAGGTCTCATTAATCCATTTTTCAATATGGGATTTCAACAAAGATATTTTGAAATTTCAAACCCATAGTTTTCAATCCTAAGTTTAAATTGCAAGGACACAATTTATTGAAGTAGGGGAGAATGTAATACCCCAAGCTTCCACAGTACACTTCTTTTTAAATAATTCAAACAGCTTGCATTACACACAACACTAAGTTCGAGCGCACCAAGAATAGTTGTTTAAAGAGTGGTTATGAATATTATTGGCCACATTTTGAATTTTATATATTCTATATAATTTTAATATTCATATCATGTTTTTCTTAGACATGATATAATAACAAATTCAATTTTTTTAATAAAAGAAGTATTTAAAAAAAAATACAGTTCGACCACCTTTTACTGGAGAAACCATTTTAATCCTATATTTGAAACTTTTATATGTTCAATTTGGAAAAATAAACTTTTTATTTAGAATAGGGACATAAAAATTTAGTTTTGATAAATTTTTGGTGTTTTCTGATAACTTTCATATTTTGATGAATAGTGAAAAATACTAACTTTTAGTTGAAAAAAAACTTTTTGATAAAAATAATTTATAGTGTTAAATTATAAATTTGAATTTTTAAATTATATTATTATAATTTAATATAATTTAGTTCATTGTAATTTTTTTACATTAAAATTAGATATAAACACATGTCAATATTTTTATAGTTTAAACTTTTGAAAAACTCGTTTTAACAACAGGAATTAATTTTAAATTAATTACTGAAAATATTGTGTGTTAAATTTTGAACAATGCATTCCATATTTGGAATCATTGAGTAAAAATTATGTTAATAGGTTACTTTCATTTTTTGGACATTATGAATAGTAACTTTAGTAATTTTTTAGTATTGTAGTTAAGGGTAAAACAGGAAATTAATGGTAAATATAATATTATAAAATTATCTTAATGCCTTTAAATATACTATTTGATTACTAAATTAGACCCTTATAAACTAAGGTTATAAATTGAAACACTTAATGGTCACTTTCCTATGAATATGACATTAATATTATTAAAATCAATGAATGTGACAAAAAGTCGCACTCTCATTTTATATAAGTATATTAATTTTAGAATAGGGATAAACAGAAGATAAAATTGACTATAGGTATTCTATGAAAAGAAACAATAATTACCTATATCATAAAAAATTATTTATAATTTTTAGAGATTAAATAATTACTATTAAGGATGACACAATAGTGACACAGAAATTATTTTATTAATAGAAATATCAAATAAATGATTTTAAAAATATTAAAATAAATATAATTTAATTAATTAAGATTCTACACTAATTTTATAAGTGACTATGACATGTTATAATTATATTAAATAATTTTATTATAATTTATCTCTGGTTCATATTTTATTTAAAATCAAAGAAATGAATAGTGTCAAAATTGACACTATTGATATTTTAAAAAAATAACATTTTATTAAATTATTTAATAATCATAAAAATGTTTAATAATTAAAAAGTGATAATTATAAGGTATAAACGTTCATTAAATATCCATTTATACTCAATTGACATTGTATAAGTAAATATTTATAACCATTTATAATTTATAATTTTATTACCACAATTAAACTTTTATATATTAAATAAGCATAAATCAAAATGATAAGGTTTAAAATAAATGAAAAAAATGTCTAGATTTTTTTTTCTAAGAAGATTTAGACCCATACTCATCTTATATTCAAAATTATCCACTTTTTAGCAATTTTTATTTAAAAAATAATTTATATTAATTTAATAGTTTTGGTATTTCCAAAGGTGTCTCTCCCCTCTCTTATAAAAGGGAACTTCTCATTATCTTTTAATCACACCTCTAAATACTTTTAGTTCTACCAAAATCTTCCCATTTTCTCTACCATATTCTCTAAATACATCTTATAGGCCATAAATTTGTTATAACTCCATCCTAAGGAATCCTTTTGTACAAATCAAAAAGAGACACCTGAAAACTAGGTAATTGTTTTATCACCTCTTACAAAGTTATTTTCTTCTTATGCTTCCTATTTCTATGTTGTTTCCATATAAAAATAATAAATCTAGTATCATACATATACTTATAAGCTATTATAATAATGGGATAACCTTATACCTCCTTTTATTCATCCAATGAATAACAATATCACCATGTGTGTGTATGTACGGTCTACCGTCTCCACGATGTGGGGAGATTCATTCTCCATGTTAAAAATTCAAGAATGATTATAAAATTTATATGATGAGTAAAAATAATAATTATGAACTTAATATAATTCTGTATATGACTAAAATACATCTTATTCATAACAAACATGACTTAGTGGACAAAACAAGAATGGGAAAATGAATCACTTAAGACCCGAAACAATGGTAACACTGAAATATTATTAACAAAATGATAAAAGAGGGTCATATATGATATAATAAATATGTATATGGTTCTGGTATAATTTAATAACTTACTTTATGCATTATACATGAGTTTAACACACCGTCAACTAATGTAAAGTACAAGTTAAGGCTTTATTTTATAATCTCTTTATTATCCGAGATTGCTTATACGTAAGTATGTACTGGGCCATCTTTATCATCCTTGTCCATGTTTATTAAAATGTAATTCAAAATATTTTTTTAAATTGTTTAATGTAATTTTTACCCATGTTTTACTTTTTACAAAAAAAATTGAAAGGAATATTTCCATCGTTTTCCAAACGTGGTACTTCATAACCTTTTCAAAAAATTAATTATTGATTGTTTTTTTAACTTATACGGTGAAAGTGGGTATTTTATTCCATTATGAAGTCATATAATTTTTAATATTTCCTTACAAGATTATAAGATTATTTTAAAAATAAATGTTTTCTTTTATAATTTCACAGCTTCTAAATGATTTCAAAGTAAAAATGGATATTTCTCTTGATGAGTTTTAAGGAATTTATTAAATTATTTTCATCTATGTCAACATCATTTGATAGATTTTATGATTATTTGAGGTTGAGTTATTATAATACAATCTTCCATATTGTATTGAAGATTTTATGATATATTTGACTATATATGTTCTATGTTTATACCATTCATGGTTTATATTTAAAGTATTAACATTTCTTATGCTAGTTTTAATACAAATGTTTATGTTATGTTTCACCTCTTTCATAAGAGGAATGCATTGGTCATAGTAAGTGATGGGTGGGGCCCGCTATAGCCCCTCTATGCATCAGTAGGTCTCCTGAGACAAACATTTTTCTTTGAATAAGGCCTTAAAGTTATGGTAATGGTCCTAGCATAAGGCCTTGATGGTATGATTATGATGTTCATCATTATGTATTTCCCCATTATGTGATTAGTTATTGATATTTCATGTGATTATTCGACTAGTAGAATATACATGTTAAAGTTTAAATGGAATTATTAGATTTATTCATTCCATATTGTTTGAATATTATGTTTAAAACTCATGTGTTTCAGTTTTATACCTTTCCTTAATGGTTTCTTCTTATTTATGATAGCTTCTTCTATATTTTTTATCTTTACTGAGCGTATGAGCTCACCTAATTCTTATGTTATATTTTTTCCTAGTATGTGAATAAGTATATTATTATTGAAACAAAGTGATATTATAAGGGGTATGAGAGTTTTCAAATGGGATAATATGTTTCTCTTCATTTATGTTTGTATCTAGTTTTTTCAAGGCTCCTAAACAGGTCAGTCCATTGGGATTTTATTTTTTGTGATCATGCCAATGTAATAAAATAATGCACTGACTCTGGGAAACTAGGATCGGGGTTTTATAGCCTACCTACTCTATCTCCCCTCGGTGGAGCATAAACCTACTACCCCTACTACTAAAATGGCCTCACTAGAAACCTCTACAAAGGTTGATGGTGAACCTGCCCACCTCTAGAAAACTGAGCTTGGAGAACCATTTGGAACTGGTTTTGGCAATGACCATGAACCCCACTGAGAAAACACACTATCCTAAAGTCCCTAAGATATACATGAAAAATCCTATCCCTAGAAGCTAGAAATGAGACTACTAAATTATACTCTCTTTTGGTTGAAACCATGATATCCCTAGTACCTAGGAACATCCACCAAAAACTATACTCCTCAAGGAATCCTACTGGCTCCCCTATTGTAGTAAACCTCCATAAGAGTGAATCCACTAGATCACATCCTCCTTCTTCAAAACTCTAGATACTTCAGCAATGTTAATGGATTAATTGCATAATATATCACAGGATGAATTTCCTCCTTGAGATATGTTACATGAGACTCATCATCTAGAAAAATATCTGGGAGAAAATAAAGAAGGGCCATGAAATTGATTCCTAACTCCCATATTGAAAAACTACCCTAATGGATGGAATAAAACTCCTACCTCTTCACTGTATTCATGGTAAATGAATGTAAATATTCTAGGAACTCTTTCTGAAAGTGAACCCTTGAAGAATCTCCCTCCTTACACTCACATAAAAATAGTGTCCACCACTATTTCATAGCTCCTCATATCTAACTGACTGCCAAAGGGACTCAGTACTTCAATGGGGCCTAGATCAAAATGAAGGTGATCCCAAGGTACTCCAACCAACTCTCTCTCACCACATTTAAAACACTTCCATCATACTTTTCCATGGAATTCTGCTAAAAATGTGAAATATCCTCTTTCAATGACCATTTTCTCCATTTGGATCAACCCTACAATGATCAATTGGGTCATCCAGCTAATCATATACTTCCTAAAAAACACATGGATGACTTCCAAGAGACATAACTAAAAAGAAAACAACATTTTAATAATCCTTGGTAGTATATAACTTTTACTAATATTTATTTAATTAAATTTAAAAAAATTTACTTTCAAAGAACCAAGACATACCAATTAAAACAACAACCCAATTAATCATGATTCATGTACCTATCCTAGGTCTCTAACTATCAAATAGTTCCACCTCACTTTTCTATTCCATAAACTCATGGTTCCTACACCAAATCATGGGGACCCAAAAATCCCATGTCATAACTAGTATCTCTGGCCTATGTCATATTCCAACATCAAATTGAACTATTTCCATACAAAATCATGAAAACCTTATATTTCCTAACTTTTAACTCCATTATATACCTCAAACATAACCTTTTATACCACTTTATCATGACCCTCTCCCTCCAAAGATACCACGATGACGGGATGGAGATAACCACCCCTAAGTCCCAGCTTCAGTAGGTCTCAGGTTGACTATTAGAACCGAGGGTATAAAAACCTCATAATATGGAAGTCATTACCCTCCGTTATAATATAATATTTATAGATATGATGAATCAACTTTATGAAACTTCATGATATAATATAAAAAGGAATAAAAAAACTTCCCAATGATGAATGTATAAATAAAAAAGGTATAGAAAAAAGTTACCAAAGCAAATACGCAAAAGAAAAATACAAAGAAGTGTTATAAAAACTATCTAAAAGTTCGAGCTAGTTATGTCATACATGGTCCACATAGTCCTCCTAGAAACCGAAAAATCAATTTATATACATAGAGTGAGTTTACAAGTATACTCATTGGGAAAACCAAAGTATCTCATGCACTTATTAAAGAAGCATAATAATGCACCTGTGACCAAATATGAGAGCCAACCACACCTAAATAGGTCAAATAAGAAATACCAACCTCACTATGGCACACTGACCAAATATCACAATCTAGGTATAATAACATAATATGAATCGTATCGATAAAGGGTACCCCACACTACTTCTTAAATATTTTCCTCTCTTAGACCCAAAAAATGTACATTTTGGTGCCCCAATATCTTCCAAATAACAAATATCATCACCCAATAACATAGTCAGATCACATCATGCCCGTAGAAACTTGAGCCAACACCCCACAGGATGGCCACATCTCATCTCACCCGATGACACCTAGTCCATAACATCACAACCACATCTAAAAACAGAGTAGTTGAGTATCATGAAAATAAAATAGAACTACCTCATACCCTCCTATGACCACACATGACCCCCACTATAAGACTCCCCACAACACTATCACAACACATCTCACCTAAAGACACCTTTTACATCACCTAGTTCAGTAACAGACCTCTTTCCATCACAAGCTTTGAAAATCTACTCACATGGATCAGAGAGTGGAAAAAGGTGGGTAGCTAGCTTTCCATACTCATCATCAGGATGTTCGGAAAAACACCCCTCCTGTGAATATATGAGTATCAGTACATAGTTCTTGATGTGGGTGGGGTGTGTATAAAAATAAAAGGAATATACCATTTTATATATATATAATCCACATACAATCCAAACCTATTGGTTCACAACAAATAATTAACAAACTCACAACACTTACAGTTTCACTACCACAAAAAATACATAACACCACATAATCAACAAACCACATTTCACATTCCCAACCAATTCCATTATCCATCCTTTTCATTTCATTATAAATAATCAACCACATTTAACAAAACTTTTCATTACTAATTGGTTCATTCCCCATTTCCATCCCATTAACTAAACCAGTACAATCCATTTAAAAAGTTATTAACCAGTATTTCCATCACTACCTGGGAATCTAATTTAACACAACCATTATTGTACCATATAACACATAAAACAACCATACATCATCTCCCCATAAAACGGACTCATACCAATCATGCATCGCCACCCCATAGTATGACCTCATATAGCATCACACCTCACCACCCCATAACACTCCCTCATATCAAACCACTTCCTCATAGATCAGGAGTCTATCTCAATAAACATGAAGCAATTCCTAAATGAAGTGATGATCATTCCCTATAAGAACAAATTAGAAGAAAATATTATATCTCTTTTAATGCTTGATGATGATTTTATTTTCATTATTAGTGGCAGGAAAAGATCTATCAGAGGTCAGAGTAATTTGATAGAGTCCTATGGAAATAATAATGGGAATAAGGTAAATTTGGATAAGAGTATATTTATTGTCTCCAATAGGTTCCCAGTTCGGTGAGTAAGAATCATTCATAGATATATGTATGTATGTTGCAAAGGTATCTTCCTTTGGTGTACCTTAGAACTCCCATTTCTAATAGAATAATTCAAAAGGGTTGGTTTGAGGGTATGATGAATAAAATCTTAGAACATATTTACAACTAGAAGAATAAATTTATTTCATTAGGAAGATCCATCACCCTAATTAACACCATTTTATCTTCTATGACTATGCATATTCTATCTATGGTTACAATTCTAAAAGGGATCGTCAAACACCAGGAGAAACCAATAAAAAAATCTTGTGGGATGCTAATGAAAATGGATTTTATCAATGGGAATCCTAGAGGAAGTTGGTGTATCTTGTTGATGAGGGTGGTATTGACCTTAATAACTTATCAAAAGCCTTGCAGGCCATGCTACCCAAAGCAGCATGGGATATTGTGGATGGAAAATTACTATGGTTCAAATTCATGAGATCTAGATACAGAAATTATTGGGAATAGTGGTTTGATAATGTGAGAAGTCCATTTAAGACTATTCATAATTTGATTGTAATTCTGTAGGTAATCAAATAGAATGTTTGGTGGATTGTGGGAAGAGGTGATATCAGGTTTTGGAAGGATAATTCGGTGTTTGGGGCATTGTTCTTCCCTGGTTGTCTGGTATTATATATTTCTTTCTGAGAGGCTGCATAATATCCTAATTTCATTGGATTAATCCTGAAAATCTAGAAAAAAGAGGTATTTGACAATATCTGCATCACTGACTCCCCGTATAGATGCATATTTTCCACCTCAAGATCCAGTTTCTTTAGTTGAAAAGTGTACGATGAGATTATCCACATTCAAAATGGTAATAAAAGATAAGAAAAGATTCTTTGGTGTAAAAACATCCCTAAGAAGATGAATTTTATGATCTGGGGATTGATAATATAGACCGCTACCAATAGATGAAAATGTCTAGATGAGAGGTATTTTGATGGCCACCCACTGTTGATGCTGTAACACTCTGGGCATATAATCTGTATGGAATTTTTTTTACGAAGTGAGTGGGTGATGGGAATCTAAATCATGTTAATTAGTTTTGTGGGTTTTTTTGGGTGGGGATAATATGGTAGATTTTATGGATGTGTGGTTCTAGGGGTGTCTCTTAGTGAGGATGAGTCCAATGTGAGAGTTGTGGTGTTTGAAAATACATGATGGATTTTATGGGAATCCTAGAATGAGTAAAGGGAGGGAAGGAGATACTCTCACCTTCTTATACAGTTTCGGTTGAAGTCCCTTATGGTCGAGCTTGGATATTTACACCCCTGTAAATATAGTGTGATGTTTCTGAAGATGTTGATCCCATAAGTGGTTTCGAGTGTAGAGAATAAAAGAAATAAATCAAAGAGGGATTGGGGTTGTTGGACTCCTCCATCAAGTCAATTAAATATAAACATTGACAGATCATGTGTGTAAAGAATGATGAGAGGCAGTGGTATTGTGCATGATGGACGTGTCTCAGTTATGTTGGTTTTCAGTGATTTCTTCAGTTCTGGAAACTCTTTATGGGATAAAGTTCATGCCTTGATCATCAGGATTATGTTATGAAGGTTTTACAACATTAAGATCAAATAGGTTGAAATGAACTCTAATGTCTTGGTGGATGTTCTACAGGGAAAGAATAACCCCCTATGGGATTTGATTTATACATTCAGTATGTGTTGGTTATTTCAAGAGCAAGGAATGGAGATCCATCATACCTAGAGGGAAGGAAACTTTACGGCTGATGTGCTCACCAAAATAGGAAACCTGAAAGAGACACTTATTTTATATTTGAATACATTCTCTCTTCCATAATATTTTAATATCATTTCCAAGGGTTATTTCTTTAGTCTTCATCACTTCTTCCACCAATAGTTTCACGCTTATCTTTTCTAAAGTAATAAAAATTTAATTTTCAGTCATATCACAACACACTTAACCATCCCACAACACATCCTTATATCAAATAACTCCATATAGGCCCACATAAAGATTTATATCACATTACACCCCTACCCTATACCATAAACACGCATCACCGCCCCATAGCATGGAATCACCTCAACACACTTCAGCCACGTAACGCCCCAAAGCGTGGTCACACAAAAATCACATCACAACACTTTCTTTCAGGTTTATCAAAAGGTAGATTTTATCACATTTTACATCCCAATTTAGGGATTTATCACACAATACATAATCTAGAAGGAACCATTTTATTAGATTAATATAAGCGGTTATCCAATTTTCATTATAGGGTGATTCCAAACAATCACAGATAGATTCCATAACTCATACCAAATCGATGCAAAAAAGCCCCCCAGTAGAGATGATTTTCTTAACAGAATTCATCCCAAAAAATCACTATACCATAATAATATCAAAGATATAAAATTATTTGAATCATTCCAATTACCCAACATTTTCAATTTAAATTGTTTCATTATATTAATTAGATTGTTTAAAACCATCTTAATATAAATAAAAAAGAGTAAACCCCTTATATATGATACAAAAAATTGATAAGAGAGGGATTCCCTACCTAAAAAGAGATTTCTGATCTCACTATGCACTATATGGTGAAGGAATTAGTGGAATCAATCCACTAATTCATGAAAAAACCCATGGATCGACCTACACTACATCAAGGGTTTATCAAAAATTCATCCCACACACACCCTAATCTAAAATTTTATCACCAAAATAGATCTTCAAAGAATAATAGAAGGAAAAATGTGGGAAATAATGGAGAACTCACCATAGATCAGCATCACACATCCATAAAAACAAAATAATAATGAAAGGATAGGAAGGGATGGAAGATCTTATAATATCAATTAGGCTATTCCCATAAAAGAGAGAGAAATATATGACTGAATGTAAAGTAAAATTGTTGAACAAACCTATTTATAGCCTATCACTCTCCCAAATTAAAATGTAAAATCCATGAATCTAAAAACATATTCTATAAAACCATCCTTTAGGCCTTAAATCCCTTAAAACACCAAGACTTTATGAAAACATGGAACCTTGGGATGAAATTAACTTACACCATAAATACACTTCTTACTACATAAAACATTTTCATGCTTTTCAGCTCAAGAATATGTAAGCCATAAACCACCATCCATACAAGCTACAAACATCCTTCTTGTATCATAAATCCCCATTTTTATGGAATAAACAGTCTATTATAGTTCTTTTTAAGATAAAACCTAAACCAAACCTTCCGATACTTCAACCAACCACTCTCCATCCATACAACTAACAAAATAACATGCTGGGAAGGTACACGTCATTACAATGTAGATGCTGGTGTATGATGACCACCAGTGGTGGAATGTAGTCCCTTCATATAGGGCTTCATGGAGACCTTAACAGGTCGGTAGAGTAATTTGATTCTATAAAAAAGAACATAACTGGTTATTTTTAGTCATTATATACCTAATTAGTGAATAATGGATATGAATGGTTTCCCCAAATATGTGAAAATCTAGAATGGGTTGTAGAGATGGTATGAAAATGATGTCTTGGGACCATGTGGTGGAGTGCATGGGAACTGTTGGAATCAAGGTCAAAACTCAATGGTAGGATAGAAGGATACCTAGACCATTGATTTCAGGATGTTATTCTCAAATGGATGGTTGTTTAGGATCCTAGGTGGTTAGGCCTAAGAGGGGTAGATCGGGGTGGACGCTTGGTGGTTTTGAGTACACACTAGTGTGGAGGGTGGTGTGTGGATAATCATGGTTTTATGTTAATGTACATTTTGTAGAAGAGTTTTGAGGGTGATACTATTCATGTGGAATTGACTTGTGAAAGATCTTGGACAATAGATTAGGTATATGATCCTAGTTTTGGTGAGAATAACCTCATTGGAGTATGAGTTGGGTTAGGCAATCTGGTTTCATGATAGAATGTATATATTGGGTCTGGTTGAGACCAAGTATTATTTTGAGTGGGGACCTATGTGAGGGTTCTTATCAGGTCACTCTTCCTTGGATGAAGGGGATTCTTCTTTGGATAGGCCTTTCTGAATAGTCTCTAGGTCAAACGGTTCGTACACATTGGAAATTTGTTGTGTTTATGTGTGTTGTAAATCAGTGAGTATAAATCTTATGGGTTCAATGAGAATTGTCCAGGTTGAGGAAGAACATATATTATGATATGGTGTTAGTACACCAATGGTTTCAATTCAGCGACACTCTGTAAGTGATTTTTCCAATGCATTTGTGAGACACCTGAAGTAATGACAGCCTTGGTTCCTTCTGTGATAATTCATAATGTCCCTTCTATAATGGGGGACATTATTGGAACATCGAGTGTGGTGGAACAAACAAACCATTATAGATTACAAATGGTTAGAATGGTTAGGGGATATTTTCTTACGGGGATCTTTTGATGTGAGTTTTTGGTACTCATTTGGGGTTGGTTCTCATATAGTAGTGTTAGGGAAGTTATATGGTGGGGAGCATAGCATTGGCTGATTGAAGGATGTGATCCTCATTCTGGATGAGTTTTTTCCATGTCGAGAATGAAATGATCAAATCATAATAAAATTCATCTATAATGTAACCTCAATACAAAAAATATAATTCCAATTCTACATCTGTCTCTAATGTAGATATCATCGGATAACTAATGGAATTTGTGATCTTGAATTACTGAAATTCATATATATGAATTTAAAAAATTCTTAAATGATTCACATAAAACCTCTAGTTATTAAAGAATAAAAAATAAGATATTAATTTATTAATATAGAGGAAATAACAAAGTACCAAGCCCTATGATTTGTGGATGAGTTACCATGACATGTGTAAATTCATAACTAATGGGGACCAAATAAATCATTATGCATCCCTATCTAACTAAATATGATAATTTTTTCAACACATATACTAGTGGTAAAAGATCCTTGAGAGAGAGAGGATGGATATAGGAGAAATATTAATGGATATTAAAACATCATGGATTATAGAGAGAATAAGTGGTTAAGAGTAGCTTATACATGTGTAATGGTCGCATATCACACTACCGAAATGGATTGATCACACACTTAAGATTTGAAAAAAGTATAAAAGGATGAGAAAAATAGATAGTTTGGGGGTTTATATTTTTAAAGGGTTGTTATTATGAAGAGGAATAGATGCATCCTAGGATATAGTCTAATCATGATCACCTTCATAATGAGGGGGGTTCGGGTGAGGTGGATTTCTTGATCACTCTTTACATTTTAATGAATTAATCACTAGCTATTATTCTCTATTATTATTAATGATTTACTAGTTTTATCACATATTGAATGATATTTGAGAATGGGTAAAGTGATATGAGTTTGATTCCATCTTGTAAACTAAAGATGAATTATTAAGAGTTTTCTGAATTAAAGTCTCCTAAGATCTCCAAGAACATTTATATTGGAGACTAACAAAGCATAATTACCATAGTATAGTTGGTACAGGTAACCTTAAAGGGACCATTGATTATACTAAAGAGATGAATAGTGTATCAATAAAGTCCCTAAAAGAATGAGTTATCATACTATTATAAGTTCAAAAAATTAAAGTAAATAAAGATTAATTTAATTAAACTAACCAAAACACTCCCATAGTTGATAATTATTTTATTAAAACATTAACTGTTTTTCTTTTATATATTTACACATACATTTTTCTTATTTTGTTTATCTGATTACTTTTAGTTTCAATAATCAACCAAAACATGCATCATTACTCATTATTTGGTATTTTATTAATATAAATAGATTGAATTTTTTGAATAATAAAATATTATCCCCATTGACATCACCTAGGGTACCCCTGGTTAATGCACTTAAGTGACCATGTACACTTATTGGGATTTCTTTTATACTCGACATATAAATAAATAATGCATGTTTGGTTAGGTACCTCAGACCCACACTCCAGAATCTAGTATTAAAAATAAATACTTTTATTTATGACTTAAATACCATGTGAGATGAACCAAGATAAACTCACACATATTTCACATTAATTCCTTAATTTTTACATTACATCTCAAAAATATTTGTACAATCCCAAAACCCAAAGGTTTAGTGTATTTGGAAATTAGATACATAGAAATTTTATTTTATGTAACATCCCTTGATTCAGCACTCTCTCATGAGGCTAAATAAGGTTGGTTATGGGACCTCAATCATGCCTCCCCATATGCGAAAGGATTCTGACTAGCAGAAGGGGTTTGATGAATATTGAGTGGAGATTATACCTCCTGGTACAAAGTTACAATACATTATAAATGACACTAACAATAAATATCATATTAATGTAAAATAAAGTAAAAATTACAATATAAAACTGGGAAATAAAGGGGGAATCAATAAATCAAATAATAGTGAACCACGTAAATACATACTAAAATGTATACATGTCAAACTAAAAAGAATACAAAAAGAATTAACTGGAACAAATAATCTCAAAAACCATGGTCATAAACTTCATTTCAGTCCCATATCCAAACTCCATTCCATCTAAAAAGAAACCATCAACAACATGGTAGTTTTCCCTTGTCCAAACCTGCATTCATGGAATTTTCTTAGGTACCAAACGGTGGCCCAAATAGGGTGTGAGTAAAACATAGTTTTTCAAAACCACTATGTCTAAACAAACCATTCTACTAAAAAGTGAATGAAATAAAGAGATTAACATGTGTATTAATTAATCAACTTAGTATAATACAATAATCAACCTACTTTGGCACCATGCCTAAATGTTTGAGCATGTAGCATAATTGTTCCAACCAAAACCACAAACTAGGGAATAATTAAATAACTATAAAAATGCCTATGTATAAGAATTTCAGCATCCAGGCACAACCCTCTATATATTCATTTCAGAATATGAGAATAGACATCTATATAATCATTTCATCAGCTAGTTATATCCCTCGATATAAACTTTTCTAGATCAAACTGGACCAATCACTCCATATAAGTATTTCAGCATCAAACTAAAACAAGCCTGTTATATAATTATTTCTTCATCAAACTAGGCCAAGATTCAATATAATAATTTAAACATCAAATAGGTACAACCCCTCTATATAATAATTTCATTATCAAACTCAACAAAAGTCATAACTAAAAGGATATCAAAACATCATATCATAATCCTCAATGGTTAATTATGAAAATTACCATTTTTCCTGAAATTTAACATTCATTTATTCATCAAATTAACTTTATTTATTTTGATAAAAAAATCCATTACCCAAAGTGATTCTATGTTGAGAAATAACCTAGGTTTTAATGTCATACTAAACATACTTTAATCCCTTATATAATTCATTATTATTCAAGGGTTATTTCACCCAATGTGTAGCCACAAGCTAGGTCATAATACTATTGTATCCAAAGGGATCCAAGGAATAATCCAATCCATGATTTACTATTATTCATCATTCAATTAATTTATGTGGAAGTTTTTCTAGCACAACTGAAATATTGTATATATTTGATCAATTGAACAGACCATAAGTTAGGTTTTATACCACCTACCTTAAAATGGAAATTAACGCAATGCTTCCAATAGTTAATACCAACAAGATTAAAGGAGAAGAAGACCACATGAAGAAATATAGATCAACATGATCGAGATCAACACCCAAACCAACCATAATAAATATATTCCACCACCACAACTAGAGAAAAATGAAGATAAGTGAAACCTAAAAAATGACTCCTCATAGATTTAATGCTTGTTCAGGATGATTGGAATGGAGGAAGGTGCTTCAAAATCGCCTGGAAATCACCTTGGGTTTGAGAGAGGAGGGTTTCACATAAAAGGAAACAAAATATAAGCATACAGAACTACTTATAGACACTAAGTCTGATGATTTCATGGTGTGTAAATGTATTATAAGGCGTGAAATTCTAAATTTAAGGGTATATCAAAAAATTTGTCTCCTTGGGTGATTTTAATCCTTCTCGAATATTACACGTCATGTAATGTAGATTCATGGAATGTAACCAATTCATATCACGAACCATTTAATAACCCATATTACCTTAATAGTATCTACCTAGTGAGTGTTACATGGTTTGTAATACATATACACAACATTAAAATTTCCTATGGGCAGCTTTAATCCCAAAATTTGCATAGGACCCAAACCACCTATGATGCCTTCAAACCTCAGGGAAAGCCCTACTAAGCCAATTTTACATATTTATACATAGACTCCATTATTAAAAAAAGAATACATCCCCTAACATTAGGTCATTTTTTCAAAAAATAGATTCTTTATCTCTGAATGAGACTCAGTGAAAAAGTTTTCCAGATAAAGAACAACCAAACAAAAGAGGTTCAACAAAAAAAACTCAGAGGGAAAAACCAGGAAAAATAATATATCTTACATTATTCCCACCATATAACAGCTCATCCCCAAGAATCTTTGATCATCACTATTTTGTCTCAGTGAATAGTTCTAGACACTATGCCCACATATCAGACTCTCTCTCCTCTGTATCCTCTTGAAAATGTCCATGTATTCACTGTACTCAAACCAGAGGTATACTCCTACACCAGAGATACTTATAACTGTGGTCCACAATCCATATTGGATTATAATACAAATAAACATCTGAAAAATCTTTATATCCCTGATGTCGTTATAAGGGTCGGGATTATATATGTGATGCTACTACACATGAAACAGGTTGTGCATAGCATTGTAGCACTATAGAATGGATAATCAGTATGCCATTAGACTCAACATTTCCACTATCTCAAATGGCCCGAAAAACCTAGGTTCTATATTTCAGTATTTTCTAATACATAATTTATTCAACCTAGGAAACACCCAAATGAAAACACTATGATAAACATCAAACTATAGAGGTTATCTCTGGTGGTCAATGTAAGATTTCTACCTGCTCTTCGCAGTCACCAACCACCTCCTAATAAACTAAACCTACTCAAAAGTATTCTTTACGATACTAGGTCAAATAGGTGTTGACTAACCTACCTCAAACCAACAAAGAGGAGAATTGTATGGCGTTCCATACAAATCCTCAATATTTTCCACTTGTATCGATTCCTGAAAGTTTTTATTATATGGAAACTCCATGAGCATCATATGATATACCCATGAACCTCTGAAATCCAAAACATAGGATTGTAAAATATCCTCCAAAACCTAAAAAATACATTTATATTGAGTATTAGTCTGAGGATGATAGGATATAATTAGATAAATCTATGAACCAATAGATTTGTGAATATCATTCTAGAACTAAGATGTGAAACAAGGATCTCTTTTTGAAGTGATACTTCTTAGAATTCCATATAGTCAGACTATATCATGCACTTAAAGACTATGAAGATCATCAATTTTTAAGGTATCCCTGATATAAAATAAGTGGCATATATTCATTAGTCAATGTAAGATCACCCATAATTCATCATTCTTACAGGTTGTCCTGGGTAGTCCTGTCAAAAAATATGTACTCACATTATCCCATTTCCACTCCAGAATGGGTAGAGGCTAAAAGATCCCAGCTAGCCAATGATGATCATCATTCAGGTGCTTATAGGTAAACCATTTCACTATAAATCCCACTAATTCCTTATTTATTACTAGCCACCATTAATATCTATAAAGGTCATGACCCATCATTTTCAAACCAGGATGTATTTTACATCTATAAGAATAAAACTCTTTCATCATCTCCTCACATAATATTTTTTGAACCCATACTCAGCCATGGAAAACTACTCTATATTGATCTGGTCAATAATTAAAGGTATGAAAAATTTCAAATTAAAATAACTCATCCCTAGGACTCCTGAACATCTAGAAAAAATTATATAAATAGCTCCAAAATTTACCACTTGTCGCAAGACTCCCGAACTGGCTCTATCTGTGTCTTCTGGATCAGGAAATCAGAAACAATGTTTCCCTTCCCTAGTGTATAATCTAATAATAATTCAAAATGATATATATACTTAACCCCCCTCCTCTACAAAATTTTTAGTTCTATCTAGGAAATAACATACCTAAGGATATAGAAGTCTGTGTACACCACAATCCTGTCACCCAAAAATAGTGTCTCTAGCATCTTGTGGAATGTACCACCACTACCAACTCCAGATCATGAGTTGGATAACTACTCTCCTATGGTCTCAGTTTTATGGAGCCATAAGAAACCACTTGATCCTCGAGCATCAAAATTGAACCACGTCTAATTTTAGATACATCACAATACAAAGTATATTCTTTACTCGGTGCATGTAAAGTGAGTAAAGGCGTTGAGGTTAGCCTACACTTTAGCTTCTAAAAATCTATCTCAAAAGAATCTGGCCAACCAAACCACACCTCTTTCTTGGTCATACAAAACATAGGTGATTCAAAAAAATATAATTCCTAGATAAAGCACTGGTAATAACTTAATAAACCAAAAATTATGTAATCTCAAAGGCATTCTTGGGTCTCTCCAAAGATACCATGGATACAACTTTGTTTGGGTCAATTGACACTCCTACCTCTAAGATGACATTTCCCAAGAAGTGCACTTCATCAACCAAAAATCTACATTTGTTAATATTAGTGTAAAGTTAGTGCTCTCTCAGTGTACATAAGATGATGTTGATATATTTGGAATGATCATCTACTGAGTGGGAGTACACTAAAATTCCATTTACAAAAGCCACAAATAATGCATCCAGAAAAGGATAAATGATCTGATTTATAAAGGTCATGAATAACATCAGTGTATTCATCAAACCAAATGCCATCAATATGAACTCATATAAGCCATACAATCTCCTAAAAGAAGTCTGGGACATGTATGATGATCTCACTATCAACTAATGGTATATAGATCTCAAGTTGATCTTTTATAAGACCTTATCTCCTATCCATTGGCCAAAGAGACCCTCAATATATGGAAGGGGATACCGTTTATGGACCTTCATCTAGTTCAATGTATGATAGTCCACACATAAGCACAAATTCCTATCAACCTTCTTAGTAAAATGAACTAGAGAAATCCATGGATATTTACTAGGCTATATGATACCTTTATCTTCCAAATATAATAACTATAATTTCAACTATGGAAGATCTATTGGTGTCGTCCTATAAGGAATAATATAAATTGGATATGCTTATGACACCAACTCGATCATTAACTCAGTCTCTCCCTCATATAGTAAGTTGTAGAACTCGTAAGAAAAGATATCTTAAAACTTTTATACCACTTGTGGAAATGTATTATTCTATATTTCTTTATTTTATAGAACTAGGATTATTAACTAAGCCATGATACAATACAATCTGCACTAAATTGGTTTTTCATGACCATCCTTAATATCCCACTCACCCCAGTGATAATAGTTTCCTCCTTCTAAAGATAAAATGGTAACTATCATTTGGTAATAGTTGATATGAGCTCAGTATAGAACTAACCAGTCCATACCAAGAATAAAATCAAAACCTATAATTTCTAACACAAAGGCTTACCAAAAGAAATAGTAACCACAAATTTCTAGAGAACACACCTTGCATCATTTGATATTCTATGACTACACTCCCAATGGTGTATCAATGTTCAAGAAACCATCCAATATTTCCACAACCATGAACAAACTATTTTAAAAAAGTGAAGATAAAAAATAATGTTATTATCCTATATAAAACAAAACACAATCAAGGGTAGATGATACAAGAATCATTCCTCTAATGGTAGAAGGTCATGTATCAAAACTAGCTGGAGTAGTCTATATAGCGTGAAGTTGACTTTACCCACTTCCCTGGGATCTAGTATAACTCCCCTGATATATTCCCTCTACCTAGTAATTCCACATAGGAACTAGGGTACCACATCCTCTTCTTCGACCTGAACATCTGGTGGAACTCCAACTACCTATTTGCTAAGGGGTAGTTGAGTCCTTCCCAGACTCTGGTACCTGTCATAATCCCCTACCACTACTCTTCTATGAGAAATTCCTACAAAAATTTTTAATATAACCCATTCCACCACCAGAATGGAAATCCAGAATGGTGTATAGACACTGAGGTTGTGTGTGTCCCAACATTTCACACTGATAGCACTGCAACAGAACATGATCCGGATATGGCTTCTCAATGCCCTGACTACTCTGCCCATTGTTACCATGGTGATAATTATTGAATTAGTGCTTCTTTTCACCAGAAGAAGAGATACCAGTTCAACCTACTAAAAAAACCTAGACACTTCTTAGGGCTTCACTCAAATTTCCTTCCATTGTGAGTTCATGTATCATGACATATGAAAATATAATCAAGAGAAAGTTGATTAATTGTAACCTGATCTCATAGAAAATACCACCATGAAAATGTCTCACACTTGAGATCTCATCAGCAGATAAATATATTGAAAATACTTACAAGTCATTGGAATGTTAATTATATTCCATTACTAGAATTCCATCATGCATTAGGTGCATGAACTCATAGGCCTTCTCATACCTCAACATATCAGGGCAGAAGTAGCTCAGGAGCTTCTCCTCACCACACATCAAGGATAACTACTATTGATTCTCATCTTTCTCTAGAATATCCCACCAATATTTGGCATATCCATGAGCATATACATGGAAATATTTACTCTTTTATCTGTAGGTGTATCTAGTTTATCTATGGTTGTATCGATTGACTCAATCCAGAACTCAAATACCTAGGGGCCTCCCTCCCCAGTGAAATTAGGTAGATATTGTAATTAAAACTCCCTTGTTTTCTCAAACATCGAAGGCACTTTGAGAACAGTCTCCATTTTCAAGGATTGCATGGCCTTCAAGAAGCTTTCATAAATCTGAACATCCATATGATACTAAAAAGATATAGGGAGCTCAATTTTAGATGTTTTAAGAGTGTTCTTATTTACACTCTCTTGATACTCAATTTGAAGATGATGAGAATGTATTTTATCTAAATTACAAACAATCTCCTTAAAAAACTAGCTAAAAACATTTTCAACCTCAAAAGGTGACATCAACAGAGAACCTCTGGCTCATGGTCTCTCTAAAAATAGATTAAAATTGTTTTATCCTGACATAACAATTCTTTCATTTCATTTATCAGATATAATAAGTATCTCATTTCATATTTTATACAATAAAATACTTAACAATCTATAAATATTCCCCTATCCTGGATAATGAATATCAATATATATCATTATGTGTCTATCATGATGCATGAATACTTAACCCATGCCATACTAGTCCGTGAGTATAAATATAAAGAAATAATAAAATCACACAACATGTGAATCACCCTGGTTGAAATAACATCAACTGTAATAAGTGAACATATTGAACAATAATCTCATCCTTGGATACTCTGATTTTCCCCATACATTTTTTATCTACTTCCATGCCCAAAATCATTAACAAGTCATGACACATCCTAGCCTCATTTCTTCCATTACCAATTAGTAAAGAAAAATAAAAGAAAACATATTCTCTTATGATACCACTTTGTAATGTCCCTTGATCTAAAACTCATTCATGTGGTGAAATTATTTTAGTTATTGGACCTCATGTGCATATCTCTATATGCCAAAGGATGCTGACTAGCAGTAGGGATGTGATGAATATAGTGGGAAGACTATACCCCTAGGTATAAAGTTACAATATAATGGAAATAACAGAAATAATAAACATTAGAGTAATGGAATAAAGTGAAAATAGTACAACATACAACTGAGAAATAAAGTAGGAACCAATAAATCAAATAATAGTGAACCTTGTAATGATATACAAAAATTTATCTAAATTTAAAACAAAAAACAATAAAAAAAGAATCATCTAACATAAATAAACTCAAAATACTCTGGTATCAAACCCCTTGTCAGTCTCATCTCGAAGCTCCAACTCATCCAATAAGAAACCATCTACAACAAGGTCCCTTGACCTTGTCTAAAAATGAATCCATGTAATTTTATCAGGTATCAAATGGCCACCAAAATAGGTTGTGATTCAAACTCGGTAGGTCAACACCAACATGTCTGAAAAATATTCTAATAAAAAGTGGATGCAAAAAAGTGATAAATATATGTATTAATTAATTGGACTAATATAATACAATAATTAACCAGCTTTGGAACCATGACAAAATTTCTTTGACAATGTTTCACAACCATCCCAACTAAAACTAAACATGATAGAATAATCAAAAAATAAGGAATAGACCTCTATATAAGAAATTCAGAATTTGAGCATAACCCTCTATATAATAATTTTTGAATTATGGAATAGCCCTTTATATATAAATTTCATCATCTAGGAATACCCCATTATATAATCATTCTAGCATCAAATGAGGCCAAGACTGTTATATAGTCATTTCATTATCAAACTCATCTAATCCACCTATATAATAATTTTAGCATAAAAATAGTTCATTACCTCTATATAATCATTTCTAAATAAAACTACACCAATCCATCTATAAAATAATTTCAACATCAAACTCAAAACAAGTCATAATAGTAAGGATATCGCAATATCATATCATAATTCTCAATGGTTTACTGTGGAAATTACAATTTTTACTATAATTTCACAATTATTTATTTAGAAAATAATCTTATTTCATTTCAATAAACAAAATAAATTACCCAAGTGATTCTATATCAAGAAATCACAAAGGTTCTCATATAATTCTAAAAAAAATAATCCATTGGCCAATTCATTATTATTCAAGTCTTGGCTCACCCATCAGGAATCTAAAATCCAGGTCATAATACCATTACATCCAAATTGATCCAAGGAATAATCCAATAAAGGATTTACCATTATTCAGAATTAAATTAATTTATGTACATGTTTTATTAGACCAAATTCAATATTTCACATACGTTTTCAATTGATCAAACCATAGGGTTAGGTTTTTGACCACCTACCCTAAACGGGTGATCAACACATTGCTTCCAAAAGGTAATGCCAACAAGAACGAAGGCACAAAAGAATGTAAGAAGAAACCTAGATCAAAAATATCAAGATCAACACCCAGACCAACCATGGTTAAGTGGTTCCACTACCACAACCATAGAACAATGGTAGAGAAGTTAAAACCTAAGAAAAAACTCATCATATATTGGTTTCTTGATCGAGGCATTTGGAATGGAGGAAGGCCCTCCAAAATTGCCATGAAATCACCTAGGTCTTGAGATAGGAGGGTTGTGTGCAACAGGAAACAGAATATAAGCATACAAAACGTCTTATAACGAATGATTCCAATAATTTTAACGTGTTTAATTATATTACATGATGTAAAATTACAAATTTAAGAGTACACCAAAATTTTTGTCTCCTCGTGTGATTTTAAACCTTCCGAAACATTACACGATGTGTAACCAGCTCACGTCAAGAACCAGTTCATGGCATATATTCCCTTCACAACATATTCTTGGAAATGGTTACAGAGTTTGTAATATATACACATGATGTGTAAATGTAAAATAGTTAGTTTTAAGAAAAAAATATAAAAAATATCTTGAACCACCTCTGAATCCTTCTAAACTCATAGAAAACACTCATAACCCTATTTTACACATTTATATCATGACTAAATAAATTTAAATAGATATAAATTACTGAAAATTAGGTCATTTCTACTAAAAAGGATCTCTATATCTATACAAGACTCAACCAAAAATTTTTAAAGATATGAAACAACCAAACAAAAGTGGTTCAATGAAAAACACAAAGAGGTATGTTCTTGGCAAAAGATAGGATCTTAAATTGTAAGCATTTATCCATAATCGCACCATAATAGATCCATTTCTATAAATATATTAGGTTATACTCATCCCCATAAACTAGGTAATAGAAAATATAAAAAATGTGTGATCACAAATTCTCAATAAGTGGATAATTATAAAAAGGTCATTAAGAGGTTTGATCATAAGCATAAGAGAAAACATGGTAGAAATGTAAAATGATAATAGTTATCCATAAAGAATTAAAGAAGGAGATATAACCACATATGATTAAAAATATTCCATGGATTATGAGTATAGAAACATAATAAAATAAACATCATCCATGGATCATAACATATGAATATAACATAGAAATATGTGTTAAACATAAGCATATAAAATCAGAACCTAGAGGATTAGGCAATGTTATTTGACTCCCATAGCATAGTGGGGTTGAGATAAAAACCCTTATTCCATCCTGGGATTGGGATAACAACTCATGTCACATATTTTTATTAGGATAATAACTCGTATACCCACTTAGGCTTGGGCTACTACCCATTCACCCTCTTCGAATTAGGCTACTACCCATTTACCCTACTCAGCTTATGCTACTATCTCTATTCCCTTTTGATCTTATAAGAAGTAAAACATCAACCAATGCATTTGAGGGTGTTATAAGACCTCTCCTATCAAATAATTATAATATATACATATGTTTTCTGAGATAACATGAAAATCATCCACATTTCAACCATAACTAATTAACCCATAGAAAAGAGATGGGTTTCATGAAAACTTAAATAGTGAATTTCATAATTAATCAAAAGAAATATAGTGGATGGTGTCATAACATATCCCTAGTGTAATATAAGAAGAATTAATGACATTTTCATAGATGAAAAATACCTTTCTAAGATCATTGGATAAATCAATTTGACAAATTAGAGGAAATACCATATTTTATTTTTAAAATAATTACAAATTGTGTTTATTTAGAAAATCATTTTAAAACATGAAAAGGAAGATTATTTGAGATGAATGGTCATGAAGATGAAAGAATTTTTTTCTTATGAAAAATTATATAAAATATATTTTTGAAAATATTTTTAGTATTTTAATAAAAATTCAAATTTATGAGACACTTTTAAAAGATACATTAAAGGGGTTAACATGACAATATTTTTTAAAAATTATTTTGAAAAAAAATCTCAATAAGGGATCCTTGGAAAATACCTAAGGGGTTCTTAGATGAAATGTACAGTAAAAGATAAAAAAACTATTAGGAAATGAAAACCCTTTTAACATTTTCAAAATACCTTTATTAAAACTGATACTGTAAAAATAGTGAAAAATATTTCATTTGAAAAGAGGTAAAGAGAAATGTAAAGATCTCCAGAAATAATATATATTTAGATTTAAAAATAATAAAGGCTAACATTGTCAAGAAGACTGAATATGGCTATGGAACGAAAATAGCACATTTGAAGACAATAGCAATTATTCTTAACACCATAAAATTTTATAAAGAATGAAATTCATAAATGAATATGTATTTTATGTGAAAAATAATTTCAATAGAAAAAATTTACAAAAGGAAATATAATATCTTCAAAATAAAAAAGATAAAAATCATGTAAAATCATACTTAAATGGGAATCACTATGACTCAAGAAAAGAAGTTGAGTCTAGAAAATAACTTAAAAATATCTTAATCTTTGATGTAAAAAAATATAGAAAAGGATTTTCTGATAAATAATTATAACTCCCAAAAAATTATAGGTCAAATATAATTTAATATAATCATAGGAGAAATAAATGAAAAATAGAATGATGATTCTTAAGAAGAAGAATTATAACTCAATAAAAGGAAATTTGAGTTATGAGAATCCCTTACCATTACTATCATCTTCCGATAAAGTTGTATGATTTCATATATGATAAACATAACCATGTTAATCACCTATTTTAGAAACCTATTCATATCTATTCCATTTTTACTCTTTAATTATAATCATTTATTATACATTCATTATGTAGTTCATGTTTATGTGTATTATTGGATGCTTTTATAATTTTGAATATGTTTAATAATGGAGATGTAAAACCACATTATTTTTTAAAACTTTCATCCTTCACAGAATATAAAATACAATCAAATATTTTTTTAATGATTTGTGCATCCCTGTGTTTATTTTATGGAATATATGGGCATAGTTTGTGAGACTGGAATCCATAACAAGCTTGTTTTGGGTAATTTACAGATATTAGAAGATTAATTTATAATGATCATTGAATTTTATGTCATATTTATAGAATATGAAAAAATCTTTAATTAAATTATTATCATTATATTTAATGATGAAATTATTTCGATAACCACCCATGAATATGGTGATTAAAAACGAAGCATGTCATCCATAGAGATGGTAGTTCACACGTACACACGGACGATGATTTTGTTTTTGGTAGAATGTGATAAAGGTAGAAAATGGTTTACCTTTTAGGAATATTAAACATGTTATAAATATCATATTTACCTAGTAAATTTCCCTTTTTAACCATCCATTTAAGGTGGTTATCAAAAACAAAATATGTCTCTTTGGGGAGGCGGTGGTCTCTACGTGCGTACAAACAGCATTCTCATTTTTCTAAGGGGAGAGGTAGATAATTATTTATAAATAAATATAATAAATTTTAAGTATAATAATGATACTTATGTTATTATTTTAGGATCTTATAATATACATTTATGTATAGGAAGAATATTTAAAGAGATGCAAATGAAAAGGAGCGATTTTGGAATTTTCACCTTACTCCTTGGAATAACTCCTTTGAAAATTAGATTAAGGATTTGTGGAGTGGTAATTTTAGGATATAATTACATATATTATGTGTATATGATTATTAGGGATGTATTGTTTTATACTATTTTTCAAACTGATAGTCTTTTCGTGTGAATAGAAGTGGTGTGGTGAAGGGCTCCTATTATAAGTGAGAGGAGTAGAATTTTTTATAATAAGAGGTATACTATTAAGATAAAGAGGGTGAAAAAGTTTAAAATAATTTATATAATATGTTAATTTTTCTATAAAACAATCTAAAAATTTTTTGGAGACATTATTTCAACATGATTTAGGTATTTGATCCTTTTTTTAATATTTTTCACCATTTTAACTTTTATCGTGGCATCTAATTTTTTCTTAAGTAATTTATTTTAATGTATAAAACTAAAATGAATCTTATTACATAATTGGGGCCTTATAAATCCAAATATTATATTAATTTTATTATATACAATTTATAAAATTGATAAAAAATAATTCTAAAATAATAAATTTATGACACGTTAAAAAAATTAGAAGGAAATATAACATACATTCTAAAATGTAAAATATAGGTTTTTGAATTAAAATTAATATTTTTAATAGTATAGTATTACTTATAAAATAAATATTTGTTTATTTAAAAAGGTTCTAAAACTTTTTTATTCATTCTTATATCATAATGATGTCATAAAAGGCTCAATATTTGCAAAAAATCTAATCCACACTTTTCATCTAAAAATTGTCTTTTAAAAAAAATCCCAATAATTCATACTTAGAAAATACTGACATTATAAAATCACAAATTAATTTAATTTAATAAAAATAAATTTCATAAATTTCATAAATTTAGATTTTAAATGAAAATAAAAACTGATTTATAGAAAAATGACCTTTCAAACATTAAGTGTTCTTAATATTATTTTATATAGATTAATAATTAAATAGATAATAATATATTATTTAATATATTTAAATTCAGAATCATAATAATATTTTAAAATTGATAAATTTAATTTATTAAAATTATATACAAAAAACTTTAAAATGTTCTTTGAAAAACAATCATTTTGAATATTAAATCATATTATTTATCTATACTATAAATATAATAATTTTTTATTGATTTCTATATTTTTAGTCATTTGAGGTATTATTATTCTTATAGTTTTCTTAATAATGTTCATAATATATTTCATTGTTCGTTTTATTTTGGTGTTTCGTGTAAAATAAGTTATTCGATAATGTATTCATTTTAAAGGGAAATTAATACTAAAATCATAGGGCTTTACATTATCCCCCCATTAAATAAATTATGACCTCATAATTTTTGTCATAACTCATTATTAAAAATAGATAATTATATCAAAAATATATATTTTCCTTGATATATAAAATCTAGAGATATATCAACCTTGAAAACTTTGGAAACATGTCTTTATCATCTCCATAGGCATATCTCTATTATTGAGTTTTTTACCCAATCACTTGAGCTAAACATCCTTCATGATTAGATATCGTGAATCAAAGAATTAGTTTTTATAATAAGGTTCATAGTTATCCATTCATAGATATATTATCATATGTTGGTATGAAATATGGAATTTTATTTCCTTATTTTTGTAATTTATATAGATTTTAGGTGAAGATATACAATCCATGTCCAAAAATTCATTAATTTCATATAAAGGAAGGTTAATGAGATTTAAACAACAAACATTCCAACAAACTTATACATGGGATATAGTAATCATTCAACTATAATTTTATATTTCAAATCATTGGGGTAGTGATTTAACACTCTTATAAAAATTCCTTGTTTAATAGGGTGTTTAAAACCAAAATCCAATTCGACATATGTAAATATAGAGTTGAAGAAAAACCTTTTTAATTGACATTATTTACTTTAGTGGTATTCATAGCATAATCTATTCCTTATTTTATTGGTATTAGAGTTTTTCTCATGCCAACTGTCCTTATTATCATTTGGTTTTGGGAATCAATTTTCATAATGTTTAAACTCCTAATTTTTGAAATATTTAATTATGTTTGATATATTGGTTGGGAACTTTATAATTTCCATTTTATTGGTCAACATATTTAACTCTCTTAAACAATCATGATCTCAGTAGAAAATCCTTAAACACTTGAAACATTTCCTTATTCCCTTGAGACATTCCATTGGGTATTTCATACCATATTCTGGATATATATAAAATTGAATCATTTTTCCTCTATAAACATTTTCACCTAAACATTTATGAAACTTCATCCTTCAATTATTTCATGTGACTAAGAGTTTTTAAGGTTTGGGTTGTCAATCATAACTCAGGATATATCGGTGATCGTATCCATAATATTTTAAGCACTAGATTACATCCCATTTGGTTTATTATTGGGACAATCAATTCAGTATCCATCATATCCCTTGTTAACTCTCTTTCCCCTTACTCCATGCATTATATAAATAAAGTAATGATTAGGTATGAGAATACTTAAATTAAAGAAATTATAAATGGAAACTATAAACATATAAGAAGTTATATATAAATTATATTCATAAAAAAACTTATTAATCTATAAATTTGGATTTAGGTAATCTATGGTGGTATTCCTATTAGGTTAACTAACCTAAATATTTATATATTTCATACTTATATTCCATTTAAATCCTTTATATTGGTTCATAAAGAGAATGTGAATCACTAAACCATATTTATTGGTAGTGTCAAACAATGTGTGATGTTAGGCCTCTTTGTCGTGCACTTTATAAAGATGGATTTAATACCCAACTAGCCTTTTCTAGGTTATTAACACTATGTTCGACTTTCTAAAAGATTTCTTCCTGTTTTTTGTATCCAGACATGGATTTCATCACTAAGAAACCACACAATCTCTATTTTACCAAAACTTCATGATGTTATCTTACACTTATACTTATCTATAGGGTTTTAACTAATTTTATCTAGTCTTAATCAAAAAAATAACTAAATTAATCCCTAAAAATAACTAAACCCTGATCGAATACCAACTGAGGCACCCCTAACCCAAAATCTTATATTTAGTACTAAATGAATAACTTTCATTCTTGAATTGATATTAAGTGAGATGAACCAAGATAAACATGGAAATATTTCACATTAATTCCCTAATTTTAGCATTACATATCAAAAAAAATCCACAATCCCAATACCCAAAGGTTTTAGTATCTTTAGAGATTAGCTATATAAAAAACTTATAATGCACATTTAAACATAATCACGCCACACTAGATCCTCTTCTAGACATATCCTAGGTTATACTCATCTTCATAACCTAGGGAATAAAAAATGTAATAACTGGGTGAGATGAAATGCTTAGTAAGGGAAAAAAAATTCAACGTGTCATTAAGAGGTTAGGTCATAAGCATATGAGAAAACAAGGGAAAATATAAAATAATAAGAATATTTTTTTCATAAATCAATATAGAAGTACATGTAACCTCAAATGATCAGACATATACCTTGTAATAAGAGTTTAAAAACATGTGACAATAAACATGATCCATGTATCATAACACAAGAATAAAACATAAAAAATTGGCATAAGCATAATCATAGTAAATCATAACCTAGTGGAGCAGGCATTACTACCTTACTCTCATAACATACTGGTCTTGGGATAACAACATAATTACCCTCTTAGTAATAGGACAACAACATGTGTATCCTATTAGGATTGGGATAATAACCCATGTACACTCTTGGGATTGGACTAATACTCGTGTACCCTCTTGGTCTTAGATTACTACCTGTATACCCTCTTGAGCTTAGGATACTACCCATGTACCCTTTTAGCCTATTTGAGATAACACTTTAAGCAATGAATTATAGGGTGATATAAGACCCCACCCATCAAATAATAATCATCCATATATATGTGTTCTAAGATAACATGAAAGACATATATATTTCAAACATCACTTTTTAACCCATAGAAAATATATAGGTTTCATGAAAACCTACATAGATAATTGCATAATCCATCCATAGAAATAAGGTGTATAGGGTAATAAGAACATATATCCAATGTAATATAAGGATCATTAAGGATGTTAACTTTTCTTAAAAATAAATTTTTAAGATCATTTGAAAAATTACATCCAAAAATAAGAGAAAATATCTCTATTCTATTTAAAATCATTAAGAACTATATTTATTTCAAGAACCATTTTAAAACATGGAATTGAATACTTCTTGAAAAGAATGTTCAAAAAATGGTGAAAGAATGTCCTCACATGGGAAATGTTAAAAATAGATTTTAGAAAAAAAATTAACATTATTGTAAAAATATGATGTTAAAATCCACTTTCAAAACATAATTTCAAGGGGTTTACATGAATACCTTTTTAAAATTGATTGACTCCTCATGTTTTAATGCTCAAAAATCATGTTTGGAGATTGTGGGACTCCTTATGATTTAATGCTCATAAATCATTTTTTAATCTTGTAAACTATGACTAATCTTGTTATATTATGTTTTAATTTGATTATGTTTAATCTTAATCCATTCTTTGAATATTTCAATATAAGACATATTAGAAATTTTTGGCATACTCTGTGAAACCTTAAAATTGCTACCGGTTCCAGATTCTCACAAATTCTGTAACACCGTAAGCCTGTTATCGGTTCCATATTTTTGCAAAGGACCTAACACTATTTCTTTTATACAATTTACAAGACATTGTAACATGAAAATTTTCATAATTTTGACAAATTACTAGACACCATTACTTAAGACAACATTTACCTAACATCATAGTCTAGCTACTGGTTCTAAAATTCGCAAAGGACCAGACACCGTAACTGTGATACTGGTTCCAGATCTCAATGAAAATATGGCACTGTAACTATCTCACTATGACTATCATACTATGACTATCTCACCGTGATTGTCTCGCGTGAATGTGTCACCAAAACTATGACATCATTACATACTTAACCATTTTTCTATCTTTTTCAATTAAATTTAAAAGTTGTTTCTAACTATCATATTTGAGTCATTTAATAAAACAGATATAATTAATGATCTTTTACAGTCCTTTCAGTAGACAGTACAAGCTATGAGGTGTGGAGATAGTGCATCTTTTTGGTACCAACATAAGCACCCGGAATAAAAAATAAAATCATGGAACTGGAGCAAACACATGTAGCAATTTGATTGCATGAAAAGAAAGTAGAACACCTATACCTGAAATAATACCCCAAAGAATATTTTCTCAATTTCTATTGGATGTAAACAAAGAAGAACTTTCTATGAACCATCTTGAAAGAATCCAGGAAGAAACTCGAAGGATAATAGGGACATCGCTCTACACTAAAAACCAGAACACTCAACTTGTGACACTTTGTATTCAGGAGAGGACTTGAACATTGCATCTGCTACATCCAAAAAGTCCAAAGCTACATTTCATGACACAAAGAGAATTCTAAACTCTATCTTGTTACATTTTTCTCAGGTGTGTACTATTTCATTAATTTTCAAGAAGTTTTTGTATCTATATGAAAACACACACTTTCCCCTGCACTGAACTGGATGATACAAGATATCCTCACTCAAATATCTTTCTACACCTTGTTTTAAACATGTATAACTTTGGAAGAGGTCATGCATGTCCTGTTGGTTAGTTTTCCCACATAGAATAGTGGAAGAGGTCTTGTGACCTGGAAAATCTCATTTAATTTTGTTATCCCCAACCCAAGGTGTGGATCAAAGCTTTTTATATATATTTATTAGTGGTAGGTGATCACTAAGTGGAGTGGATTTGGCCTCGGCTTGAGACTGAACCACTTGTTTTATCTTCTATATCATTCAATTTAGTCTTTCTCTATTTTAACTTATATTTCAGAAAACTAAATTTTACTTTGATAGATAGTCTTGGACATTAGGTATAACTGTATTGACTTATTAGGGTAGTTTCAAAAGTTATATCAATATATCATATTATTATAACTCATAATTAATCAATCTTCTAAGAAATTATTTGAACAATCAAACTATTATAATTGTGTTTCCTTGGTTAACTTACCTATTTTAATGTTAATTGGGGGAATATTTTAACTAAATTTCTTTATAAGAACTCAATTAACCCCCCCCCCCTGAGTGTCCTACTCAGACCAAAATTTGGTATCAAAGGTTGTTTTCAAGCTACTATTTTCAAACTTTTAAATCTGTTTTAACGTCTTTTTCAACTTTGATAATAGTTGCATTTTAAATATATTTAAATTTATATTAGTTCTAAATTTACAGTTCTTTAAAATTTTATTTCTTTGTCAGGGATAATAGATTGGAAGGTGTTGATGCCAATAGACCTCCATTATTTAATGAAACAAATTATGCACTATGGAAAATTAAAATGAAAATACACCTAGAAAGTAAGGGTTTTTAGATTTTTTTCTTCCATTGTGGATGAATATAATATTACTTCTACTGATAGGAATAATTGGGATGACCCAACTAAAAATGATTATAATAATAACTAGAAATCCATGAATTCCCTATACTATTATTTAAGAGATTAAGAGTTAAACAGAATTTCTGTATGTAAAACAACCTATGAAATTTGAGACACTTTATCTGTTTCACATGAGGGAACCTCTAGTGTTGAGGAAATGATACTTAACACATATACTATTAAATATGATAACTTTAAAATGAATCCTGATGAACCTATTTCTGACATGTATATTAGGTTTAATGAAATTGTGAATACTATGATCTCTTTGGGAAGAGATGTTACAGCCCATGAGAAAATCATGAGAATACTCAGATGCTTACCAGATAGATAGAGAGGGAATTCTGTATCAATTAGAGAATCTTGTAACATCAGCAAGTTTCCAGTAAAGGAGATAAAAGGAAAGTTGATGATGTATGATGAAGAATTAAAATCCAACAAGGAAGAGTAAGATGAACCGAAGAAGAAGTCCGTGGCCTTCAAACCACTACTTCTGAAACCAAAGAAAAGGAAAGGATACAACCTCATTCTGACATTACAAGTAATAAAGATTCACCATATGATAGTGATAAAGAAATGGATCAATTGGATAGATTATTTAAGAAGTTTTATAGAGGAAATAAATTCTTCAGGAAGCCTCACTACAAAGGTAAATATGATAATAAGGTAAAGTGGAAAGATGATTAGAAGAAAGGTGATACCTCCAGTGAAATAATTTTCTTTGAATATAAGAGAAATGGATATGTAAAGGCTGATTATCTAAAGTTAAAATATAAGAATATATATGAGGATAAAGATAGAAAGTGTAAAAAGTCCATAATGGCAACTTGGAGTGATTTTGAGGACATCTCAAGTGACTCAGAGACTTCACATGATGAAAAGTATAACAAATCCAGTATGTGTTTTATGACAAACACAAATAAGGTAAACCTTTATTCATCTATACAACATCCAAAATATTCTAGAGATGAAAGTGATATTGAAAATATGACCAATTAAGAAATTTTTGAATACTACCAAATGATAGAGTATACACGTAATAAAATAAAAGATAAAAACAAATCATTAAAGAAATATCATTCCTTGACTACCACAGTTAAATCTGAACTTCTTGTAGAAAAAGAGAAAAATTATCAACTACTTAAAGAAAATAATGAACTAAAATTATCTAATGAATAATTCAAAAAGTACTCATAAAATTTTACCAATGGAAATAATACTCTAACACAAATTCTTGGTAAAAAAGTGGCTACTATGTATACTACTAGTATAGGATATCATCCTAGAAAATTGAACTTTGCTGAAAAATATAGAAAAACTATTTTTGTGCCTAAAATTGACAAATATTCTACAAATTCCAGTACTAGGAACGGTTTTACTACTTCCAGTTTCTCAAGACCGAATATATTTTACTTCTCAAATTCATTGCAGTTTTTTAAAGGAAACCCATGAAGAAATTATGGGTTCACAAATCATTTATTACTAATTTTTATGAACCCAAGAAAATTTGGGTACCAAAATCTTCTCTTGTTTGACTATTATCTTGGAAAACTGCTTGAAAATATCTTTCATAATTTTATGGTACTTGGAAAATGGGTGTTCAATACATATGACAGGATATTACTCATGCTTCAAGAACCTAATAAAGATTGATGGTGGGCATGTCACCTTTGGTGACAATGCTAAAGGAAAAATAAATGGCCCCATCCATATTGGTAACTTGAACTTAGTTTTAATTTCTAAATTACTTTTTTTTATGGATTAAAATTTAATCTCAATAGTATTTCATATTTATGTGATGGTGGATTTCATGTTAAATTTGAAAATAATTCTTGTAATGTTTTTAATTCTAATAATGAATCAGTATTTTCTATTTTTAGAAATGAAAATGTTTATGTCGTTAACATTGATTCTTTGGTTTCTCAAAACATTTCATGCTTAAGTTTATTTCACAATGAGTATCGTATTTTGCATTGAATAATAGATCACTAAAATATACAATCCCTTAGAAAACTTACTAGAAAAGGTTTAGTCAAGGATCTATTGAAACTTGAGTTTCCATATGACAAAGTCTGTAATCCTTGTCGAAAGGGTAAACAGAAAAAAATCTCTTTCAAATCAATGAAATATGGTACAACTTCCCAACCTCTTGATTTTTTCACATGGATTTGTTTATACCTTCTAGAGTCTAAAGTCTTAATGGGAAGCACTATGTCTATGTTCTTGTAGATTACTACTCTAGATATACTTGGATCTTCTTCTCGGCTGACAAAACTGAAGATTTCTCTCATTTTACTAAGTATGCTTGGACTGTAGAAAATATTAGTGTTCTTAGAATTAAAAACCCAATAAGTGACCTTGGTTTTGAGTTTGAAAACCAAGATTTTGAAACTTTTTTCTCACAAAAGGGATATAATCATAACTTCTATTCTCCAAGGACACCTCAGTAAAATTTACTTATAGAAAGAATAGATAGAACCCCACAAGAAATTTCTAGAACCATGCTTAGTGAGTATGACCTACCAATATACTTTTGGGCAGAAGCTATCAATACTACATGATATATAATCAATAGAGTCTTGATTAGACCTCTCCTTAAGAGAACTCCCAGTGAGTTGTGGAACAATATAGAACCAAAGGTTAATTACTCAAATGTTTTTGGTTGTAAATTCTATATCCTTAACACTAAGGATAATCTAGAAACATTTACCTCCAAGAGTGATGAAGGATTTTTTATATGATATTCAATTTCTAGTAAATCCTATAGGGTCTTTAATAAAAGAACCAAATGTGTGGAAGAATCTGTACACGTAAAATTTGATGAAACAGATCCACATGAACCGAAGACCTCACTATAAAATCTTGATGATGATATGTCAAATCTAGAAATCAATGCTAAATCATCTGACCATCCTATAAAGGAATCTATTAAAACATCCAGTTCTGTAAATTCTCTAGATTCGAGCCATAATAAACCTGAACATGTTGAAGAATATGAAATCACTAGTCCTTTTTTTAGATATGTTAGAACCCTTAAGAACCATACTCCAGATTCTATTGTTGGAGATTTAGATAAAAGAACACAGACTAGAGCTTCTCTAATAAATCAGGTTTAACATAAAGCTTTCTTGTCACAACTTGAACCTAAAACGTCAATGAGAAAATCAATGATGAATTTTGGGTGATGGATATTCAAGAGGAATTTAATTAGTTTGAAATAAATAAAGTCTAGAATCTTGTGGATAGGCATAAATACATCTTGACCATAGGTAGTAAATGAGTATTTAGAAATAAAGTAGATGAACCTGGAACCATAGTATGAGAAAAATCTACATTGGTTGCAAAATCGTATATTCAAGAATAAGGGATTGACTATGAGGAAACTTTTTCACCAGTTTCTAGACTTCAAGACATTAGAATACTACTTTCATATGCAGCACATAAAAATTTCAAACTATATCAAATGGATGTCATGAGTTCATTCCTAAATGGATATATAGTTGATGATGTTTTTGATAAACAACCCTCTGTTTTTACAAACCCTCATTTTCAAAATAATTTTTTTAAATTAACAAAATATTTATATGGTTTAAAACAAGCTCCAATAGCTTGGTATGATAGACTAAGTAGTTTTCTTATTTATAAAGGTTTTACAAAAGGTATAGATGATCCTACTCTATTATGAAAACGATTTCTAAAGACATTTTAGTTGTTGAAATCTATGTTGATGATATTATTTTTGGATCTTCAAAAAATTATTTATGTATTGTTTTTTCAAATATGATACAAAATGAATTTGAAATGAGTTTCATTAGTGAACTAAAATTCTTTCTTGGATTTCAAATCTTTCAAAATAAGGATGGTATTATTTTAAATCAATGTAAATATACTAAATATATTCTAAAACGTTTTGGTTCAGATAATACTAAAAGTAGTGATACTCCAATGAGTACCACCTGTAAGTTGGATCTTGATGAGAATGGTAAATCGGTTGATCAAACCACTTATAGAGATGTGATTAGGAGTTTAATCTACTTGAATACTATTAGACCTGATATTATGTATAGTGTGTGTATGTGTGCTCATTTTCAAGAAAATACTAAGGATCCACATATTCTTGTTGTTAAAAGGATTTTCAAATACCTCAAACATACTACAAACATAGGACTATTTTATCCTAGAGGACAATCATTTGACTTGGTTATCTATTAAGATACTAATTTTGGTGGTTGTAAGTTAGATAGAAAAATCACCTCTGGAACATGTCACTTTTTGGGAATGTCACTAGTTTCATGGTGTAGTAAAAAAGAAAAATTCGGTTGCATTGTCTACTGCTGAAGCTTAATACATAACTATTGGTGGTTGTTGTGCCAAGATTTTGTGGCTGAAACACACCTTTCTAGATTGTGGATATCAATTCAGACATGTACCAATTAATTTTTATAACACAAGAGCTATTAACATGTTAAGGAATCATGTTCCTCATTCTAGAACAAAGCATATTGATGTAAAACATCACTTTTTGTGTGATCATTATCAAAAAGGTGACATTACTTTAGAATTCATTAGAATAGAAAATCATCTTAATGACATTTTCACTAAGCCATTAAATTCTAAAAGAATTAATTACATCATATATAAGGACCCGACCTTAAAACATTGCATAATCTTGAATTAAATGAATAATTCACATTGAGGATCCTTTCAGGTTTAGAGTTTTAGAGAATTAGGACATAAATATTACATCTCAAAAGATTAAAAAATAGACACTTTTACTCAGTTTCCATTTTTTCATAAAATAAAAACACTTTAAAAATAGATTCATGTCCAGTTCCATGTTTTAGACAGCATGACTTTCCCTTGATCTCATCCTTGACCCTATTTATCTTTAAGTACTATGAAAAACGTTTCAAAACACGGGATTAGCATAAAAAGCTCAGTAAGGGTTATAAAACAAAGAAAGAAAACATTATTTCATCAATACATGCATAAGATAATATCTTTAACATACCTCATGAAATCATAATATTTACATAATAAACACAAATCAAAAAGGTAACTTGTAGCATCCATAATATACTTACGTTGTAGCTTTCATAGCTATGTAGAGAGTTATATTTGGAATACCCATCATACTATATTCCTTAAATCTCTTAGGAGAAACATTTATGTTTACCTCTATCACATTACCCAATGAATTGGAGAGCTATCTCGGGCTCACCTGTCCTAGGTTTATCACAGAACCACCTGTATACATAAACAATGCCCAAGAACCATAACATAATCATAACACATAACATAAGCATAAAGGAAAGATAAAATTACAACATTGAAATCATAATATATCATTTAAACATATTTATATAATAACTCCATTCTAAAAAACATTTTCAATACCAAAATACATAAAAGTGTATATGATATAGATTTTCCTTATAAAAACATTACAGCTTGTTAAGGAAGAAAAAGATCAAATAATACTTGTGGCGGTAGAAAAGGTCTTTTTCACCACTTTCATTAAAATAAAAATTATTGTTTGTCATTTAGTAAAATTAATCATAGAGAAAATATTCCCTTTGAAAGAAATTAAAAGTCGAATGGGTTTATACACCGTATAAAATAATGTCGTGTATAAAAAAAATATGCATCAATGAAAGAAGATTGAGACGAAGTCCCTTACAAAGATCATTTTGTTAATAAGATAGATCGATTATATATATTTACTATAAGTACACATAAAGAAATTATAAATACAAGATAGGACATAAAATTTATTTCTTACATAATCATATCACGACATAATTTAAAAGAAGAAGATTAACCCAAATAATGGGAATTGGGTTAAGAAGTTCCCTTACCTCGTGTTCGACTTGACCTGTTTGTTCTTTAATCTCCTGAATAATAAACTAAAGTTAATTTATACTTGATTAAAAACTTTTTTCAAGTTTATCATTCCTTTTAAATCACTTATTCCCATGTTATAAACATTATGTAATCATTTAAGTTAATAATGGTTGTTTTGTCGATATTTGGTACTTGATTCAAAAATGGACTTATTATAATTACTAAATGTTCATGTGGTCAAACTTTCATTATATCTAGAATTATATTCATGATTTAGATATCATATATATCATATATATCCAGTATGTACATGTATTTATATTAGTACACAATATTTTAAGGTAAGAAATGAAATGCACCGTTCATGGAGACGGTAAGCCGTACGTACGCATGAACACTACTTTCATCTCTATTTCATATTTTGATGGAATGAAAACATAATTATATATACATATATTATAATTACAGTATAATATAATATATAATATCATTAACTCCATCATTTATACATCCCATATAAGGCATGAACTAGCCATATCACTTTGAGGGGTCGATAGTCCGCACTTCCTCAAAATGAAATTATCGCGTTTACCCATTATGGAAACCATAAAGGTATGATATAAATGGAAAATAAATAAGCATAAATAAAACATAAAAATAATATATATCATATATAAATATATTTCCATCTTAATGGACACCTTGAGATGCGTTAAGAGATAATTGAACAATCATTGTTTCGTGAGGCGTTAGTTTTCCATCCACAGAAATAGTATGTTATTTACCCATTAGATGGAGGTTTGTGTAAGTGTAGTTATAATACTTCTCATAAAAAAATCCTATTATATTAAGGATATTTTTTTTGTTATAAATTAAAGTAATAAAAAGAGTTCAGGTGTTGGATAAGTAAAATAAAAGAAAATAATTTTAGATAAACTCTTACCTTTAATTCGGGTACTCCCTTTGGTTTAAAGCAAAAGGACTTCTTGAAGTGCCTTTTACCTAAGGTAAGGCTTATAGGAAGAGAAGAGGGATGTAGGGAGCTTAATTTTTCAGATTTTGTATGAGACAAGGGGCTTGAGAGGTGTGAGTAATTGGTTATAAGTGGGGGCTTTTTATAAGGGGGGGAGGGGCTCTTTAAGAAAGTGTGAAAATATTATTTTATTATATAATGATTTTCTGTTTATAACGGTCAAAAATTAATTAAAGTAGAATATAAGATGACTCATGGTCGAAATAAAATCATCCAATAAGAATTGGACAGGTTTTGGATATTATTTTAGTCTTTATAATCTTATTTATTTAAATTATTTATTAATGAGGTAATCACTGCATCATTATTATGTCATAAATAATTTAATTTATTTGATGTATAATAATTATAAAAAAATAACATGATGTAGGAAATATTTTTAAATTTTTAATTAATATTGATAGTCTAAGAGCTAACTTATATAACACTATGTAAAACTTGATTTACTAAAACATATTTGTTTATGTCATTTTTTCCTTTACTTTAAGTTAATTAAAATAAACTGTCATTATCACTCTCAAGTGGCTCCATGGGGTCCCAAAATCGACCCAAGGATGCCTTTGGTCGGATATGTATCAACCAATATGATTATGACACAGGTTAGGGTAATTTAATATTATTATAACATTATTGTTTACCCTTATTTACCTGATTTACCCTTTAACTATGGTAAATAAAGTATTTACTGAAGTAAATATTTAAGATGTCTAAAAATGAAAGTTACCAATTTGAACAATTTGGACTTCTTGATTCCAAATAAGGAATATATTTTTCCAAATTCAAAAAACATAAATGGTAGAAATTAATTTAAAATTAATTCCCGCTGTCAAAACAAAAAACTTGTTTTTAAGAAATAATAATTATCAAAAGATTGACACTAGTTTATGTCTAATTTCAAAGTGAAATTACATCAAATGATAAAAATTGGATTAAATGGAAAAAACATAATCTATTTACACATTAAAACCAATTAAAAATATAATCCAACTATATAAATAAATTATATTAAAATGTAGTTTTGAATTAAAATACAGTATTTTTCACTATTCAGTAAAATTTAAATTTTATCAGAAAAATACCAAAAATTTACCAAAAGTAAATTTTTATGTCCTGATTATAAATAATAATATTATTTTGTCAAATCAAAAATAAAATAGTGACCCAAACTATATTTGAAGATTTTTCTCCATTAAAAGGCAGTAAATCGACCTTTTAAATAATATTAGAGTATTTATGCTTAAAATTAGATTCATTCACATTTTAAGCCTCTAACTTTTATTGGATAAATGTAAAAACAATTAAAAACATTTATAATCATATTTTAGTTAGTTTTGTTTATTCCTACCATTACAACGTCTAGGTGTTAACTACAATTTAAAAGAATAATATTATATTATTAGTGTGAAATGTAATATTTCAAAGAAACTCGTTGTTGCATATCGGGTACGCCATCAAAGATAGAAACCAATTTAAAGTAAAACTAATATTTAATTCAAAAATATTAATAAATATGAAAATATATTATTCTTTATTTACTTGGGATGTTACATCCTTCCCCCCTTTTGGAAATTACGTCCTCACAATTTTTATTCACTTATCAAATAAGTGGGGGTATTTATCCCTCATTACATTTTTATATTCCCACATTGCCTCTTCAACAATATGGTCTTTCCACAAAAAATCCACTTTGTGAATTACCTTATTCCACAACACTTTCTCTCTTTGGTTAAGAATCTAGACTTGTTGTTCCTCGTAAGAGAGATTCTCTTCCAACTGAACTACCTCTAGCCTCAAAACATGAGATGGATTTAGAATATAATTTCTCAACCTTGAAACATGAAAAACATTGTGTACCAGGGATAAACATAGAGGTAAATCCACTCTATACGCAATTAATCCAATTTTATCTAGGATTTCATATGGTCTAATGAACCTCGGACTCAACTTTCCCTTCTTACCAAAACGCATCGCACTTTTCCATGGAGAAACTCTGATAAAGACAAAATCACCAATCTCGAAAGAAAGATCCTTCCTCCAGTTATCCGCATAACTTTTCAGCCTACTCTGAGCTGTTCTTAGGTGCTTCTGAATCGACTGAACTTTATCTGTCATCCCTTCTACCAATTCTAGTCACAACAACTTCATTTCACCTACTTCGTCCCAAAAATCTGGAGTTCGACACCGCTTTCCATATAATGCCTCAAACATAGCCTTCTGTATAATGGAATGAAAATTTTTATTATAAGAAAATTCAATGAAAGAAAGATGTTGGTCCCAACTTCCCTGATAATCCATCGATCAAGCACATAACATATCTTCTAAGGTCTGAATTGTTCATTCTGACTGCCCATCTAATTGAGGATGAAAATTTGTACTAAAATTTAATTCAGTACCCAATGACTTCTGAAGGCCTTTCTAAAAGATATAACTAAACCTTGGATCATGACCAGATACAATGGAGAGAATAACTCCATGAAACCTGACTATCTCCTTAACATACAACCAAAAAAGTTGATCTAGAGACAAAGTATCTCTAATAGGAAGAAAATGAGCAGATTTAGTTAGCCAATAGACAATAACCTAGATTTCATTATTACCTCGAGATGTCTTTGGTAATCCCACAATGAAGTCCATAGATATATTTTCCCATTTCCACTTTGGCACCTGTAAAGACTGAAACATCCCTTTTTATTACTATCGTTCTACTTTAACCTGCTGAAAAATCAAACAATTCATAGTAAAATCAAAAATATCTCTTTTAATTCCATCCCACTAGTAATACTCTTGAAGATCTTTGTACATCTTAGTACTGCCAGGGTGAACTGAAAACGGAGAACTATGAGCTTCACATAACAACTCATTCTTCAACTTTGAATCACAAGGCATAAATAATCTATTCCCAAACCTCAAAATACAATCATTATCAATGTTAAATTTAGTCAACTTACCCTTCTAAACCAACTCTACCTTTTTCTGCATCTCACTGTCTTCATTCTGCGATTGGTTAATTCGGTCTAAGAGAGATGATCTCACTAAAACCTAAAAAAACAGAATAATTTCCTGTACCAAGAACTTCTATTCCAAAGTTCATAAAATCAAAATTCAAAGGATCTCATTCCAAACGTAGCATGGTTAATGAAACATTACTTTTTTGACTCAAAGCAGCATCCACTTTATTTTCCTTTCCTGGATAGTAATGAATCGTGCAATCATAATCCTTGATTAATTTCATCAATCTCTTATGTCTCATGTTCAATTATTTTTGAGTGAATATATACTTTAAACTTTTTTTATGAGTATATATTTTACATTTTACTCCATACAGATGATGCCTCCAAATTTTTAAAGCAAAAACAATAGCAGCTAATTCCAAATCATGTTTAGGGTAATTTAACTCAGGAGGTTTCAAAAGATGTGAAGCATAAGCAATAAAATATTCATTCTACATAAGGACACAACCAATTCCTTTCAATGGAGCATAATTTTACATAAAAAATTCACCATCTCTGGAAGGAAGATCCAAAACTGGAGCATTCTCCAATCTTATTTTCAATTCCTGAAAACAATCATCACATTCTTTTGTCCAAATGAACTTAACACCTTTTCGAGTTAATTTAATCATTGGACTAGATAACTATGAAAAATTCTCAAAAAACCTATAATAATAACCTTCCAAACCAAAAAACTATGGATCTCAGTTATATTTTTGGGTCTTGACCATTCTTCAACAACTTTTTTTTAGAAGGATCAACAGTTATGCCATTTTTAAAACAATGTGACCAAGGAAAGAAATTTGATGTAACCAAAACTCACTCTTGATAAATTTCCCAAATATTTTATTTTCTTTTAAGGTTTTCAGGAAAACCCTTAGATTAATTTCATGATCCTCTTTACTTTTAGAATAAACCAAAATATCATTAATGAACACAACCGCAAAAATATCCAAGAACTCATAGAAAATTATATTCATAAGATCCATGAATATTGTAGGTGCATTGGTTAACCCAAAAGGCATAACTACAAATTCATAATGGTCATATCTAGTATGAAACACGATATTCAGAATATATTCTTCTTTTACTTTCAATTGATTGTACCCTGACCTCAAGTCAATCTTCGCAAAATACTAAGCTCCCTAGAGCTGATCAAACAAATCATCGATATGAGGAAAAGGATACTTGTTCTTAATGGTTATGTTATTCAATGATCTATAATCAATGTAAAGTCTCATTGAACCATATTTATTTTTAACAAACAAGATAGGAGCACCCCATGGTGATGTTCTAGGTTGAATTAATCCTTTTTCTAATTACTCCAGAAATTGCATCTTTAACTCTAAAAGTTCAATTTGAGACATTCAATAAGGGGGTTTTGAAATTAGATTAGCATCAGGAACTAAGTCAATAGTAAATTCAACTTCCCGATCATGTATAATACTAGGAAACTCATCAAGAAAAAAATCAAGGTACTCATTTACCATTACGACATCATTAATCTGAATAGTTATATTATTTTCAACAGTATGAGCAAGGTAACATTCATTTCCATCTTTTACTAGTTTCTCAACTTCTTGATATGTTATCAAAAGTAAGGGCTCGTTATTGTACACAAACTAAAAATATTTCTAAAAAGAAACCTCTTTATCTCTACAGTCAATATTAGCATGATAAATAGAAATCCAATCCATACCTAGAATAACATCAAACTCTACTATTAGAGAAACAATAAGGTTTGCAGGTAGATTCTTTCTTCACACACAGATTAGAAGGTTCTTATAATTTTTTTTGTCTCAACATTTCATCTCGATGTTTTTTCTATAAGTTCAGGATTCATATCTTGAGATGGAATTCTCAATTTACTAAAAAACTTCTAAGAAATGAAAGAGTGTGTAGACCCAGAATCAAACAACACATTGGCATAATCTGAACAAACAAATAGTGTGATTGATACTACTTCATTTGATGGCCCAACATCTGTTGAAGTAGTTTCAAAAGATTTCACCACCCCTTTCTGCTTGTAGTTTGGATTTTTTCCCTCAGTTGAGTTCTTTTTTGGACACTCATTTGCATAATGTCCAATTTTATTGCACTTAAAACATTTTACTGACTATAAATCAGATTTTTTACTACCATTATCTTAATCTTTTTCAGTGAAATTATGAGCCTTATGTCCGATTTTACTGCATCAGTAGCAATTACCAGAATTCAAAATACATTCCCTAGCATTATTTTTACGAAAAAATTCATAAACTATAAACTTATGTTTCTTACCATTATACTTTTTTGAAGACTTCTTCCCTTTCTCCTACCACCTTGACCTCTTATTTTTTTATTTTTCAAAGAACATCTGATCATCGAAAAACTCCATTTCCACCTTCTCTGAACATCGAACAAGGTTTTCATAACTTTTTAACTCATAAGAAGCTAAATCCCTTCAATACATTGGCTTTAATACTGAGTAAAAATGGTTGATTTTACTATCAAGATCTCATATGATATTTGGAGCATACCTTTCCAGTCGAGTGAATTTTGCTTCATAAGCAGCCATTGAGTCATCCTCCTACCTCAATTCCTGGAATTATTTTTCCATCCCAAGATGAACCTCCTTAGGAAAATATTTTTCAAGAAACATACCTTTGAATTCATCCCAATCAAAAGCAAAAATATCCACTCTATCTCAGATATTTTTCACCATTGACCACTACTGATCAGCTTCACCTTTAAATCATTAAACCGCAAGACTAAACTTTTGATGTTTTGAACACCCCATGACATCAAAAATCTTCTTCAGTGCTTTAATCCACCCTTCTTCTAGCACAGGGTCAGATGATTCTTTGAATGATGGGGGATGTTGCCTCATGAAATGCCCCACTATTGACATGTTCCTCAACGGTTGATCTGGATGATCTCGTGCATAGATACCACCCCCATTTATATCCTAAGTCAACTATGCCATCACTGTAACAAACTATTCAATTTTGATTCCGACCATCTCAGGTTTCTGATTTGGAAGGTGGTCTTCCTCCTGATGTCGTCCCAACATAGCTACCTTGTTTCCTTTGCGGAAAACCATTCTAAACATAGAAATATATTTGGTGAAGTAACATGGTAATCTATAAATTCTATATCATTTCAATATTAACATAAATTAATTTATGTATATTAATTTGACAATATACTAACTTTCAAAGTTGTCTAAACCAACCTTTGATACCAACTATAAGAACTTGGCCTTAAAACATTACTTAACCTTGAATTAAATGAATAATTCACATTGAGGATCTTTTCTGGTTTAGAGTTTTAGATAATTAGGACGTAACCTTTACATATAAAAATATTACAAAGTAGACACTTCTACTCAGTTTCCATTTTTTTCATAAAATAAAAACTCTTGAAAAAAAGATTCATGTCCAGTTCTATGTTCTAAACGGCATTACTTTCCCTTGATCCCATCCTTGACCCTATTCATCTTTAAGTCCTCTGAAAAACATTTCAAAACATAGGATGAGCATAAAAAGATCAGTAAGGGTTATAAAACAAAGAAAGAAAAAATTAGTTCATCAATACATGAATAACATAAGATATTTAATATACCTTATGAAATCATAATATTCACATAGTAAACACAAATCATAAAGGTAACTTGTGGCATCTATAATATACTTACGTTTTAGCTTTCACAACTACGTAGGGAGTTACATTTGGAATACCCATCACAGTATATTCCCTAAATACTTTAGGAGAAACATTCACATTTACCTCTGTCACATTACCCAATTCATTGGAGATCTATCTCAGGCTCACCTGCCCTGGGTTTATCACAGAACCACCCGTATACGTAAATAATACCCAAGAACCGTAATATAATCATAACACATAACATAATCATAAAGAAAAGATAAAATTCCCACTTTGCAGTCACAATATATCATTTTGAGATATTGATATAATAACTCCATTCTAAAAAACATTTTCAATAACAAAATATGTAAAAGAGTATACGATATTTATTTTCCTTATAAAAACATTATAGCTTGTTAAGGAAGCCAGAGATCAGATAATACTCGCGGTGGTGGAAAAGGTCATTGCCATCACTTTTGTTAAAAGAAACATTATTTTTTTCACTTAGTAAAATGATTCTTAGAGAAAAGATTCCCTTTGAAAGAAATTAAAATTCATATGGGTTTATACACCATATAAAATAATGTTGTGTATAAAAGAAAATTTGCCTCAATGAAAGGAGATTGAGACGATGTCCCTTACAAATATTATTTTGTTAATAAAATTGTTCGATTACATGTATTTACTATAAGTACACATAAATAAATTATAAATACAAGATATTACATAAAATTTATTTCTTACATAATCATAGCACGACATAATTTAAAAGTAAAAGACTAACCCGAAGAATGGGAATTGGGTTAAGAAGTTCCCTTACCTCATGTCTAACTTAACCCGTTCATTCTTTAATCTCCTGAATAATATAAAAATTTTAATTTCTACTTTCTTAATAACCTTTTTCAAGTTTATCATTTATTTTAAATAACTTATTACCATGTTATTAACATTATGTAATCATTTAAGTTAATAATGGTCGTTTTGTCGATATTTGGTACTTGAGTCAAAAATGGACTTCTTATAATTACAAGTAGTTCATGTGGTCAAAAATTAATTATATCCAGAATTATATTCATGATTTAGATATCATATATATCCAGTATATACATGTATTTATATTAGTACATAACATTTGGAGGTAAGAAATGAAATGCACCGTTCATGGAGACGGTAAGCATTACGTACGCATGAACGCTACTTTCATATCTATTTCATATTTTGATGGAATGAAAACATAATGATACATACATATATTATAATTTCAGTATAATATCATATATCATATCATTAACTCCATCCTTTATATGTCTCACATAAGGCATGAATGAGTCATTTCACTTTGAGGGGGCGGTAGTCCGCACTTCCTCAAAATGAAATTACCACGTTTACCCATTATGGAAACCATAAATGTATTCTATAAATGAAAAATACAGAATCATATATATCATATATAAATACATTTCCATCTTAATGGCCACCACGAGAGGCTGTAGGAGATAATTGAACAATCATCGTTTCGTGAGGCGTTAGTTTTCCATCCATAGAAGTAGTATGTTCTTTACCCATTAGATTGAGGAGTGTGTAAGTGTAGTTAGAATAATTCTCATAACAACATCCTGGTATATTTAAGATACTGGTGTTGTTATAAAATAAAGGAATAAAAATATTTTTGGTGTTTGATAAGTAAAATAAAAGTAAATAATTTAAGAGAAACTATTACCTTCAATTTGGGTAACTCCCTTTGGTTTAAACCAAAAGGAATTCTTGAAGTGACTTCTGTCTAAGGTACAGCTTCTGGGAGGAGGAGAGAGATGTATGGAGCTTAATTGGTTTGAGGTTGGATGATCCAAGGGGCTTGAGAGGTTTGATGAATTGGTTATAAGTCAGGTGTTTTTATAAGGTGGAGGAGGGGCTCTTTAGAAAAGTGTGAAAATATTATTTTATTATATAATTATTTTAGGATTATAAAGGTCCAAAACTAATTAAAGTTTAATATAAGAAGACTCATGGTCGAAATAAAATCATCCAATAATAATTTGATAGGTTTTGGATATTATTTTAGTCTTTATAATCTTATTTATTTAAATCATTTATTAATGAGGTAAACACTACATCATCATTGTGTCATAAATAATTTAATTTATTTGATTTTTAAAAATTATAAAAAAATACAATGATATAAGAAATATTATTACCTTTATAATGAATATTAATAGTCGAAGAGATAACTTATATAACCCATGTAAAAATTTATTTACTAAAACATATTTGTTTGTCATTTTTGCCTTTACTTTAAGTTAATTAAAATAAAGTGTCATTATCACTCCCATGTCTCTTCATGGGGTACCAAAATCGACCAAAGGATGCACTTGGTCAGATATGTATCAACCAATAGGATTGGGACACATTTTAGGTTAATTTAATATTATTATAATCTTATTTTTTTACTCTTATTTACCTGATTTACCCTTTAACTATGGTAAATAAAATATTTACTGAAGTAAAAATTTAAAATGTCTAAAAATGAAAGTTAACTATTGACATAATTTGGACTTCCTGATTCCAAATATGGATTCCATTTTTTCAAATTCCCAACATATAAGTGGAAGAAATTAATTTAAAATTAATTCTCGCTGTCAAAACAAAAAGTGTGTTTTTAAGAAATAATATCTATCAAAAGATTGACACTTGTTTATGCCTAATTTCAAAGTGAAATTATATAAAACGAACAAAATTGGATTAAATAGTAAAAAACTAATCTAATTACACTTTAAAACCAATTAAAAATATATTCAAACCATATAAATAAATTAGATTAAAAGGAAATTTTGAATTAAAATACAGTATTTTAAATTGTTCATTAAAAATTGAATTTTATCAGAAAAATACCAAAAATTTACCCAAAGTAAATTTTGATATCCCGATTATAAATAAGAATATTATTTTGTCCTATTTAAAATAAAATAGTGTCCCAAACTAGATTTAAAGAGGGTTCTCCATTAAAAGGCGGTAAATCAACCTTTTAAAGAATATTAGAGTATTTATGCTTAAAATTAGATTCATTAACATTTTAAACTTTTATTGGATAAATGTAAAAACAATTAACGAACATGTATAATCATATTTTAGTTAGTTCTGTTTATTCCCACTATTACAACGGCTAGGCATTGACTACCATTTAAAATAATAATATTATATTATTAGTGTGCAATGTAAGATTTCAAAGAAACTCATTGTTGCATATCAGGTACACCATCGAACATAGAAACCCCTTTAAAGTAAAATTAATATTTAATTCGAATATATTAATAAATATGAAAATTTCTTAATCGTTATTTACCTGAGATTTTACATCATACATGAATTGGGAATGATTAACCTTGAGTGAACAAATTACTATCTTAGTTTACTATCTCGGTTTACTGTATCAGTTTACTATCTCAATATTACTATATCAATATTAATGTCTCATAGATTTCTATTTTTGTTCGTTGTCTCATTCATTATGGTCACACCATTTTAAGTCACACAGTAATAATGACAACAGGAATTCCTCTATCGATCTCACTATATTATTCAAATTTTCTTTTTAAACATTTAATTTTGTATCAATTGTTTTATTTCTTTTTAACTCATTTTTTTCATGACGTTTGAACTCCCTAAATGATAAAAACATATCACTTCACTTATATTGAACTCACTTCTCTGGGAACTGAAACCCTCTCTATCTTTCAAACCACTTTCCCTCCTTCTCATCCTTCATAAACCCACAATGAATGCCCAGGATGAAGAATCCATCCTCATCGACTACTAAAATGTGATGGTCTTAGAAGAAACAGAAGAAGGCTCATGTTGTCATGTCTAATAATCCACTGAACCATGATTTTAAGGAATGCAAAAACATACAAGAAAAGGAAATCTGTGTAAAATGGATATTGACCAATAACTCTCCGGTTCTAAGAGTTCTAAAAGAACATGGGTGGTTGGATTGGTTTACCAAGGAGAAAAGACCCATATACCCAAGGCTTGTTTTTGGGTTTTATCAGTATGTTCAGTTTTCCTTCAATTCCATGGATGATTTTGTGGTTAATAGCTAGGTAAATGGTCAAAGATTTACCTTTTCATCAAGGTTATGGGTTTCCTATATAGGAATACCTCATTAAGGGATATTTTTGGATTACCAAAGAGGTCCTCCTCCACCTAGTGATGTGTTTATCCTAGAAGAGGATCTTGGAATTTTGACTGGAAATAAGAATAAGAGATATGAAATTGCTACCGATCTTGATGGTGAGTCAAGATTTTTTTTTCAAGTTTGTTCAACACCTCATTTTTTCAAGAAAAGGGGATTTTCTACTCTTAAATGTTAAGATTTATTTTTTATTCATATTCTGAAAAATAGAGACAAAATCAACTTGTGTAAGTATATTATACTTCACATGTGTGATGTAATTAAAACTATATAAAAGTCTACCTCCCCTTTCAATTTGAGGTTCATTTCTGTTATTCTTATAGCCAAAGGTGTGGTTTTCCAAAATGAAGAAATGATTGAGGAATGTGATTTCTATATTTCTAAGGATATTTTTAGGATAATAAAGATATGCTGGATTACAAGGAATAAATTATGGGTTGAAGATAATGATAGGTTTTATAAGTATTTTAATCCTGTTGAAAATTCCTCCAGACCTAAAAATGTAGCTGATCCTGGATTATAAGTTGATGAGATTGTGGAATATTGGGATGAAGAATTATATGATGATGTTAGTGAAGGTTTTGTGAGAGTATCTCTTGAGATATAACCTATCTATAAAGGTGATGTTGATAAAATTGAAAAGGTTAAATCTTCATCTAAAGTAAGTGTTAGAATAGAGGAAGAGCTTGTTGTTGAGTTAGAGCCTGCTATTGAGGAAGATCCTACTATTGTAGCACAGTCTAGAGAGTAAATTGAACCTGAAATAATATTATATTCCTAGGAAACAATGGAACATGACTTTCAAATAGCCATAGAGGACATGGATGAACCTGACAGAGTTGAGAATTTGGTAATGGTTCAAGAGTTTTAATCTCTTATTCCTAGAATAGATGCACCTGTTGATGGGGAGCAGCACCCCATCTTAGAAAGTATTCAACTTCCAAACCCTATTGACCAAAGTCTTATGGATACCTGGTATAGATTTCCTAGTTATTTTGATGTGGATAATACCCAGTAGGCCGAGATAAAAGGGATAGATCTTTCCACTGTGTTTCAATTGAAACCAATTTCTTCTATAATAGTATCCTATTATAAGGAATCTAAACCTATTTTAGTTCATGTTCTTGAACCTTCTCAAGAATCTTCTGCTTTTGTGAGTCATAATGATCTGAAATTTTTTTAAGATGACTTTTTGTCTTGCTTTGGGATGCTATTGGAGTCTCAACTTTCAACTGTGACAAACCTTAGTGAAAGGGATCTTGCACTATTGTTAGAGAAAATTATTTGGAAAATTAAACCGAAGATGCTTCATGAAATTCAAGAAGTTCGTATTGAGAACAATATTTTGAGTGATGAGGTGAAATCCCAAAAAACTGTGGTGGAAGATATACAGAAAGTCTTTCCAACTATGCAACCTCATGTTTCTCATCTTAGGTAAGATGATCCTGATAAGATTCCACTGAAGTTTGTATCTCTAATTCAACCAAACCCGATCACTATGTATAAAAAAGTGGTTGATAACAACACCAAGATAACCAATGAGATGTGTGGGATTATTTTTGGACTCAATAATATAACTTGTTAATATAAATTTTTATTACAAAAGGTTCTAAATAAACTTAAGTCTCTGATATCAGCTATTATAGTTTCATCTTCCGCTGGATAGCCATCTCATCCTATAGAGAGTTAATTGATATGATCAGTTTTCAGAGAAGATCTCAAGTTAGTGTTGAGTGGTGTTGATAAAGAAAATATCTCTGTTGTCATCAAGAAAAATTACCATGTACTTCATTTTGTGAGGTTCCATTCAAATATTTCCAATGATGCTTAAGAATAAATCTCTAAGAAAGTGTAATTCTACTTTAAGAGAATTTTTTCAACCATGAGTTGACCAATCAATTCAAGTGTGTTTTAGAGAATTTGAAAATACCTCCAGTCACTGAATCCATTAAGAATAAAGTGCAAAACAATAAGGAATTCACACACAATCTGGAGAAATTATTGGAAAACAAGGATGACTTTGAGAAGTACATGAAGTAGGGTGGAGAGATTATTTTGGATTTTATCAAGCTATTGAAGCCTTATATCTATGTTCAGAGTACTGAAATCCTGGATCTTGTAGGTACTCCTTTGGGTCATGGTATCTCTTCTTCTCTCTATCCCTATTCTTCTACCTATTTTGAACTTGTGACCATGTTTGTTACTCAGAAACTTATATAGATCATACATGTCATCATTGAGTAACCTTTGCCTATGTATTCCAGCATACCTACTCTTGCCCCTTCTATCATTAGAGGAGTTCCACTGCATTCCCTCACAAATGCTTCTAACACCTCTACTTCCACACCTCTTGCTTCTCCATCTGATGTATTTGAAAAAGTACAAGCCAATTCTATTGCCTCTACTGAGAACTGATTACTGATTTTGATAGGGTTATATTGTATTTTTTTCCTTTTTTTCTTATAATGGACTTTTTCATTTTATTTAATGGAATGTGGTCATCTATTGTTTCTTCATTTGTTATTTTCTTTTTTATAATCCCAAAAGGGTGATAAATCATACAGAGGAATTTAAATAGGAGAATATATCTAATATAATACTCTAAGGGGAAGACATAATGAGGAGACATAAGGGAAAATAATTACCCTCTATGATATTTATTACATCTATGATTTAATTTCTTGATTTGATAAGTAATATATTTATTTAATTATCAAATATTTGGCATGTAAATTCCATGATTTTTATAGCATCCCGCTTTTTTATCACATAAACCTTCATTATATTTTACAAAACCGATGATCTTTAAGGGTTAGTGTCTTGTAAACCAGGAACATAAAACATGAAAACATAAAACATTCTTCTTAAACACTTGAAAGGCTTCTCCTTAAGTTCATCCTAGGTTCGTTACTGCATCTCATAACCTGGGGACATACATAAAAAGAAAGGGTGGGCAGAAGGCCTAGTAAGGGAAACAAGAGAAACATTTAACATGTGAACTTGAGATACTTCAACTATGTCATGAAAAAGAACTTTAAGGCATGAGAAAGAAATCATGTGGCATATCATAATAAAAATAACATTTTTCATAACTTTAAAATGTGTCTAATTCATTTAACATATAATATCATGAACATATCACCAAGTTCCATCCCCAAGGTGTCATTTGAAAATTACCAAGGTTATTCACCAAGATATCGTGAAAATTGTAATCTCTAGTGGTTACATCATTACCTAATGCATTGGAGCGCTATCAGGGTGAACCCTTACATTTTCCTTTATTATCATGTGATCCACATATATAATCATCAAAAATTTCATAAATAACCCATATAGCATAAAATAAATGGGTTTCATTTCATAATCATAACATTTTTAGAAAAACAAACTTCTTTAAAGACATGATCTTTACGTCACTTTAAACCCACGGAAGGGGAGAGCGGGTCTCATGTATGTAAATCCCAGAATTTAAAATAGAACATTTTGATATATATGTGAATACCCCTGTAGAATAAGAGCTTTGAGTATTTACTTAATAAAATAAAAGAACTTTAGAAAAAAGAGAGAGGCATTTTGAGACGAAAAGTCTACAGCATAACGTCTATGTTTCGGGTTTTTAGAAAACATTGAAAAGAGAGGGGACATGGGTCAAACATTCATAAATGACCCATAAAACATTAGAGGGACAGAATAAGAATCATATATGAACATGGTAATGAAATTTTATAGACATACCATTTTAAATGAAAAACATGGAAGGAAGACAAAAAATAGATTTCTCTTATGAAAGTTCGGCAGCCTAACTGCGTTACTTAAACATCAACAAAAATAATTTGAAAAGATCAAATAGGGTCTCTCATAATGTGAAAATAAGAGTTCAGTATGATAGATATATATATCATACCCCAACATAATTAAAAAGGTACTTGAAATACTTGACATGAAAGTAGACCTTTGAAAAGAATGAGAAGGGTGAAAGAATGCCTTACAAATTCGGTAGCCTAATGGCATCACTTAAACTTCAACAAAAATGATTTGACGAGATAAAATAGGGTATCTCATCATATGAACATAAAAGTTCAGTATGATAGATATAGAGATCATACACCACCATAATAAAAAGGAACTTCAAATACTTGACATGAAAGTAGAACTTTGAAAAAAATGAGAAGGGTGAAAGAATCCCTTAAAAATTCGGCAGTCTAACGGCGTCACTTAAAATTCAACAAAAATGAATTGACGAGATCAAATAGGGTCTCTAATCATATGAAAATAAAAATTAAGTATGATAGATATAGAGATCATACCCCAACATAGTAAAAACGAACTTGAAATACTTGACATGAAAGTAGAACTTTGAAAAATTAGAAAGGTGAAAGAATCCCTTAAAAATCCGGTAGCCTAACGGCGCCACATAAACATTCATAAAAAGAAATGATGAGAGTAAGAGGGGGTGTCTCATCATATTAACATAAAAAGGACAGAATAATGAAGATAAAAGAACATCCTCCAACATAAGAACATGGAGCATAAAAGAAATTACATAAAAGAGATTACTTGAAAAAAAGAGATAGGTCGGATCCCTTACCTTAAAACGTAACTCTTAAAACTCAACGGGTTGGACCTTAAGGGCTTGGGGGCACCTTGGGAGGAATCCTTGGGAGGTAAGGAGACCAGAACTTCGTTGAGAATGATTTTTGAGTCCAAAGGATGAGAGAATGGCTTGGTATTTATAGGAAAAGTGAGGGGACAAGGCATTAATGGCCAAGGGACACCTCATAAGTGGGTTTCTCAAAACCATGTGCTCTCCCAAGATATTTTCCATGAAGTTAGGCCACATGGGGCCCCCAATACAATAATTCATCACCTTTGGTCGGAAAACCCATAAAATATCTCATGAAATCATCATGACACAGTTATGATGTCATTAAACATACCGATACCCTAAAACTGTATTTTTACTATTCACTGAAAATTCAACTTTCTCAGAAAAATCCCAAAATTTCACCTTAACCAAATATCAATGCTCTGATTTCAAAAATGAACTCCATTTTATAAAAATAATTTTCTAAATATTTTTAATTATTATTTAAATAAATACACTATTCACCGAAAATTCATTTTTTTAGAAAAAACCCCAAAATTTACCTTAACATAATATTGATGCTCTAAGTTCAAAAATGAAATCCATTTTATAAAAATAATTTTCTAAATATTTTTAATTAAAAAACTCTATTCACCAGAAAAAACTAATACTTGAATAATAATTTATGAAACCGTTATTTAACCATTTTATTGAATCACTTTAATCAAGGTGCCTAGATTATATTAATACTTTCTTTAAGTGAGATTAATAATCCATTTGGTCACATTACTAATCCTAAGCATAAAATCACTATTCATAATTTACTATTCATCAAAAATTATGTTGATCTTATTAGACTCTAAATTTTGTACTGAACATAATTGTAGAAGACTATTTTTTGAAAATCATTACACATTTTTAATTATTTAAGGTTTACATAAAAATTTTTTAATATATCCTTTCTCTAAAATTCACTGAAAATATGCATACTATATTTATCCAAACATTTGAAAAGTCATAAACATCATCATAAGAAGAAATCCCAATTTTTATTTAAAAAAAATGATTACACAAGGCAGTTACGGTCTTCTTACATAGCCCCTTATCACACCAGCATAAGACCTATGTGTAAGGTGTGCTAAGGTTAGAGAATCTGAGGGAGGCTCGGCCGACATCGCACGAGTAGTAATTTCTATCAGTTTGAACTTCTCGCAAAGGAGATTCCATTCTAGCTTCACACGATGAAGTTTGGCTTGGGTTTGGTCCATAGCAAAGCCCAGTGGTGCTATCTCCTTCCCAAGTTCTGTTAGATGGGCTTCGATCGGTCCAAGACTACTGGGTGAGGCCATCGAATCTTCTTTCTATAAAAATTAACCAAGATTACTTGTATTCAGAGACATTAATCGAAACGTTTAGTTTACAGTGGTCATATTGACCAATGGTCATATAACAGTAAAAACCCAACGGTCTCATTTTAATTATACTCATGTTATCAAATGAAATAGTTTTGTTGAGTATAAAAATAACACAAAAAATTAGGAAACAAGATTTAATCAAAATTTCAGGTCATTACAATCTTCCCCCCTTAAGAAATTGCGTCCTTGAAATTTTTTAAAATTGGGTTTTGAAATTTCATTGAAAGTCCCACATCGAAAAAAGAGTCAGTAACGCTATTACTTTAAAAGAAAGAAAAGGAATTACAAAGGCCACCTGAGTTTACCCATACTAGGATTCCATGTAGGAAAACATGGACATGGAGGAGAAAGCAAAGGGTCACGTTCTAAAGGAGAGTGATAGAAAACATGATTAGGAGAAAGTTAACCACAAGAAAATCCCAAACTTATGATGTGTGTAAATGGTATTTGATTACCTAGTAGGAAACGCAAACCAACAACATTTTTGTTTTACGTTCCTTTTCATAATTTCGAGGAATTCATTTACAACATAGAACAAAAACATAAGGAAATATACCTACCTTCAAGTAGAGTTTCATCCTTTAATAAGTCTCTACCAAAACTAATCTTTTCTCCAAACGATGAGAATTCAAAAACACTTGGTCTCATCAAAAGCACAAGAATCATCTTCTAGAGAGTCAAAAAATCCACAAAAGATTAACTATCTATTTCTTCTATCTTTAAACATTATCCCAAAAACAGAAAGGGTAAGATAAAATAACTCTTCAAAAAGAAAGAATCCCATAGGAATGGAAACTACTTTTAAATCTCCAAAGTTCCATGGTACTACTCAAATTTCATCATAGACCATTCCATAAATAACGGTCCTTAAAATTCCTCAAAATAAACCAAACTAAGATTGAAACCCAAATACAAGAATGATTTGATAACATAGTCTTCCAAAATAAACCTCATTGTTCATCTCCAAAAAACATCAACCACTCCTAACATCTTATAACAAAAGTAGCTAACCTAAACATATTTTACCCAAGATAGGTTAATCATTCCCATAAGTAACCTAAATTACTATAAGTCTACCTTAAATTCATCGATTATTCAAAATATAAGTCAACCTTACTCCTCAATGAAAATACCGTAGTAATCTATTTACCTCGATCATATAGGGTCCCCAAAATAGGGAACGTCTTCCAAAATAATAATCATCTTTTAATCCCCTAATCATCTCTGTCATATTAATATGACAATCTTCACATTTCCTATCACATTGGTTGTTGGGACATGTTCTTCCATTTCCCACCATTAACTAAGAAGAGAAAGTATAATTAGGGGCTTAAATACTTAGCCAATAATCATGAAAAGGAACTTAAAGCATATAAGGATAACTTTTAGAAGAATAGTATACCCTATCTTGTGATCCCCTAGGTTCCCATTTGGGTTATCCATGATCATATATTCTTATGTGAATCTTTATTTTATTTTATCTTTGTTCCTTTAACAATGGTTCATAATAAGCTTATGAAGTTACCAAAGAATATCCCCCGGGAGTGTCGTAACCAAGAGTGCAGCAAGGACCGTTGTCGTGTACCAGTTCCCATTTGAGTCTAGCTCAAAGTAGTGTTTTCAGGTTTTACCCCTATGTACATCTGTTCCAGAGCCACCTCTACCTGCTCGTATCCAGACAGGGATGTATTTTCTTGGGAACCCATTACTCAATACTCACCAAAATACCAGGAAGATTTCCTATATATAAACTTTTCTATAGGCTTCTTCCTAAAGTTTTCATATCCTAATTTCCACAAATAACTAAACAATCCTTTGATACCAACTATATCATCCCTCCTTTTTATCACATAAACCTTTATTACACTTTACAAAACCAATGATCTTTAAGGTTTAGTGTCTTGGAAACCAGGAACTTAAAACATGAAAACATAAAACATTCTTCTTAAACACTTAAAAGGATTCTCCTTAAGTTAATCCTAGGTAAATTACTGCATCACATAACCTGGGGAAATACATAAAAAGAAAGGGTGAGCAGAAGGCCCAGTAAGGGAAACAAGAGAAACATTTAACATGTGAACTTGAGATACTTCAACAATGTCATGAAAAAGAACTTTAAGGCATGAGAAAGAAATCATGTGGCATATCATAATAAAAATAACATTTTTCATAACTTTAAGATGTGGCTAATTCATTTAACATAAAAAATCATGAACATATCACCAAGGTCTATCCCCAAGGATTCATTTTAAAATTACCAAGGTTATTCACCAAGATATCGTGAAAATTGTAATCTCTAGTGGTTACATCCTTACCCAATGCATTGGAGCGCTATCAAGGCGCACCCTTAAATTTTCCTTTTTTTATCATGTGATCCACATATATAATCATCAAAAATTTCATAAATAACCCATATAGAATAAAATAAATGGGTTTCATTTCATAATCATAACGTTTTTAGAAAAACCAACTGCTTTAAAGACATGATCTTTACGTCAATTTAAACCCACGGAAGGGGAGAGCGGGTCTCATGTATGTAAATCCCAGAATTTAAAATAGAAAATTTTGATATATATGTGAATACCCCTATATAAATAAGAGCTTTGAGTATTCACTTAATAAAATAAAAGAACTTTAGAAAAATATAGAGGCATTTTGAGACGAAAATTCTGCAGCATAACGGCTATGTTTCGGGTTTTTAGAAAACATTGAAAAGAGTGGGGACATGGGTCAAACATTCATAAATGACCCATAAAACAGTATAGGGACAGAATAAGAAGGATATATGAACATGGTAATGTAATTTGAAGGACATACCATTTGAAATGAAAAACATGGAAGGAAGAAAAAAATTAGATTTCTCTTATGAAAGTTCGGCAGCCTAACGGCGTTACTTAAACTTCAACAAAAATGATTTGAAAAGATAAAATAGGGTCTCTCATCATGTGAAATTAAGAGTTAAGTATGATAGATATAGACATAATACCCCAACATAATTAAAAAGGTACTTTAAAGACTTGAAATGAAAGTAGAAATTTGAAAAGAATGAGAAGGGTGAAAGAATCCCTTAAAAATTCGGCAGCCTAACAGCGTAACTTAAACTTCAACAAAAATGATTTGACAAGATCAAATAGGGTCTCTCATCATATGAACATAAAATTTCAGTATTATATATATAGATATCATACCCCAACATAATAAAAAGGAACTTGAAATAATTGACATGAAAGTATAACTTTGAAAAAAATGAGAAGGGTGAAAGAATCCCTTAAAAATTCTGCAGCCTAACGGCGTCACTTAAACTTCAACAAAAATGAATTAACGAGATCAAATAGGGTCTCTAATCATATGAACATAAAAGTTCAGTATGATAGATATAGATATCATACCCCAACATAGTAAAAAGGAACTTGAAATACATGACATGAAAGTAGAACTTTGAAAAATGAGAAAGGTGAAAGAATCCCTTAAAAATTCGGCAGCCTAACGGCGCCACATAAACATTCATAAAACGAAATGATGAGAGTAAGAGGGGTTCTATCATAATATGAACATAAAAATGATAGCATAATGAATATAAAAGAACATCCTCCAACATAAGAACATGGGGCATAAAAGAAATGACATAAAAGAGATTACTTGAAAAGAAAGAGAGAGGTCGGATCCCTTACTTTAAAACGTAACTCTCAAAACTCAACGGTTTGGACCTTGAGGGCCTGGGGGCACCTTGGGAGGACTCCTTGTGAGGTAAGGAGACCCGAAATTCGTTGAGAATGATTTTTGATTCCAAAGGATGAGAGAATGGCTTGGTATTTATAGGGAAAGTGAGGGGACAAGGCATTAATGGCCAAGGGACACCTCATAGGTGGGTTTTTCAAAACCATGTGCTCTCCCAAGATATTTCCCATGAAGTTAGGACACATGGGGACCCCAATACAATAATTCATCACCTTTGGTCGGCCAAACCATAAAATATCTCATGAAATCATCATGAAACAATTATGATGTCATTAAAAATACCGATATCCTAAAACTGTATTTTTACTATTCACTGAAAATTCAACTTTCTCAGAAAAATCCCAAAATTTCACCTTAACCAAATATCAATGCTCTGATTTCAAAAATGAACTCCATTTTATAAAAATAATTTTCTAAATATTTTTAATTTAGTTTTTAAATATATACACTATTCACTGAAAATTCATTTTTTTCAGAAAAAACCCCAAAATTTACCTTAACATAATATCGATGCTATGAGTTGAAAAATTAAATCCATTTTATAAAAATAATTTTCTAAATATTTTTAATTTAATTTTTAATTAAAAAACACTATTCACCAGAAAAAACTAATACTTGAATAATAATTTATGAAACCGTTATTTAACCATTTTATTGAATCACTTTAATCAAGATGCCTAGATTATATTAATACTTTCTTTAAGTGAGATTACTAATCCATTTGGTCACATTACTAATCCTAAGCATAAAATCACTATTCATAATTTACTATTCATCAAAAATTATGTTGATCTTATTAGACTCTAAATTTTGTACTGAACATAATTGTACAAGACTATTTTTTAAAAATCATTACACATTTTTCATTATTTAAGGTTTACATAAACATTTTTCAAAATATCCTTTCTCTAAAATTCACCAAAAATATGCATACTATATTTATCCGGACATTTGAAAAGTCATAAACATCATCATAAGAAGAAATCCCAATTTTTATTTAAAACAAAGGATTACACAAGGTAGTTACGGTCTCCTTACATAGCCCCTTATCAAACCAGCATAGGACCTAATTGTAAGGTGTGCTAAGGTGAGAGAATCTGAGGGAGGCTCGGCCAACATCGCACGAGTAGTAATTTCTATCATTTTGAACTTCTTGGAAAGTCAATTCCGTTCTAGCTTCACATGATGAAGTTCAGCTTGGGTTTGGTTCAGAGCAAAGCCCAGTGGTGCTACCTACTTCCCAAGTTCTGTTAGATGGGCTCCGATCGGTCCAAGACTACTGGGTGAGGCCATCGAATCTTATTTCTATAATAATTAACCAAGATTACTTGTATTTAGAGACATTAATCGAAACATTTAGTTTACAGATGTCATATTGACCAATGGTCATATAACAGTCAAAACCCAATGGTCTCATTTTAATTATACTCATGTTATCAAATGAAACAGTTTTGTTGAGTATAAAAATAACACACAAAATTAGGAAATAAGATTTATTCAAAATTTCGGGTCGTTACAATTTGTGATCATCAAAAACGGGGGAATTTTTGTACTCCTCATTTTTTAATGATCACAAATAATGTTTGGTTATTGTTGGAATCCTCATGTTTTAATGGTCATAAATAATTTTTGAATCTTGTAAACTAGGTCTAATATTGCTCTATTATGTTTCATTATGATTATGTATAATCTTAATCCATTCTGTGAATATTTATTCTTAAGACAGCATACATATTTTTGGCTAAGTCTATGAAACCATAAGCTTGTTAATGGTTCCATATTCTCACAAATTCTGTAATCCTGTAAGCCTGCTAGAAGTTCCATATTTTTTCAAATGACCTAACATTGTTTCCTTGCTACCATTTCTAATACACCGTAACATGACACCATTCATAATTTTGACAAAGGACAAGACACCATTGAAAGATGGTATAATTTTTTTGCCTTATTAGAGAAGTTTCAAAAGATGTATAAATATCTCATATTATTATAACTAAGAATTAGTCAATATTCTAAGAAACCATTTGAACAGTCAAAAAATTATAATTTTACTAACATGGTTAACTGGCCAATTTTAATGTAAATTTGGGGAATCTTGTAACTAAACTTTTTAACGGAAATTTTTATAGGAACTCAATTCACCCCCCCCCCCTCTTGAGTGTCCTACTCTGAAAAATAAAAATATTATTCATAGATAAATATCAATAATGGAGACTTGGAAAATACAAAAATGATTTTCATAGGAAATATGGATTAGATGATAAAACATATGATCCATAAAGGAAAAACGTTTTCAATATTTTAAGGATACCTTTATTGAAACTCGCATCATAAGCATAGTGATAAATATTTCATTTAAAAATAGTAAAAGGTAAATATTAGGATTACTATAAATAATATATATTTTAGTTTCAAAATTTGAAAGGATAACATTTTCGAGAAGAGTGAATATGATTATGGAATAGAAAAAGATCATTTGGAGTGGATTGGAATTATTTTTAACATTATCAAAATTTATGAAGATAAAAATCCATCAAAGAATATTTTTTTGATGTGGAAACTTAATTTCCCAAGAAAATAATTAGTAATGGAAATATAATATCATCATAGGATAGAAGAAAAAAATATTGTAAATTCATAGTCAAAGAAGAATCATTAAGACTTAATAAAAGACATTGAGTTAAGAAAACCCCATACAAATATCATAATATTTGATTTAATAACACTTTAGAAAGGATTTATTGAGAAATAATTGAAATTCCTTATAAATAAAATTGAAAATAAAACATATTATAATAATAGGTTGAAATAAACCAAAATGAAAAGGATTAATCTTAAGAATAAGCATTATAACACAATGGAATGAAATTTGGGTTATAAAAATACCTTAACTGTACTCTCATCTTCTAAAAATATGATTTAAAATAATTTATCATAAGTATAACCATATTTATCACATATTTAATATCTGTATTCATATCTATTTCCATTTTTACTCTTTAATTATAATCATTCATTATAATTTCATTAGAAATTTAATGTTTATTTTAATTATTATATGTTTTGATAATTTCACATAAGTCTAGTAATTGGGAAATAAAAACCCATTAATTGATAAAAATTTCAACATTAACAAATTAGAAAAGATATTGAAATAATTTTTTTCAAGGATTTATGTTTACCCAAGTACATTTTATGGAGACTGTGGGAATAGTTCCTGAGGATAGAATCCATATATAGCTAATGTTTGGTAATTTACAAGTATATTACTTTAGAATGATAATTTATTTTTATTTCATGATTATAGGATATAAAATAAGTTATAATATAAATATTATAATCATATTTGATAATAAAAATATTTTTATAACCATCCATAAAGGTGGTGATGAAAAATGAATAACTTCATCCATGGAGGCGGTAGTCCACACGTAATCATGGATGACATTTTCATTTTCTATAGATTGAGATAATGGTAAATAATGGTTTATATTTTCAAAATTCTAAAAATATTATAAATTAAATATTTATTCATTAAACTCTAGATTAAACCCATCCCTGAAATCTAGTAATGAAAAATGAAATATGATTCCTCGTGGAAGAGGTAGTCTGCACGTACCCACAATAATTTCAAAGTTTAACTATTTATATTTTCCAAATAACTAATGTAGAGTGTTTTTTAGGGTTGAACCCATAGAGAAGGATAAAATGAGTTTGAGTGACCAAGATTTTTCAAAACAACACCCCACTCTTGTTAATAGTGGATGGATTTTATTTTTAGATTTTTTTATTTTTCTATTTCAATTAAAGTAGTAAAGATGAAAATTTAGGTTTCTATGAAACTAAGTTTGAAACTGGAGTTATAAAGGACTAACTGGGAAATCTGTGTATGAAAATATTAACAAGTACTAAGAAAAAATGATTAAGGAAGACACCTGAGAATTCTAAAACCATTGGCTAAAAGGATGAATTCTTCACTAAAATTTATTATAGAAATCCATCATAAAATTATTGAAAAATCTCCCTCACCAGGAGATAGACCAAACAATTGATTGAATATTAGAGTTTTCCACTCTAAGATTCATCAACACTAAGGAATTTAATGAAAATCCAATTGGAATAAAACGTTTCGTCAAATTCCTATGTTAATGAAATTAAATATTGTAAAAATTAATTCAATATCAATCCCACCGATTGACATTGATGTTTTCAATTTGAAATAGTAGAGGTGTGAACAATTTAAATGAAAATAAAAATCAATCTTGTCTATCAATTCTGATTTCAAAAAAGAGTAGAGTGGAGAATTTTAAGAAATAAACTAGCATAATTTTAAAATTCTCGAGCTAAGAAATTTATCCAAGAATCATATTCAATTAAAAAATTGAAACTATATGATTATAGAGTAATGAAATAGAAAGAAAATGGAGGAGAAATCTCCCTATAGAAAATGATGAAGTGTTGTTACTCTTCTCTTGGGTCTCCTAGTCTTTAGCTCTAGATCTCAAGATTCTACTCCCAATAGTGTCAAATCCCCCCTCTAAGTTGTCTACCTGCAAATATTTTAATCCTATGGTGTTTCTTACTTCATCACCAACTACCTGCACTAATTGGTCTCCAACAAAATCATAGAACATGTGTCTTCCCTTATTAACATCCCAATAAAGTTATCAAAGCCCCTTTAACACGCTATTTCAGGTGGTTGGATGAACCTGGACAAGAACCTAGCTAGAATCTATATCTTTAAGTTAAAAACAAAAAGGAATTAATAAATTAATTAATGTTAATTATAAGTAATTAACTTAAATAAATAAATAGTAAGTATTATTATGTTAACTTATTTATTTATGATTATTTATTATTATAATTAAAATTAATTCATCTATTATAATTATTATTATTGTTGACTAATATTATTTTAATTATTTTATTTTATTTAAAACTTTTATTGATTATTAATATTAATTTACTTAATTAACATTATTAAAGTTAATACTTTAATATATTTATAAAATATAATTAATTTAATTATTTTAAAAGATTATTATTTGTTATTATTTTAGAAAGTTATAATTATTTTTTTTATTAATGTTATTAATTTATTTATTAAGTTAATTTATTAATATTATTATGTTAAAATTATTCTTTTATATTTATTTGATTATATTTTTTTAATTATTGATTTTATTTTTAATTATTATTTTAATATTACTATTAATTTAGTTTATTTTATTTTATTTATAATAATTTTTATTTTTTTAATTTTTTTTTCTTTTATTTTTATTTCTCATTATGTAGAACCATAATGGGCCAGTGTGTTCTTTAACTTCTCCTATAGGGTTGGCCTCAAATGGGGTCCTTCTCCTCCAATAGGGCTCGGTACATCCCTCATCTGCAGTGATGACACTACTCAAGTAATCTCCTCAATGGAAACATGTGGTGACTCTAGTGGAAGCAGTATGGGCTTGGTTCTTCCTCCACCAGTGGTGCATGGTGACATCTGATCATGACGACATGAACCTTCAATATCTGATGGCTCAATGTCAAATCTAAGGTAGCAGTGACATTAGTTTTCTTCCACGGTGTTGATTGGGCATTGTGAGGCCAGGTTTCTTTTGATACAGAAATCCGATCAAGCTCAACCTTTCTATTCATCTGAAAAACCCAAATCTTTTGTGATTAGCAAGAATCCAGATCTATGGTGGTGGTTTTGTCTTCATCTAGAAGAAAAGGTATTTGGTGGATTCTAATCAGAAATAGTGATGTTTTGGTGTTTTTTGTGGTTCACCTACGTCGGTATGAAATAGGGATGGTGGTGGTTCATGATGAAGGAAAGTGGTGAGACATTTTGGTTGGTGGTGAAAAATATCCATGGCATTGAGACATTTCATAAGTGTGAGCGGTGAGAAAATCTTGGCAGAGTCACTGTTGTGGAGGAATCAAGGGGTCACTAGCAGTGTGTGTCGAAAGGAATGATGACTCACAGATACTGCCTATTCGTATAAAGAGAAACAATGAGTAGATGACTCACTGTTGTGTAGTGTGGAATGGATATTGTGATTAGGGAGTAAGGGTGACAGTGAAGAAAGATTATCTATTGGACAACCTAATAGTGTCTTGAAAAAATGGCAATGGGGCTAGCAGTATGGAGCCCAATGGTGAGTGGGACTATCCACTGGGTCTACCCAATGGTGAGTTGTGTTTTTTTAGTAAAGTATGATCCAATGTTGGGAGGCCAGTGATGGGAAATTTGGCAGTGACATGAACCAAGGCTGCATCAAAAATAAAAACATAAGAGTTAAATGACATTTAAATATAAATAATAAAATCAAAACAAAGTTAAAAATAAGGATTAATGAAAACAAAATCAATTAATTATTTAAATTAAATTTTAATTTAATTAAATGGTATTTAATTGATTAATTTTTTAGTTCATAAAAATAATCAATCACAAAATTAAAAATTAAATAAGAATAAAAACTAATAAAGTAATTAGAGAATTATTAAACCAGAAAAAAAAAGTAATAATAAATTAATAATTTCAAAGGCTAAATATATACAATGAATAATAAAATTTTATTTATTAATTGACTAAATTATTAAATTAAAAAAGTGAAAAATTAATTAATTAAAACATTAAAAACTTAATAAAAAGATGCAGCAAAATCATGCTTTTTAAGGCCACATCAAATTCCCCCACACTTAAGCATTTATTATCCTTAATCTATTTCATGCTTTGTTAACTTTTGAAAAGAAAAAATATGTTTTTATTAATCATATCAAAATGAAACATTTAAAGTAGTTTTATAATAGAGGATAACAAACTATGAAATAGGCTTTTAAAATGAAATATTCAAATGAAATCTTACCGAACTTCAAATACTCACTAGGTAGTCAAGGAAGCAATGAATCATCTACTTCTGGGGATTTCATGCCTCATATATGAAGATTCCTACTAACTTAAATAAACTCAAGCCCATGTTCTAAATCTAAGAGTGATAAAAGGTTTCATATAAGTGGGATTAATAACTTAACAAAAGTCTCCTGATACTTTTACTTTCTCCTAGGTTCCAAAACAAAGAAAATCAAAGTTAAATTATTATTTTTTAATCACTTTATTAATACAATATAAATGATTTCATATAAATCAAGTGTCCCCTTCTTCATCTGGTGTTCATAATTCCCCTCACCTTAATGAACTCATTTTTGACAATTAGACACCTTACTTTTTTTGGATTTTTTTCATCGATGTAACTTGTGTTAAGCACTGTAAATATGCACTTATTTAATATTGTACAGAGGTTTTACTCATGCACATTATGCCTAGTGTCTTTGAGGTTTAGAGTAGGATCCCAAATTCCCATTTTACTCCAGTTTCAAAATATTTTTATGAATACCATTTAAATTGGCTCAGTAAAGTGATTATTTTTTAATAATTAAAAGTGAGTCCCCTATAATCAAGTTCAAACTTCTAGTTTCCAAAGTTTGTGATCATAAATCCACGAAACTATATCCTATATCACTCTCAAACTTATTTCCCAATAGAATATTCAAAAAATCATTAAGAAAATTCACTCATCAATCATTTATCATCAAATATTTTAGGTTTAATGAAACTCTCCAATATCTAGTAAAATATTATTCTTAATAAATATAGATTTGAATTAAAGTGTGTAGCCTAAAGAAACTCAAATTAAAAAAGAATTTCGAAAAAAATTAACCATTTTTTACAAAAAAATATTAGAGGTGGATGGATTTGATGGGATTATAGCATAAATAGCTTGATATAAGTTGACCCTATCCCTCAAAATGAAAACCCAAATTTGTCAAAGGGTAGAGAAGAAAAAAAATTTATGTTTGAAGCTTAAAATAGATTTTCAATTTAATATATTAATGACAAGTATAAAGATCATTGTGAAACTCAAATTGTGTGATTTTTTCACAATAATTATTTCACAAAAGATCACAACAACTCGTGCTTTATCGGTATAGCTAGTGAAAAGATATTTTCAATTATGTTCAAAATAGTAGCATGTAAAAAATGAGTGTATAGTGAATAGGGGGTAAGAAAGTTCGGAAATATGATTCAAACACATATTCAATAAAGCAGAAAGATGCATGCTAAACACCAAGAAAAGACAAAGCATCCATGGGTAATTCCCCCCACATTTAATTCCATACAGTGATTATTTTAAACCATTGAAACACAATTTCTAGAAAACAATAATAATTAGAAAAATTTTCTAGCAGCAGCAATAAATTTAATGATTCACTGCCACTACAACAGCAGTGAGTCACCTTTGTAGTGACTCATCGCCAGTATTGGAATTCTGACTCAAGTGAAATGGTGAGTAAAGATAATACCATTTTAAATTGAAATTGTGAATTAAAAGTTATTATTTTGTGTGAAAGTAATAGACGAGTCGAAAAAAAGAATGTAGAAGTAAAAAAAAGTAGGTACTTCAATTATTAATTTTATCTAGAGATGCTCCACAAGTGATACCAAATAATTTGAAGAAAATATTTATCCCCCACTGAAATAAACATCGACATCCTATAAATCAAGAAACAATAATACCAAGAATATATATATCTAAAATAAATAGAGATAGAAATCATAAAAAAACATCACTTTATTTGAAAACAAAATAGGAATAAAAGTGAAAACAAGAAAACCCATGGGTTGACTCTGATGAATCCATAAATTTTAAGTTTTACATTATACTTTATTGAGAATAATTTTCAAGCACATAGATAGTATCCAATCCGTTTGGCAAGCCTTAAAAATAGAGTTTGAATATTTTACCATTAATAAATATGGGATTTTTTTCCACTCCAACAATATATACAGTACCATTTTTAAGCACTCTAACAACTGTAAAAGTTCAAGAAAACTTAGATTTTAACTTACCAAGAAAGAACTTAAGTATTGAATTAAATAGAAGGGCCTTCTATCTAGGTTTAAATTATCTATTTTTAATGAAATAATCATGAAAAATTTTGGACCTCTATTTATATATCCTATATTTTTCATAAGAATCTCTCCTAATCTCATCCAAGTCACTTAACTCTAGCAATATTCTCTCTATAGCACTCTCAAAATCAAAATTTAAAGCTTTAACTACCCAATATGACTTGTACTAAAACTCCATAGAAAAATGAAAACATTTCAAAAAAATATCATGTATGGAGACATAACAATTGGGGTTTTAAAAGATGATATCTAGGCCCACAATGCCTCATCTAAATTAAGATACCAATCCTTCCTATAATTGGAGATATTTTTTTTCAAGAATCTATTTCAGCTCCCTGTTTGAGATTCATACCTATCCACTAGACTATAGATGGTTCTCAATACTATTATAATTTGTGAAACTATATTTTTTCATTAAATCCTCTAATTTTTAATTTTTAAAGTGTGTTCCATTATCAGTGTTGAAGGCTTTTGTCACTCCAGATCTAGAAAAGATATTTTTTTTAAAAACTTGATATCATTGTCAGCCTGATTATTAACCAGAGATACTACATCAACCCCCTAAGAAACAAAATATATATAAAAAATAATGTATCCATTCCCATGAGATGATTGAAATGGTTCCATAAAGTCTAAATCTAAAACATAAAAAATCTCAGCTACTAAAATACCTTTTTTGGGTAACCCATGCTTCCTTCCAACATTCCCAAGCCTCTAATATCTATCGGAACCAACAACATAACTCATAGAATCCTTGAATAAGGTGCGACAATAAAATCTATATTGAATGACCTTTTGGGCAGTCCTTTTTCCACCATGATGGCCTCCCCAACTTGGGGAGTTAAAAATCTCCAGTATAGGCAACATATCTTCCTCTGGAACACGCCTTCTAAGAATTCCATCAAACAATCTCCTAAACAACAAAGAATAATCCAAAAGGTATTACTTGAGATCTAAAATGAATTTATTACTTTGGTTATTAGAAAAATATTTGTTAATGAAACTAGGTACCATAAAATTGGGAAAGTCTGCAAACCAGGAAGACTGCCTTATTGAAATAGTGAAAATATTTTCATCAAGAAAAGAGGTATTAATATCCCTTGGATCTTCACAGTGGGTATTATGAATCCTAGAAATGTAGCTTGAACCTAATTTTTTATACCCTTTATTATCTATAATCTCTAAATAAAATTCTTGTAACAACAAAATCCACCTAATGAGAATAGTTTTGGCCTCTTTCTTAGACAAAAGGTATTTTAAGGTAGAATGATATGTGAAGATGATGAATTTAGAACCTATATGATACTAACTAAATTCCTATAGTTCAAAGACCACTTCAAAAAACTCATTTTCAATTGTGGTGTGATTCTTTCGTGCCTCATCTACCTACCTGCTAGCATAATAGGCCACATGCAACTTCTTATCTCTCATCTGCCCTAAGATACCTCCAACATGCATGCCACTAGCAGCACACATTAGTTTATAAGAAAGTTTCCAACCAAGTGAAATAAGGGAATTGGAAAATGGTCCTTCATAGTGGTTGATTTGATCTTCCTATAATCGATGTAGATTCTCCATTTGGTGGCTTTCCTCACTTTAATTTCTTCACTCTTTTCATTAGTGACAATAGTAAAACCTCTTTTTTAGAGACTACTTGAACAGAACTGGCCAAAGTATTGTCAAAGATAGGATAGATAATTATAGTGTCCAATAACATAATAACTTCTTCACTCACAACTTCTTTCATGTTGGGGTTCAATATTCTTTGACACTCTACTCTGGGTTTTTTGTCTGGTTCCATAGAAATTTTCAGCATGAAAAATGAAGGTATAACCCCTTTAATATCATCTACGGTCCAACCTATGGTATTTTTTTTCAAAACATTTAAAAAAATTATTCTGGATTATATTTTAGTTCAATAGATATTATTATAATAAGTGTTGAATTATCACACAAAAAAAAGAATATTTAAGATGTGTAGGGGCGGTTTAAGTTCCAAGATGGGTGATTTTTCACTTGAAGATAGACTATTGGGACTAGGAGGTCTAAGTTCATCATCATTTCTCTTATAGGGGGCTTTAAAATATGAAATAATTTTAATTTCTAGATCAGTTTTAAGATTCATAACACTATTTTCCAATGTTTCCATATTTGAGTTTAAAAGCTTTATTAAACCAGTATCATCAAGTTTTTTTATTAGCTCTCCTTCTACCAAATGAAAATGTTTAGTAGTGCTTTTAACCTCAAATTCAACATCAAGTTCCCTCAAATAGTTATTAAGTTCAAGAATAGAGTATTCTCCTAAAGTAGCAGTAGAAAAAGCATTGTTGTGTAATTCTGGAAAATTTTCCATATTTTCAGTTTAAATAGATTCAGTAGTTTATGAAATAGGGAAATTAAGATTTTCAGCTTCCAAATTAATTTATTCAATAGAAGTAAGATTTTTAGATTCTTAAAAATGTTCAAGTGTATTTTATTCTTTTAAGGAATCGATTTTGGAAAAGATTTCAGAGAAAGTTGGTCCTTTGACATTTTTAAAGACATTGAATTCCTATTGTTGTTCTCAAATTTTAAAAATTAGTTGACCCTTATAAACATCAATGAAAGCTCCACCAATGGATCAGAAGGGCCTACCCAGAATGATGGGAACCTCTTGGTTACACTCTATATCTAGGACAAAGAAGTTATCTAGGAAAAACAGTTTTCCAAATCTAACTAGTAGGTCATCTAGCCTTCCTATAAGATGTGTTAATGAATGATCAACCAACTATAGGATGACTGTGATGGGTTTAAGGTCACCCAATATCAACTATTGGAACAGTGAGTATTGTAGAATATTAATACTAGAACCTAATTCACAAAGGAGTTTGAGTTGGCTAAAATTTTTTAAAGTGTAGGTTATGAAAAAAATAACTGGGTCTTTAAGCTCTGGAGGTATTTTATTTTAGAGTACAACACTACACTCTTAAGTGAGGTTGTAATTAGAAAATTATTCAAGTTTTTTTTTGTTTGAAATTTTTTTTGAGAGAGATTTCAAATATGATGGAATTTGGATTAAGGATTGGATGAAAGGAATATTCACTTAGAGCTTGGCCAAGAGCCTAACAAACTAAATAAGTCTATCCCTTTTGTTACTTTTTGTTTCAATTTTTTAGGAAAGGTATAGGTGGTGAAAAGTTACTAAGAACAATAGGCATGTACCCTAAAACTTCTAAATCTTTCTCTTTATTCTTATTCTTCCTTAGTTCATAAAAATTTTCAGCTTGTGTATCAGGTGAAAAATTGAGATTTTGTTCATTTTTAGAATTTATCTCATGACTTCCAGATTTAGTGTAAAGAAGATTTTTATTTTCAAATTATTTATATTTTCTAGTTTGGGCCTTTTTTGAGTCTTTTTCAGCTTCAATTGAAGTCTTAATCCCAATTATAGTGATAACAGCAATGGAATTCTTTCTAGGGTTGATTTCATTTGTGATAGGAAGTCTACATTTATCCCTAGATTTCATATCTCTAGCTAGTTGGCCTAGTTGACCTTCCATATTTTTTATTCTATCATCAAATTGAATTTTATCAAAATTATATTGGTTTTGTTGTTCATTCGGTTTAGTATTTAATTATCCATCTTGAGATTCCATTCTATTTAAAATTTGATCCAATTTTGAAAAAATTTGACCCTCAAATTTGTCTTATGAATTAGAAGACTCACCCCTCTATTTTTGAAAGTTTTTTCTTGGTTTGTTTTGGTAACCAGGGGAAGTGGGTTTCTTTATCATTCCGTGTTCTTCCCATGAGAGTTTGGGATGTTTCCTACAACCTTGATGATAATTTTTTGAAAATGGGCCATACTTTTCATGCATCTTAGGACTATAGTTAACAAAATTTGAATTTTCTTATTGGGATGGCATTTCAAAATTGGGATAGAATTTTTTAGTGTGACCGAACATCCCACAGGGAGAGAATTATTCTCTAATTGATTTTTTTTTTGAAATCCAACTTGTTTTATAGATTATTTAGAATTATAATGCACTAAAGTTTGATGTTTTTTGTGATTTTAGCTAGTTTTGAATTCATTTCTATTCTAGAACTAGTGTTTACATTTATGTTCACTTTTTTTCTTCTTGAATTTTTATGTTGAGAATTAATGAAAAGGTTGTTAAAAATTTGTTTCAATTATTCATCAGTTTTAACATTATAGTTACCCCTAGCTGATTGGTCAATAAGGTTTTGACAAGAGGTAGATATTCCTTCATAGAAAGTCTCTATGAGAACGTGGGATTGGATTTGATAATGGAGACACTACATAAACAGGTCCTTAAATCTATCCCAATCCTCATGAATGTATTTTTCATCCTCTTGGTAAAATATTTTGATTTTAGTTCTTAATTCACCTATATGTCTTTAAGGGTAAAATTTCATTATGAAGGAATTATATACTTAGTGCCAGTTTTCAAAAATGTTCTCATCTAAACTCAAGAACTAATTCATATCATTCCATTTAAGGAAAAAAGGGAAATAATATCACTCTAAACTTGGTCTGAGTGAGTCCTAAGAGAGATAATTATTTCACATTATTGTAAAAATATCTAATGAAGTCTATAGAATCCTCATTAGAGATTCCATTGAATATTGTAAGTAGTGAAAGGTGGGACTATTTCAATTCATAGTTTCTATCTCTTGGAGAAAATATAATATAAGAAGGATTACTTGAAACTTGATGGAGTTGAACCCCCCTCATCCTAGGCCTCTCTATCTCCTTTTTGAGTTCAGGTTTAAGATTTTGGAAATTATTAATATAAATTTTCTCTCTTAATTTATCCATTCTAATTTTGTTTTTATTTTTTATAGTAGTTAAATTTTAATCAATTTTAGGGTATATGGGATCTAATATATCAATAGAAGTTATTGTTCTCAAAAAGATGTTATGATAGAGAAAAATTAGTGTAGCAGTAGTAAAAAGAAATTAGTAAAAGTATAGTGAAAACAAATTGAAAGTAAAAAATATATAAAATTCATAAAAAACAAGAAGTACTTGACAAAAAAAAATTGAACATAGTTTTAAATTTTTTTTGATATTTTTAAAAAAAATTATATGTGAATTTTTTGGAATTTTTTTAGATTTAAAAAGAGGTTGCTTAAATCTCTCCCCGGCAACAGCACCAAAAACATAACTTGGTTTTCTTTAAACCGCATCAAATTTTATAAATTTTTTTCCTACTAACTATTATAGAGTGGTTTATAGGTTCAAACCCATAGGGAAGGCTAAAATGAGTTTGAGTGACCACGATTTTCTAAAACAACACTCCAATATTGTTAACTGTGGATGGACATTCTTTTTAACTTTTTGTATTTTTTTATTTTGATGAAATAAGTAAAGATGAATAATTATTTTTCTAAGAAAATAAGTTTGAAATTGGAGTTATGATGGACAAATAGGGAAAGTTGTGTATGAAAATAGAAACAACCACTAAGAAAAATTGATCAAGTAAGACACCATGGAATTCTAAATCCACCGGTTAAAAGAATGAATTCTTCACTAAATTTTATTGTAGAAACACTGCACAAAATGATTGAAAAATCTCCCTCGCCATGAGATAGATCAAACAAAAGATTGAATCTCGGATTTCACCACTCCAATATTCATCAACTGGTAAGGAATTTAATGAAAATCTAATTGGAATAAAACTCAATGTTAAATTCCAATGTTAATGAAATTAAATCATTGAAAAATCTATTCAAGATCAATCTCAACCATTGACCTTGAAGTTTTGAATTTGAAATAATAGAGGTGTGAACAATATAAATGAAAATTAGAATCAATCTCTGTTGACGCTCCTTTCCGTCACAGAGTCTAACGACTGAAAAAAGGGAAATACCTTAGTCCAAAGTGATTCATCCTTTGAAGAAACATCAAAAAATAGACAAAGGGATGAACAAGGAGAACATTTCCCATAGGTCGCACGCAATTTCCCTCATGGTCGCGAAAGTACACTTGCGCACCGCCTAGTGGTCGTGCAAGTCTACTTGCGCGACGCCTTATGGTCGTGCAAGTGACTTGCGCGACCTAAGTGATAACTGCCCGGTAACCTCCCAGTGTCTTCTCCTGCCTATAAATAGACCATGTGGGCCCCCCATTCGGGGAGGATCTTTTTCCAGAAACTCGGATTGAAGCTCCTGACGCCCAAGTCTCTTCTCAAAGCTTCCGGAACACTTCTAAGGTAATTTCTTACCCAGAACGGAAGATCTAAAGAGAGAGAGGAAGGCCTAAGTGTTGAAACTCATCAACACTTGCACGCCTGAGTGGCCAGCCCTTAAGGGAAGTGGTCACACTTGTGCGCCGCCTTACTCCTTCGATAGAACTTGCGCGTCCCTTTTCTGGAAGAACCTCAAGAGGATTATAAAGGCTTTAATAAAGAGTCGCTCAAGTATTTCAATGTTGGTTGACCATCGGGCAAGTACACCACGTGTTGCACAGGTATACCTGCGCGACCAATACTTGCGCGCCCCCGCAATACTTGTGCGCCTTCCAAGACTTGCACGCCCCTCCCTTTTTGGGTGCCTTTCTTGCCTATTTCACCCCTCTTAAGCCATTATACCTTTCCTTTTCAAGATTCAGTCTTCAAGACACTCTTCAAATCCATTTATGGAATGATTTCTTAATTTGACTTCCTTATCTGAAAGAAATTCTGTGGAATATCTCTCAAAACCTAGTGATTTAAATATCCTTATGTCACTAAATATGGAGAGTTCATTCATTCAACCTCATCCTTTAAGATGAGAGAATCCTTAACCTGGGTCTCCTTTTCAGGAATAATCCCCAGTCATAAGTCCTCTAATAAGGGCATCCTTTTCAGGAGTAAGCCCCAAACCTTAATCCTTAACCTGGGTCTCCTTTTCAGGAAAAAGTCCCAGTCATAATTTTGGGCTTCCTTCTCAGGAGTAAGCCCCAAGTCCCCTAACCTGGGTCTCCTTTTCAGGAATAAGTCCCAGTCCTAAATCTTGGTCTTCCTTTTTCAGGAATAAGCCCCAAGTCCCTTAAATTCTCTTTAACCAGTCCTAATTTACGTTTGATCTGGGATTCCTTCTCAGGAGTAAAACCCAGTTATCAATCCTCTCCTAATTTGGGTTTCCTTTTCAGGAATAAGTCCCAAGTTAGAGTATTCAAATCTCCATGAAGCACATATACCTTTATGGACCATGTTCCTGGATTTTCTCCCTATAGTAAATCCTCTGGGCAGTCATACATACATAAGCCCCAAACCATTTCTTATGATTGCATCTTTCGTGGCACAATTGTCTAATTTTTACCAATACCTCTTGTTTCTCACACCGAGAATGACTCACATGAGCTTAGAGTGTAAAAGTAATTGTGACATCCTGCTTTGAGCCATCAATCATAAAAATCATACCCTTATTAGAACTACGTGGGCTCTGATTCCTTTTCCAAAACAAAGGATACGTAGGTATCCCATCTATGGGTTCGATCCGAACTTTGAAATAATTCATGTCCTTCTGAATGACAATAAACTTCAAGTGCCCCACTGAGTGGCTTTAAAACCAGCTTGGTCATCATAATGACCAAGAGACTTTTCTATGAATGTTTTGAAGGTTACCATTGACCAAGAATCTCTAAATAGATATAGATGATTCTCTATTGATGAAGAACCTCGAATAAATATAAAGGATTCTCTAAATTTCTTACATATTTTAATCATTGATTGTCAAAACTAAAGGAAAACCTCATTTTATACTTGGTAATGTAATAAGGATTCACGAACATAACTTAAATCTATAAAGAGAGTCCCAGAATAGACAATAATTCCCCTCAAAAAGGTGTGATGAGTCCGACCTCCCATCCTCTCGAAGAATGCAAATTCCTAATCCTCATCAGTCCATAAGATAATGAGCGCCTACCTTTGGAAAGTAGGTCCAAATGGATGTGGAATCATTGGATGTTTCCGGTTCTACGAACAAACCCGTTAGAAACCGATCGGAACGTTTGAATCTCCCATCCAGGAGGTCATCCCCGAATTCCGAGGGAAACAAAAAATGGTGAACCCGATGTGAATCCTTAACCAAGTTAAAATGATGTTTTACCTATTTGTTAAGCCCCTATTTAAAACTCAATAAGAGGGCTAACAAAAACAATCATTGACATGTGTGCTCATCCAAAGGATGAAGTGGCTGAATTTTATCTTGATTACGTCTGTTATATCAAACAGGCACGCTTTTCCAAGATCTTCTGTATTTCCATAATGGCTGCTCTCAAATTCACATCTGTGAATACTGCTGCTGCAAATACCACTACTGCTATTCCTACTGTATCGTCATCCGCTCTGAGGATGACATCACCTACTCAGCGTCTTCAACGCTGGATATCAACTGCGCTGGTTAAGGAGTACCGTCAACATGGTACCATCCCAACTTTGGAGGCTGCCTGACAGGCCCTCCAAATGAACAACTCACACAAGTCGTCCGGACAATGACGACCAGTGATCAAGAGGCAGGTGGTGGTGACTATCATCTCCAACCGTTTCGGGTCGTTATCCCCGGAACGCAATTTCTATTCGCTCCCTTACTCTGAGGAAGTGAATGAGCAGGTCCCTCAGGGCCTTAATTCAAAAAAACAGGAGTCCTTCCCGAGGGCTCCCATCAACAATCGCCGCCAGACTCGTGCGGCAGTGCGCCCTAAACATGATGAGGGTATCGACTCCAGGCATTCAGCTCAGGTTCCTCGAACCCGAGCAGGCAAGACGAACCGCCAGAGACAGAATCCGGTTAACAATGGGCAGGTTTTAATCCCTGCTATCTCCGGAGAAGTCCACCAACCTAACTTGGTGGCGAATAATGAGCAGGCACACAAACCTGTACATTTTAATTCCGTTGTCCAGCAGACTCGTCTGGAAGCATCACGCCAATCCCGCCAGGCAATTCCGGCAGAGTACTATAGGCAGGAACATACACCTGCTTATACATCATCAGTTAGTCAGCAGGCTCTCCTGACTACATATGATGGATCTTATCAACCGTGTTTGGTGAAGTGTAATCATCAGGCACATACACCTGCTAGTACTAATCAATCCTACCAATAGTCTCGTTTGGTAGCGCACAGAGAAGTCAGTCGGAAAGCTCCGACGACAAACAGGAGGCAGACTCAACTCTCTACCTCCACACTTGAGTACTGTCAGGATTCACTGACAGGAAAAGGAAGACAAGAGTAGGCACATACACCTACTCCAATCCCGGAATGGACGTATATCCCCATTCCGGTGGCTGAAGTCACCAAGCATATTTTGTCAATGGTGAAAGAGCAGAAGCAAATTCCTACTCATATTCTGGATGTTTCCAGGATATCATAACAGCTTCAGCATCATCTCAGGGACAGACACATAAATCTATCCCTATCAGTGGAGTGACACATCAATGATTCACTCTGGAATAGACACACACATCTGTTCCAGTCCAAGAGGGTTTTGGGGCATACTCCCCCATTTCATACGGACAACCAAGTCAGGCACATACACCTGATTTGAGTGGAGATCTTTAGCCTAACCTGACCATCTTTCCTGATCAGGCACATACACCGGCTCAGAGTAACCACTTTCGTTAACAAGTGGTTTCCAAAGTGAGTAAGAAGGCATCTAAGAAAAAGATCTGCCCAGCACAGTCAGGAGATCAAAGGCCAATCTGTAACAAGGCCTTGCTCGATGCTGGAGTTCTTGGAGCCCTCAGACATTTATCTGTTGGAATTCAAGATTCTACTCCCTCAGTTCCCAATAACGGGAACATTAATTCCGAAAGTCTTCAACAGACACATCCTCATGAAGGCTTGCTTCATGAAAATTCGGTCAATCTTGAATTTTCTTCTTCAGATGAGAGCCACAGGAACTCTCTGTGTAGTCAGAAGACCAAGGAGCAAGAGATCTCATCTTTTGCTGTAACCCTTTATGGTGGTCCTCCCCATGATGATGAATTTCGCTACGAAAGTCCTCTCCACAGTAGTGATTCACATTGCCTGGAAAATACTCCAGTGGACAATGTAGTGCCGAGAAAGCCCTCTTATCTTGAGGCACTTGCAAATGCGAAACCAGTCATGTCTGATGCTTTATCGCTAGCAAGTGAAATACTTTCTCAATCAGAAGATATCCCAGGGTGTAGGTCATTCTCCGAACCACCCCTAAGTCATGCATCTTCTAGTTTGATCAATGATCTCTCTACCAATCTTGTTGAATCCGATGAAGCAACAAGGAAACACCAACTTTGGTCAAAACAGGTAGAATAATCTTCATTTAATGATAAAGAGGAAATGCTGAACATGAGGAAAAAACTGGCGAAAAGTGAGGTACCAGTCATGTTTTGGCCTTTGGCTGACTCCTAGTATGATATTCTAAATATTTTGACGGAAGATGGAGTCCATGATATTTGTCTCAACATATGGAAAACTCTTTGTCAATTGATGAAGAAGGTATTATCTTATGATGAATATGAAAATCATCTTAAGATAATAGAAGGGCTACAACGTCAGATTTATTTGGCATCTCTATCAGTCTCTCGGTATCCAAAGGCCGAAAAGCAACAGAGAACCCTTCAGCGTTCATGCCTTGGCGCACTAAGAAAATTGCGTCAGTTAATTGCCAATGCTCCATCTGGTGTTCATATCAGAGGATGGGGTGTTCACGGAGCACTACATTTTACAGTGTTTTCCAGTCAGCAAAGCCCGCCGAAAATGGTTTCATGCAATGTTATTGCCCATGGCCGGCCACAGTCAATGGGCTTTGTTCATAATCAAAAGCTTGCTCAAGAACAGGTTTCAACTAGTTCCTCTCAAAATCAAGCATATAGAGAACAAGTTGTTGAATTTCTCCTACATCAAACAGGCGAGAATATTGCACAAGCCTCTTGTATGGAGAAAACACATCATCAAATGACATAAGTTTCGAAAATCATCCAATGGTCTGTTAAACCAGGTGATAAAAATGGATATAGGCTAATGCATCCAGCTAATTTCCGAACTAAGATTCGCAAGATCAAGAGATTTTTTAAGAAGGTCTCAGACATAGCATGTCAAGAGCCACCCCAGCTTTTCAGACTGGGGACTCCTTTAACCCAACCCTCAGAGTCAACAAATGGGATTTGAGGAGTTGAGCGGAAGCAGCAGGAACATCCCCAGTTCTCGGGACTGGGGACTCTTTCAAATCATCGATCCCCTTCTCAGAGAATATCAGTCTTTTCTCGATTGGGGAAGAAGCCCTAAGAGGAATGAAGAGCCAAGTTATCAGGAAATTCCCTCCAAGTTATAGCTCTTCAAGAAGTTCCTAAAAGATTAAATCAACAAAAGGAAATGTCTCATCAAAGACATGAAAGAAGACAATATCACAGAAATGTTGATAGAAGGGATGCGAAGCATTATACATCAATCAATGTCATCAATGTCGTTGTTTCTAATCCATCAGAGGATATTCACTCAGGGGACTCAGATGAAGAGAGTCCTACTCAAGAAAATGTATGCGCCGATACAAATGAAGAAGGTGTGCATACACGAAGTCAAAGGATTACTCAGAACCTAGGTAATCCACTTCCTTCTCTCCAAAAAGTATCCAACAAAGGGAGGGGAAAGAATCAGGTTACATATCCTTCCTATAGAGAAGGTCAATCGCTCTCGTTAGAGAAAAGGTTTTCACAACAAGAGGAAGAAATGAAAGAATTAAGAAGGTTGAATGCAGAACTACTTCAGAGTAGTCTTCTTCTTAAGAATGCTGAAGTCTGATAGCCGAAGGAATTTGTTGCAGTTACTGAGATGGATCAAGAATATCCTCCTTTATCAGTACACCCTCAGAGGTCTAATCCCGTGGGTCAAGTGCAACAACGGTTGGCAGTGCTACCATCAGTTGCAGCACCAACCACCACATCTGTCCAAGCTCCATTCATTGCACCTACTCAAGACAAAATTCAACCAGATGTTTATCAAAAGTTAATAACTACTATTGAGTCACTAACAGCTCGGTTAGAAACTATGGAAGGTAAATGGGCGCAAGTTCAACCAGAAAAGAAAGTTTACCCTGAATGGGTAGATTCAATTTCTCTTCCATCTAGTATTAGAAACCCTGTTTTACCTACTTTCAATGGATCAGGCGACCCTGAACAACATTTGACGCATTACGTATCTTGTTGTGATCCTATGATGGGAACTCCAGAGCAGCAAGAAGCAGTGAAACTCAGATGCTTCGTGCAAACCTTTCAAGCACCAGCTTTTGTCTGGTATACAAGCTTGCAATCCCAGTCAATCATCGGATGGGAGGATCTTCGTCAAAAATTCCTTATTCATTTCAGCTCAACTTTTCCAAAAATGACAGCTTTCGATCTTACAAACTGCAAGCAAAGTGAGAATGAAAGAGTCTCTGATTTCATTGCTCGCTGGAAGGGATTAACGTATTCCCTGAGTTTAGCACTCCCTCAGGAAGAGTTGTTGCCAATCTGTGTGGCAAATTTGCTTGACGAATTTCGCACGCCATTGATCCCTGTGAAATACACAGTAGGGTTTCAAGACCTTACTTCAATCGCTCAGTAGATTGAAGATTCCCTTATACAGGCTAAGGTAAAATCTCGTGTAATTCCATCAGCTTCAGGAAGGATAATGGGTAAATCAGAAACTGCTACAGTTATGCTTAAACAAGCGCCTGTACCTATTTCTACTTCAAAACCTTTGTCTTCTCGAAGGGCTCCACCTCCTGAACACCAACAACAAAGGTTGTTTCGTCCAAATGATCAAAGAGATCAACGACGAAAACAATTTGAGTATTTGAAGAGTAAAACATACTCTTTCCGAAATGAGCAAGTTCCTAGTTACTTCATTTTAGCTCTGGAAAATAATTTGGTTCAATTACCAGTGCCCAAGAGGCCAAACAAGGAAGGAGATGAAGACCGTCCCAATTATTGTCCCTTTCATCAAATGTTGGGGCATCACATCCAGGAGTGTTTTGTCTTTAAAGACCTCCTGCAAAAGATGGTCGACTTGGGAGAAGTCAAGTTGAAAGGTTCTTCGACTCAGATAGCATGTGTTACTGCTACAATTCCAGAGGAGGAAGGTGAATGGCAAGAAGTCAAAAGCAGAAATGCGTAGAAATATGATGATTGGATGGTCAGAAAGACAATCAATCGGACTCATGCCATTTTGCGAACACAATTAAAAAAACCAATTGTGTCTTCTGCCATGAATATTGCGGTAAAACCCTCTTTTTCAGAGGGAAATTCCTCAAAGAAACGGTTTGATTCAAAGAAGGAAAAAGAATCAGATGAAGATGAGTATGTGTCAAATCCTAAATTGTCTTTGACTCTGGCAGACTTTATTCCATCTACTTCAAAACAACGGGCACCGCCCCATCAAACGACACAGCCTAAACAGGCTAGTCAGGCAGAGTCTTTATTAGACGAAGAGTTAATCTTTGGTTCTGTTAATATGATTCAACTAACAAATCCGTATTTCAGTCATAATTTCAATTTTGATGAGTCTGAATTCCCTATATAAAATAAGGGAATACGAGGAAGTTCCAGAGGTTCAGGATACAGGGGAAGACGTGGATCTTTCCGAAGCCACTACTCCAATTCTACCCCTTCTAGCACTGTGTATGCAGCAGAAACTCGTGGTAAAGCCCTTCAGCGAGCTCAAAAAGAACAGGCAAGTTCTTCTGCCAATAGTCAACTCAGTCTTGGCACAGTTATTTTGGAAGACCGATTGAAAATTTCATCTTCTTTATCTCAGCAAGTAAATGGATCTAATCGGTCTAATCTTCCAAAACCAAGGATGTTTCCAACTTCTATCCCAATACAAGATTCATCAGCTTCCAAAGCATCTGCTTCCAAGGTACCTGCTAAACCGCATATTCCTGTTGGGAAACGCATACCTCTAGATCAAAATTATGATATATTGAAACACTTGTCCCAAGTACCAGCCAAGTTATCAATTTTGGATGCTTTGAATATGTCAAAAGATCTTCGGGAAGCACTCATCGAAGCTTTGTCAAGTCCTCAGGAGTTTGAAGCTGAAATTGTTGCAGCTGAAGTCTATCACATAGAGAATAATCCTGCAGAATGTCATGCAGTGATATATTTTACTGATAAAGATGAAGATGATGTTGTGCATGGGAACATTAAACCTTTGTACTTATCTGGCAAAGTCAATGGTGTGGATATCCGAAGAGCTTTCATTGACAATGGTTCAGGAGTCAACCTCATGCCCATCCGTACACTTCATCGATTGGGCCTCACGGAATCTGATTTATCTCCTTCTACCATGATGTTACATGGATATGATAAAAATGAACAAGAACCACTGGGCGAAGTTACACTCAGAACTCAGTTTGGAGATCTTGTATACAATTCGGATTTCATGATTGTTGATCAAGACTCAGCTTTCAACGTCTTGCTTGGAAGACCCTGGCTACATCAGCATGCAGTTATTCCTTCATCATACCATCAATGTCTCAAATACTGTTTCAATGGTCAAGTTGGAACATTGTATGGTGATAAGACCCCGTTCAAGACATGTGAGTCTCAATACATTGAGGCAGAATTTTATCACATGAAGGGAAGAGAAAAATCTACAATGAAGGAAATTACCAAAATTAATGCTCCATATGGTTTGGAGAAGATTCCAATAAATCCATTTACACATGTGAGTACAGATTATGTGTTACCTATCAATAAAATTGACAAAATAGGCCTAAATCAAAATACTCTTATGGAAAGATCCATAATGTCAATTGCGGCAATTGAGCCAGACAACATGGGAGAAATTGGTAACCTACCAAATGGTGATGAAAGCACAAGTGGTGACATCTTCATTTCATCTGCTGAAATCCAACAGATCTATACTTCACCAAATAAGTCCAGAAGAAGTTATAGCAACATCAGAGGTGAATAATGATGTCAATTCTCAATCCATCATCTCCTATTTATTTCCCAAAGAAGGCCCTTTATCATCAATAGGGTCAGAAATGGAAGCTTCTTCTTCAAAATGTGCAAATTTTTACATCTCTTCTGATCATGAAAATTTTGTTTTGTCATTTACTATGCAAGTAGAAATGGAAGAAATAGCACATAATGAAGAGGAAGAGGAAGATTTTAGAGATGCTCCACCAGCATTTGAAGAAGGTATCTCTACCACTGTGGATGAACTCAGAGAAATAAATCTGGGTACAGAGAAAGATCCACGCCCCACTTTAATTAGTGTGGCCATGACCCTTGAAGAGAAAGAGATGTATATTTATTTTCTAAAGAAAAATAAAGATATTTTCGCTTGGAACTATACAGAAATGCCTGGGCTTGATCCTGATATTTCTACTCATCATTTGGGTTTACCAAAAGAACATCGAGGATTTAAGCAAGCCGCGAGAAGAACACATCCAACCTATGCTTCCAAAATTGAAGCTGAAATGGATATGCTGATCAAAGCTAACTTCGTTAGAGAAGTTTAGTATCCCAAGTGGTTGGCTAATATTGTCCCAGTAAAGAAGAAGAACGGACAAATTAGGGTTTGCATCGATTTCAGAGATCTTAATCGGTATTGTCCTAAAGATGATTTCCCAGTTCCGATTACAGAACTCTTAATTGATGCGACGGCTGGCTATGAAGTACTTTCCTTCATGGATGGATATTCCGGATATAATCAGATCTGAATGGCCCCAGAAGATGAGGAATCTACAACCTTTAGAGCCCCTCAAGGTGTGTTTTGTTTCCGGGTGATGCCCTTTGGTTTAAAGAATGCAGGTGCAACATATCAACGCGCCATGCATCGTATCTTCAAACCTTTATTAGGGAAGTTTGTTGAATGCTATGTAGACGATTTGGTGGTTAAATCCAAACAATGTTCTAATCACTTGGCTGATTTGGAAGTCATATTCCACAAGCTTCGACAACATAATTTGAAGGTGAACCCCTTAAAATGTGCTTTTGGGGTAACCTCAGGAAAATTCCTCGGCTTTGTTGTACGCCATCGTGGTATTGAAGTCGATCCTGAGAAGACCAAATCAATCCATAGTATGTCACCTCCTCAGAATTTTAAAGAATTAAGATGACTTCAAGGACACTTAGCCTATATTCGGCGTTTCATCTCCAATTTGGCAGGCAAAAGTTTACCCTTTACCAAATTATTGAAAAAAGGAGTCACTTACCAGTGGACTGAAGAATGTCAAGAAGTGTTTGATGTTCTCAAGAAATACCTCTTGAGTCCACCAGTACTCATGCCACCTGTTGAAGGTAGACCACTTATCCTCTATGTGACAGCTCTTGAGCGATCATTGGGTGCCTTTCTCACTCAAAATAATGATGCTGGGAATGAAAATAGCCTATACTATCTCAGTAGAACTATGCTTGAAGCAGAAACCCGGTATTCAAGTATTGAGAAGTGCTGTCTGGCATTAATCTTTGCAGTTCATAAACTGAGACACTACCTGCAACATCACGAGGTCCAATTGGTATCTCGCAATAATCCGCTCAAATTCATCCTTATTCGTCCAATGCTTACAGGACGTCTAGAAAGGTGGGCAGTTATTTTGCAGCAGTTCGACATTAAGTATGTATCTCAAAAGGAAATAAAGGGCCAAGCTCTGGCTGATTTCCTGGCTGAACATCCTTCAGTGGAAGACACGTCTTCAGATATTGAACTCCCTGATGAGGAAGTTTTTTCTATTCAAGAGTGTCCTCAAACATGGGAAATGTATTTTGATGGTGCTTCCAGAAGTCCAACAGGGAAGAAAATGGAAAATCCTAAATTCAACAAAGTTGGTTTAGGAATTGTACTCATTTCTCCAGATAAGGCATTGTTACCTTATTCCTTTTTATTGTGGGAAGGTGGTACCAATAATGAAGCCGAATACCAATCTCTTATCACAGGCTTGGAGTTAGCGCTTCAAGCACAAGTGAATCACTTAAAGGTGAAAGGTGATTCAGACCTGGTAATCAAACAAGTCAATGGGGATTATGCCATCAGAAAAGAAGAGTTAATCCCTTTGTATGATTATGTCAGAAAGTTAATGGCGGAATTCCCTTCAGAACCGACATTTTCTTATGTCCCAAGATCACAAAATGCTCAAGTTGATGCATTGGCTAATATAGCCACAGCTCTAGCAGATCTAAATCGGGACGAGACAACCATCAGTATTGCCCACCGTAGTGCAATTTCACCTTATGTTCAAGCCAGAACAGAGGAAATTAATGAAATTAGTCCCATTCCTGAACTGTATGGTCATACTACAGGATGAATGTCACCTATCAGGGAATACCTTCAAAATGGAACACTTCCACCTGATAGAGCCGAGAAAGAACAAATCCGGCGACGTGTGGTCAATTTTACTCTTTATGATGGCCCAAACCACCTAGAGAAAATTCTCTACAAACGTGGTTTTGATGGAGTTCTCTTCAGATACATTAATGGTGAAGAGACAATGGCTGTCATGAAAGAAGTGCATGCAGGAGTCTGTGGTGCCCACCAGTCTGGACATAGATTGTCTGATCAAATTCGAAGGCTTGGATACTTTTGGCCTTCAATGATACAAGATTGTGTTGATTTCACAAAGAAGTTTTATTCATGTAAAGTACATGCCATCTTCATTCATCAACCTCTATAGTTGCTTCATATAGCTAAATACTCATGGCCATTTTCCACATGGGGAATGGATGTGGTGGGACCTTACCCTTCAGCTACGGCCAAGCAATTTAAGTACATTCTTACTGCTACTGATTTCTTTTCCAAATGGGCAGAGGTAGTACCTCTCAAAGAAGTCAGTTCTAAATGCATTATTAGCTTCATCAAGTCTAACATCATTACTAGATTTTGTGTCCCTCATACCATATTGACGGACAACGGCACCAACTTCTGTTCTTCTGAGGTGAAGAAATTGTATCAAGAATACAACATTAAATCCAACCATTCATCTCGGTATCATGCGGCAGCCAATGGCCAAATAGAATCCTTTAAAAAGACTCTTTCAAATATACTGCAAAATATGGTGGATAAAGATAAGAGGTCCTGGCCTGATAAACTCTTTCATGCTTTATGGGGTTATCGGACTACCAACCGCAATGCAACGCAGTCAACTCCATATTCGTTGGTATATGGAACAGAAGAAGTCTTTCCAATTGAATTTCAATTGACCTCACTCAGAGTAGCCATTTGTGATCAGTTATCTACAGATGAGCAATCCCAAAAGCGATTGAATGAATTGGAACGGTTAGATGAGAAAAGATTGTGCACTTCGCACCACTTGGAAATCTATCAGAATCGAATAGCACGAGATTTTAACAAAAAAGTTCATCTTCGTTCATTCATTCAGGGAGAATTGGTATTAGTTCTCAGAACTCCAATGATACGAGGAAAGAAACCTCCCAAGCTTGAGCAAAAATGGGAAGGACCTTATTCAATACATAGGGTCTACTCCAATGGAGCTTATTCATTAATATCGATGGATGGAGAACTCATTACTACTCCAACTAATGCCAGATTTTTGAAGAAAAATTTTGTATAAAATACAAAGTATTCAAAATATTGTCCCCGCAACATGACACTAAACTGTGCGGCACCAGTTCATCCTTTCTATATGACGTTAAACTATACAGCAACGGTCTAAGCATATGACCCTAAACTATTTGCACATACGTCCAACATGACATTAAACTGTGTCACCTTCAATGTCCCTGTAACATGACACTAAACTGTGCGGCACCAGTTCGTCCTTGCTATATGAAGTTAAACTATACAGCAACGGTCTAAGCATATGACCCTAAAATATTTGAACATACGTCCAACATGACGTTAAACTGTGTCACCTTCATTGTCCCCGCAACATGACACTAAAATGTGCGGCACCAGTTTGTCCTTGCTATATAATGTTAAACTATACAGCAACGGTCTAAGCATATGACCCTAAACTATTTGCACATACGTCCAACATGACGTTAAACTGTGTCACCTTCAATGTCCCCGCAACATGACACTAAACTGTGTGGCACCAGTTCGTCCTTGCTATATGACGATAAACTATACAAAAACGGTCTAAGCATATGACACTAAACTATTTGCACATACGTCCAACATGACGTTAAACTGTGTCACCTTCAATGTCCCCGCAACATGACACTAAACTGTGCAGCACCAGTTCGTCCTTGCTATATGACGTTAAACTATACAGCAACGGTCTAAGCATATGACCCTAAATTATTTGCACATACGTCCAACATGACGTTAAACTGTGTCACCTTCAATGTCCCCGCAACATGATACTAAACTGTGCAGCACCAGTTCGTCCTTGCTATATGACGTTAAACTATACAGAAATGGTCCTGTATGACCTTAAACTGAAACTTCGTCCCACACGACATTAAACTGTGAAAAAGTTCCCTAAATGGTCCAGTATGACCTTAGACTGCAACTAGGTCCAGTATGACCTTAAACTGCATCATCAACGGTCCATGCATATGGCCCTAAACTATTTGCAAGTCCCTTACGTCCAGCAAGACGTTAAATTGTGACGTCCTAACTACATGACGCTAAAATGTATAAAAGTCCCTTACGTCCAGCAAGACGTTAAACTGTGACGTCCTAACTACCTGAAGCTAAACTGTATAAAAGTCACTTACGTCCGGAAAAATGTTAAACTACATAATCATCAAAGTTCCTATATGACCTTAAACTACACCACCGTCTAGCATGACATTAAACTGCACCATCCACGGTCCATGCATATGACCTTAAACTATTCGCCCTTTCGTCCAACATGACGTTAAACTGTGGGAAAAAAATCCCCAATTCGTCCAACATGACGTAAATGGTGTGTTATTTTTTCCTTACTGCATGACATTAAACTGCGCAGTCCCCCTTTCGTCCAACATGACGTTAAACTCTATTGTCCCCATCGTCCTAACTACATGACGCTAAACTGTACAGAAAATTCATGATACGTCCTACATGACATTAAACTGTATTTTGTCCCTGCTACATGACACTAAACTGCGCAGCACCAATAGTCCTAACTGCAAGACTTTAAACTGCATAGTCCCTTTATATGTCCTACATGACATTAAACTATGCATTGTTAAGGTTGTTGTTACCTCTTGTTTCTCACACCGAGTATGACTCACGTGAGCTTAGAGAAAACCTCAACCATAACACTCTCTTTGGGCCGCTAACCATGTATAAGTCCCAACAACATTTTATTTTATTTTATTAGATCGTTGTCCCCAAGAACAACTTGATCATTAATTCATTCTTTAATTGAACTACACGGACTTTGATCCTTGCCCTCCAGGCTGGGTATGTAGGCAACCTCCCAGGGTTCAATCCCAAAAACAATCTCTTCACATCGGTTCACCACCATCTCATATGATGTTGATTCGTGAAACCGCCCCTAGAATCAATATCTTTAAATTTATTCACTTTCATCCTTGTTATATGACATTAAACTATGCAACACTTTTTTCCGGTACGACAATAAACTACAATACTCTTTGATTTCCTCATTTGAGAGAGAACTATTATTGACATTGATTTTTCAAACATGTTTCATTTCAAAAGACTACGTGCATACATGGTAATACCTAAACTTTTTATCTTAGGTTAAACCATCATTGCACTAAAGTCCCCTTTCACCCTTCACGTGTACGAACCAAATTTGTACAAAGGGTAGTTCTAGAACTACGTGGGCTTGATTCCCATCCTTATGGGATACGTAGGAACGTTCGAGTATCCCTCGAATCCAGCCCCAAGTCTTTTGGGCCTAACCCCAAATTTCACTTTCAGTCCCTTGGTTGAAAAGTCCTCATGAAAACACACACTGTGTATTCATTATTATGGTCTGAACTCTATGACCCTAAACTAAGATCTCTCATACTTTTGTCCTGCACGACGTTAAACTGCATTTCAAGAACTACGTATGGCTTGATTCTCATTCTTATGAGATACGTAGTGAAGTCCAAAATTTCAATTCATGACCCAGTCACAACATGATTATACTTATCATTGACCTATGTATCTCTATATACATTGGACAATACCAATCATTATGTGTTATAATCCTAACCTTAAATATTTTCAGATCTTCATAATCCTTTTCATGACTTTTAGTCACAAAAATGTCAAACTTCTGAGAATTCTTTTGCCTGACTATGCAGCACATGCCCATAGGTGGCCTTGCATAAATAGTCTACATAACAGACTTGTTAGCCAAAAGATACTATTTTATTTAACTATGCAGCCAATGCCCTTAGGTGGCCCTGTATAATTCAACCCCCTAATGGGTTTGTTGGATAATAGTAACTTCATTCTTGGGAAGAATGCCTCTTTTGTCCTTATTTGTCTTAAATGACGGTATGTAGGGATCTGAAAAAAATAGCCATCCTTAACATATTTGTCCCGTGTACTTTTTCATGATCTGAAAGTATTCAAGTCTATGGTTTATACTATCCATATTCTCTTTCCCTACGTTTGGGTCAGACCTTCGTAAGAGTAATATTCATCTAGTTCTTCGATAATCTTGTTTGGAAATATCTTTTCCATATTCAAGTACCTCTTTCCATAAAGAAAACTCTATACTTTGGAAGATTTGAATCTCCATAAACTTTCACTGGCTTTTAGCACTAGGAAAGTAAATTTCTGAGAGTTCTTTTTGCCTGACTATGTAGCATGTTCCTATAGGTGGCCTTGCATAAACAGTCTACATAACAGACTTGTTAGCCAAAAGATACTATTTTATTTAACTATACAGCCAATGCCCTTAGGTGGCCCTGCATAATTCAATCCCCTAACGGGTTTGTTAAATAATGGTAACTTCATTCTTGGAAACTACTTCTTCTAGTGCATTTTAGCTCTTTTTCATATCATTCCTCATATTCAAATATTCTTAAGCCATATTTTACATATTTTCTCTCATACTTGAGTATGGTAATATGTTTTCAGATAAATTGGCATGAAATTGAATCAATTTTAATCCATTTCGGTCAAAGTTATTTCGACCTTTAACATTAGCCTTTGTATGTCTGACATGCATGACTTTAAACTGCCAGATTTCTTGTTTTTCTTTTTCACCTCAGAGTCAAATACTCTTTTCTCTCCGGATCCAACTCTGAGGGGGGACTTTTTTTGATGCTCCTTTCCGTCACAGAGTCTAACAACTAAAAAAAGGGAAATACCTTAGTCCAAAGTGATTCATCCTTTGAAGAAACATAAAAAAATAGACAAAGGGATGAACAAGGAGAACATTTCCCATAGGTCGCACGCAAGTTCCCTCATGGTCGCGCAAGTACACTTGTGCACCGCCTAGTGGTCGTGCAAGTCTACTTGCGCGACGCCTTATGGTCGTGCAAGTGACTTGCGCGACCTAAGTGATAACTGCCCCGTAACCTCCCAGGGTCTTCTCCTGCCTATAAATAGACCATGTGGGCCCCCCATTCGGGGAGGATCTTTTTCCAGAAACTCGGATTGAAGCTCCCGATGCCCAAGTCTCTTCTCAAAGCTTCCGGAACACTTCTAAGGTAATTTCTTACCTAGAACGGAAGATCTAAAGAGAGAGAGGAAGGCCTAAGTGTTGAAACTCATCAACACTTGCACGCCTGAGTGGCCAGCCCTTAAGGGAAGTGGTCACACTTGTGCGCCGCCTTACTCCTTCGATAGAACTTGCGCGTCCCTTTTCTAGAAGAACCTCAAGAGGATTATAAAGGCTTTAATAAAGAGTCGCTCAAGTATTTCAATGTTGGTTGACCATCGCGCAAGTACACCACGTGTTGCGCAGGTATACCTGCGCGACCAATACTTGCGCGCCCCCGCAATACTTGTGCGCCTTCCAAGACTTGCGTGCCCCTCCCTTTTTGGGTGCCTTTCTTGCCTATTTCACCCCTCTTAAGCCATTATACCTTTCCTTTTCAAGATTCAGTCTTCAAGACACTCTTCAAAGCCATTTATGGAATGATTTCTTGATTTGACTTCCTTATCTGAAAGGAATTATGTGGAATATCTCTCAAAACCTAGTGATTTAAATATCCTTATGTCACTAAATATGGAGAGTTCATTCATTAAACCTCATCCTTTAAGATGAGAGAATCCTTAACCTGGGTCTCCTTTTCAGGAATAATCCCCAGTCATAAGTCCTCTAATAAGGGCATCCTTTTCAGGAGTAAGCCCCAAACCTTAATCCTTAACCTGGGTCTCCTTTTCAGGAAAAAGTCCCAGTCATAATTTTGGGCTTCCTTCTCAGGAGTAAGCCCCAAGTCCCCTAACCTGGGTCTCCTTTTCAGGAATAAGTCCCAGTCCTAAATCTTGGTCTTCCTTTTTCAGGAATAAGCCCCAAGTCCCTTAAATTCTCTTTAACCAGTCCTAATTTACGTTTAATCTGGGATTCCTTCTCAGGAGTAAAACCCAGTTATCAATCCTCTCCTAATTTGGGTTTCCTTTTCAGGAATAAGTCCCAAGTTAGAGTATTCAAATCTCCATGAAGCACATATACCTTTATGGACCATGTTCCTGGATTTTCTCCCTATAGTAAATCCTCTGGGCAGTCATACATACATAAGCCCCAAACCATTTCTTATGATTGCATCTTTCGTGGCACAATTGTCTAATTTTTACCAATACCTCTTGTTTCTCACACCGAGAATGACTCACATGAGCTTAGAGTGTAAAAGTAATTGTGACATCCTGCTTTGAGCCATCAATCATAAAAATCATACCCTTATTAGAACTATGTGGGCTCTGATTCCTTTTCCAAAACAAAGGATACGTAGGTATCCCATCTATGGGTTCGATCCCAACTTTGAAATAATTCATGTCCTTCTGAATGACAATAAACTTCAAGTGCCCCACTGAGTGGCTTTAAAACCAGCTTGGTCATCATAATGACCAAGAGACTTTTATATGAATGTTTTGAAGGTTACCATTGACCAAGAATCTCTAAATAGATATAGATGATTCTCTATTGATGAAGAACCTCGAATACATATAAAGGATTCTCTAAATTTCTTACATATTTTAATCATTGATTGTCAAAACTAAAGAAAAACCTCATTTTATACTTGGTAATGTAATAAGGATTCACGAACATAACTTAAATCTATAAAGAGAGTCCCGGAATAGACAATAATTCCCCTCAAAAAGGTGTGATGAGTCCGACCTCCCATCCTCTCGAAGAATGCAAATTCCTAATCCTCATCAGTCCATAAGATAATGAGCGTCTACCTTTGGAAAGTAGGTCCAAATGGATGTGGAATCATTGGATGTTTCCGGTTCTACGAACAAACCCGTTAGAAACCGATCGGAACGTTTGAATCTCCCATCCAGGAGGTCATCCCCGAATTCCGAGGGAAACAAAAAATGGTGAACCCGATGTGAATCCTTAACCATGTTAAAATGATGTTTTACCTATTTGTTAAGCCCCTATTTAAATCTCAATAAGAGGGCTAACAAAAACAATCATTGACATGTGTGCTCATCCAAAGGATGAAGTGGCTGAATTTTATCTTGATTACGTCTGTTATATCAAACAGGCACGCTTTTCCAAGATCTTCTGTATTTCCATAATGGCTTCTCTCAAATTCACATCTGTGAATACTGCTGCTGCAAATACCACTACTGCTATTCCTACTGTATCGTCATCCGCTCTGAGGATGACATCACCTACTCAGCGTCTTCAACGCTGGATATCAACTGCGCTGGTTAAGGAGTACCGTCAACATGGTACCATCCCAACTTTGGAGGCTGCCTGACAGGCCCTCCAAATGAACAACTCACACAGGTCGTCCGGACAATGACGACCAGTGATCAAGAGGCAGGTGGTGGTGACTATCATCTCCAACCGTTTCGGGTCGTTATCCCCGGAACTCAATTTCCATTCGCTCCCTTACTATGAGGAAGTGAATGAGCAGGTCCCTCAGGGCCTTAATTCAAAAAAACAGGAGTCCTTCCCGAGGGCTCCCATCAACAATCATCGCCAGACTCGTGCGACAGTGCGCCCTAAACATGATGAGGGTACCGACTCCAGGCATTCAGCTCAGGTTCCTCGAACCCGAGCAGGCAAGACGAACCGCCAGAGACGGAATCCGGTTAACAATGGGCAGGTTTTAATCCCTGCTATCTCCGGAGAAGTCCACCAACCTAACTTGGTGGCGAATAATGAGCAGGCACACAAACCTGTCCATTTTAATTCCGTTGTCCAGCAGACTCGTCTGGAAGCATCACGCCAATCCCGCCAGGCAATTCCGGCGGTGTACTATAGGCAGGAACATACACCTGCTTATACATCATCAGTTAGTCAGCAGGCTCTCTTGACTACATATGATGGATCTCATCAACCGTGTTTGGTGAAGTGTAATCATCAGGCACATACACCTGCTAGTACTAATCAAGCCTACCAATAGTCTCGTTTGGTAGCGCACAGAGAAGTCAGTCGGAAAGCTCCGACGACAAACAGGAGGCAGACTCAACTCTCTGCCTCCACACTTGAGTACTGTCAGGATTCACTGACAGGAAAAGGAGGATAGGAGTAGGCACATACACCTACTCCAATCCTGGAATGGACGTATATCCCCATTCCGGTGGCTGAAGTCACCAAGCATATTTTGTCAATGGTGAAAGAGCAGAAGCAAATTCCTACTCATATTCTGGATGTTTCCAGAATATCATAACAGCTTCAGCATCATCTCAGGGACAGACACATAAATCTATCCCTATCAGTGGAGTGACACATCAATGATTCACTCCGGAACAGACACACACATCTGTTCCAGTCCAAGAGGGTTTTGGGGCATACTCCCCCATTTCATACGGACAACCAAGTTAGGCACATACACCTGATTTGAGTGGAGATCGTTAGCCTAACCTGACCATCTTTCCTGATCAGGCACATACACCGGCTCAGAGTAACCACTTTCATTAACAAGTGGTTTCCAAAGTGAGTAAGAAGGCATCTAAGAAAAAGATCTTCCCAGCACAGTCAGGAGATCAAAGGCCAATCTGTAACAAGGCCTTGCTCGATGCTGGAGTTCTTGGAGCCCTCAGACATTTATCTATTGGAATTCAAGATTCTACTCCCTCAGTTCCCAATAACGGGAACATTAATTCCGAAAGTCTTCAACAGACACATCCTCATGAAGGCTTGCTTCATGAAAATTCGGTCAATCTTGAATTTTCTTCTTCAGATGAGAGCCACAGGAACTCTCTGTGTAGTCAGAAGACCAAGGAGCAAGAGATCTCATCTTTTGCTGTAACCCTTTATGGTGGTCCTCCCCATGATGATGAATTTCGCTGCGAAAGTCCTCTCCACAGTAGTGATTCACATTGCCTGGAAAATACTCCAGTGGACAATGTAGTGCCGAGAAAGCCCTCTTATCTTGAGGCACTTGCAAATGCAAAACCAGTCATGTCTGATGCTTTATCGCTAGCAAGTGAAATAATTTCTCAATCAGAAGATATCCCAGGGTGTAGGTCATTCTCCGAACCACCCCTAAGTCATGCATCTTCTAGTTTGATCAATGATCTCTCTACCAATCTTGTTGAATCCGATGAAGCAACAAGGAAACACCAACTTTGGTCAAAACAGGTAGAATAATCTTCATTTAATGATAAAGAGGAAATGCTGAACATGAGGAAAAAACTGGCGAAAAGTGAGGTACCAGTCATGTTTTGGCCTTTGGCTGACTCCCAGTATGATATTCCAAAGATTTTGACGGAAGATGGAGTCCATGATATTCGTCTCAACATATGGAAAACTCTTTGTCAATTGATGAAGAAGGTATTATCTTATGATGAATATGAAAATCATCTTAAGATAATAGAAGGGCTACAACGTCAGATTGATTTGGCATCTCTATCAGTCTCTCGGTATCCAAAGGCCGAAAAGCAACAGAGAACCCTTCAGCGTTCATGCCTTGGCACACTAAGAAAATTGCGTCAGTTAATTGCCAATGCTCCATCTGGTGTTCATATCAGAGGATGGGGTGTTCACGGAGCACTACATTTTACAGTGTTTTCCAGTCAGCAAAGCCCACCGAAAATGGTTTCATGCAATGTTATTGCCCATGGCCGGCCACAGTCAATGGGCTTTGTTCATAATCAAAAGCTTGCTCAAGAACAGGTTTCAACTAGTTCCTCTCAAAATCAAGCATATAGAGAACAAGTTGTTGAATTTCTCCTACATCAAGCAGGCGAGAATATTGCACAAGCCTCTTGTATGGAGAAAACACATCATCAAATGACATAAGTTTCGGAAATCATCCAATGGTCTGTTAAACCAGGTGATAAAAATGGATATAGGCTAATGCATCCAGCTAATTTCCGAACTAAGATTCGCAAGATCAAGAGATTTTTTAAGAAGGTCTCAGACATAGCATGTCAAGAGCCACCCCAGCTTTTCAGACTGGGGACTCCTTTAACCCAACCCTCAGAGTCAACAAATGGGATTTGAGGATTTGAGCGGAAGCAGCAGGAACATCCCCAGTTCTCGGGACTGGGGACTCTTTCAAATCATCGATCCCCTTCTCAGAGAATATCAGTATTTTCTCGATTGGGGAAGAAGCCCTAAGAGGAATGAAGAGCCAAGTTATCAGGAAATTCCCTCCAAGTTATAGCTCGTCAAGAAGTTCCTAAAAGATTAAATCAACAAAAGGAAATGTCTCATCAAAGACATGAAAGAAGACAATATCACAGAAATGTTGATAGAATGGATGCGATGCATTATACATCAATCAATGTCATCAATTCCGTTGTTGCTAATCCACCAGAGAATATTCACTCAGGGGACTCAGATGAAGAGCGTCCTACTCAAGAAAATGTATGGCTGATACAAATGAAGAAGGTGTGCATACACGAAGTCAAAGGATTACTCAGAACCTAGGTAATCCACTTCCTTCTCTCCAAAAAGTATCCAACAAAGGGAGGGGAAAGAATCAGGTTACATATCCTTCCTCTAGAGAAGGTCAATCGCTCTCGTTAGAGAAAAGGTTTGCACAACAAGAGGAAGAAATGAAAGAATTAAGAAGGTTGAATGCAGAACTACTTCAGAGTAGTCTTCTTCTTAAGAATGCTGAAGTCTGATAGCCGAAGGAATTTGTTACAGTTACTGAGATGGATCAAGAATATCCTCCTTTATCAGTACACCCTCAGAGGTCTAATCCCGTGGGTCAAGTGCAACAACGGTTGGCAGTGCTACCATCAGTTGCAGCACCAACCACCACATCTTTCCAAGCTCCATTCATTGCACCTACTCAAGAAAAAATTCAACTGGATGTTTCTAAAAAGTTAATAACTACTATTGAGTCACTAACAGCTCGGTTAGAAACTATGGAAGGTAAACGGGCGCAAGTTCAACCAGAAAAGAAAGTTTACCCTGAATGGGTAGATTCAATTTCTCCTCCATCTAGTATTAGAACCCCTGTTTTACCTACTTTCAATGGATCAGGCGACCCTGAACAACATTTGACGCATTACGTATCTTGTTGTGATCCTATGATGGGAACTCCAGAGCAGCAAGAAGCAGTGAAACTCAGATGCTTCGTGCAAACCTTTCAAGCACCAGCTTTTTTCTGGTATACAAGCTTGCAATCCCAGTCAATTATCGGATGGGAGGATCTTCGTTAAAAATTCCTTATTCATTTCAGCTCAACTTTTCCAAAAATGACAGTTTTAGATCCTACAAACTGCAAGCAAAGTGAGAATGAAAGAGTCTCTGATTTCATTGCTCGCTGGAAGGGATTAACATATTCCCTGAGTTTAGCACTCCCTCGGGAAGAGTTGTTGCCAATCTGTGTGGAAAATTTTCTTGACGAATTTCGCACGCCATTGATCCCTGTGAAATACACAGTAGGGTTTCAAGACCTTACTTCAATCGCTCAGTAGATTGAAGATTCCCTTATACAGGCTAAGGTAAAATCTCGTGTAATTCCATCAGCTTCAGGAAGGATAATGGGTAAAGCAGAAACTGCTACAGTTATGCTTAAACAAGCACCTGTACCTATTTCTACTTCAAAACCTTTGTCTTCTCGAAGGGCTCCACCTCCTGAACACCAACAACAAAGGTTGTTTCGTCCAAATGATCAAAGAGATCAACGACGAAAACAATTTGAGTATTTGAAGAGTAAAACATACTCTTTCCGAAATGAGAAAGTTCCTAGTTACTTCATTTTAGCTCTGGAAAATAATTTGGTTCAATTACCAGTGCCCAAGAGGCCAAACAAGGAAGGAGATGAAGACCGTCCCAATTATTTTCCCTTTCATCAAATGTTGGGGCATCACATCCAGGAGTGTTTTGTCTTTAAAGACCTCCTGCAAAAGATGGTCGACTTGGGAGAAGTCAAGTTGAAAGGTTCTTCGACTCAGATAGCATGTGTTACTGCTACAATTCCAGAGGAGGAAGGTGAATGGCAAGAAGTCAAAAGCAGAAATGCGCAGAAATATGATGATTGGATGGTCAGAAAGACAATCAATCGGACTCATGCCATTTTGCGAACACAATTAAAAAAACCAATTGTGTCTTCTGCCATGAATATTGCGGTAAAAACCTCTTTTTCAGAGGGAAAGTCCTCAAAGAAACAGTTTGATTCAAAGAAGGAAAAAGAATCAGAAGAAGATGAGTATGTGTCAAATCCTAAATTGTCTTTGACTCTGGCAGACTTTATTCCATCTACTTCAAAACAACGGGCACCGCCCCATCAAATGACATAGCCTAAACAGGCTAGTCAGGCAGAGTCTTTATTAGACGAAGAGTTAATCTTTAGTTCTGTTAATATGATTCAACTAACAAATCCGTATTTCAGTCATAATTTCAATTTTGATGAGTCTGAATTCCCAATATCAAATAAGGGAATCCGAGGAAGTTCTAGAGGTTCAGGATACAGGGGAAGACGTGGATCTTTCCGAAGCCACTACTCCAATTCTACCCCTGCTAGCACTGTGTATGCAGCAGAAACTCGTGGTAAATCCCTTCAGCGAGCTCAAAAAGAACAAGCAAGTTCTTCTGCCAATAGTCAACTCAGTCTTGGCACAGTTATTTTGGAAGACCGATTGAAAATTTCATCTTCTTTATCTCAGCAAGTAAATGGATCTAATCGGTCTAATCTTCCAAAACCAAGGATGTTTCCAACTTCTATCCCAATACAAGATTCATCAGCTTCCAAAGCATCTGCTTCCAAGGTACCTGCTAAACCGCATATTCCTGTTGGGAAACGCATACCTCTAGATCAAAATTATGATATATTGAAACACTTGTCCCAAGTACCAGCCAAGTTATCAATTTTGGATGCTTTGAATATGTCAAAAGATCTTCGAGAAGCACTCATTGAAGCTTTGTCAAGTCCTCAGGAGTTTGAAGCTGAAATTGCTGCAGCTGAAGTCTATCACATAGAGAATAATCCTGCAGAATGCCATGCAGTGATATATTTTACTGATAAAGATGAAGATGATGTTGTGCATGGGAACATAAAACCTTTGTACTTATCTGGAAAAGTCAATGGTGTGGATATCCGAAGAGCTTTCATTGACAATGGTTCAGGAGTCAACCTCATGCCCATACGTACACTTCATCGATTGGGCCTCACGGAATCTGATTTATCTCCTTCTACCATGATGTTTCATGGATATGATAAAAATGAAGAAGAACCACTGGGCGAAGTTACACTCAGAACTCAGTTTGGAGATCTTGTATCCAATTCGGATTTCATGATTGTTGATCAAGACTCAGCTTTCAACGTCTTGCTTGGAAGACCCTGGCTACATCAGCATGCAGTTATTCCTTCATCATACCATCAATGTCTCAAATACTGTTTCAATGGTCAAGTTGGAACATTGTATGGTGATAAGACCCCGTTCAAGACATGTGAGTCTCAATACATTGAGGCAGAATTTTATCACATGAAGGAAAGAGAAAAATCTACAATGAAGGAAATTACCAAAATTAATGCTCCATATGGTTTGGAGAAGATTCCAATAAATCCATTTACACATGTGAGTACAGATTATGTGTTACCTATCAGTAAAATTGAAAAAATAGGCCTAAATCAAAATACTCTTATGGAAAGATCCATAATGTCAATTGCGGCAATTGAGCCAGACAACATGGGAGAAATTGGTAACCTACCAAATGGTGATGAAAGCACAAGTGGTGACATCTTCATTTCATCTGCTGAAATCCAACAGATCTATACTTCACCAATAAGCCCAGAAGAAGTTATAGCAACATCAGAGGTGAATAATGATGTCAATTCTCAATCCATCATCTCCTATTTATTTCCCAAAGAAGGCCCTTTATCATCAATAGGGTCGGAAATGGAAGCTTCTTCTTCAAAATGTGCAAATTTTTACATCTCTTCTGATCATGAAAATTTTGTTTTGTCATTTACTATGCAAGTAGAAACGGAAGAAATAGCACATAATGAAGAGGAAGAGGAAGATCTTAGAGATGCTCCACCAGCATTTGAAGAAGGTATCTCTACCACTGTGGATGAACTCAGAGAAATAAATCTAGGTACAGAGAAAGATCCACGCCCCACTTTAATTAGTGTGGCCATGACCCTTGAAGAGAAAGAGATGTATATTTATTTTATAAAGAAAAATAAAGATATTTTCGCTTGGAACTATACAGAAATGCCTGGGCTTGATCCTGATATTTCTACTCATCATTTGGGTTTACCAAAAGAACATCGAGGATTTAAGCAAGCCGCGAGAAGAACACATCCAACCTATGCTTCCAAAATTGAAGCTAAAATGGATAAGCTGATCAAAGCTAACTTTGTCAGAGAAGTTTAGTATCCTAAGTGGTTGGCTAATATTGTCCCAGTAAAGATGAAGAACGGACAAATTAGGGTTTGCATCGATTTCAGAGATCTTAATCGGTATTGTCCTAAAGATGATTTCCCAGTTCCGATTACAGAACTCTTAATTGATGCGACGGCTGGCTATGAAGTACTTTCCTTCATGGATGGATATTCAGGATATAATCAGATCTGAATGGCCCCAGAAGATGAGGAATCTACAACCTTTAGAGCCCCTCAAGGTGTGTTTTGTTTCCGGGTGATGCCCTTTGGTTTAAAGAATGCAGGTGCAACATATCAACGCGCCATGCATCGTATCTTCAAACCTTTATTAGGGAAGTTTATTGAATGCTATGTAGACGATTTGGTGGTTAAATCCAAACAACGTTCTAATCACTTGGCTGATTTGGAAGTCATATTCCACAAGCTTCGACAACATAATTTGAAGGTGAACCCCTTAAAATGTGCTTTTGGGGTAACCTCAGGAAAATTCCTCGGTTTTGTTTTACGCCATCGTGGTATTGAAGTCGATCCTGAGAAGACCAAATCAATCCTTAGTATGTCACCTCCTCAGAATTTTAAAGAATTAAGATGACTTCAAGGACACTTAGCCTATATTCGGCGTTTCATCTCCAATTTGGCAGGCAAAAGTTTACCCTTTACCAAATTATTGAAAAAAGGAGTCACTTACCAGTGGACTAAAGAATGTCAAGAAGTGTTTGATGTTCTCAAGAAATACCTCTTGAGTCCACCAGTACTCATGCCACCTGTTGAAGGTAGACCACTTATCCTCTATGTGACAGCTCTTGAGCGATCATTGGGTGCCTTTCTCACTCAAAAGAATGATGCTGGGAATGAAAATAGCCTATACTATCTCAGTAGAACTATGCTTGAAGCAGAAACCCGGTATTCAAGTATTGAGAAGTGTTGTCTGGCATTAATCTTTGCAGTTCATAAACTGAGACACTACCTGCAACATCACGAGGTCCAATTGGTATCTCGCAATAATCCGTTCAAATTCATCCTTATTCGTCCAATGCTTACAGGACGTCTAGCAAGGTGGGCAGTTATTTTGCAGCAGTTCGACATTAAGTATGTATCTCAAAAGGCAATAAAGGGCCCAGCTCTGGCTGATTTCCTGGCTGAACATCCTTCAGTGGAAGACACGTCTTCAGATATTGAACTCCCTGATGAGGAAGTTTTTTCTATTCAAGAGTGTCCTCAAACATGGGAAATGTATTTTGATGGTGCTTCCAGAAGTCCAACAGGGAAGAAAATGGAAAATCCTAAATTCAACAAAGTTGGTTTAGGAATTGTACTCATTTCTCCAGATAAGGCATTGTTACCTTATTCCTTTTTATTGTGGGAAGGTGGTACCAATAATGAAGCCGAATACCAATCTCTTATCACAGGCTTGGAGTTAGCGCTTCAAGCACAAGTGAATCACTTAAAGGTGAAAGGTGATTCAGACCTGGTAATCAAACAAGTCAATGGGGATTATGCCATCAGAAAAGAAGAGTTAATCCCTTTGTATGATTATGTCAGAAAGTTAATGGCGGAATTCCCTTCAGAACCGACATTTTCTCATGTCCCAAGATCACAAAATGCTCAAGTTGATGCACTGGCTAATATAGCCACAGCTCTAGCAGATCTAAATCGGGACGAGACAACCATCAGTATTGCCCACCGTAGTGCAATTTCACCTTATGTTCAAGCCATAACAGAGGAAATTAATGAAATTAGTCCCATTCCTGAACTGTATGGTCATACTACAGGATGGATGTCACCTATCAGGTAATACCTTCAAAATGGAACACTTCCACCTGATAGAGTCGAGAAAGAACAAATCCGGCGACGTGTGGTCAATTTTACTCTTTATGATGGCCCAAACCACCTAGAGAAAATTCTCTACAAACGTGGTTTTGATGGAGTTCTCTTTAGATACATTAATGGTGAAGAGCCAATGGCTGTCATGAAAGAAGTGCATGCAGGAGTCTGTGGTGCCCACCAGTCTGGACATAGATTGTCTAATCAAATTCGAAGGCTTGGATACTTTTGGCCTTCAATGATACAAGATTTTGTTGATTTCACAAAGAAGTGTCATTCATGTAAAGTACATGCCATCTTCATTCATCAACCTCTATAGTTGCTTCATATAGTTAAATACTCATGGCCATTTTCCACATGGGGAATGGATGTGGTGGGACCTTACCCTTCAGCTATGGCCAAGCAATTTAAGTACATTCTTACTGCTACTGATTTCTTTTCCAAATGGGCAGAGGTAGTACCTCTCAAAGAAGTCAGTTCTAAATGCATTGTTAGCTTCATCAAGTCTAACATCATTACTAGATTTGGTGTCCCTCATACCATATTGACGGACAACGGCACCAACTTCTGTTCTTCTGAGGTGAAGAAATTGTATCAAGAATACAACATTAAATCCAACCATTCATCTCGGTATCATGCGGCAGGAAATGGCCAAATAGAAGCCTTTAAAAAGACTCTTTCAAATATACTGCAAAATATGGTGGATAAAGATAAGAGGTCCTGGCCTGATAAACTCTTTCATGCTTTATGGGGTTATCGGACTACCACCCGCAATGCAACGCAGTCAACTCCATATTCGTTGGTATATGGAACAGAAGCAGTCTTTCCAATTGAAGTTCAATTGACCTCACTCAGAGTAGCCATTTGTGATCAGTTATCTACAGATGAGCAATCCCAAAAGCGATTGAATGAATTGGAATGGTTAGATGAGAAAAGATTGTGCACTTCGCACCACTTGGAAATCTATCAGAATCGAATAGCACGAGATTTTAACAAAAAAGTTCATCTTCGTTCATTCATTCAGGGAGAATTGGTATTAGTTCTCAGAACTCCAATGATACCAGGAAAGAAACCTCCCAAGCTTGAGCCAAAATGGGAAGGACCTTATTCAATACATAGGGTCTACTCCAATGGAGCTTATTCATTAATATCGATGGATGGAGAACTCATTACTACTCCAACTAATGCCAGATTTTTGAAGAAAAATTTTGTATAAAATACAAAGTATTCAAAATATTGTCCCCGCAACATGACACTAAACTGTGCGGCACCAGTTCGTCCTTTCTATATGACGTTAAACTATACAGCAACGGTCTAAGCATATGACCCTAAACTATTTGCACATACGTCCAACATGACATTAAACTGTGTCACCTTCAATGTCCCCGTAACATGACACTAAACTGTGCGGCACCAGTTCGTCCTTGCTATATGAAGTTAAACTATACAGCAACGGTCTAAGCATATGAACCTAAAATATTTGAACATACGTCCAACATGACGTTAAACTGTGTCACCTTCATTGTCCCCGCAACATGACACTAAAATGTGCGGCACCAGTTTGTCCTTGCTATATAATGTTAAACTATACAGCAACGGTCTAAGCATATGACCCTAAACTATTTGCACATACGTCCAACATGACGTTAAACTGTGTCACCTTCAATGTCCCCGCAACATGACACTAAACTGTGCGGCACCAGTTCGTCCTTGCTATATGACGTTAAACTATACAAAAACGGTCTAAGCATATGACACTAAACTATTTGCACATACGTCCAACATGACGTTAAACTGTGTCACCTTCAATGTCCCCGCAAAATGACACTAAACTGTGCAGCACCAGTTCGTCCTTGCTATATGACGTTAAACTATACAGCAACGGTCTAAGCATATGACCCTAAATTATTTGCACATACGTCCAACATGACGTTAAACTGTGTCACCTTCAATGTCCCCGCAACATGATACTAAACTGTGCAGCACCAGTTCGTCCTTGCTATATGACGTTAAACTATACAGCAATGGTCCTGTATGACCTTAAACTGCAACTTCGTCCCACACGACATTAAACTGTGAAAAAGTTCCCTAAATGGTCCAGTATGACCTTAGACTGCAACTAGGTCCAGTATGACCTTAAACTGCATCATCAACGGTCCATGCATATAACCCTAAACTATTTGCAAGTCTCTTACGTCCAGCAAGACGTTAAATTGTGACGTCCTAACTACATGACGCTAAAATGTATAAAAGTCCCTTACGTCCAGCAAGACGTTAAACTGTGACGTCCTAACTACATGAAGCTAAACTGTATAAAAGTCACTTACATCCGGAAAAATGTTAAACTACATAATCATCAAAGTTCCTATATGACCTTAAACTACACCACCGTCCAGCATGACATTAAACTGCACCATCCACGGTCCATGCATATGACCTTAAACTATTCGCCCTTTCGTCCAACATGACGTTAAACTGTGGGAAAAAAATCCCCAATTCGTCCAACATGACGTAAATGGTGTGTTATTTTTTCCTTACTGCATGACATTAAACTGCGCAGTCCCCCTTTCGTCCAACATGACGTTAAACTCTATTGTCCCCATCGTCCTAACTACATGACGCTAAACTGTACAGAAAATTCATGATACGTCCTACATGACATTAAACTGTATTTTGTCCCTGCTACATGACACTAAACTGCGCAGCACCAATAGTCCTAACTGCAAGACTTTAAACTGCATAGTCCCTTTATATGTCCTACATGACATTAAACTATGCATTGTTAAGGTTGTTGTTACCTCTTGTTTCTCACACCGAGTATGACTCACGTGAGCTTAGAGAAAACCTCAACCATAACACTCTCTTTGGGCCGCTAACCATGTATAAGTCCCAACAACATTTTATTTTATTTTATTAGATCGTTGTCCCCAAGAACAACTTGATCATTAATTCATTCTTTAATTGAACTACACGGACTTTGATCCTTGCCCTCCAGGCTGGGTATGTAGGCAACCTCCCAGGGTTCAAGCCCAAAAACAATCTCTTCACATCGGTTCACCACCATCTCATATGATGTTGATTCGTGAAACCGCCCCTAGAATCAATATCTTTACATTGATTCACTTTCATCCTTGTTATATGACGTTAAACTATGCAACACTTTTGTCCGGTACGACAATAAACTACAATACTCATTGATTTCCTCATTTGAGAGAGAACTATTATTGACATTGATTTTTCAAACATGTTTCATTTCAAAAGACTACGTGCATACATGGTAATACCTAAACTTTTTATCTCAGGTTAAACCATCATTGCACTAAAGTCCCCTTTCACCCTTCACGTGTACAAACCAAATTTGTACAAAGGGTAGTTCTAGAACTATGTGGGCTTGATTCCCATCCTTATGGGATACGTAGGAACGTTCGAGTATCCCTCGAATCGAGCCCCAAGTCTTTTGGGCCTAACCCCAAATTTCACTTTCAGTCCCTTGGTTGAAAAGTCCTCATGAAAACACACACTGTGTATTCATTATTATGGTCCGAACTCTATGACCCTAAACTAAGATCTCTCATACTTTCGTCCTGCACGACGTTAAACTGCATTTCAAGAACTACGTATGGCTTGATTCTCATTCTTATGAGATACGTAGTGAAGTCCAAAATTTCAATTCATGACCCAGTCACAACATGATTATAGTTATCATTAACCTATGTATCTCTATATACATTGGACAATACCAATCATTATGTGTTATTAATCGCGCGGCTTCGTTTTTTACGTCGGTTATACATTAACCGCCGTAAAAAAACAGAAGCGGGGGGCGTTTGTTACGTCGGTTATTCAATAACCGACGTAAAAAACGCGGTTTTTGAAGGCCTTTTTACATCGGTTATAAAATAACCGACGTAAAAAAAAGAATCCGCCGATGTTTTTGACGTCGGTTATGGAATAACCGACGTAATAAAACGCGGATTTTGAGCCCTTTATAACGTCGGTTATAAAATAACCGACGTAAAAAAAGAATCAGAGGAAGGTTTTTATGTCGGTTATTGACTAACCGACGTTATAAATGTTTTTAAAACAATTATCACGTCGGTTATTCAATAACCGACGTGATAACTCATTTAAAAATTTACCCATACCTGTGGATTGTCATTCGCGAGTTTACCTTCGACAGTCGCGACTCGTCTCTCTCGCGCATAAACCCAAATCGGCTCGTCCATTTCGTTGGTTTAGATTCGTTTTGCGATCATCGTTTCTCATAATTAATCTCCTCGGATCAATCATCTAAACTCGCAGCACTCAGGTAATCCTCCCACTCATTCGTTTTTTTTCGCGGATAGTATATATATGTGTGTTGTGATTTTTTTTGTTGAAACTAGCTAAGATTCTTCGATTGCGAACCCTTTTAACTCGTTTTGGCACCATAATCTTATTTATTATCCCTAGATCTATTTGTTCGACTTGAAATATTGAGTAATTTTATGATTTCACTAATTTTTCATCGTTTTCTATAAATCCCTGAGAGGGTTGGGGCGTGTCCATTTGGATGGGTTGCCCTTTTACAGTTGTTACTACTTTATTCACACACAACCTGGCATAGGTGCATGGATTTGGGGTCGGGGGTGTCCAGGGGGGTTTACAAGGGGGTGGGTGGGTGTGGGGGGCTGTCCAAGGGTGTAGGTGGGTGTTGGGGGGTGTCCAGGGGGGTGTCCAAGGGGGTAGGGGGTGGGGGGTGGTGTTTAGGAGGGGTGGGGGGGGGATGTCCAGAGGGTTGGGGGGTGTCTAGGGGGGTGTCCAAGCAGGTCGGGGGTGGGGGTTGTGTCCAGGAGGGGTGGGGGTGCTTTCTAGAGGGGTCGGGGGCTGTCCATAGGGGTCGGGGGGTGTCCAGGGTGGTGTCCAAGGGGATGGGTGGGTGTGGGGGGCTGTCCAAGGGGGTGGCGGCCTGTCCAGAGGGGTCGGTGGGGTGTCCAGGGGGGTGTCCAGGGGGGTGTCCAAGGGGGTGGATGGGTGTGGGGGGCTGTCCAAGTGGGTGGCGGCCTCTCCAGAGGGTATTTGGGGTTGTCCGGGTGGGTGGGGGGTTGTCCAGAGGGTTGGGGGATGTCCAGGGGGTGTCCAAGGGGGTAGGGGGTGGGGGGTGGTGACCAGGAGGGGCGGGGGGCTGTCTAGAGGGGTCGGGGGGTGTCCAGGGGGGTTTACAAGGGGGTGGGTGGGTGTGGGGGGCTGTCCAAGGGTGTGGGTGGGTGTTGGGGGGTGTCCAGGGGGGTGTCCAAGGGGGTAGGGGGTGGGTGGTGGTGTTTAGGAGGGGTGGGGGCTATCCAGAGGGTTGGGGGGTGTCCAGGGGGGTGTCCAAGCAGGTCGGGGGTGGCGGGTTGTGTCCAGGAGGGGTGGGGGTGCTTTCTAGAGGGGTCGGGGGCTGTCCAGAGGGGTCGGGGGGTGTCCAGGGTGGTGTCCAAGGGGATGGGTGGGTGTGGGGGCTGTCCAAGGGGGTGGCGGCCTGTCCAGAGGGGTCGGTGGGGTGTCCAGGGGGTGTCCAAGGGGGTGGATGGGTGTGGGGGGATGTCCAAGGGGGTGGATGGGTGTGGGGGGCTGTCCAAGTGGGTGGTGGCCTCTCCAGAGGGTATTTGGGGTTGTCCGGGTGGGTGGGGGGGCTGCCCAGAGGGTTGGGGGATGTCCAGGGGGTGTCCAAGGGGGTAGGGGGTGGGGGTGGTGTCCAGGAGGGGTGGGGGGCTGTCCAGAGGGGTCGGGGGGTGTCCAGGGGGGTTTACAAGGGGGTGGGTGGGTGTGGGGGGCTGTCCAAGGGTGTGGGTGGGTGTTGGGGGGTGTCCAGGGGGGTGTCCAAGGGGGTAGGGGGTGGGGGTGGTGTTTAGGAGGGGTGGGGGGGCTGTCCAGACGGTTGGGGGGTGTCCAGGGGGGTGTCCAAGCAGGTCGGGGGTGGGGGGTTGTGTCCAGGAGGGGTGGGGGCTGTCCAGAGGGGTCGGGGGGTGTCCAGGGGGGTTTACACATCGATTTGTTTTATATTTCAAAATTGTTTACATTCAAATTATGATTTTTTTCATATAAACATATATTTGTCTTATCTAAAAAATATATATATTTTTGCTATTTGTTATAGGTAATAATGAGTCAAAGTTGGATTACGGCACATCGAATGAGCAATGAATATGAGGAAGGTGTTGATGCCTTTTTGGAATTTTCTAAACGAAATGTTCCAAGTAGTGACATTTTTTTCTGTCCATGCCTGAAATGTCTGAATATGAAGAAGTTGAAAAGTAGAGAGATAAAAGATCATCTGATTTGTCATGGTTTCAATCAGAGTTACAACCCTTGGATTTGGAATGGCGAAACTGGACAGAATGTCACTGATGATAATGAATCGCAAGATGGTAACTCCGATGGAATTGAAGAAATGATTCGCGATATTGTAGCAGAACAAATTGAGATAGAACCGACAGTTGCACGTCTATATGGTGATGCCGAAAAACCATTATATCCTGGTTGTACAGATTTTACGGTTTTGTCGGCGGTGTTAAGATTGATTAACCTGAAGGAGAAACACGGATGGAGTGACAGAAGTTTTACAGAGCTGCTACAATTGATGAAAGACATTCTTCCAAAAGATAACGATCTTCCAGATTCACATTATAAGGCCAAACAAATATTATGCCCGATGGGATTGGTATACAGGAAAATACATGCCTGTCCGAATGACTGCATTATATATAGGAAGGAATATGAATTTCTGAAAGAGTGTCCTAAATGTGGGACATCACGGTATAAGGTGAAAGAAAAATCACAAGCTGATGTAGAGATTACAAAGCTCCCTTCAAAGGTATTTTGGTATCTTTCTATAATTCCTTGTTTCAAACGTTTATTTGCTAATTCACATGATGCAAAAAGGTTAAGATGGCATGCTGATGAGCGGGTATGTGATGGAAAAATATGTCATCCATCTGATTGTCCACAATGGAAGCAAATTGATGCCCAGTACCCTACATTTGGAAATGAAATTAGAAATCTGAGACTAGGCTTGTGCACAGATGGAATGAATCCATACCGAACCCTCAGTAGCACACATAGTTCATGGCCTGTTTTATTGGTAATTTACAACCTCTCTCCTGAAGTTTGTATGAAGCGCAAATATGTCATGTTGAGTATCATGATCTCTGGTCCAAAGCAACCCGGCAATGATATTGATGTATACTTGTCACCGCTGATTGATGATTTGAAACTGTTATGGGCTGATGGTATTAGGGTGTATGATTCTTATAAAATGGAATATTTTCAACTGCATGCAGTGCTTCTATTCACTATAAATGACTTCCCAGCATATGGAAATTTGTCTGGATACAGTGTTAAAGGGCATAAAGCATGTCCAATTTGCGAACAACAGATGTCATATTGTCAATTGCATCATGGGAGGAAAACAGTGTACATGGGTCATCGAAAGTTTTTGCCTATGGATCACCCTTATAGAAGACTAAAAAAGGCATTCAATGGCTCACAAGAATTTGATATTGCTCCAAAACCTTTATCCCCAGATTTGTATTTTGAGAGGGTGAAAAACCTTGATGTGACATTGGGAAAGACACAGAAATCTGGTAATGATAGACATATTTGGAAGAAAAGGTCAATATTTTTTGAGCTACCATATTGGAGGTATCATGAAGTCAAACATAATATTGATGTCATGCACGTAGAGAAGAATATCTGTGATTCTTTGATCGGAACATTGCTAGATATTAAAGGAAAGACAAAAGATGGGTTGAATGCAAGGTTAGACCTACTATCAATGGGAATACGTTTGGAGTTAGCTCCCACTCCTAAAGGAAGACGAACATTTCTTCCCCCGGCTTGTCATACATTATCGAAGAGGGAGAAAAGTAGCTTCTGTCAGTGTCTTCATGATATCAAAGTGCCTCAAGGTTATTCTTCAAATGTAAAAAATTTTGTCTCATTGAAAGACTTGAAGTTGATAGGTATGAAATCACATGATTGTCACGTCATGATGCAACAAATTCTACCAGTTGCACTGCGTGGAATATTGCCCATCCGTGTCAGAAAGACTATAATGAGGTTGTGTTATTTTTTCAATTCAATTTGTAACAAGGCGATTGATGTGAATGCTTTGAACATTTTGGAAAAGGATGCAATTTTTATACTTTGTCATTTGGAAATATATTTTCCTCCAACTTTTTTTGATATGATGGTGCATTTAATGATTCATCTGGTTCGAGAAATAAAGCTTTGTGGACCTGTATATCTTCGTTGGATGTATCCTTTTGAAAGGTATATGAAAATATTAAAGGGATATGTTAAAAATCCATATCGACCTGAAGCCTCCATTATTGAAAAGTATATTTCTGAGGAGGTAGCAGATTTTTGTACGAGCTACTTGGCTACGGCGCAACACATAGGTTTGCCTCCATCTCGCCATGAACGGGTTAATAATGAGGGAAAGGGGATTTGTGGCTTGAAAGTCAAATCACTGTCAGCTGAACATATGAAGAAGTTAGAATCATACATCTTGAATAACATAGCTGATGTTCAACCGTATATCACATTGCATATTAATGATTTGAAACAATGTCATCCAAAGAAGAAAGAAATGTGGATTTTGAATGAGCACAACAAAACTTTTTTGCCATGGTTTAAAAAGACCTTGCTTGGTAGATCAGATGTATCAGAGACATTAAAATGGATAGTGGGTGGTCCATCTTTAAATGTGATAACATGGTCCGCTTATGACATTAATGGCTATACATTTCATACGAAAGCTCAGGACAACAGAAGTGCAGTTCAGAATAGTGGTGTATTGGTGTTTGCAGAAGCAATGCATTTTTCGAGTGCTAAGGACAGAAACCCAATTTCGGCATCAAGTGCATATTATGGAGTGATTGAAGACATATGGGAGGCTGATTACTTTAAAATTAAAGTTCCTGTTTTTAACTATAAATGGTTTATCAGTAACAACAGTGTCAGACACGATGAATTTGGAATGACACTTGTTAATCTGAATAGATTAGAAGACACAGCTGATTCTTTTATAATGGCAACACATGCCAAACAAATTTTCTATGTAGTAGATCAATCAGATATGCAGTGGGCTGTTGTTTTACAAGGGAAAAAACAATATGTTGGTGAGGATGAATTTGATGAAGATGCTGATTTATGTGAGATCTCTACTTCCATGGAAAGATTAACAGAACATAATGATGAGTATGTTGAAGACATGGTTTGTGCCATAAGGAACGATCACGACGAAGGAATTTGGGAAAACAATCCAACTGTACATTCCTAAAATTACAGGTAACACATGTTTATTTCTTGTTTACATTTAGTTTTTTCATATACTGTTAGATATTGTAAATTTTTTACTTATTAAAACATGTATCAAACCAAAACGATAAAACAATAAAAACCGTAAAGAGGAGAAGTCCTGGGCGCACCGGCTGGCCGGTGGTGGATCACCGGTTGGCCGGTGGTCCAGAGCAAAGCTCTGTCTGGTCCACCGGTCGGCCGGTGATGAGCCAGCGGCCGGCCGGTGGTCGAGACAGAGAGGAAGGCTCTCTGTCTGGTCCACCAGCCGGCCAGTGGTGATCCAGCGGCCGGCCGGTGGTGATCCAGCGGCCGGCCGGTGGTCCATACAGGAAGGCTCTGTCTGGTCCACCGGCCGGCCGGTGGTGAGCCAGCGGCCGGCCGGTGGCACCAGGCAGTGGGCAAGTCTACTGCATGGGTCCTCCGGCTGGCCGGTGAGCTCACACCGGCTGACCGGTGGCTCAGTGAGTCCATTTTTCAGCTTTCTTGGGCCAACTCCTTGGCAACCTTTTGCCTGTGTTTACCATGTTTATCATTGTTTAACATGCTTATCATATTACCAATGTTTACTATTATGTAATTTAGTACACTTTTCTATTTTCTGATTAAGTAGTACTACAATATTTGAATTTGTATATTTGTGAACTAATGTTTGTTTTTTTGATTTGAAGGAAAATGACAGATCAATCAGTTGATCAGCCACATGATTCTGGAGATGAGCATATTGGTCATACATCTGTGGAGGAACATTCACATGCTCCTATTACGAAAAAGAGTTCAAAGGTTGGTAAGCGTGGGTGCACACGTTTACCAAAATTATCACTTGCCCGTACGAAGGAGGAGAGGATAGTCGTGGAGTTTGATGATGATGATCTTCCTAGAGGTCCAAATGCTAAAGATTTTAAGGGTTTTGTAGCAACTCAGGCTAAGAGCAAAGTAAGCATTCTCTATGATGATTGGAGAAGTGTGGATAAGGAGATAATTTCTCAGCTGTGGGAGACCATTTTGGTAAGATCTTTTTCTATTGTTTGACTGTTCTTTAAATGTTTCTAGTATATATAATATTTTTAACCTCTTTTTTATCAGATGACATTTGATATTCCTGACACTGGAGGAGTCAGGAAGAAATGCTTATCGTTGGCTGCTAGGAGATGGAGGGATTTCAAATAAACCCTCTCATCTGATTTCATTTATGGTCATAGGAGTCGTGAGAATCCATGTCGTATATATCCTTTTATAGATGAAGACACATGGAGACAATTTTTTGAAAGTAGAAGAAAAGAATCATTTTTGGTAAGGGCAATGTAAACTTTTATAAGATTTCTTATATAAATGATCTTATTATTGTTTTGTTAATGATTACTTATTCTTAATTTACATCAAAAAAGGAAAGCTCATCAAGAGATCCAATCTAAAAATGTATACCCTCATAGTTTATCTCGGGGAGGATATGCATTATTGGAAGAACAAATGATGGCAGAAAAATTTCAACAACTAAGAGCTGAGTCTTCAAGCTCTGGAGAGGTGGCCCCTCCATCCCCTCCATCTAGACATGTGAAATGGAAAAGAGCACGGAAGGGAAAAAAAGGACAATATCTTTCGGAAGAATCGAGACTCGTAGTTGAGAGGATTGTAAGATATCTATTTTATTTATTTAAGTTTACTATTTTCGTCATATATTTCCAATCATTATAGAAATGTTCAATTAATTATTACAGGACTCTCTTGAGGAGCAGAGTTCACATGGGACATTTACACCATCTGGGAGGGAAGATATTTTATCTGTGGCACTGGGAAAGCCCGAACATCCTGGCCGTGTAAGAGGATATCCGGCAGGTGTATCGGTAAGAAAAGTGTTGCCATGTTCCTCAACTTCTAACGTTGAGGGAGTTTATAAAAAAAATAGAATCCTTGGAGGCTGAAGTCCATAATATTAATGCAACAATGGAGGACAAGATTAGAGCATCGGTGCAGTTTATGTTTGCAGACTTGCAAAGACAATTTCAGGGTGCAGCTCCCACTCCACCTCTCCCAGTAGCTCCCACTCCCCCACCTCAGCCTGCGGACCCCATTTTTGATCCTCCTCCTCCGCCGCAGCTACCTACTTATTGTGAGCTGTATGTTGATGATCCTCAACATCATATAGTTTCATATGGGATGGTATATTGTATAGGAGATACAGTTCATCATCAACAGTTAGAGGTAGAGAATCAGAGGGTCACTGTACATGATATTATAGATAGATCAGCTCGGATACCATTACCTACAGATGAGGTGACGACAGTTGGACATAGTATCGGCCATTTTTTACTTTGGCCATACAGACTTCTTCGACTCATTACCATAGAGGTATGGATGTTATATCTTTTATTTTATATTTTTATTAATGTTTTATCATTTGGAAACTAATATATTTTTCAATTTATTTTTACAGGAATACTTCAAAGGTAAAGAAATACTGTATAGACAACAACAAAGACAGATAGCTATGACATCAGATACTGATACTAGCAGTCTTGACAAATTGTAAAGATATTCAAATTTGTTGGCAGATCATTATGACTTTACAATGGAAGCTCATGTCTGTGGACGTGAACTAAGTGTGGGGATTATGAAAACTGATATCATGGAGTTTGTCACTGGAGATAAGTTGGGCATCAACGTGGTGCAAATTTTTATCATGTAAGTCTTAACACCTTTTCCTTGCGTTATATTTATTAAAAATGTATACTTATGTCTGCTTTGTATTAGGTATCTGTATAAAATTTGTGAGAGGAATGAGCTGACAGATGTATATGGATTCGTGGACCCACAATTGATTTCCCCTAAAGCATGTGCATTGGATGAGGAACAAAGAATGCTTTATATTGCTGATAGATTTGAAAAGAATGTAATCACACAGTGTTGGATGATGCCTTTTTGTGAGAGGTATGAAACACATCCCTCTCAAAGAGTTAATTATCTTTTAACATAAAAAACCACTAACGTTAAATTTCCTTTTATCAGGGATCATTGGATGTTAGGGGTTTTTTTCCCTAGGGAGAAAACACTTTATTGGATATGCTCTCTCCATGATGATGTGCGAGAAAGTTTTAAGAATATATTGGAAACGTAAGTTTCAATTTCACAATAGTTTTATATATTATAATGAATTTTAAATTTACCCCATTCGTATTATTTTCTAACAGGGCATGGGTCCACTTTCAAAAAAGCGCAAAGAAAAGGAATTTCAAGATCAAATATGTACATGCGAAGGTAAATATCCATTTATAATTTGTACATTTTGATTTATTACATAAAAATAATATATTGAATTTACACTCATTCAAACAGAAATGTCATGAGCAACAAGGCATCATCGAATGCGGATATTACATGTTAAGATTTATGTATGAAATAATAACAACTGGGACAGTTCTGAGTTTTGACCTGGTAAGATTTCCTCTTTCTCATAATATTTCAATTTGATTTATTCATTATACACGTTGACTACTATCCTTTTCCTTTGTATCTTTTTGATGACCCTCAACCCTTTACTGCTGAAGATATCAAACACTTACAAGTGGAGTGGTCAAATTATTTTACAGGTTTGATTGACTTTTAGTTGTTTGTAATGTAAAATGTAATTTTGAATATTGTCAATGTAATTGTGTATTTCGTAGTCGTTTAGGTTGGATTTAGTTTTTTTTGAAGTTGACAGTGTAAGTTTTGAATGTTATATAAGTGAATGTTTAATTTTTCTCTACTTCTTGTTTTGGTCTACTGTTGATGGTTTTTCTGGTCTGGATTTTGGTATGGGGGGAGAGGTTCCAAGGGGGTGGGTGGGTGTTTGGGGGGTGTCCAAGGGATATGGGAGGGGTGTCCAAGGTGTGTTTGGGGCTGTCCTAGGGGTCGGGGGGTGTAAATGAGGGTGGGGGTGTCCAAGGGGTGGGGGGTGTCCAAGGTGTGTTTGGGGCTGTCAAAGGAGTCGGTTGGGTGTAAATGAGGGTGGGGGGGGGCTGTCCAAGGGGTGGGGGGTGTCCAAGTGGTGGGGGGGTGTCCAAGGGATATAGGAGGGGTGTCCAAGGGGTGTTTGGGGCTGTCCAAGGGGATGGGGGGTTTCCAAGGGGTAGGGGGGTTTCCAAGGGGGTGGGGGGTGTCCAGGGGGTGGGGGGCTGTCCAAGGGGTGGGGGGTGTCCAAGGGGTGGGGGTGTCCAAGGGATATGGGATGGGTGTCCAAGGGGTGTTTGGGGCTATCCTAGTGTTCGGGGGGTGTAAATGAGGGTGGGGGGCTGTCGAAGGGGTGGGGGGTGTCCAAGGGATATGGGAGTGGTGTCCAAGGTGTCTGGGAGTTCTGTCCAAGGGGCCAGTTGGGTGTAAATGGGGGTGGGGGGCTGTCCAAGGGGTGGGGGGTGTCCAAGGGATATGGGAGGGGTGTCCAAGGGGTGTTTGGGGCTGTCCAAGGGCTCGGGGGGGGGGGGGGGGGGTGTCCAGGGGTCGGGGGGGTGTCCAAGGGGTCTGGGAGGGCTGTCAAGGTGTGGGGGGGTGTCCAATGGGTGTTTGAGGCTGTACTAGGGGTCTTGGGGTGTAAATGAGGGTGGGGGGGCTGTCCAAGGGGTGGGGGTGTCCAAGGGGTGGGGGGTGTCCAAGGGATATGGTAGTGGTGTCCAAGGTGTCTGGGAGTTCTGTCCAAGGGGCCGGTTGGGTGTAAATGAGGGTGGGGGCTGTCCAAGGGGTGGGGGGTGTCCAAGGGATATGGGAGGGGTGTCCAAGGGGTGTTTGGGGCTGTCCAAGGGCTCAGGGGGGTGTCCAGGGGTCGGGGGGGTGTCCAAGGGGTCTAGGAGGGCTGTCAAGGTGTGGGGGGGTGTCCAATGGGTGTTTGAGGCTGTACTAGGGGTCTTGGGGGTGTAAATGAGGGTGGGGGGCTGTCCAAGGGGTGGGGGGTGTCCAAGGGGTGGGGGTGTCCAAGGGATATGGGAGGGGTGTCCAATGGGTGTTTGAGGCTGTACTAGGGGTTGTGGGGGTGTAAATGAGGGTGGGGGTGTCCAAGGGTTGTGGTGGGGCTCCAATGTGGTGGGGGAGGGCTGGCCAGGTTGTTAGGTGGGTATAGATGAGGGTGGGGTTCAGTTGGGGCTTGGGGGAGGGCTGGCACGATTATTTTTGTTTGGTTTCTGGTTGCTTTTTGGTGAGAGCAGTGCAATTATTTAAAAAAAATATCTCTTTCACGTCGGTTATTTTATAACCGACGTGGTAAATAAATCGGTAGGGGTTTATCACGTCGGTTTTTTCGAGAACCGACGTGCTAAACCGTTCCCGGGCCTTTTATCACGTCGGTTCTTAATATAACCGACGTGATAAAAGGCCTGGGAATCGATTTACCACGTCGGTTATTGGATAACCGACGTGCTAAAACGTTTCCTAGGCCTCTTTATCACGTCGGTTATTTCAGAAACCGACGTGATAATAGTCCCGAGGAAGGGTTAATCACGTCGGTTATGTCATAACCGACGTGATAAATGATATCCCAGGCGTTTTATCACGTCGGTTTAGAAAATAACCGACGTGATAACCCCCCCCCCCCCCCCCGCGCATATTTATCACGTCGGTTATTAATGAACCGACGTGATAAACACCGTGATGTTAGGGATGTTACGTCGGGTTTTAAATAACCGACGTAAAAAACGTTATTTATAACGTCGTCCGTATTAACATCGCCTAAAAACCGACGTAAATAATGAAAAATAACCGACGTAAAAAATGTTTTCTGCACTAGTGCGATCCTCCTCTAGGGACAACTATATACACCCGAGGATGCCACAGTATGACCACACCAACCAAAACCCAAGAAAACTCTATTATAAGAATGGAGATTTTATTTTATAATATGGTAATGATAAACAGGAGAAGATGAACCCCAAAAGAACAACGATAAACATACCTTATATCGAAGATTGATCGATACAGCTTGGTTGCATCAAAACAGAGCAGAACCAATCTGAGGAGGAAAGTTTGATTGTGTAACTAATATGATAAGGAAAGTTATGTTTGAGTGCCTCACACCCAAGAACAAGGAGGAAGAACAAGGGAGGAAGATATCTTATCCCTTTTGAAGACTTAACAGAGGGATGGTTTAAGATACGCTTAATTTACCATTAAAATAGGATCGCATTAAACCATGCGGTTTGACCAAGTAAAAACATCCCAAGACTTAGGAATAATTAATATAGGAGTTATGGCCTTTGAATCAGACTTAGAGTCCTTAAAATATGTATTTAAAAGCATTTTACATCAAAGGAAATGTCAAATGGGAGAAATTGTAGGAAGCTGGAAACATTGTTCATGAACCTCACCGATAGAACATTGTTCATGAACCTCACCACTAGAACAGTGTTCATGAACCTCACCAATAGAACACTGTTCATGAACATCATCGATAGAACAGTGTTCATGAACCTCACCGATAGAACATTGTTCATGAACCTCACTGATAGAACACTGTTCATGAACCTCACCGATAGAACATTGTTCATGAACCACACCGATAGAACACTATTCATGAACCTCACCGTTAGAACATTGTTCATGAACCTCATTGTTAGAACCTCGCCAAGAGAACACTGTTCATGAACCTCACCAATAGAATACTGTTGATGAACCTCACCAATAGAACATTGTTCATGAACCTCACCGATATAACACTGTTCATGAACCTCCGTGATAGAACACTGTTCATGAACCTCACCAATAGAACATCGTTCATGAACCTCACTGATAGAACATTGTTCACAAACCTCACCGATAGAACACTGTTCATGAACCTCACTATTAGAATACTTTTCACTGATGGAATTGTTCACAGAATTGGAAATTTGGAAAAGGAAAGAGAGGTAACTGATTCTACTATTCACCGAAAGGGAAAAATTGGCAAAGTGTTGGGGATGAGTCACCTTGACCTCCCAGAACACCTCAAACACCATACTTTCACAAACGAATGGACTAGATAGGTCTGGGCCATTACATCAGATACCCCTCAAAACATTCTCGTCCTCAAGAATTCAAAACCCAACTAAAGAAAATGAAATGGGGTCCGAACAGCCACTCATCGAGATACTTATCAAAAGATAGCAAGCCACAAAAGCAACAAAAGAAATTCAAAATAAAAACATGAAAGGTCTAAAGACAAAGGGGACATCGTTACATGAAAAGACTTAAACATCAAACAAAACTTGGTACTGATCACGTATATGTGACTCACGTTCCCAGGTACTCTCTTCCATGCCACCGTGTCTCCATGAAAAATGAACCAAGGGGACAGAACGCTTGCGCAACACCTTCTCTTTGCGTTCTTGGATCTCCACAGGTCGCTCCTCAAAGGTCGCATCATCATCAACATCAATCTCTCCACAATTGATAATGTGAGAGTCATCATGAAGATAATGACAGATTTGTGACACATGGAAAACACCATGTATCTGACTCATCTACGGGGGAAGTGAAACTCAATATTCCACAGCTCCAACATGAGCTAACACCTCGAAAGGCCCAAAAAACTGGGGAGAAATCTTACCCCCACGACAAAACCTTCACTTCCCATGACGGAGAGTCACCTTCAGAAACACATGATCCCCAACATTAAATTCTAAGGTTCTCTTTCTTTGATCAACATTTTATTTCTAACGATATTACACTATCTTCATCCTCTCACAAATAACCTGAACCATCTCTATTGTATTCTGCACTAGTTCCGATCCGAGAATTGCTGACTCTCTGACCCAAGTCCATCACAACAGAGAACGAAAAGGCTGGCCATACAAGGATTCAAATGATGCCATACCGGTGGTGGAGTGAAAAATATTATTGTATGATAACTCCATCAAGGGTAAGGGCTTCATCCACGAACCCCCAAAATCAATAACACAAGAAATTAACATGTCTTCAAGAGTCTGGATGGTCCGCTCTGTCTGACCATCCATTTAATGATGAAAAGCAGTGCTAATGCATAGTTGAGAACCGAAAGCATGTTGGAGAACTATCCACACCCTGGAGGTAAAATGAGGATCTCAATCAGAAATGATCGTCCTTGGGGCTCTATGAAGTCTCACCACCTCCCCTTGATACTACCTCGACAAATCTTACATTGAGCTCAACTCCTTGATCGTTATGAAGTGGGCCAATTTTGTTAAATGATCCAATACCACCCAAATAGCATCATGTCCTCCTGGAGCTCGAGGTAAACCAGTAACAAAGTCCACTGAGATTTCCTCCCACTTCCACTGGGGAATCTCTAATGGATGGAGTATACCACCAAGAACACAGTGTTCAGCCTTCACTTTCTAGCATACCAAACATCGAGACACAAACTCTGCAACCACATGCTTCATCCCAGGCCACCAAAACTGACTCCGTAAGGATCGGTACATCATTGTCACACCAGGATGCACCGCTAAAGGATAACTATGGAACTCTCTGAGAACCATCTCGTGCATCTTCATAGGAACAAAAATCCTTCCATGATACAACACTAGGTTTTCTTCTTCCTCAGTCCAACCATCAAGGGCCTCACCACAAACAACTCGGTCTCTCCAGACCTCCACCTCTAGATCCCCCAATTGGGACTCTTCAACCTTCTACATCAGGGATGACTGTACCAAAATATGAAAAAGACAACCTCTACCCCCAACTTCTCCCATAACGAGATGTAATACTGACAGTTCTTCCATTACTCTCAAGGAATCCCCATATTCACACACAGCATCACTACGTAACTTTCGACTCAGCGCATCATCTACAACATTCCCTTCTCCAGGTGTATACGATATTTCAAAGTCTTATTCCTATAAGAACTCCATCCACTGACGTTTTCCTAAGTATAATTCACGTTGGGAGAAAACATACCTCAAACTCTTATGATCGGTGAAAACCACAAAGTGATTATCAATGAGATAATGTCTCCACAACTTCAGATCAAACACCCCGGCTGCCAACTCAAGATCCTAGGTGGAATAGTAATTTTCATGGGTACGCAACTGCTGAGACCCATAAGAAACAACTAACCTCTACTATATGAGAACATAGCCTAAACCCAGATGTGAAGCGTTGCAAAAAACATCAAACTAAACTCCCTCAACTGGAAGACAAAGAACTAGAGCACTTACTAACTTCTTTTTTAGATACTCAAAAGTTTCATGACACTAATCAGTCCATATGAATGCCTGATCCTTCCTAGTCAAATCTGTCAGAGGAGTCGCAACTCATTAGAAATTGGATACGAACCTCTTGTAGTATCTTGTGAGACCAAGGAAACTTCGCACCTCTGACACTATCTTGGTGGTTGTCCAAGACACAACTACTCCTATCTTCATTGGATCCACAGATACTCTCGGTTGTGATAAAACATGACCCTAGAAACAGACTTCTCGAGCCCAAAACTCACACTTCGACAACTTCCCAAATACCTGATGTTGACAAAGAACTCCCAAAACAGCTTGTAGATGCTCTGCATTCTCCTCATCAGATGTGGATTACACAAGGATGTCATTGATGAAAACTACCATGAACTTGGCCAGGAACTCATGGAACAATGCATTCATCAATCCCATGAATACAACGGGAGAATTCTTCATGCCAAATGGCATTACAATGAACTCATAATTCCCATGACGAAAACGGAAAGTAGTCTTCGGGATATCATCATCCTTCACACGCATCTAATGATATCCTAACCGCAAATAGATCTTTGTGAACCAACTTTCACCCTTCAGTTGATCGAATAAATCTTCAATCCGCGAAAGAGGATAACAATTCTTTATTTTCACTTTGCTTAAGCAGTGATAATCGACACACAACCACAAACTGTCGTCGGCCTTCTTCATGAACAAAACTGGTGCCCCCCATGGTGACACACATGGTCGAACAAAACTACACTGTAACAAACCATCAATCTATATACATAGCTCTCATAACTCAGAATGGGTTATCCTATATGGAGACACAAAGATAGAAGACACTCCTAGCTGTAGCTCAATCCCAAACTTGATCTCTCATCAAGGGGGTAATGTTACAACCTCTTATGGAAAGATATCAGGGTACTCTTCTATGACCCTAGGAAACACCATCTGTTGAACCTCTAAAGAACTCAACATCATATCATCCATCATGGATGGTAAGGATGGAATGTGCCTATGACCCATCCGAGGATCTCGCTCACTAACAAACACCACTGGATCTCCATCTACACCAATAAAAACGACCTTCTTCCTGAAGCAATCCACGATAGACTGAACTTAATACAACCAATCCATGCTAAGGATGACATCATATGGTTGTATTCATAAGCATAGAAAGTATCCCAAAGATCAGTGTTTCCCCACAACTAGCTCACAGTCTCTACATACTTCCAACAAGTCAGCTCGACCTCCGACTAGCGTAGTCAACTCCAAGGGCACTAGAAGCCTCTCTACCTCAAGTCCCAAAGCATGGACAAGGGTAGGTGATATGAAGGATTGTGTCGCTCATGAATCAAATAGGGCATACACCAAGGTAGAAAACAAGAAAAGGGTACCTCGAACGACATCTGGCTCACCTAGAGCTGCAATGCTAGATCATAAAGCTGACCATGACCTCATTTACGGCCTCTCTGACCCTGATGATGATCACCACCATGGCCGCACTCTGATCTATGAGGATGGGGATCATTATGGGGTTGTCCTCTGCCTGCCCCATCTACCCTCTACTGATCTAAAGTTGGTGCAACCTGCGGTTGTTGCTGCCTCCGCTAGAACAGCCTCAACGGAGGAACCTGGAGCATAGAACCTAGTGCACGATGACTGCTCTGAAATGTCAGGAACACCCACTGCTGATGACCATGACCACCACAAGAAAAAAAAAGCGCATGATCCATTGGTATAGGCCTAAGAGTTTCTGCCTCTTGATAAATGAGATGTAAAGGGATGGGACCTACCCCAGGCTGAACGAAAACTCTTCTTCCTTGAAAACTGGGAACCTCGGACCACAACTCTGCTTCGTGAGGAATCATGAAGATTCCCCTCTCGTGATGATCTGGTCCTAGCCAAATTCCTCTTGACAACCTATTCCCTCGCCAGCAGCTCAAGATATGTCTACAGCATAAATGGGGTGACCTAGCGCGAGATCTATGGACGCAAAGCCTCCTTGAAATGTCTCGTTCTGGCCTCCTCATGTGGAAATAGGTCTGAATCATATTATAAAAGGTTCCTAAAATGGATTCCAAACTCTCAAATACTAGAGCTCCCATGTTGAAGGGTAAGAATATTATGGCGACTGGACGCCTTTGCGTTCGGAGAAAGAAAATCAACTCGAAACTTGTCTCGGAACTCCTCCCATGAGATTAGTAACTCCTTGAGATCCCTGAGGAACAAGAACCACCACTACCTTACTGCTCCATACAGCATTGTCACAACCAAGGAAACCCAGTGCTCCTTCCGAGTATGGACCGAACTGAGGCCAATCTCAACCTCCTCTAACCATTCTTCTATGACTGTATCTGAAACGGATCCCTCGTACTTCTGCAGACTCTGGCACTGAAACTCTCAGAGTTTATTCCTCCAAGTTTCATCATCGTCAACCTCTACCCTGCGGTGATCTTGTAGAACAGCCTGCTGGACATTTTCTGTGCAAACCTAATGAGGATGTCGACCTAGAGCCATACCTGTAAAATAAAAAACCATTAGAGTTCCAAGAACTAAAATATAGAAGACTCAACATTAATCAATTAGTTGTTTTCTTTCATTGATTTTATTTTAACCTACCCCAAGGTCTACCCATTCAAACACAGGCACAAAGAAGAATGATTTATGATCCTTTCCTAGGTCTCTACCCTGCAACTAGTATCACCGCATTTAGTAGCCATTGTAAACTTAAAGGTTCGTACATCAGATCATAAGGGGCCCTAAACGCGTATGTCTCAGCTGGCCTCTTGTGTTTACATAACTTTCTAAACATGAATTACACCGTTTTCCTACCAACCCATGCAACCTCGGTTGTGCCTAACATCAATCTCCATAATATCCCTCATTCTGACCTCTAATACCACTCTGTCACAACCCCCTCCCCACAATGTGTACCCCTCCTAGTCCGACAATGTGAGAAGGGAGATAATGACCCCTAAGTACCGCCTCCAGTAGGCCCCGGGTTGGCGACTAGCACTGAGGGTATAGTAAACACACAAATGGAAGGCATTACCCTCTAAGAGAACACATACAAAAGTTAGAGATAAGATATACACAAACCAACTCCAACTCAGAACTAAAATATAAAAGAAAACCCAAGTGCACATATGTAATGTCATCGAAAATTACTTCAACTAGAAGGGGAAACCCAAAGTACCCAAAAGAAAGTAAAAACGGCAGCAACCACAAGCCTGAACAACTCCTGCAACCCCAAGCTAGTAGAAACCAGCTTGATCTCCAACCTACTCCATGTGACCTGAAAAACAGTATGTATATACATAGGTTGAGTATAACAGTATACTCAATAGGATCCTTCCTGAAGTCTCTCATGAAAAAGTAAAGAAATCATGATAAAGCACAGTGAACAACAAGTGAAAATAACTCATCACCTAAACATGTATATTAATTTACCAACCTCACCATGTCTACTCTCACCAATTAACGCATAAATGAATATATCATATAATAAATAATATCAAGGGTACTTCACTACTACTTCCCCACTGGTTTTCCACTTTTCCCCAACGTCGCACGTCCAGAGCATCTCTCTCTAAAAAGGTTTTCCCACAGACACCTGTGCGAAGCACCCCAATATGCACCTCATGTAACAAAACCCCCACGTCCACACACCAAAGTGACGAGGTAGCTTCCGGGAGCGACCATAGCTCGCATAACATGTATGATACGTCGGGTATTATACCTCAAGCCATTACAGCCCATACACCGAGTAAGGATCCTAAATCCATCATAGCCTATACACATTACACCTATAGTAGTCCATAGAAAACTATATCCAGAATATATGTTTGTTAATAACCACAAGCCAGTACAGCCCTCTACACACATATATGGGGAAAACTAACCAATGTGCCTGCCAGCACAAGTAACTACCATGAGAAGAGAGTGGGGCCAAAGGGGGTAGTCATTCTTCCATCCTCCCACCGGAATGTTGGGGAAAACACCCCCCAGGGATCAGAATCCCTGGGGTCTCATTTTCCCTCACTAACAGGGTGGAGTAGCATATAGAAACACAAAACGTATAGGATATATTATATCTCACAACCACACTATGGGCATAACCTATACTTAGACACAACTATGGCTAACGTCTCTTAGACTCTAGGCTGCTACTTCTAAGACTAGGTATCCAATAAGCACACAACCATTTATAGAGATTTATTAGATTACTTCATTTCTTTTTTATTATTTCCACTTTATGTTAATTAATTCTTTAAACATTAATTGGCCATGAAAAATTCTACATTAAATTTCATTATCATCACACCCAAAGTCAACCATTCCTTCAAAATTACAACCTTGTCATTATGTTCCAGCAAACACCATCCCTATGGTTTAACACCATTTATTCAATTATTCATTACAGAATTACTTTCCCACATTCCTAGGAATTCTAGAAAGACATTCTATGCCAGTTAACACAAGGGGCTCAACACGGTGAGTAGATGTACTACCCGTCAAGTCTTTTCCACTTATAGAAAGAGCATATACCCATCCTCCCTTGAGAATCTAAACACAGAAAGCACGCGGAATACCCTACGTGTCTACGCCTCTTTTGGAATAAGGGTAAGTAAGACCAGCGACCTTGAGCAGTGGGGAAAAGTAAAGCAAATAAACAACCAATAAGAATCAGCAAGCATCCAGCAATCACATCCATCGCATTCTGTCATCCCTGGTGTCCTCCCTGACACCCACATACATAAACTGATGCATCTCACCACTCTAGGCATCATATGCTGCCACAACCAAAAGGCCTCCATGCCCCCATATATCACAACACCCATCTAGGATCACATCACAACACAAGCAGCAGGAAAACAAACATCTTAACAATTGGGCTATTGGCCCTTTTACAAAAAATAGGATAACTCAGAACCCATCAAGTAATTATCAAACAAATAATAAATTTTTAATTAACTGATTTATTATACATAGGTTCCATATTTAGGAAACCTAAACAGTAAGCTATCATAAATAAATTAAACATTCTTACTGCACTATATTGATTAACATCAAAATTACAACAAGAAGAACCAGATTCATTTACATGCCTCTTTATCTTTAGATAAAAAATTATCAATTAATTCTGGTTTACATTCTTTACCAATTTCTGTCAAGAACAAACAACTATATGAAGAAAAAATAGATATCACACTATCTAGCAAAACAAGAGGCAATAACATACGATCAGTATCAATTTATTTATCCGGTTAAAATATTTATTATGTCAATTCCATTTTCATCTAGTGGGATTAAACCTTCTAAAAATACAGTTTCATGTAAAAGAAAAGAGAATAAATGAATCCCCTACCTCAAATAGTTCTTGACATTCTTTATCCACACAACGGGTCACGATCCTCCTCTCGCGAAAACTACATCCACCCGAGGATGCCACAATACGACCGGACCAACCAAAACCCAAGAAAACACTATTAGAAGTATGGGGATTTCTTGCTATAATATGGTAAGGATAAAAAGGAGAATATGAACCCTAAAAGAATGACGATAAACATACCTTATAATTAAGATTGGTCGATAATGCTTGGTTGCATCAAAATAGAGCAGAACCAATCTGAGGAGGAAATTTCGATTGTGTAACTACTATGAGAAGGAATGGGATGTTTGAGCACCTCACACCCAAGAACAAGGAGGAAGAACAAGGGAGGAATATTTCTTCTCCGTTTTGAATATTTAATGGAGCGACGGTTTAAGATACGCTTAATTTCCCATTAAAATAGAATCGCATTAATCCATTTGGTTTGACCATGTAAAAACATCCCGAGCCTTAGGAATAATTAATATAAGAGTTATGGCCTTTGAATCGGCCTTAGAGTCCTTAAAATAAGTCTTTAAATGCATTTTATGTCAAAGGAAACTTCAAAGGGGAGAATTGTAGGAAGCTGGAAACACTATTCATGAACCTCGCTGATAGAACGCTGTTCATGAACCTCACCGTTAGAACACTGTTCATGAACCTCACTGATAGAACACTGTTCATGAACCTCACTGATAGAACATTTTTCATGAACCTCATCGATAGAACACTATTCATGAACCTCACCGATAGAACATTGTTCATGAACCTCACTGATAGAACACTCCTCATGACCCTCATCGATAGAACATTGATCATGAACCTCACCTATATAACCTCACCGATAGAACATTGTTCTAGAACCTCACCAATAGAACACTGTTCATGAACCTTACCATTAGAACACTGTTCATGAACCTCACCGTTAGAACCTCACCAATAGAACATTGTTCATGAACCTCATTGATAGAACACTATTCATGAACCTTGCCATTAGAACCTCACCAATAGAACATTGTTCATGAACCTCCCTGATAGAACACTCTTCATGAACCGCACCATTAGAACCTCACTGATAGAACATTGTTCATGAACCTCACTAATAGAACATTGTTCATGAACCTCACTGATTGAACATTGTTCATGAACCTCACTGATAGAACACTGTTCATGAACCTCACCGATATAACACTGTTCATGAACCTCACCGTTAGAACACTGTTCATGAACCTCACCGATAGAACATTGTTCATGAACCCCACTATTAGAACCTCACTGATAGAACATTGTTCATGAACCTTGCCATTAGAACCTCATCGATAGAACACTGTTCATGAACCTCACTAATAGAACACTATTCATGAACCACACCAATAGAACATTGTTCATGAACCTCACTAATAGAACAGTGTTCATGAACCTCACCGATAGAAAACTGTTCATGAACCTCACCGATAGAACATTGTTCATGAACCTCACCGATAGAACAGTGTTCATGAACCTCACCAATAGAACATTGTTCATGAACCTCACCGATAGAACACTGTTCATGAACCTCACCGTTAGAACACTGTTCATGAACCTCACCATTAGAACACTGTTCACAGATGGAACTGTTCACATAATAGGAAATTTGGCAAAGTAAAGATAGGTTACTGATGCTACTGTTCACCGGAAGGTAAAAATTGGCAAAGTTTTGGGGATGAGTCACCTTGACCTCATGGAACACCCTAAACACCATATTTTCACAAAGTAATGGACCAGAGAGGTCCGGGCCATTACACCCACGATTGATAAACTCCATAGAGAGAAAAGGTGGGATAAATCTTGCATGATCCATGTGGATGTGTGGCCCTCATCTTATGTGTGGGGTGTAATAAAGGATCTCATCCCCACAATAGGTATTTTTGGGTGTGGCTCCCACACCATGTATTATAACGGATAATCCTTCACTTGTTTGATTCGATGTGGGATAGAATATATGTGATTATTGTTCCTCACCTACTAAAATTACTTTGTTCGATCTTGGATTTTAAGGATCCCACCTCAAATACATCTCCCCACCCATCTCTTCCACACTTCCACTGCTCTTCCTAGTCTATCATTGTAGTTCCTCTCCGGAAGATGTCATCAAAGTCACACCAAGAGCTCTTGATCAACCCATTCTTCACTATCGTTCCTCTCTTCCACCTTGGATCATATATGGAGTCTTTTATGACCACTCTAAATCCATTTGAGGCTTTATCAAGCCACTTAGGATGTCGGATAATGGATTATCATGGAGGATCTCTACTTCTACCGATCACCACCGCTACATGCATACATTTTCGGTGTCATAGCCACTAATCTCCCACTTCCACACTTACAACATGGATTTTCCATGTCCCAAACAATGCACGAGAGATTAAAATATATTCATCCCTATGTGATCACTTCCATGTTGTTCTTAGATCCACACTGATGACATTAAAGATTTTTTCTCGATATCCTAAGGTGATTTCAAATTATAAATCCCAGGTATCATGGTCACTTAAGATCTAAGATATAGATTTTTAATATTTAAGATGGATAAAGGATCACCCCTTCAACCTATAAATAAGAATCCATAACCCACTTTTAATGGGAGTCAAGCAACCAAAGAAAGAAATTTCGGTTGATACTACAGAGAATCTGTTTTTATGGTTTTATTTTATTTTTGATTTTATTATGTATTCTATCATGTCTGCCTCCATTATTTCATTTTAATGAATGTGTACACCCTTTCTATGATTCAGTGAAGGGAAGTTGACCTGTTTTAATGTTGGAGTCTTAGTTTTAATAAAATTATTTGTCTCTTTTATTTATTAAATGGTTTATAGTATATGTATTTAGAGTTTTAATGAGATGTGGTTGTGTTTTGTTTCATAATTGAACATTCTTAAATTTCCTTGATTAAATAGTTTTATTCTCCCACTTCTTGGTATTAGATCACATTGATGGGGTGATCTAGTGTTAGGGAAGGAATTTCTTAGTTATTTTTAAACACTTTGGGAAGACAACAAGGGATAATATGAGCACTTAGGGTACTCAATTACTAATTTGTAATTTCATAGGTGATCTCAGGGAGATCCACTAAGACATTCACAATTGGAAGGATAATAGACCAAGCAAGGAAATTAGAAGGAGTATTATCTTCATTAACCAATTTTTAATCAAGGGTCTAAAAGGATAAATAATTATTTATCCATTCATTATACTAATTAACCAAAACAAAAAAAACTATTTTAAAGGTTCTATGATATCATTACATTAGGGAAGACAAACCTAAAACCCAGTCACTCTTCCAAAAAATTGATTTTTCACAAACCAAGTCCCTTTCCACCAAGTCATTTAAATTATTGATTTTTAATTTACTTTTTCATCTCATATAGCATGATTCAAAGAAACACTCTTCAGAGATGACTTAGGTCAAACCTACAGCTACATTCTTAGTGGAAAATAAATAGCATTTTCCATACCCAATGAATAGGTGGTGTCAAAACATAGTGTTTTATTGGGGTATAATTAATGTTTTATTATTTTTTCTATTTTTCATATTTTATATTATTTTAATTATTTTCCAATTAAACAAACATAAAAAACTAATGATGTTTTCAAAATACCATTTTTCAATTCATAGAACAACTACTCAAGTGTGTAGGATCTAAATAAAGTGATACACAATGATAAGATGGCCCTACTATAAAGGACTGATGAACTCGCTATCATGGGAATGCATGTGATGAATAGGAATGACTCCAGATATTTTTTCTAGAGTTGGAAGATATTATTGATGAAGTTAAAGTTTATTATAGTAGACTCACGTCCAGGGAGGAATTGAAACTAGATATGCCTAATTTTTTTGAAGATATCTAGGGAGTTGAAACCCAATTCGAAAACTATCAATAGGTCATCCATTTGAGGATCCAAATCCAAGCTGACCATGATGAGATAGAGTGGATTCATGATGATGAAGAATTCCCTAATGGGATACATGTAGGAGATCAACAATACTTTGACAACTTCTGGGATGACTATCAGATAGAACTTGATCTTCCCATTCCTTTCACAGTTGAATAACCATAACCACTCTACTTGTCTATATCCACGAAATATTATAAATCCACACAAGTTATATAATTTGAATAAAATTGGGAGGTTCTTGACTATATATCTCCACTTTCCACTATCCAACTCAATAAGGTACTCACAACTGAATAAGAGATTGAAGCTGAAAAAATTTAGAGATTTGATCTTATCTCAAAATATATTTAATTTGATTTTATTAAATTTGAATTGAGTATTAATTCCAACTTCTTTGAATTTTCATAATCAAACAATATTTACTATTCATTCGATGAGGATAAATAAACAACACATTCACCTACTAAGGAACACAAGGAGATCCTTATCTTTAATGAACATAAATTTTAGGAAGCCCACGAGGAAGTCCAAATAGTTGGGCCTGAGTAATTAAAGATAGAGGTTGCTCACACTAAAAGGGGGGATTTTTATTTAAATTATTCATCTTTAAATTCAGACAAATTAAAAATAAATTCAAACCCTACTTTTAACATTTCTATTCATGCATCCCATGTTGAGCCAGAACTGGACAAGAAGAAGTAGGTTTCAAAAGTAGCAACCAAATAAGATGATGATACATACTACATCCTATCCCCACCATGAAATAAATACTTAATTGTGGAGGGGTAGTATCTGGTGTACTCTATCCATATATCATTCTTCACCAACAAAGATGAAGCTCAAGTGGGTAAAATCCACATTTTTTGGTTTAAATCCAAGAAGCTTCATCCACTATAAGACTATGGATAATTGCTGGTACTTTCCTCTGGAGGTAGTACAAATTTGTGTCCCACTTGGGGGATTATACCAAGACTTATCTTTACTTTCTTTCTTGTATTTAAATTTTAGTAATATGAATTATTCCATCATGAATCACACTCTATATTATCTTTTCTAGCTTAACTGACATGATCCTTACGCTTAATTGATTAATTTTCTTTTATTGGTTCATGATGGAACTAGGAATCCCCAAACAGTGGAGGAAAGAGGACTAATCTTCATGGGATAAGGAGTTTATTCTTAAATTATTTATTTTCAAACTCCCTATAATTTTTTTCATCACAACATATTTTTATATTTAAATTGAAAAAATAAAATCCAAAGAATGAATTATTATTTAATTGACTTTTCTAGGAGACTTGAATTTCTTATGAATCTTATGATTCCATGTTTTAAATTTCAATATTAATGATATTTAATGATTAAACTGAAGAATGGATATTAAAATTTGGACCCATGATTTTAGGGAATTAGATGACTCATGTAAATGAAATTTCACAAACATTATTCATGATTTGAATTTCTAAAATTCAGGTGAATTGATTTTTTATTATTATATGTGCCTTGAGTGATTGTCCAAAATCATATTTCCCTTTATCTAGAGTATTCTAGACAAATTACTTCCTATTTTATCCTTGATCAGGTTTCTTGATTGATATTGGCACATGTCACTAATTGAAACCTTCATTTGAACTTATCAAATCTATGACTATGAAAAAACACATTTAAAATGATTGAGGCATCTTTTGAAAATACCTTACATTAAATAAAACCTTTACATCAATCATAATTTATAACATATAGATCATTAATGGCCTTAATAGTAATAATTCATGTTTCAAACCATTTTTACCCATTCCAACCCTACTTTTAATATTTGCATGATATTTTAAAGTTGGAGTGTGGGTGGAATTGAGTCACAAAGAAATGTATTATTTAAATTGTAAGGAAGAAGTGAAGGGGTGATACTTTGGGGATTGAGAAAATTATTTTGATTCAAATATTGTACTATTTATTGTTTTTCCATCTCCATAAAAAATGATAAAAAGAACCGCAAAAATGAAAAAAATTGTTGTGATTTGGGAAAAACAAAAATCACCATTACTAGACCTATGATTTTCATCATATGTCGTTAGGTGGTGGATGTGAGGTTTATTCTAAGCATAAACTTTTAAAAATTTATAAAAAAAATTGAAAAAAAATAGTAGAAAAGAAGAATAAAGATTAAGTGGGTGCACAAATCATTCATTGTGGTTTACTTTTATCATGAAATTACATTGATCATGGAAAGTTGGATTTGTGAAAATTTTAAGAAGGGGATTTCATTGATCTATTACTTCTTGATATCATGAATTATATATAATAGACAAACCTCCTCCTTGAGCATTAATTTTTAAATATCAATTCCAACAAAAATTAACCCTTAGACACATTTGAACTTTTATTAAAATTCATCAATATTTTATTTTTCTTTTGTCTTTACAATGTGGTGAACTTTTTTCCTTTACAAGCTCGTGGATAAATAGCATGTTCTAATGATATGATCATAAATTCACTTTAATTGTATCATTAGATATGATAGAAAAGATAAAAGTGAGATTGATTATGATTTGGAATGTTTAATACTAAATAATTATAGACCTTGAATGAATGAGAATATAAGTACCACCATTTTCAAATGGGAAAAGTAATATGATTGATTTTATTACTTTATTTGAAAATTGAGAAATTTAATTGATATTTTATATTAATTTTGAATGTTTTATTTAACATTGATAACTATTTTGTTTTATTTCTTAAAAATTAGAATATTGGTAGAATTGGTGAACTCTAAATTCAATGTAGATATCTCATGCTTTGAGTAAAAATCTGGTTTAAGTGTGGCATATTAGACAGACACAAATTTCATGTATATTTTTAATAAATTTTCAATTATTTTTAAAGAGATTTAAATGATTAATACCCAAAAATAAATATTTTTTCAATTTGTTGGAAAACATGATATTGGAATTAAAGTTGATTCTAATGGTTAAAAATGTCATATTTTGAATTTAGATGTGAATTTGAACTTTAGGATCTGTTTCATTTAGTATTTGTTAAGTGATTTTCAAACATGGTTATATTTTTTTCATCTATTTAATTATTCAAAAATTTAACGCAAGTTGATTATCCCTCAACCAACTGGTCCAAGTCACATATACAACCCTTCATAGGGTTGGCCGACCAAGGCCTAGTGGGAAGTCCAACTTAAGTCGTAGAGTGTGCGGGTGATCAAGCCTCATGCATAGAAGGCATGTGGGTGATGAAACCTATGGGGAGAAATGGTGGTCTGAATCCCATACCAACCTCATGTATGTGTGGACCAAATCTTGTGTGTGCGTTTTCATATAGGAGCCCATCCCTACAGAAAGCAGTCTTGGGTGTAGAACTTGTGCCTTATATTACAAGGGAGTGACTTCCTATTGTTTGATTTGATGTGGGACAAAATTTCCACAGATATTGTTCTCCGCTCTGAAATTATATCATTTGGTTTCAACTTTTTGTGATCCTACCTCAGAAATATCTCACCTATAGTGACATAGTCTTAACATACTTGGATATTACATCATTTTATATAAATATTTAGAACATAATAAAAATACATTCCTAAGGACCGTAATATTTTAGTGTCTTTGGAAACTTGGAAACATAATCTTATAACTTGATAAAAGATATTAAACATATACCTTAAAGATAATCCCCTTTAGTGATCCTACTTAAAAACTTTCTTCATAACCTAGGAAAAGGAAACATAAGAAAGGGGAGATATCAGATGCTCAGTATGGGTAAACAAGGTAGATTTGTATGCATAACATGAGAATAAGGGTATGAGAACATGATCTTAACATTATAAGATCATACCCTACATATAAAATATCTTAATCAAGAGTCATGGAATAAATATTGGTAGATAATATGACATGAACCATATAGAAATAAAGATAATAATACATGAGATCATAACATAAGAATAAGACATGTGATTATGGTAGACACATAAACATATAAAATTATTTCCAAAGTAGTTAAAGCTTAATGTCAAGGCCATATTAGTGGAATGGGTTTACTCGCCAAACCATCTTAGTATGAAAAGTTCACTGCAAATACCATCTTACTAGAAAAAGTCATATAATGAACTAGGTTCACTCCCCATTATAACCCTTTATTATTGGAATGGGTTCCCCTCACGTTTCAAGCCTATATTACAAAACTAATTTCACTCCCCATTGTAGCCTTGTATTACTAAACCAGGCTTACCTCTAATTCAATATTTGTTTTAATGAACTGATTTCACCTCTCATTCCAGTCCAGTATTACTGAACTGAGTTCACTCCTTGTTCTATCCCATTATTACTAAACCATGTTCACCTCTCGTTCCACCCATGTACTACTGAACTGAGTTCACTCCTCATTCTAGACCTATATTACTAAACCATGTTAACTCCTCATTCTTGATTTTTATATTTCATGAGATAAATAAATTTTTACCCAATGAATTATAGGGTGATATAGGTCTCACCTGTCACATAATGATATCATATATACATGTACCACAAGATAATAAAACATTAAACATATCATGGCCCATAAAAAAGATATGGATTTCATAAACATCATATCATAACCCATGAAATGAAATGGGTATCATAAACATTTTATCACATAATAACCTATGGAAAAGTTACAGGTTCCATAATCATTTCATCATTGAATAACCCATAAAAGGGAGCAGGTTTCAAAAGTGTTTAATCAATGTATAACTTGTGGAAGAGAAATGGGTTTTATAAAAAACTTGTTATCTTTATCATAAAATATTAAAATATATAATAAAAATGGTGTATATGGATAATAAACCTATTAAATAATACACTATATCAAAGTATGTCATCTTATATGGATAAGGATTTTAAAATCTCATTAGAACATAACTTTTTTTTAAAATCACTTTTTAAAACATATAAAATTTTAAAAATCCTTTTCATTGAAACCAGTATTAAAAAATATATAAGAATAAATAAAAATAATATAAAAATTTTCTTGAGGAAAATATCCTTCCATATTTGAATAACTATTTTTAAAATGTAAACATTTTGAAAATATTTTCATTTGAAATTAACCTTGAAAACATATAAAGGAAGCTTTGAAAACCATTTTAAACTCATTTTAAAAATATAAAAAAAATAAAAACATTTTTATTTGAAAACCACTTTAAAATAATTAATTTATAGAATATTAGGGAACAAATTTATTTTAAAAATAACCTTTCCAAATTTCAATGTATGTTTTAAGGAAATAAATATGGGTAAATCTGTACATGTCAAATATTTCTTTTGCACCGTAAAAAGTTTAGAAAAGTGCCCTAATTAGAAAAGGACATTGAGATTAATTTTAAAAAAAAATTATTAAAAATTTCAATCATGGGTAGAAATTTATTTTAAAAATAATAGTAAAACATTTTTGAAAACATTTTCAAAAAACATGGTTTGTGAATAAAGCAAATTTCTGACTAAAGAGAGAAATAAAGTCAGATTTTTTCAAAAACACTTTCTTAATTATATTAAGTACCAAAGAGTGTAAAATGGTAAAAATACATGGTATATCATGGATTAAGAGTGGATAATAAAATTAAAAATATTTATTGAGATATATATCTTAATATTTTATCAGTGGAAGTATAATCATAAACCATCTCAATAAATGATGAGATTTTGGCAATAAACTATTACCACTTTAGTAACCTTGAATCATAATACTGTGGAAATAATAACATTGCATGAAGCTTAAACTATCACTAAAATAAGTAGACTCATGATATAAAATTTAATAGGGAATTATATATACCTCATAGAAAAATATAGGTGCATGACATGGCATGTGTCTCAAAGAAGGTAAATTGAGACAAAATTACTTCAATGATTTGGTAACTTTTGACCAAAAAACCCACAAAGGATATATCATAAAAGGGATATTTAAATACCCATAAATTTAAGTATAATTTTCATATAATACATTCATGTTAAGTATATATTCTATAAAAAATAAATGAGTGGTGAATAAGGCATAAGTCTCACAGAAATAAAAGTGAGACGAGAAAAAACACTTACCCTGAGTATTGACTTACTTCATACACGTTCAAACCTCCCATATAATAAATATAATATTATTATAAATCTACCAAATAACCATATTATTATATCTAATAACATATATGATTTTATTATGAAATTTTATTACCAGTTTGTCAATAATTCCATGTTAATGTTATGTTTCGGGTAATATCCACTTTATTTTTTGTATTTGTTTTGACTTGTTATTTTTTATCCTCTTACATATATTATGATTTACATATTTATGTAATTAAAAAAATTATATAAATAAAATATATATTCAGAATATAAATTTTTATTATAATTTATTAAATATATAAATATGAAATGAAATACATCATTCGGGGAGACGGTTGGTCGTACGTACCTATGAGCGTTGTTTTCATTTTCTTATTGTATTAACAGAAAGAAATTAAATGAAATATATGTCTATATGTGTGTGTGTATTATAATTATATTAGCATTATTATTTCATATATATCATATAATATTACTTAACTCATCCTTAATACATTCTATATAAAGTTTGAATGAATAACATCGTTTTGAGGAGGTTGTAGTCCACGCATCCACAAACAAAGTTATCATATTTACCCAAAATAGAAAGCTTAAAATTATATTTTATGTATTAAAGAAGAATAAATACATCATAAATATTATATATATCATATAAATAACATTATTTCCATCATCATTTACATCCATGAGATGCGGTAAAGGAAAAACAAACAACATCGTTTTGTGAGGTGGTAGTCCACCGTACACACAAACAGTAATTTCGTTGCCCATTTGATAGTAGAGTGTGTAGGTGTAGGTAAAAACCTTTGAATAAAAACATCTCAATATATTTAGTGTATTTAGGTTATTATATAATCATGGAATAAGAATAATTGATGGGTGTAAAATGAAAATAAAGCAAAAGATCCTATAGAAGTATATTACCTCTTCTTTGGTTAATTCCTTTTGTTTTGCACCAAATGGATTCTATGGTTAGGTTTATGAACAAATTGAGGATTATATATTGATAGGAGTTAATTTTGGATATTATTTTTTTAGGTTTTGGATGATACAAAGTGGCTTGAGAGGTGTCAAGAAATGAGGGTGGTGAGTGCCCTTTTATAGTGAAGGAGGGTATTATTCATGTAAATATAAAAAGGTAAAAAATATTAAGAGGTATCCATTATTCACATATTCTCTAAATATCTCCATAAAATGGATTTTGGACATGTTTATATGTAATTTTTTCCCTTAGGTTAAAGTTTAACCACTAAGTAAACTCATTTTTTCCTTAATCACTTTAATTAATTTTAATTACTTTCACCAATCAGTTTGGTCAAAAACTAAGTTAAAAATAATATATATTATAAATTATTCTAATTAAAAATATTTAATATATTTTTCCAAATTATAAACATAGAATTTGAAGAAATTAACTTAAAATTAATCTCACAGACATGTCGCAATAGCGGGATTATAAAGTGAAAAAGTCCAAAAGATTGAAATGTTTTTATATCCAATTTCTATGTGAAATTGGTTCCAATGACTTAAATTGGATTAATTGATGTATAATTTATATAATTATTATTTAAAACCAAATTAATATATGATTTAAATGTATAAATTATTTAGATAAAAAATCTTTTTTGAATTAAAATTCAGTATTTTTCACTATTCATCAAAAAATGTAAATTCTCAAAAAAAATACCAAAAAAACACCTAAAGTAAATTTTTATATTATGATTTCAAAAATAAGGTTTATTTTGTAAAATAAAAAATTATAAAAGTTTAAAAAATTAGATTTAAAGTGGTTTCTTTATTAAAATGTGGTAAATTACCTTTTTGAGAAATATATCTTTTAATTTATAAAATTGGATTTATTCTAATATTATGCCTATGAAATATATTGGATGGGTGTAAAAAATAGGATTGAATATATAATATATAAGTTTTACTAAAAATAGTTATAAAAAGTAGTTTGTTTAATTTATAGAGACAAAAAAAATTTTCTACATAGAAAAATAGTTTTCTTATAAAATGAATTTCTTCATTATCTAATAACTATTACTTTCATTTATAACTAATTGATAACCAAATGATTCATTTTATATACATTTTTAGATCATATTTTCAAAATTTAGTAAATATTATTTCTAACTTCCATTCCAATGGTTAAGTGGTAACTATAATAATATTTTCATAAAAATATTAATAGTATACTTTAATTAGATTAAACTCATCCATACATGCAACACAAGATATCGAAGGAACTCGAAATTGTGTATAACACAAACCAAACATAGTGTTACGTGTACCACAAGCTAATCAAAGTATTTCATTTAGTACAAGCTAAACTTGGTGTTTCATGATCCACAATCCAAACTTATTGCATTCATACAACATAAGCTATATTCAATGTTGTGTGAAATGAAAAATATCAAAAAGATTAAATTAATTTGAAAAAAAATATTTCACAAAATCTCGAGGTGTTACATTATACCCCCTTAAAATTAATTTCACCCTCATAATTCATCTAGGTTATCAATGTTTTAATACATGGAAGTTTACTTCACATAAACCAACATCATAAAAATGTTAACTAAAACATCCATTAAAAAGGGAAAGTTTGAAACCTAACGGTTACCCAAAGTAACTCATAACTTGGTTTCCACATAAGAGAACCTAGGTGTCAAGTGAAAACATGGACATGAAAGAGAAATCTAACAATCAAGTTCTGATGGATAGTGATAGAGAATATGGTTAAAATAAATTTAATGATCATAAAGCCATAACCCAAGGAGGCTTTAAAAAGGTCATTGGTATCATCAAAAATGATGATAACATGACAAAATTTTATTTCAAGATCCTTTTCCTAAGGTTGAATAATTTTCATGGGAAGATATAATTACATTATTCTAGGTAATCCTAGCCATTTTTTATGCCTTGATCAATTTCCAATTCAACTATTATTAAAAGAAATAAAGGGGAATTTTTCATTCCTAAAGAACTAGTAGATCATGATATCCATAAAAATAATGATAGGTCATTCCATATATATTTATCAAAACAAAAAGTTTATAAAAGGTTTTTTAATATGCATAAATACTCATATGTCGAGGTAATACTTTAATATCTAATTTTTAGCTTAAAATTTCCATAAATGGTTAACCTTGTGACCCATCCGAAAGCAAAAAATCCAAAACATTAGAATAAAGGGCACTAAATTTCTCAAAAACAACTTAGCATTGATCCCTCATATATCATAAATTAGCTCTTGTTTTTCATATACGAAACATGTAAATACTTTCATCATGTATTCTGTTGAAATATGGTAAAAACATAAATTATATTAAATCCTTATTGAAAACATGCATGTTTCCTAATTCTATTTTTTATTGGATATATTCCTTAAATCCAAAAATGATGTAAACTTCATCAATGGTAGCACAAACCACTTGTCAATAAATCCTTAATTAGTTCCATGGTAATCATTATCGTCCAGTTTAATTATTCATATTCATCATACCTTTATCCAAACATCATTATCTTAATATAAGGAACATATTAAGGGTTATATTTCTCTTAACCATGTGTTTCCAACAAACATCACCTTTCCATTAATTCAATTTTCTATGTATTCAGCACTATTAAACATATCCTTTTCAATACTAAATGAAAAATTATACTAAAAATAATTATATATTTCATGATTTATTTAACATACTCTTTGAATTCAAAATCATATACACATAAATAATCCAACTTTATTCTTAAACCATTACTCAGGCTTCATCATCTTATTCCTTAATACCCCTTTCCTAGAATATGAAATATGAATAATGTCTTAAGGTTATTCAACCTCAATATAATCACAATTCTTACTTTTAATTTAAAAAAATGTTATTATAACATCTCATACCTTTCACATTTCATTTACAGTCCCTTTATCTTCAACAGAATAACTAATACATGTACCACCTTCCTGATTCTTGTTATGAGATTTCCACTTAGAAAATCGATTTTTATAATTCCCATACTATACATGTCTAAAAAATAAATGTTAAATAAGTTACTTCTAGTTATCTGCATTGACTAAAACCTTAAATCATTGGGTTAGAAACACTTATCATAGCAGGAAATAACAAAATCATGAAAATTTACTTATAGGATTGCTAAATCCTTACACCTACTTTTAAATATATGAAACCTTATGATAACTATTAGATACATCCCTATAATATCATTAGAAATATACCTTGGAATATCAATAAATTATTCTTATCCTAGTTTCCAAAGGTTGACTAAACCTTCCTTTGATACCAACTATAGTGACCCAGGCTTAATATAAAAAAGATATTACGTCATTTTAGATGAATATTCAACACATTAAGGAAATACATGCCCGAGGACTGTAATAATTTAGTGTTTTTGGAAACTTGGAAACATAATTTTCTAACTTTTTGAAGTATATTCAACATATCCATTAAATATAACCCCCTTTAGTAATCCTACTTAAAAGTTTTCTTCATAACCTGGGGAAAGGAAACATAAGAAAGGGGAAATCTCAAAATGTCAGTAAAGGTAAAAAATAGAGATATATGTGAATAACATGATCATAAGAGTGTGATAATATGATCTTAACATTAGAAGATCATATACATCAAATAAAAGATAATAATAAAGATTCAAAGCATAAATATTATTAGTTCATAAGATATGAATCATATGTAAATCAAGATCATAATCCCTGGGATCATAACATAATCATAAGTAATGAGACTATGGATGATACATGAACAGATAAATTGATTTCCATAATAGTCAAGGATTAATATCAAGACTATATTAGTGGAATGGGGTCACTCCCCAAACCATATTAGTAGTCAAGGTTCACTCCTAAGAACATCTTAGTGGAAAAAGTCTTTTACTAAACTGGGTTCCTCCCCATTCCAACTCTGTATTACAGAACCAGATTCACAACCCATTCCATCCCTATATTATTGAACTAAGTTCAATACTTGTTCCATACCTATATTACTGAACTGGGTTCACCTACCATTCCATCCCTAAATTACTGAACTAGTTTCAGTTCCTATTCCAACCATATATTACTGAACCAAGTGCACTTCTTATTATATCCCTATATTATTAAATAGGGATCACTACCCATTCCAGACTTGTATTACTAAACTGAGTTAAATCCTCATTACAAACTTGTATTACTAAACCGATTTCACTCCTCATTACATACCTTTATATCTCATGAGATATATAAATATTTACCTAATTCATTGGAGGGAGTTATAGGTCCCACCCATTACATAATAAAATCATACATACATGTGCCATAAGATAACAAAACATTCATCATATCATGTCCCATAAAAAATATGGTTTTCATAAACACAATATCATAAACAATAAAATGAAATAGGTATCATAAATATAAAATAAAATAATAACCTATGGAAAAGATACAGGTTTCACAATAATTTCATCATATAATAACTCATGAAAGGAAGCAGGTTTCATAAGCATTTTATTGTGATATAACCTAGGGAAGAGAGATGTGTTACATAAAAAACTTGTCATCTTAATCATAAACCATTCAAAGAAAGAATAAGAATTGTTTACTTGGATAATAACCCTGGTAAATCATAAACTATATCAAAGGATATCATATTATATGGAAAATGATTTTTAAATATCACTTGGAACATAGCTTTTCTTTAAAAATTAATTTTTAAAACATATATAATTTTAAAAACCCTTTTCTTTGAAAAAAAAAGTTAAAACATATATAGGAATCAGGAAAAATAATTTAATACATTCCTTGAGGAAAATATCATTTACACTTTGAAAAATTATCTTTAAAACATAAACATTTTTGAAAACATTTTCCCATGAAAATAACCTGGAAAAAATATAAAGGAATCGTTGAAAACTATTTTAAAAACTTTTTAAAAATATAAAACATTTTCAAAAAAAATATTTGAAAACCACATTAAAAAATGTAATATCCAGAATATTAGGAAAAACATTTTATTTTAAAAATAACCTTGTAAACTTTCAAATGATGCTTCAAGGAAATGATGGTGGGTAAATATATACATGTCAAACATTCCTTTTACATTGTAAAAATTTAATAAATATGTCTTGATTAGAAAATTACAAGGAGATTATTTTTAAAACCATTTTTATTAAAAATTTAAAGATTGTTAAAATTTTCTTTTATACAACATAGTTAAAAAAATTAGAAATCATGGTCTTTTGAATAAAACAAACTTTTGACTGAAGAGAAAAATAAAGTCAGATTTTATTAAAAAAACATATTTTTGATTATCTTAATTATCAATAAGTGGTAAAATAGTACCAATACATGGATATATCATAAATAACCATAGAATAAGAAAATTAATGAGGGTTATTGAGATATTTATCCTGATATATCATAAATATAATCATAATCATAAACAATCTCGATCAACGATGAGATTATAGTAATAAATTGTTACCACTTTGGTAACTTTGAATCATAATAATATAGAAATAATAGCATTAAATAAATCTTAAAATATAATTTAAATAAATATGTTCATGATATAAAATTTAAAAGTTAATTATATACACCTCATAGAAAAATATATGTGCATAACATGGCATGTTCATCAAAGAAGGAAAGTTGAGACAAAATTACTTTTCCAATTTGGTATCTTTTGAACCATAGCCAACATAAATAAGTATCATAAAATGTATATGTAAATAACCATAAAATTATTCATAATAATCATATCATAAATTAATTTTTATTATATATACAACATAAAAGAAATGATTGTTAAATAAAGAATAAGTCTCACAGAAATAAAAGTGAGATGAGAAAAACCCTTACCTTAAGTATTGACTTTCTTCATACAAGTTCAAAATTCTTGTATAATAAATATAATATTATTATAAATCTACTAAAGAGTCATATTATCATATATAATACCATATATTATTTTATTATGACTTTATATTACCTTATTATTAACAATTCCATGTTAATGTTACATTTTGGGTAATAGCTGCTTTGTTTTCTTAAAATATTTTGACTTTTTATTTATGATCCTATTACATAGATCATGATTTAAATATTTAAATAATCTAAAACATGATATAAATATAATATATATTCATTATATAAATATTTATAATAATATATAGAATATATAAAAATTAAGTGGAAGACAACGTTCATAGAGAGGGTAGGCCGTATGTATGCATAAACGCTGTTTCCATTTTCTTATCATATTGAAAGAAGGAAATTAAATGAAATATATATATGTGTGTGTGTGTGTGTGTTTGTTTGTATTATAATTATAGTATAATTATTATTTCAAATGTATAATATAATATTACTAAACCCATCTTTAATAAATTAGATGTAAAGTGTGAATGAATCGCATTGCTTTGAGGAGGAGGTAACCCACATTTTCACAAACGAAGTTATCATATTTACCCAAAATGGAAAGAATGAAGGTAATTTTCATTTAACAATTAAATAAAAATAAATAAATTTAAAATATCATATATATATATATATAACAAAAAAATAGTATTCACATCATAATTCCCAACCATGAGACGTTGTAAAGGAAAAAACGAATGACGTCATTTGAGGAGGTGGTAGTCTGTCGTACACACGAACGGTAAGTTCATAACCCATTTGATGGAAGTGTGTGTAGATTTAGATAGAAACCTTTGAATAAAAAACATATCATTATAATTATTATATTTAGGTTATTATATAATCATTTAATAATAATAATTGATGTGTGTAGAATGAAAATAAAACAAAAGATCTTATGGAAGGATGTTACCTCTTCTTTGGGTAACTCCTTTTAGTTCGCACCAAATGTCTTCCTTGGTTGGATTTATGAAAAACTTGTGGATTATAGTATGATATGAGTAAATTTGGTAGCTTATTTTGTTAGGTTTTTATAATACAAGGTTTTTTTATAGGTGTGAGGAAGTGAGGGGGTGAGTGGCCTTTTATCGTGCAGGAGTGGAATTCTTGTAAATATAAAAAGGTAAAGACTATTGAGGGGTATTTATTACATAATGTGCCTATGGTAATTTTACATTTTATAAAAAATGGATTAAATGGTCTAAATATGTCCATAAAATGGTTTTTTTACATGTTTCTAGGGTATTTTTCCCTTTAAGATAAAGTTTAACCTCCAAGTAAACTTGCTTTTACCTTAATCACTATAATTAATTTAAATTACTTTCACTAATAATTTTCTTAAAAAAATAATTTGAACTTAATATATATTATAAATTATTCTAATTCCGAATATAGAATCCATTTTTCAAAATTCTAACAACAAAAGTGGCAGAAATTATTTTAAAATTAATCTAGCATACATGTTGCGAAACGGGTTTTAAAATAGAAAAGTTCCAAATGTTTGAAATGATTTTATATCCAATTTTAATTATAAATTTGTTCCAATTACCTAAATTGGATTAATTGATGTATATTTGATATAATTATAATTTAAAACCAAATTAACATAAAATTTTACTACATAAATAAATTAGAAGAAAAATCAATTTTGAATTAAAATTCATTATTTTTCACTAGTCGTTAAAAAATGGAACTTCCCAGAGAAATACAAAAAATTCACCCAAAGTAAATTTTGATATTCCACTTTAAAAATTATGTTTATTTTTTAAAATAAAATTTATCATAGTATCAAAAATTATATTTAAAATGGGTTCTACATTAAAAGGTGGTAAAATTACTTTTTTGAAAAATACATCATTTAATTCATAAAATTGGATTTATTAAAATCTTATGCCTATAAAATTTAATGTATGGTAGTAAAAAAATTTATTTAATATATAAATTTTATTAAATTAATACATAAATAGTGGTTTTTTTAATTTATTAATACGAAATGGTATTTGTAAAAATAAAAATAACTTTTTTAGAAAATAAATTTCTTCATTATCAAATAGTTATTACTTTCATTTATAACAAATTGATAACAAAGAGATTCATTTTATGTGCATGTGTAGATCATATTTTTACAATTTATTTAATTTTATTCATAACATCCATTCCAATGGCTAGTTGGTATCAATAATAAAATTTCAATAACAATATTATAATTATATTTTAGTTCAGTAAAATTTGGTCTTGCGTGTAATACAAGATATCAAAGGAACTCGGAATTGTGTGTCACACAAACTAAACATAGTGTTGTGTATACCAAAAAAATATAAGTGTTTCATGTATTCAAATATTAAATTGGCGTCGCATGATCCGCAATCCAAACATAGTGATTTCATATAACACAAACTATATTCGGTGTTGCGTGAAATAAAAAAAATAAAAAAGATTGCATTAAATTGAAAAAAAAATCACAAAATCTATGGGTGTTACATCGTTGCCCATCTTTCTCTCACTTCCACAGCTCTTCCTCACTGACCACCATATCTCCTCACTGGAAGACTCCATAAAACCCACATCAAGAGCTCGGTTTCAATCCATTCTTCAATATCATGCCTCTCCCCAACCTTGAATCATCTATGGAGTCCTTTCCAATAACCCTAAAGCCATTTGAGGCTTCATTTGGCCACTTTGAAGGCCAGATGAAGGAGGATCTCGAAAAATATCCACTAACATTGATCACTATCACTGGATGCATATACTATCAGTGCCATAGCCACCAAAATCCCATTATCTCACATACCATGTGGATTTTCCATTTCTCAAAGCCATGCATGAGAGGTGTAAAGCTAGACTGCCCCACATGATCTCTTCCAAGTTTCATGTAGATACACACTAATGCATCTAAATATTTCTTCATGACATCCTTGGGTGATTTCAAATTATAAATCCCAGGTCTCATGGTCATTTAAGATGTGACATATAGATTTTGAAAATTTTAGAAGGCCAAAGGCTCACCCCCACTACTTATAAATAAGAATACATCACCCAATATTAATGAGAGTCAAGCACCCAGAGGAAGAAATACCTTCTACTAATACTGATACGTTGTTTTTACTATTTTATTTTTTATGCTTATATTATGTATTTTTCCTTTTTGGACTCCATTGTTTCCTTTTTAATGGAGGGGTAGACCCTTTTTGTGATTGGGTGAAGGGAAGGTGACCTATTGTAATGTTGGGGTCTTAATTTTAATAAAATTATTCTATATATTTGAGTTATTAAATGGTTTAAAATTTATAAATTTTGAGTTTTAATGTGATGTGGTTTTGTTTTGTTTCAAAACATAATAATCTTAAATTTCCTTGATTAAATAATTTTATTGTCCCTCTTCTTTATAATATATCACATTGATTGGGAAATCTAGTGTCTGGGAGAGATGTGCTTAGTGACTACTAAACACTTGTTGAATACATAGTAGGATAATATAATCACTTATGGTATGCAGTTATAGATTTTGAATTGCCTACGTGATCTAGGGGAGATCCACTATTCCTTTCACAATTAAAAGGATAATTATCCAACCAAGGAAATTGGGGGTACAATTCCAAAAATTAACCAATTTTTAATCAAGTTTGGAAAAGGATAAATTTATTAAACAAATTAACCAAAATAAAATATCTAAATTTAAAGGTTCCATGATATAATTATATAAGGGAATCCAAACCTAAATCCCAATCACTCGTCTCTAAATTGATTTTTCACAAACCAAGTCCCTTGTTTCCAAGTAATTCAAATTCTAGATTTTTAATTTACTTTTATATCTATGACATCTTGATTCAAAACACCACTCTTGGGAGACTACATAGGTCATACCAAATATTACAACATTAGTAGAAATAAATATCTTTTTCCACGCCCCATGATTGGGTAGTTAAGAAAAAAACTAGAAGTTTACTAATATAGCTTTGCATAGGGTGTGTGATTGAAAAATTCAGACCACAAATAACAATCAAGTGTAATATAAGATCTAATTTTCTAATGTGTATTTCACTCCCTAGTTATTACAATTAACCTTTAGGGATTATTTTTATTAAGATTCTTTATTCATAAACCATCTATACATATTGAATAAGTCCATTACATAATAATTTATTTAACAAATATGATTACCACATGTGATTTATTATCAAGGGATGTGGATAGAATGAGTATTATTGAAATAAAATGATGAAGAGGTAGATGAAGTATCATATTATTGTATAATATGAATCAAGAAAGTGTGAAACTACATAGTTGAATGAGAATATTGAAAAGTGGGATTTAAAAATATGTTTCTTATTATAATTATGATTCAAATAATCCCTTATATTTTAACATTTAATGACATGGGGATTATACTTTAAAGGATGTGGAATCATTGTGAAAACTTTATTGAGATTAATTACTTGTGGAAATTTAATCACTTAGGTATGGGGGAATTTGATTAGCATAAATTTTTCATTATTTTCTTATAGTATTTTAGTTTATATTTTGTGAATTTTTCTACTAATTTGGTATAGTGGGAAATAGGTTTTAGAATTTTTTTGGAATAAAAATTGAATATAAATAATTAATTATATGTAGTTCATAAAGATAAATTTTAAAACATGGTAAATTTAGGATAATTCACTAAATAATTTATGTTATTTTATATTGGGAAAAAGGAAACATAATATTAAATAAAGAAATTATGGGACTGTATATGAAAAATCAGCCAAAAAAACATTATTATCATCATGATGTTGGACACATAATTACTCAATTAGGGAAATTAAAATGTATGTTATATTTGTCACATTTCAAAAATATTATATCGGAATACTAACACTACATTCATCAAGGCTTGGGGTGGTGTCACAGTGCCAATTTAGTTCATGTAAAACCCTAAGGGGTGATGGAAGCCAATAAATCCTTTAAATCCATCTAAAATCTATGAAAACATTTCAATACATCCTAAAGTAATTTATTAATAGAGTGAAAATCCATGGATGTTGTATGCATCAACATATTAGGATCATTTGAAACTTCAATTTTGTGTAGCAATGATACTCAAAATAGCATTGGTATATTATTCTGAGTGCATCCAAATATAAGGAATTCAATATATATAATGATCACCCCAAATAAAAAACTATACATCTCGAGGAAATAAACCCATTTCAATATTGTTTATATAGATTCCCAATAAATTTAAATGTTTATATTGTAAGTGGAATTACAGTCACTTTTTTTCTAGAGAAGTTAACATGTAATTTTCCTATGAAAGTGTTAGAAGTATAAAAATTCTAGGACAAGAAATAATTCATTAAAAATGTGGATATTTTCTATGCCAATAACTTAAGAAAATACCAATATTACAATTATTTAGTTTCATTAATATAGAGATTGATTCCCAAAAAACACAATATGAAATACATCATCGATACATTTAAATAATTATAACACCATATACATCTTCAATTATGATAGTGTTGTACATAAAATGGAAGATATGTATTTTAGTTACTAAAATTCATATGATTTTATTTGAAATATTCCTAAATGATTCATGTAAAACACATGGAAATTATGGAACACACCAGAAGGACTTAATTATTTAATATGGATGGAGGAAATTAGGTTCAAACCTTGTAATATGTAGATGAGTTAACATGACACATGGAATATATTAATATCCCATGGGGACTAAATGAATGCTCATAAATAATTTTATAACCAAATTAGGTAATTTTTCTAATGCATGTAAAGGCTAAAACAGATCCCTGAGAGAAAATATGGGTATAGAAAAATGATATAGTATCTTAAAACTTGATGGATAGTCAAGAGACCATGGAGTAATTTCATCTCAAAGTTATTATGTTCAATGGTCACACGCTTAATGATATAGATAGAAAATTAAAAACAAAATATAAAAGCATAGAGTTGGGGAAGTCATACTTTTCAAAGGATTAATATTTAGTATAGTAGGAGCTACAACCATGGATAAAGACCCAAGAATAACTATATAAAATCCTTCATTATATTTTTAAATTTTTTTTGTTATAGTATGATCATGAACCATGGTATAATTGGTCGTTCTAAGGTAATTTGGATTTTTAAATCACTATTAATGTTTGAATAAAATGAACACTAATAATTTTTGTCTTTTATTATTAATTATTAACTTAATTAATCACCTTGTAAATGATTATTTATCATTTTTTAAGTAACTTGAGTTGAATTCCATCTTATTCACTATAAAGTAAGACCTAGGAGTGTAAATAGTGATTATATCCAAATACATCATTGTAAATTTAGGTTGTAGATTAAAAAACATAATCTCATTAGTATATCTAGAACATGAAACCTTATGGGGACCAATATTTGTAATAAGGAGTTGGTTAGTTTATTTATAGAGTTCTTGGAGGAATGAATTATCATTATCATATAGATTCAATTCGTTTAAGTATATAAAATATCATTCAAAAAAACTAACTCCAACACTCCCTTTATTTCTCATTGATTTAGTAAAACCTTATATATTAATCTTGTGAAAACTTGAACATGAAAAGTCTTGTTTTGTGTATCCACTTACTTTTAATTTCAATACTCATCCAACACACACATAATCCATCATTATTTTATATTTTTTAATATATTAAAATTAAATTTCTTGATTTTATAAGGTAATATCTGAGTATATAACATGTGGTACTCCTAGTTAATTTGTAATTGTAACCTTATTCACTCTTAGGGAGTTTTATAGCATCCATTAAACAAAACATCCAATAATATACCTCTATACTTTAATATAATGAATGAAATAATTATATAATTATAGGGTAAAAAACATTTGATTTATAAATTAATAACATCTATAAAACATATATTTCTATTATATGGACCATTAATCACTTAAATATACAAGAAAACTTATCTGGTTAAAACAATCATAGTGGTTTAGATTTTCCATATTTAAGTTTTTACTTTTGAATCTTAATAAATACCTTATAGAAAAAAATGGTGCCTCATGTGTCATTTTTAATACCTCGATACATCATATTTCTTTTCCTGAACTATAAATGAAAGTCTTCAATAATAATTAAAAGGTAGATGGTCGCACCTTCTCTACTAATTATTATAAAGCATGTTGTTTTTAAGGTTCTCAAATAGAATTTTTTTACAACATTTACTTGGTATGATTTTTCTATTATATTATTTAAGATTTAATTGTTATATATGATTTTTTAGGGTGATTATAATTGGTCTTTTAGGTTAGTAATTGTATTGGGTGAATTAAAAAGTGGTGATTAATATTTAATGATGATATAAATGGTTAATAGGTGGTGAGTGAATTTTTTGGGATAAATTCAATGTCTGGATTAATTTTAAATAAAATTATGATAATTTTTTTGAATTACTATGATAAAAATTTATTTTAAATTAAATAAGATGAGTTATTATGGATTTCACTTGAGATTCCCAAGGATATTAAATTAAATATTTTTGATTTTTATGTTTTTAGGGGGATAATGGTCCATGTGAGGGAATTAAAAGGCAGGTATGTGCTTAATAAATTTTTGTAGTAATGGTTTACTTATAAAATCATGGATAATTGAAATTGTACTTATTGATTCAATATTAATGGCTCTTTTGAAGAAGTTAAAAAAATAAAATAATTATTTTTTGGATATTATTGAACCATTATAAATAAAATATTATGGAAATTGTGACCTTTATTTTATATTTTACATCTGAGTGATGGGTAGATAATTATTACATGAGAAAACATTTGTGGTCATATTTAGGTAATTTCTCAAGTTTATTATGAAAGGTTTGAGAGTTAAGGTTTTTTGTTATTCTTTTTATAAAGTATTGAAAACACTATTCTATCATAAGTAGTGTGTTTTGATTGAGATAGTTGTACTATAACTAGATTGGGGTATTAAAGACATGAGATATAAAATGGGAGACATATTAATCTGATTTAGTGAGTATATTTTTAAATTTATTTTTGTAGAGTAAAATAACTTAAAGGCCTTAAGGTTTATAAATGTGTTGGGTTATTTATAGACATTTACTTAGGGATTGGATTATTTTTTGATAATGCAATGAGTTTTTTCAAATGGAATGTGGATAGTTTATAAGAAAAATAAATGGGAATTAATAATTAATTAATAGATAGGTGAGTGATTAAATTGATGTTGTAATGGGATGGGTCACTTGTCATTAAATTATAATAGGGTGATTACAAACTATTAATGAAATTTTTTAAATTTTATTTTCATAGAAAGGTATGTTTGTGACTATATTTATTATGTGATGATATATCCTAAGTGGATAATTAATATGTTATAAGGATGACCATAAAATGAGATTTAGTTTATATTCCATGAAGTTATGATTTGATTTTAATTATTGATATGGTGGGTTGAAAATTTTGGGGTATGAGATAGAACGATTATCAAAAAATTTAATCTGTGATATTGATATACTATTGAGATTATTATCAAATAATGGAAGATATAATTTGAATTGGTAGATTATATTTTCTCTATATATTTTTTCACATAGGAAGATTATATGTAATTATTTTACTCTATCTCTTCCATGATATGCCCCATTGGTTCATTTCCTCTATCATGGTTGGGACATGTTCCCTAGTTTTGTCTTATGTGCTCCTTTATGAGATTTTATAGATAGATATTTCTATATATCTTGGCTATTAGATATTTCCTAGTTCTTTCTATATTGGTCTACCATGGGATACTCCATACTTTTTTCACTCTAACTCTGCTTTGAGATTTAATCAGGCCAAGAAAGATGTATATAATTAATACATTGAAAACAAGTTTTAATTATTACATCCAAAAATAGCAACGTAACCCTAGAACATAAAGGTTTTTTTATGGAGACAAGAAACATAAAAACAAATATTTCACAAGATGTGAACATTTATCCATAATCTAAATCCACTCTTAGATATTATATGTGAAATAACCCTCCTCAAATCCTAGGGAAGGGAAACCTAATAAGGTGTGAGATAAAATTATTAGTAAGAGATAACATAACAAATATCATAAAATTTAGATCATAAACATGTGGAAAAGCGTAAATAAGGCAAAATACATAATTTAAAATAACATAAATCAATAAGTATTAACCATAAGCATTAAATATGGACATAATATATCAAATGATAAATCTTTATCATGGCATGAGAAAATAAAGCATGAATCATATAACATGAGCCACAAACATAGGAAAAAAAGTTGTACAATCATAAATATATAATTTATTAACTTTCACTAGTATAAATATGGCCACTAATAGAACTAGTAAAAGAGATTTATCTACTCTATATAATTTCCAATAATTCGAGAAATGTTAAAGGGTTGGCTTTAACATTGATAGTAGACAACATTGATAACAGCCACATTTAATAGCACTAAAAACTGGTGATAAAGGGGGCACTTATCAGCACTTTTTTTAGACCTGTTAAAGTCTGCCTTTATGATTTCTTTTTTAGTTCCCCTAAAGGCCCCATATATCATAACGAAAAATCGATGATAAAGGACCCCTTTTTCAATGTTTTTTTATGTGATGATAAAGGGGGATAAAAAAATTGTTGGAACCTCTTCCTACCACACCTTTTATCAATGTTTCCCTCCCCCATTTATCATTGTTGTTTATCTACTTTCTCATATGCTCCTCCCACCCATCATAGTTTTACATAATTTTAGCCTCATGTGCACCCCTGCCTCCAGCGAGTTTTCAACCTGAGACATCTACCTCATATGACCATGCCCTTTCCACTACCCTATATTTTTTATCTATATTTTATGATATAGCTGTATATTTTTATATATTTCATTATATTTTTATCCATATATATTTATATATTTATTTATTTATTTATTTATATTATATATATTTTTTAAATATATATATATATATATAATATGTTTTGTGTGTATGTATGATTGTGTTTATAAATACATAAATACATATATGTGTGTGTGTGTAAATCTATAAATATAATTATACATATTTATATTTATTTACATATTTTATATATTAATACTTGTATACATATATTATAATATAGAGATAAATATATATATATGTTTGTCAAAGCACACACACACACATATATATATATATATGCATTATATATACATTAATTGTATAGGTATATATGTTCAAATATTTTTATTTTGAATAAAATGGATATTTATTTTTCTTTATATAAGGTTTATATATTTTGAAATATGTTTTATATGTAAATGGGTTTACATATTTTTTTATAAAATTAAATTTTTATGGGTAAATATATACAAAAACTATATATATTTTTATATATTTTATTATAAATAAAATTACAATATGAAAATTGAAAAAACATAAAAACCATAATATCAATATAAATGTAATACCAGGGAATAAATTCATTCTCAATCGAAAAAATACAATAACACCCCCTTAAACAAGGCTTAAATTCTATCCAATGTTTAAAAATTGGGATACCCTAACTAAAAACTTAGTTTTAGAGGCCTTATTGTCCTCAAAAAATGTGACTATGGGTTCCATTGGATCACTAGGGTGTAGATATCATCATAGGCTTCGATTTGATATGTGTTAAAGCCCAAACGGATACCCAAATCAAAATTTATGGTCGTTTGAAGTTAATGTCACATTTTCAACTTATTTTAGAGAATTAATTAATTTTTTATTTTTACTATTTTTAAATTGTTATTAAATTAATATTACTCAATAATAATTAGAAAATTATTAATTAATATTATTTTATAATTATTTTATAGTCCAATTTTCACTATATATCTTATATATTGAGTGTAAATGCATATTTATCCATATATAAATCATATTTAATAAAATTTTATATATATATATATATCAATATAAATTTATTCTTATTTTAATAAATTATTTTTAATGATTAACATTTTTTATAAAATTTACCCTTTATCAGTGCTAGTAATACAAAGTTGATAAATACCCCCCCTATCGGTGTTTTTTTACTAGTGCTAATAAAGTCCCCCCCCCCTTCATTTATCAACGCTTTTCTGATGATGCTGAAAATGGGGGGTCTTTATCAATGATTTTTTAGTAGCAGTGATAAAGGGGGGTCTTTATCAATAATTTTTCTAGCATTGATAAAGGGCCTCCTTTATCAGTGCTTTTTATGAGCACTAGTAAAAGGTCCCCCTTTTTCAGTACTTTTTTTAGAAATGATAAATCAAAGCGCTGTTAAAAGTTTTTTTATAGTAGTGTTTGTGAACCTTGATACCTGCCAAACCATTCACTAGTAAAATTATGAGTAGATCTAAATTTCATTACACTAACCATTTTTGAACCTAACTACTTGCTAACATGTTCACAAAACATTTCATTCTCATGAGATATAAGCCTTTACCCAATGCATTAGAGGTAGATATATGTCCCACCCATCTCATAATCCATACATTTATGTGCCACATTAAAAAAATTGTTTCATCATAAAATAAACCATATAAATAAAATAGGTTTCATGAAATTTACAAATCATCACATAAAGAACCCGTGGAAAAAATTGGTTTTATAGAATATCCAAGTTTAAATCATTCAACTTCCATAAAGAACCCATGGAATATTGATTTCATAAAACATCTAAATAAAATCATAAATTAAATCACTTTAAACTAAAAACTTGATCACCCAAAATAATCACATAATAAAACAATAATATGTGGTGAATCATGAAACATAACTCCACTAGGGATATATCATTTGAAGATAATTATATCAATTCATCAGAAATAATTATGAAAACATTTTTTATTCATTATTATAAAATAAATGGATACAAGTCTATTTTCAAAAAGTATCATTTTTCATGTAAAATGAAAATAAAACCTTTCATGGAAATAGAATTTGTTCAAAAACTATTTTCATATAATGTAAAAAAAGTAACATCACTTAAAATTTAAATTCACAAAAAACAAAGTTCAAATAAGAAATTGTATATCTCAAAGAATGGTGTTTGAGTTACCAAGTCCCTTACCTTTACCCTTTATTTCCACAAAGTGATTTAAAATCTTGTATCATAAATATAAACATATTAATTACCTATTTCATAAAATTATTAATATATAATTTCATTTATACTCTTCATTAATAACAATTATCTTTATATATTAGTTTATTATAAACTTTTTTCAACATCAAGTGGTAATCAATTTTACTATTTTTCACATGTTTAATAATTTTGATATCATTACCCACCATTTGATGCCAATTTCATTATTAATATATAATTTAAGATTATTTAATATATAAATTATATTTATTTAAAATTTTGTTATTTCATTCCACATGTGTTTTGATTACGTTATGTGAAAATAGAATTGATAAAGACTTATTTTGGTAATTTTAGCGAACAAAAATATTACTTTAATAATAAATTAAATACTTAGTATAATATTTATAGAACAAAATATTAATCATTATTTTATTAATATATAATAATATTATTTTTTTAATATTCTTATAGTCATCTATAATCATATTTTAAATCATTATTCACATAGGTGGTTAAAGCGTCCAAAACTTGAAATCGCATTAACTCGGTCGACGAGTATGGTTAAAGAGGTGTTTCTTTTAAAATAATATCATTATAATAGAATAATAGTGATATTTTTTATTTTTTAAAATTTGTGAAATATTTTGGAATATGTTTATAAAATGTATGAAAATCTAAATGAAAAATGTTTCATCGTAGAGGTGGTAATCTACAAGTACGCACGATTAGCGTTCCTATTTCTCAAATAATGAGAGGGGGTGAAAGTGGATATTATGTTGACATTTAGGTATAATATTTATAAGAGATAAATAATATTTATTCATCATTTAAACCATTAATTACATCCATTAAAATCAGTAATAATAAACAAATGGAATCGCTTTATTCAGGCGGTAGTCTCTACAACGCACTAACGATGTTTTTTTGTTTTTCTAAGTGGGTGGAAATGATTAAATAATGGTTTTACCACTAATATTAAAAAACATTATTATAATAATTATAATAAATTTATAATATTATTATGGTGATAAGATATTTGGAACATTATGATTAACAATAAAATCTTAAGAGGATATAACACTTGTGTCAGAGACTTAATTTTTCCCTTAGAAGATACCATGTCATTGAAAGGATTAGGATAGCTATGAGGGACCATAGTCTTATGTTTGTAAGATAGGGATATAGTAATAGTAAAATTTAAAATTTTCAAAGAGTAATTCATAGGATAGGCATATCTTTGAATGGTGTTTTGTGGTATCCTAAGGGGACAAAAGGGGTGCTTTTGGAAACACTCATCACTATTCAATAATGTCATGACCTGATTCCAGGGTTAATGGCACAAAATTTTCAAAATTATTGAGTTATTAGTGTATGTGGTTTTATAAAGTAATACATATGTGTTTCCATAGATATTTTAAATATGTTATAGGGTTTTTACCAATAATTCTTTATATTTTACTTTTTTACATTTAAATTATGCAACTTTTTTTAACTATGTGATTTTATATTTTATTAAACATATAATATAACCCATATAAAAATATTTAGGTGTTCTTGAAAAAAATAACATCTATTTAATCCAATTATATTTTTAAATATTTTAAAATTTACTTATAAATTAAAACAGATAATGTATAGAAAAACTGTTTTACCAGAAAAATGACATTTTGACTACTATGAATTATTAATAGTATTTAGTATTTATTACCTATAAAATGAGTTTAAATATATTGATTTATATTTTAATAAATCATATTAAATTCAATATCTAATATATTTACATTAAATTTACTCCATATAAATTCCATAATATTAATAAAATAATAATTTTAAAAAATAATAATTTCACCATTATCATGAAAATTAGCATTAATCCAAACAATCAAAATTTTATACCCAAAAATTAAATTTTCCATATTAAATAATATAAAAATTATTATCTCAAATTTAAGAATAATTTTATCAAATTAACTTTTTCACACATCGATGTTTAAAAAAACAGTATGTTTGATAGTGTATACAATACACAACACTGACCTTAAATGAACCCCAAAATATTATTATTATTTAAATATGACCATTATAACCAAGATATTAAATTAGAGGTTATGAATAGTATTAAAAATTATAAAATATGTATAAAGGACCAACTCAATATAAATTCATTGATTAATTGTTATGAAATATATACTCAATTTTCAGTAAAGTTATTTATGATTTAGAAATAAGTTTTCTTCAAAAAATAAGTTTTCTTGATTTTTATGAGTGAATATTATAATAAATTTATGAAAATTATATAAATAATATTTTATAAAAATAATATAATTTTTTAAATCATTATATTAAAAATATCTTAAGGTGAATTTTTGGTATTTTTTGAAATGATTGAATTTCCGGTGAATGGTATAAAATAATGATTTTAGTAAAAAATCATTTTATTCATATTAATAAGTAAATTAATTATTTTAATTTTATATTAAATTAAATCAATTAATATTTAGTTATATATAATCTAATTAATTATATCTTAATCATCTTTGAACCTTATTTTTCTATGAGTGCATTTTGGGGCTAAAAAATATATTTTTCAAGAAAACTATTTTTCATTTCATTTTGTGGCCACTTCTGTGAGTAGAATCTTGAAAAAAGAATTCCATATTTGGAATCATTGGTTCCAAATTTAGTAAATAGGTATATTTTATTTTTTTTTATAATAAATAGTAACTATAGTAATTTTATTACCATAATAAGGGTAAATCAGGTAATTTAGGTTGAAAATAAATTGATAAGTACAATAAAATAACCCTAACAATTTCCATGATCTTATTTTATTAGCCCATTTAATAAATTATAATCCAATAATCTATTATATGGAATTTTACTTCCATTTGGATGACATTATGGCCTTTAGAGTATTTTATTTAAATAAAAGTCAAACATGTCACATTATAGTTCTTAATAACCATAATATTTTAAATATGTGTTAACAAAAGTATATGTTATACTATAAATATTATTTTTAAATATAAAAGATTTATATGTTTCATGGAAATTTATATTTAATTTTTATGGAATAATTAATTACCTTAAATTATTACACAACGCGGACGGAGTAATTATTCAATTAATGGACAAATAAAAAATGATATTAAAAATATTATAATTATTATAATTTGGGAAAATTAATGTGATCAGTGAATTTGATATAATAAAATTATATTTTATGGATTAATTAAAATATTTTTTTTAATTTATATTGTTTTATTTTTGTTATTAAAGACAAAGTAATTAATTGTATCAAAATAGATAATAATAATATCTTATGAAAATAATATTTTACTAAATTATTTTGAAATCATAAAAATATTAAATAAGGGTAAATGGGATAATATATGGCCTAAAAGTTCACCCAATGTGAAATTATAGTGAATTTGGAAGAATTTTTCTCTATAATAGTCTTATTATATTTTAATATTTTGAGAAATTCTAAAAGTTCCCCTCACCACAATTATAAAGGGGAACCCCTTCCTTCTCTTCTTTACACAATATTTAGCCATATAGCTTAACCAAACCCTAGTATTTCCTCTTATAAATATCCTTATCCATGTTATATAGTTAATTATCATTCCAAAATGTAAACCATAGATCACTTAAGAATATATCTAAAGGAAGTCTGCCGAATAAGTAGTAATCAACTTTACTAACTATTTGAAGTTTATTTAATATTCTACTTTCTATTCGTGTATTTTTTCCATAATAAATTAATAAATATTGTATAATATAAATAATAATATTTTATTATGATTATTAGAAAACTATATACCTCATTTTATTCATTCTACGAAAAATTAAAGCATTGTGCATGCGTACATACGACTTACCATCTCCACGCATCAGTGTAATTTGTTTTTCATCACCACATTAATTGGATGTTTATAATGATGGAAATAATTGATATATATTATAATTATGACACTATATTTATTATTTAAAATTAATATATCATCCACTTCCTTAACCTTTCAACCATTTATAAATGTTATCCTCACTCGTGCGTAAGTACAACTTACCATCTCCACGAAGCGAAGCGACTCATTTTCTATGTCCACTTTTCAAGAATGTTTATAAAAATGAATATAATTAATAAGTATGATATATATAATCTTAAATCAATTATTGACATTATGGAACTATATTCTATACACAAGAACCATAACATATTCGAAAAAATATGCATGGGAAAATAAAGTAGTTAACACCTAAAACAAGGGTAATAATGAAATATTATTAAAAATATGTGATAATATGATATAATAGGATCATATATGATATTATAAATGTGAATGTGGTTATGTTATAAATTAATAACATGTTTAAAACCATTATACAAGATTTTAAATCTTGTTTAACTAAATGGAAGCATGAGGAAAGCGACTCCATCTCAATTTCTCTTCATTGAAAAATATTATAATATAATGCACCTGGTTTCTTTTATATAGTTTATATACTACCTATTTTACTTGTAATTTAATTATTCCTTAATAATTTATGTTATTTTATGTTTCAATTTTAATTATTTTATCCAAGTGTATTTGAATTGAAAATTACCAAGTGGTAGAAGTTATTGTACAATCTAACTTTCTTTTATGATTATTAACTTTCTCTTGAAACAATCACTTGTGATAATTTTTCATTAAAAATTAAATTTATCTTATATATATATATTATTATATGAGGTATATGATTATTTCCAAAATTGTATACCATTTTTATATATGGTGTTTACATTGGAAGTTATTAACTATGGAAATATTGACAAATATGTATTCTTTACTCAATACTGATATCTGCTGATAATTCATATTATTCATCAATTAAATTAATTATTTAATTTATTAGGAATGATTTGGACATTAAGTGAAGAGTAGGGCCCAAATTATATATCAACTTAATTAATCGATATGTCTCATGAGACAACTCAGTTGGCCAAATTAAATGGTTTTTTACCCATATTTTTAAGCAATCTAGTAAAAGGTCTTGATAGTATAGGTATCATGATGTATAAGATCATTACATACAATATTGAGAATTTAATTGTTTCCACGAACCAACTCGGGTTGACCCTGAACTGATCACCCGATCCGGTCTGCGACATGGCCCGAGAGGCGTTCCCGATCCTCCCGGGCTGGCGACAAGCGCCAGGGCATCAATAGAGGAAAATTGGGAACGATTTCACCCAGTGAAAATAAATAAAGAAGCGGAAAAATAGAACAACTCAAAGCAAATAAATGACACTGAAAAGAAAGAAAAATCAACAAAACACACTAACCTGATCTTGACCAAAAATGCCTCGTGACCTCGAGAGTCACAATCCAAACCACAACCAACTCTCGCCCATGGCGAGCAAGCTCGAGTCAAAATGGAAACAAAACTAAAAAATAGAAAAACACTATAGGCATGAGTATTAAAACTCAGTAGGCATGCCCAACAAACTATCCCCAAAGAACAACCTTTAAATAATGAATTTACCGATTTCAGGTTTGAACTAAAGTATATAAAATATGGGTTTCCACCCACACACTTTCATTTCTAAAACAAGTAACAGTCCATTCCCCTTCTTAATTTAAAAACAAGTTTAATGTTTGAAAGGGGAAGGTGAAATTCATTTTGAAAACATCTTCACGAACAATTTAAAACCCCAAATTTTAGTTATTAGCCAAAAGGAAAACCACACATAACACACAACACACACTAAGGGAAATGGAAAAAAGTGGCACACAGGGGCCAACAACCGAACTAGACCTCTCAATCATCTTCCACATACAAATAAACATTAATGGAAACATGGGTTGAACCTAGGATCTTATGAACAATCCAGAACATACTATACATGTGACTCATCCTGAAGGCATGCCCTACTCAATGACGTCATAACGCCCAAATTCTCGGTGTTGCCCTACATGGCCTAACCGAGGGGCCCAAATCCCATAACACTAATAACATAAGACCTCTCTACTATGGTCCACTAGCTAGTGCGTAGTCTAAACACTACGGCAAAAAAGGCATTTAGCGGCGGTTTTTTTTCATTTAGCGGCGGTTTAAACCGCCGCTAAATCGATTGGCGGCGTTTCTAAAAACCGCCGCTAAATCGTGCGTCGGGAAACTATTTCGCAGCGGTTTTCAAAACCATCGCAGAACGTTTCGCGGCTGTTTTTTTATTTTTTTTATTTTTTTTAATTTTTTTTATTTTTTTTATTTTTAATTTTATATATTTATATATTTATTTATATATTTATTTATATATTTATTTATATATTTATTTATATATTTATTTATATATTTATTTATATATTTATTTTTTCGTATTTATTTTATTTATTATTTTTTAAAATTTCATATTTATTTTAATTTTTTATTTATTTATTTCGTATTATTTTATTTACTTTATTTATTTCGTATTATTTTATTTACTTTATTTATTTCGTATTATTTTATTTACTTTATTTATCCATGCATGCACATCCCATGCCCATGCCCATGCCCATGCCCATGCCCATGCCCATGCCCATGCCCATGCCCATGCCCATGCCCATGCCCATGCACATGCATACCCATGCAATATAAATAAATTCTGCGTTTGGTAAGATTTGAACCCCTAACCTCTTGCATATTTTCCAAAGACTTTACCACTCCAACAAGCTCGTCATGTGTTTAATAAACAGAATTTAATATACTTATATATATTAATTGAAAAAACAAATAATACATAAATAATAAATATAAACTCAATAATAATAAATAATCAATAATCAATAATCAATAATCAATAAGGAATAATAAATATAAATAATAAATAAGAAATAAATATAAATAATAAATAATAAATAAATATAAATACTAAATAATAAATAATAAATAATAAATAATAAATAATAAATAATAAATAAATATAAATAATAAATAATAAATAAATATAAATAATAAATAATAAATAATAAATAATAACTAATAAATAATAACTAATAAATATATATAAATAATAAATAATAAATATAAATAATATATAATAAATAGAAAATAATAAATAATTATAAATAATAAATAATAAATAAATATAAATAATAAATAATAAATAAATATAAATAATAAATAATAAATAATAACTAATAAATAATAACTAATAAATAAATATAAATAATAAATAATAAATAATAAATAATAAATAAATATAAATAATAAATAACAAATAGAAAATAATAAATAATAAATAAATATAAATAATAAATAATAAATAATAAATAAATATAAATAATAAATAATAAATAAATATAAATAATAAATAAATGTAAATAATAAATAAATATTAATAATAAATAAATATAAATAATAAATAAATATAAATAATAAATAATAAATAATAAATAAATATAAATAATAAATAATAAATAAATAATAAATAAATATAAATAATAAATAATAAATAATAAATAAATATAAATAATAAATAATAAATATAAATAATAAATAAATATAAATAAAAAAATAAATAAATATAAATAATAAATAATAAATAATAAATAATAACTAATAAATAATAACTAATAAATAAATATAAATAATAAATAATAAATAAATATAAATAAATATAAATAATAAATAAATATAAATAATAAATAATAAAAAAATATAAATAATAAATAATAAAAAAATATAAATAATAAATAATAAATAATAAATAAATATAAATAATAAATAAAAATAAATAATAAATAAATATAAATAATAACTAATAACTAATAAATAATAACTAATAAATAAATATAAATAATAAATAATAAATAATAAATAACCAGTTACAAATAATAGATAATAAATAAATTAATGTATATTATAAATAATAAATAATAAATAATAAAGGAAACACATGAAAAAGTATGAAAAGACCGGATAAGGGATTAAAAATCATGAAAACTCATGAAAAAGGATGGAGAAGCATATGAAGAATGAGGCATTAGAAAAAATGAGAACGCATGAAAACTCGTGACAACTCTAGAAAGCTCCTTAATAATTCAACATAACCATCATAATAACCCATAAAAAACCATTGATAAAGATAAAAAGTCATGGAAACCCAAATAAACAGTAATAAATGGAGCTACCGTTAAAACCCGTCAAAACGGTCATAAAGAGACAAAAACATTGGACTCACATTAACGGAGATAACTTATGATCCGAGAGTCCGTTTTAGATCCGCGACCTGTCAAATCAAAGATCCTGAAATGCTCTTCAACCTGAAAGGTGAAAGAGTCTGAATGGATAGACGGATCAGAAGTTACGACCATTTAAAAAAAGTTGACAAAGAACGGGTGCTAGAAACGAGACATTGAAAAACATAACAAACCCGATACCCACTAAAAAGGCCATAACATATGATATAGGAGTGAATGTGGGCGCTGCGACCAGTCAAACTGAAGCTCATAAAACGAGCTATGATCTGGCAGGTTGAGGAGGCCAAACTGACACGCGGATCGAAAGTTAGGTCTGTTTGAAGACAAGTTCGACGGGACACCGGTGACGAAAATGGAGGTTTGGAGGCCTTCGGAGGGGTTTTTGGGGTCGAAAAACACAACAGAAGCATGCTTCTGTTGAACTAGTGCATAGCTCTCTTCGCTGGCTTTGATTTGATATGTGGTAGAGCCCAAACGGACATCCGGAGCGAAAGTTATGGCCGTTTGAAGTTGGAAAACTTTTTTCAACTTTTTTATAACTCTAATATCTTCTACACCTTATATTGTCTCACGGTTTTGATTATATGTTCCTCTAGATCTCTTCATGAGCTTCGATTTGATTGGTCGTGGCGCTTCAACGGATGCTCGGATCAAAAGTTATGGTCGTTTTAGTGATTTCGGGGTTTCTCACGTTTTTTTATTTTTTTCATTTCATTTAGCGGCGGTTTTACCGAAACCGCCGCTATTTCGCGGTGGTTTTTTAAAAAACCGCCGCTATTCGTCGAATAAAAATAAAAAACATAAATAAATAAGTAAAAATAAATAAATTTTTTCCCCGTTTAGCAGCGGTTATTTCGCGGCGGTTCTTAAAACCGCCGTGAAATGGCGGCCCGAAAACGCGTTTCGCGGCGGTTTTTAAAACCGCCGCTAAACGGAGGTTTACTTGTAGTGAAACTAGTTTAGAAATCGTTCTTAGAAGTTTCACTTACTATTCTAGGTTCTCGTGTCAACACATGCAATAAAAAGGGGTGAGTCAATAATGTCAACCAAGTAACCAATAACGTTACAGAAACATGACACACAACTCACGCAATCAACGTACAAAAAATATCACCCCTGGGTTACCCCAAATAGAGCTTTCCAAAATAATTTATTTTATTAAAGTGCAAAATGGTTCTTCACCAACTTTAAAGAAAAACCTCCTTTCTCAAGACAACCAAAACACTTGTTCACGCTTTAGAAGAAATCATTTATCATTAAACCAGAACTACACTTGAAATTTTGGGGATTATGTTCAAAGGAAAAATGGGCATTCTTTCACTATTGTGCATCAGTTCATCAAGAAAATATTTCAAGTTTTATGTATAAAATAAACATCTCTTTTTACATCGATTAATTATTTAAAAAATAATTATCTAATACTATTTTCCATTTATTAAAATTAATAAAATATCAAGAAATTAATAAATTCTAAATTTAAAGGAAATTGCAGTGGGGGACCTACCTCGACTCTCAGTCCAAGCATGATGACGTGACACACCTTGAGTGGGCAGGAAATCATGTGCAAGCTAATGACCATAATTTCAGGGAATTACCTGCCAACATGCCACAGTAATCACAAAAACAATAAAAACCCAAAAGCACATACTTTAAATGATCCAAATTAATAAATAACACAAAAAATCACCTCAATAATGGAGCATGTGAAATGGGGTGAACCCAAACTGCTTGCCTTCGGTGGCGACGTTCGACTCGCGCCCAATTGTGAACCTGCCGTGTGGCTAGTCACGCGAACAGAGGTGACAAGGGAGCCGATGGAGCTGGTCCTTCCACACCGGAAGGCTGCCGAGGGGCTGCAGGGTGCTAAAAATGTCACCAGTAGAGGTGGTGCATGACTGGGAAGGGTGTATGGTCAGTCTAAGGACCCGTGATAGGACGTAAGGAGTGCAATCGTAGGGCATCGGTTGGTCAGAGCTACACGGTGGTCGGAATGAGGCTTGGCTAGAGGAGCTTGGCTGAGATGGCTGGCGGGTATCGGCGGGACGAGCCCGTGGCCGGAACAATGAAGGGGGATGTAGTCAGGGTGCTACGTCATTGTTCGTCGTTCAGATCAAGGAAGGGGACCGCATCCAGGGATGCTAAAGGGCATCGGAAAACAAGGCAGCAGGGGTATCGGTTGGGGGTTTGCACGGCCGGAGAGAAGACCCACAGGTCAGAGGCAGGTGTGTTTTGGTCAGCTGGAGAGGGGCTGGCCAGTGGGGTCACCGATCAAAGGAGGTCTGGCTGAAGATCGCAGCGTCCGGACAAGCGCCGGCGAGGGCGCGACCTGGCTGGCTAGCAAGGGGCGCGGCTAGGAGACTGCCTGAGAGGGAGCTGGTCGGGGAGAAGGGGGGCGCCGAAAATAGCCAGAGGGTAGGGGCACAAGAGGCCGATCAGGATAAGATCCGGTCAGGGGGAGCCAGACAGTAGAGAGCCGGAGGTTGAGGCTAAGTACCTTGGTGCAGGACGGTTGTGCGCAACGAATCAGGGGGGAGCATTGGAGCACGAAGGTTCTAAGGTCGAGGGGGCGTTGTTGCGCTGCTGGAGTGCTGAGGCCAGGGCAGGAGGGTCAGCACTGTGCAGTGTTGCAGCTGAAGCAGGGGCGGCCTGCAGTGCAATGGTGGAGATTATGTGATGTGTTGTGCAGCTGAAGCAGGAGGAGGGAAGGAGCGTCGACTACTGGTGGACTGCAACAGGGAGACGCGGCGAGAGAAAGAACAGTTAGGGACGTCGTGCAGGCGAGCCGGGAAGGGCATGCGAAGTAAGAGGGGCGTGGGCAAGCATGATGTAATAGAGAAGGAGGGAGGCGGTCAAGGGTGCATGGCCAGTGAAAGGGTGTCGTATCGGGCTAGCGCGCTGCAAGGGAGAAGGAGGGAGGTGGTGTTCGGGTTCTGCGTGGAAGAAGTAGATAGGGGGGGCAGGCGCGTGGAACATAAGAAAAAAGAAAAAAATGAAAGAAGAAAGAAGAAGAAAGAAAAAAAATAAAATAAAAAGTAAGTAATAATAATAATAAAATAATCATAATCATAATCATAATCATAATCATAATAACAATAATAATAATCATCATCATCATAATCAAATCGAGAAAAATAAAAATAATAAAAGTACCCATTTCATTTTAATAAAAATAATTAAAAGTATTAACCTTTAAAATTTTAAATAATGCAATAAATTACACAATTTATTAATTTTAATTTTCCAAAGATAGGCGGGTCATGCCGAAGCCACGTGGGGTAACCAAAATGCGCTCTACCCGTGTGCTCAATGACGCCAACTCAAAAACGCGTGTTTTTTTACAAAACTCAAAAATCTTGTTTGGGATTCAACCGGAACCTCGACAAAAAAATTTAAAACAAAAGAAAATAATAAAATAATAAAATAATAGACAGGTCATGTTGTGACAATTCTCCCCACCATAACACTTCCTACCCCTGGGAAGCCACAACAAGACCTAGACCTAAGATGAAACTCTGTAAGTTTCACCCACCCCCAAATGTTTAAGTGCCTCCAGTTGATCGATCCAAATGAACACCGAACTCCCATGACATACAACTTATCCCCAAAATATGAACACTTTAAACACCACCAAAATGAAACCCAAAAAAAACTCTGATACTGACATGGGGAGGCCCGAACGGACTCCCCACCATAGAAAATAAGCCAAACTGAATTCAAGGAGACCCACAATGAGTCTCCCCACCATAAGGACTGATGAGATTAATCGAACTTGAAAACCTCCCATGCGGACCAGAAACACCACCACAAGGGTAGGGGAGGGAAGGGCCCAACCAATAGAGCATCAAAACTACTGTCACTGCTACCTCAACATCGTCACACCCTCGAAAAAATGCAAACCATACCACGTTAAGGATGAAAATTAAACCAATTCCCTTTTTCAATGTTGGGGTTCACCTGACTATGCTCCAGATTCACTTCGAGACCTATGTCTAGAGCTCCGATGATTGAAGCATCTCCTAACTCATAGTCAGGCTTCAAAAATTCCCAAACATAACACATGAATAATAATTTCACCAAACACACTTTGAATAAAATAAAAGTCTCAAAGAGGTTCAACAATAAACCTTCTTATAGGTGAAGGAAAAGAAACACCAAAAAACGGTATAGGTGACAAATACTATATCTAAAGAACACCACAAAGAGAAAAACTCCAAAATGATCCCCAAAAATCATCCTACAACTGCTAACGGGATGAGGTGACCATCGATGAGCCAATTCTGGCTTTGGCGCGCAACATGGAAACACCTCGACAGAATCGTTGTACATGACCCAGGTGCCCACAGGTGTGGCTGGGTCTTGGAGCATTAGGGTACATCAGCATCTTGCCACCCCGCTTACCGCACAGGTGACATATAAAGGCATTGCACTGGTAGGAAGATGACTGAAGGTATGAAGGACTCATGATTCCTCTACTAGTACCACCAACATCATGTCGCTTCTAATTCTTATTATCACTATCCACTTCATTTCTTCCCAAGGTTGGAGGAGGATTCTCCACCTCATGTCCTTCTGTTAACTCAGCTTCGGCGAGGAAAGCTTGTCTCACCACGTCAGGGAAGGTGATTATGTTGAACTCTTCCACCTTCAACTGTAGCTCAGGGCGTAATCCAAGCTCAAAATGCCTAGATTTCATGGGATCATTTCCAACATACCCTAGTTCATATGGATCCAAGTCCAAGAAACGAAGAAATAATTCCAACACTGATCCAACACCATACTGAAGACCGCACAACTCCATCCTATTCTTCAGCTTTGTCAACTTAGAGAAATATTGTTGGATGAATGAAGACTTTAAGAACTCCCAAGTGAGATCTTGTCGAGGCTTGCTTCGAGACATGGACTTCCATTACTTCCAATTTGGACCTTCAAGCATAAAGGTAGAAAACTTCACCTTCAATGACTTAGGCGGAGTTAGAGGATAGAAGTTCTTCTCAATCTTCCACAGCCACTCCTCTACCTCAAGAGGATCTGCTTTCCCATAAAAGAGTGGAGGTTTCAACATCCGAAACTCAAGGACATATTCCATGGACTGGTCAACTAGAGGATTTTTTAAGGATTCACCACTCGAAGATACACCTTGGGCATCCATCAAACCTTCATGGGGGTGAACACTAAGGAATAAGAAAACAAGAAGATGGGCCAAACATAGTCATTGCCATTTTTAAACTCAAATTTTCAAAATTTCTAAAATAAAACTTTATAAAACAATTATTAGAAGTAAAGAAGACCCAAACGATCCACATGGAGAACTATTCCCGATGTGTGACTCGGACATATGGTTGGCGGCCATATGCCAGTCACTCTACTATCATAAGGAGCACTCTAGGCTAATGTCCCCAGCTCTACATGGCTTTCCAGACCAAGAGAGATCATGGAGGTCACATGAAAAACTCCCATTTCATTTCCTAACATAAAACAATTCACAACAATTAAAGGACACCAACATGCATAGACATCCCAAGGTAACCCGAGGTTCAGAACGAGAAAGAGTTCATGACGTCCTTATGATTCCTACACCTCAAGTCCTGACAATTCTACTCATTCAAACATGACAACCCCAAAATAACAATTGGCGCTCTGAAAAACAAAGTATGCTCAAGAGTCAACCTCCTCTGATACCATTTTTTCATGAAGCAACCCGGGTCGACCCTGAACTGATCACCCAAGCCAGTCTGTGACATGGCCTGAGAGGCATTCCAGATCCTCTCGGGCTGGCGAAAAGCATCATGGAATCAATAGAGGACAATTGGGAATGATTTCTCCCAGTAAAAATAAATAAATCAGTGGAAATAATAGTACAACCCAAAGTAAATAAATTACACTGAAAAGAAAGAATGACCAACAAGACACACTAACCTGATCTTGACCAAAAATGCCTCGTGACCTCAAGAGTCACTCTCCAAACCACAACCAACTCTCACCCACAGTGAGAAAGCTCGAGTCAAACCTACAACAAATCTAGAAAAATAGGAAAACACTATAGGTGTGAGTATTAAAACTCAGTAGGCGTGCGCAACAAACTAAATCAATACCTTTAAATAAAGAATTTACCAATTTCATGTTTGAACTAAAGTATATAAAATATGGTTTTCCACACACACACTTTCATTTCTAAAACAAGTAACAGTCCCACTAGTGCAAAAACACTTTTTCGCGTCGGTTTTTTTTAATTTTTAACGTCGGTTATAAACCGACGTCTTTATAGGCGACGTTAAAAATACAGTTTTCGCATCGGTTCATAGAAACCGACGCGAAAAATAATTCGCTTATGAGCTTCGGCGTCGGTTTTTTATAAAACCGACGCCGAAGCTACATTTAGACATTATTTTCCGCGTCGGTTCATTAAAAAACCGACGCGGAAAATATAGTCGACTAGGTTTTCGGCGTCGGTTTTATATAAAACCGACGCCGAAATATCGGTTTTCCGCGTCGGTTTTTCTAAAAACCGACGCAGAAAACCTTTTCGGCGTCGGTTTTTAAAAAAACCGACACCGTAAATAATTTTTTTAAAAAAATATTCGGCGTCGGTTTTTAAAATAACTGACGCCGTAAATTTTTTTTTTTTTAAATAAAATACATATATTTTCTCCTCCAAACAAATCGGAACCCTGAAAAAAAAATAACGAAGTATACAAAAACAATTAAACAGCTTTAACAGAAGTACTTGAGAAAACTCAAAGTAAAGAAGAATTAAAATACACGTACCTACATTGTGCATTTTCTTAATCTAACCATACTCAGTATCAATCATTGTAAGTTTCCTCCCATAGATAGCACCAATCCTGTCAAAACAGTAATGAAACTAAGAAGATGTGCGTGAAAAAATCAATCCAAGATATTAGTGCAATGAATAAACATTAAATGAAAATGTGTAATTTATTTGAATCATTCATTTTTTCACAAAGTAAATTACCAAAATGAAATGTTACGACTCCTGATCAAAATTCCAGGAACACTCAGCCGATGCAACCTCTTCCTCACCTCCCCCACTGAAGATGTTGGGGGTGTCTTTTCACCATAGGATCCCCACCACCTCCAACCTCAGGTTTTTATATTTTCTCTGTATAGACGTGCATTACCCATTCACTATTGTTATTTGTTTAAGTTATGGAATAACAGAGAAATAAGTTTGAGTGCAAAAAATAGGTTAGAAAATTGAAATCAAATGCAGATTGAAGAGACATAAAGAAACATACCTTAAAAATTGACGCCTTCTATTTTATCTTTGTGCAAACCCACTAAGCGCTGTTTCAGGTATTATGTGATATGCTTCTCGGCAATCATTTTTCGATATTTATTTGCATAAAAAATAAAAAGGCCTAGAAGATATTGCTGTGCATTCAAGGGAGACAATTTTTAGTGTTTGTGAATGTTATTTCGCTATACGAATCTCTATGTTCATGATCCAAGTACCACCCTACAGATCTGTCACTGTACAGACAAATGATTTTAAGAAATAACAATGAAAAGAAATATAATAACTAATTCTGAATTAAAATACACGTACCTGAAATATACGACATGCTTATTGTTGGTTATTGTTGAAGGATTCATTTGATTATTAGTAGATTCAATAAAACAGTTTTTGCAGAGGCACTTGAGAAAACTCAGAAAAGCAGAATTAAAATACGCGTACCTGAAATATATGACATGCTCATTGTTTGTTATTGTTGAAGCATTCATTTGATTATTAGTAGGTTCAAACACCTAATATATCATAAGAGTTAGTTTTTTAAACCCATATATATTATTATTTATAAATATTAGTATACATACCTCAAATCTTAATCAGACTTAACAAATAGTCCGCAAAAGTAGATTGAATATGAATCATATCAGATTGAGAATATGACTATGAATCATTGAATACCTACAATAATATTGAATGATATGAAATTAATAAATAGAAGAAAGTGGATGAAAATATATAAAAAAGTTAATACAACTAACCTTATGAAAATCAGTAGTTTCCCCAGTTGTGATTATCTCGTACATAAATTGTAGAATATAATAACCACATTCAACGCTTCCATTTTGACGATGACACTGCAGTTATAAAACATTTAACTAATAATGAAACCCAATATATAACAAAAATATAAAAACTAATTACCTGTACTTCCACATATTTGATTTTCGTTGGTTTCTTTTCATTTGTAAAATGTTTCCATGAACTGCATTTTTTTATATAAGAACTAATAAAACTTGTGTAAACAATTAAAATTAAACATAACAAACTTCTAAAAATAAAAAAACAACTTACCTGTTTAATAAGTTGGAAAACGGTTTACGCACTTTTTCTAATAAAGAGAAAAACCAATATAAGGTGCATTCATTTGGGAAAAATACACCTAACATCCAATGCCCCCTATAATACAAAAAGTTCATAATTAATGACATTATAATGATCATGAGTTCAAAATTATGTTGATATTCTTACTTATCAAGAAATGGCAAAAACCAGCACTGAATCTCTGTTTGTGATAATCTCTCGGATATATATTGAACTCTTTCATCATTTTTCACATGTTTGACTTCCAAGGAAATGTACTCTGGATCTATAAAGCTATAAATTCTTGTAGTTTCATTTTGTAAAAGAATCCTGTATAGATACCTAATTTAAAAAGAAAATATAGTTAGTCAATGACATAACAATATTTTATTAAAGAAATAGCAATTCAAACGTCAATTTACTTACATGGAAAACAACTGCACCACATTCAGCCCGATCTCTTCAAAATTAACTAAATTCATGATATCTTCTTTCAATATTCTCAATTTATAATTTCTTCCACATATATCGGACGTCATCCGAAACTCATAGATAAAATTCCAGGAAGAAGAGCACTGAGATAATCTTTTCAACCCAGAAGAAATATCAGAAGTATCTACAGCCGACTGTTTCTGAACATTTTGCTGCATTTGTACAGTTTCTTTTGCTTTCAGATATTCCTATATAAGTTAAATGTCAGAAAACATTATAAGTAATTTGGAATCATTTCTAATTACTAGTTAAAAAAACTCATACCTCATGTGAAATATAACGAAGAAGTGCAGTTGGCCAAAGTAAAAAATGGCCCATGCATTCCCCAACACTGGTGATCTCCGCAGTAGGAAATGGTAGTAGAGCAGTAGGATCTATAATAACAAGTACTGATACTCTAACCTGACCCATCTGCATAGGCTGATGATGTACCGAGTCCCCCAAAAAATACACTTGTCCTAACGCAACAATATGTACATGAGGATCTCCCGCAAACAACTCACAATATAAGGTTCGATCCGATGGAGGAGGTGGAGGCTCAAAGTTAGCAGGTGGGGCAGGGTAGTCAGGGTGAGCAGGCTGAGAAGTCAAAAAAATGAAAAGGGTATATTAGTGTTTAAAATTTATAACATAGAAAAATTGATTAAAAATTAAATAAAATAATATACCTCAAATGGTTGCGCAGACGGGGCAGGGTAAGCAGATGAGGCAGGGTAGTCCGGGTGAGTTGGATGAGAATGTTGAAAAATGAAAAAGTTATATCAGTGTTTATAATTTATAAAATAGAAAAATTGATGACATTAAATAATATACCTCGGAAGGCTGCCCAGACGGTGTTGGGTAAGCATATGAGGCATGATAGTCTGAGTGAGTAGGCTGAGAATGTTGAAAAATGAAAAAGTTATATCAGTGTTTATAATTTATAGAAAAGAAAAATTGTTAACAGTAAATAATATACCTCGGAAGGATGAGCAGACTGTGACTGTCTTGCCAAGTTTTCTAATAAAGCCTTCTGTACTACTTCTTGAATTTGATCACCCATAGACCGTTTCATATCCTGCAGCTCTTCTTTTAAGGATTCGATTTCCGGGTCTCTTGGTTGCTTACTCTTACCAAAAACCTTCCGAATACTAACACCCGCCTGATATCCTCTAAAAAAGGAAAATTGTTAACAAAGAATTAATATTTACTTACAATTCTATCAGCCACTTGATGAGCTTCGTCTGTAAGATATTGTTCATTTTTTCTTCTTCTTGCTCGTTTCCATTTCTCATGGCGAGTGGGAGGAGATAGAGGACCATACTGGACCTCTTCTGAACCACTACTTGATCGAGCTCTTAATGCTTCAAATTTTTCTTCAATAATTTTATGCTCCAAATACGAGTATCCTCCACGTGATAAAGTATGAGGGTATACGTTTTTCAACTGGATCTCCTGATGAGATCTTCTGGAGGCCTGTTACATAAAAATAAACACATAAGTAATAAGGAAAATATAGCATAAATTTTAAAATATAAAACAATTACAATACCTGAAATTTCTCTTCCTGACGACTGTCAACAAATCGCTTCCATGTTTCTTCATCTATATATGGATACTTAAGACATGGGCTTTCAAACCTTCTCTTTCCAAAAACATAATCTTTCGTCAGTTTGTTTTTAAAATCTCTCCATCGAACCGCCGCTAAAGAGAGATGTCTTTTCCTAATTTCTTTGGTTTCCTCAAAATTGAATGTCATCTGTAATTGAAAAAATTAAATATGTCATTTAAACTATATAATATCAAAAAAATGAGATAAAATAAATAAATAAATATATTTTACCATCACGGCCTCCCAAAGCTGTTGCTTCGCCGTCCTGTCCACTGACTTCCAATCAGGATATAAAATACTAATCCTGCAACGGCTCTGCATCGCTATATAACTGACAAACTGAACTGCATTTGGGCCAACTGCATTATTATTATCATCAAAACGGATGTGTAATTTGTTATCATCACGAGCGAGTGATAGTTTTGGTAAACGTGTAATACCACGTTTACCAACTAGAGAACTTGATTTTTCAGTAGTAACTGGAGAAGTCTCCTCCGCCGAGGACGCATCAGTAGTCCTGCAATTTTTTTTAATAAATTAACAGTTTTATTTCATTAAATATGTATATTACTGAATATTTAATAATATGTCAAAATAGATATACCTCGGTAACTGCTCATCTCTATCTATATTTGACATTGCTACTAGAAAGTGTAATGAAATTTTGGGTACCTGCATATCATTAGAAAACTGAATAATTAGAAACAAGGAAATGAAAAATAAATATGTAAAAATAGAGGCATGCATTTGTAAGTTTTAAAAATAGACACAAAATATAAATATTTACCAGAAAAATTAGGAGACTAATTTAGTGTTTTCCCACGTCCCTTCATCATGATCGGTACGTACTGCATGCACTATGTCTGTCTTATATTCATTGTAATCATATGAAAATTGCATAATAGATGAATAACGCTCATGTAAATCACTAGCATCATCAGAATCATGATCATCACCCAAATGATATCTTTTCCCTTGCAAAACAACTGACCACTGATCATTCGACGGATCAATGACATAAAATACTTGTTTTGCATGTGTCGCCAAGATAAATGGTTCCTCATTGTGATTAAATCTTTTCAAATCAACCAGTTTAAACCCATATTCATCATGTTTCACGCCACTATTACTATCAACCCAATTGCACTTAAAAATAATGACTCGAAATTTAATATAATCAATTTCCCATATGTCTTCAATAACTCCAAAATATGATGTTGATGCAGAAATTGGGTTTTTATCTTTGGCACTCGAAAAATGCACTGCTTCAGCGAATACCATCACACCACTATTCTGAACGGTACTCTTGTCATCCAGGTTTTTTGTGTAAAATGTGTAGCCATTGATATCAAAAACAGACCAAGTGATCACATTAAAAGATGGTCCCCCTGATAACCACTTCAATGTTTCTGATACAGATATATCTGAGGTGACTTTCTCTTTAAACCATGAAACAAATGTCTTCTTATGCTCAATCATCAACCACTTTTCATTTCTTTTCTGATATCGTAACTTTAATTCAGCAATATGTGAGGATATATATGGTTGAACCTCATCTGTGTTGTTCAAAATGTATAAATGTGCTTTCATCACTTCATCACGTGGAATGAACTTTACCTTTAAGCCTCAAACCCCTCTACCTTCTCTATCAACTGTCATATGTCGAGATAGAGGGAGACCAATATGCTCCACCTCATTCAAATAATCAGTACAGAACTCAATCACCTCTTCTGATACATATTTTTGAACAATAGAGGCCTCTGGTCGATAAGGATTTTTAACATATCCTTTCAAAATTTTCATATATCTTTCAAAAGGATACATCCATCTTAAATAAACAGGCCCACACATTCTTATCTCACGCACCAAATGAACCAATAGATGAACCATTATATCAAAAAATGTGGGTGGGAAATACATTTCTAGTTGACAAAGAATAAGAGTTTCTTCATTCTCCAACAAATCTAACAAATTTGGATCAACGACTTTGCTACAAATGGATTTAAAGAAATTACATAACCTGATGATTGTCTTCCTGACAGCTTTCGGTAATATACCACGCACTGCTACTGGTAGAATTTGTTGCATTAACACATGACAATCATGTGATTTCATACCTATTAATTTACAATCCTTCAATGACACAAAATTATTCACATTTGAAGAAAACCCGCTGGGTACTTTAATACCATGAAGACACTGACAAAAATTCATCTTTTCAATCTTGCTTAATGTGTGACAAGCCGGAGGTAAATATGTTCTTTTTCCTTTCACAGTGGGAGCTAACTCCAAACGTATTCGCATTAATATCAAGTCCAATCTATCATGTAATAAATCTTTTGTCTTTCCTTTTATGTCTAACAAAGTTCCAATCAAATTATCACATATGTTTTTCTCAACATGCATAACATCAATGTTATGTTTTATCTCTAAAAATCTCCAATAAGGTAGTTCGAAAAAAATAGACTGCTTCTTCCAGATATGTTTTTGTAAACCAGAACTTTTTCTCTTTCCAAATGTTGAATCAATATCTTTCACTCTGTCATAATATTCTTCAGCTGACAATGGTTGAGGGGGGAGGTTGTATTCTTGTAAACCGTTAAATGCTTTTCTCAATCTACGATAAGGATGAACAATTCGCAAAAATCTTCGATGTCCCATGTACACTGTCTTTCTTCCATTCTGCAATTGATAATATGAAGTTTGTTCTTCACAAATTGGACATGCTTTATGTCCCTTAACACTATATCCAGATAAGTTTCCATACGCAGGAAAGTCGTTTATAGTGAACATTATCATAGCACGCAAAAGAAAATACTCTTTCTTGTATGCATCGAAAACTGTAACACCTTTCTCCCATAGCAGTTTTAAATCCTCAATCAATGGTGTAAGATACACATCAATATCATTTCCCGGTTGTTTTGGTCCAGAAATCATCAAGCTCATCATAACATATTTTTTCTTCATACATAGATGTGGGGACAAGTTGTAAAGTACCAGCAAAACAGGCCATGAACTATGTTGGCTACTGAGGCTCCGATATGGATTCATTCCATCAGTACACAATCCCATTCTGAGATTTCTAACTTCACTTCCAAAATCATGAAATTTTTTATCAAAACTCTTCCACTGTGGTGAATCGGCAGGGTGACGTAAGTTACCATCAGAAATGCGCTCATTTGAATGCCATCTTAACCTTTTTGCATCATTTGAATTTGCAAATAGACGCTTCAAACGAGGAATAATTGGAAGGTACCAAAATGCTTTAGATGGAGTTTTGATTTTGGTACCTAAAAATAAATCAGAATTGAATTATCAGAATTGTTTGAAAAAAATATTGGATGATATCATTGGAAAGTAAAAAAATTGATTTTTCATAACGTTACATGACATCACCTGAAAATGAATCTGAGTTGACTTTCTTATCCATCTTATAGCGCAATGTTCCACATGTAGGACAACTTGATAAATGTTCATTTTCTTTCTTATACAGTACACAATCATTGGGGCAAGCATGTATCTTTTTATACCCCAATCCCATTGGGCATAATATTTTCTTCGCCTCATAATTGGAATCTGGAAGCCCATTGCCTTCTGGAAGAAGCTCTTTTAAAAGCTCAAGTAAACTGGAGAAACTTTTATCACTCCACCCATTTTTTGCTTTTAAGTTAACTAATCTCAAAACTGCTGATAACACTGTATATTTACTGCAACCTGGGAATAATGGTTTCTCAGAATCTCCATACAATCGTTCAACAGTTGGTGTTTTTTCGATGGTTTCAACACCTAAATCATGAATTAATTCTTCAATACGATCCTCTGCCTCATTATGAATATCGTCATCAACATTGGATGTTGAATTTTCAGTTCTTTCACCATGCAAGATCCAACGTGTATAATTAAGGCTAAAACCATAACAAATGAGGTGATCTTTGATTTCTCTGAAGTTTAACTTTCTCATATTTACACACTTCACACATGGACAGAAACTCAAATAAATATTTTGATTATGCCGTTTAGCAAATTCCAAAAAATTGTCAACTCCTCTTTCATATTCACTAGTAGTTCTTCGTAGATAAATCCAATTATGATCCATTAATACCTGATATCACAATATAATTGATGAATATATTAAAACATAAAAACATTTAAATATCTATCAGATAAATTGTAAACAAAAACATATTCCATAAAAACTATTGATAATCAGATAAAAGACATCAGATATGAAACACGTTTACAAATACAGTAAACAGTTAATTTTAATATTATATACATGTGTGTTATATTGAAATACAAGGACAAAATGGTTAAATCAAAGGTTTCATTTTTTGAAAATAAAGTTTCATGATATAAATATTATATGAATGACATACAAGATAATATGATTTCTCACTATGACTACTATTGATCACACTATATTTATTTTTTTATTCATTTGATGTAACATGAATGAATCATGGAAAAATTAATGTGAAAAATAGTGCAATAACTATCCTTATTTAAGACAATGTGTATTAAGAGACATGATACAATTTTTGGTGACTATGATAACTCAACTCCCTCAATCCATGAGTTTTATAATAGGGAACTATGAACATATAAATTCATTATGGAGGGATAAAAATTCCATTGCATATTGTAGGTGACAACTTACACCCCCATCCATGGGTCTATTGCAGCAAAACATGTCAAGGAATGGATCAACATGAAGAGAAATATATTATCCATCCATGAAAGATTAGATCATGAGAATGTTTTATTTGCAGCCTATGACTTAGAGGGGGAAGTAAATCATTTCATGACTATTATTTAGAGGGAGAGAAAGATGAATAAATATAATCAATGGAATGAGATTAGTTTAAGAGGACATTTATTAAAAATGCATGAATCTAACCCCACATATGAAAGTGGAAAGGTATTTTTGAACATTAATAGAGGGATAATGATTATATTATTATCTACGAAGAAATAATTACAATACATTATGATTCTAGTCGTATTATGGACATTACAAGAAAAATTATTTATTATATAATGGCATGAAAATAATTATTCAAATTTTTTTAACATAATAGATAGTGGTAATTATTCATGTCTTAGTTAAATGATGAGAACCAAAAATAATTGAGGAATTTGGCATGGTAAATCTCAAGAAGGAATGAAATAACAACAAACTACATGCAAAAATGTGAGTGAATTCATTTAACACAATAAAATTATTTTTTTGAAGAAGAATTTATTAAAATGGAAATGGAATTAAAAATATAGTACTTCATAATGTAATGAAAGATCATTTTAAATAGAAATAATGATAATACAAACAAAAAATTTGAAGTTCAACCCGAATGGAGATGTTAAATCCAAACTGCGACCGGTATAATTACTTCCAAAAACAAACAATATCAAATCTACACCAACAATGATAATACAAACAAAAAATAATGATAAATTACAACTAAAATCTAACCAATAATCAAAATCACGCAAAATAGGGTTATTGATAAAGAAATAAACAATGGGATATGAAACAAGAGATAAATAGGAAGAACACATACCCAAAATCGTGCAGACGACAAAAAACCTTCAACAATGGCCGTCCAAGATCGCAAATCAAGTTCTAAGGTCGTTGGGAGTCCGAAGCGCCACAGCGGAACTCGATTTCGACGGACGAACAAAATGAGGGTTTCTGACCGTGAATATTTTTAAAAGACTTTTCGCGTCGGTTTTAAGAAAAACCGACACCAAAATGTTGTTTTAAAATTTTCGGCGTCGGTTTTCATGAAAACCGACGCCGAAACATTTTAAAAATTTATTTTCCGCGTCGGTTCTCAGGAAAACCGACGCGAAATATATTTTTTTTATGAGTTTCGGCGTCGGTTTTCATGAAAACCGACGCCGAAACATTTTAAAAATTTATTTTCCGCGTCGGTTCTCAGGAAAACCGACACGGAAAATATCTATACTAATATTTTCCGCGTCGGTTTTCTTAAAAACCGACGCGAAAAATCAACGCATAATATTATTCGCGTCGGTTCTTAGGAAAACCGACGCGGATAATATGTATACTAATATTTTCCACGTCGGTTTTCTTCAAAACCGACGCGAAATATCAACGCATAATTATTTTTGGCGTCGGTTTTTTGTAAAACCGACGCCAAAAATTCCCCGCACATACTATTCGCGTCGGTTTTTAAAAAACCGACGTTATTACGACGACGTTAAAGCCCGTATTTCCACTAGTGTCCATTGCCCTTTTTAATTTAAAAACAAGTTTAATGTTTAAAAGGGTAAGTTGCATTACATTTTGAAAACATCTTCGTGAACAATTTAAAAACCCAAATTTTAGTTATTACCCAAAAGGAAAACCACAAATAACACGCAACACACACTAAGGGAAATGGAAAAAAGTTGAACACAGGAGATAGAAACCGAACTAGACCTCTCAATCATCCACCACATAAAAATAAACAATAAAGGAAACATGGGTCGAACCTAGGAGCTCGTGAACAATCTAGAACGTACTATACATGTGACTCGTCCGGAAGTAATGCCTTACTCAATTACATCATAATGTCCAAACACACGGTGTTTCCCTACATGGCCTAACCGAGGGGTCCAAATCCCAAAGCACTAATAACAGAATACCTCCCTACTATGGACCACTAGGCAGTGCATAGTCTAAACTAGTGCCGCAATCGTTCTTAGAAGATTCACTTACTATTCCAGGTTCTGATGTCAACACATGCAATAAAATCGGTGAGTCAATAATTTCCATCAAGTAACCAATCACATTGCACAAACAACACACATAACTCACGCAATCAACGTACACAAAAGATCACCCCTAGGTTACCTCAAAGAGAGTTTTCCAAAATAATTTATTTTATTAAAGTGTCAAATGGGCATTCACCAACTTTAAAGAAAAACCACATTTCTCAAGAGAACCAAAAAAATTGTTCACGCTTTATAATAAATCATTTATAATTAAACCTGAACTACAATAGAAATTCCATGGATTATGTTCAAAGGCCAAATGGGCATTATTTCACTATTGTGCATCTATTCATCAAGAAAATATTTCAAGTTTCATGTATAAAATAAACAGCTATTTTTACATTGAGTAATTATTTAAAAATTAATTATCAAATACTATTTCCCATTTATTAAAATTAATAAAATATCAAGCAATTAAAAAATTATAAATTTAAAGGTGAGTTCAGTGGGGGACTTACCTAAACTCGTAGTCCATGAACGATGACGCGACACACCTCGAGCGAGCGCGCAAGTACGTGTAAGCTGACGACCATAATTTCACGGAATTACCTTCCAACACGCCGCAGAAATCAAAAAAATAATAAAAACCCATAAGCACATATTTTAAATGATACAAATGAATAAATAGTCTAAAAACTCACCTCAAAAACAGATCAGTAGAAATGGTGTGAACCTAAACCGCTCACCTTCGGTGGCTGCATTCGGCATGCATCCAATTTCGAACCAACCGTGCGGCTAGTCATGTGAACAGAGGTGACACGGGAGCTGATAGAGCTGGTCGTTCCACCCTAGAAGGCTGGTGAGGGGATGCAGGGCACCAAAAAATGCACCGGTAGAGGGGGTGCATGGTGGGGAAGGGTGTGCGGCCGGTTGGAGGACCTGCAATAGGACAGAAGGCGCGCGACCAAAGGGCATCGACTGGTCGAAGCTACGTGGCGGCCGGAAGGAGGCTCATCTAGAGGGGCGTGCGGCTGAGATGGCTGGTGTGTGCCGATAAGAGGAGCATGTGGCCGGAGCAGCGAAGGGGGATGTCGTTGGGGCACTACACCGCTATTGGACAGCCGAATCAAGGAAGGGGTCCGCATCCGGGGCTGTTGAAGAGCGTCGGAAAACAATGCTGCAGGGGTATCGCGCCGAGGGTTTGCACGGCCAAAGAGAAGACCTGTAGGTCAGAGGTAGGTGCTCGCTGGTCAGCCGGAGAGGGGCTGGCCAGTGGGGTCACCAATCGAAGGAGGTTCATCCAAAGATCGCGGTGGTCGGGCAAGCACCGGCGAGGGTGCGGCCTGGTTGGCCAGTGAGGGACGCAGCTGGGAGAGCGCCTGAGAGAGAGATGGTCGGGGAAAAGGGGGGTGCCGGAAACAGCCAGAGTGTAGGGGAACAAGAGGCCAGTCGTGAGAAGATTTGGTCTGGGGGTGTCGGAAAGTGGAGGGCCGGAGGTCGAGGCTAGGGACCTCGGTGCAGGGTCGCTATGCGCAGCGAAACAGGGGGGAGCACTGAAGCACGAAGGTGCTATGGAGAGGGGGCATTGTTTTTTTACTGAAGCGTTGAGTCTAGGGAAGGAGGTTCGGTGTTGTGTAGTGTTGTAGCTAAAGCATGGGCGGCATGCGGTGCAGCGCAATAGATCTCGTGCGGCACTATATAGTCGAAGCAGGAGGAGGGCAGGGGCATTGGATGTTGGTGGACTGCAATAGGGAGACGCGGTGAGAGGAAGAACAGGCAGGGGTATCGCGCGGGCGAGCCGGGTTGGGCAAGCAAAGTAGGAGGGGTGCGGTCTGGCACGATGCAAGGGAGAAGGAGGGTGGTGACCGAGGGTGCCTACCCAGCAGGAGAGCATTATACCAGGCTGGTGCGCTGCAAGGGAGAAGGAGGGAGGTGGTGTGCTGGTATTGCACGGAAGAAGCAGACAAGGGGGGACAGCCATGTGGAACACAAAAAAAAGAAAGAAGAATAAAGAAAAAAAATAAAAAGTAAATAATAATAATAATAATCATCATCATCATCATAATAACAATAATAATAATCATCATCATCATCATCATCATCATAATCATATTTATAAAAATAAAAATAATAAAAGTACCCATTTCATTTTAAAAATAATAATTAAAATTATTAACCATGAAAATTTTAAGTAATCCAATAATTTAAAAAATTTATTCATTTTAATTTTACGAAGATAGGTGGGTCATTTCGATGCCTGGGCAAAGCCACGAAGCGTTTCCAAAACACCCTCTGCTCGTGCGCTCAATGACGTCAACTCAAAAATGCATGTTTTTTTACAAAACTCAAAAATCTTGTTTAGGATTCAACCCGAACCTCGACAAAAAAATTTAAAAACAAAGAAAATAATAAAATAAAAAATAATAGATAGGTCAGGGTGTGATAGTTGTTATTATTATCCAAGATATTTTCACATTGATATTATCTATATATGTGTCTAATTATCAAGTTATTGATTAAATGGAATTCTTTTTTAGTTATTTACCTTTCTATATTTATTATCCCATATTTAATCATAACTTCACTGTATGTAACTCTTACTGATCATTTGATATCACCCTTATTTTTTTTATTTCCCCAAGACATGAAGATAAAAAAATTAATTGAGTTCAAGGATGTATATTTCTTTCCTTGGTTATGTTCTATGTTTAATTACCAATATAATAATTGTTCCATGTATCTATCTAGTTCTTCAAGATTACTAAACTGTTCAATCCTTGGTAATGTGATAGCTTATTTTTTATGCTAATGTAATAAAATAAATATTGATTTCGGGCTTCTAGAGTTGGGGTCATTACAGTTGGTATCAGAGGAAGTTTAGTAGAAACCGTGTGAACTAGATTTAGGATAATGTAGATTAGGAAACATAACCCAATGATAGACATTGAGGATAATTGTAGAAGATCATCCTAATATTTTATTAATATTGAGATTATGTGGTTTTTTCTAGCAATAAATACATGTTTGGATAATACAAGTGGACATGGTTTAGGAACCGATGTACCTAAGGGTAATAACTCTAAAAAAGACACATCTAGTATGACTCGAGCATTACCTGCTACATAAAAATGGGCCTTACTACACACATGGTCTAACATTTCTTTGGGATATGATTTTTTTAATTCACATTTTCTTTACAAACCATTATGAAGGATTTGAATTGATGGAGACAATGAATAACCTAGGTTAAAACTAAGATGAAAAATATTAAAAAGATATTGTCATGATTTAGAAATCATATAAATGATTCTTCAAGATGATATGATTTCCCATTATGACCATTGTTCCTCATATTATGGTTTTTAGTTTTATTCAATGGATGGAACCAAAAGGAATCATGTTAACATTGAATGTGATACATAAAATGTTTATGAGAAACCAAATGGGTTGATGATTGGGGTGCAGGATATTTGGATTATTAATAATCATTTACCACAATATATTATTAACAGTATTCACCTTAATCAACTCTCAGACTCACCAATGAGTAGAATAATGGAGTAAAATAAGGGCTTAAATAGTGAAGACCATGGAGGAATGAAGGCTCGATTTCCTTCATTTTAGAAATGTGGAAAGTCTCAACCAGGATAGTGTCTTAAAGAATAAAAAAATGTTTTATTTGTGGAATTAAGGACAAAAATCAAGTAATTACTAAGGGAAAATGAAAAGTTTGGTTGACATAATGGATAATAATAAAGTATCCCTAAGGTATTATCTCTAGTTTAATATTTTAAATGTGGAAATTATGGGTATTATGAAAATAAATGTCCTAGAAGGGAAAGCATGTGGAGAGAATTAGAAAGGTTTTATGAGTAATGTTTACATTGTTGATGATGAAGAGGCTAAAAATAACATATGAAATAAATGAGGTATTAAAGAATAAGATGATGAATACACGTTAATGGTTTATGAATGAAGTGGAATAATTATGTGTTTGGATTCAATAATTATGTTATATAAGTATTTTATCAATGAAATTATTGTTAAAATAATTATGAAATGTATATAGATTTTACTGTAGTACTATATCTTTAACGATTTGAGAGTATATATAGAATGGTGTCGATGACTAGGAAAAGTGATTCAATGGAAAGTTAATCTTTTTGGAAAACACATGATTTATGAATGACAACCCTTAATATTCACTCAATATTGAGAAAATAATGATAAATAGATGCTTATAGTATATTATTGTTGTCCATGCAATTATTTATTTATTTTATGGTTTATGTTATCTTTATTATGTTTACCACATGTTTGGATTTAAGGAATATATTCGACAACCTTATATTTTATTTTTGGAAGAATGCATGTTTTCATTGTGAATAAAGTTATTACAATATTTTTTGAAGATATGTGATCAAGGTATTTACATGTGTCATTAAGAGCTACTTTATGGGGGATTAATGATAAGTTGATATTTTAAATTTAGTGACCTTATTCCTAATTTGATTGATTTGGTTAGACATATTTTTTAGAAGACTTAAGATTGACTATGTATGGAATTCATTAAATTGAACTTTGGATATTATTTTTTATAGTTAAAATATGGTTTATCATTATTGGATAACCTGTGCTAACCATTTTTTTTGGTAAATATTTAGAGGCTTAAGGAATGACCTATGGATCTTTAATTCATTAAAAGTGCTTTAGGAATGAAAAAAAATCTTCTTAAATTTTCATTTCTTGGTGTAGGAGATGAAGTGGAAATAGATCGAACCAAAAACAAAACATAAGATTGTGGTTATGACATGGAAAGGATAAAGTATTTTTCTTTTCTCAAATTATTTATCTATATATTAAAATAATACCTAGACTTTATAAAAAGACCATGAAAAAAACATTATTTTTTAACTTTTATTATTAAGAAATCAATGACCTTTTAACCCATCATAGATTTATGGCTTTGTGGTTGTTAACTTTCTAATGACCATATTCCCTATCAATATATATCAGTCCTTGGGAGTTATTATTATCTTCCTTATACATGTTTTCACTTACCACTTATGTTCTCATACTTCTAAATATAGTATGTTTTACTCCAAATAACTTTCTTACTTCTCTTTCTCTCTTATCAAGAGGATATTTTATTAATCCTTCTTATGATGTTGATTTCCAAAAGGGTATTTTCAAATTTCAAACCCTTGATTACAGATTACAAGTTAAAATTGAAAGGATGAAATTTATAGAACTAGGGGAGAATGTAATACAAGTATATTTTAAAATAACTCTACGTTCGATAGCATATACAACACACAACAATGAGCATAAACAAACACCAAAATATTATTATTTAAATATGGCCATTATAATCTAGTCATTGAATTGGTGGGTATGACTAGTATTTATCAAATTATGAAATATATATATAAAGAAACTATTATATACAAATAAATTGAATAACTCTTATGAAATATGTACTCACTTTTTTGTAAAGTTATTTTATGCTTCAGAAATACATTTTATTCAAAAATGGGTTTTCATTCTTTGTATGAGTGAATATTATAAAAAAATGGAAATTATATAAAATTTATTTTTTTAAAATAATATAAATTATTAAATCATAATATTAAAATTATATTTGGGTAATTTTTTTGACTTTTCTAAAAAGATTTTTTTTCTAGTGAATAGTAATAAATACATATTTTAATAAAACAATTATTTTCATTATATTAAAAAGTGACTTTAAGATTTTAATTTGATATAAAAGTAACTAAATTAATATATAGTTATATATAATCTAATTAATTACATTTTAATCATACTTATACCCTATTTTGGTATAAGTACATTTTTGTGCTAAAAAATCATTTTTGAGGAAAACTATTTTTCTTTATGTTCTACAGAATTAATTTTAAATTAAATTCTCCCACTTCTGTGAGTCGAATTTTAAAAAAATGGATTCTTTATTTGGAATTATTTGGTCCAAATTTTTTAAATAGTTCCCTTTTATTTTTTTCATTATGAATAGTAACTATAGTAATTTTATTACCACAGTAAGGGAAAATCACATAATTTAGGTTAAAAATGATAAGAACTATAAAATAACCCTAAAACATTTCATGATATTATTGGATGAGTCAAATTCATCCATAAAAAAAATCGGTTATATGGAATTTTCTAGCCATTTTTATGAGATTATGACATTTATAGTATTTTATTTAAAGAAAAGTCAAACATATCACACTCAAATTATTAATAATATTTTTAATATGGGGTTAACAAAAGGATATGTTCAACTATTAATAGTATTTTAAAATATAAAATATTTATATAAATCATGGTAATTTATTTTTAAATTTTAGTGAAGAAATAATTACCTTAAATTCTTACACAACATTGATGCAGTAATTTTTTAATTAATGGAAAAATCAAACAAATGATATTAAAAATTTTATAATTATCATAATTTTAGAAAAATAATGTGATACATGATTTTTTTAGATTAAAATGATTTGTTAGAGATTCATAAAAGTATTTTTTTTAATAATTTCTATTGTTTTTTATATTTTATTAAAGACAAAGTAATGAATAGTGTCAAAATTAATAATAATGATATTTTATGAAAATTATATTTTATTATATTATATGAAAATCGTAAAAATATTATATAATTAAAAATGGGATAATATATGGTCTAAAATTTCATCCCCTATTCATTTATTTTCATTTTGAAAGCATTTGTCCCTAGAATATCCTTATTATATTTTAGTATTTTTTTAAATTCCAAAAGTGTCCCTCGCCTCAATTATAAAAGGGATCACCTTCCTTCACTTCCTTAAACCAAATTGACCCATATATCTCAAAAAAATCCCATTCATACCTATTTTAAACATCTTTATCTATGTTCTACATGTTGTTTTCCATCCATAATATAAACCATAGATCCCTTAAGAAGATATCTAAAGGAAGTCCACTGAAGACTAGGTAATCATCTTTACAAACTTTTTAAAGTTTATTTCTTCTTATACTTCCTCTTCATAAGTTTTTTCTATACTAAATTAATAAATAAAGTATAATATATATATATATATATTAAGATTATGAGACAACCATATTCTACCCTTTTCTTCATCCTATGAAAAAACGAAAGCATCGCGCGTGTGTACGTACGACTAACTGTCTCCACACAGCGGTGTAATTTGTTTTTCATCACCACTTTACTTGGATGTTTATAATGATAGAAATAAATAATATATATGATAACTATAACATTATATTTATTCTATAAAATTAATATATCATCCACTTATTTACACTTTCAACCATTTAGAAATGATATTGTCGCTCGTGCATACGTACGGCTTGTCATCTCCATGAAGTGATGTGACTCATTTTCTATATACAATTTTAAAGAATCGTTTTAAAATTTAATTTAATGAATAAATATGAAATATATGACATTAAAATTATTTTTTAGATGATGGAACAATATCATATTCAAAATAACTATAACTTACATGAAAAAAAACATTCATGGTAAAATAAAAGAGTTAACACCTAAAACAATGATAATAATGAAATATTATTAACAAACTGGTGATGATATGATATAAAGGATCATATATGATATTATAAATATGAATTTGGTTCTAATATAAATTAATAAAATGCTTAAAAACATTATACAAGAGATTAAATCACATTAAACTAAAGGGAAGCATGAGGTAAGGGACTCCATCTCAATTTCTCTTCATTGAGGCATATTGTAATATTATGAACCTAATTTATTTTAAATGGTTTATATGATACCCTTTTAACATTTAATAGCATTATTACATGATAATTTAGGGTATTTTAAGTTTCAATTTTAATTATTTCATCCAAGGGGATTTGAACTGAAAATTACCAAGTGGTAAAAGTTATTGTACATTCTCACTTTCTTTTATGATTGTCAACTTTATCTTGAAAAAAATCACATTTTGGTGATAAATTTTAATTGGGAATTAAATTTGTAATAAATATATATATTATTTTATTATGGATATTATTATTTCCTAAACCTTATACCATTTTTACATACAGTGTCTACTTTGGAAGTTATTTGATTAACTAAGGAAATATTGATAAATATGTGTTCTTTATTCAATGTAGATATTTGTAGATAAGGTATATTATTCATGAATAAAATTGATAATTCAATATATTGGGAATGTTTAGAAAATTAATTGATGATTTGGGGCCATAATTATATATCCACTTTACATATCTACAGATCTCATGAGACAAATTAGTTGGCCAAATTGAATGAGTTTTTACCCATAATTTTAAATTGTCGTGTGAAAGGTCTTGATAGTAGAGGTATCATGATGCCTAAGATCATGAAGTCCAATATTAATCATTTAATTCATTAATAATTTATTTATTATTATTATAAATTATATTTTCACATTTATATTATCTATGGCCGCATTTCATTCTCAAGTTATTGATTAAATGGCATGCATTTTCAGTTATTTTTCATTCCATATTGATTATGCCTTATTTAATCATAACAGTTTCAGTTCTATGTAACTCTCACTGAGAGTTTGATCTCACAATTATTATTTTTTATTTCTTTATGATATTAATATGAAATATTTAAATGAGTTCAAGGATAAATATTTCTTTCATTTGTTATGTTCTATATCTAATAACCAATGTAATAAGGGTACCATGTATGTATCTAGTTCTTCAAGACAATTTAACCGATCGATCCTTGGTAATGTGACCCATTATATCATATGAAAATGTAATAAAATGACAATGATTTTGGTCTTTTATAGTTTGGGTTGTTACAAACTTTATGTTTATTGGGAAATTAATGTTAACGTTGTCGCATAAAATGCATAAAAACATGTTTATTTAAAATTTTACTTATAAAAAAATTATTATTAAGATATAATTATCAATTATATTGATTATAATGAATTTAAAATAATAATTATCCCTCAAATAGTATTTATTTAATAATAATAAAATCATAAACTTCAATTCATCATGTTATAATTGTTTAAACAAAACAATTGAGAAATAGTTTTCATTAAATTGCTACATCAATTTTCAAAATGTTGATCATAGGTTTATGAAATAAATATAACATTTTAAAATATTTTACTATGCTTTATAATATATAGTTTTTATATTAAATGGTTTCATAATCATTCAATATATTCATATAATTTTCAAAAAATTATGGCATTAATAAAATCTGTATTTTCACTATTCACCTAAAAATCGAATATTTAGAAAAAACCAAAAATTCATCTCAAGATAATATGACTATTATAAATCCAAAATTGATGTTAATTTTTTAAAATTAAAACTCTAAATTATATGAACATAACATTGAAATATAATTATAAAATATCATGAAAATGGAATTTTAAAATAAATCATTTTTGGTAAGTTAACTATTATTTTAAAATTAGTGTTAATCGTAATTATATCAAACATGAAAAATATCCATTTTATAAAATAAATTGTAACAATAAGAAAATATTTTATTAGTTTCTTATTTATACTAATTATGCTAATAATTAAAGAGAATATATTTATATATTTATATATATATTTATATATCATAGTTCTGTTACTATTGTTTATACCTTTTAATTTTACAACTACCTTATAACGGTAAATAATTGTTTAGTTTCAATGTTTCATATAGATAAATACAACAAACACATTACCTAATTGAGCAGGGAAAACATGGGTCACTAAAAAGATGTTCCCTTGATATAATTATTCTCAAGTGAGGATCAATTTTATGGAATGTTGTGTCATGTGAGGGATCAATCATGGCCTAAGGGAAATGATATGGTATTATTCCCTATTTATAGTGTAGAATATTTTTTTATGATTTGATATGACATTATGGATTTACTCTTATTTAATTAGTTGAGTTTTTAATGATATTATCTTTCATTAATTTTCACAACTCTTATTATTTATTTATATTGTAATTTCTATATCTTATATATATGGAAGGTTAGGTATTTATGTTATGTTCCATGGATATTTTCTCATTAATTTACTATTATCACACACACTCATGGTATTTGAAGGAATTTGATTAAAATCCTACTGACACATTGAACTCACACCATGATCAATCACATAGCATGGTTTCCAAGTGTACACTAGTGGACATTTTTTTCATTTTCATTTTTAAGTGGAGACACTTGAGGATGGACATTGGAGATTTAGTAGTCATGGAGACTAGTAGTTTGTGATAAAGATATTTCATTTAGGAACTTGAGATAATTTATTATATTGTTCATTTGTTAATCGAGTTTCTATTTTTATTCTATCTATTTAATTATGGACTATAATTTATGGATATTTTAATCCATATAGACATTTTATTTTATTTCAATTTAATATATTAAGGTGAGTAGGGTCTTGGTTTTTTATTTTAATTTTTTTAAGTCTTTCCATCAAAACAAATAGTTAATTTCATATTTTTAACAAAAAATAGATGTATATATTAAAAAAGGGTAATTGGGGAAAATTATTCACTTTCATTTTACATTAACTCTTTCCAGGTGTCACAAAATTCTATAAACAAGGGTAACATGTAGTAATATACACCATAATAGGTTAGTGAATTAGGGTGACTTGAAATTTATTCATATCTCAATTATAACTAGATCTTTTCCTTTCATTGGAAAAGATACCAAGAATTTTTCATGATGATCAAACACAATAAAAGATAAATAAAGATAATTAAATAAGCATAAAGACATATATTTTTACTTGTTTCACTCGTACTGGGATACCTCTAAGGATCATATATCAACAATATATTGATATTCCAAATAATCATGCTCCTATAGTTTTTTATTACAGTATTTAAGACAATATCACTACTCATTCGTAGTCTATATCCTCTTATTCTCTTCTAATCACTTAATTACAATAGAGTTATGATGCGAGGTTTTCAATCATGTTAACCTCAATCAATATTTTCCCCTTTTAATGCAGTACAGTTATGACCAAAGGGTTGTCTCTTGAGGAGGTTGCTATTGAGTTTCAAAACTATCTCTATTTTTTTGGGTTATTTTTTCAAGAACAGAAATGGGGGTTTGTTTAAATGTTTAGATAAAAATAAAATTGAATAATAAGGATAAAAATTTACAGAAAATAAATTTGTTTCGAAGTTGGGATTAAAAACAATGGTTGTGGACAAGATTCACCCTCTCAGACACTCCAATATTCCTTGTATAGATAAATATTTCTCAATTTGAATTTTTAAATTCACCCCTAAGGACCCCCAGGTGAACACTCAAATATGATTAGACATTATATCAAGACCTTAATATGATTTCTTTCTTATCTATTAAAGTTATTCAATTAATTTAATACCTAAAATAAATAAAACCTAATCGAAACCACTATGCTCAATGGAAGGACCTTGCTGAAGAAGTTTAAATAGTGAAGTCGATTAATTTAATTCATAGGCGGAACAACCATCCAAACACATTTTTTGAATTTATTCATGAAGTAAGACAACTAGATTCATTCATTTATATAAGTTCAAAAGAAATTCGACAAGATATTACACATTGAGTCTTCAACTCAGAAGAGAGTTCTTGTAAGGTGTTTCCATCCAAAATTTCTTTCCGCTTAGTCACTCATCGTCTGGGAAGACACCATCATCTCTAATATGGTGTCAATGGAAGGCACCTCCATCATGATCTAGACCTCCCCCGTGGTGAGGAAAAGGTTCTGGATCACCTGGAGGATGTTTGGTGGTGTGCACTACTCTCTGGTCATCCCATGCCGACTCCAAGAAGCGGTCGAGGGGTCTTATTTATAGAAAAACCAGTCACTCCCTCAGTCCATGTCACATTCATTTTTTATACGTGTCGACAGAGTCACGACGTTTACTAGGGGTTCACTTCATGCACCCCCTCTGCATCTTCTAGATCTGCGTAAATTCCTCACACGGTTCTCGGTTGATCTTTGACTCTAGTCACATCGTGTACTTGAGACTCATGACGTGTATCTACTATTTACACAACGTGCTGATATCACGACATGTCTAATACAAAAAATCCATTTGAAAAGGTCACAATGTGTACTGATATTACACGTAAAGTACACAGTCTGCATCAGTTTTTTCTAGCTTTAGTAATTTTCTAAAAAATCTGGTGTCTTCCCTGCAATACATAAGACAATAAAAAGCAGTTACAAGTCCCAAATTTTGGCTTTTTCCCAATATATCCCAAACATCCTTAAATTCCAAAAATAATGTAATTTCACCTAAAATGAAAATTTTGTGTTGTTCAAAACATTACATTAGATATGAAAAATAGTGGAAACATTAGCTCTATCAATTCCCTCAGACTTAGTATTTGGACTCCTAGACAAACGTACAGTAAAAAAGGAAAATTCAAAACATATAACAATGGAGTTTAAAAATTTATCCTAAATATTTAAAATATATCATGCCTCATTAAATAAAAATATTTCAAACTCTCAATTCAGATCACTCAATCCATTTCCACTTCTTTTCTCTTCACATGCACACAACGCACTTACCTCACATTAATTTTCTCTCAACACACGATAAATGGATTTTCAACAAGGCTTTTTTCATCCAACTTATGTAAGAATTATCATAGGGCTGATAAACTTCTACATCTCCACCCGATGTGAGACAAGAACATTTGATTATCATGAGGACTTTACAAGGTTGTTCTATGGCTTGGGGTTGGTAGGTTTCAAATGTTAAAAATTTTGATACTAAATAAGTAGGGTTTGGATCTTTTAGAACAATAAAATGCATGATTCTATTTTTTAATCGAGTATGATATTCTCCTTATTATACTCCAAAGAATCTCTTCTCTGAGCATCTAATTTACATCAATATTTTAGTAGAAAATATGACATTTTCTTTTTCTTCTTCTTTTTTTTGGAAAGCTCCAAAGAGGGCCTAGCTTCCTTCCATTACGATCTCTAAATAGGTACAACTCTATTTCATCTGACAGCTCCATATGAGAACAACTCTAAAAAAAAAATGTTCCAACAAAAAAAATATGTCTTCAATGTTTTAATTTCCTCCCAAAGTAACACCATATGAGGTATCATAGCATAAGTCATCTCCCCCACAAACACACTTAAGTTCCACTAGACCATGCATTTATACTTCCAGAGGAGGTTGGAAAGGGAAAATCATCTTGTAATGTGGCTTACATAACATGATTTTCATGGATACTAAGGGTCAAGAAAGATAAAATGTGAAAGGATGAACAAAAATAATAAGTATAATAATGAAAAAGGAGGTATCAAAATCCAAACAAATGCGTTAATAATTTTAATCACAAGTATCTCAGCCCTCATGTTTTGACAGAAATAGATAATGTTTTAGTTCAAACAAGCATGGATTCATTATCCCAAGAAAAGAGGTGAATGTTAAAAATATTTGAAAATAGGTTTAAAGGAATCATGGGAATGATATTTTCAATTTTAAAGATAGTGATATGTGGCTAGGATTTAAAAATCAAATGTCTTTTCAAGAATTTTCCAAATTTTGGAACTTCAAACAATTTCATTTACAGCATTAATTTATGTTTAGTTTCAAAATATCAATTGGTTCACTCCTTGGCATGAGTTTCAAAAAAAATCAGGAAATTCCAAAACTTTTTTTAACACACAAAATTTGAAAAAAAAATCATGAAATTTGGAAAAGAAACGCACAAAAAATGGAAAGAAATTTTGAAAAAAAAATTCAAATGAAAGCTCGTAAAATCTTAATCTAACCAGCATTTTTCCTCCCCCCACACTTATTCTATTAAATTTCCTCATTGTGCAGAAAATTTATGTGAGCATGAATTTCATGAAATTAAAGACATGACAAAAATAAATGAGAAGGAAAGACACAACCTGGCATCAATTGTATTCTGCATCATGAAGTAGAATCTTCTATCTAAGAAGATATTTAAAATATTTTATAAACCACTTAAACCTATTCCCATTGACTTTTAATGGTGTCCCATTATCTTATTATTTTATCTATATTGCACCAAATGGAAAAACATGAGTAACAATGAAAGTTCCAGACCATTTGGAATGAGATTTACCTAGAAATAGCTTTAATATAGCATCAAATAGCTGAACTTTGTCTCCCTCATTGAAGTTTTTTTTAGGATCATACCATAATGAAATGATTTGATTCTTTATTTATACAATCTAGATCTTTCATATGCATTATTTATGATCTCCTCTATCTCCTTCAAATAAAATTTTCTTTCTTTTCCAGTAGAAAATAAATTCATGTTACATGTCTTGACAGCCCAAAAAGATTTGTGTTCTAAATCAACTGGAAGGTGACAAGATTTTCTATAGACAAATCTAAATGGATACATTTCAATTAGAGTTTTAAATGTAGTCCTATAAACCCAGAGAGCATCATCAAGTATCAAAATCCAATCATTTCTATTTGGGTTCACCGTTTTCTCTAGAATTTGTTTAATCTATTTGTCAGACAACTCAGTCATTCCATTTGTTTGAGGGTGACAGGGTGTAGAAACCTTATGATGAACTCTGTATTTTTTCAAAATAGATTCCAAATTCCTATTGAAAAAATGGGTACCTTGATCTGTAATCATAAACTTTGGGAATCCAAACCTTGAAAACAAATTTCCCTTCAAAAATTTGGATGCAATCCTTACATCATCATTTCTAGTGGGGATATCCTCTACCCACTTGGACACATAATCAATAGAAATCAAGTTGTAAATATATCCAAAATAATTTGTAAAAGTCCCCATGAAATCCATTCCACAAAAAAAGACATCACAAAACAAAATATGTTGTTTTGGCATCTCATTCTGTTTGGAAATGTTTCCTTGGAATTGACAATTTTTACAGGTTCTAAAAAATTTGAAAGCATCTCTAAAAATGGTGTGCCAATATAATCCAGAATAAAGCACCTTACTTGTAGTTATTTTTTGTCAAAATTATCATCCATGGTTCAAAGTGTGAAAAAAATGTAGTATGGATTGAAATTCAAAATTCGAAATGCATCTCTGAATCATTTGATCACTACCAATGTGACATAAGTAAGGATCATCCCAAATGTATTTCTTCAAATCACTCACCAATTTATCAATTGTATGCTTGGAAAACTTGTGGTTAATTTCATTAGAATACAAATAGTTTGAAATATTAGATAACATTTGTGTTTCACTTGGAAAAGGAAAAAACTCCTCATTAGGAAAGGTTTCTTTAATGGGCGGAAAGATATGAAGTTTTCCAGTCAAAATAGCTAATATCCTACTCAAATGATAACCAAAAAGGTTCTCACATCCTTTTTTATCCTTTATTTCAACATCAAACTTCTTCAACAACAAGATCCATCGGTTGTGTAAATATTTTCACATCAATATGATTTGAATATATTGATTTGGTGAAGGGTATGGGATTCCAACCTAAATTACTAGAATCATGCATACATAAAAATGAATAAAATATGATATGATGGTGAGCTTAAATCCCCCTCAAATACTAATTGTGTGTATCCTTCGAAACATTAAAATATTTAAAAATAATTTAATGTTTATCTAATCAGATTTAATTAATAATGATGTTTTATTTTAGATAAAAAACATATCTTACTATATTTATTTCTATGGTCAAATAATCGATATTGAATAGGGATTTAGTTATAGGATACAACCAAAAGGATTTTTTATGTTCAGAGAGTGTTAAAATGTTGAATCCATTCGAATAAAAATTCATCAAAGGTTAAAATCGATGGTTAATCAAGTGACATATTCCATCATATACATACATCTATAATTTCAATATAGGTTGTGGAATATGGCTTATTCTGTAACTGATGATGATGAACGGGAACACATATTTTCATTGGTTAATAATCAACCTAAAAATAAAATGATAGTTTTATATGTCACCATATATATAATGGAAGTTCCATCGACATTGGAAGTTGGTCCATCACAACTTCATGGTAAAATGTCATATCCTCAAGCTATAATACCTCAAGAACTTCCAACGGCAATAGCAGTTGTTCCATCATATCCTCAGGTCATGGTTTCATATTCTCAAGTTGTGATGTATCATAGAAGAAGTGATGTTTACATGGATAGTCCTCTACATAATTTATATTTAATGGTGTATAATTTTGAGGATAGTAAAAATTCATAATACAAAGATAATGAGGAAGATAAAAAATAGCATGATGTCAAAGAACATTCTAATCCCACCTTTTTTAGGTTTGATTGACCTTTGAACCACCCTCCACTATTAGTATCATGGTTTAGTTTAAAAAAAGTGAAAACAAGAAAAATAGAGTAAATAGAAACACATCTTTAAATATAATATAAAATATAATGAGAAAGAGATGAGATATGTAAATATTTGGTGAAAATATGAGAGATGGTAAATATTTTTACAAAAGGTGTAGGAGAATAGTATCATAGAGAGTTCTGAATGAATCCTATGTGTATTACTAGTTCATGCTTATGTTTCTCTATTTTTCTCTATAAGAGTATATATCCTTTTCTCCGAAATCATTTATTTCACTTAAAAAGAACTCCATCTCAAAGTATATATGGGTAACTTGAAATAACATGATTCATTTTTATGAAAAACTTATTGAAAACTTAAAAAAAAATACCAAATCATAAAACCAAGAATGAGTTAAATAATTATTGTCATTAATGTCTTACTATTCATAAATTCAGATGGAAAATCCTTTATTATCTTCCCAGGAGTCGCATGTGTCACACAACATGTTGGCATGATGATCTGTTAGACATATTGTTATTTGAAGAGCACACAATTTTCACTATTATGCACCTCTAGTGGCCATTTTTTTATACCTCATACATGATGAATTTTAAGAAGTCTCCATGTATGACATTAAGATAACTAATCACTATTCGGTTATTACACTGGTTGAGAGATGGTGGTCAGAGACACAGACATTTCATCTCCCTAAGGGGAGATGAACATTACTTTAGAGGATGTGACCTACATGTTCGGTTTACCCATCCATAGAAAGGTGGTTATGGGTGTCACTATTGGTGACTATAGTGTGATCATACATCATCTACTAGACATTGATGTTGCTGGAATATCGCGTGTCTTCCAAGGTTTCTGATTGTGCATTGGGTGGAATGATGAGCATTTCTCCATTATTCTTGACGATGAGGATACTTATTTGGCACACACGTGCATACAATATGTGATTGATCGGAGGAATGTTGTGTGTGGACCACTCCACCATGTTGGTACATATGATGTATCTACCATTACTTAAGGATCTTGACCAGACAGGTAGATATAGTTGGGGGGCCACTGTATTATCACATATGTATAGATGTCTTTGTAATAGTTTTAAAGATGATGTGAAATAGATTGTAAGGTGTATGGATTTGGTAAATATGTAGTACTAGTAGTATTTTCCACTCATTTCTCCTAGATTTATCATGCCACTTCCACAACACCCATTTCAGGACAGTCATTGGGAATGCTGAAATGTTTACGTCATTAATTTGAGTTATTTTGTAATTTTAATAATTTACTTTATAAACATACCATATATTAATTTTTTTAACCAAGTGGACTCATGATCAGCATTATACACACACTCTGAGATATAGCATTCATATCTTTTAACATATATTTGATGTTATACAACCCACTGATAGAATTTTAACATTAAATTTTTTATAGAAAAATTAATTTTTTATTAATTTTTTAAGATATTTAAATGTTGTCTTAGTTACATTGTTATGATAATTTTTGAATTATTTTTTTAGTTTACATTTCAAGTTTCATAGACCTTATATACAGGATTTTTTTTATACATCGCCTCCACTATACAGCACAGTTATGGTTGGAGATTTTAGTGGAGTGGTGTAACTCATCCAGTTCCACATCATTTAGTGGCACAATCCAGACCAAGTCATGTGATAGTTTGGCTATATAAAACATATCCCTATTTCACCATGACAAGTTTATGGGTTTTATTCCATTACACTTATAGGTAGACATTCAATGGATTGTTCGCAGTATCATGCACATTACATTGAGTATTGGGACACATGTGCCTAATACGGTATATTTTATCATGAATATCCCATAGTATGATTTCAATTAGATGATCATATGGATTATTAATATTGATACCAACAACATATATTTGTGTACCTTATGTTTCATGGGATAGCAATTAAGTATTTGGTATGTTTTCTAAAATTTATTATATTTTTTAGGTCGTGTTTCATATTAATTTTGAATGCTATATCACTTGCGGTTAGACAGACTTTACCAACTTGTAAATATCACAGATGAGAAGTAGGAGGAATTTATTAGGTGGGATATAGTTCATTAAAATCTAGTGTCTCTCATAGATCCTCTCCATTTCATATGTGATACTGTCTATGATGAGGAGCCACAGTTATATCCTGATCCACGTGCTCTGATTGAGGCACCTTGGGATGATTATGTGCCTGATTTACCCGATGAGGATGATGCACCACTACTGTTGACACCAGTTGAAGGATGGAGACGATGACATAGGTGAGGGGAGATGTGAGGAGTAAGAGTGAGACACCTGAGAGAGGCTCCTGTAAATTATTTTTCACCATAAAGAGAGGATCTTTCATAGTAGGTGAAAGATCGTGCACAACCTGGAGATATTTATATGCCACATATGATTAGTCATACATCTGATGTACCATCTCTATCATATATGGTTTCGATGGACTGGGAACTGAGTACGATATCACAACTTGAGGTGGCCTCAGATGACCCTTCTGATGGTGATGACATATTTGATATCACCCTTTTGACATATTTAAGAGCTCTGGGGCCATATGGCTCCTCATATGATTTCGGGAAGTCCTCCATATATGATGTTGGGTCATCCTCCGCATATGATGTTGGGAATTCCTCTACACGTCAGCATAAAGAGTCACCTGCATCATTAAATTTGGATGAACCCACGCCAATAGCCAGGACACCATAGCGACATTGATTTCGAATGTGGAGTGGGTTTGAGGTTCATACGTTGGGTTGTGGTATTGAGGGGCATCGAAAATGATTTCTTATATTGGTATAGATCTCATTTCTTGTAGTGAAAGGAATGTCAAAAATATTTTTAAATACAAATGTTATGTTTCTAAAAAACAATATTTTATGCCTTTAAAATTATTTTACATTAATTGTTTTTAGGAAAATATTTTTATTTTAAATTATTTTTTATAATTTTAGGCAATGTTTTAAATTTAATTTAGATTATATTTATACTTTATAATTTATAGACTTTCAGAGTTACATACTTTTAACATTATTATGTTTCATTTAGATGACTTTTAAAGCATATAAATTATAAAATATACATACTATCTAAATGAAATTTTTCACATTGACTAAACATATAATAAATTATAAAAAAATAAATAGAAATTAAAAAATATAGTCAACAAAAACAAATTTATATGACACAAACTTTATTTTTTTTAAAACTATATTTTCACTTTAAAAATTTTATGGGAATATTTATTATTATGTTTTATATTATAAATTACATTATTATGAAGTATTATTGATTATTTTATTATTATTTAATGTTCTTAATTACATTATTAATAAATATTGATTGTATTATTAAATATTTACAATACTTACATTAATAAATATGAATAATAATGGAAATGATACTAATAAAGTGGTTAATAATATAATTAAAAATATATCTTAATTAAATTAGTAATATAGAAAATATAATTATTAATTAAAATGTTATTATTAACAATTTATTATATTTTTAAATGTATTTTAAATTTATTTATAAATAAATATTTATAACTATATAAATTCTAATATATTTATAATTATATAATTATTAAAATATATTTAAATATATATATATATATAAATGTATTTATATATATATATAATTAAATATAAATATATTTATAATTATATAATTATAATTTATAAAAATAAATTTATAATTATATATATAAATAATACATTTATTTGACATGCATATTATTATTTAAATATATTTATTTATAAATATATTTATAATTACATATTTATAATTCTTTGAACATATTTACAGTTATATAAATAAATATATATTTTTATATAAAAATATGTAATATATTTATAAATATATTTTAAATTTTTATATAAATATATTTTAATAATTATATAATTATAAATATATTTAGATAATTATAATTATAGTTATTTTTTATAAAGATAAATTTATAATTATATAATTATAAATATACTTATAAATATATTTATTATTTATGTATATATTTATATAAATATATTTGTAAATATATTTGTAAATATATTTGTAAATATTTATGTATAAATATATAAATATATATTTTTATAAATATAGTAAATATATATTTATAAATATATTTACATATAAATGAAAACATATTTATTTATAAATATTTATTTACAAATATACCAAGATGGTGCAGACCATGAGTAGTAGCCCATGGTATCAAAATTTATTGGGAAAAATCACAAAGTACAAGGGAATAAAGAATTTGGAAATCAATGACAAACCACTACCACAAAGAGCAAAGCGGGAAAATTTTGAAGAAACAAGAGTAGATTATTCATCTATTAGAATGAGAATAGCCACTACCCCTCCCTCTAGGATTATGACCCCACCTTCATGTTTTGGGATTTTTCCTTATCATGTCATTATTAGCTTCAGGATCAATGTAGTCATCTGGTGGGGTGAGATCCTAAGGTGGCTGAAGATCCTATTCTCCTGTTGGACCTGAATCGGGATTGCTTCTAGCATTAACAGAATCAGTGTTTAAGGATTTTCTTTTGATTCCATGAGTGTTTCCAAATTCCTCAAGGATGACCTTGCTATTGGATCTATTTAGAATGTTAAGTAGACTAAATAAACTATTTTTCTGGGAGGTGAGAATCTCCCTTACTTTCGGTTGGACCATCTTTCAGACCAGCGCCAGTTCATTTGGCATTGTCCTAACTCATTTCTCCTAAAAAACTAAAACTACCCCCATTATATTAAAAAATAGGTAGAAAATGTTTCAACATGATGGTGAAGATAATGATAGAAATTGAAACAAGGATGATCTGTATTTGAGTGATAAGATAGAAGACTATGCAAAGCATTAAGCATGCATAAATATTTAACAACATATGGAGATCAGCACGAAGAATAAAGGAGTTCAATAAATTTGTAGCTTGCATGAAGTCCATGTGATAATTTTTTATTTCATGATAATAACATTGAAAACAAAATACAAAACTAAAACCATGAAATGTGTTATGAAGGTTATGTACATACTCTGATTAGCATGAGGAAGCTAGATCCATATGCAGTGTGTGCATGAGTATGTAAGCAATAAGTACGTGAATCTTAAGTATGCAATGTTGTGACATCATTTTATATAAAGAAAAAGTCAATGATATGTTGAAAAAGTGATTACATAGGGTAGTATTAAATAAATGGCACACAAAGGGATTTACACCTAAGATAACTTAGTATGTGAAGCAAAGTTAAAGTGAGAAACTAGTTACTTAATTGATAAATCAATTCTAGAATAACAAATAAAAGAGAGAGAAGAGGGAGCATATTGATACATCTGATTGAATCAAGTATAAGGTTATTTCAATGATCTCATCTAGAATATTTTTAACGTATAAGGCTTAAGATAAATTGAATCAACATTGATGTATTTGGGGTTATAAGAATGAGTGATAAAGAAGATAATTATAAACTTAGAATTATAAACATCTCAGATAAAGTGTTGTTACAATTTGATGGAAGACACAAACTCAACCATCATTCATAAGGATTTGAGTTCATCCATGTTGAATAATAAGAGCAACATATTGGATTTAATTGTGTTCATATTAGTAGTTAAATATGAAACAAGCTTGTGTTAACCTTGGTTTTTTAAACAGGTTGGGGATAAATCCCTCTTTTATTAGGAAAGAAAGCCCTATTTTTTAAATGGGTTAAAAGGTCACCCTTAAATGATCTTAGAGATCCAATGGATCATATCCCTATAATAACATGGCTCAAAGGCCTCTATACAGTTTCCTTAAGGCCTTGAGTGAGTAGTCTACATCATGGAATGTCATCAGTCAAACAGCATGCCTCTCTTTCCAGTAATCACTGCACCTTGATCCCAGTCTGAAAGATGCATTGCCCCCTTTCATGAACAGTTGAATCATGATTATGCATCGTGAAAGGTAAACCTACCCTCCACAGTATGGGAGGAGGGTTGAATGATGAGTGTTAACACACTCATCTCTCTTTTGATCCGCCCACCTAGTGATGCATGTGTGGCCCTCGCTTACATCACCTATCTATTTCTCTATGTCATCAGACCAATCCCAAGTGAAGAAAGTTACATATAAGGACACCCCTTTATCCCACATCAGTGGTATATGGATATGGAAGTCTGGATGATAAGTGGTAGCATGCCAATCCCTCTTGTCGAGGTTTTCTACTCGGTAGTGTCTACCCACACTGCATTCCTATTTCACTGAGCTATTTTCCTAGTCCCTATCACTCTACATTATTCCTATTGGTGTTGACCTAAAGGCCCATAGGCCCAATTATTTGGCCCAAAATCCTAATTTAAGTTAATAATTCTACTTTTATAGTTCTACTATATTACCTTCTATGAAGTGACCATATCCAAACCATTATAAACCATAAAACTAGTGAAGTTTAGTGGGATTTTTCATATCAATGCATCATCAGTGTGTTCTCCATGAATGTATCCCTTTATTGTGAATCAAGTAAAATATTTGTATATTGTTCTTTACTTTCCTATATATCTATGTTTTTTTGGGTGATTATTCTATGAATAATTTCATGTTAAACACAGTTCCTTATCAAATGGGAATATGATCCTGAAATATAATCAAATTAGTTAAAGAAAATATTTAATATCAGTCATACCTTGATTCACCCCCCCCCCACCTCAAGAGAATCCTAAGGTACAATAGCCTCTTAGTCCTGGATAAAATTCTCTATTGTGAGTTAAGGAAATTGGAATCACCTAGAGACTATGTCACTAAGGGGTTAGAGATACCGATTGAGTTTACGATAGGTAGAGATAGGTCTCTAGACCTAGGATGGGTCATGTATTCCTTAGGTTTGTTCTTTATAGGGCTAGTTAACAATAATTAGAGGATTGGGCCAATTGAGACCAATTATTTCATTTGTTTTTAATGAGGTTATAATATGTTATTGGTGTTTTACTAATTAAGTGTTGATGATTAGATAATTGTTATGGATTCATTTGATGGAATTTTATATTATGATTGAACAATTAGCCATGTTAATGTGATGATTGATTGAAATGATATTAAATCTTAATGACTTATGTTAAATTAATTTGATTAAGTACACAATGTATTCAAAAATTTTAATAATACCATGAAAATATTTATTTTCATGATAATTTTAAGATTTCCATGAAAAAAAGAAAATAATTGTACGATGGAATTAAAGAAGTCCATCAAAGAATACAATTATTTAGATTTTTCATAAATAATATGGCTTTTAATTTGGTGGTGAGTATGGCATGGAAGATATTAATTGGATAACTCTTTTTTTGGACTTACTAAAAAAGTGGCCATCCAAAGCCAACAAGCTAGGCCAACATGACCATGCATTGTAGGAGAAAGATCATCCATGTAAGGGATCCACCAAGTACATCCATTGTGGGAGCATGAGGTGAGTGACCATGGGTAGGTAGGTGTACACATAGAGGTTCAAGGGTGAATAGTGAATTTATAGTTCCCATAGAGTGTGTGCGGTTGAACGTAAGGCAGTGAGCGATTCAGACCACCCCATGTGATGTGTGCTATGTTGTGGGTGCCAAAACACACTGTCAACTCGAGAGGATATGGGAACACAGAAGTATATACGAAATTTCTTAGTTAAGTGAGCTTTAAAAGTGGGATGGTCAAATCATTTGGGTATTTTTCCTTTTCTAAAAAACATATGGATAAAATTTGTTCATCCAATCTAGCTAATATGCATCATTTGTTAAGTTGTGAGATCATCTTGAGCCTCATCCTTCATTAAGATCCGTTTGTACATTGATATTTTTGTATCCTATTTCCACTATAATGATATAAAATCCCTATCAACATTTAAGAAGGACATATTGATCCTGATATCTAGGTGAGATCCAAGAATACATTGCATAAAAATTTCATGCAGTTTCCATGCATGAAAATAAGTTACAAACCCATAACATTTCCTAATGAAGTTGATCCTTCAAAGAATTAAATTATTGATATTAATTCTTGAGGTATGTATGAGATAAATGCACATGCAAGCAGTTACACTTTCATTCATTTATATCGAGTTTGAAAAGTAAGGTAGTTCCATGCAATCTGTGTATAGGGTGTATTTATGATATTCATGCCTGAGGGGTCATGCACAATGCATGTATGATAAAGAAGCTACGTGAAGAAATCATGTGGATGAGTCTTTTAGAATTTTTTTACAGTATGAATAAATAGTAGTGATGAGGCTATATGATGCTTGATATCCATGTGGAGAATAAAAAACCCAAGATTTTGGGTATTTAAGTCGAGATGAGGTATTTTCTTACCATGTGAATAATGAGATGCATGTGTAAAGAAAAAGGGTGAGTTGAGGGTGTGAAAAAAAAAATATTGCTCGTAACCTTTTATTATTTAAAGGAGATTCATGCATTGTTGAAGTTTTATGAGAATAATTTGAGGATACCCAAACCTTAATATGTATTTGAAATGAGTTTCATGAAATAATAATACCCAATGAATAATCAGGTATTCAAATTGAGAAATTAATACCCAAGAGTTTTTGGTTATTTATATTTTAATGAGGAAAATAAATTTTTTATTTATAAACACATTTAATTTATGTAACAATTGATCTCCCATATACAATATTATTTTTTTGATAAATTTTTCATGTAGGTGATGAAGAAAGTTATATCATAATTTTAATATTATTTTGAGAACCTCATGCAACAAAGTATTGAAGAAATAATTTGATTTAAATCCAAGAGTTCTTGAGTATTCAAATATTGAGGATAATCCTAATTACACCAAATCTAGGAGTATCAAGACCATTATAGATAAAGTTCTTAAGGAAGTCAACAAGGAAGGATAATTCATCTTGCTTATGGATAAAGAATATCTGAAGAAAAAGATAATTAAAATTATGGATCATTGAAGAGAATAATTCTTTAGTAGACTCTAGAGTAAGAGAGGACACAGTGGATTCTATGTTGTTATAGAGAGGGCATAATGGATTCTATGTTCTTTTATTCACTTGCTAAGGTATTGAATAATCCAAGTTGGGGGTATAACCAACATGGTAAGGACTAATATTTTATGTCGAACCATATAAATATTTTGTGCTTCTCTCTATCATTATAACTTCACTCAATGTAATATTGAGAGTTTTTTATCGAGTGGATAGGTATCCTAAACAAAGATCAAGAGACTGAATTAAAATAGAATTTGTAAAACTATAGTACCACTTATTCTCCCCCCCTTCTAGTGGCACATAACTATCCCTTTTATTCTACAATTGGTATCAGAGGAGGTTAACTATAAAGATCCAAATAGTTTTTGAATATATAATCTAATAAAAATTTCAGTGAGATAATTTCCTTTATTTCAAGAAACTAAAAAAAGGGTAAATTGAATAAGGGATGAAATAGAATTAATAAAGTTGATTCATTCTGATCATCCCAATTCAAGTATAAAATCAATCTCCTGTCCTTTCATAATAAGAATAAAAAAATTAGACTCCCATAAGTTGTTCTCTCATGATGAGATAAAATCTGAATCTAATGTTATCTTTGATTATAAACCTTGTTTGGAAAAATAATGTTAAATTTGATAATCTATATGGAGTTGAAAAATAAATTTGACCCTAGTTATAAAGAGGCAACAACATTGAGTTGTTATTCCAAGGAATTCTCATGCAATGATAGAGAAGATCAAAGGAGAATCATTCATTAATTTTATTATTCAATGGTGAAAGAATTTTCCTTAGAAAATAAAATATTGAGAAGAGAAGAAGTGTCCTTGAATCTCATCACAAAGAAAATGGGAACTAAGATTAAGGATAAAATGATATTATAGAATATATTTCCCAAAATATTATAAATTAAATGGCCATTGAGAAGGATTTGAAGGTTATCATCATATATCTCAAAACCCAACTTGAATAAAGGATACAATCATGTATAGATGATGATTCAAATATAAAAGTAATGGATACTCAATAGAAAGATAAAGATACAAAAATAAGAGACCTTGATGAGAAGATTAAGATCCCTCTAAAATTTATCTCAACTTATGTAGAAACAAAGAGGAACTCATATCTAAAATCTGGAAGTAAATTGTTATCCCATGAAAAATCTGGAATGGTGGTTCTATAAAAGATGAAAACACCAAATCATTTTTATTGTAAAAAATTTGGGAACATCATGAGTAGATGTTTTGAAGCCAACAAGACTTAAAATGTCATAAGAACTAGTTCCAACAACTCAAACAAGTATAGACCAAATAAGGTATGAATTCTATATTAAATATTTCATTTTTTCTAACCTCGATAATATGTAAAGTTATTTCAATAGGAGGAATTCATGTAAAGGTACATAAGTCATATAGATAAACTTTAATCCTATGACTTATAATGAAATATTTTATCCTGGAAAATGGCATATTGAGATAGAAAATAAGTTAAATGTTTTAGATAATAAAAATGAACTTCAATAATTTGTGAATTAAGAACCAAAATCTTATCAGTCACAAAAACTCTCATGTAGAAAAAGAAAAAAAAATGGAAGAAAAAATAAGAGGTTCTTACAGCTATAAATAAGGTGGAGAAAATAACTCCATGTGATTAATTGATTCATGGGATGAAAATATGTTCACAATCCATTAATCATGTCAACAAAAAATAAAGAACATCCCATAATGATCTTTGAAATAATAAGAAATCAAGTATGAGATAAAACTATCACCTTGAATGTTTCCTCTAAAGAAATAATATGTTCCTACTTATTCTCTATTAAATTATTTTTTATGAGTTAACATGCAAGGAATTAAAGGATAAGTATTGTTCATCATGGATTTTATCAATTTATATAATTGTGGATGAGTGCATCCTCTGAGGGGGAGCTTATATATGAAATGAGGTATGAAAATTACACTCTCATCCCTAATTATTAATTGTATTCATTAAGGGGGAGTAAATGGTTGATGAAAATATAATAAAATGGGGATTTATTCGTGTGCACTTAAACTTTATGATGTGTTTATTTAAGTATTTTTAGGATCATGTATTTATTGTCTTTATAGTCCCTATCTTGAGAATTGATAATTTCTAAACATGGCTTCACATGTGAGTGTTTTATGGATAGCTTAGAAAACCTTATTTAAATATCTCTTATATTAGACTATGTAGAATTAGAGTTGATTGAATAAATTATCTTTGTTATGAGAAACATGTGTCATCATCCCTCTCTAAAAAGTGTTCAAGAAACAATTTTTTCAAGAGAGAGAAACATGTTTTTGAGAAGAAAGATGAGAATATAATACCCCCACTTTCCCTTTTCATTTTATTTTTAATAGGTGTGGTTGGATAAGACATATTGAATTTTAATATATGAAGTGATATTGAAAACAAAATAAAAGGGGAGATATTATTGAGATGAAGTGTTTCATTTGTTATCAATGATGTTTCAATATTTGTTTTGGTGTGTTTCTAATTAAGTGGAGATTCTTTAAAATATGTTATTGATTCATTTTATGGCATTGGATGTCATGATTGAACAATTTTCCATGTCAATGTGATGATTTATTAAACAGGTATTAAATCTTATAGACTTTTGAAAAAGAAATTTGATGAAGTGAACAATTTTTTCAACAAGTTTAAGAAGACCATGAAAATATTTATTTGCATGAGTATTTAAATATTTCCATGAAAAAAGAAAGTAATTTAATGAAATATTTAAATAAGTATATGAAATAATAAAATTATTTATATTTTTCATAAATAATATGGCTTGTAATTTGAAGTGAGTATGTCATTGAAGTGATTGATTGGATAACTATTTTTTTGTCCATACTAAAAAAAAGTGGTCATCCAAATCCAACTAGTTAAGACAAATAAACCATGAATTGTGGGATAAAGATCAACCGCACCAGGCTAGCCAACATGGAATCATGAGGTGAGCACCTTTGGGAAGGTTCTCAACCAAACATGGGTGCCACCTAGGCCAGCCAGCATGGCAACATGAGGTAAGCACCTTTGGGAAGGTGGGCTTTCCCACAGAGGCTCAAGGGTTCATGGTGAACACATAACACTTGAAGAGTACATGCGGTGGAATTCAAGGAGGTGAAAGGGGAGGCCCTCCATGTGGTGTGTATTGTGTTGTGGGTGTTGAAACTCGTTGTCAGTGTGATAGGTGATTGGAACATGGAATTATATATGGAATCACTCAACCAATTGAACATTCAATGTGAGTTGGCATAAGCATGAGGGTACTATTCCTTCGCTAAAAACATATAGATAAAAGGTTTTCCATATAATCTAGCTGATCTTAACTGTTCGTTCTGTTGTGAAATCCTATTCAACCTTATCCTTTACTGAGAGTATTTTATACACTAATATTTTTGTAATCCATGTTCACTATAATGAAATCAAATCCACATACACATTTTATAAGGCCACATTAATCCTGAGATTTGATCAATATAAAAGCATATGTTTCATATGACTTTCATGCATTTTACATGCATGAAAAGAATATCCAATGTCATAACATTTTATGAGTAAGATAATCCTTATGATGAATTAAATGATTGATATTAATGTTTGAGGTTCATTCAAGATATATGTGAATGCATGCGGTTACACTTTCATTCATGTAGATCGAGAGAAAAAATGAAGGCAACACCATAGAATCCTTGTAAGATGTGTATTCATTATCTTCATGCATGAGTAGTCATACAAATTACCTTCATGATAAATAATTCATATGAAGAAACTGGGTGGATGAGTCTTCATGAATTTATTTACAGCTTGAAGAAACATGAGAGATGAGGCCGCGTAATGTTTGATATCTACATGGATAATAAAAAGATCAAACTCTTCAATATTTAAGTTGATATGCAGTATTTTCATATCATGTGAATAATGTGATGCATGCATGAAGATAAAGGGTGAGTCACAGGTGTGAATGGAATGAAGAGTTCCATTAAACTTTTGGTATTTTAAAGGAGGTGCATACATTTTTTAATCTATGTGAGAATAATTTAAAGATACCTAAACCTTCACAGGTATTTGAAATGAGTTGCATGAAATAATAATGCCCATAGAATAACTGAGTATTCAAAGTGAGAAATATAATAACTTAATATTTTATGGGTATTTATATTGAAATGAGGAAAATAAATGGGTTATTTATAAACACGTTTAATTTACGTAATAACTAAGTTCTCATGAACAATATTTTTTTGTATAAAAAATGTGCACACTAGTGATGAAGAAAGTTAGATCATAATTTCAATATTATTTTGAGAACCCGATACATAAAAGTATTGAAGAAAAAAGGTGAGCCAAAGTCAATAATTCCTGAGTATTCAAAGATTGATGAGAATATAGGTTTCACTAAATCTTGAAGGATTCTAAAGACCAACATTGATGAAGTTATTTAGAAAGTACACAAGAAAGGGGCATCCGGATTTCTTATAAAGAAGGAATATCTGAATAAGATCATTTGTATTTTGTATTATTGAAGAGAAGAAGTCTCTAATGGAATCTAGAGTATGAGAGGACACATTGTATCCTATGTTGTTATAGATAGGGAATGGTGGATTTCATTTCATTGTTGTATTCACTTGTGAAGGTAGTGAATAATCCATGTTGAGCATTATAACCAACATGGAAAGAAGTATTATTTTATATCAAACCTTATAAATACTATTTTTTCTGTCTCTATCATTATAATTGCACTTAGGGTAGGATTGATAGTTTATATTGAGTGTATAGAGAACCTAAACAAAGTTCAAGAGGTTGAATTAAAATAGAATTTATAAAATCAGGGTACCACTGATTCGCCCCTAGTGGAACATAAGTATTCTTTGGATTCTACAAGGTTTGTGCATGATGGGAGAGACGATAAAATGTATCATGTATGGTTAGAATTACCCCCCCCCCCATGTTAGTTTTCGACCTTGGTGTATGAGGTGAGTGTGATAGAACCTATAGAGCATGGTGTAGTATGATAGGGAGGGATTACTTAAGATGATAATATTAAGATCACTTCTATGGGAGATGTGGGATAGGACCCTGGAATGGGTCATGGGACACATTTGTTTTATAATATTCTATAAATGAGTTTCCAAGGGGCCTTGAGTATGTTTTTCTTAGAATGGTCCTTCGGAATCAAGACTAGGGAAATGATTTGTAAATTTGAAGGGATGTTGTACCAATATATTGAGGCTTGGGTTAGCTAAAGCCTATGGGTTGTGAGAACACTATGGGATGAAGGATTGAGTAGAAATTACTATTAGAGATTGGATTAGGTCTAAGGAACCAAATGGTTATCACTTTGAGCGATATGGGTACGATGATGGATGTGGATTTTTTTTCCTATGAGTTAGGTTCGATATAGAGAAGTTAGTTGATGAGGCTAGGTTGAAAATGAGTTATGTCGAGGGTTAGAAATTCACCTCATCATGCTCAAGAAACATTTTAATTATGAACAAAATTATAATGGATTTTCTCAGGATGATAGTTCAATCATAGACATTGTCATGGGAGGATCATTAATGAAGAAACAATTGGAATAAAATTTTGATTTTTTGGATGAATTTTCTAGAATCACCTTTTAATGAAAATATGGGGAAGTTTGAAAACTACAAGGATATCACATGGTGAACACTAGTGAAAGATGAAATGATATATCAAATATCATTGCTACAGTTATGTTCATCATGAAACAAATACATAGTACATGTACCAAAGATGTGAATTACACTGACTTTAACTAAAAAAATATTTTAGGGGATGAATCTATAAGGAAACCAAGGATTTCAACCAAGAGCACTAGTGTTTCAACAACAAAAACAAGCACCCTCACATTAAATTCAAATAAATTCACTGGATAATTCCTTTTCAATATTCATGAGAACCATCAGGGTTGTTATCAATGAGTTAAGAGAATATTCTAAATTTCGAAATGATTCCATGAGAAATATTGAGTTCCAAGTTGGGAGAAGTAAAAATAAGATAAAAAAGAGAAAATTAGGAGTATTTCTAGGTGAAAGAGAGGTAAAATTATGTGGATAATTTAAGGATACCACTTTTAGGGGTAGTGAAACTAAGGAAGAAATTATTAGATTATGCAGAAAATAACATGAGAAGCCAGTAGGAAAAAAATGTGGGAAAGTAGAAGGAAAAGTTAACATAAACTGAAAAAAAAGTTATATAAGAAGCTAAACTACCTTAAAAACTACCACTAACATTCTTATAAATGATGAAGCAGTATAAAATCGATGAAAATGGGAGTAATGTTTTGGAAATTTACAAGAAAATACATATTAACATTCCCTTTATAAAATATTTAGAGAATATAGCCACATATGAAAAGTTCATGAAATAGTTTTTTAAAAACAAAAGGGATATTTAAGGGATGGTAACAATACCACTCATGAGATAATGTTCAGTTCTGGTGTTGAGTAGTCTATCGAAGAAGCAAAAAGATTTGGTAATTTCCTCAATTCCATTTAATATTTGATCTTATGAGTTTAGAAAAGCTTTGTGTAAACCTGGTGAAAGTGTGAAAATCATAACATACTCAAGATTTAAAATCTTGGGATTGGTGGAGATGAATCCCACTAAATATTCACTTTAATGGGTGGACACAATGGTGAGATATTTATATGGTTTCATTGAGAAATTTTTAGTTAAAGTGAAAATATTATATTTTTAATGGATTTCCTTCTTCTTTATATGGATGAAAAAATACCCCTTATTTTAGGAAGGTTGTTTTTAGAGATGGAAATGGCCTTGATTGATGTTCAAAGTGGGCATCTATCTTTTAGGGTTGTTGATGAGCAATTAAAGTTCAATATTCATTATGCTGTAAATAATTTTTAGGGAACATATAAGGATTCAAGTAAGGAAAATAAGTTTTAATTAGAGGATGTTTTTTCAATTTATGAAAGTAAAGGAGTTTCTATGAGTAAGAAATAAAAAGGTGAAATTAATGAGAAGAAGAAGGAAAGAGTGTTGATTTATAGGATTGAGGATGATTGAAATTTTGTTTAATAGGATTTAAAAGAGGTCCAACAAGTTTGGTTAGTCCATGAGTTAATGTATTATTTTTTAGGATTGACTAAAAAATTATTAATTGTTCCAATGGAAGTAGAGAGGGTTCTACCTCAAGAGAGAGAGAAGTTGATTTCAGAAAAAGGTAGAGGACCCATCTATGTGGATGAATTTTAACTTTAATAATTCACTGATCAAGGATTGGGTAACTTCTTTCAAATATTTTATTACTTGACATGGTGAGGTAGTTTCTAGCTCAAATACATTAAACAAATAATTTATGAGAGGCCAAACAATTTTTTTTGGATTTATTATGAATTTAAGTTTTAGTATTTTTTTAGGAATTTGTTTTAGGTTATGGATTTATTATGATAAATTGGGACTCAATAAACATAGAAAAAATAATAAGAAACCTAAATTCCCATGATATTTCATTCTTAATAACTAAAACCATTTATATTCATAAAATTAAGAAATAATTTACCTTATATAGATGCTATATGGATCAACAATACCCTAGAGTGACGACTCCCTATCCTAGGGTTACATACATTACATCATGGTTTTGGTCACCTTCACTCAATTCGACAGAGGAGGCTGGTAGTGGATTTATCTTTCCATATCCTCATTTGATATAGTGTCCTTTTATTCTTACACTCTTTATTGAGGAATTAATATGCTTCGATTTCCACTTGGTTTCTCTCTTCATCGTTATCGAGTTCCAACCATTGCAATGTGACCTCCCTGGATACCCTCATCCCTAGATCTAACTTCAGATGTGGGCTCCCCTAGTGTGGATCGATGATGGTTCAAGAGATAATGATAGTTTGATGTTTGTGTGGTGGGTGTCCGATGAACGATGTATGTTTGGTTCCTCTCCTAGATGGTGTTGCATGAAGTCCAAGCTATGTCTAGGCTCTCTCGGTGGTGTTAAGGCATAGTTGTTCCTCTTGGGTGTTGTTCTAAGGTCGTGTAAAGTAGGATGTGGAGATATTTATGAAAATGGTGGGAGACTCGAGTGGTTGATGGTGTGAGGGTCATGGATGTTAGTAGTATCTTAGTTGATGGTCATGATATCCCAATGGTATTTGTGGCTTTGTTTTCTAGTGTGATTCAGTTGGATTGCATTCAATTTTTTGGGAATAGATGTTTACCGGGTTTCAGATGTCTTGGTGAGAATCAGAGATTGTCTCATTGTATTTAGATTGTGGTTTTTCTTTTTGCAGGTATCACTAGGTGGGAATACTCGAAAGAGGGATGGGTGTTTTGAAACCCATAATTCATCCATCTATCCTCTTTTCTTGTAGTACATATGGATACCATATTATTTATGCACTTTTTTTGTCTTGATTCATGTTTCATCAAGATAACAGAAAAGTGAGTTCCTTATATACATTGTTAGGTGGGAAGATTTAAAGAGAGATAGGTGTGCTGGAACCTATCATTTGGTTCTCCTTTCACATCTCTATAATTGGGAGGGGTCCTCTTTCACATTGTTTTGGACCAACATGGCTCAACTTCTTGGCAAGGTGGGCAACACATTATCATTGAATTATTTCACAGTTTCATTCTCTAACAGGGGGAGATGATACTTTTTATGCTTCTTTTCTTAATTTATGCTTCCTATTTGATTCTTAGGACCATTTATGTCCTTTGGGCCTTTTTTCTTTTGGATTTTGTTACTTTTCCATGTAATGGGTTTCCTCTTTTCCCAGTTTTCAAAATAGGATTTTCCTTTTTGTTTAAATAATGGGGCTTGATCCTCAACCTTTTAAAAAAATTAACTTACATAGATTAGTTGTTACTTATATCTTTAGTCATATGATATTCATGAATCCAAGAGGTAGATGAAGGACTCCCTCCTCTATGGTGTATCTATAGATCAACTAGATAACCCGGTTATTGGGTAGGACTATCCTTTACCAAAGGTATTCTAGTACCTCTTTGTTGGAAAAGGATGAAGAATAAATAGAGCTTTAGGGTGAAGGATAATCGATAGGAAGATACTTAGGGACCATAACACCTCATCTTGATGGTGTATACCAACTAATATAGAAAACGATGTCTTCCCATGAATTAACTCATACATTTAAAATATATGAGTTAATGCCTTAATTATTAATTCAATAATAACATGAGGGTATTAATTATATTATGTTTTTAATCACATGAAACATAAAAATAAATGATATCCACATGTAGAAGAATTAATAAGTGATAACACTTATCAATCATTTTTCATAGGCAGTAACATGTTATCACTTATAACATGATTTACAATACCCCCTTTAGCTAGGAATAAAATTTTCTTTAGTTCATGTAAATTTTATTATATGACATGCTTATATCATACAATATGATATGGGATTTAGGGTATATCTCCTTCAATATCCCACTTTCATTAAATCCTGATGGACTTGGTGACATTTCACCTTATACTGTATCATTTACAATAACATATAAATCCATATACCAAAATATTTTAGAAATTTACCAAAAAAATTAGAAAACTGTCATCGACTTCACTTTCTATCACATCATATGAAATACCTTTTGAATACCCATCTAAAAATATTTTCAGAAAAACTATAAAATAATTTCAGAGAAACTCTCTAATTCAAATTCAATACCCATTTATTCAACCAAAAATAACGAACTCACGGGCCATTGTGTCAGTGAAAAAATATATAAATTCATGAATTCATATGTGTAAGCTAAGAACAGCCTCTATAAAAACACTAGTGCTTCCCAAGCTACAAAGAGATCTAGAATGATCTCCGTTAAACACATGTATCTCTATAATTTTGTCCACAAACTTCATCATATGCAGAAATTAATTTTCATATGATCCCTTATTGAAGACATTGAGTAACCATGGGACATGAAAAATTTTAGTCCCTTGTATCCACTCATATGTTATTCATTCTCTAAGTATAGACTGGTCTAGTCAATGAATATATCGTATTCCATTCACCTTTATGGATGACCACATCACATTCCCCTCACTCGATATACAAGAACATCATATGTGTTATCTAGGTACATTCATACACTTCCTCGTTCTATCTCAATCGAGGTCCCTGATGTCATGCTCATCATATAAGAGAACAAATATTATCTTGCCTAAGCTCTAACAGATGACATGATCAATAACATACTTAACCACTAATCGATTAGTTAAGTATGAAGGATTGTATAAGAAAAGTATCATAATATAAAGGTTCTCATGATAGGTATCTCACAAACCTTGAGTATTGATGAAATACAAATTTAAATCATACTCTCCTAGTATACCAAGAAAAAGTGTATGACACTCCACGCGGTATACTTCATGGACCATAGAATGAATAAAACTCATTTTGTGCCTCATGAGCATTTTTTATCATGATACAAGAATATTAATCGCTTCAACCTTAATATTTCATCACATCATATAATACTTCATAACAAACATCCGTTAGGGATAACTCAAAGTCATAATTTGAGTGGTCAATTATCATTTAACTTCATAAGAATATGAAACCATCATGAAAGAAAGATAAAGTGGAGATTGAATTTTTATATAACATGATATATTTTATATTCTTAAAACATTTTAATAACTTCAAAAAAATCATACATAATCACATGTCTCATCATATCATATATGATAGAATATCATATCATCCTGATGTTCACTTTTATTTTTAGGATTTTGTTAAAATAATTACATCTCTATGTAATTTCTACCATATCTCTATATAACAGTATGATAAAACCCTACCACTAAACTTTTTAGTGAGTAACATCTATAAATAAATCATGTTTTAATAATAGTGAGATTTAGGAATCATGTTCCTATTGTTCAACTCCTTGAATAGATCATTCAAACTCCTTTAGTTCACAACGTCCAATATTATGATGTTAATAACTTTTATTGTCTACTTAGAACTTTTTCTAAGTTTATTATAATCATCATGCTAAGATACATAAAATTATTTGTGTTAGGAAATAAATCTTATTTCCTTTTAATAAGAATGTTTAACAAAAAAACTATTATTTCCTTACCATATATGGAATTCTAAGTGTTTTGGAGAATTTTCTAAAAAAGAATGATATTCTTCAAAATATTCCACCGATGGGTAGTGGAATATAAATTCCTCATGTTTAAAAAAATATCTAGATAAACCCATTTATCATAGACAAAACCACTATTATCCTTTTCTCCTTCTCAAATATGTTATAGAATCTGATGAATCGCAAACCATGTGTATTGAATCCACCATCTCATATTATTCATAACAAAACTTTATTAACAAATAACTTCTCTTATCATATATATAATAAAGATAAGATAAAAATGCACATCATTTACTTAAAACCATTTGAGATTGATAAATTTATTTGTATCCATTCCAGTATCTATCAACCCTTTGTTGTATCAATTGAATGAAAACAATAAGAAATTTCAATTCCTTCCTTGATTTTGAATTCCTACACATTTACTAAATCTATAAAACAAGTAGTCAGTATCATATTCCCTTTCAAAATCAAAGAATCGATTTCTCTAACATTGAAACCTAACATGGAAATTCCATGGAGTTTCTATAAACACTTTAGATATACTAAACAATTCCATCGTATGGAATCAATAATCATCCTTCATAACACCACCTTAACATTTCAATTAACTTGATTGGATACTCTAAGAAACATCATTGGACCTTCCAACTAGATTTTTTTCTTCTGATTTTAACTTTTACCCACCTGTACTGTTGATATAGTATCAGAACATAGAAATATCATGCCCGGTTCATCTATCCTAAAAACTTTGATAATATTAAATAAAATTTTATTAAACCCATTCATCTTACTAGAACATTTTCAACAAAATGAACCACACTGCCATAACAATCTTTAAAAGAAATCTTCAGTCTCTCCAAGTCATTAACATACCCAATCATATTGAGTATATGAGTGGATACTAAAGTTCCTTATGTCAACCTATATCTAATGCATTTGAAACCTTGAGTGAATCATTTTATAATTCTCATAAGCATCTAGATTCAAGTTTTGGACAACCACTATAGGAAAAATTCCTTTTTACAAAGGAGGATTTGCGACAGATAACAAGTGTGTCACAAAAGGTGTCTTATAGTGGGTTATTTGCAAAAAGAAATATTTAGACCATCATAACTAATATTTTCCATGATGGTTATTAGCAATAGAATAGAAGTTTTTTATGAATAATTTTGGTTCCAATGCACACATGGTGGTGGGAGGTGGTTATTTATGATGAAAATAAACATCTCATCACAAAACGAGCCTACGTGAAGACCTATTTATAAAGAATTGTAAATTTCTGTTGAAAATAGACCCTGTGTGATAGAATAATTGTGAAGGAAATTGATTTCTATTGAAAATAAATCTTCGCATAGGGCCTTTTTATAATGGAAATTATATTTAATCACAAATATGTCTTAATGTAAGGACTTTTACACTGAAAATATGTTATTTTTAGTAATCAATCTATTAGTAGATTATTTGAGATGAATAGAGTCCATCCTAACTATTTTTTGGATAAGAAGGAAAATTATTTATGGTAATTAATTTTTTTTAATAAATTTTCTATCCATCCCAAATACCCATCAAAAATAAAATATTTGTCACAAAAAAAATTCAAAAGACATATTATTTACGACAAAATCATTCCTTTGAAAATAATATCCCTAAAAATTCAATTATAAATATAGCTCAGCCCTCCTCCTTTCCCTCATTCCATGAAAGAACTCCTTTCCTTTTTTCACTCATCTTCGCTCCTTTTTCCTTTCAATTTTTTTATTTATAATCCAGATTTCTATTTAAAATTTTATGGATTATAAATCTAATTTTTGGGATCCAAACTACAGTTTAAAGAGTTTTGGGTTGCATATCGATGATTCACTATCAAAAAAAGTTTAAATGTATTTTTTAAAACTTTTTTAATGGTTATTAATTTTATGTATTTAATTGTTTTATTAATACAATTATTTCTCAATTAATTTAATTTATTAGTGTTTAATTATATTTTTATGTTATATTATTAATTGTTTTCAACTTTTTTAACTTTTTTAGAAAATTAATGATACTGTTATTATAAAATATTTTTTTCATTATTATAGATAATAATTTATTATAAATTTCTAAAATTTAATTTACTAATATAAAAATTAATTAAAAGTAATAAATATTAGTTATAATAAGAAAAAGTTAATAAAATTATAAATAATTTAATATAAAAAAACATAACATAATAATTGAGTGATCATAAATTATTATAAATTACTATAAATTATTAAAATTAATCTAAAATGAAAATTAATAGTTATAATTAGGAAAAATTATAAAATTATGAATAATTTATTTAAAAATAATAAATAAAAAAATCTAGTCATTTATTATTATAAATTAGTATAAGTTACAAAAAATTAGTATAAATTAATAAGGGTTATTATAAATTGGTATAAAATAATGGGAAATTATTATAAATTATTATACATTAGTATAAATTATTATAAATTAGTCTAAATTATTATGAATTATTATAAATTAGTATATAAATTAGTATAAATTAATAAAGGTTATTATAAATTAGTAAAAATATGTGTAAAATAATAAATATACTGTACAATTAATATTTAGTAGTATAAATTGTTATAAATTGTTGTGAATGGGTATAAATTTGTATAAATTAGTATGAATTAGTATGAATTGGTATAAATTAGTATGAAATATTATAAATTATTATAAATTAGTATCAATTGTTATAAATTATTATAAAATGTTATAAATTCATATAAATTTTTATAAATTAGTATTAATTAGTGTGAATCGGTATAAATTGTTATAAATTATTATAAATTAGTATGAATTGTTATAAATTAGTATAAAATGGTATAAATTAATATAAATTCGTATAAATTGTTATAAATTAGTATGAATTGGTATGAATTAGTTTAAATTGTTATATATTATAATAAATTAGTATTAATTATTATAAATTACTATGAATTATTATAAAATTGTAAAAAAAAAATTTATTATAAACTATTGTGCACTCTATGAGTCATTAAGAAACTTGCTTAGCCATAATCATTGTCCTCTTGCACACACTGCATCCCACACCAACCATAATTTTAGTCCCATCATGCGTTGCCTCCACGTTTTGTGTTCATACCCCCCTCACACATGACATAAGTCTATCATGCTCGTGTGAGAGAAAAATCTTGACTCCCCAAAAACTAATATTTATAAATTTATAAAATTCTAAATTTTATTAAATATATTAAGAAAATAATTCGTTGGTCATTTAGTGAAAATAATTTATGTAATTATTTTTTAACATTTTATCTAATAAACTAATTACTATTATTTTTTTGAAAACCATGGACCCAAGAAATAAACATTAGTGTTTATTAAGATATATTGATTAGATAAATCATCATAGAAATTCAAATAATTTTGGTATAAATAATATCTATATTTAGGGTGTTGAAATGTTTATATCATTTTCAACATCAAATTTGGAATTTATTTTTGAAGTGATAATTAAGTGTCAGTATAAGAAATGTGCTCTCAATATATTTTAAATGTTTGATAAAATTGGGGTTCATTTATTGTGCTTGGTTTTTATAAAAATTATGTATTTTTGTATCAACGTGATAAAGTTAATCTTGAAGTAGATATCTATTTTTTGGTTCTAGATATAGCATAGTTTCAAACTTTAGTACATGAGGCCACTGGCCTGTCTTTTTAGGGACAAAAATCTCTAAATGATAATTCAAATCCCAAACTTAAACCATCTCATTTTTTTTATTTTTTGAAACCTATTGAGGAGGTTTTATATCCTGGATTCAAGATAAGAATATTTGAAGATAAAAAATTTATGGCTATTAAATTAGATTTTGAAATATCAAATAGTTGTTTCAAACAAATATTTTCTTTGATTAAATCATTATTTCCTAGGGAAAATAATTGTAAATTTATCTAAAATCAATAAGTTGGTCCATAATTTGGGTCTTAGTTATAAAAAGATTCATGTTTTCTCAAATGATTTCATATTATATTATGATGAATATGAGTCTTTAATTAATTTTCCAATATGTGGAAAATCTTGGTATAAAGTGGTACATAAGGAATGTTCATATTTTTTCTTATCAGTTGAGGTATTTTTTTTATTACACCTTGATTTGAGTATCTATTTATATCTCACAATACAACTACATTGATGTAATTTCATAGATCTAATATTTCTTTCAGTAAAATATTAAATAATCCCTCTAATTGTGATTTATGGAAACACTTTAATCCGGTTTATCCATCATTTTCTTCATAACCTTGTAACATACAGTTAGGTATTTCTACTAATGGTTTTTTTTCATTTGGTGATTAAGAAAACCAATATTCTTATTGACCTTTTTTCATAACATCATACAACTTATCTCCTTGGATGTTGTAGAAGGAACCATATGTATATTTTTTGTTACTAATTCTAGGAAAACAAAAGTAGAATATTGATGTTTATTTCAATCCAATAATTAATGAGTTAATTTTATTATGGAGTGATGGTGTAGCAATATATGATGTAGTTACAAAATATAATTTTAAACTAAAAGTTTCATTAATGTGGAAAATCAGTGAATTTTCAATGTACAGTATGTTATTTGGATAGAGTACACATGGTCCAAAATCTCGTATGTATTGTATGGGTAATAGAAAAACATTAATTCTTGTCATTGGAAAAATTTTATGTTTTTTTATGGTCATCACAAGTTTTTTCCTATAGATTATTATTTTAGAAGGGATAGAAATAATTTTACAAGAGATAGAATTGAAATAGATAGACCTCCAATAGTTATCTCAAGTATTCGGGTAAAACCTATCATATCTTCATTACCACTTATTACCTTTGGAATAACTATAAACCAATAAAAATTTGATGGTTTTGGGAGATATAGTAATTAGATAAAGCAAATTATCTTTTGGTACCTATCATATTAGTCTGATTTATTGATATGGCATATGATAGATGTAATGCATATTGAGAAGAGAGGCTTTGATAACATACTTTATACCATGTTTGACACACCTATAAAGACTAATGGTACTATAAAGGCACAGTTATATCTTTCAAAAAAATTATGATGTCCCAAACTTGAGTTATTTGAAAACAAAATTTCAAAAAATTTAAGGAATCCAAAAGAATATTATTCACTTTTTAAAGAAAATAATTTATTATTTTATCAATTAATTACATATTTGAGGTTACCAGATGGTTATGCCTCTAATTTATTTCATTTTTTTGGAAATGGTCATATTATAGAATTAAAAATTCATGATTATTATGTCATAATGGAAATATTGATGCATATTGTCCTTAAAGGGTTTTTGAATTCTTCTATTTAAGATGTGTTGAATTAAATGTCATATTTTTTCGAGAAATTTTGTGGAAACTGTAAGAACCTAGCCCATCCTTGAGATACAAATCCTATACTTTCCATCAATTTTCTATTTAAATGTTTAAATATGGCCTAATGTGAATTCCCTTTGAGGTCATGGAGGTATAGAGGGTGTCTAGGGATGGTTTAGCTCCTAGAACCCAACTCTTGTGGTGAAAAAGGTATGTCACATAGTTAGTACAGATCGTGTGGGTCAGGCCACATAATCTGACTAACCGTTCAAGGCATGGGCAACGAGAAGGAGGAGCTCGCACGGTAAGAAAAAATGTGGGATTTTCGGCGCATTCCAATGCTAGAATTTATACAATTTTGATAGAGTATTTTTTTCATGATTTGTGCATGGTTAGTCAAACTGTGTGCAATAACAATGTGGGGTTCCCATACCTACATCAAAGTGTGCATTGTTGGTGCACATTTTTGGCCAATTGTGTGACCAAATTGTGAAACCCTATATTTTGGGTGAATTTATGAAACTAACCTTAATTAAATATATTTCTAACCTAATTCTACCATTTCTTCAACAGACAGAACCTCCACCCCATTCGCGAGATCTTTGAAGCCTATTCTAGGATTTATCATCGGATCTATACCTGAGCTCGGATTCAAGTGTTTCTCATCTCATTGGATCTTCATCATTGAGTTCTCCATTCCTTTTTTATTTTTCCTCATTTATTTTGGTATTAGCTGCACTATTTAGGTGCAATCTATTGTTATTTATTTATAGTTTCTTTGTTTGTTCTTCAATTTTCTCTTGATCTTATTCAAATCAGAAGCTGACACTGGATGATTTATCTACTATAAACCTACGGTAGGTGTCTTTTGTTTTTCATTAAAATCCTAAGTGTTTATATATGTTGTTGTGTCATGCACCCAATATTCAGAGAATCCCCTTGAAATGAATTTTAATCATTGAATTGAATTGATAGGTATAGACTATGCAATTAATGAGGTCATTGATAAATGTTAAATGGTTAAGAGGCTTGAATTGAAACCAACCCTTGGGTGTGTTAATTATATTTAAATTCACCACCATCAGTGGCATGTGAAATTTGGATACCTTTGAGGTGTTCCATTTACCCATTATCATGGGGTGTTTAATATTGAATTAACAATTGAAATTTAAATAAAGAATACTTTGAATTGTAATATCAATTGTAATTGAATTGATAGATAAAAGGGAATGGATTTCATGTACCTATATACTTGTCATGTATTGGTTGTCAAATCATGAGATGCTTTTTATAATAAAATGACCATGTGAGTTAAATTAAAGACTAATCCTTCTAATCTTATCCATGACTTGAGTAACCTTATATGGTGAGTTAGAATTGAAATGAATGAGGTGATGAACTCAATTTAATTAAATTTTATTGATTGATTAAATTATTATATGCCTTGGGTGACACATGGATTCATATACTAATTCCATGGATAGAATCATTTGGATTTTACCCTACTTACGCCCGAGTGACACTTGGACTACTTATATGGACTTCCAAATATGGACTCATGGGGGATGAATATTATATATCGAGTGATACTTGGACTTCTTATGGACTTCCAAGGATGGAATCAAAAGGAAATTCATCATATATTCCATGGGTGATTCTAGGGATCCCTTAGTGGACCACCAAGGATGAACTCGAGTGGAGGTGTTGTTACACCACACCTAGAGTGATACCAGGATTCTAATGTGGAATGACTAGTATGGGGTTGTAAGGTTATTGGCTTATAAAACACATGGATTGATACTTGGATTCCAACTTAGGAATGTTAAGGTCAGGCTCAGGTTATGAATTGATTAATGAATGAAATGGTTTGTATGATGTTTTTCCAAGCCAAATAATAATCTTGGATTCGGTCTTTGCCTTAAACCTTATAGTGGAATGTTTAGGAATATTCTGATCATTTATCTTTATGGGAAATGTTGGGGTACATGCTAGGTCTCAAGACTTATTAATTAAATGTGATTGGATCATTAAATGAACTTATTATAAATGACACATGCCTAAATATTAATTCAGAGACTTACCTTTCTAAATGAAATTCATAAAATTAATTGGTTATAAAATGAGAACCTATAATTCATAGGATATTTACATTCAGTACCTCCTTGCATATTACATTACTTCTTGTACACTGTTGTTGCTATATATATTCACTAATAGGATGGAACTTTATCTTGTATGGTTGACTACTGGTATTTAGTCTCACACCTTGTCCGGACCGCCTTGGATACCCAAAAAAATTATATGATTGTAGAAATGGATAATGCCAAGTGCCCTACTGTATATTCTTGATTGCTTTTTAGGATCATGGGATCACATGACCAAGTTAAGGCTCTTGATGCTAGCTGGATACTTTTTTCCTTTTTTTACTTTTTTTACATGTATTGTACACCTACCAAGTATACCTATTTTGGATTCTTTATTAGACACATGACATGTATCATCATATTCTATGTATGAGATTCCTTTTGGTATGATTTATATATTCCTACCTTATTCTTTTATTATTTGTCTAAATGATTTACTAATTCTTCTACTTAAATGTTATTGATTTTCTGTTGTGCTACACTCTGCTAATAAGGTCATTGTCTCCCCATGGACACACCTAGGTCTTCACTGCTAGTTTGCAGCATCTGTAATTTTTGGGAGATGTTCTTGAGGCCATGTGTCCAACCAGGATCGGGTCACCTTTAGTGGTATATAGGTCTCGAATGTTAAAAAGTGTTATCATAGTATCCTTTTCTAGTTTTCTTTATTATTCAGTGACAATGGATAGGGTTAGGAAGGAAATGATATTTTGTAATGAGTTGTGTCTGGGCATAGCTATCCCACATATAAAAAAAATCTAAATTTCCTCGAATGAAATTGTTGTTTCTAGATTTTGACTATTATAGTTGATTCGGTTCTACCATTGGGTGATGCACTTGAATTATGATATTATTGTTGATATTATTTTAAGTTATATTATGTTTCAACCAAATGAGATGAATGTATCTAATCTCATGCATCATTTTAGGAACTTTATAGGAATCGCATTCCATGCATCATTCCATGCCATTTAGGATGCATTACTTATTGCATGGTGTTGTGATGGGTTTCATGATATATATATACCTGTTGTTGTGATAGGTGTTATGGAATGTGTATGGTGTTGATTATGAGGGAGATTTATTTTGGTTGATGAGGTGTATGGGCCCTTATGGATCGTAATTTGGGGAACCAACTAGTTCAACCTTTTAAAAAAATGTGATATCATGTGAAATGGGAAATGAAATGAAATAGAAACTGAAATTGTTTATAGCAGAGGACTGAACCAGAACCAACCTTAGTAGTGGGTAGTAGGTAGTGTCTCTTGCTTATATGTGATTTTTACATTGCCTAGACCTAACATTAGAAGTAGGTAGATGGTTTGTTTTTATATAGGAAGTCTTTTAACTGTCCTATTTCAATATCTATACTTTTGAGTTGACAACTTTGATAATGATCTTGATATGAGGCATGTTCTTGGAATTTATAGACATATGTCACTATGATTTCTTTTGGTTGTACACCAGAAAATTGGAGATGACCACACTATGGAGGTGGTGGTCCATGGGCTACAAGTGGATCTTCCAATAGTTCCGGCTGAGGCACGAGTATTTTTACGGGAAACAGGTGTTAACAAAAAAAAATTTAAGGTATTCTTGCACTTTATGCATGTCACGACCCGTCCTCGGGCCCCATGCCGTGACTACCCCAAGCCCACCTTCCATAGGCCAGGGGCTGGTGACTAGCACCAAAGGCGTAAATCCCAATAACTGAAGGCATTGCCTTTATAAAAGTAAACAAAACACCACAGAGTACAAGCGGAAGTAAAACACTAAGTACAAAGAGAAGTGCTGAAAGGTAAATGGGCCAGAATAAAAACCCAAAAGAAAGTAAAACTACAACTGAATAAAGTAAAACAGAAAAAGACAACAGCTGGAAGGGCGGAAGTGGCTCCTGGGTCGTCCTCCTCGGATCCTACCTGAAGGGTAGGTACAGATGGCGTAGCTCCTGGATCGTCCACCATGGATCCTACCTGAAGGGTAGCTACAGATAGCCTCCACAACGCTCTCGCCCGTCAACCTCCTCCGAGTGTCATATCGTCGTGAAGTCCACCTCTGGATACTGACTCATCGTGTGGTCCACCTTCGGGTACTGACTCGTCGTGTGGTCCACCTCCGGGTACCATCCAGTCCTCGAATACTCGGCCTCCGTCAGCACTGCCCATCGTCTGCAACCAACACAACGAGGTGCGGGCATAGCCCGTGCAGGGGTGACTATAACGATACTCAGTAGGGACCCCGAGACCCTCAAGGTCTCACTAAACCCACAAGGATAACCATGAAGAAGATCTCAACAGATAACCTCTACTTAGGTATATTCCCATACATATACCTAAGTTATCAAGTAACCCATCTCAATCATGAGGAAACACAAAGACTATGAAATCAACGGATAACCACTACCCAGGTATATTCCCATACATATACCTAAGTTATCAAGTGACCCATCTTAATCATGAGGCAAACACAAGGTCATAGACTCATCTCAAACCAGGATTTTCATTATCGAAACCGTAACTGCTGAAGAGCTCCGTCTCTGGAGTGTACAGAGGTCCTGTCATGACTCTGAGGTACTGCTCACTAACCTAAGACTGCTGAGGTACTCCTCCTGTCGAGTACCGCGGGTCAGCCACCCAAACACAGTAGTGTTTCCCGCCGGGGTATGCCACCCAAACACAGTAGTGCACAACCCCTAGTAGCCTGCAGAGGTACTCTCCGGACGAGTACCGCGGGTCTGCACAATCACACAGGTAGTGCTCCATCCGCCATGGGTCTGCACCTCACAAAGTAGTGCTCCGTCCACTGGGCTAGTCGACTCACTCCAAGTCGAGTCGGTCAAACAGTCGTCAGGTCTCAGCCGGCTACACGGTCTTCGTACTCCGCACGCTCGTCTCCGGGAGGATCCGCTCCACGAGCTACAGGTCGATACTCAAAGTATCACAAGTCCCACGAAGAAGTATCTCAAAGGACCACCTCGTCATAGGGGTCTCAACGCAATAGACGGCGCGTCAATCGGACGCCCGGTCTGTGAGTTATTATCCTTTTCGTCCTCGGGTCCCGGTTGGTTTCGTGTGCGAACCAATCCGGCCGTATCTCAATCTTACCCCGAACTCTCAGAGGGTATACTCAAAGGCACCGTTTCTCAACGTGATCACCAATGTCGCTGACGGTTCGCCAAACGGACGTTTGGTCTGAAAGATATCAGCTGTTCCGTTCCAGGGGCCCGGTTGGATTTCGGGTACAATCCAACCCGGACACTACCCAAATGCATCCAAAACTCAGGAGAAGCATGCCAAAAGTTCCGTCTCATCAAGAGAAATTCAACGAGACAGACGGCGCGTCAATCAGACGCCCGTTCTGTGAGTTATTGGATTTTTCGTTCCAGGGGCCCGGATGGTTTCATGAGCGAACCAACCCGACCGCACTCCGACGGCATCCAAACCTCAAGCGGAGTAAGCCAAAAGATCTGTCTTACTTAGACGAATCCATCAAAGTTGACGGCACGTCAATCGGACGTCCGGAGCTCAAGATATAAGCATTTCCGCTCCGGGGGCCCGGTTGGTTTCGTATCCGAACCAACCCAGCCAAACACAAGGTATTCCGAAACCTTGAGTGTAATATACTGAAACGACAGTCTCGATCCAACAGTCGCATCGCCACTGAATGTGCATCGATCATAGGTCTACAGCTCAAGATATGAGTGAAAACCCGTGAGGGGTCCGAAAACAGGGGATGGTCGGACCGCACGAACACGACTGACCCTCCTTCCCCCCATGTTGTTTGATTTCGTTGCGGCACGAACAAAGGCGGCACAGTGCAACGACACCGTGCAGACATGAGAAAGAACACGGCAAAGAAGCGTGATGTCGTCGCGCCTCGCCGTTGAGGCCGAACGAAACCGCGGGCGGAGTCAGGGCCGAGGAGGCGATTTGAAGACCCTGCTTTTTGTTTTCGAAGTGCGGATCGACGGACGATAGTGAGGCGGGCCGCGAAGGTGTTTTGAAGGCTTTGCAGCGAAGGTCGGGTCCTGGGATGATCACTGGGACCCGGTTGTCACATTTGGTATCAGAGGAGGAACCCAGCCTTAAGTGCGGTGCACTGCCTGGGTTGAGTTGTAGGGCCCACAACGAGGACATTGTGCTCTAAAGGGGGTGATTGTAACATCCCCAAATGATAAAGGGTTAAATGACTAAATGATATGACTCATGTCAACAAGGTGCACCTTTCTTTTTGGGAGCCTGTCTGATTAGAACTCCACAGTTAAGCGTGCTTGGCCTGGAGTAGTGATCAGGATGGGTGACCTTCTGGAAAGTTTCCCAGGGTGTGTGTGAGTGAGGACAAAGCACACTGGAAAGGACAAGTGTTGGCCTGTGGGGACTGTCATTAGTCAGATGACTCGTTCAGGCATGTGGGTGGACCCTGGGGTGGGCCCCACGTGTCTGCGGGGCAACTAGTGGTACCTGGTGGGCCAGGACCCAACGTCCATGTTAAGGTGGGGTGGTTGTGCTGTCATCGGGGCCTGGTTCTCACATTAATGTAAAGACCCGAAAATTTTAAGGGAAATTTTTTTTCTAAAATTTCTTTGGGATTTTAAAAGACCGCAGTTTCTGACGGCGCCTGATTCCGAGGCCCGGTGTGCCCGGAATCATTTTCTGACGTTTAGCTCGGGTACGTTCAGTGAACGAACGAGCGAGTTTTTTTCTAACTTCTGAAATAGTTCTCGGAATCGAATTCTGAGGGCACCGATGGAATCGCAGCGCCGGTATTTGCTTAGAAATGCCTTTTCCGGAGTTGCGTTTGCTCTGGTGTGGTTTTTAATTTTTGGGGGTTAAGTGAAGAAAATAAAATAAAGTGGTGCGACAACTTTATTTTATTTCACTTAAAGCCACTTAAAGCTGCTTAAGCTGAGTTGAAGCGGATAGGGTGCAATCCAAAATATCCTACCCTCTTGGTAGGATATTTGTGAGGTGGGGCCCGCACGAGCCCCGCCGTTTCTTTTCCTCTAAGTAACGCACCTGCAACCCCCCTCTTTAATGAAAGTCAACTGTGCGTTTTTCTGGTTAAGAAACGCCTCATTAATTGGGCAGTTAAATCGTTACAATTAATTCATTGAATTAATTGTTCGTTTCTTTTCTTTTGAAATTCAAACGTGTCATGTGCGTTAATAAAATAAGATAACTCTTATTTTATTTTTGTTGGATCTTTTGGTGTGGAGTGAATTTGGAGGAAAGCATTCTTCTTCGGCGAAGAACGCGAAGAACGTGAAGAATGCTCCGACCTTCGACAAAGAATGCCAAAACCGTGGAGATCGACGACACGAAGTCGTGTACCGCGACGTCAACGATGCTTCTTCTGCGATGCTCCTTCTGCGACGTTTCTTCCGCGACGATCCTTCTCTTCCGCGACGATCCTCTTCTTCCGCGATGGTTATTTCTGCGACAAACTCGCGTTCGACGACAATTCTTGAGGTAGGGAATTAATTTTGAGAATGAATTTATTCCCTCATTACATTCATTCTAAAGAAAACAAGGAAACACGGATCAACTTGTTATCTAGTTGATCCGCCCACATTTTCCTTGCGGGTTGCGAAATTTTGTTGCGGGAAGTTGTGAGGGATTTTTTTTTATTGTTGATCGTGATCTCATCTGTCGCCTTTCTTGGTTTCATTTTGGGCCTCCTGTTATCATACTAACAGGGGAAGGTCGGACCACACGAACACGGCCGACCCTACTTCCCCCCTTGTTGTTTGAGTTCGTTGCGGCACGAACAAAGGCGGCACAGTGCAACGGCACCGTGCGGACACGAGAAAGAATGCGGCAAAGAAGCGCGGTGCCGTCGCGCCGTGCCGTTGAGGCCGAACGAAACCACGGGCGGAGTCGGGGTCGAGGAGGCGATTTGAAGACCCTGCTTTTTGTTGTCGAAGTGCGGATCGACGGACGATGGTGTGGTGGGCCGCGAACGCGTTTTGAAGGCTTTGCAGCGAAGGTCGGGTCCCGGGATGATCACTAGGACCCAGTTGTCACATTTGGTATCAGAGTAGGAACCCAGCCTTAAGTGCGGTGCACTGCCTGGGTTGAGTTGTAGGGCCCACAACGAGGACGTTGTGCTCTAAAGGGGGGGGGTGATTGTTACATCCCCAAATGATAAAAGGTTAAATGACTAAATGATATGACTCATGTCAACAAGGTTAATGTGAGAACCGGACCCCGGTGATAGCACAACCACCCCGCCTTAACATGGTCGTCGGGTCCTGGCCCACCAGGTACCACCAGTTGCCCCGCAGACACGTGGGGCCCACCCCAGGGTCCACCCACATGCCTGAACGGGTCATCTGACTAATGACAGTCCCCATAGGCCAACACTTGTCCTTTCCAGTGTGCTTTGTCCTCACTCACACACACCCTGGGAAACTTCTCAGAAGGTCACCCATCCTGATCACTACTCCAGGCCAAGCACGATTAACTGTGGAGTTCTAATCAGGTAGGCTCCCAAAAAGGAAGGTGCGCCTTATTGACATGAGTCATATCATTTAGTCATTTAACCCTTTATCATTTGGGGATGTTACAAACACCCCCCCCCCCCCTTTAGAGCACAACGTCCTCGTTGTGGGCCCTACAACTCAACCCAGGCAGTGCACCGCACTTAAGGCTGGGTTCCTCCTCTGATACCAAATGTGACAACCGGGTCCCAGTGATCATCCCGGGACCCGACCTTCGCTGCAAAGCCTTCAAAACGCTTTCGCGGCCCGCCTCACCATCGTCCGTTGATCATCACTTCGACAATAAAAAGCGGGGTCTTCAAATCGCCTCCTCGGCCCCGACTCCGCCCGCGGTTTCGTTCAGCCTCAACGGCGCGGCGCGACAGCGCCGCGCTTCTTTTTCACATTCTTTCTCGTGTCTGCATGGTGCCGTTGCACTGTGCCGCCTTTTTTCGTGCCGCAACGAACTCAAACAACAAGGGGGGGAGGAGGGTCGGTCGTGTTCGTGTTGTCCGACCTTCCCCCGTTAGTATGATAACAGGCGGCCCAAAATGAAACCAAGAAAGGCGACAGATGAGATCATCATAAACAATAAAAAAATCCCTCACAACATCCCGCAACAAAATTTCCCAACCTGCAAGGAAAACGTGCGCGGATCAACTAGATAACAAGTTGATCCGTGTTTCCTTGTTTTCTTTAGAATGAATGAAACGAGGGAATAAATTCATTCTCAAAATTAATTCCCTACCTCAAGCGTTGTCGTCGAATGCGAGTTCGTCGCGGAAATAACCGTCGCGGAAGAAGATGATCGTCGCGGAAGAGAAGGATCGTCGCGGAAGAAACGTCATGGAAGGAGCGTCGCGGAAGAAGCGTCGTTGACGTCGCGGTACACGGCGTCGCGTTGTCGATCTCCGCGGGTTTGGCATTCTTTGTCGGAGGTCGGAGCGTTCTTCGCGTTCTTCGTGTTCTTCGCCGAAGAAGAATGCTTTCCTCCAAATTCACTCCACACCACAAGATCCAACAAAAATAAAATAAGAGTTATCTTATTTTATTAACGCACATGACACGTTTGAATTTCAAAAGAAAAGAAACGAACAATTAATTCAATGAATTAATTGTAACGATTTAACTACCCAATTAATGAGGCGTTTCTTAACCAGAAAAACGCACGGTTGACTTTCATTAAAGAGGGGGGTTGCAGGTGCGTTACTTAGAGGAAAAGAAACGGTGGGGCTCGTGCGGGCCCCACCTCACAAATATCCTACCAAGAGGGTAGGATATTTTGGATTGCACCCTATCCGCTTCAACTCAGCTTCAGCAGCTTTAAGTGGCTTTAAGTGAAATAAAATAAAGTTGTCGCACCACTTTATTTTATTTTCTTCACTTAACCCCTAAAAATTAAAAACCACACCCGAGCAAACGCAACTCCGGAAAAGGCATTTCTAAGCAAATATCGGCGCTGTGATTCCATCGGTGCCCTCGGAATTCGATTCCGAGAACTGTTTCAGATGTTAGAAAAAAAACTCGCTCGTTCGTTCACTGAACGTACCCGAGCTAAACTTCAGAAAATGATTCCAGGCACACCGGGCCTCGGAATCAGGCGCCGTCAGAAACTGCGTTCTTTTAAAATCCCAAAGAAAATTTAGAAAAAAAATTTCCCCTGAAATTTCTGTGTCTTTACATTACTCCCACCTCAGGGCTTTACGTCCTCGTAAAGCTTTAACACAAACTAGGGTCACAAAAGTGGTACTGAGCATGCATCTGAGCCTCCCGCTCTCATGTGCTCACCTAGAGGTTCCCGTACTGCCAGTGAAAGCGCACCCAAGGAATCGATCATCCTCGTAGGATCCGCCCCTGTCGATCCTCGATCCCCACTGGAACCTTCGTGAAAGTCACCCCATCGCCATCGTCCAGCTCCCCATGGTTGATGATATGCGAAGGGTCGAGCACGTATCTCCCTAGTTGAGATACGTGGAAGTCGTCGTGCACTGGGTGCAACTGAGGTGGATGGGTCAAGCGGTAAACCACCTCGCCTACCCAGCTGAGGACCTACAAAGGTCCGTTGAACCTCGGAGATTACTTTCCCCCTTGGACACATCTCCGTAAACCTCATCGAGGTGAGACCCATATAAGGACGTGATCGTCATCCTCGAACTCTAGAGGTCTCCAATTCCTGTTAGAACTGAAACTCAAAACGACTGCTGCCACGAGGGTAAGGTTGACAGAATCAAGAGTGATCGGTCGCACCCTCCTGTGCAAGAGTTTAACCTGTGCTGCCTGGGGTTTCCTTTTCTCCGACCAAGGAAAACCCATCCCGACGTCGTAGTTAAACCACAACCTTTTTTCCAAATACCGTCAATTTGTGTATCAACTGTGATTTCCCAGTCCATACTCAAACTAACGTCGTAAGGCCTCAACGCTGACACCAAGAGATTCCAATCGAAACTCTCGCCTCGAGGATCTGACCACACTGTCGGCGTAAGTGTGATTATCAAGTCTCCTCCCAAGGTATCTCCAGACTTGAGGGTCAAGTCCACGGCTTACCGGAAACTCTAGGTCTGGAACAAGATTTGTGAAATCAAGGAATGATTCATATCAACATTCGTTACTATAGCAGATAGTAGTGGACACAAACTGTCCCTTGAATCATTTTTATTTAGAGCCATTGGGTCACACTCCGTGACCGCATGTAGCCGCACTCTTCCTCCGCCCTCCATCTCCCTAAGCCTGGCGGGGATAACTAAGGTGGGTGGTTGTAGCATGTTAAAAATTACACCACCTCATGCTGCTCTCCTAGCTCTGCCTCCACGTCTGCTGCTTCGCAGACTCATCTCTCCTTAAATCTTCCTCTTCTTGAAACATTTAACACGCTCGAGTCTCTAAGACTAGCGTCGGTTTCCTGTTTCTTACTGCACTGTGTAGTCTTCATCCGCTCCTGGATGATCTGCACCTTCTTTACCTATGATCTAAAAGAGCTGCTAAAATTTCTCCTTTACCGAAAAGAGAAACTCGGTCTCATCCCCTGGATGAACCATACCCATTGCCTAATACAATCAATCCTGACATGATTGATGCATTCATGCCATGGATGACGTCGTAAGGCCTCGACGTAACTACCAAGAGATCCAACTGTCACTCTCGCTTCCAAGGGTCGAGTCACACTGTCGGCATTAGTGTGAGGTCACTAGGTCTCCTCCAGTAGAAATCTTGAAAGTGAGGGTCAAGTCAACAGTTTTAACCAGGACCTCTCAATATCAACCAAACAAAAGGACAAGAAGGAAAACATCATAAGGATAAGTTTCTTTTTTATTGCAGCTCATAGTACAAAGACATGAATAAAACAGCAACATGGAACTAGAAGTACAAGGGATGTATCCACTAGTTTCTCTCCTGTCCACCTGCTCCCGGAGCTCTACTACCTTGTACACTGCTCGGCTGTTGCTCAAGCACCCGCCGCTGCTTCTGCCTCGGTGGCTCCTCCAAAGCCAGCTGATCAACTGTACGAGGATTCGGACAGTCACGTGCCAGGTGACCCTTCCTGCCGCATTCATAACACTTTCTACTCCTCGTATGACTGGCTCTAGTCCTCTTGGACCTCTGCATCATCTGTCTACTGCCCACAGATGACTCGGCTACTGATCAAAAACCCTGTGGCAAAAGTAGAAGCTCCTGTACACGCTCGGGGTGTAGAGATACTGGCACAAACTCCACCTTGAAGATGGTCTCGAAGTCCTCCCATGTGAAGGTCATCCCGTCACAAAACTGGAAAAAGTTGCTCCACCCCCTTCCTGCTGCTACCTGAAGAAGTCTGGCAGCAAAGATCACAATGAAGTCTGTAGGCGTCCCCACTAGCCTGAAGAATCTCACCACTGCCCCCAGCCAATCCTCAGCCACCTGTGGGTCCGTATCTCCCCGGATCCCGGGTGGCCTCTGGGGATGGAACTCGTGCAGCGCGCTCAAGTGGCGTGCATCACCTACTTTTGGGGATGGTGGCATCGGTGGCCCAACGTATGGTAGTACCGCTGGTGCCTCCGCTGGTGCCTCAACTGCAAGAGGGCCTTGTACCGAAGCCTCGTCGCTCGACAGGCTGTCGGTACGCACATCCCTCTGGGCTCTAACTGGTCGTCTGAGAAAAGGAATCCGGAAAGAAACAATGTGACACTGTCAAACGATTATACCTGGTGAGCTGACATTTAAAAACTTCTGGAAACACACACAAAATCATTGTTTTCGTGCACAAAGTTGGAAATCATTTTTCAGGGAGTAGCCGTGACAAACTGGTATCAGAGGAGTCAGTTCTACCGCAGAACTTATAACTCTGATATTTTCTTTCTGTGAAGAAATGGTGTTAAGAGTACCGAGTGTGGTTTTCAGTTCAGGGAGTCCAGTGTTGGTGCGGGTGGCCGATGTATCCATACACCAGGACCCTGACAACTGATTTCCAACTTTATGCACGAAAACACTGATTGCATGTGTGTTCTAGAAGTTTTTAAATGTCAGCTCAAACTAGTTCAGCTCACCAGCTATTAATCTTTTGACCATGTCATGTTTGTTTCTTTCAGGATGCCTCCCCGCGGACGACCAGCTAGAGCCCCGAGAGTTGTTTGTACTGACATCCCGCCAAGCGACGTGGCCTCGGTACAGGGCCCTCTTGCAGTTGAGGCACCAGCGGTACTACCATACGTTGGGCCACCGATGCCACCAGCCCCAGCAGTAGGCGATGCATGCCACTTGAGTGCGTTGCATGAGTTCCAGCGCCAGAGGCCACCCAGGTTCCGGGGAGAGACGGACCCGCAAGCGGTTGAGGATTGGCTGGAGGCAGTGGTGAGAGTCTTTAGACTAGTGTGGACACCTGCAGACTTCATGGTGATCCTTGCTGGTAGCCTTCTTCAAGCAGCAGCAGGTAGGTGGTGGAGCCACTTGTTCCAGTTTTGCGACGGGATGACCTTCGAATGGGAAGACTTCGAGACCTTCTTCAGGGTGGAGTTTGTGCCGGTAGCTCTACACCCCGAGCGTGTTCAGGAGCTGCTGCCTTTGCCATGGGATTTTCAATCAGTAGCCGAGTCATCTGTGGGTAGTAGACAGATGATGTAGATGTCCAAGAGGGCCAGAGCCAGCCGTACGAGGATCAGGAAGTGTTATGAATGTGGCAGTAAGGGTCACCTGGCACGTGATTGTCCGACCCCCTGCACAGTTGATCCGCGGGTGTTGGAGGAGCCGCCGAGACAGAAGCAGCGGCTGGTGCTTGAGAAACATCCGAGCAGTGGACAAGGTAGTAGAGCTCTGGGAGTAGGTGGAAAGGAGAGAAACTAGTGGATACGTCCCTTGTACTTCTAGTTCCATGTTGCTGTTGTATTTGTGTCTTTGTACTATGAGCTGCAATAATAAAAAGATACTTATCTTTGTGATGTTTGATTTCCTGTCCTTTTGTTTGGTTGATACTGAGAGGTCCTGGTTAAAACTGTTGACTTCACCCTCACTATCGAGATTTCTACTGGAGGAGACCTAGTGACCTCACACTGATGCTGACAGCATGACTCGACCCTTGGATGCGAGAGTGACGGTTGGATCTCTTGATAGTTACGTCGAGGCCTTACGACATCGTCCATGGCATGAATACATCATTCATGTCCAGATTTACTATATTAGGCGATGAACGTGGTTCATCCAGGGGATGAGACCGAGTTTCTCTTTTTGGCAAAGGAGAAATTTTAGCAGCTCTTCAGATCGTAGGCAAAGAAGGTGCAGATCATCCAGGAGCGGATGAAGACTGCACAGTGCAGTAGGAAATAGGAAACCAGTGCCAGTCTTAGAGACTCGAGCGTGTTAAATGTTTCAAGAAGAGGAAGCTTTAAAGAGAGATGAGTCTGCAAAGCATCAGACATGGAGGCAGAGCTAGGAGAGCAACATAAGGTGGTGTACATCTTAACATGCTACAACCACCCTCCTTAGTTATCCCTGCCAGGCTCAGGGAGCTGGAGGGCGGAGGGAGAGTGTGGCTGCATGCGGTCAGTGAGAGTGACCGAGTGGCTCTAAAAATTATTCAAGGGACAGTCTGTGTCCACTACTAGCTGTTGTAGTAACAGACGTCGATATGAATCATTCCTTGCTTTCACAAATCTTGTCCCAGACCTAGAGTTTTTGGTAAGCCGTGGACTTGACCCTCACGTTTGGAGATACCTTGGGAGGAGACTCGATAATCACACTTACACCGACAGTGTGGTCAGACCCTCGAGGTTAGAGTTTCGGTTGGAATCTCTTGGTGGCAGCGTCGAGGCCTTACGACGTTGGTTTGAGTATGGACTAGGCAATCACAGTTCATACAAAAAATGACGGTATTAGGAAAAAAGGTTGTGGTTTAACTACGATGTCGGGATGGGTTTTCCTTGGTCGGTGAAAAGGAAACCCCAGGAAGCACAGGATATACTCTTATACAGGAGGGTGCGACCGATCACTCTTGAGTCGGTCAACCTTACCCTTGTGGCAGCAGTCTTTTGAGTTCCAGTTCTAATAGGAATTGGAGACCTCTGGAGTTCGAGGATGACGATCACGTCCTTATATGGGTCTCACCTCGACGAGGTTTACGGAGATGTGGCCAAGGCGGAAAGTTATCTCTGAGGTTCAACGGACCTTTCTAGGTCCTCAGCTGGGTAAGCGAGGTGGTTTACCGCTTGACCCATCCACCTCAGTTGCACCAGGTGCACGACGAGTTCCACTTATCTCAGCAGAGAAGATACGTGCTCGACCCTTCGCATATCATCGACCATGGGGAGCTGGACGATGGTGATGGGGTGACTTTCACGGAGGTTCCAGTGGGGATCGAGGATCGACAGGGGTGGATCCTACGAGAACGGTCTATTTCTCAGGTGCGCTTTTACTGGCAGTACGGGAACCTCCAGGTGAGCACATGAGAGCGGGAGGCTCAGATGCATGCTCAGTACCGCTTTTGTGACCCTAGTTTGTGTTAAAGCTTTATGAGTACGTAAATCCCTAAGGTGGGAGTAATTTAAAGACCCGGAAATTTAAATTTGTCACACCACTTTATTTTCTTCACTTAACCCCCAAAAATTAAAAACCACACCCGAGCAAACGCAACTCCGGAAAAGGCGTTTCTAAGAAAATATGGGTGTTGCGATTCCATCAGTGCCCTCAGAATCGAATTCCGAGGGCACTGATGGAATCACAGCGCCGATATTTCCTTAGAAACGCCTTTTCCGGAGTTGTGTTTTCTCGGGTGTTACAATCACCCCCCCCCCCCCTTTAGAGCACAACGTCCTCGTTGTGGGCCCTACAACTCAACCCAGGAAGTGCACCGCACTTAAGGCTGGGTTCCTCCTCTGATACCAAATGTGAGAACCGGGCCCCGGTGACAGCACAACCACCCCGCCTTAACATGGTCGTCGGGTCCTGGCCCACCAGGTACCACCAGTTGCCCCGCAAACACGTGGGGCCCACCCCAGGGTCCACCCACATGCCTGAACGGGTCATCTGACTAATGACAGTCCCCACAGGCCAACACTTGTCCTTTCCAGTGTGCTTTGTCCTCACTCACACACACCCTGGGAAACTTCCCAGAAGGTCACCCATCCTGATCACTACTTCAGGCCAAGCATGCTTAACTGTGGAGTTCTAATCAGGCAGGCTCCCGAAAAGGAAGGTGCACCTTGTTGACATGAGTCATATCATTTAGTCATTTAACCCTTTATCATTTGGGGATGTTACAATGCAGACCGTTTAGGGATCACCATGACCTTCCCCAACTATAGCAGAGTTGATGTGTGAGTTCTAGCAAACAAATCCACCCACTTTTTCAGGGGACAACAGACCACAGGCTATAGAATCATGGATAGAGGCCATGATGTCTATATTCAAGCATCTAGAGATTCCTCCTAAGAGAAAGGTAAAGGTCACTATGTATATGTTGTGTGATTACTCTAAGAGATACAGGGATGTTATTACTTAGATAGATTATCATCGAGATATGGATTATAGGGATTTTCATATATCCTTCTATGATTATTTATATCCCAATATTTTGAGGTCCGATAGAGCCTAGGATTTCATGCACCTTGAGTAGGGTGCACTATCAGTTATGGATTACTCGGCCCGTTTTACTAAGCTCTAGTGCTTCATACCTATTCTGATGAGTGATGAGTTATCTAAAGATAGTTGATTTGATCAAGTATGAAATATGATCATAGGTGAATTTATTTCAACTTACTACCATTTATGGAATAGTTAATCAGGTTCTTATCACATAGCATAACTTGAGAGAGGTTTGGGGTGTGAGCCAAGGCAGTTCAGCATCTATATTTGGTACTACATCGACTGGTAGTAGGAAGTGTTTTTTAGAGATTCCACATAGTAATATTAGTATCCATAGCACATACTCAAGTATCTAGGTGAGGTGCCACCATTGTGGTAGATCGGGACATATGAGGCCTTAGTGTATGAGGGACCTATTTGAGTTCCAATATTGCAGCACGATAGCCATCTATAGTGCTTCTGTAGAACTTTTCCTCCAGAATACAGTGAGAGAGGGTCTTCACTAACTCCATGTTCATGAGTGGGGTCAGACGATTATCATCAGGTAGGTAACTAGAGTACAGTCAATCAATCAGGCGGAGGTGGTGATCATGGCCATGGTATCCAGACCCCAGTTTTTCAATGATAGCAGAACATATCTTCTTAGGGTATCCTGACAGTATCATAGGGTCATGGATCAGGCTAGATATATATAGTAAAACCAACACCTTATGAGTAGGATCATGGACCTTCTACATTGGGAGGTACTATTCTAGTATCCTCTACATTAGCTTCTAATCTCTTTGATATAGAATATTTTCATTGATTTATATTTATTCCCATTGTAGAGAGCCTTGGGCTCAATGTTCAGACTTATTATGGTGTTATGACACTAGATACTCTATCGGGGATTAGAATGGTGGATTTACATCAGTGCAGGTAGTGACCCCTTGAAATTGGTAGGTTTCACTTCATATGGTACCTATTTTACCTCAAGATGATAGGTTTTTACATTATTCTAGGGATGGATCGGTTGGTTCCCTTTCATGGTTTCATTGATTTCTATCAATGAATCGTGACCTTCACATCACCATAGGGTGGTGAGTTTATTCAAAAGAGTGAATGGGATGTCCTTGAGGGATGACCTAGACCCAAGCATCGTGATATGGGTGGTATGACAACCTAAATTATGATTTTATATTTAGATGATTAGGGAACATGTCAGGAATATTTCCCTCTAGTGTTTGATCATTTTAGGGATGTATTCCTGGACAGAATTTCAAGATTACCTCTAGTGAGAGAAGTATATTTCTCTATTGATCTAGTTTCAGGAGCTTCACTGGTATCCATTCCCCCTTACCGAATGACTAATACTGAGATTCAAGATCTTAAGAGGTAATTTGAGTATTTATATACAAGGGGTTTATCCGACCCAATACTTCTTCGTGGTATTTGCTGGTCCTTTTTTTGAAAAAGGTGGACAAAAATCTTAGAATATGTGTGGATTTATATAGATCGAACTAAATGATAGTTAAGAACCAGTATCCTCTACTATGGATAGATGATCTCTTTGACTGGCTCTAAGGATCTTGAGTTTTCTCAAAAATTTATTTGAGATCCAGTTTTCATTAGGTGTGTGTTAGACCTTCATATATACCTCGCATAGCCTTTCATAGCATGTATGGTCTATATGAGTATTTGGTTATTTTATTTGGTCTTATGAACGCACCAGTATTCTTTATGGAACTGATGAATCGATTCTTTCATCCTTTCCTGGTTTCATTAGTGGTGGTTTTCATGGATGATATCTTGGTGTATTCTCACACATGACATGACCATGCTAAACATCTTGAAATCAAATTGAACACATAGAGAGAGAATCAGTTATATTCTAAGCACACAAATTAAAACTTATGCATGGATCATATTCACTTTTTGGGTCACATTATCTTAGATCCAATAGTATCAGTTGACCCAAACAATGTGAGAGAAATAGTTTCTTGGGAGAATCCCAAGAACATGTTTGAGGTACAGAGTTTCTTGGTGCTATCTGGATATTAAATTTGTTTCATATAGGACTTATAATTCATAGTATATCCACTTATGGGCTTGACTAACAAGGTTTTGAAGTTTTTATAGTCATATTCTTATGATATGGCCTTTTTGGAGCTGAAAGGGAGATTGAATTCAACACCGATATTGATTTTTATAGATTCGGGTAGGAGTTACATTGTTCACTATGATGAATTAAGTATCAGGATAGGATTAGTCCTCATTCAAGGAGATAGAGTCGTGGATAATGTATCTTATCATTTGATTCCACATGAGAGGAATTACCTGATGCATGATCTCAAGTTAGTTCCAGTTTTCCATGCATTACGTTGTTTGATACATTACTTACTTAGAGAGAATTTTGTGGTTTACACGGACCACAAAATCCTCAAGTACATATTTACACAGCATGATATGAATCTGAGTCAACAAAGGTGGGTTGATTACCTATAGTATTTTTACTTCAAGGTTTCCTATATACCTATTAAAGTCAATGTAGTAGCTGATGCATTGAGTAGGAGGACTCAGATATAAGAAGTTCATTAGGATAGTATCAAGCGAAAACTCATGGATTTGTTCTTTGAGATACACTTGGAGGTGTAGGATATTCAAGGGTATAATTTTCAATAATCCTTAGTGGTTACCTCTACTCTACTGGATAGAGTAAGGATGAGGCAGCTATCGAATTCTGAGAGCCTAGTCCTTCGAGAAAGTGTGGCAGGTAAGGACCCTTCTCCTGGTTGGACCATAGGCGAGGATGAGATCCTGCATTTTCATGGTCTCATATGGGTTTTAGTAGACATGCACTAGAATATGATGTGGTACTTTCATGCTTTCTCTTAGGCAATGCACACAAGTGTCACCAAGATGTATCAGGATTTACATCACCAGTACCAGTGGTCGGGTATGAAAATAGATTTAGCTAGTTTTTACATGAGGTGTTCCACTTGTCAGTAGGTGAAGGAGAAAAACCAATGACCAACTAGAATTTTACATCATGTAACAATTTCCAAGTTAAAATGGAGTGATTTCATTATGGATTTCATGATAGGTTTGTTGGGCTCACCTTGAGGTAATGATGTGGTATGAGTTTTTGTTGACAGGATCATGAAGGTTACACATTTCCTACCGATCAAAGAAACCTTCAGTGTGGATGATCTTGGAAGGTTGTATATTCATGAGATAGTATGACTTTATGGGGTCCCCCATACTATCATTTCAGATAAGGATGCCCAGTTTACTTCACGGTTCTGGAAAGGGCTGCAAAGGGCATTAGGTACACAGGTGCTTCTGAGCATAGCATGCCACCCCCATACTGATGGACAGTCAGAGTGCATGATTCAGGTGCTTGAGGACATGTTGCGAGCATGCCTCCTAAATTTTGGGGGCTCTTAGGAGAGTTATATACCCCAAATTGAATTTTCCTACAACAATATATTTTAGGATACTTTTTAGATGCCACTTTATGAGGCTTTGTACGGTAGGCCATGTCGATCACCCCTATATTGGTTAGAGGCAGCCATGCTTGAACCTCATCTTGTTCAAGAGACCATAGAGTAGTTTCATTTGATTTGGAAGTTGATGTTTACTATGAATTCTCGATAGAAATCATACACCATTCACCATGGATGACCTTTAGAGTTCAAGGTTGGGGACTGGGTCTTTTTACATATCTCACTGAGGCTGGGACATAGGTGGATCGGGAGACAAGGCATGATTTCACCTCATTATGTTTGGTCATTCGAGATTCTGAAGAGAGTTGAGCTGATAGCCTATCAGTTGTAGTTACCTTAGAGGTATTGGTCCATGCATGATGTCTTCCATGTATCTCAGTCATGTCATTCTTATTCAGACTTCTCTCATGTCTTTAAACCTAAGGAGGTTGAGTTATATGTAGATGCATCCTTTAAAGAGCATATTATACATATTGTGGATCATAACATGAGGGTTCTATGAGGATGGTCAGTTCCTATAGTATGTGTTATATGGTATCATGACTGTGTATAGGATGATACTTGGGAGTGGGAGGTCGATATACGAGCATAGTGGACATAGTTGTTCTCATACAGTCTCGACCACCCTTTTCATAGGATTTTTAATACTTAATTGAAACTTTTAATTGTAATGAAGTATACTTTTAATTTTAATATCAATTGTAATTGAATTGATAGAGAAAATGGAATGGATTCCATGTACCTAGATATTTACCATGTGTTGGTTGTTAAAGCATGGGATGCTTGTTATAATGAAATTTCCATGTGATTTAAATTAGATACTGAGCCATATAAGCTTATCCATGACTTGATTCACCTTATAAGGTGGGTTATAATAGAAATGAATGATGTTATGACCTTGATTTAATTAAATTTTATTGATTTATTAAATGATTATATGCCTTGGGTGGAACATGTATTTATATATGAATTCCATGGACGGGCTCATTTGGATTCTACCCTTCTTACGCCTGAGTGACACTTGGACTCCTTATATGGAATTCCAAGGATGGACTCATGGGGGCTGACTATTATATGTCGAGTGATACTTAGACTTCTTAAGGACTACTAAGGACAGACTCAAAGGGAAACTGATCATATACTCTATGGGTGATACTCACACTCCCTTAGTGGACCGCCAAGGAGGGACTCAAGTGGGGATGTTGTTACACCACACCTTGAGTGATACCGGAATTCCAATGAGGAATTTCTAGTATGGTATTGTAATGTGCTTGGTTTATGATACACCCAGAGTGATACCTGTATTCCAGCTAAGGAATACCAAGGATGGGATTAGGTTCGGAATTGATTAATGAATGAAATGATTTATATGGAATGTCTTCCAAGACAAATCAAAAGCTTCGATTTGGTCTTTTCCTTACACCTTATAGACGGCCTATTTAGGAATATTTTGATCATATATATTTATGGGGAATGTTAGTCTACACATGATATCCCATGACATACTAATTAAATGAGGTAGAATCATTAAATGAACTTGTTATAAATGATAGAGGCATGAATGTTAATTCATAGACTTACCATTCTAAATGAAATTGATAAAATAAATTGGTTATAAAATGAGAACCTAGACTTTATAGGATGTTTACTTTCAGTACTTCCTTGCATATTACATTACTGCCTGTATACTGTTGTTTTTGTTATATATATTCACTAACTGGATGGAACTTGACCTTGGGTGGTTGCCTTATAGGATTTTTCCTCAAACCCTATTTAGGAAACCTTGGGTACCTGAACAGACAATATGATTACAAGTATGGATAAGGGAAAGCTTCCTACTATAGGTTCTTGATTTCTACTTAGGAGTAGGGGGGATAGTATTGATCTGAGGCTCATGATGCTAACTGGATACTTTTGGCCTTTTGTACTTTTGTTACATGTATTATACACCTACCATGTATACCTATTTTGGATGATTTATTAGACACATGACATGTATCATCATCTTCTATATATGAGATTCCTTCTATAATGATTTATATATTCCTTCATTATTCATTTATCATCTATCTGATTGATTTACTGCTTCTGCTACTTATATTTTATTGATATTATGTTGTTCGACACTTTGGTGATAAAGAAATAGTCTCCCCATAGACACATCAGTCTCTCGCTACTAGTCGACAGCCTCTGGCATTTGGGGAGATGTACTTGAGTCCCAGTGACTAACCAAGATTGAGGCACCTTTAGTGGAATTTGGGTAGAAATAGTGAACTATGATTCACTGAGTACGCTGCAAAAATATATTTTTATAAATCTTTGTAAATTGGGGGAAAAAATTCATCGATATTCTTCGATTAAATGAAACATTTAATATTACATTTTCCATATGAAGAAAAATATGGATGGGTGGTACAGTTTAGATGGATGTTCCCATATTAAATACGAATTAAAAAATTAAAAAATGTATGTAACAAATCATCGGTTAAAGGGTTAATTACATAACCATACTTATTAGAAGAAATTTTAAATTTATGCTTATATCATTTTAAACCAGAATATAATTTAAAACATGATTGAATAGGTTATAATGAGGTAAATGTTAATGATTTTATAGACCATAAATTATTAGTATTTAATTTTCCTGATCTTGGCTTTAGTGGTGATTGTGAATGATAGATTTCAGATGATGAACAATACATAGCTCATATATATATTCATATTAATTGTGAATAAATGACATTATTTATGATGTAAATGATACTTTTACATATATTTTTTAAAATATTTTTTTAAAATTAAATTTATATTAACAATTTGGTAGATTATATGATGATCATGTCAAAAAAAACTCACACAAATTATTCTGACTACTCTTAAAGAACATAAAAAACTTAATTTTGCTTATTGGTTTTAAAGACTGGTAAGTTAAATTATTTACAGTTGAACATATTAAATCAATTTTTTAGTTTATATATTATTTATTTTTTATTTTTCAATATATTTCAACATTGAAATAAAATTGATAGTCAATTATGTGCACTAAGTTACCTACCATCCAAATTGGTCAAATATTATAATGTGTATCTGGTTAATGGATTTCGATTCCATACACACACATATGGTGAATAAAAAAATGAATGAATGGTGGTGTTTATTTAAAAGGGATTCATCACAAAGAAAGTGAAGTTGAATTTTAGGGTATGCTAGATGAAATAATTGAGTTATGTTATCTAGAACAGAATTGCACAATAATGTTTAAATGTCATTGATTTGATACCGATCTAGGTTTTCACATTAATCCATGACATTGAGTCATTGAAATTAAATATAAAAGTATTACTAAAAAAATGAACCATTTATATTGGTATATCAAGCACAGTAAGCACATCAAGTTTATTATGAAAATTATTGTATTTTCTCAAGAGATTTAAATGACTACTGAAATGTATTGAAATTGAAATTGGTTATGAGGAAGTGAAAAATATTGAAATATTTTAGTAAAAAGATCCAAATACATCTCTTACTCAAAGAGATATAGATATCAATGATAAGACCCCCACAGTTAAGGCTTGATGGTATAATAATGTCGATGATATAACTAATGATTTTCAAATAATGAGGTATGATGAAATTGAAGCTCGTATTGAAATTGATGTTGTTGATGATGAATATGAAGAGATTGACATCGATGAATATGAAGATAAATATGAAGAATGATGTATTACACTCTATTTTTAGTCATAATCAATATATATTATATGTTTTCAATAAATATTTATTATTTTTTATATTTGATATATGTATTAATAGTTATTTACAGGTAACATTATTTTCTATTTTTCATTATCGGATGAATCCAAAGCAGTTTTATGTGATGATACATAACTCAACTAAGGATGAGTTACCTAGTGATGAGCATCCTAGTTCAACGACCAAGGGTTTTGATGTAACACCAGCTACTAGTAGGTGTCAAAACTTTGTGAGATTAATGATTCTCGATCCTGTTCTTGAGCATCATCCATCTCTTGACATTGATCCTTATTAGAGGAAGTGAGTTTAAATATTAATTTTATTTATTTTTCATTTATGTTATTTTATTTATTAATTTTTCTTAAAAAATATTCTTATTTTTATAGTTTTTTATATCTATTTTTTAGTTAGGATGGTCCTATTTTGTGGAACTATTTTTCTACTTTGTGGTTGTCATGGGATCAGGTTCCTACTAGCATGCATCATCACACGTTCAAGTACTAGATAGTGCATATAAATACACAATGTATTTTATTTTAAATAGATATAATCACTAATGTATTATATTATTAAATATTTTTAGGGTTTATAATCTCTTTTTGATGAGATCATGAGACCCTCTATTTGAGAGTCATGGGAGGCATGCATGCATGACTGTTTCCATTATTTTTTATATAACATTTGGTGTATAGCTATAGAGAGAGAATTTTTGGGTATATTTGATGAGTCTTATGTACCCCATCGACCCGATTATTTCCCCACCCATACTTGAGAGGGATTGTTCACTTACTAGATAATAAAAAAAATTAAATAGAATATCATATTCTAAGTCAAAGAATCGGGGGTGATATGATATCACACATAGAGATAGGATTCATAATTTTAATATACATCATCGATAGTTATCAAGAGATGTTATTTAATAATTTATATATATTTTTAATAATAAATATATATGTGACAAATTTATACAATCTACAATTGATCTAGTCGATAAAAAGTTTAATGTGTATAAGAGGATGTACATTGATAGTTGTACCAGTCATATTTTTTGTGAGAGACAGTGATAGTGTAATGACCCATAATTTTTTAATGATATTTTTTTCTTGAAAATTTTTGTGATATTATATTATTCACAAAAAAACATATTTTTTTAATGAAGTGAATATAAAGGAAAATGTGACCATCTAGATTCAACATTTATATGACCATTGGTCAATTATAACTACTGGTTAATGCGATTGTTGGGAACTATACTATTGATAATAATTTTAATTTTATAATTAGTGTTTATAAGTAAAATTTGACAAAGCATAATTGATATAGAAAGAAGATTCGATGGCCTCAACCAGCAGATTCATGTCGTTTGAAGCCCATTTTTAAGATCTTGAGAGGTAGGTATCATCATTGGGATTTTCCATTGGATAATCCCAAGATTTGGTTCAATAAATGAAGCTTAAACAAAATATCTTACTGGATAAGTTCAAGTTAGTAGAGATTACCACTAGATTGATGTTAGTTAAGGCACCCCATGAAACTAACACAAATGCACAAATTACTCTTAGGATGTATGCAGGTGTAATAAGGGGTTACATGTCCCGAACTTAGTTTGTAGTTCCTTTATTTAAATAAAATTTTTATTCCATCATTTCCTTTTTAAAAATAGTTTTTCTTAATAAAATTGAGATGGAATTTGATAAATTGATTTTTCAGACAGAGATTATAATTTTCAAAAAAGAAATAATTATTATAATAAACTAAGGTATTATAAATAATGTTTATTTTAATGAAATATCATGATTAAAACACACTTATTTTAAAATAAATGATAAAATAATTTTATTTTCTTTGAAGTGTTAGAAATTTAACTATGCATTTTCAACCCGCTATTATTTTTAATAAATAATGATTTTTATATTTAAAAGTTAAAATTATCATATTTAGAGAATTATTATTACAAAATAAATATCATTTTTTAAATCATAATGTCAAAATTAGTTTAGAGTGAATTTATCATAATTTTCTAAAATACTGTATTTTTTCATGAATAGTAAAAATAGAGTTTGAGTTTTTCAGTTTGCTAATGACGTCATAATTATGTCATAGTGATGTAATAACTAATTAACCAAAATAAATGAATTAAAATATGTTATTTTATTAATATCAAGTTTTTTAATATATTTTAATCAATTTCCAAATATATAATTTACCTTCCAAATTCAAAAATGGAAACTTTAACTTTAAAAATGAAATTTTGTGAAAATTTTAACTTTCCTTTCCAAAATAAGTAATATAAATTTAAACTTAAGTATTGCAGATTAAAATAAAAAATTATTTGTCTCAAGTGTCCAGTACTATGGGAAAATACCATGTTCAACCCCATGGTTTTTCATTTACCACTACCAAGGTGTCCATGGCCTTTATTTAGAAATTAATAAACATATCTTCCACTTTTTCTATAAATATCCACTCATTTATCCTTTCCATTTAACTAAAAATTCATCATCCATGAATCAATGATTTTTTTACATCCTAATTAGTCCTCCAAAGGTTTCATATATCCCCAAAGTTTCCAATCCTCAAGTTTTAGGAGTTACTCTTTAAGGTAAGGTAAATCTCTACTTCTCTTTTCCATTAAAATTCCCTCTTTATGTGGTATGTATTTAAAATTTACAAACTAGTTTCTTCTATACAATTAAATTTATCCCTTTACTATATTAAGATTCTTTTATTAATGGGATAACCTTGTCCCCTCTCTTTTTACCCTTTTCTAGAACCATGTTTTATACATGTTATGTTTCCAACTTTACTTCTCAAAATTTCTCTCTTCTCCTCACGAAATTCCCTTTTATTTTCTTTATATGAATACCCAAACCCCTTTATTTTCAAAGGATAGTAAAAAATATGTAAAAATGGTTTATTTTATTTTATAATTGATATACATAAAACCCTCATTCCCTTTGTGTGGGTTATAAATGACATAAATATCTTGTCTTTAAGAACTTTTTAAAACTCTATGATTTTTATATGAAACCCATTTATTCTATTCTCCATGGGTTATTTATGAAATTCTTTATTATTATCTATGTGGATAAAATTATTTAAGACATATTAAGGGTGTTCCCTGATATTTTTCAAATTCATTGGGTAAATAATTTTAATCTCTAGATATAACAATGTTTTATGATACCTTGGTGAATAACTCTTGTAATTTTGATGACACCTCGGTGAAAAACCTTGGGGATATGCTTATGATTATATCATTTAAATGTTGTAGCAACATTTCCATGTTATGATTCAAGTTTTTATTATTATGATATGCCCATTTTTCATTTCTTTACGCCTTTATTATATTCCCCATGTTCTTATTGATATTTCACAAGATCACGTGTAAATTGTTTCCCTTGCTTTCTCTTAATAGGTCTTATGATCACCCTTTCCTTCGATGTATGTCCCCAGGTTATGAGATGTAGTAAAATTAATTAGGTTGAATCAATGAATAATCCTTTCACGTTGTTTAGAATAATGTTTTAATATTTCATGTATTATATACCTTTCTTAGAAGAAACTAAACTTTAAAAGATCCTATATTTTGTACAATGTAAAGAAAAGTTTATTTATTAAAAAGGGGGTATTACATAGTTAGCATCAAAGGATGGTTTAGTTATCTGTGGAAATTTGGATTTTAAAACTTTAGTAATAGCCTTATAAAAAAGTTAAAAAATAGTAAAATATCTTGGTCTTTTTGTAAAGTTTTAATTAAGTGGTTTTTGAGAACGGAAATCTCTATCTAGATACTAACAACTGTATGTGGTTTTGTAATGGATGTACCTTGGGATAACTAGTCTAATAAGGTGCATCAGACTTGACTCAGCATAGCCTAGTACATAACAATGGGCCTTACTATACTCCTAGTTTGACACTCCTTGGGGATATTGATAAAACACAATTTTATTGAATATTTTATTGATAATAAATGAAATAATTTCCTAACATTGTGCTAAATATGTTAATTTATAGAATATTTGGGATTAGATCATTCATTTGAAAATTTTATGGAAATTACAGTTTTACCCTATGAAAATTAACTATATTATTTCCGGAATAAATATTTTTATATAAATTATTTTGACTTAAACTTTTTTAATTGTATTCCTACTTTAATGGGTTACAAATTATATTTAGGACATGGGTGCCAGATCATGCATTTATGTGGAGTAAATGGGTCATGAAGACAAAGTTGGAGTGAACTATCTAGATTGGACATCACTTCACCATTTGGGATTAATCTTCTTCATCTGGGCTTGGATTGGGCCCAAATTTGGAGAGAAGCTCTGGGACATGATTATTCACAAATCCCCATTCTATAAGGAAATCCAATTCGTGATTTTTGGAGTTAAACTATGCAATTAATGTGGGATTAAACAATTTGTCCGAATTTCCATTTCACACTTAAAAAAGACTTGTAACCCTAGCCCTCACAAACTCTATTTAGAGGATATTTTCACTCTTTGGGAGGGTTTTAGTGGAATTGGGAAGGTTTTTTAGAAAGGGTGTCTCTTGGGATCACATCACAAATCTTGGAAGAAGTAAGTCCTTGTGAAAACATCTCTTCCAAGAAGGCTCTCCTCTCCCACCTCCTCTTTGTATTTCTTTGCTTTCATGCTTGTATCTTGAATTTTTATTCAATTAATCTTGTAGGTTTTTCAATTTTAATATTATTATTTTTCTTCTTGGTCTAGAATAAAATAGTGTAGATGAGATTGGGTGTTCCCCTTTCAATCCATTGCATATGAAAAATATTTCTACAATGACTACGTCGTCTATGGAAGAGTAGTTAATTTTAGTAATCGATCTACCCATTACCATCTTAATTCGTTTATTTTAAATAAATGATATAATGTAATTAAATTAATATGATATATTAATTTGGTTTTCAATTTAAATTAAACTAATAAATCAATTGATCAATTTACACAAAAACATGTGAGGTAAAAATTTGTGTAAATTATGAGAGTGCATTCGTAATCGGTAATACAAGACCATAAGGGATAAATTTATAGAGTTCAAATATAATCTATAAACTCAATTAATCCTAATTTATAGAGTAGATATGTTCTCTAATTAACCAATGACCATAATTTAGATTTATAACATCAATCAAAGTAGGGTGCTACAATTTCATGTTCTGAAGCTAGCCTCGGGTTTAAATAATTTCATTTTTGTGGTTAAGTTAACACCCGTAGGGTTTGAGGGTTAAAAAATTAGGGGATTATAATTAAGTTGAAGTTAATTTAAATGATAATTATAACTAATTTATTGAAGAGGTAGAGTTAGATTTATTACACCTTTTAAATGTTTTCTATAAAAACATCTTCGTGTTGTGTCATTTTAATCGAACTTCATTTCAAAAATAGAAACAAAAAAAATAAAATCTTATTTCAGAAAACTTATTCTAGATTTATAAATGATAACAAACCCACATCCTTTTAATTAGTGTTATTATTTCCTTTTATTTTATTTTCAAAATACCATTAATATGTTGTTAAATTTACTTCGTTATTTGAGAGATGGCCTTGGTCATCCACTCTGCTACACCTAAGTACCCAACAATCACAAATATTTTTGAGAGTGTGTGCAACAACTCTCATCAAATTGGCATCATTTATAGGGAGGAAAATAATTATTTCAACTAATTAGAGGTATTTATTTTACATTTTATTCTCTTCTTCTCTTATTTCTTCCTTCTTTACCCAATCTGATTTTTTTCTTCTTCTTTTATTTTCTTCTTCTTCTTTTTGGACCATCAAATCAAACTTCCCATTTTTATTATGGTCCACTTTTTTTCTTTTCATTTTTATTTGATTTATGACATGAAATAATCTTGATGATCTCTTATATCTTGACTCTGAGATTGAATGTATCCTTAGGGCTCGAATTTGACATTCTCAGTCTATGGGAAATTTCAATATTCAACCAGTTGGAGATTTCCACCACTCCAAGAACTAGGAAATTGGAAACACTTCTAAGTCCAACTTAAAACAAGAAAAAATGTCTGAAAATAATGGAAATGAACTTAATGTAACCATTAAATAATTATCCACAACAGATATTAACTATCAACCAAATTGTATTGCATATCCAAATCCTGAATCAGAATTTGAATTGAAATCTGGTTTAATTCATCTTCTTCCAAAGTTTCATGGATTATCTAGTGAGGAACCAAAAAAGCACCTTAAAGAATTTAATGTGTTTTTATCAACCCTTAAACCAATAAATTTATCTGAAGATAAAATAAAATTAAGAGCATTCCCATTCTCACTTGATGAAGTTGGGATTGTATGTATTATTTACAACCTGAAGGTGTAACATGTTGGAATTATTTGAAACTTATCTTCTTGCAAAGATTTTTTCTAGCACCAAGGACCACTTCCATTTATAATAAGATCTTTGGGATCAAGAAAGAACAAGGGGGGTCAATGTATGAGTACTGGGAGCGATTCAAGAAGTTGTGTGCCAGATGTCCACATCACTAAATTAGTGATCAAATCCACATCCAACACTTCTATGAAGGACTCGCACCTATGGAGAAGATCATGGTGGATGCCACAGCTAGAGAAGCATTTTAGAAAAAACACCAGAACCTACACATGTATTGATCGACAAGATGGCACAAAACTCCCAACAATTTAGTGATTGAGGTACCCTGCATGCCAGGGGAGTGCATCAGGTAACACCTTCTTCTCTTGAAATTCATTTGATTGATACCAAGTTGGAAGAATTAATAGCTATGGTGAGGTATACTGATTTGGCTTAAAAGACATCCTAACCCACTCTTTCAAGGCCTTGTAGCATTTTCACACAGACAATCCACCCAACTTACTTTTTCCCCCAACTATAAGAAATAGAAGATTGTGCAGTAGTGTTTCCTCGGAGATCATATCAGCAGCAACAACAACCATATCCCCAAAATAAGTTTTATTCCTTTGATACAACATACAAACAAGGGTGGGAGGATCAATAAGACATGAGTTGTGGCTCTTAATAATAAAAAATTCTCCTTTTCAATAAAACTTCCAGCAAACTCTGTCTTACCAGCAGTGTTTCCAACAACCCCAAAGGATATTTGAATCCCAAGAATAAACAAGCCAACAACAAGGTTATTCTCAACCAAAGGTAGATTCTAGTAATAATGATATTTTGAAACAAATTTTTCTTAATCAACAAAATTATTTGAAGAGTCAAGGTTCAAAGTTAAGAGATTTGAAGACACAAATGAGCTAGATTTCCACTGCCCTCCATGAACTTGTAAGTAAAAATTCCGAAAATCTACCTTCCAAAACTACTCCAAATCCAAAGGGGAATGTCAGTGCCATCGCATTGAGAAGTAGGAAGAAAACAACTGATGCTTCTCCACATACCATTCCACTAGGATTCACCTCAACTTTGGAGAATCCATATTCAACAACAACTGATGAGCATCCCAAAAAGAAAGAAAAAGGTAAGAAAAATATTGATGATATTCCTCCTAAACCCCTTCCCTTTCCAAAAAGGTTTATACAAACCAAGAATATGGATGAGGAGGTGATGAAAAATGAGGTTTTGGATGCGTTCAAGGTTTTGGAGATAAACATCCCCCTTATTGATTCCATTAATAAAATCTCAAGGTATGCCAAATTCTTAAAAGAAATTTGTACCAATAGAAGAGGGATCAAGGGAAATGAGGGGATCAATATTGGAAGGAATTTGTTAACAATCATTACACCAACTCTAGTAATACGAACAAAGTAAAAGGATCTGGGGACATTCACCATCCCATGCACCATAGGGGAGTTGCACTTTCCTGATGCTCTTTGTGATTTGGGGGCTTCTATAAATGTGATGCCTCACTCTGTATTCTCTTCTTTATAGGCTGGTGAGTTGAATCCGATGAGAGTAGTGGTGCAGTTCGAAAATAGAGCTACGAAATATCCAGCGAGAGTCCTTGAGGATGTACTTGTTCGGGTAATATACATGATCTTTCCATCATATTTCTACATGCTTAACATGTAGGATGATAAGGTAAGTTATCATGCTCCCATTATCTTAGGTAGAACCTTCCTCAAAACTGCAAAAACTATCATAAATGTCAATGAGGGTACACTTTCCATGGATTTTAGGGATGAAGTTGTGATATTTAATGTTATGGAATCCATGAAGTACCCCTCATAGAACCATTCTACATTTGTTATCTCCCATTTTGAACCGCCAAATAAAAACCTCATGGAATTTGATTGTCCTATTCTTAAAAAGATTATGAGTATTGGCTCTAGTTTAATGTCTAAGAGTACTTCCAAACTTGTTTCTAATTCACAAGACTCTCTTAGATTTGATTTTGAAATGGATTTATATATTGATTTTGATCATGTGATCTCTGTTATGACTTGGTTGTTGAGTATTCTGATGGATATGATGATTTATTCTCTGATTTTGATGGTGTATATTCTGATATTGATGTTCATTGTGTGCATATTTTAGTTCCTTCAATTTCTCCATCCATACATCACCCCCCTAAATTAGAACTCAATCCATTACCACCAAATCTAAAATACTCATACTTTTTAAGTGGTGATAAATTACCTATTATAATTGTTAACAATATCCATTTTGAACATGAAGAACAACTTTTGAATCTTTTTAGGGAGAAAATCAGGGAAATCGGGTGGACCTTGGCTAACAAATTAGGTATTAACCCCTATATTTTCATGCATAGGATTCTTTTGGAGGATGGGGATAAATTGGTTAGGCAGACACAAAGGAGACTCAATCCAACACTTTTGGAGGTTGTTAAAAAAGAGGTTGAAAAATTGCTCAAGGTAGGTATAATCTATCCCATTTTAGATTCCCAGTGGGTGAGTCCTATTCAGGTTGTGCCTAAGAAAAGTGGTGTTGCTGTTATTAAAAATTATAAAGATGAGTTATTTCTAATGAGTGTACAAAACAATTGTCATGTGTGTATTGATTATAGGAAACTAAATCAGTCTACTCATAAAGACCATTTCCCTCTCCCATTTATTGATCAGATACTTGATAGAATAGCTGGAAAAACACACTATTGTTTCTTGGATAGATTTTCTGGATATTTTCTGGTTCCTATTGCTCCTAAGGATCAAGATAATACAACATTAACTTGTCAATTTGGTATATTTTTCTACTGAAGGATGCCATTTGGACTTTGTAATTCCCCAGGTACCTTCCAGAGATACATGATGAGTATTATTTCAAATTTCATTGAGTCCTACATGGAGGTATTTATGGATGATTTTATAGTGTATGGGTCTTCATTTTATGATTGTATTTGTAGTTTTTGAAAGGTTTTGAATCATTGTATTGATAAGAATCTGGTCTTGAACTTCAAAAAGTGTCATTTCATGGTGGATCATAGCATTGTATTAGAGCATGTAGTGTCAAAATATGGGATAGAGGTTGATAGATATAAGGTAGATATTATTTCATCCCTACCATATCCTTCATGTGTGTATGATGTTATATCTTTCCTATGGCATGTAGGATTTTATCGGCGCTTCATCAAATATTTTAGTAATATTTCTCTTCCTATGTCACGATTACTTCAAAAGGATTTTTATTTTGTGTTTGATGATTCTTGTAGAAATTTCTTTGATGAGATAAAACAATGTCTTACCACTCCACCTATCATACAGCCTCCATGGTGGGAACTTCCTTTTGAGCTTATTTGTGATGCCTCCAACTTCTCGGTTGGGGTTATCTTATCTCATAGGGTGGAGGGACGTTCACATGTGATTGCCTATGAATCGAGGACACTAGATTCAGCCCAATAAAACAACAAAACCATGTAAAAGGAGTTTCTTTCTATCATAATTTTTTAGATAAATTCATTTCATATTTATTGGGTTCTAAATTAGTTGTATTTTCTGACCATTCATCTCTGAGGTACCTCTTGAAGAAGCCAGATGCAAAGCCTAGGCTAATCCGATGGATGATCCTTCTTCAAGAATTTGGTATTGAGATAAAGTACAAGAAGGATTCAAAAAACCTAGTGGTGGGCCACATGAGTAGGCTTACTCACACACTAGAGGATAACACCTTGGACTAGGTACCACTTCGGGACACTTTCCCTGATGAGCATCTTTATTCCATCTCAAGTATGCATCCTTGGTATGCTAATTTAGTGAACTACCTGTTGCATCAGAAATCCCTAAAAATTTAAAGAAACATCAAGTCCAAAAATTAAATAGTGAGTCAATGTTTTATGTTTGGGATGATCCATACCTCTGGTGCATGTGTAGTGTTCAAGTTATTAGGAGGTGTGTTCTTGGTCATGAGTTTGATTCTGTTTTACATTTTTTTCATGCACTTTCTGGTGGTGGACACTTTAGACCCCAATGGATAGTTATGGAAGTCTTAGACTCTAGATTATATTGGCATAGATTATTCCATGATGCCCATGTGTTTTGTAAGTCATTCTCTCATTTCCAATACACGAAAAACATTTCTAAGAGACATGAGATTCCCCAACAACTCATACTATTCTGTGATATTTTTGATGTTTGGGGCATTGATTTTATGGGACCTTTTCCTAGTTCATTTGTTTTTTTTATATTTTGGTTTCTTCTATTTATGTGAGTAAATGGGTGGAGGCTAAGGCCACTAGGACTGATGATTCTCATGTAGTAGTGGACTATTTCAAGACGCAAATTTTTTAAAGGTTTGGAGTACCAAAGGCCATCATCAATGACCAAGGGACACACTTCTACAATCGGAATTTGGCTTCCCTCTATCAAAAGTATGGGATGACACACAAAACTTCAACACCATACTACCTCTAAAAAAATGGCCAGTATGAGGTTTCAAATCATGAATTGAAACAAATTTTGGAGAAAACTGTGCGGCCAAATAGGAAGGATTGGAGCAAGCACTTGGATGATGCATTGTGGGATTATAGAACAGCATAAAAGACACCCATTGGTATGTCCCCATTTAAATTTTCTTTTGGGAAAGCATGTCATCTCTCCATGGAAGTTGAGAATCAGACTTATTAGGCTATAAAGAAATGAAACATGGATTTGGCCCAAGCTAGAATTAAATGGAAGCTGCAAATTCAAGAGCTTGAGGAGATTCGATTAACTTCATATGAGAACTCAAGGTTCTACAAGGAAATATCAAAATCATCTCATGATAAAATGATCCAGAAAAGAGAATTTCAAGCTGGAGAGACAGTCTTTCTCTATAGTTCATGACTGAAGTTCATGTTGGGTTAGTTACGTTCCAGGTGGTTAGGGCCTTATGTTGTGACTAATTTTTTTTCTTATAGTGCAGTGGATATCACACAAGAGGACACTAGAAGGAGCTTTACTATAAATGGAAAATGTTTGAAGTAATACATTGAGGGAATCTCAACTGATGTAGTGGATTTTATTACACTGCATGACCCCATTGTCACTTGATCATATCAGACTGTTCCTAACCCTTTCACTTTTATATTATTTTTCTTATTTAAAATTCTACATTTAATGTGCACATATAATCTCATGGTTTCACATTGAGGAAAATTTAATATTTTAAGTGTGAGGTAGGGGACAGAATTTTGGGGTAGTTATTTAGGATTTTCATTTTTGTGTTTTGTGTGTGCTTTTTGTTATTTTTTTGGTTAATTTTTTCAAAAAAAACAAAAAAAGCAAAAATGATAAAAAAATAAAAATAAAAAAACATATCATACAACATGTTCATTTAGATATGGAATATATGGAAAATGCATGTTTTCAAAATTCATTGGTGGAATGATAATAATGAGTAATATTTCTTCATTAAGGGTTGTTTTTTATAAAAAAAATAAGTCATCAATGATATGATTAGTTGTGTCATAATAAAACCTTTTAGATTATGCCATCATTCTTTGTGATTTTTATTCATGGTAAATTGTTTCATTGATTTCTCCACACATATTTTCACAAAATCATGACTTGTGAGTTTCTCTAACCCAATTGAATGTATATTCAGGGTATGTAATTTTTTTTCATATTATAACATGGTCTTTCCATAAATTCATTTCTCTTCTGATCATTTTCATCATTGTACCAAATTGACATACGCATGTGCACCTAATATCTGAATATTTTAATCCCTGTAAAAATTTCAAAAAAATCCAAAAAAAACAATCAATAAATAGGGGAGTGAATAAATGTACAACATGTGGGGATATTTAGGTCTGGAGCTCATGGTTTGACTTCTGGGAATGCCTAAATGAGTGAGTTTTGGTATTTGATTATAAATGATGTTGAACAAGTTTAGTGGAATAGAATCAGTTAAGAAGAAAAAAAATTATTGACCTTAATATACTAGATAAAGGGTGGATAGACAATTTTGGAATGGTTGGAACACACACACGTAGAGAATTAGTGGCATGGGAGACCCATGACTAGTTTCACTGTGATTAGTTTTATGAATCTCACTGGATTTTGTTTTGACATAATTTATGATAAAATGAATTCAAAATTTATTTATATTGACTCTTGATGGGATTCTTACTTAGCCTATATTTCCACTTTGGATTGGGAAATACGGTCATACATATCTCATCACAATTTTTTCAAATACATGATATGATTTTTTGACCATGGGTACAAAAGGGTAAGTGTGGGGGAGTTGATAAAACATTATTTTATTGAATATTTTATTGATAATAAATGAAATAATTTCCTCACATTGTGCTAAATATGTTAATTTATATAATATTTGGGATTAGATCATTCATTTGAAAATTTGACGCAACTTCCAGTTTTAACCTATTAAAATTAACTATAGTATTTTGAGAAAAAATATTTTTCTATAAATTATTTTGACATAAATTTTTTTAAATTTGTTCTTGAATTAATGGTATATAAATTATATTTAGGACATGAGAGTTGTATCATGAATTTTAGTGTAGTAAATGGGCCATGAAGACAAAGTTAGACAGAACTAACCTGATTGGACATCACTTCACCATTTGGGTCATATCTTCTTAATCCTGGATTGGATTGGACCCAAATTTGGATGGAATATCATGAACATGATTATTAAAAAATCATCCTTCTAGAAGGAAATCCAATTATCTCTTTTTGGAGGTCAACTATTTGGTTAAATTGGGATTAAACAATTTGGCCGAATTTCCCTTTCACACTTAGAAAATTCATGTAACCCTAGCCCTACCATACTCTATTTAAAGGATATTTTCACTATTTTTTAGGGTTGATCGAGGAATTGGGAAGGTTTTTCTGAAAGGGTGTCTCTTGGGAGACCCTCACAACTCTTGGAAGAATTAAGGCCTTGTGCAAACATCTCTTCTAAGAAGGCTCTCCTCTCCCACCTCCTCTTTGTATTTATTTTATTTCATGCTTGTATCTTAAATTTTTCTTCAATTAATCTTTTGTGTTTTCCCTTTTCATCTTATTATTTTTCTTATTGGTATGTAATAAAATAGCGGAGACAATATTGGGTGTTCCCCTTTAAATATATTGCATATGCAAAATGTTTCTACGATGACTACGCCACCCATAGAAGAGTAGTTCTTTTTAGTAATTGATCTACCTCTTACCATATTAGTTCATTTATTTTGAATAAATGAGATAATGTAATTAAATTAATATGATATATTAATTGATTTTTCAATTTAAATAAAACCAAGCAAGAAATTTATCAATTGACACAAAAACACGTGAGGTCGAAATTTGTGTAAATTATGAGAGTGCGTTCGTAATCAGTAATACAATACCATAAGGGATAAATTTTTAGAGTTAAAATATAATCCCCAAACTCAATTAATCCTCATTTATAGAGTGGATATGATTTCTAATTAACCATTGACCATAATCTATATTTATAACATCAATCAAAGTAGGGTTCTACGATTGCATGTTCTGAAGCTATCCTAGGGTTTAAGTAATTCCATCTTTGTGGTTAAGTTAATTATTGTAGGGTTTGAGGTTTAACAAATTAGAGGATTATAATTAAGTGGATGTTAATTTATAAGATAATGATAAATAATTTAGTGAATATGTAGATTTAGATTTATTATACCTTTTAAATATTTTATAAAAAAACATCTTCTTGTTGTGTCATTTTAATCGAACTTCATTTAAAAAATAAAAATAAAAAATATATAATCTTCTTCCAGAAAACTTCTTCTATATTTATAAACGATAAATAAACCACATCATTTTAATTAGTTTTCTTATTTTATTTTATTTTATTTTCAAAATACCCTTAATATGTTGTTAAATCTAATTCCTTCTTTGAGAGACGACCTTGGTCAGCCACTCTGCTGCACCTAAGTACCCAACAAACACAAATATTTTTGAGAGCGTGCATGAAAACACTCATCAGATATGTTTGGTTAATAACTATATTTTTATGAACCATTGTGAAGGATTTATAAAAAATGTAATTTTTAATAATGAATAACATATTTAAGCATGATGTTTTAACACATAAAATTCCCTTAGAGTTATAAGATTCTTAAAAGAAATATGTTTCCCACTAAGGTTTTCCTATTTTAGAAAATGGTGGGAAATCGGAGGAACCACATAAATGGTGAGAACAATGGACCATGTGATTATGGCCCTCTGATGGAATCCAGGATGGAAAAATTCATGAGAATAATGAATCAACTTAATCAAGTTATGACCAATAACTTAAATCAAGCCGAGAGACCAGATTCAACTCGAAGGGAACAACATTTATTGATTTTTTTAGGCATCAACAACCACCTTCTTTTAGTTGATTTACCAACCCATTGATTTTTGAACAATGGATAATCTCTATAGAAAAGATATTTTTTTACTCTATTGTTCATAGAAAGAGAAATTCACCTTGGTTGTGTACCGCTTTGAGGGAGAAGTTGATCAGTGGTAGACACTGGTTAAAAACATGATGACAAGAAGAGAAATTGAATCTATGGAGTGGGAAGAGTTTAGGGGAACATTTTTCAAAAAATATTTCCCCCATTCGATGTGAATAAAAATAGAGAATTAATTCCTAAAACTAAAGAAAAAGGATAATGAATCTATGGGAATCTATGAAATAAAATTTAAAATGATTTCTCGCTACACCTCTAGCTTTTTCATCTACCCTAATGGAAAGTTTTATAGATTATTTGGTGGAATAAGACCACATCTACAGATAAATATTTCCAATCAAGACTATGATAGCTATGAGGAGATAGTGTGAAGTGCTATATAGGTTGAACTAGAGTTCAAAGAGATGTAGTGGTCCCATAGATATAATGAAAAGAAGAGATATTTGCAACAAAACTTGGGTAAGAACTTTGATCATATAAGAGGTGGGAAACAAATTCAACTTCTCACGTGAAACAAATTTGGAAATAATAATTCAGGTAAATTATTTCTTGGGATCAAGAAATGTTAAAAGTGTATAAGATATGAAACTATTTCTCAGAACTTTTTTATTGAGGTGAATCCTCAACTTCTCAACACTAAAAACAAAGGGAAGATAGTGCAGGCCCATCCCAAAGTCCAATGCTTCAAGTGTTGATAGCTTGGTCACTTTTCCAATCACTATCCAAATCTAAATTTAATAGAGGGGAATCACCATCAACCTAAGAATATTCCAAGGGATCAGGGTCGGGATTTTTCTATCATGATATCTAAAGCTGAAGCTCCAAATGATGTGATGGAAGGCACTCTCAATATTCTCTCAAAGCTAGCAAGTACTTTGTTTGATTCTGGTTCTACACATTCCTTTATTTCCTATATGTTTAAAAAGAATATAGAATTAATCCCTGAACTTATAGAATTATATTTATCATTCAATACTCCTAGAGGTATTATCTAATCATAAAAAGTGTTTAGAAACTCTAGTATTTACTTTGGTGATCATAATTTCATCTGAAATCTAGTAGTCATTCCCATGCGGGAATTCGACATTATACTAGGGATGGACTGGCTCTCAAAGATTAATACTAATATCAACTGCATAAGCAAGGAAATATAAGTAGTCTTGAATGGAAAACTTATAGTTGTTTTCAAAGGAGAGATATCTCGACCTAATATTTGTCTAGAAGCACCTCCCATAGCTACCTTTATGGAAATGATCAGTGATGATAAAGAAGTAAATTAAAATATATGAACAGAGAATGTCCCCATCATTTAGGAATACATTGACCTATTTTCTAAGGAGTTTCCTGGACCTCCCCTAGAAAGAGAGGTAGAGTTATCTATTTAATTCATGTCAGGATCTAAGATGATATTAAAGAACCCATATAGAATGGAAAATGTGGAGCTAGAGGAATTAAAGAAATAGCTTCAAGATCTTTTGGAGAAGGGGTTTCTCCAACCAAGTGTGTCTCTTTTTGGAGCACATATTCTCTTTGTGGAGAAGAAGGATGGATCAATGCAGTTATGCATTGATTATAGTGAACTTAAGAGGATCAAAGTGAAGAACAAGTACCATCTTCCAAGAATTGATGATTTATTTGACCATCTTCATGGGGCTCAGTTATTATCCAAGATTGATCTTCGATCTGGTTATCATCAATTTAGGGTGAAGAAAGAAGATATTCCAAAGACTTCCTTCTGATCAAGATATGGGTATTATGATTTTGTTTTATGCCCTTAGGCTTGACTAATTTTCCTGCTATATTTATGGATTTGATGAATAGAGTATTTAATAAATACCTTGATAACTATGTGGTAGTTATTATTGATGATATTATAATATATTCTAAAAGTCAGGAGGATAATGAGGATCATATAAGGGTTATGTTATGAACTCTGAGGAAGGATAGGCTATTTGTAAAGTTCAAAAAATATGATTTTGGTTACAAAAGGTTTATTTATTGGGGAACATTGTAACCAATAAAGGAATCTCAATTGATCATTAGAAGACAAAGGTTGTGGAGGAGTGTCCTCATCCTAAAATAGTAACTAAGATTCGTAGTTTCCTTGGTTTAGTAGGATATTATAGGAGGTTTGTGAAAAAAAATCATAACTTTCTAATCCACTAGCCATGTTAACTAAAAAAGGGTCCAATTTCATATGGAAAAAAAGGGTGAATAAATTTTATAAGAACTAAAGAAGATATTGGTTACTACACTTGTGTTAACTCTAACCTCTATCGAATAAGTATTTGTTAAGTTTAGTGATGCATCTCTAAAATGGATTGGGTGTGTCCTCATGAAAAATGACAAGGTGATTGCTTATGTATCTCGATGATTTAAGACACATGAGAAAAATCATCGTATGCATGACTTGGAGTTGGTTGTGGTTGTTTTTTCTATGAAGATATGAAGCCACTATCTTTATAAGAATAAATGTGATATATACATAAACCACCAAAGTTTGAAGTATATTTTCACATAAAAGGAATTGAACATGAGACAGAAGAGATGGTTGTAAATTCTTAAAGACTATGATTTTTCAATTAATTATTATCACATAATAGTAAACAAAGTCTCTCATAAAATAAGCAGGAAAGAGCCTACTGAGATGAAAATGATGATGATTCAAGGATATCCTTTGATCAAAGACCTAGTAAAACTAGACATGAGAATTATAAGGTAAGGGACATCATCAACCCTATCCCAAATGATTTCTTAAACATCATTACTATATAAGATCAATAAATCTCAAAGAGAATATCCTTTGTTACATAATAAGATAGAGGATGTGAAGAATGGGAAGTTTTCTGGGTTTAATATTGATCAAGAAGTTGTACTATAATTTCATACAAGGCTATGTGTTCAATCTATTCCAGAAATAAAGGAGCAGATGGACGAAGCTCATAGCTCTACATTATACATAAAAAATAGAAGCACTAAAATTTATAGGGACTTTTGTGATCATTATTAGTGGGATAAAATGAAAAGGGGTATTTCCAACTACACTACAAGGTTCCTAGTGTGTTAATAATAAAAGGCACAGTGACAACTTCCTAAAGGGGTATTACGACCACTACCCACACCAACATGGAAGTGGGACAATATCACTATGGACTTTGTCACTGGTCACCTAGAAGCATCCAAAGGAAATAATGCTATATGGGTTATAGTGGACCATCTCACCTAGACTTTCTATTTTATCTCTATCCGAGAAGACTTGTAGATTGATCAGCTTGCCAAGATTTATAAAAAATGAAGTGGTGCAGTTGCATGGAGTACCACTTTCCATACTATTTAATCATTATCCAACGTTCACATCAAAATTATGGAAAAGTTTTGAACATGATCTAAGTACCGAATTGAATGTCAGTATGACCTATCACCCCCAAATTTATGGCCAATCTAAAAAGACTATTCAAACACTCGAGGAAATTATGAGAAGATTCTCAATGGAATTTGAAGGTGGATGGGATTAACATCTTCCATTAGTTAAGTTCTCATACAATAAAAGATTCCATTTGGGTATTTAAATGGCACCCTATGAATCTCTATATGTTAAGTGATGTATAACTCCTACTTATTGGAATGAAGTTGGTGAGAGAAAGCTTCTTCGGTCAGATCTTGTGCAGGAGAGTTCATTCCATCCAACACATTAAGTCTTCTCAGAGTCAGCAGAAGATATATGTTGAAAACTATTTAAGGGAGTTGGATTTTGGTGTTTGTGAGAAAGTGTTCCTTTGAATATTACCTTGGAAGAGAGTCGTGCGGTTTGGGAAGAAAGGGAAGCTTAGCCCCAGGTTCATTGGCCACTATGAAATCCTTGATCACATAGAAGCAGTGGCTTATTGGATTTCACTTCCTCCAAATCTATCCCAAGTTCATGATGTATTCCATGTATCACTCTTGATGAAGTATATACCTGACTCTACTCATACACTGAATCTTAATGTGGTACAACTGTAACATGACCTATCTTATGAGGAGTAATCAGTGGAGATCTTAGACCGTAGAGACATGGTTCAACACAATAAGACTACTCACCTCATCAAAGTATTGTGGAGGAACCATATATATAAAGAAGTAATTTGGGAACTAGAGGAGACTATGTGGTAGAAGTACCCACACCTTTTCTCAACTGAGAGAACGAGTTGAAATTTTAGGGACAAAATTTATTAAGGGGGGAAGAATTTAATGACCCATACTTTTTTAATGATATTTGTTTCCTGAAAATGCTTTTTATGTTATGTTATTCACAAAAAAATGATGTTTTTTTAATGAAGTGAATATAAATGGAAATGTGACCATATGAATTCGACCGTTATATCAATGTTGGTCAATTATGACCATTGGTCAACATGACCATTGGAAATTATACTCTTGATAATAATTTTAGCATTATAATTAGTGTTTATAAGTAAAATTTGATAAAGTATAATTGATATAGGAAAAAGAGTCAATGGCCTCAACCAGTAGAGTCATGTTGTTTGAAGCTCATTTGTCAAATCTTGGGAGGGAGGAATCATCACTGGGGTTATCCCTTGAACAAGTCCAATTCGATCTTCAGTAAGTGAATATTGAACAAAATTACCTATGGGATAAGTTCAAGTTAGTGGAGATTACCACTCGGTCGATGTCAGCTGAGGCACCCCACAAAACTACCATTATCACACACCTTACTCTCAGGGTGTACGCGGGTGTAGTAAGGGGTTATGTGTCCTAACATTAGTGTGTAATTCCTTTTCTTAAATAAAATTATTATTCCACCATTTCTGTTTTAAGAATAGTTTTTCTTAATAAAATTTAGATGGAATTTGATAAATTGATTTTTCCTATAGAGATTGTAATTTTCAGAAAAGAAATAATTATTATAATAAACTAAATTATTATGAATAATTTTTATTTTAATGAAATAGAATGATTAAAACACTCTTACTTAAAAATAAATGAAAAAATAATTTTTTTTCTCATGTAAAGACCCATAAATTTCAAGGAAATTTTTTTCTTAATTTTCTTTGAAATTTTACAAGAACGCATTTTCTGACGGCGCCTGATTCCGAGGCCTGGTGTGCCCGGAATCATTTTCCGAAGTTTGGCTCGGGTACGTTCAGTGAACGGATGAGCGGGTTTTTCTAACTTTTGAACCGGTACCCGGAATCGAATTCTGAGGGCACCGATGAAATCGTAGTGCCGGTATTCACTTAGAAACGCCTCTTCCGGAGTTGTGTTTGCTCGGGTGTGGTTTTTAATTTTCGAGCTTAAAGTTAAGAAATAAAATAATTTTGCGACAACTTTATTTTATTTCACTTAAGCCGCTTGGAAGCCACTTGAAGCCACTTAAAGGCGGCTTGAACTGAGTTGAACCGAATAGGATGCTATCCAGAAATATCCTACCCCCTTGGTAGGATATTTGTGAGGTGGGGGCCGCACGAGCCCCGCCGTTTCTTTCTGCTAGGAAACGCACCCGCGAAAACCCGTCTTAATGAAAGTCAACTGACGCGTTTCTTAAAATCTTAACAGACCATTTAATTGGGCAGTTTATTTCGTGAATTAAAAGGGCTGTTTCTTTCGTTGAATTAATTCAACGAATTGATGGATTGTTTCTTAACCAGTTTTCAAATTCGTTGGCGTAATAATAAAATAAGGCCAACGCTCGACCTCTGGTTACTTGCGCATTGAGAAGATTTGAGAGGACCCTTGTATCTTCTTCTCCCTCGCGAAGAACGCGAAGAACGCGAAGAACGCGAAGAACGCCGAACCCGGAAATCGATGACGCTTCCGTCCGAGACATTCTTCCCCGCTCCGATCTCCGATCACCGACCGTTGAGGTGAGTGATTTCGGATTTCCTCGCAAGGTTCTTTTCTTTTGGTTTTAAACACAGATTTAATTATTTATAATTTAAATCTGTTGTTCTTGGTCCGTTGAGCTCGCCGACTCAACGCCGGATTCCGCGACGACGCGACGCCTTCCCGCGACGACGCGACGATCCCCCTCTTCCGCGACGAGCTTTTCCGCGAAGAACGCCCGCGCAAGACGATCAACGAGGTAGGGATTTATTTTGGGATTTACCCCCCCCCCCCCTTTTTTATTCATTTCTGTGAACGTTCTTTAAAAATTAAAGAACCGGAATCAAAGAAACAATTTTATTTTATTAAAATTGTTGGTTCATGTGTTGAACATTTTATTTTCTCCCGTTGATTATCTCTAACGCGGAGGGTGCGGGCCAAACGAACACGGCCCGACGACCCTCCGCCGTTCTTCATTTTGTGCGGACTTGGAGGGCGACGACGTAACGTGCCGCAACGGATGTTTGATGATCCCGCAGTAAAGAACGGAACTCGGGAGGAACAACGGCGCAGACGGGAAGGAAAACGGGCCACCGGAGCGACTCCGGCGGCCCGCGGAAGCCGGTGGCGGCCGGAGGCGGCGGCACCCCGCGGGTGTCCAGCGCGACACCCCGCGGGTGCCGAGGGGTTGTCACGCGGCACCCCGCGGGTGTCCAGCGCGGCACCCCGCGGGTGCCGCGGGTGCCGCGGGGTTGTCACGCGGCACCCCGTGGGTGTCCAGGGCGACACCCCGCGGGTGCCGCGGGGTTGTCACGTGGCACCCCGCGGGTGTCCAGGGCGGCACCCCGCAGGTGTCGCGGGGTTGTCACGCGGCGCATCCGGCTGTCTGGCCGACACCCCGCGGGTGCCGAGGGGGTGTCACGCGTGGCGGCGGCTTTCCCCCGCGTCGGCCGCTCGGCCGCTCGGCCGAGCCGAGCCGGACCGGCCCTGGCCGGGCCGGGCCGGGCCAACCAGGGGGGGTCAGGCCGGGTCGGCCCGGGCCCGGACCCCCCGTCTTCGGACGACTTTCGTTCAAACGCCCGTAACTTGAGCTACGGGCCTCCAAACGACTCGCCGTCAGCGGCAACGCAATCCTTGGAGCGAGTCGGTCGTTTCGGTTTATCGCACTCAATGTTTTGAAATACTTTGGGTTCGGCCGGGTTGGTTCGTACACGAAACCAACCGGGCCCTCGGAGCGGAAACGCTCATATCTTGAGCTACGGACGTCTGATTGACGTGCCGTCAGCTTTGTTAGTTTCCTCTTAGTGAGACGGATCTTTTGGCTCACTCCGCCCGAGGTTTGGACGCAAGTGGAGTACGGTCGGGTTGGTTTTTCCTTAAAAACCAACCGGGCCCCTGGAACGAAAAAGCCAATAACTCTCAGACCGGGCGTCCGATTGACGCGCCGTCTATTGCGTTGAGTTCCTCTTGATGAGACTGAACTTTTGGCATCCTCCGCCCGAGTTTTGGATGCAGATGGATAGTGGCCGGGTTGGATCGCACTGAAATCCAACCGGGCCCCTAGAACGGAAAAGCTGATATCTTTCAGACCAGACGTCCGTTTGACGAACCGTCAGCGGCATTGGTGATCACGTTGAAAAACGGTCCCTATGAGTATACCCTGTGAGTGTTCGGGGTATAGTTGAGTTACGGCCGGATTGGTTCGCTCATGAAACCAACCGGGCCCCTGGGACGAAAAGGCTAATAACTCACAGACCGGGCGTCCGATTGACGCGCCGTCTGTTGCGTTGAGACCCCTATGACGAGGTGGTCCTTCGAGATACTTCCTTGCGGGACTTTGTGATACTTGGAGTATCGACCAGTAGCTCGTGGAGCGGACCCTCCCAGAGACGAGCGGGCGGAGCACGGAGACCGTGTAGCTGACTAAGACCTGACGACTGCTGATCGAAACGACCTGGTGCGTTACAGAGGTGCGCTTGGTTGTAGCGGCACAGGGGAGCGCTTGGTTGTAACGGAAGACCCACGACAGAGGTGCACTTGGTTGTAGCGGCACATGGGAGCGCTTGGTTGTAGCAGCAGACCCACGACAGAGGTGTGCTTGGTTGTAGCGGCACAGGGGAGCGCTTGGTTGTAGCGGCAGACCCACGACAGAGGTGCGCTTGGTTGTAGCGGCACAGGGGAGCGCTTGGTTGTAGCGGCAGACCCACGACAGAGGTGCCCTTGGTTGTAGCGGCACAGGGGAGCGCTTGGTTGTAGCGGCATACCCACGACAGAGGTGCGCTTGGTTGTAGCAGCACAGGGGAGCGCTTGGTTGTTGCGGCAGACCCACGACAGAGGTGCGCTTGGTTGTAGCGGCACAGGGGAGCGCTTGGTTGTAGCGGCAGACCCACGATAGTGGTGCGCTTGGTTGTAGCGGCACATGGGAGCGCTTGGTTATAGCGGCTGGCCCGCAATACTCGATAGGTGTAGTTCTACAGCAGTCTTAAGTTAGTGGGCAGTACCTCGGAGTTGTGACAGGACCACTGTACACTCCAGAGACGGAGCTCTTCAGCAGTTACGGTTTCGATGATGAAAATCCTGGTTTGAGCTGAGACTTTTGACCTTGTGTTTGCCTCATGATTGAGATGGGTTACCTGATAACTTAGGTATATGTATGGGCATATATCTAAGTAGTGGTTATCTGTTGAGATCTTCTTGTGGTTATCTTTGTTGGTTTTAGTGAGACCTTGAGGGTCTCGGGGTCCCTGCTGAGTATCGTTATACTCACCCCTGCACGGGCTATGCCCGCACTACGTTGTGTTGGTTGCAGACGACGGACAGTGTTGATCGTGGCTGAGGCTTGCAGAGCAGGACGGTACCTGGAGGTGGACCACTGGGCGGGACGTGCTCGGAACGGACGGCGGGACCCGAGGAGCATTGGAGCTATCTGTACCCACCCTTCAGGTGGGATTTCCAGTGGACAGCTCGGTGTAGCGGCTTTTACTTTACAGTTGTTGTTTTCCCTTTCGAGTTGTACTTTACTTTCAGTTGGGTTTGTATACTGGCTCATTTACTTTTCCGCACTTCATTTGTACTCTGTTTTTACTTAGTGTTTACTTTTCCGCTTGCTTACTCTGTGGTGCTTGTTTACTTTACAAAGGCAATGCCTTCCCTTTTTACCGGGATTTTCGCCTTGGTGCTAGTCGCCAGCCCCTGGCCTATGGAAGGCGGGCTTGGGGTAGTCACGGCACGGGCCCCGAGGACGGGTCGTGACAAATTGGTATCAGAGCTGGTCGGTTCTACCGGGGACTCTGATCTTTCTTCTATGTGAAGCAATAGTGTTTAGCGTATTGGGTGTGGTTATCAGTCCAGGGAGTCCAGTGTTGGTGCGGCGGCCGACGTATCCGTACACCAGGACCCTGACTTCTGATTTCCGACTTAATTCACGAAAACATTGATTGCATGTGTGTTTCAAGTTTTTCTTGTGATTACTTGTGTCAGCTCACCAGGTATACTGTCCTGACCGTGGCGCACCTGTTTCTTTCAGGATGGCCCCACGATGATAGCCAGCTAGGATTCCGAGAGTGGAGCGTGATGACAGCCCACCGAGCGTCGAGGACTCGGTACAGGGCCCTTTGACAGCTGAGGCACCGGCGGTACCTATACCCGCCGAGGCACCGATGCTACCAGCCCCAGCCGCTGACGATGCACGTCGCCTTAGTGCACTGCATGAGTTCCAGCGTCAGCGACCACCCAGGTTCCACGGGGAGATGGACCCTCAGGCCGCCGAGGACTGGCTGGAGGCAGTTGTTCGGGTTTTCAGATTAGTGAGGACACCAGCAGACCTCATGGTGATCCTCGCAGCGAGTCTCCTGCACGCGACAGCAGGCAGATGGTGGAGCTTGATGCTCCAGGTGCACGATGAGGCCTCTCTCATCTGGATGGACTTTGAGAGCCTCTTCCGCTCAGAGTTCGTCCCGGCCACCCTCCGTGCGGTGCGCATTCAGGAGCTTCTTCAACTGCGGCAGGGCAGCTTGACGGTAGCCCAGTACGCGGCGAGGTTCACCGAACTTTCTCGCTACTCGACAGACATGGTACGGGACCCCTTCTTCTGGGCCCGGACCTTTGAGCAGGGATTGAGACACGAGATCAGGGCATCGCTGATCTCCCTCAGCATCCCGAACCAGGCAGGAGTGCTAGAGCGAGCCCTTCTGATCGAGAGCTTTCTGGATGAGTCTACAGCGAGGCCTACCGCAGGGCGGCAGGTGGCGGAGTCTTCGGCAGCAGGTAGACGACGGATGACTCAGGGTTCCGGCAGACGACCTCGGGACACTGGCTCAGCAGTTCGGGGCACACAGCGCGAAGCCAGCCTTCCGAGAGGCAGGCAGTGTTACTCGTGCGGCGGGCAGGGCCTCATGGCTCGTGACTGCCCGACCCGCCGTACCGAGGAGCAGCAGACGGTGGAGGGGCCACCCAGGCAGAGGCAGAGGGTCGACCGTGGCGGTCCGCAGGGAGGAGGCGGACGAGACAGAGGAGCTGGCCGAGCAGCAGGTGGTGGGAGACGCTTTGAGGCTCTGCCACCACCACCACCAGGCGGTCCACCCCGACCGCAGGGGACAGGAGGACATGGGAGAGCTCATCTTCAGGAAGTTGAGGCCTACGATCATGGGGCTCCGGGAGCAGATGGACAGGAGCGGGACTAGCTCCAGACCTGGAGACTTTTGTTCATGTTGTTTCTAGTTTTGTTGATGTATTTTTGTTGATGCTTGTGTCTTTGTACTTGAGCTGCAGTAATAAAATACACCTTTTCTAGTGGCATTTACTTCTCTGTCCTCTCTTGTGTTGTTACTAAGAGGTTCCAGTTTTGACTGTTGACTTGACCCTCACTTGTGAGACATCTACTGGAGGAGACCCAGTTACAACACACTTATGCCGACAGTGTGACTCAACCCTTGGAGGCGAGAGTAACGGTTGGATCTCTTGGTAGTAGCGTCGAGGCCTTACGACGTCATCCTTGGTATGGATTAGTATCATCCATGTCGGGATTGACCGTATTAGGTGAAGAACGTGGTTCATCCAGGGGATGAGACCAGATTTCTCTTATCGGCAAGGAAGAAATCATGGCAGCTCTAGTGGGACCAGAGGTGGTCCGGGCCACGACAGAGAAGGTCCAGGTGAGCACATGGGAGCGGAAGGCTCAGATGCGTGCTCAGTACCGCCTTTGTATCCCTAGTTTGTGTTGAAGCTTTACGGGGACGTAAAGCCCTGTGGTGGGAGTAATGTAAAGACCCGTAAATTTCAAGGAAATTTTTTTCTTAATTTTCTCTGGAATTTTACAAGAACGCAGTTTCTGACAGAGCCTGATTCCGAGGCCTGGTGTGCCCGGAATCATTTTCCGAAGTTTGGCTCGGGTACGTTCAGTGAACGGACGAGCGGGTTTTTCTAACTTTTGAACCGGTGCCCGGAATCGAATTCTGAGGGCACCGATGAAATCGCAGCGCCAGTATTCGCTTAGAAACGCCTCTTCCGGAGTTGCGTTTGCTCGGGTGTGGTTTTTAATTTTCGGGCTTAAAGTTAAGAAATAAAATAATTTTGCGACAACTTTATTTTATTTCACTTAAGCCGCTTGGAAGCCACTTGAAGCCACTTAAAGGCGGCTTGAACTGAGTTGAACCGGATAGGATGCTATCCAGAAATATCCTACCCCCTTGGTAGGATATTTGCGAGGTGGGGCCCGCACGAGCCCCGCCGTTTCTTTCCGCTAGGAAACGCACCTGCGAAAACCCGTCTTAATGAAAGTCAACTGACGCGTTTCTTAAAATCTTAACAGACCATTTAATTGGGCGGTTTATTTTGTGAATTAAATGGGTTGTTTCTTTCGTTGAATTAATTCAACGAATTGATGGATCGTTTCTTAACCAGTTTTCAAATTCGTTGGCGTAATAATAAAATAAGGCCAACGCTCGACCTCTGGTTACTTGTGCATTGAGAAGATTTGAGAGGACCCTTGTATCTTCTTCTCCCTCGCGAAGAACACGAAGAACGCGAAGAACGCGAAGAACGCCGAACCCGGAAATCGACGACGCTTCCGTCCGAGACGTTCTTCCCCGCTCCGATCTCCGATCACCGACCGTTGAGGTGAGTGATTTCGGATTTCCTCGCAAGGTTCTTTTCTTTTGGTTTTAAACACAGATTTAATTATTTATAATTTAAATCTGTTGTTCTTGGTCCGTTGAGCTCGCCGACTCAACGCCGGATTCCGCGACGACGCGACGCCTTCCCGCGACGACGTGACGATCCCCCTCTTCCGCGACGAGCTTTTCCGTGAAGAACGCCTGTGCACGACGATCAACGAGGTAGGGATTTATTTTGGGATTTACCCCCCCCCCCCTTTTTTATTTATTTCCGTGAACGTTCTTTAAAAATTAAAGAACCGGAATCAAAGAAACAATTTTATTTTATTAAAATTGTTGGTTCATGTGTTGAACATTTTATTTTCTCGCGTTGATTATCTCTAACGCGGAGGGTGCCGGCCAAACGAACACGGCCCGACGACCCTCCGTCGTTCTTCATTTTGTGCGGACTTGGAGGGCGACGACGGAACGTGCCGCAATGGATGTTTGATGATCCCGCAGTAAAGAACGGAACCCGGGAGGAACAACGGTGCAGACGGGAAGGAAAACGGGCCACCGGAGCGACTCCGGCGGCCCGCGGAAGCCGGTGGCGGCGCGGGTCACCGGCGCGGCGGTGCCGGCGGCCGGAGGCGGCGGCACCCCGCGGGTGTCCAGCGCGACACCCCGCGGGTGCCGCGGGTGTCCAGCGCGACACCCCGCGGGTGCCGCGGGGTTGTCACGCGGCACCCCGCGGGTGTCCAGCGCAGCACCCCGCGGGTGCCGCGGGTGTCCAGCGCGACACCCCGCGGGTGCCGCGGGGTTGTCACGCGGCACCCCGCGGGTGTCCAGCGCGACACCCCGCGGGTGCCGCGGGGTTGTCACGCGGCACCCCGCGGGTGTCCAGGGCGACACCCCGCGGGTGCCGCGGGGTTGTCACGCGGCACCCCGCGGGTGTCCAGGGCGGCACCCCGCGGGTGTCCAGGGCGGCACCCCGCGGGTGTCGCGGGGTTGTCACGCGGCGCGTCCGGCTGTCTGGCCGACACCCCGCGGGTGCCGCGGGGGTGTCACGCGTGGCGGCGGCTTTCCCCCGCGTCGGCCGCTTGACCTCTCGGCCGAGCCGAGCCGGACCGGCCCTGGCCGGGCCGGGCCGGGCCAACCGGGTCGGACCCGACCCGGTTCGGGCCAACCAGGGGGGGTCAGGCCGGGTCGGCCCGGGCCCGGACCCCCCGTCTTCGGACGACTTTCGTTCAAACGCCCGTAACTTGAGCTACGGGCCTCCAAACGACTCGCCGTCAGCGGCAACGCAATCCTTGGAGCGAGTCGGTCGTTTCGGTTTATCGCACTCAAAGTTTCGGAATACTTTGGGTTCGGCCGGGTTGGTTCGTACACGAAACCAACCGGGCCCTCGGAGCGGAAACGCTCATATCTTGAGCTACGGACGTCCGATTGACGTGCCGTCAGCTTTGTTAGTTTCCTCTTAGTGAGACGGATCTTTTGGCTCACTCCGCCCGAGGTTTGGACGCAAGTGGAGTATGGTCGGGTTGGTTTTGCCTTAAAAACCAACCGGGCCCCTCGGACGAAAAAGCCAATAACTCTCAGACCGGGCGTCCGATTGACGCGCCGTCTATTGCGTTGAGTTCCTCTTGATGAGACGGAACTTTTGGCATCCTCCGCACGAGTTTTGGATGCAGATGGATAGTGGCCGGGTTGGATCGCACTGAAATCCAACCGGGCCCCTAGAACGGAAAAGCTGATATCTTTCAGACCAGACGTCCGTTTGACGAACCGTCAGCGGCATTGGTGATCACGTTGAAAAACGGTCCCTATGAGTATACCCTGTGAGTGTTCGGGGTATAGTTGAGTTACGGCCGGATTGGTTCGCTCATGAAACCAACCGGGCCCTTGGGACGAAAAGGCTAATAACTCACAGACCGGGCGTCCGATTGACGCGTCGTCTGTTGCGTTGAGACCCCTATGACGAGGTGGTCATTCGAGATACTTCCTTGCGGGACTTTGTGATATTTGGAGTATCGACCAGTAGCTCGTGGAGCGGACCCTCCCAGAGACGAGCGGGTGGAGCACGGAGACCGTGTAGCTGACTAAGACCTGACGACTGTTGATCGAAACGACCCGGTGCGTTACAGAGGTGCGCTTGGTTGTAGCGGCACAGGGGAGCGCTTGGTTGTAGCGGCAGACCCACGACAGAGGTGCGCTTGGTTGTAGTGGCACAGGGGAGCGCTTGGTTGTAGCGGCAGACCCACGACAGAGGTGCGCTTGGTTGTAGCGGCACAGGGGAGCGCTTGGTTGTAGCGGCAGACCCACGACAGAGGTGCGCTTGGTTGTAGCGGCACAGGGGAGCGCTTGGTTGTAGCGGCAGACCCACGATAGTGGTGCGCTTGGTTGTAGCGGCACATGGGAGCGCTTGGTTGTAGCGGCTGGCCCGCAATACTCGATAGGTGGAGTTTTACAGCAGTCTTAAGTTAGTGGGCAGTACCTCGGAGTTGTGACAGGACCACTGTACACTCCAGAGACGGAGCTCTTCAGCAGTTACGGTTTCGATGATGAAAATCCTGGTTTGAGCTGAGACTTTTGACCTTGTGTTTGCCTCATGATTGAGATGAGTTACTTGATAACTTAGGTATATGTATGGGCATATATCTAAGTAGAGGTTATCTGTTGAGATCTTCTTGTGGTTATCTTTGTTGGTTTTAGTGAGACCTTGAGGGTCTCGGGGTCCCTACTGAGTATCGTTATACTCACCCTTGCACGGGCTATGCCCTCACTACGTTGTGTTGGTTGCAGACGACGGACAGCGTTGATCGTGGCTGAGGTTTGCAGAGCAGGACGGTACCTGGAGGTGGACCACTGGGCGGGACGTACTCGGAGCGGACGGCGGGACCCGAGGAGCATTGGAGCTATCTGTACCCACCCTTCAGGTGGGATTTCCAGTGGACAGCTCGGTGTAGCGGCTTTTACTTTACAGTTGTTGTTTTCCCTTTCGAGTTTTACTTTACTTTCAGTTGGGTTTGTACACTGGACCATTTACTTTTCCGCACTTCATTTGTACTCTGTTTTTACTTAGTGTTTACTTTTCCGCTTGCTTACTCTGTGGTGCTTGTTTACTTGACAAAGGCAATGCCTTCCCTTTTTACCGGGATTTTCGCCTTGGTGCTAGTCGCCAGCGCCTGGCCTATGGAAGGCGGGCTTGGGGTAGTCACGGCACGGGCCCCGAGGACGGGTCGTGACATCTCAAGTGGCATAAATTTTACTATGCATTTTCAATCCCCTATGATTTTTAATAAATAAGGATTTTTATATTTAAAAGTTAAAATTATCATATTTATTGAATTATTATAATAAAATAAATATAATTTTTGAAATAATTACATTAGAATTAGGTTAGGGTGAATTTATGATAATTCTATAAAATATTTTATTTTTTCATGAATAGTAAAAATACAGTTTGAGTTTTTTGGTATGTTAATGACATCATAATTCTGTAATAGTGATGTAATAACTAATTAACCACAATCCATGACTTAAGATATGTAATTTTATTTATATAAAATTATTTAATATATTTTAATCAATTTCCAAATATATAATTTACTTTCCAAGTTCTAAAATGGAAACTTTAACTTTAAAGATATAATTTTGTAAAAACTTTAACTTTACTTACCAAAATAAGTAATATAAAATGATGGTCTAATCTTGTAGATTAAAATAAAATAATATTTTTTCAAATTATCCAATACGATGTTCAACTTCCATGGGAAGGTCCATGGTTTTTTATTTACCACTACCTAGGTGTCTAAGGCCTTTATTTAGAAATTAATAAAAAAATCCTCCAATTTTGCTATAAATACCCACCCATTTATCCATTTCCTTTCAATATTAATCCATACTCCACAAATATATGATATCTTTACCTCTCAAGGAGTCATCCCAAGGTGTTCTCAATCCCCCAAGGTCCCAATCCTCAAGTTTTAGGAGTTACTCTTCAAGGTAATGGAAATCTCCACTTCTCTTTTCCATTCAAGTTCTCTCTTTATGTGGTATGTCTTTCAAATATCCAAAATAAGTTCTTCTATCCAATTAATTTTATCTCTTTACTGTATTAAAATTATTTTATTAACGGGATACCCTTTTCCCCTCTCTTTTTACCCTTTTCTAAAACCATGTTTTATACCCGTTATGTTGTCGATTTTACTTCTCAAAATTTCTATCTTATCCTCAAGAAATTCCCTTTATTTTATTTATGTGAATACACAAACATATTTATTTTCTAGGATTATTACCCAATATGTAAAAATGATTTATTTTATTCGGTAATTGACATACATAAAACCCTCATTCCCTTTCTGTGGGTTATAAATGACAAAAAGATATTGTCTTTAAGCACTTTTTAATACGCCATTATTTTTTATATGAAACCCATTTCTTCTCTGCATGTGTTATTTATGAAATGATTTATTATTATCTATGTGGATCACATTAATTAATAAATATTAATGGTGCACTGAGATAGCGCTCCAATGCATTGGGTAAATAATTTAATCTCCATAGATGACATGTTTCACAATACATTGGTGTATAACCCAGGTAATTTTTATGACACCTCAGTGAAAAACCCTAGAGATATGCTTATGAATGTCTCATTTAAATTTTTTAGCCACATTTCCATATTATGATTCAAGTTCTTCTTATTATTATATTCCCCTTTTTCCCTTTGATAATGCCTTTATGATATTCCTCCAGTTCTTATTGATATTTCACAAGATCACATGTAAAATATTTCCCTTACTTTCCCTTACTGGTCCTTATGCTCACCCTTTCCTTTGATTTATGTCCCTAGGTTATGAGATCTAGTAAAATTACTTATGTTGAACCAATAAAGAAGCCTTTCACATTATTTAGAATTTTTTTTAAGTTTTCATGTATTATGTACCTCGTTTCCAAGAAACTAAACTTTAAAAGATCCCCTATTTTGTACAATGTAATGAAAAGTTTATGTAATAAAAAGACAGGATTCCATAAATGGATTTTGGTTAGTATTTTTTATGTTTTTTAAATTAAAATAATATAATTTTTTTTATATTTTTAATTTCTATTTATATAATTGTAGGATACATATGATACATATATTTCTTAGATGAGTGAGAGTTAATATAAGATAGATAGTGAGGTTGATCCTTTATACAGGTCACATTTTGATGATGTGTTTTGGTTGTAGGAAATAAATTGCGGTATTTATAAATTTTGGGTGATTGGTATTGGTACATGATCAAATACAGCTAGTTAATATGTTATTGAAGTAATTTCATCATTTATCTCAAAGGGAGGGCATGCGGGATCACCATCATTACTCGAATAGAGTATGAGGTGAGGTTGTGAGCTAAGGATGAGACTATACATAGATTGGTGAGAGAGAAGGAGCAGTAACAGCATTAAGACAAACAATATTAGTGGTAGGAGAAAATTATGGAGTATATGTAATGAATTACATGTGGTTTGGAGATTGAGTTCTCTCTACTTGATGGATTCAATCCCCCACCCCATCAATGACACTATTATTACATTCTTTCTTATGATTTTTTTGTATTAATTTTTTTTTAATTTTATAATAAATGTTTTTTATAGTTTTTTCATATTTTAGATCATTTTAAATTTTATTAAATTTTTCTACAATTATTTGCAATGGAATAAAAAGTTTTATTGCAAATACAATGGGATAAAACTATTTATGATGTATATTGTAATTCTTTCTAAAATAGTAATGATGAAAGAAACATTTTTCCCTTTTAAATAGTATTTGCAATGGAAATTGTAATTCCATCACAAATAATCTGGTAATAAATCATTTTTGTTGGATAAAAATTTATGTCTTAAATAGTATCTATTTCAGCTATATAGGTATATTGTAAATAGTATCACAAAGAGGTTAATTGTCATGGATTGTTGTAATTGATATTTTTTGTGACGTGGTTTTTTTATTGGTTTGTTAGTGTTGGATTCTCATCACAATTAGATTTTTACAACAGGAATTTGTCAAAATAAACTAATCATAGTAACCCATTATTTTTCTTAAGTGAAATTAAATTATTGGTATCTTAAGTAAGGGTTTCTCTAACACAGAATTTTTCCTTAAGAAATTTTTTTAAGTTTTGTACCAATTTAAGAAGTTTCTCAAATTAATATTATTATTTCTGTAGGATGATCTTAAAGTCAAGTTGGATTATTATAATGCAATTTATCTACAACATAATGTTTATTTATATGAGTGTGATGTTTTACATTCATTTAATAAGTACTTTTATTAAATGTGCTTCCAATAAAATGATGACTATTTAAATGAGTGGATCTCACGTTATCTCTTCTTACCTTTTATTTTTCATGCAACACATTTGAAATCACACACGCAAGAGGTATAATAGATTTATAAGTTTCACATTTCAAAATTAAAAACCAATCCTTAGTGTGAACCATAACTTCACTGAGATCACATGACCTACTAGTATCAACATGCGAGTATAAACGAGAAGGGAATGTACTTGTACTCATGTTACACAAATCTCGACTATGTTTGGTGCATCATGAACTATATTTTATCCCAAACTTTATATTGATATGAAATTTTGTAAACAACCAAGGATTCCTTCACTAATTTAGACTAATTTTTGGTTTTTATGTGTTGTTTTTTCTTCATATTCTTCTAATTTAAGAGTATCATGCAAGTAACTCTTCCCCTTCTCCTACTACCTATACAAGAGAAATTCACCTCTTTAATTTTCATGCAAAGTACATGAAATGATTTCCCACACTATTTACTTTATCATGAATAGTGTTCATTGGAAACTATTGCAGAAGCGACTTATTCCCCTTCTCACTTTCTATTATTTTTCTTCTCTTTCGTTATGAAAACACTTTAGCACAACACACTTCTCCTTCTCTTATTCAATACACAAGTACCATATTGGTTTTCTATTTATTTAACATGAATAATCTTCTACACTATCAGTGTCGAGTATCCCTCTTCTTTCTTTGATATAGATTATTTTTCTTCTTTTGAATTTTGTAACAGTTCTTCCCTCTTGACACAAGGATATTATTTCATAAAATAATAGTTTCCAAAAAACATTATTATTTATTCTTTAACATGAATAAAATATAAAAATATGGTTGCAATGTTGGTTACTCCGCGTTCTTACTTATATTTATTATATGTATTCAATGGACCACATGAATACCATAATTTGAATCACTATATATTTCAACATTTAAAAATCTCTAAAACATTGTCTTGAAGTCTCATGTTTCAAAAATACTTCTCAAATAACTTCCATTAAAATTTTTCTATAACTTCATGTGGAGATGCATAACTATCATGGTATTATTCATTTGAACCCTGCCATCATTCTCAGTACCTTCTCATTCTTCATTTCTACTAGAATCATGACAGAAAACATCATGATATTTGGAACTAAAAGCTCGAATTACATAACATTGACTTATCTAAGACCACTTGTATGTGAATCACTCATACTTGAATCAATCACTACAACATAAATCTCCTTTAGCGGCAGCCTTTTAGCGGCGGTTTTGTAAACCTCCTCTAAACCCCGTTTTTTTAGTGGCAACACTTCCCCTAACCCTGACCCCCCTTCTCCCTCAGACCCCCGTGACCCTACCTTCTTCCCCCGATCCCCATGACCCTCGATCCCTATGATCCCTGAACCCCAGCTCGCCTCCCCAACACCGGTGATGTTTCTCGTTGGACATCAGTGCCACTTCCCCCAAACACCTAACCCTGAACCCCCTTCTCCCCCTGACCCCCACGGCCCCACATTCTTCCCCCAACCCCCACGAGACCCGAACCCTAGCTCGCCTCCCTACCGCCGGTGGCGGTTCTCACCGCCCATCAGCACGCCTCTCCGTCCATCTCCGTCATTAACTACCTTTGTCACCCCTCCACACAAGTTTGTATACCATTATAGTGAGGTTGTGGTATGATTTTGTGAGAGTTATAGGCTAAATGTTTTCTTCAGTATTTCCATGAGTGGTGTTCCATGTGTTCAGACATAAATTAACATTCATGTAGTTTCGTGACCCGGGTTTAGATCCATGCCATTCCATGTTGAGGAACATTCATATAAGGGTGTTTATTTTATTTCATGGAGTGCCTTTTCATAGTGATCAGGTCTAATAAAGTATAAATTTTTCTCTAGGATGTGTTCTCTTTTATTGATTTAATGTGGTTTTCATGGTTAGTGGAATCATGTCACTTTGGTGATGATTTTCCTCTTGGGTATTCCTATCTAATGTTTCACCATTATAGAGAAATTATAAATGGTTGGGATACCCATGATCATTCCTTGTTTGTTTTCTTCCCATTATTGTGGGGTGGTTATTTTGGATTCCTTTGGTTCGGATGTGCTATAGTTTGGCTATAGTGACCTTAGTTAATCTAGAGTTAGTTTTTATGTTTTTTCATTTTCTTTAGTTTGGAATTCATGAGGCTCTTAGGAGTAGTATTGAAAAATTTTATATACCTAATTTCAAATAATATCATAGGATTTCCTATCCAAACAACATATTTGTTGTATCTTCAATTTCATTCAGTGAGGCACCTACTTCTTAAGCCTCCTAGTGAATTTTTTCAGATAATTATTATTTTTTTCAGAATTTTTTATCTCAAGGAATGATTTTATTATGACATGTGTAATTTTTTTTGAGGTTTTAAAAGTTGGTTATTGGTTGAGCCCTAGTTAGAGTTAAGGTAGCCTTGGAATTACTGCTTATACAATGTTCTTTTAAACTTTCTTGGGGAGAAAAGTGGCATGGTGGGGAGTTTTTGACACCATAAGATTTCAATTTCTTACTCTTGATCATGAGGTTGTTTCCTCCCATGGGATTGAGGTGTATTGTTGTTATTAATTTGAGTTTTGGAGGTTTTTCTAGGGGTATATGGTTAGGCATAAATTTTTGGAAATTGTACAGTCAAAACATTAATCCTTATGGGTTCTCTTTCCTTTACAAAGCTTCTATAAGTGGATTTGAAGTGATTTTTGGGTGGTTCATCATTCAGATTAAGAGGTATGACTTTAACCTCTCTCCCACTCTTTTTTATCTCTTTTTACCCTTTCTTCTCTAACACTAATGGCTATAGATGGCAGATTTTCTTTGTTAGGGTAGTTTTAGATTGGGTTTTTTGGTCTCCAAAAGTTTTGATTAATTTATTATGGCCTAAACCAGTGGTTTTATTTGAAGGTGACATCATTTCACCACATGAGGTCAGTGTTTCTATTTCATTGAATTTTATTTAAGAGATTTATGTGTGCTTGGATTTATAAATTAATTTCTAATCCAAATAATGAGTGTGGGTTATCTAGGTTTGGTTTATAATGGTTTTATATAACATAACATGGTTTTCATGTGGCTTAAAGGTTTTAATTTCATGTTTAAATGAAATTTTTATGTAAATTTTTATTTTATACATTCAACGTGTTTGATAAAATTATAATAATGGTTTTATATAGTAAAAACACATGGTCATTTGATTTTAAGGGAAATTGGTTTTTCAAAGTGGGTTGCCCTTTGGGGGTTAAATGGTTTCCATGTTTCAAAGGGACATGTTGTTTTATGAAATGGAATTGTGATTCATTTGGGTTATGTTGGTTTTGTTTTGGAAATGATTATTATTTCCCTTATATTAGTGTTTAGATTCCAAAACATTTCAAAAAGGGATTTAAAAATTTATATATTATATGTGATAATTGAAAGTCTTGGATGGCACTTTGTGATGTGATATTTGAGTTGATTGGTTTGTTTCTCCCTTGTTGAGCCCCTTTTCATTTATTTATGATTTCATGCATATCCATGTGATGGTTGTTTGTGATGTGAATCAGGATTTTCTTATGGGTGGGGCCCATTATAAGCTAAAGGTGGTACGTGGGAAGGATTTCATTATTATACTTGACTTTGGATATTATTATTTTCATTGTATGACATTCACTTTAAAAGTGTATCACCTCATTTAGTTATTTTATAGGTAACCCTATGATGCTAAGTGGGAATTCATGGGATGTTTCTAGGCACATTGATATTACACACTTTCTAGTTACCACTAGTTGTATAAAATACCGAGCTAGTGGGGTTCCACGGATGAGATTGGGTTTATAGTGATTTGTTTGATGGATGTGTGAATGTTAACCTGATGGAATTAGGTCCACCTTTTCAGGTGTTATACTTGTACCATTAGTTCCTAATGTGTTTCCTTGTGATATTTATCATGCATTATGCCTTCAATTATTTATTATCTTGTGTATTTCGTTTTTACTTGGATGGAATTTCATTGAAGCATTGATCGTCCAATGATTTAGTGCTGATATTGATTAGTGTTTTTCCAATTTTTTACTGGAATACTTTAAAACTTTCTATAGGGAATTTTATTCATAGTTATCCTTGTTTCCTTACATACTTTGAGTTTGTTGTGTTAAATCATTCAAGTGAGGGGAATTTTTTTAAATTTTCTATCCATTATTAGAAATTCCTTTGATATGTTTTTAAACCATGTAAGGGTTTTTTATAAAAGGGGTGATGTTTTAAAGATAGATGAATGAGTTTTTAATTGGAATTGTTTTAGGAAAAACATCTTTATACCATGTTTTATAAATGTTGTTCATTGATTAAGTGTATGTTTTATATTTTATTTATTTATATATCATGTAAATGGAAAAAACCTATTTTTCTATATTATTCTCAAACTAGAAATTATATTTCCTCTTATAAAAGGAATAAAAGTCAATGAATTACACTGAATATAATTAATAACTTTGCATGAAAGTCAGTTTAGTATAATCTCATGAATTGTAGAATATAATACTTCCAATTCAACTAACTTCTATATCAAAATGATTAACTTAAAAATATCCCAATGCTCTGCAAGTTGAATTCTAATATAATGCTTCAACTTAACTCTTAACTTTTTTACTAATGCTGTACTTGCTCAAATATATCTAAAAATACTCTCTATCTTCTTAAAATGTATATTTCCTAAGAAAATACTCACTATCTTCTTGTTTCTTTAAGTGATTTTGTAATCACATGTGTATAAGCATAAACATGCATGCACGTATGTACTTTGGTTTTCTAATGGGTGATTTAGTATATGTATTTATGTAGTAAAACCTTATGTAACATATTTATATATTTTTTCAATTAGTATATATGAATCTATTTCCCTATTTAGTAGTAACTATGTGTTTTAATTTTTTTTAATATTGTGTAGGCAAATTGTGATATACATGGATAAAATTTGGATCACATTACCGAGGAACACACCTCAATATGTTAAGGGTTTGAAAGAGTTTTTATATTTTTTAATTTTCAATCGATCCATTGAAGGGAGAATAAGATTTCCATATCCTAAATGTAAATTTAGAAGATGGTTTAAGAGAGATTAATTTTATAAACATTTAATACTGAAGAAATTCCCTGGTCAATATTTGTGTTGGATTTGGCATGGAGAATCAAAAATTATAGAAAGGTTGACAACTGATGTTAATCCACATAATGAGTTTCCAACTTCATCGAAAATGGAAAATGAAATGAAAAACCTCATAAATGATGCATTCATCATTGCAAGACACCACTATCAATATCAAAACATAACAGAACAACCAGATAAGGGTGCTACAAATTGCAATGTGACAAGTGATTTTTTTGAGCCTGTAACACAACCAGATCAAGATTGTAACATATCGCTGGATCCTTCTCTTGATTTTTTGGAGACAAATGTAAGAGAAAACTTCACTAAGAAAAATATGTTTCATAATTTAGTTGACGATGGAAATCAAGAGTTGTATAGTGGATGTTTGAAATATTCAAAGCTTTATTTTCTGTTAAAGTTGTACCATATCATATGTATATGTAGAATTACAAATAATGCAATGTTCATGATATTGTAATTTTTGCGTGATGCATTTTCGAAAGCAAAAATCCCCAAGTCTTTTTATGATATGAAAAAAGTTGTTAACAGGCTTGGTCTGAATTATACAAAAATACATGTGTGTCCCAATGATTGTATGCTTTATTGGCGAGAGGATTCAAGTAGACAAAATTGCAAAAAATGTTCTTCTTCTAGATGGCAGTCAATGGGTGATTTTGGAAGTCTGAATCAATATTATTTCATGAAGAATAAGAAAGGTAACACACCTGCAAAGGTTTTGCGTTACTTTCCTTTAAAGCCTCGATTGCAAAGATTATTCATGTCATCGAAAACCATCAAACTCATTAAGTGGAATTATTTAGATAATAACAATGATGGGTTAATGAGACATCCATGAGATTCAAAATCATGGAAGACATTCGATTCATTACATACATATTTCTCAGCTGATCCTAGGAATGTTCAATTGGGATTGGTTGTCGATGGATTCAACCCATTTGGGACTTTGAGTACCAATTATAGCATTTGGTCAGTTGTTTTGATCCCTTGAAATTTGCCTCCATGGATGAGTATGCAACAAACATCTTTTATCATTTTGATGATTATTCCTGGAAAAAAATGCCTGGAAATGATATTGATGTATACTTGCATCCTTTGATTGAATAATTATAGGAATTATGGAGAAACGGTGTTGAGACATTTGATTCTTCTTCTAAAACAATGTTCAAAATGCATGATGCTTTAATGTGGACCATTAGTGACATCCCTCAGCTTGGGAATTTATCTGGTTGGAACATTTACACGGGTTTGGATTGTCTTGTTTGTAACTTTTATTTTTGAGCCCAAATGGCTACCTCACAGTAGAAAATGGTGCTTCTTGTGCCATCGAATATTTCTTGATTAATCTCATAAATTTCGGCTGAATAGATCAAAATTTAATGGTTTCATTGATCGTAGGCCACCTCCAAAGTTGTTAATTGGTTTTAAAATATTTACATAACTTGAAAATGTTGAAACAAAATTTGGGAAGGTTCATCATTTGAATGATAGTGGGAAACAGGTTCGAAGTGCATCATCAAGTGAAATCAGAACGCAACAATGGAAAAAAATTATATTATTTAAACTTCTATATTGGGAATTTAATTTGTTGCAGAATAATCTTGATGTGATGCATATTGAGAATAATTTCTATGACAATTTGATTTTCACATTGCTTAATGAGCTTGGAAAGTCGAATCTTCATCTCAATGATCGCAAATACTTACAAGTAATGAACATAAAACGTGACCTCCAACCAGATGAGAATTAAAAGTATGCTTCGGTAATTTTTTCAATGAAAAATAGTGATAAAGATACATTCCTTCGATTTTTAAATAATGTGAAGGTATCTGATGGGTATTCAAGTAACATCTCAAGGTGTGTTGACTTGATGAATCGTAAGTTACATGGATTGAAAAGTCACAATTCACATATTTTGTTACAATAGTTAATACCATTGGCAATGCGTACATTATTACCTGAAAAAGTTACTGTTGTTGTACTCCAATTATGCATATTTTTCAAAAAACTATGTGAGAAATATTTACATCCATTTCAGCTTGACAACCTCCAGGAGAGGTTTTTATTGACCCTTTATGCAATGGATATGATCTTTCCTCTGTCGTTTTTTACTGTCATGATGCATTTAACTATGCATTTGGTTGAGGAAGCTCAATTAGGAGGACCCGTTCATTATCGATGAATGTATCCAATTTAGAGGTACTTTATTTATATGTTTTTCAGTTAAGTAAACAATTTTTGGAACTTAATTAAATACATAATTATTTTTATTTTATTTCACAGTTATCTTGGGCATTTGAAATCATACGTGACAAATAGAGCTCAACCAGAAGGCTCTATTGCTGAAGGATATTTGGATGAGGAGTGTCTTACCATTTGTTCTAGATACTTGGATGATATTGAGACAAGATTTAATCGAGTTGGACATGTTGACGACATATCAACTCAATATCAAATACATCATAAATCAAAAATACTTCCTTCTATTGGCTGATCAGTGGGGAGGACCTCAAATGTGACACTAACAAAATTAGTATTATTACAAGCACATATATATGTGTTGATGAATAGTGAAATTATAGATCCATTTATTGAAGATTTGGGGATACAAACAAAGAGATGAATGAGAGGTTGAACACGAAATGAGAAAGATATAACAAAATCTGTTAATAAAGATCTTGTAGAATGGTTTTCACGACATGTAAGTTCATAAATATTGCAATAAAAATGAATATTAGTTTGCCACGTATATTTTATAAATCTAATAAAGTATATTTCTTTTTTTAGATCATGAATACTGATACTCGAGCAGAGTTTTCAAAATATTTTAAGTTTCTTGCTTGAGGTCCTCTAAAACAAGTTAGAAAGTTTAACGCTTACAACGTGAATGGCTTTAGATTTCATACAGCCGATCGAGAAAGGGGTTTGAAAACATAGAATAGTGTTATATTTACATTTTTTGAATTGGGATACTATCTTAAGCTGACTGATATTATTTAATTAAACTTCCACAGGCATTTATCAGTTGTTTTATTCAAATACAATTGGGTCGATATTATCAGAGGTGTTAAAAGAGATTCTATACAATTTACTTATGTAAACTTCTCTCGCTTGATGGATGTTGGTTATCATGAACTGCATGATCCATATATCTTATCATCTCAATAAAAAATGGTATATTATGTGAATGATTTTGTGGATGAAGGGTGGATTGTATTTTCCCATGTAATACAAAGAGATTTGTATGATATGGGTGATGAAGTGGAAGATTTGACCTCTGAGATTGAATCTCATCAACAACAAGAAGCAGAATTATTTTTCCATCATGATATTGAAAACATTAGTCTAGTAAGGATGAATGAAGTAGATGAATTAATGGATCAAAAAACTGACATGATTGAAGGGTAAATTATTGTATTTACAGTTATTTATTTATTTAGCAACCACTTATTTCATTTTTGCAGTCATTCATTATCAGTGTTATGTATATTTTGTTTGTTAATACTGGGCATCTATTATCATTTTTTTTAAATCTGAATATTTTATTTTGAAATATATGTTATGAACTTAATTTTATTTGATTAAATGACAGTAATTCCAAGGAGGAATCAATACACTCTTTCATCCACAACTGCGACAGATGACGATCCATATGTCTCCCTCCCTACGGCATCTGAGCCACCAGCTGTCTACCCCCATGCACCATCTCCCCCTACACCATCTCTCACACCCTCTATGAGCATCCCTTTAGAAGTTGAGTCATCGACTCCCCCTTCATCAGCCTCAGTAGTGGGGCGGTGGCGCGCCACTTATAGTTCATCACGGATATACTGAAAGGTCACTGTTATAGGTAAAAATTTTAATATAAATAAATTTATTGCACTTTTTTTATACTAATTGTTTGTTAATTAAAGATGAAAAAATAAACCTATGGAGAAAAATATAAAAAGTGTAGATGTGTGTAATATGAATAGAGAGAAGATAGTTGTCCCATTTGATTCATATGGGGTCTCTACGGATGACGTCGCAGGATTACTTGGCCAAATTCTAGGCCAGCTGGTAGTGGAGCCCATTTCCCTTTATATTTCTTATGATGATTGGAGACATATGCGTCCAAGTTGGAAAAATGAAGTTTTTTATTCCCAAATAAAGGTAATTTTAATACATTATGGTGTAATTGAATGTCATGTTATTAATATGTTCAAAATGAATTTCTGTATACAGTTGTTTTTTCACTTTAGAGTTGCTGATGTGATAGCACAAAAGTGGACATTGAAAAATCTTGGTAATAAATGGAAAGACTTCAAATGGAGATTGTGGAGTGTTGTCAACAATACTTTGTTGACCTTACAAAAAATGTATGAGAAGCTACCTGATGGGGTACCTAAAGAATAGTGGAAAGTTTTTGTTGATATACATCGTGATGAGAAGAAGATGGTATTTAAATATATATTATTATATAAACCTCATTTTACATTTATAAATGTATATGAAGAGGAGATGACATTGAATACATTACTATTAAATTGAGTTTTATTAATTTCAGGATCTCTCAAGAAAGAATGCATCAAGCCGGGCTAAGCAAGTCATCCCTCACACTACGGGGTCAAAACTCTTTTCTAGAATCCAATCAACTCTGGTAATATTTTCATTAGTTTAAATATTTATAAGATAATATTATCTATTTAATATATTAAATTGTTGATTTATCTTTTCTTAATGCAGTCATAGAGTTTAGGGCATGAAGCATCCCGAACTGAAGTGTGGTTGGATGTTCACAAAACATCTGATGGAAGTTTTGTTAATGAGCCTTCCAAAGAAGTTGGGGTATGAACTCTTTTTTCATTATAATAACTTATTATCAATTTTAACTATGTTAATATATATTAATATTTGATTTATAGGTAAAAATTAATGAAATATGGGATTTCAATCCTAGGCAGTTCTACTCATTCCCCCAGGATGACCCAATTACTAAAGTCCTTAGAAAGGAGCATCCTAGTAGAGTGCGCGGGATGGGTTTGGGACCCGTACCATCTGAGGTATTTGGCAGACCATCGAGGATTGCAGTTTCATCTACTCCTGGATGTAGTCAGTCCATACTCAGAGATTCTCGGAGAGATATTTTTTCTCTATGAAACACAGTTCAAGACCAGGGGGCTCAGTTATCAACTTTGCAGAAAGCATTGACTGATATACATTAGTAGATGAGTAGATATCCCCCTGGTGTTATTGCATCGATTGGTGGTGAGCAGGTAAATCAGAAAAATTCAAAATCATTTAGTTTTAAAACTTTTATTGTTTTTAAGTTTAAATATAAATATGCAGCACTATTTAATTTTCAATATAATGTTCTTACAGGTGGTAGCAGGAAGTGGAGATGGAGGTGGAGAGGGTGAAGATATCTATTCATCATCAGATAGGGATTAGTATTAATTTGATATGTGGATAAATATTCTAAGAGTCGGTTTGTATATATGTCATGTGTGGCACATAGTTGCCTCCAAACATTTCATGACCTAACATTTTCTTGATTTCTCATGTTTCCTTTTATGTATTTTATTTATTTATGATGTTTCCTTTTATGTCTTGATTTCTCCAGTGTGGTATGCAACATATATATCAACTATTTATTGGGATGATTCATTTTTTATGATTCATTTTTCCTAAATTCATTTTTTCATTATAATAACTTATCCTACATTTTATATCCCAATGCATTTACCACTACATTTCCATTTCTAATAAGTACTTCTTAGTTATGCTCTTATATCAATCCCTAGGGATGAGAATGTGTGACTCACTAACATGTTTAATATAGATCACCCTTTAGTGTGTCATAATCCTAGTATCCAAAATTTCAAAAAAATAGTTGGAATCCATAGATACTGATATGAAATTAGGGGAAATTTTGATACACTGTCTGAAATGGGGTTTTCCCACCATTGCCAAAGTGGCCTCTAAGAACAATCAGGCAGTGTGAATGACAGTGTCCATTATCTCCGTAGGCATGACATACCGATGGGAAACTCCCAATAGATTCTCTAGAACCCCCTTCCCTAGAAAAATGTTAAATACACTACTTGATCAGTTACTTACCATTCATAACATCAACTAACCTATCACAAATAATTTATTATAAGCATCCATATTCCTTGATAGAATATATCAACCCCTTCCCGAGACACTCTTCCCTTTGAAGGAATGTTCCTGATCACTTCTATTATATTCTGCACATCAAAATAACTAAGATGCATAATGGTAGTGACAATATATTAGGATCCCGATTCCATTCCTTCTAAGGAAACCACACTAAAGACTCCTTTTCCAAAGAAATCACATGAGTGAAACAAATATGATACTTGAACCTGATCCATCACTCTTAAAAAATTAAGAACCCTTATCCATGGGAGATATGATTTTAACTTTTTTCTATATTCAGTGTCAAGTATAATAATTCTACATGGAATAACCCAAGGGAGAGTTGATTTTACCTAATTCCTATGTTATGTTTCATTTATAATAATTCCACACAGAACACCAATATAAATTAATCCCAAGAAAATATCACCACATCATTATTCCCATGATAAAGGGTCTACCACCAACATACTACACCCCACATCTTTTGAGTAACTAAGGAATAAATAAATAACCACCCAATCATGTTCCTAAAGGACTGTAGGAGGGTTTAAATTTATCGACACATATATGGAATAGAAATCTAAATAGTTACTATATATATAGTAGTAATATATATAGTTTATATATATTTCATCCACCTATATTTACAAGGTATGTGAAGATGTATGTAGCCATTACTTATAATAATATTGATGAATAGACCATGGCATAACTCAGACATCCCTAACTAGTCTGACGAGCCTATGTGCTCATGTAATTGGGTACATGCCCTATATCCCAATAGAGTGAGAGATGCCATGAAAAAACACATGGGATGTTGAGTGCGCCATCAGGTTAAAATTCTAGTCATGGAATGTGGTGAGTAAATGAAAATACTTATATATTAACATTTTTGTGATACACCATGCTCAACACCTGATGTAGGGAATTGTGATATCTTCTTTCTCAACAATCTCATACCATCATACCACAACCTCTATAAAGGAATATATTAAATATAACTAGCAATGGGAATTACCTCACATCCATATCTTATATCTACACCATATACATAATAAAGGCATAGTCATTTGTGTTATAATAGATAAGGATTAACCTCTTATTCATGTCTTTATCCATGTTCAATTCCCATTTAAAATATTAGAATTCGTATGAAGCATTTTATAAAGCATAAATCAAGAGCATGACATTACAATTACTTGGGGTCATTCCATTTAAAACCAATTGATTTATTTTAAGAAAGTAAACCCATCATTAATTATCCATTTCACATTATCAGTTACATTTAACTCATTCAATTCATTAAAACATGGGAAACCCATATATAATATCAATGGAGTCACTTATATGGTGACATGTTAATCTAGGAAATTTTCCACTTTAGAAATTCCAACTATAAGTGGTCCAAATACCTAAGGGATTCCTTGGGTTCTATCAAATAATAATATATAAAGGGATATTTCATTCTTGAATAATTCTAGAAGATATGTGGGAGTAACAACATTTGAAAAAAAAATCATATTGTCTCATTTCACCAAGATCACCCAATGGGTGACCATATAAGTTGCACACAACATGTGAACATCCAATCATAGATCAACTAGTACATATGAGTCTGCAATGGCCAATTTTAAATACATAAATTTCTTAAATAGAGATGCTTGGCCAAATATGGTGTGCGACATAGTGGATTAATTACAAAACATTGAACCCTAAAGGGAAAACAATGTGAATACCAACCTAAAGGTCATAGATAATGCCTCTCCATATATCAGCTTCAGATTTCAAGATTTTTGGGAGAAATGTGAGAAATGGTTCAGTTCTATGATAGTATGGAAAATGTGTCTATGCCTATACAGCACAAAGGATCTAATGGGAAACTAAAATAGGATGTATGAGTGGGTTTTGCCTTATGTTGAGATATCCAATGCTTATTTCAGATCTTGAATTGGGTGTCTAATGATAGAGATATGGATGAACCCATGTTAAAAAATTTTGAGTTATACAAGAGGTTAAAGAATTAAAAATAACTGGATGATGAAATAGAAAAGGGAAAGTGGTATAAGAATAGGAGAGGGGTAAACTTGTAAATTCACCACTACATTTAATTGGATACTAGGATTATTTTATGTGATATGTTTATCTGCATTACATTACTCACTGAACAATGCATTTGGTTGTTCTTAGTTAAGCATTTCTTTTCATATTTACTGTAGTATGTATTTTTTTGGTGTTTTGGTATTCTTGGAATGGTTTTTTTCAGGGCACTAGTACAGGGGCTCCAGATTCTGGGTTTTTTTTGTAAATCTGCTCTATAGCGGTGGTTTTAACCACCACTAACTGTAATAGGTACATTTTGCGGTGGTTTTAACCTTTACTAAATGTCGATAGTTTTCTATTAGCGGTGGTTTTAACCACCGCTATGGTCTTAAATTTAGCATCGGTTCTATCTACCGCTACAGTGGCCCGTCTTCTGCGCTTTTTTCACGGTGTTTATATTGTTTGTCGTGGAGGTTTGTCCCGGCAGGACATTACTTTTTATAGCATTGGTTTTAAACACCGCTAAAAAATTAATCCCCTTCTCGAAAAAACCTCCGCGAAAATGCACCAACTACGATGGTTCCCATAAACTGCCATTAAACCGCTTTAACCGCCACAAATAGTTTTCCGACACACAATTTAGCGACGGTTTTCAGAAACAGCCACAAAATTAAAATTTTCCTGTAGTGACTCATATGTTTTTACTCATATGTAGATATATATATTAGATCGATCTAAATACATTGAACACTCTTACGTTGATCTGCATACATGGTTGGAGAAGTCTTACATGGATGAATCTTCTTATGAATCTAATATATTTCATACAAAACTTTTCATTTCATGAAAACAACCTTTAATTTGAAAATTAATTTCATACAAAGTTCCTTTCATGAATAAATTTATGTTCATATAAACACCCTATCCTCTTATGATGATCAGGAACCTTACGTTCTATGTAAGGTTAAATGAACCTTATGAGCAAATCAAACTTAAAATGCCTGAAACATTATAAATAATAAATTGAAAATTATGAAAACTAGATTCTTTGAGTGTCAACTTCTTTTGAGCTTCTCATGATCTAGCATGGTCTTCCTATGATTCTAGAGAACTGCCACATGAATTATGGAATCATAATTTGATATCTCTATCTTCTTTGATGGTGCAACACAGATTGAGAATCACTAATGTGGCTTGTAACATGTCTATAATGAAGAAGATAATGGTGTAGAAAACATCATATCATCCATAGAAACATGTATTTTAAATGTTTAAATTAGTTCACTTCACCTATCACTCATTAAATTTTTGTTTGAACATGCTCTGGTTTATCAACCAAATCACTCCAAGGGACTATCATTGAAATCCCTTAGTACCTTTTCATGTCAGAGGTCTGTAGTGCTACCCCACACCATGGCTTTATCCCCTTACTCACTACTGACTCGCACTAGGTGTACTCTCCTTAGGCTAGTTTTGACTATTTTGTCCTTCACACATGTCACTTGAGGTTGGCTTCCACCTTTAAGCTTGGTCGGTTGTACCTATGATAGTTTAGCTTCTTGGGTGGATGTGATGGATTTTATTTGACTATCATTTTTCCTTGAAATATATATGAATTTTTCAATGACTCAAAATCAATCATATGTGGACTAAATGGAATGAATCAAGCCTTTTCCAAATATCTGTATGAAATACAAAGAACTCAAAGCCCAACTTCCAGCCTTATCAACTTCTCTTCTCTTATTTTAATTTCCACAACATTATCCTTATAATTTTATAAATATAAAACAATTTAAATATGGAACTCCATAAGAACCTTCATTATAAATATATAATATTGATCATTATAAATTTTCCATGTAATTAAAAATGCTTCAAACACATTTTATTTCAATATAAATGAATAACCAAAATTACAAAGGCTTCTTCTTTTCATATAATAAATGGAACGAAACTTCAAAAATAATTTCCAATATATTCTTCTTCACATAATGATTGGGTTCTATAACTTACAAGTAATTCTTATTCATCGACATATTGACATCAAACTCCATTGATACTTTGAGCTCATTTTAATTCCATGACAACAAATACAATACACAGAAAGTGGGATCAGCAATATTCCCCTTTGTATTTTCTATCAATACTCACATAAATCACATCTCAATATGTACAAATTCATTTATCACTTATTCATATTTCCTTGTCACCCCAATTCTCATCAACCTTTCGTTTCATTTTGTTCTTTACCTCTTATTGATAATAAATACAATGTATATGAGAGAAAATGGTATTAATTCATACTTAAGAAATGTTCCATAAATCATTTCACTCTAAGTATATGTGATTCATGGTTGGTATAGAAGAAAATAGGGTTTGATTTAGATAATAAAGTTGTAAATTATCAAAATAATATCATACAAACTAAAATAAGATACTCATCACCTTTCTTGAAAGTTTTCCAACTATTTTCAATCTGAGAAAATTGAATTATACCAACTTTAATTAAGATTCTCATGGGATATTTCAACCTGAATTCCTACACTCACTTCAAAACATGGGTAAAAAACATTCAAGTACAAAAGTAGTAGGATTTATACTTTATAAAACATCCATTAATCTTCTTTAATATTTCACATTCATGTCATTGATAAAAATTAATATCTCCCCCTTAATATTGAGATATAGTTTTTTATAACCAAGGATGAGAGAATAAGAAATCATACCTTATCAATGACACCTTTTCTAATTACTTTCTAGAATATAGAACTGTATGATGTAGATAATTTATGAAATCTTATCAATGTCTTCTCTGCTAGTCTCCCCCTCAAGGAGACACTTCACATACTCTTAATAAAGGTGGATCTCTTCTATAGATATATTTAAAGATATCCAAATTATATAAGGTTCCAAAATGGATCTTTTCACACTATTTTCATGGTTTTACAACATACTTCAAATTCATAAAAGATGATCCTTCTATCAGATTTTATACTAATTGAAAGATCAATCTAAGATGGTTTCTTGTTCTTATATATGTCCAGTTATGGTAACCTTCACTTCTTTTAAGACCCTCTCTCTAAGACCATGTTTCACCTTCTATTATATACATTGTAATCTCAAAAATACTACACAAATAATAGGGAATAAGGTGAAACTTATTGTTCATCAATGTGAATAGAATGATTGAGAGGATTTTCTGAACCAACTTGCTCCATTATTTATCCTTCCAAATTTGGTTTTTATATCTGGATTAACTTCGGTTTGAATTTGGGGAAAATGGATATTTTCTCAACTCCTTCTTCTTTATGTGTAATAAATCTTCTTTACTTAGCCTTAGGGAAAAAGGAATCACCAAGTGAAAATTTTATTTTCTTTATGAATTATTCTTTTACTGGAAAAATAGTTAAATATTCTTGTGTGACCATCCTTATTGCACCTCCCACACAATTCTTCTGAGCCTCTTCGGTTTTCGTTTATTGACAATCTCTCTTGAAATCTGAATTCTTCATGTGGAATCTCTTCTTTTCCTTTGGAATAAGATTTTTATTGTGCTTCCTCTATCTTCTTAGATTTATCTAAATCTATTTTCCAAATAACCATACACTCTTTGGATACACTAGAAACCTTTTTGGAACTTCCACATGGCTTCTTGTGAGTTCCTTTCACTACACCAATCCCTTTTTTTATTTCTTAGACTAGTATTTAACTTTATTTTTTATTCCTTCCATTACAACATACACTTATGGATTTTTAACATGTGTCCATGGGATGTACACTATTTCCATAATAGAAGAATTCGGTCTTATTTGGTGTATCACCCTTCTTTGCCTTCTTGGGATTACTTAAAACATGATCTTCATTCTGCTTGTTGTCCAAGGATGACTCACTCTTCTTTTGAGGCTTCTTGGTAGTATTCTAGTTTACAACTTCCTTTGGATTTCTTCCATAAGGCTGACTTAGCTGACTTAGATTCCTTTATATTTTGTGGTCTTCTGTTTCCATTTGTTTTTGGTACATGATTAGTTGACCGTGAAATATCCCTATGACCACATTGATAAAAATCACCACAAGTATTTCCAAACATTACAAATCTATTTGAGGTTTACATCTTTTTCACTTTTATCTGTGGGTGTTTTATTTTTGCTAGATTTCCCCCCTTGAAATAGCACTACCACAAAATGGGGTAAGGGAAGCGCCTCGTTTTATTAGCACTAAGTAGAAACCACTAATAAATGTACTCTTTATCAGCACTTTTTTAAGAATTGATAAAAGGAAAATTTATCAGTGCTAATTTTAGAACTGATAAAAGTTTTTAATAATAATTTATAAAAAAATATTATATTTATATTTAAAAATAATGTTTCTTTGTATACTTTAAATAAAAAACACATGTTTATAATTAATATATATTTTTTAATAATTCAAAAATATATATATATGGTTTTAAAAAAAGTATTTCTAAGATTATAATTAAATATATATATATATAATTATAAGATTATAATAAATTTTGTTAAATAATAAATATATTTATTATATTTTTTAGATTTTTTAGATTTATTAGATTTATTAGATTCATTATATTTATTAGATTTATTAGATTTATTAGATTTATTAGATTCATTAGATTCATTATATTGATTGTATTTATTATATTTATTATATTTAAAATATTTATTTTATTTATTTTATTTTATTTATTTTATTTATTTATTTATTTATTTTATTTTATTTTATTTATTTATTTTATTTGTTTTATTTGTTTTATTTGTTTTATTTATTTATTTATTTTATTTATTTTATTTATTTTATTTATAATTAATATATATATACTTTTTAAATATATATATTTATATTATAATTATTGAATATATTTGTGTTTCCAATGAATTTGATCAATAAATATATTGATCATTCGTGCATATATGTTATGTATCATCATGAATGTTCACTTATATATATTACACCCTTCTTATTATTAATGTTTTCCATTAATGGCTTGTTTTTTATTATGTATATTTTACTAGGCATATGATTAATTAATGTTACCCATATATACAATTATGGTCTCAAAAATACTTATAAAATTACATAAAATATATTTAAATAATAAATATATTTATTATATTTATAATTATTAAATTTTAATTATATATAAATACTTTTTAAATATATTTATTTGTAATTATAATTATAACTATATATATATATTTAAATAATTATAAAATTATAATAAATACATATATTATAATTATATATATATATATATATAATTATATACAAATATTTATAAATATATTTATTTATAGTTATAATTATAACTATAAATAAATATATATTTTTAAATAATTATAAAATTATAATAAATATATTTATTATAATACTTATAAATTTATAAATATATAATTAAATAAATATATTTATAAAATTATAAATATATTCGTTATAATTTTATAATTATTTAAATATATATATTTATATTTATATTTATATTTACAACAATAAATAAATATTTATTTGTTATAATTTTTAATTACAAATAAATAAATATTTATTTATTAGTTATAAATATAAATAAATATTTATTTATTTAAATAATTATTAATTGATAAAAAATATATTTATTACTTTCATATATAATATTATATATAATTAAATAAATATACTTATAAATATATAGAAATATTGATAAATAAATAAAAACATTTATATTTATAGTTATAAATAAATACAGATATATTTAAATAATTATAAAATTATAATAAATATATTAATTATATATATTAATAAAATTATAAATATTAGAAATATAAATTTGTTATAATTTTATAATTATTTAAATAAATAAATATGTATTCATTTATAATTATAATTATATATATATATATATTCATATAAATAATTATAAAATTAGAAGAAATATAGTTATATATATCTATAATCTTATAAATATATATATTTAATATATTTAATATATATATATATATTTCTAAGATTATAAATATAATAAGTATATTTCTTATAATTTTATAATTATTTAAATTATAATTTTATAAATATAAATATTTATTTATTTATTTATAGTTATAATTATAAATAAATATATATATTTATCATATATATAATTTTATAAATATATATAATAATATAAATAAATTATTAACATTATATCTTTATCAGTGCTTTTTTAGCGTTGATAAAAGCATATCTTTATCAGCGCTAAAAAAGCACTCATAAGGGAATGTTTTATTATCACTTTCTATTTTAGCATTGATAAAACATACCTTTATTAACACTTTTTATCTAACAATGATAAAAGTTTCACTCGGTTTTATAAAGAAACTATAACTTTCTCCTCCTTGCTCGAACCCCTCAAGCTCTCACAGAAGCTGGTCCCTGTCATAGTCGCCTCCTCCTCCTCCACTTCCTCCTCCTCTCCCGCTGACTCCTCTCCCATCGTGAATCCCTCCACTGAGAATCCACCTTCACTGGGCCACTGTAAACCCACCTTCACCGCACGCCTCTCCTCTACAGGGCACCTCTCCTCCACTGCATACCTCGCCTCCATCGTGCGCCTCTCCTCTACCGTGTGTCTCTCCTCCATTGTGTACCTCTCCTTCACGAAGAACGCACCTCTGACGTTCATTGAACCACACCTCCGTAGTGAGTTTTCTCCTTTGTTTCTCTATGTTTGTGTTTCATGTGGGAGGGATCTATTGTTGATTTCCTATGGTTTATAGTTTCATCACACTAATAAAATATAAGAACTGGATAATTAAATAGAAAGGGGCAATGTGTTTTGTTCTCATGTTATTACAGTTTGATATTGATGGCAATGTTGTGAATTATATGGGCTAAATGCCTTACTAAAAATCATGGTTGTTGGCGGTCCTTGTTTGCGCACTAAATTAATTGCATGTTGGTTGGTTCCTATTGAACATTTGAATATGAAAGTTGGTAATTGACGTATACTTGGATAATGAATGAATCCCCCAGGATGATACAATTTCTGTGATAACCCCTGAATTAACAAGTGGAATTGAATAAGGGATGCTTTGTAAAATCTGAAATTGTGTTTGTTTGGTTTGTATAGTGTTGTGGTTGTGGGAACAGTTGTGTGTCATGGTATTTAGGTTGATGCATCCTTCAAAGTTACCTAACCTATATTTTCTTTATGAAATTTTATTTAAAATGTTCTAGACTGTTTTTGGACTTGATGTTGTTAACTTCGTGAATGAGTTTTAGAGAGGTAATAATTCTCTTGAGACTTATAATGATACTCTCATCACTTTGATTATAGAGGTTACTAATATGAGTTCAGTTAAGTATTTTAGAATAACATGTCTTTGTAATGTCATTTATAAAATCTTTTTAAAGATTTTAGAGATTAGACTGTGGAAAATCATACAATCTATTAGTTTAATACCATAGATCTTTTCTTGTGTTAAAGAGTTATATGGTATGTAGTCTCCATGAAGTAGTCTTCAAGCATGGAAAATATTTGGAATGTGAATCCTTACACATTTTTTGATTAATTCAACCAAAAAGAGAGGCTCCAAAACATAGCCTCAATTTTTTTATATAGGAAGTAGTTAGTGAAATATCCTATAGATGTGGTAATTTAGAAAGATGTTATTTTTACAAGTGGATGGTGTAATGGTAAGTAGTCCAGAAGTTATGAATAGAAGTTGTGGTTTATTAAATATGGGTTTTTAATGGTAATATCTTATGGTATTCTCCTCATTGTATTGAGAAAATGTTTTTTTAATGTAAGATTCATTCATTGAAAAGTAACAGGGACATTAAATATTCATCAAAAGTGAAACGTTTTATCTGGACATGATACAGGTGTTAGAAATTCCACATGTTCAATGGGGAGACTTCCAGGAAATTTCAGAAGTTGGTGAAACTGGATGAACAGATTATACTATAATAAAGTGAGACAACATGCACAAGAAACATGTGATATATCTTTTTTTGGAATACTCATTGATAAGAAAAAGCATTGTACAAGAATCCTTGGAACATGAAATGAGAATTTTATTATGGTGAATTTTTTAGGGGTCCACTTTTATTACTAGCGGTTCAACCATGATTCTTCCTGATTAGAAACGCTAATAATTCCTTAACCAAGAATGTGGTATGGTTAATTTTCTTAGATTTTCATGAGATATCATTCTAAGATCTTAATTTTAGATTGATGAAAACACAAATCTTAACCATAAATGAGTTGGTTAATGATTACGGCTTATATTGTGATGTACCAGGAGTCGGGATTTGAACAGTTCCAGTCTATGATGGTCATATGGTTTCTTATGGGTCCAGATAGTTAAGAACACATAAGAGAAACTTACCAAATACTTTTCTATATTTGTAAATACTGGTTCTTTCCATGAAGTGTTGTTGGAATACACTAAAAAAGTGTTTCAAATATATTTAATCATAAAGTGAAATGAACTATTGATAGTGGAGAAGGTATGAGTACTTATAGTCCTTTAACTTTAACTTAATGTGTACCCTTAAGAAGGGGAACATTTTTTCTAATCTACCGTATTGTAAGGATCAAGCTTAGGTAGTACATGATTCAAGCATCAAGTGTAAGATGGTTACCCACTTTGAAGAAATGTGACTTTATATTCAAAAGTATCATTGTCAAGTGACACTTATGTTTTTACCTATCACTTATTCACTCCTCATTAGTATTATGGGATTAAAATATAGGATTCATATTATTTATTCATGAGATACTTGATAAACCTTTTATAACTTTAAATTTTATAAAATTTTGGTTATTTTTTATTCATGTATCCTTTGTAAAGTGCCTCTCTTTGGATTTATGTCTTTTTGAAAATACCTAAGTGGCTATTTTAAAATTATTCCAAGTGTTTTGAAATGTTTCTTAAAAAATTAAATGTGTTCAACGTATATTTTTTGGTTTTAAATACCTTTAAAATTATTTAAACACTTGGCATAGACATAGGTTGAATTCCAAGTGTTTGTCAACTCATTTTAGTGGATTTCAGAAAGGGATGTGAATTTTTTGAAAGCATATGTAATGATGGTTTCATTTTAACAAGGTGTGCGTGGAGTTTTAAATGAAAATTTCTAAAATATAGAGGGTGTTTGTTCATTTTAAATGATTAAGATTATTGGGTCATGAAGTTTCCTTGACTTATTTAAAAAAAGAAATTGGGGTTTTTAGAAAGAGTGTTTGAAACTGATTGGTTTATTTTAAAAATGTTGTGTTATTTTAAAGAGGAATTTGTGTAAATGGTTGGTTTTTTAATGCGATTTCAATCGTGATTTGATAAATAGTTTGAAAAGGATACTTAAATTATATATTTTATTTACCCTTGGTTAATTTTTATATCAACATTTTGTGTATTTATTTTGCTAAATACTAATATCACCGAATCAAATATGATGGATATGAATAAAGAATGGATGGATGCCAATCATTTGACAAAATAGTATAAAGATGGAGTGAAAGAGTTCTTCAAGTTTGCAAAATATCATGCATATGATCCTTCTCAAATCCTTTATTCGTGTTTACGCTATTGTTATTCAAGACAAGTTAGTCTAGAGGAGTTGGAAGAACACTTAATTTGTCATGGAATAGATCGAAGTTATAAATGTTGGAATAAAAATGGTAAAAAGAAAATGTAGCTAGTGGGTGGTATAACAGTGCATTTTATGGATCATATGATATGATTACAAGTGTGGACAATGAAGAATACCATATTGAGGATGTGATTATAGATGTGGATGATGATGAATATCGTATTGAGGAAATGACAAGGATAGTTGAAGATGAACTTTGTGATTTCCCAAAATTGTTTGAGCAGTTAAAAAGTTGTGAAAAGACATTATTGTATGGTGGTTGCACTAAATATACAGTATTTTCATCCGTACTAAATCAATATAATTTGAAAGTAGAAAATTGATGGAGTGACGCCAATCTTACAAAATTACTCACTTTCTTAAATGACATGTTCCTATAAGATAATGAGTACCCAAGCTGAACATATGACACAAAACGAATGATACTCTTGATGGGTATGATCTATGAAAGAATACACGCCTACCCGAATGACTGTATATTGTTTCAAAAGGACCAAAAATCACTTATAAAATGCCCAAATCATCGTACTTCTTGATACAAGAAAGATGAATCTGGACCTATGAAATTTGTATGGTACTTTCCAATAATTCAAAGGTATATGCGCCTATATGGAATTGAGGAGACTGCTAGGAAATTGATGTGGCATGCAGAAAGAAGAAATAAATATGGGAAACTATGTCACCTAGAAGACTCTCCTTAGTAGAATAAAATTTATCATGAGTATCCTGACTTTGGAAACAAGTTGAGAAACCTTCTTCTTGCATTATCTACAAATGGAGTGCATACTTTTGGTTTTAAAAGCCGCACTCACAGTACACGACCGATTATGTTGGTAAATTATAACTTTTGACTGTGGATATTCATGAAACAAAAACACATCATGTTCTATATGCTTATATCAGGACCAAAACAACTGAGTAATGATATTGATGTTTATTTGGCTCCATTGATTGAGGATCTGAAATTCTTGTGTGATTCAGGTGTTACATTGTATGATGCTTACATAAATGAAGATTTCACATTGAGATCCATGTTGTACGGGATGATAAATGACTTTTATACTTATATAAATTTTCTAAGATATAGCATTAAAGGAACTCATGGGTGTCCCATCGGTGAACAAGGTACACAGTCAATTAGGTTGAAACATTCATCAAAAACTGTGTTTCTAGGACATCATAGATTTCTACACCGACGACATAAGTACTAATCATAGACAACATCATTTGATGGAAGTTTAGAAGAATGTACAGCACCATATCCACTAACAATTGATCAACTATTTGAGAAATCAAAATATGTGGACACTACTTTTGGTAAACTATTTCTGAAATATCTTATGAAAACCAGCTAGAAGAAGAGATCAGTTTTTTTTGAATTACCATACTGGAATTTTTTGTACGTTAGACACTTTCTTGATATTATGCATGTTGAAAAAAATGTATGTGATAGTGTCATTGGCACGTTGCTAAATACACTCAGAAAAACAAAGTATGGAATTAAGGCTAGGTTGGACATGGTTGACATGGGAATACGAGAAGAGTTGGCACTAGTGAAGGGTGAAAAAGAAACATTTCTTCCTCTAGTTTCTTACAATCTTTTCAGGTAGGATAGATATCAATTTTTCAACATTTTTAATAACGTAAAGGTCCCATAGGGGTATTCATCAAATATTAAGAACATTATGTCCATGATCAATTTAAATTTAAAGGGTCTAAAATCACATGACTATAATTTTTTGATGCAATATCTAATGCCTATAGATTTAAATTCTATTTTGTGCAAGAATTTCCATCATACATTAACCAAACTCTGTTTCTTATTCAAATCTATATGTATCAATGTTATAGGCCCAAGAAAATTGTTGAGTATGGAAATAGAAATTGTCATTATATTATGTGAATTGGAAATGTTCTTGCTGCTAACATTCTTTGATATGATGGTTCGTTTGATGGTTCACTTGGTGAGAGAGATTCGACAACGTGGTCTTATACACTATAGATGGATTTACCCCATTTAATGGTATATGAATATTTTGAAAGGGTGTGTCAAAAATAGAAGTCAGCTAGAGGGTTGTATTTTAGAGTGATATATTGTTGAGGAATCCATTGAATTCTGTACTGAATACCTATCTGGTGTGGAAATCATTAGTCTACCAAAATCTCATTACACTGGGCAGCTTGCGGGTGAAGGAATTTTTAGAAGAGATGTTGTCACAATCAATATTACAGATCTAAAGCAGGCCGACCTTTATGTTTTTCATAATAGTTTGGAGGTTACCCTATATGTATAAACCCCAAAAAAAAATATTAGTCATTTGAATCCATCAAGGGCTGAAATATGGATATCAAATACACATAATCAACAGTTTATAGGATGCTTTTGGGGACATATTTTAAAGGAATCAGATGAAAATCTGGATTCAATTTTAGAACGACTTCGATGGCTAGCTGGAGGACCAAGTTTGTATGTACTATCTTACAAAGGTTATGTAATTAATTGTTATAAATTCTATAAAAATGATCATGATGAAGATAGTACCATGAAAAATAGTGGAGTACACTCGTGGCTGAATTGATGCATGTTTTGGTTACTAAGGATAGAAATCCAATTTATGTGAATATATCATACTACGGAATCATCAAACAAATATTGGAGTTGGATTATATAACATTCCAAGTGCCTATTTTTCAATACAAGTGGGTTGATAACAGGAATGTTGTTAAAATAGATGAATTAGGATTCGTCAAATTTGATTTCAGTAAGGAAGGGTACAAAGACAAACCATTTATAATGGAATCACAGGCGGTAAAAGTATTTTATTTTACAGATCCCGCAAATCAAAAGTTGTAAATTGTTCTATTATCGACCAAAAGCACTGAAGGGTCAAATGAAAATTCAACTGAGTATGACCCTTTCATTGGTACGCCACAATCATTTCATAGAGGTCCCAATGTAGATAGAATTTTTATGTCAAATGAGACCACAATTAAGGGATTTGTATTGTCAATAGAGGGGTCAAATCCCTCAATCCTTTAAAAAATAAAAAGTGAGTTCAATAATCAGGTTACATTTTTTTCTTAATATACATCATGTTATCTAATATTATTATCAATTTTATATTGCATTTATGTACTCTAAATTAAATGTTAAACCACTTCTACAAATAATGACTTACACATGTGCTAGTTCTCCCAGTCTATAGGAACAACAGGTCTCTCAACCTGTTATTGATCGCAGTGTAGAGGAGCGACCTTCTGCACATGATGGTACTCTCATTACTAAGGAACAATAGGTTTCTCAACCTATTGCTACTCCCAGTGCAGAGGTACAAGAACCATATAAACGTGTTGATACCACTTCTCTATAAAAATATATTGATGATGTGAATTCCAGGGAAATGATAGGTGATGAAATAATGGCATCACAAAAAAAAAGGAGCATCATAGTTTGAAGGTGTTAGAAAAAACCATTAAATTGAAATCCAAATGCATCAAATACAAGGTTAGATGGAATGTGTGGGGTTAGCATGTTAACCCTAATAAGGCCATCTTCAGTAGTTATATTGGAATCGTCACTCGGAAACACGTGCTGATTGACATATATTTGTGGCACCATGTTGTAATCCGGCCTAAGACACTAATGTGGGAAGATATTACAGTAACATTATGATATTATTTTTTTATTTTACTAAAAAATAATATAATAGAACATTTACTTACTCTTCGTCATCCATTGTGGAGTGCATTTATAGTAGATGACTCCCACAAGAAGCATGTATTAATGATTGTTAGAAAGATTCACAAAGGATTTCGCACAATCCCAACAATACATCATCTTAAAAATACTGAAGGGAAAATAAACTCATGCCCACCGCTTATCTATGCACACTATATAACCCAAGAAGCATGGGATGCGTTTACTGGTCGTCATTTGGATGTTTCTTTTTAGGTACATTGTGGCCAGTAATACTTTGTTTGATGATACATATATTCATCACTTTGATTGGAAATTTTTTATTTATGAAACAACAATTGAGTGCTAAAAATAAGGAACGAGAAGCAAAACTAGCATACCCCAACCACAAAGCAAGGATAGGGTATGATTCACTTGAAAAAAAAATAGTACGTATTTTAAATCTACCGTAATACTTTTATGTGACATGAAACAACATCATAATTATGTTCCTCTGTTTATATGAAAAATGATGACTTAAAATACAAATCCACTTCCATCCTACACCATGTGTTATGTAAGGAAAAATTTGTAAATAAATACGGGATACGAATAGATGAGAACACACAAAAAGTGTGGGAATCATGTGTAAGTATTACATGATATAAAATTTTATTTAAATAATTATTATGTAACAATGATCACTTATTTTCCTATATTTTCTATCCAACATAGTCAAAAGAATCAGCAACATTTTTTCTAGATGAACATAAACTATCAGTGGCCTTGAAGTGGGAAAAATAGTATAGATGCGTTAGAGGTGTGGGTTTTGGGGTGATGCCCTGAACATATTTTGAGACAAAAAAAGAGGACGATCAAAGTGAATTAATAAAATAGATAAGAGAAAGAATATCTACTGTTGAAGGAAAATTCCAATGGCAAAGATATATGATGGAAACTTTAATGAGGGATAGGAAAAGAGAAGAAGAAACTCAAGAACAGCCACTGTGTAAAGATCCCGCCCCACCCCCACTAGCTATGAGGCTATCCATTACCATCAAAGAGATGTCTTCGAAGAGGTAATCAATTTTCTAATAAATGTTTCTATGAGATTTGAACCAGACAAACATTGATACCTTTCTTGATAATGACTCTGATTTATATCTAGAAACACCCACCCATCACCTTGTGGCAAGGGATATGGTGTTCAATATTCAAAATTAATGCTACACAAAAGACCACTTCCAATAGGTCATGTGAAAGTGTCGATCAACATAGATCATGAGCCGAGCATAGATTTATCTATGCAAATTAAAGTGGATGATATTAATACGGTCGAAAAATCTGTTGGAATATTCATCACATGACCATTACATCTTGTAAAAAATAATATCGATAAGTAGGTATTCATTTCCAATTTAGTTTTCAAGATAGACCTTTAATAGTTAATGAAAAAGGTCCAAATTGATGAATGTTATTACAGATGGACAAAGATAAGGGGATGAAATGAAAGACCATCTCAAAATCATCTAAAGTATTGACCAACCAGTCAAAAAGATATACCGAAATCACAATTACCCGACCCATATTATATCCACATTTACTATCATTCAAGGATCATGTGGATACAAAGTTAAAAGGTGGTGGCAACCACATAGTTGAATTTGAAGAAAATATGTATGGAGAGAAAGATCAATACTTCATTGGTGTTGAGGGTTCAATTGAAATTCTCAACTATAAATAGCTAGGTGGATCATTTTTAAATGTATACATGAGGTATGTTCTCATGATTTCATTTTCCAAATGTTGATATACTGTGTTAATTATGACTAGATACATTTAATATTTTTGGAATACATATATATGAAAAACAATTAAAGGTATTTTCCCATGAGAAAAAGTTTAGACTCATTATTCCTCAAGTCACCTCAACAGCAGAAGCTAAAATAGAACCCGAAAAAAAGGATGAAATAATGGCAGGTCTGATCAAATCCTTTGAAAGAAAAATTTTGAATGAGAGAATATATTTAATACCAACAATGCAGGGGTAAGACTCTACAATTTAATCATATAAAATTTATTTTAATTTCTTTTATTAATTATTCTTTTTTGTGTTTTTAGGCATCATTGGATACTCATTACGATAAATTTGGATACTCCAAAGATTTATTTTTTGGATTCATTGCATTTATATCCAACAAACCATCCACACGTATTGTCTTCTTTAATTTTTAATACACTACATACAATGTTTTAGAACTAAACATCAAGTTATATAATTTATATTATCTTTTAATGAGGATTCTGTTATGATAGGATAGTGCATCACTAACATCTAAAAAAAGAATGAGGCCACGGGATAAGGATAGGGAAGAACACAAATACTATGACTAGATAAGTATCAAGGTATATATAATAATATTTCACTATCCAAACACATATAAAAAAAATTACTTATTCTCCTAAATGTTTCTACAGTTTCCAAAACAAACCAATGGAAAAGATAGCAGTTATTATTTTTGTAAATTTATGAGAGGGATCATATTCAATGAACAAACCAGCATCCCTGAAGATGTATTTTTGAAGATAATTTTTATTTAATTTAAAATATTTATTAATCCTTTGTGTATTTATATTTTTCCAGTACTACTATGACTGTTGAAAATAATCATATTCACAAGATGATATAGATTCACTCAGAAACAAAATGGCCGCATACCTTATGAAATATTGTACACAAATATCATAAAGATGTGATTTCCATATATGGGGTATGAATTTCTAATGTTAATATCACCTTATAACATCTTTTTTATAATGTTATCCTTATATGATCATTGATATATCCATTGTTTACACTAATTGAACATCTATGATCAACCTTTCTTATGTTTCATATCCTTAAGTTATTAATAATGGTTTTAAAAATGATGTATAAGAAGACCAGTACAACTCAAAGTGTCTCTTTTTATTTAAAATTGACATTAATTTAAGTAAAAACAACAAGTGACTTACTAAAAACTGATAAAATGCATTCATATTGTTTTTATTCTTTAGGATAATGATCTATGAGTCATTTGTGATGTTTTGGAGTCACCCACACCTCAATATGATGCATGGTGTGACCGGTATGACTAAAAGTCTTCGTTATCAGTTTAAAATTGATATTTTAGTTCAAAACATGTAATTTTATGAAAACCAAACAAACACATTCTGATTGTATTGATAATTTAGGACAGTGATTCATAAGTCATTTTTGAAGTGTATGAAGCAGTCTCACATAAAAATGATGCACGATGTGACCAGTATGACTCAAAATGCGTGTTTTCAGTTTGAAATAACAATTTAGTAAAAAAACACAACTCACATACTGAAAACTGAGAAAACACATTCAGATTATTTTTATACTTTAGAAAAATAATACATCGGTAATTTTTGACAGGTAGGAATTAGTTTCACCTCAATATGATGCATGTTGTGACTAGTATAACTCAGAGTTTCTCTTTTTATTTAAAATTGACATTAATTTAAGTAAAAAAACAAGTGACATATTGAAAACCAAGAAAACACATTCAAATTGTTTTTGATACTTTAGGACAATGATCCATGAGTCATTTTTTATTTGTAGGAGTCACCAGCACCTCAATCCAACACACGGTGTGACCAGTATAACTAAAAGTGTCTGTTATTAGTTTAAAATTGAAATTTTAGTTCAAAACATGTCACTCACTGAAAACCAAACAAAGGAACTCCAATTGTCTTGAAAATTTAGGTCAGCGATTAATAAGTCAATTTTGATGTGTATGAAGCAGTTTGATGTCAAACCGATGCACGACATGACTGTTATGACTCAAAATTCATGTTTTTGGTTTGAAATGATATTTTAGTAAAAAAACACAACTCATATATTAAAAACCAAGGAAATGCATCTAGATTGTTTTGATACTTTAGGAAAATAATCCATCAGCAATTTTTGATAGGTAGGAATCAGCTGAACCTCAACACAATGCATGGTGTGTCCAGTATAACTCCAAGTGTCTCTTTTTATTTAAAATTGACATTAATTTAAGTAAAAAAAGTGACATAATGAAAACTAAGAAAACAAATTTGGATTGTTTTGATACTTTAGTAAAATGATCCATGAGTCATGTTTGGTTTGTAGGGGTCACCTACACCTCAATATGATGCACGGTCTGAACGGTATGACTAAAAGTGTCTGTTATCAGTTTAAAATTTACATTTTAGTTCAAAACATTTCAGTCACTGAAAACCAAAAAAACTCACTTTGATTATCTTGATAATTTAGGACAGTTATTTATAAGTCATTTATGATGTGTATGAAGTAGTCTCAAATCAAACTTATGCACTATGTGATCGGTATGACTCAAAATGCATGTTTTTAGTTTGAAATAACATTTTAGTAAAAAACACAAGTGACATACTGAAAACTGAGCAAACACATTCATATTATTTTGATACTTTATGAAAATAATCCATCAATAATTTATGATAAGTATGGATCATCCACACATCAATACGATTCACAGTATGTCCGATATAATTCAAATTATCTCTTTTTATTTAAAATTGATGTTAATTTAAGTAAAAACAACAAGTGGCATACTGAAAACCAAGAAAATTCATTAAGATTGTTTTGATGCTTTAGTAAAATGATCCATGAGTCATTTTTGACATGTAGGAGTCACCCTCACCTCAATCCGATGCACGGTGTGACCAGTATGACTAAAAGTGTTCATTACCAGTTTAAATTTGACATTTTAGTTCAAAACATGTCACTCACTGAAAACCAAACAAACACACTCCAATTGTGTTGATGATTTAGGATAGTGATTCATAAGTCATTTGTGACATTTATGAAGAAGTATCACATCAAATCAACTCATGATGTGACCGGTATGACACAAAATTATTATTTTCAGTTTGAAATGACATTTTAGTAAAAAAACACAAGTGACATACTAAAAATCAAGTAAATGAATTTGGGTTGTTTTTATACTTTAGGAAAACAATACATCATTAATTTTTGATAAGTAGGAATCAATCACACCTGAATACAATGCACTGTGCGGCTGGTATAACTCAAAGTGTCTCTTTTAATTTAAAATTGACAATAATTCAAGTAAAACAACAAGTGACATATGAAAACCAAGTAAACGCATTTGGGTTATTTTGATACTTTAGTAAAACGATCCATGAGTCATGTGTGATGTGTAGGAGTTACCCTCACCTCAATATAATGCATGGTATGACTGGTATTACTAAAATTTTCCATTATTAGTTTAAAATTGACATTTTAGTTTAAAACGCATCACTCACAGAAAACCAAACAAACGCACTCTGATTGTATTGCTAATTTAGGACAGTGATTCATAAGTCATTTTTGACGTGTATGAAGCAGTCTCATATAAAATTGATGCATGATAAGACCGTTATGACTCAAAATGCATGTTTTTAGTTTGAAATGACATTTTAGAAAAAAACACAACTAACATACTGGAAACCGAACAAACACATTCAGATTGTTTTAATACTTTAGGACAATAATACATTAGAAATTTGTGATAGGTAGGAATCAATCACATCTCAATACGATGCATGGTGTCCCAGGTATAACTTCAAATGTTTCATTATTTAAAATTGACATTAATTTTTGTAAAAGAACAAGTGACATACTCAAAACCAAGGAAACGCATTCTTATTATTTTTATATTTTAGGAAAATGATCCATAACTCATTTTTAATGTTTAAGAATTAACCCCACCTTAATAAGACGCATATTTTGATTGGTATAACTCCAAATGTGTCATTTTTATTAAATATTGACATTTTATTATTGTGTGGTTTCATATTAATTTTAATTTATTTCTTTATAGTATTACTAAAATAATATTTGTTTTCTTATATAGGTGGAATATTTTTCTTGGGTTGAGATGATTTGTTCGAAAACTGATACCAAGGGCGAATATTTTTGAGAGGGGGTCGCGGGCATCAAAATATGAAATATTAATGTTTTAGAATGTTTTTTGGACTATAAATGTAATTATATAAAAAAAATTGTTTGAAATGTAAATAACAGTGTTTATTTTTTTATATACCATGGGTGGATAGTTTTGTATTTCTGATGTAAATTAAATGTATATAGTAGGTTTTCTTCTGGTTTGTTGTTTAAATTGAAGTTTTCTTCTGGGTGTTCCATGTTTAAATTATAGGTTGGATGTGCTGTTATATGTGTTTAAATTACAGGTTGGGTGTGCTATTATATAAGCAACAAATTGTAGGTGGGTATCCTTTAATAAGTGCTAAAAATCACTGATAAAGGGGATTCTTTATTGATGGTTTTTTTAGTGTGGATAAAGAACCCCCTTTATCAGTGCTTTTTTAGTACTGATAAAGGATACCCCCTATCAGTGTTGTGATTAACAGCGTTTTTTTAGCACTATTAAAAGCCATTTTCTACACTGTTAATGGATAAAATTTTACTAGTATAGGCATCCTTTGTACTTCTATAATTTATGGATTGTATCAAAAGTCCAATTCCTTGTACCCAAAACTATTTCACCACCTATAATTCCCTATAAATCTTAATCTTCTATTCAAAACATCTTGTTATCTACATGTGACATATTTTTTTTAGGCTTTCTCAGCCAATAGTTGTGCTACTTTTGGGGATCTAGAACTTACACTCATTCATATATCCACCATGTCCATATTGGTAGACTTATATCTATTTTTTCACCCATTTTTATAAAAAAAAATTATTTAAACTTGCACTATTTATAAAAACAAATATAGTATAGTCGTTGGATTCAGGTATGGATGGTTCCTTTTCTTTGAGCCTACTATGGAATGATCATTGAATGATATAAATATATTTTTTCCACCGGTTGGAATTATTTTATCATAATAATATCCCTTTGAAACATTTTTTACAGCAACCTTTCTTCCAAAAACTTTTTGTGGAGACATGGCTTGAGCAGTTTTCAAATTTTATAAGTGAATTTCAATCTCAAGGTACTTTATATTGAGAATGGATTTCTCATTCTACACTATCCCCAATTTGTTTTCACACTTCTACTTCATTATTTAAACTTATTCATCATTCATTTTTTCCTTCTATTATAACAATGTGTTGATATATTTGGTCTTCTTGGATTTAACAACCAATTTTACTTACTTGATATCAATGTAGTTTTTCTTATTCTCCTCTAATGCATGGATCTTATCTTATATATTCTTCTTGATCTAATAATTATCTTGAACTTATTTGAGTTATTTATTTTAAAACTTGGATCAACTCACTTCAAGCTCCATATTCACTTCTTCTATGGATCTAACTTTTTTGGAGAGATTTATATAGGTAAGAAACTTATCTTTCAAGGCTTTATCTATGTTTTAAAACTCTTCATCAAGATGAGTGATTTCTTCAAGAATATATTCAAAAATATCATAAATAAAATATAATAAATCTTTTTAAATACAATAAATCATTTTCTTTAATTCATCAACATAAATATGTATTGGCATTTGACCACTCACACCGGTGCTTAGTTCTTTTTAGGGTATTTTTCACAAGAACATACACTTACATCAAGATCACTTGAATTCCTTGATTCTTTAGAGGTTTAAGGATTGTCCATTTCTTTGATGGTTGGTTGAAACACATGTCCTTATGTTTTTAGAATAGATCTATCTTCAACAGTATTATTGCATAAAGGAACTGAACTTTCCACTTATTTACTCAAGAGAGATAGTTTTTCATTCTCTTTTTATCTTTCTTTTTTCTCTTCAATATAGTATTGGTTGTAATTGAATTCTGGTCTAAAATAAATAGATATTCACTACAATTTTACTTCATTATAAATTCTGAAATAGGAACTCAAATATTCTAAAGAGAACAACTTCCAAGTAGAGAATCCAATTCGAGGTGAATCTCAATCAGATACCAATAAAGAGGACCGATTATGATATATTCAACACTGAGAGGGGGTTGAATTTGGGTTGGTGTATTTGAGACTTATTATCATTTTTTACCATTTTAACTAGTTAAATGAGTGGATCCCATATTCTCTCTTTTTACCTTTTATTTTTCATAAAACACATCTAAATTCACAAACACAAGAGGCACAGTGGATTTACGAGGTTTACCTTTCAAAAAAAAATGATAATCCTTGGTGTGAATTCAAACTTCTCTAAGATCACATGACCCACTAGTATCAACATGTGATTACAAACAAGAAGTGAATATCCTTGTACTCGTGTTATGCATCTCTCGGCTATGTTTGGTGAATCCAACACTTTATAATGATGTGAAATTTTTTAAACAAATAAAATGTCCTTCAATTATTTAGACTATTTCTAGGTAGTGGATGTAATGATTTTTATTTCTTTTCTTCTACTTGCACAGTAGCATGAAAGAAATTAATTCCCTTCTACTACTACTTATAAAAGATCAAGTTTCCTCTTCACTTTTCATGCATAGAATATGAAATGTGTTCCCATAGTTTTTGGTTTATCATTAATGGTATTATTAAGAAATTTTGACATATGTGACTTTTTACCCTTCTCTATTTATTTTGTTATTCTTCTCTTTCACTATGTGGACACTTCAGCATGTCACTCTTCTCCTTATCTTATTTAGTGCACAAGAACTACACTGATTTTCTTCTTTTTGACATGAATAGTCTGTAACACTATTAGTGCCAGGTCTCCCTCTTCTTTTTTTTGATATAGATGATTTTTCTTCTCTCAATTTTTTTATCGATTCTTTCCTCTCGATATAAGGATTTTATTTCATAGAATAATAGTGTTAAACAATCACTATTATTTCTTATTCCACTAATAAAATATATAAAAATACGGTTATAGTGTCAGTTACTCCTCTATATTCCTTCCAATTATTATTTGTATTAACTAGACAACGTAAATACCATAATTAGAATATCTACATATTTCAGCATTTGAAATTCCCTAAAACATCAACCTGAATACTCAACATTCAAAACTCCTTCTCAAACCACTTTAATTCAAAGAATTCTATAATTACATGCAGACATATAAAACTATCATGTTCTTCTTCCTTTGAACCTTCCATCATTCTTAGTGCCTTCTCCTTCTTCTTTATTGGTAGAATCATGACAGACAACATCATGATATTTTTAACTAAAAGCTTAGATTACATAGAATCGGCTGATCACATACCACCCATACATTAATCACTCATATGTGGTACAATTTTACATAGCCACTCTTACATCGAGCTTTATTTTTACACTGATTTTCATGAATTAACCACTCTTTCATAGATCTGCATATGTGGTTGTAGAATTATTGCATGGATGACTCATTTTAAGAATCTCAAATCTTTCACACAAAAACTATTTATTTCATACAGAGAAAATTCTTTTCATACGAAGTTCCTTTCATATGTAAATTTCCTTTCATGTGATTTCATTTCAAAAAAACTCTAAGACCTTTTATAAAAATTGGGAACCTTATAAGGTTTATGAACCTGAAACGATTCATAAGTTTAAATGAATCTTACAATATAATCAACCATACAAGGCCTAAAACCTTATAAATAATAGCTCGAACATTAAAAACTCTCTATTATTTGAGTGTAAACTTCTTCAAAACGTATCATAATCTTGAATGGTCTTCCTATGATCCCTGATAAATCCCCCATAAACTGTGGCATCAAAACACAAGATCTCCATACTATGAAGTAGTGGGTTATGGATTGATAATCATTGGTGTATCATGTAACAGGCATGTCATGAAAAATAAGATGGTGTAAATGAAATCATATCAGCAACAGACATGTGCATTTTAAATGGTTAACAGTACCATGCTTCACTGACCCCACATCAAACTTTTGTTCATATGTGCTCTGGTATATCAACAAAAGCACACTAAGGTACTGCCATTGAAATCCCTTGGTACCTACCCAGTCTAGGGGTCCATGGTGTTACACCATTCCATGGTTCCACTCCCTCACTTAGTACTAATCTACATTGGGTTCACTCTCTTTACTTCAGTGTTGACCTGCATTTTCCTTCACACATATAGCTTGGGGATAGTTACCACCTTTAAGATTCATTGGTTTTCCTTGTGATGGTCTAGATGATTATATGGATGTGTTGGCTTTGAGTTACCTAATTTATTATCTTCAAATATATAATCCTTTTTCAATGACTCAAAATCACTCATAAATAAACTAAATTTCATGACTCGAGCCTTCATTAAATATTAGTATGCAATACCAAGCACTCAAAACCCAACTTCCAGCCTTCTCAACTTCTCTTCTCTTTTTTTCGTTTCCTCAAAATCATCCTTAAAGTTTTATGCTTCTCAAACCATTTAAGTGTGGAACTCTAAAAGCAACTTCATCATAGAAATAGAAGATTGGTCGTTATAAATTATCTATGGAACTCAAAATTCTTTGAACACCTTTGCCTTCAATATAGATGAATCTCCAAAACTCCAAAGGTAAGATATTCTAATTTTTATATAATAAATTACAAGTAACTTCAAAAATTAATTCCAATATTTTCTTCTTTACTTAATTTTTGGGTTCTCCAACTTCCAATCACTTATTCTTCATCAGTATATCGACATAAAACTCCCTTAATACTTCAAGCTCATTGATATTGTTTTGACAACAAATATAACTCACACAAAGTGGGATCAACACATATTTTTACTATGTTTTGGGTCTCTTTAGTGTTTCTCGTATCAGTTAGTAATTTAGTTATGGAATCATCCAAATCATATCATATATGAATCTTTTATGGTTATGGGGGAAACTCTTCACCCAATCTATCATATGGATAAACTCAACTTTATTCCTCTAGTGACTTAATCCTATTAAGGTCTCCCAGGTAAGTGTAACACAAATATAATATTAAGAACAAGTTCCCAATCCTATTAGGGTCACTTATTACTTTCATTCCTTAAACAAGATAATTTAGATTCACTCGCATTATTATGACCTACTTGGTTGGATGATTAAGGTCTTAACAAGTGTTTTCTTTGGAAAGAATCTGACACTTAGTGTTTTAAAGGGGATTTAATTCCACCATCTTATCTCAGTTGTCCCCTTTAAATTTATGCATGCTTCTAATTATTTAGTTTTAAATCTTATTCTTTCCACCAAATCAATATGTCCAAACCCTATTGATTTGAGGATTTTTACACAACATGTAACTTGTGTTACTAACCCAAATTAAAATCCAACTATATTTATAAATATTCAAATTCATCTCAATAATGAAGTATATGAAACCCTTTCATTTTAAGGATTATAATTATACAAAACCAATAATCCCCATAAGATTAATCTTGGAGTAACATATAGTCAACCCCTACTTTTCTAAACAGAATATAAGCCTCTAAGAGAGTGATTAGTCTAATCCAAATTCCATCTATCTAGGGATACTTTAATCAAGAGAGATTTAAATCACGTCATAATTTTAACACCAATTTTTCTAAACTATAATTAACCTTTAAATTTGAACTCATAAACCAATAAAATTCAAATTTAGTGCAGAATAAGACTAAATCCAATATCACACCTAGCATGTAAATCCTTATATGCATGTAAGACAATTTATAGAATCATTTTAACAATTTTAAGCGAAATCATGTTCCAAAATTCATAATATTACATTTATATTCCTGAATAATAAACAAGGGGATAAAATAAATAAATGAAAAATACATATATTTAAACATGAGATAAAAAATTATGAACAATTAATAAATAAATAAATTATAAATAGTTTATAATTTATCCAAACATTATGGATATTTCATAATCAAATAAATATAAACACTTTATATTAATCTCTAATATAAACACCCTTATATTATTCTTTTATAAGGCACTTTACTTCAAATATATGATATTAAATAAAATATAAACATTTTATATTCCTAATATATTATGTAAACAATTTAAAATCTAAATATCACATATTTAATATTATTTAAACCTTGATAAAATCAATTATCAAAACCCCTTTTGATATGGCTTAAATAATTTCTCAAATAAATCCTTTAATTTGAACAACTCAAATTAAAAAATATGAATAATTCATAATTTAGTATAAAATCCTTAATATTTTTTCATATTTTATAATTTATAAACATTTTATAAATTTCACTTATAATTTCCATATAAACCATTTATATCTAAATAATAAATCATGTCACATAATTTCAAAAGTTATTTAATAGCAACATTTGATATCATGGATATTTATTTTAAATGATTCTTAAACATTTAATAACTAATTATAAACATTTTATAAGATAGATAAATTTCCCAAAATACCTTTCATACATGATTTATAAATAATTTATAAAACATTTTATTCAATTCTATAATAAAATTTAGAAAAATCAAAATTTTCTTATTAATTGTATTCAATGGTATCCCATATATATATCATAATAGGATTTGGATAAGTTGTAGTGCGTCAAAAATAGTTAAAAATTATCAATCATATTTTACTATTGATAAACCTCATTCACTAACTAACCTTTGGAACCCAGTTGTCTCCAATTATGATACACCACATGTGTAAGAATAAACCTAATGCAGAATGACTCTTGTACTATGAACCCAACGCATCAACAATTACAGGTTATGATAGACATTGTGTAAGGGTAATCATGCATAGTTGGTGTCTTCAAAACATTAAACCTATGGTGTGTCCTTTTCATTTGAGTAACTTGACATGTAGATAAATTAATACAATGAAAACACTAATATCTTATACAATAAGACCTAACATACTAAATCTCTTAGTAAGAACACCAAAAAACATTACAATGGTAAGAAGAGAGACAATGCACAACTTTGTGATTTAAAGTGATCTTAGTTATCTCAGTCAAATCAATTTTTTGAATTCATCAATCTAGTTTATAGATGATGTTATAACAAAATCCAATGTTAACATCTATAAATTTCTAGTTCGGTTATAACATCCTTAGAATCAAATCAACCTCTTTCAATTAAATGTTTAGTGTGCCTTATTCATGTTTCAAAACTTGCTTGGATCACATTCAACTCATCGAACTTTAACAGATAACTTCAGTTCATTAGAACATAAATAATCAAAAGTTGATTTTTTCATAATCAGGACTTAAACAAACAACCTCAAGTTAAATCAATTTTAATATATTTTATTGTGATTTTCAAAATAAGGATGTAAAATTAGTCTTTTGAATCAGCAACATCATTAAACCTTGGGAAGGTATCATACTTTTTATAATATTATCTACCAATAGTAGCCTTTTTGAAAAGATTACACCAAATCCCTATAGTATTTAAAGGATATCCACTACAACGAGAAAGATCCTTTATTTTTAGGATGCTTCCACCAACATATCGATCTTCCTATGAGCATTCCCAATATTTTGAAATCATATCCTACTCACTTTTTCAAGTGCTTAAACTTTTGGAACTTATACAATATATGAATAGTTGTCCTTACTCACTGTCTTCATGAATATCTACTTCTATAACTTCCACTTCTTCATGTACTTCAACATTTGGAACTTCTTTGGGTTGTTGCTGAACTTTGGTCTTTCTCACTAACTTCTAGTTTCTCACATTCAGAAATCCCCCCAATGATAATTTGAAACTTCAAGTTCTAGATCCTCAAATTCATCAACCCAAACAATATTCCAAACTTTCAGGTAGGTTTCTCCCTTTATTCTCTTAGAGCCTTTTCTCTCTCCTAATTATCATTAGCTATTTCTGAATGATATCTTATATTTTTATATCCATCATTGGATATTAAAACTTCCATGAAATATGTGTTTCCTTAATTTGATTATATTCATTTTGATAAATATGGTTTCACCAAGACTTATTCACATTTTATTCATTGGTCAATCATATTCATTTCTTCCTCAAAAATTGGTGTGAATTATAACTTACAACTAATTATATTTATATCTTAAATTATATCTCAACATAATCATATTAAATTTGACTTCACATATATGTTATGTGAATTCTTTTTTCATCTTATGGTTCCCTAACTTCTGAAGACTCGTGAAAATTCTAATATGGACTTCATTCTACTTCTGCTTCTGGTTTTTCCTCTGCCTCTACATCACTCAATCATTTGGAATCTATAGCTCCCTGTTCTACTCTTGCTTATGAACATTTGTACTTATCTACAATTATTATCAACGTTTTTTGAATTAGTTATCGACCTTTGGATCTTTATTCTTAATCTTACATTTCTATTGGGATCTGTAGCTCCAACATATCATCCAAAATATGCTTATAGTATCTCAACATCACGGTACAACTTCTAACCCTCTAAACTTTTGATCATATGTATCTTCTGGTCTCCTTAACTTCCAAACATATGGTCTTCTTTATCTTCCACTTTCCTCAACTTATTATTTTCTGGATTTAGGGAAATTTTCATCTTATAATACATTTTGGAATTAACTCAAACAACTTTAGATTTAGATTTAGCTTCCATTGATCTATTATAGCCTCAATAGATTCAGTTTTCTTCAAATCTATCTAAATCAGTCAATTATAATTTCATTACTCTGACACTTTCAAATGACATCAACTGAAGTTATCAGCATTACTAACTGCTACCACTTCCAAACCCATTATCTAGGACATTATGATTCTTTTAGATTTATCTTTTGGCCATGATGAATTTGGCTCAAGCACTACTACAAAATACAGTTTTATCAGTGATAAAAAAGGTCTTTATCAGCACTAAAAAATCACTGATAATCATGGTGCTATTAAAAGGGGGTCCCTTTTATCAGTGCTAAAAAGCACTGATAAAAGTTAGAAAAAAATAATTAAAAAATTTCTTCAAATCGGAGGGGGGTTTTAACAATGCTTGACCCCCCCCCTTCAAATGCGCTATTGAAGCACCCCTTCTGCATGCCCTACCACCCCTACACGCCCCAACCCCAACCACAACCCTTTAATAGTGCTAACACCCCCTTCAATGATCCATGAGATCGCCCATGTCTCCCCCTGGATTCGAACTCGAGACCTCTCCCCTACCCACTTGGACCGTTTACCACACCTCCATGTTTCTTTTCTCTCCATTTAATGACATATCTATTTATTTATATATATATTTAGTTATATTTATTTGTATATTAATATATATTTATATTAACATATATATATTTATATTAATATATATAGTTATATTAATATATATTTATTTATTCGTATATTAATATATATATATATATATACATATATAGTTATATTTATATATTTATATATTTATATATTTATATATTTATATATTTATATATTTATATATTTATATATTTATATATTTATATATTTTTATATTTTTATATTTTTATATTTTTATATTTATATATTTATATATTTATATATTTATATACTTATATATTTATATATTTATTAATATATTAATATATACTTATATCTATTTATTTATATTTATTTAGTTACATTTTGTTATTTGTGCATTTATTCATATATTAATATATATTTATAAGATCAGTTTTAAATACATTTATAAAATATGTTTTTTTGTGTGTTTATAAATAAATAAATACATACATACATATATACAACATACTCACACACACACACACACACATATATATATATATATTGTATATGTGTATCTGTAAGCATAATTATACATATTTATATATAATTACAAATATTATATATTAATATGTATAGACATATGTTTAGAATATTTAGATAATATATATTAGTTTGTTAATATAGACACACACAAATATATACACACACGATCCATATTGTTTTATTTTCTAACACTTTTAAAGGATAAGTGTGAACCATAACAAAGTTCCAACCAGGAAAAACATAAAAGAGATTCAAGACCTCCACAACCCACTACTTCAAAATCCAAAAAGTCCTTCCATTAAGTAAAAAGTAGAATTTCAAGAAATCAACTGCCTCCATCAATGTTGTCCAAGACTTCATAGTGCCGTGAAATAAAAAACCATTTCAAAATTTAAAATTTGAAAATAGACTAACCATCATCAGCCTCGTTCTCCATCATCACTAGATTCTTAACACCATCGGCCATCATCAAGCCTCAGTCGCTATCACAAACAGAAAAAATCGTCATCATCATCATCGTCGAACCACCAGAAACCATCTTCACCGTCGAAACACCAAAAACCATCTTCATCCTAGAGAAGCTGACACTATCACCACACACCAAGACTCGTCGTCATCATCGCGTCAATGTCATCGAGCCACTGAATACATCATAAATAGAAGCATGGAAAGAGTCCCCACAGGCAGAACATCCTGAAGCGCTAGTCACCTCAGCACCAAACCAACAACACCAGCGACGTACAAGACATCCACCAGAACCCACCATCATAGTCGAATACTGACCTAAACCAGAGAACCACCCAAGGAATCTGACACCGCAGATTTCAACCTCGCGCCACTGACGACAACCAGGAAAACAAAGACACAAAAACTCCAAAATGAACAGCAGCACCAGAAAATGACCAGAAGAAACAATACGTCTTAACCTCAATCCTTAAGAATAAAAAAAATTCTTATAGGGAGAACCAAACTGGGGAAAGAAGACAAGATGAGTCTCCTGGAATGGACTTTGACGCTATATCAACACCTCCCAAACCACCCCAAGAGCCTTCTCACCAGACCAAGATGGGGTCCAGAGGCAAAGGATCTAGTAACAAGAGCAGAGAAGAATCCAATAGATACCTTGATGAGGAGCCTCGTATGAAAGAACAAACATGGAATGGAAGAAGGGGAGAATTGGAGTGAAACCCTCAGAATAAAGCAGGGGAAGAAACTGCTGAAAGGAAAGGTCTGCACACCACTACTCCCTACGCCGTAATCCCAAACCTGTCTAAGAAACCAACTTACCTAGCCAATATGTGGTCAATCGTGTCAAGCCAGACCATAAGAGAAGTGTGAGAGAGGGGAAATAGACCAAACCAGAGGGCCCTGAAGGATGAACCAGAGGGGAAGGAAATAGAGAACCCAAGCCTAGAAGAAGGGAACCCTAGAAAGCAGGGGTCGTCAATAATAAGGGAAATCAAAAAGAAATATAGAACTCGGAAAGAAGAGGTTAAATAATATGTAGAAGGATCCATCACTGCCAGGGAGCTCTCGAAACCCTAGAAGGAGGGTGAGAGTAGAAAATAGGAGTCAGGAGAATGATGAGTCATCTATACACACACACACACACACACATTATATAGGTATATAAATATTCATATCTTTGTATTTTAAATAAAATGGATATTGGTTTTTTATTTAGAAAAGGCTTATATATTGATAAATATATTTTATATGTAAATATATTTAATTATTTATTTATAAAATTAAATTTTTATGTGTGAATATATAAAAAAATATGTATATAAAAAATATGTATATATTGTTATATATTTGATTATAAATAATAGTACATTATGAAAAACAAAAAACTTTCAAATCCATAATATCAATATGAATATAATACCTAGAAATAAATTCATTCCCCACTGAAAAAGGGAAAAAAGACCCCCTGAAATGAGTCTAAAATTCCATTGAATGTTAAAAAAATTGGGTATCCTGACTAAAAAGCTTAATTTTTTAGGCCTTATGAGCCTTTTTGGCCTTGAAAAATGCAAACAAAAAGGATTCCTTATGATTTTAGCACATAGAGCTCATCACAGGCTTCTATTTGATATGTGGTATAGCTCAAACGGACACCCGAATCAAAATTTATGGTCGTTTGAAGTTTGAGATATGTTTTCATCTTATTTTAGAACTTTTATTAATTTTTTGATTTTTTGTGTCTTCAAATTGTTATTAAATGATTATTAGTCAATTATAATTAGAAAATTATTAATTAATAATATTTTTTAAAATATTTTATAAGTCATTTTCACTACATATTTTATATATTAAGTGCAAATGTCTATTTATACTTATCTAAAACATATTTAAAAAATATATATTGTATTTATATCAATATAAATATATTTATTTATTTATATATTTATATATTATTTTTAATGAAATATATTTTTTAAAAAAATATCGTTTATCGGCGCTAGTAAAAAAAGAACTGATAAATACCCCTCTTTATCAGTGCTACTAAAAAAACATTGATAAAGGGGACCCTTTTAACAATTCTAAAAAAAGTGATAATAAATGGGGTACCTTTATCAGCACTTAAAAAACCTTGATAAAGGGGCACTTTTTAGCACTCATAAAGGGTAGTGCTGTGAAAAACCATTCTTGTGGTAGTGAAGTTTCCAACTACCTTCTAATTAACTCATAATTTATCTTATTATGGTTATCTTTGGTACATGATTATTCAAAATCATCCTTAAATTTCATTACATTATCTTATGAGTTCACCTTTCGGTCTCACTCAAGATTGGTCTTTCATTACTTCTCACTTTATAAGATATTATCCTTCTTCAAACTCCCATAAAGACCTTTATCTTTCATCTTCTAGATGCACTACAGCTCAGTATTCATAGATCATCATGTAACTTTTGGATAGTATCTTCTGGAATTATTGTTGGGTTATAACATCCCTTAACCACTTATCTCGCCTTGAATCACATTTTATTATCCAAGCACCATGATATTTTTTACTTTTAATTATTTCTATAAAATCACCTAACTTTATTAACATATGAATTTTCCTTCTAGAAAACTTGATTTATTTCAAATAGATAACCCTTACGTATCAACTTGTGTTACCCTTACATATCACAGTGCATCTCTGGTACTTTTATAATTTTTCACTCTATCCTATGAGTACACTTAAATATCCCCTATTATAACCTTTATGTAATGAATCAAATATCTTACACGTGTTTGGGAATTAGATGAGATTTAAAAGCAAGATGATAACCAGTGATGGGGTTCTGTTGGTGAGGTTGTGATAGCTAGTGGTTGATGTGTGTTGGTTGTGTCATGAGGTTTTAGTGTCGTGTATGAGGGATCACAACTAGGCTGTGATCGGAAATGGGATGAGATGATCGATGAGATTAGTGATATGCTAATAGGTTTAGTGGCTTTAGTATTTTATAGGAATCATGGGATGTTCCATCTACAGTAATATGGGATGTCAAAAATTCATGGGATGTATTGAGATTGGGTTAGGTTTTCTATGATCAAAGGGTGAGAATTTTTTTGATGGTGGTGGAATCTGTTAGATTTGGGTACATTTATCGACATTTCAGAGACTAGTGATCGATTATAGATGTATTTGGGTGATCATGATTCAAAGCACTATGATATTCTAGTTTTGGGAATATGTATTGACAATGGTTGTTTGGGATGGTATGAGCATGGATTGAGAAGAGAAATGGGCATTTAATATTGGAACCTATCAGGTGTTTTGATTGGGGAGTGGTATAGGGGAAGCCATGTGGTGGGGAGTAGACTAATGGTTGTTTGAGGGTGTTTAACCTCATTTTAAGGATGTTTTGGTCAGTGTTGAGGGAGATGTTTCTGGAAGACCTGATATTGGTAGTAGATGGAATTTCTTATTAGTGATTGAGTGTGAGTGAGTTAGTCCCCTCTAGTATTTTCATTTTTAATCTGATCAGACATGGGTTTTGGTCATCGGGTATTCTACTTTAGTAAGATGATGATAAGGATGCTCATGGTGGGGAGCATTATATTGGTGGTGGATGTATGACCCTCATTTTGGAAGGGTCATGGTTTTGGTGAGATGGGTTGATAGGTGGTTGAGATACCACTATGATATCGGTGTACTGGCAGGTGAATTACACCTAATTCCACAATAAACACCAGAATTGGAATTTAACCTCGATGTTTGGGTAGAGTTGGTGCCTTGGGAGGTTGAATCTAGTATAATTTGATGTTTAGTTTAAGAGGGACTCGGGTTTTTCTATGATCATGGAGAGAATAAAATGTTGTATTTAGATAAATTGAGGATTCAATCATAGGATACACAGAAAGTGTCAGGTTGGAGTTAGATGTGGTTGTTTGGGTGTTTCTACGATGCCATTAGGAGTTGAGGCATCATGATTCAGCTGATTTGATGGTGTGTCGGTGTGAGGGGTTGGGTGTTTTCATGGAAAGTTATCCAATGGATGTATAATTAGTGTTTTCTTGCGCAATAGGATACAATGATATGGGAAATGAATTTGGTGCATTATATTGAGTATGATGGATGTGATTCGAGGATCAGACTAGGGATTTCTAGAGGAAAACTGGTGAATCTAGGTTCTATGCATGGGTAGTTGACCTGCATCCAGTGCAATGTGAAATTTTGATCAGAGAGTGGTACTTAATTCTAATTTATGGGTTGTAAATCAAAAAAAATACAAGTGTTTCTCAAGGATTATAATCATTATGGAAAGGATTTTGTAAAGACCCATGCCACTACAGGTTGGTTTTTATAGGGGAAATTTGAATTTTGAATATCAGAGTAGGGTAAATTTAATAATTGGGACTCAAATTGAAATTTTTGGAGTTAGAAAACCCCCATGAGGTATTTTTAATCATGTTAGGATGTTTCGGTGGTTTTTGAGGGTGTTAGGTGGAAGTTTGAGGAATTAGTTCTCATTTAGGATAGAAATTCCGCTTCATGTGGTGCTTCATGCCGCAACTGGTGGGGGTTGAGTTATGAAGCCCACCTAAAGGAGAGTGTTGTGACATAACATGGTTATTTCACCATGGGGGATACTCTCATGTTAAGTGTTATACCACAACAGATGGGTTGTGCTGTAAAGGGTACATGTTGAAAAGGATCACAAAGCAGCTTGGGTTTTTTGTCGTAGGGGTTATTTGAGGGGGTGAGGTATAATTCCATAGCCTTAAACATTATATAATCTTAGGTTAAGTCAAGAATTCACATTTAGGACATTTTTAGGTTTATAGTTTTATATAATTAGGCCATAACTATTGCTTTACATCTCAATATTACAAGGTATAAACTTCTAATCTATCAAAAAAATTCACAAAAAAAATAAAACTCCTTAAATAAAACGAGAGTTATTTTCTTGATATAATTATTCTTGAATACTTCATTTCTCTTACCCTTCCTTATACCCTATGAAAGAAATTTCAAAAACTTGGGATGAGCATAAAAAGCTTAGTAAGGGTTATAAAATAAATAAATAAAACATTAGTCCATCAATACATACAAAACATAAGCTCTTTAACATACCTCGTGAAATCATAAGATTTATGAATAACATATAGTAATCATAAATCATAAAGGTAACTTGTGGAATCCATATCATACTTACATTATAGATTTCAAAGCTACATAGTGAGTTACATTTGGAATACCCATCATAGTATATTCCCTAAATATCTTAGGAGAAACATTAACGTTTACCTCTGTCACATTACCCAATGCACTGGAGAGATATCTTGGGCTCACCTGACCTAGTTTTATCACGGAACCACTCGTATATGTAAATAATGCCCAAGAACCATAACATAATCATAACACATAACACAAGAATAAAGGAAAGATAACATTTCCACATTTCAATCGCAATATATAAGTTCAATATAATGAAATAATCAATCCATTATAAAAACCATTTTCAATACCAAAATACGTAAAAATATTATATTGTATTTATTTTCCTTTTAAAAACATTAAATCTTGTTAAGGAATCCAAGTATCAAATAATGCTGGCGGTGACGGAAAGGTCGTTGTCACCACGTACGTTAAAAAGAAACATTACCTTTGTCATTTAGTAAAACACTTTGTATAAAAAATATTCCCTTTGAATGAAATTTAAATTCAAATGGGTTTATACACTATATAAAGGAAAGTCATGTATAAATCAAAGTATGCCTCAATGAAAGGAGATTGAGATGAAGTCCCTTACCTTGTTTGATTTGTTTTATTCATTATTTCTCTCCCTGAATAATAAACTTATGTTAATTATAAATTCTTTAGAACCTTTTTCAAGTTTATTATTCCTTTAATATCACTTATTACCTTGTTATATAATTATTCAAGTTTATATTGGTCTTTTTGTCGATGTTCGGTACTTGAGTCAAAAATGAACTTGTTATAATTACAAATCGTTCATGTGGTCAAAAGTAAATTATATCCAGAATTGTATTCATGATTTAAATATAATATATATCCAGTATATATGTATTTAGATCCAGTATATATGTATTTAGAATAGTCCATAAAATTTGGATTTAAGAAATGGAATGCACCATTCATGGAGACGGTAAGTCGTACGTACGCATGAACTCTACTTTCATTTCTTTTTCATATTTAAAGGAATGAAAACTAAATGATACATAGGTATATTATAATTAAATTATAATATATATGTTATATATGTTACATAATTTCATTAATTCCATCATTTATACATTCCATGTATAGCATGAACTAGTCATATCACTTTGAGGGGGCGGTAGTCTGCACTTCCTCAAATGAAATTATCATATTTACGCATTATGGAAAGAAAAAAAAGTATGTTGTAAATGAAAAATACAGAATAATAGAGACAATATAAGAATAATATATACCGTATACAATTATATTTCCATCATAATGGCCATCATGAGAGGCGGTAGTAGATAATTGAGCAATCATCGTTTCGTGAGGCAGAAGTTCGTCATCCATAGAAACAGTATGTTCTAAATCCATTAGATAGAGGTGTGTATGAGTGTGAGTTGAATACTTGGAAGAAAAATATTCTAGTATATTTAAGATACTTTTTTTGTTATAAAATAATTGAATAAAGAGGGTTATGGGGTTGGATAAGGTAAAATAAATGAAAGAAACTTGAGACAAGACATTACCTCAAATCGGGTAACTCTTTTTGATTTAAGATAAAAGATCTTCTTGAATTTCCTTATGCCCAAGGTAAGGATTCTAGGAGTGATATATGGATTTTGAAAGCTTATTCGGGCAGAGGTTGGATGATCCAAGGGGGATTTAGAGGTGCGAGTAAGGGTTATAGGTGGTGGCCTTTTATAAGAGGGATGAGGGGCACTTAAGGAATATCTTGAATTATTATTTTATTGTAAATTCTATTTAGATTATAAATGAGTCAAAATTATTTTAGTTCAAATATAAGATAAATATAAGTTGAAATAAAATCATTCGATAATAATTATACGGGTTTTGGATATTTTTTAATCCTTGTCTTTTTTATTTAACCATTTTTTACTCTTACTGTTTTATCAAGAATTTAACACTTTGAGAATCAAAATAGTTACCAAAACATGAAAAATATCCAATTAAAGAGCCGATAATAAAATTTTGGACTTATTATAACTATTTGGTCAAATATTAGATTTTTTTTAATTTTATAATATTTAATAAAATATTTTATATTTTAAGATATGAATTATGTCAATTTTGACACTATTCATATCATGACTTTTTAAAAATCCAAAAAACTTGATTACTTTGAAAAAAATCATTAATACAAAGATAACATGTAACTATCATCCAAAAAATTCATGTATGACATCAAAATAACAAAATTACATTTATTTTAACATTTATAATATAATTTATTTGAATCCTTTATTAATGAAACAATCACTACATCATCATTGTGTCATAATTAAATTAATTTATTTAATGTCTAAAAATTATAAATAAAATATCATGATGTAGAAAATATTTTCTGCAACTCACTATCACCTTTATGTGCTTGCTTTATTCTATCTGCTAGGGATGATTATATTGAAACCTGAAACAAAACAGAGGAATCTCCTCCACCAACAACTTCTATTCCAAATTTCATCAAATCATTAATAAAAGGATATTTTCCAAACATAACATGGTTAATGTATCATTGCCTTTTAGACTCAAAGAATCATCCACTTTATTTTCGTTTCTTGGATGGTAATGAATTGTACAATCATAATCCTTGATTAATTCTAGCCACCTCCTCTGCCTCATGTTCTATTATTTCTGAGTGTATATATATACTTCAAACTTTTGTGGTCAGTATATATTTCATATTTTACTCCATACAGATGATGCCTCTAAATTTTTAAAGAAAAAACAATAGTAGCTAATTCCAAATCATGTGTAGGGTAATTTAACTCATGAGGTTTCAACTAACATGAAGCATAAGAAATTACCTAATCATTATTCATTAGGACACATCCAAGTCCTTTCAACAAAGCATCAAAATATATAACAAATTCACCATTTCTGGAAGGCAGTGACAAAACTGGAGCATTCACCAATCTTCTTTTCAATTCATGAAAACATTCATCACATTATTTTGTCTAGATGAATATAACACTTTTTTGAGTTAACTTAGTCAGTGGGCTAGATAACCCTAAAAAACTTTCAACAAACCTCTTGTAATAACCTGGTAAACCAAGAAAACTATAAATCTCGGTTATATTTGTGGGTATTGGCCATGATTTAACAACTTTTGTTTTATAAGGATCAACAGTTATGCCATCTTTAGAAAAAATGAGACCAAGGAATGAAATTTTTTGTAACCAAAACTCACACTTGCTGAATTTCTCATACAGTTTCTTTTCTTTTAAAGTTTTCAAGACAGCCCTTATATGAATTTCATGATCCTATTTAATTTTTGAATAAACCAAAATATCATCAATAAACATAACCACAAACTTATCCAAGAACTCACAGAAAATTCTATTCATAAGATCCATGAATATAGCAGGTGCATTGGTTAACCCAAAAGGCATAACTAGAAATTCATAATAACTATATCTAGTATGAAATGCAGTCTTAGGATTGTATGCTTCCTTTAATTTCAACTGATGGTACCCCAAACTCAAGTCAATCTTCAAAAAATACTAAGCTCCCTAGATCTGATCAAATAAATCATCGATATGAGGCAAAGGATACTTTTTATTAATAGTGATGTTATTCAAGGATCTATAATCAATGAAAAGTCTCATTAAAATATATTTCTTTTTAACAAACAAGATAGGAGTTCCCCGTGGTGATGTGCTAGGTCGAATGAAATCTTTATCTAATAACTCCTGCAATCTCTTCTTTAACTCTAAAAATTCAATTTGAGCCATTTGATAAGGGGTTTTTGAAATTGTCTTAGCATCAAGAACTAATTAAACTATAAATTCAACTTCCCAATCAGGTATTATACTAGGAAACTCATCAGAAAAAACATAAAGATACTCATTTACCATTGTCACATCATTAATATGAATAGTTCCTTTGTTTTCAGCAATATGTGAAAGGTAATATTCATTTCCATCTTTTACTAGTTTCTCAACATCCTAATATGTTATAAAAAGTAAGGGTTCATTCTTGTAAACAAACTGAAATTCTTTCTGAAAATAAACCTCTTTAGCTCTGCATTCAATCTTAGCATGATAAATAGAAAGACAATCCATATCCAAAATAACATCACACTCTACTAAAGGCAAAATAATAAGGTTTGTAGGCAGATTCTTTCTACACACAAGGATAGTAAGGTTCTTATAATTTCTTTTTTTCTCAAAATTTCCTCCCGGTGTTTTTACCATAAGATCATGATTCATATCTTAAGATGGAATTCCCAATTTAAAAGAAAATTTATCTGAAATTAAATAATGTATAGACCCTGAATCAAAAAACACATTGGCATAATTTGAATAAACAAATAGTGTACCTGATATTACTTCATTTGATGGCCCAACATCTGCTGAAGTAGTTACAAAGGATTTAACCACCCCTTTCTACTTGTAGTCCAGCTTCTTTCCCTCAGTTGAGTTCTTCATTGGACACTCATTTTCATAATTACCCATTTCATTTCACTTAAAACATTTTACTAACTCTAAATCATATTTTTTTCTTACCATTAACCTAATCTTTTTCAGTTAAATTACGAACCTTATGTCCCATTTTACCATAACGGAAGAACTTACCAGAATTCAAAAGGCATTCCCCAATGTTTTTTTACCACAATTTTCACAGACTGTAAACTTAAGTTTCTTACCATTATAATTTTTTGAAGAGTTCTTCCATTTCGTCTTCCACCTCGACCTCTTATTCTGTTGTTTGTCACCTAGTCATCAGAAAACTCCATTTTCACTCTCTCTACACATCGAACAAGTTGTTCATAACTTTTGAACTTACGAGAAGCTAAATACATTCGATACTTTGTCTTTAATCCTGATTAAAAAACTATTGATTTTACTATCAATATATTGTATGAAGTTTGGATCATACCTTTCCAGTCAAGTGAATTTTGCTTCATAGGTAGCCATAGAGTCATCCTCTTGTATCAATTCCAGGAATTGTTTTTCCATCCTAAGTCAAACTACCTTTGGAAAATATTTATCAAGAAACATACCTTTGAATTCATCCTAATCAATAGAATCAATCTCCTCACTATCCCTGATATTTGTAACCATCGACCACCACTAATCGACTTCACATTCAAAATAGTAAATAGAAAAATTAACCTTTTTATGTTATGAGCACCCCATGACATCAAAAATATTTTCCAGTGCTTTAATCTGTCCTTAATCTAGCACAGGGTCAGATGATCCTTCTAATGATGGGGGATGTTGCCTCATGAAATTATCCACTATCAACATGTTCTTTTTTGGTTAATCTATATAATCTTGATCATGGATACCACCACCATTTATAGCAGGAGTCAACAATTTCATAACTGCAACAAATTGTTTAGTTCTGATTCCAACCATCTTAGGTTACTAATTTGGAAGGTTGTTTTCCTCTTGATGTCATCCCATCATCTCTACCCTATTTCCTTTGCGGAAAACCATTCTGAACATAGAAATATCTTAGGAAAATCAACATGGTAATATGTAAAATCTATATCATTTCACTCTTACCATAAATTAATTTATGGATATTAATTTAACAATATCCTAACTCATAAATTTGTTTAAACCGACCCTTGATACCAACAATAACACCCTAGCCTTAAACATTGCATAATATTGAGTTAAGTCAATAATTCACATTGAGGATCTTTTCAGGTTAATAGTTTTATATAATTAGGTCATAACTATTACATTGCATCTCAATATTACAAGATAGACACTTCTACTCTATCCAAATCGTTCACAATAAAATAAAACTCCTTAAATAAAACAAGAGTTTTTTTCTTGTTATAAATCTTCTTGAATACATCCTTTCTCTTACCCTTCCTTATACTCAGTGAAAGACACACTACTAGAAATTCGGGCTATAGCCATGGTTTAAAACAGTTTCTATAGGTCCTCAAACCATGGATATAAGTAATAGCCACGGTTTGAGAAACTGTGGCTAAGTTTGGTGTGGCTATAGGCCTAGACTTATAGCCACGGTTTGGAACTGTGGATATAGGTCTAGAGCCACAGTTCAAATGGCTATAGGTATACAACCACGGTTCAAACCATGATAATATCACTATATCCACGGTTTAGAACCATGGCTATACTAGAGGAGGGACACAATTTATTGCCACGGTTAGAAACCGTGGCATTAGACCTATATCCATGGTAAAAAACTGTGGCAATAGACCTATATCCACGGTTAGAAACCGTGGCTATAGGGTCTGAAAAACCAAAAAAAATAGCACCCCACCTCCCTAAACAACCCCCCTTATAGTAGCCCACCCCCCTGCAGCCCCCTCCCTCCTGGACACCCCCACCTTACATAAACCCTCCTCCCCTGGACAGCCCCCTCCCTACTGCAAAGCCCCCCTGGACAGCCCCCCCCCCCCCTCTACAAAGCCCCCCCTGGATAGACCCTGGACACCCCCCCCCCATACCATAGACACCCCCCCAGATAGACCCAGGACAGACCCCCATGATACCCCCCCAAGACAGACCCTAGATACCCCCCCCCCCCCAGACCCTAGACACCCCCCAGACCCTGGACAGATCCCCCTGGATAGCCCAGACCTCCACTCCCTTGGACAACCACCACCCCACCCTCCTTGACAGACCCTAGAACCCCCCCCCCACTCCCCTAGACAGACCCCCCCCCTCCCACCCTCCTAGACAGACCCTGAAACCCCCCCCCCAAACCTGGACACCCCCCAGACCCTGGACAGATCCCACTGGACCCCCCCCCCCCCCAGAACCTAGACACCCCACCCCTTGCACCCCCCTACCAGTTACCACCCTCCCTCTGCCAGTTCCCCCCTCCCCCTACCAGTCCTACCCCCCCCCCCCAAACCTGGACACCCCCTAGACCCCCTGGATAGACCCCCCCCCAGATAAACCCTGGACAGACCCCCCAGGACAGACCCCCCCCCATAACCTAGACAGTCCCCCTGGACAAACCCTGGATACCCCCCCCCCCCCCCGAACCTGAAACCCCCCCCCCCAGACCCTAGACAGATCCCCCTGGACACCCCCCCCCCCCAAGAACCTGGACACCCCACCCCTTGCACCCCCCCTTCCAGTTACCCCCCTGCTAGTCCCCCCTACCAGTCCCCTCCCCCCTGCCAGTCCCCCTACTAGTTCCCCCCCCCCCTCCCCCTTCCAATTCCCCCCTCCCCCTTGCCAGTCCTTCCCCCCCCCCCACCCTGCCCGTTTCCCCTCCCCCTTCCAGTCCTGCCCCCCCCCCCACCACCACCACCACCACCACCACCACCATGCTCGTTTCCCCTCCCCCCTGCCCCTGTTATCCCCCACTTTCACCCCCTACCAGTTTCCCCCCCCACCCCCTGCCAGTCCCCTCCAAATTAATTATACATGAAATCTACTTACATAATAAGAATTAAACAAATCCAAATATAAAAAAACACATAACTGCACTTACATGAGTCTCCCTATAAGACAAACTTGTTGTACCTCTCGTACCCCTCGTGGTTTAATTTTTATGATCACAATCACTCTATTTTTTATCTAATCTTGTTTTAAGTGTTTTTGGATGATAGGCATGATTTCAGGTTGCCAAGGAATTGGGCCAAGAACGCTAAAAGGCAAAAGTGGACTGATTTCAGTCCACCAGCCAACCGGTGGATGACCACCGGCCAGCCGGTGGAATCTTGACAGAAGGCATCCCCTCTGTCCAGACCACCGGCCAACCGGTGTCCCATCACCGGCCAGTCGGTGGAACCCAGACAGAAGGGAAACCTACTGTCTCACCACCGGCCAACCGGTGGCCTCCTCACCATCCAGCTGGTGGTGCCTGGGCAGAAGGCCTCTCCATTTTCCAAAGCACCGGCCAACCGGTGGCCAAGCACCGGTCAGCCGGTGGAGCCAGTCAAACTAGTCGTTGGGCTTTGACCAGCCTGCTCCCAACGGCTCCGAAGACTTTTCCAACGGCTTCGAAGACCCCGAACGGCCATATGAGGGTTCCCCCTCTATAAATAAAGGACTAGGAAGCCCCGGAATGTGTGTGGAATAATAACAAAGCCAACGGAAGCCAACGGACACATTTTTCATCATTTGGCAAACCTCCGGCGGATTCCTTCAAGGAACCTCAATTGCTCCAACCCATTTCCACATCCAAGGAGCATCACAATAGAAGCTTGGGAGCGCTCTTCATCAACTCCAATCAATCCATTGGTGCCCAAGACTTCTCCACATTAAGGTTTTTCTTGTTTTATCTTTTTGAGCATCAATTTGGGTTTGTGCCTACAAACCCCTCTTTCTCTCATCTTCCTTTTGTTTGGGTTTTCACACCACCTTCAAGGTGTGAAGAGGTTAGTCAAGCCTTCCCTTTAAAAGGCTTGAGTCATAGGTGAGCTAGCCTTCACCTGTAAGAAGGCTAGTGGGTTCTTGCTCAACCATTAAAAGCAAGCTGTAATAGGTTCTAGACTACCTTAAATTCTAGTGGGTTTCTTGCTAAAACCATTAAAAAGCAAGCGGTAGTAAATCTCTCAACGGTTGAGTTGGGAGCGGAGACGTAGGCTTTGGTTTAAGCCGAACTCCGTTATCAAGTTTTGTGTCTTGCCTCTTTTATTTCCGCTGCACTTTTAGCTTTGTTTTTAAATTGTTAATTATTTTTTAAAAGGCAATTCACCCCCCTCTTGCCATCACTCTCCGACCCAACATTTGGTATCAGAGGGAAAATTTGAGTAATACCTTCACCGGTTTCAAATTCAAGATCCATTGTGATGGCTTCAACTTCTTTCGCCCCCGAAGGCTATTCTTTGGGTCGTGCTCCATTCTTTGATGGAACCGACTATACTTATTGGAAAACCCGCATGACCACTTTTCTTAGAAGTATAGGTTATCCTATTTATAAAATTGTCATGCATGGTTATTCTCTTTCTTCTCCCGATGAATCCAAATGGACTCAAGCCGATATTAAAAATTTCGAGCTTGATGGCAAAGCCATGAACGTTCTTCATTGCGGCCTTGATCGTAATGAATTCAATCGAGTTTCCACATGCACTTCATCTCATGAAATCTGGAAACTATTGGAGGTTACCCATGAGGGGACCAACAAAGTCAAGGATACTCGATTGGATATGTATCGTCAAGATTTTGAGTCTTTTACCATGCATCCATCTGAAAATATTATTGAAATGTTTACTCGTTTTACTGACGTTTGCAATGGGAGAAAGTCCCTTGGTGATGATGTGTCTGCAGAAACGATGTTCAAGAAGATCCTTTGGATCTTACCAAGCACATGGGAACCGAAAGTCACGGCAATCCAAGAAGCAAAAGACATCAAGAACATGCCGGTCGAAGAGCTCATCGGATCCCTCATGACCTACGAGATCACCATGAGGAGGCAAGCTGAAAAGGAAGGAAAACCGATCAAATTTCCAAAGAACATCGCCTTCAAAGTTCAAAAAGAAGAAAGCTCCTCCTCCTCATCTTCTTCCTCTTCAAGCGGCGATTCAGAAATGGAGAATCTTGCCCAAAAAATGCACAAATTCATGAAGAAGCACAAGAAGAAGAAATCCCGCAAGGCTCAACCCAACGAAAAATCCGAGCCCGAGGTAACATGTTACGGGTGTGGAAAGAAAGGCCATTACAAGCCCGATTGTCCACTCAACAAGAAAAAGGCCAAGCAAAAGGAAAAGAAGAAGGCATTCAAGGCCACATGGAGTGATAGCTCCACATCCTCCTCCTCCTCCTCCTCAAGTGACAACGGTAAAAAATGCCTAATGGCATTTCATGAGGTATCCTCTTCCGACTCCTCATCCTCTAATTCTTCAAATTCTTTCAATAATTTATCTTATGAGGATCTCCAACATGCTAGAGATCAATTGGAGGAAGGCTTTCACGAACTTTCTTCCAAATTTATTGCTTTAAAAAAGAATTTCAAAATACTTTCTTCTGAAAAGGAACAACTTCTCAAAGAAAAGGAGGAGTTGTCCCTCAAGATCCAAAACCTTCTCGATGTTGATTCTATGGAATTAACAATCAAGGATTTAAGGGAATCCCTAGCTAAGTTCACTGAAGGAGAACATAACCTTTCGAAGCTCCTTGGTTCCCAATGCATATCTAGAACCACCCAAGGGCTTGGCTATTCCAAGCAAGCTTCCTCTTCCCATGCTCCAACTATTTTTGTAAGGGGGAGCTCCCAATATAAATTTTGCAACTATTGTAAAAAACTCAGGCACTTAATTTATGAGTGAAATTGCAAAAATGCCCGATATGGAAGGCCCAAAACTATTTTCTTTAATGATGAATTTCATAGGAGAAGACCCGCCACAAGACAAGTTTGGATTGAAAAATCGCTTTTAGCGAGTCTCACCAGACCAAAATTTGTCTCGGTTCTAAAATCCTCTCCCCAGTGATTTGTTGTTTTTATTTAGGGGGAGTTAGGATCGTTTAAGCCTTTTTGCTTTATTTTCCAAACTTTCAATTCAAAACTTTCAATTCAAATTTCAAAAATTTCAATTGGTTTAAAATCTCTATCTTGTTTTTCAATCCTTTCCCTCAATCAAGTTTTATGCCCCGTGCTATTTTGATAATCACAAAGGGGGAGAAATTCTTGGTTGATTGGGGGAGAAATCTTTCTCTCATACTTTGCTTTAATTTTCAATTTATCCTTTAAAGCATGCCTTTCATTTCAGTCTTTTACATTGCTTGTTTTGGTGATTGTGATCATCAAAATAGGGGGAGATTGTTGTACCTCTCGTACCCCTCGTGGTTTAATTTTCATGATCACAATCACTCTCTTTTTTATATAATCTTGTTTTAAGTGTTTTTGGATGATAGGCATGATTTCAGGTTGCCAAGGAATTGGGCCAAGAAATCCAGAAGGCAAAAGTGGACTGATTTCAGTCCACCGGCCAACCGGTGGATGACCACCGGCCAGCCGGTGGAATCTTGACAGAAGGCATCCCCTCTGTCCCGACCACCGGCCAACCGGTGTCCCATCACCGGCCAGCCGGTGGAACCCAGACAGAAGGGACACCTACTGTCTCACCACCGGCCAATCGGTGGCCTCCTCACCGGCCAGCCGGTGGTGCCTGGGCAGAAGGCCTCTCCATTTTCCAAAGCACCAGCCAACCGGTGGCCAAGCACCGGTCAGCCGGTGGAGCTAGTCAAACTACCCGTTGGGCTTTGACCAGCTTGCTCCCAACGGCTCCGAAGACTTTTCCAACGGCTCCGAAGACCCTGAACGGCCATATGAGGGTTCCCCCTCTATAAATAAAGGACTAGGAAGCCCCGGAACGTGTGTGGAATAATAACAAAGCCAACGGAAGCCAAAGGACACATTTTTCATCATTTGGAAAACCTCCGGCGGATTCCTTCAAGGAACCTCAATTGCTCCAACCCATTTCCACATCCAAGGAGCATCACCATAGAAGCTTGGGAGCGCTCTTCATCAACTCCAATCAATCCATTGGCGCCCAAGACTTCTCTACATTACGGTTTTTCTTGTTTTATCTTTTTGAGCATCAATTTGGGTTTGTGCCTACAAACCCCTCTTTCTCTCATCTTCCTTTTGTTTGGGTTTTCACACCACCTTCAAGGTGTGAAGAGGTTAGTCAAGCCTTCCCTTTAAAAGGCTTGACTCATAGGTGAGCTAGCCTTCACCTGTAAGAAGGCTAGTGGGTTCTTGCTCAACCATTAAAATCAAGCTGTAATAGGTTCTAGACTACCTTAAAGTCTAGTGGGTTTCTTGCTAAAACCATTAAAAAGAAAGCGGTAGTAAATCTCTCAATGGTTGAGTTGGGAGCGGAGACGTAGGCTTTGGTTTAAGCCGAACTCCGTTATCAAGTTTTGTGTCTTGCCTCTTTTATTTCCGCTGCACTTTTAACTTTGTTTTTAAATTGTTAATTATTTTTTAAAAGGCAATTCACCCCCCTCTTTCCATCACTCTCCGACCCAACAAAACTATCAAAGAAGTCTGGAACCATCTCCAAAGTACCTACAAAATAATATAGAACAAAGTAGTGCTCATCCCCCATACCCACACTTCTCCCCCTCCCTGCCCCTGCTAGACCCCCTGGATAGTAGCCCCAGCCCCCCAGGACAGCAGCCCCCCTGCTGGACCCCCCTGGACAGCAGCCCCCCCTAGACCCCCCTGGACAGCCCCTCCCCCCTACTGGACCCCCCTAGATAGCAGCCCCCCTCCTGCTGGACCCCCTAGATAGTAGCCCCCCCTGCTGGACCCCCTGGATAGAAGCCCCCCCCCCCCTACTGGACCCCCCTGTACAGCCCCCCTACATATCCCTTTCACACATCCTAAGGGATCCTTAGTTAAGCAGACTGACCAAGTAGGTGAGCTTCAGGCTTTTCCCTTAGATGTACCTACCAAATCATAACCTATAGAGGCTGCTTTACCTAGTGTTGATAGAGTTGTTTCCCTAGTTCCTTCAGATTTTGTATCCATATTATATTTATAATATTTTAGAGAAAGACTTCTTTTAGATTTCAGTGGAATTTTGAGTTATCAGTAACCTCCTATTGTTGCATCTACATCTAGTGCTCCACCTACCTCGACTTTAGTTGATGCTGATTCAATCTAGTCTATAGTCAAATAGTATCTCCATTTTGTTATAGGTGATGTTCATTTATCTCATCAAGATTAATTGATTCAGATTCTGTAGAATGGGTATTCAAGGAATAGGCTAACCAGTTGAAAGTGATGACAACTCTACTCAAGCTATTCATAGAGGAGAATATTTCTTTATTAGTATGGAGAGATGAGTAAATATTATTATAGAATTTTTCAATCTTATGAATCCTTTTCTATATGTATCCAATACTCTAGTGGCTGCCGGCTGGAAGTCAAAAATTCAACAGTAAAGTGGACTCCAATGTTTGCACAGCTATAGTGGTCAAAGTGGTCTTCTTACTTGAGATTCTTCTTCTCCCTCTTTCTGTATCTCTATTTTTTATCTTTTTTGAAATACCAAGTGATCCACAACTATTTTTTCAATAGTTTTATACCTTTTTTCAACTACTCTCCCTACTTTTAGGATTGTTTCCTAACATTTTGATACTCCACTGGGGAAATCGCTTGAGGTTGAAAGAAGATCTGAACTTACTAGTTGGTGGATAGAGAGTACACATTTGGGAAATGCAAAACATCTGGGGAAGATCAAGGAGTCATCTCACGTTGAGGAATTGGTTTCTATGACTAGTTTTCGTTTGGCGTGATCATGATCGGCAGTTACATGCGACTATTTTGTGGTGGTGTTGTTGGTTGAAAAAGAAGAAGAAATAAATGAAGTCCTTGTAGATTATTTCTCTCTCTACCACCTATTTTTCTATTGTACAAAACTTCTGAGAAAATCACTGGTGAGAACTCAATCTCTTCTGGGGGCGTTAATGTTAGGAAGTTGCGACTACTACTGAAGACGTGTCATAAAGGCTAGAGGAAATGAACGAGCTGTGTTATCTTGTGTACAGTTTAGGATGGAGTCGGAATTTTCTACAATGGTACGATTTATGTAAGCTCAGATGGTTGTGATTCAAGAACTACTAAACACTATAAATTAATAGTTATATTTTTTGTGAGAATAAGCAAGGTAAAGGATATGTAGGATACTCGTTGATTAGATTCTATAAAGAGAGGTGACAAAGCTATCGTATGTACATTTGGTAGAGGCTATGCCAAGGAGCAGCAGCTTGAAACCAAACCAGTATGTCCTGAAGAGGTAACATATAATTTTTATTTTAGCATGGAAGTGGATCAAATGGATGTTAATAGAGTGGCAGAAATATTGAGGATTTTTCAGTCCGAATAGAAATGGATCAACAGTGAAGAGCTAGAGGAGAAGCTTGAATTCTGTCTCGAATGGCCTAACATGGTAGATTTTGATCCGATTTCTTTAGAGGATAAATTTAAAATGAATATTGAGTAGGGGAAGCATGTTCTAGTTCTAATGTAACCTCTAGATGAGGAAAAATAGTTTTGAGAGTTCTTCCCCAAAAAATCATGGTGAGATACAAATTAGAACAACAAAAGAGTATTTTTTATGTTGCTAATATAGCAGGTCTTTTCCGGTGGTTTATGAGTTTTATGTATTACATGACGACACATGTCCATGAATAATTTTTCAAAATAACTAGATACAAGTTATTTACCTTCGATGAAGTTGATGAATTTCAACAGATTATAATGTGGAAAACACAAGTCCAACTGGAATTGTCAAGGATGCTGAAGAAAAAATTGGCAAGGAAACAAACATGCCAAATTGCTTCTGTTCCAGAGGATGCCATTGAAATTTCAATATTTTTGAATAACAGTTCTAGTACATGAAATTATTTATCTATTTGGACACCTGAATTCATATATTACAATTTCATTAAAGTAGTGTTGTGAAATAATTTTCAGAAGAAAGGTTCGGGTGTTGTGCTTGTATTTAGGTCTGGTCGGGAAAATGTATGTTGTTTTATGGGAAAAATTTAGATTTCATACACTTTTGGGAGATCCCAATAGGATTTTGTTACTACTATCATGTTATGCTTCTTTGGCTACATCAGAATTGAAACTCGTATTTTGGAAGACATCTTCTATTTCTTGAAAAATTATGTTCGTTATAAATGCATCAAAGCATATAATTACTACTAAAGAAGTTGTTTTTATTGTTGATTGTCTAAAGGAAAGAGAGATAACCTATGAAGTGTTGAATATTTCTCCTTATATGTTACCATCACTGGGTACTTATGGGTTTTCTAAATTATCCAATAATGTTTCTACAGATTTCATACCCATTGCGGGATACACTTTTTTTACTGACAAGAAGATTGAGGTTGGTTTGATGAGTTACGAGACAAGGGGATACGGTATTTTTAAAGTACACACACTTCGTGTGAGTGGCCATATTGAAGGATTCTTTCAAGAGAGATGAGAACTTTCTTTTGTGAGTCACTTGAAACTTTTCATTCTGGAATCCATGGGGGACAAAAGAAAGAAGGTTACATTCTAGTTTTTTCTTTTGGCATGGAAAGTGGTACCTGCACTGGATGCTAGAAGTACAACAGTTTTGAAGCCTACTAAAAGGGAATCATTCACTTACTTAGATCCGTTTGGAGAGAGTAAAGGATTTTTTTTATACCTTCTAGAGGTTTTTGTAAGTTTACATCCTTCTAGTAGAGAATAATTCAGAATTTTTTGTGAATAAAATCATATTTTTCTATGGTTGTTTCTACTTTTGAACAAGCACGCTAAGACCCCCTGGTGATTCTGCATATGATTAAAGCTTCCAAAATTTGGTATGAAGACAAAAATATTGATTCTCAGCCTGTGTTTTTGGTACAAGAGGAGTTGTTTTAAGTTCTTATTCGGGGGCATGAAGCTCTATTATTTAAACAGGGTTTTCCATGTGTTTGGTTTATTTGTGATGGGATACTAAAAATGGGCCAAAAAAGTAAGGTCAGTGAGCTTTAGAAGACTTATTCTCTAAGGAAAAGACTAGAAAAAGTTACATTAATGCTTAGGCTGCCCCCAAAGCCTCCTCTAGGGGTTTCCATTACATTTCTTGAGAATAGGTTGTCATTCCAGTACATAATCAGTCGAGAAAAGTTATTCGTAGTCCACCTAGAGGATAATATGAGTTTTTAATGAGTACTAAATGTTAGTAATATATTGGGGTTAGTATGTTGTGGGGCTTGCTTGGGCGTGTGTGGGAAGTAGTGAATAATTAGGGGTGATGTTTTCTTTCTTGATACTTTTCTATTTTGTCCAGCTAAAATAGTTAGGGATTTGTTGGATGGGTTGTTATCATTTGTTTCAGATATTGAATAGGGGAGAGAATAGCAGGAAGGGGGTAAAAATTAATTAGCTTGGTTCAGCTAGTTGATGTTGAGAGGTAGGGGCCTTGGGAGGTGCTGACCTTATCTCTCGGAGAGGTGGTCTTCTTCCTTGAGATTCTTCTCCTCCCTCCTTATGTATCTCCATTTATTCTCATCCTAGAAATCTCAAGTGAGCAATGTCTATTTGTTCAATGCTTTTCTACCTATTTTCAACTGCTCTCATTACTATTAGGTTTGTTACCTAACTTTTGAATACTCCAATGGGGAAATCACTCATGGAGGGAAGCTGATCCAAGATTTTTTATAGTTGGAGAGAGAGTAAGGATTTGGGAAATGAAACACATGTGGGGAAAATTGAAGATGCATCTCACACTGAGGAAATGGTTTATGCGACTAGTTTCTGTTAGGCATGATTGTGATCAGAAGGTATGTGTGACTCTTTCATGGAGGAATTTTTCATTGAAAAAAAAGATGAAATAAATGAATTACTTGTAGTTTATTTCTCTCTCTAATAGCTGTTTTTATATTGGACACAACCTTTGGGGAAATTTCTGCTAAAAACTCAACTCTGATGGATGCACACACATTGGGAAGTTGTGACCATTTCTGAAGACACGTTGTAGAAGCTGGAGGAAGTTCACAAGATTTGTTAGCTTGATTATTGTTTATGATGGAATTCAAATTTTCTATAGAGGTGCAACTTATTAAATCTCATATTATCATGATTCAAGAACTAATAACAACTATAAAAAACAACTTCAGTTCTTGCGAGCAGAATCATGAGAGCTCGAGATGCAAGAGTCTTGTTGCTTAGATTCTGGAAATTGAGGTGACAAAACTGTTGCATGTACATTTAGTAGACGCAATGCAAAGGAGCAGCAGCTTGCAACCAAACCAGTATGTCATGAATAGGTAATATCTTATTTTTATTTTTTCATGGAAGTGGATCAAATGGAATTGAATAGAGAGGAAGAAAGCTTGTGTACTTTTTAGTCCAGACAGAAAGGGATAAACAATGAAGAGATTGAGGAGAAGTTTGAATCCTATCTCGAATGGCCTGACGTGGTACATTATGATCTGATTTCTTCATAGGATAATCATGAAAGGCATATTGAGGATGGGAAACATGTTCATGTTCTAATAGAACCACTAACTAAGTTAAAAAGTTTTTGAATGATCTATCAGAACAAATCACGATGAATTACATCCCACCTGCACCCTCCCCCTTCCCTACTGACCCCCCATCACCCCCCCCCCCCCGGACAGCCCTTAGACACCCCCCAGACAGCCCCTCCTAGACACCCCACCTGCACCCTCCCCCCTGCCCTGCAGACCCCCCCCCCCCCCGGACATCCCTTGGACACCCCACCTAGATAGCCCCTCCTAGAAAATTCTATAGTCATCAGTACCTTCACTTCATTATGAAATAATGCTAAATGAACAATGCCTTGAAACTTTTCCAAGAATATTCTTTGTTTGGCTTAGTCTGAATAATAGACTACCACCACTTATAACTCGGACCCTCTAGTAGGATGGTTACAAAAATAACCTTAAGAGACTCATAAATCTAAAGCTAGATAAAAATATCCTCAACCTTCAGTACCAAAACCAATTAATCCTAAGAATATTGTTTCCCATGAATTATTTTGGGGCTACCATCTTGATTCTGGGGTTCCTAGGTGTGCCTTCAAGATCGATTTACTCAAGGCTATTGATTTGGTTAGGTGGGACTTCTTATGGGATGCTTTGGATCTGCTCGGCTTTCCGGCTAGGTTTTCATCTTGGGTTAAAAGATGCGTCTCTACCCCAATGTTCTCAGTAAACATTAATGGCAGTTTACATGGCTACTTTTCGGGGGAAAGATAGCTCAGGCAAGGGGATCCCCTTTCGCCTTTCCTTTTTGTTATTTGCATGGAGTTTTTCTCGCGCATCCTGAAATACAGCAGGCTGGGGGCTGGTGTGGTGGCTGGTGTAGGCTGGAGAGGCTGGTGTGGGCGGGAAGGCAGGTGGCAGGGGGATGGCAGGGGGCTGGTGTCGGCTAGAATAGGTGGCAGGGGGTGGGTGTGGGCTGGATTGCAGGTGGAAAGGGAATGTTGGGCATGTGGAAGAGGCTGGTGTAGGCTAGGATATAGGAGTTCGGGGCTAGTGAGGGCTAGAACTAGTGGCTGGGGTAGTTTTGCAGGTGGCAGAGGGATGGCATGAGTGTTTTGCAAGAGGTTGGGGGTGGTGGATGGTGTGGTGGCTGGTACGAACTGGATTGCAGGTGGCTGGGGGCTGGTGCGGGCTCGAATGCAGGTGAAAGGGGGTTGGAATGCTGGTGGAAGGGGGCTAGTTGCAGGTGCTGGGGGGATGGTGTGGGTTGATTCGAAGGTGGTAGGGGGGCTGTTGTGGGTTGGAATGCTGGTGATAGTGGGCTGAAATGAAGGTGGAAGGGGGATGGTGTGGGCTGGATGTGGCTGGAGCAGGGCCAAATCACGGCGTGACCGCGGCGTGACCGCGGCGTGACCGCGGCGTGACAGTGGCGTGACCGCGGCGTGACCGCGGCGTGTTGGCCTACTCCAGTGACATCTACGGGCAGGATCTTCCGGACAAGAGCGAAGGGAGCGGGAGGAGGTGGGGCAACATTCCGGTCGTCACCCCACTAGCAGAAATTGTGATTAGTTAGTCTCAACATTGATCATAAGACTCATGGAATACTATCACAGTGAACCACCGTGGGGTGTCATCCTGGAGTAGGGCCAAATCACGGCCTAACCATAGCGTGACCATGGCGTGACCGCAGTGTGACCGCGACCTGACCGCGGAGTCATCGCGGCGTGACCGCGACGTGTTAGCCCGGTCCAGTGACATCCGCAGGGCAGCATCTTCCGACCAAGAGAGAAGGGAGTGGGAGGAGGTGGGGAAACATTCCAGCTGTCACCCCGCTGGTAGAAATTGTGATTAGTTAGTCTCAACATTGATCACAAGACTCATGGAATACTATCACTACGAACCGCTGTGGGGTGTCATCCTGGAGCAGGGCCAAATCACGGCATTACCGCGGTGTGACCGCGATGTGACCGTGGCGTGACTGTGGCGTGATCGCGGCATGACCGCGGCGTGTTGGCTAGGTCCAGTGACATCAGCGAGGCAGCATCTTCCAGCCAAGAGGGAAGGGAGTGGGAGGAGGCTGGGAAACATTCTGAACGTTTCCCCGCCTGTAGAAATTGTGATTAGTCAGTCTCACATTGATCATAAGACTCATGGAATACTATCACTATGAACTGTCATAGGGTGTCGTCCTGGAGCAGGGCCAAATCATGACGTGAACGCGGTGTGACTGTGGCGTGTTGGCCCAATCTAGCGACATCCACAGGGCAGCATCTTCCGGCCAGGAGCGAAGGGAGCGGGAGGAGGCGGGGCAACATTCCGGTCATCACTCCACCAGCAGAAATTGTGATTACTCAGTCTAAAAATTGATCACAAGACTCATGAAATACTATCACTCTGAACCGGTGCGGGGTGTCATCCTAGAGCAGGGCCAAATCACAGCATTACCGCGGTGTGACCGCGGCATGACCGCGGTGTGACCGCGGCGTGTTGGCCCGGTCCAACGACATCCGCAAGGCAACATCTTCTGGCCAGGAGAAAAGGGAGTTGGAGGAGGCGAGGCAACATTCTGACCATCTCCCCACCGGCCGATGATAGAACAGATCAACTATTTAATATGTTATAACAAGGGATCTCTAGAGAATGTTGTAGTGAGTAGCACAATGATTCAACGTCTAAATGGAAACAAAACAATGAAAAAGAATCATACACACTACACAAACCATTTACAAATTCATTCACTTTGCCTAAACATGGAAATTTTATTTATAATATTCAAAGTGTGAAAAGGAAAGTGTCATGGTCAAGGCATATGCCTACTCAGGCAATGTCATTTGAGTTAAACGAGTATGATAAGCCAATTTATATTATTAAAAGAAAACAAAAACTAACTAGCCATAAAACAAACACAAACAAGAGGCATATGAAAGACTCTAACCAAATCTAAACATGATACAAATAACTATCACTATTCTTTGGTTTAGAAGATAGCGCATCTCCGTTGGAGGGGTTTTATTATAAAATCATGGAATTGCTTTATCACACAATTCATTTAATTATATTTAACATCTGTTCTAAAACTCATTCAGCACAAATCAAATGCAATAATTTAAGAAACTAGATCAACATAACTATCACTGTGAGTTTTCGCAGACAGCACACCTCTGTTGGAGGGGTTTTATTATAAAAACATGATTTTATTTATCAAATGAAACAATTATATTAAAGAACACTTATTCAAGATATGAAATTCAATATAATTAAGTAGAATTAAGAAATAAGCTAAATTTAATTTAAATCATTCTTGAATTAAAGAGGCTAGAAGAGGGATCCTACCTCAAGGTGGAACCAAACCATCCACTTAGGCTCTTGCAGCTTTCTAACTAAAAGTTTTTGCTCCCCCACTGGGTATACACACCTTCACACACATGCAAGAGTTCCAAAAAGTGGCAGCATGAATGAATTGTTCTAAACAAGTAAAAACCAAATTAAGTACTTCCCTGTGATGATATGATGCAGTTTTCTTATTTTTAATCATCCAACCATCCTCTTATATTTTTCACCCAACCTGGATGTTCTCATTGAAGTACCTAAAAAAGAAACAAAATCAACATCAGATTCCCATAACTCTATTCTTCATTAGATAACATTAAATAATCAGACCCCCCTTGCACCCCCCACTCCTGGACACCCCCACCCCTCCCTTCCTGGACAGACCCCCTGGCACCCCCCTCCCCTCCTTCCTAGACAGACACCCCCCACCCTACACCACCCCCCTCATTTCTAAACTAATCTATTTCAACTTTTAAATTCAAGGATTATTGACATATTACTAGGACCTTCTTTATTATAGAAACTTCTTAAAGAGAGGGGCTAGGGTATATTGGGTATTTTTTTCCTGTCATTAAATTTAGTTGAATATATAGTGTTTTGGGATCTATGATCCAACATAGTGATCAAAATTCCACGTCTACAATAATTAGGACTTCATTCCAGAGCTGCTGAGAAATTGGACACCAGGGACCAACAAATTTCTCCTACATCATTGGGAGGTCAGAAATGGTATATGGGACCTCTACCACTTCATGAGAATCTATATCTAGGTGGAGATTTATGATGAGCTCCAACTAGATAAGGACATCTGCGATGACAAGGAGGATAATCCAATGTTCACATGGGCATTATAACGCTTGTCCTAGGGGAGAGTGACCAAAAAATACAGATGATGGACATCCGTTTCACGCAATGTTTTGGGTATTTTCAGAATGAATCAATGGACATACATACAGAGAATTTTTTTCATTATCTAAAGGATATTTAATAAGGCAAGAAGAACTCATTTTATAAAATACTAGAGGAGAACGAATGGTAGTTGTGGGGATAAAACATGAAGCTCAAGGATCCCATGGTCAGGTTAGCTGTATGTATTAAAATTATGATTCGTAGGTGGATGATATCGATTTGGGATGCACACATACGGGTGTGGCTGGGTGACCTTATCATGGAAGAGATGCTAGATATGAGGTAGGGAAAAAACCTAGTAGTCCCAATGCATGTGAAAACATGTTTTGATACTCAATAGAATGTATGAAAATGTATGCACAAATCCGTCACATCAATATTATAAACTCACCTAAGTATCTCAATTTATGAGTATCACATTTTGTGAGGAATGCTTACCTTATTTGGTCAGGAATGGGAAGTTCCACAAAAATTAATATCTCCAAAAAATGACTACAACGAATGGAAAGACAAAAAATAATAAAAAAATTAAATACCTGTGATTTGATGATCACATGTTATTCATTGTGCCATATTTTCTCACATCCTACAAGAAAAAACACGTGTTTTAAAAATTCTCAATCCATATAAATTAACACCCAAAAAAACATTTTATTGAGGAACTTTTGAAAGTCTTCTTAGCATTCATAAAGTATAGGAAAACACCTCAAAAAATCCATCATGGATATTCACCATTAATGACCAATACAAGAGTCATATAATAAATTTGAATAAGAGTAAAAGAAGGTACAATATAATTTGTTTCATTTTTCCAAAATTATAAGACTGGTGTTATGAATTCAAGTATTGGAAATACTATTAATAACAGAGATTTCATGTCATTTACATTACAGATTAAAAGTGAGAAGAAACATGGTATATTAATGAATAAAGGTTATACAATTTTATAATTTAGATTAAAAAATTTAAGAAGACATTGCATTTTTTATAAACTTAAAGTGCATTATACATGTATAGAAAATGAAAGTGCATACAGAATATGCATACAGGAAATTCATACAGAATATGAAAAGTGGAAATCTCTTAATGTTGAGAACCCATGTGTATACAAAATTTATATATATAATAAATATATAAAAAACATATGTATAAGAACATCAAAAGTGTATAGATATTAATATTGAGAACATTTTTTGGATTTTCCTAGCACTGAATAATTGAAATTGATTAAATTTTATGGTTAATGTCGCTGGAGGATCTGCTACTTCTGAGTTTTTTCAAGGCCATCAACTGTGGTTAAGCTCGGTTGGGACTAAAATTATATCTAAACAAAAGTGGGTGATTTATAAGGGCTGAAAAGCATCAAGAAAGTGAAATTTTCTTCAGGATCTCTAATGGAAACCCTGTATTCATTTTAAGAGAGTATAAAATGGAATTTGTTAAGATGCCTACTTGATTTGGAATAGTTATTAAAGAAACAGTTGCATTTTTTATTAACTGATCATTTGAAATTTGCGGTTTTAATCATCTTTCTACTAAAGAAATTGGTGATTTTAAACCAATATGGAGGTTTATTTTTAGAAAAGGGTAAATGGAACAAGATTTTGTGGATTTTAGTGGTTCTTATACTTCCTGATTTAGAATTTAAGACATTGATACTGAGTTTTTGGCTGCTATAAAATCAGTGAATTCATACAATCATAAGATTCCAGTTCAAAGTTAATAATATTATGGCTTATAATTCTTGTTATTATAAATTTTGATTTAATTTACTAGCCTATATTTGAGTATTCTATTATATACAACAGAACTTTTATGTATACAAAACATGTTAAGAGAAAGAGAAAATAGACATAAAATAAATATAGAGAGAGAGAGAGTAGATAGAACGTACATAAATATATGTGGAGGAGCATTCCTGGAAATTGGAATTTGAGAAATGGCTGAAGAGTGATTTGGAAGAAGCAGAAGATGAGGAGATTACAAACCTTCAGCATGCCTAGAAAATTTTTCTGAAAAAATTGGATGAAACATATGAAATATTTGTCAACAAATAAGAAGAAACACAAACTTCAGCTGTAAAACCAATCCATGTTTTTACAGATGATTCGATTTCACACAACACCATCCTAATGGAAACACATGCAATGAAATTTTATAAGATGGTGTTAATTCAGGATTTTTCACTCTCAAATAAACAGATAACCGATGATTTTGAAAGGAAATACAAAGAAGCCTTAAAATCAAGTGAAGATAGAAAAAAGAAATTAGAATAAGCTTAAAGGAGATTCCATCAACTCCAAGATTCTCTCAACAGCATGATTTAGGATTATATACTCCATGTCTAGGCAATTTCAAGAGTTAAAAATGATTTTATGTGCCTCATCCTCCACTTATGTATCTATTCCTGATGACCATGAAGTTTATGTTAGTTATTCTAGCTCTGAAAACTCATCAACGAACTTTTGAGTTCACTTTTCCAACCCTATCTCTAGTAGTTGGGAATGGATCTCCCTTCAATCCTAATGCTCTATAGATTCTAGTTCAGGACATGTCAGTGACTGGAATTTCAGGTTCTGAAAACTGTGCAAGTATCATAGAGGGTGGATTTGATGACTTCTTCTAATGAATTACTATTCATATATAGTATGTATTAGTGTTTATGTCCCTACTGATTAAATGTGTTAATCTAGTTAACATTACCCTCTGTCCATGTGGAGAAGGCTAGAAGAAGATAGATTTGTACTATGTACAAGTCTAATGGAAAATATCAGCTGTCAAATTATTCATTTTTCCTTGTTCTTTTGAAGTAAATGAGTAGGAGGGTGACTATAAATTACCATGAATGATAATTGTGAGTTCAAATTACACTAGTAGGCATGTAAACTAACTTTTAATGAAAGGGAGAATAAAGGATTAAAAAGTAACACTTATGATACATAATTAGTGTACTGTTTTGATAATAGAAACCTTATCGCTTGGCTAGATGAAGACAGTGGATCTTGAGCACCAGCAACATGGACATGGCTAAGGGTAACATAAAAAGGTATCCAATCTTGTTTTATGGACTCCAGGTAATATTCATGTGTGTTCTACAAGAAACCTTTAATGCCTCTGAAAGCTTTTATTGGTCATGTGTATGTTCATAGAAAGGATAGATTAAGGCAGTTGTCATCATCATGCGTTTCTTTTTTCTTTGTTAACATGATATTAGACCTAACCCAAATCCCACCATCCCTACCACTTGGCTAATTTCACCCCTTACCTTATGTGGTGCAAAAAAAAGGTAGGTGTACAAAGATTACCATAGGTTCTTTGACTTGTAAAAGATGCAGATAAGATGAAGATTCCATAGTAATCCCAGTTTTGGTGAACATCAGGGTGTTCAGATATTTCTAAATCCAAAACCAATAAATCCCAAAAGACTTCAGCATCAACAATGATCACATAGAACTTTTAGCACTTAAAACATTTCTCTATCCTCTTTCCCAATGAAGTATAGAGGTCCATCACATAAGGCATCAACATAGATCATAGTCCCAAGGCATCAATCAACTTAGATGAGATAAATTAATTGGATACACATATGTCAAATAAATCTAAATATATATATATATAATAATGAACATCATCCCTCTGAAATTTTATGGCCCCACATCTAACTCATATAGATTATTCTTTCCCACATACAAGTTCCTAGACCCAGGCCCACTCTAAGATTTATTCAAAAAATGAAAATCCCTTTCACTTAAGAATGAGATCATGCTCCCTTAGATTTATTTGACTGTACAAGGGAAACCTTGGAATTAGTGGACCCTACTTTACTACCCTGAGGAAAGTAATTGAAATACCACTGAAGATATACCAAGAATATACACTGGTGTAAGGTCCTCATAGTTTCTTAGAAATATTGTTTGGTATGTATGGCCCTCCCACACTGATAACACACGACTTTATTTTTACTTGAGGAAGCTACTGAAATAAGGTTTTCAAGACATTATACACTCTCACTACTGTCTTGATTCAATTACTTTCACTTTCTATTTTGAACTAAAGAGGAACTCTAGATTATAACCATAATGGTTAGAAAATGGCTCAAACTGATAATCCCTACAATATCTACCATGTCAATAACCACCTTTTCCCACTTCATCAAGGTGGGAAAACACAATAGAATAATCCTGGACCAAATTCCTAACATCAAACCCATTTTAAAATGATGTTCTTTCATGTATTAATTTGAATAGATCTTGGGTTAAAGATTTACTAGTTTGGTAAATTGATTGGGCTAATTCATGATGGATCAATCACCCTTCTCCAAAATCATGAGCTCTTTGGCGTTCTTCGCTCTTAATATCTCCAGGTAAAATTTCTATTCAAACATTTTTTAACCCAATTCAAGTTAGATATTCATGAAGTTTAGCCATCACTACCAAGTCACATTATCTTCTCCTCATCCCTTGTAATATATAAGTTTCAAATCACACCATTGACATCATAGGGGTCTTGAGAAATTATAAGTTATGTTCAATATTTTCCATTCATTATTATGATTATTGAGGCCACAGATCACCCTTAAACACATGAAAATTTTTCTTTGTGAACTCCTAGGACAAATCTATCAACTAGACTTTCCCGAATTCAAAACTTTTATTAAGAGACTAAATGGTTCTGATCACTAATTTTATGAGATAAGGGTCTATAGGAGGATCAGTTGGTGGAGTGTTCTCTATAGCTTCCTCCCTCTAGTTCTTACAGTTCCTTGCATAAGGTATGATCTAAATATATAAAAAAAAGAATCCAATAAATACATAATTTATTTAAAATGTATTATAATAAAAATATGTCAAGTAATCATCCCTAAAAAACATAATAGAAATAAAGAATCTCAAATTTTCTAAAATTACTCATTACAGAAGGAAACAACACAAAATACCAACTGCCCTAGTAACTCAAGGTCTGGAAAAAATAAAATTTGGCCAGAAACTCCCCCTCACCATCACTAGAGTCCTGAAATTATTAATCCAAACTACCACACTACCCTTGATAACTAGATGGGCTCAGATAATATTTTTCAAAAAAAAACCCTAGTCAATCTTCCATGTCACTTAAGTCATCTCGTTACATAGCTCAAAGTATGTTCTCGATCACCTAGGGATAGAAAGTAGCACCAGGGTAATAATTCTAACCCATGGGAATAATTTCAACCTCAAAGTCAAAGAAAATATTCCAAGGATTCCATTCATATTGTGCAACAACAATACAGCGGGATCTAAATAAGTAATTATTATAGGGAGAAAATCATAAAATTGTATGTTCATGGAAGAAATATTGTTGACTGTCTAACTAAACACATATTCTAACAAAATAAAAATAATTTTATATGGGATATGGGATTGGGGAAAGAGAAATTCATAAATATAATTCATTTGCAGTGGTATATTAGGGGAATAAATCAAAAATAACCTCCTTGTTAACTATAATCTTGTAAAATCGAACTATGATGGGAACCCTAGCTTGTTATACAGATACAATTCAATAGAGGGTATGAGGTAGGAGTTTTCCATGAAAAAATCATTGAAGGGAGGATTTACCTAGTGTCCAGGTTAGTGAGAATCGCATAAAGAAGTGGATCTAGAGGGTAAGGTTGGGTTCGGGTAAGAAATCAGGGAGGTGGGTGGCCACGTTGGAGGAGGATGATCTCGTGGTGGTGGGGTAGCTGCATCAGAGGAGGATGGCCAAAGCCGGTGTGGCTGAGTCAGAGCAGCAGTGAGCTGCATCGGAGGAGGAGGGTTATAGTGAGGCAGGGGGAATCGGAGCCGCTTCGTCAGAGAGGTGGGGAGGTCATGTCCATAGGGAGGTGGGTTTCGGAGCCACGTCGGAGCCGCGTCAGTAGGGAGGCATCAGAACCACGTCGGAGCAGCGTCAGCGGGGAGGTGTGCTGACTACGTCGGAGCCGAAGGGGGAGGAGGAATCATTAGGGGAGGATGGGGAGGAGGGGAGTAGAAATGGAAAGGGAGGAGGAATAGCGATGGAGTAATATCTGAGGGAGGGAGAAGGGTTTTCGGGTGGGAGAGGAAAGTCGCGATGGAGATAAAAAAATTTAAGGCCTATTTCCATGCCCACCTTATAACCCATAGCCATATTTCACCTTATAGCCATGGATAATTTAAACTATGGATATAGATCTGTGGCTATAATTTATTTTTCTATTAGTGTTTCTTTCTTTATTTTATAACATTTATTAAGATTTTTATACTCATCTGAACTTTTTGAAATGTCTTTCATAGGGTATTAGGAAGGGTAATAGAAAGGATGTATTCAAGAAGATTTATAACAAGAAAAAAACTCTTGTTTTATTTAAAGAGTTTTATTTTTTTGTGAAAATTTTGGATAGAGTAGAAGTGTCTACCTTGTAATATTGAGATGTAATGTAATATTTATAGACTAATTATCTAAAATTATTAACCTGAAAAGATCCTCAATGTGAATTCTTAACTTAACTCAATATTATGTAATGTTTAAGGTTGGGGCCTTATAGTTGGTAAAAAGGGTTGGTTTAAACAACTTTATGAGTTAGGATATTGTTAAATTAATATCTATAAATTAATTTATGGTAAGAGTGAAATGATATAGAATTTACAGATTACCATGTTGCTTCACTTAAGATATTTCTATGTTCAGAATGGTTTTCCGCAAAGGAGGTATGGTAGCTATGATGGGATGACATCAAGAGGAAAAAAACCTTCGAAATCAACAACTTGAGATAGTTGGAATCAGAACTAAACAGTTTGTTGCAGTGATGACATTGTTCACTCATGCTATAAATGGCGGTGGTATCCATGCTCAAGATTAGATAGATCAACCAAAAAAGAACATGTCGATAGTGGATCATTTCATGAGGCAACATCCCCCATCATTAGAAGGATCATCTGACCCTGTTCTAGCTAAAGGGAAGATTAAAGCACTGGAAAAGATTTTTGATTTCATGGGGTGCCCAGAACATCAAAAGGTTAGTTTTCCTATTTACTTTTTTGAATGTGAAGCCAATCAGTGGTGGTTGATGGTTAAAAATATCAGGTATAGTGAGGAGATTTATTCTCTATATTGGGATGAATTCAAAGGTATGTTTCTTGAGAAATATTTTCCTAAGGCAGTTTGACTTAGGATGGAAAAATAATTCCTGGAATTGATGCAAGAGGATGACTCTGTGGCTGCTTATGAAGAAAAATTCACTCGACTGGAAAGGTATGATCCAAACTTCATACAATATCTTGATAGTAAAATCAATAGTTTTTACTCAGGATTAAATCCAAAGTATCGAATGGATTTAGATTCTTGTGAGTTCAAAAGTTATGAACAACTTGGTCGATGTGCAGAGAGAGTGAAAATGGAGTTTGTTCATGACTAGGTGACAAACAACATAATAAGAGGTTGAGGTGGCAGATGAAATGAAAGAACTCTTCAAAAAAGTCTAATGGTAAGAAACTTAAGTTTACAGTCTGTGAAAATTGTGGTAAAAATAACACTAGGGAATGCCTTTTGAATTCTGGTAAGTGCTTCTGTTATGGTAAAATGGGACATGAGGCTCGTAATTTCACTAAAAAAGATTAGGGTAATGGTAAGAAAAAATATGATTTAGAGTCAGTAAAATGTTTTAATTGAAATGAAATGGGTCATTATAAAAATGAGTGTCCAATGAAGAACTCAACTAAGGGAAAGAAGTCGGACTACAAGTAGAAAGGGGTGGTGAAATCCTTTGTAACTACTTCAGTAGATGTTGGTCCATCAAATGAAGTAATATCAGATGCACTGTTTGTTTATTCATATTATACCAATGTGTTGTTTGATTCAGGGTCTACACATTCTTTAATTTCCAAGAAATTTTCTAGTAAATTGGGAATTCCATCTAAAGATATGAATCATGATATTATGGTAAAAACACCGGGAGGAAATTTTGAGACAAAAAGAAATTATAAGAACCTTCCTGTCCTTGTGTGTGGAAAGAATCAACCTGCAAACCTTATTGTTTTTCCTTTAGTAGAGTGTGATGTTATTTTGGGTATGGATTGTCTTTCTGTTTATCATGCTAAGATTGAATGCAGAGCTAAAGAGGTTTCTTTTCATAAATAATTTTAGTTTGTTACAAGAATGAACCCATACTTTTTATAACATATTAGGAAGTTGAGAAACTAGTAAAAGATGGAAATGAATATTATCTTGTGCGTATTGTTGAAAACAAAGGAACTGTTCAGATTAATGATGTGCCAATGGTAAATGAGTATCTTGATGTTTTTTCTGATGAGTTTCCTAGTATAATACCTGATCAGGAAGTTGAATTTATAGTTGACTTAGTTCTTAATGCTAAGCCAATTTCAAAACCCCCTTATCAAATGGCTCAAATTGAATTTTTAGAGTTAAATAAGAGATTTCATGAGTTATTAGATAAATGTTTCATTTGACCTAGCACATCACCATGGGGCACTCCTATCTTGTTTGTTAAAAATAAATATGGTTTAATGAGACTTTTCATTGATTATAGATCCTTGAATAACATCACTATTAAGAAAAATTATCCTTTGGAATATGATTTTTATTGTGATTCCTCCTTCTTCTTAGATTTCTCTAAATCTATTTTCCAAATAACCATACACTCTTTGGATACACTAGAAACCTTTTTGGAACTTCCACATGGCTTCTTGTGAGTTCCTTACTACACCAATCCCTTTTTTTATTTCTTACACTAGTATTTAACTTTATTTTTTATTCCTTCCATTACAACATACACTTATGGATTGTAAACATGTGTCCATGGGATGTACACTATTTCCACAATAGAAGAAGTCGGTCTTATGTATCACCCTTCTTTGTCTTCTTGGGCTTACTTAAAACATGATCTTCATTCTGCTTGTTGTCCAAGGATGACTCACTATTCTTTTGAGGCTTCTTGGTAGTATTATAGTTTACAACTTCCTTTGGATTTCTTCCTAAGGATGACTTAGATGACTTAGATTCCTTTATATTTTGTGGTCTTCTATTTCCATTTGTTTTTGGTACATGATTAGTTGACCGTGAAATGTCTCGATGACCACATTGATAAAAATCACCGCAAGTATTTCCAAACATTTCAAATCTATTTGAGGTTTACATATTTTTCACTTTTATCTTTGGGTGTTTTATTTTTTCTAGATTTCCCCCCTTGAAATAGCACTACCACAAAATGGGGTAAGGGAAGTGCCTTGTTTTATCAGCACTAAGAAGAAACCACTGATAAATGCACTCTTTATCATCACTTTTCTTAGCATTGATAAAAGGAAAATTTATCAGTGCTAATTCTAGCACTGATAAAAGTTTTTAATAATAATTTATAAAAAAATATTATATTTATATTAAAAATAATGTTTCTTTATATACTTTAAATAAAAAACACATGTTTATAATTAATTTTTTTTAATAATTCAAATATATATATATATGGTTTTAAAAAAAGTATTTATAATATTATAATTAAATATATATATATATATAATTATAAGATTATAATAAATTTCATTAAATAATAAATATATTTATTAGATTTTTTAGATTTTTTAGATTTTTTAGATTTATTATATTCATTATATTTATTAGATTTATTAGATTTATTAGATTTATTAGATTCATTAGATTCATTATATTGATTGTATTTATTATATTTATTATATTTAATATATTTATTTATTTTATTTATTTTATTTTATTTATTTTATTTATTTTATTTATTTTATTTATTTTATTTATTTTATTTATTTTATTTATTTATTTATTTATTTATTTATTTATTTTATTTATTTATTTTATTTATTTATTTTATTTTATTTTATTTTATTTTATTTATTTTATTTATTTTATTTATTTTATTTATTTTATTTATTTATTTTATTTTATTTTATTTATTTTATTTATTTTATTTATTTTATTTATTTTATTTATTTTATTTTATTTATTTTATTTATAATTAATATATATAAATACTTTTTAAATATATATATTTATATTATAATTATTGAATATATTTTTGTTTCCAATGAATTTGATCAATAAATATATTGATCATGCGTGCATATATGTTATATATCATCATGAATGTTCACTTATATATATTACACCCTTCTTATTATTAATGCTTTCCATTAATGGCTTGTTTTTTATTATGTATATTTTACTAGGCATATGATTAATTCATGTTACCCATATATACAATTATGTTCTCAAAAATACTTATAAAATTACATAAAATATATTTAAATAATAAATATATTTATTATATTTATAATTATTAAATTTTAATTATATATAAATACTTTTTAAATATATTTATTTGTACTTATAATTATAACTATATATAAATTTAAATAATTATAAAATTATAATAAATACATATATTATAATTTAATATATATATATATATAATTATATACAAATATTTTTAAATATATTTATTTATAGTTATAAGTATAACTATAAATAAATATATATTTTTAAAAAATTATAAAATTATAATACTTATATTTATTATAATACTTATAAATTTATAAATATATAATTAAATAAATATATTTATAAATATATAAAAATATTTATAAATAAATAAAAATATTTATAATTATAATTCCTAAATAAATATAGATATATTTAAATAATTAAAAAATTATAATAAATATATTAATTGTATATATTTATATACTACTAATTATAAATAAATACAAATAGTTATAAATATAATTCTAAATAAATTTAGATATATTTAAATAATTAAAAAAATTAGAATTAATATATTAATTATATATATTTATAAAATTATAAATATATTTGTTATAATTTTATAATTATATATATATATATATATATATATATATATATTTATATTTATATTTATATTTATATTTATATTTATATTTATATTTATATTTATATTTACAACTATAAATAAATATTTATTTATTATAATTTTTAATTACAAATAAATATATATTTATTTATTAGTTATAAATATAAATAAATACTTATTTATTTAAATAATTATTATTTGATAAAAAGTATATTTATTACTTTCATATATAATTTTATATATAATTAAATAAATATATTTATAAATATATAGAAATATTGATAAATAAATACAAATATTTATATTTATAGTTATAAAAAAATACAGATATATTTAAATAATTATAAAATTATAATAAATATATTAATTATATATTTTAATAAAATTAGAAATATTTGAAATATAAATTTGTTATAATTTTATAATTATTTAAATAAATAAATATGTATTCATTTATAATTATAATTATAAATATATATATATATATATTCATATAAATAATTATAAAATTAGAAGAAATATAGTTATATATATCTATAATCTTATAAATATATATAATTAATATATTTAAAATATATATATTTCTAAGATTATAAATATAATAAGTATATTTCATATAATTTTATAATTATTTAAATTATAATTTTATAAATATAAATATTTATTTATTTATTTATAGTTATAATTATAAATAAATATATATATTTATCATATATATAATTTTATAAATATATATAATAATATAAATAAATTATTAACATTATATCTTTATCAGCACTTTTTTAGCGTTGATAAAAGCCTATCTTTATCAGCTCTAAAAAAGCACTCATAAGGGAATGTTTTATTATCACTTTCTATTTTAGCGCTGATAAAACATACCTTTATTAACACTTTTTGTCTAGCACTGATAAAAGTTTCACTGGGTTTTATAAAGAAACTATAACTTTCTCCTCCTTGCTCGCACCCCTCAAGCTCTCACAGAAGTTGGTCCATGTCATAGTCGCCTTCTCCTCCTCCTCCTCCTCCTCCTCCTCTTCCTCCTCCTCTCTTGTTGACTCCTCTGCCATCGTGAATCCCTCCGCTATGAATCCACCTTCATCGGGCCACTGTGAACCCACCTTCATTAAACGCCTATCCTCTATAGGGCACCTCTCCTCCACTGCGTGCCTCTCCTCCATCGTGTGCCTCCCCTCTACTATGTGTCTCTCCTCCATCGAAGGACTCCTCCAATGTGTGCCTATCCTTCGCCGCAAACGCACCTCCGTCGTGCACTGAACCACACCTCCACAGTGAGTTTTTCCTTTGTTTCTCTATATTAGTGTTTCATGTGGGAGGGGTCTATTGTTTATTTCCTATGGTTTATAGTTTCATCAAACTAATCAAATATAATAACTAGATAGTTAAATAGAAAGGGGAAATGTGTTTTTTCGCATGTTATTACAGTTTGATATTGATGGAAATGTTGTGAATTATATGGGCTAAATGCCTTGCTGAAAATCATGGTTGTTGGCGTTCCTTGTTTGAGCACTAAATGAATTGTCTATTGGTTGGTTCCTGTTGAACATTTGAATATGAAAGTCGGTAATTAACGTATACTTTGATAATGAATGAATCCCCCAGGATGATACAATTTCTGTGATAACCCCTGAATTAACAAGCGGAATTGAATAAGGGATTCCTTGTAAAGTCTGAAATTGTGTTTGTTTGGTTTGCATAGTGTTGTGGTTGTGGGCACGGTTGTGTGTCATGGTATTTAGGTTGATGCATCCTTCAAAGTTACCTAACTTATATTTCATTTAAGAAATTTTATTTAAAAGGTTCTATACTATTTTTGGAATTGATGTTGTTAACTTCGTGAATGAGTTTTAGAGAGGTAAGAATTCTCTTGAGACTTATAATGATACTCTCATCACTTTGATTATAGAGGTTACTAATATGAGTTCAGTTAAGTATTTTAGAATAACATGTCTTTGTAATGTCATTTATAAAATCTTTTTAAAGATTTTAGAAAATATACTGTGTAAAATCATACGATCTATTAGTTTAGTACCATAGTTCTTTTCTTGTGTTAAATAGTTATATGGTATGTAATCTCCATGAAGTAGTCTTAAAGCATTAAAAATATTTGGAATGTGAATCCTTACTCATTTTTTGATTAATTCAAACAAAAGGAGAGGCTTCATAATATAGCCTCAATTTTTTTATATAGGAAGTAGTTAGTGAAATATCATATAGATGTGGTAATTTAGAAAGATGTTATTTTTATAAGTGGATGGTGTAATGATAAGTAGTCCAGAAGTTATGAATAGAAGTTGTGGTTTTTTAAATCTGGGTTTTTAATGGTGATATGTTAAGGTCTTCTTCTCATTTTATTGAGAAAATGTTTTTGGAATGTAAGATTCATTCATTGAAAAGTAAGAGTGACATTAACTATTCATCAAAAGTGAAAGGTTTTATCTGGACATGATACAAGTGTTAGAAAGTCCATATGTTCAATGGGGAGACTTCCATGAAATTTTGGAAGTTGGTGAAATTGGATGAATAGCTGATACTATAAGAAATTGAAAAAACATGCACAAGAAACATGTGATAGAGGTTTTTTTGGAATACTCATTGAGAAGAAAAAGCATTTCACAAGAATCCTTGGAACATGAAATGAGAATTTTATTATGGTGAATTTTTTAGGGGTCCACTTTTCTTACTAGCGATTCAACCAAGATTCTTCCTGATTGGAAGCGCTAATAAGTCCTTAACCAAGAATGAGGTATGGTTACTTTTCTTAGATTTTTATGAGATATCCTTCTAAGATCTTAATTGGAGATTGATGAAATCACCAATATTAACCATAAATGAGTTGGTTAATGATTATGGCTTATATTTTGATGTATTAGGAGTCGGGATTTGAACAGTTCCAGTCTATAATGGTCATATGGTTTCTTATGGGTCCAGATATTTAAGAACACATAAGAGAAACTTAATATATCCTTTTCTATATTTGTAAATATTGGTTCTTTCAATGAGGTGTTATTGGAATACACTAAAAATTGTTTCAAATATATTTGATCATAAAGTGAAATGAACTATTGATAGTGGAGAAGGTATGAGTACATATAGTCCTTTAACTTTAACTTAATGTATACCCTCAAGAAGGGGAACATTTTTGTATCTACCGTATTGTAAGGATCAAGCTTAGGTAGTACATGATTCAACCATCAAGTGTAAGATGGTTACCCACTTTGAAGAGATGTGACTTTATGTTCAAAAGTATCATTTTCAAGTGAGACTTATGTTTTTATCTATCACTTATTCACTACTCATTAGTATTATGGGAGTAAACTATAGGATTCATATTATTTATTTATGACATACATGATAAACCTTTTATAACTTTATATTTTATAAAATTTTGGTTATTTTTTATTCAAGTATCCTTTGTAAAGTTCCTCTCTTTGGATTTATGTCTTTGTGAAAATAACTAAGTGGATATTTTAAAATGATTCCAAGTGTTTTGAAATGTTTCTTAAAAAATTAAATGTGTTTAATGTACCTTTCTTGGTTTTAAAAACCTTTGAAATGATTTAAACACTTGTCATAGACATAGGTTTCATGCCAAGTTTTTGTCAACTCATTTGAGTGGCTTTCAGAAAGGGATGTGAATGTTTTGAAAGCATATGTAATGATGGTTTCATTTTAACAAGGTTTTTGTGGAGTTTTAAATGAGATTTTGTAAAATATAGAGGGTTTTTTTTCATTTTAAATGATTAAGATTATTGGGTCATGAAGTTTCCTTGAATGATTTAAAAAAAAGTAATCAGGGTTTTGAGAAAGAGTGTTTGAAACTGATTGGTTTGTTTTAAAAAGGGCGTGTTATTTTAAAGAGGAATTTTTTTAAATGGTTGGTTTTTTAATGGGATTTCAATCATGATTTGATAAAAAGTTTGAAAATGATACTTAAATTATATATCTTTTTTTATCCTTGGTTAGTTTTTATATCAATGTTTTGTGTATTTATTTTATTAAATACTAATATCAGTGAATCAAATATGATGGATATGAATAAAGAATGGATGGATGCCAATCATTTGACAAAATAGTATAAATATGGAGTGAAAGAGTTCTTCAAGTTTGCAGAAGATCATGCATATGAACCTTCTCAAATATTTTATTCGTGTTTACGCTATTGTTATTCAAGACAAGTTAGTCCAGAGGAGTTGGAAGAACACTTGATTTGTCATGGAATAGATCGAAGTTATAAATGTTGGAATAAACATGGTAAAAAGAAAATGTAGCTAGTGGGTGGGATAACACTGCATTTTATGGATCATCTGATATGATTAAAAGTGTGGAAAATTAATAAGACCATATCAAGGATGTGATTATAGATGTGAATGATGATGAATATCGTATTGAGGAAATGACAAGGATAGTTAAATATGAACTTTGTGATTTCCCAAAATTGTTTGAGCAGTTAAAAAGTTGTGCAAAGACATTATTGTATGGTGGTTATATTAAATATACAGTATTGTCAGCCATACTAAATCTATATAATTTGAAATCAGACAATGGATGGAGTGATGCTAGTCTTACAGAATTACTCGCTTTCTTAAATGACATGTTCCTAGAAGATAATGCGCACCCAAGCCGAACATATGACATGAAACGAATGATACTCTTGATGGGTATGATCTATGAAAGAATACACGCCTACCCGAATGACTGTATATTATTTCACAAGGACCACAAATCACTTACAGAATGCCCAAATTGTCGTACTTCTTGATACAAGAAAGATGAATCTGGACCTATGAAAGTTGTATTGTACTTTCCAATCATTCAAAGGTTTAGGCGCCTATATGGAATTGAATAGACTACTAGGAAATTGATGTGGTATGCAGATAGAAGAAATAAATATGGGAAACTATGTCACCTGGAAGACTCTCCTTAGTAGAAGAAAATTTATCATGAGTATCCTGGCTTTGGAAACAAGCCGAGAAACCTTCTTCTTGCATTATCTACAAATGGAGTGAATCCTTTTGGTTTTAAAAGCAGCACTCACAGTACACAACTGGTTATGTTGGTAAATTATAACTTTCCACTGTGGATATGCATGAAACAAAAACACATCATGTTCTATATGCTTATATTAGGACCAAAACAACTGAGTAATGATATTGATGTTTATTTGGCTCCATTTATTGAGGATCTATAATTATTGTGTGATTCAGGTGTTACATTGTATGATGCTTACATAAATGAAGATTTCATGTTGAGATCCATGTTTTACGGGATGATAAATGACTTTTCTACTTATAGAAATTTTCCAGGATATAGCATTAAAGGAACTCATGGGTGTCCCATCTAAGAACAAGGTACACAGTCAATTAGGTTGAAACATTCATCAAAAACTGTGTTTTTAGGACATCGTAGATTTCTACCCTGACAACATAAGTACTAATCTCAGACAACATCATTCGATGGAAGTTCAGAAGAATGTACATCACTGTCTCCACTAAATAGCGATCAACTATTTGAGAAAGTAAAATATGTGGACACTACTTTTGGTAAACTATTTTTGAAAAATCTTACAAAAACCAGCTAGAATAAGAGATCAGTTTTTTTTGAATTGCTATACTAGAATTGTTTGTAAGTTAGACACTTTCTTGATATTATGCATGTTGAAAAAAATGTATGTGATAGTTTCATTGGCATGCTGCTAAATGCACTCATAAAAACAAAGTATGGAATTAAGGCTAGGTTGGACATGGTTGACATGGGAATACGAGAATATTTGGTGCCAGTGATGGGTGAAAAACAAACTTTTCTTCCTCCAGTTGCTTACACTCTTTTTAGGAAACATAGATATCATTTTTTCAACATTTTTAATAATGTAAAGGTTCCAGAGGGGTATTCATCGAATATTAAGAACATCATGTCCATGACCAATTTAAATTTAAAGGGTCTAAAATCACATGACGGTCATTTTTTGATGCAATGTCTCATGCCTATAGATTTCCATTGCATTTTGCGAAATAATTTCAATCATACATTAACCAAACTCTGTTTCTTATTCAAATCTATATGTAGCAATGTTATAGACCTGGCAAAATTGTTGAGTACTGAAAATAGAAATTTTAATTATATTATATGAATTTTAAATGTTCTTCCTGCTAACATTTTTTGATATGATGGTTCATTTGGTGGTTCACTTGGTGAGAGAGATTTGACAACGTGGTCTTGTACACTATAGATAGATTTACCCCATTGAACGGTATATGAATATTTTTAAAGGGTGTGTCAAAAACAGAAGTCATCTAGAGAGTTGTATTACAGAGTGATATATTGTTGAGGAAGCCATTGAATTCTGTACCGAATACCTATTTGGTGTGGAAATCATTAGTCTACCAAAATCTCATTACATTGGGTGGATTGTAGGTGAAGGAATTTTTAGAAGAGATGTTGTCACAATCAATATTACATATCTAAAGCAGGCCCACCGTTACGTTTTTCATAATAGTTTGGAGGTTACCCCATATGTATAAACCCCAAAAAAATATTAGGCATTTGAATCCATCAAGGGTAGAAATATGGATATCAAATACACATAATCAATAGTTTATAGGATGATTTTGGGGCCATATTTTAAGGGAATCAGATGAAAATCCGGATTCAATTTTAGAATGACTTTGAAGGCTAGCTGGAGGACCAAGTGTGTATGTACTATATTATAAATTATGTAATTAATTGTTATACATTCTATACAAATGATCATGATGAAGACAATACCATGAAAAATAGTGGAGTTACACTCGTGGCTGAATTGATGCAAGTTTCTATTAATAAGGATAGAAATCCAATTTACGTGAATATGTCATAATTTGGCATCATCAAACAAGTATGGGAGTTGGATTATATAACATTACAAGCGCCGATTTTTCAATACAAGTGGGTTGATAATAGGATTATTGTTAAAATAGATGAATTGGGATTTGCCAAATTTGATTTCAGTAAGGAAGGGTACAAAGACAAACCATTTATAATGGCATCACAGGCAGTACAAGTATTTTATGTTACAGATCCTGCAAATATAAAGTATGCAATTTTTCTGTTATCGACCAAAACCAATGAAGGTTCAAATGAAAATTCAACCGAGGTTGACCCTTTAATTGGGATGCCACAATCATTTCACAACAGTCCCAATGTAGATAACATTTTTATGTCAAATGATACCACAATTAAGGGATTTTTATCGTCAATAGAGGGTTCAAATCCCTTCATCCTTTAAAAAATAAAAAGAGAGTTCAATAATCAGGTTACATTTTTTTCGTAACATACATCATGTTATCTGATGTTATTATCCATTTGCTATTGCATTTATATACTCTAAATTAAATGTTAAAACACTTCTACAGATAATGACTTACACACATGCTAGTTCTCCCAAACTATAGGAACAACAGGTCTCTCAAACTTTTGTTTCTCATAGTGTAGAGGAGTGACCTTCTTCATATGACGGTACTCTCATTCCTAAGGAACAACAGGTTTCTCAACCTGCTGTTACTCCCAGTGCAGAGTTACAACAACCATATGCACGTGCTGATACAACTGCTCCATAAGAACATATTGATGATGTGAATTCTAGGGAAATGATAGGTGATGAAAGAATGGCGTCACAAAAAAAGGAGCATCGTAGTTTGAAGATGTTAGAAAAAATCATTAAGTTGAAATCCAAATGCATCAAATACAAGGCCAGATGGAATGTGCTGGGTTAGAATGTTAACCCTAATAAGTCCATGTTCAGTAGTTATATTGGAATCGTCACTTAGCAGCACGTTCTGATTGACATAGATTTGTGGCACCATGTTATGACCGGGCTTAATACACTAATTTGGGAATATATTACAGTAACATTTTGATATCATTTATTTATTTTACTAAAAAATAATATAATAGAACATTTACTTACTCTTCGTCATCCATTGCGGAGTGCATTTATAGTAGATGACTCCCACAAGAATCATGTATTAATGATTGTTAGAAGGATTCACAAAGGATTTCTCACAATTCCAACAACACATCATCTTAAAAATACTTAAGGGAAAATAAACCCATGCCCCCCGCTTATCTATACACACCTGATAACCCAATAAGCATGTGATGAGTTTACTGGTTGTCATTTGGATGTTTCTTTTCAGGTACATTATGGCCAATAATAATTTGTTTGATGATACATATATTCATCACTTTGATTGGAAATTTTTTATTTATGAAACAACAATTGAGTGCTGAAAATAAGGAACGAGAAACAAAACTAGCGTACCCCTACCATAAAGCAAGGATAGGGTATGATTTACTTGAAAAAAAATTGGTACATATTTTAAATCTGCTGTAATACTTTTATGTGACATGAAACAACATCATAATTATTTTCCTCTATTTATATGCAAATTGATGACTCAAAATCCAAAGCCACTTCCATCCCACGCCATGTGTTATGTAAGGAGGAATGTGTAAATAAATACGGGATACTAATAGATGAGAACACACAAAACGTGTTGGAATCATGTGTAAGTATTATATAATATAAAAATTTCTTTAAATAATTATTACATAACAATGATCGCTTATTTTCTTATATTTTATATCCAACATAGTCACAAGAATCAGTAGCACTTATTCTAGATGAACATAAACTATCAGTGGCCTTGAAGTGGGAAAATAGTATGGATGTGTTAGAGGTGTGGGTTTTGGGGTGATTCCTTGAACATATTTTGAGAAAAAAACAAGAGGATGACCAAAGTGAATTAATAAAATAGATAAGAGAAATAATATATATGGTTGAAGGAAAATTCCAATGGCAAAGGTATATGATGGAAACTTTAATGAGGGATGTGCAAAGGGAAGAATAAACTCAAGAACAACCACTTTATAAAGATCTCGCCCCACCCCCACTAGCCATGAGGCTATCCATTCCCATCAAAGAGATGTCTTAGAAGAGGTAATCAATGTTCTAATAAATGTTTCTATGAAATTTGAATCTAAAAAACACTGATACCATTCTTGTACTGATATTATAAAAGGTGATAATGACTCTGATTTATATCTAGAAACGCCCACCCATCACCTTGTGGCAAGGGATATGGTGTTCAATATTCAAAATTACACGCTACACAAAATACCACTTTCAGTAGGTCATGTGCAAGTGTCGATCAAAATATATCATGAGTCGAGCATAGAGTTATATGTGCAAATTAAAGAGGATGATATTAATACCGTCGAAAAATATGTTGTAATATTCATCGCATGGCCATTACATCTTGTAAAAAAGAATGTTGATAAGAAGGTATTCATTTCCAATTTAGTTTTCAAGCTAGACCTTTAACAGTTAATGAAAAAGGTCCAAATCGATGAATGTTATTACAGATGGACAAAGATAAGGGGATGAAATGAAAGACTATCTCAAAACCATCTAACGGATCGACCAACCAGTCAAAAAGATATACCGAAATCACAATTACCCCACCCATATTATATCAACATTTACTATCATTCAAGGATCATGTGGATACAAAGTTAAAAGATGGTGGAAACCACATAGTTAGATTTGAAGCAAATATGTATGGAGAGAAAGATTAATACTTTATTGGTGTTGATAGTGCAACTGAAATTTTCAACTATGACTAGCTAGGTGGATCATTTTTAAATGTATACATGAGGTATGTTCTCATGATTTCATTTTCCAAATGTTGATATACTGTGTTAATTATGACTAAATACATTTCATATTTTTGGAATACGTATATATGAAAAACAATTAAAGGTATTTTCCAATGAAAAAAAATTTAGACTCATTAGACATCACGTCACCTCAATAGCAGAAGCTAAAATAGAACCCGACAAAAATGATGAAATAATGGCAGGTCTGATCAAATCCTTTGAAAGAAAATTTTTGAATGAGAGAATATATTTAATACCAACAATGCAGAGGTAAGACTCTACAATTTAATTATATAAAATTTATTTTCATTTCTTTTATTACTTATTCTTTTTTGTGTTTTCAGGCATCATTGGATGCTCATTAAGATAAATTTGGTTACTCCAAATATTTATTTTTTGGATTCATTGCATGTATATCCAAAAACCCATCCACATGTACTGTATTTTTTAATTTTTAATACACTACATACAATGTTTTAGAACTAAACATAAAGTTATATAATTTATATTATCTTTTAATGAGGATTCTGTTATGATAGGGTAGTGAATCACTAACATCTAAAAAAAGAATGAGGGAAGGGGCTAAGGATAGGGAAGAACACAAGTACTATGACTGAATAAGTATCAAAGTATATATAATAATATTTCACTATCCAAACACATATCAAAACAAATTACTTATTCTCCTAAATGTTTCTATAGTTTCCAAAACAAACTAATGGAAAAGATAACAGTTATTATGTTTGTAAATTTATGAGAGAGATCATATTCAATGAACAAACCAGCATCTCTGAAGATGTATTTTCGAAGATAATTATTATTTCATTTAAAATATTTATTAATCCTTTGTGTATTTATATTTTTCCAGTACTACTATGACTGTTGAAAATAATAATATTCACAAGATGATATAGATTTACTCAGAAACAAAATGGTTGCATACCTTATGAAATATTGTACACAAATAGCATAAAGATGTGACTTCCATATATAGGGTATGAATTTCTAATGTTAATATCACCTTATAACATCTTTTTGATCATGTTATCCTTATATGATCATTGATATATGCATTGTTTACACTAATTGAACATCTATGATCAACCTTTCTTATGTTTCATATCCTTAAGTTATTAATAATGGTTTTATAAATGATGTATAAAAAGACCAGTACAACTCAAAGTGTCTCTTTTTATTTAAAATTGGCATTAATTTAAGTAAAAACAACAAGTGACTTACTAAAAACTGATAAAATGCATTCATATTGTTTTTATACTTTAGGATAATTATCCATGAGTCATTTTTGATGTTTTGGAGTCACCCACACCTCAATCTAATGCATGGTGTAATCAGTATGACTAAAAGTCTTTGTTATCAGTTTAAAATTGACATTTTAGTTTAAAACATGTAATTCACTGAAAACAAAACAAACACACTCTGATTGTATAGATAATTTAGGACAGTTATTCATAAGTTATTTTTGTAGTGTATGAAGCAGTATCACATCAAAATGATGCACGATGTGACCAGTATGACTCAAAATGTGTGTTTTCAGTTTGAAATGACACTTTAGTAAAAAAACAAAACTCACATTCTAAAAACTGATAAAACGCATTAATATTGTTTTGATACTTTATAACCATAATACATTAGTAATTTTTGACAAGTAGGAATCAGTTTCACCTCAATATGATGCATGGTGTGGCTGGTATAACTCAAAGTTTCTCTTTTTATTTAAAATTGACATTAATTTAAGTAAAAAAACAAGTGACATATTGAAAACCAAGAAAACGCATACAAATTGTTTTGATACTTTAGGAAAATGATCCATGAGTCATTTTTTATTTGTAGGAGTCACCATCACCTCAATCCAACACACGGTGTGACCAGTATAACTAAAAGTGTTTGTTATCAGTTTAAAATCGACATTTTAGTTCAAAACATATCACTCACTGAAAACCAAACAAAGGAACTACGATTGTCTTGATAATTTAGGATAGTAATTAATAAGTCATTTTTTATGGGTATGAAGCAGTTTGATTTCAAACGGATGCACGATGTGACTGTTATGACTCGAAATTCATGTTTTCGGTTTGAAATGATATTTTAGTATAAAAACACAACTCATATATTGAAAACTAAGGAAATGCATTCAGATTGGTTTGAAACTTTAGGAAAATAATCCATCAGCAATTTGTGATAGGTAGGAATCATTTGAACCTCAACACAATGCATGGTGTGGCTAGTATAACTCAAAGTGTCCCTTTTTATTTAAAATTGACATTAATTTATGTAAAAAAACGTGACATAATAAAAACCGAGAAAACAAATTTGGATTGTTTTTATACTTTAGTAAAATGATCCATGAGTCATGTTTGATTTTTTGGAGTCACCTACACCTCAATATGATGCACGGTGTGAACGGTATGACTAAAAGTTTATGTTATTAGTTTATAATTTACATTTTAGTTCAAAATATTTTAGTCACTAAAAACCAAAAAAAATCACTTTGATTGTCTTGATAATTTAGGACAGTGATTCATAAGTCATTTATGATGTGTATGAAGTAGTCTCACATCAAACTTATACACTATGTGACCAGTATAACTAAAAATGCATGTTTTTAGTTTGAAATGACATTTTAGTAAAAAAACACAAGTGACATACTAAAAACTGAGAAAACGCATTCATATTGTTTTGATACTTTAGGAAAATAATCCATCAATAATTTTTGACAGGTATGGATCATCCGCACATCAATACGATGCACAGTGTGGCCGATATAATTCAAATTATCTCTTTTTATTTAAAATTGACATTCATTTAAGTAAAAACAACAAGTGGCATACTGAAAACCAAGAAAATGCATTCATATTGTTTTGATAATTTAGGAAAATGATCCATGAGTTATTTTTGACATTTAGGAGTCACCCTCACCTCAATCTGATGCACAGTGTGACCAGTATGACTAAAAGTGTCCATTATCAATTTAAAATTGACATTTTAGTTCAAAACATGACACTCACTGAAAACCAAACAAACACACTCTAATTGTATTGATAATTTAGGATAATGATTCATAAGTCATTTGTGACATGTATGAAGAAGTATCACATCAAACTGATGCACGATGCAACTGGTATGACTCAAAATTCTTGTTTTCAGTTTGAAATGACATTTTAGTAAAAAAAACACAAGTGACATACTAAAAATCAAGTAAATGAATTCAGATTGTTTTGATACTTTAGGAAAACAGTCCATCAGTATTTTTTGATAGGTATGAATCAATCACACCTCAATACAATGCATTGTGCAGCTGGTATAACTCAAAGTGTCTCTTTTTATTTAAAATTGACATTAATTTAAGTAAAAACAACAAGTGACATATGAAAACCAAGTAAACGCATTTGGGTTGTTGTGATATTTAGGAAAACAATCCATGATTCATGTGTGATGTGTAGGAGTTACCCTCACCTCAATCTGATGCATGGTGTTACTGGTATGACTAAAAGGGGTCGTTGTCAGTTTAAAATTGACATTTTAGTTTAAAACATATCACTTACTGAAAACTAAACAAACGCACTCTGGTTGTATTGATAATTTAGGACAGTGATTCATAAGTCATTTTTGACGTGTATAAAGCAGTCTCATATCAAACTGATGCATGATAAGACCGTTATGACTCAAAATTTTGGTTTTCAGTTTAAAATGACATTTTATAAAAACAAATGCAACTGACATACTGGAAACCAAACAAACACATTCAGATTGTTTTAATACTTTAGGAAAATAATCCATTAGAAATTTGTGATAGGTAGGAATCAATCACATCTCAATACGATGCATGGTGTGGCAGGTATAACTCCAAATGTGTCATTATTTAAAAATGACATTAATTTTTGTAAAAGAACAAGTGACATACTCAAAACTAAGGAAACGCATTTGGATTATATTTATATTTTAGGAAAATGATCCATAACTCATTTTTAATGTTTAAGAATTAACCCCACCTCAATAAGACACATAGTGTGATTGGTATAACTCCAAATGTGCCATTTTTATTAAATATTGACATTTTATTAATGTGTGGTTTCAAATTAATGTTTAATTTATTTCTTTATAGTATTACTAAAATAATATTTGTTTTCTTATATAGGTGCAATATTTTTCTTGTGTTGAGATGATTTGTTTGAAAACTGATACCATGGGATAAAATTTTTAAGAGGGGATCACGGGCATCAAATGATGAAATATTAATGTTTTAGAATGTTTTTTGGACAATTATAAATGTAACTATATAAAAAAATTAGTTTGAAATGTAAATAACAGTGTTTATTTTTTTATATACCATGGGTGGATAGTTTTGTATACATGATATCAATTAAATGTATATAGTAGGTTTTCTTCTGGTGTGCTGTTTAAATTGAATTTTTCTTCTGGGTGTGCCATGTTTAAATTATAGGTTGGTTGTGCTGTTATATGTGTTTAAATTGCAGGTTGGGTGTACTATTATATAAGCAGCAAATTGTGGGCGGGTATCATTTTATCAATGCTAAAAAATCACTGATAAAGGGGATTATTTATCGATGATTTTTTTAGTGTGGATAAAGGACCCCCTATATCAGTGCTTTTTTAGTACTGATAAAGGATACCTCCTATCAGCGTTGTGATTAACAGCACTTTTTAGCGCTGTTAAAGGCCATTTTGTACACTGTTAATGGATATATTTGTAGTAGTGTAGGCATACTTTTTACTTATTTAATTTATGGATTGTATCAAAAGTCCAATGCCATGTACCCAAAACTATTTCACCACCTACAATTCCCTATAAATCTTAATCTTCTATTCAAAACATCTTGTTATCTAGATGTGACAGATTTTTTTTAGGCTTTCTCGGCCACTAGTTGTGCTACTTTTGGGGATCTAGCACTTACACTCATTCATCTATCCACCATGGACATAGTGGTAGAATTCTATCTATTTTTTCATCCATTTTTATATAAATTTTTTATTTAAACTTGCACTATTTATAAAAACAAATATAGTACACTCATTGGATTCAGGTATGGATGGTTCCTTTTTCTTTGAGCCTACTATGGAATGATCATTGAGTGATATAAATAGATTCTTTCCACCGGTTGGAAGTATTTTATCATAATAATATCCCTTTGAAACATTTTTTACATCAACCTTTCTTCCAACAAATTTTTGCGGAGACATGGCTTGAGTAGTTTTTTGATTTTATAAGTGAATTTCAATCTCAAGGTACTTCATATTGAGAATGGATTTCTCATTATAAAATATCCCCAATTTTTTTTCACACTTCTAATTCATTATTTAAACTTATTCATCATTCATTTTGGCCTTCAATTATAACAATGTGTTGATATATTTGGTCTTCTTGGATTTAACAACCAATTTTACTTTCTTGATATCAATGTATTTTTTCTTATTCTCCTCCAATGCATGGATCTTATCTTATATATTCTTCTTGATATAATAATTATCTTGAACTTATTTGAGTCATTTATTTTAAAACTTGGACCAACTAAATTCAAGCTCCATATTCACTTCTTATATGGATCTAACTTTTTGGAGAGCTTTATACAGCTAAGAAACTTATCTTTCAAGGCTTTATCTATATTTTAAAACTCTTCATAAAGCTGAGTGATTTCTTCAAGAATATATTCCAAAATATCATAAATAAAATATAATAAATATTTTTAAAAACAATAAATCATTTTATCCAATTCATCAACATAAATATTTATTGGCATTTTACCAGTCACACTGGTGCTTAGTTCTTTTTTAGGGTATTTTTTCACAAGAACATACACTTACATCAAGATCACTTGAATTCCTTGATCCTTTAGCGGTGTAAGGATTTTCCATTTATTTGATGGTGGGATGAAACACCAATCCTTATCCTTTTAGAATAGATCTATCTCCAATAGTATTATTTCATAAAGGAACTGAACTTTCCACTTCTTTACTCAAGATAGATTGTTTTTCATTCACTTTTTATCTTTCTTTTTCCTGTTCAATATAGTATTTGTTGTAATTGAATTCTGGTCTAAAATAAATAGATCTTCACTAAAATTGTACTTCATTATAAATTCTGAAATAATAACTCAAATATTCTAAAGATAACAATGTCCAAGTAGAGAATCTAATTCAAGGTGAATCTCGATCGGATACCAATAAAGAGGACCGATTAGGATATATTCAACACTGAGAGGGGGTTGAATTGGGGTTGGTGTCTTCGAGACTTATTATAATTTTTACCATTTTGACTAGTTAAATGAGTGGATCACATATTCTCTCTTTTTACCTTTTATTTTTCATAAAACACATCTAAATGCGCAAACACAAGAGGCATAGTGGATTTATGAGGTTTACCTTTCAAAACAAAAGGATAATCCTTGGCGTGAATTCAAACTTCTCTAAGATCACATGACCCACTGGTATTAATATGTGATTACAAACAAGAAGTGAATATCCTTGTACTCATGTTATAAATCTCTTGGCTATGTTTGGTGAATCCAACACTTTATAATGATGTGAAAATTTTTAAACAGAAAAAATTCCATCAATTTTTTAGACTATTTCTAGGTAGTATATGTAATGATTTGTATTTCTCTTCTTCTACTTGAACAGTATTATGAAATAAACTCTTTACCTTCTACTACTACTTATAAAAGATCAAGTTGTCTCTTCACTTTTCATGCATAGAATATGCAATGTGTTACCATAGTGTCTGCTTTATCATTAATGGTATTATTAAGAAATTGTGACATATGTGACTTTTTACCCTTATCTATTTATTTTGTTCTTCTTATCTTTCACTATGTGGACACTTTAGCATGTCACTCTTCTCCTTATCTTATTTAGTGCACAAGAACTGAACTTATTTTCTATTTTTTGACATGAATAGTCTGTAACACTATTAGTGCCAGGTCTCCCTCTTCTTTTTTTTTGATACAGATGATTTTTCTTCTCTCAAATTTTTTATCGATTCTTCCCTCTCGATATAAAGATTTTATTTCAAAGAATAATAGTGTTAAACAATCACTATTATTTATTATTTAAACAATAAAACATATAAAAATATGGTCATAGTGTTAGTTACTCCTCTATATTCCTTCCAATTATTATTTGTATTAACTAGACCACGTGAATACCATAATTATAATATCTACATATTTCATCATTTCAAATTCCCTAAAATATCAACCTGAATACTCAACATTCAAAACTCCTTCTCAAACCACTTTCATTCAAAGAAGTCTATAATTACATGCAGACATATAAAACTATCATGTTCTTCTTCCTTTGAACCTTTCATAATTCTTAGTGCCTTCTCCTTCTTCATTATTGGTAGAATAATGACAGACAACATCATGATATTTTGAACTAAAATCTTGGATTACATAGAATTGGCTGATCAGATACCACTCATACATGAATCACTCATATGTGGTGCAATTTTACATAGCCACTCTTACATTGAGCTCTATTTTTACACCAATTTTCATGAATTAACCACTCTTGCATTGATCTTCATATGTGGTTGTAGAATTATTACATGGATGACTCATTTTAAGAAGATCATATCTTTCACACAAAAACTATTTATTTCATATAGAGAAAATTATTTTCATTCAAAGTTCCTTTCATATGTAAATTTCATTTCATGTGATTTTATTTCATACAAACTCTAAGACCTTTTATAACAATTGTTAACCTTATAAGGTTTATGAACCTGACACGCTTCATATGTTTAAATGAACCTTACAATCTAATCAACCTTACAAGGCCAAAAACCTTATAAAGAATAGCTAGAACATTAAAAACTCTCTATTATTTGAGTGTCAACTTCTTCAAAACTTCTCATAATCTTTCATGGTCTTCGTATGATCCTCTATAACTCCCCCATAAACTGTGGCATCAAAACTCAAGATATCCAGCCTATGTAGTAGTGGGTTATGGCATGATAATCATTGGTGTATCAGGTAACAGTCATGTCATGAAGAAGAAGATGGTGTAAATGACATCATATCAGCAACAGACATGTGCATTTTAAATGGTTAACAATAGCATGCTTCACTGATCCCAAATAAAACTTTTGTTCATATGTGCTCTGTTATATCAACAAAATCACACTAAGGGACTGCCATTGAAATACCTTGGTACCTACCCAGTCTAGGGGTCCATGGTGTTACACCATTCCATGGTTCCACTCCCTCACTTAGTACTGAACTACATTGGGTTCACTCTCATTAGGTCAGTGTTGACCTGCATTGTCCTTCACACATATAGCTTGAGGATAGTTACCACCTTTAAGATTCATTGGTTTTCCTTATGATAGTCTAGATGATTATATGGATGTGTTGGCTTTGAGTTTCCTAATTTTTTATCTTCAAATATATATTCCTTTTTCAATGACTCAAAATCACTCATAAATAAACTAAATACCATGACTCAAGCCTTTATTAAATATTAGTATGCAGTACCAAGCACTCAAAACCCAACTTCCAGCCTTCTCAACTTCTCTTCTCTTTTTTTCGTTTCCTCAAAATCATCTTAAAATTTTATTCTTCTCAAACCATTTAAGTGCATAACTCCAAAATCACCTTCATCGTAGAAATAGAAGATTGGTCGTTATAAATTCTCTATGGAGCTCAAAATTCTTTGAAAACCTTTTCCTTCAATATAGATGAATCTCCAAAACTCCAAAGGTAAGATCTTATAATTTTTATATAAGAAATTACAAGTAACTTCAAAAATTACTTCCAATATTTTCTTCTTTACTTAATTTTTGGGTTCTCTAACTTCCAATCACTTCTTTTTCATCAGTATATTGATATCAAACTCCCTTAATACTTCAAGCTCATTGATATTTTTTGACAAAAGATATAACTCACACAAAGTGGGATCAACACATATTTTCACTATGTTTTGGGTCTCTTTAGTGTTTCTCACATCACTTAGTAATTTAGTTAGGGCATCATCCAAATCATATAATATATGACTCTTTGATGGTTAAGGGGGAAACTCTTTACCCAATCTATCATATGGATAAACTCAACATTATTCCTCTAGTGACTTATTCCTATTAAGGTCTCCCAGGTAAGTGTAACACAAATATAATATTAAGAACAAGTTCCTATTCCTATTAGGGTCACTTATTACTTTCATTCCTTAAACAAGATAATTTAGATTCACTCAGCATTATAATGACCTACTTGGTTGGATGATTAAGGTCTCAACAAGTGTTTGATTTGGAAAGAATCTGAAACTTAGTGTTTTAAAGGGGATTTAATTCCGCCATCTTATCTCAGTTGTCCCCTTTAAATGTATGCATGCTTCTAATTATTTAGTTTGAAATCTTATTATTTCCACCAAATCAATATGTACAAACCCTATTGATGTGTAACTTTTTACACAACACGTAACTTGTGTTACTAACCCAAATTAAAATCCAACTATATTTATAAATATTCAAATTCATCTCAATCATAAAGTACATGAAACCCTATCATTTTAAGGATTATAATTATATAAAACCAATAATCCCTATAAGATTATGCTTGGAGTAACATATAGTCAACCCCTACTTTTCTAAACAGAATATAAGCCTCTAAGAAAGTGACCAGTCTAATCCAAAGTCCTTCTATCTAGGGAAACTTTACTCAAGAGAGATTTAAATCACATCATAATTTTAACACCAATTTGTCTAAATTATAATTAACCTTTAAATTTGAACTCATAAACTAATAAAATCCAAATTCAGGGCAGAATAAGACTAAATCCAATATCACACCTAGCATGTAACTCCTTATATGCATGTAAGACAATTTATAGAAGCAGTTTAACAATTTTAACCTAAATCATGTTCCAAAATTCATAATATTACATTTATATTCCTGAATAATAAACAAGGGGATAAAATAAATAAATGAAAAATATATATATTTAACCATGAGATAAAAAGTTTATGAACAATTCATAAATAATGAAATTATAAATAGTTTATAATTTATCCAAACATTATGGATATTTCATAATCAAATAAATATAAAAACTTTATATTTATCTCTAATATAAACACCCTTATATTATTCTTTTATAAGGAATTTTACTTCAAATATATGATATTAAATAAAATATAAACATTTTATATTCCTAATATATTATGTAAACAATTTAAAATCTAAATATAACATATTTAATATTATTTAAACCTTGATAAAATCAATTATCAAAACCCCTTTTGATATGGTTTAAATAATTTCTCAAATAAATCCTTTAATTTGAACAACTCAAATTGAAAAATATGAATAATTCATAATTTAATATAAAATCCTTCATATTTTTCCATATTTTATAATTTATAAACATTTTATAAATTTCACTTATAATTTTCATATAAACTATTTATATCTAAATGATAAATCCTGTCACATAATTTCAAAAGTTATTTAATAACAACATTTGATATCATGGATATTTATTTTAAATGATTCTTAAACATTTAATAATTAATTATAAACATTTTACAATTATTTAATTTATAAACATTTTATAAGAAAGATAAATTTCCCAAAATACCTTTTATACATGATTTATAAATAATTTATAAAACATTTTATTCAATTCTATAATGAAATTTAGAAAAATAAAATTTTTCTTATTAATTGTATTCAATGGTATCCCATATATATCATAACAGGATTTGGATAAGCTGTAGTGCATGAAAACTAGTTAAAAATTTTCAATCATATTTTACTATTGATAAACCTCATTCACTAACTAACCTTTGGAACCTTGCTGTCTCCAATTATGATACACCACATGTATAAGAATAAACCCGATGCAGAATGGCTCTTGTACTATGAACCCAACGCATCAGCAATTGCATGTTACAATAGACTTTGTGTAAGGGTAATCATGCATAGTTGGTGTCTTCAAAATATTAAACCTATGGTGTGGACTTTTCATTTAAGTAACTTGACATGTAGATAAATTAATACAATGAAAACACTAATATCTTATACAATAAGACCTAACACACTAAATATCTTAGTAAGCACACCGAAAAACATTAAAATGGTAAGCAGTGAGACAATGCACGACTTTTTTATTGAAAGTTATCTTAGCTATCTCAGTAAAATCTATTTCTTGAATTCATCAATCTAATTTATAGATGATGTTATAACAAACTCCAATGTTAACATCTATAAATTTCTAGTTCGGTTATAACAGCCTTAGAATCAAATCAACCTCTTCCAATTAAATGTTTAGTGTGCCTTATTCATGTATCAAAACATGCATGGATCGGATTCAACTCATCAAAACTTAACAGATAACTTCAGTTCATCAGAACATAAATAATCAAAAGTTGATTTTTTTCATAATAGGGACTTAAACAAACAACCTCAAGTTAAATCAATTTTAATAAATTATATTGTGATTTTCAAAACAAGGATGTGAAAGTAGTCTTTTGACTCAACATCATCTTTAAACCTTGGGAAGGTGTCATACTTTTTATAATAGTATCTACAAATAGTAGCCTTTTTGAAAATATTACACCAAATCCCTCTAGAATTTAAAGGTTATCCACTAGAACGAGAAAGATCCTTTATGTTTAGGATGCTTCCACCAACATATCGATCTTCCTATGAGAATTCACAATATTTTGAAATCATATCCTACTCACTTTTTCAAGTGCTTCAACTTTTAGAACTTATACAATATATGAATAGTTGGCCTTACTCACTGTCTTCAGGAATATCTACTTTTATAAATTCCACTTCTTCATGTACTTCAACATTTGGAATTTCTTTGGGTTGTTGCTGAACTTTGGTCTTTCTCACTAACTTCTAGTTTCTCACCTTCTAAAATCCCCCCAATAATACTTCGAAACTTTAAGTTCTAGATCCTCAAATTCATCAACCCAAACAATATTTGAAACTTTTCGGTAGGTTTCTCCCTTTCTTCTCTTAGAGCCTTTGCTCTCTCCTCATTATCATTAGCTATTTATGAATGATATCTTAAATTTTTATATCCATTGTTGGATATTAAAACTTCCATGAAATATGTCTTTTCTTAACTGCGTTCTATTCATTTCGATAAATATGGATTCACCAAACTTATTCGCATTTTATTCATTGGTCAATCATATTCATCGCTTCCTCAAATATTGGTGTGAATCATAGCTTAAAACTAATGATATTTATATCTTAAAGTATATCTCAACATAATCATATTAAATTTGGCTTCACATATATGTTATGTAAAGTCTTTTGGCATCTTATGGTTCCCTAACTTCTGAAGACTCATGAAAATTCTGATATGGACTTCATTCTACTTCTGCTACTGGTTTTTCCTATGCCTATGCATCACTCAATCATTTGGAATCTATAGCTCCCTGTTCTAGTCTTGATTTTGAACATTTGTACTTATATACAATTATTATCAACTTTTTTGAATTAGTTATCGACCTTTGGATCTTTATTCTTAATCTTACATTTCTCTTGGGATCTTTAGCTCCAACACATCATCCAAAATATGATTATAGTATCTCAACATCATGGTACAACTTCTAACCCTCTAAAATTTTGATCATATGTAGATTCTGGTCTCCTTAACTTCCACACATCTGGGCTTCTTTATCTTCCACTTTCCTCAACTTATGATTTTCTGGATTTAAGGAAATTCTCATCTTATAATACATTTTTGACTTAACTCAAACAAATTTAGCTTTAGATTTAGCTTCCATTGATCTATTCTAGCCTCAATAGATTTAGTTTTCTTCGAATCTATCTAGACCAGTCAATTATAATTTCATTACTCTGACACTTTCAAATGACATCAACTGATGTTATCAGCATTACTAACTGCTACCACTTCCAAACTCATCATCTAGGACATTATGATTCTTCTAGATTTATCTTTTGGGCATGATGACTTTGGCTCAAGTACTACTACAAAACAGGGTTTTATCAGCGCTAAAAAAGGTATTTATCAGCACTAAAAAAGCACTGATAATCGTGGTGCTATTAAAAGGGGATCCTTTTTATCAGTGCTAAAAAAATCATTGATAAAAGTTAAAAAAAATAATTAAAAAAATTCTTCAAATCAGAGGGGGGGTTTAACAATGCTTGACCCCCTTCAAACGCACTATTGATGCACCCCTTCTACATTCCCTACCACCCCTACACGCCCCAGCCCCACCCCCAACCCTTTAATAGTGCTAGTACCCCCTTCAATGATCCATGAGATAGCCCATGTCTCCCCCTGGATTCGAACTCGAGACATCTCCCCTGCGCACTTGGACTGTTTACCACTCCTCCATGTTGCTTTGCTCTTCATTTAATGACATATCTATTTATTTATATATATATTTATATAGTTATATTTATTTGTATATTAATATATATTTATATTAACATATATATATTTATATTAATATATATATAGTTATATTAATATATATATATTTATTCGTATATTAATATATATATATATATTAATATATATATATTAATATATACATATATACATATATTTATATATTTATATATTTATATATTTATATATTTATATATTTATATATTTATATATTTATATATTCATATATTCATATATTCATATATTCATATATTCATATATTCATATATTCATATATTCATATATTCATATATTCATATATTCATATATTCATATATTCATATATTCATATATTCATATATTCATATATTCATATATTCATATATTCATATATTCATATATTCATATATTCATATATTCATATATTCATATATTCATATATTCATATATTCATATATTCATATATTCATATATTCATATATTCATATATTCATATATTCATATATTCATATATTCATATATTCATATATTCATATATTCATATATTCATATATTCATATATTCATATATTCATATATTCATATATTCATATATTCATATATTCATATATTCATATATTCATATATTCATATATTCATATATTCATATATTCATATATTCATATATTCATATATTCATATATTCATATATTCATATATTCATATATTCATATATTTATCTATTTATATATTTATATATTTATATACTTATATATTTATAAATTTATTCTTATATTAATATATACTTATATCTATTTATTTATATTTATTTAGTTATATTTTTTTATATGTGCATTTATTCATATATTAATATATATTTATAAGATCAGTTTTAAATACATTTATAAAATATGTTCTTTTGTGTGTTTATAAATAAATAAATATATACATACATATATACAACACACACACACACACACATATATATATATATATATTTTATATGTGTATCTATAAGTATAATTATACATATTTATATATATTTACAAATATTATATATTAATATGTATAGACATATGTTTAGAATATATAGATAATATATATCAGTTTGTTAATATAGACACACACAAATATAAACACACACGATCCATATTTTTTTATTTTATAATACTTTTGAAGGATAAGTGTGAACCATAACAAAGTTCCAACCAGGAAAAACATAAAAGAGATTCAAGACCTCCACAACTCACTACTTCAAAAGCCAAAAAGTCATGCCATTAAGCAAAAAGTAGAATTTTAAGAAATCAGCTGACTCCATCAATGTTGTCCAAGACTTCATAATGCTGTGAAACAAAAAACCATTTCAAAATTTGAAATTTGAAAATAGACTAACCATAATCATCCTCTGTCACCGTTTTCACGAGATGCCTAACACCATCGGCCATCATCAAGCCTCAGTCTCCGTCACAAACAGAAAAAGTCATCATCATCATTGTCATCAAACCACTGGAAACCATCTTCATTGCCGAAACACTGAAAACCATCTTCATCATAGAGAAGCTGACATCATCGCCACACACCAAGACTCGTCTTCATCGTCGCATCAATGTCATCGAGCCACAGAATACATCGTAAATAGAATCATGTAAAGAGTCCTCACAGGTAGAACATCCTGAAGTGCCAGCCACCTCAGCACCAAACCAACAACACCGGTGACGTACGAGACATCCACCAGAACCCACCATCACAGTCGAATACTGACCTAAACCAGAGAAAAACCTGAGGAATCTGACACCATAGATTTCAACCTCGTGCCACCGACGACAACCAGGAAAACACAGACACAAAAACTCCAAAATGAATAGCAGTGCTAAAAAATGACTGGAAGCAACAACACGTCTTAACCCCAAACCTTAAGAATAAAAAAATCCTTAGAGGGAGAACTGAACCGAGGAAAGAAGGCAAGATGAGTCTCCTGTAAAGGACTTTGACGCTATATTAACACCTCCCAAGCCACCCTGAGAGCCTTTTCACCAGACCAAGATGGGGTCCAGAGGAAAAGGATCTAGTGACAAGAGCAAACAAGAAGCCAACAGATACCTTAATGAGGAGCCTCGGATGAAAGAACAAACATGGAATGGAAAAAGGGGAGAATGGGAGTGAAACCCTCAGAATAAATCATGGGAACAAACCGCTGAAAGGAAAGGTCTGCACACCACTACTCCCTACACCATAATCCCAAACCCGTCTGAGAAACCAACTTACCTAGCCAATATGAGGTCAATCGTGTCAATCCAGACCAGTAGGGCAGTGTGGGAGAGGGGAAACAGACCAAACCAGAGGGCCCAGAAGGATGAACCAGAGGGGAAGGAAATAGAGAACTCAAGACTAGAAGAATGGAACCCTGGAAAGGAGGGGCCATCAAGAATAAGGGAAAGAAAAAAATAAATATATAACCTAGAAAGAAGAGGTCTAAGAATAGGTAGAATGAGCCATCACCTCCAGGGAGCTCTCGAAACCCTAGAAGGAGGGTGAGAGTAGAGAATGGTAGCTAGGAAAATGAGGAGCCCTCTATACACACACACACACATTATATAGGTATATAAATATTCAGCTATTTGTATTTTAAATAAAATGGATATTGGTTTTTTATTTATAAAAGGCTTATATATTGATAAATATATTTTATATGTAAATATATTTAATTATTTATTTATAAAATTAAATTTTTATGTGTGAATATATAAAAAATATGTATATAAAAAAAATATGTATATATTGTTATATATTTGATTATAAATAATAGTACCTTATGAAAAACAACAAAATTTAAAATCCATAATATCAATATGAATGTAATACCTTGAAATAAATTTATTCCCCATTGAAAAAGGAAAAAAAGGCCCCCTGAAATGAGTCTAAATTTCCATTGAATATTAAACAATTTGGGTATCCTGACTAAAAACTTAATTTTGGAGGCCTTATGAGCCTTTTTTGCCTTGAAAAATGCAAAAAAAAAAGGTTTCCTTATGATTTTAGCACGTAGATCTCATCACAGGCTTCGATTTGATATGTGGTATAGCTCAAATGGACACTCAGATCAAAAGTTATGGTCGTTTTAAGTTTGAGTTACGTTTTCAACTTATTTTAGAAATTTTATTGATTTTTTGATTTTTTGTGTCTTCAAATTGTTATTAAATGATTATTAATCGATTATAATTAGTAAATTATTAATTAATAATATTTTTTAAAATATTTTATAATCCATTTTCACTACATATATTATATATTAAGTGAAAATGTCTATTTATACTTATCTAAGGCATATTTAAAAAATATATATTGTATTTATATCAATATAAATATATTTATATATTAATATATTAATATATTATTTTTAATGAAATATTTTTTTTTAAATATACCCTTTATTGGCACTAGTAAAAAAAGCACTGATAAAGACCCCTCTTTATCAATGCTACTAAAAAAACATTGATAAAGGGGACCCTTTTAACAATTCTAAAAAAAATGATAATAAAGGGGGTACCTTTATCAGCACTAAAATAACCTTGATAAAGGGGCACATTTAACAGTTCTATTTTAGCGTTGTTAAAAGTATCTTTTATCGGCACTTTTTTTAGCATTCTTAAATGTTAGTGCTGTGAAAACCCATTCTTGTGGTATTGATGTCGCCAATTAGCTTCTAATTAACTCATAATTTATCTTATTATGGTTATCTTTGGTACATGATTCGTCAAAATCATCCTTAAATTTCATTACATTATCTTCTGAGTTCACCTTTTGATCTCACTCAAGATTGGTCTTTCATTACTTCTGCCTTTATAGGATATTATCCTTCTTCAAACTCCCACAAAGACCTTTATCTTTCATCTTCTAGATGCACTGCAGTTCATCATTCATAGATCATCATGTAACTTTTGGATAGTAGATTCTGGAATTATTTTTGGGTCATAACATCCCTTTACCACTTATCTCGCCTTGAATCACATTTGATTATCCAAGCACCATGATATTTTTTACTTTGAATTATTTCTATAGAATCACCTAACTTTATTAACATATGAATTTTCCTTCTAGAAAACTTGATTTATTTCAAGTAGATAACCCTTACGTATCAACTTATGTTACCCTTACATATCACAGTGCATCTATGGCACTTTTATATTTTTCACTATATCCTATGAGTACACTTAAATATCCCCTATTATAACCTTTATGTAATGAATCAAATATCTTACACGTGTTTGGGAATTATATGAGATTTAAAAGCAAGATGATAACCAATGATGGGGTTCTATTTGTGAGGTTGCGATGGCTAATGGTTGATGTGTGTTGGTTGTGTCATGAGGTTTTAGTGTCATGTATGAGGGATCACACCTAGGTTGTGATCAAAAATGGGATGAGATGATCAATGAGATCAGTGAGATGCTAATAGGTTTAGTGGATTTAGGATTTTATAGGAATTGTGGGATGTTCCATCCACAGTAATATGGGATGTCAAAAATTCATGGGATGTATTGATATTGGGTTAGGTTTTCTATAATCAAAGGGTGAGAATTTTTTTGATGGTGGTGGAATCTGTTAGATTAGGGTACATTTATCGACATTTCAGAGACTAGTGATTGATTATTGATGTATTTGGGTGATCATGATTCAAAGCACTGTGATATTCTAGGTTTGGGCATATGGATTGACAGTGGTTGTTTGGGATGGTATGAGCATGGCTTGAGAAGATAAACGGTCATTTAATATTAGAACCTGTCAGGTGTTGTGATTGGGGAGTGGTATAGGGGAAGCCATATGGTGGGGAGTAGACTAATGGTTGTTTGAGGGTGTTTACCCTCATTTTAAGGATGTTTTGGTCAGTTTTGAGGGATACGTTTCTGGAATACCTAATATTGGTAATAGATGGAATTTCTTATTAGTTTTTGGGTGTGAGTGGGTTAGTCCCCTCTAGTATTTTCATTTGTAATCTAATCAGACATGGGTTTTGGTCATCGGGTATGCTAGTTTAGTAGGATGATGATAAGTATACTCATGGTGGGGAGCATTATATTGGTGGTGGATGTATGACCCTCATTTTGTAAGGGTCATGGTTTTGGTGAGATGGGTTTATAAGTGGTTGAGATACCACTAGGATACCGGTGTACTGGCAGGTGAATTACACCTGATTCCACAATAAACCCCAGAATTGGAATTTAACCGCAGTGTTTGGGTAGAGTTGGTGCCTTGGGAGGTTGAATCTAATATAATTTGATGTTTAGTTTAAGAGGGACTCAGGTTTTTCTATGATCATGGAGAGAATAAAATGGTGGATTTAGATAAATTGAGGATTCAATCATAGGATACACAAAAAGTGTCATGTTGGACTTAGATTTTGTTGTTTGGGTGTTTCTGTGATTCCATTAGGAGTTGAGGCATCATGATTTAGTTGATTTGATGGTGTGTTGGTGTGAGGGGTTGGGTGTTTTCATGGAAATTTTTCCAATGGATGTATAATTAGTGTTTTCTTGCACAATTGGATACAATGATATGGAAAACGCATTTGGTGCATCATATCGAGTATGATGGATGTGAATCGAGGATTAGACTAGGGATTTCTAGAGAAAAATTGGTGCATCTAGGTTCTATGCATGGGAAGTTGACATGTATCTAGTGCAATGTGAAATTTTTATCAGAGAGTGGTACTTAATTATAATTGATGGGTTGGAAATCAAAAAAAAAATACAAGTGTTTCTCAAGTATTAGAATCATTATGGAAAGAATTTTTTAAACACCCATGCCACTACAGGTTGGTTTTTATAGGGTAAATTTGAATTTTGAATATCAGAGTAGGGTCACTTTAATAATTGGGACTCAAATTGGAATTTTTGGAGTTAGAAAACCCCCATGATGTGTTTTTAATCATTTTAGGATGTTTCGGTGGTTTTTGAGGGTGTTAGGTGGAAGTTTGAGGAATTAGTTCCGGTTTAGGATAGAAATTCCAGTTTATGTGGTGCTTCATGCCGCAACTGGTGGGGGTTGAGTTATGAAGCCCACCTAAAGGAGAGTGTTGTGACATAACATGGGTATTTCACCATGGGGGATACTCTCATGTTAAGTGTTATACCACAACCAATGGGTTGTGCTGTGAAGGGTACATGTGGAAAAGGATCACAAAGAAGCCTGGGTTTTTTGTCGTGGGGGTTATTTGAGGGGGTGAGGCATAATTCCCCAGCCTTAAACATTACATAATCATGATTTAAGTTAATAATTCACATTGAGGACCATTTTAGGTTTATAGTTTTAGATAATTAGGCCATAACTATTGCTTTACATCTCAATATTACATGGTATAAACTTATACTCTATCGAAATTTTTCACAAAAAAAATAAAACTCCTTAAATAAAACGAGAGTTATTTTCTTGATATAAATCTTATTAAATACTTCATTTCTCTTACCCTTCCTTATACCCTATGAAAGAAATTTCAAAAACTTGGGATGAGAATAAAAAGCTTAGTAAATGTTATAAAATAAATAAAGAAAACATTAGTTCATCAATACATACAAAACATAAGCTATTTAACATACCTCATGAAATCATAAGATTTATGAATAACATATAGTAATCATAAATCATAAAGGTAACTTGTGGAATCCATATCATACTTACATTGTAGATTTCACATCTACATAGGGAGTTACGTTTTGAATACCTATCATAGTATATTCCATAAATATCTTAGGAGAAACATTAACATTTACCTATGCCATGTTACCAAATTCAGTAGAGAGATATCTTGGGCTCACCTGACCTAGGTTTATCATCAAACCACCCGTATATGTAAACAATGCCCAAGAACCATAACATAATCATAACACATAACACAATCATAAAGGAAAGATAACATTTCCACATTGAAATCACAATATATAAGTTCAATATAATGACATAATCAATCCATTCTTAAAACCATTTTCAATACAAAAATACGTAAAAATATTATATGGTATTTATTTTCCTTTTAAAAACATTACATCTTTTTAAGTAAGCCAAGTATCAAATAAGGCTCGCAGTGACGGAAAGGTCGTTGTCACCACGTACGTTAAAAAGAAACATTTCCTTTGTCATTTAGTAAAACGATTAGTAGAAAAATATTCCCTTTGAATGAAATTAAAATTCAAATGGTCTTATACACTGTATAAATGAAAGTCATGTATAAATCAAAGTATGCCTCAATGAAAGGAGATTGAGACGAAGTCCCTTACCTTGTTCGACTTGTTTTGTTCGTTATTTATCTCCCTGAATAATAAACTTATGTTAATTATAAATTATTTAGAACCTTTTTCAAGTTTATTATTCCTTTAATATCACTTATTACCTTGTTATATAATTATTCAAGTTTATATTGGTCTTTTTGTTGATGTTCGGTAATTGAGTCAAAAATGAACTTGTTATAATTACAAATCGTTCATGTGGTCAAATGTCAATTATCTCCAGAATTGTATTCATGATTTAAATATCATATATATTTAGTATATATTCATTTAGATCCAGTATATATGTATTTATAATAGTCTATAACATTTGGATATAAGAAATGAAATGCACTGTTCATGGAGACGGTAAGTCGTACATACGCATGAACACTACTTTCATTTCTTTTTCATATTTAATGGAATGAAAACTAAATGATACATAGGTATATTATAATTACAGTATAATATATATGTAATATATGTTACATAATTTCATTAATTCCATCATTTATACATTCCATGTATAGCATGAACTAGTCATATCACTTTGAGGGGGCGGTAGTTCGCACTTCCTCAAATGAAATTATCGTATTTACGCATTATGGAAAGCATAAAGGTATGTTGAAAATGAAAAATACAGAAGAATAGAGACAATATAAATTTAATATATACCATATAAAAATATATTTCCATCATAATGGCCACCATGATAGGCGATAGTAGATAATTGATGAATCATCCTTTCGTGAGGCAGAAGTTCGTCGTCCACAGAAACAGTGTGTTCTAAATCCATTAGATAGAGGTTTGTATGAGTTTAAGTTGAATACATGGAATAAAAACATCCTAGTATATTTAAGATACTTTTTTTGTTATAAAATAATTAAATAAATAGGGTTATGGGGTTGGAGAAGGTAAAATAAATCAAAGAAACTTGAGACAAGACATTACCTCAAATCGGGTAACTCTTTTTGATTTAAGCTAAAAGGTCTTCTGGAATTTCCTTATGCCAAAGTTAAGGATTATAGGAGTAATATATGGATTTTGGAAGCTTATTTGTGCAGAGTTTGAATGATCCAAGGGGGATTTAGAGGTGTGAGTAAGGGTTAGAGGTGGTTGCCTTTTATAAGAGGGAGGAGGGTTACTTAAGGAATATCTTGAATTATTATTTTATTACAAATTCAATTTCCATTATAAATGAGTCCAAATTCAGTTAGCTAGAATATAATATGAATATAATTCAAAATAAAATCGTCAAATAATAATTATATAGGTTTTGGATATTTTTTAATCCTTATCTTTTTATTTAACCATTTTTTAATCTTACCGTTTTATTAAGCATTTAACACTTTAAGAATCAAAATAGCAACCAAAACATGAAAAATATCCAATTAAAGAGTCAATAATAAAATTTCATACTTATAATAACTATTTTTATGAATCTTATATTTTTTTTAATTTTATAATATTTAATAAAATATTTTATATTTTAAAATATGAATTATGTCAATTTTGACACTATTCATATCATGAGTTTTTAAAAATCCATAACAACTTGATTACTTTGAAAGAAATTAATTAATACAAATATAACATGTAACTATCATCCAAAAAATCGTGGATAACATCAAAATAACAAAATTAAATTTTTTTAACATTTATAATATCATTTATTTGAATCCTTTATTAATGAAGCAATCATTGCATCATCATTTTATCATAATTAAATTTATTTATATAATGTCTAAAAATTATAAATAAAATATCATGATATATGAAATATTTTTATATTTCTAATGAATATTAATAGTCTAATATATCACTTATATAAACCCATATAAAAATTGTCTTAGTAAAAGATATATGTTTGTGTTATATTTTCCTTAACTTTAAATTAAAAGTAATTAAATGTCATTTTCACACACAAGTGGATCCATGGGGTCCTAAAATCGACCCAAATATTCACATGGTCGGAAATATCTCATATAATAGGGTTAGGACATGTGTAAGAGTAATTTAATATTATTATAATATTATCTTTTACCCTTATTTACAAGATTTACCCTTTAACCGTGGCAAATAAAATATTTACTGAATTTACTATTCATAATGTCTAAAAATAAAAGTTAACTATTTAAAAAAAATTAACTCTTGATTCCAAATATAGAATCCATTTTTATAAATTCAAAACACATAATTTTCATAAATTAACTTAAAATTAATTCTCATTGTTAAAACCAAAAATTGTGTTTTTAAGAAGTAAAAACTACAAAAACATTGACATGTGTTTATGTCCAATTTCAAAGTGAAATTTCTTCCAATGAACAACTTTGGATTAAATGGTAAAAATATAATCCAATTAAACTTTAAAACCAATTAAAATTACAATCTAAATATATAAATAGATTATATTAAAAGGCAGTTTTTGAATTAAAATGCAGTATTTTTCACTATTCATTAAAAAATGAACTTTATCTAAAATTACCAAAAATTTACCCAAAGTAAATTTTTATGTTTCAATTCTAAATCATAATTTTATTTTTTTCAAATATGACATATAAAGGTGACAACAACTAGTTTTAAAAAAGGTTCACCATCAAAAGGCGGTAAATCAACCTTTTAAAGAATATTAGAGTATTTCATTCTTAAAATCAGATTCATTCTTATTTTAAGCCTCTAAAATTTATTAGATAAATGTAAATACATTTAAAGAACATGTATAATAATATTTTAGTTATTTCTATTCATTCCCACCAATAAAATGGCTAGGCCTTAACTACCATTTAAAATAATTATATTATTATATTATTTTTCGGTATAACTCAACATTGTGTGCAATGTAAGATTTAGAAGAAATCCATTGTTGCATGTTGAGTACGCTATCAAATATAGCATCCCATTTAAAGTAAAATTAATATTTAATTCACAAATATTAATAAATATGAAAATTTCATATTCTTTATTTACTTGGGATGTTACATGAGGTATCACACCGCAACTAAGGGGTGCTACATCATGAGTCACCCAATCAAGTTTTTATGGGATAAGATCATACTATAGCCTAGGTTTTGTGTTCTGAGGGTTGTTTAATGGGGTGGGTGTCACACTGTATCCAATGGGTGTTGCGTCGTGAGTCACCCGATCAATTTTTAGAGGTTCTTCCCTTAAGAGAGACATTGCATCATTGAGCGTTGGGCCATCCTGTAATGATTTGTCGTGGGTTTTTTGTGTGGTTATGGGGGGTAGGAATTATGGTGTGACCCAAGTGGTTCATTCCTCAATGAAACCCTAGAAGAGGGGTTTTGGGTTGGGACCCCTTACTTCATGACTCAATGGACCACTTTTCCATATTTTTTAAGTGGGGGTGGACCTATATTTTCCAAGTTGACCCCTTCGATTTTAGATCTAGTGGCCATGTTGGGAGTTTAATTTTGGTTGTATCCCCCCATACTCCCTCTCTTCCCCAACGATGATGGGTGGTTCTTGTATATTTTTTATGGTGATTTGTAGGTATGATCTCTTCCTTTCCATTTATTATTATTCATCTCAGTTTTTTCCATTTTCCTATGGTTTTAGGTTAAGGTTTTGATGATGATTCCACTGTAGAATAGTAGAATCATCATGAATGATGAGGCCTTTGTGGGTAATGGATAAAGGATATTGAAGAGTTATGAACATGAATTTTCTTCCTCCATTTTGTTTGAGTTATGTCATTCAGTAAATTTATTTAGGGTTTTCAATGAATTGGATGAAATTAGTGGATGATCGAGTGTTGATTGATAGGGTTTTTCTCATAGTGGTATTGAGATTTCATAAGGGGCCATCCACATGTGATTGGTTTTCAATTTCTATTTCATGGGAAAACTCAATGAATTACTTCTTATTATTAATCCTTGAGTTAAATTGTTTAATTAATTATAAATTTTTATGATTAATTATATGGTTTTTATGGCATGAGATGAAGAATCAGGAGTTGATGTGTCTTGAAGCATACTTTTTCAAGGTTTGGAAGACATTTCTAAAAGGGTTTCACTCTGATATTGAGGTAGATTGACCCTATAATATTTAATATTGTGCATATTTATGTATAATTGTGTATGCCTTATTTGGGATGTAGGCATGGGTAAAATGGATAGGAATCAATATTTCACTAATTGGAGGATTTGGATTGATTAATTCCTCCTAGTCTTGGAGAAAGTGCTCAGTTACATGTTAAGGAAATTAGAATCAATCGGCTACTACATCATCAAGGGTTTGGAGATGTCGATTGAGTCTATGAGAGGTCGGGATAGGTCTTGTGACCTAGGATGGGTCATGGATTTCCTAGGTTGGTTCTTCCAATGGATAGTTAGCAAGAATGATGGGATTAGGCCTAAGAGTAATGGGTGATACAATTGCACATCTTGTGTGTGGTTGGATGGGGTGAGTGTAATAATCCCTATGGGGCTTGGTGTAGTGTGATCCTGAGGGATTCCTCTAGATTATGGGTTTGATATCTCTCCAATTGTATATATGGGGTGGGCCCTAGTACAGGTCATGGGACATGTTCTATTGTGGCCTAGAAGTGAGATTATAAGGTGCTTTGAGTGTGTTTGGATTTTCATGGTCCTTGGGTATCAGAATTGGGGTAGTGATGCAGGAATTTGAAGAAATATTAGACCAAACTATTGAGGCATGGGTTATGTGGAGACCATGAGCTATTATAATGTTATGGGGTGAAGAATTTAGTTGTTATTTCAAGAGGATATCGGGTTGGGGTTTGAGGAATTGAACATATTTTAGCGATATAGGCACGCTGATGGATGTGTCTTATTGTGCCTTATGAGTTGGGGTTGGTATGGGAGAGTTAGCTGATGAGGCTAGGTTGATAATTAGTTATGCCTATGGTTTTGGGGTTGAGTCACATATTACCAATACTTAGGTTGTGATCCATGGTACATGATTGATCGAATACATGGGATTCTAGTTGGGATACATGTATGGGGTCATGATTTTTATGTTATTTATGTTCATCTAGGTTATGGTGATATAGATATTGAGGGGATGAAGACATGGGACCATGGGAAGTAGGGTGTTGAGTTACATTCTTAGGTGTTCACCTACTTAAATGAGTTTCATTTTCCACCTATGGTTAGACTAGTATAGGTTCTGAGATTCTATATGGAATTTAGAATCTATAGTTAGGCTGGAAAAGATTCTAAGACACCATATGATATTTGAAACATAAGGTCAATTTGGTAGGGAGCCTAGAATTACATATGACATTTTTCATATATTGTAAAACTGATATATAGTTCAAGAAACCATATGATGTTTGATGACCATGGTCAAACCAATCAGGATTTGGGATTCCATATAGAACTTGTTAGTGTCTATGGTCAAACTAAAAGTAATTCAAGACACCATATGACATTTGACACACATGGAAGGGCCAGTCAAGATCTAGGATGCCATCTGGAACTTTCTAGAATCTATGGTCAAACCATAAATACTCTGAAATGCTATACATCATCCCCATGCTTCTTAGACTGTAAAGTACATGGTTCACCATATGTGATCAAACTAGGTATGATCGGGTATCATGGTGGTCTAGTTAGCACATGATGAACTGACACATATGCTTATGTGTCATGTTTTTTGTTATTTATTTTCCTTGTGCATACACAGGTATATGATGGATTATATTAGGGGAACTTTGTGAGACCCTACTAAGATATATTTCTCACAACCTATATAGGCACCCTGGTACACGGGCAACCATAATGTTTATTTTTCAAGTCTGATAGAAGTTTCATAGTGAATCTGGATGGGGAAGATCAATGGGATTTGAAGATGGTATTGAGGTGGGGGTCAGGGTTAGCGGGGGCCACTTGAACTTTTTATTATTTTGTTTTATTTGTATATGTGTGATCAGATCAATTGGATATATATTGAGATGTATGACTGTATAATTACATTATCCATTATCACAGAATAGTGTATATTTAATTTATTATGGTTTTCTTTGGTTACAATTTCATACTTGTGTACTCTAATTATCTATTGTAGTGATGCATGATTATTTATTATTATTAATAGTTATTGTGTAGATAATATATCCATCCTAACTTTGATCGCATACTCTCACTACTGGATGGAAGCCTCTGTCATATGGGGAGATAAGCCTTATTCCTTATAATGCTACCAACATGGTTTTGATAGAGTGATTTTATTTGAAGTGTTATAATGTTTTTCATTGAACAACATATTAATTCTCCTTCATATATAGAAAGAGTGATTCATTACTGCACCTTTAGAAAAAATAAGATTAAACAATTTTTTATTTGAAATAATTCTGAATTTATTATTTCTAACAAATTAAGTATCTTTTAAGGATAAAGATTCTAGTAAGGAACATCAGCAGAATAATTTTTTTTGTAGAGTTTACAAGAAAATGTGTTATTTAGGGAGTATATCTGTGAATAGGTTAGCTATCATTGAAACTAATAATGAAGATAAAGAGAAGGATTATTCTATTTATGGGGTGATAAGTAATTAAGATAAATTTCATGAAATATTATATCATCTTGATACTAAATGGAAGAAAACTCTTTATGTGTATTCCCATAACCATGATGATAAAGTTAAGGATATGAAAGAGGGTGTCTATTTTAATATAATATATATTAACATGACATTTTTAAGAGACTATATTGTTATAAAAGTGATATGTATTATCTAAGAGATAATAAAATTTTCAGTACAAAATCCTCTTCAACTTTTTAATATTCCAAAAAGATTGTAAAAGTAGTTTGGGAAGTCAAAGAAAACAAAATTATAGATATTAGATAGATCATGAAAAATATATATATTATATACATAAAAGAAATTTTTTCATGAAAGATATTGTCATGACCCAATCCATTGGGGCCTGGTTAGCTTGCAGTAAGCCAAGTGTAACACCCCAATCCCACCTCTAATTGGCTAGGGGTGGGTGACCAGTTCCAAGTAAAAATATCACACACATGGGAAGAAATATCCTAAAGTACCTATACACACACACACACACATCTACAAAAACCCATACAATGATGAAAGGTAAATAAAACTGATACCATAATGCATGCATAACATCTATCCCACAATAAGAGTGCAAAAAAAGTCCTGGAAAGCAATAAAGGTCCAAATGAAAGCCTTCCCAAAAGTAAAAAAAAACGCTAAACTTCTCATAATAATGGGACTACTATCAAATGCAACACCTTTTCCAACTATAGTCACCCTATCTCACTATTTCATGCCTGCTCTCGACCCTCCTAGGATGCCAACAAAAAGTTATGTCATCTACTTAAGACACAACACATGCAGGTAGAGCCCATGCAGGGGTGAATATAATAATATCTGGTAGGAAACCCTAAAATAACTAAAAACATAAAGCATCAAGAGTATCCAAATCGTCAACTAAAATTCATGAAAATTGGGGTATCAGACAATAAATCATGATAACCATAAATGAAAACCCATATATATGCATATCATAATCCAAGTCTAAAAAATGTATCAACCACTACCACCCAAAGGATTCCGGTTAAGGCTTCAAGGTAGTGCTCATCTGGGAGGATTCACTCCATGAGCCATGTTTTCACTTATGGAACTTATCTGATATTTCATGATCATCGGGTCTCTCCAAATAAGTACTCCCTAGAACTCCAAAGATCTTGACACCCAGATAGGGGATCACACCCAAGGACACTGGGGGGAAACCACAAAACCTACTAAATCAATCTATTAGATAGGGGATTGACACCCTATACATGGTGTCCATGTTGATACCATGGACCCTGCCTAGGGAGTAAGATACGATAGAGGATCCTACCTTAAGCCTCATTAGGGGATACCACAAACTTTATCTGAGACAAAACTCATATAGGGGATCACAATCCTAATATTGGTACATAATGTGACATTATACCCTTATAGGTACATCCCAAGCGATCATAATCAACTAAAATGGTCTAAACTGAAAATATGGAGGGACTCAACTTTCCCTAGAAAACATACATGACATGTACTATGAGTAAATAGTGTGTCTTGTATACCCTGAATTATGTCTATGTCTCATCGTCTCATGCAAAATGTAATCCCCCATATACATGGCATGTAATTTTGTGATATATAGTATATAGAGGTCGATTTGGCACTCAGTGTGTTTCCAACTCATTCTAATATATATATGGTTGTGCCTGTATACTTCAGGTCGTTCCCATGTACTTCTGGTCATGCTCATATACCTAGCCATGTTTGAGTATCGGGTTGTTCCCATGTACTTAGGTCATGCCTGTGTTCCTGGATGTGTCAGTGTTGGTGTCTAACTTTATTAAATTAGTATAATATACAAGGAATCACATCATAAAGGATTGAATAGTTGATTAGTCTTGGTAAACTATATGCATACTTGAGTCTTTCATTACATTTGAAAACACAAATTACAACATAATTTTTTTTATTAATATCATTAATTCCTCCATTATATCCTTTCATATCATTCATAGTACACTTCATGTATTCCTAGGAAAGGAAACAAAATAAAGGTGATATCAAATACTCAGTAAGGGTTAAGTACAATGGAATCTATCATGAATCGATAAATAATAATCAATATGAAAAGGTGAATAATTTAATACACATTCTATTTAATAAATAACTTGGTTATCATAACTAGATAAGGCATAATCAATATGTAAAGGTAAATAACTAAAAACACATGTCATTTAATAAATAAATTGAGAATGAAATGCATCTAAAGATAATATCATTATGAAAATTTCATGGATAATAATAACTGAATTCTTAATGAAGGAAATGATTAATTGTTAGACATCATGGTATCAAGCATCATGTTACCTATACCATCAATACCTTTCATAATATGGTTTAAAAATATAGGTAGAAACTCATTTAATTATAGCTTACTGATTCACCTCATGAGACTATAGATGCATCGAGGGGATATGTAATTATGGGAACCACCCATCACAATAGGTCCGAAGAATTCCCCATATATTGAATGATCGATTTAATTCATGAATCAATATGTATTATCATAAAATATCTATATTGAGTAAAGAATAAGTATTTATCAATATTTACCTAAATAAATAACTTTCAATGTAGAACGTTGTATGTATAAATGATATATAGTTTAATAAATAAATATATCCATGATAAATAATATGGATTTTTAGGGTAAATCTAATTTCTAATGATCACAATAAAGTGAATGATTCAAGGGAAAGTTAATGACTACAAAAATAAATCAAGAAAGTGAATGTCAATACTTTCCTTGGTCAAAATGATCATAAATCATCCATATAAATAATTAAGATGGTATCAATACAATATATACCCATTAGAGTAAGAATAAAGTATTTTTATCATTTATGAATAGAAATTCCATAAAAAGATATTTAAAATCATTTTTCAGGAAAATATCCTTTTATTTTGAAAATTAATTTTTAAAACTAAAAGTTCACAAAACATTTTAAAATAATTTTCCTTGAAAATAATATTTGATACATACAAATTAATCTTTAAAAAATTTATTAGTCATGACAATAGAAAATTATATACATGTTGAGTATGATAAAATAAATTTTACTTTCACATTTTTAGTAAAAGTAAAATAGACCATGTTTTAAAAATCATATTAAGATTATTTTCAAAAAAAATTGTAGAAATTAAAAATGGGTAAAAATTTATTTAATAAATCATTTATAAATTGTTAAAAACATTTTTGAAAACATTTTTAGAAAACATGGCTTTGTAATAAAAAGGATTTCCAATCAAAGAGATACATGAAGTCGTATTTTCTTAAAAAAATCATAAATAATTTTAAGTATTAAAGAGTGGGAAAATTGTAAAATTACTTGAAAAAATCATGAATAACCATAGGATAAGAAAATTAAACATTTATTATCTAATGATAAAATAATTTCCTTCAATATAAATTCAATTATAGACAACCCCGATTAAAATGAGATTGTGAAATAAACCCTTAAAAAGATCATAACATTGAAGTGATAATTAACCAATGAATAAATTATATGAATCTAATGTAAATCCACATAAAATAAGTGGATATACAACATAATATGACATAGAAGTAATATAACCCAATGAAAATAAATTGTGTTATGAAATTCTTTACCACTTGGTAACTTTTAAGTAAAATACCCTTGGATAAAATAATTCAAATTAAAACTTAAAATATCATAAATTATTAAGGAATAAAAATATTATAATTAAAAATGGAAGTATCCGCACCATTTAAAATAAATTAGGTGCATAACAATAAAATATTCCTCAATGAAGGGAAATTGAGATGAAGTCCTTTACCTCATGCTTCCTTTTGGTTTAACATGATTTAACCTTTTTTATAGTGGTTTTAAACTTGTTATTAACTTATAAAAATAACCATATTAATATTTATAATATCATATGTGATTCTTTTATAACATATTATCACCCTTTTGTTAATAATATTTCATTATTTTCATTGTTTCGAGTGTTAAATGCCTTGTTTTCTCATGCGTTTTTTGTCATGAAATTTTTGCTTCTTGCATATAGGATATACATCCATCATCTAAAAAATAATTTTAATGTTATAAATATCATATTGAATCATTTATAGATTTTTTATAATATTTATTTAAGGTTTTATATTTAAAATGAATCACATCACTTCGTGGAGACAGTAGGTCGTACGTATGCACGAGCGACGATATCATTCCATTAACATGTGAAAAGGTAAGAAATTGGGTGATATATTAATATTATAGAATCAATATTATGTCATATATATCACATATATTCATTAAATTTATCCTTATTACCTTAAATCTAATCTTATGTTAAAAACGAATCACGTGGCTTTGTGAGGCGGTAGTCTGTTGTACACACGAGCGACGTTGTCATAATTTAAACAGCAAGCAAAGTAAGAGGTTATATGAGATATTATACTTAAAAGAGTATAATAATATCATAAATATCATATAAATGTGTTAAATATATCATTATATCCTACATTGGTTATGGAAAATTAATTGCATTGGTTCGTGAGGCAGTAGTCGGTCGTACACATAATCAGTGATTTTGTTTCCCATTTGATGGAGGATATGGATAGATATTATACCATAAACATAATAAAATATAATTATATGTTATATACTGGTGTTATTATATCATAAGTATAATACATAAATTAATGTATAAAACGAAAAAAGAAAATGAAATATCATTGTTAAGATAATTATCTTCTCTAAGAGAAACCTCCTTTGGATCTCCTCTTAAGGACCCTAGGGTTAGTTTTTTTGGAATAAAAAAACTCTAAAATGTTTCTAATGATTTTGGGGGGTATTTTGGTAGGTTTTTTTCATATAAAGGTCTTTATAGTTGTGGATAATTTAATGGATGCAGTTTCCTTTTATAAGTGGGGAAAGGGAACCCTCTTTGAAATTACTTGGAAATTTCCCAAAAGATTCCAAAATGATAAAGTAATTCACATACCAAAACCTTCAAAATAGCCATATATTCTAACTTTATAAGGATAATATGTAAATATGGTCATCAAATTGGTGTTTTAAAAATTGGTGGTTCATTTTTAACTCTTATCTTCTTAGTTTAACCCCCCAAAAAGCACATTTTTACCTTAACCGCAGTAAAAAAAAATACTATTTTCACTATTCATTTTGGTCAAGAATTAAGTTGATAATATTAGATAATATAAATTATTATGATTTCAAATATGGAATAAATTTTTTAAAAATTAAATTCACAGGAGTGGTAAAAAATAATTTAAAATTAATCCTGCAGACGCAATGAGAAAGTTGGTTTTCAAAGAGAATGTTCAAATGTTTACAAGGTTTTTATATAAAATTTTAATATAAAAATGATCAAAATGATAAAAAATGGATTAATTTATACATAATTGAGATAATTCTACTTTAAAACCAATTTAAAATATAATTTAACTTTATAAATAATTTAAACAGAAATCCAATTTTCAATTAAAATTTAGTATTTTTTCACTATTCATCAAAAAATGAAACATTTCAAAAAAATACAAAAAATTAAACCTTGGATAATTTTGATATGATGATTTAAAAAATAAATTTAATTTTATAAAATAAATTTTCTAAAAGTGGTAAAAATTAATTTTAAATTATGTATGAAAATCGTGACTAAACCGGTTTTTAGAAGAAGAAAATACAGTTTCTTAGAAAACATTTATTTGTCTTCCAAATGATTCTTATTTTAATTTATAATAAATATATAACCATAATTTTCATAATTTATTTAGTGATATTCATACCCACCAATTTAATGGCAAGTTTATAATGGGATACTATATTACAGTTCATTTAGACTCGGGGTTGTGTGTTCCACAAGGTATCAAAGATATTAAATTTAAAGAAATATATTTTGTGGGTTGTTTAAGCTCATTGTTTCATGTCACATATGATATCAAATGAAATTTTATTATTTTATAATTTCTAGGTGTTACACTCACCCCACCTTGAATAAATTCCATCATCACAATTTAAACTTCATCTCAGCAATCAAGGGTTTGATATTTCAAAATTATTTTATTGAAAACTCACATCATAAAAAGGGTTAATATAACATCCTTTAAATAAGAGATAAAGGTAAGTAAAAATATAATATTTAATGACACATGAATAGGTTTATAATTATGATAAAATTGGTGGAAAGTAAAGATACAGAAATGGAATAAAATCATAAATAAGTATAGAGTAATAAAGGTCATTGATCACGAGAAAGTGAACGATTAATGGAAAGTTATAGACCTCAAAACCATAAATCTATGATGATTTAAAATTCCATTTGATTCATAGGATATGAAGGTAATAAGATAACATTTTTGTTTGAATATCCTTCTCCTAAAGTTGAGGAATTATTTTATTGTCCAAGAATATAAAGAAATATACTTACTTTATACATTTCTATTTCATAATAATAGTTTCATCCTTTGGTTTTGCTTTGATCAATTTCCAATTCATCACTTACTCCAAAAAATGAATATCCAAAAAATAATTTTTTATACCTGAATCACTAAAATTTAGTTTTAATGTATCGTAAGATCCAAAAAAGAGTGACCAAGTTTTTTCATTTGTCTCTAACTATTTTCAAAAATAGATATGGTTAGCACAAGTTATATAATATAAAACATAAATCTATAAATCTCAACAGTAACACTACTAGTTTATCATTAATATTTTTTTTCAAATAATTTAACTAAAAAAATTACATTAACTAGAATATCACATAGTCCAGTGGTAGGCACTAAACTCCTATCGTCCTTCAGTTGTGGGTTCAAGCCCAGTGGCCTTACCTGACACAATGAGTTTTACTTTTTCCAAAACTATATTAATATAATTCCTATAACATTCCCCCATTTTGATGAAAAATAATTACTATAACATCAAAGATAAGATATAATTTAAAGTTTATCAATACCTTTAATCTTAATTCCAAAATGAAAAGGCATTCTTCCTCAAATAACTTTTTCATATACTAAAAAAATGGGTTGTATTCCCATAAATGTTTTCCAAAAATATCTTTAATCATGTTATATTCCTACCACACAAATTTTCAAAATGGGTGTTTAAGACTTTGAACTTATATATATATTAGGTTCTTAGGGGTATAATTATATAAAACACACACACACCACATATGCAGGCTAGAAAGGCAGGCCATAGCCACCCTCCCCAAGGGATAACCCACCCATCAACCCATCAAGCCTTATTTATTAATAAATACGTATATTCTTCTAAAATTTAACACAATCATTAGATGTTTAATGAGTCTTATAAACAAAATACCATTGATAAAAATACATCTAAGGTTTAATTATTTAATCATAATACATAAATACATTATCCATATTATTTCAACACATGTCTTTCCTTTGTCTATGGGTTAACCTTTAAAAGAGGTCATTGACTCAGATAATTCTCAAGTTCCCCATATTTAATAAAAATAACTATAAATGGATCCCTAGGATGTTATTTATTTCCTTTCATCATACTATTCAATTTTCATCAGTAATTCATTACTTTATGACCATATTTTCCATACATAAAACATTTTCCTATTTCTTTCAGTCAATTTATTCTCAATATAAGACACCTTAGGTTTAACCTAGGTCATTAATTTTCATCATATATTCTAATCATTCATATTGTTTTTTAAATAAAATTTTAATTATCCTAAGAATATCTCCCAAGAGTGTCAAAATCAGGTGTGTAGTATGGCCTATTATCATGCACCAGGTAATGATTAGGTCTGGCCCAATGTGCCCTTTTTGGAGTTTTTACCCCTATTTACATCTTTTCCATAACCACATCTACTTATAGTATCCAGATAGAGATTTATTTCTATTAAAACACACATAATATCTTTTTTATAAAAACTTTAGGATGTTCATATATTTTTATCCTCAAATTCTATCATAGATTTATGTTCCCTAATATATGTTTTCCTAAATCTAGTTACCAAGATTTCTACTAAAATTCCTCTGATATGAACTGTAGTGACCCCGAACCCAATATCCCATAGTTAGTTTCTTACTTTATAATATTATCATAATATAGAAGTAATTTCATCCCAAAGGACATAATAGTTTAATAGTCTTGTTAAAATAGATGCATAATTGAGTATTACATTATACTTTAAAATAAAAATTACAACATAATTTTTTTTGATAATATCATTAATCCCTATAGCATATCCGTTCATATCATTCATAGTAAACTTCATGGATTCATAGAAAAGGAAACAAAATAAGGGTGAGCTCAAATTATTAGTAAGGGTTAAGTACAATAGAATCTATAATGAATCAATAAAGAATAATCAATATGGAAATTTAAATAATTGAACACATATTTCATTTAATCAATAACTTGGATATCATAACTAGATAAGGAATAATCAATATGATAAGGTAAATAACTTAAAATACATTTCATTTAGTCAATAAAATTATAATAAAATTCATCCAGATATAATATCATTGTGAAAATTTAATAGATAATAATAACTGGATTTTTAATGAAAGAAATGCATAATTATTAGATTTCATGATCTCAGGCATCATGATACCTCTACCATCAAGACCTTTTATAAGATGTTTTAAAACTAGAGGTAGAAACTCATTTAATTATAGCTTACTGATTCAACTCATGAGACTACTGATGCATCGAGGAGATATATAATTCTGATCCCCACCCTTAACTATATGTCCAATGCATTCCTCATATATCGAATGATCGATTTAATTCATGAATCAATGTGCCTTATCATTAAATATCTGTATTGATTAAAGAATACATATTTATAAATATTTACCTAAATAAACAAATTTTAATGTATAAAATTGTATGTATAAAAGATATACGGTTTAAGAAATAAACATATCCATAATAAATAATATGGATATTTAGGGTAAATTTAATTTCCAATGATCATACAAAAGTGAATATTTCAATGTAAAGTTAATGACTACAAAAATGAATCAAGAAAGTTAATTTCAATACTTTACTTGGTCAAAATGATCATAAAACATCCATATTAACAATAAGAATAGTATCAATCTAATATATACCCATTTGAGAAATAATAAAGGGTTTTTTTCATTGATGAATAGAAATACCCTAAAATATATTTAAAACTATTCTTGAGGAAAATATACCTTTCATTTTGAAAATAAGTTTTTTTCAACTAAAAGTTCATGAAAAATTTTGAAAATAATTTTGTTTGAAAATAATCTTTGAAAATTATGAATGAATATTTAAAACATTTATTGGTCTTGATGGTAGAAAATTCCATACATTCTGAGTATGATAAAAAAATATTCCTTTATCATTTTTAATAAAATACAAATGGGACTTATTTTGAAAATGATATGAATATTTCTTTCAAAAAAAATTAAAAGTAAAAAATTGGAAAAAATTTCTTTAATAAATAATTTTTAAATTTTTAAAAACATTTTTAGAAAACATGGTTTTTTAATAAAATGGGTTTTTGACTGAAGAGGTAAATGAAGTCAGATTTTATTAAAAACATTTTCTCAATAATTTTAAGAACCAAGGAGTGGGAAAATACTAATATTACATGAAAATTTTATGAATAAACATATGAGAATAAAATTAATGGTTTATTATAGAATGATCAAATAATTTCCTTCAATGGAAATTCAAGAATAAAGAATCCTGATTAAAATGATACTATGAAATAAACCCGTATAAAGATAATGACATTAAAATGAGAATTAACCAATGAATCGACTATGTATGACAAATGAAAATAAACATAAAATAATAGTATATATAATATAACATATTAAAAATTCAATACACACATAATCATATAATATCAATGATGAAAAAGAAGTAATATAACCTAATGAAAATAAATTGAGTTATGAAATTCTTTACCACTTTGTAAATTTTAAGTCAAATCCCCTTGGATAGAATAATTAAAATTGAAACTTAAAATACCATTAATTATTAATGGATGATGATATTACATGTAAAATTGGAATTATACACTCCATATAAAAGAAATTATGTGCACAAAAATAAAATATGCCTCAATGAAGGGAAATTGAGATAAATTCCCTTATCTCGCGCTTCCTTTTGTTTTAACATGATTTAAAATCATGTATAGTGGTTTTAAACTTTTTATTAACTTATAAAAAAACTATATTAATACTTATAATGTCATATATTATCCTTATATAACAACTTATCACCCATTCGTTAATAATATTTCATTATTTTCATTGCTTCGGGTGTTAATTGTCTTGTTTTCCCATGCTTATTCTATCATGAATGTTTCAGTTCTTGCGTATAGGATATATATCCATCATATAAAATTTTATATTAATGTTATAAATATCATATTTATTAATTTATACATTTTTACAATCATTATTTAAGGTTGTACATTTAAAATGAATCACATCACTTTGTGGAGACGGTAGGTCGTACATACGCACGAGCGACGATATCATTCCATTAACAGGTGAAATGGTATAGGAGTGGGTGATATATTAATTTTAAATAATAAATATCATGTAATATATATCAAATATATTCATTAAATTTATCCTTATTACCTTCCATGTAAAAGGTAAATGAAAAAATAATCACATCCCTTCGCGAGGTGGTAGTCATTCGTACACACGAGCGACATTATCATAATTTAAACGGCAATGAAAGTAAGAAGGTATATGTGATATTATAATTAAATAAATATAATAATATAATAAATATCATATAAATGTGTTAAATTTATCATTATATCCATACTTTAAATGTGTTTATGGAAAATTAATTACATTGTTTCGCGAGGGGTTAGCCCATCATACACACGAACGATGATTTTCTTTCTCATTTTATAGAGAAGATAGAAAAATATTATGTCATAAAAATAATAACATCTAAGTATATGAAAGATACAGGTTTTATTTTATTGGAAGTTTTAATAAGTAAATGGAGTTGGAAATGATGTAATGAAAATTAATGAGCTTTGTTAAGATAATTACCTTCTCTAAGAGAAACCTCCATCAGATCTCCTCTTAAGGACCATAGGGTTGGTCTTTTGGGAAGACCAGTAGCTATAAATGTGTATAAGGATTTTTTTTTTTGGGGGGGGGGATTTTTTAGGTTTTTTTAAATCCAAAGGTCTTGATCATTTTGGATAAGTGAAGGTAGTTATTTCCCTATTATATGTTGGGAAAGGGAACCCTCTTGAAAATTACTTGGAAATTTCCCAAAAGATTCCAAAATGATAAAGTATTTCCATTGTCATATAAGGACTCGGCCTTAAAAATTACAAAACCTATCTATTTAAAAAATATTTATCTTCTTTGCATTCCCAAAGATCTTTTTATTTTATATGTTTAGAAATTTAGGACATAACTTATATATATCAACCCGCAAGAATACAAAGTGGGTACCATTAAATCATTATCTATTTCTTCCAAAACATAAAAAAAATTACAAAAAACAACAAAATGATTTATTTAACAAATATTGACTTCCTTATTTTTCTTACACATCCTTATAACCTATTAAAAACATTTAAAAACAAGGTATGAGCATAAAAATTTTATTAAGGGATGTAAAAAGAAGGAAAGAAACCATTAATCCATGAATACTTAAAAACATATGAAATAATTTTCAAAAAGATATACTTCTCATCCATATTTACTTACTTTGTGAAACATGAGATTTCCATAAAACATTAAAGAAAATATATAAAACCATAAAGTTATCTTGGGTAAATAATTACTTATATTGTAACCCTCATGGCTACATTATGATTTGTAACCCTCACAACTACCTTACAATATAACCCTCACAGCTACCTTATGGTGTAACCATCACAGTTACACTTGGAGTAACCATACAAGTGACCTCAAACTTACACATACCCAATGAATTATAGGGAGATATAGGTACCACAATTAATCATAAACAATTAACAAGAACCAGAACATAATCATAAAACATGTATAATTGCATAAAAACATTGCTTTTGAATTTTGTAAAATAGAATTTTAAAAGAAAATTTTTAAATAAAAGTACCTTACAAATATCATATAATTGAAGTGAAAATTGATATAATGGAAGGAATGTGTGTATACACTGTAAATACACATAATATTAATTATATTAATTACACAAATAATCTTAGTATCACATAATTAATGAAATAGAAGGTTAACCTAAAGAATAGAAACTGGGTTAAGAATTCCCTTACCTCGGGTTCTTCTTAATTAAAACTTATTTAAACCTTATGTATAATGGTTAAAAGGGTGTTATTAATATTTTAAATAAACATATCCATTTTTATAACACCTTATTTGATCATTTTATAACATCATTCAACCCATTTATAAATAATATTTTGTTATTTCCATTGTTTCGGGTGCGTTCTTTACATGATTTCCATGGTCGGTTTGTAAAGGATTTTCTTATCGAATGGAAGGGAAACTACAGAAGTGGAATGAAATTATGTTAATATGTTTCTAGAATATTAAATTATTCCATAAATAATTTTTATTATATGTTATGAGGATGAATAATTAGATAAATCATTATTTATATTTTTTAGATCATTTTGGTGGTTCTTCGATAAACGCAAACTTGTTTCATCATATACCTTTAATATTATGCATATAAGTTAATTACATAAAATAATAGAGTTCATATCATACACTTTAAAAAAAATAACCATTAAAATGTTTTTACAACCATATTTTAAGGAGGTAATGTAAATTGAAGGCACATCGTCCACGATGTTGGTAAATCGACACATCAGAGATGATGTTTTTATTTTTAGAATAAGAGGAAGAGGAGAGGAATAATGATGATAAATTTTTCAATAAACATGATAAAAATTCAATATATATATAATAATGGAGATTTAATTCATCATGGATAAGGGTAGATGAATAGATTATAAGAAAAGAAAAGAATTGAAAAGAAAACATAAGAAAATGAAAGAGGATCTTTACCTCTTGATCTCTTCTCCTTGAGATCCTCCTCAATGTCTTTGGTTTTGGCCTTTTGGTGAGGCCAATATGTATTGAACATGGGGAAGATACTTGGGAATATGATAGGATATAATTTATAAAAATATCAAATATTGAGAGGTGTGAGAGGAAGAGGGGGTGAGGGTGGTATTTATAGTTAAAGTGGGGGAATTTTTAATTAATTTCAAAGGACACCTCATTAGCATTATTTGCAAAACCATGGGATTTCCCATGGTTTTTGCCCATGGTATTTTCCACTTGGGATACCTCATATCATGTATTGATCCTCATTAGTCGACCATAATGATTACATAATTATTACATCATTATGATGTCATCAAATACACTGAAAACTTAAAACTGTATTTTTTACTATTCATCAAAAAATCAACTATCTCAGAAAAATCCCAAAAATTCACCCTAACCATTTTTCAATGTGTAGAAATCAAAAATAAACTCTATTTTTTTGAAAATAATTTTCTTAATATTATTAATTTAATTTTTAAATAAATCATAATTTATTCGAAAAATAACAATTTTAAAACTCTAACTCATTTTATATCACCTTGAAAAATTAATCAAGATCTCATTATCTTATAACCTTAAGAAAATAAAATAATAATATGATTTACTATTCATAATGGTCATATTACTATTCATAAGGTTATGTTACTATTCACCAAAAAACAAGTTGGTTCTATCAGACTTCAAATAACTTACAAATCACAACAGTAAATGTCCGTTTTTCAAAATTCAAATCATAGAAGTGGAAATATTATGTTTAACGGCTATTTTATAACTATCTACTTAAAAAAAAGTTTCATAATTTATAGATTCAGTGTTTCATGCATTAAAATTAGTTTTTAAAACCTTGAGGTGTTATATTCTCCCCGCCTTCTAGAAATTTCATTCTCAAAATTTTATTTATTTATTAAACAAGTGGGGGTACCTTTCCCTCATAAAATTTTCAGATTCTCATGTTGCTTATTCAACTATTAGGTTTCTCCACAAAACCTTTACCTGGTGGATTACCTTATTCTGTAATACTTGTTCTCTTCATTCAAGAATCTGAATAGGTTTCTCTTCATGAGAAAGGTTCACTTCTAACTGAACTGCTTCTAGGCTCAAAACATGAGATGAATCTGGCACATAATTTCTCAACATCAAAACATAAAAAACATTTTGTACCTGAGGTAAACTCAGAGGAAAAGCTACTCGATAGGCAACTAGTCCAACTTTCTCCAAGATTTCATAAGGTCCAATGAACTGTGGACTTATCTTTACTTTCTTAACAAAACGCATAACACTTTTCCAAGGTGAGATTCTAAGAAAAACATGATCACCTTCCTCGAAAGAAAAGTCATTACTCCTATTATCAACATAACTTTTCTGCCTACTTTGAGCTATCCTCATGTGTTGCTGGATCATCTTCACTTTCATAGCCACTTCCTCTACTAATTATTGTCCCATCAACTTCTTTTCCCCAACTTCATCCCAAAAATATAGAGTTCGATGTCGCTTCCCATATAATGCCTCAAAACGTTTCATCTGTATAATGGAATGAAAACTGTTATTATAAGAAAACACAACTAAAGAAATATGTTGATCCCAACTTCCTTGGTAATCCATTGAATAAGCTCGAATCATATCATCCAAAGTTTGAATTTTCCGTTCTGACTATATATCTAATTGAGTATGAAAAGTTGTACTAAAATTTAATTATGATCCCAACGATTTATGAAGTCCTTTACAAAATATAGAAGTGAACCTGAGATATGATCATATACAATAGAAAGAGGAACTCTAAGTAACATGACAATATCTTTGAGGTATAGTCAAGAAATATGATCCAAATACATAGTATCTTGAATAGGAATGAAATGATTAGATTTATTTAGTTGGTCAATAATAACTTATATTTCATTGTTACCTTGATAATTATTTGGTAGTCCCACAACGAAGTCCATGGATATATTTTCCCATTTCCACTCTGTCACTAGTAAAGGCTGAATCATCTCCTTCAGTAATTTTCATTATTCTTTAACCTGTTGACATGTTAAATATTTCATAGTAAAATATACAATATCTCTTTTTATTCCATACCACCAGTAATACTCCCTAAGGTCTCTGTGCATATTTGTGATTCTAGGATGAACTGAAAACGAAGAACTATAAGCTTCGCACAATAATTATTTCTTCAGCTGAGAATCACAAGGCACACATAATATTTTTCCAAATATTAGAACACAATATTTATCAATGTTAAATTCTGAAAACTTATCCATTTTAACCAATTCTATCTTTTTCTGTAGCTCCCTATCTATCTTCTGAACTTTCTTAATTCTATCTGACAAAGATGACTTCACTAAAACCTAAAACAAAATAAAGGAATTTCTTGCACCAATAACTTCCAATCTAAATTTTATTAAATCATTGATCAAAGGGTCTTATTCTAGCTGTAACATAGTTAATGATGTATGATGTTTTTGAATCAAGGCATCTTCCACTTTTTTTTCTTTTCCAGGATGGTAATTGATCGTGCAATCATAATCCTTTATAAATTCAATCCATATTATATGCTTCATGTTTAATTCCTTATGAGTGAATATATACTTCATAATTTTGTGGTCAGTATATATTTCACATTTGGATCTGTATAAATGATTCCTCCAATTTTTTAAAGAAAAAACCATAGATTCTAATTCCAAATCATGTGTGGGGTAATTTAACTCAGGAGGTTTTAGTTTTCTTGAAGCATAAGCAATTACCTGATCATTCTGCATCATAACACAACCAAGTCCTTTTAATGAATCATCATTGTAGATGAAAAACTCTCCATTTCTAGAAGTTAGTGTCAAAACTAGGGTATTCACCAATCTTCTTTTCAATTACTAGAAACAATCATCACATTGTTTTGTCCATATGAATTTAACTCCTTTTACAGTTAACATAGTTAGGGGAATGGATAACCATGTAAAGTTTTCAACAAACCTCTAGTAATATCCTATAAAACCAAGAAAACTACGAATCTTAATTATATTCATGGGCCTTGTCCATTATTCATCAACTTTCATTTTAGCAGGATCAATAGTTATGACATCTTTAGAAACAACGTGACCAAGGAAAGAAATTTTTTGCAACCAAAATTCACACTTTATGAATTTTCCATACAGTTTCTTTTCTTTTAAGGTTTTCATAACAACCCTTATATATTTTTCATGATCCTATTTACTTATAGAATATAAAAAAAATTCATCAATAAATACAACCGAAAACTTATCCAAGAACTCATGAAATATTCTATTCATAAGATCCATGAAAACAATAGGTGCATTAGTTAACCCAAATAGCATAACAACAAATTCATAATGACCATATCTAGTTTGAAAAGCTATTTTTGGAATATCATCCTCCTTCACCTTCAGCTAATGGTACCTGGATCTCAAGTCAATCTTGGAAAAATACTGATCTCCTTGGATTTGATCAAACAAGTCATCGATGTGACGCAAAGGATACTTATTCTTAACAATAATGTTATTCAAATCTCTATAATCAATGTAAAGTCTCTTGAAACCATATTTATTTTTAACAAAAAAATAGGAGGTCCCCATGGTGAAGTTCTAGGGATAATGAAGCCTTTATCAAGAAAATCATACAACAAATTTTTCAATTTAAGAAGTTCCATTTGATCCATTCGATAAGGGTGTTTTGAAATTGTCTTAGCATTAGGAACTAATTCAATTGTGAATTCAACTTCTCGATCAGGTATAACACCGAGTAAATCATCAGGAAAAACATCAAGGTATTCATTTACCACTGGCACATCATTGCTCTAAATAGTTCCCTTATTTTCAAAAATATGAGAAAGATAAAGTTCATTTTCATATTTCAACAGTTTCTCAAATTCCTGATATGTTATCAATTTTATGGGTTTGTTCTTGTATAAAAACTAAATATCTTTCTAAAAAACATCTTTAGCTCTAAAATCAATCTTAGCATGATAAATAGAAAGTCAATCCATACCTAGAATGACATCAAATTCTACTAAGGGAAAAACAAAAAGGTTTGAAGGTAATTTATTTCCATAGATAACAATAGTAAGATCCTTAAAATTCCATTTTAATGTAACATTCCCCATAGTGGTTTAACAATAAGTTCTAGTCTCATTTTTTGAGGTGATATTTTCAATTTACCAGAAAATTTATCAGAAATAAAGGAATATATAGACCTTGTATCAAACAAGACTTTAGAAAAATATGAGTGAATAAAAAAAGTATATGATACTACTTCATTAGATGGACCAACATCTATTGACATAGTCACAAAGTATATCACTACACCTTTCTTCTTATAGTCCGGCTGATTTCCATCACTCAGATCTTTCTTTGGGTAGGCATTTGCATAATGACCCATCTCACCACATTTGAAACACTTTATAGTTTTCTTATCATGATTTATCTTAATATAATTTTCATTACAATCTCGGGCCATATGTTCAAACTTACCACATCAAAAACACTTCCTAGTTTTAGTAAGGCATTCCCCATGGTTCTTTTTACCACACTTTTTGCAAACTAGAAACTGAACTTTCTTACCATTGGATTTATTTAATTGATTCTTACCCATCGCTTTCCATCTAGACCTCTTCTTCTATTTATTCTCAAAGTACACGTGATCATCAGTGAACCCCATTTCTACCGTCTCAGCACATCATACAAGTTTCTCATGACTTTTTAATTCTCGGGGGGGGGGGGGGGTTCCCTTTGATATCTTGGCTTTAATCCTGAGTAAAAACAGTTGATTTTGATATCAAGATCTATAATGATATTTGGAGCATACCTTACTAGTTGGGTGAAGTTTTCTTCAAACATGGCCACTGAATCTTCCTCCTTTTTCCTCAATTCATGGAATTTATTCTCCATCCTAAGTCAAACCACCTTAGGAAAATATTTTTTAAGGAAAATAATTTTAAATTCATCCCACTCCAGGGATTCAAAATCCTCTATATCTCTGTTATTATTGAAAATTAACCACCACTAATCATATTATCATTCAAAACAATAAATGGAAAGAGTAACAGTTTGATTATCTAAATATCCCAAAACATCAAATATATTTTTAAGGGCTTTAATCCATCCTTCAGCAGCTACTGGGTCAAAAGATCCACTGAAAGCAAGAGGGTGTTGCCTCATAAAATGTTCCACTATAATCATGTTCCTTTATGGTAGCTATAGTTGTTCTATTGCATGGATGAAACTACCATTTATTGTCTATGTTAGAAAATCCATTACTATCACAAACTACTTGGTTCCAATTCCAACCATTATCATTTGCAGATTCCAAAAGATATCATCCTTTCAGTTCCTTCCAACTTCATCTTCCCTATTTCTTCTGTGGAAAACCATTCTGAACAGACATATATTAGATGAAGAAACATTGTAATATTTAAATTATATACCATTTCAACATAAAAATAAGTTAAAAATTATTTATGGTATTCTATCAACATCATCCTAACCATTAAAGTTATTTAAGCCATGCTCTGATACCAACTATAAGGACCCAGCCTTAAGCATTACATTATCTAGCTATTTCAACTAGATTTTACTTCTTTACATTCCCAAATATATTTTTGGTTTATAGTTTTATAAAGTTAGTAAATAACTTATAGATATCAACCCACGATCATACAAATTTGGTACCATTAAATCATTATCCATTTCTTCCAAAACATAAAAAATTTTACAAAAAATAAAAACATGATTTATTTAACAAATCTTGACTTTCTTATTTCTCTTACACATCCTTATAACCTATGAAAAAAATTTAAAAATAATTTATGATCATAAAAATATCATTAAGGGATATAAAATGAAGTAAATAAATCATTAGTCCATGAATACTTAAAAACATATGAAATTATTTTCACAAAGACGTACTTCTCACCCATATTTACTTTGTAAAACATGAGATTTCCATAAAACATTAAAAATATATATATAAAACCATAAATATATCTTAGGTAATTACTTAATTATATTTTAACCCTCATGTCTACCATATTATTTGTAACCCTCACAGATACCTTACAATATAACCCTCACGGCTACCTTATGGTGTAACCATCGCAGTTACATTTGGAGTAACCATATGACCGACATCCAACTTAAATATACCCAATGCATTGGGGGGAGATATAGGTCCCACACTTCATCATAAACAATACCCAAGAACCATAACATAATTATAAATCATTAAAAATTTCATAAAAACATTTCTTTTGAAATTTGTAAAATAGAATTTTAAACGAGAATTTTTAAAGAAAAAACCATTATAAATATCATATAATTGAAGTGAGAATTTATATAATGAAAGGAATATGGGAATAAAATGTAAATAAAAATAATAAAACATGATATTAATTAAATTAATTACACAAATAATCTTAATACCACATAATTAATGAAATAGAAGGTTGACCCAAATAATGGAAATTCGGTTAAGAATTCCCCTACCTCAGGTTCTTATTGATTCAAACTTGTTTAAACCTCTTGTATAATGGTTAAAAGGGTGTTATTAATTTTTTAAATAAACTTATTCATTTTTATAACACATTATATGGTCATTTTATAACATCATTCGATCCATTTATAAATAATATTTTTTTATTTCCATTGTTTCAGGTGTATTCTTTACATGATTTCCATGGTCGGTTTGTAAATGATTTTCTTATTGAATGGAAAAGAAACTCCAGAAGTGAAATGAAATGGTGTTAATATGTTTAAATAATATTAAATTATTCCATAAATATTTTTTTATTATATGGTATGAGGATGAATCATTAGATAAATTATTAGTGATATTTGTTTAGATCATTTTGGCGGTTCTTCGATAAACGTGAACTTGTTTCATCATATACCATTAATATTATGCCTATAAGTTAATTAAATAACATAACAGAGGTAATATAATAAAATTTAAAAACATTTTTAACCAATAAAATGGTTTCACAACCATATTTTAAGGAATTAAAGGAAATTGAAGGCACATCGTCCACGATATCGGTAAATCGACACATCACGGACGGTGTTTTTATTTTTAGAATAAAAGGAAGAGGAGAGGAAGAATAATGATGAATTTTTCCATAAACATGATAAAAATATATAATATATATAATATTAGGGCTTTAATGCCTCTGGGATAAGTTGAGGTTAAGAGAGTATAAGAAAAGAAAATAATTGAAAAGAAAACACAAGAAAATGAAAGAGGATCTTTACCTCTTGATCTCTTATCCTTGATATCCTCCTTAAGGCCTTTGGTTTTGGCCTTTTGGTGAGACCAGTAGATCTTGGACATGGGGAAGAGACTTGGTAATTGTATTGGGTAGAATTTAGACAATTATCAAATCTTGAGAAGTGTGAGAGGAAGAGGGGGGTGAGGGTGGTATTTATAGTGAAAGTGAGGGAGTTTTTAATTAATTTCAAAGAACACCTCATTAGTAGTATTTGAAAAACCATGGGCTTGAACATGGTTTTTTTCAATGGTATTGGCCACTTGGGACACCTCGTATCATATTTTATTCCTTGTGAGTCGACCAGAAAGATTACATCATTATGATGTCATCAAACACACAGAAAACTTAAAACTATATTTTTTACTATTAACTAAAAATTCAACTATCTTAGAAAAATCCCAAAAATTCACCCTAACCATTTTTCAATGTGTAGAATTAAAAAATAAACTCTATTTTATGAAAATAATTTTCTAGATATTATTAATTTAATTTTTAAATAAAATCATAATTTATTCGAAAAATAAAAAATTTAAAACTATAACTCATTTTATATCACCTTGAAAAATTAATCAATATATCATTATCTTATAAAATTAATAAAATAAAATAATAATATTATTTACTATTCATAAGGTTTATATTACTATTCATAAGTTTATGTTACTATTCACCAAAAAAACAAGTTGGTTTTATCGGACTACAAATAAATTACCGATCACAATCGTAGATGTACATTTTTCAAAATTCAAATTATAGAAGTGGAAAAATTGTGTTTAATGGCTTGTTTATAAATATCTTCTTAAAATAAGTTTCATTATGTAGAGATTTGGTGTTTCATGCATTTCAATTTATTTTAAAAACCTTGGGGTGTTATATGTCAAAAGATTCCAAATGGACATAAGTTCAAAATTGGGAAGGATAATATATAAATATGGTTATCCAATGGGTTTTGGATAAGTTGGTGGGTCATTTTTAACTCTTATATTCTTAGTTTAACCCCTGGTAAACCCATTTTTACCTTGACCGTGATAAATAATTTTTACTATTTTGACTATTCATTTTAGTTAAAAATTAATTTGGAATTATTAGATAATATAAATTATTTTGATTCCATATATTGAATCCATTTTTCAAAATTCCATTAACAGAAGTGGAAAATTTTAATTTAAAATTAATCTCGTAGACGCGATGAGAAAGGTGGTTTTCAAAAAAACAATGTTCAAAAGTTTACAAGGTTTTTATATCAAACTTCAAAAATGATTCCAAGGAACTAAATTGGATTAAGTTATATATATTTGATATAATTTTACTTTAAAACCAATTTAAAATATAATTTAGCTTTATAAATAATTTAAATTAAAATACATCTTTCAATTAAAATTTAGTATTTTTCTCTATTCATCGAAAAATAAAACATTTCAAAAAAGTCACCCTAATATAATTTTTATATGATGATTTTAAACATGAAGTTAATTTTATCAAATAATTTTTCTAAAAGTGGTAAAAATTAATTTTAAATTATGTGCGCAAAGTGCGACAAAACTACTTTTTTTAGAAAAAAATACATTCTCTGAGAAAACATTTATTTTTTTTCAAATCCTTAATATTTTCACTTATAATCAATATATAACCATAATTTTCATAATTTAGTTAGTACTATTCATACCCACCAATTTAACAGCTAGGTTATAGTGGTATACTATATTACTGTTCATTTAGTCTTTGGGTTACGTGTTCTATAAGTTATTGAAGAGATTAAATTTAAAGAAATAATTTTTTGGTTGTTTAAGCTCGTTGTTTCATGTTTCATGTGCTATAGAATATAATGTTCTTATTTTAGAATTTTGATTGTTACATTCTCCCCGCCTTAAATAAATTACATCCTCACAATTTAAACTTGATCTCGGTAATCAAGGGTTTGATATTTGAAAAATATTTTATTAAAATCCCACATCTTAAAGAGTTAATATAACATACTTTTAATAAGAGAGAAAGGGAAGTACAAAGGTCATATGGAATAACATAAAATTAGGTTTCAAATTAGGAAAGCATTGGTGGAAAGAGAAGATATGGACATTAAAGAAAAGCATAAATAATTATAGTGATAGAGGTAATTGATCACAAGTGAATGATCAATGGAAAGTGATGAATCTAAAAACCATAAATTTGTGTGGATTTTAAAGTCCATTTGATTTATCAGATATGAAGGTAAGAGGATAAAAATTTTGTTTCAATATCCTTCTCCTAAAGTTGAGCAATTATTTTATTGTCTAATAATATAAAGAAATATAGTTGATATGTTTCTATTTCATAAGAATAGTTTCATCCTTCGGTTGTACTTTAATCAATTTCCAATTTATCACTTACTCTAAGAAATGAATATCCAAAAATGAATTTTTTAAGCCCAAATTACTAAAATTAACTTTTTAATAGATTGTAAGATCCATAAAAGAATGAAAAGTTTTTCTATATGTCTCTAACTATTTTTCAAAATATATATGTTTAGAATAAGTTATCCAATATAATATATTAATATATAAACCTCGACAGTAACACTACTGGTTCATCACTAATATTTGTTTGTTAAATCATTTAACTAAAAACAATGACATATTAACCATAACATCACATACGCCAGTGGTGGGTGCTAAACCCATATCGTCCTTCAGTTGTGGGTTCAATCCCTAAGGCCTTATCAGATACAACGAGTTATCCTTTTTCCAAAACTATATTAATATAATTCCTATAACATTCCCAAATTGTGATGACCCATAATTACTATAACATAAAAGATAAGATAAAGTTTAAATATTATCAATACCTTTAATCTCAATTCCAAAATGTAAATTAATTCTTCCTCAAACAAATTTTTCTTATACTAAACCAATGGGTCGTATTCCCATAAATGTTCTCCAAAAATATCCTTAATCATGTTATATTCCTACCACACAAATTTTCAAAATGGGTTTTTAACACTTGGAACTTATGATAAACCTTAAACACATAACTCATGATAGTATCTATAACTCTTATGTTAATGAAGTCATATATTCTTCTGAAATTTAACACAATACTTAGATGTTTCATTAGTATTATAAACAAAATATCATTAATAAATATACTTCCACAATTTAATTCTCAAATATCAATACATAAATACTTCATTAATATTATTTCAACATATTTCATTCCTTGTTCTAGGGGTTAACCTTTAGAAGAGGTTATTTACTTGGATAATGATCAGGTTCCCCAGATTTAAGACAACAAACTATAAATGGATCCTTAGGATGAGATTTATTTTCTTTCATCATACTCTTCAATTTTCCTCAATAATTCATTGTTTTATGAACTTATTTTCCATAAATAAAAAATTTTCCCATCCCTTTCAGAATATTTCTTTTCAATCTAATACACCTTAGGTTTAACATAGGTCATTCATTTTCATGATCTATTCAAATATTTCATAATGTTTTGTAAATAAAATATGAATTCTCCTAAGAATATATCCCAAAAGTTTCAAATAATGTGCATGGTAAGGCCCATTATCATGAACTAGGTAACGATCGAATCAAGACCAATGTGCACTTTTTAGAGTTATTATCCTTAGTTACATTTGTGCCAGAACCATGTCCACTTGTAGTATCCAGACAGAGATGCATTTCTAGTAAAAACCACATAATATCTTCCTTACCAAAACTTTATAATGTTAATTTATGCTTATCCTCAAATTCTATCATAGATTTATGTTCCCTAATCTATGTTTTCGTAAATCTAGTTCACATGATTTCTATTAAACTTCCTCTGATACCAACTGTAGTGACCCCAACCCCAGTAGCCCAAAGTCAGTATCTTACTTTATTGTATTGGCATAAGATATCAGGAATCATATCCTAAAGGACTAAATAGTTTAGTACTCTTGGTAAACTAGAAACATACATGAGTCTTTCATTACATTTGAAAACAAAAATTACATCATTTTTTTTAGAATATCATTAATACCTTTAGCATATCCTTTTATATCATTCATGGTACACTTCATTGATTCCTAAGAAAGGAGACAAAATATGGGTGATCTTAAATTCTCAATAAGGGTTAAGTACAGTGGAAACTATCATAAATAAATAAATAATAATCAATATAAAAAGGTAAATATCTGAACACACATTTTATTTAATCAATAACTTGGTTATCATAACTAGATAGGGAATAATCAATATGATAAGGTAAATAATTGAAAAAACGTGGCATTTAATCAATATACTGAGAATGAAAATCATACAAAGATAATATCATTGTGAAAATATCTTAGATAATAATAACTAAATTCTTAATGAAGGAAATACTTAATATTATACATCATGATCTCAAGCATCATGATACCACTACCATTAAGACCTTTCACAATATAGTTTAAAACTATAGGTATAAACTCATTTAATGTTAGTTTACTGATTTTCCTCATGAGACTACCGATGCATCGAGGGGATATATAATTTCAGGACCCACCCATCACTATAGTTCTTAATCATTCCACATATATTTAATGATCGATTTAATTCATAAATTAATATCCCTTATCATAAAATATCTATATTGAGTAAAAAATACGGATTTATCATTATTTCCCCAAATAAAAAACTTTAAATATAAAACATCATATATAGAAATTATATACGGTTTAAGTAATAAACATATCCATGATAAATAATATAGATATTTAGAGGAAATTTAATGTCCAATTATCATAGAAAAATGAATATTTCAAGGTAAAGTTAATGACTACCAAAATGAATCAAGAAGGTAAATGTCAATAATTTCCTTGGTTAAAATGATCATAAATCATCCATAGAAATAATAAGTATAGTATTAATCCAAAATATTCCCATTAGAGTAATAATAAATAGTTATTGTTTTTTATGAATATAAATACCATAAAAATATCTTTTAAAACATTATTGAAAAAAATATACTTTTCATTTTGAATATCAATTTTTAAAACTAAAAGTTCAAAAAACATTTTAAAAAAAAATTACTTGAAAATAATATTTGAAACTTATAAAGTAATATTTAAAACATTGAGTGGTTATGATGGAGGTAAATTCTGTACATGCTGAGTACGATAAAATAAATATTCCTTACACATTTTTGGTAAAAGCTAAACAGACCTAGTTTTGAAAATGGTATAAAGATTCATTTAAAAAAAATTTAAAAAGTAAAAATGGGTAAAAATGTATTTAATAAATCATTTCAAAACATTCAAAACATTTTTGAAAACATTTTTAGAAAATAGGGTTTTGAAATAAAACGAATTTTCGACTAAAGAGAGAAATGAAGTCAGATTTTCTTAAAAACATATTCTCAATAATTTTAAGTATCCAAGAATGTAAAATAGTACTATTACTTAAAAACTTAATGAATAAAAATAATATAATAAAATTAATTTTTTATTATCAAATTATTAAATAATTTCATTAAATGGAAATTCAAACATAAATAATCCTGATTAAAATGAGATTGTGAAAGAAACCCTTACAAAGATCATAACATCGAAGTGAGAATTAACCAATGAATTAATTATGAGTGTAAAATGTAAATAAAAATAAAATAAGTGGATATAAAACATAATATAGTAAAAATTAAATACACACATAATAATATAATATCAATGATGATGAAAATGTTATATAACTCAGTGAAAATAATTTGAGTTATGAAATTCTTGACCACTTGGTAAATTTTAAGTCAAATATAATTCGATGAAATAATTAAAATTTAAAAATTAAATACCATTAATTATTAAGTAATCGTTATATTACATGTCAAATGGTCAATATTCACACCATATAAAAGAAATTAGGATCGCAACCATAAAATATGCCTCAATGAAGGGAAATTGAGACAAAGTCGCTTACCACAAGCTTCTTTTAGGTTTAATGTGCCTTGACCTCATGTATAGTAGTTTTTAAAATGTTATTAACTTATAGTATAACCATATTAGTATTTATAATATCATATATGATTCTTTTATAATATCTTATCACTTTTTCGTTAATAAGCTTTCATTATTTTCATTATTTAGGGTGTTAATTGTCTTGTTTTCTCATGTTTGTTTTGTCATGAAAGTTCTGGTTCTTTCATATAGGATATAGATCCATCATATACAGAATTATATTAATGTTATAAATATAATATTTACTCATTTATACATTTTTATAATCATTATTTAAGGTTTTACATGTAAAATTAATCACATTTCTTTGTGCAAAGGGTAGGTCATACGTATGCACGAGCGATAATATCATTCAATTAACGGGTGAAAGAGTAATGAAGTGGGTGATATATTAAATTTAAAAAATAAATATAATTTCATATATATGACATATATTCATTAAATTTATCCTTATTACCTTTTATGTAAAGTATAAGTGAAAGGTGAATCACATCACTTCATGAGGCACTAGTCTGTCGTACACATGAGCGATGTTATTGTAATTTAAATGAAATAAAAATTAAGAAGGTATATATGATATTATAATTAAAAAATTATAATAATATCATAAATATCATATAAATATGTTAAATCCGTCATTATATCAGTCCTTGAAAGGTGGTGATGGAAAACGAATTACATTGGTTCGTGAGGTGGTAGTCTGTCATACTCACAATCAATTATTTTATTTCCCATTCAATGGAGGAGGATATGGATAAATATTGTGTCATAAACAAAATAACATATAATTATATGGTATATAATAGTTTTATTATATTATAAATTTTAATACATAAATGAATGTGGAAAAAAAAATAAAGGAAAGATCTTTGTTAAGACAATTATCTTCTCTAACAGAAACCTTCTTTGGATCTCCTCTTAAGAACCCAAGGGTTGGTATTTTGGGAAGACCATAAGGCCTAAAATGTGTATAAGGGTGTTTTGGAGGGATTTTTTTAGGTTTTGGTTGATACAAATGGATTTATATGTATAGAAAAGTGAATGTAGGGAGTGCCCTTTTATAAGTGAGGAAAGGGAAACTTCTTGGAAATTATTCTGTAATTTCCCAAAAAGATTCCAAAATGAAAAAGTAATTCACATGGAAAAAGCTTCCAAATGTCTATATATTAAAAATTTGGAAGTATAATATGGAAATATATCCAAAAATGGGTTTTTGACAAGTTTATGTTTCATTTTTAACACTTATCTTCTTAGTTTAACCCCTGGTAAACTCATTTTTATCTTAACAGCGGTAAATAATTTTTACTATTTCCACAATTCATTTTGGTAAAAAATTGTGTTGACCTTATTAGATAATATAAATTATTATTATTAAAAATATGGAATCCATTTTTCAAAATTCCATTCACAAAATTGGTAAAATTTAATTTAAAATTAAGCTCACTAATGTGATGAGAAAGTGGGTTTTCAAAGAAAACAATGTTCAAAACCTTATAAGGTTTTTATATAAAAATTAAAAATTAAAATGATTAAAATGGAATAAATTGAATTAATTGATATAAAATTTAACTAATTTTTCTTTAAAACCAATTTAAAATATAATTTAATTTTATAAATAATTTAACCGAAAAGACGGTTTTCAATTAAAATTCAGTATTTTTTCACTATTCATCAAAGAATGAAACATTTCAAAAAAAATCTATAGAATTAACCCTAATATAATTTTTATATATTTATTTAAAAAATAAAATTCATTTTATCTAATAATTTTTCTAAAATTGTTAAAAATTAATTTTAAATTATGTGCGCAAAGCATGACTAAACCTCTTTTTAGAAAAAAAATACAGTTTCTCGAAAAACATTTCTTTTTATTATAAATAATTATTATTTTCATTTATAATCAATAGATGACCATAATTTTCATAATTTAGTTATTACTATTCATACCCTCTAATTTAACAACTAGGTTAAAATAAAAAACTATATTATGGTTCAATTAGACTCAGGGTTGCGTGTTCCACAAGCTGTCGAAGAGATTAAATTTAATGAAATATATTTCATGGGTTTTTTAAGCTCGTTGTTGTGTGTCGCATGTGCTATTGAGTACAATGATCTTATTTTAAAATTTTGGGAGTTATAATCCATGAGACACACGGCATGTGATATTTTATTTCATGCGTAAACCCTAGCCATCGCAGTAGGGTCTCACATGGTGTGTGTTCTTCAAACTACATGTCGTGTAATGCGGGGTTTTCCAGAACTTGAAGGTTATTCAAATAGTCCTCTCATGCTGTCATTGTTGATACCTACATTAATCATGGATATTTTTTATCGCACTTGTATCAACACTGGTGGTCAGATTCCAACCATCCAAACCGATTGAAAATCAGTTCCCTTACCACCACATCAGATGTTACACATCAGACCATAGCTGGGAATCACCAATCTAGTCTCAATACTCCTTTGATTGCCCACCATATTCACCAAACCTTGATTTCTCCATCAATCTCAAACCTGAGCCTGTGGTATCGATTTTTTATGCCAAAGAATGATCAATAAAGGATCGAATGCTTATTATTTGTTGAACTGTCGACCAAAGGAATTTTCAGGGATGAACATGTGTTGAATGGGGGATGATCCATGAAACACAAAAGAGTATCGAACATCGATCGTTGTTTGGGTTGGCCTTGATTTTTTGTCATTATAAAATTGAATGAAGAGTAACAATAATCAATAATATCAATTCTCATAATCCTAGGAAGATAAAATCATACCTGTATGACATGATCTACCTGCGAATCAATCTGTTAGTGGATTAATTCATGTTCATCATGCGATAAACAAATGGATAAATAAACTAAGAAAATAAAACACCATATCTTGGGTTTAGATTGATCACTGATGAATAATGATTGTGTTTTGTTATCATTGGCGAGATCCATGAACTCCGCTAGCAAAAACGGTCCTCAGACAATCGATCATGATCCTCGATCCGTTGTCGTTTTCCAAGCTCTCCTCTAACCACTCCTCTCACAATATTAGGGTTATGAAGATAACCCTAGGGATTTGTAATAACCATGTTTATATATATTTTAGTTCATGGAGATATAATAAATAATTTATTTATTTACTTATTTATTAAATTATTAATCTACACATGATTGTACCTTCCTGAAATTCCCGATGATGAAAATGGTTATATCACGCATAGGGTAAAACCCTCATTATGGGCTCAATAGAGGTCTTAGATTTTCGATATGTGACTATGTTTGAGATTCATTCCATTATTTCATAAAAAGTTTGCATGTGTGGTATAATACATATTTTTTATTATATCAATGTCAAGCATATTCGAGCCTTGGAATCTCATGTTGACTTAGTTCCTAGATTCAACAATATTATTTAAAATATTTTGAAGTTTTAAAAGCTAAAAATAGAGTCATCACATTCTCCTAAACACTAAACTTTTCATCCTAAAAATAAAAAATGCTACTCAAAAATATGAGGATAATGCGCTCGCATCAGGGTCTCATATTCCCAAGTTCTCTCTTGAAGACTATTGTGATACCACTAGACACACACTAAGTAAATCACTTGCCTATAAAGGATCCTCTCCTACCTATCCTCGATCTCCACTGAGTACTCATCAAAGATAGTTTCATCCTCATTGTCCATATCTCCCTAGTTGCACACATATGACGGGTCGTGCACATACCTCCCCAACTATGATACATGGAATATGTAATGTACTTGGTCTAACTTCAGTGGTAGGTATAAGTGGTATGTCACATCATTATCCCTACATATTATTTGGAAAGATCTAATGAATCTTATAGATAACTTTCAGCCCCGGTTAAATCTCTTTAATCCGCATCAAGGTGAGACCTTCAGGAACACATGGTCTCCCTCATCAAACTTAAAAGGCCTCCGTCGTTGATCCTCATAAGACTTTTAACAGTCATGGGTAGTCTTCAATTTCTCCTGGATGATTTTTACCTTCTCTTCCATCACTCGCACCAACTTTGGGCTCATGAGTGTTGACTCACCTGGATCAGTCCAACATAGTGGTGACCAACAAAGTCACTCGTACAAAGCCTTGAATGGTGTCATACTGATAGTGGAATGGTAGCTATTTTTGTATGAAAACTCCACCAAGGGTAGGTTATCCTCCTAAATACAGCCAAAGTTCAACATGAAAGCCCACAAAATTTCATCCAGAACCTAAACGGTTCGCTCAGTCTGACCATCAGTCTGGGGGTAAAATGTCATGATCAAATGCAACTGAGTCAGAAATTCCTCCTGCAATACTATCTATAATTATGACGTGAAATGATTATCATTGTCTAAAATGATCATAGAGGTAACTTTGTGAATCTAGATTATCTCCTGCACATAAATTCATCTCAAACTCTCTACTAAACTTCGCTCTTGTATAGCTATGAAATGGACCGATTTGGTGAGTCGATCTATGATCAACCGGATGGAATCATGTCCTATATATGATCGTGGAATCCCCATCAAAAAATCAAAATATATATCATCCCACTTACACTCTAGAACCTCAAGGGGTTGAGCTAATCTGGATGGAACCTTATATTTATTCTTCACCTGCTAACAAGTGAGGCATCGAGAGACAAACTCAGCTACATACTTATTCATACCTAGCCACCAAAATTAGCACTGAAGGTCCTGGTACATCTTTTTAAAACTTGGATATACTGTCAAGGGAGATGTATGAAATACCCTCAAATACTCCTCATGAAATGTTATTGGAACCATCAACCATATTCTAAAAAGTATGGAATACTCTCCACTTTTAGAAAATCCATTATGAGAACCACTACAAAAAAACAGTACATTAGAGGGGGTTATTTAGAGGGGGTTCTGCACAACCCCTCTAAATTCATTTTCTATAAAAAATAGAGATGGATTACGCACAACCCCCATTAAATTTTTTAGCATTGTTTTTTTTATATTTGGTTTGATTTTAGATCCAGTTATATCAAAACCCATACTAATTTAATAATTAATGGAAATATATATTCTGTTTGATTTTAGAGGATCTATATATATAACATTCGTTTGGATATATATATATATATATATATAATTAAATTTTTAAAGGAAATAGTAGGGGTTCACACACCCCTCTAATTTAAGATATTAGAGGGGGTTCATGAAACGCCGCTAATCCCTTAGATTAGAGGGGGTTTTGAACCCCTTCTAATTTAAGAAATTAGGAGGTTTTTTAAACCCCCTATAATTGATGACATTAAAGGGGGCTTTTAATCCCCTTTAATTCATGACATTAGAGGGGGTTTTGAACCCCTTCTAATTGATGAAATTAGAGGGGGTTTGTAACCCCCTCTAATTGATGACATTAGAGGGGGTTTTGAACCCCTTCTAATTGATGACATTAGAGGGGGTTTTGAACCCCTTCTAATTTAATAAATTAGAGGGTGTTTTGAACCCCCTCTAATTTATGACATTAGAGGGGGTTGTTAACCCCCTCTAATTCATGAAATTTGATGGGGTTATGAACTGCTGGAAATCCCTTTGATTAGAGGGGGGTTTAAACTCCATCTAAATTTTTATTTATTTTCTAAAATAAATTTCATATAAATTCAAAAAATTTAATATATATGTGGGTGTGTGCATGTGTGTGTGTGTGTGTGTATTACATAAACACGTTATATAAATGTATTTAAATACTTTATAACACATATATATAAGGAAATTATATAAATACTTTAAATAAATACTTATACATATAAACAAAAATGTATACATATATATAAATATTGATATATATAATATAAATATATTTATAAATATATTTATTCAGAATTTTTAAATTTATATATGGTTTTATAAATACTATACATTTATATTATGATTTATATTATACCTATATTATATTAAATACATTTTTATTGTAGATTTTTGTATAAATACATTTATATTATATTACGTATACAAATATATATAATATAGAAAACATTAAATATAAATTTAAATATACATATATATTTTATATAATTATATTATATATATATATTATAAATATTTAATTATATATAAATTTATATGTATTATATAATTATTTTACATATATTGTATCATGCCATTTTAATTATAGATTAATTTAGTACATATATATATATCATATAATAATTAATATTATTATTATTACATACACACATACATAAATACATTTGTATTGTATACTTATGTATAAATACATTTATATTAGATTACGTATATTAATTTACATAATTTAGACAAAATTAAATATAAATATAAATATAAATATATTATTTATTTATATTATATTATATATTATAAATATTTTATTGTAAATAAATTTATATGTATTATATAATTATTTTATGTATATTGTAGTATAGCATATTAATTATAAATTTATTTAGTACACACATGCACATATATATATATCATATAATAATTAATAATATTATTGTCACACACACACACATAAATATATTTGTATTGTATACTTATGTATAAATACATTTATATTAGATTATGTATACTAATTTACATAATTTAGGAAAAATTAAATATAAATATATTATTTATTTATATTATATATTATATTATAAATATTTTATTATAAATAAATTTATATGTATTGTATAATTATTTTATGTATATTGTAGTGTATCATATTAATTATAAATTAATTTAGTACATATATATATATATATCATTTAATTATATTATTTATTTCCAATTATATGAATGCATTTAATTTTGTGTGTGTATATATGTGTGTTGGTGACTTAATATAAATTTATATAATTAAATACATTAATATATAATATAAATGTATTTAATATAATATATGTATAATATATATTATAATTATATTATATCTATAAATACAAAAATATACACACATAAATATAAATATATTTATTAATATATGTATAAATATGTATTTATCTATATTAAATATACCCAAATATGTATATATATATATATATTATACACAAATATATTATAATTATACATAAATACATATTATATATAAATATTATACACAAATATATATTATATTATAGAGAAATATATTGTATATATACAAATATATTATATTTTTTATATTTCTAAACACAAATATATATATATATAATATATAATATATTGTAACACCCCGAGCTTCCATGGTACGCTTCTCTTTGAATAATACAGTAGCGTGTGTTGTACGCAACTTCGAGTTCTAACACACACCACGACCAATCAAAGTAGCTGTTATGAATAGTAATACCTACTTTTTAAAATTTTAGAAATTTTATCTTTCAAAATGGACTCCATTTTTGGATTCATAGTATCGAATTTAGCCTAAGGTGAAATTTTGGTACTTTTCAGATAACTTTAATATTTTGATGAATAGTGAAAATTACTAAATTTTAATTAAAAACAACTTTTTTAATCAGAATAATTAATAGTGATAAATTATGAATTTGAGTGGTTTTAAAGTATATTTAGAATATATTTTTACCATTTAATACAATGTTGGTCATTAGACATAATTTCACAATTAAACCGGACATAAACAAGTATCAATCTTTTGATAGTTATTATATCTTAAAAACACGCTTTTTATTTTGACAGCGGGAATTAATTTTAAATTAATTTATGCCACTTCTTTGTTTTGAATTTGGAAAAATGGATTTCATATTTGGAATCAGGATTTTCAAATTGTGTAAATAGGGAACTTTTATTTTTAGACATTTTGAATAATTACTTCGGTAAATATTTTATTTACCATGGTTAAAGGGTAAATCTAGTAAATAAGGGTTAAACAATAATATTATAATAATACTAAATTACCCTAAAACGTGTCCTAACATTATTGGTGGATACATGTCCGACCATGGGCATCTTTGGGTTGATTTTGGGACCCCATGGAGCCACTTGTAGGTGATAAGGACACTTTATTTTAATTAAGTTAAAATAAATACAAATATGACATAAGCATATATCTTTTAGCAAAACAATTTTTACATAGGGTTATCTAATTTGGATTTTCGACTATAAATATTCATTATAAATCTAAAAAGATTTCCTACATAATGATATTTTATTTATAATTTTTAGACATTAAATAATTTAATTTATTTAATACACAATGATGGTGTAGTAATTACCATAATAGTGAAACAATTAAAATAATTGATATTATAAATACCCAAATAAATATAATTTGAGACTTTTAATGAATTAAACTAATTTTTTAGGATAATATGACATATTATGATTGATTTAATTAACTTTTTTCGAATTAATCATTCTGTTATGATTTTTACAAAAGTCAATTATTGAATAGTGTCAAAATTGACATAAAAGAGTTTTTTAAAAAAATATTATATTATTAATTGATATTAAATTCATAAAAATCTAAGTTTCGGACAAGAGACTTATATCATGATATTTGTATCATTAATGGACCACTTGGGGGTCTCTTGGATGTATATAGTAAGTTTATTAACCATATAATATAAAAATACAAAGAGACATTGTAAAAGTGAAACTAATTAACTAAGAGTTAATACTTAAAGATAAGGTTAATATAGTGACCCAAACCTGTCTAAATTCTATTTTTTGAGTGGTTTTCGACCTATACCCACCTTAACCTTTAAATAATCTACTTTTGAGCCATTATAAACCGAATATGAATTTATTATAAAATAATATTTCTAGCTTTTCCAAAGGTGCCCCTCACCCCTCTTATAAAAGGACACTCCCCCTTCTCATTAATTCACACCTTCAAAGCCTTTTTGGTTCGTCCAAACCCTACCCAAATACTCTCTCAACTTCCCTCACTTAATCCTAGAGGCCTTCCTTTAGTCATAAATCTATCCTAAGGATCCCTTTTGATCAAATCAAAAGGAAGAACCCGAAGAAGAGGTAATGATTTCACCACCCTTTTTCAAGTTCCTTTCTTCTTCCACTTCTTCTTTCTTTGTTATTACCATTCTAAAATAATGAATCCAGTATCTCCTATATAATTTAATATTATTATAAAAATGGTACAACCATATTCAGTATTCTATCCATCCTTTGAATGACATGTCACCATATGTGCGTACGTACGGCTTACCATCTCCACGTCGTGGTGTAATTGTTATTTAATATATTATTATTTGGATGGGTATAATAATGATTTTTAATTCATGTAAATAATAAATATAACATGATAATGATTCTGTATATATGATATATCATTCAACTATATATTATTTTAATATCAAAAGAATGATATTTTCGCTCGTGCGTACGTACGGATTACCGTCTCCACGACGCGATGAGATTCATTTCCAAGTTCACCATTCATCGACGATTATAAAAATATATATTACTAATAAGTATTTAATATATGACATAATAATTCTACTGGATAAATATATATATATATATATAAGTATTTATGTACTTACATATATCTTATTCACTTACTTTCGTTCAATACTATATGAAAACAGAAACGGCGTTTATGCGTACGTACGGACTACCATCTCCATAAACGGTGTTTTCTATTTCATATATATGTCTATTATACATATTTATATCCTAAATATATATGATATATTTATCATGTTTTATATTCTGTAAGTATTTAAATCATGATCTAAGTGATACAACCAAGAGTGACAAGTTAAAACACATACGATAAAGAAAGTGATTATTACCCGAAATGTTAACTTAACATGGAAATTATTATCAAATGGGTAATATAAAGTCATAAATGAATCATGTATGATATCATAAATATTAATATGGTTCTGGTATAATTTAATAACATACTATTATCTTCGTACAGGAGGTTGAACGTACCCTCGACTAAAGAAAAGTGCAAGGTAAGGGGTTTTCATCTCACTCCTTATTCCCAGGAGATTCATACCATATTGCCACTATTACCTTTTGTGTGGTGTATGTACTGCCCATAATTGTATTATTTGTGTAATACACATTAATTTATTTGTGTAATACACATAATTTTTAAAGTAAATGTTTTATTTTATAATTATGTGACTTTTAAAGGATTTCAAAATGAATATTTTAAGAATTTATGAAAGGTACTCTTTATCAAAATCATAATTTTAAATGTTTTAAAGATTTATCTTTCTAAATATTTTTAATTAATGTCCATGTTTTCAAAATTATTTTAAGGATTTATTTATATGGACATGAATGTTTTGAAATGATATTTCTTTTCAAAAGTTTCGAAGTGGTATGGGACAATTTGATTCAAAAATCTATTTTAAATTACTTCCTTAAAAAATGTGTGACTTTTAAATGATTTCAAAAAAAAGATATTTCTCTCAAATAGTTTTGATTTCATCTATGTCAACATCCTTTTATGGATTTTAAGTTTATTTGAAGTTGATTTATTATTATACAAAACTTCTATATTGTTTTGAAGTTTTTGGGATGTGTTTGACTGTGGATGTGTTATTCTTACACCATTCGTGGTTTATGGATGAAGTATTTACATTTCGTATGCTAGTTTTAATACGAATGTTTATGTTATGTTTGAAACTTTTCATATGGGAATGCATTGGACTTAATATGTGACAGGTGGAGCCCGCTATAGCTCCCCGATGCATCGGTAGGTCTCATGAGACAAACTAGTGTCTTGGAACAAGGCCTTGACAAAATATTATTTATAGTCTTGGCACGAGGCCTTGGCTATGTGGTTATGATAGTTTGGAATTATGCATTCCATCATTATAAAAGTGGTTAGTGATATTGTATGTGATTATTCGATTAGTATAATATCAATGTGAATAATTAAATGGCATTATTTCATTTTATTTCTGCCATATTATGCTGAAGTTCAAGTTTAAAAGGCTTTTGTTTTAGTTTTATACGTTGCCTTAAATGTTTATGCTTATTTTTGAAAGTTTCCGCTGTATTGCTTACCCTTACTGAGCATTTGAGCTCAACCCTTTCTATGTTTTATTTTTTCTAGGATTCCAAGAAGTGTAATGTGATTGATATGCAGGTTTAATCCAAGGGAATAATGGTGTTCATAAAGATTATTTATGTTTTTTTGTATGCCTTAAAGTGCAATGTAACATTCAAGTATGTAATCTATTTTTTCCAAGACTGCTAAACTAATCGGTCCTCCGGGACTTGATTCCTTGTAATCATGCCAATGTATTAAAATAATGCACCGAATCTGGGTAACTGGGGTCGGGGCGTTACAGTTGGTATCAGAGGAAGTTTAGCAATAACCTTGGAAACTAGATTTAGATAAAATCTGATTAGAGAACATAGCCCTAAGATAAACTTTGGGGATTAGTATAGAAGAACTTCCTAGAATTTTGGTATTGTAGAGATTTTTTGAGTTTTCCGAGCAATACATCCCTGTCTGGATACGAGCAGGTAGAGGTGGCTCTGGCACAAATGTACCTAGGGGTAAAACCCAAAAACACCGCTTTGAGCTAGACTCGAACGGGAACTCGTGCACGACAACGGGTCTTGCTGCACTCTTGGTTACGACACTACCGGGGGATATGCTTAGGATAATTCTCATTTTCATTACAAACCATTATTAAGGGCTTATAAGTATATACATACTCAAAGAAAACATTTTCATGATTATGGATTATATCCATAAACTGTTCAATTTGTGTTAGGTATTTTACAAGTTTGGTAATTATTCATTTCAATTCATAAACTGAACTAGTTTATGCTATTGTATAGAAATGGCACCCAGTAGAAGGAATGTGAACTCCCGTAATATGTATGATCCAAAGAGTAAGAAGGATCATATCTTTCGTGGTCCTAAGCCAGAATTTAGAAGGGAAATAGTTTCCCACGTATTATCATCATATGAAGAAATAGTATCATGTGCTGATAAGATGAGTAAAGAATTATCGTAGTCCTATGTCTTTGAATGGAAGTAAGAGAAGAAAATGATGGAAGAGAGAAAGATGGATAAAGTGAAGAGGAAAAAGAAGAATTTTCCCATATGTGATAACTGTGGGAAGAAACACCCTAGAACTTGCCTGAAAGGAATGGGAGTTTTTTATAAGTGTGGAGGAAAAGGGCACAAAGTACGTGACTGCAAGGGTAAGAAAATGGTTTCAAATTTACAATGCTTCATTTTCAAGGAGTTTGGACACTATGCGAACCAATGTCCCAGTCATCAGACTATGCCGCAAATGATGCTATTGGATAATAATCAAGTTATGATACTACCAAATATGAAGAGGAATGACTAGTGTTCTTATGTTGTTATTTTAGAATTATTTCATTTAAGTGTTGTATCAATGATGTTCTGGAAATAAATAAGGATTGTACTGCAGTACTATTTGTGTAATAAACATTAATTTATGTGTATTTACATATTCATTGTATGATACCTCTTTCAAGGGGTGTATGTTTCGTAAGTTACCAAATTGGTAAGGGTTTATTTCTTAATCTCTTCATTGTCCGAGTTTGTTTATACGTAATAATCTACTGGGATTTATTTATCATCCACATCCATTTTTCTTAAAAATGTATTTCAAAACATTATTAATATTTTATAGAATATGGGTTAAAGTCATTTATACCCTTGTTTGACTTTTTATAAGAAGTTTATAAAGGAATCTTTCTGTCGTTTTCCAAACAAAGTGCTTTTTAACCTTTTTGACAGAATTAAGGTAAGAATGTCTTTTTTTAACTTATACGGTGGGTGCGGCTATTTTCTGCCATTATAAAATCTTCAGAGCTTCATTTAAAATATTATAAGGATATTTTCAAAGTAAATGTTTTATTTTATAATTATGTGACTTTTAAATGATTTCAAAATGAATATTTTAAGAATTTCTGAAAGGTACTCTTTATCAAAATCATAATTTTAAATGTTTTAAAGATTTATCTTTCTAAATATTTTTAATTAATTTCCATGTTTTCAAAATTATTTTAAGGATTTATTTATATGGACATGAATTTTTTGAAATGATATTTCTTTTCAAAAGTTTCGAAGTGGTATGGGACACTTTTATTCAAAAATCTATTTTAAATTACTTCCTTAAAAAATGTGTGACTTTTAAATTATTTCAAAAAAAAGATATTTCTCTCAAATAGTTTTGATTTCATCTATGTCAACATCCTTTGATGGATTTTAAGTTTATTTGAATTTGATTTATTATGATACAAAACTTCCATATTGTTTTGAAGTTTTTGTGATGTGTTTGACTGTGGATGTGTTATTCTTACACCATTTGTGGTTTATGGATGAAGTATTTACATTTAGTATGCTAGTTTTAATACGAATGTTTATGTTATGTTTGAACCTTTTCATATGGGAATGCATTGGACTTAATATGTGACGGGTGGAACCCGCTATAGCTCCTCGATGCATCGGTAGGTCTCATGAGACAAACTAGTGTCTTGGCACAAGGCCTTGACAAAATCTTATTTGTAGTCTTGGCACGAGGCCTTGGCTATGTGGTTATGATAGTCTGGCATTATGCATTCCATCATTATGAAAGTGGTTAGTGATATTGCATGTGATTATTAGATTAGTAGAATATCCATGTGAATAAGTAAATGGAATTATTTCATTTTATTTCTGCCATATTATGCTGAAGTTCAATTTTAAAAGGCTTTTGTTTTAGTTTTATACATTGCATTAAATGTTTATGCTTATTTTTGAAAGTTTCTGCTTTATTGCTTACCCTTACTGAGCATTTGAGCTCACCCCTTTCTATGTTTTATTTTTCCCAGGATTCCAAGAAGTGTAATGTGATTGATATGCAGGGTTAAGCCAAGGGAATAATGGCGTTCATAAAGATTATTTATGTTTTTTTGTCTGCCTTAAAGTGCAATGTAACATTCATGTATGTAATCTATTTTTTCCAAGACTGGTAAACTAATCGGTCCTTCGGGACTTGATTCCTTGTAATCATGCCAATGTATTAAAATAATGCACTAACTCTGGGTAACTGGGTTCGGGGCGTTACATATATAATATATAATACTTTGGAATATAATTAAAATAATGTAGTGTATATTATATACATAACCGTGCATAGCCTAGTGGCTTGGTGTTAAGCGCTAGATTGAAGAGGTGTAGGATTTGAAACCCTCAAAAATCCTTTTTACGCCATGGGTTTGGTGCACAGTCGTGAGCACCCACCTGTCAACAGGTGGGTGTCAGGGTGCTGGGGTGTTAGGGGGGTGCGCTGGGGGTGTCAGGGGGCGTTGGGGGTGTCAGAGGGGTGTCAAGGGGGTGCGCGGGGGTGTCAAGGGGGTGTCAACCAGTGTCAAGGGGGTGTGTGGGGTGTCAACGGGTATTAAGGGGGTGCACGGGTAGCGCGTTGGGGTGTCAAGGGGGCGTGCGGGTCGGGAATCCTTTTTACGCCATGGGCGTGGCGCACAGTCTCAGGCATGCGCGTGTCAGTAGGTGGGTGTCAGGGGGCGCACGCGGGGGTGTCAACGGGTGGGTGTCAGGGGGGCGCATGGGGGTGTTAGGGGGGTGTGCTGGGGGTGTCAAGGGGGTGCGCGGGGGTGTCAAGGGGGTGTCAACCAGTGTCAAGGGGGCGTGTGGGGGTGTCAACGGGTGTTAAGGGGGGCGCGGGTGGCGAGCTGGGCTGTCAAGGGGGTGTGCGGGTGGTGCACTGGGGCGTCAGCAGGGGTGCACGGGGGTTTTGGGAATCCTTTTTATGCCACAGGTGTGGCGCACAGTCTCGGGCACGCGCGTGTCAATAGGTGGGTGTCAGGGGGGGCGCGGGGGTGTCAGGGTGGTGTGCTGGGGTTGGCGGGGGTGTCAAGGGGGCGCACGGGGGTGTCAAGGGGGTTTCAACCAATGTCAAGGGGGTGCATGGGGGTGTCAACAGGTGTGAAGGGGGTAGGCGGGGTGTCCCGGGGGCACGCGGGTGGCGTGCTGGGGTGTCAAGGGGGCGTGTGAGGGTGTCAACAGGGGTGCGCGGGTGGCGTGCGAGGGTGTTAAGGGGGTTTCAACCAATGTCAAGGGGGCGCATGGGAGTGTCAACAGGTGTGAAGGGGGCACACATGGTGTCCCGGGGGCGCGCGGGTGGAACGCTGGGGTGTCAAGGGGGCATGTGAGGGTGTCAACAGGGGTGTGCGGGTGGCACGTGGGGGTGTCAGCAGGGGCGCGCGGGTTGCCAAGGAGGCACGTTAGGGTGTCGCATGGGGGTGTCAACAGGTGTTAAGGGGGTGCGCGGGGTGTCTCGAGGGAACGCGGGTGGTGCGCTGGGGTGTCATGGGGGCGCGCTAGGGTGTCAACAGGGGCGCACTGGGGTGTCAAGGGGGAATGCAAGGGTGTCAACAGGGGGCGCGGGTGGCGCGCACCTGCACGATGGGGTGTCAAGGGGGTGTGCACCATGTGTCAACAGGTGTCAAGGGGTGCACGGGGGTGTCAACAGTGGCGCGGGGTGTCAAGGGGGTGCGTGGGTGGCGCGATGGGGTGACAACAGGGGTGTGCAAGTGGCGTACTGGGGTGTTAAGGGGGTGCGGGGGTGTCAATATGTGTCAAGGGGGCGCGTGGTGGTGTCAACAGGGGCGCGTGGGTGGCGCGCGGGGGTGTCAACAGGGGGTGTGGGGTGTCAAGGGGGCGCACGGGGGGTGTCAAGGGGGTGTCAACCAGTGTCAAGGGGGCGCAGGGGCACGCGGGGTGTCAAGGGGGGGTGTGGGTGGTGTGCTGGGGTGTTAAGGGGGTGCACGGGTGGCGCGCGGGGGTGTCAACAGGGGTTAGGGGCGGTTGTCTAAAAATTGTCCCTAATGCCCCAAATGCAATCAACATTAGGGGCGGTTTGAACTGCCCCTAAATTTCTATATTAGAGGTAGTTGTTGTTATAACCGCCTCTAATGTGGAAAAATTCGAGCAACATTAAAGGGGGTTTAAACCCCCTCTAATGTAACTGCCGCTAAATTCACTATGAATTTAGCAGTGCTTTCTCATAACTGTCTTTACTAACAGTTGACGGGCATATTAGCGGCGGTTTCCCACAACCACCGCTAATGTCTTTAGAAGGGGTTCTAACCCCTTCTAATGTAAAAAAATAACCCCTTCTAAAGGGGTCATTTTTTTTAGTGAACATCCAATGGATATCTAATCTTGTAAGGTCTCACAATAGGTATCTCCAAGATGATCCTCCCTAAAACACTATAAAAGTGGTGGGATAACTACCATCAAATAGAGCTAAGCTTCACCATCCTCATTCACAAGGGAAGACTATAATAAGGCTAAAATCTCTGATTCCTCATTCAATAACTACAAGAAATATCTCCTACTGATAGCATCATTCACTATGTACCCCTTCCTAGGAGTATAGACTTTCTCGAAGTCATAATCCTGGAAGAAATATAGTCATCGCCTTTGTCTTGGGTTAAGATCCTTCTACAATAAGATATATTTGATACTCTTGTGATCATAATAGATGATAAATCATTCACCCATGAGGTATTGTCACCACATCTCTAGGGTGAAGACCACTGCTGCCATTTCTGGATCATGGGTTGCGTAGTTCTGCTCATGAGGTCTCAACTTTTGAGACTGATAAGAAATCATGGCCTGCCTCCACATCAGGACACAACCAAGCTCAATCCCTAAGTCATCGCTTAAAACTATATACTCATCACCCTCCTTTGGAAATCTCAATATGGGAGCACTCATCAATCTCTACTACAAATCCTGAAAATCCTATTGGAACCTCTTCATCCAAATAAAAGGCTACCCCTTCCTAGTCAAAGCTATCAAAGGTGTCAATATCTTAGAGAAATAAGGTATGAATCATTTGTAATAGCCTTTCAACCCAAGGAATCTTCGTACCTACATCTTGCTCTTAAGTGGCTCCCAAGCTAACATTGCCTCAACTTTTATTGAATCCACTACAACTCTACTAGCTAAGATGAAATGTTCCAGAAAGAAGACCTCCTGAATCCAGAACTAACACTTTGAGAGATTCCTATAAAGATATAACTCTTGAATTATATCTAGGACCATCCTCAAGTGTCTCACATGCTCCTCCTCAGTCACCAAGTACACTAAGATGTCATTTATGAAGACCACCACAAATCGGTCTAAGAAAGGATTAAAGATCTAGATCATGAGTCCCATGAACACTGTTGGGTAATTTTTCATGCTAAAAGGCATCACTACATACTCATAATGATCGTAGAAACATCATAACATCATCTCCAATATATCCTCATCTTATACTCGGAGATGGTGATAACCCAATCTCAGGTCAATATTTAAGAACCATTATGCACCTTAACTAATCAAAGTGGTCATTTATCCTTGGTAGTGGATACTTATTCTTCACGATCACCTAGTTCATGCACCAATAATCCACACACAACCTCAATATTTGGTGTCTACTCTTCCCGGAATCTATCCACCACCAAGGCTCGCTCAAGCACTCCAATATAAGTGGGAATGCAACAAGATATCACCCAAACCCTGATATCTTAGAATTATCCCCACTAAAATGTATGTGATTGTAAGAACAGATCTCAAACCATATCAATAGAGTATCATGAGAGGTCGGTGAACTTCAATGAATACTCAACCATAGTCATGATACCTACTAAAGCTGCAAAAGATTCTGGATATGAACTAATCGCATCGTGGTTGGATAGAACTCATCCCTAAAGAGACACACAAAATCAGACCTATATATAGTCATCTCATCATGCTTCTAAATCACCATACTCCACTATCGCCCTAAAGATCCCTAAAAAAGACTCACATTTATGACCACCATCTGATCTAGAGGCATCCTCACAAGGTAGAAAACTTGGATCACTGCCTCTATCCATTCATTAGCTACCTGGGAGTCTGGGTCATCATGAAACCTGGGAGGCCACTTCCTTTGAAACTCATGAAGCACGCTCATTCGACGCACATCTGCAGTCGGTATTTTCAATGTAACATGATTCAAAATAGGTGGTGGAAAAACTAGCAAACCACCCTGAGGTACCACCTCCTATGCAAGACCTCATATTGAAGCCTCATCGCTAAGTGGATTATCCTTGTGAACATTATATGGAATCCTAGTTTGATGGCATCACGGAGGCACCTTGAAATAAAGAAGGCACACCATGTTCAAAGAGTATATCTAGGGAGTTGACTCAAAATGACATGGAAACCACAACTCATTCTGATATGATGTATGTTTTGGAGTTGGTGTCCTAGAACCAACTACTTTTTACTTTATTCATTAATAAATACCTTATCACATCTTGATTGTTCTTATGCGTGACAATGCATGTGATAATGTCCTAACGATAGTTGTTGCATTAAAAGGTCATAGCGGATCCCTTCTATGATGAGAACCTGAAAATGCCATAACACTGTTCTTGAATATATGTCCTATAACTGGATGATGTTATTTGAGGGACACAAATAATACAGGTCATTCGGAGTGAGGACTCATAAAACTTTTAGGCACATTCCCATGGTGTGATTCCTTGGTAATATCCAGGAGGGTATTATGAGAACGAGACCCACCAGTAAGAAATCTGCATTTCATAGTGTCATTGGATGTTCCTATATGTGGATGTGTGTATTTTTCTTTAAACTTTAAGATTATTATTGATGGTTATTACAACTCAGGCACTTAGATGTATTGACGAAAAGTGTGACGACACACTGTTCACAGCGAGGTAGGATATGTTGGGTGCGTCGCGAGTAATATTGCATTAATAGATAATGTGAGAAAGGATTTTTCCATTTTGTTCCATAATGTAAGTAGACATCTCAATCCCTTTTATGGAATTTATGTAGCCTAAATAAATCCATGGCCATGGTAAGGAATGGGCGATTTCAATTTCAGGAAGTCAAAGAAAGAATGATCGAGCACATGGGTTGATGGCATCAGCATGCAACCTGCTTGATTCGAGATATCGAGACAAAGAGATTATATTACATGGTAAGAGTTCGTAGGAGGTGACACATCATTGCGGCGTTAACTTCTTTCTCTATGGGTGTCTTGGCATGTTGCTAGACGCTAACCTTGGACTTTAGACAGGCTTCGCCTAATGCCATTAAGAAATAGGCCTAGAGGGTTGATAGAGATAATATTTTCATCATTTTTTATATTTAATTCAATGATTTAATCCCTAAAAATTGAACAAGTTGAGTTAATTACATCAATTTTGGATTTATGATGTTTTTTGGGCTAAAACAGGAAAACTGCTTAATTTGGAAATATTGACAGATTTTAATCACTTTTGTAATTCACGCATATCTTTTAAAATATAAATCCAATTTATGTGATTCTTTTTTTATTCGGTTCATATATTTATTTTCTTCATCGTTTATGTTTGGACCTGGATTTAATTCAGCAATTAATGGGTCCGAAAAATTCAATCAATGTGGAAAAATATTTCGGACGACCATGTGGACCCCACATCAATGAATAAATCATAACTCGGTCTACACACCTCAAATTTAAGTGCTTCCAATTGTATGTGAAAGAATATTAAGTGAGGCGTTCATATGTCGAAGTTATTGAAGATTTTACACCATTAAAGCAACCCATGGATACTGAACTTGTGGGGAAGGAAAAAGGAAACATTCATCCAGAATAAATGTTCCAATTAAATTTCTCATATATTGTACCAAACATGGAGGATAAATCTGAAATTTTGTGATGAAACGTAAAATATATTTTGGAAGATCTTTGAAGAAGAAACCATCTCAAAATTCGGCCATTAATTTGGCCGAACATGGTCAAACTTTCAGTGATAAGAATCTGCTGGAAATCTTAAAGAGGAATTATGAAGATCTTAAATTTGAAGACCGGAGGATGACACCCCCTTGGCCTATATAAAGAGGAGTTCACCCATGCTGAGGAGGAGGTTGGACACAAAAATCAGAGATGGGAGGAATCCAAGGGAAACTCTGGGAAATTCTTCTTCAGCATCATTCTGTTTCTTTCTTTTATTTTTCTTTACTTTAAAATGTCTCTCCTCTTCCGCATCATCTCGCTTACCCCATCCATAGAGGGGTAGTTTCATTTGAGTGATAGGAAAGAGGGGAGGCTGGAACTATGTCTTGTTTTTGAGTTTTTGTGCTTGAAATGATTAAAATTTATTCTTCTTTCTTATTCTGGTTTCAATTCTTAATTCAGTATTAAATTCTGAATGCGATAGTGTTAAGTTTTTTATTCTGAAATTATAAATTGCTTTGGTCGATGACCACATCTCATTCCACCCAATTCTAATATGTATATAGTGGAACAATATTAGGGTTGGGTGGTGATTGTTCGGCGGTTTTCAAGCACGTTTATAGGATTGTATGTCGAAATCTTGGTTTATTAGGGAACAATAATTTAAGGTCTGGGATTGCTCTAATTAATCAAGAGACCTTCTACAATCCTAAGAACATTGGAAGGAGGATAGACCAATCTAAGGTTTTAGAAAGGAAAATTCTCATCAAATATATCTGACTAAGGAAGAGAGAGGACTCGGTAGATGAATCTCTCTCTTACCATTTTAAGGAAGAAGAAGAGATAAAAATTGAAAACCATGATGGCACAACACTAGGTCTAGTCGAACCCAATCTGACCACCATCTTTATCATTTGTTAAAATCAATCAATTTCTGTTGTTTTTTTCTCTCATAGTCATTCAAATTAATTAAAACCAATATTTTTAAGAAAACCAATAAAAAGTGACAACCTTGTTTTGTGTGCACTCCTCTTCAGGAGACTACCCAGGATCAACTGCTATACTTTACTTAGGTAAATAAAATATTGTTTTGCCACGCCCCAAGACAGGCGCGTGTCAAACTTGGCACCGTTGCCAGGGATTCAGTGCCTCAAAACTTTTTTTTATAAAAAAATCTCTTTTGAATGACTCGTAGTTCAAATAGAAATTTATTAGAATTCGACCCAGAAATTGAGCGCACAATAACCAAATTGAGAAATCAAAATCTTCCCAAAGACTTCAAAGAAATCAATCTCACTGATTCAAGTGATACCTTGAGTGAAGACTTTGAACCTTTAATAATGGCTGTAAATCCCAACCGAACCCTACGTGACATCTGTGCACCTCAATTTGTCAATCAAAATTATCAACTTGCAATTCCTGCCTTAGAAAATGATTTTGAATTGAGAATTAACATGATCCAAGTGCTTCCTAACTTTCATGGTCTTGCAGGTGAAGACCCGAATCGAAATATTCAAGAATTCACCTATGTCTGCTCCAACTTCAAACCTCGAGTAGTCGCGGAAGATCATGTGAAGTGGAGGGCATTCCCCTTCTCACTAGAGGGAGCAGCGAAGGAATGGTTGTACAATCTGCAATCGGGGGAGATCAATGACTGGGAAGATCTGAAAAAATGATTTCTACAAAGATTCTTCCCAACATCCAGGAGAACTACAATAAATAAAGAGGTTTATGTCATCCATCAATCAACTGTAGAAACACTCTATGAATACAGGGAACATTTCAAGAAGCTTTGTGAAAGTTGTACACACCAAGAAATAGAAGAGGACCAATTCCTTGTGTGCTTCTACCAAGGATTTCTTGATAATGACAGGAATCTACTAGATGCCTCGTCAGGAGGAGCCCTCATTGACAAATCACCTGCAGATATACGAGTTCTGATTGAAAAGATTGCACAAAATTCCCAGCAGTTTGGAACTCGAGGTACGATCACCAGAGGAATCCATGAGGTAAGAACATCTGATTCAGTAGATTTAATTAGGAATGAAATGGGTGAACTCACCAGGTTGGTGCGAAAAATAGCTGTGAACCATGTGAAGGAACAACAAGGACTGAATCAGGTGTGTGGTTTATGCTCTTCTAATTCTCATTACACTAATCAATGTCCATAAGTGCAGGGGATAGAAAGTTGTGCTGCAGCCTATCAACAAAGGCAATACCAACCGCAAACCCAACCTGGGTATGGGTTTCAATAGAACCAAGCCAGAGCACCTTTTCAGTAGCAATATCAGAACACGATATCATTCCAACAACCTTATCAGAAGCCCTTACAACAACAATAAACTTTCCAACCACCACCTTTACAGCGGAAGAATTATGAGCAACCATCCACAAGTGCACTGACAAATGAAGATCAACAGCTAAAGACAAGATTTGCGGGAATATAAGATAAGATGGACAAGCTAGATGATCAATTTGAAATCATTATGGATGCTCTCACCAAGAACCAAGGTAAGCTTCCTACAAAAACAATTCCCAATCCAAAGGAGAATGTTGGTTCAATCACAACCCAAAGTGGGAAGGAGCTCACACCACCAGAACAATGTGAGGAGGATGAATCTAGGGAACCTACTGAAGCTCGTCCAGTCCAACCAAAAGATGGAGTCAACAACAAATTAGAAAGAACAAGGTTTAGTAAAGAAAGATTGGAAAAACCATTGCAGAAACAAAAAAGGGAGAAAAAGGATATCCCAGCACCATTCCCATTAGCATTGGTTGAGTCAAAGAAGGGTGAAGAAGAATGACTTCAACGGGAAATTCAGGAAACATTCCAAAAAGTTGAGACTAACATCCCACTACTGGATGCAATCAGAAAAATCCCTAAATATGAAAAATTTGTGAAGGAGTTGTGTACTAAAAGAAGGAGGCTGGATGGAAATGAGAGAATCAACTTAGGAAGAAGCGTCTCAGCATTGATCACACCACCGATACCGCAAAAATGTCAAGATCCAGGGACTTTCTCTATTCCCTGTACTATCGGTTCTTTAAATTTTACTAATTCACTATGTAATCTTGGAGATTCAATAAATGTGATGCCTCACTTAGTGTTTTCATCTTTGTAGATCAGAGAACTGAAACCAACTCGGGTGGTGGTACAATTAGCAAACAGATCCACTGTTTTCCCAGTTGGAGTCGTTGAAGATGTACTTATAGAAGTGAGAGGATTAATCTTTCCAGCATACTTTTATGTCCTTGCCATGGAGGAAGACCAATCACCATCCCAATCTCCCATCATCCTAGGGAGACCATTCCTGAAAATAGAAAGGACAATCATCAACGTGCATGAAGGAACACTCACCATGGAGCTCGGAGATAGTACGGTACACTTCAATATTCTTGGTATGATGAAACACCCATCCAACAATCACTCACTTTATGCGATCTCCCATGATGAAGGTATATAACCAATTGAAGACTCGGGTATGCTTCATGACTTTTTATTAGTAGGAGAACACTTTTCATTTGAATTTTATAATTCCCATGAACCTGAAAATTCTGATATCATGTGGGATGATGACGTAAAATCTGATTTTTTCGATGATTTGTTAAAAGGAAGTGAGATTATTCCAGAGAATTCAACCTTAGAAGTAGGAAACCTAAATGCAATATCATCCCTGTAACAACCCCCATGTTTATAGCTAAAGACTTTGCCATGTGACTTGAAGTATGCTTACCTAATGGAAGGAGAGAAATTGCCAGTAATAATTGCCAATAACCTATCCCATTCACAAGAACAAACATTGATTGAACTTATCAAAATGAATGTCAAAGCTGTAGGATGGAGTTTAGGTGATATTCCCAGAATCAACCCTAAGGTATGCTCTCACAGGATATTTTTAGAAAGTGATTATCGACCAGTTAGACAACCTCAAAGAAGACTCAATCCCACAATCATGGAGGTCGTTAAGAAAGAGATAGAGAAATTGTTAGTAGATGATATCATTTACCCAATCTCTGATTCTCAATGGGTCATCCCAATTCATTTAGTCCCCAAGAAAACCGGCCTTACCACTGTTAAAAATGAAATAAATGAACTAATCCCCATGAGAGTACAAAACAGCTGGAGAGTGTGTATAGATTACAGGAAGCTAAATCATGTTACCAGAAAAGACCACTTTACTATTCCATTAATTGATCAGATGCTTGAAAGGTAAGCTGGAAAAACTCATTACTATTTTTTAGATGGATTCTCAGGATATTTTCAGGTACCAATTGCACCAGAAGACCAGGAGAAGACGACCTTCACATACCCTTTTGGAACATTCTCCTACAAAAGGATTCCTTTTGGGCTATACAATGACCCAGGTATATTTCAACGGTGTATGGTGAGTATTTTCTTGGACCACATTGAGGACTTATTGGAGGTGTTTCTTGATGATTTCATAGTTTTTGGAAATTCATTTGATCATTTCTTGGGAAATTTGGAAAAAGTTTTGAAAACATGCATTGAAAAGAACCTTGTCTTGAATTTTGAAAAATGTAATTTCATGGTTGAAAAAGGGATAGTGTTGGGCCACATAATTTCACAAAATGGGATTGAGGTTGATAAATCCAAAGTTGATGTAATAAATTCCTTTCCATATCCAACTTGTGTAAAACATGTTAGATCCTTTTTAGGGCATGCAGGATTTTACAGAAGATTCATCAAGGATTTCAGTAAGATTTATCTCCCTCTCTCAAGATTACTTTTAAAGGATGCTAACTTTAATTTTTATTATTCATGTAGGGAATCATTTGATCAATTAAAGGAAAGGATGATAACACCACCAATAATACAGCCACCCAATTGGGATTACCCTTTCAAGCTACTTTTTTATGCATCCAACCAAGCAGTGGGAGCCACTCTATCACAGAGAATTGAAAGCAAGCCTCAAGTCATCTCCTATGCATCAAGGACCTTGTATGCAACACAAATAAATTACACAACCATAGAGAAGGAGTTCCTTGCAGTCATTTTTTCACTAGATAAATTCTGATCAAATCTTCTGGGTACTAAAGTTGTTGTTTTTTCTGATCATGCATCTCTTAGGTACTTAATGAAAAATGTGGATGCTAAACCACAGTTGGTGAGATGGATTCTACTCTTACAGGAGTTAAATTTGGAAATCAAAGATAAGAAGGGGACTGAAAATTAAGTGGTTGATCATCTGATTCGACTACCCCACACCGCTGAAACAGAAATCCCAAAGCAGAACCCACTTAATGATGAGCTTCCTGGAGAACAACACTACATCATCAACAGTGAAGTACCATGGTATGCCAACATTGTCAACTATTTGGTAACATCTTAGGTACCCTATCATCTAAGCTCTCATCAACAACAGAAGCTTAAATATGAATCAAGATTTTACATTTGGGAAGACCCGTTTCTGTGGAAAATTTGTAATGATCAAATCATAAGAAGATGTTTGCCAAGAAGTGAAATTGAATCAGTTTTTGAATTTTGTCATAAATTATCTTGTGGAGGCCACTTTGGACCTCAGAGGACTGCATGAAAAGTTTTATAATCTGGACTCTACTAGCCCACCTTATTCAAGGATGTATATGAACTTTGTAAAAGATGTAAAAAATGACAATTTTCTGGTAACATATCCAAACGACATGAAATGCCACAAAAACCAATAACCTTTTGTGAAATTTTTGAAGTTTGGGGCATAGATTTCATGGGACCATTCCCAATGTCATTTGGAAATTCATATATTCTTTTGGCTGTAGACTATGTTTCAAAATGGGTGGAAGAAAAAGCAACCAGAACTGATGATGCTAAATTTGTTTGTGATTTTGTCAGGGCTAACATTTTTTGTAGGTTTGGCGTGCCACGAGCAATCATCAGTGATCAGGGAACTCATTTATACAACAGGAAAATGGAAACATTTCTGAAGAAGTATGGGGTTCATCATAGAACATCTACCCCATACCATCCCCAAACAAATGGCCAAGTAGAAGTCTCTAATAGAGAAATCAAATCCATTCTGGAAAAGACTGTTAAACCCAATCGGAAGGACTAGAGCCAAAAGTTAGATGATACATTATGGGCATAAATAACGGCCTACAAGAAACTGATAGGGATTAGTCCCTATATATTGATCTATGGAAAGAGTTTCCACCTTCCTATGGAGTTGGAGCATAGAGCCTACTGGGCGGTCAGAGAGATGAATCTGGACCTTGAGAAAGCTGGGAAAGAAAGAAGATTGAAGTTGCAGGAGTTAGAGTAAATTAGAATAGAATATTTTGAAAACTCAATGATCTATAAAGAGAGAAAAAGGATGGCCCATGAAAAGATAATTCAACCAAGAACATTCAACCCTAGAGATCACGTGTTACTCTTCAAATCCAGACTTAATCTTATGCCAGGTAAACTTCGTTCCAGATGGGAAGGCCCCTTTATTGTTACTCATGTACACCCCTTTGGTGCTATGCAGATTCAAAAGGAAGGAGGAGGAAACCCATTCACTATAAATGGGCAGAGGTTGAAGAAGTTCCATGGGACCGTACCTCATGAACTAGTAGAGGAGATCGCACTCCTTCACACTGAATACAAATGAAGACCTACCAGGTTGCATCATTTCTTTACACTTGATTAAATGCAGTAACTCCATTTTTTTGAAACTTACATAAAAAAATCCATTTACATGCTTTGAAGACACTACATCAATTAAGTGTGGGGGGGATCTTGTAGTCTAGGATTTTTTTTAGTTGATCCAACGACATTAAACAAAGGCGCTACCGGGAGGCAACCCTCATTTTCCCCCATTGTCCACTGGTCCTCTTAGTCATTTACCAGCATGATTGAACAGGCCCGCACTATCAATTATTTTCATTCTTATATTTCAGGTCCATTAATGAAGAAGCTGTAGTGGGATTACACGTCGTGAAGAAAAGAATCCATTTGAAAGGGGAGTAAGAGTTTCAATTCTATGTTAACCAACTTTATTCCCCACATTTTTAGTCTTTTAAAGAGTTAATTAAAAAATGCATGTCCATGCTTGAATTCATGTTTTACTTGACGTATCTAGGAGACATGAGTTTCATAGGAATATGGTGATTCCATGTTTTAGATTTCAATGTTAATGAGATTGAATGATTAAAATGGATAATTTGACTATTAAATTGAAGCAAGGATATTGAAATAAGGACTCATGATTTGAGGGAATTAATTGATTCATGTAAATGAAATTTCCCTTCCATTTTTCATGCTTTGAATTTCTGAAATTCATGTGAATTAATTTTTTATTATTAATCATGCCATGAGTGATTGTACAATATCATATTCTCATTCCTGAGAGGATTTCTAGACCAAATATTTCCTATTTTTTCTTGAGCATATTTCTTGAGTGATCTTGGGACGTGTCACCTACTAGAACTTGTATTGAAACTTGTCAAAGCTATGACTGTACAAAAACGCATTTAAAATGATTGAGGCACTACTTTGGCTAGCCACATATTTACCTAAGACCCACCCTTACATTTATCCTTCGTTAGCCCATAGAATCCATGAATTTCCTTATAGGTTTAAGCCACATTACAAGCTGATATTTCCTTACCCGCCTCCACTTTTAGTATTTTTGCATGAATATTTCAAGTTTGAGTGTGGGTGAAGGGCCTTTCATGTGCGTTAATTGGGATGTATATCATTTTTGGGTTGTGTAATGTGTGCGTCATCATTTTGGGCAATGTATTATTAGAAAATTGGGTATGATTCATCATTTCATTATGCTTCTTTCATTTCATTAGGTTCTCTTTAAAAAAATGAGAAAATAAAGTTGTGCCTTTCTAGAGCTTTAAAAAAAAGAGAAAAATAAAGTTGTGCCTTTATGGAGATTTATAAAAAAAATAAAAAATAAAAAAGAGGAGGATAATTTGGATGGTATCATTCTTTGTAATCATTTATTGACTCATGACCCATGTCCTTAAAAGGGGGTGGTGCTGTATTTCACATGATCAAAAGGGATTTGATTGAGATTCATCCTGTGTTTTAACTTGATTAATCATGCATTGTACTTAAGATTCAAACCTCCTACTTCTGGACTTAAATTATTTCAATTATTTACCCAACAACCCAAATCCATAGAGTCATTTGAACCTTTATTGCAAGTCCTCATGATTTTATGTGTGTTTTCTCTTTACAAAGTGGAGAAAGTAGTTCCTTTATAAGACTATGGATAAGGAGAATGTTATCATGATATGATCATAACTCCTCTATTAATTGTATCATGAGTGACGAGAGAAAAGATTCAAAAGAGAGGTATATCATGATTTGGCATGTTTAATAATAATAAATTGAGAAGCTTGAATGAATGAAAGGAGAAGCTCCATCATTTTACAAGGGGAAAAGTAAAATGCATGAATTGATTGTTTCTTTGAAAAATGGGAAATTAAATTGATATTTTTTGTGAAACTTGAAAATTTGATTGTTCATTGATAATTGTTTGATTTTATTGCATTTAAATTTAAATATTGGTAACATTGGTGCCCTTTGAATTCCATGTTGATATTTTATGCTTGAGGACAAGCATAGTTTAAGTGTGGGGGAATTGATAGAGATAATAATTTCGTCATTTTTTACATTTAATTCAATGATTTAATCCCTAAAAATTGGAAAAGTTGAGTTAATTACATAATTTTGGATTTATGATGTGTTTTGGGCTAAAACAGGAAAACTGCTTAATTTGGAAATATTGACAGATTTTAATCACTTTTGTAATTCATGCATATCTTTTAAAATATAAATCTAATTTATGTGATTTTTTTTTATTCGGTTCATATATTTATTTTCTTCATCTTTTATTTTTGGACCAGGATTTAATTCAGCCATTAATTGGTCCGAAAAAATCAATCAATGTGGACAAATATTTTGGATGACCATGTGGACCCCACCTCAATGAATAAATCATAACTCGGTCTACACACCTAAAAGTTGGGTGATTCCAATTGTATGTGAAAGAATATTAAGTGAATCATTCGTATGTCGAAGGGCTTGAAGATTTTCCACCATTAAAGTGACCCATGGATGCTGAAATTGTGGGGAAGGAAAAAGGAAACATTCATCTAGAATAAATGCTCCAATTAAATTTATCATATCTCGTACCACACATGGAGGATAAATCTGAAATTTTGTGATGAAACGTAAAATATATTTTGGAAGATCTTTGAAGAATAAACCATCTCAAAATTATACCATTAATTTGGCCGAACATGGTCAAACTTTCGGTGAAAATAATCTGCTGGAAATCTTAAAGAGGAATTATAAAGATCTTAAATTTGAAGACTGGAGTATGACACCCCCTTGGCCTATATAAAGAGGAGTTCACCCATGCTGAGGAGGGGGTTGGACACCACAATCTTAGATGGGAGGAAGCCAAGGGACACTCGGGGAAATTCTTCTTCAGCATCATTCTGTTTCTTTCTTTTATTTTTTTCTTTACTTTAAAATGTCTCTCATCTTCCGCATCATCTCGCTTACCCCATCCATGGAGGGGTAGTTTCATTTGAGTAATCGGAAAGAGTGGATGATGGACCTATGTGTTGTGTTTGAGTTTTTGTGCTTTAAATGAATAAAATTTCTTCTTCTTTCTTATTCTGGTTTCAATCCTTAATTCAGTATTAAATTCCGAATGCGGTAGTGTTAAGTTTTTTATTATGAAATTATAAATTTCTTTGGTCGATGATCACATATCCCTCCACCCAATTCTAATATGTATACGGTGGAACAATATTAGGTCTGGGTGGTGATTGCTCGGAGTTTTTCAAGCACGTGTGTAGGATTGTATGTCGAAATCTTGGTTTATTAGGGAACAAAAATTTTAGGTCTGGGATTTCTCTAATTAATCAAGAGACCTTATACAATCCTAAGCACATTGGAAGGAGGATAGAACAATCTAAGGTTTTAGAAAGGAAAATTATCATCACATCTATCTGACTAAGGGAGAGAGAGGACTCGGTAGATAAATCTCTCTCTTACCAGTTTAAGGAAGAAGAAGAGATAAAATTTGGAAACCATGATGGCACAACACTAGGTCTAGCCGAACCCAATCCGACCACCATCTTTATCATTTGTTAAAATAAATCAATTTATGTTGTTTGTTTCTCTCATAGTCATTCAAATTAATTAAAACCAATCTTTTTAAGAAAATCAACAAAAAGTGACACCCTTGTTTTGTGTGCACTCCTCTTCGGGAGACTACCTAGGATCAACTGTTATACTATATTTAGGTAAATAAAATATTGTTTTTCCACACCCCACAACAGGCGTGCGTCAAGGGTCACACACTAAGTGTGTCCAAGTATCTCAGTTAAATATTAATTTAAAAAGTTGAATAAATATTTTTCCCGGTTGTGGTTTAATAATTATTTAAGGATGTATAATTGCATTTATTTCGACACTAGTTATTCGAGAGAATATATTGTGGGAGAAATAATATATTTATTAGTGAGTGATGCAGTGATATTTATTTGAGAAATAAATATCCATTATTCAAGGTCTAATAAATGTGGTGGAGGAAATAAAGAAAAATATAAAAAAAAAGTACACATCGTGTATTTTTTTCTAGGAATTTATGAGAAATAATATTATTTATTTAATTAAATAATATTTGGTGTAATTCACTGGGTGCATGTCAAGTAATAATAATAGTCAACTGTTATTATTAAACATGGGGTATTACTAAGAATTAAATAAAATTCATAAATAATTTTGGGTAATTAATTCATTTTATTATTCTACGTAATTAAAATCCCAATTATATATTTCTCATTAGCCTAGACATTTTTTTGGGGTTGTGCACAATGAATTTGGAAAATCTCTCAAGCCAAGAGAGAATTATTTTTCCACCAAGAACACTCTCAAGCTATGAGAGAGAGATCCACCTCCCCCAAATCAAGGCGATCGAAGGCAGACATCGCAAGTGAAGGCTCTTCCACGCTAGCACCCGGATATCCCTTTGGTGATGTACAGAGATATGTGGAGCACATTTGGATCACCACTAGAGGAATCCTACACTTGGATTCTACGACGCAATGATGGATCACATCGGATCGTGACCAGAAACGTCAATGGAGAGAGAATTCCATCAAGGTAATTCTTGTCTTTTAATTAAATTAATTATAACCAACATATGATGATCCTCTCTATGGTTTTGGTACTCCATTCCTTTCTTTTGTTCTTCGTTCTATTTTGAAGATCTGGCGTTCTATTATCGTGATGGATCTCGGATTGATCATTGTTAACAGAAAAACTAAAATTGGGTACACCCACCAATGCACTTCCGCTACACCCGGAACCTACAAGTGGTATTAGAGGGGTCATATCATTGATTATAATTATTTATTTTTTAATTGGTAATTTACGTATTTAATAATTTAGTTGTTTCAATTCGAGTTAATCGTTCTATAAATATGAATCTCAAGATTTGTTCATCCTCTCTCATTTCTTGTTCACCTTATAGAAATGATTTTTAATTTTAATTTTGATGAAAATAAAATAGAGGATATCATCCGGAGGTTCCAAACGTTCCTATCCATACAACACCAGAATACACGGAATGTATTCAGAAGTACACGTCGTGTAGTCTAGGTTCAATGCATCGGACTGGTCTGCCAAATCAGGTTGTGTGTTGGAGTATTTATAAGTCTTAAATGACAACTTGTGTTGACCATGAATATGTGGAACACGGTTTCCGGATTACACGTCGTGTGGTCCACTGAACACGGCGTGTAGTCCCTTCGGGTTAGGGTTGGACCATGTACCCTGTACACGGCTTTCCCGGCTGGAAACCGTGTAACGCGGATACTACACGGTGTGTGTCCCACTAAACATGCCATGTACTCCAAAGATTTCCAAAGTACATCTACACGCCACATCCCCAGGCGTGTACTTCAGATGGACGGTGAACAAAAGTACACGCTGTGTAGTCGGAACTACAAGTTGTGTACACATCCAAATTACACAAATTTATTAAAATTTATTATTATATTATACAAACCCTTGAGACGTGTACCATAGTGTAGGTATAAATCTGAGGCACAACACGTGATAGGTGTTTTATATATGTGTGTTTAATTTAACATTTGTGTAATGTTCATTTCTAATCATTGGGTAGTTATGAACGGGAATTCACTGGGTTAACTCCAAGGTACAAGTTACATATAAAGATAATTTTAAATGAATTTATTTATTTAAAATTATTATGTATGAGAATCTCAAGGTAAATTCAGAAAAGGATTTAAGATAAAAATGATTGATTAATTAAAGATAATTATTTAATTCGAGTGTGATTTATCTTAAACAATAATGATTAAAGAATTGAATACTAGTTTCATTTATGAGTAAATATCATTTCATGTATGGATGATCATGAGCTAGACCAAGAACTTTGTGTGTGAATGGTTTATTTTAATTTATTTATTTAAATTAGATTTTTTTTTACGAGCCTTCTTCTCATTAATATGTAGGTTCTGTGCTCCCAAGGTTTATTTTATGTAAAAACCCCTTTTACCCCTCACCTGCGTGTGAGATAAAATCATATGTAATGGATGGATCTCCCAAGATAGTAGAGGTAGATCAAGTTAGGATCCAAGGAGAAACCAATCCAAGGAGTTACAAAGGTGGATAGGTGGAAAGTTGTAAACACAAACCCAAAAGGTTCAAGGTGTTTCTCCCCTAGGTCTTGGGTTAGTTTATCAACAGCTAGATAAACTAACCAATAGAACAAGCTCATGATCATATCATTTATTTTATTTCTATCAGTGGCATGGTTTATTTATTCTGGGTGTGTTGTCACAATCACACAATTGATGAGTTAAACAAGCATGCAAGATGGAACTAAAATAAGACCGACTTATGCGTAAATATTATCTTAGACATGGTTAATCACTTAAGTATATCCCACTTAATATTAACAAGCATGTAATCAAAGATAATATAATGGAAATTTACGTATAAGGATAAAATCCCTCAAAGAAATATTAAGTCGGTATAGCCTTCCATAATCTTGTTTATAATAGAACCATAGTTCAAAGTGCTTGACCAACCCTAGTTGGGGTGCTTTCAATTATTGGAGAATTATAATTCAAGGTTTTGGGTTGACTTAACTTGGTTTGCATCAAGGGTTGACTTCCACAGTAGGACTTGGTGTGACCAAGAGGCAAAGGTTTAGGAAATCCAAAATAAAAGGATTTCAAGATTGGGGAGTCCACTTAGTGGATCAAGGAGCTGCGAGTTAATGCAGTCGGCATTTGGAATGACTACCTAAAACCCTTCAAGTTTCTTGACCAACCCTGGTTGGGGTAATGAGAAAGGGAACATGGATCCTTGACACTAGAATATTCAGGCAACAAAATATTTCAAAATCAATGGTGAGGGATATTGTATTTCGATAAAATAGTGGGAGACTAATAAGTATTAATTTATTTATTTGTCTCAGTTTTATCATGATAAAGTACTAAAAATTTTCTCATGTTAATTTGTAGAAATGGAAATAAAAATGACTTCAAACATATCATTGTGAACCATACTTGAGAAGGAAAACCTTCTCACCAGCACCAATTTCCTGGAATGGCATAGGCGTTTACGTGTCATCCTTTGCTATGAGAGGAAATTATATGTACTAGAAGAGATTATTCTAGTTGCGCCTAGAAAAGAGTCCAGTGATGAGGAACTATATATCTATATAAAACATATGGATGATGCCACATATGTCCAATGTTTCATGTTATCTCCCATGTCTAATGATCTCTTGAAGAAACATTAAAACATGGACGCATATAGCATGATGTCTCACCTCAAGGATCTCTATCAAGAGAAGGCGAGACATAAGAGATATGAGATTTCCAATGATTTATTTACAACTAAGATTGGAGAGTTTGTGCCAGCTGGGCCTCATGTAGTCAAAATTATTGGATATATTGAACGCTTGGACATCTTAGGGATTAAGTTCCTAGATGAGTTGAGTACAGATCTCATCCTATCATCATTTTCCAAGACCTTCTCTAGCTTCATTTTCAATTATAACATGAGAAAAAATGAGAAGAGTCTATCGGAACTTCTAAACTTAATTCTCCAAGTAGATAAGTACATGGGGAGTGACAAACCCGCAGTCCTTATGGTGAATAAGAAAAGGAAGGACAAGGAAAAAGGGTCAAAGACTTATAAATGGTCTGAATCCAAGCACCGTCCCTCTAAGAAGGGGAAGATCTAAAGGCAGGGCGAGGAACGGGAGGCGGTATGTTTTTCATGTGGTAATCAAGGCTACTAGAAGAGGAACTGCACCCAGAAGCATGGGGATGATAAAGGTGTTTTCATTATCGAGTGTAATTTTTCAATTTATACACATTGGGTATTAGATACAACTTGTGGGGCTCACATCTATATTCAAATGCAGGAACCAATTAGATTTAGAAAGATTTCCAGAGGATAGGTGGATCTTTGAGCTGCCAATGGCACAAGGTTGGCTGCATTATCCATTGGTGATTACCACATCTCATTGCCAACTGGGATGATTTTGGTTTTACATAATTGTTTTTATGTGCATATTGTTACCAAAAACATAATTTCTATATCATGTTTGGATATGGATGGATTTATTTTTAAGTTTGGAAATAAGGGTTGATTATTTTATAAGAACAATGTATGTTATGGTATGGCACATTTAAATAATAGTTTGTATGTATTAAATTACGAAAACCAAGTGTTGGTAATTGATAATGAAACAAACTCACATGACTCATAAATCACCCAGTTGTGGCATCACCGTCTCGGTCATGTAAACGAGAATCTCTTGACAAAACTCTACCAAGATGGATACATAGACTCTAGTGAGCTAAAGACACTTTATAGATGTCACACTTGTTTACAAGGTAAAATGACCAAACCGTCTTTCGGTGGATAGGGTGAAAGGGCCACAGAGCTTCTAGGATTAGTGCACAAGGATGTGTGTGGACCATTTCTAGTAGAAGCTAGAGGTGGATATTCTTACTTCATTACTTTTACTGATGATTTGAGTAGATATGGCTATGTCTACTTCATGAGGTATAAGTAAGAGTCCTTAGAGAAATTTAAGTAATTCAAGAATGAAGTAGAGAATCAAATTGGTAAGAAGATAAAGAAACTTCGATCGGATCGAGGTGGAGAATATCTGAACCAAGAGTTCATTGATCTTCTATGGGAGTCTGGGATTCTATCTCAGCTCACTCCTCCTTATACACCATAGTGGAATGGTGTTAGTGAAAGGAGGAATCGCACCTTGTTGGACATAGTGAGGTCAATAATGATTCATGCAGATCTTCCATTATCCTTTTGGAGATATGCATTACAAACTGTAGCATACACATTAAACTGAGTACCAACTAAGGCAGCGAATGGAATTCTCTCTGAGTTATGGAATGGAAAGAAACCTATTTTTTCCCACACACGTGTATGGGTATGCGAGGCATTTGTTAAGGCCTTATCGGGCAACAAACTAGCACCTCGGGGCACATGGTGTATCTTTATAGGATATCCCAAGAAAACAAAAGTATATTACCTATATAACCCTTCAAACAAGAAAGTGAATGTCGCCTGACAAGCCTTCTTTCTTGAGAGGGAGCACATACTCAAAAAGGATAGTGGGAGCAAGATTGACTTCAACAAAGTTGATGATCAAGATACACAAGAGTTGGTACAGGAACAAGTTCCACATCTCCCCATGGAAGAGGTTCCAGAAACACAAGTACTGCGTAGGAGCTCAAGAGAGGTAAGAGAAATAGAGGGATTTGGTTTCCTAGTCATCGAGGATGGTGAATCGTTATTTTTGGAAAATGATGAACTGCTCTCATATAAGGAAGTAGTAGAAAGATCAGAAGCTGCAAAATGGATAGAAGTTATGAATTTTGAGATGGATTCCATGTATCAGAACCAAGTCTGGGTTTTGGTCGATGAGCCAGTTGATGTAAAGCCTATTGTATGAAAATGGGTATTCAAGAGAAAACTAGACATGGAAGGTTAAGTTATCACCTATAAAGCAAGGCTAGTGGTTAAAGGATTCAGACAGCGTCAAGGAATTGATTATGATTAAACCTTCTCGCTAGTTTCCATTTTTAAATCCATAAGAATCATACTTTCCATAGTAGCTTACCATGACTACGAGATTTGGAAAATGGATGTCAAAACAGAATTCCTTAATGGGAACCTCTAGGAAGATGTCTATATGACACAACCAGAAGGTTTTGTGACACCAGGTGAATCCAAATGGGTTTGAAAGTTGCAGAAATCCATTTATGGATTAAAGCAAGCATCCAGGTCATGGAACATTTGATTTGATGAATCCATAAAGGAATTTGGTTTCATTAAGAATGAATGTGAGCCATGTGTTTATAAGTGGTTTAATGGGAATGTGATTGTTATCCTAGTAGTATATGTTGACGGCATATTGCTTATTGGAAATGATGTACCAGTCTTACAGTCAGTTAAGGACTAGTTGAACAAGTGTTTCTCCATGAAGGACTTGGGTGAAGCAGCCTACATTCTAGGGATCAAGATCATTTTTGATAGATCCAAGAGGCTTCTTGGACTAAGTCAGGGTATATACATTGACTAGATACTAAATAGATTTAGTATGTAACAATCCAATAGGGGATTGGTTCTAGTGTCACATGGCCTACATCTTTCTATGAAAATGTGTCCTCAGACACAACAAGAGAAAGATATAATGAGTAATATCCCATAAAATTTGGCTATAGGATCCATCATGTATGTCATGTTATGTACCAGGCTTGATGTTTCCTATACACTAATCATGGTAGGAAGATATCAAGTAGATCCAGAAGAACAATATTGGACTTCTGTTAAGACTATCCTTAAGTATCTGAGAAGAACTAGGGATATGTTCTTAGTGTATAGAGGAGACGAGGAGCTTGTCATGAGAGAGTATGATGATGTTGGTTTTCAGACAGATCAAAATGATCTGAAGTCGCAATCTGGATATGTTTTCTGTATCAATGGAGGAGCTATGAGCAGGAAGAGTTCAAAGCAGCCAGTTGTCACCGATTCTACAGTGAAGTCCGAATATATAGCGGCTTCTGATGCATCCAAGGAAGCCGTCTAGATTCAGAACTTTGTCCAGGAGCTTTATATGGTGTCTAGCAGTAAAGATCTGATTGGACACTAAATGAGGTTAATATTAATTGTTAATATATATAATATTCATGTGCTTTATTATTCATAAACACTATTTTTAGTGCATTTTACACTTTGAACATCATTTCACATTATGATTGTAATTCCTTCTTAAAATGCACTATTATGTGGTATATTTTTTAACATCATTTAAAGTGCCCAATGATCTTGATTTTATTTTCATATTTAATTTTCAGGTTTATAATTATATTGGGAATAATTCATACTTGTGGAGTGTTGGAAGATTCACATTGAAAGATCACCAAAATGGGATTTCATGCAAACAATTCTGGAGAAGGCAGATTGGACACCAGCCCACTGATGAGAATGTGGGGCCCAAAATACAATCCCAATGAAGCCCAACTTTCATGGGATTATAGAATACATATATAGAAACAAATAATTATTTATTAGATAGTGCTAATTCGGCCTCCATTGTGGTTATTTATGTGGGCCAAGTTGAATATCAAAATATGGGCCAGAATCTGCGGCCCAGAATATTATCCCAATACATCGGACATAACTCCCGATTAACAATTCCAAATGGGACCAAATTTTACAGGAGGTTAGGATACATCAGTAGATCCATTTTATTATTCTATGTACCACTCTAATTAGTCCATATAAAAGGTAATTTAGATTCATTTGTTCGTTGGTTTCAAGCTGTCTTCCACCTTGGGTCAAGAGTGGAAAAGTCCAAGTTCTACAAGCGTTCCACCATCCTAGGCCTACCATAATCAAGTGGGATTCTTTTTACTGTTGTAGTCTCGACCCAAGTCTCCCAAAATGCCTATTTAATGTAGTTTTGATGGAGTATTTTATCATCTTTGAGCTTTGTTTTCATCTTAATGTTATGCTGCCAATTTGTCTTTGTAACGTTCTTCCTTCACATGTAATTTGTTTTAATTCATCATAGTTTCTTAATAAAAGTTATTCTCTTACTATTATTTTTTTCTTCTCCATATCACTTTGATATAATTTCATCAAGGTGTGAATTTATTCACACCAAACATTGTGAAATTATTCACACAACGGTGGAGTGATCATTTTCTTTTTATTGTTTTCTTTACTTCTTCAAATCCTCCCTCATGAGTCTACTTCCCGCTTCCATTGAAACCATAGAATCAATGGAGGGATAACCCACTTATGGGTTGATCCAAGGGAGTATAAATGGGATGTATTGGATGTTATTTATCACCCCATTAATGTATACTCACTTCTTTTAATTGAGATTTTTATTTGATGATTTTAAAACTTCTCCGTCCTTGTTGAATTTTAAGGCCACATACTTCAAGTGATAATACAAACCTTTACCTTGGAGTGCTCATAAATTTGATCCTCCAAGTTTATAAGTGATTATTATTATGGTGTGTTGGTATAAAATCAGTAAGTGATGAATTTGTTTGATCTTCTTAAATGAACTCAACTCAAATATAAGAAATTGAAATAATTGAAAAGGGAATACGTCCAATCCACCCTAAGTGATAACCTAGGATCAACTCATTATTTTAAATTGAATTCACTTAAGTCTCTTATAGTTCATTTAAAACCATCTTAAATCAACCCAAGTTGGTCACTTCATAGCCAAAAACAATCCATAGAATGTACGTGTCTGTAGGTACTTCTTAGGTCTCTGAGGATTCGACAACCCAAGCTAGACTAAAAGGACAATCCTACCTTCTTCTTTTGGGTAAATTTGAGCATAAATCAAGATCCTATCATGTTGTATTGTGATAATACTATAGTAGTAGATCTTACAAAAGAACTAAGGTCACATCAACAGACAAAGAACATACTCTGGAAGTATCACCTCTTGAGGGATTTCTATCAAATGGGTGAAGTTGTTGTGACCAAAGTGTCCACGGAAGAGAACGTAGAAGACACCATGACTAAAGGCCTATCTCATCAGAAGCATGAATATCATGTGAGAGCTAGCGAGTTAAAGGTTGTTAGCAATTGTCTCTAGTCCAAGTGGGATTCTATTGGAGTTGGTAGCTTAGAACCAACTACCTTTTACTTTATTCATTAATAAATACCTTATCACATCTTGATTTTTCTTATGTGTGATAACACATGTGATAATGTACTAAGGATAGATTTTTCATTAAAGGGTCATAGCAGATCCCTGCTACGATGACAACCCGTAAATTCCATAACATTGTTCTTGAATATATGTTCTATGGTCGGATGATGTTATTTGAGGGACACAAATAATATATTCCATTAGGGGTGAGGACTCATAAAACTTTGAGGCACCTTCTCATGGTGTGCGCCCTTGGTAATATCCAGGAGGATATTATGAGAACGAGACCCGCTAGTAGGAAATCCACATTTCATAGTGTCATTGGATGTTCCTATATGCGGACGTGTGTATTGGTCCTTAGACTTTAAGATTGTTATTAATGGGTATTACAACTCGTGCACTTAGATGTATTGACAAAAACTATGACGACACATTGTTCACAGTGAGGTAGGATATATTGGGTTCGTCATGAGTAATATTGTATTAATAGATAATGCAAGAAAGTATTTGTCTCTTCTATTCCATAACGGAATTAGATATCTCATGCCCTTTAATGGAATTGATATAGCCTAAATAAATCCATGTCCATGGTAAGGAATGGGCGATTTCAATTCCAGGAAGTCAAAGAAAGAATGATCAAGCACATGGGTTGATGGCACCAGCATGAAATCCGTTTGATTCGAGATATCGAGACAAAAGGATTATATTACATGGTAAGCGTTCGTAGGAAGTGACACATCATTGCGGTGTTAACTTCTTTATATATGGGTGCCTTGGCATGTTTCTAAATGCTAACCTTGGAATTTAGGCAGGCTCCACCTAATGCCACTGAGAAAGAGGCCTAGAGCATCACACACTAAGTGTGTCCAAGTATCTCAGTTAAATATTAATTTAACAACTTGAATAAAGATTATTCACAGTCGTGGTTTAATAATTATTCAAGGATGTCTGATTGCATTTATTTGGACACTATTTATTTTAGAGAATATATTGTGGGTGAAATAATATATTTATTATTGAGTAATGCAGTGATATTTATTTGAGAAATAAATATCAATTATTCAAGGTCTAATAAATGTGGTGGAGGAAATAAAGAAAAATGGAAAAAAAAAGTACACACCGTGTATATTAAATATACACGCCGTGTATTTTTTTCTGGGAATTTATGATAAATAATATTATTAATTTAATTAAATAATATTAGGTGTAATTCTCTAGGTGTATGTAAAGTAATAATAATAGTCAACCGTTATTATCATACATGGGGTATTACTAATAATTAAATGAAATGAATAAATACTTTCGGGTAATTAATTCATTTTATTATTCTATGTAATTAAAATCCCAATTATATATTTCTCATTAGCCTAGCCATTTTTTTGGGTTTGTGCACAGCGGATTTGGAAAATCTCTCAAGCCAAGAGAGAATTATTTTTCCACCAAGAATGCCCTCAAGCTATGAGAGAGAGATCCACCTCCACCGGATCAAGGCGATTGAAGGCGTACATCGCAAGTGAAGACTCTTCCATGCTAGCACCCAGAGATCCCTTAGGCGACGTCCAGAGATATGTGGAGCATGTGTAGATCACTGCTAGAGGAATCCTACACTTGTATTCTACGACGTAGCGATAGATCACATCGAATCGTGACCAGAAACATCAACTAAGAGAGAATTCCATCAAGGAAATTCTTGTCTTTTAATTAAATTAATTATAACCAACATATGATGATCCTCTCTATGGTTCCATAACTCCCTTACTTTCATTCGTTCTTCTTTCTATTTTGAATATCTGGCGTTTTATTATCCTGAAGGATCTTAGATTGATCATTGTTAACGGAAAAATTAACGTTGGGTACACCCACCAACACACTTCTGTTGCGCCCGGAACCTACAGTATGTACTAATGTTTCCTCTGCAACCAGTGTCTACATGTACAGAGTTAACAAGTAGGTTTTCATAGTCCTAATTAATGGATATGTCGGTTATTATACTAACAATATAGTCCCTGTCCAAAGAGTCAAACTCAAAAAACATTAACTTCATCTCCCTGGTTTTCAAACCAATCTCACTACTAGACAATCTCTAAACTATGGTCCAAAATTGAACATTACTCTAATAAAAATCTTTCATGACCTGACCCATTGGGGCCTTCTTGGTTGGCGGTAAGTTGAGTGTGATACCCCAATCCCGCCTCCAATAGGTTAGGGACTGACAACCAGCACCGAGTAGGCATATCACACATGTAGAAGGAATTATCCTAAACTACTTGTACACACATGAACATATCCAAATACCAATAAAATGGTGAAATGTAAATACAACTGATACCATAATTCATGCATAACATTTATCCTACAATCAGAGTATGGAAAATGTCATGGAAAGTAATAAAGGGCAAAATACAAGCCCGCTCAAAATTAAAAAATAGTACAACCTACTCAGAAGGAGAGGACTATTATCAAATGAAACACCTGGTCCAACCACAATAAACCTATCTCACTATGATCCACCTACTCCTGGTCCTCCAAGGACACCATCAAAAAGGCATATCATCTGCATAAGACACTAAACTTATGGGCAGATCCCAAGTAGGGGTGAGTATAACAATACATAGTAAGACACCCTGAAATCACTAAACATAAATCATCAATATTAGTTAGCTCATCAACTCAAAGTCATGTCAATCAAGATGTCATAAAATAAATAAGTATAACCATAAATGAAAACCCAAAAATACTCATATCAGATTCTAAGTCTCAGAAAGGTCTCAACCACTGTCAACCACATGATTCTGCTCGAGGCTTCAAGGTAGTGGTTTTCAGGAAGAACTCACTCCATGAGATATTTTATCACTGATGGCACTCATCTTTGAGGTCAGTCTCATCAAGTCTCACCAAATAATCACTCTTTGGAACTCTGAAGATCTCAATGCCCATATAGGGTATCACACCCAAGGCTAATGGGATACACCACAAACCCTATTGGATCAATCTAATAGATAGGGGGATCGATGCCCTATGCATGGTGGTTACGCTAATACCATGAACCCTACCTTGGGAAGAATAAATGATATATGATCCCACACCGGGCCCCGTTAAGGGATACCATGAACTCTATCTAATACAAAACCTGTAGAGGGGATCACAATCCTAATATCAAGATGTAATGTCACACTATACCCTTATAGGGAAGGACTAAGGGATCACACTCAACTTAAAAAGGTTCAAAATGAAGATACGAAGGGCCTAAACTTGCCTTAGAAAAAGTACACCATGTGTACTAGGAGTATAAGGCATGTCTTACCTATCCTGAGGTATGAAAGTGTCTCATCATCTTGCATAGCATGTAATCCACCATATACACGACATGTCCTTTTAGGATACATGGCGTGTAGAGGTCGAGTCAGAACTTGGTGTGCTTCCATCCCGTGCCTATGTATATCTGGTCATGCTTGTGTACTTCGGGTCATTCTCATGTACTTCTGGTCATGCCCATATACCTAGTTGTGTCCGAGTACCGGTTCATGCCCATGTACTCTGGTTATTCCCATGTGTTTGGCTATGTACGTACACATGTACCCCTAGGGTACATGCTAAGCCATCAGCAATGGGACATAAGGCATGATACAGGTGTCACACATCATGTGATATTTTAATCCACATGTAAACCCTAAAAACTAAAGTTGAGTCCCACATGGTGTGTGCTCTTCAGACTACACGTAGTGTAATGCAGGATTTTTTGAAACCTAAAAGTTCTTTAACAAGTCTTCTTGTTCCACCACCACCACCAATCCCATCGTCAATCATGGATCTAGATGATCACACATACCTCTCCACTAGTGGTTAGATTTTGGCTATCAAAACCAATCAGAAACCAATTCACATCACACCATGCCACATGCCACATGCCAAACCACAATCAGGAATTACCAATCCAGTCTCGATCCTCCTATGATCGATTTCTATAGCCATCATACCACGATTGCTCTATCGATTGAAAACCCAAACTCATGGTATTGATTTGTTGCACCAAAGAATGTTTGTGTAATAATCAAATACTATGTATTGGTTAAACCATTGGCCAAAGTAATTTTCAATGATGAACATGCATGGAATAGAGTAGGAGGAGAGAAATTCATGAAATGCAAAAGATGAAAAAACTTTGATCATTGTTTGGGTTGGACCTGATTCTTTGACATTAGAATGTCGAATGAAGATAAATAATAATCAAAAATATCAATTCCCATAATCCCAGGAAGATAACCTGAACCTGAAAGTCATGATCAATTGTTGAATCAATTTGTTATTGGATTGATTCTCATTTGTCATGAGATAAAGAAATGAGGAAATAAATCACAAAAATCAAATTCCCAACCTCAAGTTCGGATGGATCATTGAAAAAGAGTGATTCTACATTATCATCATTGGTGAGATACATAAATAACACTGAAAAAAAATGATCCTCATTCAGTCAATCATGATCCTCGATATGTTCTTTTTCATCAAACTCTCCTTCAACAGTTCCTATCACAATCTCAAGGTTATACGGAAAACCCAAAATATTTGACATAACAATGTTTATATAGAGTTTTTTTGTCATTATGATATAATAAATGATAAATTAATTTATTTATTTATTTATTTATTTATTAAATTATTAATCCACCTATGACTGCACATTCCAGAAATGTATGACACCAAAAAAGGTTATGTCACATCTAGGATAAAACTCGCATTGGGTTTCTGATTTGAGACTCTATTCGAGAGTTATTCTTTTATTCCATAAAAATGTATGTGTGTGATATAATATATTTAAAAAATTTATTATATAAATATCAGGCCTCAAAATATCACACTAATTCAATACCTAACTCCAAAAATATTATTTAAAATATTCCAAAGTTTTACAGGGAAAAAACAGTGTCATTATAGATACCATCCACCATATAGATTCAATAGAGAAAAGTTATATAGCCTATACCGTAAGAAGATACCTATGAAGATGTTATATACAATAGATTCCTGATTCAGACAAATTATGAGAATCAAAAAACCACAACCACTTCTAAACCTTCATAATCTTATTCTCATTCTAAGTGATTCCTTAACTGGATGTCATTATTTTTTATTTTTTATTTTTTATATTGTATTTATAAAATCACCACATTCATCTTTTTTTATTAAATACAATTTTATGGAGTGTTTATATTTTTTTTGTGGTTAAATTTTTATAATTAAATTCATAATAACATACTCAACATATATATTTTTTATTTAAACATTTTTTTCATGGAAGGGAATATTTAAATGCACAATATTTTTCAATAGGATTATTTTTATAGAACCCATAGTTTCAGGTAAGTAACCCTTTATTTATATTTTTTAAGGATGTAAAGTGTTTGGGTGAAGTTTGGGAGGTTTTAAAGGACTTTTGAAATGTTTTGGGGGCTTTTCTGGTGGTGTATGGTTTGAGCACAGTTAGTAAAAACTATGAAACTCCTACAGGAAATTGTGAAAAGTGAGACAGAGGCTACTAGGTAGGTGCATGATTTGGAACATGGTTTATCCAAACCATGCGGCCACCCAGGAGTAACCATGAAAATTGGAACAAAGGGAAAAACACAGTTGGCACATGGTTTGTCTAACCATGTGATCCAACCATGGGAAGGGTGTTTGGAGGCAGTGGTTGGCGAACAGTTTGTATAACTATGCACCTAAACCATGCACGGTTAAAAATTAGATCGTTAAATTGTGGATATTGCATAGGATTACCTCGAAAAGACTCATTTTTCCTCTTTTAAAACCCTAACTTGGTTTTCCCTCCTCCCAAAGGTTGTGGATACTCTTCCTTTCGATCTGAGAGTGATCCATTAGAAAATATTGGTGCTTTGAAGGATGTATTACTTGGTAAATCTCTATTATTGATGGTTTTCCTTATATCTATTCTTATTATCTCTCTTGGATTCATAGATCTAGTTTATTGGGGATAGATTTGTGATAGTTTATTCCAATAATGATGAGATTTGGTTGTTTTGGTAATAGGGAATGATATCTAAGGCTGGTTTTTGGATATTCAACTCGGTTTTGTTGAAGAATTCATGTCGTTCTTCGTTTTGGCCATAGTTTCTGAGGTAGTTCACTCCCAAATCCTCTTATTAAAAATTGAAGTCTCAGTTTCAAATTATTTAAATTGCTTGAATTTGATTATGAAATTGTTGTGCAAATATTGGTAGAAACATTCTTTAGTGATGGTTTGTGAAATTGTGGAATTATTATGAAAAGTGCTTTATTGAATGATTTTAAAATAATGATCTTAAAATTGGTTGTTTGGGTTGATTTATGAAAAGGGGTTTTGTAGAAAAAAAATTAATAAAAATGGTTTTTTATCAAAATGGTTTTCAAAAAAAATTGGTATGGTTTTGGTATAATTGGTTGGCATGTATTCATTTACATTGACATAACCCTATGGAAGGTTTGTGTTCCATTAGGTAATTGGTATATGGTTACCTTATGATAACTTGGTAGATTGATGAGAGACCACTCATGAGTATGGATCTTTCACCTGGGCATGCATGTGTGGATATGTGGATATGTGTAATGGAATGGGTATGCCCAAATGGAAGTTTCAGAAATGGTTTTAAAGAGTTATTTGGTTTCTTTCCTTGGAAATGGATTTTGTTTAGGGAAACTATTTTTTATGGAAATTGTTTTATATTATGTTATAAAATGTTTTATATTGTTTAATATAAATGGTTTTATATAAATGTGTTAACATGTTATCCTAGTGGCATGAGTTGGGAAGTCATTTGGGGAAAACCTATTGAGTTTCATTACCCACCCCTTCTTTGGCACTTTGGTTCTTTCACAGATAATGTTTATCTAGACACAACTAAAGGCAGAGTATCTCATTTATTTATTGATGCTCCATGATACTTTGAGTATGTATTATGGAGTCTAATATTGGAGAATGTTGGGAGTTGTGGTGTTAGTGACCTTGGAGTCTTTTATTTTTTGTTGGTTTTGTCTGATTCTAGTTTGGTTTCTGCTTGGTACTCTAATATGGTTTTTGGTTGTAGTTGATTTTTATTATCAATTGTTATAATTTTATTTTTACTACATTTTTATCATGCATCATATAGTAGTTGTGTTTTATGGTGTTGTTGGTTGTGGTTGTTTTATTTTCAATGGGAAAATATTCCCCAACTGTTATGAATCCCTTGGAATTTATTGCCAGCCTTTGGAATCTTGGGTATGTCGCCTAAGGAAAAGTACCAATTTTTCCTCGACTCAAGCCAATGAGGAGGGGAAAGATGTTAAAAATGGTATCAGTCTTGGTTGGTCCAAATATATTTTTGAGAAAAGTGTTATCAGTTTATTCATTCCTTGGGTATCAGTTCTATCAATCTTGGAGTCAAAAATCATTCTTAATTAGTCCTTAATTTGGGATGGTAATAAGGATTAGGATTGTTATAACTTGAAATGTATAGCATAAAATGGCATAGCTAACCTGTTTATGTTAAACTTCAAGTTACTAGGGATTTGGGTACATAAGTGTTTTAGAGACACTTATAGGAGTTGTAATCTCATTGTCATGGTTTTATCTAATGAGAAGAGCATGACATTTATTGATATAAATGACTTCTCACTAGGAGTTCATAATTCATTTTGAGTAATGATTTATCTTTTGGTGAAAAATTTTGATTTTTTAAAATTATTTAAAAATGTTTTCAAATGTGATATTTTGAAAATGACATGATAGTGGTATTTTGAAAATGGTTTTATTTTAAAAAGCATGGTAGATTTTTCAAAAATGGGTTGAAAACATAAAGTGTGGAATTTTTTGAAAGCCTTATTGTGATAGTTGTGATATGGTAAATTTTAAATTATTAATACATTGGTTTCTAGAGAGTGAGACTTATGGTGTTTTGTTGTTATAGAAATGGAACTCAGTAGGCATCATAGAAACCAATTGGAAGAATTCATTGAGAATGTGGTTCCACCTGAGCCACAGGTGAACCAACAGTTGGTTCAAAGCATCATTCAATATTGTCAAACTATTGAGTTAGGAATGCAACTAGATACTCATTTTCTGATATCTATCACTGTTGAAAATAAAAGTGGAGGAAGTATGGTTGTCTTCATGAGAACATGAAATAAATATAACACTAGAAGCAAGTGTAAGGGGGATACCTATTTCCAAGGTAGTGTAATGACTAATAACTAGATTGTTGGATCTTTGAATCTTCCTCCAAAACCAAAGAGAAATCTTGGATTTTTTTCAATGTGGTTTGTTTAACCACATGAAGAGAGATTGTACATAACTACCTAGATCATGCCATAATCTCTACTTGATGGGGAATCTTCAGTATTATTGTCACAATGCTCTAAGGTCGGGTATTCAGGACACATATCATGTGTTGCCGACATCGTATGCTTCGATGGGATGAGGGCAGAAGAATAATTCTCATCAGGAAAACTGAGCTATACATGGTGATTCCATGAATACCATGAATCCTCAAGCAGTACAATCTCAACATGGAAATAAAGGACAAATTACAGTGAGTAAGAAGTTATATAGAACAGAGCAAGTGATTGTGGATGATCAATATAGACCATCGATGGTGAGAAGTATGATTCTTTTGAATTCTACTCTTATGAAAGATTTTTTTGATACAGGTGCATCCCATCCATTTATTTCTTATCATTTTTTTTATTTTCTAGGTTTGGATGTTGAAATGATGCCTTCTATTTTAAAACTTCAAATCCCTCTTGGTTAAAGAGAATGTTGAGTCCTTTAATGTAGAGCACGTTCTATAACTGTTGACGGAGCTAAGTTAATATGGGATTTATTTGTGCTTGATATGGATGTCTATGATATAATATTTTGAATGGATTGGTTTACAATGCTCAAGGCTCACATCAACTATTATACCCGAAGTGTTAGTTTTACAACTGATGATGGTGTCAAGCATCTCTTTAAAGGAGATCAGAATGTAAAGGTGGTTGCAACAGGCTTGTTGGCACCAGTAGTTGGAATGATCTCGTACAAGTTGGCAACATTGACTTTGTAATAAATGGAGTAGATCGAGAATATCAGTTTTCCAGTGGTTGTTGATTAGATTTAAGATGTTTTTCCTGAAAATTTCTCAGGGTTTCCACCCATAAGAGAGGTGGAGTTTACAATAGACCTCCTTCCAGGGAGCATTCTGATTTCTATTCCATCTTATAGGATGACACCAATAGAATTAAGGGAATTGAAATTGTAGTTGGAAGAGGTAGAAAGAAAAGGGTTCATTTGGCCTAGCACATCTCTATGGGAAGCACTAGTTTTGTTTGTGAAAAAGGCAGATGGAACTTTTCAACTATGTGTGGATTATTGTAAGCTTAACCAAGTTACAATAAAGAATCGATATCCAAATCCACACATTGATGATATGTTCGATCTACTAAGGGGATCCTAGTGGTTCTCTAAAATTGACTTATGATTAGGATATCACCAATTGCGGGTTTGGAAAGAGGATATTCTAAAGACAGCTTTCAGGAGTAGATATGGTCATTATGAGTACGTGGTTATACCTTTTGGTCTTATGAATGCACCAGTAGTCTTTATGGAATTGATGAATCGGATATTTCAAAGATATCTATATTCTTTTGTGGTGGTTTTCATGGATGACATATTGGTGTATTCAAGGACAAGGGATAAGCATGAGAAACACTTAGTGACAGTGTTGGGAATTTTGTGGGGTCATCATTTGTATGATAAATTATTAAAGTATGATTTTTGGATACAATAGGTACAATTTATTTTCCATGTAATCTCTAAAATAGGTGTTTCTATGGATCCAGAAAAGATAGAGGTTGTTATCTCTTGGTAACCACCAAAAAATGTCTTCGAGATACTCAGTTTCCTTGATCTAATTGGTTATTACCGATGTTTTGTTCATGATTTCTCATGAATATATTAACCAATTATATCTTTGACAAGGAAAATTTTTTCATTCCAATGGACTGGGGAATATCAAAATACTTTTAAAGTGATTAAGGTTCACCTTACATCAACATAGATCCTGATATTTATAGAATCAGGACAAGGGTATGTGGTATATTATGACACTTCGGGGTCATGATTGGGATGTGTTCTCATGAAGGGAGATCATGTTGTTGCTTATGGATCATGACAGTTATGGTTTCATGATAAGAACTACCCAAAACATGATTTGGAGTTAGCTATAGTATTCCATGCTTTGAAGACTTGGTGTCATTACCTCTTTGGTGAGAAATTCATGGTGTTTATGGAATATGAAATCTTGAAACATATTTTCACACAAAGGGATTTGAATCTAAGAAAAATAAGATGGATGGAGTATCTCCAAATGTTAAACTTTGACTTGATGTATACACTGGGTAAAGTCAATTCAGTGGTAGATGCATTAAGAATAAATTCATATGCTTAGTTAGTAAAAGAATCTTCATATTAGTGGCAATTGATGTCGGTGATAGCTAACATGCACTTGGATTGTGAAGATCGAGTTAGTGTAGTGGTTTTATTTCTAGTTTCATTGGTTCTTGATTTGGTGAATATGGTTAAAGAGTCATAGACATCCAATTAATAATGTGAAGTAATGAGTTCAAAACTCAATGGTGGGGAGACCATTGAGGGATGGAATCTATATGGGAGTTCAGTTTTTTGGTTTCGAAATCGGATGGTCGTACCTATGGATTTTTAAGAACAACTTCTTCATGATTACCACCATTCGAGATGGGTTATTCATCTTGGAATATAGAAGATGTATAAGGAATTGAAAGCATAGTTCTGGTGGATCAGCGTGAAACGTAATGTGGATGAGTTTGCTTTAAGATGCCTCACATGTTAGTAGGTTAAGGAAAATCATTAGCAACCAGCAGGTATGTTGCAGTCTTTACCTATTCCTATTTGGAAATGGGGGTAGATAGTCATGGGTTTTGTAACAGGTCTCCCAAGAATAGTTTGGAAACATGATGCCATATGGGTGATAATGGATTGGCTCACAATGTAAGCCCATTTCATCCCTATTTATGAATCTCATACGGTGGAGGACTAATAAAAAATCAATATCCAAGAAGTGTTAAAGAGGTATGATGTACCATTTTTTAGAGTATCAGACCGAGATCCAAGGTTTGCATCTCGTTTCTAGAAATCATTACAACAAGCCCTGGGGACTCACTTGACCATGAGTAGGATGTATCATCCTCATATGGATGGTCAATCCAAATGGACGATACAAAATTTGGAAGACATACTTTGAGGTTATGTAATGGATTTTGATGGCTCCTAGGAGGATCACATACCGTTATTAGAGTTCTCGTATAATAACAGTTATCAGGTCTCGATACATATGAATCCTTTTGAAGAATTGTGTGGTCATCCTTATAGTTCTCCACTTTTTTGGGTGGAAACATGTGAGACTTTACTGGTTGGTCCAAGCCTTTTCCAAGAGACAAAAGAGAAGATTCAGTTGATCACGAAGAGAATGGAGACTGCTCAGAGTCGTCAGAAATCGTATGCAAATCATCATCGACAGTCATTGTCAATCGAGGTGATTGATCATGTGTTCTTGAGTGTCACGAACCAAGATGGGATGCCATCCAAACTGACACCCGACTTGACCTTAAACAAGGCCTGAAGGGCGTTCCCAATCCCCAGGGGATGGAAACTAGTGTTAAGAATCAAAATAATCCAATGGGAACAATTTATCCCAATAAAAAACCAGGATAAAAATACCCAAATTGAACACACGGTAAAAACTAATGACTAGACATTAATAAAAATATAAACCAATCTAGATACAATAGGTTTTGATCATAACAAAAACTGAATATAGAAACTAAACCCGAAAACTGCAACACAATCTTCATGTGACCTCTTGGTCACCACCAATCACCAGAGCAGCCTTCTCTAAAGGAGAACTGAATCAAGGATTTGAACCTACAAAATATCTTGGGTCTACCAACATCGAGAGGCACAAGTAGGGTGTGAGCATACAACAGCTCAGTTGGCAGTCACCATAGAGTCCATGCATTTACTTTCCTAAAATAGTCCACAAACACTAGTTGGAAATACATTCATAAAATAGGTTTTTAATAATTTAAAACAACCAAAAACAACTTTCCACAAGTTCCATTTTTAAAACATCACACATATCTTTTACCCTTTTAAAATAGTTCCACACCAAAACCTGGTTCAAAAACCAAATCCTAGTTACAAATCCATATCAGACCACCAAAAGAAAGCTATGCTAAAAGTAAAGGAAACAAAACAAGCAATCATAGACTAACAGGGCTAATATCCAACATTCAGAAGAAATAAACAGAACACATAGATAGTAAATCCTAAGAACTTTTTAAACATCTTTAGAGGTAATTCCTGGATGTACTTGGTTTAGACTCACCTTTCAGCATATGGTGCAGCTCTATAGTCAATAACCAACTGGAAGCTCTAAACTAACCAATCCAGTGTCACATACCACCTATCCTCTCAGCAAATCCAGGGGGTAAAACCCATCTAATTGGTATTGAAAAGAAACTACCACTCAACCCACTAGATGACGCCTAGGAATCCCATGATAATAGTACATGGTGAGTGGGAAGGTCCTCACGTGCGTGGATCAATTGAACCCACTGCAACTATGCATGCCTAGCCCAAACACTGACACCACCTATGTGATTCCCCTCTCCTTGGGGAATCCTCCATAGAGGTTCCTGTCTCACAATAAACCATTCACAAGTGCCAATTGGGTTTTCACTTCATTTAAGTTTTAAAAACCACTTTCCCAAACATTTTAAAATACCAATCGGACCTTCACTCTACCCAATCTTTCAAATTTTTTTCCAAAACATGCCAAGATGTCCATCGGGCCCTTACATAACACAAGTTCCAAAACCAATTTCTAAAACATCACAAGGTACCACTCAGGCCTTTACATCACTTCACATCAAAACCAAATTTTTAAAGAAAACAAAAAGTGAAAACCGGGCCTTTAACATTTCCAATCCAAATACATTTACAAATCCATTTTCACACCATTTTCAAAGTCAATATAAAACAACACTTTCATGTTCACCATGCCAAACGGGCCTTTATACCAATTATTCACCAAAAAATATCTCAAAATGCCAAATAGGCCAAGATTTTGGAAGAAAATTTGAAACCACTTTTAAAATCACATAAAGCACCAACACACCATTTAGAAATCAAGGAACCATTTTTGAAAAAGAAAGAGGGAAGGGAGGAGAAGCCTTTGAAAACCCACGATTCAAGGAATAACTAATTTTATCAAGGTTCCAAACGAACCTCAAGCAACCATTAAGATCCCACACATTTAAAAAATAATCCAACACATTATTTACAAACCCAAAACCATTTAGAAATTCATTTAATAAAACCCAAACCAACATTCAATGACACCCTTTAAGTGTCTATAAAATCACCCAAAACCCTTTTTAAGGAAACATTGATTACTTTAAAACCAACACAACAATTCACGCATAAGTTTCACTACATAAAAGTCACAAATTTTCACATACAACGTCTAATTCACAATATAACCACATTACCAAAACATAACCAAGGGAAAAAACCACCCAAAGAACCCAATTTCACTTTAAAAGATCAATAGTATTTTATCAAAAACCTTGTGTATAAAGGCATAATTAAATAAACCCTTCGAAATCCATTTTGCATCCATTTTCCATCATGAAAATACAAAAACAATTTATTCTAGCACATCATAATCAAGATTATCACATTTTGAAAGCATTCAAGGAAATATCAAGCATCAATGGAATGTGCCAGAAAGGAAATGGATGGAAACACCTACCTCAACAATGTGTGAATGCAACGAGACTTTAGGAGAAAGAATAATACACCTCAAGAGACAATATTCACACCCTAACATCAAAGAAATCGAACCACACATAATCCTTAACCCTTAGGGTTCGTTCAAGAGATAACCCACCAAGAAAATACCAAGAAACCAAGAGAGGAGGGATCGGAAAAGAGTAAATCCATCAAAAACTGAAAGAAACTTACCTAGGAACCTTCAAGAAGCTTAAATGGTGGAGGAGGGAAATATAGGAGCTTGGAGGGCCCCATGGTGCGCCTAGGTCGAACAAGGGAGGAAAATTCTGAGTTGGGGTTAAAACAGCGGAGGGGAAAAAGAGGAATTTCATACTTTTAATTATCTAGGCAACTTGCATGGTTTGGTCACATGGTTTGACAAACCACGCGCCAACCTTATGTATGCTACTGGAGAAGAGGGAACCTCACACAGGCTGGACGAATGGTTTCCCAAACCGTGTGTCAACCGTGTTAAACGCCACTGTCAAAACTGCAGAACCACTCACATGCTTGCCGCATAATTTTCTCTAACCGTGTGTAGACTGTATGTCATGCCCCAAACACCAAGCCTCAAGCTGCACGGTCTTCTCCCAGGCCTCACATGGTTTGTCTCGAGCCATACTCAAACTGTGCAAGAAAAAAATGAACTGAAAACACCCTTTATCTTAACAGGCCACACGATTAACACCCAAATTGTGCACATAAACTATGCACAAGCTAAATAGACACCTAAAAACTCCAAAACTCAAAAATTCAAATTGTGAACTCAACCCAAATCCCATCAAAAAGAACCAAATACAAGAAAAGAATAAAACAAAAGAAACTCTAAGATAGTGGTGTGATAATTCTCCCCACCAAAAACACTTTCTACCCCCAAAAAGTCACTCAGCCACATGAGGAAAAAAGCTCAATCCCAAAACCCGAATGAAGTCGAATAGAACCATGAACCTCAGGGTGACCTTTCAATCCACATGTCACACCCGATTAGCCCCAAGAGAAACTATTATAGAAAGGACCATGAAAAAGAGGAGGGTTATCCCCACCATAAAAACCCAACTAAGACTTTGGCATGACTTCAGACCGACCTAATGCGGGAACTCCCAACACGAACTTACCTAAAATTTTCTACGCAATCTAGACAACACCACCACTGGAACCGAGAATTCTCATCAACACTGCCATGGGCCAACCAACATGTGAATTCTCAATGTGAACTAAAACCCTCCCGCATGAAAAGGGAAGCCTCGTATAGGGTATCATGACCAAACATCGAACCGAACTACAATTCATCATTTCCACAAGATTTGAGCATCTCCAAAGCTGGCATGACCTGAAACTGGAACCAATCCATATAAAGCTAAGCACACACAAGAAATAACTATTGATTGAAGACTCGCATTCAAAAGGTACAACTATTATAATTATAAAATAATGAAACAACCAAGCTTCTTACAACAATAAGGAACTTACAACAACAAAGAAAACTGCAACAAAGAACTTCAACTATCTTCACTCTAATGCTGGAGACAAAAGTCAGGCCAAGGTTTCCCGCACCCCCGGGAATTTCTTGATTACATGAAAAGCTTCACTCTAAGGCCTATGGATGGAGCCCTGATGTTTTCAAGCATCTTCTACCCTATAGTCAAGAGCTGGAACCCATTGATTGAGGCCTCTTATTCGGGAAATTCTTCCTAAAAACTTCTCCAACCAAACTGTCACAACGATGGCACACCCTGAGAGAATTGCAACAAGATAGCTTCGAATGCCCGAACTGGCCACACTGGTGACACACAAGAGAATGTTCTGATGAATTGGAAGTCAGAACCACTGAAAGAGTCTTTTCAGAAACGGGTTCCTATGTAACACACCTCTCATTGGATGGGGAACCTTTATGAGTGACAAGAGATATCGGATTTCCAATTGTCTGTGCTCCGAAAACCAACTCAGCTAATAAATGTTCATCCACAAACTTCTCAAAATGAATATCCTTAGAGGATATGGATCTATCCTTGATCTCTGGATGAAGACCCCAAATGAAAAGAGGATATTTCAGCAGATCATGCAATGATACCTATAGAGAAACGGAAACCAGCTACTTGAATTAGTCAACATAGGGCTTCATTGTCTGCTGGCCATGTTGAATACTCATGAGCTCTTCTACCTTCTTCTTATTCACCTCCTCAGGCACAAACCATTAGACGTAAGTGGTCTTGAACACCTCCCATGTCATCCCAACTTTCAATGATGATGGAAAAATCACCTTATACATTTCTAAAGTCGAACCATCAAATGATCCCAAGACAGCTCAAACCCTCACCGCTTTGGGAGTTCCCAATGATTTGAAGACACTCTCAACTTCTTCAAGTCATTATGTAGCATCTAACATACGTTGATCATCACGAAAAATAGTCAACTACTGGGAAGGTCTCGACTCTTCCACTCTACTAGGAGTCTGGCCAAAGCCAACAACTAGACGAGACTCACTGGAAACTTTGGGGACCTTTCTGGATGGCATATTCTGAATAGAATAAAAACATAGAACCTAAATCAACATCAATCAAAACGCAACCAAAAGACCATCCCATGCCAAAAAAACTGGCGCAAACAAAACCAAAATCCTCTTTTCAAAAACCACTATTTCATTCCAAATCCAACCCACCTTCTTCCAAGACCACTTTTCAAATTCCAAAACCAATTTTCCCAATCCAACTCAATTGTCAAGTTTTTCATTTATAACAAAACCCATGACCAGAAATCATTTTCCCTTTTTGAAAATTTCCTTTTCCCAAAACCATTTCCCCTTTGAAAGACCCTTCTTCCAAAAAAAACTTTCCTTTCAAAATCAACCCACACCAACCAAAATCAAACCAAATCACAATTTACACCAAACTCTCAGAATGAGGAACTAGTGTCCATGCATAACCTAGCAACGTGGTTAGTGGGTCATGCCCCAAGTAAGCATCAACAACTAAGAGGGCCTTGAACCATGCATTCGAACTCCACATGGGTCATTACTCTACATGAGATCACAACATGAAACCAGATCGCCTCCATTGTCATTCCTCATCTATACCCCAAAACCAAACAAAAGACTCAAATCTCAGACTACCTCTCACAACTTGAGGATCAAAACGAGCAAGGGTACATGAGGTCCTTCTCGTACCTACCTTCTGAGCCCCGACAATCCTAATCTTCAATCTACTTGAGACCCTAAATAATAAGAACATCCCTCTGATACCATTTTGTCGCGAACCAAGACGGGATTCCATCCAAACCGACACCCAACCCAACTTGAGACAAGACCTGAAGGGCATTCCCAATTCCCACGGGCTTGAAACTAGTGTTGGGCATCAAAATAATCCTATGGGAACAATTTAGCTTAATAAACAACCAGGATCAAAATACCCAAACTGAACACGCAGCAAAAACTAAAGACTGAACACTAATAAAAATACAAACCAATCCAGATAAAACAATTGTTGATCATAACAAAAACTAAATACAAAAACTAAACCTGAATCGCACAACACTATCTCCATATGACCACTTGGTCATCACCAGACCAACCTGCTCCAAAGGAGAACCGAACCAGAGACTTGAACTTGTAAAACATCTCAGGTCTACCAATGCCGAGTGGCACAAGTAGGGTGTGAGCATACAACAACTCAGTAGGCAGTCACCACAAAGTCCATGCATTTCCTTTCTCGAAACAATCCACCAACACTATTTTGAAATAAATTTAGAAAATAGGTTTTTACTCGTTTTAAACAACCAAACACAACTTTCCACAAGTTCCCTTTTTAAAACAACAGACACAACTTTAACCTTTTTAAAACAGTTCCACACACCAAAACCCTAGTTCAAAAACCAAATCCCAGTTACAAATCCATACCAAACCACAAAAAGAAAGCTATAATGAAAGTAAAAGAAACAAAATAAGCAAGCATAGACTAACAGGGATAATATCCAACATGCAGAAGAAATAAACAGAACATACATATAGTAAATCATGGGAACTTCTTAAACATCTCTAGAGGCAATCCCTATATGTGCTCAATTTGAACTAACCTGATGGTGTATGGTGTAGCTTCATAGTCAACAACCAACTGGCCGCTCTAAACTAGACAATCTAGTGGAACATCCCACCTCATGTCCCAGAAAATTTAGGGGGTACAACCCATATAATCGAGGTCGACAAGCAACTGTCACTTGACCCTCTAGATGACGCCCATGAATCCTATGATAATAATACATGGTGAGTGGGAAGTTCCTCACATGCGTGGCTCAACTGAACCCACTGCAACTGTGTTTTCCTAGCCCAAACATCGACACCACCTATGCAATGCCCCTCTCCTTGGGGAATCCTTCATATAGGTTCCCATATCACAATAAACCATTCACAAGTGTCAATTGGGCGGTCACATCATTTGAGTTTCAAAAACCATTTTCCCAAACATTTTAAAATACTAACTGGGCCTTCATGCTAACCAAGATTTCAATCAATTTCCCAAAACATGTTAAGATTCCCATCGGGCCCTTACATCACATGATTTCCAAAAACCAATTTCGAAAACATCACAAGGTACCAATAGGGCATTCACATTACTTCACATCAAAACTAACTTTTCAAAGACAACAAAAAATGTCAACTGAACCTTTAACATTTCCAATCCAAATACATTTACAAATCCATTTTCACACCATTTCCAAAGTCAATATAAAACACCACTTTCACATGCACCATGTCAAACTGGCCTTTATACCAATTCTTCACCAAACCATATCTCAAAATTCCAAATGGGCCAAGCTTTCAGAAACACATTTGAAACCGCTTTAAAAGTCACATAGAGCACCAACACACCATTTAGAAATCAAGGAACCAATTTCGAAAAAGAAAGAGGGAAGGGAGGAGAAGCCTTTGAAAAACCATGGTTCAAGGAAGAACTAATTTTATCAAGGTTCCAAACAGGCCTCAAGCAACCTTTAAGATCCCACACATTTCCAAAATAATCCAACACATTATTTACAAGCCCAAAACCATTTATAAATTCATCTAAGAAAACTCAAACCATCATTCAATGACACTATTTAAGTGCCCATAAAATCACCCAAATCCCTTTTTAAGGAAACATCACTTTCTTTTAAACCAACACAACAATCCACACATAAGTGTCACTACATAAGTCACAAATTTTCACATACAATGTCCAATTCGCAATCTAAACACATTACCAAAACATAACAAAGGGTAAACACCACTCAAAGCACCCAATTTCACTTTAAAAGATCAATTAACATTTTATGAAACACCTTTTGTGCATTTACATAAAGGCATAATTAAAGAAACCCTTCAAAAACCATTTCGCACCCATTTTCCATCATGAAAATGTAAGGGTTGGTGTCCTGAGAACCAACTGTTTTGTACTTTGATTACATGAATGTTCACTTATTATATATTGTTCATTATTCTGCATAACTATAATATAATAATTTCCCGGGATATTTGTTTCATTGATAAGGTCATGGTAGATCCCCACTATGATGAGAACCTTGAAATGCTATAACAATATTCTTAAATAAAGTTCTATAGTTGGATGACATACTATGATAGGAAACATAGTATACAGACCGTCATGTGCGAGTACTCGTAAGAAGACGAGATTCTCTCTCAAGGAGTTCACACTTGGTAATCTCCAAGATGGGAGATTATGAGAACAGACCCGCCAATAGCAATTCTGCATGTCTTAATGTCATCGGACATTGCTATCTGCGAGCGTGTGTAATGGTCCTTAGACTGGAAGATTATCATTAACTCATGTCATGACTCGCGCACTTAGATTTACTGACAAAAACCATCACGCAGATAGTTGGCGGAAAGTAGGGTACGTTGGGTGCATCACGAGTGACATGTTGTTAATGGATAAGTCGAGGAAGGATTTGTCCCTTCCATTTATGGAAGTTGATATCTCGGCCCTTTGATTGAAATAGAACTGTCGCATTAAATTCCATGGCCATGGTGTGAACGACGAGTTTATTTCAGGTAGTCAAAGAACGACGGATCAAGCATATAGGTTTATGACACTTCCATGAAACCTGCTTTATGAGATATCGAGACAAAGGGATTAAATTACACAGTAAGTGTTCGTATGAGGTGATACGTCAATGCGTCGTCAACTTATTTCTCTTGGGTGCCTTGACCCGTTTCTAGACAGTAATCTTGGACTTTAGGAAAGCTCGCCTAATGCCAACGAGAAAGAGACCTAGAGGGTCACACACTAAGTGTATTCAAGTATCTCAAGTAGAATAAAGATTATTCCCGTACGTGGTTTAATAATTATTCAAGGAAGCCTAAATATTTTTAATGATGGAGGAAGAAGGAAATGAAAAACAAGATATAAACCCCATGTATTAAAGATTACACGCCGTGTAGTTTTTCATGGAAAACAAGTACACGCCGTGTATTAATAATTACACGCCGTGTAGTTTTCTTTATGGAAAGGAAATTAATAAATGAAAGAAATATATACACGTTGTGTACATTGAATGTACATGCCATGTAGTTTTCAATGAAAAACAAGTACATGCCGTGTATTTATTAATACACGCCGTGTAGTTTTTCCAGTCGGTATTTTGAGGATATAATATTGTTTTAAATGATATTTATTATAATCAGCGTGGGCGCATGTCAAGGAATTAATTATTCAACATGGGGGTTTTAAATAAGAGTCAATGAAATAAATAAAACACGTAACGCGTCTATTTATTGCCATAACTCTACAACCTCAAACCTGATTATAAATATCCTCACAACCCCAACTCTTTTCCGACCCCCGTGTGAGACACAACAATTCTGTAGAATTCTTTCAAGGCCGAAAGAACCTCTTCCTACAAGAACGCTCTCAAGACCGAGAGAGATCATCTTCCATCGGATCAAGACGATCTAAGGCGGACAATGCAAGCAAAGGCTTCTACACGCTGTCACCCGGAGAATCCTTTAGTGACGTCCAGAGATATGAGGTACACGTGTGGATCACCGCTAGAGGGAGTCTACACTTGGCTTCTGTGACGCAACGACAGATCACATCGAAAACGTGATCAAGAACATCAACAAAGAAAGAACACCCAAAAGGTATTTCTTTATAATTAATTAAATTAATTATAATCAACCTGTAATGATCCTTGTTTGTGGTTCCAAGACAAAACTTCTTCTTTGTCTTTTTCTGTGATTCGATCCGTGGAGACTGGCGTTTATCGTCGTATTGATCCCAGATTGATCATTGCTAATGACAAAAATCCAAGTGGGCACATCCACCCACGCGCTTCCGCTACACCCAGAACCTTCAAATGGTATCAAAGGGAGGTTACATAATTGATTATAGTTATTTAATTTTCGTTGATAATTTATGCATTTATATTTGATTCAATTCAAAATAATTCGTTCTATAAATCTGAATAAATGAGATATGTATTCCTCCTTCATTTCTCGATTCATATCACAGAAACGACTTTTAATTTTAATTTTAATTAAAATAAAAGCGAGGAACTCATCCGGAGGAGCCACTCTTTCTGTCTGTACAACATGGGATTACACGGCGTGTACTTAAAACTACACGTCGTGTACTTAGGTTCAAAGAACCGGCACTGGTCTGTAACGACCCAAAGTTTCATTAATGGAAATCCCTCTTGATCTAATTAAATGTATTTTTATGTTTATATAAAATTTCAACTTCTTTGGTTTTATGTTAAGAATTTTGACCGTGGCTAATATAGCCGTTGAACAGTGATCACATGATTAGTATAAATATAGGACTTTAACAAATCCAATTTACCCAGACAAAGGAAGCGATGGCCTCATCCAGTAGAATTGCCCCATACGAAGCCAATTTGTCGGAGCTCGGAAAAGAGGTGGCGTCTTTGGGCTACTCCCTTGACCAAGCCCAAGCTGAGCTTCATCATGTCAAGCTCGAACGTGAACGTCTACGGGAAAAGCGGAAGTTGATTGAAATTACCACTCGAGCGATGTTATCTGAGCCACCCCAAAAGTTTGTCATCATCGCACACCTTACCCTTAGGTCTTGTGCGGCTGTTTTAAGGGGTTATGTAACAAATAAATAGTACTATGTTCATGTACATTATTTTTTTATATAATAATGAATATAATTTCTAGTCATTATTGATATATTATAAATAGTTTTTAAAGTACAAATAATGTTTTTAGTTATTATTTAATTAAGAATTCTATTTTATTAAATTAAGGGATTTTTGAATTAAATAATATTTTAAGAAAATAATATTATTATTATTAAATTAATTTTTATTAAATATAAATGATCTTATAATTTTATGAATACAATTATAATTTTTATTAAGGTTTGAAAGCCATTTCTGTCAAAACCCGTGAATTTTCGATAAATGACGGTTTTTATTTTAAATGTAAAAATTAACATATTTAGAAAATTATTTAGATAAAATAAATGTTATTTCTGGAATCAGGACGTCGAAATTATCCAACGGTGAATTTTTCATAATTTTCTGAGACAGTCAAATTTTTGGGTAAAAATTAAATACCGTTTAAATATATAATGTGTTTTATGACATCATAATGACCCAATAGTGATGTAATAAAATACTATAATCTTTATGTTTAGACAATATATGTTTTACCATTAAAATAATGTGATTTTGGGTTTGTTTGACTTACTTTTCAAAGCATTAATGGACCCCTCAAGACTTATTCAACACCTTGCCTTTTTAAATTAATTTTCATGGGAGTGTGACTCACCTCCACATAAGCAACCCTAATATTTTAAGAAGTTCAGAATTTTGAATTATAAAATATTTTTTTTCCTCTTCCCTTTTCCAAAAACCATGGGCAAAAACCATGGGATGGTTTGTGGTTTGGATTAATTTAATATAAGGGGTCTCAAACCTAAATAATAAAGAATTCTCTCACCTTTCCTATATAAACCCACCCAAGCTCCCACTTCTTCCTCACTCAAAGCCTTTGGAGTTCGTCCAACCTCTTCCCAACTCTCTCTAGAATCCTCCCAAGGTACCCCAATCTCCCAATAAGCCTCTCACAATCCTCTCTCTAGCCTTTGGAAGCACACTTCCAAGTAAGGGTTTTTCTTCCTTTCTCATTTTTGTCAATTTTCTTTAAGTTGTATTGCCCTTTTAATTTCAATTATGAATTTTGGGGTATGGTTTCACACCTCCCCCATACTGCCCTCTTATTGTTTGAATGATGGGATATCCCTTTCTCTCTCATTAAATTCCTCCCATGTACACCCGTTACTATGCTGAAATTCCGAAAGGAACTTCTCTCTCTTCTTTTACATTCAAGCAATAATTTTGTATCATGAATATAAATTCTATTACAATTGTTGGGACATGTATCTATATGAAATCATTAATGTACATTACATGTAAATATGATGAGGAACCCCTTTCTCTCTCATCAACCATTTTTATGAATTCTTATGTCACGCTGTTACGCTGCCGAAATCGCACTGATTTTCTAAGCCAATGCCATTGTGTAGTGGATACCATGCCCATTTCTCCATCAAGGGTATTCACCTTTATGCACCTTTACTTATTGATTACAAAGTTTCATGTATGAATTCCACATTCCTTTATCGTGTAATAAATGATTATGTTTTATGAATCCATGTTTTATGATCCATGTGGCACACTTATGCATGAAATGAAATGTTTAAGAAGGGTGCGCCCTTATAGCGTTCCAATGCATTGGGTAAAGTATAGTATCATGATACATCATGTGCAATGAGTATTGACTCGTGCTAATTCAAGTGAAACGAGGGTTTACTCGTGCTTTATGTGCAATGAGGATTTACTCATGCTCCATGTGCAATGAGCCTTGGCTCATGCTAATTCCATGTTAAGTGTTATTGCCACATTTCCATGTTATGATTATCATGCTTTATCATGCCTTTGTGTTCATGTTTCTCTTATGATCTATTGATATGCCTATTGTCTAACATGTATTTTACTCCTCATGTTATTCCATGTGTACTCCCTTACTGGGCTTTATAGCTCACCCTTTTCTTATGCACGTCCTCAGGTTATCCCATGCAATGCTAAGTACGAGGGGAATGTAGTGGTCATGTAAAGGAAGTTTTCAATAAAGATGTTCTATTTCATGTTTTAAGTTTTTATGTAATGATCCTAAGCCCCAAAGACACTAAACCTATCGATCTTCTTTGTTGTATCAAGTGAAGTTTTATGTAATAAATCATGTTTAAGTTTGTAATAAAAGCAGGGTTGTCATAGTTGGTATCAGAGGATAGGTTTAGTTATTTTTGGGATTAGAAAACCCTAGTAAGGACATAGATACAAGACTAAGTATAATAAAAACATCCCTAAGTTTTGTTAAGTACTGATTAAGTGGTTTATCAAACAAATACATCCATGTATGGATATGAGCAGGTAGAGGCGGCTCTGGCACAGATGTATCCTAGGGGTAAAACCCGAAAACACCGCTTTGAGCTAGACTCGAATGGGAACCGGTGCATGAAAATGGGTCTTGTTTCACTCTTGGTTACGACACTCTCGAGGGATATGTTTTGATAAATTTACAAGCTTAGTATGAACCCTTATTAAGGGAATAAAAAAAATTACCCTAAGAATATATGTTAGAAAGTAGATCATGAAAATCCTAGATTGAAGCCTATAGACTCGTGAGTTAAGGAAATAAAAGTTTATTTATAAGTCATCAACTTTTGTCTTTGGATTAACCTTTATGTGTTACCCCTAACTTTCCTTTTATTCCAGCCAATGGCCAGTAATAGGAGGACTCGGGCTAACAACCGTTGTGAAGATCAGTGTGATGATTGTACTAATGAGATGCCCAATCCAATGGGAGCGGGAATCGCGAACTTTGTTACGATTCTCTCTCAGCTAACTCAAGTTTTGAATAGAAACACGGGTCAAGAGGAACGTTCAACCCCCCCCCCAAGAAAGAACAAGTCGTTATCGATAGCTTCATGAGACAAAGGCCTCCTACTTTTAGTGGATCATCCAATCCCACAATTGATGAACAATGGATCAACTCCATTGAAAAGATCTTCTCCATCCTTCAATGTTCTGAACAAGAGAAGGTCCACCTGGAGGCTTATCGTATGGAGGGTGAAGCTGATCAATGGTGGACGTTGATCAAAAATACGAATCCTGAGGAGGAGATCGAGGCATTGGAATGGAAGGATTTCCGGAAGATGTTTTTCGATAAATATTTTCTGTGCACCCTCCAGCTTAAGATGGAAAGGGACTTCCTTTCCCACAAGAAAAAACATGAAGAATCTGTTGGAGCGTACGAGGAAAACTTCACAAGGCTTGCACGATACGCTTCCGGATTTGTCATTACCCCTGAATGAAAGTTTGACTGCTTCTTTGGTGGGCTGAAGCCTAGCTTGCGGAAAGCATTAGCGATCCGTGACTTCGACAGCTATGAGGAAATTGTCTGATGTGCCCTCAAGGTCGAAATGGAGATCGGGGAATCATAGGGGTATCATGGGGACAAGAAGCGTAAGGTGGACTTCAATGCTGGCGGTCCGATGGATAAATCCAATGGTGCTAAAAAGATCCAGCACCCCACTTGCCAAAAGTGCGGAAAGAAGCACCCTGGAAATTGCCTTAAGGGGACGACGAAATGCTTAAGGTGTGGAAGAGAAGGGCACCTAGCTATTAACTATCGAAAAGAAAGACCCGCGGCTGCGACAGAGGAGAGGAACGCTCCGTTCGAACCTCAACGCGTTGTTCAATGCTACAAATGCAAAGAACCAGGTCATTTTGCAAATCAATGCCCTAATCCAAGGGTTTTCGGAGACAACCAACAACCTCCAAGGAAGAAAGGAAGAGCTTTTGCCATCACTTTTGCTGAAGTGAACCCCGACAACGAAGTGGTGACAGGTACGATAGTTATCCATTCAAGAATAGAGAACGTACTTTTTTATTCAGGTTCTACGCATTCTTTTATATCTCGAAAGTTTAGTAGAACAATCCCAGAACCACCACAAATCATGGAAGTGAAGATGTCGGTGAGTACGGAAAATGGAGAAATCATTGCATCCAATGAATATAAGTCCTCCCCTGTTATAATCTGTGGATTGAACTTCCCGACGAACCTTGTCATACTCCCTCTGGTGTAATTTGATGCAATTCTTGGCATGGATTGGCTTTCCTTATATAGAGCCAACATGAATTGTCGGGAGAGGGAAATCACACTCCATATAGAGAATCAACCCCCGATTCTTTACAAGTGTAAGGAGGAAGATGAATCTCCTTTAGATCTATCATCTCACGCATGGATATTACTGCCTTATGAGCACACGTATCTGGATCAGATGATTGAGTCCAAGGAATAAATCATCCTTGAAGAAATACCTATTGTGATGGAATTCGCTGAAGTGTTTCCCGAGGAACTGCCTGGTCTTCCTCCTAGAAGAGATGTAGAGTTCTCAATTGAACTTATACCTGGGGCACTACGAATATCCAAGTCTCCATATAGAATGGCTGTTGTTGAGCTTGAAGATCTGAAGAAACAACTACAGGAGAATCTGGATAAAGGGTTTATACGCCCAAGTGCTTCACCATGGGGTGCACCAGTCCTCTTCGTCAAGAAGAAGGATGGGTCAATGCGGCTTTGCATCGATTATCATGAACTTAACAAAATCACGATAAAGAACAAGTATCCTCTCCCAATAATCGATGACTTGTTTGATCAGCTTCATGGAGCACAATACTTCTCCAAGGTGGATTTGCGGTCGGGATATTATCAAGTAAGGGTGAAGAAGGAAGATGTCCCCAAGACTGCTTTTCGTACAAGATACGGGCACTATGAATTCATTGTAATGCCTTTCGGACTCACTAATGCTCCAAAAATATTCATGGACTTGATGAATAGAGTCTTTAGAGATTACCTCGACAAATTTGTGGCAGTCTTTATAGATGATATTTTAATATACTCTAAAACCAAGGAGGATCATGAGGAGCATTTAAGAACTGTACTAGAGACTTTGCGCAAGGAGAAGATCTATGCAAAGTACAGAAAGTGTGAGTTCTGGTTGAAGGAGGTATCATTCTTGGGACATATCATCACAAGCAATGGGATATCTGTGGACCCCTCCAAAACAGATGCAATTGAGGGATGGTCGAGGCCAACATCGGTAATGGATATCCATAGCTTCTTGGGGTTAGCTGGATATTATCGACGATTTGTGAGAAATTTCTCACGATTGTCCAACCCTCTTACCAATCTAACTCGAAAGGGAGTAAAGTTTTCTTGTAGTGATGAATGCGAAGAAAGCTTCAAGGAGTTGAAAAGGAGGCTTATCACTGCGCTCGTGCTCACTTTACCCACAAGTGGGGAACTTTTTGTTGTTTTCAGTGATGCTTAAAAGAAGGGCTTAGGCTGTGTGCTGATGCAAAATGATAAAGTTATATCCTATGCCTCAAGGCAGTTGAAAATCCATGAGCGAAACTATCCAACGCATGATCTGGAGTTGGCGGCGGTGATTTTTGCCTTGAAAATCTGGTGGCATTATCTCTATGGAGAGAAATGTGAGATATATACTGACCACAAGAGTCTTAAATATATATTCACATAGAATGAGCTTAATATACGCCAGAGAATATGGATAGAGCTCATCAAGGATTATGACTGTTCAATACATTACCACCCTGGGAAAGAAAACAAGGTGGCAGATGCCCTAAGTAGAAAGGACCCAACAATTCTATCAATGGTGAGAATTGAGAAGGATCCAATCTTCTTAGACTTGATAAAGATGGACGTGGGAATCATAAAGAAGGGAACATCATCAATCCTTTCACAAATGATTGCTCAACCATCTCTTTTGGAAAGGTTAAAGGATGCTCAAAATGATGATGTGGGAATTCAGGAAAAAGTGGAAGCCATCAAAAAAGGGAAATCCTCATAGTTTAATGTTAATGAAGAATGAATTGTGAGGTTTGGGAAAAGACTATGTGTTCCATCAAGTCTAGAGATGAAGAAGGAACTTTTGGATGATGCACATAGTTCAAATTTCTCTATTCACCCAGGGAGCACAAAGATGTATCGAGATCTCTGAGAAAACTTTTGGTGGGATAATATGAAGAAGGAGATCGCTGAATATACATCAAAGTGCCTGGTGTGTCAGCAAGTGAAGGTAGAGAGACAGAAGTCTAAGGGAATGATGCAAACATTTCCCATACCAGAATGGAAATGGGAGAACATCACCATGGAATTTGTCACCAGACTTCCAAGGACATCCAAAGGTAACAATGCAATCTAGGTTGTTGTGAATTGTCTTACAAAGACTGCACACTTCATTGCTATTCGGGAAGATTTCTATTTGGATCAAATGACACAGATATATATCAGGGAAGTGGTAAGGCTTCATGCAGTACCATTATCTATTGTGTCTGATCAATATCCAAGATTCATCTCTAAGTTTTGGAAGAGTCTTCAACATGCTCTGAATACTGAACTGAACTTCAGTACGGCCTATCATTCTCAAACTGATGGTCAATCCGAGCGGACTATTCAAACACTTGAGGATATGTTGAGAGCATGATCAATGGACTTTAATGGAGGATGGGATCAACATCTTCCTCTGGTTGAGTTCTCTTATAATAACAGTTTCCACTCAAGCATCCAAATGGCACCATATGAAGCCCTATATGGGAAAAGGTGCAGAACACCAGCATGTTGGGATGAGGTCGGTGAACGTAAGCTTCTTGGACCAGAAATGGTCAAGGAAATGGTGGAGAATGTGAAAACCATTCAAAAGCATATCAAGGCAGCCTAGAGTCGACAGAAGAGTTATGCAGATAATCGTCAATGAGACCTTGAGTTTAAAGTTGGAGACATGGTGTTTCTATGCATATCTACGTGGAAAAAGGTCATGAGGTTTGGAAAGAATTGGAAGTTAAGTCCAAGGTACATCGGCCCCTTCGATATTCTTGATCGTGTTGGGGTTGTGGCCTATCGACTAGAACTTCCACCTACCATGGACAAAGTGCATGATGTCTTTCATGTATCCCTCTTAAGGAAGTACATACCGGACCCTTCAAATGTACTCTCTTCTGAGGTGGTACAATTGGAAGATGATCTTTCTTATGAGGAGAAACCAGTGAAGATCTTAGATCGTAGAGAAAAAGTTCTACGAAATAAGACAATGCCCCTCGTCAAGGTGTTGTGGAGAAACCACAAATTTGAAGAAGCGACTTGGGAATCGGAGGAAATGATGAAGCTGAGTTGCCCACATCAGTTTTAGTGTGGGAAAAGGAAAATTTTGAAGGCGAAATTTCTTAAGGGGGGAATATTGTAACGACCCAAAGTTTCATTAATGTAAATCCCTCTTGATCTAATTAAATGTCTTTTTATGTTTATATAAAATGTCAACTTTTTTGGTTTTATGTTAAGAATTTTGACCGTTGCTAATATATTCATTGAACAGTGATCACATGATTAATATAAATATAGGACTTTAACAAATCCAATTTACCCAGACAAAGGAAGTGATGGCATCATCCAGTAGAATTGCCCCATACGAATCCCATTTGTCAGAGCTCGGAAAAGAGGTGGCGTCTTTGGGATTCACCTTTGACCAATCCCAAGCTGAGATTCATCATGTCAAGTTCGAACGTGACCGTCTACGGGAAAAGTGGAAGTTGATTGAAATTAGCACTCGAGTGATGTTATCTGAGTCACCCCAAAAGTTTGTCACCATCGCACACCTTACCCTTAGGTCTTATGCGGCTGTTTTAAGGGGTTATGTAACAAATAAATAGTACTATATTCATGTTTATTATTTTTGTATATAATAATGAATATAATTTCTAGTCATTATTGATACATTGTAAATAGTTTTTAAAGTACAAATAGTGTTTTTAGTTATTATTTAATTAAGAATTCTATTTTATTAAATTAAGGGATTTTTGAATTAAATAATATTTTAAGAAAATAATATTATTATTATTAAATTAATTTTTATTAAATATAAATGATCTTATAATTTTATGAATGCAATTATAAAATTTATTAAGGTTTGAAGGCCATTTCTATCAAAACCCGTGAATTTTCGATAAATGACGGTTTTTATTTTAAATGTGAAAATTAACATATTTAGAAAATTATTTATATAAAATAAATGTTATTTATGGAATCAGGACGTCAAAATTATCTAACGGTGAATTTTTCATAATTTTCTGAGACAGTCAAATTTTTGGGTAAAAATTAAATACCGTTTAAATATATAATGTGTTTTATGACATCATAATGACCCAATAGTGATGTAATAAAATACTATAATATTTATTTTCTGCCAATATATGTTTTACCATTAAAATAATGTGATTTTGGGTTTGTTTGACTTACTTTTCAAAGCATTAATGGACCCCTCAAGACTTATTCAACCCTTGCCTTTTTAAATTAATTTCCATGGGAGTGTGACTCACCTCCACATAAGCAACCCTAATATTTTAAGAAGTTCGGACTTTGGCCTTATAAAATATTTTTTATCACTCCCCTTTTCCAAAAACCATGGGCAAAAACCATGGGATGGTTTGTGGTTTGGATTAATTTAATATAAGGGGTCCCAAACCTAAATAATAAAGAATTCTCTCACCTTTCCTATATAAACTCACCCAAGCTCCCACTTATTCATCACTCAAAGCCTATGTAGTTCGTCCAACCTCTGCCCAACTCTCTCTAGAATCCTCCCAAGGTTCCCCAAGCTCCCAAAAAGCCTCTCACAAGCCTCTCTCTAGCCTTTGGAAGCACACTTCCAAGTAAGGGTTTTTCTTCCTTTCTCGTTTTTGTCAATTTTCTTTAAGTTGTATTGACCTTTTAATTTCAATTATGAATGTTGGGGTATGGTTTCTCACCTCCCCCATACTGTCCTCTTATTGTTTGAATTATGGTAGATCCATTTCTCTCTCATTAAATGCCTCCCATGTACACCCGTTACTATGCCGAAATTCCGAAAGGAACTCCTCTCTCTTCTTTTACATTCAAGTAATAATTTTGTATCATGAATCTAAATTCTATTACAATTGTTGGGACATGTATCTATATGACCTCCTTACTTTCCATTTCATGTAAATATGATGAGTAACCCCCTTCTCTCTCATCAACCATTTTTATGAATTCTTATGTCACGCCGTTACGCTGCATAAATCGCACCGATTTTCTAAGCCAATGCCATTGTGTAGTGGATACCATGCCCATTTCTCCATCAAGGGTATTCACTTTTATGCACCTTTACTTATTGATTACAAAGTTTCATGTATGAATTCCACATTACTTTATCATGGAATAAATGATTATGTTTTATGAATCCATGTTTTATGATCCATGTGGCACACTTATGCATGAAATGAAATGTTTAAGAAGGGTGCGCCCTTATAGCGCTCCAATGCATTGGGTAAAGTATAGTATCATGATATGTCATGTGCAATGAGTGTTGACTCATGCTAATTCAAGTGCAATGATGGTTTAATCGTGCTTTATGTGCAATGAGGATTTACTCATGCTCTATGTGCAATGAGCCTTGGCTCATGCTAATTCCATGTTAAGTGTTATTGTCACATTTCCATATTATGATTATCATGCTTTATCATGCCTTTATGTTCATGTTTCTCTTATGATATATTGATATGCCTATTTTCTAACATGTATTGTACTCCTCATTTTATTCCACGTGTACTCCCTTACTGGGCTTTATAGATCACCCTTTTCTTATGCACGTCCTCAGGTTATCCCATGCAATGCTAAGTACAAAGGAATGTAGTGGTCATGTAAAGGAAGTTTTCAATAAAGATGTTGTATTTCATGTTTTAAGTTTTTATGTAATGATCCTAATCCCCAAAGACACTAAACCTCTCGATCTTCTTTGTTGTATCAAGTGAAGTTTTATGTAATAAATCATGTTTAAGTTTGTAATAAAAGCAGGGTTGTCATATGGTCCGCCAAACCACGCCGTGTGAATTGATTATGCCTAAGTTTTAATCACATCGTGTTGACCAGAATTGAACGGCGCGTGGAAACCGGAATACACGGTGTGTATGTTGGAGCAACACACCATGTAGTTTGTTCCGGTCCAAGTGAAACCGTGTTGAAAGATAAGCCGCGTACCGCGTACACGGGATCGCCAGGCCGGTTATCGCGTAACAAGGAAGTACACGCCATGTATGATTCATCTACACGCCGTGTACTCCAAAATTTCCAAAGTACAGAAAACATGCCAAAGCCTCGGTGTGTACTTTGGATAAAGGGTGAAAAGAAAAATACACGTCGTGTAATCATAAACTACACGCCGTGTACTTTCCAGAAATGGAATTTCACCAGGTTTCCTCCAATGTACAAAGACCCGTACAGGGAATATGGATGAGAAGAATCTCAAGGAAATTCAGAAAGGAATTTAAGATAAAGAATTGATTAATTATAAGATCATAATTAATTGAATTCGAGTGTGTCTTATCTTAAATAAAAGAATGATTAAAATAATTTTAATTCTAAATATGCGTAAATGTCGTTGCATACTATGGATGATCATGAGCTAGACCAAAGACCCTTTTTATGTGTATGGTTTCATTTAAATTTATTTAATTTAAATTTGTTGGCCTACGAGCCTTCTTCCAATAAAATGTAGGGTCTGCGTGCCCATGGTTTCTTTAATGTAAACCCATGTAATGGAGGATCTCCCAAGCCAGAGGAGATGGTTCAAATCCCGAAGCCAAGGCGAAACCGACGCAAGAAGATGCAAAGGTGGACAGGTGGGAGCTGCAAAACACGAACCAACAGGTTTAAGGTGTTTTCCCTAGGTCAGGGTTAGCTTATCAAAACCACTAGATAAGATAACCAATATAAGCTCGTGATCATGCCATCTTATTTTATTTCTGTCTGATTGCATGGTTTATTTATTATGTATGTGTTGTCGCAATCACATAATTAATAAAATGAACAAGCATGCAAAGATGGAATAAAATAAAAACCGGACTATGCGTAAACATTATCAGAACATGGTTAATCACTTAAGCAAGCATCACTTAATATTAACAAGTATGTGATAATGCAAAACTACGCATAAAGACTAAAATCCCTCAATACCATATTAAGTCAGACCATGCCTTCCGTTACCTAATTAAGGGCAAGACTCAATAAAACTATGTGTTTGACCAACCCTTGTTGGGACACTTACTTTTATAAAGTAAGCCCTTATGAAAGGTTTCGGGTTGACTTAACCATATTACATCAATAGAAGTAGCTCTTGCTAGACTTGATGTAATATTGGAGGCAAGAGTTGAGGAAATCCAAGTCAGGATTTCAGGATTGGGGAGTCCACTCAACAGATCAAGGAACTATAAGCTCACAGTTGGCAAAGACCTGCCTACCTAAATTCCGTCAAATAGCTTGACCAACCCTTGTTGGGGTTATGCGAAGGTAAATATGGATCCTTGCCACTAGAATGTCAAAGCAACTGGACATTCTGAGTTAAATGGTGAGGGCCATTGGGACTTGATAAAATAGTGGTAGAATTAATTAATTCATTCATTATTTCTCATAAATTGTAATCAAGAAAGTACTAATAAATATGCTCTTTTAAATTGTAGAATCAAGATGATAAACTCATCAACCACATTTTCTCTACGATCAATACTGGATAAAGACAATATCCTCACCGACAGTAACTTTCAGGAATGGTTTAGGCACCTTCGGGTTATCCTACGCCATGAACGAAAGTTTTACGTGCTAGAGTCCTCACTTCCTGATTCTCCTGCCCTAGGGGTGAGTGATGAAGATTTCTTGGTCTATGATCAACATTTGAACGATGCTCTCGACATTCAATGTTTGATGCTATCATCGATTTCTAGTGAGCTCGTGAAGTCTCATGAAGACATGGATGCCTATAGCATTCTCGAGCACCTCCGTGGTCTATACCAGGAGAGAGCAAGACATGAAAGGTTTGAGATCTCCAAGGCTCTATTTCAGAGCAAGCTTGGAGAGGGTGCCCCAGCTGGGCCTCATGTAGTCAAGCTCATTGGCTACATTGAGCGCTTGGAGGTTCTAGGTTTTAAACTCCCTGAAGAACTGGGCACCGATCTCATTCTTGCATCACTCCCCCAGAGCTTATCGAACTTTGTTGTTAATTTCAACATGAACAACATTGAGAAGTCTCTATCTGATCTTCTTATCCTTATTCTCCAAGTAGATAATGACATGAAGTGTGAAAAGCCTTCTGTCCTTATGGTGAATAAAAGGAAAGGGAAGGCGAAGAGCTTTAAGCCCAAAGCTTCTTCAAGGACTTCCAAGAAAAGGAAGATCAAAGGGGAGGCAAAGGAACGGGATGATGTTTGTTTTGCATGTGGCAAGAAGGTCCACTGGAAGAAAAACTACACCTATCCAAGGAAGCAAGGGGAAGCTTCAGGTGCATTTGTTATCAAATGCAATCTATCTGTTTCTACTAATTGGGTAATAGATACTGCTTGTGGTGCTCACATCTGTATCCAAATACAGGAACCAAGTAGATTCAAAAAGATTGATCGAGGTGAGGTGGATCTACGAGCATCCAACGGAGCCAGACTCGCTGTTGTAGCTGTTGGAGACTACCACCTCACATTGCCTACTGAGATGGTCTTGGTTTTTAAAGGTTGTTATTATGTGCCTTCTGTTACTAAAAATATTATTTCAGTATCCAGATTAGATACTGATGGATTCATATTCAATTTTGTAAATGAATGTTGCTACTTTTATAAAGATAGCATTTGTTTTGGTAGGGCACATTTATATAACAGCCTTTATGTGTTAGACTACACAAACCAAGTAATGGCAATCGATAACGAAGTTAATTCACATGACTAATACCACACCCAACTTTGGCATCACCGGCTAGGTCATGTCAATGAGAAACGTTTGACAAAATTACATCAAGATGGGTATTTATATTCTTTCGAACTAAAACCACTTGGTGTATGTCATGCGTGTCTACAAGGAAAAATGACCAAAGCCCCATTTAGTGGGAAAGGTGAAAGAGCTAAAGAGATTCTAGAATTAGTTCACATAGATGTGTGTGGACCATTTCCAGTTGAATCAAGGGGTGGGTTCTCGTACTTCATAACTTTTACTGATGATTTTAGTAGATATGGATATATCTACTTAATGAGGTATAAGTCAGATTCTTTTGATCGGTTCAAAGAATACAAGAATGAAGTTGAGAACCAGCTTGGTAAGAAGATTAAGAAACTCCACTCAGACAGAGGAGGAGAATATCTTAATCAAGACTTCATTGATTTCTTACGGGAGTTTGGGATTCTATCTCAACTCACTCCTCCTTACACGCCACAATGGAATGGTGTAAGCGAAAGGAGGAACCGCACCCTGTTGGACATGGTGAGATCAATGATGAGTCATGCGAGTCTTCCATTATCCTTTTGGGGATATGCATTACAAACAGTAGCGCACATACTAAACCAAGTACCAACTAAATCGATAAATGGTATTCCATACAAGTTATGGAGTGGACGCAAAGCCATGTTATCGAATTTACATGTGTGGGGTAGCGAAGCATTTGTTAAGGCCTCTTCAGGTAACAAACTTGCACCCCAAGGCACAAAGTGTATCTTTATAGGATATCCCAAGGAAACAACAGGATATTACCTATACAACCCCTCAGACAAAAAGGTTACAGTGGCAAGACACGCCATATTCCTTGAGAGGGAGCACATCTCCAAAAGAGATAGTGGGAGTGAGATAGACTTCGATGAAGTCAAGGCTCAAGATACACATGAGTTGGTACAAGAACAGATTCCACAAATCCCCGTGGAAGAACAATCTGTTCCAGAGACACAAGAACTGCGTAGGAGCACGAGAGAGGTGAGAGAACCAGAACGATATGGTTTTCTTGTCACCGAGGATGGTGAATCATTATTGGTTGACAATGATGATCCTCTTACCTACAAGGAAGCAGTTAAAGGCACAGACGTTGCCAAGTTCCAAGAAGCCATGAATTCTGAAATGGATTCCATGTACCAAAACCAAGTCTGGATTTTGGTAGATCCTCCAGTTGATGTAAAGCCTATTGGTAATAAATGGGTATTCAATAACAAAATGGACATGGAGGGGAAAGTCAGCACCTACAAGGCACGACTGGTTGCAAAAGGTTTTAGACAGCATCAAGGAATTGACTATGATGAAACCTTTTCACCGGTTGCAATGCTGAAATCCATCAGAATCCTATTGGCCATTGCTGCTTACCATGACTATGAAATTTGGAAAATGTATGTCAAAACATCTTTCCTTAACGGGAACCTCCTGGAAGATGTCTACATGACACAACCTGAAGGGTTTGTGACTCCAAAGGATGCCAACAAGGTATGCAAGTTGTAGAAATCCATTTATGGATTAAAGCAAGCATCAAGATCATGGAACATTCGTTTTGATGAAGCTGTAACGGAATTTGGATTTGTTAAGAACGAATGTGAGACTTGTGTCTACAAGAGGTTTAGTGAGAGTGCAGTCATTTTCCTAATAGTATATGTTGATGACATATTACTAATTGGAAATGAAGTACATGTCTTACAGTCAGTTAAGGCATGGTTGCATAAATGCTTCTCCATGAAAGACTTGGGCGAGGTAGCATATATTCTTGGGATCAAGATCCATCGTGATAGATCCAAGAGAATGCTGGGCCTGAGTCAAAGTACATACATTGACAAGATACTGAAGAGATTCAGTGTGGAACAATCCAAGAGGGGATTGTTTCCAGTGTCACATGGAATTCATCTTTCCAAGAAAATGTGTCCTCAGACACATGAGGAAAGAAAGAGAATGGAAAGGATCCCTTACGCATCCGTGATTGGGTCAGTCATGTATGATATTCTATGTACGAGGCTAGATGTTGCTTACCCATTAAGTACGGTAGGAAGATATCAAGCTGATCCAGGAGACTGCCATTGGATGGCAGTCAAGACTATCCTTACGTATCTGAGGTGTACTAAGGATATGTTCCTAGTTTATGGAGGAGATGAGGAACTAGTCATCAGAGGACATGTAGATGCTAGTTTCCAGAATGATCAAGATGACATGAAGTCGCAGACTGGATACATCTTCAGTTTGAATGGAGGTGCAGTGAGCTGGAAGAGCTCAAAGAAAAGTGTGGTGGCAGATTCTACAGCAGAGTCCGAGTATATCGCAGCTTCTGAGGTAGCTAAGGAAGCAGTATGGATGCGAAGCTTTGTCCAAGAGCTAGATGTAGTACCGATCAGTAAAGATCCAATCACACTCTATTGTGATAATACTGCAGCGGTGGCACTTGCAAAAGAGCCAAGGTCACATCAGCGGACAAAGCACATACTTCAGAAGTATCATCTCTTGAGGGATTTTTCTCAGAGAGGTGAAGTTGCATTGAGCAGCATTTCCAAGGAAGACAACGTGGTGGACCCCTTGACTAAAGCCTTGACTCAGCAGAAACATGATCATCATGTGAGGTCTAGCGAACTAAAAGTCGTAGGCAGTTGGCTCTAGTCCAAGTGGGAGTTTGTAAGGGTTGGTGTCCTGAGAACCAACTGTTTTGTACTTTGATTACATGAATGTTCACTTATTATATATTGTTAATTGTTCTGCATAACTATAATATAATAATGTCCCGGAATATTTGTTGCATTGATAAGGTCATGGAAGATCCCCGCTATAATGAGAACCTTGAAATGCTATAACAATATTCTTAAATAAAGTTCTACGGTTGGATGACATACTATGATAGGACACATAGTATACAGACCGTCATGTGCGAGTACTCGTAAGAAGACGAGACTCTCTCTCATGGAGTTCGCACTTGGTAATCTCCAAGATGGGAGATTATGAGAACAGACCCGCCAATAGCAATTCTGCATGTCTTGGTGTCATCGGACATTGCTATCTGTGAGCGTGTGTAATGGTCCTTAGACTAGAAGATTATCATTAACTCATGTCGTGACTCGCGCACTTAGATTTACTGACGAAAACCATCATGCAGACAATTGGCGGGAAGTAGGGTACGTTGGGTACGTCACGAGTGACATGTTGTTAATGGATAAGTTGAGGAAGGATTTATCCCTTCCATTTATGGAAGTTGATATCTCGACCCTTTGATTGAAATAAAATTGTCGCATTAAATTCCATGGCCATGGTGTGAACGACGAGTTTATTTCAGGTAGTCAAAGAACGACAGATCAAGCATATAGATTTATGACACTGCCATGAAACCTGCTTGATGAGATATCGAGACAAAGGGATTAAATTACACAGTAAGCATTTGTATGAGGTGATATGTCAATGTGTCGTCAACTTCTTTCTCTTGGGTGCCTTGACCCGTTGCTAGACAATAATCTTGGACTTTAGGCAAACTCGCCTAATGCCAATGAGAAAGAGGCCTAGAGGGTCACACACTAAGTGTATTCAAGTATCTCAAGTAGAATAAAGATTATTCTCATACGTGGTTTAATAGTTATTCAAGGAATTATAAATCGTTTTAATGATGGAGGAAGAAGGAAATGAAAAACAAGATATGCACGCCGTGTATTAAAGATTACACGCCGTATAGTTTTTCATGGAAAACAAGTACACGTCGTGTATTAATAATTACACGTCGTGTAGTTTTCTTTATGGAAAGGAAATGAATAGATGAAAACAAGATATACATGCCGTGTACATTGAATGTACACACCGTGTAGTTTTCAATGAAAAACAAGTACACGCCGTGTATTTATTAATACACGTCGTGTAGTTTTTCCAGTCGGGATTTTGAGGATATTATATTGTTTTAAATGATATTTATTATAATCAGCATGGGTGCATGTCAAGGAATTAATTATTCGACATTGGGGTTTTAAATAAGATTCAATGAAATAAATAAAACGCGTAACGCGTTTATTTATTGTCATAACTCTACAACCTCAAACCTGATTATATATATCCTCACAACCCCAACTCTTTTCCGACCCCCGTGTGAGACACAACAATTCTGGAGAATTCTTTCAAGGCTGAAAGAACCTCTTCCTCCAAGAACGCTCTCAAGACTGAGAGAGATCCTCTTCCATCGGATCAAGACGATCTAAGGCGGACAACGCAAGCAAAGGCTTTTCCACGCTAGCACCCGGAGAATCCTTTGGCGACGTCCAGAGATACGAGGTACACGTGTGGATCACCGCTAGAGGGAGTCTACACTTGGCTTCTGCGACGCAACGACGGATCACATCGACAACGTGATCAAGAACATCAACGAAGAAAGAACACCCAAAAGGTATTTCTTTATAATTAATTAAATTAATTATAATCAACCTGCAACGATACTTGTTTGTGGTTCTGAGACAAACCTTCTTCTTTGTCTTTTTCTGTGATTCGATCCGTGGATACTGGTGTTTATCGTCGTATTGATCCCGGATTGATCATTACTAATGAAAAAAAGCCAAGTGGGAACATCCACCCACGTGCTTCCGCTGCGCCCGGAACCTTTAAATGGTATCAGAGCGAGGTTACAACGTTGATTATAGTTATTTAATTTTCGTTGATAATTTACGCATTTATATTTGATTCAATTCGAAATAAATCGTTCTATAAGTCTGAATTAATGAGATCTGTTCTTCCTCCTTCGTTTCTTGATTCATATCACAGAAATGGCCTTTTAATTTTAATTTTGATTAAAATAAAAATGAGGAACTCGTCCGGAGGAGCCGCTCGTTCTGTCTATACAACACGGGATTACACGGCGTGTACTTAAAACTACACGACGTGTACTTAGGTTCAACGAACCGGCACTGGTCCGCCAAACCACGCCGTGTGAATTGATTATGCCTAAGTTTTAATCACGCCGTGTTGACCAGAATTGAATGGCGCGTGGAAACTGGAATACATGGCGTGTATGTTGGAGCAACACGTCGTGTAGTCTGTTCCGGCCCAAGTGAAACCATGTACAAAGATAATCCGCGTACCGCGTACACGGGATCGCCAGGCCGGTTACCGCGTAACAAGGAAGTACATGTCGTGTATGATTCATCTACACGCCATGTACTCCAAAATTTCCAAAGTACAGAAAACACGCCAAAGCCCCGGCATGTACTTTGGATAAAGGGTGAAAAGAAAAATACACATTGTGTAATCATAAACTACACGCCGTGTACTTTCCAGAAATGGAATTTCACCAGGTTTCCTCCAACGTACAAAGACCCGTACAGGGAATATGGATGAGAAGAATCTCAAGGAAATTCATAAAGGAATTTAAGATAAATAATTGATTAATTATAAGATCATAATTAATTGAATTCGAGTGCGTCTTATCCTAAATAAAAGAACGATTAAAAGAATTTGAATTCTAAATATGCGTAAATGTCATTGCATACTATAGATGATCATGAGCTAGACCAAAGAGCATTTGTATGTGTATGGTTTCATTTAAATTTATTTAATTTAAATTTGTTGGCATGCGAGCCTTCTTCCAATAAAATGTAGGGTCTGTGTGCCCATGGTTTTTTTAATGTAAACTCATGTAATGGAGGATCTCCCAAGCCAGAGGAGACGGTTCAAATCCCAAAGTCGAGGCGAAACCGACGCAAGAAGTTGCAAAGGTGGACAGGTGGGAGCTGCAAAACACGAACCAACAGTTTCAAGGTGTTTTCCCTAGGTCAGGGTTAGCTTATCAAAACCGCTAGATAAGCTAACCAATAGAAGCTCATGATCATGCCATCTTATTTTATTTTTGTCTGATTGCATGGTTTATTTATTATGTATGTGTTGTCGTGATCACATAATTAATAAAATGAACAAGCATGCAAAGATGGAATAAAATAAAAACCGGACTATGCGTAAACATTTTCAGAACATGGTTAATCACTTAAGCAAGCATCACTTAATATTAACAAGCATGTGATAATGCAAAACTACGCATAATGACTAAAATCCCTCAATACCATATTTAGTCAGACCATGCCTTCCGTCACCTGATTAAGGGCAAGACTCAATAAAACTATGTGTTTGACCAACCCTTGTTGGGACACTTACTTTTATAAAGGAATCTCTTATGAAAAGTTTCGGGTTGACTTAACCATATTACATCAAGAGAAGTAACACTTGCTAGACTTGATGTAATATTGGAGGCAAGATGTCACGACCCGTCCTCGGGGCCCGTGTCGTGACTACCCCAAGCCCGCCTTCCATAGGCCAGGGGCTGGCGACTAGCACCAAAGGCGTAAAATCCCGATAACTGGGAAGGCATTGCCTTTATAAAGAAAACAAGCACCACAGAGTACAAGCGGAAGTAAAACACTAAGTACAAAAGAAGAGCTGAAAAGTAAAAAGGGGCCGGAAATACAAGCCCAACTGTAAAGTACAACTCGAAAGGGAAAACAGCGACTGAAAAGTAAAGCTGCTACGCTGAGATGTCCACTGGAAATCCCACCTGAAGGGTGGGTACAGATAGCTCCTCTGCTCCTCGGGTCCCGCCATCCGCTCCGAGTATGTCTCGCTCAGTGGTCTGCCTCTGGGTACCGCCTCGTCGTATAGTCTACCTCCAGGTACCGTCCAGTCCTCGAACACTCGGCCTCTGCCAGTACTGGTCGTCGTCTGCAACCAACACAACGAGGTGCGGGCATAGCCCGTGCAGGGGTGAGTATAACGATACTCAGTAGGGACCCCGAGACCCTCAAGGTCTCACTAAAACCAACAAGGATAACCACAAGAAGATCACAACAGATAAACTCTACTTAGGTATATGCCCATACATATACCTAAGTTATCAAGTAACCCATCTCAGTCATGAGGAAACACAAGGATCATGAGATCAACGGATAACCACAACCCAGGTATATGCCCATACATATACCTAAGTTATCAAGTAACCCATCTCAATCATGAGGAAACACAAAGGTCAAAGATCTCAGCTCAAACCAGGATTTTCATTATCGAAACCGTAACTGCTGAAGAGCTCCGTCTCTGGAGTGTTCAGTGGTCCTGTCACGACTCCGAGGTACTGCTCACTAACCTAAGACTGCTGAAGTACTCCTCCTGTCGAGTACTGCGGGCCAGCCACCCAAACACAGTAGTGCTTCCCGCCGAGGTATGTCACCCAAACTCCGTAGTGCACACCCCCTAGTAGCCTGCTGAGGTACTCTCCGGACGAGCACCGCGGGTCTGCACTGTCACACAGGTAGTGCTCCATCCGCCATGGGTCTGCACCTCAGAAAGTAGTGCTCCGTCCACTGGGCTAGTCGACTCACTCCAAGTCGAGTCGGTCAAGCAGTCGTCAGGTCTCAGCCAGCTACACGGTCTCCGTACATCGCATGCTCGTCACTGGGAGGGTCCGCTCCACGAGCTACAGGTCGATACTCCAAGTATCTCAAAGTCCCACGAAGAAGTGTCTCAAAGGTCCGTCTCGTCACAGGGGTCTCAACGCAACAGACGGCGCGTCGATCGGACGCCCGGTCTGTGAGTTATTAGCCTTTTCGTCCCAGGGGCCCGGTTGGTTTCGAGTGCGAACCAATCCCGGCCGTATCTCAACTGTACCCCGAACTCCCATAGGGTATACTCATAGGGACCGTTACTAAACGTAACTACCAACGCCGCTGACGGCTCGTCAAGCGGACGTCCTGTCTGAAAGATATCAGCTTTTCCGTTCCAGGGGCCCGGTTGGATTTCGAGTACAATCCAACCCGGCCATACTCCGACTGTATCCAAAACTCGGGCGGAGTATGTCAAAAGTTCTGTCTCATCAAGAGGAAGTCAACGAAACAGACGGCGCGTCAATCGGACGCCCGGTCTGTGAGTTATTGGCTTTTTCGTCTCTGGGGCCCGGTTGGTTTTTAAGGCAAAACCAACCCGACCGTACTCCACCTGTGTCCAAACCTCGGGCGGAGTATGCCAAAAGATCCGTCTCATTAAGAGGAACGCAACGCGACTGACGGCGCGTCAATCGGACGTTCGTGGCTCAAGATATGAGTGTTTCCGCTCCGAAGGCCCGGTTGGTTTTGTGAACGAACCAACCCGGCCGAACTCAAAGTAATCCGAAACCTTGAGTGCGATATACCGAAACGACCGTCTCGATCCAAGGATTGCGTTGCCGCAGACGGTTCGTCATTCGGAGGTCCGAGGCTCAAGTTATGAGCCAAAAACCAAAACTGGTTCGAAACGGGGGGGTCCGGGTCCGGGCCGACCCGGCCCGACCCCCCCCCCCCCCCCGGGGGAGGCGCGGCGGCGGCGCGGCGGCCGGCGGCGACGGCGGCGCGGCGGCGGCGGCGCGGCGGCGCGGAGGCGGCGGCGGCGGGCCGCGGTGGCGGCGGCGGCGGGCCGCGGTGGCGGCGGCGGCGGGCCGCGGTGGCGGCGGCGGCGGGCCGCGGTGACGGCGGCGGGCCGCGGCGCACGCGGGGGGCTAAGCCCCCGATTCTTCAAGTGGCGCGGCCTATGTGCCGCGCCGGTTTTATTAAAACCCCCCCCCCCCTCACGTGGGGGGGCCTGCTGGCGCCGAACCAAGGGGGCGGCTGCCCCCTTCCCTCAAGAACCGCCCCCCCCTCAAGTGGGGGGCTTTGATTGGCAGAAACGGGGGGGCTTTGCCCCCCCCCCCCACAAGATAACCGCCCCCTCTTTAAGAGGGGGTTTCATGAAGTGGCCGGGGGATTAATTCCCCCGGTTTATTGGCATCCGGCCGGCCAGCTGGCCGGCCGGTTTTCTCCAACGGGACCGGAAAAATCCGGTCCCCTCTTCGGCTTCCGACGCCGGCGGCCCGGCCGCCGGTTTGCTCTTCCGCCGCGGCCCGGAACCGGCCGCGGTCTCCTCGTTCTGCCGCGGCCCGGAACCGGCCGCGGTGTTCGTCGTCCGGCGCGGTGCGACGGCACCGCGCCTCTTTCGCCGTGCCATGATTTCTTTCAACGCGGCGCGACGGCGTCGCGTTCTTGAAGATTTTTCCTCGTCGTGGCGCGACGGTGCCACGTAAAATATATGCACGATCAACCGCGTGGTGCGACGGCACCATGCCACTTGTTTTCTTCCGCAAAAACAAACAAGAACGTTGGAGGGGGTTCGGCCGTGTTCGTACGGTCCGGCCCCCTCACGTTAAATTAATAACGCAACTTTAAATAAACAACATCCTCACGTTAGTCATACGAACCACGAGCAAGAATGAGATAATTAAATATTAAATCAACATCCCCTACCTCGGGTATAAGTTCGAGGATTTGACTATGTCCACGGAAGTCGACGTCGCGGAGATCGGGCGTCGCGGTAGTCGTTCGTCAATTCCGTTGACGAAGAGACGCGTCCGAAGAGGCACGTCGTTGGCGAATCCTTGTACGCCGACGAAGGTCGTCCGAGGAAGGTGCGGTGTTCTCTCTCGTTGACACCGAAGACGAAGAAGAGTGGAGCGGCGTTCTTCGTCGGAAACTTGAGCGTTCTACGTCAAGTCTTGAGGAAAGTCAAATAAAAAGGAAACAACGAACTCAAGAACCCTTACCTCGATAGTCGCACGTTGACGGAGTCGTGGAATATCGGTGTCGATTCCTTTGACGTCGGAGGAAGAGTCGTTGTCGATGGCGTTCGTCGCGGAAAACTGTCGCGGAAGAGATGACGCGGAAGAAGTACGTCACGTCGCGGATATGGCGTCGCGGGAAGACCGTGTTCTTCGGCGAAGAAGTTCTTCGTTGAAGAACGGCGTTCTTCGTGTTCTTCGTCAAGTTGAAGAAGAAGAAGAAAAGCTTCCAAAGCTCTCAAGAAATCCTCCCAAGGGTAAAAGAAACTCCTAGAATAATATAAGCTTTAACTTATATTATTTCATAACTTAACCACAAGAATTTCAAAGTTTTGAAATTCAAAAAGGGTTTAACTCCCTTAATTAAATAAGTAACTTAAGTTGACAACATTTAATGAAATGAGTTAAAGGGGAGGTTTTGAGAGAATTTGAGGAGTTGGGGTTCGTGTGGACCCCACCTCACTTAATCCTCCCAAGGGAGGTTAAGTGGATGTGGGTCCCACTCCCAACTCCCTTTGGTAGGACTTAACTAGATAAAAATAAAATTTGTTCCTCACAAATTTTATTTAACTTAAACTAAAAACCCAAAAACTAACTTTCAACCCGCAACAAACGCAACTCCCGAAAAGGTCTCTTTAAGCGAATATCGGCGCTGCGAGTTCATCGGTGCCCTCGGATTTCAATTCCGAGCACCAGATCAAAAGTTAGGAATTCCCGCTCGTTCGTTCACTGAACGTACCCGAGCCAAACTTCGGAAATTAATTCCGGGCACTCCGGGCCTCGGAATTAGGTGCCGTCTGAAACCGCGCTCTTGTAAAATTCTAAAGAAAATTAAGAAAAAATTTTCCTTGAATTTTACGGGTCTTTACATTACTCCCACCTCAGGGCTTTACGTCCCCGTAAAGCTACATCAAAAACTTAGGGAAACAAAAGAGGGTACTGAGCACGCATCTGAGCCTCCCGCTCCCATGTGCTCTCCTGGAGATTCCCGTGCCGCCATCTGTTGCGCACAAGAGGAATCGATCGCCCATGTAGGACCCGCTCCTGTCGATCCTCTATCTCCACCGGGACCTCCGTAGAAGTCGCCCCATCGTCAACGTCAAGCTCCTCAGCTGGAATACGTGGAAGATGTCGTGCACCCGGTGCAACTGAGGTGGTAGAGTCAGGCGATAAGCCACCTCGCCAACCTTGCTGAGGACCTGGAAGGGTCTGATGAAGCGCGGAGATATCTTGCCGCCTCGGCCAAATCTCCGAATACCACGTCGAGGTGAGACCCGCAAGAAGACGTGGTCGCCATCCTCGAACTCCAGTGGCCTCCGCCTCCTGTCAGCGTATGACTTCTGCCGGCTCTGTGTTTTCCTCATCCGCTCCTGGATGACATGGACCTCTTCTGACGTGGCCCGGACCATCTCTGGTCCCACAAGAGCTGCGAGATTTCTTCTTTGCCGATAAGAGAAACCTGGTCTCATCCCCTGGATGAACCACATTCTTTGCCTAAAACAGTCAATCCTAACATGGATGATACTAATCCATACCAAGGATGACGTCGTAAGGCCTCGACGCTACTACTAAGAGATCCAACCGTTACTCTCGCCTCCAAGGGTTGAGTCACACTGTCGGCATCAGTGTGTGGTAACTGGTCTCCTCCAGTAGATGTCTCACAAGTGAGGGTCAAGTCAACAGTCAACTGGAACCTCTTAGTAACATCACAAAAGAGGACAGGAATGAAAACATCACAAAGGATGCGTCTTTTATTATTGCAGCTCATAATACAAGACGCTACACAAAAGCAACATCAACATGGAACTAGAAGTACAAAAGACGTATCCACTAGTTCCGCTCCTGTCCACCTGCTTTACTGTTGCTCAAGCATTTGTCGCTGCCTCAACCTTGGTGGCTCCCTCCAAGCCTGCGGATCGAGGAGTCGGACAGTCACGTGCCAGGTGACCCTTTCCGCGGCATGAGTAACACAACCTGCTCCTTGCACGGCTAGCTCTGTTCCCACTCCGGGTGCCCTGCACCACTGGTCCTAAAACCCGAGATCGCCCAACTGCTGGTCTGGTCCTCCTGGACCACTGCATCATCTGTCTACTGCCCACAGATGACCTGGCTTCTGATCGAAAAACACGTGGTAAAGGCAGAATCTCCTGTACACGCTCGGGGTGTAGAGATACTGGCACAAACTCCACCCTGAAGAAGGTCTCGAAGTCTTCCCATGCGAAGTTCATCTCATCGCAAAACTGAAACAAGTGGCTCCACCACCTACCTGCTGCTGCATGTAGTAGGCTCGCAGCGAGGATCACCATGAGGTCTGTTGGTGTCCTCACTAGCCTAAACACTCGTACCACTGCCTCCAGCCAGTCCTCTGCAGCCTGGGGATCCGTCTCCCCGCGAAACCTGGGCGGTCGCTGGCGCTGAAACTCATGCAGTGCGCTGAGGCGACGTGCATCGTCAGCGGCTGCTGCTGGAAGCATCGGGGGCTCGGCGGGTAGAGCTACCGCCGGTGCCACTGCTGACAAAGGGCCCTGCACCGAGGCCTCGTCGCTCGGTGGGCTGTCGTTACGTTCGTTTCTCGGAACCCTAACTGGCTGCCGTCGTGGGGCCATCCTGAAAGAAACAACGTAACACGATCAAACGATTATACCTGGTGAGCTGACCTGGTTTGAGCTGTTTTAAGGGGAAAAACCTTTGAAAACACACACGCAATCAGTGTTTTCGTGCACAAAGTCGGAAATCAGTTGTCAGGGTCCTGGTGTATGGATACGTCGGCCGCCCGCACCAACACTGGACTCCCTGAACTGAAAACCACACTCGGTACTCTCAACACTATTGCTTCACAGAAAGAAACATCAGAGTTATAAGTTCTGCGGTAGAACCGAACTCCTCTGATACCAATTTGTCACGACCCGTCCTCGGGGCCCGTGTCGTGACTACCCCAAGCCCGCCTTCCATAGGCCAGGGGCTGGCGACTAGCACCAAAGGCGTAAAATCCCGATAACTGGGAAGGCATTGCCTTTATAAAGAAAACAAGCACCACAGAGTACAAGCGGAAGTAAAACACTAAGTACAAAAGAAGAGCTGAAAAGTAAAAAGGGGCCGGAAATACAAGCCCAACTGTAAAGTACAACTCGAAAGGGAAAACAGCGACTGAAAAGTAAAGCTGCTACGCTGAGATGTCCACTGGAAATCCCACCTGAAGGGTGGGTACAGATAGCTCCTCTGCTCCTCGGGTCCCGCCATCCGCTCCGAGTATGTCCCGCTCAGTGGTCTGCCTCTGGGTACCGCCTCGTCGTATAGTCTACCTCCAGGTACCGTCCAGTCCTCGAACACTCGGCCTCTGCCAGTACTGGCCGTCGTCTGCAACAAACACAACGAGGTGCGGGCATAGCCCGTGCAGGGGTGAGTATAACGATACTCAGTAGGGACCCCGAGACCCTCAAGGTCTCACTAAAACCAACAAGGATAACCACAAGAAGATCACAACAGATAAACTCTACTTAGGTATATGCCCATACATATACCTAAGTTATCAAGTAACCCATCTCAGTCATGAGGAAACACAAGGATCATGAGATCAACGGATAACCACAACCCAGTTATATGCCCATACATATACCTAAGTTATCAAGTAACCCATCTCAATCATGAGGAAACACAAAGGTCAAAGATCTCAACTCAAACCAGGATTTTCATTATCGAAACCGTAACTGCTGAAGAGCTCCGTCTCTGGAGTGTGCAGTGGTCCTGTCACGACTCCGAGGTACTGCTCACTAACCTAAGACTGCTGAAGTACTCCTCCTGTCGAGTACTGTGGGCCAGCCACCCAAACACAGTAGTGCTTCCCGCCGAGGTATGTCACCCAAACTCCGTAGTGCACACCCCCTAGTAGCCTGCTGAGGTACTCTCCGGACGAGCACCGCGGGTCTGCACTGTCACACAGGTAGTGCTCCGTCCGCCATGGGTCTGCACCTCAGAAAGTAGTGCTCCGTCCACTGGGCTAGTCGACTCACTCCAAGTCGAGTCGGTCAAGCAGTCGTCAGGTCTCAGCCAGCTACACGGTCTCCGTACATCGCATGCTCGTCACTGGGAGGGTCCACTCCACGAGCTGCAGGTCGATACTCCAAGTATCTCAAAGTCCCACGAAGAAGTGTCTCAAAGGTCCGTCTCGTCACAGGGGTCTCAACGCAACAGACGGCGCGTCGATCGGACGCCCGGTCTGTGAGTTATTAGCCTTTTCGTCCCAGGGGCCCGGTTGGTTTCGAGTGCGAACCAATCCCGGCCGTATCTCAACTGTACCTCGAACTCCCATAGGGTATACTCATAGGGACCGTTACTAAACGTAACTACCAACGCCGCTGACGGCTCGTCAAGCGGACGTCCTGTCTGAAAGATATCAGCTTTTCCGTTCCAGGGGCCCGGTTGGATTTCGAGTACAATCCAACCCGGCCATACTCCGACTGTATCCAAAACTCGGGCGGAGTATGTCAAAAGTTCCGTCTCATCAAGAGGAAGTCAACGAAACAGACGGCGCGTCAATCGGACGCCCGGTCTGTGAGTTATTGGCTTTTTCGTCTCTGGGGCCCGGTTGGTTTTTAAGGCAAAACCAACCCGACCGTACTCCACCTGCGTCCAAACCTCGGGCGGAGTATGCCAAAAGATCCGTCTCATTAAGAGGAACGCAACGCGACTGACGGCGCGTCAATCGGACGTTCGTGGCTCAAGATATGAGCGTTTCCGCTCCGAAGGCCCGGTTGGTTTTGTGAACGAACCAACCCGGCCGAACTCAAAGTAATCCGAAACCTTGAGTGCGATATACCGAAACGACCGTCTCGATCCAAGGATCGCGTTGCCGCAGACGGTTCGTCATTCGGAGGTCCGAGGCTCAAGTTATGAGCCAAAAACCAAAACTGGTTCGAAACGGGGGGGTCCGGGTCCGGGCCGACCCGGCCCGACCCCCCCCCCCCCCCCGGGGGCGGCGCGGCGGCGGCGACGGCGGCGCGGTGGCGGCGGCGGCGGGCCGCGGTGACGGCGGCGGGCCGCGGCGCACGCGGGGGGCTAAGCCCCCGGTTCTTCAAGTGGCGCGGCCTATGTGCCGCGCCGGTTTTATTAAAACCGCCCCCCCCCCCCCCTCACGTGGGGGGGCCTACTGGCGCCGAACCAAGGGGGCGGCTGCCCCCTTCCCTCAAGAACCGCCCCCCCTCAAGTGGGGGGCTTTGATTGGCAGAAACGGGGGGGCTTTGCCCCCCCCACAAGATAACTGCCCCCTCTTTAAGAGGGGGTTTCATGAAGTGGCCGGGGGATTAATTCCCCCGGTTTATTGGCATCCGGCCGGCCAGCTGGCCGGCCGGTTTTCTCCAACGGGACCGGAAAAATCCGGTCCCCTCTTCGGCTTCCGACGCGGGCGGCCCGGCCGCCGGTCTGCTCTTCCGCCGCGGCCCGGAACCGGCCGCGGTCTCCTCGTTCTGCCGCGGCCCGGAACCGGCCGCGGTGTTCGTCGTCCGGCGCGGTGCGACGGCACCGCGCCTCTTTCGCCGTGCCATGATTTCTTTCAACGCGGCGCGACGGCGGCGCGTTCTTGAAGATTTTTCCTCGTCGTGGCGCGACGGCGCCACGTAAAATATATGCACGATCAACCGCGTGGTGCGACGGCACCACGCCACTTGTTTTCTTCCGCAAAAACAAACAAGAACGTTGGAGGGGGTTCGGCCGTGTTCGTACGGTCCGGCCCCCTCACGTTAAATTAATAACGCAACTTTAAATAAACAACATCCTCACGTTAGTCATACGAACCACGAGCAAGAATGAGATAATTAAATATTAAATCAACATCCCCTACCTCGGGTATAAGTTCGAGGATTTGACTGTGTCCGCGGAAGTCGACGTCGCGGAAATCGGGCGTCGCGGTAGTCGTTCGTCAATTCCGTTGACGAAGAGACGCGTCCGAAGAGGCACGTCGTTGGCGAATCCTTGTACGCCGACGAAGGTCGTCCGAGGAAGGTGCGGTGTTCTCTCTCGTTGACACCGAAGACGAAGAAGAGCGGAGCGGCGTTCTTCGTCGGAAACTTGAGCGTTCTACGTCAAGTCTTGAGGAAAGTCAAATAAAAAGGAAACAACGAACTCAAGAACCCTTACCTCGATAGTCGCACGTTGACGGAGTCGTGGAATATCGGTGTCGATTCCTTTGACATCGGAGGAAGAGTCGTTGTCGATGGCGTTCGTCGCGGAAAACCGTCGCGGAAGAGATGACGCGGAAGAAGTACGTCACGTCGCGGATATGGCGTCGCGGGAAGACCGTGTTCTTCGGCGAAGAAGTTCTTCGTTGAAGAACGGCGTTCTTCGTGTTCTTCGTCAAGTTGAAGAAGAAGAAGAAAAGCTTCCAAAGCTCTCAAGAAATCCTCCCAAGGGTAAAAGAAACTCCTAGAATAATATAAGCTTTAACTTATATTATTTCATAACTTAACCACAAGAATTTCAAAGGTTTGAAATTCAAAAAGGGTTTAACTCCCTTAATTAAATAAGTAACTTAAGTTGACAACATTTAATGAAATGAGTTAAAGGGGAGGTTTTGAGAGAATTTGAGGAGTTGGGGTTCGTGTGGACCCCACCTCACTTAATCCTCCCAAGGGAGGTTAAGTGGATGTGGGTCCCACTCCCAACTCCCTTTGGTAGGACTTAACTAGATAAAAATAAAATTTGTTCCTCACAAATTTTATTTAACTTAAACTAAAAACCCAAAAACTAACTTTCAACCCGCAACAAACGCAACTCCCGAAAAGGTCTCTTTAAGCGAATATCGGCGCTGCGAGTTCATCGGTGCCCTCGGATTTCAATTCCGAGCACCGGATCAAAAGTTAGGAATTCCCGCTCGTTCGTTCACTGAACGTACCCGAGCCAAACTTCGGAAATTAATTCCGGGCACTCCGGGCCTCGGAATTAGGGGCCGTCTGAAACCGCGCTCTTGTAAAATTCTAAAGAAAATTAAGAAAAAATTTTCCTTGAATTTTACGGGTCTTTACACAAGAGTTGAGGAAATCCAAGTCAGGATTTCAGGATTGGGGAGTCCACTCAACAGATCAAGGAAATGTAAGCTCATAGTTGGCAAAGACCTGCCTACCTAAATACCTTCAAATAGCTTGACCAACCCTTGTTCGGGTTATGCGAAGGGAAATATGGATCCTTGCCACTAGAATGTCAAAGCAACTGGACATTCCGAGTTCAATGGTGAGGGCCATTGGGACTTGATAAAATAGTGGTAGAATTAATTAATTCATTCATTATTTCTCATAAATTGTAATCAAGAAAGTACTAATAAATCTGCTCTTTTAAATTGTAGAATCAAGATGAAAAACTCATCAACCACATTTTCTCTGCGATCAATACTGGATAAAGACAATATCTTCACCGCCAGTAACTTTCAGGAATGGTTTAGGTGCCTTCGGGTTATCCTACGCCATGAATGAAAGTTTTACGTGTTGGAGTCCTCACTTCTTGATTCTCCTGCCCCAGGGGCGAGTGATGAAGATTTCCTGGTCTATGATCAACATTTGAACAATCCTCTCGACGTTCAATGTTTGATGTTATCATCGATGTCTAGTGAGATCATGAAGTCTCATGAAGACATGGATGCCTATAGCATGCTCGAGCACCTCCGTGGTTTATACCAGGAGAGAGCAAGACAGGAAAGGTTTGAGATCTCTAAGGCTCTATTTCAGAGCAAGCTTGGAGAGGGTGCCCCAGCTGGGCTTCATGTAGTCAAGCTCATTGGCTACATTGAGGGCTTGGAGGTTCTAGGGTTTAAACTCCCCGAAGAACTGGGCATCGATCTCATTCTTTCATCACTCCCCCAGAGCTTCTCGAAATTTGTTGTTAATTTCAACATGAACAACATTAAGAAGTCTCTATCTGATCTTCTTATCCTTATTCGCCAAGTAGATAATGACATGAAGTGTGAAAATCCTTCTGTCCTTATGGTGAATAAAAGAAAAGGGAAGGCGAAGAGATTTAAGCCCAAATCTTCTTCAAGGCCTTCCAAGAAAAGGAAGATCAAAGGGGAGGCAAAGGAACAGGATTCTGTTTGTTTTTCATGTGGCAAGAAGGGCCACTGGAAGAAAAACTGCAACCAGCCAAGGAAGCAAGGGGAAGCTTCAGGTGCGTTTGTTATCGAATTCAATCTATCTGTTTCTACTAATTGGGTATTAGATACTGCTTGTGGTGCTCACATCTGTATCCAAATACAGGAACCAAGTAGATTCAAAAAGATTGATTGAGGTGAGGTGGATCTACAAGCAGCCAACGGAGCCAGACTCGCTGTTGTAGCTGTCGGAGACTACTATAAGGGTTGGTGTCCTGAGAACCAACTTTTTTGTACTTTGATTACATGAATGTTCATTTATTATATATTTTTCATTATTCTGCAAAACTATAATATAATAATGTCCTGGAATATTTGTTGCATTGATAAGGTCATGGCAGATCCCCACTATGATGAGAACCTTGAAATGCTATAACAATATTCTTAAATAAAGTTCTACGGTTGGATGACATACTATGATAGGACACATAGTATACCGACCGTCATGTGCGAGTACTCGTAAGAAGACGAGACTCTCTCTCAAGGAGTTCACACTTGGTAATCTCCAAGATGGGAGATTATGAGAACAGACCCGCCAATAGCAATTCTGCATGTCTTGATGTCATCGGACATTGCTATCTGCGAGCGTGTGTAATGGTCCTTAGACTGGAAGATTATCATTAACTCATGTCATGACTCGCGCACTTAGATTTACTGACAAAAACCATCACGCAGATAGTTGGCGGAAAGTAGGGTACGTTGGGTGCATCACGAGTGACATGTTGTTAATGGATAAGTCGAGGAAGGATTTGTCCCTTCCATTTATGGAAGTTGATATCTCGGCCCTTTGATTGAAATAGAACTGTCGCATTAAATTCCATGGCCATGGTGTGAACGACGAGTTTATTTCAGGTAGTCAAAGAACGACGGATCAAGCATATAGGTTTATGACACTTCCATGAAACCTGCTTTATGAGATATCGAGACAAAGGGATTAAATTACACAGTAAGTGTTCGTATGAGGTGATACGTCAATGCGTCGTCAACTTATTTCTCTTGGGTGCCTTGACCCGTTTCTAGACAGTAATCTTGGACTTTAGGCAAGCTCACCTAATGCCAACGAGAAAGAGGCCTAGAGGGTCACACACTAAGTGTATTCAAGTATCTCAAGTAGAATAAAGATTATTCATGTACGTGGTTTAATAATTATTCAAGGAAGCCTAAATCGTTTTAATGATGGAGAAAGAAGGAAATGAAAAACAAGATGTACACGTCATGTATTAAAGATTACACGTCGTGTAGTTTTTCATGGAAAATAAGTACACGTCGTGTATTAATAATTACACGCCGTGTAGTTTTATTTATAGAAAGGAAATGAATAAATGAAAACAAGATATACACGTCGTGTACATTGAATGTACACGCCATTTAGTTTTCAATGAAAAACAAGTACACGCCGTGTATTTATTAATACACGCCGTGTAGTTTTTCCAGTCGGGATTTTGAGGATATAATATTGTTTTAAATGATATTTATTATAATCAGTGTGGGTGCATGTCAAGGAATTAATTATTCGACATGAGGGTTTTAAATAAGAGTCAATGAAATAAATAAAATGTGTAACGCGTTTATTTATTGTCATAACTCTACAACCTCAAACCTGATTATAAATATCCTCACAACCCCAACTCTTTTCTGACCCTGTGTGAGACACAGCAATTCTGGAGAATTCTTTTAAGGCCGAAAGAACCTCTTCCTCCAAGAACGCTCTCAAGATCGAGAGAGATCTTCTTTCATCGGATCAAGACGATCTAAGGCGGACAACGCAAGCAAAGGCTTCTCCACACTAGCACCCGGAGAATCCTTTGGCGGCGTCCAGAGATACGAGGTACACGTGTGGATCACCGCTAGAGGGAGTCTACACTTGGCTTCTGCGACGCAACGACGGATCACATCGACAACGTGATCAAGAACATCAACGAAGAAAGAACACCCAAAGGGTATTTCTTTATAATTAATTAAATTAATTATAATCAACCTGTAACGATACTTGTTTGTGGTTCTGGGACAAACCTTCTTCTTTGTCTTTTTATGTGATTCGATCCGTGGATACTGGTGTTTATCGTCGTATTGATCCCGGATTGATCATTACTAATGAAAAAAAGCCAAGTGGGCACATCCACCCACGTGCTTCCGCTGCGCACGGAACCTTTAAATGGTATCAGAGCGAGGTTACAACGTTGATTATAGTTATTTAATTTTCGTTGATAATTTATGCATTTATATTTGATTCAATTCGAAATAAATCGTTCTATAAATCTGAATTAATGAGATCTGTTCTTCCTCCTTCGTTTCTTGATTCATATCACAGAAATGGCCTTTTAATTTTAATTTTGATTAAAATAAAAATGAGGAACTCATCCGGAGGAGCCGCTCGTTCTGTCTATACAACACGGGATTACACGGCGTGTACTTAAAACTACACGTCGTGTACTTAGGTTCAACGAACCGGCACTGGTCCGCCAAACCACGCCGTGTGAATTGATTATGCCTAAGTTTTAATCACGCCGTGTTGACCAGAATTGAATGGCGCATGGAAACTGGAATACATGGCGTGTATGTTGGAGCAACACGTCGTGTAGTCTGTTCCGGCCCAAGTGAAACCATGTACAAAGATAAGTCACGTACCGCGTACACGGGATCGCCAGGCCGGTTACCGCATAACAAGGAAGTACACGCCGTGTATGATTCATCTACACGCCATGTACTCCAAAATTTCCAAAGTACAGAAAACACGCCAAAGCCCCGGCATGTACTTTGGATAAAGGGTGAAAAGAAAAATACACGTTGTGTAATCATAAACTACACGTCGTGTACTTTCCAGAAATGGAATTTTACCAGGTTTCCTCCAATGTACAAAGACCCGTACAGGGAATATGGATGAGAAGAATCTCAAGGAAATTCATAAAGGAATTTAAGATAAAGAATTGATTAATTATAAGATCATAATTAATTGAATTCGAGTGCGTTTTATCCTAAATAAAAGAACGATTAAAAGAATTTGAATTCTAAATATGTGTAAATGTCATTGCATACTATGGATGATCATGAGCTAGACCAAAGAGCATTTGTATGTGTATGGTTTCATTTAAATTTATTTAATTTAAATTTGTTGGCATGCGAGCCTTCTTCCAATAAAATGTAGGGTCTGTGTGCCCATGGTTTCTTTAATGTATACTCATGTAATGGAGGATCTCCCAAGCCAGAGGAGACGGTTCAAATCCCAAAGCCGAGGCGAAACCGACGCAAGAAGTTGCAAAGGTGGACAGGTGGGAGCTGCAAAACATGAACCAACAGTTTCAAGGTGTTTTCCCTAGGTCAGGGTTAGCTTATCAAAACCGCTAGATAAGCTAACCAATAGAAGCTCATGATCATGCCATCTTATTTTATTTTTTTCTGATTGCATGGTTTATTTATTATGTATGTGTTGTCGTGATCACATAATTAATAAAATGAACAAGCATGCAAATATGGAATAAAATAAAAACCGGACTATGCGTAAACATTTTCAGAACATGGTTAATCACTTAAGCAAGCATCACTTAATATTAACAAGCATGTGATAATGCAAAACTACGCATAAAGACTAAAATCCCTCAATACCATATTTAGTCAGACCATGCCTTCCGTTACCTGATTAAGGGCAAGACTCAATAAAACTATGTGTTTGACCAACCCTTGTTGGGACACTTACTTTTATAAAGGAATCTCTTATGAAAAGTTTCGGGTTGACTTAACCATATTACATCAAGAGAAGTAACACTTGCTAGACTTGATGTAATATTGGAGGCAAGAGTTGAGGAAATCCAAGTCAGGATTTTAGGATTGGGGAGTCCACTCAACAGATCAAGGAAATGTAAGCTCATAGTTGGCAAAGACCTGCCTACCTAAATACCTTCAAATAGCTTGACCAACCCTTGTTGGGGTTATGCGAAGGGAAATATGGATCCTTGCCACTAGAATGTCAAAGCAACTGGACATTCCGAGTTCAATGGTGAGGGCCATTGGGACTTGATAAAATAGTGGTAGAATTAATTAATTAATTCATTCATTATTTCTCATAAATTGTAATCAAGAAAGTACTAATAAATCTGCTCTTTTAAATTGTAGAATCAAGATGACAAACTCATCAACCACATTTTCTCTGCGATCAATACTGGATAAAGACAATATCTTCACCGCCAGTAACTTTCAGGAATGGTTTAGGTGCCTTCGGGTTATCCTACGCCATGAACGAAAGTTTTACGTGTTGGAGTCCTCACTTCTTGATTCTCCTGCCCCAGGGGCGAGTGATGAAGATTTCCTGGTCTATGATCAACATTTGAACAATCCTCTCGACGTTCAATGTTTGATGTTATCATCGATGTCTAGTGAGATCATGAAGTCTCATGAAGACATGGATGCCTGTAGCATGCTCGAGCACCTCCGTGGTCTATACCAGGAGAGAGCAAGACAGGAAAGGTTTGAGATATCCAAGGCTCTATTTCAGAGCAAGCTTGGAGAGGGTGCCCCAGCTGGGCCTCATGTAGTCAAGCTCATTGGCTACATTGAGGGCTTGGAGGTTCTAGGGTTTAAACTCCCCGAAGAACTGGGCATCGATCTCATTCTTTCATCACTCCCCCAGAGCTTCTCGAAATTTGTTGTTAATTTCAACATGAACAACATTGAGAAGTCTCTATCTGGTCTTCTTATCCTTATTCGCCAAGTAGATAATGACATGAAGTGTGAAAATCCTTCTGTCCTTATGGTGAATAAAAGAAAAGGGAAGGCGAAGAGATTTAAGCCCAAAGCTTCTTCAAGGCCTTCCAAGAAAAGGAAGATCAAAGGGGAGGCAAAGGAACAGGATTCTGTTTGTTTTGCATGTGGCAAGAAGGGCCACTGGAAGAAAAACTACACCCAGCCAAGGAAGCAAGGGGAAGCTTCAGGTGCGTTTGTTATCGAATTCAATCTATCTGTTTCTACTAATTGGGTATTAGATACTGCTTGTGGTGCTCACATCTGTATCCACATACAGGAACCAAGTAGATTCAAAAAGATTGATTGAGGTGAGGTGGATCTACAAGCAGCCAACGGAGCCAGACTCGCTGTTGTAGCTGTCGGAGACTACTATAAGGGTTGGTGTCCTGAGAACCAACTTTTTGTACTTTGATTACATGAATGTTCATTTATTATATATTGTTCATTATTCTGCAAAACTATAATATAATAATGTCCTGGAATATTTGTTGCATTGATAAGGTCATGGCAGATCCCCGCTATGATGAGAACCTTGAAATGCTATAACAATATTCTTAAATAAAGTTCTACGGTTGGATGACATACTATGATAGGACACATAGTATACCGACCGTCATGTGCGAGTACTCATAAGAAGACGAGACTCTCTCTCATGGAATTCGCACTTGGTAATCTCCAAGATAGGAGATTATGAGAACAGACCCGCCAACAGCAATTTTGCATGTCTTGGTGTCATCGGACATTGCTATTTGCGAGCGTGTGTAATGGTCCTTAAACTGGAAGATTATCATTAACTCATGTCATGACTCGCGCACTTAGATTTACTGACGAAAACCGTCACGCAGACAGTTGGCGGGAAGTGGGGTGCGTCACGAGTGACATGTTGTTAATGGATAAGTCAAGGAAGGATTTGTCCCTTCCATTTATGGAAGTTGATATCTCGGCCCTTTGATTGAAATAGAACTGTCGCATTAAATTCCATGGCCATGGTCTGAACGATGAGTTTATTTCAGGTAGTCAAAGAACGACGGATCAAGCATATAGGTTTATGACACTGCCATGAAACCTGCTTGATGAGATATCGAGACAAAGGGATTAAATTACACAGTAAGCATTCATATGAGGTGATACGTCAATGCATCGTCAACTTCTTTCTCTTGGGTGCCTTAACCCGTTGCTAGACAGTAATCTTGGACTTTAGGCAAGCTCACCTAATGCCAACGAGAAAGAGGCCTAGAGGGTCACACACTAAGTGTATTCAAGTATCTCAAGTAGAATAAAGATTATTCATGTACGTGGTTTAATAATTATTCAAGGAAGCCTAAATCGTTTTAATGATGGAGGAAGAAGGAAATGAAAAACAAGATGTACACGTCGTGTATTAAAGATTACACGTCGTGTAGTTTTTCATGGAAAATAAGTACACGTCGTGTATTAATAATTACACGCCGTGTAGTTTTCTTTATGGAAAGGAAATGAATAAATGAAAACAATATATACACGCCGTGTACATTGAATGTACACGCCGTGTAGTTTTCAATGAAAAACAAGTACACGTCGTGTATTTATTAATACACGCCGTGTAGTTTTTCCAGTCGGGATTTTGAGGATATAATATTGTTTTAAATGATATTTATTATAATCAGCGTGGGCGCATATCAAGGAATTAATTATTTGACATGAGGGTTTTAAATAAGAGTCAATGAAATAAATAAAATGCGTAACGCGTTTATTTATTGTCATAACTCTACAACCTCAAACCTGATTATAAATATCCTCACAACCCCAACTCTTTTCTGACCCCGTGTGAGACACAACAATTCTGGAGAATTCTTTTAAGGCCGAAAGAACCTCTTCCTCCAAGAACGCTCTCAAGACCGAGAGAGATCTTCTTCCATCGGATCAAGACGATCTAAGGCGGACAACGCAAGCAAAGGCTTCTCCACACTAGCACCCGGAGAATCCTTTGGCGACGTCCAGAGATACGAGGTACACGTGTGGATCACCGCTAGAGGGAGTCTACACTTGGCTTTTGCGACGCAACGACGGATCACATTAACAACGTGATCAAGAACATCAACGAAGAAAGAACACCCAAAAGGTATTTCTTTATAATTAATTAAATTAATTATAATCAACCTGTAATGATCCTTGTTTGTGGTTCTGGGACAAACCTTCTTCTTTGTCTTTTTCTGTGATTCGATCCATGGAGACTGGTGTTTATCGTCATATTGATCTTGGATTGATCATTGCTAATGACAGAAAGCCAAGTGGGCACATCCACCCACGCGATTACGCTGCGCCCGGAACCTTCAACTACCACCTCACATTGCCTACTAAGATGGTCTTGGTTTTGAAAGGTTGTTATTATGTGCCTTCTGTTACTAAAAACATTATTTTAGTATCCATATTAGATACTGATCGATTCATATTCAATTTTGGAAATGAATGTTGCTACTTTTATAAAGGTAGCATTTGTTTTGGTAGGGCACATTTATATAACGGCCTTTATGTGTTAGACTACACAAACCAAGTAATGGCAATCGATAACGAAGTTAATTAACATGACTCATACTACACCCAACTTTGGCATCACCGGCTAGGTCATGTCAATGAGAAACATTTGACAAAATTACATCAAGATGGGTATTTAGATTCTTTCGAACTAAAACCACTTGGTGTATGTCATGCGTGTCTACAAGGCAAAATGACCAAAGCCCCATTTAGTGGGAAAGGTGAAAGAGCTAAAGAGATTCTAGAATTAGTTCACACGGATGTGTGTGGACCATTTCCAGTTGAAGCAAGGGGTGGTTTCTCGTACTTCATAACTTTTACTGATGATTTTAGTAGATATGGATATATCTACTTAATGAGGTATAAGTCAGATTCTTTTGATCGGTTCAAAGAATACAAGAATGAAGTTGAGAACCAGCTTGGTAAGAAGATTAAGAAACTCCACTCAGACAGAGGAGGAGAATATCTTAATCAGGACTTCATTGATTTCTTACGGGAGTTTGGATTCTATCTCAACTCACTCCTCCTTACACGCCACAATGGAATGGTGTAAGCGAAAGGAGGAACCGTACCCTATTGGACATGGTGAGATCAATGATGAGTCATGCGAGTCTTCTATTATCCTTTTGGGGATATGCATTACAAACAGCAGCGCACATACTAAACCAAGTACCAACTAAATCGATAAATGGTATTCCATACAAGTTATGGAGTGGACACAAATCCATGTTATCGAATTTACATGTGTGGGGTAGTGAAGCATTTGTTAAGGCCTCTTCAGGTAACAAACTTGCACCCCAAGACACAAAGTGTATCTTTATAGGATATCCTAAGGAAACAACGGGATATTACCTATACAACCCCTCAGACAAAAAGGTTACAGTGGCAAGACACGCCATATTCCTTGAGAGGGAGCACATCTCCAAAAGAGATAGTGGGAGCGAGATAGACTTCGATGAAGTCAAGGCTCAAGATACACATGAGTTGGTACAAGAACAGATTCCACAAAGCCCCGTGGAAGAACAATTTGTTCCAGAGACACAAGAACTGCGTAGGAGCACGAGAGAGGTGAGAGAACCAGAACGATATGGTTTTCTTGTCACCGAGGATGGTGACTCATTATTGGTTGACAATGATGATCCTCTTACCTACAAGGAAGCAGTTAAAGGCACAGACGTTGCCAAGTGGCAAGAAGCCATGAATTCTGAAATGGATTCCATGTACCAAAACCAAGCCTGGATTTTGGTAGATCCTCCAGTTGATGTAAAGCCTATTGGTAATAAATGGGTATTCAAGAAGAAACTGGACATGGAGGGGCAAGTCGGCACCTACAAGGCACGACTGGTTGCAAAAGGTTTTAGACAGGCCTCAAGCAACCTTTAAGAGCCCACACATTTCCAAAAGAATCCAACACATTATTTACATGCCCAAAACCATTTATAAATTCATTTAAGAAAACTCAAACCATCATTCAATGACACTATTTAAGTGCCCATAAAATCACCCAAATCCCTTTTTAAGGAAACATCGCTTGCTTTTAAACCAACGCAACAAGCCACACATAAGTGTCACTACATAAGTCACAAATTTCCACATACAATGTCCAATTCATAATCTAACCACATTACCAAAACATAACCAAGGGGAAACACCGCTCAAAGCACCCAATTTCACTTTAAAAGATCAATTAACATTTTATGAAACACCTTTTGTGCATTTACATAAGGGCATAATTAAAGAAACCCTTCAAAAACCATTTCGCACCCATTTTCCATCATGAAAATACCAAAAACAATTTATGCTAGCACATCTCAGGCAAGATTGTCACATTTTGAAAGCATTCAAGGAAAACTCAAGCATCAATGGAATGTGCTGGAAAGGAAATGGATGGAAACACATACCTCAACGACGTGTGAATGAAACGAGACTTCAGGAGAAGGAAGAATACACCCCAAGAGACAATCTGCACACCCTAACATCAAAGAAACCGAACCACACATAAGCCCTGGCCCTTAGGGTTCGGCCAAGAGAGAAACCACCAAGAAAATACCAAGAAACCAAGATAGGAGAAAGAGGAAAAGAGGGAATGCACCAAAAAATTCAAAGAAATTTACCTAGGAACCTTCAAAAAGCTTTAAGGGGGGAGGAGGGCAAGAGAGGAGCATGGAGGGGCCCATTGTGCGCCTAGGTCGAACAAGGGAGGAAAATCTCGAGTTGGGGTTAAAACAACGGAGGGGCAAAAGAGGAATTTCGCACTTTTAATGGTCCGGACAACTCGCACGGTTTGACAAACCATGCGCTAATCGTGTGCACGCTACTGAAGAAGAGGGCACCCCACACAGGTTGGCCGCACGGTTTCCCAAACCATATTAAACGCCACTGTCAAAACTACATAACCCCTCGCACGCTTATCGCGCGATTTTTTATAACCATGCGTAGGTTGTGCGCTATGCCCCAGACACCAAGCCTCAAGTCGCACGGTCTTCCCCCAGGCCTCGCACAGTTTGTCCCGAGCCATGCTCAAAACATGCAAGCCAAACCGTGCAAGAAGAAAATGAACTGAAAATGCCCTCTGCCATAACACGTCGCACGGTTAACACCCAAATTGTGCATAGGCTAAAAAGCACCCGAAAACTCCAAAACTCAAAAAATTAAAACCGGGAACCCAACCTGAACCCCATCCAAAAGAACCAAAGCCAAGAAAAGAATAATACAAAAGAAACTCCAAGATCGGGGTGTGACATTGAGAATCTCTTCAAGACTTGGGCATCATCATTTTTGGAAATCAGGACAAGTTATCTCCTCGATACATATGCCCTTTTGAGATACTTGAACAGGTTGGTAAGGTGGCATATAGGTTGGCTTTGCCACCACGGTTCAGTGCAATGCATATTGTGTTTCATGGATCTCAGTTGAAAAAATATCAGTCTGATCCTGACCGTGTGATTTGATGGGATCACGTTGACCTAGAGTCGGATGCTTTGTTGGTACATGTGCCAATACAAATTGTGGATAGGCAAAAGAAAGTTTGTTGTGGGAAAAGTATCGGTCTAATGCAGGTTTTGTGGCAACATGGTCAGATTTAGAAACTTGGGAACGGGGGAAGGAAATGATCGAGCAATGTCCTGAACTCTTTTGAGGCAACGATGGCTTTCTATTTTTCAGGTACGAAAAGACCAATGGTGGGGAGAATTTAACACTCCGGTTTCAAGTAACTCTTTCATTATGTTTTTTAAGGATGTAAAGTGTTTGGTGAAGTTTGGGAGGGTTTGGAGGACTTTTGAAATGCTTTGGGGGCTTTTCTAGAGGAGCACAATTAGTAGAATCGTGCAACACCTACAAGAAACTGTGCAAAATGAGACAGTGGCTACTGGGTAGGCGCACGGTTTGGCCAAATGGTGCAGCCACCCAAGAGTAACCATGAAAATTGGAACAGAGGGAAAAACATGGTTGGTACAAGGTTTGTCTAACCGTGCGAGCCAACCGTGCAAATACTGTTTGGAGGTAGTGGTCAGTGCACGGTTTGCTTAACCGTACGCATAAATCGTGCACGAATAAAAATTAAATCCTTAAATTGTGCATCTCACTCAGGATTACCTTTAAACTCGTTTTTTCTCTTTGACAACCCTAACTCGGTTTTCTCTCCTCCCAAAGGCTATGAAGACTCTTCCCTTCAATCCATGGAGCGATCCGTTGGCAAATCTTGGTGCCTTGAAGGCCGAATTGCTTGGTAAGTCTTCGTTCTTGGTGGGTTTTTTTAGATCTATTTTTCTTCCCTCTCTTGAATTCATAAATCTAGTCTATTGGGGATATATCTATGATAATTGGTGTCAATCATGATGAGATTTGGTTGTGTTGATAGGAAACGAGATCTAAGGCTGGTTTTCGGAAATTCAACCTGGTTTTATTAAAGAATTTGTTTGTTCTTCGTTTTAGTCATAGTTTTCAAGGTAGGTGACTTCACTCTCGACACCTCTTATTAGAACTTGAAGACTTGGTTTCAAATTGTTTAAATTGATTGAATTTGATTGTGAAATTGTTGGGTAAAGCTTGGTATAAATCTTATTGCGGAATTGTTGTGCAAATTGCTTTGTTGAATGATTTTAAATTATTTTAAAATTGATTGTTTGGTTTGATTTATAGAAAAAGGTTTCATGGAAAGGTTTTCAATAAAAATGTTATTTTATTGAAATGGTTTGGCACAATTGTTTTAGCATGGCTTTGGCATAATTAGTTGGTGTGTGTTCATTTGCATTGACATGACCCTACGAAAGGGATACGTGTCATTGAGGCACTGATATATGGTTACCTTATGATGACTCGATAGATCGATAAGAGACAACTCATAAGTATGAAACTGTCATCTAGACATGCATGTGAATACGTGGATATGAAATAGATATACCAAAATGGAAGTTTGAGAAATAGTTTTAAATAATTGTTTGGTTGATTTTCTCAAAAATGGATTTGCTTTGGGAAAACTATTTTGTTATGAAAATTGTTTTCTATTCTGATATAAAATGTTTTAAATTGTTTAATATAAATAGTTTTATATAAATGTGTTAACATATTCTATAATGTCGTGAGTAGAGAAGTCGTTTGGAGAAAACTTATTAAGTTTCATTAATCACCTCCTACTTTAACACTTTGATGTTTTTGCAGATATTATTTATTGAGATGCGGGTAAAAGTAAAGTATCCCATTTTTTAGTAATATTTTGTAAAACTTATATCTCATGGAGTTAGAGCTTGAACCATATTGAGAGATTTGAAGTTGATGAGCTTTTATTGGTTTTATTTCTACTTTATTCTCTCATTCTAATCTACTTTCCACTTGGTACTCTAATATGATTCATGGTTCTAGTTGAGTTTGATTATCAATTGTTATACTTGTACTACATTATTATCATATATCATATAATCATTGTGGTTTATGGTCTTGTTAGTTGTGGTTGTTTTATGAGGTATGTAATTATCAAAAAAGAAAATTAAGAGATTATAGTGATTTAAGACTCGTTTGGCCAAAGGGATTAAGGGAGAAAAGCATAATATTGTGAGGATGAGTTGATTTTATTCATTTAGCAATCCTAATGAAAAGTGAAAGAAATGATATGCGAATTAACAAAAAAGAAACCAATTTATCTTAATATTTTAAAATATCTCAAAATTTAGATGATTTAAAAGAAATAAAGGGGGGTCGTATTATAAAATAATTTCTTTCATTTCTTTTAGATATGATAACCAAACAACACGAGAAAAGATTAAAATCAATTATTTTATTTTACTTAAATGTTGATCCCTAAATAATTCAAATTTTTATTTTATAATTTATCAAATCATTACAATGTTTCTTTTATTTTACTAAATTTATTGACCTAAGGAAGCGAATTTTAAAGTGTTTCAACTATTATACATTCAAAACTTCATATCATTTACACAATAACTTCTAAATCTTAAAACCTGAATTTCTGAAATTACTCTTCGCTTACAATTACACGAATGCAATTCGAACACAAATTGAAGGTGATGGTCAGCACCCATACGCATTCCTTAATCTAGAGTGCATTTACTACTGTTAAAATGTATTCGATCAATACTAGATCATTACCAGCCAATCGTTTCGAGAAATCCGAAAACGAATGTCTCGGCAAAAACTACTTACACGCAGTTTAGTGGATTCCAGGGATGGATTGTGGCGAAAATCAAACTTGCGTTAAAGATTCTGAAAGTGGAGTAGGAGTAATTAACAGTGCATTTTCTTCGTTATTAAAACAAGGCAAACACATTTCATTTTAAGAAAAAAGGCAGGCAGAATTGTGAACATCGTTGGTAGAAATGAACAGCAGCAGAGAAGGATTTTAACGCTATAAATATCTGGATTGATTGACAACGATGCTTTCCATAAAAGGAATGGATTCATGAAACAAAAGCTAGAGGGAAGAAACATTGAAACCACCGCACAGAAATTACGCTAACAGCTCGCATAATCAACCGCCAAATCCATAGATAGTCCTACCCTGCCTCTTCAAAGCGTACACAACGTCCATGGAGGTTACCGTCTTCCGCCTGGCATGCTCCGTGTAGGCCACCGAATCTCGGATGACGTTCTCGAGAAATACCTTCAGAACACCGCGAGTTTCTTCATAGATGAGGCCGCTGATCCTCTTGACGCCGCCTCTCCTAGCCAGTCGCCGAATTGCAGGCTTCGTGATGCCCTGGATGTTATCACGCAGCACCTTCCTGTGACGCTTGGCTCCACCCTTGCCCAATCCCTTGCCGCCCTTTCCACGGCCCGTCATTCTCGATATTAGAAACACGGAAGAGAAAATAACCGCAGGACTAAGCTGGGAATTTCAGTTTCTCGAAAGCGGATGAGAAAAACAGACGAGGGAGGTGAGGTTTTATTCCATCTTGCGCCGTTGGATCGAGGCATAATCGACGGCCCGTGGTAGCAATCCGCGCCCTCGATTGCTCTTAATGGAGACCGTTGATTGTCCTGGATCGACGGTGAACATTCAGTTCTTCGGACGACGTGCCGGGGACGTGTTGAAATGCCCACCAGCCGTGGACCCGGCGGGATGGCCCGATCGTCCGCGCTTAACCCGGTCGAATCCGGGTCTCGATCACTAGTTTTAAAAAAAATATAATCATGGCTCAAGACCCACAACAGTGATTATTATTTTAAATAATATAACGATCATGTGACCAATGCTTACATAGTTAATGATGTTTTTAATTCACATATTAACCTTGTTGTACCATATATAGTATTTTACGGTATTTAACTGTCAACCACCATGTTTTACTGTTTATGAATATTCTTAAAACTTTCACTCTTATCAAATTATGATTTCTTGATTCGAATTTTTCAATCCATTTTATGAAAATAAAACTTCAATTCTAAAAAAATAAATTTAATTCTAACACTTTAAATGTGTTAAAAATAATTTATTCAAGACAAGAAACATTATCAAACCGTTAATAATTTATTACCAGGTCCAAGGGTTGCAGGGGAAGTACAAACACACGCGCACCCGTCGGGCCAACATGCATCAAACCCCATCCCCATGAATAGACTCACAACCAAGCCAGCTCATCACCTTTTGAAATGCCCCAAAGACTCACAATTTGGTGGCTCATAAGCACTGTGGCTCAAAGGCCCGATATTATGGTCCAAAGGCCCATTATGATTAATTAAAATATTTATTATTGAAAGGAAAACGAATAAAATCCGTTATAATTTCTAAATTGTATTCATAACTCATATATATATAATATAGTATTTAAAATAGTTAACAAATAATTTTGATAAACGTCCAACGACCACATAATGACTACCCAATTTCCTTTCTAACGATCATGTCACAACTAACTTACCCCCACAATTTCTTCTTATAAGACTGTACTTCTCATTGCTATGATTTTCCGAAAAGTTCTCTACCTATCACTATAAAACACTTCGTCCATTAGAGACGATCCACTGTGGAAATTTCAAATCACTTTGTTCTTCTTTACCTTTTTTAGTATTTATCTTTTTATTTACAATGATCACAATGGGTGCAATATTTGTATTTGTACTATGTTATTACAAGATAATAACATGACGGTTGTTTCATATTCAGGCTAGGGCGACATGCCCCTTTCCAATGCAACATGACACTCCTCCCTGCCCGAGTACTTCGTTTTATAAAAGAAAGCATAATTTTATTTAATAATGACACACATATTAGTTAAGGGTAAAATATACAAAAAACGTGTTGTTTTTTTATAACTGGGTCATCCAACAGACCCCTTTGCCTTGATAATTACAACACATTACCATATTTTATTACCAAAATTTATGAAGTGTTTCCATGAAAAGAAGTCGAGTATGGAAAAAATTATCTAAACTTAAAAGGAAAAACACCCGATTAGATTACACAGTCAAAGATACTCAAAATGATGTAGAAGATTGAAGTTCGTGAATATAATTCGCCAAGACTCTAGTTTGTGTCCTTTACAAATGCATTTTCATACTTGTTCGGGGATTCAATCCATGTTTTAAAGTCTCTAATCAAAGTTGAAAAGTATCTCCAAATGAAGGATCCTTGCGACAACAATGAGTAACACCTCTAAACCATGAACACCAGCAACATCATCAACGATGACCAAGAACAAGTCAGCAACCAAGAACCACAAAACCTCCATCGCCAACAGAGAAGAAAGTTAGCCGTGCTAACAATCACAATGAACAAAGAAACCAAAATTCCCAAAAAATCCAAAAAAAAAACAAACAAACACCACAACCCCAAAATACTAAAAAAAACAACCCACAAAACACATATCGAGGATAATGAAAAATACGTGAAAATCAACAAACGCTCCCCAAAAAAGGCACATGAAACATAGAACTAAAAACCCAAGAAAACCACAACACAAAAACCCACAAGGTTATCAGGTCGACTCATTGTCCACAGTCGACATCATTCTTCTTTTCCTCACAGTAGAGTTAGCAACCCCACGAAGTGGACCAGAATCATCTCCCATGAGAAGCACAAGATCAACACCCACACCAAAAATTGAATATTAGTTTTCCAAAAAACCATAAATAGGAACCCTCATCCAAGAGAGAGACAAAGCTTTCAGGATGAAGATATAAGAGCTCTTGAGAACCCTCATAACGAGAAATGCTCACTAGTGGGAAATTAATTTATGGCCATGGGGTTATTTCCATGGTCGACCATGTTCGTGGTAATAGGGCCCCCTACGACCATGGTCACCCATGCTCATGGCCATAAGCCATTTTGGACCAACCTACGACCACATCCGTTAATGTACCCTGGCAATAAGAGCCCTTATTGCCGCGGTCTTGGTTGACCGTGGCTGTAAGCTAGTCGAAAATGGCCTACGACCATATTCACGACCGACCGTGGTAGTAGGGTCTCTCGTGCAAGTGCATGGCATTTTTTTCCTGCGCAAACTATGCAGGAAATACCCTATAGCCATGATCGTTGTGGCTATAGGTGTTCTAACAAATACACACACACACACACACACACACATATATATATTGATAAATGTTTAATATGTATTCCAAAATCATATTGGTGTAGTGTTTAAGGCATTATGTGGCTAATAAGGTAACACATGATCAAATCTAGGTGGGTACGATTTTTTAACCTATTGGCATGGTCAGAGACCATGGCAATAGGGTTTCATTTCTAGTTGGGCCTATAACCACGGGCTATGATCGTGGATATAGGGTAATCCTCCTATGGCAATAGCCCGAGAGGCTATTGTCATGCTAATAACCTCCATGGTTTGATGGCCTATAGCCACAGTCATGGGTCGTGGCTATAGGTAAAATTCTAACCAGTGTCTACCCACCACTACCTTATACACACATTCAAGGATATGTAATTTTAACTCCACTTGTAACGCCCCGACCCCAGTTACCCTGAGTCAGTGCATTATTTTAATACATTGACATGATTATAAGGAATCAAGTCCCGAAGGACCGATTAGTTTAGCAGTCTTGGAAAATGGATTACATACATGAACGTTACATTACACTTTCTAACACACAACACAGCATAAATAATTCGTTGAGAATGTCATTGTTCCTTTAGCTTAACCCTGCATCATAAAACACTTCTTGGGATCTTGAAAAAATAAAACATAAGAAAGGGGTGAACTCAGATGCTCAGTAAGGGTAAATAATTTAGCAGAAGCTATAAACTTTTAAGGCAGGATGTGTAATAAAAACAACATCCTTTTAAACATAAACTTGAACATAATATGACAAAAATAAATCAAACATTACCATATTAACATGCACATGGATATTCTACTAGTCGAATAATCGCATGTAATAACTAATTTCATAATGAGGAAATGCATAATGCCAGACATCATAACCACGTAGTCAAAGCCTCGTGCCAAGATTATAAATAATTTTTTTTGCCAAGGTCTTGTGCCAAGACACTAGTTTGTCTCATGAGACCTACTGATGCATCGAGGAGCTATAGCGGGCTCCACCCGTCACTTACTAAGTCCAATGCATTCCTCATATGAAAAGGTTTAAACATAACATAAATATTTGTATTAAAACTAGCATACAAAATGTTAATACTTTAACCATAAACCATGAATGGTATAAAAATAACATATCCACAGTCAAACATATCACAAAACCTGCAATACAATATGAAAGATTTGTATCATAATAAATCAACTTCAAATAAGTGTAAAACCCATCAAAGGATTTTGACATAGATGAAATCAAAACTATTTGAGAGATTTTTTTTTTGAAATCATTTAAAAGTCACATAATTTAGAAAGAAAGACATTTAAAGACATTTTTGAATCAAAGTGTCTCATACCACTTTGAAACTTTGAAAGGGATTAACATTTTAAAACAATGATGTCCATATAAATAAATCCTTAAAATCATTTTGAAAACATGGACATTAATTAAAAATATTTAGAAAAATAAATATTTAAAACATTTAAAATGATGATATAGTTAAATAGACCCTTCCATAAAGCCTTAAAATATTCCTTTTGAAAACATTTTTATGAAATATGGGTATCGATGATAAGTATGACCCAGAAAATACTTACACATGAATAATCTTGGATAATAATGAGATTGAGAAAATAACTCTTACCTTACACTTTCCTTTGGTCGAGGGTACGCTTAACCTCCTGTATAATGACCATTGTATGTTATTAAATTATACTAGAACCATATTCATATTTATTATATCATACATGATTAATTTATGACTTTATACTGCCCATTTAATAATGATTTCATGTTAAATTAATGTTTTGGGTAATAATCGCTTTCTTTATCGTACACGTTTTAACTTGTTATTCTTGATCGTATCATTTAGATCATGATTTAAATAATTCTAGAATATAAACTTGATTTATATATCATATATATTTAGAATATAAATATTTATAATAGATATATATATGAAATGGAAAACACTGTTTATGGAGATGGTAGACCGTACGTACGCATAAACGTTATTTCTGTTTTCATATCGTATTGAACGAAAGTAATTGAATAAGATATATGTAAGTACATACATACATACATACATACATACATACATACATACATACATACATACATACATACATACATACATACATACACATATATATATATATATCTACAGTAGCATTATTATTTCATATATTACATACTTATTAATAATATATATTTTTATAATCATCGATGAATGGTGAAAGTGGAAATGAATCTCATCGCGTCGTGGAGACGGTAATCCGTACGTACGCACGAGCGACAATATCATTTCTTTAATGATTAAAAGGTGTGGAATTAGATGGTATATTAATTTTAAAAAGAAATTATCATGTTATTTTCATTATTTATATACATATTACTCATAATTATATCAATTCAAATAACATAGTGTTGAATAACAAATTACACCATGACGTGGAGATGGTAAGCTGTACGTACGCATGCATGGTGACATTATCATTCATAGGATGGATAAAATAATGAATATGGTTTTGGAATATTTATAATAACATCACAGTATGTATAAGGTATTGGAGTTATTATTTTGGTATGGTAATAACAAAGAAAGAGAAAGTGGAAGAAGAAAATAACTTGAAAGAGGGTGGTGAAATTATTACCTCTTCTTCGGGTATTTCCTTTTGAGTTGATCAAAAGGGATCCTTAGGTTGGCTTTATGATAGAAGTAAGGAATATAGGTTGAGGTGAGGGAATTTTAGAGGATATTTGGGTAGGGTTTGGCCGATCCAAATGGCTTTGGAGGTGTGATTTTGAGAGAAGGGGAAGTGCCCTTTTATAAGAGGGGTGAGGGTCACTTTAGGAAAAGATTAAAGTATTAATTTATTATACAATCATATTCGGTTTAAAATGAATCCAAATGGATTTATTTAGAGCCTTAGGTGGTTATGGGTCTAAATACTCTCAACCAATAGGTTTTAGACAATTTTAGGTTACCATTTTATCCTTATTTTTTAGATTTAACTCTTAGTTAAATAGTTTAACTTTTACCGTGTCTTCTTGTATTCTTACACTATATGGTTAATAAACTTACTCTAAACTTCCAAGAGAACCTCAAGTGGTTCATTAATGAAATATATAATATTATTTAATCCATTTTTCCAAACATTATATTTTTAGGAATATTATATCAACCAATAATATAGTTTTTGTTTTAAAAACTTTTTATGTCAATTTTGACACTATTTAGTATTTGTTTTTTTTAATCATAACAGCATGATTACTTTGAAATTTTTTTATTGAATCAACTCTAACATGTCATATTAACCTATAAAATTAGTTTAATTCATAAAAAGTCTCAAATTACATTTATTTGGGTATTTATAATATCAATTATTTTAATCTTTTATTAATAAGGTAATTACTACATCATCATTGTGTCATAAATAAATTTAATTATTTAATGTATAAAAATTATAAATAAAATACTAATATATAGGAAATATTTTTATATTTTTAATGAATATTTATAGTCAAATTTATCTTATGTATAACCCTATATTAAAAATTTTTTAGTTATGAAAACTTGAATTTAACACTTTTAACTCTTCTTTAAATTAATTAATAATAAATGTCCTAATCTAATCCAAGTGGATCTAAAGGATCATATTTTATTAATAAGTTTGTTTTTGGTCAAATTACACTTATCCAATATAATTAGGACATGTGTTAGGGTAATTATAATATCATTTTTACCCTTAATTACCCTATTTACTTTTAACCGCGGTAAATAAAAGTCAAAAGTTACTATTCACCAAAAATTATTTTCATATTATTGAACCACATTTTACTTAATTTGGTTAACCGTATCTCTCAAATTTTTTAAATTCAACTCACAGAAGTGGTAAAATTAAGTTTTATGCAAATTTTCAAATGCTCATAGAAGGTGGGTAGAATACGGTAAAAAGTTCAATAAAATTTTATATATCTAAACTTATTATAAAATGACTCAAATGAATTAAATTGAACATATATAAGTATTATTTATATATTTTTATCTAAAATAAGTTAAATTAAAATAACTAATTACTTAAATAAAAAGCCAGTTTTAAACAATAACGCAATGTTTTTCACTATTCATCAAAAATTGAAAGTTTTTAGAAAAATACAAAAAATTCACCCTAAGCTAATTTTGATATTCATAATTTAAAAATGAATTCTATTTTAAAAAATTAAAAACATAGAAGTTGTGTTTATTAATTTAAAATTAATTCCCGTTGTCAAAACCAAAAAGCGGGTTTTTAAAAAAGTAAAAACTATCAAAAGATTGACATGTGTTTATGTAAAATTTAAATGTGAAATTACTTATAATGACCAAAATTGTATTAAATGATAAAAATATAATCTAATTATACTTCAAAACCATTCAAATGTATAACTGAACACTATAAATTATTTGGATTAAAAAAGTTGTTTTCAGTTAAAATTTAGTAATTTTCACTATTCACCCAAATATGAAAGTTATCAGAAAAACACCAAAAATTTATCAAAACTAAATTTTTATGTCCCAATTCTAAGTAAGAATTTTATTTTGTCAAATTTAATATATAAAAGAATCAAATATTAGATTTAAAAAGGGTTCTCCATTAAAAGGTGGTAAAATTGCATTTTTTAAAAAATACTTCTTTTATCTGAAAAAATGAATTTGTTCTTATATTATGTCTAATAAACACATAATATGGATTCTAAAATTTTATAGAGTATATAAAATTCAAAATTCAATTAACACTATTCATAACTGCTTTTTGAACGGCTAGTTTGGTAAGTTGTGGTGCGCTCAAACTCGGTGTTGCGTGTTGCACAAGTTATTGAATTACTTTGAAGAGATAACATACTAGGAAATATTCAGGTGTTACACCACTCATCACATAAATTTTTCAAAATACAGTGAATCATTTGAAAAGGAAATGTATACATAGGAGTATAATATAACATTTCATATTAAGTGGTCAATGTTCAAGGACAACACGTGAATGGTGGAAGTGGGTGCTGGGTTAAATAAGAAACTAAAATTCAAGGTGGAAATTAATATTAAACCCAAAAATAGTTCACAATGTAAGGTACTTTGAGAAAAATAACACTAGGAATGAGTATCGATTTAATGGTGTGTATAAACTAATTTTCAAGGAAGTCACAAATAATCAATTAAGAGTAAAGCGTATGCATCTCATACATATAATAGCATTGATATGTATAAAAAAATATCTAAGGATAAAATTTGGGGCTTGTTATTCAAATAGCAATGACCCATTTATTTCTACTCACTTAAAGTACTCCCACGAGTTTTGTAGATGGTTGAATTAGGTATACATGGCATCACTTTTCTATACAGAACATCCTCTTAAATTTTTGAAACTCTCTACACTATAGATATAAGAACACATACATGAGGATTATAAAACATGAAATAGGAAGGTTTTAAGTGAAATTAAGGCTAGGCATTATGAAATAAAAAATTATGCAAGAACACTTTAGAGAGAGAAAAGATAGGACTCACAACTTAACTTCGCTTACTAATTCCCTTTGAAGTTGACACATCAAAGATTTTTCAAAAGCATAGAGAGACATAATATAAGAAATATATAATAATAGAATTTAAACAAAAGATATATTAGTGTTGGTATAAGGATAATTGAGTGGATATTTTAGAATCTATGGTGCATGAGTGTGACATTTTTAATAAAAAAAATTGAATAAAATATAATCAAGGATCAAGACTCACAACGATGATTATTCTTGTAACTAGGAATATTATACCAATAACAGGAGCAATAATTAAATGGTTGATTAAGTTTTTTCATTCAAATATTAACCTAATTATACCATTATTTCCAATGAAGAAATCGGTGGCGCCCAACGATTGATTACAGGGGGTTGAATTGTGTGTAATCGTTCCCGTCGGGTCCACCATTTCCAAATAGTTTCCAATGGGGTTTATTCATGGAACTGGAAACACCCAATGGTACTATATCCATAAGGGGACTACTTTACAAAGGAATACACTCATTGAGGAGTTTGGACAACAAAACTTAAGAACACACATTGGTTGAGAGGATGAGAGGTCAAACTCATCACACCCTTTTGAGGGAGATTATTACCTACTCCAGGAATCTCTTATAGATTTACAATATATCTGTGAATCCTTAATTAATTCTCAAGTATGATGTGGATCAACCTTGAATTAAAAATCAATTATTAGTATTTATGGAACTTATAATCATCTGTATGTATTTGAGGTTCTTCATCGATGATATCCTCTTATGTACCGATTAGAGATTTTTTGATATTTATTATGATGATGATGGTTTTCATCCACATAGTGGGCCAATCTAGAGTGTATTTTCATCTAGGGATACAAGAATTATTTTGATGTTGGGATCAGACCCATAAATGGGTTTCCTACATATCCTTGTGAAAGGAATCTGAACCCATGTAGTTCGATGCTGCTTAATGGGGCACATCATACCTTTTAAGGTCACATGATAAGGACTTAACCATACAATTTAACGTCACGTGGAAAGGATCTAGGAGAAATATGCCTAGTCAAATTTTGTTGTGATACTTATGCCAAAGCGGCCCAGAGAACCTGGAAGGGGATATGAATTTCCAGGTTGAATAAGATCCTACCGGGAATGTGGCCTAAAGAGAATAGGGTTAATTTTAGGTGTTAGGTTTGAACCTCATGGAAGCTTTCTGTGTATATCATTTGGATGAGAATCAAATTCCATGTAGTTTGGTTATGAGGACCCGTGCCTATGGAGGTCGTTTGATGGTTTATATCGTAGGGGAGTATGGCCCTTTAAGAGGATTAAGTTGGGGATTATTCCTAAGGAGGATGCCCTGATGAATGAATTTAGGGACATAATAAGTGACATGACTCATAGATATTTGGGGGTTTGGTTTGGGGATTACACCTGAGGAGGATGCCCTGATTATTTGGGGCTTACACTTTGAATGAGGCCCAAAAGGTTTGGATTTCAGGGCTTATTACTAAGGAGGATAACCTGATTGGGTTTGGTGATACTATTTGGGATTATACCTAAAGAGGAGGCCCATGGATGATTACAATGATGTGGTTGGGGCTTATATTGAGTAGAAGGCCCACAGGTTGGATTTTAGGGCTCACTCCTGAGGAAGATGCTCTAGGGTGAGATGTGGTTTGGTTGGGGCTTACTCCTGAGGAGGACGCCCTGGTGAATGGAGGTTGTGATTGGGGCTTACTCTTGAAGAGTATTCTCTTAGGTTTTTTTGGGGATTAAATTTGGAATGATTCCCATTAGGTTTGAGATCATGTGGGTATCATGCCCATCATCAACCTCTAAGCCCACATGAGTCATGATCGGTGTGAAAAACAAGAGGAAATGAAAGATTGGAGAAACCACACAATATTCTTTTCCTTGGGGTTGGATACATGGATTTGGGGATCCACACCTATAGAGACCATCTAAAATAAGGTTAGAGGAAGATCTAAAAAAATATTCTTTTCCAAAACATGCATTAGACTGTGTGGATATCGTGATCATGAATATCCTCTAATCCCACACGATTCATGATGAGTCATTCTTGAATGCGAGAAATAAGAGGAATTAGAAGATCTAGAAAACCATAAAATCCCCCTTCCGCTGGTGGAAGAGGATAGGGTGATGATACTTTACTCCCTTCATTTCACCCTGGACCTAAAGGGATAGAGAAAGGGCTTTGAAGTGCCCATATCTCCTCTTATTTTGGTAACAAGGATAGTCACATTTGGTGATCTATTTAGCTACAACCCATGGGTATGGAGACAAATGAAATAAGCAGGGGAGGTCCTACAAGAAAGGCTATGGGCCTACTCCAGGAGGGATGCCCTGAAATTGGTTCTGGAATAAGAGAGGAGGATATCATTCCATGTCAAAGGGAAAGGAAAGCATGATCCTCACCCTCCCCACCTAGAACCAGAGGCTTTGGGTCTTAGAGATGACTAGGGAAGGACATGTTCCTAAACCTAGTACCCAAGACCGGGAGTTCCCTAACACCACCCCTAGGGTCGGGGTCCTCATGACCGTGGGAATGCATACTCACATGCACCCCAAGGACCTTGTCTGTCAGGTAGGAGAAGTGTGGAAAACCTATGATCGTAGGAATGCATACCCAAATAGGAGACACATTATTGTGCCTATTCCCATGGTTTTGCGAGTTCATAGGATTTGTTGGAAGTTTCAATTTGGCCCCTTTCGAACAAGGGATCCAAAGTTAGAGGAGTCATTCCATCAGTGGTTTGGAAGAAGACTCAAAGAGGGGCTCATGCAGGTCCTAGCTTAGTGGGCAGTGGTGCCTCGTGTAGGGCTTGGGAGGAACTAGAAGTGCTTCACGCAGGGGGGTACATGCCTACGTGAGCTAGATATGCCTTGGTAAATGGACCACCTAGGCAAAGACAGTTGGGATAGGCTTGAGGATTGGAACCATGGGTCTCCTCAGGTGTCCCTAGATGAGGCTTTCATAGGTCCCTGGTTAGGGAAGGGGCCTCGCACAAGTGTTTTTACACTAGAGGAGAATGATTACTCATGCGATGGTCTTGTGTTTCATACCCTAAAGGGACTTAAATCCCTATATCTCTCTCAATTCTCTCTTCTCTTGGGATGTAAAGAGCCACCTAAAGGGTTTTGGAGGACTTGGGCGAAGGGGCTGTGTGATTAGAGCTACATGGATTCTTTTAATTTTCCAATTGTGCAAATGAGGAGCCCAAGGGTCCTATTTATAGGAAAATAGATAACCCTAGTCAAAGTAGGGTTCTTGTATAGATCCAAATCATAGGTGATCAATTTAGGTTTCCCACACAGGGGTGGCCTGCCTTTCAGTTCCACATGAGGGGGGGGGGTTGCTATGCAGGACTTCTAGTGTGTAGGGTTTTATGCACAGGCTGGCTTGGGTGAGTACCATAGATTCTTCTTGGGGATCTTCACCACTTTAACATGCTTAAGGTTCAATTCATAATATTTTCACCCCCCTTGACACAACATAGTTTCAATAAAATCCCCCCTCAGGATTGGATCTTACCGAAAGAAGAGGGTCTAGTCCTAAGGTAGAATGGGGAAAATATTATGAAAGTGGTGCTAGTTAAATTCATAGGGAATCTACATAGGTCTCTGGTATAGTCCTAGTGTGCAAGTCCATTGCTTAAGTCAATGACGCAACTCCATGGCGTAAGTTCGATGTGCAGGCTAATGACATCTATAAATACCACTGGCCCCTTTTTTGTTGTTTTCTCATATTCTGGGTTGGTGTTTTTTTCTCTCATCACACGGGTCATCCATCCAGACTTATCGCGCTTCTCATTTCGCGAAGGTCTCCTGAAGCATCTCCTACAATACATGTATTTGAGTAATTGTTTTTCATAGGTTCATCTCAACGAGAAGCCTAGAAAAGGCATCTAGTCGAGGGCTTTGTGTGAGAATCTTAGTCGAGAGGACTGCATGTGGCACCTGGTCGAAGGGCCTACATGATTCCTTTCCTTTTCCAAAATTTTGAATTATTCCAAGTCAAACTTTTAACTTTTAAATGTTAATATTTTAACTTAATGGGAGAACTTGATGCCTTTTTTGCAGGTTCTCAATAGCTTCCCTGATGAATTCTATTGAACAAGTTATTAAGCATTCTTATGAGATGATCAAAGATGTTGGGAGAGATTACTATGACATGGTTGAGTATGATCTATCGGATCTGGTGAAGTATTTAGCACCGTACCAATGTGAGTACCCATAAAGCGATTATTTTCCTTTGTATGAGAACATACTTTAGAGGGACACCTTTATCCCTAGGGTTCAGAGCTACTTCCCAAAGTCATGGTTTATGAAGCACACCAAATTACCTTCTGTCAATATTTCTCCAAGGGTGCTTATATTAATCAGGGAATGGTTACCACTGGCTATTTCATGCATCACAACAGCTGCACTTTGGATCTAAAACTACATATCTAGGAATCAAATCCTCATTGTTATGACTCGACTTTCCATGCTTCATGGATAGATCAAATGCAAGGCTGTAAGGGGGACTAGGATTTCCGTTCTGGAGGGGGAGTTAGGCTCGAGTGGATGTGGGCATGAGAGGACCAGTTTGGGATATACCTAACACTGAGAGGGGGGGGGGTGAATCAGTGTTGGGGAATTTTTAAACCAATTCTAACTTTATATCCCTATAACTCTTGACCTGTTAGGATCTTGATTCTCTTATTCTCTTTTCCCTGTTGCATGAAATAATAGAAAGTAGTAAAAATATGCACACAATATTTTTACAAGGTTCACCACTCAATAATAGCATCTATGTACTTTCCATGCATGGGGATGACCAGTGCATGGATTCTCCACTTATAATGTGATATGCTATTATAATGGAGTGTCTAGGAAAACAATCCTCTAGCCAGTGTGAGTCCCTACACTTTGGAGGGGGGGGGACAATCCTCTTCCCTGGACTGGTGATAGCCTAGTCCAACTTGTAGCCTCTAGTTGGCTCTGTATACTGCCTATGGAGACATTCTTCTTCCTTCTTCAAAGGTAGGTTCTGCTCTTGGTCTTCTTTAGTGCTCTTCACTTGATTACTTGCAAAGCAGTAGGCAAGCAATTCTCCCTTCTTTCTTTCTCTTCTTCTCTAGTGCAAAACCAACTGTACTAGACTTATTCTTTCACTACTAAAAATATGGCTTATAATAGTGCTAAAAACCACCTTTAACAGCGCTAAAAAAGAGCTATTAATCTCGGCAAAGATAAAGGGGGGTCCCCTTTATCAGCGCTAAAAATAGCGCTGATAAAGGGGGACTTTTATCAGCACTAAAAAAAGCACTGATAAAAGCGCCCCTTTATCAGCGCTAAGCAAGCACTGATAAATGTAGTCTTTATCAGCGCTATTTTCAGCACTGATAAATGTATAATATATCAGCGCTAAAAATAGTGCTGATAAACACTACCTTTATCAGTGCTATTTTGAGCGCTGATAAAAACTACCTTTATCAGCGCTCAAAATAGCGCTGATATATTATCCATTTATCAGTGCTTAACTAGCGCTGATAAAGGCCAAAGATCCTGTGCAAAACCAGAACCTGCACAGAACCTGCCCAACACCTGCACACATTACAACACCTGCACAGAGCACAAACAACACCTACACACAGCACAAAAAACACCCACACACAAAGCACATAATAACCAAAATGATACATACATGTACTTGAAATCATGAATACAAAACAACACACTGCTATATACATTTCAAACAATGTTTAATTTGGTTACAATTACATTTATCCAACAAACAGTTAAAAAACAATGACGTTCCATCCTTTTTTCATCCATCCGCTCTAAAAAATTGTCATCCATGGCGGCGGTTTCTGAACAAAGCATTCGAACTGAGTAAAAAGATTTCACCTAAATAATAAAACAAATATTATGTTAGTAATACAATAATGAAATAAAGAATGGGGTTGCTAAATGGAATTATACTAGTGAGGCACAAAACATAAAATAACCAATTAACGAAATTGGTGCATGGTTAGGGCTAATCATCTATAATAATCATATGGCCCAATGTTTAGTAGAACATGGGCTATTTAATGATTTGAGGGGGAATAGATAAACCTATAGTTTGGTTCTAAAGTTATGATGGTCTCACATTGATGGTTAATAGTTTGTCAAATAATGTGATGAACTTGTGTAAGGTATGAGTTTTTGGGGAAGTATCTCTATATGGTTGAATAATGGATTGTAAGCCACTCAATGAAACTATACGGATTAGAAGTGTGTGTATATTGATTCCCACATTGTTGGAAAATGATTTATTTTACCCTTATGCCTAATAATTCACCTAATCAATGAGTGGAATTAAAAAAAATTCACTATCAACCATTAAAGCGGGTTACCCTCGTATATCCCTCATTCCACTCAAAAAAATCCTTTACACGCACTCTCCTCCTTCTCCCTTCCCCTATGGGATATCTCCCTTACTTTTGAGATAAATCAAATATTATCAGTTACATTAAAAGAGTGGTGGAATATCTTCAACCCTATTATCCCCCTCTATATTCTTCTCCTTCTTCCCCTAACTTTGGTTTCAACTATTAGGGATTTTGGTCTCCATTCCATAGCATCATGATGCTATTGGATACCAATGATGGGGATTCTAGTCTGACTATGAAATGGGTTATTCTAGACTTCTTATTTTATTAAAAACATTCATTTTTATGTGGTACACCAATGTTATGAGTTATGTAGTGGTATTTCCTAAGTTAAAATAATATAATAACTGTGCTGACATCCTTGGATAAGTATTTTCTTTATAATTATTACAAGGGTACCCTAGAGACTTATTTCCCATTGTTGCTCATATTTTCATCAATCAATAGGTATCTAATGCGATATCTCTAGTTATTCATTTTTGGACTTTTTAAATTTTTTATTTCATTTATCATTGATATATTGGAATTTGCTTTATCTTTCCAAAGATAGGTAGATTTGTGGAAGCTGATGTAGCTTTGCATGTACATCAACATACTTGGTTGATTCATATAGATCATGGATCGATCTATTTAGAGATATATATAAATGGTTCACATCTTTTTTAATGTAGTTGTTCTATTGTACCTATATGATTGTATCCATTTATGTTTATGGAGCATGTTAATTTTCACAAACCAATATGGGATTTATTATAACCCGACACCAAGTTGGGTTCAAAACATTGCCCAAAGGGTGTTCCCAATCACCACGGGATGGAAAATATTGAATGGATATTAACAAGGTGGTTTGGGAATGATATTACCCATTTATATAATCACAAATAGAAAAAATTAATAAAAATCACATAAACTGAATAAACATAACCAAAAAAAGAACACCATTTTTCATTTTCAAGGTTTAAAACATAAAAAAAACCCAAAAGTAATACAATGGTATGGGAACAAGGACAATATCCTAAAAACTGCCTGTAATAAGAGGACAATCATCCTCAAGCCACCAGCACCAACATCTAAAAGAAATAGAACACAAACATTTGGATCCACCTTTATCACCATGTTACATATTTACTTTATCTAGGCCATACATAACAAAATCTACATACCCACAAAGCTGTATGTAGGGTATGAGTGAGAGGACAGTAGGATGACACCCAAAAGAGGGATTTCATGCCATATCATTAGAATAAGATTGACTATGCATATTATATGAAAGAACATGGAAACATTTTTAACCCAAAAACATAATAAAATGTATTTCATGAAATAATATTTTCTAATTATCATATAATTAAGGTCCCTCATATGCTAATGGTATGAGAAACATCAACAGAGCACCATAGGAAATCCCTAATTGTACGAGAACTATTGAGGCATTAGGATCCTCATATACCTGTGAATCATTGTACAACAACCATAACCCTCAATGTTTTTGTGCATGAGCCACTAGAGAGGAATTCATCCAATTTTCTAGTAGTATCCAATCGTCATCATAATTTTTTTAGTGCTGTAATAATAAATCCATGATGATTAATATGGGTTAAGACACTTCCAAATAAACTGGTGTACATGTCATAGTCTACCCACCTAGATACCTTGTATGGAAATTGTGCTCAATTTACATTATACACATCATATATATCAACAAATTCTCATGTACTTTCATTCAATGTAAATAAACATATATAGACTCTCTACATCTCATAAGAAAACCCTCTTTAAAATTCACAAACAAATTAAATCCATTTGAAAACACCCATTACACAACTTTCTCATTTCTTCAAACACATTTAGAGGACTTAAGCATGAAAATCCACAAGAAATACAACCGCATTCATTTTAAAAATAACTTTCAAGTCTATACACACCCCAAATTCCTTTGATAACACATTTTTAACCACACAAACATTTCATATAGTACACTTATCAAGCAAATACAACATAATAAAATCATCATATAATGTAAAAGCATGGAATCACCTACATAAAGCTTGGGATGAATGGTACATACGTGCTAAGATGGACCATGTGAATGGCATGATCCTTGTAAAGAGGCATGAGGCACAAAAAACATGTGGAGCTGTCTGTAAACATTATTTATGGTGGCCATGGGGCTCATCAGACTCCCCATACCTTCCATAAACACCTCAAAACATCACGAGGACCAGATTCTACATGATGGTGCATCACAGGGTTGATTCTTTTGATGATGTACTGGTCATTTGAGCTTGGATTTCATCTCAACCAGCCTTTCCATTACTTGAATTATCCTGGGACACATATTTTGGTTCCAAAAAATCCCTCAACGATACCGATTATCTCATGCATCTACCTAGAAATAATTGTGCAAGTCAAACAACAACACATGTTCTCAAATACAAGTTCAAACAAACAAGATACATAACATTGAAATTTCTTAAAAATGAACCAAGGGGTACACATGTGCTCAAATACTATCTCTGCATGTTGAATCTGATCCCTCTACTTTAATTACAACAATATTTATATTTAGGCCCTATATCTAACTAAAAATGGTGGATATAGACCATATTCGTTGTTTCCATCCATCGTTTGTTAGAAAATGGATTTTATTGATCCTTGATGGTTTCTTCATTCACCCCATACGCAATGCACACCATCATGCCTTACTTCAATATTGATTTGTTCAAAGATCAATAATATGAATTCAGGGACAGAAAACATTGGGTAATAAATTAAGATTTCAATACATCAGAGCATTATCAATTCACCAAAGAAGGTTTGAGGATAATCAATGATCATATATAGATAACATAAGTAGTAGTAATTCACCTTCATCCTATTTGTGTACAATATTCCATTAGGTATGTTTCCCATTCGTTTCTAAACACATGTATATCATCTTCTAAATACGAGTTTTTGTGATAGTCATGGTAGTACTGAAAAAATATAAATACACAAAGGATTAATAAATATTTTAAATGAACTCATAATTATTTTCGAAAATACCTCATCAAGGATGCTAGTTTGTTGATGAAATACGATCTCTTTCATAAATTTACAAACATAATAACCACAGTCCTTTCCGTTTGTTTGTTTTGGACACTGCAGAAACATTGACAAAAATAAGTAATTTGTTTTGATATGTGTTTGGATAGTGCAATGTTATTATATATACCCAGATACTTTTCCAGTTGTATATCTTATAGGCGTGCTCATCCTTATTCCCTGGATTCATTCCATGCATTAGACGATATTGATGCACCTCCCTATCATAACAAAATCCTTATTAAAAGATAACATAAATTATATAACTAGATGTTTAGTTTTAAAATGTTGGATCTAGTGTATTACAAATTAACAAACGCCATCATGCATGGTTAGTTTGTTGGATATTCATGCGTTGAATCCAGAAAATAAATCTTTGGAGTATCCAAATTGACTGCAATTAGCATCCAATGCTCCCTAAAAATACAAAAAGGAATAAGTAAATAAAGAAATGAAAATATAGTTGATATGATTAAATTTTAGAGTTTTACCCCTGCATCGTTGGTATTAAAAAGAGTATGTCATCCGTAATTTTGTTTTCAAACAATTTGAGTAGGGATGACATTATTGCAGCATCTTTATCAGAATCTATTTCATCTTTTGAAGAGGTGGTGTGAGGACTAATGAGTCCAAATTTTTGTTCATGGGGAAATCCCTTCAATTGTTTTTCATATATACGTCTGCGACAAATATAAAATGTATTTAGTCACAATTATCAGAGTATATCAGCTTTTGTAAAATCAAATCATGAAAACTTACCTCATGTATACATTTACAACTGAGGCACCTAGCCATTCATACTTGAGGAGTTCATTTACATTTTCAGCACTAATGAAATCTGATGTTTCCTCTCCATACATATCTTTTTCGAAATCAACTATGTGAGTACTTCCATCTTTCAACTTTGTATCCACATGAGCCTACAATGATATTAACTGTGAATATAGAACGAGCAGGGTGAAGGTGCTCTCAGTAGACCATTTCAATCAGTTGGTTGATCCTTGAGATAGTTTTGAGCTGATATTTCGTTTCACCCCACAGTATTTGTCATTCTGTAAAAACATTAATCGGTTCAGAACTTTTTTCATTAAATGTTAAAGGTCCATCTTGAAAAATAAATTGGAAATGAATACCTTTTTGTCGACATGTTTTTTTACAAGAACTGTAAGCCATGCGATGAATGTTCCAACAGCTTGTTCAACCGTATGAATGTTGTCATCGTCATTTGGAATAGGTAGCTCAGCACTCGGCTCATTAGCTACGTTAATTGACACTCTAAGATGATCTTTTGGAAGCTGTTTGTTATGTAGCATGTCGTTTTGCGTATTGAACACCGTAGCCCTTGCTACAAGGTGATAGGTGAGAGTTGATAAATATAAATCACAGTCATTTTCACCCTGTGGAATATTAGTACAGGAAAGTTATCAGTGTCTATGTAAATCACATTTCACAGAAACCATTATTAAAACATTGATTACCTCATATAAGTTAGGTTTTTTAGGGGAATGGCTCGCCTCAAAGCTGGTGGGGGGTGGGGCGAGATCGTCACGCATGGGTTATTTTTTTTTTGTGCTTTCAGGGTTTTATTTCCTACCATTTCCTCATAAGCAGCATCAATATCTTCCCCCGGAGCGCTAGCATCGACAATGGGACCAGTAACAATAGGTTGAGAAACCTGTTGTACCTCAGCACTGAGACCAGCAACAACAGGTTGAGAAACCCGTTGTTGCTCTGTACTGGGACCACCAGCATCTGGTTGAGAAACCTGTTGTTGCTCTATAGTGGGACCACCAGCTATTTGTTGAGAGACCTTTTGTGCCTCGGGATTGGGCGCATCAGTAGGTGCATAAGTCATTATCTGCATAAGTGGTTTAATATTTAATTTAGATTACATAAAAACAGCAGCGAACAGATAATAACATAACGTAACACAATTTATGTTACAATAAAAAAATAACCTGATTATTGTACTCTCTTTTTTTTCTTTAAAGTCTGAAGAGATTTTACTCCTCTATCGACTATGTAAATCCCTTCATTGTGGTCTCCTCTGACACACAAAACACCGTCTACATTGGGACCGCTGTGAAATGATTGTGAAGTCCCTATAAAAGGGTCAACCTTTGTTGAACTTTCATCTGACCCTTCAGTTGTTTTGGTCGATAACAGAACAATTGATCAATTTCAGTTTGCGGGGTCTGGAACATAAAATACTTGTACTGCCTGTGATGCCATTATAAATGGTTTTTCTTTCTCCCCTTTCTTACTGAAATCAACTTTCACAAATCCTAATTCATCTATTTTAACAACACTCCTGTTATCAACCCACTTACATTGAAAAATAGTCACTTTGAATTTCGTATAATCCAACTCCCATATTCGTTTGATGATGCCAAAGTATGACATATTCACATAAATTGGATTTTTGTCCTTAGCACCAGAAACATGCATCGCCTCATCCATAAGTGTAACCCCACTATTCTGCATGGTACTATCTTCATCATGTTCATTAGTATAGAATGTATAACCATTAACTGCATAAGCATTGTAAGATAATACATACACACTTGCTCCTCCGGCTAGCCATCGAAGTCATTCTGAAATCGAGTCTGGATTTTCATCTAATTGCTTAAAAATATGGTCTCGAAACCATCCTATAAACTGTCGATTATGTGTATCTAATATCCATTTTTCAACCCTAGAAGGATTCAAACGCCTAAGAATTTCTTTGTGGGTTTGAATATATGGGTCAACGTCGAAACTATTATGAAAAACGTAAAGGTGGGCCTGCTCCCAATCTGTAATATTGATTGTGACAACCTCTCTTCCAGAAATTCCTTCACCCTCAAGCCGCTCAGTGTGACGAGATTTCGGTAGGCCAACGATTTCCACACCAGACAGGTATTCGGTACAAAATTCAACATCTTCCTCAACAATATATTGCTCCGTAATACAACCCTATGGACGACTTTGGTTTTTGACATACCCTTTCAAAATCTTCATCTACCATTCAATGGGGTACATCTATCTATAATGTACAGGACCACATAGTCGAATCTCTCTCACCAAATGAACCATCAAATGAACCATCATATCGAAAAATGTCGGCGGGAAGAACATTTTCAATTCACATAATATGACGGAAATTTCTCTTTCTATAGTTGGAAATTTTTCCGGGTTTATAACTTTGCTACATATAGCTTTGAAGAAGAAACAAAGCTTCGTTAATGCATGGTGGACATTCTTGGGCAAAATGCAATGTCAAGCTATAGGAATTAGATCTTGCATCAAAACATGACAGTCATTTGATTTCAGACCCTTTAATTTTAAATCGCTCATTGACACGATGTTCTTGATATTTGATGAATACCCCTCTGGAACCTTTACGTCATTCAAGAAGTTGAAAAACTGATATCTCTCCTGCCTTGAAAGAGTGTAAGCAGCATGAGGAAGAAATGTTCATTTTTCACCCTTCACTGGTTCCAACTCTTCTCGTATTCCCATATCAACCATGTCCAATATAGCCTTAATTACATCCTTTTTTTGCGAGGTTCATTTAGCAACATGCTGATGACACTATCACATACATTTTTTTCAACATGCATAACATCAAGAAAATGTCTGACATACAGGCAATTCCAGTATGGTAATTCAAAAAAAACTGATCTCTTTTTCCAACTAGTTTTCATAAGGTTTTTCGAAAACGGTTTACCAAAAGTAGTGTCCAAATATTTTACTTTCTCAAACAATTGACCACCTATTAGTGGAGACGGTGCTATACGTTCTTCTGAACATCCGTCGAATGATGTCGTCCAAGATCGGTACTTATGTCGTCGGGGTAGAAATCTACGATGTCCTAGAAACACGGTTTTCGATGAATGTTTCAACCTAATTGAATGTGTACCTTGTTCGCAAACGGGACACCCTTGAGTTCCTTTAATGTTATATCCTGAAAAATTTCCATAAGCAGGAAAGTCATTTATCGTTCTGTACAACATGGATTTCAAAGTGAAATGTTCATTTTTGTAAGCATCATACATCGTAACACTTGAATCCCACAATATTTTCAAATCCTCGATCAATGGGGCCAAATAAACATCAATATCATTACCCGGTTGTTTTAATCCTGATATAAGCATAGATAATATGATGTATTTTCTTTTCATGCATAACCACGGTGGTAAGTTATAGTTTACCAACATAACCGGCCATGTTCTGTGACTACTGCTTTGAAAACCAAAAGGATTCACCCCATCTGTAGATAACGCCAGACGAAGGTTTCTCATCTCGTTCCCAAATTCATGATACTCGTGATCAATTATCTTCCACTGAGGAGAGTCTATTGGGTGACGTAGTTTCCCATCTTTAATTCTTGTATCTGCATGCCATTTCAATTGTCCTGCAGTCTCCTCACTTCCATATAGGCTTCTAAACCTAGGAATGATTGGAAAGTACCATACTACTTTCGTAGGACTAGAATAATCTTTCTTGTATCAAGAAGAACCACACTTTGGGCATTCTTTAAGTGATTTGTGGTCCTTGCAAAACAATATACAGTCATTCGGGCAAGCATGTATTCTTTCAGAGATAATACCCATCGATCATAGCATTCGTTTGGCATTGTATGTTCGGCTTGGGAGTTCATTATCTTCTGGGAGCATGTCATTCAGGAGAGCAAGTAGTTCCGTAAAACTGACATCACTTCACCCGTTGCCTGCTTTCAAATTATACAGCTTCAATACGGCTGACAATGCTGTATATTTAGTGCAACCAGCATACAATGGTGTTTTTACACAACTCTTTAACTTCTCAAACAATTTTGGGCAATCACGAAGTTCATCTTCAACTGTCCTTGTCATTTCCTCAATACGATCCTCATCATCATTCACATCTATAATCACACCCTCCATATGATCGTCTTCACTGTTCACTCTTCTAATCATATCAGATGATCTATAAAATGTCGTGTTCTCTGAGTCACTACCTACATTCGTTTTTCCCCGTGTTTATTCCAACATGTATAACTTCGATCTATTCCGTGACAAATCAGGTGTTCTTCCAACTCCTCTGGACTAATTTGTCTTGAATAAAAATAGTGTAAACACGAACAAAGGATTTGAGAAGGGTCACATGCATGATCTTCTGCAAACTTGATAAACTATTTCACGCCATCTTCATACTCTTTTTTCAACCGATTGGCATTCATCCATTCTTTATTCATATTCATCATCTTTATGGGTTCGATCTCGAGAACTTTCCTAATATTATGTTTTAATTAATCAGGTAGAATTTTTTGGGTTTTATAAAAACAAATCATGGTACAAATGCCTTTAAACACGTGTGAAATCCACATACATGGTGTGTCCAATAGGGTGAACATCGTGTATGTATAAGATACCTGATTTAATCTGACATATATCAAATTTATTCCAAGTTAGTCTTACAAAGACTGAATGATGCCTTTTAAAATACATGACATTTAGAACAACTTGATCCAAAGGCATGTACTTTAGATACATATTGAGTCACCTCACTAGCTATGCATCACATTTTTGTGGAATACACGGTGTGTAGTCCTTACATGACCACTAAGGGTGTATAGTCTATACACATCAAGCCTCTATGGTATCTATACATAGTGTGAGTGAAGTAAAACACATTTCATATGGTTCTACCATTATTTCATGTCATGTACATGGTTTCATGCTGAAGTATATGTCTTGGAGATACATTGTGTGTGACCTAGGTTCACATGACATGTAACATTTAAAATGAAGCTTATTCCAAGTTTGAGTCAGAATATTAGTCATGTAGTGTAAATTTTGGAGATAAATGTTGTGTGGCATTAAAATATATATGAAATCCATGTATAGTGAAGCATGTTCCATGTATTTTAAAGTGTCTCATAGAGCCCTCTAGAAGTGGTTTTCTAGGATTCAGTGGAATTGCACTAGTAACAAAGTGGTAGTGCCATTCAAATGGGTAAAGTTTAGATTGATATTTAATGGTGGACGAACTAAAACATGGAAAACAAATGGCATATCAATCATGCCAACGACCGCAAAAGCATACAAAAACACAATCGTGATCACAATCATAACACCATACAAACCAAACAATCAACATTTTAGATTTTACAAAGCATCCCTTATTCAATTTTGTTTGTTAATTCAGGGGTTATCACCGAATTTTTATCATCCTGGGGTGTTCATTCATAAGTCAAGTATACATTAATTACCAATTTATATATTCCAATGTTCAACAAGAACCAACCAACATTCAATTCATTTAGTGCGCAAACAAGGACCACCAACGACCACGATTTTCAGCGGGGCATTTAGCCCATACATTTCACATTCTAACCATCAATATCAAACAGTAATAACATGCGAATAAGAGGAAACCAATGAGTAACAGGATAAAACTCACTGCGAAGGTGTCGTTAAGCACACGGCAGAGGTGCGTACGTGGTAGAGGAGAGGCGCACAGCAGAGGAGATTTCCAACTGAAAAGAAAACATAAAATAGGGGAAACCCACAAGAATAAAATAATCTAAAACCGAGTACACCATTTACCACATCCCACAAACCCCAAAAGACAATGCATGCAAATAAATTTAAATTTATTGATAGAAATCACTATCTGATCACTAATTTTTATCCAAACCATAGGTGAAAACAAATCCAAATAGGAATCAGAAGGATCACATACCTCGAGAAAAGAAATCCAACCATAATAGTGATCAAGCATAGAACAATGTGAACTAGATGGAACTCAGGATGGGGAGTAAGCCATCATGTAATAAATCTAAGAAATTGGTGTGGTGAAAAAATCCCAACATCCTATTAGTATTTGTGGTGCGATATGTTATACACAACACCCGATGTAATGGAGTGTGATTTTCTGATATTCTCAACAATTACCTTATCGTCTTATGTTATACTCTATAAAGGTGTATTTTAATTTTAAATAGAATGGGGAATTACCTCCCATCCATTAATTTAATTAGGACTATTTGTATAAGTAAGTAATTATTCACATTTATATTTATATTACAAAACATGAAGAAAAACATCTCATATGTCCCATTATCCATGTTCAATTTCATTCAATGAAATGAAATACACAATTATCATTCTATATAACATGCAGTAGATGGTGTCCCCTTTCAACCCATTATAGATCATTTCAATTCATTTAATTAATTCATTAAATTAAAATAAATCCATCATGTAAAATTCATTCGTCATGATTATTACACATTCAATTTTACCAAGAATGGAAAATTCACTAATAAGGCTCAAAGGGTCTTCAAAATGGGCCATAATCAACATGGAAATTTCCTACATGGTAAATTCCATTAAGAATCTAGGCCAAACACATATAATGTGTCTTAAATTCCATTTATATACCCTTGTATCAAGGGAAACCTCATTTAAAAGCTTTGACATAAGCTAAATAGGTGTTCAGGGCAATTAATAATTTGACATTAAAGGGATAATTTTACTTGGCACACTCAAGGTGTGTCCATAAAAGAGTTCAAGAACATATAACCCATGAAACAAGATTCAATAGGTGTTTATTGAGGTGCAAGGATTAAATAAAGAAATCAATAATATCAATAATCCATTGAATCTTGCAATAACACCTTAAATCAGGATTTCACACATTAAATTCAAGTGGTAGAAAAAAAAATTACCTGAAAATGAATAAAAATAATGGTAGCGGCGAAGGAGGAGGCAATGCTGGAGGTGGAGGCGGCGATAAAGGGGGCGGCGGTGGTAAAGGCGGAGGCGGCGGCGGCGGCAGAGGCGGTGATGGTCGCGGCAGCGGGGGTGGAGGCAGTAGAGGCAGCGGGGGTCGCGGCACCGGGGGCGGGGGCGGAGGCGGCGACGACGGCGGAGGAGGAGGAGGAAGAGGAGGAGGAAGGAGGAGGACGAGGAGGATGAGGATGATGAGGATGAGGAGGACGAGGTCACGACGGCGAGGGGCCTAGTTCAGCTTCCGCGAGATCTTGACCGCGTGCGAGCGAGGATGGCCTGTTAGGGTTATTAAATAAAAACCAACGGACCTTTATCAGCGCTCATTAAAAGCACTAATAAAAGTATGTTTTATCAGTGCTAAAATAAAATCGCTGATAAAAAATTCATTTATCAGTGCTTTTTTAGCGCTGATAAAGAGATACCTTTATCAGTGCTTTTAGATAGCACTGATAAAGGCATACCCCTTTATCAGCGCTTTCTGTTTAGTGCTGATAAAGGGCAACGCTTCCATTGCCCTGTTTTGTGGTAGTGTTTCTTCTTGGATAGAATCACATACACTAATGTGATTATTCAGGCAATGAATACCAGTTCACTTGGAATCATCTGAATTAATTCTTATATCTTGTTCATGAATGCATGTGATCATGAATACAGTTATTTAGATTAAACCTTTCTTCCCTTTATTTCTTCTTCTTCTTTACACACCTGCACAAACTTGTTTGATTCTTTTATTTAAGTGTCTTTACGTATGCATGTGCATGAATGCATGCATGTACTAACCTCTTCTTCTTCTTGTGTGAGAACCCTAATAGGTAAAACTCACAAGGCCTTCTCTTCTCTTGTGTGATTCTTTAAAACCAAATGGGTGAAGTTTCTTTAAGAACACACACTTGGACTATTCTCCCTTTCCTCTTATTTCTTTTCTTTCTTCCTTTTGCACTTATTTAGGGTGTTTGTTTATATGTTTCTTTAAACCCAAATGGGTGCAACCCTTTCCATGTGCAAGATCATTCTTCACACAAGTGTACACGGCCTCAGGATCCTTTAACCAGAGCACATGCGTACATGCATGTATTCTTCCTCTTCTCTTATAAACACCCGATCCCTTGGGTTTCTTAAAATAAAACACACACTTTCATGAAAGTCACCACTTGCTATCTCCTTCTTATTTAACAATGAACCCCTTCACATAGTAGAGTATAAACATGCAAACAAGAGGGTGTTCTCACCTTTCTTCGTGAAACTAGGGTGGCCACATATCACTTTCTTCATGCAAGGATGCATGGATCTTCTTTGTGCATGAGGTTCACATATATGCCTCTTCAAAAATCTCAGTGAGAGTGAATCTCAAGCACTGGCTCATGATGGCATGGCCTTCATGAAGCATAGTGAGGGTTTTATAAAACCTATCGCTTGTTCGAGTGCTGGTTCTTCACAAATTAATTAGAGGGTGCGTAGCACCTATTGAAGTCTTGAGGGATCTCTTCTTCATGGCACCTTAAAGACTCATGGTGCTCTTCTTTCTCTTCGCGAAGTGATGCGTAGGGAAATACTCTATTTTTTGAAAACACGAGCTCTCGAGAATGAGGGAGCAGTAGCCTCTCTCAGATTGGGTGCAACTCCTTTCATAGGAGAGGAGAGGATCTTTTCTATGTTCAAAATCTTCATGATACACCGTAGAGATTGCAACTTTGAATTCTTGGTATTTTCAGTGTTTTTAAATCTTCAAACCCGCAGGTGAAGATATACCGAGTTTAGCGGTTTGTTTCCTTTTTCTGAATGCGGGCTCCTATCTTCGTTCATGGAGTCAAGATCTTAGGCATGATTCTTGTGCATGAATATCACATGGATCCTCCATGAATCTCAGACAAAATTTAAGGCCTCACAACTCTATTTTCTTCATCCTCATTCAAGATATTCACATGCATGCATGACATAGATTTCATGCATGGTCTTGGTTCAATCACGAGACTCTTCTTCAATGGCAAGGGATCATCCATGGTGGTCAGTATTCATCTTCGGTGAGATGCAGTGGTAGTGACATGCAGTGGTGGGAAGAAGACGACGATGCGGTTCTTCAAATACCACGAGAGGATCAGACAGCTCAGGTTCATACTCACGTGGCATGGGATTGATAGACAGTGGAGATTAGATCCATCTGCCATGGATTTATCCAATGGTAGGGAGAGACGTTTTATTGGATGGACGATGGATATTATATCCGCATTTTTAAAATGTTTCCCCACATAGAAATGGAGATGCGGGTTTCCTGTGGTTTATCAATCAACTCCCCCCGCCAACCGCTCAAAATTTTTCTCTCCCCCCTCCGGTGTCGCCTCGCACCGGTTATCTGTGGGCGCGCTCTTAGCTCCTACTCTGCCTCCTCAAGTGCGCACCTAGCACCCACTATGCCCTCGTGCCTCTGTGCCTCCCCGCATGGTGGCATGCCCTTTTTACCCACTACCGCTCTCAGTATTAGCCTCGACCTGGCTTCCCCATGGGCGCAGTTGACCCTTAGTGGTCACGCACATGCCTTGGGTTGAATGCTGGCTGGCTAGCTCAAGAGTTGGACCAAATTTTTTTAAGCCAAAAATAAAATTTCTAAGTGAAATTCATGGCCATATTAAAATATGTGCATGACCACCTCAAAGTCCAAGCCTCTTTTCAACCTTCTTCTCCTCTTCATTCTCTCATATTTTCCACTTCATGCAAAGCAAATAATTCTTATACTTTTTGCATGATCACAATTTCAATCTTCAATCAGCCTCAAAATTTTGTAAACCATGTATAACATTTTGATACAAGTTCTTTGAACTTTAAGAACAATGCCTCAATCATCTGAATTATAACAACATAGAGAATTGACTAAGTGTGGAATCCAATGATATGAATCCATAACAATTCTCCTGACATCTTCACTTCAATCAATCTCTATTCACTTTGGAGTTCCTTCTTCATTTTGACCATTATTGACACTAGTTGACAACAAATACAAATTATACACAAAGTGGTACCAACAGTCTCCCCCTTTGTATTTTATTGTAAATACCTTAAGATTTCTCCAAAAATGAATGTGTCAATGTCAAAATGAGAATATTCTCTCTCCCTTTACTCTCTCTCCCTTTACTTTCATTTCACTTATCTCCCCCTTATTTACAATAAATACAAAGTTCATGGTAGAGAGGGTATCATTCCATACTTAAACAATGTGCCATCAATCATTTCATTGTAAGTCTACTTGAGCAATGCTTGGTGTAGAAAACAAGAAGATTTTATTTAGACAAAAAAGCTATCCATTACCCACTGAATATGACACCTCATGAGATGAGAACTCATGTACTTGTCTTCAAGGGATTCCCAATTTCATTCTAGGCTTAGGATAATAAGTGTGATGTGAAGTAATCATCCTGAAACTCCTGCACTTTCTCCAATTCAAGTGCAATTGGAAGGATAAGTGGCCTTGGGGAACTTTCACTCTTCTTATGTCAATGATTAACTTTTTACTCCCCCTTTGTAGAATGATATTTATTTTGAGTAACCAAGGATGAGAGATTTAGAAATAACATACCTTTTTCAATGACATTATCTTTAGAAAATCTTCAGAGTATTGGAATTTTATACCAACTGATGTTGATATTGATTGAGATAATGACTATGGCAGCTTCTTCAGGTGTCTCTCCCTTAAGGGAACACTTCTCATCACTAAATCTCAGGTTCTCCCCCTGAGATATTGCTTCACCTTCAATTATTTGTATGATAAGAATAAATACAATACACAAAGATTTAAGGGAATAAGGTGGATCCTCCTTGCTTAATTAATGTGAACAACAAGGTTGAGATGATCTTCTCAACACAGATGCTCCATTCTTCACACTTTCACAACTGATCTTCAATGCTGACTGTGATTGTGTGGACCTCACTATTTCTTCCATGTCTTTGTGTGTGAGTCTTCTCTCTTGAAGGGATTTCAAAGCACTAGAATCTCCTGGTGAAACATTCATCTTCTTGAGGAATTCTTTTTAGGATGGAGTAAATTCAAAACATCTTTTAATAGTGTGACCAGCGTTGTTGCACCTCACACACAAAATTTCTTTTCTTTACGTAGAATCTTATTTTTGTTTTTAGAACTAGCCTTTTCATGTGCATATTCCATTTTCCTCATTCTTTCCAAATATTTTGGCTAAACCACCAATATGTCATTAGGAACTGAGGCATCAAGATTGGATCTTCTACATGGCTTCTTCTAAGTGGCATCCTTCATAGTAGTTCTTTTGGATGCACCACCCTTCACCTTCTTGGACATAGAATCCATGTACTTCTCAAATTTTCGATTTTTGGCCAGCTTCTTTGATCTTATTTTCTTATTATATTTGGGTACCTGTTGAAATGAACATGCACCATTCATGTGACCACTCCTATTTCATACATCATAGATGTTATCTAACATTCCAAATCTGTTTGCAGTATACAGTTGCTTCTGGATCTGTGAATGTTACTTCTTATTCTCTATATTTCTCCCCCTTGTGATGAGATTTATTTGTGCTTTTAAATTTAAGGTATTGTACCAACAATCCAATGGACAATTCCAAAATCTATTATAACACCAACATTGACCAAAAAACCTTGACTTCTTGAGTTCTTCTTTATAAGGATGTTATGTTTTCTTCTTGAATTCCTGTGTTTTCTGTGGGGAACTATCTTCCACACTCTTTCCCCTATCCACCATAGCCATGGTGGTAGGTTTATTTTCATTCTTCTTCATCCATACTTGTTTAGAATTTTTCTTCCAACCTGCACTTTTTTATAGAAGCAATTTTAGAAACATTAGTACAAGTTGGTATGGATGGTACCTTTACTTTCTCAGATATTTATGATAGATCAATGAGTGAATCCATGATCTTCTTATCACATGTTGGAGGTATTTTTACAATATAATTCTTCAGTGAGCATTGAGTACTAACAACAACTGTTTCCTTCTTTTATGGAGACTCAATATGTGTCTTCTCAAGATTGGCCAGCTCAACTTCCAATTCGAGACATCTCATACTGAGGATGACTTCCTGGTATTCAATCATAGTCATATTCTCTTCAAAATACTTATTTAATCTTTCATCTTCATCTTCATGCATCTTTACTTTGTTTTGTAACAAAGAGTCATGTTCTTTGATCTTCTTGGAGTATTCTTCTAAATATAACTCCTCGACTTCATTTCTCTTTTTCAGCTCATCTTCAAGTGTATGGATCTTCTCTTATAGAGTCTTGTTGAATCCCTCTTTTTCTTCAACATCTTTGAGCCACTTTGAAGTACTTACTTCAAATTCTCTCTTTGTTTATTAAAAGGATCCAACTTGTCTGGAGAGCTTTAAACATTCACTAATTTTTGCTTGTAATCCCTTCTCCAAAACATCATTTTCTTCTTCCAGTTGGGTGATATCTTCTTGCATACATTCAAATACTCCACAAATAAGTGAGACAATTTCTTCAGAGATGTTATACAGAATCATTCTTAATCTATCAACTGATAAATCTTGAGAGTTTTTAGATTGATCATCACCACTTGTGATAGAATTTTCATTATGAGAAGTATTTCCAAATGTACTAACACATACCTCTTGATCACTTGATGTAGGAAGGTTATCCATCTTCTTGGTGGAAACTTGAGCCACATTCTCATTAATTTCCATGTCTGATATGTCTTCTTTGTCCACAAGTTATGGAGATCCAAATGCTTCCTCTTCTTTAGATAAGAGAGACTTCTTCTTCAACTTTATCTTCTCCTTCTTTTTTCTGTTCATCGTGGTCTTGGTAGATATAACCTTCTACTCAGAGATAACTGAATCTTTACTAAAAGTGAACTTCATTGATAATTCAGGAAAGAAACTCAGGTATTCAAAAGAGAATAACTTCACTATAGAGAATCCAACAGAGGTGAACCTCCCTTTGATAGCAATTGAGAGGACTAGTCTAGGATATACCTAACACTAAGAGGGGGGGGGGGGGTGAATCAGTGTTGATGATTTTTTAAACCAATTCCAACTTTATATCCCTACACCTCTTGACATGTTAGGAGCTTCATTATCTTATTCTATTTTCCCCGTCGCATGCAATAATAGAAAGTAGTAAAAAATATGCACATGACATTTTTACAAGATTCACCACTCAATAAGAGAAGCTACGTCCTTGCCATGCATGGGGATGATCAGTGCATGTATTCTCCACTTATAATGTGATATGATGTTAGAGTATAGTGTCTAGGAAAACAATCCTCTAGCCAGTGCGAGTCCCAACACTTTGTAGGGGGGTGGGAAACAATCCTCTTCCCTAGATTGGTGATAGCCTAGTCCAACTTGCAACCTCTAACTGGTTCTTTATACTGCCTATGGAGACAGTCTTCTTCCTTCTTCAAAGGTAGGTTCTGCTCTTGGTCTTCTTTAGTGCTCTTCACTTGATTACTTGAAAATCAGTAGGCAATCAATTCTCCCTTCTTTATTTCTCTTCTTATCTAGTGTAACACCAACTGCACTAGACTTCTTCTTTCTTATTGGATAGAATCACATACACTAATGTGATTATTCAGTCAATGAAGATCGGTTCACTTGGTATCATCTGAATTAATTATTCTCTCTTGTTCATGAATGCATGTGATCATGTATAAGGATTTTTAGATTGAACCTTTCTTCCCTTTATTTCTTCTTCTTCTTTACACACGTGAACACACTTGTTTGATTCTTTTATTTAAGTGTCTTTAAGTATGCATGTGCATGCATGCATGCATGCATAAACTCACCTCTTCTTCTTATTGTGTGAGAAACCTAATAGTTAAAACACACACGGCCTTCTATTCTCTTGTATGATTATTTAAACCCAAATCGGTGAAGTTTATTTAAGAACGCACACTTGGCCTCTTCTCCTTTTCCTCTTCTTTCTTTTCTTTCTTCCTTTTTCAATTAGTTAGGGTGTTTGTTTTTATGTTTCTTTAAACCCGAATGGGTGAAACCCTTTCCATGTGCGAGCTCCTTCTTCACACAAGTGTACACGGTCTCAGGCTACTTCAACCAGAACACATGCATACATGCATGTATTCTTCCTCTTCTCTTGCAAACACTCGATCTGTCAGGTTTCTTCAAATAAAACACACACTTTCATGAAAGTCACCACTTGTAATCTTCTTCTTCTTCAAAAATGAACCCCTACACACAGTAGAGTATAAACATAAAAATAGGAGGGTGTTCTCACCTTTCTTCATGAAATCAGGGTGTCCACAGACCGATTTCTTCACGCAAGGATGCACGAATCTTCTTTGTGCATGAGGTGCACAAATATTCCTATTCAAAAAGATTAGTGAGAGTGAATCTCAAGAACTGGCTCACGATGGCGTGGCCTTTGCGAAGCACAGTGAGGGTTTTATAAAACCTATCGCGTGTTCGGGTGTTGGTTCATCATGAAGCAATTAGAGGGTGCGTAGAACCTATCGAAGGCTTGCAATATCTCTTCTTCATGGAGACTTGAGGACTCGTAGTTCTTTGCTTGCTCTTCATGAAGTGATGCGTAGGGAGATGCTCTATTTTTCTAAAACACGAGCTCTCAAGAATGAGAGATAAGCAGCCTCTCTCGGCTTGGGTGAAACTCCTTTTATAGATGAGGAGAGGATCTTTTCCATGTTCAAAATCTTTATGATATTCCATGGAGATCACAACTTTGAATGCTTGGGATTTTTTATGTTTTGAAATCTTCAAACCTCCGGGTGAAGATATGCCGAGTCTTGCAGTGTGTTTCCTTTTTCTGAATGAGGGATCATATCTTCGTGCATGGAGTCAAGATCGTATGCATGATTCTCGTGCATGAATCTCTCATGGATCCTCCATGAATCTCAGACAAAAGTTAAGGCCTCACAACTTCTTTTTCTTCATCCTACTTTGAGATATTCACATGAATACAAGATGTAGATTGCATGCATGGTGTCAGTTGAATCACGAGACACTTCTTCAATGGCAAGGGATCAACCATGGTGGTCGGTTTTCATCTCTGGTGTGATGCAGCGGTGGTGACATGCAGTGGTGGGAAGATGACGACGATGCGGTTCTTCAAATACCGCGGGAGGATCAGACGCCTCGGGTTCATACTCACACGGTGCGATATTGGTGGATGGCAAAGATTAGATCCATATGCCATGGATTGATCGAATGGTAGGGTGAGACGCAGGATTAGATGGACAATGGAGATTATATCCACATTTTTAAAATGTTGTCTCAAATCGAAACAGAGATGCGGGTTTCCCGTGGTTTATCAATCAACTCCCCCACCAACCACTCAGAATTCTCCTCTCCCCCCTCCGGTGCCGCCTCACACCGATTCTCTGAGGGCGCACTCTTAGCGCCTACCCTGCCTCCTTGAGCATGCACCTAGCACCCAGTATGCCCTCGTTCCTCTATGCTTCCCCGCACGGTGGCTTTCCCTTTGCACCCACTAACGCTCTCAGGGCTAGCCTTGGCCTAGCTTTTCCATGGGCACGGTTGACCCCTAGTGGTCCCACACATGCCTTGAGTTGAATGCTGGCAGACTAGATTAAGAGTTGGCCCAAATTTTTGTAAGCCAAAAATAAAATTTCTAAGTGAAATTCATGGCCATATTAAAATATGTGCATGACCACCTCAAAGTCCAAGCCTCTTTTCAACCTTTTTCTCCTCTTCATTCTCTCATCTTCTCCACTTCATGTAAAGCACACAATTCTTTTACTTTTTGCATGATCACAATTTAAATCTTCAATCAACCTAAAAATGTTGTAAACCATGTATCACATTTTGATACAAGTTCTTTGAACTTTAAGAAAAATGCCTCAATCGTCTGAATTATAACAACATGGAGAATTTACAAAGCATGGAATCCAATGCTATGAATCCATAACAATTCTCCAGACATCTCAACTTCAATAAATCTCCATTCACTATGGAGTTCCTTCTTCATTTTGACCATTATTGACACCATTTGACAATAAATAAAACTTATACACAAAGTGGTCCCAACAGGGCATACTAAGTGCACAATACTTGTGTAGAATTCCAAAAAATAGATACAAGATGTTCATATCTATGAGGACAATTGGGTAGGGAAAACCTACGTTTACAATAACTCATAGATCATTCCCGAGATGCTGAGCAGATGGAGTCTGTAGAAAAATTCCTTCCACCAGATGCACGGTGATGTTGGAATCAGCCTGTAGGATGTCTAAAAAATTTCTAAAGCCCCTATTCTTGGGGATATGTATGATGAGTTCATCCCACTAAAGACAATGTGGGATGATGTAGAAATAACACTACCCTTATCCCATGATCTTATTAAGGTGGTAAAAAAATTGAAAAACAAAGATCCTCATCCTAAGGGTGACATCTATCATGGGATGTGGATGAAGGATTTTCTAGAACCAACAGGAGAAGGAAACACTTGCAGGTGCCCTATAGGATGTCCCATTGTAGAGAATTGGGATGCTTCCAACACATTTTGGCCTACACTAGAGAAGGGCCAATATACCCATTGTAGTTATAAGATCAATCCCAAGGTTGATGAGAATACTCACCTAGCTGGCTTCCTCGCAATGTGTCTAAGCATCTACCTACTTCTGGTCTATGAATCCAATGACAGTGTGAGGCTAGGGACTTTCGTTATTGCAAGCAAACTATCAGAGGGGAGGCACATAGGGTTGGATGCCCCTGTTTTGGCAAGATTTTATCGATGATTTCTACATATATACAATGAGAAGGCCCCATTTAAAATTTTAGGGTTTTTTCAAGTGATGTGTGGGTGGATTGAAACACACTTCAGTTCATATGCGGTGTTGATCTCGGTTAAAGTACTTGACAACCAATTTCACCCATTTGTTCAGACTGTTTTTGGAATTAAACCTTTGAGCCTGACGTATGTCAAAGTGCTGAGGATACTAGATGTGTTGGGAGAATTCAATTCCTTCCTGTATGAAAGTCCATCGATAGGGGCATTTACGGATGACAGTAAGGAAAAGAATCACAAACTAAGACTGTATATTATAACATTTAGAGATAATGTTCCGGTGACTTGCATTGATAGTGAAATCATCTGTGAGGATTATTCTCCATATTAATTTTCTCATTGGTTCAAATGTATGCAAAATTCAATCATCTTTTCCCCTATGCATGTTAGGATTGAGAAACATCTAATGGTATCCCGACAGTTTTGGATCCTGATGGCCATAGAGGTATCCAAAATGCCAATCACACTACCTCCATTAGATGCATCAATTGGGATAGAGGCCATGTATTCTAGTGCATGGATATCTTCTCACCCTCAAGGGGTGTTGATGAAAGTAATTTATCAGGTCATGGCCACAAAAACTACTAGTCATGGCATGTTTGATAGAAAGGCTCAAACTGAAGGCGATGATGTTGAAGCTTCAAAGCCTTCGAGGTGATCTAGGGAAAAAACCACTGAGCAGACTAAGGTTGAGAAAACCACACCCCTTGTGCCAAGGCAGTCTGATCATCACCATCGGGAGGAGACTCGTGTTCCATCCACCCATTCTTTCATGAGAGAAAATAGTCCTGAAGAGGCTTCCGATTCGAAATGTGTCAGGTCTCACTACCACAAAACAGGGTTTCCGCAGCGCCACCCTTTAACAACGCTAAAAAAAAGTGCCGATAAAGGGAACTTTTAACAGCACTGTTAAAAGTGACCCTTTACCATCGTTTTTAGCGCTATTAAAGGGGCCCCCTTTAACAATGATTTTTTAGTGGCGCTGATAAAAGGGTGGATTTATCACTTTATTTCCTAGCACTGATAAAATGTATATTTCAAAAAAAATTATATTTTATGAAAAATAATATATATATATATAAATATATAAGTATATTTATATTGATATAAATATAATATATATATTTTTAAATATGTTTTAGATAAGTATAAATAAACATTTTCACTTAATATATAAGATATGTAGTGAAAATGACTTATAAAATGTCTTAAAAAATTATTAATTAATAATTTTCTAATTATTATCGACTAATAATAATTTAATAACAATTTGAAGACACAAAAAATCAAAAAAATTAATAAAATATCTAAAATAAGTTGAAAACACAACTCAAACTTCAAATGACCATAACTTTTGATCTGAGTGTCCATTTGAGCTCTACAACATATCAAATTGAAGCTTGCGATGAGCTCTACGCACTAGGGATATAAGAAAACCTTATGTAGTAATTTTTGAGGGAAAAAAGGCATAAAAGGCCTATAAAACTAATTTTTTAGTCTGAATACCTAAATTTTTTAACATTAGATGGAATTTAAGCCTCGTTTCAGGGGCTCTTTTTGACCTTTTTCACCAGGGACTGAATTTATTCTGAGGGTTTACATTTATATTGATATTATGGATTTGAAATTTTATCATTTTTCACAATGTAATGTTATTTTTATTCAATTATATAACAATATATACATATTTTTTTTATATATTCACCCATAAAAATTTAATTTTATAAATAAATAATTAAACATATTTACATATAAAGTATATTTCTCAATATATAAGGCTTATATAAATAAAAAACTAATATCCATTTTATTTAAAATAAAAATATATTAATATTTATATACCCATATGATGTGTGTGTGTGTGTGTGTGTTTGTGTGCGTCTGTATTGACAAACTGATATATATTATCTATATATTCTAAACATATGTATATACATATTAATATATAATATTTGTAAATATATATAAATATGTATAATTATACTTACAAATACACATATAATATCTCTATGTGTGTGTTGTATATATGTATTTATTTATTTATAAACACACACAAAAAATAATATTTTATAAATTTATTTAAAACTGATCTTATAAATATATATTAATATATGAATAAATATAACTATATATATATATTAATATACGGATATACATACATATATATATATATTAATATAACTATATATATATATTAATATAAATAAATAAATATATATTAATATAAATAAATATATATATTAATATAACTAAATATATATATATTAATATAACTATATATATATACTAATATAAATATATATATGTTAATATAAATATATATTAATATACGAGTAAATATAAATACAAATATATATATATATATATATATATAAATAGATATATTGATAAATGAAGAGCAAATCAATATGGTGGAGTGGTAAAGGCTTAGGTGCGCAGACAACAGGTCCCAAGTTTGAATCCAGGGGGAGGCAGGTTGCGTGCGTGGGTGGGAATAAGTGCTAGCACTATTAAAGGGTGGGGGTGCTGTTAAAGGATGGGCCAGGGTGGGTAGTAGTGATGTAAAACGGGCCCGCGGCCCACTGGCTTGGCGGGTATGGGGCGGGGCGTGCCTAAAAATTTTGACCGCAAAGAGCGTGGGGCAATGCAGGTTGAGCCCATGTGGGTGCGGGCCAAAGTGGGTTGAGCCCGTGTGGGTGTGGGCTGACCCACATGCCTAATTTAATTTTTTTGTACAATATATGCTTCTTTGGCATTTTATTTTTTTTAAAAACATGATTAAACCATGACATATGATTTCTCACCGTAATGGTCATACAAATTCACCATTCATTTACATGTGAATTTTAAATAGGTCAATATCTATTGTTTTTATATGATATTATAATATTTATATAGTAATTATTAACCATATTCACATGGTGTGTCATCACACCTCTTGAAAAATGGAACTCATCTCTCCTGCACTTGGTTTCAATTCTAAAAAATTTATTATAATTATAATATTTTTTTGAACCAATTTAATTTTTTTATTACTTAATTTTATTTTGTCATTAAGAAAATATGAAAGGACCTCATGAGACCCTAATAGCCTCCTCTGAAACCAGTCATTGCTTGAAGTGTCATCATTCATTCATAGGTCTAACCATTTGCATCGCCACACAATCAACATCATCATTTTCCCCCCCTCATTAATCACTCACCTAATTTGCATTGCAACAGTTCACCACCACATCAGCGTCAACACATGACACCATTAACCCATAGAAAAATGTTCCATCACATCTCTTAAAACTCTAGATATTGTAAATTCATATTTCTCCCAACAACTAAAATTAAGAATGAGAAAAAAATACAATATTTAAATGATTATAAATAGTATGTTTTTTAAAATGAGGGCAGCCCATGGGCAACCCGCGGGCTTATGCAGGGTGGGGTAGGCTTGAATTTTTTTGTTCGCATTATATGCAGGCTTTTACAGACAAACCCGCATAGGCTCAAACCCGCGCGGGCTTGGCCCGCCCCGCCCTGCCCCACCCATTTCACATTACTAGTGGCTGGGGCGTGTGGGCTAGGGCAGTGGGGGCGCTGTTGAAGGGGGTTTTAAGTGCTGTTGAAGCCCCCCCGAATTGCAGAAATATATATTTTTATTTTTTAATGTCTTTTTTAACTTTTATCAGCACTTTTTTTAGCGCTGATAAAATGGGTCTTTATTAGAACTTTTTTAGCATTGATAAAAGGAACCCCCCTTTATCTTCACTGAGATTAACAGTGCTTTTTTAGCACTGTAAATGGACTTTCTAGCACTGATAAAGACCATATTTGCAGTAGTGTCTTCCTCACAACCAATCACATCAGATCCAAATTATATGCGTCCCTTAGCGATCCGAGCTTGGCAGGATGTAACTCACGATATCAGGGACACATATATGTTTCTCTAGGCTGACATGCGCATCCCAAATCTAGGATATATCATAAAATCCTCTGATCTACACCCTAACAATGATTTGGATGAGGTGGAGGGGTATATTTAGGAGATGGAGGCTTTAATATATGCAATTGATGATCATATTCTAGTCGTAAAGTGAGTGTATGATATGATGGATAGAGGAGTGCTTGAGGGGATAACTGGTCATCCCGAAGAGGCATGGGACACCTACCTTGACCCTACTTATGTATTTCTCTTTTCTCTATTCCATTTTTTTCTCTTCTATATGCTATTATTAATATTAATGGGACTTATTTTTCATCTTAGAATAGAAGAAGAAGAATAAGAATGAGAATAATGGGAAATAACAAAGGTGCTTAAGTCTCCAAAGTATGGGCCTATAGGCACCCCTATTGGGGTTGTAGACAAGGACCTTGGGTCCCTAGAACTATCCTCAGGTTAGAGGACCATGGTGGAGGAGATGGCAGTAGGAACTCCTCAACCATCACCTCAAGTCTCTATTACCAAGAGGGTTGACATGAGACCATCGCCATCTCAATAGAGGAAAAGAAAGAGGGTAATAAAGTCTACTCAACATATGCATCATAGTAAGTATCCATGTTGTCATTCGATTTCATGACTTGTTTGACATACTCTTCTAATCATGCTTGTATTTTACAGAATCTAAATCACTTTCCTCTATTAAGGTATCTGACACTGGTCCTTCATGGATCAAGGAGGATACCCTAGGGTAGACACAGATCTATGCTAATGAATCTGTTATTTTTATGGATGAAGTATCAAGAGATACAATCACGTATTCCCCCATTTCTGTAGAGAGGGGATAGGGCTATGGTAATGTTAGATGCACTCTTTTAGGTGTCATGTTTTGTTTTTGACTTTACATTTCTCATGATATTTTAGATACATTTACTACACCATAGGACCTTGAATCAGTAAATGTTGGTCCCATTGTCTCTCTGGAAGGGGCTAACAGGGATCTCAAATGGACGGATGAAGGTGTTTATGTTGACCCTGACTCCACAGGCTTGATGATGTTGTGGCTGTCAAGAAGTCAATGGAGGGGATCAATGATGGAGCCAATTTAGGTCCTGAGCAACGTGTCTTAGATACCCCTATTAGTGAGGATGCTGTGAGACTTGATGTCATGTATCATGAAATGATAGATCTAATTAATCCAGACATTAATATTCTAGGTTCCCTTAAGGAGTTCAAGGATTTCCGTAGGTAATTTGATAGATGTGAGTTTTATCATTCTTGCATTTTCCAAACACAATTTATTTTATTTCACCTGATGCTTTACATCAAACCCTAACTTGAGTAAATTTTTCTACAGAGAATGTTTCCAAGGAACTTCACAAACAAATCATCCAAGTCCACCCCACTCTCATTTCCATGGAAGTTGTGACAGCTGGGAATCACTAAGTTAGAGATCTTCAAGATCTTTTGATCCCAACTAATGAGAAAACTCAAGAGGATGTTCCTCATCAGGAGGTTCTTTCTCCAGGAATTGAGGCCAGGGGCATTGGAGAGGTATTAATCCCAACGGTCTACCCAATAATGGGTGAGTGCTATCAAATATTTTGGTTACTTAATTGCCTTTTACATTTATTGATCTCATGATATTGATGAGAAGTGTCACCTTATATTTAGTGTCATCATCTTTGGTGACTAGGCCTCATATGGGGTCTTCCATGCTGGTTCCACCAACATTGGTAGGTGAGACTGAGACTGTTTTGGGGAGAGCAAAATAGGGTGGCTCATTGAGTGCACTAATCCCAGACCATGTCACTCCCTCTGAGAGTGGCTCCACGTCTGATCTGGAGATACATGAGACTTTTAGAACTACATGCCTTTTGGTATAACAGGATATCTGGAAGATAATCGAGGAGACACCTCTTGAAGTCATGCCATCGTGACTTCAATAACTTCCATTTAATCTTTCCATGATGGGATATGGTGGATTTAATTATTGTTAGATCCATAATGTGGTGAAGGCGATCATCCATCAAAGGGAAGAGGCATGAAGATCATAACAAAATGATGCACAACTCATGGGTCGGTTTGAGGAACTCTAATTTGCTATAATCTAAGCTGATTCTAGCCACTTCAAGAAGTTGGAGAAGCATCAATATCACCTCGATGATATATCTATCCAAATTATGCACCTTGAATAGGAATTAAATGTCATAAAGGAAGAGGTTGTCTAACTCCACCGATCCTTGGTCGGGGCTTTGGCACAAATAAGAGACGCTATTTCTGTAGAGAAGGAGAAGCTCCATAAATCTGAGGAGGCTACTGCTACATAATCAGCTGAGATTTGGCATGTTGTGGAAACTGCTCAAGGTATATTTCAACTTCTCAAATCCTATGTTGAGGAAAAATTGTAAAACTTGGCAGAGAGGATCCAACATGTGGATGTTCCCCTACACTTTGAAACATAAATGAAAAGGTTTTTTTATTCCCAATCAATTTTTCTTACATTTATATTCTTTAATCATAATTTAACACTGAAAAATGACTCATTTAATTTAATGTCATTTCATTATAATTACAATGATAAGTATGAGAGAGCGCTCTAATTTTTGCCTAACCCATGAGGCCTAGAAAGCATAGTTCGACTGTTTCTAAGGTTATATGAACAACCTTACAAACTTTATGTATTTTTATGTCATCACCCTAATTTTTTCCTACATCCAATATAAATATGACTTGGCAGGTGAGACCTGTCTTGTTCTTAGGCTGCTTTTTGTGGGTTTTCAGCCTAACAAGTTTTGTGCCTTTTTCTTTTCATTGCTCATTTTTTTTCTAAACCACTTGAAGTATAGGTATAGTGAGCTGAGACTCAACTTTTTTCTAGAATTCCCTTTGTATGTTTTCAATATGGTAGGTACTATGTCTCTTTTTATGGGCAGTTTAAAGTCGTGCATGATAGACTAATAATATTGTTATTTTATGTTGAACAACTTTGACCATAAGTGTAACGTCCCGAGTCCGGAGCCCCTCCACTGGTTCCCCATAACCGGTTCGCCACATGACCTCAAGCGCGTTTCCCCAAACACCAGAGGCTTCCGACTATTAGCGAGGGCCTTGGTGAGTCGGTGGGGAAACTATTCCCTCATTCGGTAAGGTACACAAGGTAAGAAAACAACAATAACCAGCGGGAGCAGTAAAAAATATGCATAACAACAGAAACCAAACAACGGAAGCAATGTAGATATATAACTATGATGACAATGATGTAGTAGGTATAAGTATCTAAGGAAAACAACAAACACAACAACGTGATGAAATAAAACTGAAACCAAGTGCAAAATAAAACAAGGTAAGCTCCTCAGCATCGCGAGCCATGGCTCGGTCCCATGCTCCCTAGCTCCTAGTGCAATCAAGATCCTGAAGTAGAAGGGTGCTTGACCTTATCTATACCTGAAGCAACATAGTCTGCTTGGGCCCAAAAGCATGGCCCAAACAGGGTGTGAGATAAAATCCCAGTAGGAAATCACCCAAAGATTTGTGCCTAACAGTCAATGAATACATGGCAGTACTAAAACAAGAAGCAGTAAACAGAAAAGCACAAACAGCTACAAACCACAGTTCTAACAAGTATAGCACACAAGTAAGCAGCCAGTAACAAAAGAAGAAATAGGTAACCCTCTGGGTATCTCTCACAGTCTAACCCTTATGGTTCAACCTATAAGTACTAGCAACCCTCTGGGAAGCACACACAGTCTCACCCCTCTGGTACAGCTACGCAATTAAGCAGACTCTCTGGGGAAGCACTCACCGTCAATTCCCCCTATAGTATCATATCGTGCTAAAGGCTCTCTGTGGAAGAACTCAATGTTAATTCCCCCTGTATCCCACATCGTAGATCTACAGACTCTCTAGGTAAGCACTCAACGTCAATTCCCCCTATAGTCTCGCATCGTAATTAAAAGACACTCTGGAGAAGCCCTTCCGTCAATTCTCTCTTTGGTCTACTACTCCAGGTTCTCACAGTCCTGAGTATAACTAAACATGCTCAACACATGTGTATATATATATCGTCCAAGTAAACCTCAATAACTACTTGTCTATCAACTAATTCTCAACAGAAAAACAAGGAAACAGTCCAAAATCCTACGACTAGGCATGGCAACTGGCAAAACGCCAAACAGGTAGAACAAGCATGGCAAGCAAACTGAGCACAAAAAAAATACTCTAATCACAAGCAATAACCTCTACTAAATAAATCAAGCAAAGCAAGCAAGAAAAAAGGGAAAAATAGGAAACACGCAATACCCCGTTCAAGGGTATTGGTGTAAATTGCACAAAATATCCATCAAATTTCTACAGAAAGGCACAAACCACCTACCTCGATCCGAGGAGATCGATATACATGAACCTCGATGATAAATTCCTCTTAGAACAACATAGATCTGAGAAAACGCACAAAATGTTCATCCCATGATAACTTGGAAACAAGGAGGAATCAAGAAGCAAGGCTAAAGAATAAGGAAGAACTCACCGTTACGATTCCAATGCAACTGACCGTACTCGAATCGGAGAACGAACGACAAGGTAGGAGTTAGTCGAAGTTCCGACCGTACGGTCGCTCTCGGATGGTTGAAAACTGGAGAAGAAGATGGAAATAGGGGTTAGGCGTGACCCCAGTACGTTTAATGAAAAAAAAAGAAAGTACACGGCATGTACTTATTGAGTAAACGACGAATTTATTTTCCTTAAAAACTCCAAAAAAAGGGAAAACATATCTGAAAGAAGATCCAGGTTCTTACAAACTTCCCCCCTTAAAGAAATTCATCCCCGAATTTCCCTAATGAGGTGGAGAAGAAGAATCCCCGAACAGCTCCGGCCATTGCAATCGTACATCGAACTCCCTCTCCCAGGTCTCGTCCTGTACTCGCCCGTGCTGCCATAGCACTCGTATTAGAGGAACAGACCACCCGCGAAGAACCTTCGTACTACGATCGAAAATCCGGATAGGATTCTCCTCGAACGACGCATCTGCTTCAAGCTCGACTTCCTCGGGCTGAAAGACGTGAGAAGGGTCTGAAAAGTAATGTTGGAGTTGAGAGATGTGGAAGACGTCGTGCATGGCCCGATACCTCTGAGGTAGCTACAACCGATAGGCGATCGGCCCCACTCTCTCCAAGACCTCAAACGGCCCGACGTACCGCGGCGAAAGCTTACCGTGTCTCCGAATCCTTTTGTGTCCCAACATAGGTGCGACACGTAGGAAAACCCGATCACCGACCTCGAACTCCCGAGGTCGTCTCCACTGATCAGCATAAGACTTCTGCCGAGACTGTGTTGTAGTCATACTCTTCCGAATTAGCTCTATCTGCTCTAAAGTCTCCTGTATAAGACGAGGTCCCAGCAAAGCTGCCTCTCCTGCCTCCAGCCAGCATAAGGGTGATCGACATGGCCTAACGTACAAAGCCTCGTATGGCGCCATCTGAATGGTCTCCTAGAAACTGTTGTTGTAGGTGAACTCCAACAGAGGAATATGTTTCTCCCAAGAATCACCAAAGTCAAGGATGCAAGCCCATAGAATATCCTCAAGCATGTGGATCGTGCGCTCGGACTGGCCATCAGTCTGGGGATGGTATGCTGTACTCAAAAGTACCTGTGTACTCAAGTCCTTCTGAAGTCCCTGCCAGAACCGAGAGGTAAAGTGTGCATCTCTGTCTGAAACAATAGAGCGTGAAACTCCATGCAGAAGCACAATATCTCTGATGTAAAGTCGTCCCAGATCATCAACACTAAAGGTCTCCTTGATCAGCAAGAAGTGAGCAAACTTCGTAAGTCTGTCGACGACAACCCAAACAACATCGTTCCCTCGCGGTGACCTCGGCAACCCAGTCACGAAGTCCATCGCAACATCGTTCCAATTCCACTCCGGAATGGGTAACTGCTGTAAAAGGCCTACTGGTCGCTGATGCTCTGCTTTCACCTGCTGACAAGTAGAACATCTCATGACAAAACCAGCAACATCCTTCTTCATACCTGGACACCAGTACTGGCGATAAAGATCCCGATACATCTTGGTGACACCAGGATGAACTGCCCAAACTGAGGAATAGAAATCCCGCATCATCTCCTCGCGTATGTCTGCTGGCACCCATACACGTCCTTGGAAACTCAAGATCTCATCCTATCCCATTGTACATCCAGGAAGAGGGTCCTCTCCTGACACACTATCCCACAGGACTAATACTTCTGAGTCTGATAGATGCCTCATCCGTACCCGATCAATTAGCATGGAGGTAACAACTACAGAAGATAGAAAGGTCTGTCCCCGTCTGTTGTGCACCTCCAGATGCATCTCAGAGAATAGAGCCATCAACTGCCACTCACTACGGGCCTCCTGAACTGCCTGAATCTGAGTTCTCCTGCTCAACGCGTCTACCATGGCGTTTCCCTTTCCCGGTGTATAGGCAAGCTCTAAATTAAAGGGCTGAAGATACTCGACCCACCTGAACTACCTCAAATTCAGATCACGCTGAGTGAAGATATACTTGAGACTCTTGTGTTCAGTGAAGACCACAAAGTTCTCTCCCAGAAGATAGTGTCTCCAACAGCGCAAGGCATGAACAACAGCTGCCAACTCCAGATCGTGCGTAGGGTAGTTCCTCTCATGTGTCCTCAGCTGCCGAGACCCATACACAACGACTCCATCTCCCTGCATAAGCACAGCTCCTAGCCCAACGCCTGAAGCATCACAATAAACAGTGTAGCTCTTTCCCGGCTCTGGAAATACTAGTATCGGTGCTAACGTCAACCTCCCTTTCATCTCCTGAAAGGCTGACTCACAAGAATCTGACCATAAGAACTTCGCCCCCTTCTTGGTCAGACCTGTCAAGGGTGCTGCTAAATGAGAAAAGTCCCGAATGAAGCGTCTGTAGTATCCAGCCATCCCTAAGAAGCTCCTTACCTCAAAAACGTTCTTCGACTGCTCCCAAGAAACTACATCTCTCACTTTATCTGGGTCCATAGATACTCCTACCTCTGAGATGACGTGACCTGAGAAGTGAATCTGATCCATCCAGAAGTGGCACTTTGAGAGTTTAGCATAAAGCTGATGCTCTCTCAGTGTACTCAGAATGATCTCAAGATGTGTGGCATGGTCATGTCGAGTGTGAGAGTACACCAAGATATCATCCACGAAGACCATGACGAAGGAATCCAAGTAAGGATGGAACACTCGGTTCATCAGTTCCATGAAAACTGCAGGTGCGTTTGTGATTCCGAAAGGCATGGTTGTATACTCGTAAAGACCGTACCTACTCCTGAAGGCTGTCAGAGGTATATCTGATGGTCTAACATGAAACTGATGATAACCAGACCTCAAGTTGATCTTTGAGAACACTCGAGCTCCTCGAAGATGATCGAAAAGGTCATCAATCCGCGACAATGGATATCGGTTCTTGACTATCAACTGGTTTAGCTTCCGATAATCCACACAAAGCCGAAGGGTACCGTCTGCCTTCTTTGCAAACAGGATAGGAAAACCCCAAGGAGAAGTACTAGGTTGGATGAAACCCTTATCCTGTAGCTCCTCCAACTACTTCTTGAGCTCCTGAAACTCAGGTGTGGCCATCCTATAGGGAGGAATGGATACCGCTGCCGCTCCTGGCACGAGCTCAATAGAAAAGTCTACCTCACACTCCAGAGGCAAACCTGAAAATTCCTCTGGAAAGAAATCTCGGAAGCAATCCACCACTGGAGGAAAGTCCAACTGTGGAGTCCCTTGATCATCCAGGTAAAGTCTAGCAATATGGGCCGTCACTCCTCCTAGCCCAAGATGCTCGAGTCCTGCCCGACTCGCCCGAACATCCCATTCGCCTCTATGAAGGAAAGATTCGCCTTCTGGTGAAATGAAACTGACTCTGCAGCGATAGCAGTCGACGACTGCCTGGAAGGGAATCAACCAGTCTATGCCAAGGATGACATCATATCCTGTCATCTCTAGGACATAGAGATCCCATAAGAAGTGATACCCTACAACCTCGAGAGGGAACTCTCTACACTGACGTACACTAGATGTCCTCATTCCGAAAGGTGTGTCTAGTGTCAACGAGTCGGCAGAATAAAAGATGAAGAGTCCAAGGATATCCACAACAGCAACAAAGATAAAGCTATGCGTAGAACCAGTATCGAAAAGGGCTGAAGATAAAACTGAGGCTACTAAAATCGTACCTCGAATAGTAGAAGGGTCGGGAGCCTGCTCATGATAAGTCTGCTCCACGACGAAAGACTGGCCTGCACCGCGGCCCTGCGCCCCTGACTGACCACTCTGAGATGAACCTCCCTACTGGTGCTGAGGGACTGGTGGATGACCGCCATGGCCTCGACCTCCACCTCGGCCTGAACGGCCAGAAGAACTCCAGTTCCTTGACTGGTGAGAGACTGGTGGGGCTGCTCCGGAACGAAGAGTCATGGAAGAACCCCGGTCACCAGCTGCTGGTGAGAAAACCCGGAAGAAACGCTGAAGATGACCCATCTTGCCGCAAGATCGGCACTCCATGGGGTCCCTCTGGCACTATGGCCTCGTGTGCCCTATTCTTCCACACTGATAGCATGTCACTTGGCTGCCTGAAGATGCGTCTCGCTTCCTTGAATCACCACGCGTAGGCTCCCTATGGCGATTCCTGCTGTCATCTGGAGGAAAGCTAACTCTGGAAGCAGAACCGCCCTGGCTTGTAGCTCCGTAGTCTCTTAGATTTCACTCTTCAATCAGTTCCTGGTTGACGATGGAAGCAATGGAAGTCAGCTAGAAGATGTTCACCTGCGAGCGGATCTCCCGCCTGAGTCCATCCTCAAAATTCCTCACCAAGAACAGCCCACTCCCATCCTAAAGGGGTATAAAATGCTGTAGCTCAGTGAAACAAGAGGAATACTCCATAACAGATAGAGTACCCTGCTCTAAGCTCATGAACTCCTGGGTTCGATCGGCCCTCAGGGTCTCTAGATAGAAGTAGTCGTAGAACACGCGCTGGAACTCCTCCCAAGCCATAGCCTGGTGCTGACCCGCCTGTGAGATCACATCCCACCACCTCTTGGCGGAGTCTCAGAGCATGTAGGTGGCGAGCTTGACTCGCCTCTCTGGAGGCGTCTCCAGATTCTTGAATATAGTCAGCATGGATTCCAGCCATGACTCTACAGCATAAGGTCCTCCCTCCCCTGAGAACGTGGGATGATGCTGCTGCTGAAAGACCCACGTCAAGTCTTCCATAGACGAGGCAGGAGGCGGTGCTCCCTGGAAGGCTTGAATCATCCTCATGAAACCCTCCTTGAACTGCGCATCGGTGCTCGTAACTGGTACAACAACCGGTGCCAAGGCTGGCTCAGCTGGGGGATCGACAGAAAGTCCCTGATCAGCCATGTCTGGCATCTGATCACTGCCTGATGATAGACGTATGACCGGAGGACGTCTTAGAGGCATAGCTCTGAAAGATCAAAAGCACACCTTAGATCAGGAAAACAAGTACCGAGAACACAAGAGTAAAAACGGGAACATGGGAAAAAAAACACACAAGATTGAAAAACACGACTACACGGCGTGTATAAAACTACATGAAGTGTCTTCTTAAACCACTAACATGGACGTGTACCCCTTCCCTACAAGTCGTGTACACTTCAAACTACACGACGTGTTGACCCCCACACACGGTGTGTACGTGAAAACTATTCCTCTGCCAGAGTCTCCTTACACGGCTAACCCACACGGTCTGACTCAACCCGAGACTACACAGCGTGTTTGAATCAAACACGACGTGCACTAGATGAGGCTTCGAGGGTCCGTGTTGTTGAGTACACGTCCGTCTACACGGCTGGACCTTACACGTCGTGCTCCGAACAAGCACGACGTGCATAGGAGAAGGCGACACCGTCCCGTGTTGTTCGTGACATGGCCGGGTACCTGGATAGGACTACACGGCGTGTTTTGAGAAAACACGACGTGTGGAAAGGAAGGTCACACCGGCCCGTGTTGTTCGTGACACAGCCGGGTACCTGGACAGGACTACACGGTGTGTTCCCTATGGACACAACGTGTTCTACCTGAGCTTCCCCGACCCATGTTGTTAGTGACACGGCTGGGTACACGGCTCCGAACTCACACAGCGTGTACCAATGGTGCACGGCTTGTTCCTTAAGTTACTCCTACGACACCGTGTTCTGCCCACACGGTCAGTGACATAGCCTGAAAACTACACGACGTGTATCTAAAAAGTACATGCCGTGTATTCTGGGTTTTTCTGGGCAGTAGCTCAGAAACTGCACAGAATTCCAGAACACAAAAACAAGGCAAAAAGTTCCAAATTCTGATCCGTGAGGGCCCATAACACCTCAAGAACCAAAATTTGGCGTTTACTTTAAGCAAAGAACAAAACAAACAGTTTTTTAACCTAACAGCAGATAATCTATCAAGCATCTATCACAACAGCATGCATAATTTACACAGAGCCTATCACAACAGCATGCAATCGCTAATGCACCCTAGATGGCATGGAAAGAATGCATGGCATGTGATTTCTACAAGTGCCTATATGATGCATGAGATTTCATACCCTCATCTCATCAGGTTTTGACAGAAATAGAACCGAAATATCAAAACACTAACCGCACAAGTCATGTGAATCACTCTAGGTGAAAACATACCAACCATAAAATCTCAAAACCAGAAAACTGTAGTTAATGAGGTAGTATGGATTTTCCCTGTACATGGGTTAGCTACTCCCAAGCACATATTAATGCCAAGTACCGAATCCGTCCTATCCCTGGCTAAGGTCTCCAAACAGTAAATCAAGAGAAAAGAACTCCTCAGATACCACTTTGTAACGTCCCGAGTCCGGAGCCCCTCCATTGGTGCCCCGTACCCGGTTCTCCACATGACCTCAAGCGTGTTTCCACAAATGCTAAAGGCTGCCGACTAGCAGCGAGGGCCTTGGTGAGTCGGTGGGGAAACTATTCCCTCATTCGGTAAGGTACAAAAGGTAAGAAAATAGCAATAACCAGCGGGAGCAGTAAACAACATGCATAACAACAGAAACCAAACAGTGGAAGCAATGTAGATATATAACTATGATGAAAATGATGCAGCAGGTACAAGTATCTAAGGAAAACATCAAACACAACAACGTGATGAAATAAAACTGAAACCAAGTGCAAAAGAAAACAAGGTAAGCTCCTCAGCATCGCGAGCCACGGCTCGGTCCCATGCTCCCCAGCTCCTGGTGCAATCAAGATCCTGAAGTAGAAGGGCGCTCGCCCTTATCTATACCTGCAGCAACATAGTCTGCTTGGGCCCAAAAGCATGGCCCAAACAGGGTGCGAGATACAATCCCAATAGGCAATCACCCAAATATTTGTGCCTAACAGTCAATGAATACATGTCAGTACTAAAACAAGAAGCAATAAACAGAAAAGAACAAATAGCTACAAACCACAATTCTAACAAGTATAGCACACAAGTAAGAAACCATCAACAAAAGAAGAAACAGGTAACACTATGGGTAGCTCTCACAGTCTAACCCCTATGGTTCAACCTATAAGTACTAGCAACCCTCTGGGAAGCACACACAGTCTCACCCCTCTGGTACAGCTACGCAATTAAGCACTCTCTGGGGAAGCACTCACCGTCAATTCCCCCTATAGTCTCGTATCGTGATAAAGGCTCTCTGGGGAAGCACTCAACGTCAATTCCCCCTATGGCCCACGTCGTGGATCTATAAACTCTCTGGGGAAGCACTCAACATCAATTCCCCCTATAGTCTCGCATCGTAATTAAAAGACACTCTGGAGAAGCCCTTCCGTCAATTCTCCCTTTGGTCTACTACTCTAGGTTCTCACAGTCCTCAGTATAGCTAAACATGCTCAATGCGCGTGTGTGTATATATATATCGTCCAAGTAAACCTCAAGAACTACTTGGCTATCAACTAAGGCACAACAGCAAAATAAGGAAACAGAACACAATCCTACAACTAGGCATGACAACTGGCAAAACGCCAAACAAGCAGAACAAGCATGGAAAGAAAAATGAGCACAAAAAAAATACTCTAATCACAAGCAATAACCTCTACTAAATAAATCAAGCAAAGCAGGAAAGAAATAAGGTCAAAACAAGAAACACGCAATACCCCGTTCAAGGGTATTGTTGGAAATTGCACAAAATATCCATCAACTTTCTACGGAAAGGCACAAAACACCTACCTCGATCCGAGGAGATCGATATACGTGAACCTCGACGAAATATTCCTCTTAGAACAACGTAGATCTGAGAAAACGAAAAAAACGTTCATACCACGATAACTTTGAAATGAGGAGGAATCAAGAAACAAGGCTAAAGCAAAAGGAAGAACTCACCGCTGTGATTCCAACGCAACTAACCGTGCTTGAATCGGAGAACGAACGGCGAGGCAAGAGTTTGTCGAAGTTCCAGCTGTACGGTCGCTCTCAGACGGTCGAAAACTGGAGAAGAAGATGGAAATAGGGGTTAGGCGTGACCCCGGTCCGTTTAATGAAAAAAAATAAAGTACACGGCGTGTACTTCTTGAGTACATGACGTGTACTTCAATTTTTCCGTACTCCAAATTAACCGGCCTCCACCTCAGCCTTACACACCATGTGTGTGGCTCGGACACGGCCATCACACGACTTCGAGCCGGAACAGAGTACACGGCGTGTACTAAAAAATTACATGGCGTGTACTTCTGAAATTTACAGAAAATTTATTTTTCTTAAAAACTCCAGAAAAAGGGAAAACATACCTAAATGAAGATCCAGGTTCTTAAAATAAGTTTTGAAATGATAATTCAAACAAGGTTTATTGGACAAAAATTTTCTAACATTATTTAGATATCTGATGGAGAAATTTGAGCCATGATTTTATGGTTTTTGAATTGAAAACATGATATTTGGTAATAGAGGAGGTCTCTCCTGAGGAAAAAGTTATCACTAGTTGACAAACCCATTTTGTGGGATACTTTATGCAAAGATGTTTGGGGTGTGTTATTTCATAGTCAAATAATGGAATCCTTTAGATAAAAAGCCTTGAAATTTGTGAGTAACTTATACAAATCCAACTAGGGTGTGTTACAACATAGTCAGACAAAGGAGTTCTAAAAAATTATGACATTCTATTGTTGATGAGCGAAGGAAGTTTATGAAGATTCAGATTTCTCAAGACCATGATGGGTGTTTTTTTCAAAGGGAATATGTTTGAGAATGAAGAAATAATTTTTATTAGCATTAGCCATGAATGGGGAACCTCTCCTACACTAATTTGGATTGTTTAAAGGAGGATGCATTTTTTAAATGACCTATGTTAAGGGGGAATTCCCTTTTACGACAAGGGTTGAAGCATCGTTCAGTTTAATTTCGTGCGACCAGGACATTGACCATGAATTTTTAATGTCTAGTAGTGAGGATATTGTTGTATAGTTTAATGTCTTGTGACTAGGATGTTATGCTATGCAGTTTAATGTCATATAGTGAGGACATTATTTTATAAAGTTTAAAGTCATACAATAAGGACATTATGCTATATAGTTTAAAGTTGTACATCAAGGATGTTATGGGGGTCTATAATTTAAGGTCTTTAGATTTGACCAAAAGGTTAATGATTCTCCCATTCTTGGTAATATGTTTGGGAATGTACCCTCACATTCAGGTATGAGGAGGGGAATATTGTAAACTGTAATATGGGGATCTCCACATTTGAAAAGTGGTATGGGGAAAAGGCTTACAGTGATAGAGGAGGTCTCTCATAAGAACGAAGTTACCACTCATTGGAAAACCTATTTTGTGGGTTACTTTATGCAAATCCAACTAGGTGTGTTACAACATAGTCAAATAGTATCATCCTTAGGCCGACATGCTCTTTTGTGGGTGACTTATGTGAATATAACTAACATGTGTTACGACATAGTTAGGTAAAAGAGTTCTCATAAATTCTAACATTCTATTGTTGATGGTCAAAGAACGTTTATGGAGATTCCGATTTCCCCGAACACAAAGTCCGGTTTTGTGGAAGGAAAGTATCTGAACATGGGAGGAGAATTTTAAGTCAAAATTACCAAAGAATTGGGGAGAATGGATTCCCTACGTAGGCCTGACCCAAGTGCATGAAATATGATGCCTGTAGTTTTAGGTCATACTACTAAGACCATAATATCATGGAAAAGATAAGTGATATGTGACCAATCAAACAAAGGTCATTCAGACATACTTCAAACACGAGGGAGGATATTGTAAACCATGGTCTTTGGGGTTATTAGATTAGGAGAAAGGATATGAGACAAATATGTGATGTATGAATACAAACTGAGTTTGAATCGTAGCTTCCGACATAATGTCATCAAAGCTTACAAGGATGAGAGAGGCTTCTCCTAAGGGTGAAGTTACCACTGGTTGAAAAACCTATTTTGAGGGTTATTTTATGTAAAGAAAATTGGGGCGTGTTACTGCATAGTCAAATAGTGGAATCCTTTGTATGAAAAACCCATTTGTGGGCTACTTTATGCAAATCCATTTGGGTTATGTTATAACATAGTCAGGAAAAGAAGTCCTCAGGTATCATAAATTCTATCACTGTGAGCTTGGAGAAAGATTATGAAGATCTGAGAGTGACCAAGGTTAGGAGTATGATGTGTGGAAGGGATATTTCCAAGCATAAGAGAAGTGTTTGGATCAATATTTTCCATGAAGTGTAGATTCCTTTGCATATATTTGACTCATATCTAAAAGGAGGACATCTCTATTTCCTTGGTGGACCCCCTGATGAGGGGACCCAAATTAAGAGATCCTACATAGATCTTTGTTTGTATGAATAAGATGGTGAATTTTTCTTTACCCTATGGCTAGGACTAGGACATGATGCCTAGGTTTCACTACATATATTACTAGAATGATAATCAATCCATACATAGATCTTGATGTATCATGCAATTTAAATTATTGCAGCTAGGACATTGGCCATACAGTTTAATGTCATGCAGTAAGGACATCTAGGTAGAAGGTGCCTTAATGAGATTATGGTTGGACTAGGCTATAGAACCCAGGCATCACTACGTATCTTGTTGGAGAAAGAATTGAGCCACACATAGTTCTAAAAAATATCCCCAAACTTAATTGAATTCATGTGTGTAGGAAAAAATGGGTTTTTTTTGTTGCGAATATAGGCACATGCATAGGGTGAGAACCCATATCAGTTCCTCTCATGTAGATTTGACTCATACATGGGAGTGTGGGGGAAATTTTCTATATTATGTTACAACTAGGCTTAGTATTGAAGATCTTGACATCTCTAATTATCTCATTAGAATAAGGATCAAGCCACACGTAGTTCTTGAGGAAATAATGTAATTTATTATCATGAAATGAGGACATCTGGTATGCCTTTTAAGGTCTCTTTTAGAAAAGACCATGATAACCCCAATGTGAATTGATATGCCTTACTCATGCAGAGAACTATTTCACCAAAACTCTTAAGCCCATGTGATCTATTCTTGGTGTGATAAACAAGGATAAGAAAAGGTTTCTTGCACATGAGCCTCAACCCAGTTGGTGAGGACTCCTTAAGTGCATCCAAGAGACCCGAGATCAAATCTAGGTGGAGGCTAATTTCTGGGGTACTGTAGTAGGTACAATAGCGGGTATTGTAGCAGGCACTGTTTGGCACTGTAGCAGCTGAGAATATTCCCCCGTTTAGGCCTTCAGGCTACTGATTTGGTCCCTGAGTACTTTAAGGCCTTCGGTCCACCCAAGCCTTCGGGTCAGTAAGGCCTTCGGGCCACCTCAAGGCCTTCAGGCCACCTTTAGTGCAGATGCAAACTAGACAACCTACAAGGAACAAACTTTAGAAGGAGGATGAGCAAGGAGCTTTCATTAGAGCAAATCTAAACAGATTGCAAGAATGAGAGGGTATGGAACCTGCCATCGGGACAAGCCTGTGCATGCACGGGAAAGACTAGACGACCATCCATGCGAAGGTGGAGAGCTGATTTCATGATGAAGATGCTAGGGAGGAGTAGTTCTAAGTAGTTAGTCTGGGTTACATGTAATATTTGAAGTCTACGGGAAATGAATTCCTCTAAGGCCTACGGGCCATGTAATACTTTTACCTACGAGCCTTGTAAGGGTTCCACCTCACCCCTTGAAAGGTGGATTATCAAAAATTAATAAAAAAATGAAGGCCTTCGGGCCATTGGAGGCAAAGGTGTATTCCACCACACTAAGCAAATACAAGGGAAGGATAAGAGAATTTAGATTTATGTGGTGGTTGGGATATGATGTGAGAACCAGGCATTGCTACGCATCTCATTAGAATAAGAATCAATCCTTATGTAGTTCTGAAACCTCATATAGTTTAATGTTATACAGTGAGGATGAAGATGAACCGACATGAAAGAGGGGAAATTTTGCAGTTGGGCCCAATGATGGAAATTTGGGCGTCACTATAGAAATCACTGGAATGAGAATCAAGTCACATGTAGTTCTTGGGAGATTCCTTGTACATCCGACCCATGCATGGGGAGAGAGATTTTTTTTTGTATTTTGTTGCGGCTGGGCCTAGTCTTGGAAATACAGGCATCACTACATATCTCATTAGGATGAGAATTAAGCCACACATAGTTCTCTAAGACAATTCCCCATATCAATCAGGTCCTAACATAGGGAAAAGGGGTCTTTGATATCTTTTAGAATGATGGTTGGGCCCAATACATGAGGTCTAGGCATAACTACATATCTCATTGTATGAGAATCAATCCATACATAGTTCTGGAAGTGTCCCCTGTGAAAACATGATTCGTACATAGGGAAAAAGGCATTTTTTCATTATGGATGGACCTAAGATAAGAGATCCGGGCATCACTATGTATCTCATTGAAATGAGAATCAAGCCAAATGTAGTTTTGGAGAGATCATGTACTTTATCATCATGCAATGGGGATGTAGACCATGCGTTTTTACGTCATGTGGTAAGGATATGACAATGTTGGAGCTTATACCTATAAAGGGGGCCCAAGTGTCACCATGGAGTGGCAATGATGTGAGTGAGGCTTATGCATGAGATATTCCCATCCCTTCTCCCTATTTTTTGAGCAAGAGGGTATCTCGACCCACTGAGGGGTTAGAGGAATTGTGACTTATACCTGAGATGGAGGCCCATATTTAAGAGGCCATGAGGAGTGGCTTAACTCGTGGTATTTTGAGGGGTTTCGTAACATCGAATGAGAGGGATGATAACCACGTGTCGTGCAATTTATCATCATGTGACAAGGATGATGATTCCACATATTTTAATGTCATGCATCTCGAATGTTATGTTATTCCTTCTAAGGTCATGTGACAAGGACCCACTATGTAGTTTAACGTCTTGCAACTGAGATGTTATGTTATGACTTTTTGGTTCATCTGATAAGGAACCACTATGAAATTTAATGTCTTGTAGCTGATACGTTATGTTATACCTTTTAAGGTCATGATACAAAGACCCACTACGCAATTTAACATCTTGTAGTTGAGATGTTATGTTATGTCTTTTAAGGTCATGTGATAAAGACCCACTATATAGTTTAATGTCTTACAACTAATACATTATGTTATGCCTTTTAAGGTCATGTGACAAGGACCCACTATGCAATTTAACATCTTGCAGTTGAGATGTAATATTATGGCTTTTAAGGTCATGCAATAAGGAATCACTACACAGTTCAACATCTTTCATCTGACGCATAAGTTATGTGATTACACAAAATAATTCCATAGGAATATTTCATTGTTTGAGGTCATAATGATATCTCCATCCATTGAGATCAAGGAGTAAGCTCTATTAGAGTGTAACTTGTGTATGGAGTAAGGTCCCTCTCACTTTGTTTTGAGATTTGGAGGCTTCTTTTCTGGTATCATTGGAGTTCTAAGGACCAATACCATTTCTCCTTAGAGGAATGAGAAGAGGTGGACCTTCTTGTCAAAGGATCACACTATTTTATTTTGATATAATTTCAAGTGATTCAAGGTGTGCAATATTTTCTCATCCAATCATTCCAATTCATCCAGTCATTTCTAAGATTTCTCATCTATGGATAGCTATTCATAGATGGAAACACAAAACGATGAAAGTTTGATCTCAAAGTGCAGGATTTCTACTATTCTGCATACCAGTGAGTATGGGGCCACCCGTGTGGCAGTACGGGTTGTAGTTTGGTAAGCCCATAAGGCATGAAAAATATTTTCAGGATAAGGTTTTTTATATTTATCCACCATCTTATAGAGTATGTTTGACAGAGTCTTTTGAAGTCTTCTATCTATTCATTAGTCGTTGCATGATAGTGGGATGAATGGTTGGACTTGATATTGTATTCCTGATATATCTTTTCCACCCCAGTGGAATAGAAATTAGTGCCGTTTTCCATAATTATTGTATGAGGGACACCAAATATGGTAATAATGTTGGATTTCACAAAGATGATAACACTTTTGGCCCCTAATTATTTGAGGGGTATTGCCTTAACTCATTTGGAGAAGAAATAAGTAATAATTAAGATGTATTTGAATTTCTTAGACATATTTGGGGGGTATATCCTCACAACATCCATTACCCATATGGAAAATGTCCAAGAGTATTTGGATATATATAGAAACTCTAGGGGTTTGTGGATGAAGTTAGCATACACTTGGTAGGAGTGAAATTTCTTGGTGAACTCATTGTATTCCTGTATCATCAAAGAATATAAGTATCCAAGTCTTCGGATTTGGTGGGAAATCTTGATCCCTAACTGGTGGTCACCACAGGCTCTGGTGTGTACTTCATTCATGACAACATCAGTCTCTTCTCCATAAATACATCTAATAAGGACTCCATTAAAGACTCATTTATATAAGACCTTTTGCTAATTCGGGTCATCATAAAGAGTGAAGTTGACTTCTTGACATCAAATTTTCTCTTTCCCAGCTCTGTTCAGTGGGATTACTCCATTCTAGAGGTAGTCTATGATTGGCATCATCCACCTAGTGGTAGGACCATACAGTTTATGGGTAGGGCTAACTTCGTTGATCTCTTCTGTTCCGATTTGAATGAAAGGTGAGACCATTCGGTGATGGGCAATGCTGATGAGCATTTAATCCTAGTTTAGATCTTACAAATCCATATCTACATTTTCCAATGCATCTGTCTAGGCATTCTATGATTTCAGGATGTGAGTCAATGTTGGTTCTGAGGGGAACTCTACCATTAACCCTCATACATAGTCAATCAGGGGGATTAGCTCTTATTTTCTAATGGAATAATCCCCATTTATATGTTTTATTACCAACTATGAATCACCTTTTACCTCTAGATGGTCCACTGATATTTAGAGCAGCAGTTCTAGGCCTGCAATGAGGGCCTGATATTCCACCTCATTGTTAGTACAACCTTCTGATAATAGTAAAGAGTAAGTCAAGACTAATTTTTCTAGAGAGATAAGCACGATCCCTAACCCAACTCTTTTGAGATTAGGGGCTTCCATTCTTCCGATTGTGGGGATCTTGGATGATCCATCGAAATACATCTCCCATGTTCGATGTCCATCTTGAATTGAAAAGATATCTTCATATGGAAATTCAGTATTTAACAGTGTCGCTTCTACAGATGGATGTTTCGCAAAGAAGTCTACCAATGCCTAGCCTTTTACTTATTTTTGAGGCATAGATTGTATGTTAAATTACTAAAAAATAACCACCCAGTATGCCAAATTTCCTATCAACATAGAAAAAATGAGGATATATTTGAGCAAGTTATTGCGAGAGACCAATTAAGCCTCGTGGTACTGAAAGTAGTGCCTCAATTTTTAAATTGTGAAGATCAATACCAGAAAACTCTTCTCGATATCTGAATAATGAGTCCCAGTGTTGGTCATGGTTCAACTGAGATAATAAAGGTTGTTTTCATTCCCAACATCATTTCTTTGCGTAAGGAAGATGCTTATTGATCTCTCTAGGTCCATCACATATAGAATAAGAGGCTTTCACTAGATAAGTGGTATTAATATTGGTGGGATCAAGAGGTATTTCTTGAGGTTGTCAAATGATTCTTGATACTCACTAATCCATTGTTATGTGACCCCCTTCTTCATCAGTTTGGTGAAGGGAAAACACTTACCTGTAAGATTATCTATGAAGCACTAGATTGAATCCCTCTCAACTCTTTAAGATTCCGAGGAGGTGGCATGTTAAGGATAAATTTTGTTTTCTTGGGGCCAACTTCGACACCACAATGGAATACGACAAAGCTGAGAAACTTTCCCAAGGTTACCCCAAAAGAACATTTTAAGGGGTTCATATTTAGGTTATGTTTTTGTATCTTGTTGGAGATGGTATCTAGGTCATCCATGTGGTCAGAATGTTGTTGGGACTTAACCAATATATCATCAATTTAACATTCCAAAAAATTTCCCCAAAAGGGTTTGAAGATGTGATGCATGGAACATTGGTTTGTGGCGCTAGTGTTTTTGAAGACAAAGGGAATTGTATGATAGCAGAATACTTCCTGGGTGGCCCTAAAGGTGGTGGTTTATTCATTTTCTAGGGTCATACAAATTTGGTTATACCCTAAATAGCCATCCATGAAGGTGAGGGATTGATAACTAGTCGTCACATCAATCAAGAGTTCTATGATTGAAACCAGGAAGTCATCTTTTGAATAGTGTTGGTTGAGATATCTAAAGTCGATGCAAAACCTGACTTTACCATTATTATTTTTTCACAAGAAAATTTTGGATATCTATTTCAGATATTTTTCCTCTCGGACAAAGTCATCCTTGATAAGATTGTCCACTTCAACCTCAATTTTTGAGGTTTGAGTTGGGTGTGTCTGTTTGGATGCCTATTTGTACCCCCAAAAATCTTATGGAAAACCCAAGTGATGGGTGAAAACATTGGGATCAAAGCCTAGGATATCCATGTAATTCTAAGTGAACACATCCCGATGTTTCTTTAGAAAGGAACTATATGCCTCCTACTCTTCAGAATTCATGGATGAACTGATAAAATTGGGTTGTGGATCTTCATCTGTACCTAGATTTACTTCTATGAGTTTTTCAACAGTGGTGGATAAACCTTCCTCAAATGTTAGAGGGGATTCCCCAAGATCTTCCTCCTCTTCCACATGATTTTCCTTTTCTGCATCTACCTAGGAAGTAGGTAATGAAGCAAGTTTCTCATAGTTAGGGGAGGAGTTGATATTTAAACATCCAGAAGACGAAGCAATCATTTCTATCTCAATTAATGGTGTGAGGATTTTTTTATCTCTGAAGTGGATATGAGGGACTTATAATGAGCATATTCATTTTCTCCCATTAAAATGGAAACTTATTCTGACATAGTTGATGGAAAAATGTTCTGTTGGAACTCATGGAATGAAATGAAGACATTTTCATCTAGAATTTCATTACTACTTAGAGAGTTGACAGCTTATCCAATAATGTCGGGTTCAGTTGTTATGACTAACATTATAGAATCCATTGGACGTGTGTCCAAATTCAGACCCATCTATTTGATTTTATTGATGGGCAGCATATACTCTACACTGATCTGGTTGAAAGAATTAGCTGGAATCATCTCTAGACCATTTGGGGCATTAATTCGAGCAACATCATCAGTCACATACCATTTCCCTTCCCTTTGGTAGAATCCTACATCATTGTATTGTGTTTCCCATGATTTAAATGGGTATTTTTCACCATAAAATGTCCCAATTTGACCATTGATTCAATATTTGAGGCATTGATGGTATGATGAAGGTATAGATTCATGTTGATATAGCCGAGGTCTTTCCAATATAAAATTGAAGGAGATATCTTTCCTAACAACCATGAATTCCGAATCATACATGAGATCCCCAAATTGATTCCTAAGTTTTATTTCACAAAGATGATTTTCTCATTCTATTCATAACCCTATAACATTAGAGTGTAGGGATACAAGTGAGATTCATTGAAACCAATTTGAAGAAGTGTCCAGACCGGAATATGATTGACTCCTAAGCCATTGTCGATGAAGGCTCATCGGATATCAATGCCATTTATCTAGATGAATATATACAAGGGTCTGTCATGTCCTTGTATGATGGAATCATCATCCTGGTCTGTAAAAGAGATGACTATGTGGAATTCTACAGGATGATTCTCTATGTGATATAATTCGACAACATCAACCTCAAATTAAAATTCTTGAAGGATTCATAAGGCTTATATGAGTTCTTCCCAAAGGTCTTTTGATATCCTCAAGGTACCCAGGATTGAAAGCTTATCCAACACGAGGTCCAGTTGCTTCGAAACATCATACTTCTAGTCCAAAGGTCCATGCTTTCTAGAATGGGTATGTTCTTTTGTAGATGATTTAAGAGCTAAAGTACTTGATGTGGATGTATTAACACTTGTAAAAGGATCTGAATGTGCTTCTTCTCTCAGTGGATGAGGTTTAGTAGGTCTTCCTGCACACTGAGGTTGATTGGGAAACAACATATATTATAATTGATCTTTCAATATGATCATTTTTGGTCAGACCCTTTTATATGTGGTGGAATTTCCTTATTCCTTATGAGCTCACTAGAGATCTCTCCCATAAGTTCAGACCATGTAGATAGTTTGAGTAGGGGCGTGGTTAAAGTAGTGACTCCTGGCACGACCGCATCTTCCCTTGTATCCTCAACTCTGACGGACTCTTCCCCTGGTTACCCAACCAAATATAGGGAATTTGGGTCCATAATCACACTTATCACCTGATAAGGGATCCATTAAGTGAATAAAATTAATGTAACTGAAGATCAACTCCTCGTCTGATAGAGATTCCATCTGGTGGGTCGACTCTTATTGTATCGTTTTGTGTGGCGGTGCTCGTGCTTCTAAGACTATAGGCAAGAATTCCACTAAAGTCAAATACAACTTCAACTTTGGAATAATATCATCTTCTTATGTTTTCTTATTACTCTTCTATCTATGTTTTTTTAATATTTGATTTCAAAGGATTGATCTGTCGGTAAAGTTGGCTATGTTATAGCATAAGTGGTTGAAGGTACAATTGGTTGTTTCAATCATGTTTAGAGAATAACACGAGTCTGGTTGATCATTTTTATAATCATCCAGTTACTAAAACTCTTCATACTCTTGTTGTTAACTTCCTTCCATTAATTATTTTCTTCTGGATCGGTGGTAGATACACATATTACTTGATCAGGTGGCCTGCCCAACTTCACTTGCCTAGAGTCCACCATTTTTTATAGGAGATATTTGAAAAAAACACTCCTAAATGTTGTTCCCTGATACTTGATGGAATAGGAAATATTTTGAGAGATCTTCATCACCATATTTACTAGGATTCTTGGGCTTTGTAAACTTAAAGAATTTTTTCTCCAGTGTTAAGATGAAGTGGCCAGGGACTTGGTCATTTAATAAAGAATAGACCTTGTTTTTCATCTCCTCAAACTATTTTTACCTATGATATCTTTAATCATCCTGATGAGGTGAGCATTATTTTTGACTCTCAGGAGGTAGATCCACATGGTACAGTGTGGACTTCAGAGTAGGAACTGATAAAAGGTCCTGTTTAAGCATAATAGTGGCAACCTCCACCTTACTCGTTCTCTTTCCTTGAGTTGATGGAATTACTCAGGACTTAGCTTTTGTAAGATCTCATACTTCGTGAAGGTACGTACTTATATAAATTTTGGTTTCAATCTCTTATTTTAGTTAATGAAATTATTCCTGGGTGTATGAGGGGCCTAAGGGGTGTTCTAGGAGTTTAGATAATGAAAGGAAGGAAAACCAGTCCAAACTGTACAAGGTGTACAGTTGGCGCACGGTTAAGTAAACTGTGTGACCTTCCCAGGAAAACCATGTAGCCTTGGACAATGGAATATTTCATGGTTAGATCAAGGTTTTTAAATAGTTCAGAGCTTCCTAGGTAACTATGTAACCAAACCTTCCTTAAACAGTGGCTTGCGAATGGTTTGCGCACAGTTTGGAAAACCGTGCGGCCCAGTAAAAGTTGAAAAAATTACAGTTCTTTCATTATGGGATTTTAAAATTTTCATCCAATTTATCCCCCATTTCTTCCTCCTCTAGTCCTAGAGACACCCAATTTTTACCCAAGCTTCCAAGGAGTTGATCTATTTCATTTCTAATCTGTTTGGAGCACCGTTGGTTGCAGATCAAAGCTCAGGGAAAGTCTATCACATCCCTTGCTTCTATTTTCAGGATTAGGGTTTTTAGTTTCTCCCATATTCTTCTGAAGATTAAAACCCTCCTTTTCCAGTGGAACCTAGGTTGGGGCTTTATTGGTTGTTTTAATCTGGTTCTAATTATATGATCAAAAGTGTGTTCATCATCGGATTCGTGGTAGGTGGTCTACAAGTTATATCCCATAGTGTTGTTATAGATTTGTTCATGTGTGTTGAGGTATTTCTTCTTTCTTGTTGTGTATTTTACAACTTGAGTAAGATTATATAAAATGGTTTGCTAAATAATGATTTAGACACCTCACGCTCTATGTGGGATTCATTGAGGATGATTCAAATGATTTAGGGCCACCCATGGTGTGCACCGACATTCCCAAACCTAGATAATGGTAAAGTTAAGTGTCGATTTGACTTGAAAAAATTGAGATCCCATATTGAACATGTTAATATGTTGAGTTGAGTTGAAATTGAATATTTATATTTGTTCCTAGGTTTTGATAATGGCATAAGGGGTTGTTTGGCATGGATTGAAAGTGGTTTAATTGGGTAAATTGAGATTGTATCAAATGGTTTATGAATTATATTAAAATGTATAAAGGATTAATATATATGAAATTATGAACATGTTAAATTAGAAATGTATTGTGAATTGAGAACATGTAAACAGTTTGCATAAGGTAATTGATGAATATGTTGAATGGGTTAATACATGGGAATTATGGAGTATACCTAACAATTTGAATGTAATAGGGTGGTCACACTATATGATATAAGAATTGTACTTGAAATGCAGAAGTGGGAAAATGCTTATGACATAATAAATGGGCTAAATAGGGTAATGTATGTTAATTGTTGAATATTGGATAATGTATGGGAATTGATGAATATACTTAATGGGTTAAGGCATGTGAATGGGAATTTGGCTAATTAATATGTAATGTAAAAAAGGAAAACTTGTTAATGGGTTATGGAATAGTGTTAATTCCCACATTGATGGTTATGGAATGTGATTGCTATTTGTATTAGGTGTGTTTTTTTGTGATACGATATGTGTGTGGTGGTTGGATATATAAGTATATGCACATGGATTGGTAGAGTGGGGTATTGACATGACGTTTTATTACCACGGGTCGAGTTAGAATGAGGCTCTAAACTCCACCCCAAAATGCATGGGTTAGGGAAAGGGATGAAGGATCTATTCCCCTAATGGTTGCATTCCACCTGGACCAAGGCTTCGAGGTAAGGATAATGTGTTGATGTGATGTGTTTATCCCTAGTGGGATAGGGACTTGATTTATTCCATTATGCATAATGATTTATTGCCTTATATTTATGTATAGATGATGTATATGCCTAACCCATGGGACACATGATGAAAATGGTACTAACGTTGGAAATAGTTAAGGTAGTGATTGTTAACATATGGCACTTGAGTTGTCTTTTACTTGCTATCTTTTATTTAGTATTTTCATGTACTATATGTAAGATTGGATATTTTATAGACACCATTGGTGGTGGCCTACTGAGTTGTACTGTAAAGACACGTAAAATTCAAGGGATTTTTTTCTTAATTTTCTTTGGAATTTTACAAGAACGCAGTTTCAGACGGCACTTGATTCCGAGGCCCGGTGTGCCCGGAATTTCTACCCGAAGTTTAGCTCGGGTACGTTCAGTGAACGAACGAGCGGGAATTCCTATCTTTTGAACCGGTGCTCGGAATTGAAATCCGATGGCACCGATGAACTCGCAACGCCGGTAATCGCTTAAGGGAACCTTTACCGTAGTTGCGTTTGTGCGGGAGAAGAAGTTAATTAATGGAGTTTAATTAAGAAGTAAATAAAATTGTTGGATCAATTTTATTTTATATCAAGGTGGTTAATTTTCTCCCATCGGAAGTTTGTGGTGGGGCCCACATCCACCCAACTTCCCATGTGTGGATAATTGAAAGGTGGGGCCCACACAAGCCCCAACCTTTCACCTCCCCCCTTTTTAACTCCTTAACCCCCCATTTAAGTTTTGCCAACTTATCACCTCTTTAATTTTATAACAACTCATGTTAATAACTTATGTGAGTTAAATGTGGGTTTTGATTTTTCAAACTCTCGATTTCAAAAACCTATGTTGGGTTAATAAAATAAGTGGGAGACTTATTTTATTTTGGGGTTAGTTTTTCTTGTGTGGAGACTTGGGAGAGAAAGGGCTAAGGGTTTGAGGAAGTCTTCTTCTTCTTCAACTTCGACGAAGAACGTGAAGAACACCTCGGACTCCAACGAAGAACATCTCCGCCGAAGAACATGAAGAACTTCTCCAACGATGTTTCCTCGTCAGACGCACCTCGACGACAACAGAATAGACATTTATTTTCCGCGACGCCCGACTTCCGCGACGCTCATCTTCCGCGGCTCGTTGACGTACACCGTTCTTGAAACCGAGGTAGGGAATTGTAAATAATTATTTTGTTCGTGTTACATTCCTGAATTTCTTCGTGAAATTTTAAAACCAATAGTTATCGAATAATGCGAGGGGGCCAGACCGCACAAACACGGCCGACCCTCCCCCTTTTTTTCATGTTGGTACCTTTGTGGTTTGGTACGGGAAGGCGTGGTGCCGTCGCACCATGTGGAATCATGCGAAAGGAAATGCGCAGCGCCGTCGCGCCGCGCCGTGGAAAGAAGATCAAGGACGCGACGCCGTCACGCCGTGTCGAAGAAAACCCGAAAATACCGCGGCCGGTACCGGGGCCGCGACCGGTTCTGGGCCATGGCGGAGCAAGGTGACCGGCGGCTGGACCGGGCCACCGGCGTCGGAGCTGGAAGGGGACCGGCCATCGCCGGTCCCGTTGAGCAGGAACCGGCCGGCCAGGTCGGGCCGACCGGACAGGGAGGAGCCGGGGGAATTAATTCCACCAGCCGGACTTCAAAGCAGCCCCAATTAAGGGGCCATAGTTTCACGAAACAGGAGGGGCAGTGCCCCCCCCCCCCCCCCCATGTGAGCCGCCAAAACGGCGCGGCCGTTTTGGCCGAGCACCGACCAGCGCGCCCAGTGCGCGGGTCGCCGGGCTGGGCCGGGCCGACCCAGGGGGTCTTGGGCCGGGTCGGTCCGGGCCCGAAACCCCCGTTTTCGGACCGTCTACGGTCTTTTGCCCATAACTTGGGCTACAGACCTCCAATCGATGCACCGTCAGTTTCTATGTGATCCTTGAATCGAGGAGGTAATTTCGGTATATCGCACTCAAGGTTTCGGAATACTTTGAGTTCGGACGGGTTGGTTCATACACGAAACCAACCGGGCCCTCGGAGCGGAAACACTCATATCTTGAGCTTCGGACGTCCGATTGACGTGCCGTAGACTTTTTTGAATTCATCTTCGTGAGACGGATCTTTTGGATTACTCCACCCGAGGTTTGGATGCAGGTGGAGTACGGTCGGGTTGGTTTTTCCTTAAAAACCAACCAGGCCCCTGGGACGAAAAAGCCAATAACTCTCAGACCGGGCGTCCGATTGACGCGCCGTCTGCGACGTTGAGTTCTTGTTGGCGATACAGAACTTTTGGATACATCAACTCTGGACTATGTGTCATTTGATGTATCAGCCTCTCGGCTCGTGGAACGGACCCTCCCGAACGAGCTTGCTGTGTGCGGGAACCCTAGTGCTGGCTGCGACTGCTACTGTGACTGCGACGACGACTGTACAGAGATCCTCAGTGGATTCGACGGCGACGACTACAACACTCAGCGATCCTATGTGGATCAGTGCTACCGATCCTGTGTGGGTCCGATCCTGTGTGGGTCAGCGCTCAACGGTTCTGTGTGAGCCAACGCCTACAGATCCTGTGTGGGTCTTTGCGGGGGTTAGTTTCCTACCGATCCTGTGTGGGTCATTGCGAGGGTTAGTACCTATCGATCCTTTGTGGGTCCGATGACTTAGATGGATTAGTGATCATCTCTATCGTCTTTAGAAGAAGTATACATGTGTGAGCTGAATCCTGTTTGCTTTCCTGTGTGATTGTGTTGTGCTATCCTGTGTGGATTACGTTTTGCTTTCCTGTGTGGACTGGGTTGTACTTGGGCTCAGAGGTTGGAGCATACTGGAATTGATGACTTAGGTATATTTATGGGCATATACCTAAGCAGTGTCGGTTGTTACTTCGTGATTGTATCTTTCCTTTGTGGTTTATCCTTTGTGGATTTTGGGAGACCTTCGGGGGTCTCGGGGTCCCTACTGAGTAGCTTATACTCACCCCTGCACGGGCTATGCCCGCACTACGTTGTGTTGGTTGCAGAGGACGGACAACGTTGATTGTGGTTGAGGCTTGCAGAGCAGGATGGTACCTGGAGGTGGACCAATGGGCGGGACATACTCGGAGCGGACGGCGGGACCCGAGGTGCAGTGGAGCTATCTGTACCCACCCTTCAGGTGGGATTTCCAGTGGACAGCTCGGCGTAACGGCTTTTACTTTTCAGTTGCTGTTTTCCCTTTTGAGTTGTACTTTACTTTCAGTTTGGGTTTGTATACTGGCCCACTTACTTTTCCTCACTTACTGTTGTACCAGTTTTTACTTAGTGTTTACTTTTTCTGCTTGCTTACTCTGTGGTGCTTGTTTACTTTACAAAGGCAATGCCTTCCCTTTACCGGGATTTACACCTTGGTGCTAGTCGCCAGCCCCTGGCCTATGGAAGGTGGGCTTGGGGTAGTCACGACACGGTCCCCGAGGACGGGTCGTGACATGTACTCACACACTACTCGGTCCGCTATTGGGTACTCGAGTAGATCTCATGGTTGCAAGTTAGAACAAGGGAAAGGTCCCCATGCTTGGGAGTTGAGCCGGGCTTAGGACATTCATGATTGAGGATCCAGACATGGAGTCAGGACCTATTTGAGGGTTCCACTACTGTCTTTAATTTGGATTTTTGTTCACTTGGCACTTCTTAGCATGACATTACATATTTTACTGTTTGGTTGTGGACTTATACCCCATTTGGGAAATGGTTTGTTATGCATATTCCTTGGATAATATATATTGTTTTTGTTATTTCATTATCATATATTGTGGATTACTCTGGTAAAGAGTGTATAGTCTCCCCACATGAATTATTTGACCATCTCCGTTAGTCGATAACCTCTGGAATACGGGTAGACACACTTGAGGTCATGTGACAACTCGGCTCGGGGCACCGGTTTAGTGGCTCCTGGGTCAGGGATGTTACAAAGTGATATCATAGGAGTTTACTTTATCTTTCTTTTTCCTTACTATTTAGGGATGGTAGACTGGAGGCTATGAAGTGTTGATCCTTGGTAATGATCTCGTGCTTAGGAGTAGCTAACCCATGTACAAGGGAGAACCCAAGTGCCTAGGGTGGGAATTGTTGTTCTTAATGTGTGTTGTTATAGTTGAATCATATTTCACCATTGGGTGATGCACATGTTGTGTGATGTGACTTATTTATGATATTTTTCGCATGGCCAGAATGGCATGAGGTTGTGCATTCATGTATCATTTTAGGCACCTAAGGATATAGGTGGCATGCATCATGATAGGCATACATAGGATGGGTGTGTGGGGTATAGAGAGTGGAATACATTTTATTTACTTGAAAAATTTGATGAAAATGGTATCTAATAATGGTAATGTAATGGGGTAAATGAAAATAATGTAAATTAATAGTCAAGGAATAGAATTTTAAATGAAATGTTATGACTAGGTTAAAATTTTGGGTTGTGATAAATTGTAAAGGCTGAATGGTGTCTAAAAGAGAAAGATTGTATAGTGACGATAAAATGGTTAACAAATTTTGCCTAATGAAAGGTGTAAATGAGTTAAAATTATGATTGTAACAATTTGTGAAATAGGGAATGCGTCTAAGAGAAAATATTTGTGTTGTGAAATAGGAAATGATTTAAAAGGGTGTTTGAAAAAAGACTTGTGATTGAGAAATTTGGTTTACCCCATGTTGACCATGACCCATAGTAGGGATTATAGAGGGTAATGTGTGATGATGACTTCGAGAATAGTGCAGGTGGAGTGGGTTGTTTAAGTCCGATGATATAAGATCTTTTCCATATGTGGTTTAAATCCTATCAATCATTCATCGAAGTGTTTATTGAGGAAAATGTTTTAGATCCCGATCATGAATAAGGTAGGGACTTTAGAATGTTGGGTGAATGGGGAGTTTAAGATGTGAATGATTGAGTTAAAATAATATGGTTAAGTTAATTATAAAATTATGTGTAATAATGGAACTTTTGGGTGAACTGGGTAGTGGGTATTCCTTGTGTTGTCGATTTGACCCGTGTAGGGGTGGTTTGTGGTAGTGAGAGTGCCCTAGTTTGAGACCCTAGATTTGGGTTGTAAGGAATTTTTTGTTATGATATGCAATAGGAGATATTTTTAGAGCATCCTTGTTAGGGATATGGATTTTGGGTTTTGATACTTTTTTCGATAATGTGAGCATGGAAACTCTCATGAGTCATGATCATATGGAGTGTATGCTGGACCTTAATGATGGTGCCTGGGTTTTAGTGACCTTATGAGCAGGGACCCTAACAAGTCATGTTTTGGATCCCAGATAGGGTGTTTGGCCTATAGTACTGATGTATATGTATGGTTATCTTTGGTGTATAACCTAGAGTTAATGGTTACTTGGTGCGCTTGGCACAATGTGTATTGAAAAAAAGGTGAGAGTGTCATTCACGAACGTTGATTTGTTCATAACTTGATGTGTGTGGTTTGGGAAGAGGACCAATGGATTTTCGTTATTGTGACTCCAATTTAGGGAGTTGGTATCATTCAACCATGGAGGTGACCTATAAGAGAGGTTATATAGGGTTCTTAGTGATTTTGGGGGTGTGCCGCTCAGGGGATGTCTTGGACTTTGTTAGTAGGACATAGAGAGTGTTATCCAGTGTGGGTTTGGCCTAGAGGTCTAAGTGGAAGATTTATGGTTGGTGATGTGACTTGATTTGTGGTTACATGTTGATAGATTTTGGAAAATCAAGGGATACCTCATAGGAGGCTAGCTTAGTGTTGCGGGTGCCTGGGAATAGGAAGCACAGGGGATCCTTTAGAGGTGGAACTGATTCATAATGAGTGCCATTAGGTTTATATAAGTGGTATGGTTATGACCTATTTTTTTAGAAGGGCACCCAAGTGCTTTTAGTAGGTTTTAAGGTTCGTTTTTGAAGGATTGTATTATATGGATTCCTGAACCATCTATTTAGATGATGATTAATGAAGGCCTCAATGTTGTTCTTGGAAGGAGAGACAAGGGTGACTGAATCATGGTTAGATGCTTTTGTTTGAAAGTGACACCTGATGTGAGGATGGTCACATGGATGATATTGTTTGTATGAATGGGTTGGTAAGTAAGTGGGTGTTGGGATACACACAGGTGATGAATGGTTTATGGGAACTAAAGTCAATTTAAGTGTGGCCGTAAGAAAGTGCGAAACTTGAGGGCTCTAACGAGGTCCAGATGTGGGTATGCATTGGTAAAGCATGATTTTGATTGGGATAAACGTATGTCGATCTTTGAGAAGCCAAAGTGGGAAGCATGGATATGTGAAATACTGTTGGTTTTGATTGGTTTGATAGAAAATTATGTTTAGTTTATACCCATTAGGGTCATGTCATAAGATATCTAGGGGTGTGGTAGAAGTAGTACCACATAAAACATTGATTCACGGCTTCTTGGTAGATGATTATAGAGTGGAGGTGAGTCTTGGTTGGAAATAATTCCTAAGAAGTGGTGGTTAAGTACTGATGAGATGTGTGTAGTAGGGATTCATGAGATCCTTGGTAGGTCATGGTGTCCCATAGGGGAAGGTGACATCGGAAATGGATATGTTTTTGGTGGTGTTATTTGACAACTTCTTAGCATTACTCAGTTAGTGATGATCATGCCCAATATCTTGGCATCGTCCAGGTACGTTGAGGAGATATGGATTTACGCTAAGTGACTTGAAGGTGTTTTGGTTAGATGAGGGACATCATGGGGTTTACGCTCATGGGGGTAGTATATGTGGAGATAGATGATGGGATGTACACCATCAATGGTTTTCGAGTGAGGTCCTCGGGATTGACCGGGTGTCGACAAATGTCGTGGGTTCTATTCATGGAATCCAAAACAATCAATGGGTAATGTTCATTTTCTAATTATATGAAAAGATAGAAAGCTATGTATAAGTTTTGGGGTTCAAATTATGATTATGTGTAATATGTGGTGGTTGGAATCCCTCATGGAGAGCAATGTTAATGACACTTCTAAGGCAGGGAGTGATAATTCAGTCCTAGATGTGGGGAGGAGAATATTGAGTTGATTTAATGGAACCAGGATGCCAATGAAGAACCTGTGAGGTGCACGTTGGGTCTCTCAGAGAGGTCGAGTGGGCTTAGATTATGGTGGTTGATTGAGCCAAGTGGTGGCCTTATGCTTAGGGTAGTTCTAAATGAATTCGAGATACCTATGTTAAGCCGCTGAAAGGGGTGGAAAGACATAACAATGGTTTTTGGAAAGAGGAGTTGGGTTCAATAACTCCAATGAATATTGGGAGTAGACTTAGGTAAGTGTCTTTAGGTGTTCTGGGACAAGCCAGTCAGGGGTGGTCTAACACGATATGGTAAATGGGAATGGGTGTGGTGAGAGTGACCCACCTCTGATTTTATGTTGTAGTGGAAAGTGCTATTTGGAAAAAAATTTATACTTGAGTGAAGTCAGGATGATATTATTCCTTGAATGGGTAGTGTAGGAATATCCTCCCAACGGTTTCAATAGAAAGGATGGAGGCCAGTACTGGGAGAAGTCCATATGGATGTCTGAGCACAGTGAGTTGGGAACATGTCAGGTATGTTGTGAAAGTTGAGTTGAGATTATGGTGGTCTTTCATCGATAGTGTGGGTGCTAAATGATGGAATATGGTAGAGATAACCATAACATGAATTTTTTTTGGTTGAAGACCAGATTGGGGTTTCGAGTTGGAGGGACTAGAGTGATCACCGTTTGGGTGAGTTATCCTTGATAGAAAGAGTTGGCATGGGTTTAATCAGTTAAGTGCCCTGAGATTTTGGTTGTGCCTTGGATGTATGGTTATGGAATGGGATCATCAAGAAATGAGTGGTGGATCGACTTAAATAGGGAAATGTGGTTGGAAATACCATGTGTTTTCCATTGTAAAATATCAGGTTTTGGTCACCGTTAGAGTTTTGAAAATAGAGTAAAATGACGCCAAGTGATTTAGGTCATGAGTTGTGAAGAGGATCATACTAATGAGGTTCCTATTGGTTCGTCCATGATGATATGAGGTTTTGTGTGAAGTTTTTGTGTGTTGTGAATTAGGAACTTTTACCTAAGTTTTACCTATGATGTTCTATTGGTTGAGGTATGGTTAAAGTTGATACGTCCTTTGAGGAGTATTTGGATTGTGTGGTGGATTGTAGTGGGAAAGTATTGGGGGGAAAGAATGTGACTTTGATTCAGGTTTTATGGAAACATGGTAATGTTCAAGAGGAAACTTGGGAAAAGGGAATGGATAATCAAGCCTAGTGTCTTGATCTCCTTATTTAGGAAGCTCAACAATGCTTGGGAATGCAGTTCAAGGATGAACAATTATAAGTTAGGGAGGCTATAAGATCTTGGACTTCGTGAATGTATGTCCTTAAATAAAATTTAGTTTTAATCTATTATTTTTGGTTAATGAAATGCTTCATGGGTGTATGAAGGGCCTCAGGGGTGTTCTAGGGGTTCAGGACATGAAAGGAAGGAAAACCAGGCCAAACTGTGCAAGGCGCACGGTTGTCGCATAGTTGGATCATGGTTAAGTAAATCACGCAACCTTACCAAGAAAACCATGTAGCCTTGGATAGTGGCATATCACATAGTTGGAGCATGGTTTTTAAATCATGTGAAGATTCCCATATAATTGTGCAACCTCACCTTCCTTATATAGTGTCTTGAGAATGGTTTGCACACTGTTTGGAAAACTGTGCGGGTAAATTGTGCAGCCCAGTAAAAGTTGGAGAAATTACAGTTCTTCCATTATAGTATTTTAATATCTCCATTTGATTTCCCCCCCATTTATTACTCCTCTATCCCTATAGATTCCACATTTTGACCCAAGCTTCCAAGGGGTTTATCTCCTTCATTTCTAAGCTATTTAGAGCATCGTTGGTTGCGAATCGAAGCTCCGGGTAAGTCTATCACATCCCCTAATTCTATTTTCAGGATTAGGGTTTGTATTTTATCCCATATTCTTATGAAGCTCAAAACCCTCCTTTTCTAATGGAACCTAGGTTGGGGCTTCAACGGTTGTTTGAATCCGGATCTTAGGTTGTGATCAAGAGTGCGTTCATCATAGAATTCAAGGTAAGTGGTATACAAGTTATATCCCATAGTTTTGTTATATATTTGTTCATGTGTATTGAGATATTACTTCTCTATTGTTGTTCATTTGTCACCTTGAGTAAGATTCAGTAAAATAGTTATCTAAATAAGGATTTAGACCCCTCACGATCCTCGTGGGTTTCATTGAGGATGATTCAAATGATTTAGGGCCACCCATGGGGTGCGTCGACATTACTAGACCTAGATATTGGTAAAATTAAGTGTATAGTTGACTTGATATAACGTATAGACCATATTGAACATGTTAATATGTTTAGTTGAGTCAAAATAGAATATTGATATTTGTTCCTAGGTTTTGATAATGGCATAAGGGGTTGTTTTTCATGGATTGAAAGTGGGTTAATTGGGTAAATTGAGATTATATCAAATGGTTTATGAATTATGCTGAAATGTATAAAGGATTAGTATATATGAAATGATGAATATATTAAATTGGAAATGGATTATGAATTGAGAACATGTAAACGAGTTGCATAAGGGAATTGATGAATATGTTGAGTCAGTTAATATATGGGAATTATGGGGTATACCTAATGGGTTGAATGTAATAAGGTGGTTGTGCTATATGATATAAGAATTGTACTTGAAATACAGAAGTGGGAAAATTCTTGTGACATGATAAATGGGCTAAATGGGATAATGTATGGTAATTGAGGAATATTGGATAATGTATGGGAATTGTTGAATATACTTAATGGGTTAAGGCATGAGAATGGTAATTGGGCTAATGAATATGTAATGTAAAAGGAAAATGTATTAATGGGTAATGGCATAGTATTAATTCCCATGTTGATGGTTATGGAATGTGATTTCTATTTGTATTGGTTGTGTTTGATTGTGATATGATATGTGTGTGGTGGTTGGATATATAAGAATGTGCACATGGCTTGGTAGAGTGGGGTATTTAGATGAGGTTCTACACTGATGGGTAGAGTTAGACTGAGGCTCTAAACTCCATCCCAAAATGCATGGGTTAGGGAAGGGGATGAAGGATCTATTCCCCTAACAGTTTCATTCCACTGAGACCGAGGCTTCGAGGTGAGGATAACGTGTTAATGTGATGTGTTTATCCCTAGTGAGATAGGGACTTGATTTATTCCCTTATGCATAGTGATTTATTACCTTATAACCATGTGTAGATGATGTATATTCCTAACCCATGGGTCACATGATGAAAATGGTACTAATGTTGGAAACAGTTAAGGTAATGATTGTTAACATATGAAACTTAAGTTGTATTTTAATTAATGTCTTTTATTTAGTATTTTCATGCACTATATATTAGACTAGATATTTTTTAGACACCATTGGTGGTAGACTACTGAGTTGTACTCACACCCTACTTGGGCTGCCATTGGGTACCTAAGAAGATCTCATGGTTTTAGGTCAGGACAAGGGCAAGGGCCCCATGCTAGGGAGTTGATTTGGTCTTAGGAAATGCATGATTGAGGATCCGAACTTGGAATGAGGACCTTTTTGGGGGTTCAATTGCTATCTTTACTTTGGATTTTTGTTCACTTGGCTCTTCTTAGCATGAAATTACATATTTTAATGTTTGGTTTTAGACTTGTACCCCATTTGGGAAATGGTTTGTTATGAAAGTTCATGGGATAATATATATTGTTTCTGTTATTTCATTGTAATCTATTGTGGCTTACTCTGGTAAAGAGGGTATAGTCTCCCCATATGAATTATTTGACCCTCACCGCTAGTCAGCAACCTTTGGCATACTGGGAGTCATGCTTGAGGTCATGTGATGAGTTGGCTCAGGGCATCAGTTTAGTGGCTCTCGGTTCGGGGATGTTATAGATTTGGTCTCTACGATAAAGTCTTACACTCTTTAAGAGATTGTGTAAAGGTCCTGAAACCATCCTGTATATTTCATAGTGATAAGTGGTGTGTGAAGCTTTTCACTAATGTTCTCTATACAAATGAGAAATAAGTCTTTTTGAGGGATTGATAGGTTCAAGGAGTATGTCAATCATTTCCACAGAGAAATAAAATCCGAGACTCTTTCATTCTCTCACTACTTATAGTTTGAGAGATTAAGGATTGTTGTCTTCTACAATGTTAATATGAATTGGAAGAGAAACTTCTAATGGAGGTATTCCCACCCCTTAATTGATTGAGCTTGCAAGCTATTGTACCATACAATGGCTGGTCCCTACAGTGTTTGTAAAAATCACATGAGTTTCACTACTTACTGTTGTTCAGGGGTCCCCATCATAGGGTCATAGTGAGAAATGAAATGTTTCAAATACTACTCTAGGTCTCCCAATCTATTAAAAATGGGGAATGATGGGTTCCCAAATTTGGCAGGGGAAGATTCAAATCCACCCATTTGGGGTAAGGATTCTTTTCTAGTTGTATCGGTGCACACCATTCCTTCATGGCTTCCAATCGAGCCATGAGTGACTCAAGAGTGTTCATGAGCCCTCAAGGAATGTCTGGCTAAGCTATAACTTGAATAGGTGTAGTGGATGGTAGGGCCTTCTGTGGAGGCACCATTGGTATCTAATGTGGGTATCCTATAGGGGTATGATAGTAAGGATGTGCCTGGCATTGTTCTGGATATGCACCCAACAGAGGGAATTCCTGATCTACTACCATGGGATACAAGTATATTGGTGGTCAGTATACCTCATTGAGTGGATGTTCTAGAGCTACTCCAATTTCTATGAAAACCCTCTTTGTTGAGGTATGCCAGTTGGGAGTGCTAGTTAAGGATCTTCTTGTAGAACATATCCAGTGGGAAGGTTGCCTTAGAGTAGTTCTGCATTGAGTCTCATCAATTCTTTCACCTCTTCCTCATGATAAGTAAACCTTTCCTCAAGTGAAAGGGGATTAACCTCTCCAGGTGATAAGTAGGGAATAATCTGACCTTTTCCCTTTTATTTTTTATATGTCTTTCGAGGAGGTAATTCTATATTATTTTAGGGAATGACCAGATTCAGGGAAAGTCTTTGGTTCCGGGTATGCACACCTCCTTCAATAGTTTTAGTGTATACCGTATTTTGAACCAAAACCTCTTCCTCTATCTCCTCCTATGAATTATCCTTGTGTTTTATAGGATCTTAAAGGGTAGTACTAATAAAATTTACTGATGCGTAGTGCATTGAAAACATTCTATCAAGGTCTTTGCAAGACTAACTTTTTCTATATCCTCCACAAGGCCTAGTTCTCTCCTTCACTAATTTTCTAGGAGCTGCTTGTAGGATGGTAATTCGAATGGAATATCTAAATAGTTTAGTCATGAGAATTCCCAATGATTATATCAATTCATGGTATGAAAAAACTAGAAGGATATACTCTTCGGGGTTTCTAATAACTGGGAGAAGACTGATATTCACTGATGAGGGTGTCGTTGAGGTGAAAAAGCCCCCAACCCTGAGAGTTGGGGCTTCTCCCGTTACACTCTCACAACTCTTTGGGTATAGTTTTCAGACCGTGAAGGTTGGGTTAAAAAATTCCCCAACCCCATAGGTTGGTTTTTCTACTGAACTTCCATCCATTCTATTACCTTGATGTTACTTTGATACTCATCACAAGGCAATACTTTTTCTCTCAGGTGACAAAGAGTTTTCCATATGTTGAGGTGGATGTCGTGCACAAAATCTTCCAGCAATACATCTGGAATGCTGTATTGAGGTGTGGATAAAGGCTATAACATGACTAGTATGTTATCCTTATCCAGTTGTTTCCTCATGTTTATCATGTTATATACGTCTTTTTCTAGATTATCCTAAACCTGGTACGACCAGAGTGGTTGCTTTCCCACTGATTTATCATAAAAAACAAGATTGGTAGTGACTTATTCTATTGAATTGAAAGACAAGTGTCCCAAGGGTGGTTTGGAGAATGACCATCACCTTGGGCCATCTTCTGACTGAGAAATAATTTCACCTATCAATGAAAATACATCTGACATTAATGGCCTTGATTTCTAAAGTGCCTCATAATAGGAGGATTTATTATTACTACATCACCAAGGGAAGACCCTTTTAATGACATGAAACACTACTGCAGAGGTAACTTTCGCAGTGAACGCCATCATGGGAAGGATTTCCATGGTGGATTATAGCAAGGGGAAAACCCTCTTACTCCTTGATATTATGGCAATGTGGAAGGCTTTCGTGACTCTCATCAGGAGATGGGATCTTGAGATTGATCAGATTATGGACATGAAGAAAACCTTCATGGTGAAGTGTCTGAGGAGGACCTTTGTAATTACTGCTACTGCTCCTGTGATTTGGAAACAATAGAGTTGGATCTTGAGCTACCATAGATAAGTGTCTATGGGATTCAAGATTTCCGGTATTAAATAGAGTAAGATTGTATATCAGCTCTTCATTTTCCAATTATATATGGTGAGTCTTCTTTTTGGATGCATTCTTTCGAGCGACTATAGCCACTTGTCAGGGGAAGTGGTTTTCATAGGTAGGGGTTTGTTCCTTCCTTAGAGTGGCCATTAGGATAGGCCAATTACCTATGATTAGAATAGTTGTATATTCCCAATCCATTTGTCCATATATCATGGGAAGTTTACCCCATAACCCTTCTGGATGGGAGCAGAAGTGTGTGTCCTCTTTGGGGTGTCATACTGATGATCCACCCCATTTTTGGGGATGTAGCCATGTTTCTATCCCTATGGAACTACTATTATCACCTTTATGATGTCCTGGAAGGTCTGTAGGATTTTGGAAAGGGATTTACATCTACTATTTCACCATTTTCAGGATATTCTTGGTGACTTCAGTGACTGGAACATGGATATATGCCCATTCCACATCTGGAGCAGGGGTATATGCCTACTACTTTCCTCTATTTACTATTATTGGATACTTATAGTACTCTTATGTGGGGGTATAGAGTTGGGTCTGCCCCTATTCATCATCAGAACTTTTTGAAAGACTTCTCCAAGTGCCGCTAGACGAAACTGATGGTAGACTTGATGAAGGAAGGCAGGTGTGTGCGCCTGCTTATGCTTTTCCACCAAACTCAGATGATGGGATTCTTTGAGTACTTCTAGGTGAGTCTTATGGCTAGCTAAATTAGGGTGGGTAGGTGTATGTTCTTGCTCACTGTTTTCCACAAAAATTGATTAGTGGGCTCCTTAGGAGGGGGGAGAGGTGTGTCCCTACTCTCTATTATTCATTTTCTACCCACAATGAGCCATGTTGCATGCCTAGGTTTGGATGACCTGGGCCGGAAATCCAAGGAAGACACCCTCATAATGTTGAGGTTTCAGTACCGTGCAACATTGAAAACATCAAATATTGGTAGGATCCCTTTGGAAGGACCCCTATATCTTTTGGATGAGGTCGTTTATGGTCACTTGATCCACCTTTATAAGATAAGGGAGGGACTGGTTGTCACATTCTGGGGATAATATATTGAAATGGTTGAAGACAGCAGTTGGTGTCATCTGCTTCTGGACCACCAAACACCACTGGTTTGGAGATTAGTGGGGCTTTGAGAGATTAAAGGCCTATCAGGCGGCCTCCAAAGTCAGGATTGTACTATTCTGATTGTACTCCCAGATCAGTTCATTTGAGACCCATCATTAAAGATTCTTGTTTGGTTAAAGTGTCTTCTATGAGAACAAAGACCTAACCTAAACAGTATCTAAGGAATACGTTTTTATAATATGTAAGGACAACATTGAATCGAATGGAGTTCTGAGAGAAAGTTCCTGAATATAGATGAAAAACACAAATAAGAAAACCCCATCAAAGCAGCATCTAATTTTAATAAACACATGAATGATTGATTTCCTTTCTCATAACTCTTTCATTTTGGGAGCGGAAGTGTCCCAAAAGGTGGGAGACACCATCATCTTTCTTAAGGATTCATGTCAAGTTCACCATTTTTTCTTTCCGATGGAGAAATTGGTGGCACCTGATGAATGATTTTAGGGGGTTGAATTGTGTGAAATAATTCCCATCGAGTCCACCATTTTTGAACAGTTTCTAATGGTGTTTATTCATGGAACTATAAACACCCAACAGTTCTATATCCATAAGGTACTTTCTTTCTAATGGCATTCTTTCTAATGGCAGGTTCTCATTGAGGTGTTTGTCCAATAAAACTTAAGAACTCGCATTGGTCGAGAGGATGAAAGGTCAGGCTCATCACACCCTTTTAGAGAGAACTATTTCCTACTCAAGGACTCTCTTATAGATTTAAGATATGTTCATGAATCCTTCAATAATTTCCAAGTATGATGTGGATCACCCTTGAATTAATAATCAATTATTATCATGTATGGAACTTAGAATCATTTGTATGTATCTGGGGTTCTTCATCAATGGAGATATCTATATGTATCTGAGGTTCTACATCAATGGTATCTGCTTATGTATTGATTAGAGAATCTTTGATCATTTTTATGAAGATGCTAGTTTTCAAACACACATGGGGTAATTTGGAGTGCATTTTCATCTAGAGATATGGGAGTTGTTTTGATGTTGGGATTAGACCCATAAATGGGTTTCCTAAGTATCCTTGTGAAAGTAATCCAAACCCATGTAGTTTAGTTCCACTTAATGGGGCACATAATACCTTTTAAGTTCATGTGATAAGGAACTAACCATACAATTTAACGTCATGTGTCAAGGAAGGTTATGTGAAATATTCCTAGTCAAAGTTTGGTTCGGGACTTATTCTGAAGTGTCCTAGAGAACCTAGAAGGGGATATTAATTTCCAGGTTGAATATGAACCTATTGGGAATGTGGTCGAGAGATAATAGGTTTGATTTGAGGTGTTGGGTTTGGACCTCACAGAGGCTTCCTACATATCCCATTTGGATGAGAATCAAATCCCATGTAGTTCAGTTATAAGGACCCTCACCTATGGAGGCCCTTTGAAGGTTTATCTCACAGGAGAGTATGTCCCTTTTAGAGGATTAAGTCAGGGATTAATCCTAAGTAAGACCCCCTTGCTGCTTCACAGCACTCGGAACCACACTGCCCTTCCTTTTTGGCCGGGATTTCTAGTGCGGTGCACCTTCGTTGTCCCTCTCACTTGCTCGGTTTTCCATCTACACCATTTTCACAGGTGTGTTTTACTCCAATTGTTCGTTCTTCCAATTTGTAGATTTCTGGTTTGGGTTTCATATTTTTTTTGGTCCATTTTTTGAGTAATTGATTTGATACTTTGTTTTTAGGGTTCACATTAGACCCCTTACGGTGTGATTGTCGTGCGATGGGAGTTTCACACCAATTTTGTGAAGTTTTCTATACCGAGGTTGGTGGTTCCACATTCAAATATTATTTAAGGAATTACTTTTCTTGTTTAATTAATTTATCATGTTCTTTAATTTATTTGTTTTGTGTAAATTTGGTTTTCCTTGAAGTTATCATGTATTGGATTTGTTTTGTTGCTTGTTTATATGGAATGGAGCGTGTTCATGATGAAAACCCATGTTTAGTATTTTATTAGTGTTTTATTATGTTGCACAAGCACTGTAAATTCTATTTATTTATGTTATTGGCGTGCGTTTGGAATTAGAAGAAGTTTTTGAGTGGGTGTTTGTGTTCAAAGACTTGTGATACCTATTGGAGTTGTTTCATAAAATTTTTATGTGGTTTATTAAATATTTTAATGGGAATTTGGTTTTAAATTGAGGTGCGGCCTCAAATATATTCAAAATGGGGTTTTCAATTTTCTTTCAAATGGTGGGTTGAAATGTGTGAGTAGTTTATATCTTGTGGATATTCCTGGTTGGCCTCTTTGAAAGTGGTCTGGTGGAAATGGGATTTATGCATTCTTTATATTTGATAAAAAAATTACAATAAATGTTTTCATTGTGAAATGCACTTGATTATTGGACTTTAGGCCAAATGGGTTTTAGTGTGGGCTGTCTTCGTGTTCGATGGGTTTACTTAATTTAAAAAGGGTGTTTGGTTTTATAAAATGGAAATGGAGTTTCCCTAGATTTATGTGGGTACGCTTGAATATTCTTATGCCTTCCTTTGGATTTGTGTTTGAAATTTCAGATTTGTTTAGAAATGGGTTTTCAAATGTTTATGAAATGGGTGAAGGCACAATTAGCACTTGTGATGTGATATTGATTGCCCTTATTGAGATCTCCTATTTCATATGACAATTATGGTTTATGTGATTGAATACTATGTTATAATAAATGGGTGTGTTATTTTTGAAGACCCTTGGTGTGTTATTTTGAAATGTTTTATAGATTTTTTGAGTGCTTAATTGTTTTATTAAATTATATGTTTAGTGCGTTGGACCTCGCTACGATGGTTTTGGGCCACAGGTGTCGAGGTATCCTACATGTACATGCATAGGGTAAGTCATATATATATATATATATATATTCCCTCTTTGTACATATTCCCTCATGGCGTGGGGAATATGTGCAATGCAGCTAGGGGTGTATATATATATATATGTATAAATTCATGTGCGTGTATACGCCAAGTGTTGGTTCGAGTGGTCATCGACAAATAGTGACATGTTTGAGGTAGGTCCCCTATGCCTATGCTTTTAATTTGAATTTCATAATTTCTTTATTGCTTTTAAAAATATGTTTTACATTTATGACATATACACATGCTATGAAATTTGTTTGCGGTTTCTTTCAATTATTATGCCTTTGTTTTGGAAATTGAAATGTATTTCTAACACCATTGTTCTTAAGTGAACTTTCTTGAAAATTGATTCCCAAGTGGTTTTGAATTGGTAATGAGTACTTCCAAAGGTGTTTGGCCTTTTGGCCGGTTAATTGTAAAAAGTGTTTCCTTTATGTAATTAAGCCCATTTGGAATCTTAATAATGTTTTATGAAAAAAAACCTCTCTTGAGGCACACCCCCTTGGTTTTAGAAAATTATTTTTATGTTGAAGGTGTTATTATATGTCTAATTTGATGCTTATGCATTTTGTGATGTGAAAGAGGGGGAATGCGCTTAAGGAGGGATAACGGTGGTGAGAGGTTGAATGGGTTTTAGATAAAGAAAGTGTTATTTAAATATACATTTGATTGATAAAGAAAACTCACCACCACTTGAAATAGAGGACAATGGGAAACCTTGGTATCTAGGTGGGTGGACCAGGACTGATACGCTAGAGGACATGGCAAGGGTTCGTCTCGGTTTGTCTAGAAGGATTGATGCAACAACACTAACTAAACATATGAATGACTGAGGCTCGTGGTTTCTAAGCCACGGTTACTGAGGGTCGTGGTTTCTATGCCACATTTTCTGAGGGTTGTGGTTTCGAAGCCATGTTTCAGTGAGGTACGAGGTCTCTAGGGTCCCACTTGTACTAGATACCTATAGGGATTTCCCATGGTGCTTGTTTTCGACATGATGCTTGTGATGTAATTTTCATTTCAGTTGTTTTGTACTTTATGTCTCATTTGTGAAAAACATATTTTAATCTAAATTGGTTTGCTTTCATTTTGAAACGTTAATGCATGCTTGGATCCTATTTTGAAAATATAGTGAGAGAGAAATGCTTTACTTGGAAATGAAAAATTGTTACTCGAATTTAAAAAGAATGAAAAACATTATTTTATTATGTCCTATCTTTAAACTAGCATGTTTTGGATTTCATATAAAAGGCAAGGGCATAGGGCATTGTTATATCTTGGCATTCCTACTGAGCATCTCGGTGCTCATTCCTGATTTACTTTTTAGTTTCAGGTTCCTCTTTTTTTTGGATTGCTCTTGGAGCAAGTGTAGTTTATGTTCCATGGGCCACTTGAGGTATGTCTCGTTGCTTCGTTTTTTTTTCTGCTGCCAGTTTTTTTGATTTATTTTCTTTTGTTTATATATTTGTCTATTTTATGATTATTTATCTTTTTTATGAGCCAAATCATTCCCAAATAGTTTATTTTGATGCCCGACACTAGTTTCCATCCTGTGGGGATCGGGAACGCCCTTTGGGCCATGGCACAGATCGGCCCGGGTGACTGGTTCAGGGTCAACCTGGGTTGGTTCATGAAAAAATGGTATCAAATGAGCCCTTATTATTTGGGGTGTTAAGTAGCTTGGTTATTAGGCGTGTTGGAACTCTAGGGGTAGGTGCGGGAAGGATGTCATGAATCTTTTCCCGCCCTGAGACTCGAGTTTCCAGGGGTAGTCTGAGATTTGAATTTTCTTCTTTGGCTTGGTCTGTGTGAATGAGGGATGACCAAGGAAGTGAGCCAGTGTTACACGACAGACTTGCATGGAGTAGCGACCCATGTACAGCCCAATCACACGGTTCAAGATGCTTCTTGTGGTTAATTCTCGCATGGATCATGGCCTGCTAAGCCATGTTACCAGGTTGATATAACCACTAGTCCCTTATTTTTGGATGTTTTGATGTGAGTTATGTTTGGGATTAGTTTTGACCGATTTGACTGGATATCAAAAAAATTAAAATGGATTTTAGTGAAAGGGGGTTTTCTAAAGGGGATATGGTTAATAGAGTGGTAAAATGGTTTTTGAAATGAAAAACGTTTTTTAATTTTGAAATTGTTTTCTTTTAATGGAATGTGGTTTTGGAGTGGAAATGTGGTCTTGAAATGGGAATTGTTTTCTTTTAATGGAATGTGGTTTCAAAGGGAGAAATGGGAGGTGTTTTGGAAGTTGTTTTAGGATATTGGTAACACTTTTTGGAATTTTAATTGGAAAATGTTTGAGGATTTTGAAATGTATTACTTTAATGATAAGTGAAATTTTAAAATGGGTTGAGAATTTGTCCTTTATACTGAATGATCTGTTTTGGAAATGAGAAGTGTCTTGAATTGAGCCTTGGTATTCCTATGAGTGATCACATACATTGAGGTTCACATGTGGCAAGTGGAGAAATTGGTGACGTGAGTGGATGGGTGCTTGAGCTAGCACATGGATATGTATGTGCGAGACTTCATGGAATACTAATGGTGGATATTTAAGTTGTTTTGTTTGCTGAAAAATGGTTTTCAAAAAGGGTATTTAAAATGTTTTGAAAAGTTAGTGATAAATTGTTTAGTGTTCTATTTTCGTGTTTGGTATCCTTTTTCGCGGGTTCTTGGTTTGACATACTGAATTGTGGTTTGAATAGTGATTTGAGTTTGAGCTTTAGTTTGTGATTGAGGTGTGGAATTTTGATTTATGATGAGTTTTGATTCAGATTTGTGCCTCTTTTTTTTTGAGTATGCTTCCCAGAAAAGTCCAAGAGGTTTCTAGTGAGTCTTTTCTAGTTGTTGGTTCTACCCAGAATCTTAGCGGAGTGGTGGAATTGAATTCTTTTCGTTTGTTGTCCATCTTCTGTGGTGATCATGGTCTATCGAAGGTAGAATACTGGCTTGGTGAAATCATTGGTGTTTTTAGGTTATTGGAAACTCCCAAAGCTATGAGAGTCCGTGATGGTTCGAGTTCATTTGAGGTTTCAAATTTGGATTGGTGTGGGAGAAAATCCTAACATCATTGCATGATGGGATGTCTTGGAAGGTGTTTAAGACCACTTCCGTCCGATGGTTTATACCTAAGGGGGTGAAAGAGAGGAAAGTGTTAGAGCTCGTGAGTGTCCATCAAGGCCAACAGATAGTGAGGCCTTATGTCGGGCATTTCGAGGGGTTGATTCATTTTTCTCTTGAGGTAGCATCGTGAAATCAGTTAAAGTTTCTCTTGTGTGGGGTCTTCGTCTAGGGTTCAAGGACCAATTCTTTTTGGTGTTTGGGATGGTTCCCCATTCGGTGAGATAGAATTGGAGGAACCTGTATCAGACAAGTTTTCTTGTCAATTCCATCTTCTATTAGTTGGGACACTCTCTTGTTTGCTTCTGGTGTGGTCGGTTTGGGTACTTTAAGTCACTTTATCGTCATCCTCTGAAGATCTGCTGTCGGTGTGGCCATTTGGGAAACTTATAGAGGTTCTGATAGCGGCATCATCAGAAATAGTCTCAACTAGAGGATGTTATCTCTTGATTGCGGGGAAGAAAATGCTTCAAGACATCATAGCTCTATCCCCAGGTCTCAGAGTGAAGTTTTTCATGCAGTTAGGAATCGTGGAGTGTGGTGAACCTTGTTATAACTTTTATCTCTAGTGTTAAAATAGGTACGGTTTAAATTTCTCTATTCAAGCTCTCTCATCTTTGAAGGATTTGTTTTGTAGTAAGTGGCATATAGTTCTCTTTTTTCTCATTGTGGTCTTTTTTCTTTGAATACCCCACTTTGGTTGTAATAAGGTGTGGTGATCTTTTTTTCTTGTAATTTCGATAGTTTCACCTCCTCAAATGTGAGCTTTGAAGGTTGTCTCTTTATGGATGTGAGTCTCGAAATGATTGTCTCTTGTGTGTCTATATCCTTTGGTGACCCGCTCTTGTTTTAAGACTTGCTCATTTTGGAGACACATGTGTCTTAGGCAATAATTAATAGGGGTTTTTCCACCTTTCGGTTTGGGGTATTTCGTCGAGGACCCCATGTGGTGGGGGTCTAGTTTGCATGAAGAGTTCATGGGTCCGTTTGTGTTGGGCCTGTATCGGTCCGCGCTAATTGGATTAAGCTGGTCAATTCTTAACTAGTCGGAAGATCCACCATAGATCTTGTCGTGCCTTCTTCGAGAGTTGGATTGTGTGGGATTCTTGGTCTTGTTGGCAGTTTCCTCTTTGGTTCAAGTTAGAAGTTCTAGAGTTAGCTTGTGCTGAGAGCCTCCATGTTGGTTGTGCTAGTCGGGTTCTTATGGTGGGGAGAACCCTCATTGTTTCCTGATGACTCTTCTCATTGTAGTTTCCCATAGATCTGGTCAAGTGTGACTCATGGAGTGAAAAGTCACACTGAGTTTGTGATTTTGTTGGCCTCGTTCAGTTTCGAACTCGAGTTTGATTCCTTGGTTGGCTGGGTGACTTTCTGGGGGAAGAAAGTTTTTGTGGTGGGGAGAATTGTCACAACCCGACCAACACTTTATTTTAATATAATTATTTTGAGTCTCTCTTTTTATCTTTAGTTTGAACCAATTTTAATTTAGAAAAAAATTGGGTTTTTATACGGGCGTGTGATTGTGTGCACGACTGTGCATGGTGTCTGGCCTCAATAAATAATGTCATTATTGTGGTTAATTTTATTATTTTAGTTTTATTGTTATTATTAAATTTATTATGATTTATTAGGATTTTCTTTAATTCTTTATTTTTATTTTATTTTAATTTTATTTTATTCTCTCATTTCATTGTTTTTTTCACTCCCTCTTCCTCCCCCCTTAATCTTGTCGCGCTGCACCTTCTTCCCCAAACCCTACCATCGAACCCCTATCCTTATTCCTCCTTACACCTACACCTTAACTATAGCCTCCTACCTCTCTTCCCTCTAGCTGCATCGATCGACTACCACCGAGCCGTGCCACCGTCCGCCTCGCACCGAACCACATCGCCCCCCTTGCTGCTTCACACCACTTGGAACCACGCCGCCCTTCCTTTTTGGCTGATATTTTTGACATGTCACACCTTAGTTGGCCCTCTCCCTTGCTCGGTTGGCCATCCACACCATTGCTGAAGGTGTTTTTTTCTCTGATTTTCCATTCTTCCAATAGGTAGATTTTTGGTTTGGGTTTCATATTTTGTTTGGTTCATTTTTGGCGTAATTGATTCAATACTTTGTTTTTAAGGTTCGAATTAGACCCCTTGAGGTGTGATTGTCGTGCGATGGGAGTTTCATAGCAATTTTGAAAAGTTTTCTATACCGAGGTTGGTGGTCCCGCATTCAAATATTATTTAAGGAATTACTTTTCTTGTTTAATTAATTTATCATGTTCTTTAATTTATTTGTTTTTTGAAAATTTGGTTTTCCTTGAAGTTACCATGTGTTGGATTTGTTTTATTTCTTGTTCATATGAAATGGAGTGAGTTCGTGATGAAAACCCATGTTTAGTATTTTATTACTGTTTTATTATGTTGCACAAGTGCTGTAAATTCTGTTTTTTCATGTTATTGGTATTGTTTTGGACTTAGAAGAAGTTTTTGAGTGGGATTTTGTGTTCAAAGCCTTGTGATACCAATTGGAGTTGTTTCATAAAATTTTATGTGGTTTATTAAATCTTTTAATGGGAATTTGGTTTTAAATTGAGGTGCAACCTCAAATGTATTCAAAATGGGGTTTTCACTTTTCTTTCAAATGGTGGGTTGAAATGTGTGAGTAGTTTATCTCTTATGGATATGCCCAGTTGGCCTCTTTGAATGTGGTCTAGTGGAAATGGGATCGATGCATTATTTATGTTTGATAAAAAAATTACAATAAATGTTTTCATTGTGAAATACACTTGATTATTGGACTTTAGGCCAAATGGGTTTTAGCGTGGGCTGTCTTCGTGTTCGATGGGTTTCCTTAATTTAAAAAGGGTGTTTGGTTTTATAAAATGGAAATGGAGTTTCCCTGAATTTATGTGGGTACACTTGGATATTCTTATGCCTTCTTTTGGAGCTGTGTTGGAAATTTTAATTTTTTTTAGAAATGTATTTTCAAATGTTTATGAAATGGGTGAAGGCCCGATTAGCACTTGTGATGTGATATTGATTGCCCTTGTTGATCTCTCCTATTACAGATGAAAATTATGGTTTATGTGATTGAATATTGTGTTATAATAAATGGGTGTGTTATTTGTGATGACCCTTGGTGTTTTATTTTGAAATGTTTTATAGATTTTTGAGTGCTTAAATGTTTATTAAATTATATGTGTAGTGCGTTAGACCTTTCTACGATGGTTTTGGGCCGCAGGTGTTGAGGTATCCTATATGTACATGCATTGGATAAGGCATATATATATATATGCCCTCTTTGTACATATTCCCTCATGGCATGGGGAATGTGTGCAATGTAGCTAGGGGTGTATATATATATATATATGTATAAATGCTTGTGCGTGTATGCGCCAAGTCTTGGTTCGAGTGGTCATCGAAAAATAGTGACATGTTTGAGGTAGGTATCCTATGCCTATGCCTTTAATTTGAATTTCATAATTACTTTCTTGATTTTAAAAATATTTTTTACATTTATGCTATATACACATTCTATTAAATTTGGTTGCGGTTGCTTGAAATGATTATTCCTTTGTTTTGGAAAATGAAATATATTTCTAACGCCATTGGTCTTAAGTGAACTTTCTTGAAAATTGATTCCAAAGTGGTTTTGAATTGGTAATGAGTATTTCCAAAGGTGTTTGGCCTTTTGGCCGGTTAATTGTAAAAAGTGTTCCCTTTATGTAATTAATCCCATTTGGCATATTAAGAATGTTTTATGAAAAAGAAAAACCTCTCTTGAGGCACATACCCTTGGTTTTAGAAAATGATTTTTATGTTGAAGGTGTTATTATGTGCCTAATTTGATGATTATGCATTGTGTGATGTGAAAGAGGGGGAATGAACTTAAGGAGGGAGAACGATGGTGAGAGGTTGAATGAGTTTTAGATAAATAAAGTGTTGTTTACATATATGTTTTCTTGATAAAGAAAACTCACCACCACTTGAAATAGAGCACAATGGGAAACCTAGGTATCTTGGTGGGTAGACCAAGACTGGTACACTAGATGACACGGTAGGGGTTCGTCTCGGTTCGTCTAACAGGATTGATGCAACAACACTAACTAAACATATGAATGACTGAGGGTCGTGGTTTCTAAGCCACAATTACCGAGGGTCGTGGTTTCCAAGCCACATTTTTTGAGGTTCGTGGTTTCTAATCCACGTTTCACTGAGGTACGATGTATCTAGGGTCCCACTTGTACTAGCTACCTATAGGGATTTCCCATGGTTCTCCTTTGCGACATGATGCTTGTGACGTAAATTTCATTTCAGTTGTTTTGTACTTTATGTCTCATTTTTTAAAACTATATTTTAATCTAAATTGGTTTCATTTCATTTTGAAACATTAATGTAAGCTTGGATACTATTTTAAAAATATAGTGGGAGAGAAATGCTTTACTTAGAAATGAAAAATTGTTACTCGAATTTGAAAAGAATGAAAAAAAATTATTTTATTATGTCGTATTTTTAAACTAGCATGTTTTATATTTTATATCAAAGGCAAGGGAATAGGGTATTATTGTATCTTGGCATTCCTACTGAGCATCTCGGTGCTCATGCATACTTTACTTTTTAGTTTCAGGTTCCTCTTTTTTTTGGGATCTCTCTTGGAGTGAGTGTAGTTAATGTTCCGTGGGCCACTTGAGGTATGTCTCGTTGCTTCGTTTTTTTCCGTTGCTAGTTTTTTTGGTTTATTTTTTTGGTTTATATATTTGTTTAGTTTATGATTATTTATCTTTTCTATGGGACAAATCATTCCCAACTGGTTTATTTTGATGCCTGACACTAGTTGGCAGCCCGTGGGGATCGGGAATGCCCTTCGGGCTGTGACACGGACCGGATCGGGTGACCAGTTCAGGGTCAACCCAGGTTGGTTCGTGACAAACCATATATAGTATTTTACCATATTTTAATGTCCACCTTTATATTTTACTATTTATGAATATTCTTAAAACTTCACTATTACCAAATATTTATGCCTTGAATCAAATTTTTCAATCCATTTTATGAAACTAAAAAATCAATTCTAAAAAATTTAAATATATTTTTTACACTTTAAAGATATTAAAAATAATTTATTCAAGGAGAGATACATTATAAAACCATTAATAATTTATTAATAGGTCTAGGGGATATAAAAGAAGTACAAACACATGCACCCATTAGACCAACATTCACCAAAACTCATCCCCCAAGGATAGAACCACAACCAAGCTAACTCATTACATTTTTAAAAAGCCTTAAGGCTCGACAATTTGGTGGGCCGTAGGCCCTATGGCTCGGAGGCCCAATATTATGGTCCAAAAGATCATTATGATTAGTGAACATATTTAATAATATAAGGAAAGCACATAAAAAACCATTATAATTTCTAAATTAATAACTCATAAATATTTAATACAGTATTTAAAACAGTTAATAAATAATTTTGATAAATTCCTAAAAACCACATAACGACTACCCAATTTCCTTTCTAACTGTATTGTCATGAATAAATTACCCTTTACTTTCCTTTAAATCATTTTAATGCTTATTATAAGATAATAATTATCATTTATATTATTTATATGAAAAGTTATTTACCTATCACTAAAAAACACTTAGTCTATTTTGAATGGCCAATTTTCTCTTGAATTTAATTTTTATTAGATTAGTTATTATCAGAGATGGCTCATGATGGAAATTTCAAATCATGTTGTGCGTGTTTATCTTTTCTAGTATTTATCTTTTTATTTATAATGATCATTATGGGTGTAGTATTTCTATTTTTAGTAATTTATTATGATATAATAACATAATTATTGTTTCATATTTAGGATAGGGTGGCATTCCCCTTTACATTGGAATATGACACCTACTCGAGTTCTTCATTTTATAAAAGGAAATAAAAATTTTATTTAATAATGAAACACATATTAGTTAAGGATAAAATATATAAAAATTGTTTTTTATAGCGAGTTCATCTAATAGACCCCCTTTCCTTGATAATTACAACACATTACCATATTTTATTACTAAATTTTATGAAGTTTTTCCATGAAAAAAACTATTAGTATGGAAAAAATTATCTAAACTTAAAAGGAAAAACACCTATTAGATTACATATTCAAAGATAAACAAAATGGTTTAGAAGATCAATGTTCATGAACATACTTAATCAAGACTCTATATTGTGCCCTTCATGAATACATTTTCATACTTGTTTGGGGTTTCGATCCATACTTCAAAGTCTCTAACCAAAGTTAAAAACCAGATCTAAATGATGGATCCCAATGAAAAAAATGAGTATCACCTCTAAAACATGAACACTAGTAATATCAGAAGCGACAAGAAAAAACAAGTTCTCAACCAAGAATAATAAAACCTTTATTTCCAATAGATAATAAAGTTAGCTGTTCTAACAATCACAGTGAACCAAGAAACAAAAATTCTCAAAACCCAAAAAAAAACAAACACAAAAACCTCAAAATACAAAAAAACAACCCACAAAATACAGATTGAGGAGAATAAAAAATACATGAAAAATACGAAACACTCCCCAAAAAAGGCACATGAAAAAAAGAACAAAAAACACTAGAAAACCACAACAAAACACACACAATATTATCAGGTCGACTCATTATCCATAGTTAGAATCATTATGACTTTCCTCACAACAAAGCTATAAACCCCACAAAGTGGACCAAAATAATCTCCCATGAGAATCAAAAGATTTAAAACCACACCAAAAATTGAATATTATAAAACCATGAAACTATAAATAAGAACCCCTAGTCTGGGAGAGAGATAGAGCTCTCGGGAGGGAGAGAGTTCTAGAGATCTAGAATGTGCTCTCTCCTCCTATTATATCAATAAATCAAGAGAAAACCAATAATTATTCATCCCCAAATATAATTATACCATGATCAACCATGAATAATGCAAGAGATTACGATCGATTGTGCTAGTACTCAAAGATTCTATGGTGACATTCAAAGATTGTGGTGCATGTGTGGATCACCAATAGAGGAATTTTGTACTGATCCTATAACACAATGAAGATACAATGTGATAGAGTCAACCAGATCATCGATGAAGAAATAATTACAAGTTTAGGTAATTCTATATCTGTTTATAAATTAATTATAAATTATATGTGATGATCCTCCTATTCTAGTTTTAGAATTTAATCAAGTTAATGAATCTATGAAATTCAACAGTCATGAAGTCATTCATTATGAAAAATATGGATTATTCATAAATTAAGACTAAAAGATGAGTTAGCCATTCCAAACAAGTTATTTCACTATGCCTAAAACCTATAAGTGGTATCAAAGTAGCCACATTGTTAATTTATAATTATTTATTAATCGTTGATTGAATGGTATGAATTTTTAATTTCTTTTACTTTATTTCTATTCATTATTAAAATCCAAACACATCATTCTCTTCCCTTTCTTTATTCTCTCTCATATAACTAATAAACGAGTTAAACTAAATTGAAGAAACATATGAAAAATTCCATCTAAAGATACCAAGGGTTCTGGATAGATAACACAAGCATACATGGCATGTACACCAAAGTACACATCATGTACCCATGTATCTTGCATGTATCTCACATTGATATTGGATTAGTTCGATAAAATTGGATCAGTGATATGATAAAAGAATATCAACATGTCAATCCAAATCATAATGACATATGTTTTGAAGAACCACATGCCATGTAACCTGTGTACATAGCGTGTAGTCCTTGTGTCTTCGTGATGGAGAACATGGGGGTCCAAGCATGTCGTATATCTACTACATGACATAGGGAATGAAAAATCATGCAACTATGAGGCCATAAATCATAAAAAAGGTTACATTTCATGTACATCATACACATCCATGGTAGGAAACATGCATAGTTCCTAAGCATGTGTCACAAACATAGGTAGAAGAGATTACACACCGTGTACACCAGTACACACCATACAGTATACTACAACCTATTCACATGTGTTTCCTGTGTCATTTATTTGATAGTACATTCCATGTCATATGTTTTTTAATTATATATTGAATTAATTTCTATATTAAATTCTAAAAATAAAATTTATGTATGGTCTTCACTTATAGTCGCTCTAAATGCATCAAGAGCATCACATGTAGTGTAATTCACATGTATTCCATGTGTCACTTATTTGACAGTACACACCATGTAATTACCTACCACACATGTGTGTTGGATTCCAAGGGAATAAAAAAGCACAAGGATCATGCCAAGTAGTTTGTAAAAGTACATGTTATTTCCTATAAGTACACCAGTGTACTTTATTAGTTTTAATTTATTTATTTTGTTTAAAATTATGGATGATGGTAATTCAAGTATTCTTGGACGGAATTAAGATAAATTGAATTAATTAGATTAATTCATGAAATTTTATCTTAAATAAAGAAATAATTTAATTAATTGATAACCAGATTGTAAATGTATATTCATTGTATATTGTGTGGATGGTCATTAGATTAGACCAGACATGTTCATGTGATTGGTTTCCTTAATTTATTAAATTAAAATGATATCCTATGTGTCATCCCATCCTCCTGATTATTTATGGGTTTGCATTCCCATGGTTTCTTTTATGTAAAACCCTTTATCCAATCTATTGAATATTTTTACCTGCATGCGATTAAAAGCTTATGTAAGGATGAATCTCCTACACAAGAGGATCTAGTTTGAGTCTCAAAGCTGAGGCAGAACCAATCAAGGTGGTACATAGTATCCCAAGTAGAATGCTGCAACATAAACCAAGATGTGGTTCAAGGCATTTTCCCCTAGGGTCAAGGCTTAGTTTACCATCCTCTAGATAAAATACCCATTAGAGAATCTCATGCCACTTATATTTTATTTCTGTCAGTTTCAAGGTTGATTATTTATGTTTGTGTATTCTACATGATAAATTAATAAATGAATTAATAAGTATGAAATATGGAATTAAATAAAACCAGATTATGCGTAAATTTTATCAAACATGGTTAATCACTTAAGTATAATCCACTTCATATTAACAAGACACGTGATAAGATAAAACTGGGTTTCTATGAATAAGTATTAAAATACTTCAACTAAAATATTAATTCTGTATATAATTACATTACTTAAGTTATAGTCAAACACATAGTTCAAAGTGATTGATTTTCCCAAGTTAGGGTGTTTTCAATTACTAGGGAAATTTTAGCTTGAAGTTTTGGGCTGACTTAACTTGGTTCACATCAAGGGTAAAATTTATAAGTAGGACTTAGTGTAACTCAAAAGGAAGGGTTGAGGAAATATTTATCTAGGATTCCAATATTGGGGAGTATACTCAATAGATCAAGGAACTTCATGTTAATGCAGTTGGAAAGTTATGCCCACCTAAAACCCTTTAAATAACTAGTCAGGCCCAAGTATGGGTTATGAGAAGGGGAACATGGGTCCTTAACACTAGAATATCTACAAAACATGATATTTTAAAACTAATGGTGTAGGATATCAGTTCTTACAAAAATAGTGGGAGATTAATAAAATTTAATTTAAAATTTATTAATCTAATTTGGTAATTAAGGAAGTACTAATATTATTCTCTTAATTTTGTAAAAATGACAGACCACATGACTTCAACTGTATAATTACGATCCATAATAGAGAAGTATAACATTATCATCAATGTGAATGTACAATAATGGTATAGGTGATTATGTGTTATACTACATCATGAATGAAAATTATAATTTTTGGAAACCCCACTTACTAAGTTGCTTGCTAAAGAGTTTAGTGTTGGAACCTCCTTATGTGGAGTGTGTTTGGAAATAACTTATTTTAATGATCAAAACCCATGATTATTTTAGTATTAATGATCTAAATATTTTATTATAGCATTTTATATGGTAAGACTATTTTTATGATAATTCGGCTAAGTGTTATGGTGAGCCACCGTTAGCTGGGAGTCATCGCCAGGACTTGTTACTGTCAGTTGGGAGCTACCATTGGGGTGAGTCACCACCAAGAAAGAGTTACCGCTAAGGGTGAGATACCACTGAGGCAAGTCACCTCCAGGAAGGATTCACTACTAAGGGTGAGCTACCACAAGTGGAGTAACCACCAGAGTTATTACCGCCAGTGGAGTCACCTCCAACCTTGCTACTGCCAAAGTGTCACCGCTATACTTTTCACTGCCAATGAGCTACCATCAAGACCTATCACTGTTGGAATCTGAGTCACTGCCATCCTGAGGTACCACTGGTACGATATATCTCCAGATGCTGAGTCACTGCTAGCTTCATGCTACTGTTGATTTTTGTAGAGACATGAATGGATCAACAAATATTTCTATTCAAGGTTTATTTAACCAAGTCTTAATGACTCGATTCAAAGTTGATCCGAGGATTGTGGATCTCCTCTAACCTATGATTATATATCTATGTGAAGGAAATACTCTCTTTCTGTATGATGAGTATGATGATTACTTATTGAAAAACCTATAAAAAAGTGTGCGATTGAATATGTGAACCTATATAAGATTACCGATTAATTTTCTGTGAAGATCAACGACACAAAAGCAAATAATCCATTACTTAGATTGATTGAGACACTGATAGAGATCAACTAGAATATTCCTGTAAATTCATAAGATCCTCTATTTTTCTACATCCTTAAAAAAGAAAGTTTTAATTCCTCACCAAAGCTGATATGAGGAATTTGATCATTATGAACATATCAGACTGAACACCACTATATTCTTTATTGCTATTACTGTTTATTGCTTTTCTTTTTGAGTAGCGTTTTGTTACTCTGTTATCAAACACACACTACCTCTAGTATCTAACTGGAGAATACTTTTTATTCTCTCCTTTCTTTACATCTGTTTTCCCATGGTGTTTTTTGGAAGTGGTCCTTGCATGGCATGTGCTATCTTTACTTCCCATGTATAACTGTGTAAGAGTCTATTTATCTTGAACATCTTGTACCTTTTGTTTGTTTACCTAATCTAGGTTGTTGTTTTGTTTTTATTATTATTATAATCTTCTTAGTAGTAGGTGATTTCCAAGTGGAGGGGATTAAGTCTCATCTTGAGACTGAACCTCTTGTTTATTTCACTATGCTACTATATTATTATGTTTTTTTATTACCAAAACCTAGATTGTTTTAATCTATAAACAAAAATATTAATTTTATAATTAATCTTAATTAGTGTTTACATTTTTTTTCTAAGTAAATTGATTTCAAAACCTAAGGTAATTATAAATATTATTTTAATTGATACATAATCACTCTTTGAAAAATCTTTTAAAAGGAAGAATCTTATATCAATATACTATTTTGATTAACTAGCCAGTTTTTTTATTAAGGGGATTTTATTTTAAATTATTTTTTAACAGAAATTTTTATTTGGAACTTAATTCCTCCTATTTATTTACTCTCTCTGACCATCATTTGGTATTAAAGAGTTGTTAAATTATTTTTTCAACTGTGATTTTAGTTGTATTCTAAAGATCTAAAATTTATATCAAATCTAAATTTCATTTCTTTATGGATAATAGACAAGAAGGATCTACTACCAACATACCTCCTTATTTTAATGGTATAATTTATTCTCAAAAGAAAATAAAAAATAAAATGCATTTGGAAAGTATGGGTTTTGACATTTGGACTGTAATAGAAGATCATTATGAAATACCACAAATTTCTAGAGTGACTTGGAGTGATTATACAAAAATTACATACAATAATAATTTTAAATCTATGAATGATTTGTTTTATACCTTGGATTATGATAAATTTAATAGAATATATACTTGAAAATATACTTTTTAAATATGGGATACCTTATCTGTTTCACATGAAGGGACATCAAATGTCAAATAAATGAGACTAAACACATATAAAATCTAGCATGATACTTTTAAAATGAAATTTGATGAACCCATTTATGATATCTATCTTAGGTTCAATGAAACAGTGAATACTATTCATTCATTTTGGAAATAAGTGATAGATAAAGATTAAGTGATGATATTTCTTATATGCTTACCATAAATATGGAGAGGAACATCTGTGTCAATTAAAGAATCATGTGATGTGAGAAAACTACCTATCAAGGAATTAATAGGAAAGAAAATTATGTATGTAGAAGATCTTAAAGTCAAAAGGGAGATCTATGAAGATAAAAAAAATCATTAGCCTTTAAAACTACTACCTCCAAACAAAGAGAAAAGGTACAATATGAAAACACCAGTGAAGAAGAATCTCCTGATGACAATGATGAAGAAATGACCCACATGGCTAGAAGATTTAAGAAATTATATAGAAAAAATAATTTCTTCAAGAAATAAAATTTCAAAGGAAATTATGACAATGAGGGAAAGTGGAAAAAGGATAAAAAAATGATGATACTAAAAATAAAATTACCCGCTATGAATGTAAGAGGAAAGGGCGCATTAAAACTGACTATCCAAAATTGAAATATAAAAAGAAGTATGAGGATAAGGACAAAATATTAAATAAATCCATGAAAGAAACATGGAGTGCCTCAAAAGATAGATCAAATGATTTAGACACTAATAAATAAAATAAGTCTAATAGAGAAAATATGTGCTTTGTAGCAAACATATCATAGGTACAAAATATTCTTCATGATTCTCCTACTAATATTTCAAACATTTCTAAAAATGAAGAAAATGATGACATTGAGGAAATAATGACCAATGAATATCTGTACGATTACTATAACATTATGGAAGATACATTTCATGAGATTAAAGAGAAATTCAAGTTACTTAAGAAACAAAATTATTTGATAGTAAATATTAAAATCAACCATGCTATTGAAAAAGAAAAAAATGATCAATTATTGAAAGATAACAATGAATTAAAATTTTCAAATGAACAGTTAAAGAAATTCATAGAAATATTTACCAATGGTAAGAAAACTTTAAATAAAATACTGGGAAAGAAAGTTTCTCCCAAATATATTACCGACATAGGTTATCAAGTAGGATAAAGAAAAATTATAAAAACTATATTTACATCCAGTACCAGTTCTGAAAATTCATATACTACTAGTACCTACTGAACCAGACCTCATAAACTATTCATTTGTAGAATCTTACAATATGTTTATAAGAAACCCATTAGGAAATTATGGGTTCCAAAATCTCTTATTACTAACATAACTAGACCCAATAATATTTGGGTACCAAAATCATTTTTGGCATAAAATTTGTTTTATAGGAAACTTATTTGAAAACCTCCAAAAAAATCCTATAGTATCTGGATAGTGGATGTTCCAGACATATGTATAAATAGTATTAAAAATTCAATAATTTAATTAAATTTTATAGTGTCCATGTCACTTTTAGTGACAATTCTAAAGGGAAAATCATCAGCCTTAGCCAAATCAATAATTCTAATTCTATATTAATTTCTAAAGTTTTATATATAGATGGTTTAAAATATAATCTAGTTAGAATTTCTCAATTATGTGATGATGGTTTTTATGTAAAATTTGAAAACAATGCCTGTCATGTTTTTGATGATAAAAATGTTTTAATTTTTACTACTTTAAGAAATGATAATATTTATTCTATTGATTTAAATTATTTATCTTATAAAAATATTTTTTTTATTAAGTGCCTTTCACAAATAATCTTGGATTTTTCATAGGAGACTAGGGAATTAGAATATTCATTCACTTAGAAAGCTAAGTAGAAAAGGCTTAGTTAGAGATATACCAAATCTTAAATTCTCAAATGATAGAGTTTGTGATCCCCGCCACAAAGGGAAACATCATAAGATTTCATTTAAATCTAAGAATTTTTTTTAACCTCTATGCCTCTATAGTTAGTTTATATGGACCTCTTTGGACCTTCAAGAGTTTCTATTTTAAATGGAAAACATTATGTATATGTACTTGTAGATGTCTTCTCTAGATACAATTGGGTATTCTTCTTAGCTCACAAAAGTGAAGCTTGTTCTTACTTTATTAAGTATGCCAAATCTATAGAAAATATAAGTGGACTTAGGATTAAGACCATAAGAAGTGATCATGGTTGAGAATTTGAAAATCAAGTCTTTGAATCATTTTATTCTCAAAATGGATATAATCACAAATTTTCTACTCCTAGTAAACCACAAAAAATGGTGTGGTAGAAAGAAGAAATATGACTCTTCAAGAGATACCCTAGACTATTCTAAATGAGTATGACTTACCTGTCTAATTTTGGGAAGAGGCAGTTAACACAACATGTTATACTATAAATTAAGTATTAATAAGACCTCTCTTAAAAAGAACACCTTACGAGTTATGGAATAATAGAAAACCAAAGGTTAATTATTTCATAGTTTTTGGTTACAAAGTCTTTATTATAAATACAAAGGATAATATGGACAAATTTTCTTCCAAGAGCGATGAAGGGTTTTTTCTTGGATATTCAACTTCTAGTTTATCTTATAGAGTGTTCAATAAGATATCTAAAACAATATAAGAGTATTTTCACATTAAATTATATTAAACATAACCTAATGATCCTAATACTATCTTAGAAAACCATAAGGATGATCTATAAAATCTGAATCTTAATTCTAAACCTTTTAAAAGTTCTATTAAACAATAAAAAATTTCATCTAGTGAACTTCCAGAACCCGAACCTGAAGAAGATCTTGAGACATCCAAATCCTCTTTTCAAAGAGCTACTAGGACTCATAGAAACCACCCTTTATATGTTATAATAGGAAACCTAGATAGAGGTACACAAAGTAGATATTTCCTTAGAAATCAAATTGAACACCCAACCTTATTGTCACAGCTTGAGCCTAATAATATCAATGATCTATAAATGATGAATTCATGGTATTTTCTATGTAATAGAAACTTAATCAATTTGAGAGAAATGATGTTTGGGAACTTGTTGATATACCTAAAGACACCTTAACTATTGGCACTAAATGGGTGTTTAGAAACAAGGTTGATGAGTCCAACACAATAGTAAGAAATAAGGCTATATTAGTTGAACAAGATTATAATCAAGAAGAAGGTATTGATTATGAAGAAACCTTTTAACCTGTAGCTAGACTTGAAGCCATTAGGATACTACTTTTCTATGCAGCACATTTGGATTTCAAACTATATCAAATGGATGTTAAAAGAAAATTATTAAATGAGTTTATAACTGAAGATGTTTTTGTTGAACAACCACCTGGATTTCAAAACCAACATTTTTCCAAATCATGTTTTTAAATTAACAAAAGCTTTATATAGTTTCAAACAAGATCCAAGAGATTGGTACGATAGTCTTACCTCTTTTCCTATTTCAATTTTTTTTCAAAAGGTATAGTTGATCCAAATATTTTTATAAAAAAATTCAAAAGGTCTTTTAATAGTATAAATATATGTAGATTATATTATTTTTGGATCTACTAAAGATTCCCTATGCACTACTTTTTCAAAACTAATGCAAAATGAGTTTAATGGGTGAACTTAAATTATTTCTTGGATTTAGATTTTTCAAAATAAATGAGGAATCATTTTAAATCAAATTAAATATACTAAATATCTTTTAAAATGTTTGGTATTAGACAACACTAAAAGTAGTGATACTTCCATGAGTACCACCTGTAAACTAGATCTTGATAAAGTTGGGAAATCAGTAGATCAAACTAGTTATAGAGGTATGATTGAAAAACTATTGTATTTAACTACTAGTCATCCTGATATTATTTTTAGTGTGTGTATGTGTGCACTCTTTTAATAAAATCCTAAAGATTCGCACTTAATAGCTGTTAAAATAATTTTTAAATACCTTAAATATACAACTAATTTAGTATTTTTCTATCCAAGAAGAAAATAATTTGATTAAGTAAGTTATTCATATGATGATTTTTTGTGGCTGTAATTTAGATAGAAAAAGAACATCTAGAACAAGTCATATTTTAGGCAAATCTCTAGTATAATGGTGTAGTAAGAAACAAAATTCTATTGCACTGTCCACTACTGAAGCTGAATATATAGCTGTAGATAGTTGTTGTGCAAAAATATTATGGTTGAAACATAATTTACTAGAATTTGGATACCAATTTATACATGTGCCTATAAATTGTGATAACACAAGTTTGATAAAAATTTCCAAAAATCTAGTATCACACTCTAAAACAAATCACATTAATGTAAGACATTAATTTTTGAGATATCATTATCAAAAAGGTGATATAACTTTAAAATTTATTGGAACTGAACATCGTCTTTCTGACACCTTCACAAAGAATTTGAATTATGAAAGATTAAAATACATCAAACATGAATTAGGAATGATAAGTTTTGGCTAAGTCACTATTGATGAGTCACCGTTGATGATCCACCATTGATAAGTCACCATAGATGTGTCACCCTTGATAAGTCACCATTAATGATTCACTATTGATGTGTCACCATTGATGTGTCACTATTGATAAGTCACCGTTGATGAGTCACTGTTGATGAGTCATCGTTGACGAGTCACTGTTGATGAGTCACCATTGCTGAGTCACTATTGATGAGTCACCATTGATGAGTCACCGTTGATGAGTCACTATTTATAAGTCATCGTTGATGAGTCACCATTAATGGATGAGTCACTATTGAATGATTCACTGTTCTTTTTTATTACCATTGTTTTATTACCGCTAATATTATTTTCTCAATTTAAATTTTATTGTTTTTTATTCTATTTATTATTATTTCAAATACCTAAATGATATGATTTATAGCATAAGTCTAATCGATTCACTTTACCCTAAATCCTTTGAACTCCCAAACCTTTTCCTTCCTCTCAGACCAATCATCTTTCCCTCTTATCTCATTACACCTAAGCCTTCAACTAATCATAATATCTCATTTGAATCAAACAATAGAGTCAAATCTAGAAGATTTGAGGAAATCCAAGAAATACATAGTTTCTGCCAGTAGTTTGTCTGTTGTTTCAGGAAACTCACATTTGAAAAAATAGGTTGCCAATGTAGAAAAGGAAATCGATGCGCAATGGATTCCATCTATAAATATGCTAGTATTGAAAGTTATATATGAATAGAAATAGATGAATTGGTTCACATCAAATCACTGTGTGTATTATCCAAGGTTGGTATATGATTTCTATCAGAATGTTGAGTTTATTTTCAGAAATAAAGATGATGAAATAATAAGTAAAATTAATGGAGAAGAGATTTCTTTCTCTTAAGGGGAATGGGAAAAGTGCCTAAAAGTACCTCATAAATGGGTATATGAGGGTTTTAAAGGAAGCATTCCCAATGACAGTGAAATGTTCAATTATAAAGAGGCTCTCCTATAGCTGATAGGAGATGGTACACTGAGGAGACCTACAGATGATGAACTCAATGGTGAGTGTAAACTATTGTTTAAGTTTGTCCAACATGTATTGTGTCCTCAAAAAAGAGATTTCAATACCATGTGACATTAGGATTTTTACTTCCTATTTATGATGAAACAAGCTAAATGGATCAATTTGTGTAGATTTCTGATTATCCATATGCATAATATGTGTAAGAAAAGTTCAAGATCAAACTCTTTTATATAACATAATATGATATCTTCCATCTTATATTCTAAGGGATTAGTCAAAGAAGTTGAAGAAACAGAAGAAAAGTATGGTGTTTTTTTCTTATCAAAGACAATTTGCAAAAGGTTTAAAGTGAGCTGGAATACCTGGAAGAAGTTCTTGGTAAGAGATAATAAAAAACTGTATGATTAATTCAACCCTATTGATAATCTAACCAGACATAAGGACATGGTGGATCCTAGTCTAGATATTGATGAGTTAGTTAATTACTCTAATGATGCATATAGTGATAAAGTTGAGAAAGTTGAGGAAGAGAATAAGAATTGTCAGTGGAAGTGGGGAGTGATATGAAGATTCCTAAATATCCTCCTAAAGTTTCTGTTGGATTTGTTTATCCACCACGTTCTCTAACTACTCAAGAATATCTTTTATATAAAAATGATGATGACGAAACTAGAGTATCTAGAGAGGAACAATTTAAGAAATCTTCCTCTAAATCATCAAGTGGACAGAATAATAATCGAAATGGTAGTGATGAAAATGCTTATAAGGAAGTAGATGGTGATTTGGAACATGAAAAATCAAATAGAAATGAAATTAAGGATAATTAGAATCATGATGATAGAGATAATGATTATGGATTTGATCATGGAAATGATAAAAATGATGAAGATAAATATGACAATGGTGATGATCATAATGGTGAAATGATAAGAATAGAGATGATCATGATGATCATGATCATGAGATGGTTCAGACTCATTATTTATCCCCAGTTGTATCCAGTTCTATCATAGATTAGGATTAATCTAAGGATGATGAAATTGTTGTTATACCACCTATTTCTATAGATGATATGCAGGATTATTGTGAGGGGGATAATTATTTGAACCCTACTGATCTTATAGAGCTATTATATCACACTAAACTAGAAAGCCTCACACCAATAGTTCATACAAAACCAACCTCTACTGTACCTAAAATTGTAGAAACTCCTCAAGTTTCTAGATAATCTCCAAATATTCCATATATAATACCTATAGTTAGTTCTTTTGATGAATGGGAATAGTTTCATGATTATGTTATACTTGGTCTTGAGTATAGTGATTCAGATGCTGAAAATCCCATCAGAGGAGAAGGATCCTTAGTGGATCAAATTAATTAGGATGGTGAGTTAAAATCTTTTAAACCAATGGAAATAGATAGCCAGATTATGGATGTTATGCCTCATGAATAAAGAGATAAATCTAATGTTTATCTTGTAATGCCTCATGATGTTGTGACAAAAGTTGATTTAGACTCCTTTTAAAAGAAGTGTAAATTCCGATTTGGAATCCTTGAGAGGAAATTTGATTTCAGATCTTAGAAATGTCATAATCTCTCAACAATCTCCAATTTCTAGAATCAGTGAAGAGAGTAATTGATATTTGGTTTAGCTAGTTATCTCTCATTTACAACCAAGATTTATATTTCACATTAAAAAAAAGAAGTGGAGATTAGAAGATTTTTGAAAGAAGGGGAAAGTTTGAGAAACTTAGTAGAGGGAATGACATCTTCTTTCTCAGAAAGTTTTATTTCTATTTCTCAGAATTTGGAAAGAATGTCTACTTATGACTCTACATCTTATGCACCTCCTCCTACTTTAGTCCCAATTGACAGAGATCTACTCAGAAAAGTTATCAGGGAAGAACTCAATACTGCTTTGGGTGATGTGTCTATACATTAAGAACAATTAAGATAGATACACCATCATGGATAGAATGTATATAAGATGATAAGAGAGTACTCCATTTGTGACAACCGGGCCCCGGTGACAGCACAGACACCCCGCCTTAACATGGCCGTCGGGTCCTGGCCCACCAGGTACCACCGGTTGCCCCGCAGACACGTGGGGCCCACCCCACAGGGTCCACCCACATGCCCGAACGGGTCATCTGACTAATGATAGTTCCCACAGGCCAACACATGTCCTTTCTAGTGTGCTTTGTCCTCACTCACACACACCCTGGGGAACTTCCCAGGAGGTCACCCATCCTGATCACTACTCCAGGCCAAGCACGCTTAACTGTGGAGTTCTAATCAGGTAGGCTCCCGAAAAGGAAGGTGCACCTTGTTGACATGAGTCATATCATTTAGTCATTTAACCCTTTATCATTTGGGGATGTTACAATCACCCCCCCTTTAGAGCACAATGCCCTCGTTGTGGGCCCTACATCTCAACCCAGGCAGTGCACCGCGCACTTAAGGCTGGGTTCCTCCTCTGATACCAAATGTAGAGACCCGAAGCCTGACATACATGGACATTACATTACTTTTGCGGAATACTTAGTACATAACAAAAACACACACACAAGGATCGTAATAGTTTAGTGTCTTTGGAAACTCGGAATATAATCTTCTAATCCTGGTGAAAGATCTTCAACATCTTCCATAAAGATCCTCTTTTTTTTATATCTAAAACCTTTATTTATATCCTGGGGAAAATAAAACATAAAAGGGTGAGCTCAAATGCTCAGTAAGGGTAAACAAAAGAAATATCAATCACATCATATTCATAAGAACATAACATTTTGGAAATCTTAACCTGCAAAAGAGAGCATAATTTCATAACATGGGATAAATCATGGCAGTGAAATGTAATCACAATAATCATAACTTAAAACATGAAACTTTGTGGCATTCACACATAATCATAGAGAATCATTTCTTGTTAGTCAAGACTCATTGCCAAGACTATCTTAGTGGACAAAGTCCCTTTCTGAATCGAGTAACCCTCGTTTCAGTCCTGTTTCACTGAACCGGTATAACCTACCATTCCAGCCATGTCTATCTCATGAGATATAAAATCTTTACCCAATGCATTGGAGGGAGATATAGGTCCCACCCATCTTATAATGAATCCTTTCTTATGTGTGCCACATAATCATAAACCATACATCATAGCGTAACCCATGTAATAAAAATGGGATTCTTAAACAACATGACATCATAAAACAATTCATATAAGATAAAGGAATTCATAAAAATATTTCCATCACAACATAATCAAACCAATGTAATAATAGGGATAAAAACAGAACCCTTTTATTATCTTAGATGGAAAATAATTTTGATAAAATACTTGAACTCCATTCTTGAGGAAAATATCCTTTCTACTTCAAAAACATTTCTCCTTTCATAACATGTCATACGACTTTAAAATAAAAGAAGTTGATTAAAACTAAACTTGAAAACTTGTAAAGGAAGTTTCTTGGAAATAATGTTTTAAAAATCCATTCATGTCGTATAAGTTAAAAAAAACATTCTTCGTACTTTTTTCGGAAAAGTCAAAAAGTACCTCGTATGAAAAACGACAAAAGATTCCTTTCATACATATTACTAAAAACTCACCGAAGGGTAAAAAATGGATTTAAACAATTGTAGGTGGATGGAAATAATATCACATATTGATGAAACATGGATGTGGATGATAAAATACACCCCAGTAAATACTTACAAATAAACAATCTCGGATAAAAATGAGATTGTGATATTTCCCTTACCTTAGGTCCGACTTGATTTGTAAGTGTCCGAACCTCCTGTATAATGATTTAAATCATGTTATTTACTTATTCCAGAATCACATTCATTGTTATTATATCATATATGGTCCACTTATGACTTTATATTACCCGTTCTTGTGTAAATTCATGTTAAAGTAGCATTTTGGGTAAAATCGTCTCATTTGTCGTTCGTGTTTTTAACTTGTAATTATTCATATGATTACTTAGATCATGATTACTTAATTCCAGAATATAAAACATGATATATATATATATATATATATTCAGAATATACATATATAATAAATCAATAAATGGAAAGAAATACACCGTTCATGGAGACGGTAGTCCGTACGTACGCATGAACGCTGTTTTCGTTTCCTTATTGAATTGAATGGAATTAAGTAGATGACATACATATAAATATAAATAATTCCAGTATCATTATTAGGTCATATATTTCATTAGTACTTATTATATATACTTTATAATTATTCATGAATGGTTAATCATTGAGAATGAATCTCATCGCGTCGTGGAGACGGTAGTCCGTACGTACGCACGAGCGATGATATCGTTCCCATGGTCGTGGAATTGTGTTGAAGTGTATGTATAATATTTCAGTATCAATATTAATTTATAATAATCATATATAGTTACTCATTACACCATTATACCCATCCAATTAAGGTGGTGGCGGAAAATAGATTACACCAGGGCGTGGAGACGGTATTCCGTACGTACGCACGCGCGGTGATTTCCTTTTTCCGTAGGATGGATAGAAGGTTAATTAGGGATGTTTCATATTTATAATAACATATCAGTATGTAAGTAATACTGATGTTATTACTTTATCATGAAACAACTAAAGAAGAAGAAGTTGAAGAGGAAAGAAATTGAAAAGATCGGTAATGGATATTACCTCTTCTTTGGAACGCCTCTTTGAATCCTCCACTTAGGGAACTAAGATTGGTCTTTGAAGAAGACCAGGACCTCTAGGATGATACTAGGGAAGTGGATAAGAGATTTTGGCTGGGGTTGGACGAGCTTGAGTGCTCAAATTGGTGTGAGGAGGAGGGGGAGGAGGTGCCCTTTTATAAGGGAGGAGAGGGGCACCTTAGGAATATCTCAAAATATTATTTTATATTAAAGTTAAAAATCGGTTTATAATGGTTCCAAAGGGTCTTATTTCTAAGATAAAGTGTGGATGGGTCGAAATCCTATCAACCAATAGGATTTAGACAAGTTTAGGTTATTATTGTAACCTTATCAATTAGATTTAACTCTAAGTTAAATAATTTAACTTTTACCGTGTCTTTTTGTTTTCTTACACTATATGGTTAATACACTTACTATAACATGCCAAAAGAACCCCAAATTGTTTATTATTAATATATATATCCTTATCTAAGTCATTTGGCCGAACCTTAGATTTTTAGGAATAAAATAACAATTAATAATATAATATTTGCTTTAAGAACTATTTTGTGTCAATTTTGACACTATTTGATATATGATTTTTGTGAAAGTCATAACAGAATTATATGTTCGAACCAAGTTGATTAAATCAACTATAATATATCATAGTAACCTAGAAAATTAGTGTAATTCATAAAAAATCTCAAATTACATTTATTTTGGTGTTTATAATATCAATTATGTCAATATTTCATTAATAAGATAATTACTGCATCATCATTGTGTCATAAATAAATTAAATTATTTAATGTCTAAAAATTACAAATAAAATACCATTATGTAGGAAATCTTTTTAGCTTTCTAATGAATATTTACAATCGAATTTATCTTATGTATAACCCTATATTAAAAATGTTTTAGTAAATAAACGTTGATTTTAACTCTTTTAACCCTTCTTTAAATAAATTAATAATAAATGTCCTAATCTAATCCAAGTGGGCCTAAATGGTCATATTGTATTCCTAAGTTTGTTTTTGGTCGAATTACACTTATCCAATAGAATTAGGACATGTTTTAGGGTAATAATAATATCATCTTCACCCTTAATTACCCTATTTACCTTTAATCGTGGTAAGAAAAAGTCAAAAGTTACTATTCACCAAAAATTATTTTCATCTCATTGAACCACATTTTAGTCCTTGATATTAACCGTGTCTGTCGGATTTTCGAAATTCCATTCACAGAAGCGGTAAAATTAAGTTTTATGCAAAATTCAGTTTTTAACCTACCACTTAGTGGTTTCACTATTCATCAAAAATTGAAAGTTTTCAGAAAAATACCAAAATTTAGGCCTAAGCTATATTTTATATTATGAACTCAAAAATGATTTCTATTTTATCAAATTCAAAACATATCAGTTGCATTAATTAATTTAAAAATTAATTCCCGTCGTCTAAACAAAAGGCGTGTTTTTAAGAGATAATAACTATCAAAAGATTGACACTTGTTTATAACTGGTTTAAATGTGAAATTACATCCAATGACCAAAATTGTATTGAATTGTAAAAATATATTTTAAATATACTTTAAAACCACTCAAATTAATAATTTATCACTATTAATTATTTAGATTAAAAAAGTTGTTTTTAATTAAAATTTAGTAATTTTCACTATTCATCAGAATATGAAAGTTATCCAAAAAGTACCAAAATTTCACCTTAGGCTAAATTCGATACTCCGAATCCAAAATGAAGTCCATTTTGAGAGATAAAATTTCTAAAATTTTAAAATGTGGTTATTACTATTCATAACGGCTAGTTTTAATAATATCTTAATAGCATATCGTTGTTTAGCGAAACTTGGTGTTGCGTACAACACACGCTATCGTGGAAGGTCGCGATTGCGTGTAATGGAAGGAAAGTCAAGGATGCGTGTTGTGAAAGCTTCTTTTGGTGTAGCGTACAACACAAGACATTAAAAGAATATTTTTCATAAAATCTCGGGGTGTTACATTCTACCCCCCTTAAAATGAATTTCGCCCCCGAAATTCGTCGGGGTTATAAATGGTCTACTATTCGAAATTTTCTTTGATAGAAACCCACATCGTAAAAAGGAATACCAAAACCAATCTTTAAAAACAAAAGTATGAAACGTAACGGTTACCCAAATAAACCAATCACTGGGTTTCCACATAGGTGAAAATATGGATATGGAAGAGAAATCTAACCATCATGTTCTGATGGAGAGTGGTAGAGAACATGGCTATGGAAAAGCCAGTAATCACAAATCCATAGATTTGTGATGATATAAGGTACCATATGATTCATCAGGTATAAGATCACTAGGACAACATTTTTGGTTTTCAAGATCATTTCCCTAAAGTTGAAAATTTGAATTAGAATAAATACTTACTTTATTTTGGTACAATCTCACTGTTGTTTGTGCCTTGAACAATTTCCACTTCATCTCTTAAATAAATGAAGTTGAATTTGTTATTCGTGAAGTGTTAGCAGATCATGTGATAGAACGACGGGTCATTCCATCTGTCTCAAACAAAAGGTTAGCAAAAATTATATACATAAGTCGATCTATAGTGAGATTAATCATATATGGTTCCTAAAATGGACTTATAACTCATATATCATACTGCTTAATATAATAAAACTAGTTTCTACTAAACAGGGACTTCCTGTAGGCCAGTGGTAGGCGATAAAGGCCAGTCGCACTTCGGTTGTGGGTTCGATTCCCACAGCCTTGTCCGAAGCGATGGGCTGTCGCCCATCCTGCAGGTTGTCCTTTTTCTAAAACTACATTACTATAACATCCCATCAATAATATTGAAAAAAACTTCTATCCTTAAACAATACTAATTTATGTCCAACATAATCCATTTCAATCTTTAGCCTTATCCATAATACTTTAGTCCACTCTCATAACATAGTGAAGATGATTACCGGAGATTTAATACCATCGTTGAACCCCATATATCATAAGATATGTTTTTTTTGTCACATTCCAAACATTCAAAGTCCTTAATCATGTATTCTCTTGAATACCCATTGAACCTTAATGAAAAAATGAATGCAGTTACCAAAATCCTCAAAATTCTATATACTCAAACCATGATATCACTTAGTCCTTATATCAATCATGAGCTCATGAATACTGTCAAATATTTCATTTTCTCGTTTTCTGCATATCATTCTTTTTCCAAAAAAATATCTCAATCACTTTCCATGGTTATTGGTACCATAAAATTATTGAAAACCACAATAGACCAATACATAAATATTCCAATACTCCATGATACAACATTATTTTGGAATCCTATTACATAAACAATTATTCATTCCACCACATCGTTGTCATATTCAACATCGCCAATAGTGATCGCATGTGACTTCCCTTTGTCCTTTGCCTTAAGCGGTTGCTCATGTCGATCATCACTAACCCTTGTATTAGGGCATTTATTAGCATAATGCCCCATTTCCTTGCACTTGAAGCATTGAAGTGTTGGTGATGTGTTCTCTGCATTGTTTTCTTTATTCACATCATTAGAATCACTTTTTCCATTACTTTGACACTCAGCTACTCGATGACCTTCTTTTCCACACTTAAAGCATTTTCTAGTCCCTTTAAGACAATCTCCACCATGCTTCTTTCCACACTTTGAGCATATGGAAACATTCATCTTCTTTTCACCATTATTCTGAGATTTCTCCTTGAACTCCACCTTTCGTTTCTTGTCAAAACCCTGAGATGGATATGTAACACCAACTTCCATTTCTACCTTGATAGCACAACGCACAATTTCTTCATAGCTACTAAAGTCTCTTATATCTAATGCCCTTCTAAGACTTGGTTTTAAGCCACTGAAAAATCGATCAACTTTACTTTCAGGTTGGATGATAATGCCAGATGCATACCTTGCAAGTCTTGTAAAATTCGCTTCGTATATACCAACAGATTCATCATCCTTCTGCTTCAGCTCAAGAAACTCCTTTTCCATCTTTGTTCGAAGAATACGAGGGAAGTACTTACTGAAAAACAAGTTCTTGAACTCGTCCCATTCCATGGACTCAATTTCATCTCTTGGCCTCGTATTCTTGATAAGATTCCACCATTGATCAGCTTCACCTTCCAAACGATATACTGCTAAGATGAATTTATCATGTTCAGAACATTGAAGAACTGAAAATATCTTTTCAGTGGTACTGATCCATTGTTCAGCAACAAGTGGATCGGAAGTCCCACTGAAAGAAGGTGGACGTTGCCTCATGAAGGACTCAATAGAATACTGTTCCTTTCTATGTTCATTTGGAAGTCCAGAATGATTCATAGCTTGTGTAAGGATAACAATAAGATTTTGCACTCCATCTCCTATAACATTTGTTTGCTCAGGAGGACAATCATTGCATTGTCCATTGCATTGATCAACACGGTTCCTTCGGGTTCCAGCCATCGTCTAAAACCCAAAAAGAATAGTGTGAGAGGCAAAAATCATGCTAGGGAAAACAACATAATAAAGGGGGAGTACCTTCAATATCTAACATCTTAGGTTTAATTCTATGATCGTCAGCATAATTATAGTACTATAACCTATACGTATACTTAACCTTAGAGACATACCTATACACACCTTAGAAATATCTCTAGGGATCTCACTAAAGTTCTCACATCCTAGTTTCCAAAGGTTGACTAAACCTTTCCTCTGATACCAAATGTGACAACCGGGCCCCGGTGACAGTACAGACACCCCGCCTTAACATTGCCGTCGGGTCCTGGCCCACCAGGTACCACCGGTTGCCCCGCAGACACGTGGGGCCCACCCCAGGGTCCACCCACATGCCTGAACGGGTCATCTGACTAATGATAGTTCCCACAGGACAACACATGTCCTTTCCAGTGTGCTTTGTCCTCACTCACACACACCCTGGGGAACTTCCCAGGAGGTCACCCATCCTGATCACTATTCCAGGCCAAGCATGCTTAACTTTGGAGTTCTAATCAGGTAGGCTCCCGAAAAGGAAGGTGCACCTTGTTGACATGAGTCATATCATTTAGTCATTTAACCCTTTATCATTTGGGGATGTTACAATCACCCCCCCTTTAGAGCACAACGCCCTCGTTGTGGGCCCTACATCTCAACCCAGGCAGTGCACCGCGCACTTAAGGCTGGGTTCCTCCTCTGATACCAAATGTAGAGACCCGAAGCCTGACGTACATGGACATTACATTACTTTTGCGGAATACTTAGTACATAACAAAAACACACACACAAGGATCGTAATAGTTTAGTGTCTTTGGAAACTCGGAATATAATCTTCTAATCCTGGTGAAAGATCTTCAACATCTTCCATAAAGATCCTCTTTTTTTTATATCTAAAACCTTTATTTATATCCTGGGGAAAAGAAAACATAAAAGGGTGAGCTCAAATGCTCAGTAAGGGTAAACAAAAGAAATATCAATCACATCATATTCATAAGAACATAACATTTTGGAAATCTTAACCTGCAAAAGAGAGCATAATTTCATAACATGGGATAAATCATGGCAGTGAAATGTAATCACAATAATCATAACTTAAAACATGAAACTTTGTGGCATTCACACATAATCATAGAGAATCATTTCTTGTTAGTCAAGACTCATTGCCAAGACTATCTTAGTGGACAAAGTCCCTTTCTGAATCGAGTAACCCTCGTTTCAGTCCTGTTTCACTGAACCGGTATAACCTACCATTCCAGCCATGTCTATCTCATGAGATATAAAATCTTTACCCAATGCATTGGAGGGAGATATAGGTCCCACCCATCTTATAATGAATCCTTTCTTATGTGTGCCACATAATCATAAACCATACATCATAGCGTAACCCATGTAATAAAAATGGGATTCTTAAACAACATGACATCATAAAACAATTCATATAAGATAAAGGAATTCATAAAAATATTTCCATCACAACATAATCAAACCAATGTAATAATAGGGATAAAAACAGAACCCTTTTATTATCTTAGATGGAAAATAATTTTGATAAAATACTTGAACTCCATTCTTGAGGAAAATATCCTTTCTACTTCAAAAACATTTCTCCTTTCATAACATGTCATACGACTTTAAAATAAAAGAAGTTGATTAAAAATAAACTTGAAAACTTGTAAAGGAAGTTTCTTGGAAATAATGTTTTAAAAATCCATTCATGTCGTATAAGTTAAAAAAAACATTCTTCGTACTTTTTTCGGAAAAGTCAAAAAGTACCTCGTATGAAAAACGACAAAAGATTCCTTTCATACATATTACTAAAAACTCACCGAAGGGTAAAAAATGAATTTAAACAATTGTAGGTGGATGGAAATAATACCACATATTGATGAAACATGGATGTGGATGATAAAATACACCCCAGTAAATACTTACGAATAAACAATCTCGGATAAAAATGAGATTGTGATATTTCCCTTACCTTAGGTCCGACTTGATTTGTAAGTGTACGAACCTCCTGTATAATGATTTAAATCATGTTATTGACTTATTCCAGAATCACATTCATTGTTATTATATCATATATGGTCCACTTATGACTTTATATTACCCGTTCTTTTGTAAATTCATGTTAAAGTAGCATTTTGGGTAAAATCGTCTCATTTGTCGTTCGTGTTTTTAACTTGTAATTATTCATATGATTACTTAGATCATGATTACTTAATTCCAGAATATAAAACATGATATATATATATATATATATATTCAGAATATACATATATAATAAATCAGTAAATGGAAAGAAATACACCGTTCATGGAGACGGTAGTCCGTACGTACGCATGAACGCTGTTTTCGTTTCCTTATTGAATTGAATGGAATTAAGTAGATGACATACATATAAATATAAATAATTCCAGTATCATTATTAGGTCATATATTTCATTAGTACTTATTATATATACTTTATAATTATTCATGAATGGTTAATCATTGAGAATGAATCTCATCGCGTCGTGGAGACGGTAGTCCGTACGTACGCACGAGCGATGATATCGTTCCCACGGTCGTGGAATTGTGTTGAAGTGTATACATAATATTTCAGTATCAATATTACTTTATAATAATCATATATAGTTACTCATTACACCATTATACCCATCCAATTAAGGTGGTGGCGGAAAATAGATTACACCACGGCGTGGAGACGGTATTCCGTACGTACGCACGCGCGGTGATTTCCTTTTTCCGTAGGATGGATAGAAGGTGAATTAGGGTTGTTTCATATTTATAATAACATATCAGTATGTAAGTAATACTGATGTTATTACTTTATCATGAAACAACTAAAGAAGAAGAAGTTGAAGAGGAAAGAAATTGAAAAGATCGGTAATGGATATTACCTCTTCTTTGAAACGCCTCTTTGAATCCTCCACTTAGGGAACTAAGATTGGTCTTTGAAGAAGACCAGGACCTCTAGGATGATACTAGGGAAGTGGAGAAGAGATTTTGGCAGGGGTTGGCCGAGCTTGAGTGCTCAAATTGGTGTGAGGAGGAGGGGGAGGAGGTGCCCTTTTATAAGGGAGGAGAGGGGCACCTTAGGAATATCTCAAAATATTATTTTATATTAAAGTTAAAAATCGGTTTATAATGGTTCCAAAGGGTCTTATTTCTAAGATAAAGTGGGGATGGGTCGAAATCCTATCAACCAATAGGATTTAGACAAGTTTAGGTTATTATTGTAACCTTATCAATTAGATTTAACTCTAAGTTAAATAATTTAACTTTTACCGTGTCTTTTTGTTTTCTTACACTATATGGTTAATACACTTACTATAACATGCCAAACGAACCCCAAATTGTTTATTATTAATATATATATCCTTATCTAAGTCATTTGGCCTAACCGTAGATTTTTAGGAATAAAATAACAATTAATAATATAATATTTGCTTTAAGAACTATTTTGTGTCAATTTTGACACTATTTGATATATGATTTTTGTGAAAGTCATAACAGAATTATATGTTCGAACCAAGTTGATTAAATCAACTCTAATATATCATAGTAAACTAGAAAATTAGTGGAATTCATAAAAAATCTCAAATTACATTTATTTTGGTGTTTATAATATCAATTATGTCAATATTTCATTAATAAGATAATTACTGCATCATCATTGTGTCATAAATAAATTAAATTATTTAATGTCTAAAAATTACAAATAAAATACCATTATGTAGGAAATCTTTTTATATTTCTAATGAATATTTACAATCTAATTTATCTTATGTATAACCCTATATTAAAAATGTTTTAGAAAATAAACTTTGATTTTAACTCTTTTAACCCTTCTTTAAATAAATTAATAATAAATGTCCTAATCTAATCCAAGTGGGCCTAAATGGTCATATTTTATTCCTAAGTTTGTTTTTGGTCGAATTACACTTATCCAATAGAATTAGGACATGTGTTAGGGTAATAATAATATCATCTTCACCCTTAATTACCCTATTTACCTTTAATCGTGGTAAGAAAAAGTCAAAAGTTACTATTCACCAAAAATTATTTTCATCTCATTGAACCAAATTTTAGTCCTTGATATTAACCGTGTCTGTCGGATTTTCGAAATTCCATTCACAAAAGCGGTAAAATTAAGTTTTATGCAAAATTCAGTTTTTAACCTACCACTTAGTGGTTTCACTATTCATCAAAAATTGAAAGTTTTCAGAAAAATACCAAAATTTAGGCCTAAGCTATATTTGATATTATGAACTCAAAAATTATTTCTATTTTATCAAATTCAAAACATATCAGTTGCATTAATTAATTTAAAAATTAATTCCCGTCGTCTAAACAAAAGGCGTGTTTTTAAGAGATAATAACTATCAAAAGATTGACACTTGTTTATAACTGGTTTAAATGTGAAATTACATCCAATGACCAACATTGTATTGAATTGTAAAAATATATTTTAAATATACTTTAAAACCACCCAAATTAATAATTTATCACTATTAATTATTTCGATTAAAAAAGTTGTTTTTAATTAAAATTTAGTAATTTTCACTATTCATCAGAATATGAAAGTTATCCAAAAAGTACCAAAATTTCACCTTAGGCTAAATTCGATACTCCGAATCCAAAATGAAGTCCATTTTGAGAGATAAAATTTCTAAAATTTTAAAATGTGGTTATTACTATTCATAACGGCTAGTTTTAATAATATCTTAATAGCATATCGTTGTTTAGCGAAACTTGGTGTTGCGTACAACACACGCTATCGTGGAAGGTCGCGATTGTGTGTAATGGAAGGAAAGTCAAGGATGCGTGTTGTGAAAGCTTCTTTTGGTGTAGCGTACAACACAAGACATTAAAAGAATATTTTTCATAAAATCTCGGGGTGTTACATTCTACCCCCCTTAAAATGAATTTCGCCCCCGAAATTCGTCGGGGTTATAAATGGTTTACTATTCGAAATTTTCTTTGATAGAAACCCACATCGTAAAAAGGAATACCAAAACCAATCTTTAAAAACAAAAGTATGAAACGTAACGGTTACCCAAATAAACCAATCACTGGGTTTCCACATAGGTGAAAATATGGATATGGAAGAGAAATCTAACCATCATGTTCTGATGGAGAGTGGTAGAGAACATGGCTATGGAAAAGCCAGTAATCACAAATCCATAGATTTGTGATGATATAAGGTACCATCTGATTCATCAGGTATAAGATCACTATGACAACATTTTTGGTTTTCAAGATCATTTCCCTAAAGTTGAAAATTTGAATTAGAATAAATACTTACTTTATTTTGGTACAATCTCACTGTTGTTCGTGCCTTGAACAATTTCCACTTCATCTCTTAAATAAATGAAGTTGAATTTGTTATTCGTGAAGTGTTAGCAAATCATGTGATAGAACGACGGGTCATTCCATCTGTCTCAAACAAAAGGTTAGCAAAAATTATATACATAAGTCGATCTATAGTGAGATTAATCATATATGGTTCCTAAAATGGACTTATAACTCATATATCATACTGCTTAATATAATAAAACTAGTTTCTACTAAACAGGGACTTCCTGTAGGCCAGTGGTAGGCGATAAAGGCCAGTCGCACTTCGGTTGTGGGTTCGATTCCCACAGCCTTGTCCGAAGCGATGGGCTGTCGCCCATCCTGCAGGTTGTCCTTTTTCTAAAACTACATTACTATAACATCCCATCAATAATATCGAAAAAAACTTCTATCCTTAAACAATACTAATTTATGTCCAACATAATCCATTTCAATCTTTAGGCTTATCCATAATACTTTAGTCCACTCTCATAACATAGTGAAGATGATTACCGGAGATTTAATACCATCGTTGAACCCCATATATCATAAGATATGTTTTTTTGTCACATTCCAAACATTCAAAGTCCTTAATCATGTATTCTCTTGAATACCCATTGAACCTTAATGAAAACATGAATGCAGTTACCAAAATCCTTAAAATTCTATATACTCAAACCATGATATCACTTAGTCCTTATATCAATCATGAGCTCATGAATACTGTCAAATATTTCATTTTCTCGTTTTCCGCATATCATTCTTTTTCCAAAAAAATATCTCAATCACTTTCCATGGTTATTGGTACCATAAAATTATTGAAAACCACAATAGAACAATACATAAATATTCCAATACTCCATGATACAACATTATTTTGGAATCCTATTACATAAACAATTATTCATTCCACCACATCGTTGTCATATTCAACATCGCCAATAGTGATCGCATGTGACTTCCCTTTGTCCTTTGCCTTAAGCGGTTGCTCATGTCGATCATCACTAACCCTTGTATTAGGGAATTTATTAGCATAATGCCCCATTTCCTTGCACTTGAAGCATTGAAGTGTTGGTGATGTGTTCTCTGCATTGTTTTCTTTATTCACATCATTAGAATCACTTTTTCCATTACTTCGACACTCAGCTACTCGATGACCTTCTTTTCCACACTTAAAGCATTTTCTAGTCCCTTTAAGACAATCTCCACCATGCTTCTTTCCACACTTTGAGCATATGGAAACATTCATCTTCTTTTCACCATTATTCTGAGATTTCTCCTTGAACTCCACCTTTCGTTTCTTGTCAAAACCCTGAGATGGATATGTAACACCAACTTCCATTTCTACCTTGATAGCACAACGCACAATTTCTTCATAGCTACTAAAGTCTCTGATAGCTAATTCCCTTCTAAGACTTGGTTTTAAGCCACTGAAAAATCGATCAACTTTACTTTCAGGTTGGATGATAATGCCAGATGCATACCTTGCAAGTCTTGTAAAATTCGCTTCGTATATACCAACAGATTCATCATCCTTCTGCTTCAGCTCAAGAAACTCCTTTTCCATCTTTGTTCGAAGAATACGAGGGAAGTACTTACTGAAAAACAAGTTCTTGAACTCGTCCCATTCCATGGAATCAATTTCATCTCTTGGCCTCGTATTCTTGATAAGATTCCACCATTGATCAGCTTCACCTTCCAAACGATATACTGCTAAGATGAATTTATCATTTTCAGAACATTGAAGAACTGAAAATATCTTTTCAGTGGTACTGATCCATTGTTCAGCAACAAGTGGATCGGAAGTCCCACTGAAAGAAGGTGGACGTTGCCTCATGAAGGACTCAATAGAATACTGTTCCTTTCTCTGTTCATTTGGAAGTCCAGAATGATTCATAGCTTGTGTAAGGATAGCAATAAGATTTTGCACTCCATCTCCTATAACATTTGTTTGCTCAGGAGGACAATCATTGCATTGTCCATTGCATTGATCAACACGGTTCCTTCGGGTTCCAGCCATCGTCTAAAACCCAAAAAGAATAGTGTGAGAGGCAAAAATCATGCTAGGGAAAACAACATAATAAAGGGGGAGTACCTTCAATATCTAACATCTTAGGTTTAATTCTAATTTGTCAGAGATTCAGATGTTCCTTCATCTGGATTCTTTGACTGAGTAGCTACTTCCACAAAAGCTAAATATTTAATAAAAGTATCTTCATTTGAAAAAGAAATTTTATCAAGGACCTATATTCTTTCTCCAGAAATAGATGCTTATCTTTATATGGATTGACCAATGGAAGATACAGCCTGAAGATCAACAATTTTAGTAGTTTCAGTTACTAATTTCGGAGCTTTCTATCCTTCTTAAGCATGCTCCATTTTTTGATATGATTGATGGGAAACAAACCATTCTTTAATTTGAATTTCAGCCTATTGTTCCTCACAGTGATCTATTTCTTCTAAATGTATTGATGGAGTCTTATCACCAGGTCCATATGTTTCTCCCTCTAGATCCTTATGCTGAGGTTCTTCTCTGATTATTTTCCTTTTGATAAGTTCCTCATGGGATCCTTCTTTTGAAGCTTTCTCATCCTGATTTGTTGAGACAAAACAAAATTTTCCTTTAGTAGGTTGAGAAACACCTTCTATTCTAGATTCTCTAATTTCTTTATTTATTAAACGAATTGATCCTACAGACATGAGATTTCCTTGTCCCCCCTAAGAAATAGGACCTAATTCTTGTTGGTCATCCACACTAATTGGTAGCAGTTTACCTTTAACTATACTCCAAAAGAAACCTAATTTTCTTAGAGTACCAGCATTCAAAACATTATTGTGGTGACATATTATACAAACACCCACTTGGTGAATATTATTTTTTTAAACAAAATTATAGAAAATATATGACCATAGGGATAAAAAGACATTCTATATTTTGAATGGCAGCAGTGATTCAGATATCTCAGCATATATCTGGGAAAATTTAACTTAATGTCACTAATAAAAAAATATGGTATATATATATGGGTACAAGATCTTTTCTAACTCAGAAGTCCTTGGAAGTATGGATGTATGAATAAAATTGACCAATATATTCTGATCACCCTTAGGATCCTTTATAAACATTTTACTTATATTTTTTGAACCAAAAATGAAATACATAATATCTTATGATTTTTGATCCTTATTTACAATTGATCGAATATCAAAATGGAAAAATCCTTCTTGGGGTCATTTTAAAATCTAAGTAATTTCAATTAAGGAGATTGAAAACTCTTTATCATCTATTATTAAAGTTATTATATCCTCTATTTCCCCAATTATAAAATGAATATTCTTGTAAAACCACTTCAGTTCTAACTCAAAAATAAATTTTTTACTTTCTTCATTAAATATAAATTCCAAACCTTGAAACACAAGAGTTTGTTTGAGTAAAAGATTTTTCTGTTACAACCATTCAAAATTGACGACCTTTACTTGAAGAATATTTCTAAAGAGGATATATTGAAGCTTAAGATCACTCTATTCGCCTTTATCTATTTGCTTTTATTTTTTCATTGCTTAGAATATAAAGGTTGAAGGTTTTTTAGATTGTAGGGTTTGGAAGAAAGACAAGGGATCTAGTAGTTGAAAGGTTTGAAAATGAAGGGTAAGGAAAGATGAAGAATTTTCTAATGGTTTGGTGATGTGGTCTAGTTTCTCATGTCGATTACATAAGGTAATCATTAAATTTTAATTTTGAAAAGATACAGTTTTAAAAACTAAATATGAAATAAATATTTTATTTAAAATAAATGAGAAATTACTAAATAAAAATTAATAAAAGATAATTTAACAAAAATAAATTAATAAAAATTTATTTAAAATTGAATATCCCCAACCCCCCTTAATAAAATCAAAACTTATAGTGGGAAGTGGTTTAGTAAAAATATGAGCTAATTGATATTCAATATTTACAAATTGTAAAGATATATCCTTTTTAAGAAAACGATCTCTTAGAAAATGATACCTTATATCAATATGCTTAAACCTAGAATGACTTATAGGATTTTTGAAAATATTAATATCACTTAGTATATCACATAAAATAGGTATATTATTAAAATTTATCCCAAAATCCAGTAGAGTGTGTTTCATCAACAACACTTGTGCACAACAACTACCAGCAAATATTTATTCTACCTCAGCTATTAATAGGGTAACTGAATTTTGTTTCTTACTAAACCATAATACTAAATTTTTTCTTAAAAAGTGATAGGTTCCTGAGATATCTTTTCTATCTAATCTACATCCTCCAAAATCAATATCTAAATTTGAAATTAAATTAAAATCAAAAGTTTTAGGCTAAAGTAGAGATTGAAAAATAATTTCTTTTAAATATCTAAAAATACTTTTAACAGTAATAAGATGAGATTATTTTGGATTTGACTGTAATCTAGCACATAGACATACTAAAAACATTATGTCCGGTCTACTAGTAGTAAGATAAAATAACTACCAATCACACCTCTATATAACTTATTATCAACTGGTTTTCTAGCTTCATCCAAATAAAGTTTTATATTGGTACACATAGAAGTTGTATAAGCCTTACTGTTTTCGAGTCCAAACTTTTTCAATAAATCAATAATATATTAAATTTATTTAAAACATTTTCATAATCTTTTTTATAGATTTGAAATCCTAAAAATAAATTCAATTCTCACATCATACTCATTTTAATTTTTTTTGCATTATATTTGAAAAACCATTGGAAAGATTTTTATTTGTTGAACCAAAAATAACATCATCAACATAAATTTAAACTAATAAAATATCAGAACAAATAATTTTCTTAAAAAGAGTAGGATCTACCAATCCCATAGAAAATCTATTTTCCAATAAAAATGATCTTAATCATTCATACCAAGCTCTAGGTGCATGTTTAAGGTTATAAAGAGTTTTAGTAAGTTTTAAAAAAAGAATTTGGTTTTGGAGGGTTTTCAAAACTTGGTGGTTGTTCAACATAAACTTCCTCCATTAAATATCCATTTAAAAAGGAAAATTTAACATCCATATAATATAATTTAAAATTCATAAGATATGAAAAAGCTAAAATGATTCTAATGACTTCTAATCTAGCTACAGGTATAAATGTGTCATCATAATCTATTCCTTTTTCCTGATTATATCCTTCTACTACTAATCTAGCTTTATTTCTAGTTATGATCCCTTGATCATCCTGTTTATTTCTAAAGATCCATTTAGTTACTATTATAAGGTAATTTTATGGTATTTTTACTAATTCTAAAACTTCATTTCTTTTGAATTGGTTTAGTTCTTCTTGCACGGCTAATAACCAACTCTCATCTCCTATAGCTTGTTCAATAGACTTAGATTCTAACTGAGATAGAAAGGCGGAAAATATAGATAGGTTTCCTACATTTCTTCTAATTCTAACTCATGTATGTAGGTTTCCTATAATAGTTTTTAAAGGATGGTCCTTTAAGGTTCTAGACTATCTTGGTAAGATAATTTCAGGTTCTTCGTTTTTATGTTCTTCTGAACTGGACTGAATTTTATTTATATCATTTTCAAAATCATATTTAGAAGTTTCGAGTCTCATGTTGTCAATTGAGTTAGTAATTTCTTTTATTTGATCTTTCTTTTTATTAAAATGGTCAGTTTCATCAAAATTTGCGTAAACTGATTCTTCAACAATCCTTGAATTTTTATTAAACACTCTATAGGATTTAGAAGTAGCATAATATCCTAAAAATATTCCTTCATCAACTTTTGGATCAAATTTACCAAGTTTTTCCTTAGTATTCAAGATATATACCTTAAACCCAAAATCTTTAAAGTATTTTAATTTTGGTTTTCTATTATTCCAAAGTTCATAGGGTGTCTTTTTAATAATTGGTATTATTAAAACTCTATTAATGATATATCAAGCTGTGATTATAACTTCTGCTCAGAAATACGTAGGAAGACTATATTAATTCAGCATAGTCCTTTACATTTCTTGAATAGTTCTATTTCTTCTTTCAACAGTTCCATTTTGTTGAGGTGTTCATGGTGGAGAGAAGGTGTGTTTAATTCCTAGATTTTAGAAAAAATAATTATATTCTTGATTCTCAAATTCTCCACCATGATCACTTCTTAATGAAATTATTTTAAAATCTTTTTCATTTTGAATAATTTTTCAAAATCTTTCAAAAATAGTGAATACTTCAATTTTTAGTTTAAGAAAATAAACCTAATTAAATCTTAAATAATCATCAACTAAAGCATAAAAATACAATTTAATAGCCAAACTTACTACCCTGGATAGTCTAAAAAAATCCATATGGATAAGTTCTAAAGTTCCAGATGTAGAAATTTTGTTAATTGATTTGAAAGAATATTTATAATGTTTTCATTTTGGCATGCATCACAAAATCTATCATTGTCAAATTTAAGACTAGGTAAATCAGAAACTAAATGTTTCTTAGATAATTTATGCAAAGCATATGCATTGCAATGTCCAATTATCCTATGCTAGATCTATGATTCATTTTTCTTAGCTGTTAAACAATTCACCTTTTATTTACACAAGGAATTGAGATCTAAAGTATAAACATTTTCAGTTCTTGGTGATCTAAATTTAAGCAGTTTATCTTTGAAAACAAAGTAGGAATTGTTAGAAAAATCAATATAAAAACCATCATCACAAAGTTGATAAATACTCATAAATTTTTTCTTTATACCTTGTACATAAAGTACTTTGTTGATTGGTATCTTCTTTGGATCTCCAATAGTTCCAACTTCAACAGTATTTCCTTTTGCATTGTCACCAAAAGTGACTAGACCTCCATCCATTTGAGTTAGTGTATGGAAATTTGATGAGTCTCCCCTCATGTGTCTTGAGAATCCATTGTACACATACCATATATCTTTTATATTCCTATGAACCTTTTCCTACAAATGTATGTAAACATATGTTTGTTTTGGTACCCATATTTTCTTAGTTCCAATTATGTCAGCAAGAAGTAATTTGGGAATCCAGATTTTCCTTATTTTTCCAAAAATTGTATTACTAGTTTGAGACATATTTTTGGAAATAAAATCCTTTTTAATACCACTAATTTGAGGATTTATTAAATAATAGTTATTATTGTAAGGGCCTTTTATTCCACAATAATAGCAGATAAGTTTTTTGAATTGGGCACACAATTATTTTTTATATAATTTTTATTTTTCACCCTTTATTCCTATTCCAAACTTTTCTATTTTAATAACATTATTTCCAATAATCTCATTCATAGTTTTCTCTCATTTAGTCCAAATACTAGCAAAAATTTTATAATATTATACTTCATCCAATAATTCTTTTATCATTTTTTCATGATCAATACAGTTTAAAGTAGATGAAATATTTTTTTCAATTAATTCTTGATATTGTTTTAGAATTGTGTATCTTTTACCTAAAACAAAATTGTAAATATTTTTTAAGTATTTATGATTCTAAAATAAAGAATCATATTTATTTTCCAACATTTAATAGTAAGAAACCAATTTATCATTTGAGAAGCTACCAGAGTGAGAGGAAGAAGAGTAATAGGTTTGTACCTCTTCTTATTTCTTTACCATAAAGCACATATTTTCTTTCAGATTTTGTGGATCTTTTTCTAAATTATATTTTGATGAGTTGCTGGAGTCTTTAGATACAATTCATATAGCTTTCAAGGTTCTCTTTCCTCTATACTCATAATCAACATTCTTCTGAAATTTCTTTTTTATCCTCTTTTTTCATCTTTCAAATGGGTGCAGTCAGGTTTGATGTGACCCAAATTTTTTTCATTCATAACATCTTACTTCTCTAGGTTCTCTTTCATCCTTTTTAAAGGATTTCCTGAAACCTATTTTATTCTTGTAGAATTTTCTAAACTTTCAGGCTAGTTGAGCCAGTTCCATTTCAGTGTCTAAGGAATCTGAATTTGTGTGTGTTTTGACTTCTTGTTTTTATTTTATGTTATGCTTCTTAGATGTTACCTTAAGGGTAGTATTCTCCCCTTTAAAAACTATCTTGTAATCTTCAGATTCATCTTTCATTTATACTTTTTATATCATTAATGTTTCAATCAATTCCTTCATAGTAAAATTCTTAATTGGTGATGATTGTTGAATAGCTGTAGATATTCCATTCCATTTTGTAGGTAGTACTCTAAGTACTTTCAGTTCTTGATTGATTGACTGATGGGATCTCCCAAGGTAGTAATATTGTTTCCAATTTCTATTAACTGTTTATTCATTTTTGTGATGCTTTCATTGTTAAATATTCTAAAGGTGTCAAACATTTTTTTAATGTAGCATATATCATCTGTATAATGTTATCTATTCCTTCATATATGATATCTACTGTATTCCACATTTTACAGGCAGTAGGGAATTGTGATACATGATTAAATTCATCAGGACCAAGTCCATAGATGATATAATTCATTGCCTTTGAGTTGATATCATATTCATATTTTGTTGAGACATCCCAAGTATTTGGTTTCTCAGGAATCACATAAGGAGTGATGATATTTGAATAAACATTGAATCCAATATTCTTCAAATAGATGATAATTTGTGATTCCCAACATCCATAGTTTCCACTATTAAAATATGGAGCTCGAATCATAGACACACATTCTTTTGGATTATCCATTTCCATCTACTTTGTATAAACCTTATTATTTTAAGCTTTCTATAGATTTATCAAAAAGCTCTCCTATGATACCGATTGTTAGGTTGGGATTGTAACACCCCAAGCTTCTATGGTACGCTTCTCTTTGAATAATGTGATAGCGTGTGTTGTACGCAACACTGAGTTCTAACACACCATAACCAATCACACTAGCCGTTATGAATAGTAATACCTAATTTTTGAAATTATATATATTTTATATTTCAAAATGGACTTCATTTTTGGATTCTGAATATTGAATTTAGCCTAATCTGAAATTTTGGTACTTTTTGGATAACTTTAATATTTTGATGAATAGTAAAAATAACTAAATTTTAATTAAAAACAACTTTTTTAATCAAAATAATTAATAGTGATAAATTATGAATTTGGGTGGTTTTAATGTATATTTAGAATATATTTTTACCATTTAATACAATTTTGGTCATTGGACATAATTTTAAAATTAAACCGAACATAAACAAGTGTCAATCTTTTGATAGATATTATCTCTTAAAAACACGCTTTTTGTTTTAACAACGGGAATTAATTTTAAATTAATTTCTACCACTTATGTGTTTTGAATTTCGAAAAATGGGTTCCATATTTGGAATCAGGATGTTCAAATTGTTTAAATAGGTAACTTTTATTTTTAGACATTTTTAATAATTACTGCGGTAAATATTTTATTTACCATGGTTAAGGGTAAATCTGGTAAATAAGGGTTAAAAAAATAATATTATAATAATACTAAATTACCCTAAAACTTGTTCTAGCCTTATTTGTTGATACATGTTCGACCATAGGCATCTTTGGGTCGATTTTGGGACCCCATGGAGCCACTTGTAGGTGATAGGGACACTTTATTTTAATTAAGTTAAAATGAGTACAAAAATGACACAAGCATATATCTTTTAGAAAAACAATTTTTACATAGGGTTATATATGTTGGATTTTAGAATATAAATATTCATTAGAAAGATAAAAAGATTTTCTACATAATGATAGTTTATTTATAATTTTTAGACATTAAATAATTTAATTTATTTATGACACAATGATGATGTAGTAATTACCATAATAGTGAAAAATTAAAATAATTGATATTATAAATACCAAAATAAATATAATTTTAGACTTTTTATGAATTAAAATAATTTTATAAGTTAATATGACATGTTAGTAATGATTTAATTAAATTTTGTCTAAGTAATCATTCTGTTATGAGTTTCAAAAAAACCAACTATTGAATAGTGTCAAAATTGACATAAAAGAGTTTTTTAAAACAAATATTATATTATTAATTGATATTAAATTCCTAAAAATCTAAGGTTCAGACAAGAGACTTATATCATGATATTTGTATCATTAATGGACCACTTAGGGGTCGCTTGGATGTATATAGTAAGTTTATTAACTATATAATATAAAAATACAAAGTGACATGGTAAATGTCAAACTAATTAACTAAGAGTTAATACTTAAAGATAAGGTTAATATAGTAACCCAAACCTGTCTAAATTATATTGGTTGAATGTTTTTTGACCTATACCACCTTAAAATTTAAATAATAAACTTTTAAGCCATTAGAAACCGAATATGAATTTATTATAAATTAATATTTCTAGCTATTCCAAAGGTGCCCCTCACCCCTCTTATAAAAGGGAACTCCTCCTTCTCATTTCTTCACACATTAAAAGCCTTTTGGTTCGGCCAAACTCTGCCCAAATACTCTCCCAACTTCCATCACTAAAACCTATATGCCTTAGTTTGATCAGAAAGCCAACCTAAGGGGCCCTTTTGATCAAATCAAAAGGAAGAGCTCGAAGAAGAGGTAATAATTTCACCACCCTTTTCCAAGTTCCTTTATTCTTCCACTTCTTATTCCTTTGTTATTACCATTATAAAATAATAAATCCAGTATAATATATATACTGTGATGTTATTATAAATATGGTACAACCATATTCAGTATTCTATCCACCCTTTGAATAACATGTCACCATACGTGCGTACGTACGGCTTACCGTCTCCACGTCATGGTGTAATTGTTATTCAATATATTATTATTTGGATGGGTATAATAATGATGTGTAACTCATGTAAATAATAAATATAACATGTTAATGATTCTGTATATATGATATACCATCATTTTATATATTATTTTAATATCAAAAGAATGATATTGTCGCTCGTGCGTACGTACGGACTACCGTCTCCACGAACGCGATGAGATTCATTCTCCATCGTATCCATTCAAGTATAATTATCATTTGATGATTTAAAAATGATGTTTAAGGACTTGATATCATTCTGGATATGAATAATATACAACCTATCCATTACAAACATGACTTATGTAACAAACCATATAAAATAAAATGAGTAAGTTAACACCCGAAACAACGATAATACTACGATATTATTAACAAATCAATGTTAAGAGATAATATATGATATCATATTAATGTATATGATTCTTGTATAATTTAATAACAATTATTTCACCATTATACAAGAGTTTAACCTACCCCAACCAAGGAAAAGTACAAGGTAAGGGTTATTTCACAATCTCTTCATTATCTGAGGTTGTTTATACGTAATAATCTACTGGGATCTCTTTATCATCCACATCCATGTTTCTTAAAAATGAATTTCAAAACATTTTTACTATTTACTAGAATATGGGTTAAAGTCATTTATACCCTTGTTTGACTTTTTATAAGAGGTTTATAAAGGAATATTTCCGTCATTTTCCAAACAAGGTGCTTTTTAACCTTTTCGACAGAATTAAGGTAAGAATGTTTTTTTAACTTATACGGCGAGTGCGGCTATTTTCTGCCGTTATAAAATCGTCGAAGCTTCCCTTACAAGCTTATAAGAATATTTTCAAAGAAAATGTTTTATTTCATAAATATAAGACTCTTAAATGATTTAAAAATAGAAAGAGATATTTTTCTAAAAAGAGTTTTGATTTCATCCATGTCAACATCCTTTGATGAATTTTACGCTTATTTGAAGTTGATTTATTATGATACAAAACTTCTATATTGTATTGAAGGTCTTGTGATATTTTTGACTATGGATGTGCTATTTTTATACCGTTCATAGTTTATGGTGAAAGTATTGACATTTCATATGCTAGTTTTAATACGAATGTTTATGTTATGTTTAAACCTTTTCAAATGGGAATGCATTGGACTTAATATGTGACGGGTGGAGCACGCTATAGCTCCTCGATGCATCGGTAGGTCTCATGAGACAAAGTAGTGTCTTGGCACGAGGCCTTGGCTATGTGGTTATGATAGTCTGGCATTATGCATTCCATCATTATGAAAGTGGATATTGATATTGCATGTGATTATTCGATCAGTATAATATCCATGTGAATAAGTAAATGGAATTATTTAATTTAATTTTTCCATACTATGTTGAAGTTCAAGTTTAAAAGGCTTTTGTTTTAGTTATACATTGCCTTAAATGTTTATTCTTATTTATTAAAGTTTCCGCTATATTGTTATCCTTACTGGGCATTTGAGGTCACCCCTTTTCTATGTTTTATTTTTCCCAGGATGTGAAGAAGTAATTTATGAATGACCTGTAGGGATAGTATGTGGGGATATGTGTGTGGTCTATGAAGAAAATATGTTTTTGTAGTAGTTTTTCACTTTATGATGTAATGTAAAACTTTATGAATATATCTAGTGTTTCCAAGGCTACTAAACCAATCAGTCTTTCGAGATTTGATCTTTCTTGTGATCATGATAATGTTATGTAATAATGCACCGACTCTAGGTAACTGGGGTCGAGGCGTTACAGTTGGTATCAGAGGAATTTTAGTACAAACCTTGGAAGATAGATTTAGATAAACTCTGATTAGAGCACGTAGACCTAAGATGAAATTTGAGGATTAGTAAAGAAGAAATTCCTAGATTTTGGTATTGTAGAGATTTTGTGAGTTTTCCGAGAAATACATCCCTGTCTGGATATGAGCAGGTAGAGGCGACTCTTGCATAGATGTACCTAGAGGTAAAACCCGAAAACACCGCTTTGAGCTAGACTCGAACGGGAACTGGTGCACAACAACGGGCCTTGCTGCACTCTTGGTTACGACATTCCCGAGGGATATGCTTAGGATAACTCTCATTTTCTTTACAAATCATTATGAAGGGATTATGAGTATATACTTCCTCAAAGAAAACATTCTTATGATTATGGAATATATCCATAAATAGTTCAATTTATGTTAAGTGTTTTATAAGTATGGGATTATGTATTTTGATTCATAAACTGATCTAGTTTATGCCATTGTTTAGAAATGGCGCCTAGTAGAAGAAATGGAAATCGTATCAATGCACGCACTCCATGTAGGGATTTCCCTCCTGCTCAAGATAATTATAGTGGAGCTGGTGATGCAACTGGTGCCGATCTTCTAATCACCATACTGGGACAACTTACTCAGGTTATGAATAATAACCTTACCCGTATAGAGCACCCTGATCCACAACGTGGAGGATCAATGTTAGATCGATTCATGAGGCAACAACCACCAATGTTCAATGGGAGTACAAATCCCTTAGTAGCTGAGCAATGGATAAATTCCCTAGAGAAAATATTTCAGGCTTTGGGGAGTAGTGAAAGGGAAAAAGTTATCATGGCAGTTTGCCGCCTCACTGGAGATGCTGATCAATGGTGGTCATTGATTCAAAACACGAAGGAAGATGATTAAGTATCAAATATGGAATGGAGGGAGTTCAAAGATCTGTTTTTAGAAAAATACTTTCCTCGCGACCATCGAGCAGATATGGAAAGGCAATTTCTGAGTCTGAGACAGAAGGAGGATGAGAATGTTGCAAAGTATGAGGCTAACTTTACAAGGTTAGCAAGGTATGCTGGAGATTATATACGTAACCCAAGAAGTAATATTGATCGTTTCTTTGATGGTTTAAAACCATTTCTCCGTCGAGCATTAGTCTCACAATCCTTATCATCGTACGAAGACATTATCTCATGTGCTATCAAGACCGAAAAGGAATTCTCTAAGTCTTATGACTTTAAAGCAAAACAAGAGAAGAAGAGACCTGCTGATCAATCTGGGAATGAAAATATGGGGAAGAAGGGAAAGGTTGAATATCCATCCTGTGGTAAATGTGGAAAGAAACAGCCCGATACTTTCATGAAGGGAATGAGAGTCTGTTACAAGTGTGGTGAAAAAGGCCACCAAGCTCGTGATTGCAAGGGGAAGAAGGAAGCTACCAATGTTAAGTGCTAAAATTGTAGGGAGATGGGACATTATGCAAATGAATGTCCTAAGAGTCAGGAGAACTTACCTCAGAAAAGGCCAAGGGATCAAGTCCAAGCTTATGCTATCACTACTACTAAGGTAGAAGCTCCGAAAGACGTGGTGGAAGGTAATTTAATGGTTTCCTCAAGTTTAGAAAATGAATTATTTGATTCTGGATCATCGCATTGTTTCATATCTTCCCAGTTTTCTAAGAAAATTAGATATTTCCAATTTGATTTAACAAGGGAGTTGTAAGTTAAAACTCCTAAGGGAAGTATCATTGCCACAAAGTTTTGTGAATCAGTCCCCATTAGAGCACATAAATGTTCTTTATCTGCTGATCTCGTCGTCATACCTATGATTGAGTTTGATATAATCCTCGGTATGGACTGGCTTTCAAACTATGATGCGAAGATTTATTGTAAGAAGAAAGAGGTTACGATTCTTTATGACGATGATAAGGAACACCTTATCTTTAGAGCAGAATCATCACCACCTAATTCTTATTTAGATCCACCCCCAGTAGCTCAACTAAATTCAATTATTGGGGAGGAAGAGAATGAAATAACTGTGGGTGAGGAAAGGAATGTTCAAATAGAGGATGTACCTATTGTGAAAGAATATGTATATGTATTTCCGGAAGATTTACCTGGACATCCTCCAGAATGAGAAGTTGAGTTTTCCATTGATTTAATTCCTGGATCAAGGCCTATATCGAAGACCCCTTATAGAATGGCCACTGTAGAATTAGTTGAACTAAAGAAACAACTAGAGGAATTGAGTAATAATGGATTTATTTGCCCTAGTGTTTCTCTATGGGGATCCCCTGTTCTTTTTGTTAAAAAGAAAGATGGATCTATGTGGTTATGTGTCGACTACAGGGAGATTAATGCTATAACAATAAAGAAAAAGTATCCCCTACCTCAAATTGATGATTTATTTGACCAACTACATGGAGCTCAATTCTTTTCAAAGATTGAACTTCGATCTGGATACCATCAGTTGTGTGTGAAGAAGGAAGACATTCCGAAGACAGCATTTCGAACCAGGTATGGGCATTACGAGTTTACTGTAATGCCTTTTGGATTGACTAATGCACCCTCTGTATTCATGAATATGATGAATAGAGTTTTCAAGGTGTATCTCGATGAATTTGTGGTGGTATTTATTGATGATATCTTGGTATACTCAAAAAGATATGAAGATCATGAAAATCACTTGCGCATTATCTTGAAGACTCTGAGAAGACATGAATTATATGGGAAGTTTAGCAAGTGTGAATTCTGGCTTCAGGAGATTTCTTTTCTTGGCCTTATTGTCTCTAAAGATGGAATCTCTGTTGATCCTTCTAAGTCCAAGGCAATCCAAGAATGGCCAGCACCTACGAGTATAACTGAGGTACGTAGTTTTATTGGTTTGGCAGGTTATTATCGACGATTCGTCCAGAATTTTGTCCGATTGGCTAACCCATTAACGAAGCTCACACGTAAAGGGGTTAAATTTGTTTGGACAAAAGAGTGTGAAGAATGTTTCGAAGAACTGAAGAGAAGATTAGTCAATGCTCTTATATTGACTCTTCCATTGGGGAATGATGGGTTTGTTATTTATAGTGATGCATCGAAGAAAGGACTTGGTTATGTCCTTACGCAGAATGATAGGGTTATTGCCTATGCATCATGACAGTTGAAAATTCATGAACAAAACTATCCTACTCATGATCTCGAGTTAACAGCTGTGATCTTTGCTTTGATGATATGGAGGCACTACCTCTATGGTGAAAAATGTGAGATTTATACTGATCACAAGAGTTTGAAGTATATTTTCTCACAAAAAGAACTCAACATAAGGCAAAGGAGATGGCTTGAATTACTCAAGGATTATGATTGCACGATACACTACCACCCGGGGAAGGCAAACAAGGTGGAAGATGCTTTGAGCAGAAAAGATCATGGAGTTTTGAACAATATGAGAATTGAAAGGGATCCAATTTTCATGGATCTAGTGAAGATGGTCATGGGAATAACCAGGGATGGTGAAACATCAATGCTTTTTCAAATGGTTTCCAAACCATCTTTACTAGAAAGGATTAAGAGTTCTTAGACTGATGATGAAGAATTTCAAAAGAAGATTAAAGCTGTGAATGATGGGAGATTGAGAGACTTTGTGTATGAAGATGGAATTTTGAAATTTAGGAAGAGACTTTGTGTTCCCGATATACCTGATCTAAAAAGGGAATTGATGGATGATGCTCATAGTTCCAATTTCTCTATACATCCTGGGAGCACCAAAATGTATAGAGATTTGAAGGAACATTTTTGGTGGGACAACATGAAGAGGGATATTGCTGATTTTGTGTCAAGGTTTATGGTTTGTCAACAAGTGAAAGCTGGAAGGCAACAGCCTGGAGGAGTCATGCAACCTCTTCCCATACCAGAGTGGAAATGGGACAATATTACGATGGAATTTTTCATGGGACTACCAAAGACTCCTAGAAGGAACGATGAAATATGGGTTATTGTTGATCATCTTACCAAGTCAGCACATTTTCTTGCTATAAGAGAAGATCTACCCCTGGAACGTCTAGAAAGACTATATATTAATGAAGTTGTGAGACTTCATGGAGTACCCATATCGATTGTTTCTGATCGTGATCCCCGTTTTACTTCAAGATTCTGGAAAAGTCTTCAGAAATCCCTGGATACTGAACTTCATTTGAGCACTGCTTACCACCCTCAGACAGACGGACAATCAGAACGGACTATTCAAACCTTATAAGACATGTTGAGATCTTGCTCACTTGACTTTCAGGGTATGTGGGATCAGTATTTACCTCTGGTAGAATTTTCCTATAACAATAGCTTCCATTCGAGTATTCAGATGGCACCATATGAAGCGTTATACAGAAAGAGATGTCGCACACCAACCTGTTGGGATGACGTTGGTGAAAGAAAACTTGTAGGTCTAGAACTAGTGGAGGAAACAATGGAAAAGGTGAAGGTAATCCAAAATCATATCAAAGCAGCTCAAAGTAGGTAGAAGAGCTATGCCGATAATCGAAGGAAGGATTTGGAATTTCAAGTCGGTGATCATGTTTTCCTGAAGGTATCTCCATGGAAGGGAGTCATACATTTTGGTAAGAAAGGTAAATTGAGTCCCAGGTACATCGGACCTTTCGAAATTCTAGAACGAATTGGGGTTGTAGCTTACCGATTGGCAATGCCGCCAAGTCTCTCCAAAGTTCACGATGTGTTCCACGTATCTCTGTTGAGGAAATACATGCCTGACCCAACACATGTACTCACTTACGAGGAATTAGAACGGGAACCCGATATTTCTTATTGCGAAGAGCCCGTCAGGATTCTTGATATGAGAGAACAAGTACTGAGAAACCGGATGACGCGTCTGGTAAAAGTTTTGTGGAGAAACCATAAGATGGAAGAGGCAACGTGGGAACCTGAGGAACTTATGATGAAGAACCACACGAGTCTTTTCATGTGATAAGTATTCTAGAAATTTCAAGGACGAAATTATTTGAAGGAGGGGAGAATGTAACACCCCAAGCTTCTACGGTACGCTTTGCTTTGAATAATGTGATAGCGTGTGTTGTATGCAACACCGAGTTCTAACACCATAACCAATCACACTATCCATTATGAATAGTAATACCTAATTTTTGAAATTATATATATTTTATATTTCAAAATGGACTTCATTTTTGGATTCTGAATATTGAATTTAGCCTAAGGTGAAATTTTGGTACTTTTTGGATAACTTTAATATTTTGATGAATAGTGAAAATTACTAAATTTTAATTAAAAACAACTTTTTTAATCAAAATAATTAATAGTGATAAATTATGAATTTGAGTGGTTTTAATGTATATTTAGAATATATTTTTACTATTTAATACAATGTTGGTCATTGGACATAATTTTACAATTAAACCGAACATAAACAAGTGTCAATCTTTTGATAGATATTATCTCTTAAAAACACGTTTTTTGTTTTAACAACGGGAATTAATTTTAAATTAATTTCTGCCACTTCTGTGTTTTGAATTTGGAAAAATGGGTTCTATATTTGGAATCATGATGTTCAAATTGTGTAAATATGTAACTTTTATTTTTAGACATTTTGAATAATTACTGCGGTAAATATTTTATTTACCATGGTTAAGGGTAAATCCGGTAAATAAGGGTTAAAAAAATAATATTATAATAATAATAAATTACCCTAAAACGTGTCCTAGCCTTATTGGTTGATAAATGTTCTACCATAGGCATCTTTGGGTCGATTTTGGGACCCCATGGAGCCACTTGTAGGTGATAGGGACACTTTATTTTAATTAAGTTAAAATGAATAAAAAATGACACAAGCATATATCTTTTAGAAAAATAATTTTTTACATAGGGTTATATATGTTGGATTTTAGACTATAAATATTAATTAGAAAGATAAAACGATTTCCTACATAATTATATTTTATTTATAATTTTTAGACATTAAATAATTTAATTTATTTTTGACACAATGATGATGCACTAATTACCATAATAGTGAAAAATTAAAATAATTGATATTATAAATACCAAAATAAATATAATTTGAGACTTTTTATGAATTAAACTAATTTTATAAGTTAATATGACATGTTATGAATGATTTAATTAAATTTTTTCGAAGTAATCATTCTGTTATGAGTTTCAAAAAAATCAACTATTGAATAGTGTCAAAATTGACATAAAAGAGTTTTTTAAAACAAATATTATATTATTAATTGATATTAAATTCCTAAAAATATAAGGTTTGTCCAAGAGACTTATATCATGATATTTTTATCATTAATAGACCACTTAGGGGTTGCTTGGATGTATATAGTAATTTTATTAACTATATAATATAAAAATACAAAGTGACATGGTAAATGTCAAACTAATTAACTAAGAGTTAATAGTTAAAGATAAGGTTAATATAGTAACCCAAACCTGTCTAAATTCTATTGGTTGAATTTTTTTCGACCTATCCCCACCTTAAAAGTTAAATAAAAAACTTTTGAGCCATTAGAAACTGAATATGAATTTATTATAAATTAATATTTCTAGCTTTTCCAAAGGTGCCCCTCACCCCTCTTATAAAAGGGCACTCCTCCTTCTCATTTCTTCACACCTTAAAAGCCTTTTGGTTCGGCCAAACTCTGCCCAAATACTCTCCCAACTTCCCTCAATACAACCTAGAGGCCTTAGTTTGATCAGAAATCCAACCTAAGGAGCCGTTTTGATCAAATCAAAAGGAAGAGCCCGAAGAAGAGGTAATAATTTCACCACCCTTTTCCAAGTTCCATTCTTCTTCCACTTCTTATTCCTTTGTTATTACCATTCTAAAATAATAACTCCAGTATCATATATATACTGTGATGTTATTATAAATATGGTACAACCATATTCAGTATTCTATCCACCCTTTGAATAACATGTCACCATACGTGCGTACGTACGGCTTACCGTCTCCACGTCGTGGTGTAATTGTTATTCAATATATTATTATTTGGATGGGTATAATAATGATGTGTAACTCATGTAAATAATAAATATAACATGTTAATGATTATTTATATATTATATAACATCCTTTTATATATTATTTTAATATCAAAAGAATGATATTGTTGCTCGTGCGTACGTACGGACCACCGTCTCCACGAACACGATGAGATTCATTCTCCATCGTATCCATTCAAGTATAATTATAATTTGATGATTTAAAAATGATGTTTAAGGACTTGATATCATTCTGGATATTAATAATATACAACCTATTCATTACAAACATGGCTTACATAACAAACCATATAAAAGAAAACGAGTAAGTTAACACCCGAAACAACGATAATATTAAGATATTATTAACAAATCAATGTTAAGAGATCATATATGATATCATATTAATGTATATGATTCTTGTATAATTTAATATCAATTATTTCACTATTATATAGGAGTTTAACCTACCCCAACCAAGGAAAAATACAAGGTAAGGGTTATTTCACAATCTCTTCATTATCCGAGGTTGTTTATACATAATAATCTACTGTGATCTCTTTATCATCCACATCCATGTTTCTTAAAAATGAATTTAAATTTTTTTTACTATTTACTAGAATATGGGTTAAAGTCATTTATACTCTTGTTTGACTTTTTATAAGAGGTTTATAAAGGAATCTTTCCGTCATTTTCCAAACAAGGTGCTTTTTAACCTTTTCGACAGAATTAAGGTAAGAATGTTTTTTTTAACTTATACGGCGGGTGCGGCTATTTTCCGCCGTTATAAAATCATCGAAGCTTCCCTTACAAGCTTATAAGAATATTTTCAAAGAAAATGTTTTATTTCATAAATATAATACTCTTAAATGATTTCAAAATAGAAAGAGATATTTTTCTAAAAAGAGTTTTGATTTCATCGATGTCAACATCCTTTGATGAATTTTACGCTTAATTGAAGTTGATTTATTATGATACAAAACTTCTATATTGTATTGAAGGTTTTGTGATATTTTTGACTATGGATGTGCTATTTTTATACCGTTCATAGTTTATGGTGAAAGTATTGACATTTCGTATGCTAGTTTTAATACGAATGTTTATGTTATGTTTAAACCTTTTCAAATGGGAATGAATTAGACTTAATATGTGACAGGTGGAGCCTGCTATAGCTCCTCGATGCATCGGTAGGTCTCATGAGACAAAGTAGTGTCTTGGCACAAGGCCTTGGAAAAATCTTATTTGTAGTCTTGGTATGAGGCCTTGACTATGTGGTTATGATAGTCTGGCATTATGCATTCCATCATTATGAAAGTGGTTATTGATATTGCATGTGATTATTCGATTAGTAGAATATCCATGTGAATAAGTAAATGACATTATTTCATTTTACTTTTTCCATACTATGTTGAAGTTCAAGTTTAAAAGGCTTTTGTTTTAGTTATACATTTCCTTAAATGTTTATTCTTATTTATGAAAGTTTCCGCTATATTGTTATCCTTACCGGGCATTTGAGCTCACCCCTTTTCTATGTTTTATTTTTCCCAGGTTGTGAAGAAGTAATTTATGAATGACCTGCAGGGATAGTATGTGGGGATATGTGTGTGGTCTATGAAGAAAATATATTATTGTAGTAGTTTTTCACTTTATGATGTAATGTAAAACTTTATGAATATATCTAGTGTTTCCAAGGCTACTAAACCAATCGGTCTTTCGAGATTTGATCTTTCTTGTGATCATGCCAATGTTATGTAATAATTCACCGACTCTGGGTAACTGGGGTTGGGGCGTTACAGGGATAATAAAAATATACACAAGATAGGGTGAATTGTGTATTTTTGGTAATCTTTACAAATTCTGGCTTTTCTTGTCCCTTTGTGATTGATGCAGATATGCAGCGGATAAAAAATAAAGAAAAAACACAGAAATTTTTATAGTGGTTTGGGTAACAACAACACCTAATCCACTCCACCAATTCTCTCTCTATGATCTTAGTGATTTTCATTAAAAAAGGTACTCTTATCATAAGACATTCAAATCCACAATTAAGTGCATGAAGTTGACACCTTTACTGTAAGGCTAAACATAGCCTTTTGGTTCTTTTATAGGGAACTGGTTATCCATATATTAAAGAAAGAAGCTGACACTTAACCATAGCTGAGTACGAGTAGTTGAAAATCCAATAAATCAAAAGAGTTTGATTTGCTGATGGTTCAGGTTGAAACTTCATAGTTTTAGCAACAACAACTAATAGTAGATGGATATTCTTTGCCGATAAGGATGTTTAAATAGGAATAGATTCAAAGAATTCCTTGATTCAAATGATATTCAAGAAATAATAGCAATAAACAAGCAACAATCCATAGCAGTTTGAGGTTGAAAATTATATCTTCAAAGTGTAGCCTATTTTATAAAATAATAGAGTCGATCTTTCTTTATAGTAGATTTGTAAAAAGACATTCATAGAAAGTATGCATTTTATATATTGGAAATGTATCACACTTTAATATACTATATATCTATATTTTTTATGAAAATGATCAGATTATATATATAGAACAAAAGATATTTCTTTCGGTTGAGAAGATACAAAGATATCTCCTAATAGATTGTAAATATTCAAATCTAAATTAACTAAGGGATTCATAACTTCCCTTAAGAATAGGAATGATTTACTCCATTAAATAAAGATATTTGAATCAATCACAATGATCCTTTAAATCAGTTGATAGATAGATTTGAATCAGCTTATAATTCTTTCAAGACCATTTCATGAATCTCAGATTATATTGTGGATTTAAAACTCCATCTTTGAATAGTCAAATGTAGGGTTCCTTCATAAAATGACAAAATAACAAACGTAGGGTTGATAATGTAGGGTTGATCATAAAATTAGGGTTGATGTACCATATTTTCATTTCCTAAAATACAGGGTTCCTTAGCCATAATTTTTTGATAACATAGGGTTGATGATCCATACATGTTGTTCTAAAACATAGGGTTCATTCCTTATGCACTATTCTAAATATAGGGTTCATTCCTTATGCACTGTTCTGAATGTAGGGTATGAACAATGTTTTCAGGAAACACTAAAAATGATTTCGAAACACTTTGATGAATATTACTTGTAGATTAATAACTTGAAAAATAAATCAAGAATAAATATTGAAAAGAATATTAATTTCCTAAAATTCAATTAAAGTAATATCATTAGTAAAAAAACAAGGGTATTTATGAGAATCAAAATCAATAAGATTTATTGAGTATTGTTGAGACAATACATGCCCAAAATTACCCACCAATTTAACAGCTTTGTTATAATAACCATATTTTAATAATATTTCATGGTCTTTTTGGACTTAGTGTTGCGTTTCCTACATGCTATAGAACATAGTTTTCTTTTTAAAATTTTGGGGTGTTACATTATCCCCCCATTTAATAAATTGAAACCTCAAAATTTTAACTTGATCTCGATAATCAAAGGTTTGACATTTTAAAATAACTTTGTTTAAATCCCACATCATAAAAAGTATTAATAAAACTTCCCCTTAATAAGAGAGAAAAGGAAGTACTATGGTCATAAAGAATAACACATTTCTAGGTTTCAAAGTTGGAAAACATTGATGGGAAGTGAAAACATGAAAATAAAAGAGAAAAATAAATCCCAAGGACCAATAAATAGTGATTGAGAGCATGGTCATGAGAAATTTAATGACCAAAAAATAAAAAATATGTGATGGGTGAAAAGTCCATCAATTTATCAGAAATGCAAGTAACAGAACAACATTTTTGTTTCCAGATATTTTTCCTAGAGTTGAGGAATTTTTTTACCATATAGACTTAAAGCATAAGGAAATATATTTACTTGACAAGTATAACTTCATACCTTAATCAATTTCCAAAAAAATATCATATTTTCTCTAAATAAAGAGTATTCATGATAATTTGTTTTATGTCAGAAGCACTAAAATCAACTTTTAATAGATCACATAATTACACAAAATAATCAGAAGTTATTCTTCTTGTATTTATATATTAACCAAAAATAAAATGGCTAACATAAGGTAAGATAATTTCCAAAATTAAATAAAACTTTATACGAAGATATAATACATTAATCTCTAAAATTCAACAGTAATACACAATGTTCAAATTAAATCATTCCACAAATAACCATCCTTAAAATTTTTCAAAATATTCCAAACTAAGATTGAAAATCAAAGATCAAGATGATTTTTTCATATATTCTTCCAAGATAAATTTAATATTTATCTTCAAATAACATCTACCACTCTTAATATATCATACAAAAAAGTATATTCCCTAATAATATATTCTCTAAGATATTATAATAATTTCTATAAATGACCTGAATCACTCTAAATCTACATTACTCCAAAGTAACTTTTTTTATTTTGAAACACTTTTAAGGGACAAGTGATAACCCTCACTGTTTGGGCATATCAAATATAAAAACAAACTATAGACCTTTTAAAGAAAAGTTTAAGCTGGTTGGAATCTATCACCCTGAATAGATTACAAGGAAACTAATTTACCTGAGAGTCTGGATCATCTTTTAAGATGTCTTCATAATGATACACCAAATAGTCCCAATATTGTAAGTATTTCTCTATTAATCTTCCCCATGTTGAATCCTCTAATCAATATGCAGTATTTATTGTCAATCCACTCACATTTCTCCCTAGTAGTGTCCACTCAGAGCAATATTCCCATCATTTCATCCACATATTACTTTGTTGCTTTAATCTACAGAACACCTTCCATTATCTCTTCACCCGAGTGTATGAGAAGTTACATATTATGGTCATGAACCTCAACATCCTGGCACTGAGGGACATCAGAAGAATCTGCCTCTCATAGCTGTTTAAGAGGTAGCGTGTCCTCCTTCTCCAGACATTTATCCTCTAACTGTAGAAGCATCTCCCCTGCTGAACCTTGGTCATCATTTTTACATCCCCTTGAGGAAATGCCAAAACATATAAGGTATCCTCAACATGATAAACCTCCTTGACATTCTCTAGGGACCCGATGTCTCTTATTTGATGAGACTCCCAACCACCTTCCACTATCTGGGACTTCTATTCATTGGATATTCCACCCTTTTTAGCTAACCGAGTCTCCATAGGCCTAGGTAGCTATGATTAGTCTTTATGTACCTCTAATTTATGCTTCTTGGAGACAATACATCTCCCCGGGTCCCTATTTTCTTAATTTCCATTCTTCCTTCTTGGACTGTGCGGTAATTTACCATACCCTCTTATTGTCTGGTCATCCAAGGGTTGTCTTTCTCCATCAGAATCTGATTATGAGTGATAATTGGAATTGAATTCAACCCCTCCATCGATACTCAGGATGTCAAAGTGATTGTTCAGATTGGTACATGATCAATAACTTCTGAGATTGGATACCTGAGTGACATCCGTTTGACTACAGGAACCATTAGGGATAGGTCTCTCACAACTTGGTGGAAAACCATCATTCAATTCAGGGGTGTTGTTTCTCTCAGCAAGGACCCTTCCATCGGCTTGAAATACACCATCCCTAAACTTTGAAGAATGCTCAGGCACCTGACCTATCCTCAATCCTCCATTCTTAACTATATTAGTAAAGGTAGGGGGCACTGTGGGACTAGACTCAACCTGGAGTAGGTTGGATGATTTGGGAATGTAAAAATCATGTTTTAACAGTTCAAATATGTCTTCAACTCTTGGGTCAATATGAACAACCTTTGGATTAGCAATGATAAGTTCTATTATGTGAGCACACATAGGAGACTCCCGATCCAAAGGGGGAATAATGAGGGTAGCTTCATTCTACTTGGCAGCAACATAACTAATGAACTCTTTCCAAAGAGACAAGGTCACATCAAAGGAGAAAGAATATAATTTATATGTTTTATCTCTTGAAGTATTTTTATTAACGAGGTGAAGTTGAAGTGAGAAGAGAATCCATAGAGGAAAAAATGGAGGGCCCCTTGATGAAGGTTTAATCTCAGTAGAGTCATGAGTATCATGTGATAGCTAGTGGACTGAAGATTGTTAATTGTTGGATCTAGTGCAGGTGGGAGTCTATTAGATTTGGTTCCCTAGAAGAAAAATCTAAGTACTTGATGATTAAACGTATCCCTTTTATTGAATATTAATGAAGTTTCGTATCACATCATGATTTTTCCTCTACATGACATAGTATGTGATAATGACCCAAGAATATATGTTACACTGAAATGTAATAACAGTTCCCCAATATAACAGGAACCTGAAGGTTCTATGATGGTATTCTTAAATATATATTCTATAGACATATGATATCATTTTATAGGAAAAATGGTACAATCTATTAGGGGTGGAGATTCATAAGACTTAGAGGAACCATTTTGTGGCATGATCCCTTAATAATATTTAGTGTATGAGATTATGAGATCAAGAACCCCTAGTATGAAATCTACATTTTATGTGTCATTGGATGTTTCTATCCATAAACATGTTTATTGATCCTTATACTTTAAGATTATCATTAATAAATACCATAAGTTGTGTACTTTGATGCATTGATGAAAATAACGATGACATATTCTTATAGAAAAGTAGGATATGATGGGTGCGTCATGAATGATATTGCATTAAAATATAATATGAGAAAGGATTTATCCCTTCTCTTATATGATAAAAGTTGATATCTCAGGCCCTTTGATGAGAACGGAACTACCTGGATAAATCAATGGATATGGTATTATGGGGTCAAGTTCATTTTCAAAAATTCAAAGAAAGATACATCAAGAACATTGGTTGATGATACTAGTATGCAATCTACTTTAATAGAGATATTACGATAAATAGATTATATTACACAATAACCATTCATAGTAGGTTGTATGTCATTATGAAACTAAATTCTTTCTCTATGGGTGCATTGGCATGTTACTCAATGCTAACCTTGGACTTTAGGAGTATTTTCATATTTCCAATGAAAAAAAGGCCTAGAGGGTCATTCACTAAGTGTATCTAGAATCTCGATTAAATTCAAGTTGAATTTAATAAGTTAGAATAAATATTATTTCCAATTTTTGGTTTAATAATTATTTAGGTTTTCTTGATTGCCAAGATTTAATCCAAAGTTATTTGAAATAATAAGTGAGTTAATTTATAATAATAAAAAAATATTTATTTTAAAGGTTTGATGAATATAATGTTTATTATATTTATCAATGAATAATGCAGTGATATTTTTTTGTTAAATAAATATTCATAATTCAAGGTTTGATAAATGCTGAGGAGGATAAGCATACTGAGCTTAATGGTCTGGTTGAAAATAATGTAAATGATATTTATTTATATATTATTAAGTGATGCACATGTCAATTAAGTAATAATAATAATAATAATAATAATAATATTAGACACAGGTTCAACTAAGATATATAGAATTATAAAGGGTCCTATATATAAATCATAAACCCTAAACTTTCCATAATAAATATTTAATTAGATCACTTTCCATAGACATGCTTGTTGCACACAATAGATAGAGAGAAGATCTATTAATACCTAGAGAGAGTTATAGAGATATAGAGTGTGTTCTATCCTCATATTCTCTCAATCCATCGAGTGAACACCAAGATTTGTTCATCATCAAATACAATTCTACCACAATCAACCATGAATGATGCAAGCAATTGGGATCGGCCATGCTAGCACCTGGAAATTCTATAGTGACATTCAAAGATTATGGTGCATGTTTGGATCAACACTAGAGGGATTATACACTTGGATCTTGTAATGCAACAATGGTATGATGACATGGAGTCAACTATATCATCAATGAAGAAAGAATTATAAGTTTAGGTAATTCAAGACCAACTTATAAATTAATTATAAATTACATGTAATGATACCCCTCTTTTGGTTTCAATGTTTAATCAAGTCAAGTAATATACAAAACCCATCATTTGTGACATAATTATTTATACACATCTTAGATAATTCTTAAATTAATACTAAAATCTAATTTTTCTATACCAAACAAGCACTTTTTTTATTCTTGGAACCTAAAAATTTCTTCCATGATATTATTATGGTAAGAAGCATTTTGGAGAGTTTCTGATGATATTGAGGAAGTGTTACCAATGTGGTAGGATTAGAAATTTGGCTTTTGTCTATAAGGAAATGAACAAGGGTAATGGTTAGCCCAATAATGGCAAACAGGAAGTGAAATGTTTTAATTATAATGAGATGGGACATTATGACAATTTATACTAGAATATATATATGAAAGGTGGAAATAATCAAAACCATACAAATAAAGGCTTAACAAATTCATATTATATTATAGATGAAGATGAAGAAACTATGAATAACATATAAAAGGAAGGACATATTAAGGAATAAGGAAAAAAATCTTGGTTAATGGTTTATGAAGAAATTTGAATGATTGAAGTTTTAATATATAGGGTTGAAAGATTCATTTTACAGTGGTATTTTATTTAAAGTTTGATATGGATATGGATGATCATAAGTTTAAAGGTATAAATACCCTTTTTGAGGCCTTATGTGATTTTATTCTAAGGTGATTAAAGATATGTTAGGAAATTTTTATTAAGTTTTATAAAGAATACATGATTACATAATATATAACCTTTAGGGTTGTTATATTCTTTGATATTATAACTATGGTTATTTTAGAAAAATGTTTTTTTGGAACCTATGTTGAAGAGATATAGATAACCTTGGGGATTGAAAAGCGATTTAGTGACTAAGTGATTAAATTTATTTTTGAAGAAGTTTACTACATTAGGAACATTATATGATTAATGCAAAAAAATTTATTGAATAATATGAGATTTTCTTTTAAAGTGGTTGATATTATTTTTTGAATGATTTAAGTTGAATTTTGGGCATTATCCTTACTTGTGAAAACCATTTTCAGTTTTAGTAAAATTCTAGATATAGGAGGAATAACATTCCACCCCTTTGATGGATATTATGTCATGTTAAAAGTTAATTTTAATTCTCTAGGTATGAAAAATTCATCATGGTTATTTATCATTTAGAATATGAGATGAAGCTAATATGGAAAACTACTTGAAAGACAACCATAATATGAAATTCTACATATAGAAGGGAAATAAATCTTGTAATTATATGTTCTCATTCTCTATATTGACGGTAAAATGTATTCATCAACTCTAGTAAGAGGAAGATAAATTTATCAAGTCTTATGTGGAAAATATCTCTCAACCATCAAGGTGTTCTTTTAGAAACTCATTCAAAAGTATTAGACTTATAATGATATATACATGGTTTTAGAAATATTTAATTTATAAATACTAAGTTTCCTAGTAGTGGATTAGAAATTAAATATTATGATAAAATGTGTATCATATTTTATTAATATGTCATGATTAATTCATTATGGTAAGAACAAATTAAAATTTTGAGGATGTAATTTATTTAGGGAGGGATAATGCAAAAACCCAATTTTTTTAGTCTGTATTACACGTAAATATCTTATTGAATAGTGTGTGATATACAAAACACCAAACTAAAGTGAGTAATACTTTATTAAAAAGATAGGTAAACATCAATACATTACGAATATACAATGTGTAAACAAATAAATTAACACCCATTGGTAAATGATATGAAATAAGGTTAAGAATACTTAAAGTTTAAAAGAGTCACACTACTACAAAAATGGGTTTTAATAGATCTAGTAAAGGGCCTTTAACAACGCTTATAAAGTTCTATATACATAGGGACTATTAAAGGGTGGGATTTAATATCACTCACAAAAAGTGCTATTAAAGCAGTCTTTTAACAGCACTATTAAAGGCCCCATTTACCAATTCTTTTTTAACACTGTTAAAGGACTCCTTTATTAGAGCCCAAAACAACGTTGTTAAAGGGGGTACTTTTTTTGGACCTCTATTATCCCAACATTATCAGTGCTTCCACAAACCATTTCACAGCACTCTACCCCCTTTATCAGTGCTTTTCACCCCAAAATCCCTTTATCAGTGCTTTGCGAATTTTTCAGCCTTCCACGCCCACCTCGATTCGAACCCCACACCTCTCTTTTGAAGATGGAATGCCATTACCACTACAACATGTTGTTTTGTTGTCCGTATAATAACATTTCTATTTATTTATATATATATTTACATTTACATTTTTTATTCATATATTCATATAATTATTTTTAAATACATTTTTAAATATATTATATATTATATATTATATATTATATTCATTTAGATATACTAGAATATAATAAAATATATACCTGTTTATTAATAAACACATATATGTATATATAAATATTATATATATATTTGTATAATATAAAATATATTTAGATATTTTTTAAATACATTTTTAGAATATGTATTTATCTACATATATTCTAATATACATATACATATATATTTGTTAATTATTGACACATACATGTTTATATATAAACATTAATTACATAGGTATATATATATATATACATATTAATTCATTTTTATAAGGTAAATAAAATGGATAATTTTTTTACTTTAAATAAAATGAATAATAAATATTTATTTTATATATTTTAAAATACATTTCTATGTAAATATGTTGATATATGTATTTATACAAGTGATTTATTATAAGTAAATATAAGAAAATATGCATATATTTAATTATAAATCAAACTACATTGTGAAAAATGATAAAATTTTAAAACCATAATATCAATATAAATATAATCTCTAGGAATAAATTTAGACCCCACTAAAAATGGAAAAAAATACTCCCTTAAATGAGGCTGAAATTCCATCGAATGTTAAAAAATTGGGGTACCCTGAATAAAAAATAAAATTTTGAGATCTTATTGGACTTTTTTAGCCTCAAAAAACGTGACCAAGGTTCCCACGGTTCACTAGGGTGTATAACTCACCAAAGGTTTTGATTTGATATGTGGTAGAACCCTAATAGACACGCGGATCAAAAGTTATGGTTTTTTGAAGTTTGAGTTACTTCTTCAACTTATTTTATATCTTTTATTATTATTTTTTAATTTTTTCATCTTCAAATTGTTAATAAATGACTATTACTAGAAAATAATTAGAAAATAATTAATAAAAAATATTTTTTTAAATTATTTTATAAGCCATTTTCACTGAATATCTTATATATTAAGTGTAAATATCTGTTTATCCTTATCTAAAACATATTTAAAAAAAATATTTTATATTTATATAAATATAAATATATTTATATATGAATATATTATTTTTAATTATTTTTTTGAAATATACCCTTTATCATCACTTTTTACTGGCGCTGATTAAGGCCCCCTTTATCACTACTTTTTTACTAGTGCTGATAGGGGGGCTATATCAACACTTTTTTATAATCGTTGATAAATGTCCCCTTTAACAGTTTTTTTCTAGTACTAACAAAGGGGGTCTTTAACAATGATTTTATCTAGCACTGTTAAATCCATAATGCTGGATAAACCCAGTTTTTTAGTAGTGTCATTTTTCTAGAAAAGTAGGTTTTCTTTATATTTTAAAATTTTATTTAAATGATAAATTTATTAATTTTAGAAATTTAATTTTATGTAATAAAATTAATTATTGGATTCAACAAATAAAAATTATCTTAAAGTAAAATTTTGGGATTTTTCTAAAATAGTTTATTTTTGGGTGAATAATTAAAGATACCAGTTTTATAAATACTGTAACATTTGTGAAATTATCATGATATAAGAATGAATTGAAAGTTTATGATTTTTTTTCAAAACCAAATATATATTTAATAAGTAATAGAATTCATTTAAAAATATAACATTGAACTTAAAAATCCATGTTTGAAATTTTGAAAATCTAAGTAATGTTTTTATTCAAATAAATACTATTTTTTGTTATTCTCTTTTAATAAAGTATTTACAGGATTTTTTTGGTTTTGGTTTTATTTTAAAGTAAAATAAGTTTCATTTTATTTAACATAATCTGATCAATTAGTTGGGAATCAACATTATACATGATTTTTGTATAAAATCATTTTTATTCTTAAAAAATATTTTTTTTCTAAAAATGGTTTTTATTGTGTTTTTCAAACTTATATTAAACGTAAATTTTACCACCTATAGAAATTTAATCTTAGAAAATGGATTCCATATTTTGAATCATAATTTTATAATTTTTTAATGATTTTAATTTCATTTTTAGTCATAATGAATAATTATAATGTTAAAATTTTGTCACCACGGTAAAGGTTAAAAAGGTTAATGATGGGGTTAAACTAAGAGATAAGGCTTAAAATATTTCTAATACTTTTCTAATTTTGATTTTATGAGTGTATTTTGGTATTAACTTATCCTATATTCAAAATCAGGCCAAATTAGATCCACTTTCCCTGAGAAATAAATTTATTATATTTTAAAGTTCATAATATTTACAAGGGTGTCACTCCTATTACTTATAAAAGGGCACCTCATCTCCTCATTTCTTCGCACACATTGAGTGCCTTATATTGACCAAGATATGTCCAAATCCCTCCCCAACTCTTGTCCCTATGTACTTGAGGAATTTGTACTACCCCAAGTGTAACACACCAATATTTTAAAATAATAACATTATTTTTGATAGCTTATGTGACACATAACACTACGTTTAAACAACCCATGAAATATATTTCTTTAAATTTAATCTCTTCGATAGCGTATAGAACATGAAACCCCGAGTATAAAGGAACTCTAATATATTATACCATTATAAACTAGCCATTAAATTGGAGGGTATGAATAATAATAAATAAATTATGAAAATTATGGTTATATATTGATTAGAAAAAAATAATAATCATTTAAAAGAAAATAAACGTTCTTTGAAAAACTGTATTTTTTCTAAAAGACGATGTAGTCACATTTTATGAACATAATTTAAAATTAAATTTTAACACTTTTGTAAAATTTATTTGAAAAAATAAACTTCATTTTGGAAATTAGTATATCAAAATTATATTAGGGTAATTTTTTGGGATTTTTCTAAAAAGTCTCATTTTTTTGTGAATAGTGAAAATACTGAATTTTAATTGAAAACTGCCTTTTTTTTAATTAATTTATAATGTTAAATTATATTATGAATTGGTTTTAAAGTAAAATTATTTAAATTTTATATAAATTAATCCAATTTATGTCATTTAAATAATTTTCATATCGAATTTTTATATAAAAACTCTGTAAACTTTTGAACATTTTCTCCTTAAAAACCAGCTTTCTCTTCACGTATCCAGGATTAATTTTAAATTAAAATTTAACAATTATTTGAATTGAATTTGTAAAAATGTATTCCATATTTGGAATCATCATAATTTTTAATGTATAATTTCAACTTATTTTTTTTCCAAAATGAATTGTGAAAACAGTAAAAATTAATCACCACGATTAAGGTAAAAATGGATTTACTAGGGGTTAAAATAAGAATATAAGAGTTAAAATAACCTAAAATATTTTTTAAAATATATTTTATGAAAACATTTATAACTTATACTTTATTTTATATATAATTGTATATTATTGTATCCTTATGACATGAAAAAAATGTGGATAAAATTCATTCCTTTTAAAAATTACAAGTGTTCCACTCACCTCACCTATAAAAGGCCATCCACTATCCTCTCTTCTACACACCTTAAAACACTTTTGGTTTGGACAGGAACTACACAAATTGCTTAAAAAATTACCTCCTATCATTGTAGAATACTTATTTTTGGAATAAATCCAACCTAAGAGGTATTTGGTGCAAGCCTAAGAAAGATACCCGAAGAAGAGGTAACATTCTTCAACAAGCATTTTTATTTAATTTCTTCATGCACCTCCTTAAATTATTTTTAAAGAATGATTATATAATAAAATCAATATATTAAATATATTTATATGTTTTTATGTTAATTTCATAAACTAAAACAATTTTCACTTCCATCAAATGGCTTACAAAATCATTATTTGTGTGCACGACAGACTACAACCTCGTGAACCGATGTCATTCATTTATCCATTACCACATTTCATGGTTGGGTATGACGATGGATATAATATATATATATGATATTTATAACATAATTTTACCTATTGATCCATTATATGATATATACATTTTTTACTTTCTATTCTGTAGGGGATACGACAACGTCACTCCTATATACGACGAACTACAGCCTCACGAAGCAATGTGATTCGTCTTTTACTAATGCTTTACATGGAAGGTGATAAGGATGAATTAAATGATTATATGTGATATAAATTAAATATTTATTATATTCATGACATATTTATCATTCTGAAAAGATAATATATATCATTTTTTTCTTACCTTTTTCAGTCAATGAAGGATGGTAATGTCATTTGTATATGTGTGGACTACTGCCTTCACAAAACGATGTGACTATCTTTTTGTCTACACACCACATGGATGATATATATAAGTATATTTAAATAACTTATATTTTTTATATAATATTATGATAATTATATAAATATAAAATATTACTTACCTCCTTTCCATAATAATTGTTGAGAAAATGGAAAATTTACTCATGCGTACGTATGACCTACCGTCTCCATGATCATAACATACTTCATTTATCAAAACAACATTTCATGATTAGTATTAAAATTATAATTGATGTATAAACATGATAATAATTTAATTATTATTATTCTAGAGATATTTAAATAATGAACTCTTAGACCAATATTCACATTCCAAATTCATTTTTGACACATAAGTCAAATATCATCAAAGCACCCGACATAAACTTAAATTGATTAATTAATCATATATAAAATACTAACGAGTTTAATAAAAGGAATAATAAAATTGAAAAAGGTTATTAATATGGTAAATAATTACCATAAGTTTATTATTTAGGAAGATAAATAATGAACGTGATGAGTCTGATTCAAGGTAAGGGACTTCATCTCAATTTTCATTCATTGAGTCATATTGTAATGTTATGCACCTAATTTATTTTATATGGTTTATATACTACTCTTTGAAATTTAATATCATTATTCATTCATAATTCATGGTATTTTAAGTTTCAATTTGAATTATTTCATCCAAGGGGATTTGAATTGAAAATTACCAAGTGGTAAAATTTATTATGCAATCTCACTTTATTTTGTGATTGTTAACTCTCTCGTGAATTAATCACTTTATTATGATAAATTTTCATTGGATATTACATTAATCTTAAATATATATATATATATATATATATTATTTTATAATGTATATGATTATTTTATAAATCTTATACCATTTTTTATATATGATGTTTACTTTGAAAGTTATTTGATTAATTGAGGAAATATTGATAAATATGTATCCTTTACTCAATACAGATACTTGATGATAAGACACATTTTTTTATGAATTAAATAAATTATTAAATATATGAGGAATGATTTTTACATGAAATAAAAGGGTTGGTAGCAGTATACATATCCCCTTAATACATCGATAGTCTCATGAGACGAACCAGTTGACCAAATTAGATGGGTTTTTACCCAATAGTTTTAAACTGTCTTGAGGATAGATCTTAATGGTAAAGGTATCATGTGCCTGGGAAACATGACATCCAATAATTAATCATTTAATTCATCAATAATTTAGTTATTATTTTTATCCATGATATTTTCACTATGATATTATCTATAGATTCATTTCATTATCAGTTTATTGATTAAATGGTATGTTTTTTCAGTTATTTACCTTTCCATATTGATTCTACCTCATATTACCATGATAGTCAAGCTATTTAAATGGAATGTGTGTTAATTTTTTTACCTTTCCATGTTGATTATTCTTATTGATTCATGATATGTTTCACTATACTTAACCCTTACTGAGCATTTGCGATCACCATGATTTTGTTTCCTTTCCCCATGTTATGAAGAAGTAACCTTTGAATGAGTTTTCAAGGATGATGTTCATTTTTTTGTTATGTATTATGTTTTATTTAATATTCCCAAAGTAAAATGGGTATCATGTATATATATGGTTCTCCAAAACTGCTAAACTAATCAGTATTTTGATATTTTATTCCTTGTATATATGTTAATGTAATATAGGAGACACCGACTCTGGGTTAGTGGGGTTGGGGTTTCTACAGTTGGTATTAGAAAAAGTTAAGTATAAAATTTGAGAACTAGATTTAGGAAAACATATATCAGGGAATATAAAACTATGATAGACATTGAGGATAAGTACAGAGGAACATACTAATGTTTTGGTAAGGAAGAGATTATGTGAGTTTTCCTAATAACACATCCCTGTCTAGATACTACAAATGGACGTGGTTCTAGAACAGAGGTACCTAGGGGTAATAAATTTGAAAAGGGCACATTGGGATAGACTTGATCACTACCTAGTGCATGAAAAAATACTTACTGTGCACCTAATTTGACACTCATGGAGGATATGCTTAGGATAATTCACATTTTCTTTATAAACAATCATAAATGATTTCAAAATAAATATATCCCCAAAGAAACAAAGTTTATGATTGTGAGATTAAAAATGCATAAATTTTAACTTATTCTAAGTGTTACACCATATTTTAAACTATACATTATGATTTAAAATTCATAATTTTCTGAGCTAATCCAATATATGCCATTATTTAGAAATGGCACCTAGAAAGAAGAAGGGTATCAATATTCATGGATAATGTAAATATTAACCTACCGAGGAAGCTGATATATCTAGTATTGTAACTGATAAAATTATGTCTATATTAGGGAATCTTAATCAGGTTATGAAAAATAACCTTACTCAGATGGAGAAACCTATTTCAAAGTAAGATTATCCTATATTGGATCAGTTTATGAGACAAAACCCCCCATCATTTGGTGGGAATACTAATCCAATGTTAGTTGAGAAATGGATTAAGTCTTTGTAGAAGATATTTATGGACTTAGGATGTGGTGAAATGGAAAAGGTTACACTTGCAGCATATTATATCAAAGAAAAAACTGATTAATGGTGGTTTTTGATCCAGAATACTAGGTTGGAATAGGAAGTAAAACTCATATAATTGAAATATTTTATTGAGACATTCTTTGAAAAATATTTCCCTCATGAGAAAAAAATGAAATGAATATAAATTTCCTTAAATTAAAGAAAAATGGAGAAGAAAGTGTTGTAGAGTATGAATCCAGCTCTAAAAGTTTATCTAGATATGCTATGGATTATATACACAACACAAAGTGCAAGATTGACCATTTATTTGAAGGGATTAAGAACAGTCTCTGAAGGGCGTTGATCTCTAATTTTTTTATTCATACAAGGAAATAGTTTTATGTGCTATCAAGAAAGAGAAATAATTCTCTAAGTCTTATAGATTCAAAGATAAGCAAGAGAAGAAGAGGATGTCAAAGTAAAAAATGGATAAAGAGAATAAGGGAAAGAATGATTTTCCTTATATTATTAGAGAGTAAAATAATTCCTCAACTCTAAGAAAATGATTTTAAAACACAAATGTTATATTATTATGATAATTCTTGATGACATCAATGACATTTTTTACACCTCTTTGGTTTATTTCATTTTGGCCATTTACTTCCTTTTGACCGTGTTCTCTATCACTCTCCATCAGTATTTGGGTGTTAGTTTTCTCTTCTATGTCTATATTTTTACTTTACACCTATTTTCTATTTGGAAACCTATTATGTGTTATTACATATGACCTTTTTACTTCCCTTTCTCTCTTATGAAGAGTATTTTTATCAACCCTTTTTACGATGTGGTTTTTTCCACAATGATATTTCCTAATTCCAAACCCATGATTACCGAGATCAAGTTTAAATTGTGAGGATGAAATTTATTTAAGGTGTGAAGAATATAACACCCCAATATTTTAAAATAATAACATTATTTTTGATAGCATTTTTCACATGAAACACCAAGATTTAGCAATCCATGAAATATATTTCTCTAAATTTATTTTCTTCGATATATTGCAGAACACACAAACCCAAGTATAAAGGAACTGTGATATAATATATCATTAAAAAATAGAAATTAAATTGGTGGGTATGTATAGAAATAAATAATTTATGAAAATTATGGTTATATATTTATTATAAATAAAATAATAATCATTTAAAAGAAAAAGAAATGTTTTTTGAAACACTGTATTTTTTCTAAAAGACGGTTTAGTCACACTTTGCGCATACAATTTAAAATTATTTTTTTAACACTTTTAGAAAATTTATTTGATAAAATAAAAATTATTTTTGAAATCTTAATATCAAAATTATCTTAGGGTGATTTTTTTTGGATTTTTCTGAAAATTTTCATTTTTTGATGAATCGCGAAAAATACTGAATTTTATTTGAAAACTGCATTTTCATTTAAATAATTTATAATGCTAAATTATTTTTTTAATTGGTTTTAAAATAAAATTAGTTAAATTTTATATCAATTAATATAATTTATTCCATTTTAATAATCTTGATATTTAATTTTTATATAAAAACTTTGTAAACTTTTAAACATTTTCTTCTTAAAAACCAGCGTTCTTATCGCGTCTATGGGATTAATTTTAAATTAATTTTTTCTAAATTTTTGAATTAAATTTATAAAAATGGATTAAATATTTTTAATAATCACAATTTATAATTTATAATAATTTCAACTTAATTTTTGACCAAAATGAATAGTGAAAATAGTAGAAATTAATTACCATGGTTAAGGTAAAAATTGATTTACCAGAGGGTTAAACTAAAAATATAAGGGTTAAAATAACCTATAAACTTGTTTGAAATATTTTTTATGGGAGTATTTATAAATTATCCATTCTATTATCGATAATGGATCATTATTGGATCCTTTTTACATGAAAAAAACATGGTTAGAATTCATTCTTTTCAAAAATTACAAGTGTGCCACTCACCTCACCTATAAAAGGCCACCACTCACCTCTCTTATTCACACCATCAAACAATTTTGGTTCAAAAAATACCTACCCAAAGCACTTAAAAACTTCAATTATCTCATTATAGAATCATTATATTGGAAAAAAATCCAACCTAATAAGGATTTAGTTCAAACCGAAGGAATATACCCGAAGATAAGGTAACATTCTTCAATGAGAATTTCTATTTTATTTATTCCTACACCTACTTAAATTATTTTTAAAACATAATGATATATTATCCTTAGTATATTAAATATACTTATATTTTTTATGTTAATTTCATGACATAAAAATATCTCCACTTCCATCAAATGGGTTATGAAATCATCATTTGTGTGTACGACTGTCACGTACCAGATCTGGTCACCACCATTAATGGCACCAAACCCAGCCCATGACAAGGCCCATAGGGCATTCCCTATCCCCACGGGCTGGCACAAGTGCCCGGGTATAAAACAATATTATTTGGGAATGATTTACCCGAGTATGAAAGCATAAAACAAATAAAACAATCAATAATAAGAATCTGAAATTTCCATGCTAAACCATTCTTAACAAAACCAGATCTGAATACATATATTTAAAGACACTACAAGTGGTCCAAATACAAATAATGACAACATCAAGAAATCCCCAATCACTTCACACAACAAGGGTGTCATCACCCGCAAGCCTTCTCCACAACTCTGCCCCAACGATGGGGACTAACACCCTGAAGCGCCATCACCCTTAGCCTTCCCTTTACCTGAGTCAAGCATAAGGAGTTCTACTTAAACCCAAGGGGTGTAAGTAGGGTGTGAGCCTAAGCCCAATAGGATACCACCAGAAGATTCCAAAGAGGATGCAATACAATGGGAACAAAACTAGCAATTTTAACACACAAGGTGAAACAATGTTAAAAATTTCAAGAAAAGCAACTTTCAAATGAAAACATTTTTCAATCCAAGAATTTCAGAATGATAACACATTAAATAAACATGTGAGCTACTGTAAAGTTCTGCCAAAAGATCCCACAACAAGGGTAAATACTACAATTCTAATGAGCACAAAAATTGGGAACACCCCTAGGCAACTAGATAGTCTCGGGCCCTATGTACCTCGTACCTCGGTGTAAAGTATCCAAGTCACAATCCTTTCCCGTGCACGAGCCACTAGTAGGGAACAAACCCATAACCTAGTGGCCCCCAAATAACATCCACATAGTTCAGTTAGTGTTGTCGTTATCCATTTGCTCAGTGAAACAGGGACACAACCCATCCGGTCCACTAGCCGTACTAGTACATATCCGCCCACCTAAGTACCCGGGATTCCCCTTTTTATGCTCAAACAATTTCAGCAAACAACACACATACTTTTTCATGTAAAGTATAACTACTGTTCACAAACAAATAGTACAGTATATACACACATTTTATATCATTTGAAACAGTCAATAAAATATTTTGATCTTCAATAAAACAACCTCTCAAAACATCACATTGTTTTGCACCCAAAACTCTTTGAAATATCCACTTTTCACAGTATGTGAACACTTGTAAGCCATCAAAACAAAATTTCAGTTCAACACAATTTAATAAAACCAAAAATTCAGTTATGGGGAAGCCCAATGTTAACCAAGAAATTATATATCTTAAAAACCACCATTTTCACACCAACATGGCACTTAATGCCCATTTGCTTCTCAAACACAATTTAAACAAACTTTTTCAGCCACAAACAAAAAGAATAAATATTTAAAACATTATTTTAATTCCTAATACAGTTCAACAAAATCAACTATGTAATTAGAGTTCATCCCAAAATGAACCAATAAAAGACTTGCATGAAAAACCCTCAATTTCACCAAAAATTGTAACATAAAATTCATTTGCATTGTAAATGCAACTAAAACAAATTTTTACAGAAACATTAAAATTCAATAAGCATTAATTCACCCTCAACACAGCAAGCAAATTCCCAAAAATTGCACACACAATGGAATCACCTACCAAAAGATTCAAGAACCGCAAATCCTAGTGCGGAACTTCAACCGCACGACCACCGCGCCACAAGGAAGTGATATCAAACCTAAAACCAGAGGATTGAACCATGAAACCCAAAATTAAACCCTAGGCACGAAGCCCTAGCTTCTGTAAATTTGGGGATTCAAGAAAAAAAAAGATAAATCTCAAGGAAAAGGAGAGAACTAGAAGGATAGTCACTTACTTGAGAAAACTGGACGTTTTTAGAAACCAGAGAAGTTAGGCCCTAATTCGCGACAGATGCGATCTCCAAAGAGGGGGAAACTAAGTTGGGGGTGCGGCCAGGTACAGTGGGAGAAGGTGAGAGGTGGAATCACCGAAAAAGAATAAAAATTGAATATTTTATGAAATAATTACAAAACAATTTTAAAACTGGAAATGGGCTTTCGGGTTGGCCCAATACCTAACTTGATCACCCAAATCCAAGATGCAAATGAATTTTTAAGGGGGCCAAAATTCATTGGTGGTTTTAATAGTTAAATTAAGGTCATTTTGGAAGTTGAATGAGTTAAAAATGTTGAAAAACGAGGGAGTTATTAAACAAACAAAATTTATTGTCAAAACTGGAAATGGGCTCTCGAGTTGACCCAAATTATGGAAACCCACCATTTCCTTCAAAAATGCATTGAAAACCCCCAAAAAAAACAATAATGTAAATAAATAAAAAAAATACCTTTAAAATATGTCATGTATGTGACAACGACAGACTACCGGCTCACGAACTGGTGTCATTCATTTTTCGATTACCACCTTTCACAGTTGGTTATGATGATGGATATAAAGTTTATATATGTTATTTATAAAATAAATATACATATAGAGTCATTATATCATATATAACTTTTTTTACTTTATATTTTGTAGGGGATACGATAACGTCACTTGTATGTACCACGAACTACTGCCTCACGAAGCGATGTGATTCATCTTTCACTAATGCTTTACATGGAAGGTGATAAAGATAAATTTAATGATTATATGTGATATACATGACATATTTATTATATTCATGAAATATTTATCATTTTTAAAATATAATATATATCATTTTATTTTTTACCTTTTCACTCAATGAAATATGATAACGTCATTCGTGTATGTGTGGACTACCGCCTTCACGAAATAATGTAACAATATTTTCATCACCACACCACATGGATTATTTATATAAGTATATTTAAATAAATAATATTTTATATATTATATTATAATAATTCTGGAAAGATAAAATATTACTTACCTTCTTTCCATAATGATTGTTGAAAAATGGAAATGTTACTCATGTGTACGTACAACCTACCGTCTCCATAATCACAACATACTTAATTTCTCAAAACCATATTTAATTATTGATATTAAATTTATAATTTATGTATAAATATTATAATTATTTCAGGATTATTATTCTATATATATTGAAATAATTACCTCTTAGACCAATAGTCACCTTCTGAAGTCATTTTTGACACATAAGTTAAATATCATCAAAACATCTGACATAAAATTAAATAGATTAAGTAATCACATATAACATGATAATGAGTGAAATAAACATAATAATAAACTTTAAAAAGGTTATTAATTATGTAAATAATTAACATAAGTTTATTATTTAGAAAGATAAAGAACTAACATGACAAGTTAGACTCAAGGTAAGAGATTTCATCTCAATTTATCTTCATTGAGGCATATTGTAATGTTATACACCTATTATATTTTATCTGGTGTATATAATTCCATTTAATATGTAATATCATGATTAATTCATAATTTATGGTATTTTAAGTTTTAATTTTAATTATTTCATCCAAGTGGATTTTACTTGAAAATTAATAATTGGTAAAAGTTATTATGCAATCTCACTTTCTTTTTGTGATTGTAAACTTTATCTTGAAAAACCAACTTTATTATGATCATTTTTAGTGGAAATTAAATTTATCTTAATATCCATATTATTTTATGATGGATATGATTATTTTCTAAACCCTATACCATTTTTTACATATAGTGCTTACTTTTAAAGTTATTTGATTAATTGGGGAAATATTGATAAATACAAACCCTTTAATCAATATGGATACTTGATGATAAGGAACATTGTTTATGAATTAAATTGATTATTTCAATATATGAGGAATTCTTTTGACGTGAAAGACATGGGTGAGACCCGATTATATATTTCCACTCAATGTATTGATAGTCTCATGAGATGAATTAGTTGACCAAATCAGATGGGTTTTTACCGAGAAGTTTTAAATTTTCTCGAGGATAGATCTTGATGGTAAAGGTATCATGTTCCTGGGAAACATGACATATAATAATTAATCATTCCCTTTATTAAGTATTCATTTATTAATGTTATCCATGATATTTTTTCTATGATTTTATCTATGGATGCATTTCATTCTCAGTTTATTGATTAACTGAAATGTGTTTTTGGTTATTTAAATTGATATATTTATTCTTCCTTATCTTAAAATTATAGTGAAGTTATTTAAATGACATTTGTGTTCAGTTATTTACCTTTCCATGTTGATTATGCTTGTTGATTCATGATATATTTTTATATAATTAACCCTTAATGATAATTTGAGCTCACCCTTATTTTGTTTCCTTTCCCCATGATATGAAGAAGAGATATTTGAATGATTTTTCAAGGATGTAGTTCATTTTTGTTATGTTTTATGTTTTATTTTCTATTACCAATGTAAAATGGGTATCATGTATGTATCTGGTTCTCCAAAACTGCCAAACTAATCAGTATTTAGGGATATGATTCCTTGTATCTATTCCAATGTAATAAATAAGACACCAAATTTGAGTTACTAGGGTGTGGGTTGCTATAACAAGACCAACCCCATAAGGCTTAAGTTGTATTCTAAAGGAAGATATCCATGGAGGAGGTATACATCCCAACCAAATTATTTCAAGTTTATTTCTTATTATACCTCATTAAAATCTATTCTAACCATAAAAATATGAATAAACAAGTATCTTTACTACACTTAAATGTTATTAAGTTCATTCCTATGGAAAATGAAAATGTCACTTGTGCATATTCGTGGACTACCATCTCCATAGAGCATGTATTTTGTTTCTTTACTAACTCAAATGGATGATTATAAATATTTATTTAATGGATATATAATATATTTATGCCATAATTATGATTATTTAAAGATAATATATTATCTTTCTTCTTACCCTCCCATTTATTGGAAAATGAAAACGTCGCTCGTGCGTACATGCGAACTATCACCTCCACGGAGTGATGTATTTTTTTTCATCACCACATCACATGGTTGGTAATAAAAATATATTTAATGAATAAATATGATATTTATTATATTATTATTATTCTTTAAAGTTAAACCTTTATATTATTTATTTCTTTTTTATCCATTGGAAAAATGAAAACGTCACTCATGCGTACATGCGGACTACCGCTTCCATGAATGATGTATCTCATTTTTCATTATCGACTTACATGGATGGTTATAAAAGTATATTTAATGTATAAAATGATAATTATAATATGTTTAATATTCTATATTTGGTAGAACCATGATCCCTTTTACTATAATCAAGCCACCAAAGTTGTTTTAAAGGTTAAATACTGAATGACCTCAAAACATCTGATGTGAACTTAACTGATTTAGAAACTAAATAAAACATGATAATAAATGCAATAAATTGAATAATGATAATGGAGTGAACATGATAAAGTTTCTTAATTAGTTGAATAATTAAAATAATTTTATTATTTAGGAAATTAAAAGACGCATGTGGTGATTTGGGACTCGATGGAAGGGTTTTTTTAAAACATTATTTTAATGCTTTAAACTCTTTCTCTACCATGTACATGTTATTTCAAATGTTTCAAGAATTGACTTCACTATAATTTAGAGGAATTATTGATTTAATTTTAAAATATCTTGTGTTTATTTACAAAGGTTTAAAAATTAATCATTTCAATATTTTCTATATGGGTTATTTTGACTTTCTTTATAAAAGTGAAAAAAGAATATTGATTTTAACATTTACTACAGGAACTCATTTTCCCAACATCCTAGCCATTATTAATTATCAATATTACTCTATAAGTTTCTATTTTTTTAAAATAATATCCTATTCCCATTGTTCCGGGAATTTTTATTTTTTAAATGATTTCAAAAGAAAAGGACATTTCTTCTCATTTTTATTAGATAACTAAAAGTGTTTTTTCTTATGGGTTTTAATGAGTTTTTCAAGGTTTTTATGATGAAAAGTGTATGTTAATGTTTTTTTTTGTTTTTAATAAAAGATAATTGAATATTATTTATGGAATTAGGGATTGGGGACTAAACCCAGACCCTTATGAGACTGTATCCATTATGTGACAGATGGGTCCATTAAATCCCTCCAACACATTGGGTAATGTGGATGAAGTTAACTAGTAAGTTACTCCTATAAATCAGATAGAGTTAACTAGTAAGTTATTCCTATGAAGTGGATGTATTTAAATAATATGTTACTTTTTATGAAGTGGATGAACTTAACTAGTAAGTTACTCCTATGAAGTTGATGAAGTTAACTAATGATAAGTTACTCATATGAAGTGGATGGGGTTAACTTGTGATAATTTACTCCTATAAAGTGAAAAAGTAAACTGATATAAGTTGTCCTTAAAATAATATTGGAATTATCCTGTTAGGTGATTCCATGATTAAAGTATGATTCCTCAATATTCCAATATGTTTTTATGCTTGTTATGAGTTTTAATGGATATATATTGATTCCATGGGGTAAGTAAATAAGTTTATGAAAGGTTTTGAACTTCTAAAGGTCAAAGGTTAATTTTTCAAGGAAAAACTTTTCATAATTTCTTATGTTTTCTCAAGAAACTATCATGATTATGTTTTTTCTTTTATGGTTTATATATTTTTTTTATGAAAAACATTGGGAAATAAATCCTTTTATGAGAAAGTAAATGATTATTTGAGCTCAAAGTTTATTTTGAAAAAGGAAAACTTCCTTATGGTTTTTTATGTTTTCAAAGGGACTAAGGTTCATACTCTATTTTTATATCCTTTACTATTCTTTATTTTACTCATCCCATTTTTCAAATGTTTTTAAAAAGGCCTAAGGATGTATATGAATTATAACTAAGTCAATGTTGAAATATCTTGAATGAAGCAACAATTTCATGAATAAAACATGATTTTAAAAATAAGAACAAATTTTTATGGAAAAAATGAACATTGTGTGGACATGTACACTTTGTTATGCAATGGTTTTATTAATTCTCTAAAACTAAAAACCTAAAATATCCAATAAATATAATAAATTGCAACCCTTGTTTTAAATCATGTAATTATGAGTTGTTTATGATATGAGGCATTATACTCCTGATAGCCTATAACCCTCTCTTCTTCTTCCTTAGAATACCAGGGTGATAAAACATCATGGAACATAGAGAAATACCACATGTAAAATATTTGATTTAGAATCTCATAGATACACTACATAGGAGGGATTGTTTTACATCTCATGTGATCTTCCAAAATCATGGATAAAGGTAATGTTGTTTCTCTTTGGTGTAAAGTATACTAATTTAATATTACCTCAATTCCAATTTATGTTTTTTTCTTAAAATATGGTGTTTCTTGGGTTTAATGATTTATATGTTCTTTTTATATTATATTAAGTTTTAATTTATTCATAGTTTTCTATCAGTGGTATCAGAGCCATACCATATTGTTTGATTCATAAAAAATCATGGGAAGTGAAGTTTATTCAAACTGTAATCCATGTAATATTATTAGTTAGATAATGTGATTGGAATTTTATTCTGGAAGACCAAATCATATCTTAGGATATTGTTATATCATAAACAACGGTACAAAATAGTTATTTGGATTTGTTTAGTTTTTATTATACAATATCAATATATCATAAGATATGATCATTACTCTAATTTTTTCTAAAAAAAAGAGTGTTGAATCACCTTAGTAATATAAAAAAAGTCATAAAAAACAATACATCATTTCATAGGTTATGATTGGAGTTGAAATTATTAAATATGATATAAAATATCATAAGAAATGATTATTATATTAGTCATAAAACATATATGACAGAATGACTTATCTTTTATATTAGATGTTTTTTTCTAATAAAAAATGATTCAAATCACAACCTATGAATTCTTTTGGATTGTAAAATATGGTTGGGAAGGAATTTTTTCTTCATTTATTTATATTGAATTATAAATTGTATTAATTATTTATAAATAATGAAAATGGTATTTTAGGAATATTTTTTAATTTATAAAGATTTTACAAATTATTTAATTATAAAGAGTTAGTAATTAATTAATAAATGTTTATGAAAAATTTATTAATTAATATCCTTTAAATATTAAGAGTTAATATTAAACACATTTTATAAAAATATATGGCATGACTTATGGATTATAAATAATTTTTTTATTTAATAATCACAAGGGATAATTTATAGTGTTTATAAATTATTAAATAAGACTCAAATATAAATATTTTTATTTATTTATAAATTTTTCATAATCAATTTGAATTATTCAAATTAAAAGGAGGTCTTATTTTGAGATATTGTTTAAACCACATCAAAAGCATTTTAATAATTGATATGGTATAGTTTTAAATAATATTAAGTGTATTATATATAGATTATATTAAATTTTTATATAATAAAGAATGTATTATAAAATGTTTATAATTTATGAAATATTATACACTTAAAATAAAATGACATATAATGAATAATATGAAAATTTCCATATTGTAAAGTGAATATAAAGAGTTTATACTCAATAATTATTGAATATCCATAATAAATAAATATTAATTATAAAATATTAATAGTTAACTTTCATTTATGAATTGTTCATAATTTTTTATATCATGTTTAAATTTATGAAATGTTAATTTATTTAAGGATTATTCCACTGTTGATTTTTCATGATTATAAATTGTTTATATAGTGAATACGTCTATTATTTTGTTTAATTTGTTTAAATTTCTTCTTATAAATAGTTTAAATTGCTTCTTATAAATTTCTAAGCCCTACATTACCTGATAGGTATATAAGATTTAGTTTTTATCTACTATGACCTCATTTTGTGATTGAAGTTATGATCTTGAAAATAGTTTTTGACATAGTTTATACATATTAGGTGTTAGAAATATAATGAATTATAATATATCTTGAGTAAAGTATCCTAGTGTTGAGGGAATTTAGGTTAAACTTTACACTAGCCTGGATGCTTATCCCTTTTTCTAGAAAGGTATGGGTTGGCTATCTGCGGTTCTAAGCTTACTTATGTAGAGATTGTCAATCTCAAATAACTTTAAACCTTTACTTGAAAAGTGTAACATCCCAGATCCGGAAGCCACAACACAGGTGCCCCGAACCTGATTGGTCACATGACCTCAAGCGCATTTCCCCAAACGCTAGAGGCTACCGACTAGCAGCGAAAGACCATGTCTGATAGTGGGGAAACTATGCCCTCATTTGTCAATGTGTAGCGCAGTGGAATAAAATATATAACCATACAACAGAAGAAGGAGTAAAAAATACTCAACTGGAATAGAAAAATGAAGTAAAAGAGAACCAGAAATCATATATAATAAGATGCAACATGTCTCTAGTTCTTAGAAAACATCCAGAACATGTTACACCACGATACAATACAATAGAAAGTACAGGTACAACAGAACAAACAAACAACCAGTAGCATCGCAAGCCCCAACTTGGTCCCATGCTCTCCTACTCCTCATCAACACTCAAGTACCTGTATAGGTACCCTTTCCCCTATCAACACCTGCAACAATATAATCTATTTGGGCTGAAGACATGACCCAAACAGGGTGTGAGAAATAAATCCCAGTAGGCACCCACCAAAGGCCCGTGCCCAACTGTCAGTGTAAAAATGTGCAACAGAAGTGTGCAGTAGTAAAATGAAACAAACTAAGCAGTACTCAATAGTAACTAACTTTACCAGTTATATTTCCATTTTAATATTCATTTAACAGTTCAAATTAATAACATTCAAAGTTCACCAGAACTAAGCCCTCGGCTAATCAGAACCTTGCCCTCAGGCTAATGTAATATAACCACGCCCTCAGGCTTTCCCTTAGGCTATATAATGTAACCACGTCCTCAGGCTTTCCCTCAGGCTATATAATGTAACCATACCCTCAGGCTTGCCCTTAGGCTATATAATGTAACGACTCCATCAGGATATATAATGTAACCACACCCTCAGGCTTGCCCTCAGGCTATATAATGTAACCACACCCTTAGGCTTGCCCTTAGGCTATATAATTTAAATGGGCTGATCCCAACATATAAAAAAGCAATTTTATACAATTCCTCTCAATTCAATTTAAAGCATGCTAAATTTTATGGTATACCCTCGGGTAACCTGGCCAAATGGCTAAACAGAGGAACACACCCTAGGGGTGATCCTGGATCCCAATTGTGATCCCAAACAGCAGTTTTTCAACTACATTAAATCACCTATGCAATTCTAGGTATTTAAACCACCAAGGCCTCAGACACATGACACCCCAAACATGGGTTCATAGCGCAATAGTACACAATTTCACATAGCAGTTGGAATTTAAACACCAAACCACCTACCTCGATCACCCCTAATCGGTATACGTGAACGACGCTCCTCGGATCGTCCAAGAATGAAGTAGATCTGGGGTAGAATAATTACCGTTCAAACACAAATAACTTCCCTTAGAGGAAGAATCGACAAGAACAGTTCAAGGAGAAGGGAAGGCTTACCCGTACAGTTCCAACGAGATTGACAGAGGCAGAATTGGATTTATGGTACGCGATCGGGTGAACTTCAAAGCTCCGGCTGTACTCCCGATCTCTCCTCCGGTTATAAGCTTCCTCTATGAACAGAGGAGGCTACTGCCCATTTTATGTGAAATAAATAGACTACACGGCATGTACTCTCAAGTACATGACATGTAATTTTCATCATTTAACTGTTCCGCTGGTGGCTTCTCGCCAGCACGACACTGTTCATCTATCGACATGAGTACATGACGTGTAATACTTGATTACACGGAGTGTACTGTCGTTCAGCTGGAGACTGCCTTCACTGCATTATTGTTCACCTGCCGACTGAATACACGGCGTGTAGATACCCTATACATGGCGTGTAGTCCGTTTTTACACCCATCATCGTTGAAAGGCCTATACGCCCTGTGTACTCATTCCACACGGCCAAAGTACATGGTGTGTGGAAAAGTACATGGCGTGTAGTCACAAAATTTAAGATTTTCTCACATTTTCCTTATTTTCTCAAAAACACTTAAAGAAAAGAGAAAAATAAGAAACCCTCACCTCAAGAATAAGAACCAGGTTCTTAAAAACTTCCCCCTTAGAGCAATTCATCCCCGAATTTCCCTTCCAAGGGTGGTGAAGATAAATCTCAGAAAAACTCTGACCACTGAGCACGTATGTCGGTCTCCCACTCTCAGGTTTCGTCCTACACTCGGCCATGCTGCCATAATACCCGTATGAGAGGAACTGACCAGCCTCAAAGAACCTTCGTTCTCCTATCAACGATACGAATCAGATGCTCCTCAAAGGACGCATCTACCTAAATCTCAACCTCCTCGGGCTGAAAGACGTGAGACAGGTCTGAATGATAACAGCGCAACTAAGACACATGGAAGATGTCATGCATGGACCGATACCTTTGTGGTAATTGTAACCGATAGGTAATCAACCTGACTCTCTCCAGAATCTCAAATGGCCCCACATACCTCGATGAAAGTTTACCCTATCTCTTGATCCACCTGTGTCCCAACCTTGGTGAAACACGTAAGAAAACCTAATCCCCGACCGCGAACTCCAAGGGTCGTCTGCAGCGATCAGCATAATATTTATGATGAGACTGTGCCGTAGTCATCCGCTTATGAATCAACTAGACCTTCTCAGAAGTCTCCTGCACGAGACGTGGTCCCAGTAAAGTAGCCTCACCTACCTTTATCCAACACAAAGGTTATCAGCATGACCTACCATATAAAGCCTCATAAGGTTCCATCTCAATAGTCTCTTGAAAACTGTTATTGTAGGCAAACTTGACTAGGGGTATATGCTTCTCCCAAGATCCCCTAAAGTCCAGGATGCATGCACGCAACATGTCCTCTAGCACTTGTATCATACGCTCTGACTGGCAATCAATCTGAGGGTGGTAAGCTATGCTCAAAAGCACCTGTGTACCCAGTTCCCTCTAAAAACTATTCCAGAAACGAGATGTAAAACAGGCGTCTCTATCTGAAATGATAGAATGAGGGCTCAGATATACAACTTCCCAAGCTCGTCAACTCCGAAGGTCTCCTTGATCGGAAAAAAGTGGGCTACCTTTATGAGTCTGTCGACAACAACCCACACGACATCATTGCCTCGAGGTGACCTCGACAACCCAGTCACGAAGTCCATCACGACATCATCCAATTTCCACTCTAGAATGGGTAACTATTGTAACAATTCGGCTGGCCTCTGATGCTCCGCCTTCACTTGCTGACAAGTGGAACATCTCGTAACAAAACTAGTTATCTCCCTCTTCATACCCAGCCACCAATACTGACATCTCAAGTAACGGTACATCTTGGTAACTCCAGGATGAACTTCCCAAGATGAAGCATGAAACCCCCACATCAACTCCTCGCGTATATCCCCTAAAACCCACACCCGTCCATGGAAACACCATACCTCATCATCGCCTATCGTCCAACCAGGAGGAGGGTCCTCACTTGCCACCGACTCCCATTGAACTAGGCCTTCTGAATCAGATAGCTGTCTCATCCTCACTCTATTGAGGAGGGTAGAAATCATAGCTAAAGATGAAAGATAGGTTTTCCCCTGACTGTCGTGCACCTCCAAATGCATCTCAGAGAACAAAGACATAAGCTTCCACTCACCACTGGCCTCATGAACTGCCTGTGTCTGAGTTTTCCTACTCAGTGCATCAGCAACTGTATTACCCTTAATAGGTGTATATTCAAGCTCAAAATAGAAGGACTGAAGGTATTCGACCCACCTTCGCTGCCTCAGATTCAAGTCATGCTGAGTAAAGATATACTTGAGACTTTTGTGGTCGGTGAAAACCACAAAATGCTCTCCCCAGAGATAATGTATCCAATAGCGTAACGCATGTACAACTACAGCCAACTCGAGGTCATGAGTCGGGTAATTCTTCTCATGTGGCCTCATATGCTGAGACCTGTACGCAACTACTCGATCGCCCTGCATCAACAAAGCTCCCAGCCCAATACCTGATGCATCACAGTAAACTGTATAGCTCTTTCTCTGCTCTGGAAGTATCAGGATTGGTGCTGTTGTCAACCTTCCCTTCATCTCCTGAAAGGCTGTTTCACAAGCTTCTGACCAAATGAACTTCACAACCTTCTTAGTCAAACCCTTCAACGGTGCTGCTAAGTGGGAGAAGTCCTATATGAAGCGTCTGTAGTAACCACCCATCCCTAAGAAACTCCGTATCTCAAAAACGTTCTTAGACTGCTCCCAGGAAACTACTGCTCTCACTTTTTCAGGGTCTACTACAACTCCTGCCTCTGAGATGATATGACCCAGGAAGTGTATCTGGTCCATCAAAAAGTGTCACTTTGAGAGCTTAGAATATAGACAATGCTATCTCAGTGTACTCATCATGATCTCAAGATGGGTGGCATGGTCGTGTCGAGTGTGAGAGTACACCAAGATATCATCCATGAAGACTACCACAAAGGAATCCAGATAAGGATGGAACACACGATTCATCAGAGCCATGAAAATGGATGACGCATTTGTGAGTCTGAATGACATCACCAAGTACTCATATAGAACATACCTACTCCTGAAGGATGTGAGAGGTATATCAGATGGTCTAACATGCAACTGATGATATCCGGATCTCAGGTCAATCTTCGAGAACACTCGTGCACCTAGAAGTTGATCAAAAAGATCATCAATCCTTGGTAAGGGATATCGGTTTTTGACCGTCAACTGGTTCAGCTTCCGATAATATACACAGAGTCTGAGTGTACCATCCACCTTCTTCGCAAAAAGAACTGACGAACCTAATGGAGAAGTACTGGTTCAGTTAAAACCCTTTGCATGCAACTCCTCTAACTGTCTCTTGAGCTCCTGTAACTCAGGTGAAACCATACTATAAGGAGAAATGGACACCAGTTCCACTCCTGGAACAAAATCAATAGATAAATCCACCTCTTGATTCAGAGGTAGACCTGAAAATTCATCCAGGAAAACATCCCTGAAACAATCAACCACTGGAGGGAAGTCCTTCTGAAAAGTCCCATGATCATCCAAATATAAACTTGCAATCTGGGCTGTGACTCCACCTTGCCCACGATGCTCTGGTCCAGCTCAACTCGCCTGTACATACCACTCACCTTTGTATAGAAAATCTCTGCCCTCTGGTGACGTAAAACACACCCTGCGATGATAGAAGTCTAAAAAGGATCGAAAGGGAAGCAACCCGTCCATCCTGAGAATGACATCATAAGCTGTCATCTCTAAGACATAGAGGTCCCATAGAAAGTGACACCCACCAACCTCAAGGGGGCACTCCTTTCTCTGACGCACATATGTCGTTCTAGTTCCCAACGGAGTGTCTAGCATCATAACATCATAAGAAGAAGAAACACAGAGCCCAAGGCTCTCCACAATGGACACAGATATGAAAATATGTGTAGCACTAGTATCGAAAAGTACCAAAGATAAAACAGAAGCTACTAGAATAGTACCTCTGATGGTAGAAGGTCCGAGATCCTACTCCTGTTGGGTCGGTTGCACTGCATAAGCCTGCCCAGTGCCGCGGCCCTACGACACAGCCTGGCTACCCTGAGCTGTTCTGCCCTACTGCCTCTGAGATCCTGAGGTCTGGCTACCACGACCACGACCACCATCTCTGCCTACAAGCCCTAACGTATTCCAGTTCCCTGACTGGTAAGAAGCTGCTGGCCCTGCTCCCGCACACGGAGTCTGCACAGAACCCCTCTCACTAGCTACTGGTAGAAACGCCCTGCAAAAGCACTGAAGATGACCCATCTTTCTGTAAGATCGACACTCCAATGGGTCACGTGGACACTGCGGTCTCTTGTGCCCCTCTTTACCGCACTAGTAGCACACTAATGGGCCACCTGAAGAATTCCTCTAGCTAGCACTGCCACTGTGAGAGAAATCTGTCTGCCTATTTCTTTTACCGGTAGAAATAGTACCAGAAACTAGTGCCGAACCGCCCTGGCCCATACCACTAGCTTCCCACAGGTTCCTCTCTATAATCAGTGCATGGTTCACAATATCATGTACAATAGGTAACCTGAAAACGTTCAACAGTGCTCAGATGTCATATCGAATACCATCCTCAAAGCGTCTGGCCCTCAACATCTCATCACCCACTAGAACGGGTGAAAAATGCCGAAGCTCGGTGAAGTGAGCAGAATAATCCATCACTGACATAGCGCCCTACTGCAGATTCATGAACTCTCGAGCTTGATTTTCCCTCAACATCTCTAGGAAGAAGAAGTCATAGAAAGCTATTTGAAAATCTTTCCATGACATGTCTCTGTGATGCTCTGTCTGGGTTGTAACATCCCACCACCTCTTGGTGGAATCACACAACATATAAGTCACGAGATTGACCCTCTGCCCTGGAGGCGTCTCAAGATGCTCGAAAATAGTCTGCAATGAATCCAGCCAAGACTCCGCATCCTATGGTCTGTCATCCCTTTAAAACGTAGGGGGATGCTGCTGCTGGAATATACGAGTCAGCTCTTCCATAGATGTGGCAGCCGACAGTGCTCCCTGAAAGGTATGCATGAACTGCATGAAGCCTTCACAGAACTGCGCATCCGCACTTGTGTCCAGTATAACGGCTGGCGCCACATCTGGCTCTGATGGAGGATCCACTGGTAGCCCATGGCCTACCATCTATGGAGTATAATCATTGCCGCTCTCCTGGAAAACAACACGTGGTCGTCTCAGTGGCATGACTCTACAAGGTCAATGCACACCTTAGATCAAAATTGCCAAAAACTGAAAACAAGGAGACAGAGAAAGAAAGTTTTCAATATTTACTAAACTTGACTACACGACATGTATAAAGACTACATGATGTGTTATTGAAACCTACTTCCCTGCCCGAGTCCTTCAACATGACTAAGCCACATAGCTTTCTTTTGAACAAAACTACACGGCGTGTATAACATCTACATGACGTGTATGGTGTAATTTCCAACTACTCATGTCGTTCGTGACACGACCTGTATACCTAGGACACACTACATGGCGTGTTACACCCGCACACAGTGTGTACACCACCTCGTTTCCCCAACCACACAGCTAAATCCACACGGTTTCCCACCGGTAAGAACTACACGGTGTGTCCCACAGGTACACGGCGTGTTCAAGAAGAGGTAACACCGACCCATGTTTGTTAGCTACATGGTCGGGTCCCTAGGTCAGACTACACGATATGTTCCAAGGTGTACATGGCGTGTATGTCTTAAGTTTCCGCCATCCGTGTTTGTTAGTTACACAGGCAGACTCCAGGTCAATACTACACGGCGTGTACATCCAGTACACAGTGTGTTTTTCCCAAGCTTAACCCTACCCCGTGTCCCCTCCCACATGGTCTTTGACATGGATAGCGACTATACAACATGTACTGTGGGTACACGACATGTACTCAAAAAGTTTTCTTTTCTACCCGAACAGAAGAACACACGACGTGTGTACAAGGAACTACACGGCGTGTATCCTGGGTTTTCCGGACAGTAAGCCTCAAATACTACTCCGGAACCCATAAAACACTGAAAAACAACACCTAAGTGCCAAATTATGACCCGCGAGGGCCCATACTCCCCGTAAATCAAAGTTTGGCATCTTATACATGTTATAACATGGTAAACTTGGCAATGGTCCACCAAATTCTGGTTATTGAGGGCCCATACTCACCAAAAACCAAATTTTAGCGTCCATCTTATCAGCCTCACACAAAAATACCCTATCATAGAGTAAGAATTTACCAAAGCAGCTATCAAAATAGCATGCTTCTCTCGCACAACAACTATCAAAACAATATGAAATTTCTAATCCACCTACATGGCATGTAACTATGCATGACATGTGATTTCTAGCATGTTCCTAAATGATGCATGAGATGGCATACCCTCATCTCATCGGGTTGCAACTAAATAGAACCCATGGATAATATATAAATAGAACAATCACAAGTGTGTCACCCAACGGTGAAAATCAAATCAACTGTAAAATTTTCAAAATCAGAAGAATTGCAAAAATATGAGGTAGACTGGCTTTTCCCTATACATGGGTTAGCTACTCCCAAGCACAACTTATTACCAACTAACATCCGTTCTATCCCTTACTACGTCAAAGAAAAGAAACGTCCTTTGATACCACTTTGTAACATCCCGGATCCGGAAGCCACAACACGGGTGCCCCGGACCCGGTTGGTCACATGGCCTCAAGCACATTTCCCCAAATGCCAGAGGCTTCCGACTAGCAGTGAGGGCCCAGGTCTGATAGTAGGGAAACTATGCCCTCATTTTTCATTGTGTAGCACAACGGAATAAAATATATAACCATACAACATCGGAAGTAGTAAACAATACTCACCTGGAATGGACAACTGAAGTAAAAGAGAACCAGTAGTCATATATAATAAGATGCAGCATGTCTCTAGTTCTAAGAAAACAACAAGAACATGTTACACCACAATACAATACAATGGAAAGTACAGGTACATCAGAACAAACAAATAGACAGTAGCATCGCAAGCCTCAGATTGGTCCCATGCTCTCATACTCCTTATCAACACTCAAGTACCTGTATAGGGACCCTTTCCCCCATCGACACCTACAGAAATATAATTTTTTTGGGATGAAGACATCACCCAAACAAGGTGTGAGAAATAAATCCCAGTAGGCACCCACCAAAGGCCCGTGCCTAACTCTCAGTGTAAAAATGTGCAATAGAAGTGTGCAGTAGTAAAATGAAACAAACTAAGTAGTACTAAAAAGTAACTAACTTTACCAGTTATATTTCCATTTTAATATTCATTTAACAGTTCAAATTAATAACATTAAAAGTTCACCAGAACTAAGCCCTCGGCTAATCAGAACCCTTCCCTTAGGATAATGTAATATAACCACGCCCTCAGGCTTGCCCTCAGGCTATATAATGTAACCATGCCCTCAGGATTGCCCTCCGGCTATATAATGTAACCATGCCCTCAGGATTTACCTCAGGCTATATAATGTAACCACTCCCTCAGGATTTCCCTCAGGCTATATAATGTAACCACACCCTCAGGCTTCCCCTCAGGCTATATAATGTAACCACGCCCTCAGGCTTGCCCTCAGGCTATATAATGTAACCGGTCCGATCCCAACATATAATAAAGAAATTTTATACAATTCCTCTCAAGGAAATTTAAATCATGCTAAATTTTATGGTATACCCTCAGGTAACCTGGCCAAATGGCTAAATAGAGGAACACACCCCAGGGGTGATCCTGGATCAAAGCTATAATCCCAAATAGCAGTTTTTCAACTACATTAAATCACCTATGAAATTATAGGTATTTAAACTGCAAAGTCCTCAGCCACACGACACCCCAAACATGTGTTTATAGCACAAAAGTACACAATTTCACACAGTAGTTGGAATTTAAACACCAGACCACCTACCTCGATCGCCCCTGATCGATATATGTGAACGATGCTCCTCGGATCGTCCAAGAACGAAGTAGATCTGGGGTAGAAGAATTCCCGTTAAAACACAAATAACTTCCCTTAGAGGAAGAATTGGAAAGAACGGTTCAAGGAGAAGGTAGGGCTTACCCGTACGGTTCCAACGAGATCGACAGAGGCAGAATCAGATTCCTGGTGCGCGATTGGGTGAACTTCAAAGTTCTGACTGTCCTCCCGAGCTCTCCTCCAGTTCTAAGCTTCCTCTGTGAACAAAGGAGGATACTTCCCATTTTAAGCAAAAAAAACACACTACACGGTGTGTACTCTCAAGTACACGACGTGTACTTTTCATCATTTAACTATTCCACTGGCAGCTTCTCGCCAGCACGACACTGTTCATCTATCAACATGAGTACTCGACGTGTAATACCTGAGTACACGGCATATACTGTCATTCAGCTGGCAACTACCTTCACTGCCTTACTGTTCACCTGCCAACTGAATACACGACGTGTAAATACCCTACACGGAGTGTAGTCGGTTTTTACACCCATCATCATCGACAGGCATACACGCCCTGTGTACTCATTCCACACGGCCAAAGTACACGACGTGTGGAAAAGTACATGAAGTGTAGTAATTTTTTTTTTATATTTTCTCCCATTTTCCTTATTTTCTCAAAAACACTTAAGGAAAAGGAGAAAATAAGAAACCCGCACCTCAGGAATAAGAACCGGGTTCTTACAAAAAAGTCCATGTACCTTATGAATGATATGAATTTGGATATGTGTAGACATGTTTGAATTCTATTTTTGGGTGAGTAACATAAACTATGGGTTGCCCGAATGGCCCAAAGTCCTTCATTTTTATTGATTTTTTGATAACCCCCCTTTCAAGGGATGAGGGGGAGACCTTACAAGGCCCGTAGGATCAGAGATTACATGGCCTGTAGGCTTAGGAGATTACATGACCCGAAGGTCTTAGGGAATTCAACCAGTCTATCTACAAGGAACTTCCCCTCCCTAGTATCTACATCGTGATAATAGCTCTCCACCTTCGCATGGCCGTCTGGCTAGGATTCCCGTGCAAGCCCAGGCTGGTCCCGATGGAATAGCCATACTCTCTCATTCTGAAAAATCCATTTGGCTTTACTCTTGTGAGTGCACCTACTCTGAATCCTCTTTAGGGCTTCTCCTTTATTCTAGAGTTTGTCTAGGGTAACTGAATGTGGCCCGAAGGCCTTGAGGTGGCCCTAAGGCCTTAAAGGTGGGCCGAAATCCCTACTAACCCGAAGGACTGGGTGACCCAAAAGCCTTAAGGACTCCAAGCTTAAACCGGTGGCCAAAGGTGAATAGTACTGAACAATACCTTCTACAGTAACTGCCATAGTGCCTACTATAGTACCCACACAATGTACAGTTCTACTACAGTACTTGCACAGTGTATAGTCAGCTACAGTCCCGCACAGTGTACAGTCTGCTACAATACTACTATAGTGCTTGCTACAGTACTTCTACAGTCGGAAATACGCCTCTACCTGGTTTTGAATTTGGGTCTGGTGGATGAACTTAAGGATACCTCACCAACTGGGATGAGGCTCATGTGAAACTATGGGTTGTGTAAAGAGTTATATATCAATATATATTAAACATATTGGTTTGGTGGAGGAAATAAGATTCTAAAACTGAATAGATAGAAACACGAATACATAAAAGGAATAACATGAGATAATATGGTGAGATTAAATCCCCTTAAAATACAATGTGTTATATTACTTCTAAAGTGTCACTTTTCAAGACCTCAATTATTCAGTATGAGTGATCCTAATAGTTAGATTCCCATGAATTATCTTGTATAAGGAAAAAATAATGAGGTAATCCTAAAAATTAGATCCCATTTTCTTGGTATTTTCTTCAGGTTTCACTCAGATGTTAATGGTTGGGATACCAAAGTAGTATAGTTGGGTTTATCCAGTTGATGGATTGGATAAGGAGTTATCTTCTTTACTATCCAAGAGTCATATATGATATGCCTGAAAAGTGTTTTGTACTATATATAGTTATGTCTTATTTTTGTGTGAAAAAAATTATGTGAGGTCATGATGAAACACTACTACAAATATGGCTTTTATCAGTGCTAAAAATGACCATTAACAGTGCTAGAAAAAGTTCTATTAATGCCGGTGAAGATAAGGGGGGGGGGGGGGGGGGTCCCCTTTATCAATGATCCAAAAAGCGCTGATAAAGACCCCTTTTATCAGCGCTAAAAAAAATCTTTGATAAAAATAAAAAAAATTAAAAAAAATAAAAAAAACTGCCAATCTCGGGTGGGGGGGCTTTTTACAGTGTTTGAGCCCCCATTTATCAGTGCTTTCCCCGCACCCTCCAGCGCCCGCACGCACCACCTATACCCTTTATCAGCACTATCCCCTCTAAATCATCCTTGCGTGTGCGCCCCTGCCTCCACCCGGATTTGATCTCAAGACCTCCCCCCTGCGCACCTAAAGACTTTGCCACTCCCCTAAATTGATTTGTTCTGTTATTTATGATATATCTATTTATTTATATATATATTTAGTTATATTTATTCCTATAGTAATATATATTTATATTAATATATATATATAGTTATATTAATATATATATATATAGTTATATTAATATATATATAGTTATATTAATATATATATATAGTTATATTAATATATATATATAGTTATATATATATATATATATTAATATATAGTAGTTATTTAAATATTCATATATTGGTATTTTAAATAAAATGGATATTAGTTATTATTTAGATAAAGATAATATATTTTATATGTAAATATGTTTAATTATTTATTTAAAAAATTTAATTTTTAGGCGTGAATATATAAAAAATATGTACATATAGTTATATATTTGATTATAAATAGAAGTGAATTATAAAAAACGATAAAATTTCAAAGATATAATATCAATATGAATCTAATACCATGGAATAAATTCAGTCCCCACCAAAAAAATCCAATAATACCCCCTTAAACGAGGCTGGAAATCCATAAAATGTTAAAAAATCTGGGTACCCCGACTAAAAACTCAGTTTTGGAGGCCTTCTAGGCCTCTTTTGGCCTCGAAAAATGCTTGAACAAGGTCCCCTTGGATCACAACGAAGTAGTTCTCGTCGCAAGCTTCGATTTTATATGTGGTAGAGCTCAAACGGACACCCGGATCAAAAGTTATGGCCGTTTGAAGTTTGAGTTGCGTTTTCAACATATTTTGGATCTTTTTTTAATTTTTTTAATTTTTTTAGTCTTCAAATTGTTATTAAATGACTATTACTACATAATAATTTTCAAATTATTAATTAAATATATTTTTTTAATTTTTTAAGAATCCATTTTCACTAAATATCTTATATATTAAGTATATTAAGTGTAAATGTACATTTATACTTATCTAAAATATATTTAAAAATTATATATTATATTTATATTAATATAACTATATTTATATCAATATAAGTATATTTATATATTTATATATTAATATATTTTTAATTTTTTTTGAAGTCGACACTTTATCAGCGCTTAAAAAAAAGCGCTGATAAAGGGGGGGGGGGGCTTTATCAGTGCTAAAAAAGCACTGATAAATGGGGAATTTTATAAGTGCTTTTTTAGAACTGATAAAGGCACCCTTTATCATGGATTTTTTGAGAACTGATAAAAGACCCCCCCTTTTATCAGTGCTTTTTCGTTAGCGCTAATAAAGGGGTGGCACTGGCCTTACCCAGTTTTGTGGTAGTGAAATATATATCTTAGCCTATTAATAGACATGATGAGTTTTTAATGAGACATAATTTTAGTGTGAGCCCATTTAATAAAATTCCTTATTAATGGTAATAAAATATGATACTCATATGGTAAAAGATTCTATTATAGATAATAGCATCATCATCACCAAAATTTAACTTTGAAATTAATACTTAAGATTTATAAGTTTAAATGTAAGAAAATCCTTAGTTTGGTAACCTAAGAAAAATTATTAAGTATAAAGAGAAGTTCTATGTGTTAGAGTAACAACTTCCTGAGTAACCAATTGTTGAAGTTATTCAACAAGTGAATCTATATTCTTATGAAGTATGGATTAGTTCACTTGGGGTTTCAAAGGAATTAGATACTAAATGAACTAAGTGATTTTAGTATCCAATTATATAATAAATATGACTATTTATGAAAATTACTTAGTCAGATTAGAGGTTTCACTAAGGTTTATTCTGGTTTAGAAAGTCATATTATTATCATCTATGGAAATGTTCTGACGATATCTTTATGTTCAAATAAAAATTTACTCTATATTCTCAAGATTTGAAAATAGATAAACTAGGCATGTGATGTCTAAGTTCTAGTGCTGTATGAATAGTACAAATGGGAAAAAATTTAAATTGAAAGAAGAAAAGTTAGTTGGAGATTCCAATAATATTTTTCAAATTTCCAGTTAAAATAATTGAAACTCGAGGATGTTATCTGGAAGAAGGAGTAATGATTCCACGAGATGATGTTGTTTAGGATATCTGATGGAGTTTCAAAAATTCTATGGAATGTCTATCTATGGTATCGGTGTTATAGAAATTTATTCTTTGATTTTTAAGGGCATATAATGTCAAATGTATACTTTACAAAAGTTTTAAATATAAATTAATTCAAAACTAAGGTAAAATTCATTAAATCTTATAGTTTTCATTAAAATGACGAAGAAAAAAGTTTTTATATAAAATATTTGAATGTAAAGGAATTTATCAAGCTCAAGTGGGTCGTAAAAGGATCTGTATATTCATCTTAGTACTATTATATGATAATATAAGTTGTTATGAAAAAATAGAGATGACTAATTATATACAAATAGTTTGTGATTCATCTATTCTATATATTTTTTGAAATGGAGACAAGGATAAAAATGTTTTATCTAGGATAAAAAGTTTATCCAGCCTGTTAAATTATAAGGGAAGATGTTCCTTCTACCCATCAATGAAATATTTTAATATATTCTTCTTTTTAGAGGAAAATTCTCTAAACACATAGAATACCATACATGATATAGAAATGATAGTTTATTTATTAAATATTCCTACTAAAAATAATTAAGTTTTATTTCCTAACAAAAAGGAGTTTGTGTATCCTAGAATGATATTTTTAATAGAATATAGTGTCTTAGAGGCTAGTAGAAGTATGTTTAAACTTAGAGAAGTTCAAAGTTAATAAGTAAAATATTATACCAGTATAAAGTTAAGGTGATTTCACTTATATCTTAAAGAGTTTAGGATATGTGATGGTAAAGTAAAATGAAAGAGTTTCATTTAATTACTATGAGAAATCAAACATCAATATTTCTTAATAGTTTATACCATTCATGATCCAAAGTAAATGTCACTTTATCCTAAAGAAATTTAGGATGTACTGGTAAAAAATAATGTAAATAGTAACATTGTATCAAAGAAAAAGTTTAATAGAATATGATACAAGTATGATGATGTTAAACTTATAAATAGTTCTAAGTAGACATCATAATTTGACATTGTAACATTTTATGTCATGGAGTTAATAAGTTTTGAATATATTCAAGGTGTAAAACATTAGGAATATGATTCCTAAATCTCACCATTATTCAAACTTTCTTTCATTACAAATGTTACCCACTAAAGAATTTAGTGGGAGCATTTTATCATATTTTCATATAGAGATGTGGTGGGAATTACATATAGATGTAATAAGTTAACATTACCCCAAAAAGTGCAGTAAACATAAGGATGATCTGGTAGTTAATCATATTTGATATGATAAATTTATGATTATGTTGGTTTTGGTTAACTATTTTTAAGATTTTGGAGAATATTAAATGTATCATATAAAATAAAATATTCATTTTGTAATTCTTTTTTATTGGATATATAAATGTATATATAAAGATACTTTTCATGAAATGTAATGATAATTTACCTCTCAAAGTATGACTTTGAGTTTATCCCTAACCAAAGTTTTTCATGGATTATTATAGTTTATGAAGGAATATAAATATTATCATGAGTAGGATTATTATATGAGACATGGAATATTCTCATGAGGCATAAGAAAAAAGGAAATGTTTATTTATGTGTGTTGGATAACCCATAGAGTATACCACATGGAGTGTTATACACTATGTCTTTAGTATACCAGGGGTGCATAGATTATATAAGAGTCCCCATCACTTGAGGTTAGTGAGATAAATAGCATGATAAACTTCATACTTTGATACCTTCCATATGAAATCCATTACAACTTAGCTAATCAAGAGTGGTTGGGTATGTTATTGATCATGTCATTAGTTGTAGCTCAACCAGGATGGTATGTTTCCTCTCGAATTACGAGTATGATATCTAGGCATTTGATTAAGATAGAATATAAAGTGTATGAACTCAATTATATTGTATATAAGATGTGATTATCTATTCAGATGAGGGTCATGTGATGTGCTCATCCATAAAGATGAATGACTAGTGATGTATTTATAGATAGAGTTAGTATATACTCATAGAGTTAAAAACATATGAATTGAATACATGGTATTGACATACACCATTTCCCACGACCATTCTATGACTTGGAAGAAGAAACAATATGAGAATGAATGCTAGCATGAGATGTGTCTAGCGGGAATAGGTATAGAGATACATGTGTTTGATAGAGATCATACTAGATCCCTTTATATATTGAGTAACATTGAATCTTTTCTAGAGGATGATCGTTGATTGCATTTATGGACCCAGGGATTCATTTTTCTCACCAATTCTATAAAGTCCCATGGGGTTAATATTTTTTGGTTGAAATAATGAGGATTGAGTTTGACCCAAAGAGTTTCTATAAAAGTGTTTTAGAGTTAATCCAAAAGTCTTTTGGATGGGTATTTATAAGGTATTACATATTCCATGATATGAGGTGAAGTTAATGATAAATCTAAAAAATATATTTTTAAAGATATCTAGAAGAGTTTTAAATATGATTTCACAAGTTATTATATGTGATATGATATGAGGTGAAATGACACAAAGTACACGAGTCTTTAGTGCAAGTGTGATATTAAAGAGAATATTCCATAAATCCCATAAAAAAAATATATATATATGATATAAATGGACCAATTGTATTTACAGATAGCAGGATATCAAAAAGGTCATTAAGTTATGAAATATATTCCACTTATACCTCAATCATATTTGATGATTAAAGGAATCAATAACACCATTGACCTCTTCCTGTATGTGATGCATGACAATGTTGTTGTCTACAATTGAGGTGTATCATAAGGTTCATATAATATTATTATATGATACTTACTTTCCATTAATTATATATTAAAATTAATTTGGAAAGGAAACAACACACATTAATAACCAATTATTAACCTGATAATGATTGTATTTATTCTTCCTTAAAGATATCATTTAACGGATAATTACATATGATGTAACACTCAAGAAATTCATTATTCATAAATGAGTCATACATAACATTTACACATGCATTATAATGCATGAGTAAATGAGATAACACTCAATAAGAATCCTTGGGGGGATTTATAAACCCCACTACTATATGATGACTTGGATGTGTGTGCATGTGGATTCTTGGCCAATAATTCCAATAATTAATAGCCCTATATTCTTCTTCATTAGTATTCTGAAGTGATAACACATTGTGGAACAAATGAGAATCCCACATGTATAACATGTGATTTATCATCCCATGGATACACCCTAGAGAAAGGAATATTTTTAATCTCACAAAATCTTCATCAATCATGGATAAAGGTGATGTTGTTTCTCTTTGGTGTAAGATACACTGGTTCAATATTACTTTATTTCCAGCTTATGTTTTCAGTTTTAGATGCAAGGTTTTTCTCAGATTTAATGATTTATATGTGCTTTCACCATTATATTAATTTTTAATCTATGGATAGATTTTTATAAAAAACATCCTAATATTTTCTGGAATTTTTAAGGTTGTACGGAATTTTTAAGGTTTATAACTTCACAAAAGTTCATAACTTTGTATGGTTTAAGATTTTATAAGGTTTTTGACTTAAAATAAAATTTTGGAGTTCTTGGGAATTCAATAAATTTAAAATATAATCATTGGAAAATTTTTCAGTGTGATATAGATTACTCAAATTAAATTATAATATGATTAAACTAATATTTCATGGATTAAAATATCAAAAATTTAGTTTTTGATTCAATATGATAAGGAAAATAACCTCCATTGTAAAGTAAAAAGTTGTACCATAAAGAAGAGGCGCAATTATGAAATAACTACCCAGTCATTCTATAATATGTTCTATTTCTCCATAATGACCTGAAATGAATTTTAAATAAGAAATTAGAAGAAGGAAAAATAAAAATAAGTTTGATAAGTGGGTTAAAGGTAGTTATTTTACTATGTTTTTAATTTGAAATTTGAATTCTTAGAGGGAAAAATTGTTTATGTTATAGGAAATATTATTTTCAATGATATGTATATAATCTTATGAAAATAATAGAGTCTTATATACAATAAAAAATATTTTTTCTAAAATTATCAAAGAGTGAAAAAGGAATAGGAATAAGAATATACTTGTTGAAGTGCAAGTAAATTAGGAAGAAGAGGAACATAAAACATATTGATAACTTTATGGAAGTCTAATATGGAAGAATAATAACATATTGTTAAAATATTTCATAACATTATACCTGTACAGAAAGAATATTTTACACCATAGAGTGAAAATTTTATAATGTGATTTCAAGGATATAATTTACTTATTATTATTTACATGTTTATGTCAGTGAATTATATGATATTAGGTGAATCCAAATTATTACAAGGATTAGTCTTCTCATTTTTAGAGGTTAACCTTGTAAAAATATGTTGTTCCCTTTGTATGTGTGTATTTTGCTATGCGTTATAGTGGTAAAAGTTATCACTTTAATATGTGGTGAATATTTTTTATAAAATAAACATTCAAAATAAATTAAATCACTAACTAACCCCCTCTCGGTGATTTACACCTATCCTATAGGTATTTTTTAGTGGTATTCAAGCTAGGTTTTCTTCATTTGTTGATCTATTATTTAGAGAGAAAGATTTACAATAGTTTTAGAGTTTTTATTACTAAATTTCTATTGTAGAGATGGATAATATCAAATTAGTACACCAAGGATATTCCCAACATTTATGGGAAAAAATATTATATATGGAAGGATCATATACAACTCTAATTACTATTTATTAGTTTAGATTTATTGGAGGATATAACTATTGGATTTACTCCTCATGATGAAATCATTGATATGAATATAAATGATAGGAATAACTTATAAAATTATGTCTATGATCATAATTTTATTCTCTAATATTTATTAGAGAAATAATATCTAAAGGTTAAAGGAATCAAGATACTTAATTTCATATGGGATAAACTAAAAAATATCTGTTAAAGTAATAAAAAGGTAAAGCAATCTAAACTTTAGGCTTGGATATTAATATATTAAGATCTTAAAATATATGATGATGAAACCATGGATGAATTATTTATGAGGATTATTGAAATTTTGATCATGGTAAGAGGTTTTTGTGAAAATTTGGAGGATATAATGGTTATTTATAATAACTATATGCATTTTAAAAATAAGTTTTATGATAAAGTATTATCTCTTGAAGACTGTGATATGGGTAAACTCCCTTTGGATGATCTATATAGCATTATAATTTCTTATGGGATACAAAAGGGAAGTATGTTCAATAATAAATTCAAGGAAGACAAGGAAATTTATTTGAAATATTTGAAGAAAGAAAATAATCAGAAAGAAATTGATGAATATAAAGTTGAATATTAAGAATCAGAAGAATATTTTGATGAAAAGTTTGATAAATTGTTGTCTCTTATATCTAGAAGTTTGAGAAGAGGTAAGGTAAATTTTTAGTGGAATACTCCATTCAAATTTTACAAGTGTGCATCCATTATAATTTTTTCAGTAAAAATTTAAAAGTTGGAAGAAGAAAAATCTAGTGAGGATACAGATGAAAGTCTAAGGAGATTTTATAATAATAAATAAAAAAAGAAAAAGAAAAATCAAGGTTTTCTTAAAAATGGAATAGAAATAATTTCTCTAAGTTAAAAAAAATAAATTTATTATTAAATTGTGAAAATGATGGGTATAATGATGAATAATAGAACGTTGGTATTTATATAATATTGTTGAAAAAATACTTATTGATAAAGTGAATGAGAAGAAATTTACTAGTGATAAAATTATTGATGCTGGGATGGAATAAGAAACTGATATGGAGTTTATACTAAATAGATAATTAATGGAGTGAATTTCAAAGATCTCAATTTAGAAAATGAAATAATTTTTTTTAACAAAGACAATTTGTCTTCTAGTAGAAAAGAATCTATTTATTTTAAAGAAAAATTAAATTTGTTGAAATATATTAATGATTTAAATATGTTTCTTTATAATGAGAAGATTTTAAAAATCAATATGTAATAAATTATGAATTAAAAGTAGAAGGATATTGAACTTGTTCAATTAAATCTGTTTAATACTGAAAAGGAACTGGACAATAATACAATTTCCAAAACTCTATTTAAGAAGTTGAAGAAATCTTAAAGAGGGATGATACTCAAGTAGACCAACACATATTACTTTCATAGGGTTATAAATATCTTTTTAGTAATATTGGAACAATTTAATTTAATAAACTTGTGAAGAATAACTAATTCGTTAAAAAATAAAGTTACTCTTAGAAATCCATATATTCTAGAAACACAGAATTAAAATAAAAAACTTCTACAAATGGTAACTCAAAAAAGTATGTAAATATTTCTAGTACAAAGAGGGAATTTTTTTGTGCCTATAATAATTTTGGTTCATATAAAGGATCCAAGATTTAAGACCATAATAAGTGAGAAAAAAAGTGTCAAATTCTAGAAAATAATCTCTTTTCAGAATAAAATATTCCTTTTATGGGTATTTTTGGCATTATAGAGCCTTTGGGTACTTGGAAAGGATATTTTGGTTTTAATACCAATATTATTATGAGTCTATAATGTTTGGGTGATAGAGTTTGTCCTCCAATAGCCCGAAGGCCTTCATTTTTTTTATTGATTTTCGATAATCTACCTTTAAAGGGGTGAGGTGGAACCCTTACAAGGCCCGTAAGTGTAAGTATTACATGGCCCATAGGCCTTATAGGAATTCATTGCCCATAGGATTTAAACATTACATACAACCCAGACTAACTACTTATAACTGCTCATCCCCAGCATCTTCATCATGAAATCAGCTCTCCACCTTCGCATTGTTGTTCAGCTAGGCATTCCCATGCATGCACATGCTTGTCCTAATAGCAGGTGCCATACCCTCTCATTATTGCAATCTGTTTAGCTCTGCTGTGGTGAAATATCCTTGCTCATCCTCCTTGTAGAGCTTGTTACTTATAGGTTTTCTAGTTTGTATCTGCACTAAAGGTGGCCCGAAGGCCTTGAGGGGAAGTCAATTTGATCAAAGAAGATAAGTTCAAAAGGAGACTGGAAATTCTGGATTGAATGTTGAGAATAAATTTTAACCCTTGGAAGAAGTTTGTGGAATATGTGACTAGCCATGCCACTTTACTGAGGATTATACCACCATACTCCTATCCTAGTTTATTATGAATTTTTATACTCAAAATTCTTAGAATAAAAATGTAAAAAGTTAAACAGAAATATTTTATTAATAAAGTTTGACTTAATACTTCAAAAGGTGAATGTCTATAGATTCTATATAGTGGGTGTTCTTCACACATGGTATGTTATTTAAATCTCTTGAAAAATGTTAAAAATTGTAAGAAATCCTTAGTGACCTTTATAAGTAATAGGTCACTTAAAATTAAGGGTGTTGGTTTAGCATTGATTGTTAAAGATAATTTCAAGTCCAAGAGCACTTTATATGTTGATGGGTTGATTTTTTGTGAGTGTTTCACAACTATGTGATGAAGTTAATGAATCAATTTTTTAGAAATATGGGTTCTTGGTTAAGTTTTTAAAAGATGGAAGTGTTATGATAGGATGATTGTGAATAAGGGGAAACTTTTTTTATGTTGAAGATGCTGAAAATTCATGCTACTTAATCCTATAAAAATAAAATCAATTGTGAAATCAAATACTTGGTCATATTGGCCCAAATAATATGAATAAGATTACCCAAGGAGAAAATGTTCATGATGTACCTATGCTCAAAATAGAGAGAAAATAGATATGCTCTACTTTTCAAAAGAAGAAGATTAATAATTCTTCACATAAGAAAGTTGAGATTTAAACATCTCATCCATTGGATCTTATTCGTTTAGAAATTTTTTGGCCTATGAGGAAGCAATCAAAAAATAGTTAGTACTTTATTTACTTTATTGATGAATTTACTCATAAAAATTGTATTATGTTTATGAAACATAAATCAAAGTCTCTAAATATATTCAAAAGTTTTATAAGATGTGATGAAATAGAGTGTGGATTCTCCTTGAATAATATTTGGATAGATAATATTGTATAATACACTATTGGAATATTTTATTATTATCTTTAGAATCATGGTATTCACCACGAACTCAGTGCACCATATACACTATAATAAAATGTAATTTCTAAATGGAAGAAAAAAAGTTTATTAGATATGGATCAAACCATGTTTATAGAGCATGATACTTATGGGTATTTCTAGGGACAATCTATTAGTGCATCGGTTCACATTAAAAATAATTTATTATAAAACCAACTTCAAATATGTCACCACATGAAATATATTATAGTAATACCCTAGTTTTGAAATATTTAAGGGTGTTTTTTAGACCTTAAATAATAAGGTGAAAGGTGAAAATATTAGGAAGTTTGATAAGAGAGATGTTGATGGTATCTTCCAAGATTATCCTCTAAAGGGAAGAAGACACCACAATTACAAAAAATAATCATGGGATATTGTTGATACTGATAATATAAATGTTTTGGAACATTCAAGGAAATAAACAACATATCAAGAAGTAAGTTCCAAAAGTGATGATGAATCTATTTTTATTGAAAAGTAGGAAGAAGTTTCTAAAGATGATAGGAATTATAAAAGTTTTGTTGGGTCAAGAAGAGGAATTTGACTTTTTTAGTGATAAATAACAACTCCACTCATCTCAACCTTGGTTGATAAATTAATTGAAGTTTTAAAAAATTATTGCAGATCAAGGATAGTAGGTTCAGATAAGAAAAACTTTAAGGATAGCAACACATACCTCATTGTTTTTAAATATTGTACTAAGAGATGTGAATAAAGAATTAGAGCATCAAAAGTGGGATAATGATATGAATGAAGAATTAGATCAGATAGATAATAATGAAACTTGATAGTTGGTTCCCAATCCTTAAAACAATAATGTTATCAAAACTAAGTAACTCTTTAGAAATAAGTTTAATAAAAAGGAAAAATTTGTATTAAGTAAGAAAAGACTTGTGTGTAAAGGATACTCACAGGTCGAAGGAATTGATTTTGATGATACCTTCTCACTTATTTCTAGACTAGATACCATAATCATATATCTTTATATTATATAACAAAGGAAATAAAATACTTTCCAAATGGATTTCAAGTATGCCTTTCTTAACGGTGAATCATAATAGGTAGTTTACATTGATTTACCTTGCGGTTTCTTATTTAAAGAAGATGAAAGTTTGTATGCAGGTTAAAGAAGGCTCTATATGAATTAAAATAATCCCTGATATCATGTTATTCCATGTTATATACTTTCTTTAAGAAGTTTAATTTCAATAAAGGAATAGTGGAAAACAATCTACACATCAAATATAACAAGGAGGTATCACTCATTGTTATTATTTATATAAATGATATCATTTTTCATGGAAATATAGAATAAGTTTTGAAGATTTTTCTTTATAGATGAATAAGTTTTTTTAAATGTATATGATTGAAAAAATGATATATTTTTGGCCATAAAAACTTATCTAGAAGAGGACCGCATCTTTCTTTATCATGTGATGTATGGTTTAGAACATTTAGATAAGTTTTGCATGGGGGATTAAAAACTAATTTATAAACCTATTTTTGTAGGAATCAAACTATTAAAGGATAACAAAGGAAAATAAGTTTACCAAAGATAATTTTAGACTCTAATTGGAAGTTTTTTATACTTTACATATTCAAGTCCAAACATTGTATATGTAGTTACATTATTTCATAGAAATCAAATTACACCAAAGGTGTCTTATTTGATGGATGGAAAGAGGATTATCAGGTACATAAAAGGCACAATATATTATGGGATAAAGTATGATAGAAATATAAAATTGAATTTGTTTAGATATATAGAACATATTGGGATAGAAATATAGATGATAAAAGGTCATCATTTGGTGGTGTTTTCTTTTTGTGTGAAAGGTATGATGACCCATATCATTTATACTCTTTATTTCATGATATATTACATTAAGATAAAAAATCCCAAATGATTTAGAGGCCTAGTGTCTTTGGGTAATTAGATACATATCAAAATAACTTGAAATAATGATATAATGATATTATTTAAAAACCCATGTGACACCTTACAATACACAAATATGATTTAGTTTGATCTTGTTTTACCATTTGGATCATTTTAGAGATTTTTGAGAGTTTAAGGTTGAAAGATTATATTTCTGGAGAAAATAGGCTAGGCACATGGTTTAGGCACATGGTTATTACTAACCATGCAATAACCATGAGGTATGGCACTGTAAGTATCCAATGGAGTTTTTCATGGTTTTATATTGGTTAGTCAAACCGTATAGATCACCAAGTAAACAATGTAGTTGTTTAGGTGTTTTTCTAGAGGTGTCTCATGAATTGAACATGGTTTACCCAAACCATGTGGATCAACTGAAGTAATTATGTGTCTCTAATTTTCAAAGTAAAAATTCCACACATGGTTGTCACATGGTTTGTTAAACCATGCATCCTAATCATGTTCCCTGATCTGAGCCTTTAAAAAGTTGGAATTTACATCTTTTACCTTGGTAATTTTTATATCTAATCACCTTATAATATCAATTAGGCTCAAATTAAACTTCCACCATCAAACTAGAGGCTTATTACCTTGCTTCCTTAGTGTTTTTTCCTTTATTATTAATGGAATCTTTAAGGTATGTTCCATATTTGATTAGGTTTTCTATCCCCTTCTTAGATACCCACTTGATCTCTTCTACCCTTGCCTTGTTGGAACCTTATTGGGCTATGATTTCTAGATCTAAGGGGTTTGATACAAGATTTCTAATTTTTTAAATAGATCTATTATTATGAGGATCAAATCTACCCATTTCTAATCATCATTCTCAAAGGCAATTAGTTTCCCTCCAATCTTGAGGTATGTGTCTCTATAAAAAGTTTCTAACTCATGATTTACTTAATGTTATTTTAAGTTCTTTTGGTTTGACTTTTGAAGTTATTTTATTTGATATAAAAGTGAATTGTTTCAAGAGATACAAGTTTTTAAAGGGGGTTTACATTAAAAATAGATTTGTTCTCACTATGTGTTTGATTAAATTCTTTAAAGGTGATTTTAAATCAATTTTTTTCAAGCATGGGAGTGATAATTCTTCTCTATGAAATTTTCTTAAAAATTGTGAGCATAGTTTTAAAATGGGTTTTAGCAATCATAGCACATAAATAACCTTGGGTGTGTTGGGAAATAGAAATATTAAACCTTAGTGTGTGTGATACCACTAGGAGTTCTTTTATGGATATCAACGAACCAAGGCAGGACATGATAACAACATGATTCATGTTATTCCTAGGTCAATGTTCCTTCATGATCTCAAGTATGTATTCCCGTAGTATAGGTCCCAACTTGTTTTTTTTCTAAAAGATGGTATATTTCACATTTGGCTGCTATTTTTTTATCTTATAGCATATCCATGGATGGATTTTCTTATGATTTCATTCTATCTTTCATGTACTTTTCATATTATTGAGTTTTGTGGATATAAAATTATTTTTATGAGAAACCAAATGATTCTTTACAAAATGATTTCTCTTTTCAAAATGGATTTATAAATTGGTTGTGTTTTAAAGCTATAACTAATGGTTTCATGGTGTTAGACTTTGTATAGATTATTTGGTGAAATCCTACTAGGATTTGTTCTCACACCCTATTTGTTTCTTTGGTAATTTGTAGATATGGTTTTATAAGACTTAGGTAAAGGGAAGTGTGTTATATAGTTCGTCGAATCACATTCTTAGTGAGATGGATTGGTGGTGATGGATGGTCACATAGTGACTCAACTTTCATATTATCTTATTTTATTTATAGGTTTATCCTTTTGGGATAAACATTGTATGTATTATGGATGTCTATTATTCTTCCACTTTGTACTCTATCAGTTTATCTCTTTCTAGTTCTTCATGAGAATTGTTTTCATGTTTATTGATATTTATCTTATGGCAGGACAACATGGGAAATATGTCAAGTTGAACCAGTCTAGTTAATTACAAAATAGTATTCGAGCCATTACCTGGAAAAAAGTGTTATGACTCTTCCTAGGTTTTTTTCAGAGTCTTTGGTAGATATGAGTTAGGATAGTGAGAATTTAAATAGTAAGTGCGGGGGGGGGGGGGGTCTAACTCACTTTTGTGTTTGAAATTAAGTTACCATGGGTGGTTATGGATTTTTCCAAGTTTGAGACTTTGTTTTTGAGGTTATTTAAATGGAATTGATTTTGGTTTTATTTAAATGAACTAATTCATTTTTAATGTTTTTCCTCCCATTCATATAATTAATGATTGCTTTTAAATTCTTATCATTTAAAGGTTTAAGTTTTGGATTCATGGAGTTCGTATTTTGATTCTAGAATTTCTCTTAAGATAATTGGTTATTGTGTATTGTGTTCATTAGAAAATGAATCCAAGAATATATCTTCTATTTCTAGGAGAGGAATCCATGAGATAAGTTCCATAGAAAAATCCTCTAGTGGACTCTTATTTGGTGGAAGCAATTATCCACACAATTCAGACTCTAGGTTAGATGGGTGTTGGAAACCAAGTAAGAATGGTGCATCATAGCTCAAAATTTACTAAGTAGAATCTAACCATATCCCTTGATGAAAAAGACCCTAAGAATCTAAATAGTGGCTCGAGTGGATAGAAAGGATCTTCCATTTTTTTGAAAATTCTAGAGGACTCTAAGGTGGGTTTTTCCACTTAAATGATTAAAGGATCGATAATGAAATGGTGGGATTTTATCATGAAAGATAATTTACATGATGATATTACCTGGAATACTTTTAAGAAGATCTAAAAATAGTATTTCTATCCTAAAACTTTGTGTGTGGAAAGGATCATGGAATTTCTGACCTTGTATCAAGGATAACTTTTGATTATGGAGCATGCCACCCATTTTTCCAAGATGGTTCACTAAGAACCCAAGCTTTTTTACTAATGATTTTCTTAAATATTGGAGGTTTTATATGGGTATTATAGTGACCCTAGCATTTTACACATATTATTACATGATTTTAAACAGAATTATCCATCAAATACAAACCAAGGACTAAAAAGTCTAGTGTCTTTGGAAGATTAAGTACATAACTAGAAAACATGAAACAAAAATAAATATCTTTTTATTTATCTATATAATGAGATCATAACTTCCTTTGAGCTCCAACAACTGTATAGGATAACCAAGGGAAAACATGAAAAAAAGGATGAGCTAAAAATCCCAATAAGGGAATAAACATGGGAATGAAGCATATCACATGAGTTAGAAGGCATAACATGATAAAATAAAATGAATGGATCATGAATAAAAATATAGAAGCATAAAAAATATAACATCGAGTCATATGATCATGGAAATATAGTAATGTGTCAAAAATATATAACATGACATAAATAGGAGTTAAGGCTAACTTCCAAGACTATATCACATGGTGGACAAAGTCCCATAATGGATTAGGTTTACTCCCCAATCCCATACATAACATCTCATGAGACTAAAAATTACCCAATTATTTGGAGAAATATCTAGGTGAACCTATCATAACATGTTCATGGATATGTGTTCCACATGAATAATCAAATATAAGGAATAAACATAAGGTTTACCCATGGAAAGAAATGGGTATCGTAATCATATCATATAGAATAACCAATGGGTGTTTCACGATGGTGTACAAGAAATAATGGATTTAAATCATAATTGGACATTAATAATGTAAAATAGGCATATATCAGGACAAATTATGTCCAAATATAGTGAAAACATGTAAAAAGAGTGTTTAAGAAACTTTAGAAATGATCCACTTTAGTGCGATTTAAGGGAAAATATTAAAGAGTCTTTAAAGAGGAAAAATGCATAATTGTTTGTATAAAATAAAAAATTAACTAATATAGTTTTTCATGATTAAATGAATGATTTAAAAAATATAATGTTGGCTTAAAATATATTATTCAGTGTGCTTGAAAATAGGAAATAAATTGGGAAGTTCCCTTTAATCGGGCTTGCTTATCAGGAGGAATTGAAAAGAACACCTTATAAAACATGTATTTCCACATCAAATAAAGATGATTTGAGATATATACACATGTGTGGAACATATAAAAATAATTTATGAGAATTATATAAGAATAAATCATATTTACATAGAGTAAAATAGAGAGAAAGCATAACCTAAAGGTGAAATGGAGGTTCGTAGAGATCACATACCATATATCCAAATGTGTTATACACCTTCACTTAATTTCCTAAATAATAAAATTATTTTAATTAATAATTTAATTTATAACTTCTTAAACATATAATTTATTTATTATAATTTTATTAAGTTCATTTATGGCTATTTCTATGAGTTATAGAGTTTAATTTTTTCATTCCGAGATTTTTCATTTCATGGTTTCATGGTTAGTTCGCTTGTGTATAATTATGAAAGTTATTGTCGAATTGGAATAATTATATTGTAGTGAAATTATATGGGATTGATTAACTTACATAAATTTAAATGGTCCCATATATCATTTTATTTTTGGGCATGAAGACGATTCATTTGATAAAGCATTAATGATAAATATTTACATTATTTTATTGGTTTTTCGATCATCATGAACTAGTATTTTATTATTATTTAATATTTTATTTATATGTTAGTTCCATAACATGAAAATAGTTATAATTTACATATTATAATCTTATTTGACCATAATAATGGTTTTATGACTAGCCTTAAAGGTGGTAATAGAAAATAAAAAATCACTGTCGACGAAGGCGGTGAATCGATATACCAGAGAAGATGTTTTTGTTTTTAAGATAAAAAGAAAAGGGAAGATATTTGATGATGGATATTTCATTAACACAATAAAATTAAAGTATATTTATAATACTGGAGTTATCATGTCACTTTTGATATTAGGGTAAAGGATGAGGTATAAGAAATAAAGAATTTAAAAGAGAAAGGTGGAGGATTCTACCTCTTGAATGTCATCTCCTTGAGAACCTCCTCAAGGAACTTATGATTGGTCTTTAGGTTAAACCAACAATACTAAGACATACAGAAGAGGCTTTATAAAAACCTTTACCTTTATTTCACAATTAAACATAATTTATTACATAAAATTTTCACTTGATACAACATAAAAGATCTAGAGGTCTAGTGTCTTTGGGGCTTAGGAACATTACATAACAACTTAAAACATGAATATACATCTTTATTGAAAAATTATTTTACATGACCACAACATTCCTTCGTACTTAGCACTGTATGGGATAACCTGAGGACGTACATAAGAAAGGGGTGAGATATAAATCCCAGTAAGGGAATAAACATGGCATAACATGAGGAATACAATAAATTTTTAGACAATAAGAAAATAAATGGATCATAAGAGAAACATGAACATAAAGGCATGATATAGCATGAATATCATAACATGGATATGTGTCAATAACATTTAACATGATATTAACATGAGCCAAGGCTCATTGCACACAGAGCACGAGTAACCCTCATTGCACTTGAATTATCATGATTAAACCCACATTGCACATGAATTTGAATGAGTCAACACTCATTTCACATGAAGTATCACGATACTATTCTTTACCCAATGCGTTGGAGCACTATCAGGGTGCACCCATATTAATCATTTCATTTCATGCATAAGTGTGCCACATAGATCATACAACATAGATTCATTAAACATCATAATTTATTCCACAAATAAGAGATGTGAAATAAATAAATGTAAGTCATCAATCAACAAGTACATGTGCATAAAGGTGAATACCCTTGATAGAGAAATGGATATGATATTCACTTACACAATTATTTTGGCATGGGAAATTTTGGTGTAACTTCATCAACATAACGACGTCAAATAGAAATTGTAAAATGGGTTGAGGAGAGAGAAATGGGTAGCTCATCATTTATACATGAAATGGACAGTAAGGGGGTCATGTAACATAATATCCCAACATGTGTAATGGAATTTAGATACATAATATAAAATAATTGCTTGAATGTAAATGAGGAGAGAGAAATCTCTTACGGAATTTTGACATGGTAATGGGTGAACATGTGAGGAATTAATGAGAGAGAGATGGGTCTATCATCATTCAAACATAAGGAGGGAAGTACAGGGGAGGTTTGAAATCATACCCCAACATTTTTAATTGAAAATAAAAGGGTATAACAATATAAGGAAACTTGGACATAAATAAGGAAGGAAGGAAATTGAGGATCCCTTACTTGAGTGTGTGACTTAAAGAGATTGAGGAGATGATTATTTAGATATAAAAGCACCTTAGGAGGATTCTATATATAAGAGGGAAGAGTAGGGATGTTCTCTAAGGGTTTTGAGTGAAGATAACTCGGAGCTTGGGTGGTTTTATATAGTAAATGAGAGAGGAATTTGTTAATATTTTACAAACTTAGGTTTTGGAATCTATGTAATTAAATATTCAAAACCACAAACCATATCATGGTTTTTGCACATGGTTTTTTCCAAAGGAGATTGAAAAACATTATTTTATATGGCCAATTACCTAAATTATTAAAATATTAGGCTTTCTTATGTGGAGGTGAGTCACGTTCTCAAGGAAATAATTTTAAAATGTTAAAATATTTTATAAGTCTTGGAGGGTCCACAAAGGCACCATAAAATTAATAAAACAAATATAAAATCACATTATTCTAAAGGTAAAACATATTTTGGACGAATATAACTTTTATATTATTTTATTACATCACTATTGAGTCATTATGATGTCATAAAACACATTATATATTTAAACGGTATTTAATTTTTACCCAAAAATTCGGCTGTCTCAGAAAATTATGAAAATTTCACCGTTATATAATTTCGACATCATTAATCCAAAAATAATATTAATTTTATCTACATAATTTTCTAAATATGTGAATTTTTACCTTTAAAATAAAAACCAATGAGGGTAACTCTGCTTCATCACTTCCTCTAATTCCCACATTGCTTCTTCAAACTTGTAGTTTTTCCACAACACCTTGACGAGGGGCATTGTCTTATTTATTAGAACTTTTTCCCTACAATCTAAGATCTTCACCAACTTCCCTTAACATGAAAGGTAATTATCCAATGTTACCACCTCTGGATTGAGTACATGTGATGGTTCAGGTATGTACTTCCTCTAGAGTGATACATGGAATACATCATGTACTTGGGATAGGTTCGGTGGGAGCGCTAGTCGATAGACCACTATTCCAATACGATCAAGGATCTCAAAAGGGATGATGTACCTTGGAATAATATTTACCTTATTCCCAAATCTCATAACTCTCTTCCATGGTGATATGTGGAGGAATACTATGTCTCCAACATCAAACTCTAGGTCTCTTCGATGATTATCAACATAGGTCTTTTGCCGAATCTGAGCAGCTTTAATGTGTTGCTGAATAGTCTTAATATTCTCCACCATTTCTTCAACCATTTCTGGACCTAGGAGTTTTTTCTCCCCAACTTTATCCCAACATACTGGTGTTCTGAACCTATTCCCATAAAGGGCTTCATAAGGAGCCATTTGGATTCTTGAGTGGAAACTATTATTTTAAGAGAACTCAACCATAGGAAGCTGTTGATCCCATCCTCCTTTGAAGTCTATTGATAATTCTATCAACATTTCCTCAAGTATTTGGATAGTCTTCTCAGATTGACCATCGTTTTGAGGATGATAAGCCATACTGAATTTCAGCTAAGTATTCAAAGCATGTTGGAGACTCTTCCAGAACTTAGAGGTGAATCTTGGATCTCAATCGGATACAATTGATAGTGGTACTCCATGAAGACTTACCACTTATCTCATGTATATCCGTGCCAGTTGATCTAATGATAAATACTCTTGAATTGAAATGAATTGTGCAGTCTTTGTAAGATGATCCAAAATAACCCAGATAACATTGTTTCCTTTATATATCTTTGGAAGTCCAGTGACAAAGTCCATGGTGATGTTTTCCCATTTCCATGTTGGTATGGGTAATGATTTCATCATCCCCTAAGAATTCTGCCTCTCAGCCTTCACTTGCTGACATACCAGGCAATTTGATGTATACTCAGCGATCTCATTCTTTATGTTATCCCACCAGTAATGCTCTCATAGATCTTGATACATCATTGTGTTTCCTGGGAGAATGGAGAAATTTAAACTATTTGCATCATCCAAAAGTTCTTTATTTAACTCTGGACTTGATGGAACACATAGTCTTGATCCAAATCTCACAATTCATCTTCATTAACATTAAACTCTGAGGATTTCCCTTTTCTGATAGTTTCCACTTTCTTCTAAATTCCCACATCATCCTTTTGATCATCCTTTAACCATTCCAAAAGAGACGGTTGAGAAATCATTTGTGAAAGTATTGATGATGTTCCCTTCATTATGATTTCCATGTCCATCTTCATCAAATCTAAGAAGATTAGATCCTTTTAAATTATCATCAATGATAGAATTGTTGGGTCCTTTCTACTTAGATCATCTGCCACTTTATTCGCTTTCCCTGAATGGTAGTGAATTGAGCAGTCATAGTATTTGATCAGCTCTAACCATCTTAATTGGCACATATTCATCCCTTTATGTGTGAATATATACTTGAGGCTTTTGTGATATGTATATATTTTACACTTCTCCCCAAAGAGGTAATGTCACCAAATTTTTAAATCTAATATTACTGTAACCAATTTCAGATCATGTGTTGGATAGTTTTTCTCATGAAATTTCAATTTCCTTGAAGCATAGGCAATGAATTTTTCATTTTGCATCAACACACAACCAAAACCCTTCTTTGAAGCATCACTGAATACCAAAAAAAATTTCTCCACTTATGGGTAGTGTGAGCACAAGCACAGTGATAAGCCTCCTTTTCAACTCCTTGAAGCTCTCTTCGAATTCATCACTCCAACAAAACATGACTCCCTTCCAATTTATCCTGGTAAGAGGCTTTGAAAATCATGAGAAATTTCTCACAAATAAGCAATAATATCCAGATAACCCAAGGAAGCTACAGATATCCATCATAGATATTGGCCTCGTCCATCCCTCAATTTCATTTTTCTTAGAGGGATAAATAGATATCCCATTTCTTGTGATGATATGAACCAATAATGAGACTTTCTTCAACCAGAAATCACACTTTCTGTACTTTTCATAGATCTTATCCTTTCACAAGGTCTCTAGTATAGTTCTTGGATTCTCCTCATGCTCCTCCTTAGTTTTGGAGTATATTAGAATATCATCTATAATGACTACCAAATATTTGTCGGGGTAATCTCTAAATACTCTATTCATCAAGTCCATGAAGATTTCTGGAGCATTAGTGAGTCCAAAAGGCATTACAATGAATTCATTGTGCCCATACCTTGTACGAAAAGCAGTCTTGGGGATATCCTCCTTCTCCACCCTTACTTGGTAATATCCGACCACAGATCCTCTTTGGAGAAGTATTGTGATCCTTGTAGCTGATCAAACAAGTCATCAATTCGTGGAAGATGATACTTATTCTTTATCATGATTTTGTAGAGCTCACAATAATCAATGAAAAGGTTCATTGATCCATCATTCTTCTTGACGAAGAGAACTGGTGCACCCCATAGTGAATCACTTGGGTGTATAAACACTTTATCCATATTCTCCTGTAATTGTTTCTTTAGATCCTCAAGCTCCACAATAGACATTATATACAGAGTCTGGGATATTGGAAAAACCCCAGGTATAATCTCAATCGAGAATTCAACATATCTTCTTGGAGGAAGACCAAAAAATTCATCAAGAAACACTTTAGAAAATTCCCTCACAATAGACATGTCTTAAAGGATGATTTCTTACTTAGAATCAATCATCTAAGCAAGATACACGTTCTCATAGGGTAGTAATATCCATGCTTGAGATGATGGTGTTAATGAAGATTCATCCTCATCCTTTCACTTGTATAGAATTGGGGGTCGATTCGCTATATGGAGAGTGATTTCCCTCTCATGACAATTTATGTTTCTCTATATAGGGAAAGCCAATCCATGATAAGAATTGCATCAAATTCCACCCGAGGGAGTATGAAGAGGGTTTCTGGGAAGTTCAATCCAAAAATTGTGATAGGGGAGGAGTTATATTCATGGGATGTAATAATTGATCCATTTTCCATTCTCACCGACATCTCTACTTCCATGATTTGTGGTGGCGTTGGGATTGTTATACTAACCTTTTGGGTTATAAAAGAATGCGTAGAACTAGAATCAAAAAGTATGTTCACTATTCTTGAATGAATAACTAGCATACCTTTCACCACTTATTTGTTGGGGTTCTCTTCGGTGGTAGTGATGATAAAAGCTTTCCATTACTTCCTTGGAGGTTATTGGTTGCCTCAAAAAACCCTTGGTTTGGAAAACTGGTTTGTAAAGTGCCCTAGTTCTTTGTAGTTAAAGCAATGAAAAATGCATTGAGGGTTGAACGGAGTGTTTCTATCCTATGTAATAACAACATGGTTTTCTTATCAGTTATTAATGGCTAGGTTCCCTTCTCTTCCACACTAAAAGAATTTCCTCATCCCCTTTAGGAAATTTATGAGGTGCTTCTTTCCACACCTTTGGAAAGTGGGGTATTGAAATTTCTTAGCACCATTGGATTTATCCATCAGAATACCATAATTAAATAACTCTATGATTCTTATCACCATGATACCCTTTAGATTATTCGATCTCCATTTCAACTTTAAGGGCACATCGGAAAATTTCCTCATAGCTATCGAATTCACGGATCGCTAAGGCTTTCCGTTGGCTAGGTTTTATCCCACAAAAGAAGCGATCAACCTTGCATTCGAGGGTAATGAAAAAGCTAGAGGCATATCGTTATAGACTTGTCAAGTTTTCCTCGTACACATAGATAGATTCATTGCCTTTTTTCTTGAGGTCAAGGAAGTACATTTCCATCTTAATTTGGATGGTGCGTGGAAAATATTTATCGAAAAACATTTTATGAAAATCCTTCAATTAAAACGCCTCGATCCCTTACTTAGATTTCATATTTTTTATCAATGTCCACCATTGATCAGATTCACCCTCCATATGATAAGCATCCAGAAGAACCTTCTCTTGTTCAGAACAATGAAGGATGGAGAATGTCTTCTCAATGAAGTTGATCCATTGTCCGACGATTGAGGGATCAGTATTATCCATTGAATGTTGGAGGCCTTTGTCTCATGGAGATCTCAATTTCAGTTTTTTATTTATTAGGGGGGTTAAACGTCCCTCTTGACCCATGTTTCTATTCAAAACTTGACTTAACTGAGAGTGTATTGTGATAAAGTTTGCAATTCCCACTCCCATCGGATTGGGCATCACATTAGAACAATCATCACATTGATCTTCGCATCGATTGTGAGCCCGAGTCTTCCTATTACCAGCCATTGGATGGAATAAAAGTAAATTTAGGGGTAACACATAAAGGGGAATATAAAGACAAAAAGGGATAAATTATAAATTAAATTTATTCCCTTAACTTATGAATTTATAGGCTTCAATCTATGATATCCATGATCTACTTCGCAATATATATTCTTAGGGGAATTTTTTTATTCCCTTAATAATGGTTTATACTAAGATTATCAATTTACTAAAGAATATCCCCCAGGAGTGCCAAACCAAGAGTGCAACAAGGCCTGTTGTCATGAACCATTTTATATTCGAGTCTAGATCAAAGCGGTGTTTTAAGATTTTACCCCAAGATACATCTGTGCCAAAGCCACCTCTACTTGTTCGTATCTAGACAAGGATGCATTTTCTTGATAAACCACTTACTCTATACTCACCAAAATTTAGATATATTTTTATTATACTTAATCTTTTCTCTAAGGCTTTCACTAGGGTTTTCTAATCCTAATCCCAAAAATAACTAAACCTATCCTCTGATACCAACTGTAACAACCCTTCTCTTTATTTCACACTTAAACATAATTTACTACATAAAATTTTCACTTGATATAATATAGAATATCAAGAAGTCTTGTGTCTTTGTGGATTAGAAACATTACATAAAAACTTAAAACATGAAACACATCTTTATTGAAAACTTATTTTACATGAACACAACATTCCTTCGTACTTAGCACTGCATGAGATAACCTGAGGACATACATAAGAAATGGGTGATATATAAATCCCAGTAAGGTAATAAACATGGAATAACATAAAGAATACAATAAATATTATACAATAATAAAATAAATGGATCACAAGAGAAACATGAATATAAATTCATGATATAACATGATTATCATAACATGGAGATGTGGGAACAACATTTAACATGATATTAGCATGATCCAAGGATCATTGCACATGGAGCATGGGTAAAACCTAATTGAACTTGAATTAGAATTAGTAAACCCTTATTACACATGAATTATCATGAATCAACACTAATTTCACATGACTTATTATGATACTATTCTTTACCCAATGCATTGGAGTGCTATCAGGGCAGACCCTTCTTAATCATTTCATTTCATGCATAAGTGTGTCACATAGATCATACAATATGGATTCATTAAACATCACAATTTATTCCATTAATAAGAGATGTAGAATATATAAATTTAACTCCTAAATCAAAAAGTATATATGCATAATGTTGAATACCCTTGATAGAGATATGATTATGGTATTCATTTACATGATGATTTTGGCATGGGGAAGTTTGGTGTAACTTCGACCACATAACTATATCAAATAGAAATCATAAAATGGGTTAACAAGAGAGAAAGGGGTACCTCATCATTTATAAATGAAATGGACAGTAATGGGATCATGGAAAAAAATATCCCAACATGTGTAATGTAATTTAGATGCATAATATAAAATAATTTCTTGAATGTAAATGAGGAGAGAGAAATCCCTTTTGGAATTTCGGCATGGTAACAGGTGTACATGGGATGAATTAATTAGAGAGAAAGGGGTATCTCATCATTAAAACATAAGTATGGAAGTATAGGGGAGGTTAGAAATAATACCCCAATTTTTTTAATTGAAAATAAAAGTTAATAATAATATAAGGAAATTTGGACATAAATAAGGAAGGAAAGTGAGGATCCCTTACTTGAGTGTGTGACTTAAAGAGCTTTAGGAGGGGCTTATTGAGAGCTTAGGGATCATTGGGAGGATTATAGAGAGAGGATTGAATATTAGGGCCGTTCTCAAATGGTTTTAAGTAAAGATAAGTGGAATTTTGGGTGGTTTTATATAGGAAACGAGAGAGAAATTCTTTAATATTTTACAAACTTAGGTTTTGGAATCTATATAATTAAATATTCAAAACCACAAACCCTCCCATGGTTTTTTCCCATGTTTTTTTCCAAAGGGGAGTGGAAAAAATTATTTTATAAGTCCAATGTCTAAAATTATTAAAATATTAGTCTTTCTTATTTGGAGGTGAGTCACACTCTCAAGGAAATCATTTTAAAATGTTAAAATATTTTATAATCCTTGGAGGGTCCACTAATGTAAAGACCCGTAAATTTCAAGGAATTTTTTTTTTATTAAATTTCTTTGGAATTTTACAGGAACGCAGTTTCTGACGGAACCTGATTCTGAGGCCCGGTGTGCCCGGAATCATTTTCCGAAGTTTGGCTCGGGTACGTTCAGTGAACGGACGAGCGGGTTTTTCTAACTTTTGAACCGGTGCCCAGAATTGAATTCTGAGGGCACCGATGAAATCGCAACGCCGATATTTGATTAGAAATTCCTCTTCCGGAGTTGCGTTTTCTCGGGTGTGGTTTTTAATTTTCGGGCTTAAAGTTAAGAAATAAAATATTTGTTCGACAAACTTTATTTTATTTCTCTTAAGCCACTTGAAGACACTTAAATTGAGTTGCAACGGATATGGTACTATCCAAAAATATACTACCCTCTTGGTAGGATATTTGCGAGGTGGGGCCCGCACGATCCCCGTCGTTTCTTTTCCGCTAAGTAACGCACCCGCGAAAACCCGTCATTATGAAAGTCAACTGACGCGTTTTCTTAAATTCTTAACTCACCATTTAATTGGGCGGTTTATTTCGTTAATTAAATGGGCGGTTTATTTCGTTGAATTAATTCTACGAATTAATGGGTCGTTACTTACCTCTTTTTTGTTCATTGGCGTAATAATAAAATAAGACCAACACGACATTTGGAGGATTACTCGTTGAGAGGTTTTGTCAGAGTTCTTGAGCCTTCATCCTCCTTCGCGAAGAATGTGAAGAACGCAAAGAACATGAAGAACGCCGGCCTCCGACGAAGAACGCCGAACCCGCAGAAATCGACGATGCGACGCCGACGTTTCCTCTCCCACGACGTTCTTCGGCGACGTTCCTTAATCCGCAACAAGAACCTTCGATCATCCGTTGAGGTGAGGGTTTCAGATTTCTTTTAATTTTTCCTTTGTGGTTTTTAACTCAAGAAAGATTTAATTATTATTAATTAAATCTTTTTGTTCTTGAACCTCAGAGATCGTCGACGCGACCCCCTTCCGCGACGACGCGACGCCGGATACCGCGACGACGCGACGATCCTCAATCCGCGAAGAACCCGCGACGATGACTTGACGAGGTGGGGTTTTTTATTTTGGAAATGCCCTTATTCCCGTAAACGTTTCTTTAAATTAAAGAATCGGATTCAAATGAACAATTTTAATTTATTAAAATTGCTGTTTCATGTGTTGGATTATTTTCTCCTGTGGTTTATCTCTAACGCGGAGGGTGCGGGCCAAACGAACACGGCCCGAAAACCCTCTGCCGTTCTTCATTGTTGTGCGGATTTGACGGGCGACAACGGAACGTGCCACAACGAAAATTTGATGGTTCCGCAGTGAAGAACGAGTCCCGGGAGGAGCAGCGGCGCAGACGGGAACAGAATCAGACCACCGGAGCGAATCCGGTGGCCCGCGGAAGCCGCCGCCAGCGCCGCCGGACAGGGCCGCCGCCCGTGGACCCGCGGCCGCGCGGGTGCGGCGTACTCGGACACGGCAAAGCCGCGTCCTTTGATCCAGCGCGGCCCCACGCGGGGGGCCGCGGCACCTCCAGACCGCGGGGGCAGCGCCCCGCGGCGCACGACCGTTCGGCCGCTCGGCCGAACCGAGCCAGGCCGGTCCGACCGGGTCGGACCGGGTTGAGTCGACCCGGTTCGGGTCGACCCGGTTCGGCCGACCCAGGGGGGGGTCGGGCCGGGTCGGCCCGGGCCCGGACCCCGTCTTCGGACCATTTTCGGTCAAATGCCTGTAACTTGAGCTACGGGCCTCCAAACGACGTGCCGTTAGCGGCAACACGATCCTTGGATCGAGACGGTTGTTTTGGTATATCACACTCAAGGTTTCGGAATACTTTGAGTTCGTTCGGGTTGGTTCGTACACGAAACCAACCGGGCCCTCGGAGCGGAGACGCTCATATCTTGATCTACGGACGTCCGATCGACGTGTCGTCGACTTCGTTGAATTCCTCTAAGTGAGACGGATCTTTTGGCATACTCTGCCCGAGGTTTGGACCAAGATGGAGTACGGTCGGGTTGGTTTTGCCTTAAAAACCAACCGGGCCCCTAGGACGAAAAAGCCAATAACTCTCAGACCGGGCGTCCGATTGACGCGCCGTCTGCGACATTGAGTTCTTGTTGACGATACAGAAATTTTGGATAAATCAACTTCGGACTTTGTGACAGTTGATGTATCAGCCTCTCAACTCGTGGAGCGGACCCTCCCGAACGAGCTTGCTGTGTGCGAGAACCCTAGTGCTGGCTGCGACTGCTACTTCGACAGCGACGACCGTGCAGAGATCCTCAGTGGACTGTGGCGACGACCGTGCAGAGATCCTCAGTGGACTGCGTTGACGACTGTGCAGAGATCCTTAGTGGACTGCGACGAATACTGCACTCAGTGATCCTACGTGGATCAATGCTACAGGTCCTGTGTGGGCCCGATCCTGTGTTGGTCCGACCCTGTGTGGGTCAGCGCTCAGCGGTTCTGTGTGAGCCAGCGCCTACAGGTCCTGTGTGGGCCCGATCCTGTGTGGGTCATTGCGGGGGTTAGTTACCTATCGATCCTTTGTGGGTCCGACGACTTAGATGGATCAGTGATCATCTTTATCATTATACAAGAAGTATATCTGTGTGAGCTGAATCCTGTGTTACTCTCCTTTGTGGATTGTGTTGAGCTATCCTGTGTGGATTTACTGTTTACTCTCCTTTGTGGATTGTGTTGAGCTATCCTATGTGGATTACTGTTTACTCTCCTTTGTGGATTGTGTTGTGCTATCCTGTGTGGGTATACGTTTTTGCTTTCTTGTGTGGACTGGGTTGTTCTTGGGCTCGGACGTTGGAGCCGAACGGGAATTGATGACTTAGGTATATGTATGGGCATATACCTAAGCAGTGTCGGTTGTTACTTCGTGATTGTATCTTTACTTTGTGGATTATCCTTTGTGGATTTCGGGAGACCTTCGGGGGTCTCGGGGTCCCTACTGAGTAGCTTATACTCACCCCTGCACGGGCTATGCCCGCACTTCATTGTGTTGGTTGCAGACGACGGACAGCGCTGATCGTGGTGGAGGCATGCGGAGCAGGATGGTACATGGAGGTGGACCACTGGGCGGGACGCACTCGAAGAGGACGGATGGACCGAGGAGCTGTGGAGGCTATCTGTACCCACCCTTCAGGTGGGACTTCCAGAGGACGGCTCGATGCTGCGGCTTTTCTTTTCAGTTGCTGTTTTTCCCTTTCAGTTGTACTTTACAGTTGGGCTTGTATTTCCGGCCCCTTCTACTTTCAGCATAGCTTGTTACAGTTTTACTTAGTGTTTACTTTTTTGCTTGCTTACTCTGTGGTGCTTGTTTACTTTTCAAAGGAAATGACTTCCCTTTTGTTGGGATTTACGCCTTGGTGCTAGTCGCCAGCCCCTGGCCTATGGAAGGCGGGCTTGGGGTAGTCACGGCACGGGCCCCGAGGACGGGTCGTGAAAAATTGGTATCATAGGGGGTCGATTCTACCACAGACTCTGATCTTTCTTCTATATGAAGCAATAGTGTTTAGCGTATTGGGTGTGGTTATCAGTCCAGGGAGTCCAGTGTTGGTGCGGCGGCCGACGTATCCGTACACCAGGACCCTGACTTCTGATTTCCGACTTAATGCACGAAAACATTGATTGCATATGTGTTTCAAGTTTTCTTTGTGATTACTTGTGTCAGCTCACCAGGTATACTGTTCTGACCGTGGCGCACTTGTTTCCTTTCAGGATGGCCCGACGACAGCAGCCAGCTAGGGTTCTGAGAGTAGAGCGCGACGACAGCCCGCCGAGCGACGAGGCCTCGGTACAAGGCCCGTTGACAGCAGAGGCACCAGCGGTAGCTTTACCCGCCGAGCCCCCGATGCTTCCAGCGCCGACCACTGATGATGCACGATGCCTCGGAGCTCTGCACGAGTTCCAGCGCCAGCGACCACCCAGTTTTCGTGGGGAGACGGACCCCCAGGCAGCCGAGGACTGGCTGGAGGTGGTCGTTTGAGTTTTCAGGCTAGTGAGGACACCAGCAGACCTCATGGTGATCCTCGCGGTGAGCCTACTGCATGCAGCAGCGGGACGATGGTGGAGCTTGATGCTCCAGGTGCACGATGAGGCCTCTATCATCTAGACGGACTTCGAGAGCCTCTTCCGCTCAGAGTTTGTCCTGGCCACCCTCCGTGCGGTGCGCATTCAGGAGCATCTTCAGCTGCGGCAGGGCAACTTGACGGTCGCCCAGTACGCGGCGAGGTTCACCGATCTTTCTCGCTACTCGACCAACATGGTACGAGACCCCTTCTTCCGGGCCCGGAACTTCAAGCAGGGATTGAGACACGAGATCAGGGCATCGCTGATCTCCCTCAGCATCCCGACCCAGGCAGGAGTGCTAGAGCGAGCCCTTCTGATCGAGAGCTTTCTGGCCGAGTCCACAGTGAGACCCACCACAGGGAAGCAGATAGCGGAGTCTTCGGCAGCAGGTAGCCGACGGATGACTCAGGGTTCCAGGCAGACCAGACCCTCTCGTAGACGACCTCAGGACACTGGCTCAGTAGTGCGGGGCACACAGTGCGGAGCCAGTCTTCCGAGAGGCAGGCAGTGCTACGCGTGCGGCGGGCAGGGCCACATGGCTCGTGACTGCCCAACCCGCCGTACCGAGGAGCAGCAGACGGTGGAGGGGCAACCCAGGCAGAGGCAGAGGGTCGACCGTGGCGGTCCACAGGGAGGAGGCGGACGAGGCAGAGGAGCTGGCCAAGCAGCAGGTGGTGGGCGACGCTTTGAGGCTCTGCCACCACCACCACCAGGAGGTCCGCCCCAACCACAAGGAGCTGGCGGGCAGAGACAGGCATAGCTCCAGGCAGCAGAGGCCTATGACCACGACGCACCAGAGATGATTCGAGGTACGATCTGTGTCTATTCCACCCTTGCTGCAGTTCTTATAGACACAGGAGCGAGTCACTCTTTCATAGCCGCTGCCCTTGTTCGGAGCTCGGAGATTCCGACAGAGCCGTTGGCTCGATCCTTACGGCTAGAGACTCCTACAGGAGTAGACTCGACGATTACGCACTGGTGCCGGCAGTGTGAGATTACTCTAGGAGGCGAGAGCTTTGGCTGGGATCTTCTTGTAGCAGCGTCGAGGCCTTACGACGTCATCTTGGGCATGGATTGGTTATCTACAGTCCATGCTCATATTGACTGTTTTAGGCGCAAGGTGCGATGTGTGCGCACCGACGGGAGCAGGTTCACCTTCACCGGAGAGAAGGGAGCCTTAGCAGCACAAGATGGACTCCCGCAGAGGAGAGGATAGTCCATCACTCATCAGTTGGCTAGCCTCATCCTTGGAGTAGTGGACGTGTGGAGTCCTAGTTTTCCTGTAGTGGTGGATCAGTATGTGGACGTCTTCCCCGACGACGTTCCAGGGATACCTCCTCGCAGAGAGGTAGACTTTTATATTGATCTGTACCCCGGGACAGCCCCGATATCCACTCCAGCATATCGGATGGCCCCCGCTGAGCTTCGAGAGCTATGGGTACAGTTGGAGGACTTGCAGGGCAAGGGGTTCATCCGAACCAGTGTTTCACCCTGGGCTTCGCCGATTTTGTTCGCCAAGAAGGCGGACGGGAGCTTGCGACTGTGTGTCGATTATCGTCGCCTGAACCAGGTGACAGTGAGGAACAAGTATCCGCTACCGAGGATTGATGAACTCTTTGATCAGCTCAAGGGAGCACGGTGGTTCTCGAAGATAGACCTCATGTCAGGCTATCATCAGCTCAGAGTTCGAGACGAGGACGCGCAGAAGATAGCCTTCAGGTGTCGGTATGGACACTATGAGTTCTTGGTTATGCCCTTTGGCGTAACCAACGCTCCAGTAGTGTTCATGGGCCTCATGAACATGATCTTCCAGCCATACCTCGATCGATTTGTCATGGTCTTCATCGATGACATTTTGGTGTACTCGACCACAGAGGAGGAGCACGCCTACCACTTGCGGGTTGTACTAGACACACTCCGAGAGCATCAACTATATGGAAAGCTCTCGAAGTGCCAGTTCTGGTTACGTGAGGTCCATTTCTTGGGGAACGTCATTTCTGAGGTGGGAGTTGCAGTGGATCCCGCGAAGATTGAGGCAATGCTAGCTTGGGAGCCACCCAGGAGCGTGATGGAGGTGCGTAGTTTCTTGGGTCTAGCCGGATACTATCGGAGATTCGTACCAGACTTCTCCAGAGTTCCGGCACCACTCTCAGCGTTGATGAAGAAGGGGAAACCATTCATGTGGTCAGACAGATGTCAGCAGAGCTTCCAGGAGATGAGGCAGAGATTGACCAGCGCACCTATCTTGAGGTTGCCTGAGGAGGGAGTTGGTTATGTAGTCTACTGCGATGCATCAGGGACCGGACTCGGGTGTGTCCTGATGCAGGAGCGGGACGTGATTGCCTATGGATCACGTCAGTTGAGGCCGCATGAGCAAAACTAAGCTACCCATGACCTAGAGTTAGCAATAGTGGTCTTCGCTCTGAAGACATGGCGACACTATCTGATGGGCGAGCGCTTTACAGTCTTTTCTGACCACCAGAGTCTTAGGTACATCTTCTCTCAGAAAGACCTGAACCTGAGACAACAACGATGGCTTGAGTTGCTCCAGGACTATGACTTTGAGATAGTCTATACTCCTGGGAAGGGGAACGTAGTAGCCGATTCCCTCAGCAGGAGGACGGGCATTCAGCTACTTGAGGAGGCGACAGAGCAGCTAGCCGCCTTGCAGATATCCTTCGTGGATAGAGATGGAGCAGCCTTCCTTAGTCTCTCACAGTCACCCCTCCACTACTGCAGCGGGTCAGAGAGGCACAACGTGAGGATGCTGACTGTGAGACGCGGCGTGCACAGATATCCTCGGGACAGGCACCTGATGGTTTCTCCCTTGGAGCAGAGCACGATGTCCTTTTTAGAGGACGTACCTTGGTACTAGTCGCTTTACGAGAGGAGGTGCTGAGAGAGTTTCACACTTCTCCTTTGGCGGTACATCCTGGAGTGGCGAAGATGTACCCGGATCTCAGACGACAACACTGGTGGCCGGGCATGAAGAAGGCTGTGGCAGTGTTTGTTTCATGGTGCCTCACCTGCCAGCAGGTGAAGGCAGAGCACCAGGTACCAGCAGGCTTGGTACAACCCTTGGAGGTCCTGGAGTGGAAGTGGGATGGGATATCTATGGACTTCGTGACTGGGCTTCCACGCACTTCCAGAGGTCACGTCTCCATTTGGGTGATTGTTTACCGACTCACCAAGTCGGCACACTTCTTACCCATCCGAGAGCAGGGCTCAATGGAGATCTTGGGGCGTCTCTACATTCAGGAGATTGTACGGCTTCACGGTGTGCCATCGACTATCGTCTCCGATCGGGACGCTAATTTTAATTCCCGGCTTTGGAAGGGGTTGCAGGAGGCGTTCGGGACGCGGCTACGTATGAGCACCGCCTTTCACCCTCAGACGAATGGTCAGATGGAGAGGACCATTAAGACTCTCGAGGACATGCTCCGCGCATGTGTCCTCGACTTTGGTCGCAGCTGGGAGGACCACCTACCCTTGGTGGAGTTCGCATACAAAAATGGCTACCAATCCACCATCGGGATGGCACCATACGAGGCGTTGTACGGCAGAACTTGCAGATCTTCTTTGTGCTGGACAGACCCTGGGGAGTCAGCACTTATGGGACCAGAGATGGTCCGGGCTACGACAGAGAAGGTCCAGGTCATCCAGGAGCGGATGAGGACAACTCAGAGCCGACAGAAGTCATATGCTAATAGGAGGCGGAGGCCACTAGAGTTCGAGGATGGAGACCACATCTTCTTGCAGGTCTCACCTCGACGTGGTTTACGGAGACTTGGCCAAGGCGGCAAGTTGTCTCCATGCTTCATCAGACCTTTCTAGGTCCTCAGCAGGATTGGTGAGGTGGATTATCGCCTGGCTCTGCCACCTCAGTTGCACCGGGTGCACGACGTCTTCCATGTATCTCAGCTGAGGAGATACATGCACGACTCGACACACATCATTGACTACGGGGAGCTAGATGTGGATGATGGGGTGACTTTTGCGGAGGTCCCGGTGGAGATCGAGGATCGATAGGAGCGGGTCCTACATGGACGATCGATTCCTCTATGCGCATCAGATGGCAGCACGAGAACCTCCAGGAGAGCACATGGGAGCGAGAGGCTCAGATGCGTGCTCAGTACCCACATTTGTTTCCCTAGTTTTTGATGTATCTTTACGGGGACGTAAAGCCCTGAGGTGGGAGTAATGTAAAGACTCGTAAATTTCAAGGAAATTTTTTTTCTTAATTTTCTTTGGAATTTTACAAGAATTCAGTTTCTGACGGCACCTGATTCCGAGGCCCGGTGTGCCCGGAATCATTTTCCGAAGTTTGGCTCGGGTACGTTCAGTGAACGGACGAGCGAGTTTTTCTAACTTTTGAACCAGTGCCCGAAATCGAATTCTGAGGGCACCGATGAAATCGCAGTGCCGGTATTTTCTTAGAAATGCCTCTTCCGGAGTTGCGTTTGCTCGGGTGTGGTTTTTAATTTTCGGGCTTAAAGTTAGGAAATAAAATATTTGTTCGACAAACTTTATTTTATTTCTCTTAAGCCACTTGAAGCCACTTAAACTGAGTTGCAACGGATAGGGTACTCTCCAAAAATATCCTACCCTCTTGGTAGGATATTTGCGAGGTGGGGCCCACACGAGCCCTGCCGTTTCTTTTCCGCTAAGTAACGCACCCGCGAAAACCCGTCATTATGAAAGTCAACTGACGCGTTTTCTTAAATTCTTAACGCACCATTTAATTGGGTGGTTTATTTCGTGAATTAAATGGGCGGTTTCTTTCGTTGAATTAACTCTACGAATTAATGGGTCGTTACTTACCTCTTTTTCATTCGTTGGCATAATAATAAAATAAGACCAACACGACATTTGGAGGATTACTCGTTGAGAGGTTTTGTCAGAGTTCTTGAGCCTTCATCCTCCTTCGCGAAGAACGCTAAGAACGCGAAGAACGTGAAGAACGCGAAGAACGTCGGCCTCCGACGAAGAACGCCGAACCCGCAGAAATCGACGACGCGACGCCGTGTACCGCGATGCCGACGTTTCCTCTCCCGTGACATTCTTCTGCGACGTTCCTTAATTCGCAACAAGAACCTTCGATCATCTGTTGAGGTGAGGATTTCAGATTTCTTTTAATTTTTCCTTTGTGGTTTTTAACTCAAGAAAGATTTAATTATTATTAATTAAATCTTTTTGTTCTTGAACCTCGGAGTTCGTCGACGCGACCCCCTTCCGTGACGACGCGACGCCGGATACCTCGACGACGCGACGATCCTCAATCCGCGAAGAACCCGCGGTAACGACTTGACGAGGTAGGGTTTTTTATTTTGGAAATGCCCTTATTCCCATAAACGTTTCTTTAAATTAAAGAACCGGATTCAAATGAACAATTTTAATTTATTAAAATTGTTGTTTCATGTGTTGGATTATTTTCTCCAGTGGTTTATCTCTAACGCGGAGGGTGTGGGCCAAACGAACACGGCCCGACAACCCTCTTCCATTCTTCGTTGTTGTGCGGATTTGACGGGTGAAGACAGAACGTGCCGCAATGGAAATTTGATGGTTCCGCAGTGAAGAATGAGTCCCGGGAGGAGCAGCGGCGCAGACGGGAACGGAATCGGACCACCGGAGCGAATCTGGGGGCCTGCGGAAGCCGCCGGACAGGGCCGCCGCGGCTGAAGCCGCGGCGGCGGCGCCCGCGGACCCGCGACCGCGTAGGTCCGGCGCACTCGGACGCGGTAAAGCTGCGTCCTTTGATCCAGCACGGCCCCACGCGGGGGGCCGCGGCACCTCCAGACCGCGGGGGCAGCGCCCCGCGGCGCACGGCCGTTCGGCCGGGCCGCACCCTGGCCGGACCGGACCGGGTCGGACCGGGTTGAGTCGACCCTTTTCGGGTCGAGTCGACCCGGTTCGGCCGACCCAGGGGCGGTCGGGCCGGGTCGGCCCGGGCCCGGACCCCCCCGTCTTCGGACTATTTTCGGTCAAATGCCCGTAACTTGAGCTACGGGCCTCCAAACGACGCGCCGTTAGTGGAAACGTGATCCTTGGATCGAGACGGTCGTTTTGGTATATCTCACTCAAGGTTTCGGAATACTTTGAGTTCGGCCGGGTTGGTTCGTACACGAAACCAACCGGGCCCTCGGAGCGGAAACGCTCATATCTTGAGCTACGGATGTCCGATCGACGTGCCGTCGACTTCGTTGAATTACTATAAGTGAGACAGATCTTTTGGCATACTCCGCCCGAGGTTTGGACGCAGGTGGAGTACGGTCGGGTTGGTTTTGCCTTAAAAACCAACCGGGCCCCTAGGACGAAAAAGCCAATAACTCTTAGACCGGGCGTCCGATTGACGCGCCGTCTGCGACGTTGAGTTCCTGTTGACGATATAGAACTTTTGGATACATCAACTTCGTACTTTGTGACAGTTGATGTATCAGCCTCTCGGCTCGTGGAGCGGACCCTCCCGAACGAGCTTGCTGTGTGCGGGAACCCTAGTGCTGGCTGCGACTGCTACTTCGACAGCGACGACCGTGCAGAGATCCTCAGTGGACTGCGGCGACGACCGTGCAAAGATACTCAGTGGACTGCGACGACGACTGTGCAGAGATCCTCTATGGACTGTGATGACTACTGCACTCAGCGATCCTACGTGGATCAGTGCTACAGGTCCTGTGTGGGCCCGATCCTGTGTGGGTTCGATCCTGTGTGGGTCAGCGCTCAGCGGTTCTGTGTGAGCCAGCGCCTACAGGTCCTATGTGGGCCCGATCCTGTGTGGGTCATTGCGGGGGTTAGTTACCTATCGATCCTTTGTGGGTACGACGACTTAGATGGATCAGTGATCATCTTTATCGTCATACAAGAAGTATACCTGTGTGAGCTGAATCCTGTGTTACTCTTCTTTGTGGATTGTGTTGAGCTATCCTGTGTGGATTTACTATTTACTCTCCTTTGTGGATTGTGTTGAGCTATCCTATGTGGATTACTGTTTACTCTCCTTTGTGGATTGTGTTGTGCTATCCTGTGTGGGTATACTTTTTTTCTTTCCTGTGTGGACTGGGTTGTGCTTGGGCTCGGACGTTGGAGCCGAATGGGAATTGATGACTTAGGTATATGTATGGGCATATACCTAAGCAGTGTCGGTTGTTACTTCATGATTGTATCTTTCCTTTGTGGATTATCCTTTGTGGATTTCGGGAGACCTTTGGGGGTCTCGGGGTCCCTACTGAGTAGCTTATACTCACCCCTGCACGGGCTATGCCCGCACTTCGTTGTGTTGGTTGCAGACGACAGACAGCGCTGATCGTGGTGGAGGCGTGCGGAGTAGGACGGTACCTGGAGGTGGACCACTGGGCGGGACACACTCGGAGCGGACGGCTGGACCGAGGAGCTGTGGATGCTATCTGTACCCACCCTTCACGTGGGACTTCCAAAGGACGGCTCGACGCTGCGGCTTTTCTTTTCAGTTGCTGTTTTTTCCTTTCAGTTGTACTTTACAGTTGGGCTTGTATTTCCGGCCCCTTCTACTTTCAGCACAGCTTGTTACAGTTTTAATTAGTGTTTACTTTTCCGCTTTCTTACTCTGTGGTACTTGTTTAATTTTCAAAGTCAATGCCTTCCATTTTGTTGGGATTTACGCCTTGGTGCTAGTCACCAGCCCCTGGCCTATGGAAGGTGGGCTTGGGGTAGTCACGACACGGGCCCCGAGGACAGGTCGTGACAACTAAGGCACCATAAAATTAATCAAAAAAAATATAAAATTACATTATTTAAAGGTAAAACATATATTGTCTGATTATAACTTTTATAGTATTTTATTAAATCACTATTGGGTCATTATGATTTCATAAAACACATTATATATTTAAATGATGTTTAATTTTTACCCAAAAATTTTTCTATCTCAGAAAATTATGAAAAATTCACCATTAGATAATTTCAACGTCTTAAATCCAAAAATAATATTAATTTTATCTAAATAATTTTCTAAATATGTGAATTTTCACTTTTAAAATAAAAACCAACATTTATTGAAAATTCATGGGGTTTGACAAAACAACTTTCAAACCTTAATAAAAATTACAATTGTATAAAAATTATACGATCATTTGTATTTAATAAAAATAAATTTAGTAATAATATTTTATCAAAATATTATTTATTTAAAAAATCCATTAATTCATCTAAATATATTTCTTAATTTAATATTAACTAAAAATACTATTTGTGATTTTATACAATAATAAAATGAATGTATATTCTTTATTCTATACAAAAATAATACACATAACCATAGTGTTAGGGTATTGTTACATAACCCCTTATAACACCCACATAAGACCTAAGGGTAAGGTGTGTGATGGTGATAGACTCTTGGGAATGCTCAGATAACATCACTAAGGTGGTAATCTCTATTAAATTCCAATTCTCCCATAGGCGATTCTGTTCTAGCTTAACGTTTTGAAGATCGGATTAGGCTTGGTCAAGATTGAAGCCCAGTGACGCTACCTCCTTTCCATGCTCTGACAAATAGGATTCATATGAAGCAATTCTCCTGAATGAGGACATCACTTCCTTTTTCTAAGTAAATTGGATTTGTTAAAGCCTTATATTTATACTAATCATGTGATCACTGTTCAATAGATATATTAGAAATGGTAACAATTCTTAATGGTATTTTAAAATACAAAAACATAAAACCAAGGAAGTGTGTATGTTTTATATAACCATTTTACATAATAAGACATTTAATTAGATCAATAATAATTTTCATTAATAAAAGTTTGGGCCGTTACAGGCTTGGTAAGGTAATTGGGTAGAATATTAGCAAGATACAAATCTTATAAGGTGTAAGGAGAAGAGGTGGTGAGGGGTGGTATTTATAAGGGGAAGAGAAAGGAATTTTTGTTTATTATATTCATTAGTTTATTATTTTGGCACAAGACTATCAATAGTATTGATTATTGTATCTATGTATAGTAACTAGTGCATGTGTGTTCTAACTAATGGGTGATTATGTTAGTCATGACTAGAAAATTCATGTATTTAGCTTATATTGTTAAATACCGCAAATTATCATATTTCACTATTCAAAAAAGGAGAAGGATATGTAAGAGCAAGAGGAAGGAAAAAGGTAATAAACACTTAAAAATATAAAGAATATAGAAGGAGGAATCTAAGAGATGCTACAAGATGTCCAACAATGATTGATTATGTTGGGAATAAGGATCTCTTTCATCTTTCTTAGAAATCAAAGGTAGTGGAGCATGCCCCCGCTGATGTGGTAGAATCGTAGAAGAATTTTTCAGAGGTGGTGAAATCTAATTCCACCCTTTAATTCTTAGATTTTGACACACCTAAACCTAGAATAATCATAAAGAAAAGAAGGGTCACACATGTCTCAGCCAACTAAGATGCGATTGAAGAACGAGTCAATCTTTGCAGGTACTCTATCATTACACAAATACTTGTCCCAAAAGGTAAGAAATTGTAGAAATTAAATGATCTCAATCAAATGATAGTATAGATATGGGGGTTTAAGGACAGTAGAATGAAGAAAATTGGGAGGGGGTATTATCATGTCTTTTTTTCTTTTGATGAATGTAAGCGAACAACTTGTAGCTTCATGCCTATCTCCCTGAAACCTAGGATATTAAGAATACAAGAATAGTATAGGAACTTTGATCTAGATAATTTAAGGAATTTTCATGCTCAATTATAGATTTGTATATATTAGTTGAATTGGTTATACTATCATCCAAGGATCCTATGGGATATTTCCTCCTCAGTTGGGAATCCCATTCAGATAGATAAGAAAACGAATAACCCAAGATTTGGACACTATACCAGAGTATTGGTAGAGTTTGATATGTCCAATAATCTGGTGGAGGAGGTAGTGCTTACCATGATGGATGATATTATAAAGCTTTAAATCCCATATGAAATGATCCAAGGTTCTGTATGAACAACATATTTTTTGGTCATCTTTATTCTGAATGAAATAGGGATAAAAAGTGTAGTTACTACAAGGAAAAGGGGGCATGATGATGCTTCTTATAGAATAAGAAATAGAAAAGACAAGATCATGTATCCAGAATCAAATTATGACTTGATTGAAAGACCCTATGGGGGATCTTATACTGGAAGGGGTGGTAAGAAAATTGATATTACCTCTATTGAGGATAGTTAGGTCTCACAACCTCCTCAAGATCAAGTACATGGGTTGGATAATGATATTATTTATCTCATTGATTTCATTCATATATAAGTAGAAATAGAGTATTTATAGGGTAATTATAATTTAGAGGATATTTCATTTAATTTTCAAGGTAATAGGATGAATCCTAGTGTTCAAACTGGATGCTTTCTAAATAATCATACTCGAGAAGCAGATAAAAGAACTAAAGAGACATCACATGATGGGTCATTGCATAACTGTGAGTTCCCTGTATCCCATTCTAAATGTTCCCTGTAGAATGATGATAGTGGAGGAAAATTAGGAGCATTGCAAGGATGTTAGGCATCCCCTTATTGAGAAAAATGTCAAGATTGAAATCAAGTGTGTTGGTAGGCATACTAATGATTTGGAATGTGTATCTAATACTGCTACTGGGAAAATTGTTATGTCACAGTATCATCTTGATATAAATGTTGTTGAAACTAGACTGGATGGATAGTTATCTTAGGTATCATCCTCCAAGGCTGCCATAAAGAGGTATAACTTTGAAAACACCATCCATCCCTTGAGATCCTAAAACAAATTCACGCCCTTGAGGGGGATCTTCTGGTCTGATGAGGTGGATGATTCTCACCAGAATGAGAAGAATGAACATGATGAAATTGGGGAAGATAATGAAGACTATAATGATAAATAGGTTCAATGCATTATTGATATAGAGGCTATGTATATATTAGTAGAGGAAATATATTCAAAAAGAGGTATGAAGAACGAGAGAGGAAGGAAAAAGAAATCTCATATGGGTGTGTAAAAATAATGAGGGACTCTAATAAGAGGAAGATCCCTCAAACAATGAGTATGTTTTACTATAATTATTAAGGGATAGGGAATTCCTTAATGAAAAAATCCCTTATACATTATATCACGGTCTATAAACCTATTCTTATTAGAATTGCTGAACCAAAAATGGTGTTTGAGAGATGGAAGGCATTCAAGTGGGCCTCTCTTGGTTACAACTTTGTTGCTCAAAATTTACATGACTCCAATATGGATTATATATGGATTCTCAATCATGATATAATTCAAATTTTTACATTCTTTAAAAATACACAAATCATCCCAATCTCCCACAATACCTATTGTGGTAAATTATCTATCTCTTTTGTATATGAATGTAAATAATACATCAAAAGAAGAGAGTTATGGAGGGACCTTGGAGTTATATCTAAAAATATAGATCATAAATGGGTGATAATGGGATATTTTTAACACTGTGTTAAATCCCAAAGAAATAATTGGTTCTAACTTTATAAAAATTTTAGATTTGGAGTTCTCATCATGTATTGATGAATGAAATTTTGAAAAAGTCCCTCTTGGAGGAGATAATTTCACCTGTAACAGGTATACCTTGAATGGGAGACTAGAAATTAAGCTTAATAAAAGCTTTATACAAATGAATGATATGAGCAGGGAAGATGGGGTTTCAGGTTTCACCCTTCTAAATCATCACTTAGATCATAAACCCATCATTGTAGAGATTTCTAATCAGATTATAATGTCAGTTCCTTTAACTTTTCATTTTAGTAATGGATGTATTTTCACTTCTAGATGTAGGGAGGTTATTATAGAGGCTTGGTATTTTAAACCTATGGGCAACCCTCTTCAAACCTTTGCTGAGAAATTAAATCATACTAAAGGATTACTGAGAGTATGGAGTATAAAATACTTTTCTATAATTTACCTTGAGAGAAAGGATTCTAAAGAAAATATTTCACAATGTAAAATTAGAAATCAATATCTAACTTCTCCTTCTATAGTGGAAATACAAGCCCACTCTTAGTTGTATGACCTCATAACTACCAAGGAAATGTTGGCTCGTAACCTGTTGAATGTAAAATGGATGAATTAGGGAGATATAAATTCAAAGTTCTTTCATAGATTGCATAAAGAAAAGAGAATAAGAATAGGTACTAATTCCACGAGCATTGATGGATGCATAGACACCTATGAGGATAGAGTATCCAAGGCAGTGATGAAACATTTTCAATGGTTTTATTCTAACGATGAAATGGACAACACACCCACAATGATTAAAAATATACTTCTATGTATTTAAAAGTACCAAAATCAAGATCTCATCATATCTTCTTCAAAATAAGAAGTTAAAATATCCCTTTTCTCTTTGAATATGGATAGTGTAGCTAGCCTGAATGTCTTTACAAACAAATTCTTTATGTTTTATTGGGAAATTATGCAAGATGATATGACCAATGTAGTGAGGGATTTTTTAACACATGCTTTTATGACTTATTGAATCAATTCACATTTCATTTTTCTGATTCCAAAGAAAGAAGGTGAATTAGATATTAAGGATTTCAGGACAGTTTCCATCAGGAACACACTTCCTAAATTTATTTGTAAAATCCTTAGGTGTAGATTGGGTTTAATTATGAAGGATAATATTACCCCAAAAAAATTTAGGTTTTTAACTAGATGAAGCATTCAAAACTATCTTTTCAAAACCTCTAAAAGTTTAAATATAATGAAGAGGAAAATGAGGGAGGGTAACTTTGAACTTAAAATTGAAATATCAAAGGCTTTTGAAACTTTTAAGTAGAGCTTCCTTATTACTGTCCTTAGGAAGTATCGGTTTTCAGAAACTTTTATTAAAATTTTTAGCACCATTCTCACTTCTGTGTTGTTATCCATAATCATCAATGGGTTCCCTAGGGTTTTTTTTCAGTGCATAATATTCGTTAGATAGGGTGACCCTCTTTCAAGGCTCTTGTTTTCTATCGATGAAGATTATATGAGCAGATGCATATATGATCTTGCACAACTTGGTCTTTACCATATAATAAAATCTGGTAAAGGTAGAATCACTGCATCACATATGTTATATGTATATGACATCCTCTTTTTTTGTTAGTATTCTCAAGGTACAATATCAGTGATTAAATCCCTTTTTGGACACTATGAGTATGTGGTAGCATAGTCTATTAGCTGTAATAAATCATTTACTATATTTGGAGATGGAATAACTATTGGAAAGAAAGAAAAAATCACTAGAAGGCTTGGAGTGAGGAAGGGGTCCCCCCTTTTAATTATCTAGGCATCCCATTATTTTGGGGAAAGGTGAGGAGTCATTATCTTGGGAACATCTTTTCAGGAATTATTAATCAACTAGCTTGATGGAAAGTAAAATCCATGTCTCAATCTAGAAGGGTATTCCTTGTCAACTCAGTTATTACATCCAAATTTTTTTACTCCTTTTCTCTTTATAAGTGTCCAAGAAGCCTTATCAATGACCTCCAAGGTTCGATAATGAATTTCATATGGACTGGATATGTGTTTGAATGGAAGTTAATAATTTTTTCATGTAAAGAATACATCAAGCCTGTCAAAATGAGAGGACTTGGAATTAAAGATATAATGATCTTCAATGATGGGATAATTGAAAAATTCACATGGAATATCCTGTGATCTAATGATTTACTTTGTGAATTCCTCTCAAATAGATTTAAAAGGAAGTTTCTAGATGGATACACTCATCATATCGCTTCATATGTTTGGAAATATATTAGGAAATCATTCAATCACATTATGAAAAATAATTTCTGGATGGTGAGAAAATAGTCCAGTCTAAACTATTGGAGTACCTTATAGCTAACCAATCCAATTACTGATGTCATTACTATTCCAGATGAAAAATACAATATGTCAATTACTGATTTAGTTCTACATGTCAACAAATTTGACCATACTGTTCTTATTCCACTCAAAGTGAAGATTAAAAATTACTCTTACATGGATGTGGATACCCTGGTCTGGAGACCCAACAATAATAAAAATTTTAATACCAAAGAGTTTTATAAACTGGAGTGTGATGGATCTACTCTTATACCAACATGGATTTCAAAATTTAAGGTACATTTTATTAATTCCTCAAGATTTCTTTTTCTTTGGAGGGTATGAAAAAACAGGCTGCCTATACATGATCAACTAAGGAGGGATGAGAAATACATTGTCTCGGCATGTCACTTATTCTTGAAGGATGAGGAAAACATACAACATATCTTTATGGAATGTTGGTTTACATAGGATTTATGGAGGTATTTTTGTGACATGTTTGGACTAAAACTTTCTATTAATTCACAAATAGAGCAACTTATACTGTAAATTGGATTGTATGGGCTAAGTGAGCAAGTATTTAACTTGTTATTGGAAATAATTTCACCTCTATTTTCAGTTGTGTGGAAGGAAAGAAATGCAAAGGTATTTGATTATCATCCAACCTCATTTCACAATGCTGTAAATGAAATTCACAAATAAATTTATGCTGCCTCAAAGATACAAACCAGAGCAATGAACAATATTGTTGAAGATCTGATTATAATGAGAAATCTAAGTGTTATGGAAAGATCCAAGAAACCACTTGTTCTAAAATTTGTATGCTGGATTCCCCCTCTCAACTTGTGGATTAAATTCAATGTTGATGGCACAACATCCAGTATTCCAGGGACCTCAGGTTATGGAGGGGTCTTTTTCACCCACTATGGGTTTATCAAGGGTTGATTTCATCATTTTATTGGAATTGGTTTTGCTTATGAATTTTAATTATGGGTTATGATCTATACTATTAAGTATGCTATCCAACATAACCAGAGATATTTATGGGTGGAGTCTGATTATGAAATTCCATTGAAATATTTAAAACAAATAACGAGGGATGTTCCTTGGAGAATTTTGCCCCATTGGATCCAGTGCATGGACTAGGTAAAGTATCTCAACTTGATTCTTTCACATGCATACAAGGAATCCAATCAAGTGGTAGATGCTTTGTCAAAGAGGGAAATAATGGAGTTGAGCACCATATGGTCTTTCAGAGCACCAAATTATTGTGAACCACTGGTGGATGAAGAAATGGAGGGATTGATTTATTCTCATATTTTCATTTACAAGATACCTAAATTTTATTTATACTATCATAGTCAAGGTTACTATTCTAACAACTATATTACTATTCCTAATGGTTAGATTACTATTCCAAAGGTATAGGTTCCTTAATTTCTATAAATACCTCTTATTTCATTCATTTTTCATCCACTTCTATTTTATTTCAAGGTTATAAATAATTTATTCTTAAAAATGAATATCTATTATTATAATTATTTTTTATTTTTGTAGATTTGTTTGTGAGTGTGGTTATTCTAGTGGATCGAGCAAATCTAAATTTACCCATTCATATTATCTTATTTTATATTTATTGTCCAATTGCAATTTTTGACATTATTATTGGTTTATTTGATAAATAATGTATTATTCTTCATTTATAATGTTTTTTGGTTTCTCTATGTAATGTATGAGATTTATACTATATGACATAATTATAAAAATATAAATTCCATTGATAAAATTGCAGGTCTTTACATTCTCCCCCCCTTATGAAATTTTACTTCCGAAATTTCATTTTGCATACTATGGTGAAAAAAGGTGATGATATTTCTCCTCCATTACTTACTTTGGTTCCCATGTCACCTCTTATTATTTATGGTTCCTCCATAGTACTTTGACCAAGTGAGTAGTCTTGTTGCACAAAACTTTATCTCTATAATCCAAGATCTTCATCAGATTATCCTCATAAGAGAGATCATTTTCCAACTATACCACCTCTAAATTCAGTAAATGTGTGGGATGTGTTATGTAATTTATCAAGAGGGATATGTATAATACATCATGTACTTGATAAATAGTTAGTGGAAGTTCTAGTCAATTGTCCACAACCCCGACATGATCAAGAATATTAAAGGGGCCGATGTACCTAGGACTTAGCTTTCCTTTCTCCCCAAATCTCATGAATCTCTTCCATAGAGATTTGCAGAGGAATACCATGTCACTAATATCAAACTCTAAGTACTATAGATTATTATTCGCATAGTTCTTCTATCAACTTTGGGTTTCCATGATGTTCTGCTGAATGGTTTTTAACTTTTATACCATTTCTTCGACCATTTCAGGTCCCAACAGCTTACGTTCACCTACTTCATCCCAACATGCATGTTTTCTACATATTTTCCCATAAATGGCTTCATATGGATCCATTTGGATACTCAGGTGGAAACTATTGTTGTAAGAGAACTTGACCAATGGAAGATGTTAATACCACACTCCTTTGAAGTCCACCGAGAATGCTATCAACATGTCTTCCAGTGGCTAAATAATCCGCTCAGATTAACCATCATTTTGGGGGTGATATGATGTACTGAAGTTGAAATCGATTTTTAGATCATGTTAGTTACTTTCCCAGAACTTGGAATTAAATATTAGATCATGATCATATTTAATCGATAATGGTACTCCATATGACCTTACCAATTCTCTGATGTATATCAGTGCAATATGGTTTAGTGAGAAGTCCTCACAAATTACAATAAAGTGATCTATCTTTATAATATGATCCGTAACAACCCATATAACATTATTTCCTTTGGATGTATTCATAATTCCATTGAAAAATTCCATGATGATATTTTCCCATTTCCATGTAGGTATGGGTAATGGTTGCATCATGCCCTTATACTTGTTTGTTTCATCCTTCACTTGCTAACATACTAGGAACTTTGATGTATATTTAGTGACATCCTTCTTCATATTGTCCCACCAATAGTTCTCTCAGATGTATCTATACATATTTGTTCTCCCTAGGTGGATGGAGAAGGTCAATCTATGTGTATCATTTAGAAGCTCTTTCTTTATCTCAGGATTTGAAGATACACAAAGTCATGGCCCAAATCTTTTGACTCTTTTCTCATAAATTTTGAACTCTAAGGATTTATATTTTCTAATAGATTCTACCTTCTTCTGAATTTCCACATCATCTCTTCGATCATCCTTTATTTTCTCTAATAAAGATTGAATACTTTTCAATTCCCATCATCGATAAAGTTACACGATCCTTTCGACTTAGATAATCTACCACTTTATTTGCTTTAACAGGATGGTAGTGAATTGCGAAATCATAATCCTTGATGAGATATAACTATATTCAATAGTGTATATTAAGATCCTTATATTTGAATATATATTTTAAGAACTTATGATCAGTATATATCTCACACTTCTACCCATATAGATAATTCTGCTAGATTTCCTATGCGAAGATAACAACCACCAACTCTAGATCATGCATGTGATAGTTTTTCTCATGAAATTTTAGCTTCCTTAAGGCATAGGATATCACTTTATAATTTTTCATTAGTGAAAAACCTAATACCTTCTTTGAAGCATCAATTTATACCACAAATATTTCCACACTTTTCATTAGTGTAAGTACTGGTGCAGTGATATGCCTCTTTTTCAAATCTTTAAAGCATTCATCACATTCACTAGTCTAGAAAAAATTTACTCCCTTTTGAGTCATCTTGGTTAGTGGGTTTGAAAATTATGAGAAGTTCCTTACAAATCATTAGTAATAACTATCTAGAACAAGTAAACTATGGACATCTGTTATAGATATTAGGTTAATCCACTCCTTAATTTCTGTTTTTTAGAAGGGTCCACAAATATCTCTTTGCTGGTGATATCATTACCCAAGAATGATACTTCCTCTATCCAGAAATCACATTTACTATACTTTTCATATAGTCTCTCCCTTATAAAAGTATTTAGAATAGTATTCAATGGATCATATTTCTCCTACTTGACCTTTGAGTATATTATAATATCATCTATAAATGATACCATAACTTTTTCATGGTAATATCCAAAGAATCCTTTCATTAAGTCTATGAAAACTACTAAAGCATTAATGAGTTAGAAGGGAATCAATATGAACTCATAGTGTCCATACCTCATTCAAAAGGAAGTCTTGGGAATATCTTCCTTCTTCACCTTTAATTAGTAATATCCTGATTGAAGGTTCACCTTAGAGAAATAATTGGCCCCGCATAGTTTATTGGACAAGTAATCTATCCGTGATAGAGGATACATGTTATTTATCATGATTTTTTTGAGCTCATGACAATCAACAATGAGGATCATTAATACATCCTTCTTCTAAACAAAGAGGACTAGAACACCCCATGGTAAATCACTCAGGCATATGAAACCCTTGTCTAGATTCTCTTGTAATTATTTCTTCAATTCTTACAACTCATCAGTGGATATTCTATAAGGAGTATTTTATATATGTAAAGATCTAGGAATTAGTTCAATTGAGAATTTTACCTTTTATTCAGGAAGAAGATCATTCAATTCTTCAGGGAACACATCCATGTAGTCCCTCATAATGAGAACGTCTTTGAGCATGATTATCTCCTTTATCTCAATATTTTTAGCTAGATATGATTTCTCATAAGGAAATAATATCCACAATTGAGATGATGATTCTAAAGGAGATTAATACTCCTCCTTACACATGTATAGAATTAGGGTATTCCTCTAAATGTGAAGAGTGATCTCACTTTCCTAATAGTTGATGTTGTATTTGTTTAAAGATAGCTAATACATTCCCAATATAGCATTAGAATCCACCAAATGAAGTTAGATGAGATTTTCTGGGAGGTTCATTCCATAAATATTAACTAGAGAGGAGTTATATACTTTATATGTAGTAATTTATCCATTATCTATTCTCATAGATAACTCAACCATCATATTTTGAGGTGGTACTTGAATATTTATACTAAACTTCTAGGATATGAAAGAATTCATAGAACTTGAATCAAATAGTACATTTTATATTCTTGAATTAATAACTAGAGTACCTATAAAAACATCATTTTTGGGATCCACCTAAGTATTAGTAATAGCATATTACCTTCCTTTCTACCTTGGAGGTTATTTTTGTTAATTTCCAAAAACAACCCTTGACTTAGGTAATTGTCTCATATAATGCCCAGGTTTGTTGTAGTTGAAAAAATGCACTACAAGCTAAGTGTTTATTTGAAACTTACTTTATTCTTCCTCATTTATGGGATTCTTCACACCCCTTCGGTAATAATTATCCTGATGACCCTCTATTCCACATTTGAATCATCTCCTGGTTCCCCTTAGGCAGTTTCCAGGATGCTTCTTCCCACACTTTTGATATGTAGGATATTGGGGTTTCATTCCTTTATGGGATTTATCTTTTGATCCTACCATATTAAACTCTATTTCCCTCTTTTTATCTCCAATCCCATGAGACCAATGAGAGTCTCTGATCTTTATTTAAACCTTAAGGGTACAATGGAAAATCTACTAATAACTATCAAAGTCTCGAATCACAAAGGATTTTCATATAATCAACATTAATCCACTAAATAAGAAATCTAATTTTCTTTCATTGTTCATGAAAAAATAAAGGCATATCCTGAAATAATTATGAAGTTTTCTTCATACACCTTGATAGAATTGTCTTATTTTTTCTTAAGTCCGAGGAACTCCCTTTTCTATATTTATATAGAGATTTTAGGGAAAATATTTATTGAAAAATATTTTATTTAATCCTCACCAATCCATGAAATCAATTTCATCCTTAGATTTTGTGTTTTTGATCAGTTTACACCATTGATCATATTCCCCATCAAAATTATAAACTGCCATCATGAATTTCTCTTCTTCTGAGCATTGAAGGACAAATAATATCTTCTTAATGAAGTTAATCCATTTTTCCATGATAAGGGTATCATAATATACACTAAATATGGGAGGCCTTTGTCATATAAAGGATTCGACTAAAACTTGTAGTTTATTAGGAGAATGTGGGTGTTCTACATGATTCAATTTATTATTCATAACTTGATCTAGTTGAGCTAGTATTTTCATGAAGTTCTGGGCTCTCGTTCCCATCAGGTTTGGATTCTCTTTAGGGATATCTTCATATTTTCTATCACATTTATTGTTGGAATACGTTATTTTATTTGCCAAAATTAACTAAGAAAAATAAAATAAAATAAAATTAGTGTGTGTGTGTGGGGGGGGGGATACTTATCTAATAAGTATATAAAAAGGCAACTTTTAACATTTAAGGATAAACTTATAAATGAAAAGTATATCCTAACTTGTGATTTCATAAATTTTAATATAGGATATCCATAGTGATAGAATTATCCCTAGGATTCATAATAAATTTTTCTAGTTTTAATCCCCAAAAATTACTTGACTGTTTTCTGATACCAACTATAGTAACCCTAGCCTTTTACACATATTACTATAGGATTTGAAACATAATTATCTATGAAATACAAACCAAGGGTAAAAAATTCTAGTGTGTTTGGAAGATTAGGTATATAACTAGAAAGCATAAAATTAAAATAAACATATTTTTATTCATCTCCATAATGGTCTCCTAACTTCCTTTGAGCTTCTATAATTTCATAGGATAACCTGCAGAAAACATGGACAAAAGGGATGAGTAAAAAATCCTTGTAAGAGAATAAACATGTGAATGAAGCATATCACATGAGTTAGAAGGAATAACATGATTAAATAAAAGGAAAGGCTCATGAATAAACATTTGTAATCATAACATATAGAATATGGAATCATATGATCATGTAAATATAGGAATGTGGAAACAACATATAACATGACATAAACATGAGTAAAGGTTAGCTATCAAGACTATATCATATGGTGAACAAAGTCCCATAGTGGAATAGGTTTACTCCCTAATACCATACATGACATATCATGATACTAAAAATTACCCAATAAATTGGATATATATATGAGCACATCCATCATAACATTTCTATACATATGTTTTTCACATAAAGAATTAAATATAAGGAATAAACACAAGGGTTACCATGGAAAGAAACGAGTATCATAATCATTTCATATGGAATAACCAATGAGTGTTTCATAATGGTATACAAGAAAGAATGAATTTAAATCATACTTGTACATTAATAAGATAAAATAGGCATATATCATGATAAATTATGTCCAACATAAGTGAAAAAATGTAAAAATAGTCTTTAAGAAACTTTAGAAATGAACCACTTTAGTACAGTTTGAGGGAAAATATTAAAGAGTCTTTAAAGAGGAAAAAGGCATACTTTTTTGTATTAAACCAGAAATTAAATAATGTAGTTTTTTTCATGATTAAAGAGTGATTTTGTAAAAATAATTATGGACTAAAACAAATTATGGATTGTACTTTAAATTGGGTAAGAAATTGGGAAGTTCCCTTTAATCAGACTTTCTTATTCGGAGGAATTGAAAAGGAAACTTTATAAAACAAGTATTTCCCCATAAAATAAATATATTTTTAGCTATATAAACATGTGTGGAACATATAAATAGAATTTAGGAGAATTATATATTAATAAATAATATTTACATAGGGAAATAGAGAGATAAAACATAACCCAAAGGTTATGTCTGAATATGTTCTGCACTTGCACTTAATTTCCTGGATAATAAAATTAGATTCATTAATAATTTAATCCAGAACATATTAAAAATATATTTTATTAATTGTATTTTATTAATTTAATTTATGGACATTTATATGATTTATAGGGTTTGGTTTCTTCATTTCAGGAGTGTTCGTTTCATGTTTTTATGGTCAGTTCGTTTATGTATAATTATGTAAGTTCTTGTCGAATTGGAATAATTTTTCAGAATTGAAATTATATGGTATTAATTAAATAACATAAATTTAAATGGTCCCATATGTAATTTTATTTTTTACATGCGTATAATTCATTTGATAAAATGTTAATGATAAACATTTATATTATTTTGGCAGTTTTACAATCATCATGAACTAGTTTTATTTTATTATTCAATATTATGTATATATATTAGTTATAGAACATGAAAATAGATATAATTTAAATATTATAATATTATTTAACTATAATTATAGTTTTATGACCATCCTTGAAGGTGGTAATGGAAAACAAAAAATCTTCATCCACGAAGGCGGTGAATCGACATATCACAAATGATGTTTTCATTTTTAAGATAAAAAGAGAAGGGATGAGATTTGATGATGGATATTCCATTAACACAATAAAGTTACAGTATATTTATTATATTGGATTTATCATGTCACTTTGTATATTGGGGTAAATGATGAGGTAGAAGAAAAAAATACTTTAAAAGAGAAAGGTGGAGGATTTTACCTCTTGAATGTTGTCTCCTTGAGAGCCTCCTTAAGGCACTTGAGATCGGTCTTTTGGTGAGACCAGAGACAATAGGACATGGTTAATAATATTGGGAAGGGAATTGGGCTGAATATTAGCAATATAAAAATCTTATAATGTGTGAGCAGAAGAGGTGGTGAGGGGTGGTATTTATATGGGGAGGAGAGAGGTGTTTTTGATTATTATATTCATTAGTTCATTATTTTTGATCAAGATTATCAATAGTGTTGATTATTATGACTAAATATAGTAACTAGTTCATGTAATTTATAACTAAATGGTTCTTACATCATCCATGACTAAAAAATTCATATATTTATCTTATAATGTTAAATACTGTAAATTATCATATTTCACTATTCACTAAAAATTCAATTATTTTAGAAAAATCCCAAAAATTCACCATAACCATTTCTCGATGCACAGATTTTAAAAATGGACTCCATTTTATGAAAATAATTTTATAAATATGATAAATTTACTTTTTAATTAAAATCGTCATTTATTCAAAAAATACCAATTTTAATATTATAACTGATTTTTCGACACTTTGAAAAATTAATTAAGGTTTCTTAAAATTATATTATAATTATAATACAAAAAAATATTAATTTATGAATCTATTTTATGAAAATAAAACTTATTTTAAATTATTATATTAATTATAAAATTTCAAATTTACATTCATGTTTTATAAAAATATTAACTGTTAATTTATCTTTTTTAAAACATTTATTTACTTATGCCGCGATATAAATATATAATATTTTAATTTACAAGATACCTAAATTTTATTTATACTATCATAGGCGAGGTTACTATTATAATTTCCAAATTACTATTCCTTATGGTTAGATTACTATTACAACGGTATAGATTCCTTAATTTTTATAAATACCTCTTAGTTCATTCATTCTTCATTCACTTCTATTTTCTATCAAGGTTATATATAATTTCATATTAAAAATTAATATTTTATTATTAAAATTATATTTTATTTCTCCATATTTGTCTGTGAGTGAAAATATTCTAGCGGATCGACCATATCCAAATTTTTCCATTCTTATTATCTTATTTTCTATTTATTATTCTGCTATAATATTTGGCATTATTATTAGTTTATTTGATGACTAATGTATCATTCTTCATTTATAATGTTTTTTTGGTTTCTCTATGTGATGTATGATCTTTATAATACGTGACATAACTATAAAAAGGGAAATTCTATTGATAAAATTCTGGATTGTTACAGGTCTGAGGGTTGATATTTGGTCAATGTTGTTTCTCTTATGCCTTCTAATATTTTCTGAGGTAGTCGATAAAGTAGTTATTTATAATGTAGAAATAACTATGAAAATGGGTTCATGTGGAGCTTTGGTTGCTACAGGAGGTATTTAGGGTGTGTCTTCTGGACAGAAAAGGAAATGTAAGGGTAACAAGTTTACACTAAGATAAATTTTTGGGGGCTTATTCGAGTCAATAGTAGGTTGTTTTCTATTAGTGTAGAAGTATTGGTCATACCATGCTTAACTGCATGGAATCTCTCAAGACATGTCATTATTTTTAACAATATGGTTATCTTAGGAATTTTTGTAGAAAGATATCCCAAGGAAGTAGTGCTAGATCTACACTCACCAAATCCTCCCTGGTTCATTCTAATGCATCAAAGGGTGGTGGATCTCATTCTCAATCCAAGGGGGATATTCAGGTAGGGAAGAAAGCTCCGAGAGAAGATAAGATAGGATTTATTTATACAATAGAGTATGCACCATATGAATCCGAGGCAAGGCCAACTACTGTTAGAGGTATGATGTTTATTTCCACCTCTTTGGTTCTTACATTGTTTGAAACAAGTGCGACTCATTGTTTTAAATAATCAAAGTTAATTGATGTGTTAGGATTACATTCAGGACTTATGTCATCTATGTTGGATCTTTCTATGCCTTAGGGAAAGTGGTCTGAATGAGGTTTTAAATATCCTGCTTGTTGGGTGATGATAGCCAACTTTGAAGTGGTGTGATATTTCTTGGTCTCCGATCTTGATATCTTTGACCTTATTATTGGCATGGATTGGATGATCAATGTTAAGGCGCAGATCGACTATTATCATCATCGGGTTTTGTTTTTTATCTCCTGACTGAGTTTCTCATATATTTTAGGGTGAGTGGGGTTCTATATTAGGGAGATCAATTACTATGGTTCCTTATGATGGAATGATCTCATGTTAGTTTTTAGAGACATTCCTTGTTGCTATTATTTCTCACTTGAGAAGTCCACTTCCTATAGTTGTGGGTTCATAACTTGAGGCCTTTATTAATGAATTTTCTATGTTACTACCACACAGAGAGGTCAAGTTCACTATTGAAATTCTCATTAGTATGATTACTATTTTATACTTTTCTATCACATGACACATGATGAGTTAAAGGAGTTTAAATTTCAGCTTACAAATCTTGAGGCCAAGGGAATAATTCATCCTAGCGTGCCACCGTGGGATTTTTCTATGCTATTTTCTAAGAAGGATAACAAAAATCTCATAATTTGTGTTGATTATTGAAAGATTAATCAGGTTACCATTAAGAAAATATACCCCTTTCTAATAATTGATGATCTCTTTGATCAAATCAGAGGAGATTGATGGTTTTAAAAAATTGAATTATGGTCGGGGTACCATCTGTTGAGATTCTAAGAAGAGGATATATCTAAGACAATATTTATGAGTCTATATGGAAATTTTGAGTTTCTACTTATTCCATTCAGTATCACCAATGCTCCTGTATTATTTATGGAATTGATGAATTGGATCTTTTAAAGGTTCTTGGAATCTTTTTCCCTTGTTTTTGTAGATGATATTTTGGTGTACTCCAAGTTAGAGTATGAATAAATGGATAAATTTTATATCATCCTTATAATCTTAAAATAACATCTATTATATGGTAACATTTCAAAATGTGAGTTTAAATCCAAAAAGTGAAATTTCTGTGGCATGTTATATCTGAGAGGGGAATCTTAGTGGATCTTGAGAAGATTCGGGTGGTAATATCATGGGAGAAGCCCATAAAAATGTTTTATATTTTGATATTTTTGGGCTTAGCTGGTTATTACATGTGGTTTATTCATGAATTCTCCAAGATTTCATCTCTGATGATAGCTTTGAACCACACGGGTGTTAAGTTTGAGTGGAATGAAAAATGACTTAGGTCTTTTGAGGAACTAAAGAAGAGATTGACTCGAAATCCATTTTTGATTCCTCCAGAACTAAGTTTTCATTATTATGTTTTCTATGATACTTTAGGTATGGTATTGGGGTGTGTCTTGATGTATGGAAACCAGGTGTTGTCCTATGGATCTCTCCAATTACACAATCATGAGAAGAATTACCCAACTTAAGGCCTTGAATTGGTAACTACTATGCATGCTATAAACAATTGGCACCACTATATCCTTGGGGGAAAGTTTATTATATATTCTGATCATAATATCCTAAAGTATATTTTTAATCATAGAAATTTTATTTTTCAAAAAATATTATGGTAGGAGTATCTTCATACTTTAGATTTTTATATTTTTTATATTCCTAAGAAAGGGGATGTGGTCTCTAATGTGTTGAGTGGGAAATTAATGACTCAAGCCTCGAGGGAATTAGTGTAGGAATAGTCACTAATGAGTTTTCTCATTTAGATGATATTATGAGTGAAAGAGGTTGGTGGGAAGTTTTTCTTAGATTATGTAAAGGCCGAATCATCATTTGATGATTAGATTTGTAATTAACAGTTGACAAACAATGATTTCCAATGTTTTAGTAAAATCTTAAATTGGGGGGGGGGAGACCTTAGGTGATTGGTATCAATATCCCATTGATGTTTTGTGTTTTCGAGGTAGTTTGGTCATGATTATATCTCTATAGAAGTAATTGGTGGACATTGGACATGATTCTTGTTGGTCCATACACCCTAGGACTACCAAGATGCATCATGATTTGAGAAATTTTTATTGGTGGATAGGGATGAGGTGATCAATTGCAGAATTCTTGTCACAATGCCTTACTTATTAGAGAGTTAAGGCACAATTCCAGAGATCTACTAGTTTTTTTCAAACTTTTCCCATTATAGTGTGGAATTGGGATTAAATTTATATGGACTTCATAATTGGTTTACCACATAATCTTGGAAGGAGGGATGTGATATTAGTGATCATCGACCGACTTATGAAATCAACTCATTTCATCCCTATCAAGGAGACAAAAAATGGTGGAGTAGATTGGGAATGTGCATGACTGAGAGGATTTAAGACCTTATGGTGTTCCCTATATAATTATTTATGACAAAGATCCATGGTTTACATCCAGGTTTTGGAAAGGGTTGCAAGAGGTAATGGGTTCCTAGTTGAAATTAAGCAAAACATATCATCTGTAGATGGATGGGAAGATTGAGTGAGCTATTCAGATCCTTGAAGACATACTTCATGTGTGCATGCTTTATTTTGGTGCTTCATAGGAAAATCATCTATATCCAGTAAAATTTACCTATAACAATAGTTATTAGTATTCTATTAAAATGAAACAATTCAAAGTGTTTTATATTCAGGTTTTTAGATCTCCCTTGTACTGTGCAGAGTTGGGATATAGGTCCTTGGTTAGACCAATTATTATACAAGAAACAATGGAAAAAGTATAATTGATCTATAATAGATTAGTAACTATTCAGAATCATTATAAATCCTATACGAACTGCCTTTTTCTCCTACTAGAGTTTGAGGTTAGTGATCGGGTCTTTCTCAAAGTTTCACCTCACATGGGACACCGTCGATTGGGTAGGATGGGTAAGTTAGAACCGAGGTTTATTAGCCCTATTGAGATTTTTGAATGATTTGGAAAGGTGTCTTATCAAATAGACTTTATATCACACTTGATGTAGATTCATGATGTGTTTCATATTTTCTATCTGAGGAGGTATCAACTGAAACCTTCCCATGCGATTGAATGGGAATACATTGATCTTGATCCTGAAACCATTATGTCTAAACAACCAGTTCATATTATGGATCTCAAATATAAGGTTCAACATAAAAAAATGATTCATTTGGTCTATGTATCGTGGTAGTGTGGAAAAGATAACCATGAGAGGTTGGAGTGGGAATTTTTTATGAGGTAAAAATGGACTTATCTTGTTGTGAGTCTAGAATCTTAAGTATTTTCTGGGGAAATAAATCTTTCATAGTGGGGAGAATTGTGACACCCTTCAGGTCACATGTATGATTTATTTTGATTCTAGTTTTTCCTTTGGGTCATTCTAGAGGTTTTTGAGAGTTGTAGGTTGAAAATATTGTTTTTTGGAGAAAACAAGCTTGGTGCATAGTTATTACTAAACATGCTATATGTCATCATGAGGCTCTAGTAGTGTTTTTCATAGTTGACCATGGTTAGTCAAAACATGTAGCTCACCAAGGAAACCATGCAACTGTCTAGGTGTTTTTCTAGAGGTGTTGTGTAGCTTTAACATGGTTTTCCCAAAACATTTAGCTCAACCCAGGTAGTTGTGTGACTCTAATTTTCAAAGGAAAAATTCCAAACATGGTTGGCGTATGGTTTTTTAAACCATTCATCCTAACCATGTGCCCTAATCCAAACATTTAAAAAGTTGGATTCTACCTCTTTTCCATTGGTTTTTTATATATAATAACTTCCTAATCTCAATTAGGCCTGAAATAACTTCTCCCAATGCTCTATAGGTTTCTCCACTTACTTCCTTAGCGGGTTTCCTTCATTCTTGATGGATCTCTTCAAGATATGTTTTGTTTTTTATCCAGTTTTCTCTCATCTTCTTAGATCGATCTCTTCTCTCCTTACATCATTAGAACCCAATTGGGATTTGGTTTCTAGATCTAAGGGGTTTAATATAGGATTGTTAATGTTTTAAATGGATCTAGGATTTTGAGGACTAGATCTACCAGTTTCTAATCACCATTCTTGAAGGCGACTAGTTTTCCTTTGTTCTTAAGGTAGGTGTCTCTATACAAAGGTTCTAACTCACGATTTACTTGATGTTCTTGTAAGTTCCTTTGGTTTTATTTTTGATTTTTTATTTGATGTTAATATGGAATTATTTAAATATATGAATGTTTTTAAAGGGATTTTTATTTATAAACAAATTTTTACACACTGTGTGTTCGATGAAATTCCTAAAAGGTGATTTTCACTAAAAATGGGGTTTCAATCATGAGGGTAGTAATTCTTAATTGTGAAAATGTTTCATAAATTGTGAGTATGGGTTTTAAATATTTTTTGGAAAACATAGAAAATCGGGAACCTTAGGCGCATCATGAAATGGACATATGAAACCTTAGTGTGTATGATACCAGTAGGGGTTCTTTTTTTTGATATAGACATACTATGGTAGGACACGATATTGGTAGGATTCATGTTATGTCTGGATTAGTGATCCTTCACATATCCAAATATGTATTCCAATAGGCTAGGTCCCAACTTATTCTTATTTTTACACATGATGATGTTTTTCATGTTTGTTTTCTCACTTGTTTATATTTTAGAATATCCATGGATAGTTTTTCTTATGATTTTATGATATCTTTCATGTACTTTTCATATTATTGAATTTTATGTAAATGAAATGTTTTTTATGAAAAAATAAAGTATGATTTAAAAAATTATTTCTCTTTATGAAATGGATTTATAAATTGGTCTTGTTTTAATGATAGAACTAACGGTTCCATGGTGTTAGACTTTGTATAGATTCTTTGATGAAATCCTACCAGGCTTTGTGTTCACACCCTACTTTTACCTTTAGGAATTTGTAGATGTCGTTTTGTAGGACTCAGGTAAAGATAAGGGTGTCATGTAGATTGCTGTATTCTCTTGGTTGTCTTCACCTTCTTAGTGAGATGGATTGGTGGTGATGGATGGTCACATGGAGTCTCAAAATTCTTCTTGTCTTATTTTATTTTTAGGTTTAGACTTTTGGTCTTGACATTTTATGTCTCATGGATATATAATCTTCTTTCTCTTTGTAATATATTGGTATATCTCCTTATGGTTATTCATGATACTTGTTTGGCTGTTTTTTGACATTTATCTTGTGGTGGGAAAACTTGGGTGATGTGTTAGGTTAACCCAGGATGGTTCATTACAGTCTATATCATTCCCATAAAATTCAATTGATCTTCTAAAATTGCACGGAATAACCTGGGGGTGTACATTAAAAAAGGGAGAGCTATAAATCCCAGTTAGGGAATAATAAAAGAATAGGTTGAAGTAAAGTAGAACATGTGATTCATGGGGAATAACATAGTGACACAAATTGTGATAATCATAATTATGAACATCAAATCATAACAAAATATGATAACATCAAGGAATTATAGGAATGTGACAACAATATAAAACATGACATCATAATCATAAGTTAAGGCTAACCTCAAAGACATAAATATAGAGTTTCATTTGGCTAACCTCCCATACACCATACATGGTATCTTATGAGAAAAAAACATTACCCAATGCATTAGAGGGAAATATAATTTCGGGCTCACCTGTCACATTCATATTATGTACATGTATTTGTGTGCCACATATATCATACAACAGAAGATTTCATTTCATCACATTTAATCCCAAGATTAAGGATTGCGAGTTATATATGGAATTCCCAAATCAGTGAATGATAAGTAAAACTATACCCTTGAGTGGAAATGGGGATGGGTATTCACAATACAAAATTTTGGCAAGGAAAATAATGAGATAATTTTGGAAACATAATAGGGGTACATAAAGGTTCATAGAAGGAATTAATTTGAGTGGAAGGTGATCTATAATTACTGTATAATCATACGGATAGTAAAGGTATGTGTAAAAAACATATTTCAACTAGAACAATTAGAAATTAAAAGGCTTAATACAAGAAAGTATTTGAATAAAGTGGAGGAAGAGAATCACTTACTTGATATGTTGATTTTCAAAGCTTGGGAGGAGCTTCTTAAGAGATTTGGAACACCTTGGGAGGGATTTAGGTAGGTATAGGGATGGTAAATTCATGATAAATGGGTTTTTATTTAAAAGGAATGATAATTTGGGTGGGTATTTATAGTAAAAGTTAGGGCAATTATTTATTAATTTCAAAACGTAGGTTTAAGACTCTAAATAATAAAATAATAAAAACAAAAAAAAAACTTCCCTTGGGTTTTTACATTATTTTTACCAAATAGAATTGGTTTCCAATATTTTATTAGGTTAATATACAAACTCATTAAAATAATACCATTCATGATGTGGAAGTGAGTTATGTTCTTAAAGAATTGTTTTTAAAACCTTAAAATATAATATAGGTTTCTGAGGATTCATTATACGTTTGTAAAATTAATCAAATAACTTTAAAAACACATTATTTTTAAGGGGAAATCTATTTTTGGTGGTGAATTATTTTTATAGAATTAATTACATCACTTTTGGGCTATTATGATGTCATAATTCATATCATATATTTATACAATATTTAAATTTTACCCAAAAATTTGATTGTCTCATAAAATAATAAAAAATTCACCATTGGTTATTTTAGTCATTATAATTTCAAAAATGATATTAATTTTACCAAAATAATTTTTAAAATATGGGAATTTATACTTTTAAATAAAAATCATTATTTTTAAAAAATATCCAGTTTTCGGGACACAAACAACATTCCGAGAATTATAAAAATTACACAGGACTTTATTAAATTATATATTCATTTATATTTAAATAAATATTATCTAATAAAACTATTTAATGAAAATAATTTTATTTAAAAACTATTTGATTTATCATAAATAATTTTTAATTGAATATATTTATATATATATTAAAAATAAAATTTTGGTTTGTTTATATCAAAATTTAATTTTATCAAAATAATTATATAATCATGTATACATATAAAGTAATAATTAAAAGGTATAAATATAATCATAAATTTTAGTAAAAATAAAATATATAAATTCATACTACTAGGGTCTAGATACATAACCCCTTATTACACCAGTGTATGGCCTAAGGGTAAGGTGTGTGATAGTGGTACTTTCTTGGGGTGGTTTGGCGAAGATGATTTGGGTGGTGATTTCTATTAGATTAAAATTCTCCCATAAGTGGGTTCACTCATGTTTGGGTTTTTGAATCTCATCTTGGTCTTAGTCAAGGTAAAATTCCAGTGATTCCATCTCCCATGGAAGCTATAACAAACGGGCTTTATAGGGTATGATTCTACTGGTCATGGCTATCACTTCTTCCTTCCATATCTATTAGATTTTATTACAAATCTTAATATATAATAATATTAATAGTCACTATATAATGAATATATTAACAATTATTATTATGAATAATAGTATTTTAATCTTGATAATAAAATTATGGCTATATGTTATAGCGGTCTAAAATAACAAATGAAATATAGGGCATGTGTTTTCCATAACTATATTAATTAATAAGGATTTATTCATTCAGAATGAAATTTCATTTATAAAAGTTTAGGTCCTTAAATTATTCCCCTCTTGAAATATTTATCCCTCAAAATATCATTTTGTACACTAAAATAGACGAGGGTACTTCTATTTCATCACCTCTTCTGGTTCCCATGTTGTCTCCTCAAACTTGTGGTTTCTCTATAGTACATTAACTTGGTGAGTTTTATTATTTCATAGAAATTTTTCTCTATGATCTAATATCTCCACTTACCACTCCTCATATGAGTGATCATTCTACAAAGGTACCACCTCTAGATTCAATACATGTTAGGGGTATGGTATGTACTTCCTTAAGAGGGATATATGGAACACAACATGTACTTGAGATAGGTTATGTGGGAGTTATAGTTGATAGGCCGTAGATTCAATGTGATCAAATATCTAAAAGGGTATGATGTTTTTAGGACTATTATTTTCCTTCATCCCATGCCTCATTACTTTCTTCCATGGTGTTATACAAGTGAACATCTTATCTTCAACCTTAAACTCAAGGTCATATTGATTATTGTATGTATAACTTTTCTGTAAAATTTTCACATATTTTATATGTCACTAAATAGTTTTAACCTTTTTTGTCATATATTGGATAATATTAGGTCCCATAATCTTATTCTCTCTAACTTCACCATAGTGTGTTTAAGTCCAACACCTCTTCCCATATAGAGCCTCATAAGGTTCCATTTTAATGCTTAAATGGGAATTGTTGTTATATGAAAACTATACTAGGGGAAGGTGATGATATCAACATCCTTGGATGTCCATTGAAAAATATATAAATATATTCTCTAGATTTTGAATGGTTCACTCATAATCACCATCTGTTTGAGTGTGATAGGAAGTACAAAAACTCAACTCTATATTCAATGCTTATTGAATACTTCTATAGAAACTCAAGGTAAACCACAGATCTTGATAAGATATAATAGTGAGTGGTACTCCATAAAATATTACCACTTATCTTATATATATCTCAGAGATTTGGTTAGGAGAGAATTTTTCTTGATATTAATGAAATGTGCTGACTTTGTAAGGTGATCATCTACCACCCAAATGACTTTAATTACTTTATATATTTTAGGGAGTCCTATGAAGAAATCCATGGTTATGTTTTATCATTTCCATTATATAATGAGAAATGGTTTCATCATACCCTTAGACTTATGTCATTCAAACTTAAATTATTTCCATACCAATAATAAAAGTAAAAATTCAAAAATCTCCAACTTCATGTTATTCCACTATAAATTTTGCTTCAGATATCTTTATAACTTAGTGATTCCAAGATGAATATAGAAAGATGAGCTATGAACATCATCTAGAAGTTCCCTCTTCATTTTTTGTTTTTATGGGACACATATCCAGGTTCCAAACCTTATAAATCCATATATATATAAGTCAAACTCTGGAATAATTGTTACCTTTCTCTATAGATCGTCATCTTTGTTTTGGGCCACCTTGATCATCCTAAGAATAGATGGTTGAGAATTTATTTGATCAAGTTAGGAGAATATTTATTTTATAATCCTAATTACCATACTTTTAATTTATAGTAATATTAGACCCCTTTCAATCCTAATCATGAATAGAGTTGTGGGATCCTTTAAACTCAAAGCATCTACCACTTCATTCATCTTTCTAGGATGGTAATGGATTTAACAGTCACAATCCTTGATCATCTCTAACCACCTTCATTGGAATATATTTATTTACTTTTGTGTGAATATATACTTAAGAATTTTATGATCCATATATATGTTAAACATATACCCATAGAGTTAATGTCTCTGAATATTCAATGTAATGATCACTGAATCCAATTCCAGAGCATGTGGTGGGTGGTTCTGCACATGGATCTTTAATTGGTGGGATGAATAAACCATGAATTTTCCATTTTCATGAGTAAAAAACCCAATATTTTTTTTACACATCATTGTATATCACAAATCCTTCTCCTCTGGTGGGTAATGTGAGTATAGGTGTAGTAATTAGCCTCTTCTATAACTCTTTAAATCTCTCTTTGCATTCCTTATATATAAAAACTTCACTCCCTTCTAAGTTAACTTAGGGGGATTTACAATCATGATAAGTTTCTCACAAATTTATGATAGTACCCAGATAATCTAAGGAAACTATGGATCTCTATAATTTTTTTAGTCTGGGTTATCCTTTAATTTCCACTATCTTTGAAGGATCCACAAATATCCCTTTTCTAGTGATAACATACCCCAATAATGTTACTTTCTCTATCAATAACTCACATTTACTATACTTCACATATAACTGTTCCTTTCACAATGTATTCAGTACAACATTCAAATACTTCTCATATTCCTCCTTCATTTTAGAGTAGACAATAATATCATCTGTAAAGGCTACCACAAATTTTTCAAGGTAATCCCTAAAGACTGTATTACCTAAGTCCATAAAGATATCTAAAGAATTAATGAGTCCAAATGAAATCACCATGAAATCGTAGTGCTTTTACCTTGTACGAAAATAAGACTTGGGGATATCCTCCTTATTAACCATTAATTAATAATACCCTGATTTAAGATCCACCTTAGAGATGTAATGGGATCCATATAGCTGATCAAACAAGTCATCAATCTATGGAAGTAGATAATTTTATTTATTTTGATCTTGTTAATATAACAATAATCAATTCAAAGGTGAATTTAAGAATCCTTTTTCTTGATGAAAATGATTGGTTCACCCCATGATGAGGAACATGGGCATATAAAAGCTTTATCCATATTCTACTGTAGTTTCTTCTTCAACTCTTCAAGTTCAATAGTGTCCATTATATATGGATTATTGGATATTGGAAAATCTCCCAGTATAAGTTAAATTGATAAATCAACCTCTCTACTAGGATAAAGACCAAGAAAATCTTTAGGTAACCCATCAAAATATTCTCTTATAATAGGCATGTTATCAAGGATGATCTTTTCCTTATTCTTAATCATTTAAACTAGATACACTTTCTCATAAGGCAATAATATCCATGCTTGATATGATAATTCCAAAGGAGATCCCTCCTCCTCCTTACGATTATATAGAATCATAGTTTAATTTATGATAAAGAGGGTTAATTACTTCTCTCAACAATTTATGTTAAATCTATAAAAGAAAAGTCAATCCATACCTATAATATCATCAAATTACACTAAAGGGAGTATCAAAAGGTTTTTTTTGTGAAATTCACCCCAAAAATATTGACAAAGAAGAAATTATATGATTGGGATGCAATAATTTCCCAATTTTCCATTTTCAATAATAAATCAACTTCTATGTTATGAGGTGGTGTTTGAATAGTTCTACTAAACTTGCATGATATTATAGAATTCATATAACCATAGTCATATAATACACTATTAGTTAATAAATTGATAATAAGCACACCTTTCACTATTTGATTCTGGTTCTAACGTTCTACTACATACAAAGTAATTCAAGGGATGAGAATTTTAAAACTATTAAACACATAAATGGTAAACTTTGAATATTTAAGGAATGAATCATAAATTAAACATATTCCTTAACCTATTAATTTCTAGGTTTCAATCTAAGTTATCAATGTCCTATTTATAAAAAATAATTTTCATATGATTTTTTGTTCCACTAATAATGGTTCATAAAGAGATTGTGAATTTACTAAATAATATCATCTGGTAGTGTTAAAAAAAGTGTGAAACAATGCCACCTTTTTGTGTCCCAGGTACATGTTGAGTTAATACCCGACGAGTCCTTTTAGAGTTATTACCCCTAGGTACATCTATTCCAAAATTTCATCCACTTTCCAATATCTAGACATGGATGTATTTTCTTAGAAAACTAAGCACTCTATACTTTACCAAAATTTAAGGATGTTTTCCTATGTTTGGTCTTATCCATATGATTTTAACTAAGGTTTTATAATCCTAACCCCCCAAAATAACTAGACCTTTCTCTGATACCAACTATGAAAACTCATATATTTTATACTCTTTATTTCATGATCTATTACATTAAGATATATAAAAAAAATCTAAAAAAGATCAATAGGCCCAACATCTTTGGGTAGTTAGATACATATAACAATAAATTTTAGCATGGATACAATGATATTATTTAAAAACACCATATCATTCCCTTAAAATTCCATTAATATTCTAAAGCTGTACGAGATAACCTGAGGATGTACATAAGAAAGGGGTGAGCTGTAAAGCCCAATAAAAGAATAATAAAATAATATAACAAATTAAAGTAGTACATGTGAGTCAAAGGGAATAACATGGTTACATAAAAGGTGAGAATGATAATCATGAACATCAAAGCATGAAAAAAGATAATAACATCAAGGCATTATTGGAATATGAAAACAATATAAAACATGGAATTATAAAAATAAGTCAAGGATAATCGCTAAGATATCATGATGTAGTGTGATTAGGCTAACCGACCATGCACCATACATGGTATCTCATTAGATAAAAACATTACCCAATTCATTGGAGGGATACATTATTTTGGGTACACACATCACATTTATACTATGTACATGCATTTGTGTTCCACATAGATCACACAACATTAGAATGTATTTAATTACGTTTAGTCCCATGATTAAGGAGTGTGTTTCACATACATGGAAGACACAAATTAAATAATGATAGGTATAACTTTTTAAATACCCTCGAATGTAAATGGTTATGGGTATTTACAACACAGAAGTTTGGAAAGGAAAATCATAGGATAATTTCAGTATCATAATGGGTGTACATAAAGGTTCATGGAAGGTATTAATGAGTGTTGAATGTGTTATCTAATTACTTTAGAGTCCTAATGAAAGTGACGATATTTTTAAGAAACATATGACAAAATTAAAAATTTGAAATCCAAATTCTTAATACAAAGAAAGAAATTTAATAAAGAGGAGTAGGAAGAGAATATCTTACTTGAGAGTTTTCTTATAAAATATTAGGAGGAGATTCTTAAGAGTTTGGTAATATCTTGGGAGGGATATAAAGAGGGATATGGAGAGTAAATTCACACTTAATATGCTTTGAATGAATAGGAATGTGAGGTTGTGTAACGACCTGAATAGTTATAAATAACATTTCTTGTGTGATTTAATTAAATGTCTTATTATATAATATGGTTATAGAAAACACATGAAATTATTTTTTTTTATTATATACAATTGAATTTAAAATACCTTTAAGTATCATTAACATGATAACATATCCATTGGAAATTTACCAAATGATTAATATAAATATATGGTTTTAACAAATCTTATTGATATAGACAGAGGAATTGATGACCTCAACCAGTAGAATTGTACCCTATGAATCCCATTTATCAGAGATTCTAAGGGAGATATAATATATGTAATTTTCCCTTGACCAATACCAAGATGATATCCAACAACTTAATCATGATCAAAACTATTTATGGTAGAAGTTCAGGATCATTTAGATAATGACCCAAACCATGTGTGCCGAACCACCCCATGAAAGTCTCACTATCACACACCTTACTCTTAGGGCATTTTAAGGTATATTAAAGAGATATGTATCAATACCATAATAAAATTAATATGTATATTTTATATAATAATCAATATATTTTTATTTTATTATTGTTACTTTATAATTTTTTTTATTTTTATTCATTAAAATAAAAACTGTATTTTAGTGTAATATTCAAATTCAATTAAGGCATTTATTTTCATGAATTAATGGATTTTTTGAAATAAATAATATTTTAATAAAATATTATTATTAATTAATTTTTATTAAATATAAATTATAATATAATTTTTATGAAGTCAAATGTAATTTTTATAAGGGTTCGAAAACTGTTATTGTCAAAAAACCCATCATTTCTCAATAAATGTCGATTATTATTTTAAAATTGAAAATTATAATATTTATAAAATTATTTAGATAAAATGAATATTATTTTTGGAATCATAATTTTGAAATTATCCAACTGTAAATTTTTCATAATTTTCTGAGACAGTCGAATTTTCAGGTAAAAATTAAATATCGTATAAATATAATTTGTGTATTATGACATCATAATGACCCAAAAATTGATATAATAAATACTAAAAAGGGGATATAAGACCAAATAAATGTTCTAATTTTAAAATAACATGATTTTATAATTATTTTATTAATTTTATAAAGCCTTTGTGAATCCTCTAAAACCATTAATATATTTTAAGGTTTTAAACCATTTCTTTAAGAGTATGACTCACTTGCACACAAGAAATCATATTATTTTATTAATTTAGTACCTTAAAATTATAAAATAATTAAAACCATTAACATTTTTTAGAAACCATGGGAAAAAACCACAGTAAGGTTTGTGGTTTTGGTTATTTTATTATATAGAGTCCAAAACCTAAGTTTGAGAAATATTAAAGAAATCCCCACTCATTTACTATATAAAACCACCAAATATCCCATTTATCCTCACTAAAAAACCTTGGATAACTATTTATTCTCCCCAAATCTCTCTAGAGACCACATAAAGTTCCCTAAGATCTCAATAATATCCTCCCAAGCATTTGGAGTCACACACTCAATTAAGGGATCCTCACCTTCTCTTATTTATTCAAGTTTATTTATTATCTTATGACTTCTATTTCCAATTAATAATGTTGGGATATATCTTCCCATGTACTTATTACTTTACATTTTATTTAAAAATGAAGAAACACCCCTTTTTTTCTCATCATCTCATTTTATGATTTTTTAAGTGACACCGTTATGCTGCCGAAATTTCACCTCGATTTCCATAGAAAAACAATTGTGTAGTGAATACCATACCCATTTCCTATCAAGGGTATTCAACTTGATACAATTATAATTCTTTTAATTGGTACTTACATGTATTTATTCCACACTCCTTGATCATGGAATAAAACATGATTATAAATGAATCCATGTTGTATGATCTATGTGGCACACTTAAGAATGAGAATGAAATAAAAGTGACAGGTGCACCCAAAATTATATAGTACTCCAATTAATTGGGTAATGTTTAGTCTCTTGAGTCTTTATATTGGTACATAGAGTGAACCTGATTCCATTATGAGACTTTTTACATCTTGATTTCTTAGCAGTCAGCCTTGACCTATGTTTATAATGTAGTGTTTTAAGATGTTTCCACATTTCCCATGTTATCATGCTATATCATGTCTTATTGTTCATGTTTATGATTCTAACCCATTTTTTGATCCATTGATATTACTATTGTATAAAATGTATTATTATATTTATTTTATTCCATGTTTATTTCCCTTACTGGTATTTATATCTCACCCATTTCTTATGTATGTCCCCAGGTTATCCCGTCCAATTTTAAGTGCAAGAATGTTAAGGAAGTTTTCAATAAAGATTTTGTTTTTCATGTTTAAATTGTTATGTGATGAACCTAATTACCAAAGGCTCTAGAATTATTAATCTTTAGTGTTGTATTAATTTTAATATTTTATAATAAATCATGAATTAATGTGTAATAAAGAGTAGGGTTGTCATAGTTGGTATCAAAGTAAAAGTTTAGTTATTTTTTGGATTAGGATTAGAAAACTCTAGTGAAAGCCTCAGAGATAAGACTAAGTATGAGAAACCATCCCTAAATTTTGTTAAGTATAGAGTAAGTGTTTTATCAATAAAATACATCTCTTTATGGATAATACAAGTGGATGTGGCTCTGGAACATATGTTCATAGGGTTAAAACCCGAAAACACTGCATTGAGCTTGACTCGACAAGGAATTGGTGCATGACAATGAGCCTTGATACACACCTAGTTTGAAACCCCTGGGAGACATTATTTGGTAAATTCATAATCTCATTATGAAACATTATTAAGGGAACAAAAAAATTCCCATAAGAATACATGTTAGGAAATAAATCAGGAAATTCATAAGTTAAGAGATACATGTAATTTATAAGTCATACCTTTAATTTAATTGGATCTCCCCTTTATGTGTTTAATAGTTTAAAAATAATCATCTATAATTTTCCTTTTATTCTATCTAATGGATAGAAATAAGATGAATCTAGTAAACAACCAATGTGATGGGAAATGTGATGATTGCCCCAATGAGATTCCCAACCTGATGGGAGTGGGAATCAAAAACTTTATGACGATACTCTTTCAGATGACTCAGGTTTTGAATAGAAACCTAGATTAGGAGGAGCATAAAAATCCCCCCTAACAGAGAACAAGTTGAAATTGAGGACTTTATGTGAAAAAGGCCTCTGACTTTCAATGGATCATCTGATCCCTTAATTGCAGAACAATGGATCAACTCCATTGAGAATATCTTCTCCATAATTCAATGTTTTGAGAAAGAGAAGGTTCCACAAGTTTTTTATCATATAGAGGGATAACTTGATCAGTGATTTACATTGATCAAGAATATGAATCTCAAGGAAGATATTAGAGCGATGGGATGGAAGGAATTTTGGAAAATGTTTTTTGATAAATATTTTCCTCACACTCTCCGACTTAAAATGGAAAGAGATTTCATTACCCTTAAGAAAAAAGACAAAGAATCTATTTAAGAGTATAAGGAAAAATTAACAATACTTGCATTATATGCCTCCTACTTTGTCATTACCCCAGAATGAAAGGTTTAACACTTCTTTTATGGGATAAAAACTAGTCTACAAAAAGACCTGACGATCAATGAATTTGATATCTATGAGGAAATTGTTGGACGTTCCCTAAAAGTTGAAATGGAGATCGTCAAATATCAATGGTATCATGAGGATAAGAAGTAGAAAGTGGAGTTTAATTCTGGTGGCCTAATGGAGAAATCTAATAGTGCCAATAAATTTCAACATCCCTCTTGTCAAAGGTGTGGAAAGAAGCACCATATAAATTTCCTAAGGGGGATGAGGAAATGATTTAAGTATAGGAAGGAAGGAAAACTAAATATCAATTGATGATAGGAGAAACCCACTAATGTGTTGGAGGATAGGAATACTCTGGTCAGACCTTAGCACATTGTTCATTGCTTCAACTGAAAGGAACTAAAGAACTTTGAAAACCAATGCACTAAGATAAGGGTTTTCAGAGACAACCAACAACCTCCAAGGCAGCAAGGGAGATATTTTTCCATCATAATCACTGAGGTGGATCTTGACAACAAAGTGGTGACAAGTATGATATTTATTCATTCCAGAATAGAAAAGGTACTTTTTGATTATGGAAATATGAATTCCTTCATATCAAAAAAGTTTAGTAGAACTATTCAAACACCACCACATAGCATGGAAGTGGAGATATAAGTGAAAATGGAAAATATGGAAATTATTTCATCCCAAGTATATATATCCCTTTGTAAAAATTTGTTGGATGAAATTCCCAGTGGACCTTATCATACTCCCTTTTTTGGAATTTAATTCAATTATGGGAATGGATTGGCTTTCCCTATATAGATCCAACATAAATTTCCAGGAGAAGGAAATCACTCTCCATATTTAGAATCCTCTTTCAATTCAATACAAGTGCAAAGAGGGGGATGGATCTTCTTTAGAACTGACATCTCAATCATAGATATTATTACCCTATAAGAAAGTGTATCCATATCAAATGATTGATTCTATGGAAAATATCACCTTTGAAGACATACCCATTGTGAGGGAATACAATGATGTGTTTCTCAAGGAATTTCTTGGTCTTCCTCCTACCTGAGAGGTTGAATTTTTAATTAAGCTTATACATGGGGAGTTTCCATTATCCAAGACTCCATATTTAATGGATATTGTGGAACTTGAGGACCTGGAGAAACATGTCACAACCTGACCCTACCTGAGCTCGAGCCGCAACTACCCCAAGCCCGCCTCCATAGGCCAGGGGATGGAGACCAGCTCCAAAGGCTAAAAAACTCGAGGATGCCTTTTTTTAAGTACTTGTACACACACACGCAGCACACTCAATGAAAAAGTGCAGAGTAAAATAAAAAGTAAAGTACCAACTGCTTTAAATAAACCACAAAGTTCATCGACCTCTAAACAGTACAACGTAAATGCTGAAAATAAAAGGGGTAAAACACGCGCCCAACCAGAAAAGTGCCAAAACCCAGCAACAGGTAAACAGAAGTAAAACAGCTGTGAGCGTCCCACACCTAGAACCCAACTACGACCACCGCATGCGGTCCAAGCTCCCGAACTCTTAAGATCCTCTGTCGTCATGACCAACCTGTCCGTCGCTTGAAAGGGCACACCAAGTGTGGGCAAAGCCCAAGAAGGGGTGAGTATTAAAATACTTAGTAGGATACCCCGAAGGCTCGAGGGAGAAACAAAGGAGGCATCGAAGGGTGAGCAGTAGATCGAACAGGAAAACTAAAGGAGTACAACTGAGAGTGCAGTAAAGAGTAACAACAGAGAGTCCATCTCAACCCAACAAGAGAAAGGAGGTAGACTCGTCCAGACAAAAGGAGCTAGAAACAGTGAGAATATGAACTTCTCGTCGAGTCTTCACTACCTATAGCAGGAGAGTAGACTCGTCCAACCACGAGAAGCTAGAACCAGAAATCATGTGTCATACCCCATGCGTATTCGCCTCTCCTGGAAGGAGAGTAGCCAAAACCCAAGGAGTGGGTAATGGAACAAGGTATATACATAGCCATATGCTCAATAGATAAGCCAAAACAAGATCGTAAGGGGATCTCCATCCTGTAGCTCAGCCCAAGAAAGTGAGTAGCCAATAGTCCTAGAAGTAAACACCATCGATGCCCAGCATCCCACACGTCTGCCCTGAACTGTAAGTCAAGGGGATCAAATCACCACACCTTTATACTATCCACTTTGGGAGGCACTGACTCGCCCTCACGGTTTTAGGTCATGTAACAAGGACGTGTCTCGGTGGGGAAAGCGCCCCACATACTTGAGAGTTCTGGGGGAACATAAAGCCACACCTCGTCACTGCCCCGCCGTCGTGAGGTATCCTCAAAGTCGACAGATGAACCCCTGCCCAGCCCCGCTGGAGGGTAATCCATGGAAGTCGACGGGTTACCACTGGAGGGAGACCCGATAAGAGTCGACGGGTGCCACACTGCCCAGTCCCGTAAAAGGGTAATCCACTGAAGGGAGACCCGGCTAAAGTCGTCTACGAGCTCCAATGCCCAGTCCCGTAAAAGGGTACTCCACTGGAGGGTGGCTCAGAACCGTCATCGGGGACCACTTCCCAGCCCAACTAGAGGTAAAACCGGCATCGGGGACCACTTCGCAGCCCCGCTGGACGTAAACCCGACATCGGGGGACCACTTCCCAGCCCCGCTGGAGGTAAACCTGGAAGCGCATTGGCCATCCCTGCTAGATGGTACTGCTCGGTGAACACTGCTGTACTGGCCATCCCTGCTGGATGGTTGCTCACTGGCCATCCCTACTGGATGGTAACCCACTGGCCATCCCTGCTGGATGGTACCTCACTGGCCATCCATGCTGGAAACAACCTCCTGGGTAGAGGATCCGTGCCCGCGTAATGTGTTGGTCACACCAAATCCACAAGAAATCTACCAAGGAACACGATGGGATGGGAGAAACTCACCGGGCCCCTCAGGGAGATCACACTCCAATCCACTGAGTCACTGTCAAAGCGGACCGAGATAACTCATCCCAAAAAGTGAGAAAACATCAATGTAGTATGATCACACGTAGTCGTAAATGGTGCCGTAGTCCGGTGAAAGGGGAACAGTACTGAAACCCCTCACAACTGAAGAAACAGAGGAACCAAACCATCTCTGCCAACCAAACCATCGAGAACAGAACCAGGGGAAAACACTCAACCCTGCTGGTCAAACAAATGAGGACAGAACCAGGGGAAAACTCAACCCTACTGGTCAAAAAACGAGAATAGAGGGACCCTCTACATCGCGAGAGGTCAAGGGTACGCAAAGCAGAACATGGAACGTACATGGGGCCCACACGACGTGTGGCCCCAAGTCAACTCCAACCAAGCGCACAAAATTTCTCAGGTACAAACAGCCACAGGTACCTCCAAGTGTTCCCTTATACTCCCAGAGTATACCACGTTTCTAGCCCAAAGGATATCTTGCAAACGACACCCAAAGTCAATGTGAAGGGCGTAAACGTAACAACTCCAACATGCCACCTCAACGGCTAAGGCACAACCAACCAAATCTCTTCAAACATATACTTCACTCACACAGGAGTGCACGTGATCATACGCCAAAAGTTCTCTGCAAACACTACAGGAAGAACCTCCACCGATACACCTTCCATGCTTCCACATTTAAATGAGGTCTCGAAAGAGACTTCGTGCATCCAAACAAATTGCACCGTTTTAATCCTCATGAAAAAACATGCGAGATATACAATCTACTCACCTCCAACGGATATCCGACATAAAAGTCGTATGACACCGCTTTATGCCCAAACTCGTCTCGTGGTCCCGAGCCTCGGCCTCGATAACAATCGGGCGCATCGCACTATTGCGATCCCCTTGGGAAAACACTTCAAAAGGACTGCTCACTTGAGTGGAATAGATATCTGGAGAAAAAGATGCATTTCGTCAAACCGTGCACGAGCGGTTCTATGTGGGACCCGCACCACGGACCCGAAGCACAACGAACAGATCGTACCGTTGCGATCCTCTCAGAAAAGTACACAAGATAGACTATTCACTTGTCCCAAAAGGACACCCAGTGATTAAGCTGGAAATAACCGCCAACTCCCAAAACAGACCTTGTGGGGCCCGCACCACCGTGTAGAATTAAAGCGGGAAGACGACACTAATGAAATGCCCTCATAAAAACACCCAAAATTGACTGGTTGCAAGCCCCGAACGGACGTCCGATGATAACATTGTAAAGATCTGTGTACAGCTTGAAAGACGGGCCGTGGGGCCCACACCTCAACTTTGGTTGCAACACCCAAAACCACATTGGAAATCTCCGTCTCAATTCCAGGGTCGTAACGCCACTAACGACGCTAAATTCGGACATTGGATGTGTCTGCACCGCCCAAAACAAGAACCCCCGGAAAAACGTCAAACCGCTTAACGACGTGTCACACCACCGAGGCCCCCATTTTGGGAGTTAAAAACCCCCAAAATCATCTCAAAAATGTCTTCTCAATTTAAGGGACTTGTCGCCGCAGACGGCGCCCAAATCGGGTGCCCCGTGAATGATTTATCAATTATAGATCATTTTCATAATAATAATAATAATAAAATCATTATTATTAGTATAAACTTTTTTATTATATATATATATATTTTTTAAAACCCAGACCGGCCAGGAGGGCCAGTCTTCTTCTACGCGCTGCCTGCAGGACCCGCGTTTCGTGGGTCCTCATCTCCCAGTAGACCGGCCAAGCGGCCGGTCTTCCTCAGCACACTCGAGGTCATTGCCTCGGGCTCCCCCGCTGATCGCACCAGGCCGGTGCCTGCCTGATTTGTTGAGGCCCCTCGCCGCCGCCTCCGCTGAATGCCATAGCCGCCCAACACCGCTGCATCCCAACTACACACCCGCCGCACACCACCGGCGCGAAGCCGCCCGCCCCTGGCTCCGCCGCTCTGCGCCAGCCGGTCTCAGTGTTCCGCTCGGCTCCTTCCGGTCACCACGCCGCAGCCGCCGCCTCCGGCTCAACCTCTGGCTGCGCCTCGGCCACACCCGACACAGCCGCACCAGACCTTCTTGGCTCCTCTGGCCGCTACCCTCGCCGGAGCCAAAACTTTGATCAGTCCCCCTGACCACTCCGGTGGTCGGAAAAATTATCCGACCCTGGTTTCGGGATCCTCGGGGCGAGGCCTTCGCGTCGCCTGCCCCCAATCGCCAATCCAACAGAGTTTGCGGGCGTCCGAAAAACTTTGGACGAAGAACGCCCAAGAATGAGGATCAAAATTAGGGATCATACGATGACCGTGTTCGTTTGACCATCATCCTAGTTCAAGAATTATAGAAAAAATAAATGATGAAATTGAAAGAAACACCAGAAATTGACGAAGGTGTGGAAATTTAGCAGAAATCCTACCTCGTTGGATCCGTTCGTCGTTGGCGATACCTTCTTTGCGCTCCACCTTCGATCCGCCGAGGTCTCAGTGAAGATTGCTCCTCTATCCAATGAATAACGATGAAAATCACCAAAGAATGGATGAGAGAGAGAGAGAGAAGGTGAGAGAGAGAGAGAGGAGAGAGAAGGGAGAATCCCCCCAACTCCTATTTATGGGAAAACCCGCTTAGCGCGGAATCTAAAAACACCGCGCCCTCTCATTTTATATCACACCTAGAAAAAAGTCCACATTTAAAATTGAATGGAAGTCTCAGATTTCCATTCTGAGGCTTTGTTCTAAAGTTATTAAACTCAACGCCCGAGGCCGCCAAATTACGAAAACGCCCCTGGCAGCATTTTTCACAGAGGGCCCGCGACCGCAAAAGTTACACCCCTCCTAGGGAAAAAGCATGCTCCAAACTCAACGGTGCCCTCGGTTTTCCAATCTGAGCCACCTTTTAAGAGATACTTGATTTAATCCATTAAACGAATAAATAAATTAATTTAATTATCTATTTAACGTTCCGTGAACGGGCGAGGGGTCCCAACGTTCCGCGATGACATATTTTATGTCGTTCCTAGGGTAAAAACCCCATTCTGGACCCATCCATACACTCAGATTTCTGATCTGGATCACTATTTAGGAGTTATCCCATTTATCTGGCGTGCCCAGTGTGAACGTACTGAAAATTTAATTCCGGCCACACCAGGACTCAGAATCGCACGCCGTCTAAAGGCGCTGCTCTAGAATAACATCAAGAATATTACAAAGTCTTTTATATCAAAAAACGGGTTCTTAAATTATTCCCTCCTTCTTTATTTTCATCCCCGAAAAGCAAAACCATGGAAAACTTAGGGTACTAAGCCCACACCTGGCTCTCCCATACCCAGAAGAACTCTTGCAAAGTCCTGTGTCACCACACACAGACCAAAGGGTTTGATTTGTTCACGCGAGGTCTGCCCTTGCTGATGACATGCATAGGAGTACACACACATCTCCTCTGGTGAGTCACATGGGAGACATCGTGCACCCACTCTATACTTTTGGGTTAGGGAAAGGCGGTAGGGAACCTCTCCATTCCTTTGCATGGTCTCAAACGGCCCGAAGGCCCCCGGGGGTAACTCACCTCCCCAACCAAACTCCCACGTCGCACGCCATGACTGGGATCACCGTTTGGACCTGGGACAAATCCTGGTGATTCCCTCCTTCAGAATATCTATATTGTGAAACACCCAAGGATATCTGGTCACACAAGGTTTCATAGTCAATGTCTTGCAACCAAGACTCTCTTTCACGCTTGGAGAGAGAAGGAGTCAGCACCATCAACTAAAAAAAAAGGTCCCACGCCCTTTTACCTTACCCACATAGGGTTACACTGATGCCCCACGCCACCCTAGTAACAACTCAGACAAGGAACAGGGAGAAAATAATTTCACACACATAGTCTAACAATTCTACTGCAAAAAGTAGAAGAGCTGTAGAGCGTACCTCTTATCACCTCATGCTCTGCAGGATCATAGACATCCAAAGATCGCGTCTATCTGCGGTCCCAACTATCAGCTCCCAGAGCCTAACGTGGACCGCCTAGTGGTGATGGGAAGACCTTGTAAAGCCGTTCCCCACTACCAGCTCCTCCCGCTCCTCTGCTAGAACTACCTCTCAGGGCGCTACTTCGATCACGACACTGCCTCTGCCGCGGGGGTGTACCTGCTGCCAGTCCGATGTTCTCAGCGCACCTAGTACGGCAGTCTCATGCCAGGTGAACTCACCCACCGCAATCATAGCACCAGCGCTCTCCAGGAAGCACTGGTTCCCTCCGGCACCACTATGGTGTACAAACACACCCCTGAGTCTGGTTATCGGAAAGCCACCTGCGTCGAGGTCCTGCTTGCCGACGCCCACTAGCTGCGACAGACGTCTCGGCTCCATCGTGCCTACTGCCACCCCCAACGGTAGAACATTACAGGAAGCTCTCTATCACCAGCGCCTTCTCTAGAACCCTGACATAAGTAGAAATTCCCAAGGGTACTATGATAGCATGAATCTCTCGGCGAAGACCCTGCTCAAAATCCCGCGCTTGGAAGTTTCCGTCATGGACCAAGTCTGGGTAAAAGCATGCACGGTCTGCGAAACTAGCCGCGTACTCGGCCACCATCATCCCTCCCTACTGAAACTGCAGGAGCTCCTAAATCCGAACGGAGCGTAAGCAGGAGGGAAAAAACTCGTCACGAAACGACAACTGAAAGTCCCACCACGAAAGCGATGACTCGTCAAGAAACTGAGTCACCAGACTCCACCAACGCCAAGCTGCTCCACAGAAAAGGTTGGCGGCCAAAGCCACCATAAGATTTGTCGGTGTCTGTACAAGCCTGAAAAGGAAAACCACTATCTCTAGCCAAACCTCTACTACCTGAGGGTCTGGCTCACCACTGAACCTCAGCGGTCTCTATCGCTGGAAATCGCGGAGCGCGCTCAACCTAGGCTCAAGCTCAGTCTGCTCTGCTCAAGACGTCTGCTGCTCAATAGGTGGGGGGTGCTGCTACCGGCCCACCCAAAGAAAGGGACTCACATGATGGGTCCTGGACTGAGGCCTCGTATCTCACAGAGGTCGTCGTCACGAACCAAAGCTGGTATCCTGGCTGGCTGTCTTCACGGAGAAATCCTGAATGTTATCAAGGAGTGCCGTGATCATATGAGAATATATGTATATAATAGTAACAACAATGGGGAGCTAAATCAAGAAGGAAAGTCAAAGAATCAATACTATGTGATACACAAACCAATTTTCCCTGCAACAAGTGTCTCAGCATGCTGAGTCGACAAGTGGGTTATCAAGCTCCTAGTGAATGGATACGTCGGCCACCGCACTATCACTGGACTCCCTGGCCTGAGAGCCGCTCTCGAGACACATTAACACTGTTTACGTAAATCCCAACCAATTCCTTTTTAGGGACATCCGAACAATGTCCCAAGGAATGAACCACCTCTAATACCACTTTTTTCATGACCCGACCTTACCTGGGCTCGAGCCGCAACTACCCCAAGCCCGCCTCCATAGGCCAGGGGCTGGCGACCAGCACCGAAGTCTAAAAAACTCAGGGAGGCCTTTTCTTAAGTACCTGTACACAAACACACAACACACTCAATGAAAAAGTATATAATAAAAGAAAAAGTAAAGTACCAACTGCTATAAATAAACCACAAAGTGCATCAAACTCTAAAGAGTACAAAGTAAAAGCTGAAAAGAAAAGGGAAAAAACACATTCCCAACCAGAAAAGTGCCACAACCCGGCAAAAGTTAAACAAAAGTAAAACAACTATGAATGTCCCACACATGGAATCCAACTACGACCACCACACGCGGTCCAAGCTCCCAAACTCCTAAGCTCCTCTGTCATCACGACCAATCTGTCTGTCGCCTGCAAGGGCACATCAAGTTTGGGAAAAGCCCAAGCTGGGGTGAGTATAAAAATACTTAGTAGGATACCCCGAAGGGTCGAGGTAGTAACAAAGGAGGTACCAAAGGGTGAGTAATAGATCGAACAGGAAAAGTAAAGGAGTACAACTGAGAGTACAGTAAAGAGTAACAGTAGAGAGTCCAGATCAACCCAATAAGATAAAGGAGGTAGACTCGTCCAAACACAAGGAGCTGGAAACAGTGAGAAGATGAACTTCTCGTCGAGTCTTCTCTACCTATAGCAGGAGAGTAGACTCATCCAACCATGAGAAGCTAGACACGGAAATCACGTGTCATACCCTGCACGTCTTCGCCTCTCCTGGAAGGAGAGTAGCCAAAACCCAAGGAGCGGGTACTGGAACAAGGTATATACATATCCTTATGCTCAATAAAGAAGCCCGAAAAAGATCATAAGGGGATATCCATCCTGTAGCTCAGCCCAAGAAAGTGAGTAGCCAACAGTACCAGAAGTAAACACCATCGATGCCCAGCATCCCACACGTCTGCCCTGAACTGCAAGTCAAGGGGATCAAATCACTGCATCTTGATACTATCCACTTTGGGCAGCACTGACTCACCCTCACTGTTTTAGGTCGTGTCACAAGGACGCATCTCGGGGGGGGGGGGGGGGGGGGCTCGTACTTGAGAGTTCTGGGGGAATTTCAAGCCACACCTTGTCACTGCCCCGCAGTCATGAGGTCTCCTCAAAGTCAACAAGCAACCCCCTACCCAGCCCTGCTGGAGGGTAATCCCTGGAAGTCGATGGGTTCCCACTAGAGGGAGACCCGACAAGAGTTGACGGGTGCCACACTTCCCAGTCCCGTAAAAGGGTAATCTACTGGAGGGAGACTCGACTAAAGTCTTCGACAAGTCCTAATGTCCAGTACCGTAAAAGGGTACTCCCCTGGAGGGAGGCTTAGAACTGTCATCAGGGACCACTTCCCAGCCCAGATGGAGGTAAACCCGACATCAGGGACCACTTCCCAGCCCCGCTGGAGGTAAACCCGGCATCGGGGACAACTTCCTATCCCCACTGGAGGTAAACCCAGAACCGCTCTGGCCATCCCTGCTAGATGGTACTGCTCGGTGAACACCGCTGTACTGGCCATCCCTATTGGATGGTAGCTCACTGGACATCCCTACTGGATGGTAACCCACCGGCCATCCCTCCTGGATGGTACCTCACTGGCTAGCCCTGTTGGAAAAAACCTCCTGGGTAGAGGATCGGTGCCCACGTAATGTGTTGGTCACACTGAATCCACAAGAACTCTACCAGGGAACATGATGGGATGGGAGAAACTCCCCGGGCCCCTCAGGGAGATCACACTCCAATCCACTGAGTCACTGTCGAAGCGGACCGAGAAAACTCATCCCAGAAAGTGAGAAAACATCCACGTAGTATGAGCAAACGTAGTCGTAAACGGTGCTGCAGTCTAGTGAAAGGGGCACGGTACTGAAACCCCTCATAGCTGAAGAAACAGAGGGACCAAACCATCTCTGCCGGCCAAACCATCTAGAACAAAACCAGGGGAAAACACTCAACCCTTCTAGTCAAACAAACGAGGACAGATCCAGGGGAAAACTCAACCCTGCTGGTCAACAAACAAGAACAGAGGGACCACGTCGAGAGAGGTAAAGGGTATGCAAATTAGAACATGACATGTACATGGGGCCCACACGACGTGTGGCCCCAAGTCAAATCCAACCAAGCGCACAAAATTTATCAGGTACAAACAACCACACGTACCTCCAAGCGTTCTCGTATACTCCCAGAGTATACCACGTTTCCAGCACAAAGGCTATTGTGCACACGGCACCCAACGTCAATGCAAAGGGTGTAAATGTAACAACTTCAAATTTCCACCTCAATAGCTGAGGAACAACCAACCACATCTCTTCAAACATATACTTCACTCACACAGGAGTGCACGCGATTATATGCCAAAGGTTCTATGCCAACACCGCAGGAAGAACCTCCACCAGTACACCTTCCATGCTTCCACATTTAAATGAGGTCTCGAAAGAGACTCCGCGTATCCAAACAGATCGCAATGTTGTAATCCTCGCAGAAAAACATGCGAGATAGACTATCTACTTGCCTCCAACGGATATCCGACGTAAAAGTCGCCTGACATCGCTTTACGCACGAACGCGTCCCATGGTCCCAAGCCTCGGCCCCGATAACAGTCAGGCGCATCGTACTATTGTGATCCCCTCGGGAAAACACGTCAAAAGGACTGCTCACTTGAGTGGAATGAATATCCAGAGAAAAAGATGCATTTTGTCAAACCGCGCACAAGCGGTTCTATGTGGGACCCACACCCCGGACCCATAGCACAACGAACGGATCACACTATTGCGATCCTCTCAAAAAAGTACACAAGATAGACTATTCACTTGTCCAAAATAGACACCCAGTGACTAAGCTAGAAATCACCGCCAAATCCCAAAACGACCCTCGTGGGGCCCGCACCACCGTGCAGAATTAAAGCGGGAAGACTGCACCAATGCAATTCCCTCGGAAAAACACCCAAAATTGACTGGTCGCATGCCCCGAACGGACGTCCGATGAAAAAGTTGTAAAGAGCTGTGTACAGCTCGAAAGACGGGTAGTGGGGCCCACTCCTCAACTCTGGTTTCGACGCCCGAAACCACACTGGAAATATCCGCCTCAACGCCAGGGTCGCAACACCACTGACAACGCTCAATTCAGACATCAGATGTGTCTGCGCCGCCCAAAACAAGAACCCTCGGAAAAACATCAAACCGCTTAGCGGCGTGTCGCGCCACCGAGGCCCCCGTTTCTGGAGTTAAAAACCCCTAAAATCATCTCTAAAAGTTCGTCTAAATTTAAGGGATGCGTCGCCACAGACGACACCCAAATCGGGTTCCCCGCGAATAATTTATCAATTATAAATCATTTTCATAATAATAATAATAATAAAATTATTATTATTATTATGAACTTTTTTTATTATATATATTTTTTTCAAAAACTAGATCGGCCAGGATGGCCGATCTTCTTCCCCGTGCTGCCTGAAGGACCCGCATTTTGCGGGTCCTCGTCTCCCAGCAGATCAGCCAAGCAGCCGATCTTCCTCAGCACACACGAGGTTGTTACCTTGGGCTGCCCCGCTGACCCCGCCAGGCCGATGCCCGCCTGATTCGCTGAGGCCCCTCGCCACCGCCTCCGCTGAACGCCGCAGTCGCCCGACGCTGCTGCATCCTGACTACACACCGGCCGTGCACCACCCATGTGATGTCGCCCGCGCCCCTTGGCTTCGCCGCTCTGCGCCAGCCGGTCTCAGCGCTCCGCCCAGCTCCTCCCGGCTCCTCCCGATCACCACGCCGTAGCCGCCGCCTCCGGCTCAACCTCCGTCTACGCCCCGGCCGCACTCGACACAGCTGCACCGGACTGACCCAGCTCCTCCAGCTACAGCCCTCGCCAGAGCCAAAACTTCGACCAGTCCTCTCGACTACTCCGGTGGTCGGAAAAATTATCCGACCCTGGTTTCGGGATCCTCAGGGTGAGGCCTTCGCGTCGCCTGCCCCCAATCGCCAATCCGACAAAGTTTGCGGGCGTCTGAAAAACTTTGGACGAAGAACGCCCAAGAACGAGGATCAAAATTGGGGATCAGAAGATGGCCGTGTTCGTTCGTCCATCATCCCAGTTCAAGAAATATAGAAAAAATAAACGATGAAATTGAAAGAAACACCAGAAATTGACGAAGGTGCAGAAATTTAGCAGAAATCCTACCTCGTTGGATCTGTTCGTCGTTGGCGATGCCTTCGTTGCGCTCCACCTTCGATCCACCGAGGTCTCCATGAAGATCGCTCCTAGATCCGACGAAGAGTGATGAAAATCACCGAAGAACGGATGAGAGAGAGAGTGGGTTAGAGAGAGATAGGGTGAGAGAGAGAGATGAGAGAGAAGGGAGAACCCCCAACTCCTATTTATAGGAAAACCCGCTTAGCGTGGAATCTGAAAACACTGCGCCCTATCATTTTATATTGTGCCTAGGAAAAAATCCACATTTTGAACTCAACGGAAGTCTCAGATTTCCATTCCGAGGCTTCATTTGAAATTTATTAAACTCAACGCTCGAGGCCACCAAATTACGAAAACACCCCTGGTGACATTTTTCACAGAGGGCCCACGCCTGTGAAGGTTACACCCCTCCTAGGGTAAACGACATGCTCCAAACTCAACGGTGCCCTCAGTTTTCCAATCCGAGCCACCATTTAAGAGATAATTGAGTTAATCCATTAAACAAATAAATAAATTAATTTAATTATCCGTTTAACGTTCTGTTAACAGGCAAGGGGTCCCAACATCCCACAACGACATATTTTATATCATTCCTAGGGTAAAAACCCCATTCCAGACCTATCTGTAAACATAGATTTATGATTCGGATCATCGTTTAGGAGTTATCCCATTTATTTGGCGTACCCAGTGTGAAAGCACTGAAAATTTAATTCCGGCCACACCGGGACTCGGAATCGCACGCCATCTGAAGGTGCTGCTCTGGAATAACATCAAGAATATTAAAAAGTCTTTTATAGAAAAAACCGGGTTATTAAAAAACAACTGTAGGAGAATCTGGATAAAGGGTTCGTATTCCCAAGTGCTTCAGCATGGGTCGCACCATTCATCTTCATAAAAAAGAAGGATGGGTCAATGTTCCTTTGCATTGATTATTATGAGATCAACAAGATCATGATAAAGAAAAAGTATTCTATAACATGGATTGATGACATGTTCAATCAACTATATGGAGCACAATAATTCTCTAATGTGGATCTATGGTTGGGATATTACCAAGTTAGGGTGAAGAAGGAGGATATCCCCAAGACTGCTTTTCGTACAAGGTAAGGGCACTATGAGTTCATAGTAATGCCATTTAGACTCACTAATGCTCTAAAAATATTCATGGACTTGATGAATAGAGTCTTTAGAGATTAACTTGAAATTTTTTTGGTAGTCTTTATAGATTATATTAAAATATATTCCAAAATCAAGGAAGAGCAGCTAAGAACTATGCTAAAGACCTTACGAAAGGAGAATATTTATGACAAGTACAAAAAATGTGAGTTATTGTTAAAGGAAGTCTCATTATTGGGGTATATCATCACAAGAAATGGGATATTTGTAGACCCTTAAAAGATAGAATAAATTTAAGTATGGTCAAGAACAAAATTTGTGACATATATCAATAGTTTACTTGGGTTAGCTAGGTACTATCACCTATTTTTGAGAAATTTATCGTAATTTTTAAACCCTCTAACATAGATAATATAGAAAGGAGTCAAGTTTACTTGGAATGATGAATGTGAATAGATATTAAAGGATATAAAAAGGAGTATTATCACTACCCCTGTGCTCACACTACCCAAAAATGGATAACTTTTCATGGTATTTAGTGATGCTTTGAAAAAAAGATTGAGCTATGTGTTGATACAGAATGAAAAAGTCATAGCCTATGTTTCATGGAAGTTGAAATTTCATGAATAGAACTACCCAATGCATGATATGGAGATGGATTTAGTGATCTTCACTTTGAAAATATGGTAACATTCTATCTTTGGGGAGAAGTGTGAAATATATACAGATCATAAAATACTAAAGTATATATTGACATAGAAAGAGATAAATATGAACCAATGAAGATGGTTAGAGCTGATTAAGGACTATGAATGCTCAATCCACTACCATCCTGGGAAAAAAATAAAGCTGTAGTTACTCTAAGTATAAAGGACCTGAAAATCCTATCATTGGTGAGAATTTATAGGGATAAAATCTTCTTAGATTTGGAAAGGATGGACATGGGAATCATAAAAGAAGGAACATCATCAATCCTTTCAAAAATGATTTCTAAACTATCCCTTATTAAGAAAATAAAGTTTTCATAAAGAGATAATGTGGGAATTTAGAAGAAATTGGAAACCATAAGAAAAGGGAAATCCTCATAGTTTAGTGATAATGAAGAAGGTGTTGTAAGATTTGGGTCAAGATTATGTGTACTGTTAAATCCTGAGTTAAATAAGGAGCTGTTGGATGATGCACATAGTTAAACCTTCTCTATCCATCCTGGAAGAACAAATATGCATCGATATATCCAAGAACACTATTAGTGGGAGAATATAAATGAGGATATCATACATCAGAGTGACTGGTATGTTAGTAAGTAAAGGATGAAAGAAAAAAATCTAAGGGTATGATGCAACCATTACCCATACCTACATGGAAATGGGAAAACATCACTATGGACTTCATCACCAAACTTCCAAAGACATCCAGAGGAAACAATAATTTCTGGGTTATGATATATCTTCTTACAAAAAATGCACAATTCATGATGATTTGAGTGGACTTATCACTGGATCAACTTACAAGGATAGATATTAGAGAAGTGGTGAGGCTGAATGGAGTACCACTATCAATTATATCCATTTGAAGTCCAAGACTTACTTCTAAGTTCTAGAAAAGTCTCCAATATGTTCTATGAATTGAGTTGAACTTTAGTATGACCTATCATCATTAATTTGATGGTCGGTCTAAGCATACTATTGAGACACTAGAAGGCATATTGAGAGCATGCTCGATAGACTTCAAAGGAGCATGATACCAATATCTTCCTCTAGACGAGTTCTCACACAAAAATAGTTTCTACTCAAGTATTCAAATGGATCCATATGAATCCCTTTATGAGAAGAGGTGCAGAACACCTACATGTTGGGTTGATATTGGGGAATGAAAATTTCTAGGTCCTAAAATGGTTGAGGAAATGGTGGAAAAGGTTAAGACCATTTAGTAGTATAACAAGTACGATCAGAGTCAACAAAAGAGCTATAATTACAATCATCGATGAGACCTAGAGTTTGATGCTGGAGACATGGTATTCCTCCATATATCTCCATTAAATAAAGTGATGAGATTTTGGAATAATGGAAATCTTAGTCCAAGATACATTGACCCCTTTGAGATCCTTGTTCGCATTAGAGCGGTGTCCTACTGACCTATACTCCCACCTAACCTCTCTAAAGTACATGACATATTCCATGTATCCATATTGAGAAAGTACATACCATACCCCTCATATGCACTCAATCCAGAGTTATTACCATTAGAGATTGACCTTTTCTATGAGGAGTAGCCGATGAAGATCTTAGATCATAGAGAAAAAGTTCCACGAAATAATATAATGCACATGGTCAAAGTGTTGTAGAGAAACCAAGATTTTGAAGAAGCAATGAGGGAATCAGAGGAGGTTATGAAACATAGTTAACCTCATCTATTTTAATACGAGAAAAGATAATTTTGAGGGTGAAATTTCTGATGGGGGGAATATTGTAATAACCCAAACGGTTATAAATTAAATTTACTTTGTGATTTAATTAAATGTTTTATTATGTAATATGGTTATAGAAAACAAATGCACTTATTTTGTTTTATTATATCCAATTTTATTTAAAAAACATTAAGTATCATTACCATGATAATATATCCATTTAATAGTGACCATATGATTAATATAAATATAGGGTTTTAAAAAATCCTATTGACACATACAAAGGAAGTGATGACCTTAGCCAGTAGAATCATACCCTATGAAGCCCATTTATCAAAGATTTAAAGGGAGATAGAATATATGAGATTTGACCTTGAACAATCCCAATCCAAGATTCAACAACTTAAACATGAGTGAAACCTTTTATGGGAGAAATTCAAGATCATCGAGATTACACCCCAAACCATGTACGCCCAACCACCCCATGAAAGTATCACCATCACACAACTTAATCTTAGGAAATTTTCTAGTATATTAATGGGATATGTATCAAGACCCTAATAAAATTATTATTTATATTTTATAGAATAATGAATATGTTTTCATTTATTATTATTTCTTTATAAATTATTTTTATTTTTATTCATTAAACAAAATTTTATTTTTGGGTAATATTCAAATTAAATTAATGCATTTATTTTCATGAATTAATTTATTTTTGAAATAAATAATATTTAAATAAAATATTATAATTAATTAATATTTATTAAACATAAATTATCATATAATTTTTATGAATTCCAATGTAATTTTTATAAGGGTTCAAAAACTGTTATTGTCAAAAAACCCAATATTTATCAATAAATGTAGATTATTATTTTTAAATTGAAAATTCAAATATTTAGAAAATTATTTATATAAAATGAATATTATTTTTGGAATAGTAATATTGAAATTATCTAACGGTTAATTTTTTATAATTTTTTGAGACAATCGATTTTTTGGGTAAAAATTAGATATCGTATAAATATACTTTGTGTATTATGACATAATAATGATGAAAAAGTGATGTAATAAATACTATAAATGGGATCCATGAAAAAATATATGTTTTATATTTAAAATACTGTGATTTTATTTTTATTTTATTAATTTTATAAAGCCTTTGTGAATCCTCTAAAACCATTAATATATTTTAAGGTTTGAAAATCATTTCTTTAAGAGTATGACTCACTTCCACATAAGAAATGGTATTATTTTATTAATTTATGAAATTGGACTTATAAAATAATTAAAACCAATCCCATTTTGTTGAAATCATGGGAAAAACCATGGAAATGTTTTTAGTTTTGGTTATTTTATTATATAGAGTCCAAAACCTAAGTTTGAGAAATATTAAATAAATCCCCACTCATTTCCTATATCAACCCACCCAATATCCCATTTATCCCCACTAAAAATACTTATAGCACATAATTTCTCTTCAATACCCTCTATATATTCATTCCAAGGTTCCCTAATCTCTCAAGAATCTCTTTCCAAGTATTTGGAGTCATACACTCAAGTAAGGGATCCCCACCTTCTATTCTTTATTCAAATTTCTTTATTATATTATTCCTTCTATTTACAATTCCTAATGTTGGGATATGTATTTCCATGTCACTATTACTTCCCATTTTATTTAAAAATTATTTATAACCCTTTTTTTCTCATCATACCATTTTATAAATTTTTAAGTGACACTGTTATGCTGCCGAAATTTCACCACAGTTTTCCATGCCAAACCAATTATGTAGTGAATACCATACCCATTTTTTATCAAGGGTGTTCACATTTATACAATTATACTTAATTGAATTGGTATTTGAATCTATTTATTCCACACTCCTTGATATTGGAATAAAATATAATGATCAATGAATTCATTTTGTGTGATCTATGTGGAACACTTAAGCATGATAATGAAATGAAAGTGATAGGTGCATCTGAAATTATATAACGCTCCAATGCATTGGGTAATGTTTAGCATTATGAGACATCTTATTAGCATAGGTATTGAAACTTATTACTTTATGGGACTTTTTCTATCATGTTTTCTAGGTAGGTATCCTTGACTTATGTTTATGGTGTAGTGTTTTAATATATTGCCACATTTCTCATGTTATCATGCTATATTCACTTATAGTTCATGTTTATGATTCTCATCACTTTTTTGATCCATTGACATTAATATTTCATAACATTTATTATTATATTAATTTTATTTCATGTTTATTTCCCTTACTAGGATTTATATCTCACCCTTTCTTATGTATGTCCCCAGGTTATCCCGTGTAGTTTTAAGTGAGAGCATGTTAAGAAAGTTTTCAATAAAGACGTTGTTTTTCTTGTTTAAATTGTTATGTAATCTACCTAATTCCAAAAGAAACTAGAATTATCAGTATTTTGGATTGTATTAAGTGTAATATTATGTAATAAATCATGAATTAATTTGTAATAAATATCATGTTATTATAGGCTAGGTGGGTATTTATAGAAAAAGAGAGGGGAATACTTTATTAATTTCTAAACTTAGGTTTTGGAATCTAAGTAATAAAATAATCAAAACAAGAAAACTTACCATGGTTTTTGCCCATGGTTTATACCAAATAGTATTTTTTCCAATATTTTATTATATTAAGAACCTAACTCATTAAAATAGTTCCATTCATGATGTGGAAGTGAGTCATGTTCATAAAGATTTTTTATAACCTTAAAATATAATATTTGTTTTAGAGGATTCATTATAGGTTTGTAAAATTAATCAAATAAAATTAAAACCACATTATTTTAAAAGTAAAATCTATTTTTTTGTGGATTCCTTTTATAGTATTTATTACCTCACTTTTGGGATATTATGATGTCAAAATACATACCGTATATTGATACAGTATTTAATTTTTATCCAAAAAATTGATTATCTCAGAAAGTTATGAAAAATTCACTATTGGATAATTTAGACTTGTTGATTTTAAAATTTTTATTTATTTTTCCAAAATAATTTTCAAAAGAGAGGAATTTCCACCTAAAAAAATATTTTTTCATTGAAAAATACTAGTTTTCACAAAACAAAGAACATTTCAACCCTTATAAAAATTACTTGGGAATTATTTAAATTATATTATCATTTATATTTTATTAAATATTATACAATAAAACTATTTAATAATAATAAAAATTGTTTTAAAACATTTGGATTTATCAGAAAGTGTGTTTTAATTGAAACTATATATATATTTCCCAAAAATAAAATTTTGGTTTCTTCATATCAAAATATAATTTTATCCAACACATTATATAATCATGTATATATATAAATTAATAATGAAAATTGATTAATATATTATTTAATTTTGTTAAAAGAAAATATAAAAATTCATAGTAGAAAGGGTCTAAATTAATAACCCCTTATTACATCGGCTTACTCCCTAAGGGTATGGTGTGTGATGGTGGTACTTTCTTGGGGTGGTTCAAAAAAAATGGTTTGGGAAATGATCCATATGAGATTGAAATTATCTCATAAATGGTTTCACTCATGGTTCGGTTTTTGAATCTTGACTTGGGCTTGCTCAAGGGTGTAGCTTAGTGATTTCATCTACCTCAAATGCTATGATAAATGGGTTTTATAGGGTTTGAATCTACTAGTTGAGTCCATCAATTCTTCCTTACATGTTAATTATATTTTTTATAACCCTTAATATATACTAATATTAATGGTAACTATATAAAAACTATATTAAAAATGATTATGATTCTTAATGGTCTTTTAAGCTTGAAAATCAAATTATGGATACATTTTATAACAGTCTAAAATAACAAATGAAGTATTGTGCATTTGTTTTCTATGACTAAATTACTTAATAAATAATTTATTCATTTAGAAGGTAATTTAATTTATAAAATATTTGTTCACTACAAAAGGTATTCTTATTGGAACACAAAGAAGTGGAGTTGTAACACCCCATGATTTTACTATTCATTTTTCATTTAATTAAATTATCTATTGAATTACCTATTTCACATGAAAAAAATAATCTAAAAGAAATAACAATCCATTTTATTTAGATAAAATATTTAAATACAAGATAAAAATTAATACATTATGAGAATAAAATATGAAACATAATTAAGAAAACTGTAAGTGGAATAAATCCACAAGTAAATAAAAATACCACATACATAAAATTTTTCTCTCATAGTTTTCTATGAAGATAATCACCCTGATTTCAATTATGGAAGTATGGAAAAGATTTATAAATTTAATAGACATGTTAAAAGATAATAAAATATAATTAATGATTTTAGTTTATATATATAAATGAAATATAACTATTATATATATAATTATTTGAATTATATGGTTGTTGGGATTATATGGTAGTTGGAATTATATGGATAATAATACCATTATTATATATAAAAATATATATTGAGATAAATTATAAGTAGTATTTTATTAAAATATGACAATTACAACATAATTGTTAAATTGGTGGGTATAAATACAAGTGGCCTTATTATGAAATCTATGTAGAAAAGAGAAATAAATAACATCGAGTAATAGATTTATTTATTATGAGGCTTATTTATATTAGCTTGGGATGAAGGTAGCATCACGATGGTTTTCCCATATTTTCTACAATTTTCTACCAGGGTTTATTCGTGGAACTAGAAACACCCAACAACTCCCACATCCATGGTTGAACTGTTGCTATGGACCTGCATTCCAAAGGAAAGTGGTCATTGGTATTTCTAACCGATGATGATTAGGAACTCAAATTATTTGAGATGATAGGAGGTCAGGCTCATCAAACTATGTTATAGGTAATTATTTCCTACTTAGGGTCTCTCTTATAGATTTAATTCATGTTCTTGAATCTTTACTAGATCCTAGTATGATATTGGTTACCCTTACGTTAGTAATTAGTTATTACCATCTGTCTATGTTAATATCTATATGTATCATAAGAATCTCATCGATGTGAACATATGTATGTATCAATGGTTCTCTACCAATGGAACCATCTGTATATATCAGGTTTCCCCCTCTTGTTTCATTATTACTTGGTGATCCTTGGTTTTAAGGAACCATGGTTTAAAGACACATAGTTGGGAACTATGGGGTTTATTTCCATCTAGGGAAGAGGTAGGTATTCATGGTGTTAGGATTTATCTTGTTAAATAGGCTTCCTATATATCATTTTAAAAGGAATCAGAACCCATGTAGTTTGGTTTCACTTAACAGGACACATTGCACATTTTAAGGTCATGTGACAATGACCAATCCATGAATTTTAACATCACCTAGTAAGGAAATACATGTGAAATATAACTAGAAATGGTTGGTGCGGGACTTATACATGAACAATCCTTTCTGATTGACCTCATAGGGAATATGGACCAATCAAATCAGGTTGGTCTCAAAAGGAATATTCCCATATTAAGATGGGTGTCTCCAATAATATGGATTGAAAAGAATAATGTGATAAGACCCGAAGAGAATATTCCCTTCTAGGTGTGGGGAAAATTTTATCTAGAATATGGTCTGATAAAGGGATAATCTATGAGGAATATGACCTCAGTAAAGGAAGAAGATATCTTTGAAGGAATATGTCCAAATGAGTAATTATGTATAGACTCAAATGGAGTTAGCATCATTTAATAAATATTATGGGATTAACCTATAAGGGATTCCCTATTTGGATTAGCTTGATAGGGAGATAAGAAATCCATCATCAATCTAGGTGAGATTGCTCTGGGATCCTCTTGATAAGGACCTGTGTTATCAAGGGAATATGACGTTGTGATTCCTCCTAGAATTTTACCCATCTATGAGGATAATTACCAAGACTCCTTTTATTATTGGGATTCTTGGTCAAAGGGGTGCAGACTATCATGTATGTCCTGGTCATATATATTTGGTGACCTTAGAGGCAGTCTCAGGTTAGCCTTTTTAGGATTTTTACCTTGATGAAAGGAATCCATATATATCATTTATATTATAAAAAAAAGTGACTATAGTGAATACAAACTCCATGTGGGAAGATATAATTAGAAGAGGAGTAATAAATACCTTAGGGACACACCATTTTTCATAGGGGATTTTCTATGCTAAATGGGGTGTGCACAAAGAGTGTCCCTATCAGAAGTGGCTCTTTCATGAAGGTATTGTGAGGAAATTTCTTCTTTTAGGGCTTAATTTGTGGATGGATTCTTCTTTATGTATATTTTTAGTTCTTTCTTGTTTTATGGTTTCCCAAATTACATAATGGTGTTATGTGGGGGTCAATCGATGTCTCAAGTTTCCTAAATTAGAATGTCTTTAGCTTATGCTCTCCTCCTTTACTCTATCCATTTTATCTCTATTATCTTCTATATTTATAGTAAGTTATCAATAAACTATTCTCCCAAACTGGAGGTCTATGTAGTATTTCAAAAACTATAGGGACATCATATGATTTAACAACCCACGATGGGCCTTGCAGTTGAAACATATGTTCCATATAGTGTTATGGGATGTGATCAAAACACCAAATTCTATACCATAAATTAAAATGGTTTGTGGGAGTCCATAAAAAGATGCCTCTTAACCACAAACAATAATTTCATGTGGGATAAGGTGATTTGTGAAGGTATAAAAGCACCATGTGGCCACCCTACCTTTTCGAAATTTTGAGAACCAAAACACATATGTGAGATGCTATAAAAATAAAAATCCCAACCATAAGGGATAATATCATGTAGGATAAGTTTCTTTAAAGACCTACATTGATGCTTTGTGGTTGAGTCCCTAACAAAGGAGTAAGTGTTTTGTGAATCATGGTATGTGCTATAGGTAAATCCTCTCACTACCAAATTCTACGCTACTTTTCATCCTACTGATCCAAATTTTTGGTAATTATAATTTTTTTCAACCTTTGTAACCTTGCGGTCCTCAACTAATTCCTCATTGGGATGGGGTCTAATTGGCATGAAGAGGAGTTAGTTATGAGAAAAAAAATTTAGCCCACTAAGGCTATTTATGGTGGGTTAATTTACTAGGAGAGGGGACTAACCCTATATAAATGCTATTAGAACACATAATTTGGAATGTAGTGATTAGAACCCTCCATGATGGGCTGAGATTTCACTACTTGACCACATATGATACCCACTTTATAGATGTAAATTATCTTGCAAATGATTCTTGTTTCCTAGGACACTATGCTTGGTGTATGAGTTATTTTATGAACTTCTATTAATGTTTCGCATAATACATCCTTAAGTAACATTGTAGGACTCATGTAGAATATTGGGTGCCCATGTAGTGATTTAGGTGTTATGTGATTCATGTAGATATTATAATGCTACATAGGATTTTTTTACTTTGTAAAATTTATATGGTCTTCTTACTTTCATTGGGTGTTGAAAAAATCCTTTTCAATTCTTTTATAGAGATAATGCATTTTGGGCCAGTACACTTATTTGATTCAATGACTATGGCTGAAAGAAGAGTTACTATTACCAAAAATGTTAAGTTTGACCCTTGATACCATATTATTCCTTAGGATGAGACCGCAAAGAATCTTTTTTCATCTAAATTTTAGAATTAAAGATTGTATAGAATATTTATTTTATAAAATTTTTATTTTTAAGATGATGCTCTGATTATAGCTGATAGAAAAAGCTTTCCATCTACTTGGTTTGAGCTTTCCTCAAACTGCAGTTAGGTGAAAATATCCACCATAGGTCATATAGTCCCATATTTATGTTAAGGAAATGTCTTTATCTTGATCAGGTATTCATATACTCATGATATCAATAATAAATCCCATCACCTATCACTCCATATTACCCATTCATATTTAATCTTTCACTAGATAATTTAAATGGAAGGTGGAGTCCCAAGTGGAACTTTTGGTCCAGTGGTAACTTTTATGATGAATGGTAATGGGATTTCTAGGTGAAATAAATCTGTATAGAGTTCTTTGATAGGATGGAGGTAGTAGGTTTATACCAAGAATTATGACATTCTCATTTTATAATGTAACCATGAGTAAGGATTTTACCTAAATTGATTATTTTTTTTGTGTTCAAATACCAACACATTCCATTTTCCATATCATGACGCTAGATTTAGTTTGTGGGATATCTATCAATTGGAAGGAATCACAATACTTGGGGGAGATGTATGATGAGTTATTACTTGCAACTAAAAATTGTGTGGATGTAGAGAATATTCATTTTCTAGTGAAAAACTTATTAACTTCACTAGATAAATAATTATAAAAATATATTTATACATGTTAAATTATCACATTCAATAAATAAAAGAAAATATTTTTGAAACCTAATGATTTGAGGATAAAGTTTAGGTTCATAAGGACCCACCCTACAGAATAGTCTCTATATGTTCAAGGATCATACTGGGAAACCCTAGAAGAAGGTCAATACACTACATGGGGTTATATGGTTTAGACTGATGTAACTTCAGATCTTCAGCTAGTGGTATTTTTCACCATTTTTATAAGGGGTTGGTTTTTCCCATCCCATAACACTCATTTGGGTGTTAGGATCTACACCTTGATGATGATAGTGACATTGGTGAAAAGTTATACCATTAACTTGTTTGTACCCACCCTTGCTTAGGTTTATCACTTCTTGGTCCATATACAGGAAATAAGGTCTCCACAACATATTATTAGACCATTCTGATTTCTATATATATGGATGATAAAACACTTTCAATGATATGAGTACCAAAATTCTAAAATATTCGTAGGTTTTTATTTTTATCCAAATTTTATCATCATTTCTATTATTTATCCAATATCCTTGGATGTTGAAAATTCTATTACAATACTGATGAATCCCAATAATTTTTCCTTTATTCCTTATATTACACCTTCTGGAATAGTAACAGATAATGGTGGAAGAACTCAGGAAGAAAATTCTTACATAATCTCATTTTGAGATGATATTTTGATCTCCTGAACTGATAGAGTGATCATTTTTGAACCTTACACCCATTTTAGATTCTCATAACAATATGGATGTATGCAATAGGTAATGTCATTATCTTATACTAGGGTTATGAGGGAGAAGAATCTGACCATCCTCTGTCATCATTGGTTGATTCTAATGCATGAGGATATCAAGATGAAGATTATAATTCCATCCACTAGTGCTCTAACCATCCTTTCACTAGGATACACCAAAGCATGGGTGGAGTTTTACCCGAATGGAATATTAGGAGATCCAGTCTGATAGGTAAATAATTTCTTGAATTCCAAAAATTTCTCACTTGCCATACTTTTGAAACCAATTTATAAGGTGGATAATCCTATAGCCAAACATTCCAAATATTTCAAGAAATCTTTATTTTTAGGTCCCCATAGTGTTTGGAGTCATACACATATTTTATTATATACTAGGGTTACTGGTTGTATTACTAACATTGATATTTATATGAAAATGATGAGTATTCCATTAGTGGAGGAACCCCATAGATTTAGTCCCTAAATTCAGCCAAAAATTAAGGATAGAATGTTTCTCTATACCCATATTATCCGCTAAATCAAATACATCTATAGTGAACCTGATTCCAGACTACATGCTTGTAATGAAATGTAAACAAAGTATGGATCCCAACACTACTATTGAAAATAACTTTGAGAGAAAGTGGTATTGACACAAAGTTTGTATTATCATCACAAATAATCCTTTAGTGAAAATTTTGATAATATTTGGAGTCTTATCCAACTATTTTATAGCTTGGGTGTAGGTGGGTTTAACTACCGGTAATTTTAAACTCTCATCCATCAATTTCTCACCTCTCGAGTGGAACTATTAGCCTAATAATGTGTCCTCATAAAATTCAATATTTTTAACCCTTAGTGGAATCTATGGAGGGTGTAAATTTGGAACAACATTATTCTATTACTTAGGAAGAACAAATTCATGATTGGATAGTTGTGTAAACTTTAGAACTATAGGAATATGAGGCTCGCGTGGAAAGGGAGAAGTTGTGGTTACTATTAGAAAACTTAGGGCTTGAGGCTTTTGGATAAAGGATTCAAGAGTTAAAGGATTATGTTTAGTGAACACATCCATTGGCTGAAGCATAAGATATATAATAAAGAACCTTCAATAGTCTATCGATACTTCTCACGAGCCATTGGATGATTTGTTAGACAAGACTGATCAGAGTCTATTATAGTTATTTTTGTTTCTTTCTATTTACTCATAACACTAAGTAGAGAATCCAAATTTTGAATGATCCTCCTTCTTTATTTTCATCACTGAATGAAAAATATTTTTTTATTATTAATTTTCATCCATTCCTCAGGATCTCTTTTAGATCGATTATCACTTTATAATAATTTTTGAAACTTTGGGAAGAAATAACATCATGATAATATAAAACCATTATAACATTGAACTGAAAGTAAATTAAGTCAAACATAGTTCTCAAAATGATTGAGTTAGAAAATTTTCCTCCTAGTCCTAGATTATGGATGAGTATAGACACAACTATCATCACCATAACATGAGATTTAATATATTATGATAAATTATTTAACTCAATGTGACAAGGAACATGAATGGGGGATTTAGAATTTGGATTCCATTACTGAAATAGATTTGAGCACCTTGAAGTTATGACTACACATATTTCATATAAATCCTCTGGGATAATAAATCTAGGATGAAAGAATGAGTGACTACTCTAAATGTTTCCTAGGATAAAGGGTCCCAAAAAGTACAATCTAACTTTTTCTAGTGTCATATTATAGACCCCACAAGCTTTGAGTCTTTTATTTTATCACGCTAACTTTTTCTTAAGTCTCTTATTGGAGAGGAAAAGTGGTAAAAGACTTGTATTTTTCTTATGTTTCCCTTCATGGGTTTTCAACCAAATAATATCTGTGTCACTTTTTAATTTTAAATGATCAATTTTTCCTAGACCAAGTGAGGGGTGCATCTAGTGAGTAGAAACTTGAATTGTCCCCCTATTTGATTTTTCAACATGGTGAGTTATGTGTCTCTTTCCTTATTTATTTTTAGGTCACCCAAGTTGGACCAATGTAATTAATGGTTAATATATGATAGATTTATCCAAAATGCACCCAGTTTAAGGTCATGGTGCATGGACCAAATATTTTTATTGTTTAAGGCCATAAAACTATAACCAAAATGCATCTAGTTTAAGGTCATGGTGTATATAACACATTTTGATACAATTTAAGGTCTTATAGCTTTGACCAAAAGGTTTTGGGATAGTTCCATTAGTAAGGGAAATTAAAAACTCAATGTGAATGGAGTGGCCAATGATAAACTAGACTGTATCAGAAAAGGGGTCATTTATTTTATGATCACAAAGCCCAAACTAGTATGTCATACAATTTAGAGTCACTTGATGAGGAATAATTAAAATTTTGAGGGTGAGATGTCAGATTCTCACCTCAAAAAATGAGTTTAATGCACATATGTATAATATAAAGAGGATAAAATTAAATTGAATAATTGTATTATAGATTGTTTAAGTCATAATCTAATGGGTTTGAATCAGGAGTGATGAGATGAGATATGTATGCAGATGATAACTATAGATCATATTCAAAATATGGGTCATGCTATAATGGTGTCAGGGTTTATGGGGGTTAGGGGATTCTCTTATTCAGGAAAAAAGATTCCTCCAATTGATAAGATATATTAGGGGTGCTTATATAGAGCCATATTGGGGGAAAAATATTTATATTCAAGTAGAATTTTCCTTTGAAGTCGAATGTGCTAGTTAATTATAGCTAAGGAAAAGGTTTTCAAAGATTAAAACACTTATGGAATGAATTAAGTTTATGGAAGGAAGGAATATTCAATAAGGGTTATGAAACCCTAAAGGCTATGCCACTATGTATGGACCACACCATTAGGGTAAATGGATATAATGTGTCTGTATTCTAACTTTTGTATGAACCAGTGGGTCTAGAGATCACAAATCATATTTTTCTAGGGACAAATGGTGGTCCTGATAACCTTTTTTTTCTTTTAAATTTATGATATAATGTTTCCTAAGCTTAGAAAATGGGAGGTTTAGTGAGTTCATACTTGACATTTTCTCAAGCTTCCTTTTATGGGGTTTCTGCCTGAAAAATTCTATATATTTTTCACCTGCAATTTAAGCTATTACAGTCTAGACCAATTAGGGGACAAAATTTATGGTCATATAACTTTGACCAAAAATATTGAGTTTAGGTTCATTCATCTTGACCACATGTGAAGTGGGGAAACCTATATGGTAAGGATGAGGTGAAAACATGACATTAATGGAAATCTCAAAACTAGTATAGACTACCTCTCAAAGGAAGTTCACATAGTTTAAAGTCATAGTGATCATACTAAAAAGGGGATGAGGTAATTAGTTTATTGGAAAAATGGAAAGTTGATCTGATATGAATGGAGGACCCAATGCTTGCATAGGTTGTCTCAAAGGGTATGTTCACACAATTTATGGCCATGATGCATGGACCTGATAAATGTGAATTAGAAACCAAATAAGGCCCAAATCCTAAGAATATCCTAACACCTTCTGAACAAGGAGTGAAGACAACATAAATCTCTTCTTAAGTTTATTGTATTAGGAGTAGTGATGTGGAGTAAGTAGGTAAGGGATGGTGAAAAACCATATTCAAAAGGCAGGTTCCACTTTGATATTATGAAGGAATACAAAAATTAATGGATTCTAATCTTCAGGGAAAAGATGCCTCCAGTTTACATGAATTAGCAGGGGCACATATACTGATCCATATCAGGGGAATAATATTCATATTCAAAATAAATTTTCCTTTTTATTTGAATGTACTTGTTACCAATATCCAAGGGAGGTTTACAATAATTCAATATTATTTATGCATGAAGTGTGGTTTATGAAAAGGAAGAAAGTATAAATCACAGTGGAGACATTTCAGGTATTATTTTAACATGAATAGGTTTTTATTATTCCCATGAAAGGTGTGGGAATGAATGAGGACTTGTGAATGGGTCTTAAATATATGGTCAAGACGTGCATTTTGAGATAACATGAGTCAAATCATTTATAACCTTTATTTTTTAGATGAGTCTCCTGATGTTAGGATATAATGTTGACCATGGGAAATTCTATCTTAATGTTTATTTGGGGCACTTCCTTATGTCAGGAACCTTTAAATGGATCTGGATCTCATGTGGAGAGAATAGGCCATGTATAAGAAGCTTCACCAAGCAGTTTAGAGTCCTGTTGGGTGGACCATGTGTTGTGTAGTTTAAAGTTATATGATAATGACTCAAATTCCCTTATCTAAAAATGGGGTTATCTTATCATATAATAGGTCTATGGATATATCAATAATGATAGTATGGGGTTTTTTTATTCTCTCCATTCTCAGTGTAGGTTCACAAATGAATCATCACAAAAAATTCCTACATGTAGGATAGGAAGGCATTTTAGTCGATAAAATTTTCACTTGGTCCCTAGATATAGGACATTAGCATCAATAAGTATCCTTTAAAAGCAGAAACCAATCTATAGATAGTTCTTATATTCCCTCCCTACATTGATCTTGCTCAAATATGGAAGAAAAATATAGGGATATTTTTTGGTGGAATTTGCATCTGGACCTAAGATCCGAGATCTTGGCATCACTTTGCATCCTGTCAAAGTAAGAATCAATCCATATGTAGTTCTTTGATTATAAATAATAGTAAATTGTGAAAAATGATAAAATTTTAAAAACATAATATCAATATGAATGTAATACTTAGGAATAAATTCATTCCCCACTGAAAAAGAGAACATAGACCCCTATAAACGGGGCTGAAAATCCATCGAATGTTAAAAAATTGGGGTACCCAGACTAAAAACTCAGTTTTTGAGGCCTTATGGGCCTTTTTTGGCCTAATTGTTTTTATCCAAGGTCTTTTTAGATTTCTAGGTCATATATCTCATCGCAAGATTCAGTTTGATATGTGGGAGAGCCCAAACAGACACCTGGATCAAAAGTTATGGCCGTTTGAAGTTTGTGTTACGTTTTCAACTTATTTTAGATATTTTATTAATTTTTTCATTTTTTCTATCTTAAAATTAATATTAAATGACTTTTATTCTGAAATAATGAGAAAATTATTAATTAAAAATATTTTTTTAATTATTTTATAAGCCATTTTCACTAAATATATTATATATTATGTGTAAATTCCTATTTAATTTATCTAAAACATATTTTAAGAAAATATATATTATATTTATTTCAATATAAATATATTTATATATTAATATATTATTTTTAATTAAATATATATTTTTTGAAGTATAATTTTATTTGTACTTTTAAAAAATCGATGATAAAGGGGGGTCTTTATCAACGCTTCTAAAAAAGCACTAATAAATACCCCCTTTATCAGCAATTTTTTACAAGAACTGATAAAAGACCCCATTTATCAGCGCTGGTAAAAGATCAGTGATAAAGGCCCCCTTTTAACAACGCTTTTTTTAGTGTTGTTAAAGACAACATTTAAAATCGCTAAAAATAGCGCTGATAAAGGGGGTCTTTAACAACTCTTTTAGCTAGCACTGTAAAATCCCTAGTACTGGATAAACCCAATTTTCTAGTAGTAATCAAAGATCTTGGAATCACTATGTATTCTGTCAGAATGTAAATCAATCTATACATAGCTCTTGAATAGAATATCCCATATATAGATCTGACTCATATGTAGGGGATGAAAATTTTCTATGTATAGGTTTCTAAGTGAGGGAACCTATGATAAAGACTCCCATTCATATCTAAATCATATGAAGGAGAGAGAGTTTTCAAGTTTTTGGTTTTGAGAAGATATAATTCACACATGAACCAAAAAGAACTCATCTTAGTATTGGTAAAAGGGACAAGACCCTTCATGGATAAAGAGTGATCTGGTCAAGAACCAAGATGAGCCAGGGGAAATTTTCAATATATATGGGTATAGCAGATCAAGAATTCTGGGCATCACTATGTATCCCAAGAGGATAGGAATCAAGACACATGTAGTTCTTGTATTGTAATTCCCTATGCAGATCAGGCTCTTACATAGGGGCGAGGGAATTTATCATTGATGAAATTTGTGGGTGGGACTAAGATAAGGGATCCCAGCATCACTACATATCCTTTCCAAATAGGAATCAACCCACACATTGTTCTTGCATTCTAATTCCCAATGAAGATCCTGATCTTACATAGAGATGTAAACATTTATCAATGATGAAATTTATAACTGGGCCTAATATAAGGGATCTTGACATCACTACCTATCCTTTTGGAATAGAAACCAAGCCACATATAGTTCTTATGAATGAATATCCTTGCATAGATCTAGATCATATTCAAGGATAGAGCATTTATATCCTTTAGGAGTAGAAAAATCGTGCACCAAGGATTCCGGCAAAGATCTTGCTATGTCCTGTAGGAGGGCCCTCTGTAAGTAGTTTAAGTTTAGTTAGACCATTTTTCTCTATATATTCGATCACGGTGCTCCTAGTTACACAAAATGGAGTGATCGATCAATACCTTTAAGCAACGCGGTCCATACTCAGTGTGGGAAACAACAGGGCCCGGAATCCCAAAGTCCATACATTTATATTTATTTTGGATAATCCCCTTACAAATTGGGTTGATGGGGAACCCTTAGATAGCCCGTAGTACCAGTAGGTACATGGCCTAGGTATATGTCCCCGAAGACCCCAAAGACTTGACTCTACCAGAATAGATACTCCCCAGCATATTTGATATATTAATGCACCCAACCTTTCAAGGACAGACATCTATTATTTCCCCATATGAATGCACAATGCTTGGTAACGATGGCGATGCCATACCATCTCATCCTTCCCAATATGGTTGAGCTGTAAGGCAGGATCCAAAGATTCTCCAAATCCACATCTTGTCTATACTTGAGGAGGAGGCCCACAATTTTTTCCTTGGATTTTTCACACGTGTCGAGCCCATATCGACAGTCATTAGTCTCATCGATGCCCGTTGGCCCCACCAAGAACCTTCATCCACCCATGTTCTTCCGTCGATCCCATCATCCCATCACCCTATCGCTGATCGAGATTTCCCGCACCACCTAAATCTTCCAACTTTGATGCCATCGAGACCAACTTCCCCTTTGACGTCATCCTCCTAAAACGTCTGATGTGACCGACCATTTCTTGCCTAACTGAGAATCCCAACGGCCTACCACCACATCCCATTGCCTCTGATTCCATCAAGACACTCCGCCGATGCAAGATGCCTACAATGCCTGTCATAGGCCCAACCACTGTCCACCTCACTGAGAATCCCAATAGATAGCCACTAAACATCCCACAAGACTCTTGGATAGCCTTCCAAGACCAACCCACACCATAAATATCCCAGAATTCACTACTGGCAAGACTCGAACTTGGGATTTTATGTAGGATTATAGGGCTGCAATTCCACTAGGATAAAACCCCAACCAAATGTGAGAAACAACAAGAAATTATTGAATAACCCACACCATACTGGGGCACTTTATAAGGGCGTTTTAAAAAAATATCATGAGGTTTGGCTCCCATGATACAGAGGTTGTCTTATAGTTTAATTTCATGTGATGATCATGTTTACTATATAGTTTAACATCTTACGGTGAGAAAGGAAACCATGTTTCTTATCATCACATGGTTAATAAGTTTTCATAAAGTTTTATGTCACACGACTAGGAATAAGACCATGTAATTTAATGTCATATGATGATGAAAATATTATATGTAGTTTAAAGTCATATAGTCAGGACTTATTCCACATAGTTTAATGTCATGCAACAGGGACGACTGCACCATGCAGTTTATGGTCCTATGACAAGGACCTAAAGGGAATGATGTGAAAATTATACAATGTATTTCTTAATAAACCCTTAATTGGTGGTTTGTGTAATGCATTCTCCATTTATAGTGGTTAAGGAGTAAGTTCCATTAGAGTAAACTGTGTTTATGATATAAGGTCCCTCCTATTTTTTTTAATTTTTAGAGGATTCTTTCTTAGAATCATTAGAGTTCTGAGAATCAATAATAGTTCTCCTTGGAGGAATTAATAAAGGTAAATTTTCTTATTTAAAGCTCATGAAACTTAGTTTTGATAACCATACATGTTGTGAAAAGTGTGTAAACTCTTATCATCGAGTTATTCTAAATTATTATAACACTTTATGAGATAATAAATCTTTATAAATATGGTTGTATATGGTAGTGCTAAGTGAGGGTAGCTGGACCTCGATGGGAAAGATCACCTCTATCTCATATATAAGTGAATATGAGGTCACTTTCATGACAATATAGATCATGGTGTGATGGTCCACAAAGCATGAAGAATCTTGTTATTGTAGGACATATTTTATTTTTTCACTATATTCTAGATTATATTAGACAAATTCTTGTTGAAATCCTCAATATATCCATTTTTCACTTCATGATAATGGAATTAGTGGTTAAAATTAATTCCATATCACTAATACAAACTTTTCAAATCCGAAGGGTATACATTAGTGTCATTGTATATCAATTTTGTACGAGGGACACTAAATTTTCTAATGATGTTTGTATTCATAAAAATAAATATAGCCTTTTTTCCAATCTCATTGAGGTATATAGGTTCGAACCACATGGATAAGAAATCAATGACACTAAGGATGTACTTAAATTATATAACTATAGTTGGGGGATATGGCCTCATGAAATTTATTCCATAGATGGAAAATGACCAAGAATATTTAGCAATATGTAGCAATTTTGGGGGTTGATGGATGAAGTTTTCATGTGTATGATAGGCATGAAATTTCTTGGTGAATTCTCTAAATTCCTAGGCCATTGATGGAAAAAATATATAATCCTCCTGATATGATGATATAGATTGGTTCATGACTGATGGGAATTATAGGTTCCTATATGGTATTCTTTCATAATGGTGATATTTTATACTCCTTTAATGTATCAAAGGAGGAATCCATAAAATCCTCTTTTATAGAGGGGTTTTTGAGAATTTGGGCCATCATAAAGAGTAAAATTGATTGACTAACATTAGATCTATTATTTATTTGTTCTGTATGATGGAAGAGTGGGTGGTAGTCAAATATAAAGGACATCCATCTTGTAGCGGTATTAGTTGGAAAATATATTGTCTTGCCTTGTTCATAAGTGAAGTGGATCCCACTGATCTCTTCCCTATCATTTCAAGTGAATGGGGATACTACCATGTGGTGTATATTATTGATAATTGTCTCATATTTTTCTATATTTGATAGGGTAATGGCTACATTATCCAATGAATCCACCCAGGTATTTTATGAATGAGGAACATAAGACAAGATCTATTTATAAGAGAATTATTCCATTAACCCTCACACATAATCAAATAGGGTAATCAATTCCTCTTTCTTAATGGCATATTCACCACTAATCTTCTTGATCACCAACATTGAGTCTCCCTTGATATTTATATAGGTCACTAGTATTTTCAAGGAAAATTCCAAACACACACTGAGGCCTTGGTAATTTTCTTCATTATTGTTCAAACCTTCTACTAATAGGAAATAATAGGGAAATAATGCCTTAGAGAGGGATATGAGGATGATTTCTAGACCAACCCTGTTGAGTTTTGGGTTTTAAATTATTTTTCTTATTGGGATTATGGAGGCACCATAAAAGTACATTTCCTCTATACGAGGAGTGTCTTGGATGTATATTACCCATTCATTGTAAAATTTAGTATCCATTGGTGTGATTTCTATGGTGGGGTTAAATGTAAGGATGTCTTCTAATGATTTCCCTTTGACTACATTTTGTGGTATGAATTATATATCAAACAATTTTAGAATGACCACCCACTATTACAATCATCCAATTAACATCAGGCTAAAGAGTATGTACTTGAGTGTGTCAATGCGAGAGACCAAATGGACCTCATGATGCTTCAAGTAGCTCCTCAATTTCTAAATAAAATATTAATGTAAGGAAATTATTTTTGATATAGAAATATCAATTCTTAGTATCTAGTATTCTTATTTTGATAAATTAGAGACTATATTCTTTTCTTGTATCATTCTTTTGTGTAATAAGAGTACTTAAAGACCAATCATTGACTACTATATATAATATGTGTAGATTACCCTCTATTTGAGGCATCGATACTGGTTGGATTGAGTGGTATTTCTTGAGATTTTTAAACACCTCCTAAAAATCCTCACCCCATCCATAAGTGACTCCCTTCCTTATGAGCTTGGTGAAGGGAAAACACTTTTCTATAAGGTTTTCTATGTAGATCCAAATGTAATCAAGGCATCCTTGAAGCCCTATAAACTCTTTGAGATTCCAATGAGGTGGAATATTAATAAGTAACTTGGTCTTATTAGGGTTGAATTTAATGTCACAACAGAGTATCATGATTCCAAGAAACATTTATGAGGTAACACAAAGGCACATTCTAAGGGTTTCATTTTGAGGTTAGCTATTGTAACTTGTTGAACAACATATTAATATTAGTAAGATAATCACAAAGTTATTGAGATCTAACCACCATGTTCTCTACAAAATATCCCATGGTCTTACCTAATAGGGATTTAAAAACCTAATGTATAGCACATTGATATATGGTGCCAACATTCTTCAAAATGATGAGAATCACTCAATAACAATACACTCCTTGGGGTTCCCTAAAACTAGTGACCTCTTTATCTTTAGGGTCCATTTATATTTTTTTATATCCTAAATATACATCCCTAAAGAATAAAGGATGATAGTTGGAAGTAGCCTTGATTAGAATTTCTAAAATTAAGGCTAGGAAATCATCCTTAAAGAAAAGTTGACTGAGATATATTAATCAATACATACCCTATATATCCATTATTCTTCTTGACCAGGAAAATATTGGAAATCCATTTTCAATACTGGAACACCTAAATAAAATCATATCTGATAAGATTATTGACTTTATCTTTAACCTTGGAAGCATGAGTTAGATTCCTTTTACTGGCTACCTATTTGTAACCACCATGATCTCCAGGTAGGCCCAAATGACGAGTGACCACATTAGGATTATGTTCAAGAATTTTTGTATAATTATAAGAAAAGATGTCATGATGCTTCTTCTAAAAGAGGATATATGCCTCTTGTTATTTATGATTCATGGAGATTCTAATTAAAGTAGGATATGGGCATTTATTTATACCTAGATTCACCTGTCTAATATCATCAATAGTGGAATATATTATTTCATAAAATATTGGAGGGGAAATCTAGAATATATTTTTTATCTTCTTCTTCTGCTTCAATCTCAATAGGATTGAACAATGAAGAAATGCCTTCAGGAATGAGAGACAATGTAGGGGATTTTGGTCCTTTTTTAATGATGTGATAGAGTCTCCAGGTCCCGAGAGTAATGATGTATGAGAATTATACTCCAAGGTACTCCAAACATGTTCTCCTTTCTCACCATACGCCTTAAACTTGTTATAAGTAGGTGTTTATGGGACATTTTCAGGGCTAGAAGATGATATGATAGCATTTATATCTTCTATTAATGATAAGGATGTGTCTCTAGAATCCGAATTTTCTAATGTATGAGCATTATCATTAATAACATTCTATATATGCTCTTTTTATTTTCTGTTATTAATAGGGGTAGAATAAATGATGATATCCTTATATTCAAGAGATGTTGTAGAATCATTTTTATTTTCTATCTCTAATAAGGAGTAATTTTCATATCCTAAGTATAATAATACATTGTCATCATTATCATGGACATTGTGGACATTCTATCCTTCTCTATTATAATTAGGGGTGGTAAAAGTGCTGATATCCTGAAATTTAGGATATGTGAGAGAATTTTCCTTCTTCATTGGTAATATTTAGGCACCTTTATATCTAGATGGTAATGAAAGGACCATGTTATATTTTGAGGATAAATTGGGGGAATTTTCATCTAAGCCCTCATTTCCATTGTCAGAATTGTCTCCCACTTCTACCAAGATAGATTAAAATTATGTGACCAATATCATGAATACTGGGGTCTAAATCTAAAGTTACCACCTCAATTTGATTAATGGAAAGTACATTTTCATTACTGAGCTCATTATTTCATTCTTTACATAGTGCACACCTCTACACTTTTGTCCATTCCCAATAAATGTGTTGTTGTTTTTATTGTTTTAGTTGTATTTTAAGAGGGGGTACCACATGATATTTCATAGTTTTAGGTGTTGGATATAGTGATGAATATGGTTTAAGAGAAAAAATTATTATTTATACTTTATAAGTCCTATTTTCTAGAGATTTTGGTGCTAGCTGAGGCTTGGGCTTGATCTGTTAAATAGAATCTTCCAACCTATACATAAGTGTATCAAGTTCATGGAAACCTTATGAGTACTTTATTAGGATGAGTGAAATTTATAACTCATCATGTAGATTTTAAATGTGTATTTCTAGCAACTATTTTTAAGGGAGTTGTACATCTAAGGAATATGTTATACCTTTACACCTAACAATAAAGTCTGAGGCCCTCTCAATTTCACATTGTTTTTAGTTTGAGAGGTCTAGTACTATCATCTTCATCAAAGTGGAGTTGAATTGGAAAATGAACTTTGAAATAGGGTCTTCTCATCCTGTGGTCAACCCCACTAGTAGATTATTATACCATAAAAATATCAGTCCATCCAGGGTCTATATGAAGAGCCTAAGCTTAGTCACATCTTTTTATTAGAGGGTTCCCATCTTGAGGCCAAATTTAGGTAAAAAACGTTTCAAATGTGACTTTGGATCCCTAGTTGCATTGAAATTTAGGAAAATTGTATTTTTGAAGTCGGGGGGAGGAAGAGTCACATCCAACCATTTAGGGTATTGTTTTCTTTCTAGTTGAACTAGTGAATTAGGCCCCTCCATAGCTTCTGTTTGAGCTATCAATGACTCAATAATTTCAATAATCTCTAATGGAATAGCTAGTTTGAAATAAATTTGAGTAGGGGTAGTGAATAGAAGAACTTGGCATTTTGGACTGTCCTGTGTTCACTGTTGATAAACAATGTGGGTTGGTTTGGGGTAGCTCACTTGACAAAGTTCAAACTATTGGAATAATAGAGGGAATTATTGATATTCTTCTTCTATTAGATTTAGAAAAATTGGTCTTTAAGATATCATATAGGGCGGATAAATTTCCTCTACCTTGCAGGTATGGTAGACCCTTCTTATTGAGGGAGATTTGTTGATAGAGGATTATGATTCTCTTCTTGGAGTGTATACCCAATGGGAATATTGCTCATGAGTAACTCAATGTTGAGTATCCTTAACTCCTTAATATTTTCCTCATAATTAGTGAATATTTCCTCAATTATAGGGTTTCAAATTCTTCAGGTAATGGGTGGGATGTAGCCATAACCTTGACTTTTTCTTTGTTTGAATCCCACCAGAGAGGTGGTATCTGATCATTTGAGGGATCTCAAAAATTTTTAACTTTCCTTTGATTTCTAGTATATACAACTTCTTCAAATATTTCAGTATGTATCATACTATAATAGAAACATCTTTCTCATTTTCTCCTATATTGGATTTATGGTCCAAATCACCTTCAGTGTCAATGCTAATGAAATTTACCAATGCATAAGGTGCCATTGGTATCATATCTTCATCATAGGGATAAGGGGGATCACTTGAATTAGAGTATCTATTAACAATTATGTTATAATTCCCTTAAACAGACATCCTATTGATGGGATGATTTGATTTACAACCCCTATATATCTTCTCCTTTTCCTTCAATAACTCCCCTGAGACTGATTTTTAGAGATTAATCCAAATAGAGTCCCTAGAAACACTTTTTTATGCATCCTTAAGGATAAAGATGAGTCCAAAAATAAGAGAAATTATGAATCCTTTTATTGTGGTGTTTCTACCAGTTTGAAAAAACTGACTTCTATGGGGCAGGAGGTTACCATAAAATGCCCCCAACCTTACGGGTTGGGGATGATATGGTTCTATCACTATGATATTTTAGACCTTTCAGAGATTTGATAACCATGGGGGTAGAAGCGGTGTTAAAAATTACCCCAACCCTACTAGATGGATTTTCTCTCAGATGGTTGTGGTAGTGGATGCTACTACTTCCCTCTTGATCTTGTGGGATTTTGAATAAGCATGAGTTAAATGCAGTGCATGTTATGAGAGTTAGATGCACATTGTTGGAGGCAAAAGTATTGATGAAGGTTTGTAATTTCTCAAAATATATGTCTATTCATCCTTTTTAGAAGCTTGATGTAGGATTATTTTAATAGTTTTCTCTTACTGGGTTCGACTTTTATGTGATTTGGACATAACATAACCCTATTAAGCATACCAGCTATTTTGAACAGGACATGACCCTAAAATAATGGTTTTACATGACATGTCTCTTGGTGGTATTTGTTTATTAGGGAGTGTGGTGAAATTTAATGACCCATGTTTGCCTCATCCTCTGATATAAATTTTAGATGGAGTTTCATTAATCAACTAGCACAAATTCCTTAAAGAATCAAGGCATGTGTATTAGAGATTCCCACACAGCTTTTCCATCCTTAGGAACCATGCTAATAAAAGGGTGAAAAAATAAATCTATTGGTGAAATTATTCTATTTTCTTAATTTGGTTCACATATTCCATGTAGGGAAGAAATTTCACCTTCAAATGATGAAGATTCTTCCTCAGGTTTAGCCAAATATAGTGTATACATTCCTTTATTAAAGTTTTTATAATGTTATACATATATGTGTATTTGGGCTAGAATACAACCAATATGTTTTTTGGAAAGTTGTTTCCTGATAACCGAGGTATTCTATTCATATTCTATGATAAATTCCTCTACATTTTCCAAACAGAGTGGTCATTTCCTAGCTTCCTTGTTTAGGAGAGTGGGGTTGATTAGAATATTATTTTTTGTAGTGGAAGCTAAGAAATTTGAGAGTGGTTTAGAGAGTGACCATTACCATAGGAAAAATTTAGGTTGATAAAGAGTATCACTCATTTGAGATAAGATACTTCATGTAGCTGTACTCAATCTCTTGAGTGCCTCACAATATTAAGTCTTTCTCAAAGTTTCTTCGATGGGGGGGGGATTCCTGTTGAAGTGATATGTCACTATGGGGAGAAACATCAAAGTAAAATCCATTATGAGGAGGGATACCATTACAGTGTAATGTCTGGATATAGTGAGGATTCCTATGGAATATACCTATGGTAGGACCATTAGTTTGGATAGTAGAAGGAGGGTCTTGTATTTTGATCTTTTGACCAGAAGGAGGATTTTTGTGGTTCTCATTATGAGAAAAGTTCCTATGGTCGATACCGATGCTTCCATGATGAGTAAATTCATGGTGAGTGCTCTGGGGAGTACCTCTAGAGCTTCTAATAGTGATATTGTTGGGAGGAACTTCTCATCTACTTCGTCTTCCTTAATCCGAAAATGAGTCAATTGGATACTGTGTTGAGTCAATAAGGTTTCCTTATGACCTTTTCATTCCTTTATGTTTTGAAAATCACAAACACTCTATCTCAAGGAAAATTTTATTTCCCCTAAGATTTATCTTAATAAGGAAAATTTTCCTTTCCCAAGGATTTTTTTTCCTTATTCAGATTTATATTAATAAAGAAAATTTTTCTTCCTCAAGGAAATTTTTCTACTTACTCAAATTTATCTTAATAAGGAAAATTTTCTTTCCCCAAGGAAATTTTCTCCTTAACCTTATTTTCATTTTTAATGTTATACTTTCTCTAAATATAACTCATTTTTTTTCTAAGTATAAAATGCGGTGTCATATCTAGAACCTCAGAATCCTAAAAATAATTAAATATAGAGTATTTTGTTTTTAGAATTCGAATTCTCTGAAATTAAGACTCCGAATTCTCTGAAAATAAGAATCTGAATTCTCTAAAATTAAGATTCCAAATTCTTTGAAATTTAGACACTGAATTCTATGAAATTTAGACTCCTAATTCCTCATAATTCTGACTCCAAAATCTATAGAATTCAGGTTCTGAATTCTTTGAAAAACAGAATCTGAATATCCATGTAATATAGACCCCAAATTTTCATTTTCTTAGACTCCAAATTTTATTTTTCCTTAGACTCAAAAAAATAGATTTGGTTAAGAAACTATACTTTTCTTACACTTGTAATAGTTATGAAACAGTTTCATACAATCTGTTTCTAACTAACCGTTGTTTGAGTGACACATGTAGAAGTCCCTCCGAGATTTAAGGAAAAATATGACCATTGGAGGAGGGAGCCGACCATTGGAGAATTACCTATAAATAGAATCTCATTTGAATGAGCTCATAACTATTTAATCACTCTAGAGATTATATATTGTAGAAGTGATTTCTAGAGGGATAGACTCTCATGCTTTGTGCATACTAAGCATCTTATTCAGATTGCTTTGTGTGACTCTGATTGCTGCTATGTACAATCAAGGGCTTCCAGGGATAGAAAGACAGAGGTGCCGATTACCTTAAAGATCGAGGACTTCCTTGGATAAGAAGACAGAGGTGTCGACTACCTTGAAGTTTGAGGGATTACGTAGATATCAAGATAGATTTCGATATTCCTATCAAGGGCTTACCCTGGTGTGGGTAAGAGAGAATTTCTTGAAAGTATAAATCAAGGGACCTTTATCCAAGGTTGTTGGATACCCTTATATTTGGGTTAAAATATTTCATACTTGTTACTTGTTTTGTTTCAAGTTTATTTTCTTCTTCATTTTGATTAAAAAGGAAAGTATAACTATCTTATACTTTCTTGTATTTGTATACTCTGATTAGTAAGATTCTATATGATTTAAGGTAGAATCTTTTCTTTGTAAACTTTTCTTAAGATTAATTTTCAGAACCATATTTTCGGAACCTAACAAGTTTGTAGAACTAAGAGGTCTTGTGAATTTACTTTGTTTAACCTTGTTAAACATAGTTTTACTTAAGGTTGAAAACTAAAATTTTATACCAATTTAAAGGTTCCAAATAAATTTTTAAAGAATACAATTCACCCCCTCTTGTAATTGAGAATCTAAATTATATTTCAATCCTAAAATTGGTATCATAGGAGGTCTCTGAAATATTAATATTTAAATATAAGTTTTCTTGCTCATTTTTCATTGTTCTTAATATTTTCCTTGCTTACAAAATTTTCCCTTGTTTACAAACTTTTATTATTAACAATTTTTTTGTCGAAAGATAGTTTCATTTAGATGGAATGAATGAATATTGGTTCGATTGAAAATCTAAATCCTAATAGACCTCCTATATTTGATGGGAATGATTATGAATATTGGAGAGATCGTATAAAGACTTTTTTTATTAATACTAGAGTGGAAAACATTGTTATACTTACTGAAAATTACAAGATTCCTGATAAGGAAGTCAGAACTTTTACTAATCCAGAGAAGTCAGAATATCAACTAAACTACAAGGTATTCAATACTTTGTTGTGTTCAATGACCAGGAATATATATAGTCAGATTTCTTCTTGTGAAGCTGAAAATTGTATCTAGAAGAAATTGGAGGTTACTCATTTTGGTACATCCAAAATTATAGAAACTAGGAGAGCTATGCTGAAAGAAGAATATCCTAGATTTCTATTTCCTTATGGATAACCAGTATGTAAAGTGCAACAAAGGTTTATGACCATCATTAATAGTTTAAAATTTATGGTTGAGAAAGGTCTTGATGATGAAGCTCTTGTGGACAAGATTATTGATATCATGCCTAATGAGTGGGAATCTAAGAGAACTGCTGTTGATGAGAATATGAAAGTATCTTAAATTACTCTTGATGATATTTTTGGAACTCTTCTACAACATGAGACAAGAATGAAAAGAGATGCAGATATGAATAAAAAGAATAATGGAAATGGAAGTGTAGCCTTTACTAATACTAATTCCAAGACTCCTGAAAGGGTTACAAGATCCAAGTCAAAGAAAGTCACTGTTCTATCTGAATCTAGTGAAAGTGAAAATTCTGAGAATGAACTAGATAATCTTGATCGAAGGATGAAAAAGATAGTTGGGAAGAAAGACATTCATTACAGATTTAAGAAGAAAGAGAGGGAAGAAAAGAAAGACTCAGAAGTCACTTGTTATGAATGTAAAAGAGTAGGGAATATCAGGCCAGATTGTCCTATGATTAAGAAAAAGAATATAAAGGAAAAGCATTATGAGAGGAATAGAAAGAAGTATTACAAGGCTAAAGATAATAAAGTTTTTAAAGCCAATGACACCTTGAGTTCCAGTGGTGGAGACTCTTCTAAAGAATCTTCAGTGTATGAATCTTCTGGTCAGAAGAATCTTGGTCTACTAGACAAGTTTCCTATTGAAAATAGTTGTCTAATGGCTAAGGTACACAATTCTAAATCTATTACAAATGTGTCTTTGAATTAAAATTATAGTGATAATAAATACTATAAATATTTGTATGAAGAATCCACTTCTGATGAAGATAATATATTACCTACTTATGAAGAAGTTTCTAGGTTTTATTAACTTCTTAGGAATGAAAATTACAAACTCAAGAAAATATTTGACAAGGAAAATTCTATAATCTCTATTCTTACTAAATATGTATAAGATCTTTCTAAATATCTTGATAAGATTTTTTTGGATTTTAAAAATGTTTCAAAAAATATTGAGGAAGTTAATTATGAAAAGGATAAACTTTCTAAGGACCTTGAAAATGTAATTTCTAAGAAAAATATTTTAAAGACTAACTCTAGTTTTAAAAATAATGGTTTTAAGGATAAAAACTTAGTTATTAAACTAAATTCATAAATATTTTCCTTGAGGAAGTGTTTCTCAAACTTTACATATGGTAAGGAAAACTTTGACAAGATGTATTCTCAAATTAAAACTCTAAGGAATTGTTCTGGATTTGGTTATACTCATTCTAAACCACTTTTCAGAAATAACTATTTTGTTCCTCAAAGTGCTCCATTCTGCAATAAATTTGAGTGTGGTGGACATTGGGTGAAAAATTGTTCTTCAAATGGAACTTAGCCTTTAGTTTTTCATAAAGATTATTTTTTTATGAAAATGTGGATACCTAAAAACTTGATTTCTAAAATTTATGGAACCAATAAAGTTTGTATTCTGAAAGTCTAACAATCTTATTTTCAGGAAAATAAAGAAATTACCAACAACAATACTTGGTACATGGATAGTGGATGTTCTTGGCATATGAATGGTAACAAAAACTTATTTGAAAAGATTATCAAGACGAAAGGAGGAAAAGTAACTATCAGAGATAATGCTCAGGGAGAAATTATTGGTATAAATAACATTATTATTCTTGAAAAAACTTTGATTTCAAATGTTTTATTTGTTAAAGATCTTAATCACAACCTCATTAGCATATTTCAATTATGTTATGAAGGTTACCTTGTGAATTTCAGGAATGACAAGTGCTTAGTACACAATTCCAAGGAAGGCTTTATTCTTTCTTCCGATAGGAAAGAGAATGTATACACAATAAACATCGATGACCTTAGGATCCAAGATCTACCTTAACTTAGTGAAATGGAAGACCAATCTTGGTTATGGAATAGAGGGCTAGGACACTTTAATCTTAGGAACCTATGTAAACTCTCTAAGAAAATACTTTTTAAGGATCTACTAGAGATTAGACTTGATTCTTCAAAAGTTCGTGATCCTTGTCAATATGGAAAGTAACATAAATCAAGTTTTAAATCAATTGGTGAAGTCTCAACTACTTATTTATTACAGCTGGTGCATATGGATCTTTTTGGTCCAACACAAACTGGAAGCATTGAAGAAAAATATTATGTGTTTGTCTTGGTTGATTATTACACTAGATTTACATGGGTTTATTTTCTAGCAAATAAATCTAAAGCTTTTTCTTATTTAAAAAGTTTTAGAGACCAAGTTAAAAATGAGAAAAACCTTCCATTGAAAACTATTCATAGTAATCATGGAGGAGAATTTCAAAATTCTGATTTTGAAACTTTTTTTAGTAAAAAAGGAATTACTCATAACTTCTCAGCACTAAGAACTCCTTAGCAAAATGGTGTTGTTGAAAAAAGAAATAGATTTCTTCAAGAGATAACTAGAACCATGTTTAGTGAATATTCTATAGCTAAACATTTTTGGGCTAAAGATGTAATTATTGCTTATTATACTATAAATCGAGTTCTAATTACATCTTTTCTTAATAAAACACCTTATGAGTTTTGGAATGGTAGAAAACCTAGACTTTCCTACTTCAAGGTATTTGGTTGCAAAGTATTCATTTTTAATACAAAAGATAATGTACATAAATTCACACCCAAATCTGATGAATGAATTTTCCTAGGCTACTCTACAACTCCTAATGATTATATATTCTTTAATAAAAATACTTGTACTATTGAAGAAACAGTTCATGTCAAATGTTATGAAACTGATCTCTTTTTTTTAAACAACCTCAACCTACATCCTCATATGTGTTTTCAAAAACTTATTATCAACCCTTGATAGAATATCATTATGATAAAGAAAATTTTCAATAAAATTTTTCTGAAGCATTTACCCAAGAATATTTCTTACCATATGTTGATGAACAGGTTTTATAGATCCCAAATCAGTTGTTTCTTAAGAATCATCATAGTGATAGTATCATTGGTGATGTAAATCAACCTGTAAGGACTAGAAGTTTCTTAATAAATAAGGTAGAACATCTAGCATTCCTTTCTCAATCAAAACCAAAAAGCACTGATGAAGCTTTAGGTGATGATGATTGGATTAAAGCCATGAAATATGAGCTAAATTAATTCTAAAGGAAGAAAGTCTGGACCTTGGTTGAAAGACCTGAGGAAAATTCTGTTATTGGAGTAAAACGAGTCTTTAGAAACAAATGTGATGAAAATGGAATCATAGTAAGAAATAAATCTAGATTAGTTGCTAAAGGCTATAATCAACAAGAAGGAATTGGCTATTAATAAACTTATGCTCTAGTAGCAAGACTTGAATCTATTCTTATTTTACTTTCCTTCACAACATTATTTAATTTCAAAATTTTTCAAATGGATGTTAAATGTGATTTCCTTAATGGTTATGTTCAAGTGGAAGTTTTTGTTGAACAACCACCTGGTTTTGAAGACAAAAAGCATCATGAACATGTTTTCAAACTTACCAAAGATTTATATGGACTTAAAAAATCCCCTAGAGCCTGGTATGATAGACTTAAAAGATTTTTGTTACAAAATGATTATATTAAAGGAAATATTGATCCAACTTTTTTTATAAAGAAATATAAGAAAAATGTTTTAATTGTTAAAATTTATGTTGATGAAATTATATTTGGTTCAACTCAGAAATCTTTAACCAATTACTTTTTAGATTTAATGAAATCTGAGTTTGAAATGAGTATGATGGGTGAGTTAACTTTTTTTCTTGGATTTAAAATTTCTCAAAAACCAAAAGAAACTTATGTATCTCAACATAAGTATGTAACAGATCTTCTTAAAAAGTATGGATTTGAAAACACTAAGAGTATAAGTACTCCCATTGGTACCTCAAATTCACTTGATCTTGACGAAGTTAGGAAACCAGTAGATCAAACATCATTTAGAGGTTTTATAGTAAGTTTACTATACTTTACAGATAGTCATCCAGACTTAGTGTTTTCAGTATGATTATGTGAAAGATATCAATCTAATCCTAAGGAATCTCATTTAAAGGCAGTAAAAATAATTTTTTTCCACTTAATGGGAACCATGGATTTAGGACTCTTTTATACTTCTAGAAATGATTTTGTTTTAAAAATAATTTTAGATGCTGACTTTGGTGGATGTAGAATGGATAGAAAAAGTACATCAGAAACTTGTCATTTATTAGAAGATTCATTAGTTTCTTGGTCATGTAAAAAACAATACTCTGTATCACTATCCACTACTGAAGCTAAATATGTAGCATCTGGAAGCTATTGTGCTCAAGTGTTGTGGATGAAACACACACTCACAGACTATGGTATGAGTTTTACTAAAACACATATATTGTGTAACAATAATAGTGCCATTTACTTAAGTAAAAACCCTGTACATCACTCTCTTTCAAAACACATAGATATTAGGCATCACTTTCTTAGGGATCAAACACTTAAAGGAGATATCATTCTTCAATTTATCAGAATGAAAGATCAACTTGATGATATTTTCACAAAATATTTACCCTCTGATAGATTTGAATACATTAAACAAAAGTTAGGAATGATAACTATAAATTAACCTTCCTTGTTAACTTTCTGTTGAAACCTATATCCTTACACTAATAATCTCCTTTTCATAGGGGGAGTACATTTTCTTCTTAGTTAAATTTTTTCATAGCCAAATTTTTCATACTCAAAATTTTCGTAGTAAAAATTTTCGTAGCCTAAATTTCCATAGTCAAAATTTCTGTACTTAAAATTTTCGTAGTCAGAATTTTCATAGTCAAAATTTTGGTAGTTAAAATTTTCATAGTCAAAATTTTCATAATCAATTTTTCAGAATCTAAATTTCTTCAAATTTTTTTTACTCATTATGAATAATCTTCCTAGAAATCCTAAAGGTATGTTTCCTTTATTAAATTTTTGTAATCATCTTTATTTTTTTTTGGTATTTTCATTTGTGTTTTTAAATTTTGAAGATTCATTTTTTCCTTAAATCTGAATGTTCATCTTAAAAACCTCAAAAGATTGGAACCTACCAAATTTATTCTTCATCTATCTTCTCAACTGTCAGATCTGTTCTGAAGTATTTCAACCGTTGGATCAATCAAGGAAGTTAAACCATCGATTCAATTTCCTATATAAAGCCCCCCGATGGTTGTCCCACATTGGTTTTTAAAGATTTGGCATGCTGAAGTTCTGATCCTCTACATAAGGCCGTTCTGAATCTTCAGGTTTTCTTAACTCTGAATGTCTGTGTAAGCCTATCCTTAGAAAAAAATGTCTCCAGTAAAGGAAATATCATAATTAAAAATATACTGAGAGAGGTTAGTTGATTTGAATTTATTTTCCACATATGATTCTATCATTTCTAAGAATATTAAGTCGAATGGCTTGGAGAGCCTTTGTATTTCAAAACCGAAGGCATAGGTTTCAGTGTATCTGGAGTTCTTGGTAGATCTCTATGAAACAATTAGTTTTTTCAATAAAGGAGGGAGAGATAAATTTTCTTTCATGAGTTATTTAAAGAACTACTCTTTTTCTTATAACATGGATGAAAATCTAATAGGGATTCTGTATGAGGGTGAAGCTGAGTTCTACTCACACAATCGACCTAATGTAGTAGGATCTTTTGACAAGTAAAAGGCTATAGAATGTCTTGGTATGAAGGAAGTAAAGACTACGAAAATTATTCATCTCTCTACAAATCTTTGGAAACTTTAGCTATGGGTTTAGGGATTTCTCATTCTGAGAAAAGGTTACAAGGATACCTTGGAGAAAAGTGATATCTATGCATTATATTTTTTGGTAAATCTCAAGAAGATCAATTTAGTGAATTATGTTTTGATGAAAGTCAAGAATATCAATAATGGAACCCTGAAATATCAAATTATCATGTATCTGGCTATTCTATCAAAGATTATAGTTCTTTGTCTTCAGTATTTCAAAATTCCTTGTAGTTCAAAGCCAATTAATTTCAAAGTAATGTTTTTAAGTTATGATACTCTAAGGAGAATGAAAGTTGGTTTTTCCAGTGATTCAAGAGAATTTTATGATTTGTCGGATGTAGAAGTCGAGGATTTATCAAAGAAGCTGGAAGTAGCTGAATCCTCTAAGAAAGGTGGATGAAAGAGGAAGGAAAAGGAATCAGAAAAGAAATAAAAAACTCCTGTGGCTAAGATAACTCAACCCACACCTCCAAAAACAAAGAAGCAAAAGGATTATCTTGATGAAGTAGTGTCTAAGTGGAGAGAATACAAGAAAAAAATGAAGGAAGGGGAGCCCACGTTTAGCTTGGATCCTGTTGAGGTAAAATCCTTAAAGATAAAGGCTGTTAAAGAGATTGAGAAGAAAGAAAAATAGAAGAAGAAAAAGAAGAAATTTTCGGAAGTAGAAATCATTCAATCTCTTCTTAAGGCCACTGAGAAAGCCTCTGACCAAATCCTAGTGCCAGAATTCTTTTTACAAGAATCACTTCCTGTGACTCTGGAAAAGAATTTAGTGATTCTAGATCTAGAACAAGAAGAAGAAATTGTTCAGGAAGAGGAAGTGGAAATGGAAGAAGAAGAAGGAATTGGTGATACCGAGGACTTGATAAGGTAAGTAGAGGATTTCCATGAGAAGGAAAGCACCTCTAAAAAGTTATCAATTCGGACTTCTCAAGCCAAATGTTCAAAACTTTCTACTCCAGGGAATGAAGAGAAGGGTCAGGAAGAAGTGAATAAGACAATAGATGATGAAATTAGCAATCATGATTTTATTTAGTCAGGAGATCTTGTGGCTGATTTTGAGAAAGAAAATGCTGAGGAGGAAAAAATTGTTCAGTTATCTGATAGTGAGCATGAATCGCCCAAGGTAGAAGATATTGTTCAGAAAGATGATAAGGGAAAGCAGGTGTTGGTTGCTACACCTAAGAAATATGTGGTGAAAAAGAAAGTTGTTTAAAGTTCATCGAAGAGGAAAGCTATTGAGTTAGAAAAATAATCCTCACTAACCAAACTCTCTGATTCGGAATCGTTCTCTCTTGAACATGATTTTTTCATACAGTCTTTAAAGAAGTTGGTTGATATTATTTCTCTATTACCGAGTATAGAGTCAACATGCTAGTTGCTTCAGCATTCATTCAATCAGAAATTAGATTCACTTTCAAGGATTATGGATAAATTTTTCGGACTTGAGGCAGATTTCAAATATTTCCTCATTGGTTATGAGGCTCATAAAAGATCATGCATGAAGATTACAAGTTGGTCAAGGAATACAATTTAAGAAATGATAATCCATGATGACTTCCAAGATTGTGTGAAGGATGCCTTCGACACCAAATATGAGAAGATCAAGGATCTCACTAAAAGTTCTAAGGAAACGATAAGCCTCAAATAGACTACTAGGAAGCAAGAAGTCAAAGACTTAAATGGAAAGCTAAATTCGGTGTCCATGAATTGTAAGAGAGAAAGGGATCTCATAATTGAGTTTGAAGAAAAGTTTTCTAAGCAAGAAGATGTCCTGAAGTCTTAGGAGGATATTCTTAAGGCTCAGCGAGAAAAGATAGAAGCCTTAGAAAAAGAAAGTGAAGATTAGGATTAACTACTCAAGTGTGCAGAAGAGGATCACAAGGATCTCAAGAAGCTAAAAACCATTGTCAAGAAGCTGATGTTGAAGGACAAAGAGGGATAATCCAACTCAATTCCGATCTTTTTTTGTATTTATTCCTTGTATAATTGTTTTTTTAATAATAATGGAATTTTGGTTTCTATTTATATATTTTGTTGTTTAGTACTAATATTTCATGTACCATATTTCTTTTTCCTTTTATTCCTTTTTGAAAATCATAAAGGGGTAGAAAGAAATGATAAAAAGAATAATAAGTAAAGAAGATATTTCCCTAAGTAAGGGGGAGTTCATCTAAGAGAAATTTATTATCAATGAAGATTTTCGTATGAAAGATAATATAAAATCTCATTCAAAAAATCAAGAATACGATCCTTAGGTATTTCAAAGCCTAAGGGGGAGTTAGTCATATTCACTATGATCCATAATAAAAGGGAGATAAGTTTTAATTTTAAGTCTATAAAAATTCTAAGTCCTTATATTCTTTTTTGAAAGGATGTTTGTGCTTTCCAAAAAGGGGGAGATTGTTGAGTCAATAAGGTTTCCTTATGAATTTTTCATTCCTTTATGTTTTTAAAATCACTAACACTCTATCTCAAGGAAAATTTTATTTCCCCTAAGATTTATCTTAAAAAGGAAAATTTTCCTTTCCCAAGGATTTTTTTCCTTATCCAGATTTATATTAATAAATAAAATTTTCCTTCCTCAAGGAAATTTTTCTACTTACCAAATTTATAATAATAAGGAAATTTTACTTCCCTAAGGAAATTTTCTCCTTACTCCTATTTTCATTATTCATGTTATAGTTTATATAAATCTAACTTATTTTATTTCTAAGTGTAAAATTTGGTGTCATATCTAAAACCTCGGATTCCTATAAATACTTAGATATAGAGTATTTTATTTTTAGTCTTACAATTATCTGAAATTTAGACTCCGAATTCTTTGAAAATAAGACTCAGAATTCTCTGAAATTTAGACTCCAAATTCTCTAAAAATCAGAATCCGGATTCTCTAAAATCAAGAATCCTCATTATCTGAAAATCAGACTCTGAATTCTATGAAATTCAGACTCCAAATTCTCTGAAATTCAGACTCTAAATTCTCTGAAATTTAGAATCTGAATTCCTCAGAATTCAGACTCCGAAATCTATAGAATTCAGGTTTTGAATTCTTTGAAAAATAAAATCCTAATATCCATGTAATATAGACTCATAATGTTCATTTTATTAAAATACAAACTTTATTTTTTTCCTTAGACTCCAAAAAAATGATTTGGTTAAGCAACCATACTTTTATTATACTTGTAATAGTTATGAAAGATTTTATACAATCTGTTTCTAACTAACTGTTGTTTGAGTGACACGTGTACATGTCCCTCTGATATTCAAGGAAAAATATGACCTTTGGAGAAGGGATCCGACTACTGGATAAGTTCCTATAAATAAGATCTCATTTGAACAAGCTCATAACTGGTTAATAACTCTAGAGATTACATGCTGTTGATGTGATTTCTAGAGAGAGAGACTCTCATGCTTTGTGTATACTGAACATCTTTTTCAGCTTGCTTTTTGCGACTCCGATTGTTTCTGTGTACAATCGAGGGCTTCTAGGGATAGGACAACAGAGATTCCGACTACCTTAAAGATATAGGACTTCCTTGGATAGGAATATAGAGGTTCCGACTACCTGGAATTTCTAGGGCTTGCTGGGATAACAAGACATTTTCTGATATTCCTATCAAGGGCTTACCCTGGTGTGAGTAAGACATACTTTCTTGAAATTATAAATGAAGGGTACTTTATCCAAGGTTATTGGATACCCTTCTCTTTGGGTTAAAAGATTTCATACTTGTTAATTGTTTTGTTTCAAGTTTATTTTGTGATGCATTTTAATTAAAAAGGAAAGTATAACTATATTATACTTTCTTGTATTTTTATACTCTGATTAGTAAGATTATATATGCTTTAAGGTAGAATCTTTTCCTTGTAAACTTTTCTTAAGATTCATTTATGGAACCATATTTTTGGAACCTAACAAGTTTGTAGAACTAAGAGGTTTTGTGAATTTACCATTTTTAACCTTGTTAAACATAGTTTTCCTTAAGGTTAAAAACTAAATATTTATACTAACTTTAAAGGTTCCAAAGGAATTTTTAAATAATACAATTCACCCCCTCTTGTAATTGAGCATCTACATCATATTTTGATCCTACATATTGGTCCACCATTGAAAAATATCCAATGGTCTCAGGAATTTTAGTATTAATCATAGTAGATATATAGTCCTGCTTCATAACTTTAGGCATTCCTTGGAAAGAATTCCTTTTGGATACTCTCCATTGGGTAGCTAAAGTCCTGTGTTGTGCATAATGACATTCACATGTGGAATCCTCCTTGGGTAAACCCTTTGTTGTTACTGTATTGAGCCAATAGGATTATTTAAAATGAGCATAAATACATGTTTTCTTCTTGATTTATATCTGAATATGATGATGATACTTTGTACACTAAAGGGGATAAGGAATGCATAGATGATCCTAGGCAACTGTTGGAATATGCTGACAGACTTTGAATATTTGGAAGGAATATGTGACTATCCTAAAGTAACCATTGATATGGGTCATTGATCTCCAATTAGAATGATAATGTTTTCCCAATACTATTGTTTATTATTTTTCGACATGTACTAAAAATACCCCTGAATGGGAGTAGGAATATGTGCCTTCCCCTGGTTGTTGCTAAAATATACAAGCAATATTCTTCTGACACTATCAAAGTATGTCGATAGGATTTATGGCTATAGGAAATGGTGTGCACCTATATGATTATTTCTATCAAGATATATTAGTAGATTTCTTTAGTAGAAGTAGGGATATAAGCTCACTCACTGTTATTGGTATCTCAACCGTCCTAGCGAGCTCTCTTGGATTCTCAGGTCTGAATGATCAGAATATATGTTTCATCGATATCATCCTAATTTGGTTGTTAAGGGTTAGACATCATATAGTTCTAATGAAGGTGGTTGATAGGATCCCTCTTAGGTGGCTCCTGAACCAGGGTGAAGTCATAGTCTACCTCTTGACCAGCCTCCCTAAGACAAGGGAGGTATTTATTTTTGTTCTCTGGGGATAGACTCTTGAAGTGTTCGTGGTCCTTCACGACCCATATTTTTTTCATATGATCATTGAAGATTTATGTTATGGAAGTATTCTCATTTAATTTCTAGGGTTGGAATGACACTGTTCATGTGGTACTCCTAGATCAGTGCATCCATCATTAAGTACTAAAGGTGCTAGATGGGTAACAAAATCCTCTGATTCAAATGTCCCCCAACTTGTTCATATAATGAGGTGTAATTTGGTCATTGGAGGGATTCCATTTGTATTGAAGGGAGTTTTGGTGATGAAAATATTTAGAGGGAACGAAAAACACAAATAAAAGACCACATCAATGCAATATCACAAGTAAGAAACATGCTTAACTAATTGTGTGTGGGAATGAAAGATTTCACATCGAGTTCAAAATTTTTATTTATGTAGAATACAAAAAATAAAATATACCAACATGGGACAACCTAGTTAGTTTTGGTTAATGAAAGATCCACATTGGGTTTACCATTTTTTTGATGGTTTTGAAGTGGGGTTTATTCATGGAACTAAAAACACCCAATGACTCTTACATCCATGACAAAGGTGTTGCTATGAACTTTCTTTCCAATGGTAAGAGTCATTGGTATTTCTCACCGATGATTATTAAGAATTCACATTGATCAGGATAATAAGAGGTTAGGTTTATTAAACTATATGTTAGGGGGACTTAGATTACATCGAGACTCTCCTATATATTTAAGTCATGTTTTTGAATCTTTTCCAAATCCCATTATGAGACTGGTTACTCTCATGTTAGCAATTAGTTATTAACATGTGTCAATGTGAACATATGTATGCATTAGAGGTATCTCATTGATGTGAACATCTATATGTATCAAAGGTTCTATATCAATGAAACCATTTGTATATTTTAGAGGTTCTATATCTTGTTTCATTAAAACTTGGTGATTCATAGTTTTAAGACACCATGGTTTAAAGCCACATATCTAGGAACTCTAGGGTTTATCTCCATTCGGAGAAGTGATAGGTGTTCATGGTGTTGGGATCTAGATTTTTTAAATATTTTTTTATATATCCTTATAAAAAGAATAAAAATACATATAATTTTTCATTTCTTAATGGGATATGTCATACCTTTTAAGGTCATGTGACAAGGACTGATCCATGAAGTTTAACATCACATGGTAAGGAAATCTAGGAAAAATATGCCTAGAAGTGGTTGGTGTGGGACTTAATCATGAAAATCCATTTTTGATTGACAATACAAAGAATATGGATCAATGATATTGGGTTAGTCTCATAAAGAATATAGTTCTTTCAATATGGATCTCATTAAGAATACATCATGATTAGAATAATGTGATAAGACCTGAAGATAATATAGTCCTCTAAGTTGGGGTATAGTTTTATCTAGAATATTTCCTAATAAAGGGATGATCCATGAGGAATATGACCTTGGTGGAAGTGGATAACATCTTAGAGAGAATATGGACCAATGAGTAAGTATGTCTTGACTCACAGGAACATGCCTAGTGAGGAGAGACATGAATGGTTTTTTTATTGGTTCTGAACCTTAAGGAGATATCCTATGTATCTCGTATGATAGGAATCAAAGAACACATAGTTTGATATGCATATTTTAAGGTCATGTGACAAGACCATTCCATGTGATTTAATGTAGTGAGATAAAGATGTGTGTTAGGAAATTTAAAGTCATCCAGCTCAGACTATAATGCAATTCCTACAATCCATATCAATACTAATGGAAAGAAAAACTAAACCTATAAGACCATGTTATTCATTACCGATGTGATAAAAAATAGATAAAATATCATTTGTATTTCATTGGAGCACGTGATAAAGGACTATATGGGCCTTACACATTGGTCTTTTCCTTAAATACCCAACCTAATAAATGAGTTAGGTGAAGGTATGTTGAGACTTATACCTAAGGAGGAGGCCAAGGGTTGAAATTCATGATAGTACTTACACCTAAGGAGAAGGTCCAAATATGGAATCAAATTATATTAATGGAATAATAAAATTATATATTTAATCCCATATGATTCACACTTTTTGTGAGAAATAAGAGATGATAGAGGACCAAGCACATTGCATAATCATATTCATATGAGACTTACACCTAAGAGGATCCCATGGATAAAATATACTCTATATCTAATTATGGATGAGGGAGGTGATATAGATGGTAAGTGTGATATGTAATCCTACAATAAATGTTAGGATCATACTACATGAGTTATTCCCTTACTCTTATTTTCTTGTATGTTTCTAACCCCATGTAGGGTATGGATGTATAATCCTTTAATAAATGATAGGGGATTAATCTAGAAGGGATTCCCTTACTCTTATCTTCATTCCTATTTCTAAACCTAATTAGGGTATGTAGGTTTCATCCGTGAATAAATACTTGGGTCTTACTCCAGAAGGTATGACCTATTCGACCTAGTGTGTTAGGAAAAGTAGAAATTCACCATCGATCAAGGAGTGATAGCTCTGAGATCCTCCCGATAGGGACCCACATTTTCAAGGGAATCTAAGGTCATAACCCTCCTATGGTTCTACCCATTTGGGAGGATAATTACTAACACTCATTTCATCAAGGGAATCCACATTCTAAGGGGTGAAAGCTTGTGTTCATACCCTAATCATGTAAATCTGGTGGCCTTAGAGGTGGTCTTAGGTTAACATTTTTTGAGTTTTAACCTTGATAAAATAAAGCCATATGGATCATTTTGATGCAACATGAAGGGGATATAGTGAATTCAAACTCTAAATGGGATGATATCATTTAAAGAGGAGTACTACATAACCTAGGGATATCCCATTTCTCATAGGGTATTTGTTATGTGAAATGGGGTGTGCACAAAAGGTGTTCATAACAGAGTTGGCTCCTTCATGAAGGGATTATGAGGGAATTCCTTCGCAAAGGTCCTCTTTTTTGGAGAGATTATTCTTTATGTATGTTTTGGGTTATTTATTATTTTTCGATAGCCCCAATTGCATGAGGGTGATACACAAGGGTCAATATAAGTCCTAAGTTTCCTGAATTGGAAAGTATAAAGCTTATGTTGTCCAATTTTTATTTGTCTATATTTTATGTCTTTTATTATGTATTTATAAGCATTTTCCAGTCAATAATTCTCTTGAATTAGAGGGCCACGTGGACGTTTGAAAACCATATAGGCTTCATTTTATTTAATGCCATGTGAGGGGCCTTGTGGTGGAAACGAGTTTACCACATAGCATTGTGTGATGGGATTAAAATACCCACCTCTATGCTGTAAATGAAAATTGTTTTCAGGTGGCCATAAAAATAAATCTCTTAACAGAAAATGAAAATACCATGTGGGAGAAGCTTCTTTGTGAAGGTATAAAAGAACTATGAAACCACCCTTCCTTTACTAAATTTTGGGAACCAAAAATCATATGCGAGAGGTCTTAAAAAGAAAACCACCAACCATAAATGACAATTCCTTGTCAAAGAAGGATCTTTTCTAACCGATATTGATGCTTTGCAGATGAGATCCCCATAAATGAGAAGGTTTTTTTACAAAGCATGGTATATGCTATGTAAAAATATTACCTTTTCCAAATTCTACCCTACTTTTATCCTGCTCATCCAAGTTTTGGATAATTATTTTTTTCAACCTTTTCAAACCTATGTGCTTCCACAGCCCTACACTAAGACCATATTGAACTTCAATAAGTATGGATTGATTGGAATAAGTCATGAGAGAAGTTCAAGCTTGTGGAAATCACTATGAGGTCCATGTTAGTTGAATAACCACCTGAAACCACCACCATTACATATCTTACCCTTAGGTCTTATGTAGAGGTCTTGCGAGGTTTTGTAAGTAGAAGTTTGAATGTAGTAAACAGGAAATTATTATTGTGATAACTGTTACTTATATTTTTATTATTACACATATTTAAATATTAATTTTTTTCTTCTAAAATTACACTTTTATAAAATAAATTTAATTAAACAATAAAAGTTTTATTTAAATAAAAATTTATTGATAAAATTTAATCAGTTCTTAGATTTAAATTTTAAATAATTCGGGATAAAATAATTTAGTGTTAAAAGAATTATTTTTCAAATAATTATACTTTTTCTATATGATGTATATTATAATCTTAATAAACAACATTAATCACTATTGAATAATGATATTAATGAAATGTATTGATGATATGTATGAAAAAATAAATATTTATCTAAATATTTTTACTTGGAAGTGAATAAGAATAAATTCTTATTATGATTAAATATACATTTTTTTTTAAAATTGTGTTTTCTATGCATTATGCATTTCTATTAAATTTACTTTTTTATCTGTTTTATAAATTAAATCCAAAGAAATGAACTTCATATTTGGAATTAGAATTTCTAAATTAGTTAATAATTTCAATTTTATTTTCATATATAAAAATTAGTTACCGAGGTAAAATTTAGTAACCATGGTAAAGTTAAAAGGGTTAATTAAAAAAATGTTTTATAAGTGTGGTTTATTTTTATCTAAGTAAATTAAATTTATATATTTTAAATTATGAATATAATTAGAATTTTTTATATATAAAAAATATATATTAATTATCATTTAAATAAGTAATTGATAGGAAATAATAATAATAACATTTAATGTTTAAAAAGCAATTTTTCTTAAAAAAATAGTTTTTTTATATATCTTTTGTTTTAATTTAAAAGTTAATTTTCTTATATCAATAAAATAATTTAGATTAAAAGGATTAAAAATTTAGAATAATCATATTTATATTAGGTAATAAGGGTCATCATATATTTTTGGAAAAAACTAATTACTATGGTAAATGATTAAACATGATAAAAAGGGATAAAAATAGGTAAATTATCATAGATCAAATTTTGTGCAATTAATTTGAAATTTAGACATTATATAAGTCTTTTTTTTCGGTTTGGGAGTAAATCATAAAATGTTTATCAATATTTACTCACCTAACTCCCATGTTATTCCATCTTTACCCTTCAACCAACATAATTTTCCAAGGAAATTTCCCCCATTATACATATAAAAGGAGATATCTTCTACCCTCTTAGAACCACTATTATACTTTGAAAACCTCTAGAACACCTTAAAATTTTCTATCTCCTAGATTACTCTCCCATTTTTTTAATTATCTGGTCACAAGAAGGATTCCAAAGTCATTCATCCTGAGGGAAGTCATTGTGAGAAGGAACAATTTCATCAAAGTAAGTAATGAGCGATTCTTCTTTCCATTTAATTTAATTCATCACCTCTACTCTTCCAAAAACTCATTAAATACTCCAATAATGTTCTATTAACACTATTATTATTATATACAAAATATATTAACATAATATAACTCTACTTTCTTACTCATTTATTTGTTATAACATGTTTTTGTTTGAGTCGGTTCAACCACCTACATGAATGATGTTATAATTTTTATATCATGAAAGATTAAGAAAAATTAAATAGTTTTAATATAATATAATAATTATGAATTTAATTTTTTTAATAAATTTTTAATGGTAATATATATAATTATATTTATTAATAAAAATAAACTTTTTTGGTTGAATTTAAATTCATATAAATGGGGATTTTAGCCGCTCTTAATGAACCATCATCATAAGATCCATAAAAAAACCATTAGAATTTAGAACTATATAAAACAAACCTATGTGAACTCCATTTATATTTCATAGGTAATGAACACATGATAAAGGACCAAGGAACGAAATCTCCATACCGAAGGTAGCATAAAATGAATAACACAATTAACACCCAAATTTCAATTTTAACAAAAAAATTAATAGAAATGGTTTATAAGAAATTATAAATGAATAGTATAACATAAAATAAATATAAATATAGTTCTTATATAGATAAATAATAAACATAAATTGATTATATAGGAGGTTAGAGAACGTCTGACCATGTGAGAATCAAATGTAAGAGTTTTTGTCTCCATTTCCATTCCTCAAGGAATATTTCATGTTGTGCACCATATTTTCCTTTATATGGTGTTATTTATAGCGACAAAAATATGGATATCTAGGATTCGGTGTCTGATATCTATTAAATTGTTATGATTATAAGGAATCAAATCCTGATGGACTGAGAGTTTAATAGTCTTGGTAAACTAGATACATAAATGAGTCTTGTATTACAAATGACTAAACTAATTACCACATAATTGTTTTTATTCTTTATAAATAAATAACTTAGAGGATAACTCTAATTCATCTAGTAAATACCTTCATATCTTTCATAGTATGATTCTTGGTTTCCTGTGGAAAAAAACTTAATGAGGATGAGCTCAAATTCTGAGTAAGGAAAAAATATAGCAGAAGCAATAATGAATCAATGAGAATAGTCAACATAGCAAGGTAAATAACTGAACATACATGCCATGTAATCAATAAACTGAATGGGAGTACACAAACAATATGGCAATATAATAACTGGAAACACATTCCATTCAAATAACTAGATAAGGCCAAATAAATATGTAATGGTAAGAAACTGAAACACATGCCATCAAAATAACTAAAAATGAAATTTATCCATAGATATGTTGATGAAAAATATCATGGATGAATAATAGTTGAAACTAAATGAGGGAAGTGGTTAATTATTGAATTCCATGTTTCTAAGGTATATGGAACTAGTACTATCAAGACCTTTCACAAGACAGTTTAACTATTGGGTAAAAACCTATCTAAAGTGTCTATATAACTAACTCATCCCATGAGACTATCCATGAATCAAGGGGATATCTATAACTGGGCCCCTCCCATGTCACACTGATCCAAATCATTCCTTATATATCAAATAGTCAATTTAACAATGTTCCTTATCAAATATTCGTATGAAATAGAAGATACATATTTATCAATACTTCATCAAATAATCAAATAACTTTAAAAGTAAACACCATATGAAACATGGTATACGGTTTATGCAATGATCATTTCCACTAAAAAAGATATGGATACTTAGGGTAAATTCAATGTCAAATGATAATAGGAAATAGAATATTTCAGGTGGACTAAAAGGGATATAGGAAGTGAATGTGAATATTATCCTTGTCCAAATCAATCAAAAACCATCCAAAGGAAGGATAAGGATGATATTAACACAACATATCCCAAGTGTAGTAAAAATATTGTGTTGTTTTCATTGATGAAATAAAATAAGAACTTTAAAAATATTCTTGAGGAAAATAAGCTTTTTTAAGAAAAACCATTTGAAAATAATTTTATTTTAAAAAAAAAATTAAAAAAATTTCATTAAAAATAAAACATTTAAACTTTCAAGGGAAGATTCAGAGAAATGACGATGGATAAATCCGTACATTTCATACGAGGTAAAAAGAGACATTCATTTTTTAAGGTAAAAAGGGTTAGAAAAATGCCTTGATCGAAAAGAGAAAAGAAGATTCCATTGAAAACATTGGTAAAAAATGGGAAAAAATGTATTTAAAAAATTATTTTAAAAACATTTTTAACAACTTTTTAATGAAACATGGTTTTTAGAAGAATACATGTTCTCCAACTAAAGAGGGAAATGAAGTCGGGTTTTCTTAAAAATATTTTTAAAACATTTTGAGTACCAAAGAGTGGAAAAAATGAAAAAATACATTAAATTAGTCATGAATAGACAGAGAAGAATAAAAGGATTTATAAAAAAATTACTATTTAAAATTATCAAATGTAAATACCATTGACATATTATTAGTGTTGTTTTTGAGGAAAATAATCTTTAAAAATTTCAAAGTGTTCTATACCACTTTGAAACATTTTGAATCATAAGCATCATAAAGGAATAAAATTAAATAAAAGTTATAGTATCATGATAGTAAGTATATTCATGATATATCATGTAAAAGGGTTGTATATACACCATATAAAATAAACTAAGTTCATAACAACAAATAAGTCTCAATGGAATGTAAATTGAGACAAAATCCCTTACCTTGTGTTTTATTTTCAGGTGAACACCCTTTTACTTCATGTATAATAAAATTATATTAATTATATACTTTATTTAAAACCATTTTAAACCATTTTCATTTTTATAGTTACTTTTATTTTACTTATTACCATGTTGTACACAACTACTTAAACAATTAATTTTTCATCGGGTGTTTTGACCAAATTCATTTTATATGTCAAAAACATTTTTTGTAGATAAAATATGGCCAAAGGGGTCATTATATAACATATATAGAATAATAATCCTGAAATAATTACTATATTTGTACATAAATTATACTTTTAAAACTAATCATTAAATATGGTTTTGAAAAATTAATCAAACTCACAATCATGGAGATGGTAGGTCGTACGTATGCATGAGTGATGTTTCCATTTTTCAATGATCATTATGAAAATAAGATATGTAACACCATATATTTCAAAAATTATCATTATATCATAAATACCATGTTATTTAATCATATATACTTATATATGTAATTATTTTTTATGTAAAATGAATCACATCATGTCAAGGAGGCGGTAGTCCACACGTCAACGAATAACGTTATCACATTTTAAGTGCATAAAAGGGTAATAAAGAAAATGATATATATTATATTTATAGAAAGGTAATTATGTCATGAATATTATATAGATTTTATTATATCACATATGTTTAATTAAAACCATACTTTATACATTCCATGTATAGTGTGAACGAATCACATTGCTTTGAGGGGGCTGTAGTCCACACTTCCAAAACGATGCTATCGTTTTTACACAAAATGGAAGGTATAAAGATATGAGTTGTAAAATAATTATATAATATTAAAGAAATAATAAATATAATATAAATATATATATAACATATATAAAAATATTTTACATCATAATGTCCAATATTATAGGTGGTAAAGTAAAAATGAACAATCATCGTTTCATGAGGCAGTAGTTCGCCTTACACGTAAAAAGTATGTTTGTTATACATTAGATGGAAGTGTGTGTAATTGCAGGTTGAAATATTAACATAAAAAAGTACTATTATATTTAGGACACTGTTGTTGTTATGTAAACATGTAATAAGTATAATTTCTGGAGTGTAGAAAGGAAATAACACTAGAAATCTTAAGGAAAGATGTTACATTTTAATCAGGTAACTCCTTTTGGTTTGCACTAAAGGGATTAGTTGGATTTTTTTAATGAAAAAAGGGAGGATTATATGATGAGGGGAGAGATTTTTAAGAGATATTTTTTTAGATATTGGTTGAGACAAGGTTTATTGAGAGGTGTGAGGAAGTGGGAGGAGATGAGGCCTTTTTATAGTGGAGGAGGAGTGACACTCTAGTAATATTTTGACAAAGGAATTCCATACGCGTTTTTCACATTTAAAGTGGATCCAATAATGGACCCAATTTGATAAAAGTGATTATATTTTCGAAATATGACTAGACAATGGATTTTTTACAAGTGTATAGGTCATTTGGACCCTTAAGATTAAGGTTTAGTCCCTTATTAAGCTTAATTTTACCTTAATCGTTGTAATTAATTTTAATTAATTTCACTCAAATTTTTTTGTAAAAAACTAAGTTGAATTAATTAAAAATTATAATTTTTTTATTCTAAATATATAATCAAAATTTCCAAATTTCAATCATATAAGTGACAGAAATTAATTTAAATTTAATCCCGCAGACGAGATGATAATGTGGATTTTTAAAGTAAAAATGTTCGAAATATTGCTATGTTTTTAAAGTCAATTTCAAAGTGAAATTTGATTAAAATGACCTAAATTGGACCAATTGATAAAAATTAGATCTAATTAAACTTTAAAACCAATATAAAACATAATTTATCCTTATAATTAAATAAGATGAAAAAGTAGTTTTGAATTAAAATCCATAATTTTTCACATTTCATTAAAAGATGAAACTTCACAGAAAATAAACAAAATCCACCCTAAGATAATTTTTATATTTCACTTTAAAATATAAAGTTTATTTTGAAATATATAATCTATAAAATTAAAAAAAATTGTATTTAAAATAGGTTTTCCATTGAAATGTGGTAAAAGTACTTTAATAAAAATATAGGTTTTTATATGTAATATTGAGTTTATTCTTATATTATGTATATCGAATCTATTGGATGATTATAAAAAATATTTTATTGAATATAACATATATATATATAATTAATATAACTCACTAATTTTAATTAATTTACTTTATTATAGTAAAACAACTTTGTGAGGAATAAAAATAGTTTCCTATAAAATATTCCCTTTATTTTCAATTGGATATTATATTCATTTCTAATTAATTTGTAACTAATGAATTCAAATTAAATTTGTGTAACCCATATATTTTCATAAGTTAGTTAATAATATTCATAACTACTAACATAACGGCTAGGTTATATCATATTATATTAAATAATAATATTTTAATAATACATTGTTATTTGGTAAAACATGAACTTGTGTGTAACACAAGCTATCGAGGAAGGTCATTCTTGAATGTAACGCAAGATATAATAGAAGTTATATCTTGCATAAAATGAAATATAACTTAGTGTTGTGTGCATTACAATCTATAAAATATATTATATTTATTTAAGACTATTATGTATCAGGTTAATATATTCCCTTTTTACACATGGTGTTTCTTGTCATAAACACTATTAAATACAAAGTTATAATAAAAAATTTTAGGGTGTTACATTCTCCCCAACTTAATTAAATTTCATCCTCATAATTTAAAATTGATCTTGGTAATTGATTGTTTGATGTTTCCTATGTTGAAATCCCACACCGTGAGAAGGGTTCGGAAGATATCCTCTATAAAAGAGAGAATGGGAAGTACAACCGTCATATGGAAAACATATAACTAGGTCTCTAAGTAGGAGAACATTAGTGTCAATTAGATATACATACTTGAAGTAAAAGAGTAAATATTTATAGGGAGTAATTGAGGTCATTAATCACAAACAAGTGAATGATCAATAGAAATTTGAGGGCCTCAAATATATAAATCATTGATGATTTAGAAGACCACCTATTCAACAAAAATTAAGGTATTAGGAAAAAAGATAATTTCTAAGTCATTTTCTTAATGTTGGTTAATTCTATTACTGCCTGAGAATATAAGGAAATATAATTTATACATTTTAATTTCATGTGAACTATTCCATCTTTTGGTTATCCTTTGATCAAATTATAATTCATCCCTTACTTCAAGAAATGAATAAACAAAAATTTACATTGATGCTTGAAGCACTAAAATAAACATTTAAAAGATCATAAGGCCCATAAAAGAGTGAAAAATCTAACTATTTGTCTCTAACTATACTCCAATGTAAATATGGTTAAGAAATTAATCTCTAAACCTAAAAGAAACACTACTCATTTATCATTAATATTTATTCATCAAATTGCTTAACTAAAAAAAATTACAAATTAAACAGGACATTGCGTAGGTCAGTGGTTGGCATGAAACCTTTATCATAATTTGGTCATGGTTTAAAGAGCCAGCCTTGCTAGATATAATTGTTTGTCACCCATCTTACAGTTTATCCTTTTCTAAAACCATAATAAAATAATTTCTAAAAATAAATCTAATGGAAATCCATGAAATAAGGTTAATTAATAAATATCCTTTTAACTAAAGTTTTTAATAAAACCCTAATACATAAATACTTTATCTATTTATTTCCACAGATGTCCTTCCTTGGTCTAGAGTTTATCCATAATATCATTTGTAGGATTTCTAAATCATGAAACCCTATTTTCAATCTAAAACACATTAGGTTTAACCTAGGAAATTTATTTTCATTATCTATTCAAATCCTTTATAATGGTTTGTAAAGAATATATAAATTATCCTAAACATATACCATGGGAGTGTCAAACCAGGTGTACAGTAAGACCCATTTTCATGTACCAGGTTACCCCGAGTTAGACTCAAAACACCTTGTCAGAGTTATTACTCCTAGGTACATCTGGGTTAGAACCACATCCAATGGTAGTATTCATACAGGGTTGTATTGCTAGAAAAACTATAGAATATCTATCTAACCAAAATTATAGGATGTTATTCTATACTTATCCTCAAATTATTCTTTAGGGTTACATTCTATAATCTTTTTTATCCTCAATTTAGTTCCAAAGGTTGCTACTAAACTTCCTCTGGTCCCAACTATAGTGAACCAACACCAAATATCCCGGAGCTAGTGTCTGCTGTCTATTACATTGGTATGATTACATGGAATCAAATCTAGAAGGATCCAGAGTTTTGTAGTCTTGGTAAACTAGATACATAAATGAGTCTTGTATTAAAAATGACTATACTAATTACAACACATTTTTTTTATTATTTCTAAATAAATAACTTCAAGGATAACTCTAATAGATCTAGTAAATCCTGCATATCTTTCATATTAAGATTTGTGGATTCCTAGAGAAAGAAACATAATAAGGGTGAGATAAAATGATTAGTAAGGAAAAAATATAGCAAAAGTAATAATAAATCAATGAGAATAGTTAATATGGAAAGGTAAATAAATAAATAAACATGCCACGAAATCAATAAACTGAATAGAAATGCGTAAAAAATATGGAAAGGTAATAACTAGAGACACATTCCATTAAAATAACTAGATAAGGAAAAATCAATACGGTAAGGTAAGAAAATGAAACACATGACATATAAATAACTGAAAATGAAATGTATCCATAGATATGTCGATGTAAAATCTCATGGATGAGTAATGTAAGAACTCAGATCTTCTTTTCAGGTATGTTTTCCTTTTCGGGTGTTTTTGAGAGAAAAAGGAGTTTCTGGAAATTTCTTAAGTACATGCCGTGTACTTTATGAGTACATGCCGTGTACTTTATGAGTACAAGCCGTGTAATTTATGAGTACACGTCGTGTACTTTATGAGTACACGCTGTCTACTCAGTTACTGCGGGTAACCGTGTGCTGGCCATGTAACGGCCGTGCACACGACCGTGTGTGGTGACCTAGAGACTGCCTAATGCAGGGCTGTTAAAGGCAAGTACATGTCGTGTACTTATAAAGTACACACCGTGTACTTTTTTTTCATTAAATGGATCGGGGTCGTGTATTTTTGGAAGAAACATCTTCTTCTCGACCTTGTTCATCTAGGAGCATCCGTATGACCATGATCTTTCTCTGAGCCCCCAATCGAGCATCCGTTCTCTGATTCAACTGCTGTTGATTGCATTGGGATCACCTCGGTAATCTCTTCCTTCTTTTAGAGATTCATTTCCTGATTCATCCTCTTTTAAGAGTTATCTTTGGTTGAATGTTTTAGACATTTTTTTGTATATTTATAGTGTTCTTGGGCGATTCAATTCTTGAGGTTCACGTATAACGATCCTACAATAATGAGGTAGGTGGTTTGTGCCTTTCTGTAGATGTCTTTGAGTTATATCTACAAAAGTGACCAATACCCTTAAATAGGGTATTGCATGTTTTTGGTTTTAACCCTGTATTTTACCTTCTATGCCTTGTGTTCTTGAGTAGAGGACTTTTTATTGTAATTATTGTTAATTTCCTTGCCATAGAGGTGTTTTCTTATGTTTGTATTGGTTATGATTGTTTGGTTTTTCTTAGCCTATTAGGATGTTGTGCTTTCCATTTCTAAAACTGATAGGATAGAGTAGTTTTATTATCTGACATGCTATTATGCTGTAGACTATTTAACCAAGTAGTTCTTGAGGTTTACTTTGGATGATATGCATTGCTATGCTTGATTGACTTATACAGGGCCGTGAGAACCTGGTGTAGTAAACCATAAGGTTAATGGACGTTCTGGGATTCACCAGAGTGTCTGTTTACTATTATGATGCGAGACCATATGGGGAATTGACGTAAGTGCTTCATCATAGTGTCTGTAGTTCCTCAACACTGGACACAAGGGGAATGAGATGTTGAGTGCTTACCTATAGCACATTTTAGTTACTGATACGAGACTATAGGGGGAATTGACGGTGAGTGATTCCTTAGAGAGTCTATGCTTAAGTTGAACCAGAGTGGTGAGACTGTGAACACTACCCAGAGGGTTGATTTTTCTTGTTTGGTTGAACCAGAGGGGTTAGGCTATGAGTACTCCCAGAGGGTTACCTGCTTTTGATTGTCTTCTTACTTGAGATATGTGAATTGAATGTTTTGAAACTATAGGATTGGTTACTACTGAGTAATTCCTTGTTTTACCGCTTCTTTATTTATTACCTGCCATATATATTCACTGAATGTTAGGCACAAATATTTTGGTGGTTGCCTATTGGGATTAGTCTCACACCCTATTTGGGTCTTGATTTTGGGCCCAAACAGATTATATTTCTACAGGTACAGATAAGGGAAAGCACCCTTCTACATCAGGTACTTGACTACTTGGAGCAGGAGAGCATGAGACCAAGTTGAGGCTTGCGATACTGCTAGAGTTTACCTGTTTTCTTTTTTTTACTTTGGTTTTTTTACTATTTTTAGCATTGTGACTTGTTTGGATGCTTTCCTAGACATATGTATCATGCATCATATTTATATATGTGCTTCAGTTGTTCTTACTTTCTATCTTCCGCGATTTACTTTTGTATGGTATTATACTGCTTATTCTATTGCTTATCTATTTTACTTCTACTGTGTACTATTCCAATGAGGGCATAGTTTCTCCACTATCACACCCAAGGCCCTTGCTGCTAGTCGGCAGCCTTTGGCATTTGGGGAAATGATTTTGAGTCCATTTGACCAACCGGGTACGGGGCGTCTCTGGGTGGATTCCGGAACCGGGACGTTACAAATAATAACTAAAACTAAATAGGAGAAGTTCTTAATTATTGGATTCCATGTTTCTGAGGTATATGGAACTAGTACTGTCAAGACCTTTCACAAGACAATTTATCTATTAGGTAAAAACCCATATAAAGTGGCTATCCAAAAAACTCATCCCATGAGATTACTGATGCATCAAGGGGATATCTATAACTGGTCTCCACACATGTCATACCTATCCAAATAATTCCTCATATAGAGAATAATCAATTTAATAACGCGCCTTATCAAATATCCGTATGAAATAGAAGATATAGATTTACCAATTTTTCCCCTAATAATTAAATAACTTTCTAAGTAAACACTGTATGAAAAGTGGTATATAGTTTAGGCAATGATCATTTCCATGAAAAATGATATGGATACTTAGGGTAAATTCAATGTCAAATGATCCTAGAAAATGGAAGATTTAATGGGGAATAAAAGGGATCAAGGAAGTGAATGTGAATACTATCCTTGTCCAAATCAATCAAAAACCATATGGAGGAAGGATAAGTATGGTCTCAATACAACATATCTATTGGTGCAAAAATATTGGACGCAAAGAGAAGAAGAAAAAGAAGCTCGTGCGCTGCCTCGTGAAGCACCGATGCGGAGGACCCCCAAGAAACACGGCCACCAAGAAGCAGAGGAGGCGGTAAAACTCTGTGAACGCCCTGACATTCGCGAGCCTGCCGCGAAGCCCCCGAGGCGGTAACCCTCCGAGAACGCCCTGACGTTTACGAGGACTCCGTGAAAAAACGGCGGTGGTAACGCTTCGCAAACTCCCTGACATTCGTGAGCCCACCGCGAAGCAGAGGAGGTGGAAACCCTCTGCGAACCTGGTTGACGTTCGCGACCCGCCGCAAAGAAACTGCAACCCCTTCGCACCGAGTGAGCTCTGCTTCGTGGCGCCCCTTGCCTATAAATACCAGGCTCCCCCCTGAGCCCTCAGGATGGACTATCCGACCTTTCTGCTTCTCAGCTCCTGAATCATGAAGCACCCTCCGCCCCGGGAATTATGAGCTCCGCGAGGTATTTTTGCTTTGCGAGATGCCTTCTCCTTGTATTGTCTTGATCCCCTCTTCCGAGAGGGATGACCTTCTTAAAGCCTAAGGGCATTCGCGAAGGAAGGGGATCCCCAAGGGGACCCGGGCAGCCGCGGAGCATTCATGCTTCACGAAACACCCATACGGTATATGTGATCCGTATTCCAAGGCAGGATCACTGTACTTCACGAAGCACATTGCTGAGCGGCATCTTACTTCGTGAGGCACCCCTGCTTCGCGAGGCTGTGATCCATGAACAACCTTCCACTTCGCGAAGCACCTCCCACTCTCCCCTTTTCCCCATGCTAAGGCCAATGCACTCCACTTCGTGAAGCACACCCCTTCGCAAGTGTCTTCCACTACGCAGAGCAACCGAGTCCTACAAGGCCCCTACCTGTGGACCCCTCTGCTTGAAAACTCCTCTTTCCATGCGGCCCTCTAGGCTTGCATGATGTGATTTCTAAGTCCCCTGGACGACACCACCTGTAGCATTTCTTTTCATAATGCTTCTTCACATAGGCATGCTAATGGCTATTGCTTCTTCGCATAGCCATGCTAACGTGGACCCCTCGATGGTTCGCTCTGCAACCCCCCTTCTACACAGCCTTGTCGATGCCTTCCCTCCCACAAGGAGCAAAGGGTACCAGTTATGTAAGTCCTAGAGGTGGGGATCAAGCCCACCTCGTCCGAGCTGTAGGACGTTAAACTTCCAAGCACCTCGTGCTCAACACTTGACGTTAAACTGTGATCCAACCCCATTCTTCGCATGAAGGGTCCCCCCATCTATGATATTCTTTACGCCGCTCGACTTCATGGTAATGGAATCTTCCTCACATGGAATGAGATTCTCCCTTCTAGAGTGGCGTTTGTCCGCGGGGGAAGGGCTTCCTCAGAGCGTAAGCCCCTAGCCTCTCTGGCGGAAGGTTGCACCCATGCACCTCCATACTTCCCCACCACCAAGGCCAGGGGAGGGTGTGATAGGGAATGAGGAATCTCCTCTTTTTGGTCCCAAATACCTCTCCCTCTGTGCCTTGTCGCACCCTAGGCCTCCATCCTGGAGTAAGTCCCAGCACCATGGGCCGCCTAATGCGTAAGCCCCTCTTCATTTCCCACGGACGCACCCTTCGCGACGTGATCGTCAGGTCCCTGCAACCTCTTGTTTCTCACACCAAGCATGACTCACGTGAGCTTAGAGTAAGCATTGACCCTGACCCCCACCTCTAGTGAACTACGGGGACTTTGATCCATGTTAAGGCATGGTACGTTGGAAGCCTCCACGAGGTTTAAGACCACCACTCGGTCGTTCTTTCACGTCGAGTTGCACCCTCATCCAGCATGACGTTAAACTGTATGCCCTCATCCAGCATGACGTTAAACTATATGCCCCCGTACAATATGACGTTAAACTGCACACCGGAACTACGTGGTCTTTGATCCGTGCTAAGGAATGGTACGTAAGAAGCCTCCCTGAGGTTTAAGCCCACCACCCGTCGTTTATTCACGTCAGGGTTCACCCTCGGCCCGTATGACATTAAACTACATTCCGGTCTAGCGGTAAGCCGTTGTGACCATCCTGAACTACGAGGAATTTGATCCGTGCAAAGGAATGGTACGTAGGAAGCCTCCATGAGGTTCAATCCCACCAACAGTGGACCCCTCGGGTTCACCTTCACGTCAGCTCGCCGACAAAATCCCATCTGAACTACGTGGACTTTGATCCATGCTAAGGAATGGTATGTAGGAAGCCTCCACAAGGCTCAATCCCACCACCCGTTGGTCACTCCAACCTCCTTCACGTCGGTTCAATAGCACCTGGGCAGCCTAGAGTTTAAGCCCCACACCATCTGGACCAAGGTCCTTCTCTACGTCGGTTCCCCGACACGCCCCCGTCCCGCATGACGTTAAACTACATCCCAGTCCAGCGGTAAGCCGTTGTGACCAACCTGAATTATGTGGTCTTTGATCCATGCCAAGGCATGGTACTTAGGAAGCCTCCATGAGGTAAAATCCCACCTGGACCCCTGGTCCCCTTCGCGTCGGCCCTCCAGCGTCCAACCTAAACTACGTGGTCTTTGATCTATGTCAAGGCATGGTACGTTGGAAGCCTCCATGAGGTTCAAGCCCACCTGGACCCCTGGTCCCCTCACGTCGGTTCACCGACCCCATATCCTTGGGCCGACTCAGTGTATAAGCCCCACTCCATACCAAACTACGCAGACTTTGATTCTTTGCCACAGGGATACGTAGGAAGTCTCTTCGAGGCTCAAGCCCATCACCGTCGTCACCTCCATGAAGACCCCATCTCATCCACCCTGATTCTTACCCGGGTCGCCACATCCCAGTGAGATCATGCCACCCTATTCCCTTCCATAGCATTCGGGAAGCAGCCCATGTGCTGGCCCCAACATCGGTGTTCCCTCTAGGGGGTTCTTCAATCTGATTCACTCCAGTTCGTGTTCTGATCATCCCTCATCCCAGTTGGACATTAAACTTGTGACATACCCCGTGTTAAACATGAGAAGCTGAGGAAAACCTCAGATACATGCCTATGGCATACCATTCCCCGTGTTTTATGTGGGATGCCTCGGGCTTCCGTTCCCTCGAGAAGCCCTATAATAAGGGACCAACAACAGACACGCCAATCCCCCAGCATTCAGACACATTAATGATGCCTCGACGTGACTACTCCCCCAACTGAAGGTTTCTGCCCTGACCGGACCCTTTGGAATGTCCTGACAGAAGCAGTGTAATTAACTAGCGTCCCTGAAAAGATGTCACTGGGAAGAGTTTCACGAACAACGTATTAAATCTATGAGGGAGACCCGGACTAGGTCACGAACTCCGAGGAGGAATCCATGGAAGGAAGAAACGACATCGCATCATCTCATTTTGATCAAGGAGTAGACTTCCCTAAACAAGGAGCATGTGCCGCCCACCTTTGGAAAGCGGAAACATGGGGCAACAAGAAAAGCTGCCCGTCGCACCCAAGCGGACGGACGTGCGCGCCCCAGCGAAATCGACGTAAACAGAAATGGTGAACCCGACATGAAATTCTTCTCCTAAATATAAAGATTAGTAGCACTCGAGACATCAGTAGATTGATGTGATGCCAGATTTAGATATCCGGAACCAGGCCCCGCTAAGCAAATAGTAGGCCTGTCGTGAAACTCACCAAAATTTGGGGTCGTAGAATGTGGGGAATTCTATTCTACAAAGTGTTGACGTGGATTCCTCTCACCGATCACGAAATATGGAATGACGCTGGGGCACTGGTTGTCGATCTCTTTTCCTCGTAGTGTTGATGAGTTAACCTCCCTGCTTCTCAGGAATCAGGTTGCTGCTGTCAGAACTTGATCGCCACCCACCCGCCTACTCAGAGATAGGGGAAATACCAGTACGACTGCTCTGCGTGGCTCCACTTTCACCACCACACCATCTACACTTTTGAATGCAAGACACCCATGTCCCCTTTCTCAGTCAGAGATTATCCAACATAGGGTGATCAATGACCTTGTACGTAGGTACGAGGAGGAAGGGGTCATCCCAACTCGGGATATGGCCCACCTGGACCTGGAGGCATCCAAGCTCCGCCATCAATACCACCCTTGAGGGCTGCGTAGGGAGCCCCTTCTCCCCACCACAACGTTCAATCATTTCGGGAGCCTATCCCCCGGATGCATCGACGACTCCCTGCCTTATGCTGATGAGGTGGGTGATGTCTAGCTTAGCCCGGCCAGGGCCCTCGTCTAAGGACTCCAGGGAAGGGCCCCCACCCGGCCGCGTCAGCACCACCATCTGGCTTTGCCAGAGGAGTAGGGAGGCTACGCCCCTGCACCGCCTGCACCGGCTCGTCTGACCCGATGCCAGCGTCGGGCCTGAGCTGAGGATGCCCATCAAGGGGCGTTAACGTCGATGGATACTATGGCCCGAGCCATCACTGAAGTGAACCACAAAGCCCCTACACACACTGAGCAAGGGAACTCCTACACCCGACTAGGATCGAGGCCCCAACCGCCCCATGGACAGGCTATGTTGACTCTCCGGGTCGCATGCCTGAGTGATGATCATCACGAACCAATTCGCGGTAACGTCACCTAGTATGGAGGCACTCCTCTTACTGCCACTCCACAGAGCATGGGCCTTCCCCGCTCTGAATCTCTTTATGAAGGTATACCTCGCGCTACCCCCATCCTGAATGAAGACCTGCCCCGCGACAGTGATACTCAGCGCAGAAGCCTCTTTCGCGCCCACCACACCGGGAATGGAGTTCCTTCTCCTAACCCTGAACGTCGATGTGAAGGTATTGCCCATCTGGTCCCTCTACGAAGTGGGGATCCTCACTATGTCCTCTCTACAACTGGCGAAGGTCCTCCTTGCCCCGGCAATCCATGGAGTGAAGGTCATCCTCGCTCCACCCGCGTCAAGCATGGAGGTCCTCCCCATGCTCCTGCCGGTTCCAACAGAGGTTCCACCCACATGAGTGCTATTCATGGAGGTCCTCCCCTTGTAACCTTCGACATATATCCTAGTTCCCCTCATGCCCCGATCGTCTCAAGTGGAATTCCTCTCCTCCACGGTGTCAGCACGGCCCCACGACTACATGTCGAGAATCAGCCTTGTCCCGAAGAGCCATCCAGGGGAAGGAGAGCGGGTCGTCGCCGCCACAAGAAGAATACTGGGAAGGCCCGAGTGGAGATCAAACCAACCCGCTTCTCGGATTCTGAAGTGGTATGCAACTCAGCGATGGAGCCTTCTCTCCACTCCTCCGTGTCAAGGACCGGGGCAGGAACAAGGCGTGTCAGCCTCATTCTCCCAAAATGTGAAGTCCACCGGATTCCCGCCTCTCTTCGCAGGTATATCCAGGAGGAGGAAATTGTAAAAATCATGCAGGTTCCAACTGTGAAATCACCACCGTCGTCACCGGAAGCACCCTCTACCTCTACCAGAGATCACAAAGAGCTGTTTTGGGGACCAACGACAGTAGAGAAACGACGTGACCCATCACCGGTGACTGCAATCCCTGCAACAGAAGCTGTGATGGTCAGCCCGTCATATCGCAACATTGTGGTTAGGTCACCTCACTCTTCGGAGGATGGCCCGGAGTTCGGCGGCCAGTCAGCTTGTTCACCGTATTATCTGCCACCTAGCCTACTATCCCAGCGGTCCGCCTCAATACCTCTACCGGTTCCTCAGCCGCCCCCGGTTGATGAGTGGGGAAATACAGGGCCAGACCCTAAATCCGATCCCAGGAGCTTCTGGAACATTCTCGTGGCATTTCATTTCCTAGAGAATTTCTGGCCGACGGCAGCGCCAAACTTTTGTGCGTCGGAGTCCCTTACCCCAGAGGAAGTAGGGTGCTTTCGCCAAACCCTATGGGTGACGCACTTCCGCTTTCGTTATGAGCGGATGGTATACCCCAGGAGGCGAGAGAACTTTGAAGAAATCGGAGAGCAATGTCGTCTGGTGGATTTGGCCGCACTCCCTGTGGCCCAGCGCCCTGAGTCACCAGGCCGCCAGAGCACCCTTCAACGGAAATGCCTTCAGAGTTTCAAAGTACTCCACAAAATCATCAGGGAAGCTACCCCCTATGTGCAAGTCCATGGTTGGGGACAGTATGCCGCCCTCCACTTCATTCCTATCCGGTGGCAGCCTGATTCGTTATGCGACATTGAAGACATTCCCCCAAGAAGGTTTGTGGTCCACATGGCTGACGTAGTGGACAAAGAAGATGAGATGCAGTTTCTCAATGGAGATTTACCCCCTGAGGGTGTGCCACCACCACTGGAACCATCATGGAGGATTACCCGACATCAAAGGAACCTTCTAGGCCTCCATGTACCCACCAAGTCACTGGTACCAAGGCGTATGGCCGGTAAGGGTAAGGAGAACATCGGAACTGTCAAGCACTCCGACCCGTCCACCTCAGTGCAGAAGACGGACGAAGGCCCCGAAAAGGCCGCATTGCGCCAACAGCTCGCCGACCAGAAGAGGTTGGTCAACGAACTCCTGGACGAGCGCGCTATCGAGAGGCGACCCGACTATGGTGATCCCAAGCCGGGGCAGTAGGGGCCGGAACAATTTCCCCCCGACGATATGCCTCTGGGAAACCCTGATCATGCTACTCCCTCAGACAGGGCAGAAGCCGGAACTCACGGAAAGAGGGCGCGATACGTCTCGCCAAACCCTTATGAACGGTGAGGCAATCTGAGGAATCTAGCCCAGGTTCCCCCAATCGTCCTACATACCGTTCCGCCAGTCGCTCCACGAGCTACCGGATCCAGCTACCGTATCGAAGAGCTCGAAAACACACTCGTGATTAGGGATCCCCATCAAAATAGGGACCCACACCCGGATGATCTTATAGCGGTACTCATCGCCCGTCTCGAGGCATTGGAAATGCGACAGGTGGCAGTCCCACTAGATGGCAAGCCGTATCCCGCATGGGTGGATGATATGCCTGAACCACCGGGTTTTGGGAACCCCACTTTATCACCCTTTAATGGGACATGGGACCCACCGCAGCACTTGGACCACTTTTCTTCCAAGTGTGGCCCCATGTTGGGAACCCCGACGCAGCAAGAGGCAGCCAAGATCTGGTGTTTTTTATAGACATTGGAGGGCCCTGCGTTTGTCTGGTACAACCAGCTCCCCATTGGATCGATGAACGGCTGGGAGGATCTCCGCCGGTAGTTCCTATACCAGTTCAACTCCACCATGCGGAAGAACAGCATCACATACCTCTTCAAGTGAAAACAAAGGCCTGATGAGTGAGTCGCGGACTTAATCGCCCGGTGGAAGGGGCTTACATACTCCCTCGACATGCCACTGACTCAGGAGAAATTACTGAAGATGTGTGTAGGGAATGTTAAAATAGAGCTGGTACCTTCCCTGATCACCTAGAACTATCCTGGAGGGTTCCGAGATTTCTCATATAAGGCCCCGTGCCTCGAGGAAGCTCTGCAACAGGCTAGTCAAGAACGTCTGCCGCCCCCTGTGATTCCAGTAAGGAGGGCCAGAGCCGAGCCCGCTACGGTGTCACAGATAGAGGCCCCAAGGTATCTAGAGTTACTACCAGTAGTGCAAGATCCTCAACCTCGCAGAGGCCCTCCGCCTCAGGCACAACCTCCTGCCCAGCAGAGACCACCTCAGAACCGAAAGGTTCCCCCGTACAATGCGCTACCACCGCCTAGGCAGGAGAATCAGGTGCTGCCTCCTTGGAAGAACCCTCAGGCCCCTCGTTAGGTCCAGGATCCTAGAGCTCCCTTTCTGGAAAGAAGGCACTATACTTACTCGTTCAATGAGAATCAGGTCCCCGGTTACTTCTAGAGTGCCTTAGAGTAGGGGATTGGGCGCCTACCTGAGTGCAGAAGGCCGGAATAGGTGAATCATACCGATCGCCCCGACTACTACCCCTATCATCGGATCCTGGGGAATACCCTCAAGCATTGATTTGTGTATAAAGAATGGCTCAAAGACTAGGTCAACAAAAACATAGTCAGGCTAGGCCCGGCTCCAACACAAGTAGAGAGTGTTTTTGTCAGATCAGAAAGCGGTAGTGACGACGAAGGTGAGTGGCAGTAGGTTCCCAACTGCGAGTCCCAGAAGTACGATGACTTGATGTCTTGTAAAACAGTCTCCCATGCCCATGGTATCATTCGGGCACACCTAAATCAGCCGGAGCCTTCGGAGGAAGCAGCCAGTACCTCTGCATTGTCATCTCAGCCGACCTCTTCTCAAAAGAGTAAGCAGCAGCGGCGTAAGAAGAAGAATCGTGCTCCCCCACTTCCGTCGTCATCCCGCACTCTTGGCGACTTTATGCCCCATGAAATGGGGATTCCTCCTAGAATCCATCTAGTGGTGGATGATTTGTCAGGCGACAATCAGGGGTATGCTTTGGTTAATACCGTGGAGCTGGTAAATCCATACATGACTCCGACGAGGGGGAACGGCGGGCGAGCCTCCCCAATGTCCCCAGTCGACTTCAACGTCGGCGGAACTACGATCACATGGGTCATCAAGGTACATCAGCGGGTACTTTCAGCCAGACCGTGCAAGATACTGAAACCAGGAAACAGGCCCAGCGCAGAGCTCAACACACACAACCTCATCTGGTGCCCTTAGATCTACCTCTGCCGCCGTTTGTGCTACTAGATCAGGCAGAGTTGTCTCGTCCGCACCGCGGACAGCCTCGCCCTACTACAAGCCAGTGTCATTTGTCCAGTCTTCATTCAAAATACTCCCTTCGGGCTCGACTAGCAGGCAGCAGGATGTAACCAGTACCGGCCAACCGCTGGTCCATCCAGCAGGGCCTGTCGTACCCCCAATTGTAGAGCGACCTCCTGTAGGCAGAATCTCACGTCTGGAATGGAAGTATGAAATTATGAAGCCCCTTTCCGGAATTCCAGAAAGAATTTATATCCTTGAGGCTCTTATCCTATCATCTGAAATGCGTGAGACACTTGCCGAGGCCCTAAGAATCCCCCTCCAGTTTGAGAAGGAGGTAGCAGCTGTAGAAGCCTTCCACACTGAGGTAATTGAGAATGCCGAATGCCAGGAAGTTATCTAATTCTCTGGGGAAGACGAAGACCCTCCCATACAGGGGCACATACACCCACTGTACATCACTGGTCAGTTCAACGACATGGAAGTCCTCCACTGCCTCATTAACACGGGTTCTGGGATCAACCTGATCCCGACCCGGACACTGTGGAAGCTGGGTTTGTCAGAGGATGATCTAACTCCCTCCGACCACATAATTCAGGGATATGGCAAGACCAAGCAGACTCTGGTTGGCAAGATACGTTTGAAGACCCAGTTCAGTGGTCTGATTTCCAGCACCGAATTCATGGTTGTCTCCCAGGACACCGCATACAATGCATTGATGGGCAGGCCATGGCTCCAGCTGTATGCAGCAGTCCCTTCGTCATATCACCAATGCCTCAAATACTCCCTCAAAGGTTGAGTAGGCGTGCTCCAAGTAGATGCATCTCCTTTTTCCTCTTGTGAAGCCTGTTATCTGGATGCTGACTATTACAATATCAAGGACAAGAAAATCCTGGCAAGTGAGGTTTAACCCACTCCGACCACAAGTGATCCCTGGGCAGGTCTGAATGACGCCTAAATATTCCCGATCCATCGGTTGGAAGCCACAGCCCCTGACATGGGGCAGTGTTTTGTTGTTTCGGGTTCAAGAGGAAGACATGTTCCCATGTCCAAGCGACGATAGAAAATCACCTCGTATTCTTACACCAACCAGGCTCAGGTGATCCCGAAATCTCCTACCCCTATGTAGTATCGAAGCGTCAGGCGCATGGCAACGACAGTACGTCATACGTGTCTCTTCCATCGGTCTGGAATCAACCGGCTCAAGCTGACGCGCTACCACTGCTTTGATGTCATCAAGCGTGGCCCTTTGGGCTGAAGGCCGGATGGAATTGGATCAACCTCTTTCATTTCCATGGTCTCAGTAGTGCATGAGTCTCCTGACGTGATGACCACTGCCACTCAGGCCAGCACCAGCCTCCCATCAGATCCTGGTGGTTCGGAAGCAACTCCCTCCACAGAAGATCCCTCCACAAGTGGAGAAAAAGATCTAGAGGATGCTCCCCTACCTTTGAAGAAGGCGTTTTTACCACGGTCGATGAACCAGTATAGGTGAACCTTGGTAGTGAGGTAGATTCGAGACCCACCTTGGTCAGTGCCACCATGTCCCTCGAGGAGCAGCTGCAGTATGTGGAATTTGTCAAGAACCACCGTGATGTGTTTTCCTAGAGTTACAACAAGATGCCAGGAATATATCCTTAGGTAGCCGTCCACTGCCTTGGTCTTCCGAAAAACCATCGTGGATTCAAGCAGCCTCCCAGGAAGATGCACCCTTCTCACGGTGCCATGGTTGAGGCCGAAGTTGACAAGATTATCAAATCCAACTTCGTCAAAGAGGTCCGGTACCCCAAGTGGCTAGCCAACATTGTGTCAGTTAGGAAGAAGAATGGATACATTAGAGTCTTCATCGACTTCTGCGATCTCAACTGCCACTGTCCAAAGGACGATTTTCCCCTCCCAGTGACAGATTTGTTGATTGTCGCCACGGCCGGGTTCCAAGCCCTCTCCTTCATGGATGGGTATTTCAGGTACAACCAGATCCGGATGGCCCTCGAAGACGAGGAGTACACTACCTTCAGGGCTCCCCAAGGTACTTTCTGTTACCAGGTCATGACGTTCGGCCTAAAAAATGCAGGTGCCACTTATCAGTGGGCCATGCACCATATATTCAAGCCGATTCTCGAGACATTGGTGGAATTCTATGTGGATGACCTGGTGGTTAAATCTCGCCAGCGCCAGGACCATATCAAGGACCTTGATAAAGTGTTTGACTTCCTCCGTTCTCTCCACTTGAAGATGAACCCGCTGAAGTGTGCCTTCAGGGTCACCTCTGGGAAGTTTCTTGGATTATTTGTTAGGTACCGAGGCATCGAGATCGACCCAGGGAAAATCAAAGCCATTAGCCAGATGCCTCCCCTGAGAAATATTCGAGAGCTCTGAGGTCTCCAAGGCCACTTAGCCTATATATTCCAATTCATTGCGAATCTGGCTGGCAAGTGTAATCCCTTTTCCTAGCTCATGAAGAAAGGCTCTGCCTATGAGTGGGATGAATAGTGTTAGACCACCTTCGAGGAAAATCAAGCAGTATCTACTCCAACCTCGGGTCTTGATGCCACCCGTCCCCGAAAAGCCGTTGGTCCTTTACGTGATCGCCCTGGAACGGTCCCTCGGTGCACTTATCGCATAGAAGAACAATGAGGGTACGGAGAACACTCTATACTACCTCAGCCGCATGCTCCTCGATACGGAGACCAGATACTCCCCCATTGAGAAGAGCTGCCTTGCACTTGTATTAGCCGTCCAGAAATTGCGGCATTACCTGCAGCACCGTGAGGTACAGTTGGTCTCTCGGGTCGACCCAATGAAGTACATTTTGAACCACCCCATGTTGACTGGCCGACTAGCACGGTGGACGGTGATCCTCCAACAGTTTGACATCAGGTTCATGCCCCAGAAGGCCGTCAAGGGATAGGCATTGACATACTTTCTAGCTGCCCATCCAACTTCCACAGATCAATCCCTAGACTTGGATTTTCCTGATGAGGCAATCCTCTTAGTCGATCATGCCGTATCATGCTGGAAAATGCACTTCGACGGTGCCTCCCAGAGCCCCACCGGTAGGAGGCTCAATGATCCTAATCTCAACAGAGTGGGTCTGGGTGTCATCTTCATCACCCTAGCCCAAGCCATCCTACCTTACTCATTCTTGCTGTCAGAAGGATGCACCAACAACGAGGCAGAGTATTAGGCCCTCATCACCGGCCTCGAGCAGGACCTTGAGATCGATGTGCCCCATTTTCATGTAAAATGGTATTCCGAACTGGTTGTCAAGCTGTTCAATGGTGATTATGTCGTCAGGAAACCAGAGATCGTGCCATTATTGGAGTGCAACCACCATCTAATGGCCCAATTTCCTTCTCGACCGGAGGTTACCCATGTCCCTCGGTCACAGAACAGTCGATCAGATGCTTTGGCCGCCTTAGCTGCATCACTCACAGAACTCGATCAGGATGATTTGATCATACATGTGGCACAACGGAGGGTAATTTCCCCCATCACCCCGAAGTATGGCGACGACTCGCAGGTAGTCCATCTTACCGCCGGATCCTCCATGCCAGGAATCTCAGTTTCTTCAGATACAGTGGTCGGGGCCACTCCCAACTAGAGGGATCCCTTTGTCGAGTATCTCCAAAATGGTTGCCTCCTGGATGATCGGGATGAGAGCGAGCAAATCCGACGCCGCGCATTGCAGTTTACCATTCAAAGTAGTCCCAGTCTTGAGAAGATCCTATATAAGTGGAGCTTTGATGGTGTTCTCCTCCGTTTCATTCAAGGAGTCGAGATCTCTCAGGTCATGTAGGAGGTTCACGCCGGTTCCTGTGGTGCCCACCAATCTGGGCCCAAGCTGTCCCATCAGATCCAGAGATTGGGGTACTTATGACCCTCTATGATCCATGATTGTATTGAGTTTTCCAAGAGATTCCACGCGTGCCAAGTTCATGCCAACTTCCCACATCGGCCGCCAGAGCCTCTCCACTCCACCAAGTACTCTTGGCCATTTGTCGTGTGGGGAATCAATGTCGTGGGACCATACCCACTAGCGACAGCTCGCCAATGCAGGTTCATCCTGACTGCTACAGATTTATTCTCCAAGTGGACAGAGGCAGTTCTACTCAAGGAGGTCAAGCCCCATTCCATCGTTGACTTCGTGAGCTCCAATATCATCCACCGGTTTAGAGTCCCTCATGTTGTCCTCATCGATAACGACACCAACTTCCGAGCAGTCGAGTTGAAGAATTTGTATGCCAAGTATAATATCCGTTCAAACCATACCTCTCACTATCATGCATAGGAAAATGGGAAGATCGAGGTGTTTAACAAAACCCTCTATAACATTCTGCAGAAGATGGTTGGTCAGAACAAGAAAAGTTGACCGGACAAGCTCCTCAATGCCCTCTGGGTCTATCGGACGATGACTCGCAATTCCACCCAGGTGACTCTATATTCCCTGGTGTATGGGGATGAGGCTATCCTACCCATCGAGATCTAGCTTCTCTCATTACGCCCTGCGGTCTATGACCAGCTGTCGCCATATAAGGTGTCCGAAATCTGTCTAGCTGAATTGGAAGCACGGGATGAGAACAGGCTATGTGCCCTGCACTATCTAGAAAGGCATCATAATAAGATAGCCAGAGCCTTCAATAGGAAGATTCACCTCCGCTCTTTTCTACAAGGCGACCTGGTGTTGGCCCTTTGAGCGCCAATGATCCCCAGTAGGAAACCACCCAAGCTGGAGCCCAAATGGTAAGGACCCTACGTCATTCATAAGGTTTACCCTAATGGATCATACTCCTTGGTGACGATGGATTGTGAGTGTATAACTCCTCCCACCAATGCCAAGTTTCTCAAGAAATACTTTGCCTGAGCCCCACGGTCCTGCATGACCTTAAACTGCATGGTCCTGCATGACCTTAAACTGTACGGTCTCACATGACCCTAAACTGCACATTACGGTCCTGCACGACCATAAACTGAATGGTCCTGCACGACCTTAAACTGTATGGTCTCGCATGACCCTAAACTGCACATTACGGTCCCACACAACCTTAAACTACATGGTCCTGCACGACCTTAAACTGTACGGTCTCGCATGACCCTAAATTGCAAATTATGGTTCTGAATGACCTTAAACTGCATGGTCCTGCACGAACTTAAACTGTACGGTCTCGCATGACCCTAAACTATGCATTATGGTCCTGCACGACCTTAAACTACATGGTCCTGCACGACCTTAAACTGTACAGTCTTGCATGACCCTAAATTGTGCATTACGGTCCTGCACGACCTTAAACTGCATGGTCCTGCATGACCTTAAACTGTATAGTTTCTCATGACCCTAAACTGTGCATTACGGTCCTGCACGACCTTAAACTGCATGGTCCTGCATGACCTTAAACTATACGGTCTCGCATGACCCTAAACTGCGCATTATGGTTCTGCATGACCTTAAACTGTATATCGTCCTACACGACATTAAAATACAAGCCGATCAGGACTCCTGACCAAGGCCTAGCCTCGGGCCTCCGACCTAGGCTCCCTTTTACGGGATTGTACGGTGTGGCATGGGGTTATGTCCTCACTCATGTCAGGTTTACTCGCCATGCTGTACACCTACCCTGTCTAGGGGAATCCTATTTCCCCCACCCTCGTCCTCACTGCAAGAAGTTAAACTGCAAGCTGGTCAGACCTTCCTGACTGAGACCCTTGGCCTTCCACGACTCAGGAGCTCTTGCGGTATGGTACAATGCGGTGTGGGACTATGTTCCCATTCACGTCGGGTTACCCGCCGTACCGTATGTATTCCACGACGAAATTTGTCCCCCATCCCGCATGATGTTAAAATGCATTTCGTCCTGCACTACGTTAAACTGCGCTTCTATAACTACGTATGGCTTGATTCCCATATTAATGGGATACGTAGGAACGCTCAGACTTCCCGTCTTGAGCCCAGCTTAAGCTTTTCCTTTTGACTGTCCCCCTTGGGTATAGTTTCCTCGGAGGGTCCTCGCATGGTGTGGAATAGGCTTCCTTAGCACCACTCATACGGGGATTATAATGGTCACACCATGTGACCACTCCCATTCTTCTATTCTCCCACGTCTTTACCGCATGACGCCAAACTTCATGGACTTCCAGAACTACGTAAGTCTTGATTCCCATCCTAATGGGATACGTAGGAACGCCTGTACATTTCGTCCATTGGCCCAGCCCAAAAGCCAAAATCTTCCCCTCGGGTCAAGACATATGGCACAGTGCACACTTTTTCCCCAATTTATGTCGACTCAGCCTCGACCCGACTGTATTTCCCCCTCCCTGGATATGTTTGCCTCTTTCTTAGATGGGTACAACTATGCTTCACCCACTCCTTGACTGAGATTCCATCGTTTTTCACACCTAGAGGGACCCCCAAGAATGTACTGGATACTACGCCTAAGGGCTGTCATACCAATACGGGCCAACGCCCCTGAGGATTTTCGAGCAACAAGCCGATACAAGTTCCGCGTTTCGAATTTGGTCAGAGGTCGATGCTCATTTGTTGCTCCCATATCAGGTCACCATAGGGACGCTGTGTTTCGAACATGGTCAACAGTGTCCTGGATGTTCGGGTCCACCCTGAGATGTCCCAAACATTGAGTGCAGTGATTCGTTCTGCCCCATCCCGAAGCAACAAACTTCCCTCCGGGTGGTGCCAACGGTCGGGCCCATGGCCCCGATTCTCCTATAAGGGATGTGTGACATGGTATAGGATTACGTCCTCATTCACATAGGGTTACTTTATATGCCCTACACATCCCCAGATGAGATATAGTTATCTCTCCCCCCCGTCGTTGCTACAAGACGTTAAACTGCAAGTTAGTCAGGTCGTCCTGACCGAGGCCCAACCTTAGGACCCTTTCCCTTTTTGGGCCCCTGGCCCCGTCCTTGCTACAACACATTAAACTGCAAGTTAGTCAGGCTATCCTGACCGAGGCCCAGCCTCAGGCCCCTTGGCCTCTTCGGGCCCCTGGTCCCATCCTTGCTATAAGACGTTAAACTATAAGTTAGTTAGGCCGTCCTGACCGAGGCCCAGCCTCAGGCCCCTTGGCCTTTTCGGGGCCCTGGCCCTGTCCTTGCAGCAAGACGTTAAACTGCAAGTTAGTCAGGCCATCCTGACTGAGGCCCATCCTTAGGCCCCTTGTCCTTTCCAGGCCCCTGGCCCCGTCCTTTCTATAAGACGTTAAAATGAAAGTTAGTCAGGACATCCTAACAGAGGCTTAGCCTCAGGCCCCTTGGCCTTTTCGGGCCTCTGACCCCATCCTTGTTGCAAGACGTTAAACTAAAAATTAGTCAGGCCGTCCTGACCGAGGCCCAGCCTCAGGCCCCTTAGCCTTTTTGGGCCCCTGACCCCATCCTTGCTGCAAGACGTTAAACTGCAAGTTAGTCAGGCCATCCTGACCGTGGCCCAACCTCAGGCCCCTTGGCCTCTTCGGGCCCCTGGACCCATCCTCACTGCAAGATGTTAAACTTAAAGTTAGTCAAGCCGTCTTGACCGAGGCCCAGCCTTAGGCCCCTTGGCCTTTTCGGGCCCCTGGCCCCGTCCTCACTGCAAGACGTTAAACTGCAAGTTAGTCAGGCCGTCATGACCGAGGCCCAGCCTCAGGCACCTTGGCCTTTTTGGGCCCCTGGAATCATCCTCATTGCAAGACGTTAAACTGCAAACTGGCCAGGCCTTCCTGACCGAGGCTCAGCCTCAGGCCCCTTGGCCTTCTCGGGCCCATTTGCCCAACTGCTTACCCAGAGTGTACGATGTGGTGTGGGACTATGTCCTCATTCATGATGGGCTACTCACCGTTCCGTACACCTCCTTTGTCTAGGGTATCCTACTCCACTCCTTGTCCTTACTTCAAGACATTAAACTGCAAGCCAGTCAGGCCTTCCTGACCAAACCACCGACTAGCAGGCCCCTTGGACTTTTTCGGGCCCCTGGCCCAGGTCCTCTCTTATAGGGAGCATACGGCGTGGTACGGAATTATTTCCTCATTCACGTCGGGTTTCTTACCATTTCGTACACACTCCCCTCTCAGAGGCCCAACCTCAGGCCCCTTGGCCTCAGCTTATACCTGAAAGGTATGGTGGGGTGCAAGATTATCTCCTCATTCGCATCAGTTTGTTCTACGTACCATACACTTCCCTTGCTTGGGGGTATCTTACCCCCCCTCATTGTCTTGCATGATGTTAAACTGCATCTTGAGAACTACGTGTGGCTTGATTCCCATCCTTATGGGATACGTAGTATCACCTGAATGTCTAGGCTTCAGGTCCAGCCCCATCTCTTGGGAGTCTCCATCCCACCTTGGCCCCTTGGCCTACCCTTCCTCCATGAGGGGAGTATATGGCATGTTATGGGATTATTTACTCATTCACGTCGGTCTTTTAATGACCACGCCATGTACCTCTCCCTCCCGAGCTATTTCATCGACCCTTTTTAGAGGTTCACCAATGTGCCTAAGGGTACTCTGGTTTATTACCTGGAATGTCGGACTTTACTCGGATACGTCCGCACCAGATTTTCAAGCTTTGTGTATCCCTTTATCAGGGCTTCCATCATCTTTTTCACCTGGAGGGACCCCCAAGAATGGCCTAGATACTACGCCTAAGGGCTCTCCTACCGATACGGGCCAACGCCCCCGAGGGTTTTGGACAACAAATCGATAAAATCCCGCATTGCGAATATGGTCAGTGGTCGATGCTTGTTTTTTGTTCCCACTTCAGGCTAATGCTATATGGAGACTGTTTTTTCTGCCACGGTTAACAGTTATCCTCCATCGCCACACCGACCCCACTGAGCTCAAGATGTCGGTTACACGATTCACACCTTCCTTCACTTCATCGTGTCCAAGTAGAGTTTTGAAACTCTAGATACTATTCCTCAGTGCGCATCTTCACGTTAGGGGGACCAAGTCGTGTTAAAGGTGTCTTTCGGGGCTCTCTATCAACTCCCCTTTGATGGACATCCTAGGTATTGCAATAAAGATCTTCCCCCCTTGTTTCCCACGCTAAGTTTAACTCACGTGGGCTTAGGGATCGGGTTGAGGTCCGTGCTTACTCATAAGATTGTCATCCACCTATGGTATGAGCTCTAAGACCATAAACTAGGATCTTCTCAGAACTACATGTGGCTTGACTCCCATCCTAATGGGATACGTAGGACCTCCCATACGCCTCGTCTTCAGGTCCAGTCCATTTGGGGGGCTAGTCTCTTCCCCCCGAACCTTTTACCTCTATATAGGCCCCTCATCCTGAGGTCTACTTCTCAGAGTGGCATACAGTATGATGCGGGATCATGTCCTTATTCACGTCAGTTGTGTTTCATGACACCGTGCACATTCCCTGCCTAGCATCGCCTCTGCTACGTTCACGCTACATGATGTTAAAATGCATGCTTGGTCCCATCACATGACCCTAAACTGTGACATTATCGTCCTGGCTGCACGACGAAAAATGGAACTACATTGTGATGACCTCATCGTAGACGACATCATGTTGGGTATTAGTCACGTTCCATACAATTTTTCAACACCTATTATGACTTGATTCCTGTGGAGACACCAGGACTTGCTACCCTAGGTCTGTCGCTTCACAAAAAAAACCATTCACCTTAAAGGACAAAAAAGATCTATCAAATACTGCTTCTCTTGGTGCGAGGGATAGACCCACGCACCCCTCTCATCTTTTTCATTGGTACATTACTGCGCTGTGCATATCAAGAACTATGTGTAGCTTGATCTCCATCCCTCTAGGGTACGTAAGAACGCCTGTGCATTTTTCCTCGGGCCCAGATCAACTCTTGCTTTCGGTCTCTTGACCTAAAACCTCTCTAAGGAACACATGGTGGTTGGAACCCCCGGTTCCTATTCACGTCGGGTATTTGTAATTATCCCACCACGTGCCTCCTATGTCTCCTTCTAGCCATGGTCCGAGTTCTATGACCCTAAACTAAGACCCTCTCAAGAACTACGTGCAGCTTGATCCCCATCCATATGGGGTACGTAGGAATGCCTGTGCATTTTTCCTCGGGCCCAGCTCAACTCTCGCTTTCGGTCTCTTGACCTAAAACCTCTCCCAAGGGGTTTTTTGTGCGGTGTGGTATGAGGTTATTTCCTCATTCACATCAGGTTGTTCACTGCGCCGTACACATCCCCGGTTCCCATTCGTCTCGGGTCTTTGTAATTACTCACCACGAGTATCCCGCGCTTTTTCCCATCCATGGTCCGAATTCTACGACCCTAAACTAAGATCTCCCTATGTAAAGGGACTCAAATCCCCTGTATAATACTCTCGTTAAAGTATCCGTATGCATTTTGACAAAGTTCCCGAAGTGCAGAACTCTCATGGGGACATCCCCTCGTTCTATGTCCAACTTCGTGTGCTCGCTATTTGGATCTTCATCCACTTCCATGTTTGAAGGGACCCCTTAATATCCTAGTCCCATGCCGCATCGGCTCACCTAACATCCTAGGCCAATGCCCTGAAAGACTCCCGACGACATTTGTGACATGGTCCTGTGTTTCGAACATGGTCAACGGTCGACCCTCATTTGTCTGTCCCCATTCTAGGCTAATGCGATTTGGATGCTGTTTTTTCTACCACAGTCAAAAGTTATCCTCCATCATCATGACATCATCATTGTGATCCAAATTCTGAGCATCATGATTCACAAATTTCCACTTCCTTATGTTCAAGTGGAATTCTGATATAATTGGCTCTACCTCTTCGCGCGTCTAGGTGCGCCACATGGGCGTGTTAGCATCATTGGGCCGGTATTCACCGAGTTTCTCTTCGCCCTAACCTTCCCCTACTTGTGTCAGGAAAGTTCTCCATTACTTCTTGTTTCCCACATCGAGTATGACTCACATGGGTTTAGTAGTTTTGGTGGGATATATACCGACGTGACCATGCTTCTTTTCGTCCTACATGACGTTAAACTGTTCCTCCAGAACTACGTACAACTTGATTCTCATCCTTATGGGATACGTAGAGACACTCCGTCATTTTTCCTAGGGTCCAGCCCCCAGAAGTTATAAAACCCATTCTTCCACTTTCCGCCCCCTGGCCAGACCCCTCGTAGGGAAATGAACAACCATAACTCTTCCCTAAATCGGTTAAGGATGCCCCAAGATGATATTGGGAATCGACAAAATCCCTCTCCAGAGAGGTCCTGTCTGAGAGAAGGAATGATCCATGATCAAACCAATGCAACCATCTAGCGTATTCCCACCATGGTAGCGTAATTTCATGAGTGTTGGATTCTATTCGAACAAACCATCACTCCACTTCCCACGCTTTGCATGACCCTTACTCGGACTCTCATCCCCTATCATGTCTGAGGGACCCCCTAACAGTATGGATGCCTGACCTATGGTCCGCCTGCTATCCTGGCCCAACGTTTCGGAAGACTGGTCATGTTTGGAGGGACCCCCCAACAGTATGAATGCCTGACCTATGGTCCACCTACTGTCCTGGGTCAATGTCCCGAAGGATTGATCGATGACATTTGTGACATGGTCTTGTGTTTCAAAGTCGAGAGCACAAAATGACAAAAGTCGCGAGAGGAAAAAAGAGAGGTCAGGCCCCCTATTTATAGGCAGTGACCCCGGAGCTTCGTGGTGCGTCCTGCCCGCGTCGAGCATCGCGGCACGTCCAGACATCGCGGCCGCTGTCTGCCCCGCGCAACCCCTTTGTGAGTCCGCACCGCCAACTGCCGAGAATTTTGGCGACTTTCCCTCAGACTCCGACCCTTGATCCCTCCATAGCTTCGAGTATGAGGGGGGGGGGATTTTTGGCACCAAAATATTGGACGCAAAGAAATGAAGAAAAAGAAGCCCGCGTGCTGCCTCGCGAAGCGCTGACGTGGAGGACCCCCAAGAAACGCGGCCGCCGCGAAGCAGAGGAGGTGGTAGAACTCCACGAACGCCCTCATGTTCGTGAGACCGCCGCGAAGCCCCCGAGGCGGTAACCCTCCGTGAACGCCCTGACGTTCATGAGGACGCCACGAAGAAACAGAGGCAGTAATGCTCTGCGAAGGCCCTGACATTCACGAGCCCGCCGTGAAGCAGAGGAGGCAGTAACCCTCTACGAACCTGGTTGACTTTAGTGACCCGCCGCGAAGCAACCACAGCCCCTTCACGCCGCGTGAGCTCTGCTTCACGGTGCCCCTTTCCTATAAATACTGGGCTCCCCCTGAGCCCTCGGGATGGACAATCCGACCTTTCGGCTTCTCACCTCCCGAATCGCGAAAGACCTTCCGCCCCGGGAATTATGAGCTCCGCGAGGTATTTTTGCTTCGCGAGATGCCTTCGCCTTGTCTCGTCTTGAGCCCCTCTTCTGAGAGGGATACCCTTCATCAAGACTAAGGGAATTCACGAAGGAAGGGGATCCCCAAGGGGACTCGGGCAACCGTGGAGAGTTCATGCTTTGCGAAACACCCATCCGATACATGTGATCCGTATGCCGAGGCAGGATCACTGTACTTCGCAAAGCACATTGCTGAGTGGAATCTTGCTTCGCGAGGAACCCCTGCTTCGCAAGGCAGTGCTCCGCGAACACCCTTACACTTCGCGAAGCACCTCCCACTATCCCCTTTGCGCCATGATAAGGCCAAGGCACTCCACTTCACGAAACACACCCCTTCACAAGTTTCTTCCACTACGCAGAGCAACCGAGTCCTACAAGGCCCCTACCTGTGGACCCATCTGCTTGGAAAATCCTCTTCCCGTGTAGCCCTCCAGGATTTCACGATGTGATTTCAAAGTCCCCTGGATGACACCACCCGTAGCGTTGCTTTGCCTAATGCTTCTTCGCATAGGCACCATAATGGCTATTGCTTCTTCGCATAGCCATGCTAACGTGGACCCCTCAATGGTTCGCTCTGAGACCCCCCCTTCTACACGGATTTTCTGATGCCTTCCCTCCCATAAGGAGCAGAGGGTACCTGTTATGTAAGTCCTAGGGGTGCGGAGAAAGAACACCTCGTCCGAGCTGTAGGATGTTAAACTATCAAGAACCTCGTCCTCAACACATGACGTTAAACTGTGATCCGACCCCGTGCTTTGCATGTAGAGTCCCCCATTCTCGGATATTCTTTATGCCACTCGTCTCCACAGAAATGGAATCTTCCTCACATGGAATGAGATCCTCCCTTCTGGAGTGGCGTTTATCCGCGGGGGAAGGGCTGCCTCAGAGCGTAATCCCCTAGCCTCTCTGGCGGAAGGTTGCACCCATGCAACTCCGTACTTCCCCACCGCCAAGGCCAGGGGAGGGTGTGATAGGGAACGAGGAATATCCTCTGTTCGGTCCCAAATCCCTCTCCCCCTACTCCTTGTCGCACCCTAGGCCTCCATCCTAGAGTAATTACCAGCACCATGGGCTGCCTAACGCGTAAGCCCCTTTTCGTTTCCCATGGATGTACCCTTCGCGACGTGATCGTCAGGTCCCTGCAACCTCTTATTTCTCACAACGAGCATGACTGACTTGAGCTTAGAGTAAGCACTAACCCTGACCCCCACCTCTAGAAAACTATGGGGACTTTGATCCGTGTTAAGGCATGGTACATAGGAAGCCTCCACGAGGTTCAAGCCCACCACTCGGTCGTTCCTTCACATCAAGTCCCACCCTCGTCCAACATGACGTTAAACTGTATGCCCTCGTCCAACATGACTTTAAACTGTATGCCCCCGTCCAACATGACATTAAACTACACACCGTAACTATGTGGTCTTTGATCCGTGCTAAGGCAAGGTACGTAGGAAGCCTCCCGGAGGTTTAATCCCACCGCCCATCGTTTATTCACATCAGGGTTCACCCTCGACCCATATTAGGTTAAAATACATTCCGATCCAGCGATAAGCCGTTGTGACCATCCTGAATTACGAGGACTTTGATCCGTGCAAAGGCATGGCACGTAGGAAGCCTCCACAGGGTTCAAGTGCACCACCAGTGGACCCCTCGGGTTCACCTTCAGATCGGTTCGCCGATGAAATCCCATCTGAACTACGTGGAATTTGATCTGTGCTAAGGCATGGTACGTAGGAAGCCTCCAGGAGGTTCAAGCCCACCACCCATTGGTCACTCCGACCTCCTTCACGTCGGTTCACCAGCACCTGGCCAGCTTAGAGTGTAATCCCCACACCATCTAGACCAAGGTCCTTCTCCACGTCGGTTCCCCAACACACCCCCGTCCCGCATGACGTTAAACTACATCCCCGTCCATCGGTAAGCCGTTGTGACCAACCTGAACTACATGATCTTTGATCCATGCCAAGGCATGGTACGTAGGAAGCCTCCACGAGGTACAAGCCCACATGGACCCCTGATCCCCTTCACGTCGGCCCTCCGGCGTCCAACCTGAACTACGCGGTCTTTGATCCATGTCAAGGCATGGTACGTAGGAATCCTCCACGAGGTTCAAGCCCACCTGGACCCCTGGTCCCCTCGCATCAGTTCACTGACCCCATATCCTTAGGCCGCCTCAGTGTGTAAGCCCCATTCCATACCGAACTACGCAGAATTTGATTCCCTGCCATGGGGATGCGTAGGAAGTCTCTTCGAGGCTCAAGCCCATCACCGCCGTCACCTCCATGACAGCCCCATCTCATCCACCCTGATTCTTACCCGGGCTGCGACATCTCGGTGAGATCATGCCACCCTATTCCCTTCCATAGCATTCGGGAAGCCGCCCAAATTCTGGCCCCTACATGGTGTTCCCTCTAGGGGGTTCTTCAATCTGATACACTCCAGTTAGTGTTCTGATCAGCCCTCGTCCCCGTTGGACGTTAAACTTGCGGCAGACCCTGTGTTAAACATAGGAAGCTGAGGAAAACCTCAGATACATACCTATGGAATACCATTCCTCGCGTTTGATGTGGGATGCCTCGAGCTTCTATGCCCTTGAGAAGCCCTATAATAAGGGACCAACAATAGACACACCAATCCCCCAGCATTTAGACATATTAATGATTCCTCGACGTGACTACTCCCCCAACAGAAGGTTGCTTCCCTGACCAGACCCTTTGGAATGTACTGACATAAGCAGTGTAATTAACTGGCGTCTATGAAAAGATGGAACTGGGAAGAGTTTCATGAACACCATATTAAATCTACGAGGGAGACTCGGACTAGGCGACGAACTCCGAGGAGGAATCCATGGAAGGAAGAACCGACATCCCATCATCCCGTTTCGACCAAGGAGCAGACGTCCCTGAACAAGGAGCATGTGCTGCCCGCCTTTGGAAAGCGGGAATGCGGGGCAACAAGAAAAGTCGCCTATCCCACCCAAGCGGACGGACGCGCGCGCCCCGACGAAAGCGTCAGAAACAATATCCCAAGTGGAGTACAAATATATGGTTGCTTTCATTGATGAAATAAAATAAGAACATCAAAAATATTCTTGAGGAAAATAAACTTTTGTTTTGAAAAACCATTTGAAAATAATTTTATTTTTAAATCCATTTTAAAAACATTTTCATTAAAAATAAAACTTTTAAAATTATAAGGTAATATTCAAAGAAATTATAGTGGATAAATTTCTATATATTGTACGAGGTAAAAAGAAACCTTGATTTTACAAGGTAAAAAGGGTTAAAAAAATTCCTTGATTGGAAAGATAAAAGAACATTACTTTGAAAACATTTGTAAAAGATAAAAAAAGGAAAAAATTTCTTTACCAAATCATTTTAAAAACATTTTAATAAAACATGGTTTTTATAAGAAAATATATTCTCCAACTTAAGAGAGAAATAAAGTCGAGTTTTCTTAAAAATATTTTTAAAACATTTTGAGTAAAAAAGAGTGGAAAAATGGTAAAAATAAAAGAAATTAGTCATGAATAACCATAGGAGAATAAAATTATTTATTGAATAATGTTAATTTAATTTCATCAAATATAAATACCATTGAAATATTATTATTATTATTTTTAGGAAAATAATATTTAAAAATTCCAAAGTATCCCATGCCACTTAAAAACATCTTAAATCGTAATACTCATGAAGGAATAAAATTAAATGATATTTATAATATATTTAGAGTAAGGATATTCATGATATATCATGTAAAAGGGTAGTATTTACACCATGTAAAATAAACTAGGTGCATAACAACAAATAAGTCTCAATGGAATGTAAATAGAGATAAAATCCCCTATATTGCATTTTCTTTTTGGGTGAAAGTACTTTAAATTCATGTATAATAAAATTATGTTAAGTATATACTTGATTGAGAAAATTCCTCATTTTTATCAATAATTTTATTTCACTTATTACCTTGTTTTATACAACTACTTAAACAATAAAGTTTACATTGGATGTTTTGACCAATTTCGGTTTATATGTTAAAAAAACTTTGGTAGGTCAACTGTGGTCAGAGGGGTCATTATATAACATATATAGAATAATAATCATGAAATAATTACTATAATTATACATAAATTATAATTTTAAAACCAATCATTATATATGGTTATGAAAAATGAATTAACATTACAATAATGGAGACGACACACCGTACTTACGCATGAGTAACGTTCTCATTTTTCAATGATCATTATGGAAAGAAGGTAAGTAACACCATATATTTACAGAATGATCATTATATCATAAATACCATGTTATTTAATCACATATATATATATAATTATTTTTATGTAAAATGAATCACATCGTGTCGAGGATGCGGTAGTCCATACATCCACGAACAACGTTATCACTTGTTTTGTGTGTGAAAGGGTAATAAAGAAAATGAAATATGTTATATTTATAGAAAGGTAATTATTTCATGAATATAATATAGATTTTTTTATGTCACATATTTTTAATTAAAACCATCCTTTATACATTCCATTTATAGTGTGAATGAATCACAACGCTTTGAGGGGGCAGTAGTCCACACTTCTACACACGATGTTATCATTTTTACACGATACGGAAAGCATAAAGATATAATTTGTAAAATAATTACAAAATCTTAAAGTAATAATAAATATAATATAAATATAATATATAAACATAATTTCTATAATAATTTCCACCGTGAGAGGTGGTAAAGGAAAAATGAACAATTATCGTTTCGTGAGGCAATAGTTCACTGTACACATAAACAATATGTTCGTTATCCATTAGATGAAAGTGTTTGTAAGTGTAGGTATAAATATTATAATAACAATATAATAGTATATTTAGGACACTTTTGTTGTTATATAAACATTGAATAAGTATAATTGGTGGATTGGAGAAAGCAAATAACACTAGATATCTCAAGGAAAGATGTTACCTCATAATCGGGTAACTCCTTTTGGTTTGCACCAAAGGGCCTCCTTGGATTGTTTTTGGCCCAAAGGGTGGATTATAGGATGAGTGGAGGTATTTTTAGGATATATTTGGGTAGATATTTGTTGATACAAAGTGTATTTAGATGTGTGAGGAAGTGGGAGGAGATGAGGCCTTTTTATAGTGGAGGAGGAGTGACACTTGTAATATTTTGAAAAAGGAATTCCATACAAGTTTTTTATATTGAATTTGGATCCAATAATAAACCCAATTAGATAAAATGGATTATATGTTAGAAATATTATCCTAATATGGATTTTTGACAAGTTTCTAGGTCATTTGGACCCTTAAGATTAAGGTTTAGTCCCTTATTAAGCTTAATTTTACCATAATTATTATAATTAATTTTAATTACTTTCACTAATATTTTTTTTTTCAAACACTAAGTTAAAATTATTATAAATTATTATAATTAAAAATAATTAATCAATTTTTCAAAATTACAATTACAAAAGTGGCATAAATTAATTTAAATTTAATCCCGTAGACGTGACGACAATGCGAGTTTTTAAAGTCAAAACATCCCAAAGTTCGCTATGTTTTTATAGTTAATTTCATAGTGAAATTGACTCCAGTGGCTTAAATTGAATTAATTGATTAAATTTTAACTAATTAAACTATAAAACCAATCTAAAACATAATTTAACCTTATAATTAAATTATATAAAAAAGTAGTTTTGAATTAAAATTTAGTATTTTTCACCATTCATTAAAAAATGGAAATTCACAAAAAAATACAAAAAATTAACCCTAATATCATTTTTATGTTTAGATTTAAAATATTATGTTTATTTTTACATATATAATCTATAAAATTTTAAAAAATGGTTTTAAAATAGGTTCTACATTAAAATGTGGTAAAAGCGCTTTAATAAAAATATAAGTTTTTATGTGTAATATTGAGTTTATTCTTATCTTCTGTCTATAAAATATATTGAATGGTTATAAAAAATATTTTATTGAATATATAATATATATATCACATTAAAATTATTCTTTAATTTTAATTAATTTAATTTACTAGGGTAAAAAAACTTTGTGACCAATCAAAATAGTTTTCTATAAAATATTCCCTTTATTTGGAAGGCTTCATTTTTATTGATTTTTGATAATCCCCTTTTAAAGGTTGGGGGGTAACCTTACATAGTTTGTATACCCAAAGGCATTAATCCTAGAGTACATGGCCATTTTTCAGGCCTAATAGAACTGACACCACCAAGCAGACCATCCCGACACATCTTATATTTTTTTAAACTCTCAACCTTGTAAGGCTGCACAACTAACATTGCCCTATAATTGCACAATGCCTGATCCCGATGGCAGATCCATAACCTCTCAAAAATCCAATCTAGTAGCCCTTCAAAGATGTGGTTGTTTCCTAAACCCCATCTAGATCCGCAACTATGGAGATCCATTTTTTCTTCTGGTCATTCGACTGCTTCCCTTCATCAAATCCTGCCACTATCTCTACTTCTAGGATAGTCGAACATGATCAACTATAAATCCATTTGATGGAAAATTCCTCCGCCGTCTTTTTCTTATTTCCACCAATGAATCCCCCCACCCTCCTCTGACCTTCATCGCCGACCCATCTCCCACACCCCGTATCCTGCCCCTCCCACCTCCACCTTTACATTTATTTTCTATTGGCTCTTATATTCATTTCTAATTAATTTGTATCTAATGAATTCATATTATATGTGTGTAACCCATATATTTTCCTCAGTTAGTTAATACTATTCATAAATGATAACATAATGGCTATGTTTTATCATATTATATTAAATAATAATATTTTAATAATACATTGTTAATTGGTGAAACTCGGGCTTGCCTGTAACGTAAGATATCAAGGAAGGTCACTCTTGCATGTAATGTAAGCTATCAAAGAAGGCCGCTCTTGCGTGAGATGCAAGATAACTTAGTGTTTCATTCATTAAAATCTATATAATATATTATATTTATTTAAGACTATAATGTATTGGGTTAATATATTCATTTTTTACACTTGGTGTTGCATGTCATAAACACTATTGAATACAAAGTTGTACTTTGGGATTTTAGGGTGTTAAATTCTCACAACCACATTTACTTATCTTAATATTTTCTAAGTTTATTTCATGAGATTTAAAAGTATATTTTATTACCCATCCTTAATATTCTTTTGAATCAATCACTAATAAGTATCATGGTTATAAAAATATAATGATACTATATCTTCTATCTCTTAGAACAGTGGTATTTGATGCTACCACAATTGGGTTTCTACCCATTGAAAAAAATGCTTATATAATAAATTTTTAAAAAATAAATATTGAGGTAGATGGGAAATATAGAAATTATATTCTAATTTCTTTTTAAAAAAATGTTTTCATAATGTTGATGGGTATCAAAAATCCAAAGAAAGTTGTGATAGACTCAAAATTATTTTTGAAGGAAATACTAAAGTGAAGGAGGTAAAGATAAAAATCTAGCATAGAAAGTTAGAAGATATTAGAAATAAATATGAATAATCTTTTGATGAGTACTTCACCAAATTTAATGTAGTTTTTTGTATCGTAATAATATTTGGAGATATCATTGAAGATTATAACAATATTAAGAAACTCATGGGAAACTTACCTGAAATGTTTGATTCTAAAATAAATTCTTTGAATGATAAATATGATTTATCTCATGATTAATTATATAACTTTCTGGTTGCATATAAGAAAATAAAAACTTCAACATTAAAAAATAAAATCAAGGATGAAATGGATTTTGATTCTATGATAAAGATGAAAATACAAGATGGTGAGATTGTTAACCTTAGTGATTCAGAATATAAAAAGATAATTAAATGAATTAAAATATCATGTCTATTATCTATAAAATTTACCATAGTGGTATATGGAAACATGGAGGCAAACACCCACACACATGTTTTGAGTGTAGATGAATTTTTAATTTTTAAATGAATTATCCTAAGAAGAAAGTTGGATAATATAAATATGGTCTGAAGAAAAATATCAGTGGAATTAGTGGAGAAAAACATCCAAGGAAGATAAAAAATCCAATCAACATGAGAAATTTTTTTATGAAAAAATAAGTGTGTTGAGTAAGAAAGTTTAAAATGACTATTATGAAAAAAATTATTCAGAAGGTGAAAATCCAAATAATTTTAGCACATTTTTACAAATTTTGAGAAAAAAAAGATTCCTAAAATATTGATGAATAATTAAGTGAAGAAACTTACAAATAATATCAACTAAGATCAAGGATTTTGGAATGTCTTAAAAAAGACATAAAAATTAAGAAATATCTCAAAATGATGAAGAAATAAGGTGTGAAAAATAATGTTTTAAAGCAAGATCTTTATAAAAATTAACATGAGTAAATTGAGGGAATTAAGAACCAAAAAATGAATGTTGTTGAAAGGGGAAAAATTATGTAGGATCTGAATAGGAAACTTTCTACTAATGTAGATGATGTTTTAAGACTAAATCTAGATTTCTTCGGGTTAAAATTACCTTAAAAAAGGTGAATGAAAATTTCATCAGGGCTTCATAAATAAAATATGAAACATCCCTAGCTACTAAGAAAAATAATCTTAAGAATTAGGTGACATATTTACCCACTAAACATAAAATTTCATCTAATATTTATAATAATTTAGGAGTTAGAAACAACTTTGGGAAATTTTGTATTGATAAATCATGTGGAAAATACTTTACATCAACAAAATTTGAAAAAAATCTTCATAATAAATTTTCCCCACACAAGGGGAAACAAGAATAGAAAAGTGTTAGAAACCTCATAAAAATTCAATAAGGAAAGATCCTACTTCTATAGAATATTGAGATTCAATGGTTTTTTTAGTGATATGGAATTTATGGTTAAAAATATTTTAACAATTTTCACAACATATCTCTCCCTAAAAATAGGTATAAAATATTGGGAGATATAGTATATGAAAATAGAGTTACTTTCTTATGTTGTAGGAAGAAAGAAATGGGAAAAAATCACAAGATGAAAGAAAATTTCCAATACATAACCAATTTTATTTCATTGATAAAGTTTGTGAAAGATGTGAATAACTTAGTTAATTTGCTAAAGAATATTTGAAAACCCTTCTAGGATAAGTTTCTTATGATAGAAAAGAAAAATAGGCTAGAAAGAAGAAAGTTTTGGAAACAGATTTTGTTGATGAGATGGATTTAAATATAGAAAAAGAAACAAAACCTTATATTATTGATAGTGGTTATTCCTCATGGGTGATAGGTGATATAAATATATTTTAATATATTGAAGAACATTTAGGAGGTGTTTTTACTTTTAGAAATAATAGTTCAAAAAAAAATGATGAATAGGAATAGATGAGATTGAATATCAAAAACTAAAATATAAGGAAGTTCTATATGTTAATGGGATAAAAAAACTTATTAAGTGAAATCTAACTTTGTGATGATGGTAAGGAAGTTATATTTAGTAATTATTCTTGTATCATCATAATCTTGAAAGATGGAAAAGTTCTTACTAAGGGAAAAATAACTAGCATAAATCTTTTCCAAGTTAGAGATCTTTGCAACTCATGTTACATATGTGATGAGGATGAAAATAAGTTACGGAATATAATAATTTGGAATAATAGATATAAATTTATGAGCACTATTTACAAATAATTTTTTAAGATAATTACAAAAACTAAATAATATAGATGATGTTGTTTTATAAAGTTTTTTAGAATGGGAAGATAGTTGGTAATATGCATAAGAAAGTTGAAATTTACTCAACAAGACCACTTGAGATCATTAACTCTGATTTTTTTGGGATGATGTGACATTAATAAAAAATTGGTTGTTTTACATTATTACTTTTATTGATGTTTTCACTCAGATGATCAACATACTATTTATGAAAAATAAATCAGATTTTATGGAATTTTTAGATACTTAAGAAGGAAAGTTGAAAGGTAAATGGGTTTTATATACTAAATATGGGAAATAATAATAAAAATGAGTACACAAGTAATAATTATTAATTTTATATAAATAAACATGGTATTAAACATCAATAAATTTCTTTATACACTCCTAAAAAAATAGAGTGGCAGAAAGGAAAATATAAGTTTTGTGGAAATAAGAATAAGTATACTCGCTGAATGTAAACATTCTATGTTTTTCTAGATAAAATATTTTAATACTACTATACATATAAAAAAAATGTTTTTTCCATTGGAATCCAACATGACTCAATTTTAGATGTGTGTAGTAAAAAAACTTCAGTTAAATACTTCAAGGTTTTTTGGAGTTCTTACTTTATAAAAATAAAAAATCCGAATATTGGAAAGTTTGATGAAAAAGATGAGGAAGGAATTATTATTGGATATTCATCCTACGTAAGATGTTACAAATGTTGGAATAAATGTTTACAAAACATGGTGGATTCTAATAATGAGAATGTTCTTAAAAATCTATCCTTTATAATACAAGTTATTAAAAATGATATGGAATGAAAATTGAATAATTCCAATGATAATAACCAAAGTGAAGTTGAATATGATCCAAAACATGGAAAAAGTGACTAACATCAAACATGTGATGAGGAAATTGAGTCAAGAATAAAATATCTAAAATTTATAACCCTACAAAAACATGTCAAATTTGAAAACATCATTGGAAATTATAAAGATCTAGTTCAAACTAGAAGAAAATTGATATTTGTGAATAAAACATAAATTATCTCATATGAAGAACTAGAATCAGTTTCAAAGGTATCTAAAAACAATGATTTGTTATATTCAATGAATGAATAATTAGACCATATTGATAAAAAGGACACCTGAATACTTCTTCCATGACCCGCATAAAATAATATTATTGGAATTGAGTTGGTTTTTAGAAAAAACCAAATAAAGAAAGATAAATTTTGACTTGTTTTCAAAGTTTAATCATCAGTAAAAGGTGTTTATTTTAAATTAACTTTTTCCTCCTTTTTGATATTGTAAACTATAATGATTTTCTTGGAAGTTGTTTCACATCATTGTTACAGAGTTTATCAGATGGATGTCCAGTCAAATTTCTTAAATGGGGAAATTGAAGAAGAAGATTAAATTAATAATCCAAATGGGTTATTACTTGATAAAGATGGAACCATGGTGTGAAATTTGAATAAATATTTTTATGAGCTTAAATAATATCTACGTTCATGGTATAGAAAACTTTAATTTTTGTTGAAAAAATGGAAATTTTATAAATTAAAACTTGATAATGAATTATATGTTAAGGATATGACCTTAGGAACCCTAATTGTTATTATTTATTTTTATGACATAATGTTTGTAGTTGAAATAGATAAATATTGTAAAGTGTTTTATTAATAAATAAAGAAAAACTTTGAAATTTCAATACTTGGATAGTTAAATTTCTTTCTAGGATTACTAGTTCAACGTAAGGAAAGATATATCTTTCCCTTATAAGAAAAGTATACCAGGGAGTTTTTAGAAAAATTTCACATGGAATATTCCAAATAAGTTTATACTCCTATTTCTATTAGCATGAAGATGAGTAAAGATGAAGATATGAAAATTTTGAATTGGAAATATTTTTTAAAGTTGATAGGAATATATCTATTTTTTAAACCTTCAAGGCCAGACATTGTTTATATTGTTACATTATGTGAAAGATATCTATGTGATCTAAAGGAATCACATATGATGGAAGAAAAAATAATTCTTAGATATTTTAAAGGATCATCTTCTAATGGGATGTTGTATAAAATAAGGTATTAAATGAAATTTCTTTAAAATAATGATGATGATTGGTATGGATATTTTAACGATAGAAAGTCTACATCATGAGGAACTTTTTTCTTGGGAAAATGTTGTGTAAGTTGGAATAGTAAGAAAACAATTTTGGTTATATTGAGTATAGAAGAATAATAATATGTTTCCACTTCCCATTCTTGTATGAAAATAATTTTGATTAAATTTTAGCTAGAATATTTGTGAGTGAATGTTAGAAAATAATTGAATATCCATTGTGATATTAAAAATTCCATTGATATTTCTAATTTTTTTTACAAAAATTCTACATCAAAGAAAATTTATGTTAAGTATCAATTAATTAAGGATAATGTTAATGGTAGATATTTTATGCATGATTTTATATCAACTAAGTATCATTTTGATGATGTTTGTACCAAATTTTTTTCAAGAGAATGATTTTTGGAATTAAGGCTACAAATAATTGTTCAGCCTCCACCAAAGACATGCTAAAGTTTATAAGGAAGTTACCCCTACCATGATATATATTATGATGTTAAAGAGGGAGAGAAAGTATAACTTGGTAAGATGTTGTACACATATTTATTTTATTAATCATATGTTGTATTTATCATATAAAGGGGAGATATAGAGTAAAAAAATAATTAGGGAATAAAAAATTGAAAGGGGGGTTATCTAAACCCAACCGAAATTTTTTCTTAACATCTAGGGATTAAATTTCTTTAAAATCATTACTTTATCTAGTAGTTTGGTGTTAGGATATTATTTATAAGAAATTTTGTGATTTGATAAAATATTGAAAAATTAATAAGTGAGTACTGAAAAGTTATAATTTGAAATTTGTTATGAATGTTGACAATAAATACATAAGAGGAGATTAAAGATCTTTTGGGATGTTTTATTATAAAGTTTTTATTTATTTTTTTTAATATATTTTTTTATAAATACTTTTGATAAAAATGTGAGAAAGGGTTTCTAAAAGTTTTTATGAATGTTTTCATGATAGGGGTTAGTAAACATTCCTAACAAGAGGTTGGAGGAAGTTAGAAAGTTTCCATAACTTTATTAAGAAACTTTCTTACATAGTCAAATGATGCTATATTGTTCTCAAAGTTATAAACATCATGAAGATTCATGATCAAATATTGAGTAAAAAGGAATATCAAGGCCATCAGAAGAAGATGTTTTAGAATGAATTCCATTGCCTTGAGAATCTGAATAGAACATAGTGATAATATAAGATAAAGTACAAAGGGGGAGAATTCATAATATGAGTAGGAATATAGAGTTTTATTTGAAGTATATGATACAAATCATCAGGAATAAATATCTAAAATGATGAAATCAGACATAGATGTAGTGGGTGATTTTCAGTAGATGGAGGTTTTCTTGAAGATCTCACTATCAAGATTGTACACACATGTACAATGTGTAATAATTCAAAATATGTAAAGATGCATAGATCCATAAGAAGGGTGAGGTTTGAGCGATGGTACAAACATAAGGATTCAAAACTAGATAGAGTATAGAAATTATAACTAGATGGGGAAATTCTTTTATGGAATAAGTCTTTATAAGATGCAACAAAGTTAAATCACATCAACATTTAAAGTTTAACGAAAAAAGGTAGATAAAGTTTTTGTATAGTGGTAGCTAAGGTTTCTGGATAGATAGCTTGCGGAAAAGTCTTATATGAATGTTGTATGTAGTCATGAATGGAATAGTGAAATAAAGGCATCAATTTGATCCCATAAGATTATAATACATCATAATGAAGAAGACATCAGATGTAAAATAATATGAAAATATGTAATGAAGAGAAATGGATAGAAAAATAACCATCGAACAAATGAGCTAGACAAACAATATCTAAGTCATTGGATGGATGATTCAAATATATTGTTCTAAATTGAGTTTTTCAGATCAAATAAATTTAGAAGTTTGATCTAAGGCAAGATGAGTGAAAATTGTTATTCAGATGAAGCAATCAGTGGAGAAGTGGAAACAAGAGTCAGACACATAAGTTATTATGAAGAACCTGGTCAAACATTCCCCTATATGGCGATTTTCAGAATCATTACATAACTTAGGAAAGACCATCATAATGAAAATTTTGAGTTATTTATTAAAATTCTTTTTATCTAGCTAAGATAAGGAATATTAACTAAGTTTATTAATATTGAGGTTATGGATGTTTGATGAGTTGAAGATAGCACTATGTTTACAAGAAGATTCTAGAATAATATATAATTCTTGAGTAGCATATAATGAATTTTAGCTATCTGGGAGTTTTGATTTTAGATATTTCAGTGATTTGGAAAAAAATTCTTGTTCCTTCATTTTCTCTTTTGAGTTCACCTATAAAAATGGGGTTCAAGTACAACCGTACTAACACTTTTTATCTATACAGACAAATATTCCACATTAATGTTTTGGGTAGTATTATTTTTAAACCAAGTTAGTTAGATAAGAGATTATATTTTCAGAGTAATCAAATAAAGGATCAAATCTAAGATAATATATAGAGTCTTATAGCTCAGATACTGGATAGAGTTTCATTTCAATGTTATTGAACATAGGATTACCGAGAAGTGGCATTGGATAGAGCGTTGGACAGAGTATGTCTGATAGAGTTTATGAGTAGAGTTGTGAGGAGAAGTCATTTTTTCTTCATATAGAATGTGGGTAAGAATATAGGTAATGTTTTAGTGAGGTGTATCATAAAGATAATACTATATGAAGGTATGGAATTCCAAACTAACTCCTACCAGATGAATAAAATTGTACAAAGATTCTTCCAAAAAAACTTTCATAGATCTAGTTGAAAAGTTTATTATTATTATTGTGGATCTATTTTATAAGAAATTTTTTTTTAACAAAACTTATCCAGTATAATATTTCATATCTAGATTCAAAATAAGTTTAATAGGAGTTGTCACAAGTTATATTCACTTATTATTTATAATTAATTTATATAGACCGATGGGAGTCACCATGGTAAGGATGTAGGTTCTCACACTAAGGTTGAACATTTTAAATCTTATATTCCTTGTTAATATTCTTATCATTTTATTATTGTGAGGTTGTTTCATAATATTTATAAGGATAGTAAGTCTAACATGTTTTAAGGGTTAATTTCTAAATAATTTAAATTGTAAAATATCCCCACTAATTTAACCACCCCCCCATTTTAGTGGTTCTCACAATCCCAAGGAACTTCATCTTCTCATGGGTTATTTTTTATAAGATTAATGATTTGATTTTAAGTGGAACTTATATATATGGATGATGATAGGTGGGGTCTTATATCTCCATCCAATTCATTTTTTATGGTTGTATATCTCATGGGATAACAAATTGTGGAAATACTTGAATTTTTTCAAAAAATGATTGGTGGATACACTTAGATCTTTTTACAAAAGTAAAGGGTGTACATACATGGATATATTCACTAAATAAATCGTTGACATCTTTTATTTTTTCCAAAATAAAAGGGTGAAAATACATGTATTTGTTCACAAAATTAAAGGGTGGACATATTTTTATTTTTTCACAGTGTTTTCTTGTTATTATATACATTCCACTCCTCTAAAATGTTCCTTATTTCCAATCTATACCAAATTTTCATGATATTCCATGTTCTAAAGATCTTATGTTTTATCATGTTATGATTTCATGTTTTGTTTTATTCTCATTACGTGTTTCTAATCCATGTTTTTATGACCTTTATTTTGTATTATGTTTCTATTCCATGATCCATAATACTCAATCAAGTTTTATGATTTTCACTTATGATCCCATTATCTTTTTATTTTATATTTATCCCTTCATCTTGTTATCCATCATATTTATGATGTAACTTTTGTGGATAGTTGATAGGTTTCCCTTAATGAGAATTCAAGCTCACCACTTTCTTGTGCTTCCATTCCCTAGGTTATGAATAATATTATATCATTTGGGATATCTAGAAGAGGGTCTAGCTTAACATAATTACGGATAAATGTTAACTAAGTGTTGTAAAATAATGTTTTATATTACTAGTCTCCAAGACACTAAACCTTTCAATACATGGGTTATGAAACTATTTGTGAGGTGCATTATCTATAATAGGTAATCAATGTTTTATTTATATATGTTTATCTTGAGTTATATAGTTTTTATCAAAGTAGGGTTTAGTTATTTTGTAGATTATATTAGAAAAATTTAGTGAGAACCCCAAGAATACGTCTGAGTATAGGCTAACATCCTTATGTTTTGGTAAATTAAAGATTGTGTGATTTTTCTTATAAATAACATCTGTATCTCGATACTGGAATGTGGATATAGCTATATAATAGATTAACCTAGGGTTATTGTCCCCAAAATGGGTTGGTTTATCCCTAACTAAATCATCACTCTAATGCATAATGAGTGGGCCTAAGACTACACACCTGGATAAACACTCTCATTGGATATGCTTCTATTAATTCACATTCTCCATATAAACCATGATGAGGGATTAAAATATTTTTAGGTTAGATAACCTAATAAGATAATTAACATGGATAACCTGTATTAAATCCTATAGGTATATATGTTAGGGTATGAAAATCACTTAAGCTCATAGTTTTCCCACAGTGTATTTACTAACTTACTTCCCAAAACATTATTTGAAGTAATAGATGGAAAAAAGAGGAACCAGTCTACTAAAGAATGTGATGGATAATGTGCTGATTTTTCAAATAAACTAAGAAATTGAAGGGATCCTGTGTATAAAACCTTGTAGAAATTATCACCCAACTACTACAAGCTATAAATAATAACATGAATCGTATTGAGCTCCCAAATGAACCAAGGAAGGAGAAACATTCTATCAAGTATTTCATATGACAACATTAACCCTCATTTAGTGGCTCTCCTAATACACTTATTGATGGGAAATGGATCCATGTGATGGAAAGGATATTTTTGATTCTTCAATATTTAGAGCATGAGATATTCATTTTGGATGTCAATCATCTAGAAGGAGAGGCTGACATGTGGTGGATTCTCATTAAGAATACTGTGGAAAAGGAGGAATTAGACTATATGGAATTAGAGGAGTTCATGAAATTATTTTTCATCAATATCTTTCCTTAAAAACTTCACAGAAGTATGGAATAATAATTTATAGAGTTAAAAAAAGGATGATGATTCTATAAAAACTTATGAAGAAAACTTCACGAGTTTTATGAGGTATGCCTATGGTTATATCTCCAAATCTGAAATAAAGATCAAATGTTTCTTTGGTGGATTAAAAAAATTATTTATATGGTAATATACATAAGATAATTTTAAAGTTATGAGAAAATTGTTTGATGTGTGCTAAAAGTGGGCATGGAAACTAAGGACTGTCATTATTTTGGGGACAAGAAAATATAGGTGGTGTATTATGGAAGCTCCGATGATAAGTGACATGGGGAAAGAAAGTAAAACTACCTATGTGCCAATGATGTGGGAGGAAACACATGGGAAATTTAATTAAGGGATATAGGAAGTGTTTTATGTGTGGAAGGGTAGAAAATATTGCACAAAACTATTGAATTATATCTAAGAAGTTTATTAAAATGATAGAGTAATACAATTCCTTGACCATTGTGCCACCTACACTTCAATCCTTCATGTGTAAGGAGTTTTGTAACTATAAAAATCACTGACCTAACCCCAGAGATAAGGAATAAAATAATCCCTAAAAACCTCCTGAACCATTAGAGAAATAAAGAGTGTATTCTACCACTACTATTGAGGTATATAGTGATAATTCAGTGGTTCTAGTTACACATATTCATCACTAAAGATTCATATATATTTTATATCATCTATGTTTTTACCAAATACTAGATTTTAAAATAAAAATACTTAGTGGTATTATTATTGTATCTAAGGTATATGAATATAATTCAAGGATTTTTGGACCATGATTCATGAAATTCTTATTATCCCTCCTTTAGATAATTTTTTTTGATTTTTCAAATGGATTTGTTCTCTCTACTTAGAGAGAAAATATTTGTTTGAAAAATAAAATCACATTTCATATCAACCTATGATATTCTAAAAGTAAAAGTATAGTAATGAAATCTATTATAAAAATAATTCTAATATAAGATACCTGATAACTAATCATGTGTGATGTTTATCTCAAGTGGTTAGAAAGAAACTTCCTATTATGATATGTTTATTATGAAGGAAATGATGATTTTCCTAAACCTACCCAAGTTACTATAGTTGAAATATTTTTAGAAACTAAACCCTAAGTCATGAAAACCTTAAGGAAGTCCTTAACTATTTTCCATTAGTAAGTGATAATTAAAATTATGAGGATTAAATTTGTTTAAGGTGGATAATTTAACAACCCTAAATGTTACAACACATTTTCCTTAAGTAAACGATGTGTTTGATAGCTTTCTCCAAACCCAACACCAAACTGAAATGAAACATTGATATTTTTAGAAAAATAAAACATATCCGTTGAATTATTATTTATGAATACAAGTAATTGAATTATGAAATATGTTAATATGTATATTTATGTAAAGGTTTTTTTATAAAAAATTACTTAATTCATCATTGTGTTTAATAATATATTTTTCAAGTGTTTACTTTTTTATTAAATAAAACTAAGTATATTATTGATAAATCATGAAGTTAATAAAATAAAATATTTATTAATTTATTATAGTTTTATTAGTGTATTATATAAATTATGAATGGAAACAACTAGAATTTAAAATTGTTATTTTCCTATTAAAACAGTTTTTTCCATGTTTTATAATTTTATGTAAATGTTAAATTTATATATTTTAGAATGATAATTTGAAAAAATAATCTTCATTTTTGGATTAAACATAATAATATTATATTCGGATTTTTTTTGAGATTGATCTAAAAAATTCATTTCTAGGTTAATAATGTAATATAACATTTTTATTCATACTGTAACTTTTATGTCATTATTAGTTTATAATTATAAATTATAAGTTTATGAAACATTTTTCTTAAAATATATTTATTTTAAAATTTAAATTATTAATTTTAAAATATTGATTATAGTTTACAACCATATGTTTGAAATTTTAGAACATAGATAATATTTTTCTCAAAAATTGTTTTAATACATTATACATTTATTACAATAAAATTAATTTTTAACACTTTGAGAAATTGAACTAGAAAAAATGGATTTCATATTTTATATCAAAACTATCATATTTTTTTTAGAAAAATGAGCTCATAAGATCTTGGATTATAGGAAAGAAAAGTTACAAGAGACGAAATGAAGGTATTTTACATTTGTCCTGAATGAAGAAGGGGAGCATGTAATCAGACACAATATTTTAATGGATACACCCTTATTCAGTGACCACTCTATTTGAAAGACTATCAGCAATATAGTTTTCTTCCTGAAAGGTGTGAGTGATAATGTAGCTCATAGAAGAGAGTCTATCAAGACAATTGGCCCATTTTGATGTCAGCTTCCATGATAGATGACTCTGTCCCACACTAATGGATTGCACAATTGTAGTGGAATCACACTTGAACCAGATGTTGTGAAAATTTCTCTAAAAATAAATATATACCACTCTAATTATCCCCATAATTTCCGCTTCCATTGCAATGACATGGCCACAAAGACCATGAATGCATTCCACAACATCCCCGTTGCAGTTTCTGAATATAGACCCATATCCAAATGGTCCTGGATTATCCCTTGAGGCCATATCTATGTTAAATTTAATCCATACAATAAAGGTGGGAATCCAAAAAAATTCAATAGTGTCTTAGGTTTGGTAAAATTACCTACAATTTTTATCCGCCTTAGCACTATGAGACCCCTAACTGTGTTTTTGGAACTCTCTCTGTGCATGGTATTAGCATTCTACACATCTGTGTTGATGTTTTCAAGTGAAATTCGATCATTGAAGTGATCCTAGATATGCATGGCCTTGTTCTTTCCTCACCATATAGTGTGTATCAGCTCAACACATTCCACTCTAAAGAGAGCAGTGAGCTTCTTGGAAAGATGAACATTAAGGAGAGAATATAAAAAATTATGTATAGTATCTATTTGAGGAGGATGTATCCCAAAAATGTTGAGGAAAAATTTCCATAGTGAAGTGGAGGTCTTGCAACACAATAAAAGGTGATCCACATCTTCTCAGTGTTGATGGAATAAGACACATTTAGAGAATAATGAAATTCTAACTCGTTGAAAATTAGCATCCACCAGAACTTTGTTTAGCGAAAGCCTCCAATGAATGGTGAGCCTATAGGGGATCATTATTTTTTTATTTAAATCACCAATCCACTTGTGATATCCTTGTAGAAAATGTTTATAAAATATTTTAGAGCCTATTAGACCATTTGGAGACTTCTCACAAATGAGGAAATCGTCTTGGTTAACGAAATCATTACTCGAAACTGTAAATACAATATCATTTGAAAACATTTATACATTTTACAACTGATTCTTGATTGAGATGTTGTGATCCATAGAATTATCCTTAAGGATGAATCGATCTATAAGATAGGATCCAATCCAGTTTTCATACCAAAAGAGCAGAGAAGAGTTTATATTTACCAACCAGTGGGGGTGTATGAGTATTTTATGAGAAACAGTTCTCAGTCCAGGCCAAATAGAGGATTCGAGATAGCTTATTTTCCCTGCTAGGAGCCTTGAAATAAATCTTACTTTGAGAAAATCTAGTGAGTATTATTTGTTATTAATTAATATCTATATGAATTTTCCCTGCAAAGCCTGATTGAAAAATTCTAGGTTATGGATTCCAAGACATCCTAACACATGGGGCATGCAACACAATCTCCATAAAGCTATGATGATTTTTAATTCCTATATGCCTCCACTTTATACAAAAATTTTCATCACAGAGTTTATTTTCTTAATGATAGAGATAATCCATATATACACAATGAATGAATAGATAAGTTTTGAAGTCACCACATGCTTAAAAAGGAAAATACGTCATTCCATTAAGAGTGACTTGTGATTCCAAGAGGCAAGTGTTTTTTTTGATTTGGATCAAGGAATTTGAAAAGTGTGAGGAATGATTTTTCCTCATAATATTAGAACTCTAAGGTAAATACAAGGTAGTGAGACCTCCATTCTTCCCAGGTCATTGATGAGATGAGTCTTACTTGGAGCGATAATATTCTTAAAAAAGTTATTAAAAGTATTTTTCCAGTTAATTTCTTGACATGAGATACTTTCATAACATAAGAGTGCATTCTTGGTCATGGTTTATATTCCTTCTGTCTTCTTGAGTAAATATAACAATGTCATCAGAAAAAAATAAATGGGAGGGAGCAGAAGTACCTCTTGCCGCTCTGATGGTTGACAATTCACCCTTGCCCCCCATATTAAGAAGAAACCCACTAAGATAATTATCCATAATGGAAAAGATAATAGATGAAAGGGGATCCCCCTGTATCACCACCTAGAGCATGTGAAATATCCTTCTGGTGACCCATTAATAAGAATGGATATGTGTGCCGATTCAATTAGATCTTTGATCCAGTGAATGAACCTATTTTTGAAGACAACGTTATGTAGAACCTTACCTATAAAGCTTCATTCCATTAGGTCAAAGTATTTTTTGATTTCAAGTTTTAGAGATATGTTTCCTCCATGAGTAGATTCTCTAAGGAGTTTAACACACTTCGAGGCACTGATCAAACAATCTTGAATGTTCCTTCATTTCACAAATCCAAATTGGTTCCATGATATGATTTTCTTTGAGACCCGAGCATGTCTATTGTCAAGGTTTTTTGTTATAACTTTATTAATTGTATTGACAAGGGAAACTAGCATGAATTGACTTATCTCATTGGAATTATCCACTTTATTAATTAGGTAAATGAACTAAGGAATTCATAACTATATCACCATGGTTTATCACCAAGGTTTCATAAATGAAAATTACCAAGGTTAGTCACCAAGGTGTCGTAAAACATGTCACATATAGAGATTTAATTATTAACCCAATAAATTAAATAACTACCAGGGAACAACCTTCATATTAATTAATTTCATGTGAGACACATTGATCATAATAAATAATTTCATTAATAATTCGTGGAAAATAAAGAACATGTTTCTTATCAAAATCATGGTGTTGAAAAGTGGTTAAAGGCATGATCATTACATTATTCTTAACCCAATAAAAGGGAATGTGTGTTACCTATATGAAATTATAAGAATCAATAAATCATATTACATATATATGAATACCCATGAAAAGTAAGAGGTTTGGGTATTCAAAAGAATAAAATTAATGAAAATTTCACAAGTAAAAGAGAGAAATAAATTCTGTAGCATTACAGGTATAAAATATGGCTTTAAGAAAGTTAAAATGAGAGGGTACAAGGGTATCTCATTGATATAATACTATTATTACAGCAAAGGGATAATATAAATTGGAAAAAATGAATTAGTTTGGTAATTATAAGACATAAGAAAAAAGAAACTTGAATGGAAAAGAAAAGTGTATATTTCCCTTAACTTGAAGAGTTACTCCTAAATCGTGAGGATTGGAACATTGGGGGATTGAGGACACATTGGTGGGACTCATTGAGAGTAAAAATAACCAAAACTCCATGGAGGATATGTTGGGAGTCTAGGGTAATGGTGAAAGGGTTTGTATTTATAAAAAAAATATAGGAATTCATTAATAAATTTCAATCATAGGTCTTGGAATTATAGGTTATGGAAAATTAAAAACCAGGGCTTTTGCACATATTTTGGATATTTGAGTCATGTTTAATGATATTTTAATCTAATATAACAAAACAATATTTTTTAATAATTCTTTTGGCATAGATAAGTAAATTTTCTAAAGCAATTTTTTAAAATCAAAATTTCCATTTTAGACATTGAAAAGTCACTTAAGTTTTGGAAATTGATTAAAATATATTAAAATAAATAATATTAATAAAATAAAAATATTTTAGGTTATGGATTATGGTTATTTAATTATTAAATCATTTTTAAATAAATATAAAGTCATAAAACATACAAAAAACCCAAAATTGTATTTTTACTATTCATAGAAAAATAAAGTATTTTAAAAAAATATTATAAATCCACCCTAACCTAATTTAGATATTATTATTTCAAATATAATATATTTTTTATAATAATAATTTTCTATATATAATAATTTTAACATTTAAATAAAAAAATATATTTATTGAAAAATAATAGTCTTTAAGGCAAATTCAAATTTTTGAAACTTATAAAAATTTCCTAGGACATTATAAAATTACTTTATCATTTATATTTAAATAAAAGTGTTTTAAAAAAATATTTCATTAAAAAATAATATTCATAATAACTTTGTTTATTATAAAAATATATATATTTTATAAAAAATAATTATATTTAATTTATGTCGAGAAATCAATTTACCAAATTTGTCTCAATTAAATATATATTTTATTAAGAAAAATTATTATTAAAATTTAATTGATGGAATACAAATTTTATTCATAAAAATGAAATTACTCTTTAAGAAACTAAGTCCTTGAAACATAAACCCTTATTACACTCATGTAGGCCCTAAGGGTAAGGTGTGTGATGGTGGTAGTTTCATGGGGTGGCTTGACTAACATTGACCGAGTGGTAATATCTACTAACTTGAACTTATCTCATAAGTGATTTCATTAAAGCTTAACTTATTGAAGCTCGGATTGTACTTGGTCAAGGTAGAAACACAGTGAGACTACCACCCTCCCAATTTCTGACAATTGGGCTTCAAATGGCATGATTCTACTGGTTGAGGCCATCATTTCTACATTATAAATCAATTTCCCCTTATCATTACTACTTAAAAACACTAATTATAATGGTATAATTATTTCCAAAGGGTATAATTCTCAATGGTAAAATTTACCAATGGTTATATTAACCAATGTTCATATTTTTTCCAATGGTCATATTTGACCAATGGTTGTTTTTGACTAATGGTCATATAATCGTCAAATCCCAATGATCAAATTTCCCATTTATACACTATAAATATCAATTCATTATTTCACTCAATATTCAAAAAAAAATCATCCAAAAGTTACATTTTCATATTCTAATATATTGATTGGTTTAGTAATATTTTGTTTCATTTCTATAGTATTGGTCATGGGGGATATGATTCTTATAGATAGGGGAAATCCATATTTTTCCATTTTATATTTTCTATTTTATATATTTTTTCCAATTATAATATTTGACATTTTAATTGGTTTCATTACTGACTAATGTAATGATATTTATTAATGAGATAAGGTTTTGTTGGTTCCTTAATATTTTGTTTGTGTATAATGTAATATAGCACACATTTTCTTAGGAAAAAAATATCATTTTTAAATCCCAGGTCATTACATTCTTCCCCCTTTATACATTTCATACCAAAAATTTTAAACCATATTATCGGTTGAGAATAATTGAGGGTACTTTTATTTCATTATTTCCTCTCGTTCTCATATCACCTCTCCAGACTTATGGATCCTCCATAACACACTGACAAGGTGGGTAGTCTTGTTGTGTAGAACTTTTTCACTATGGTCTAAGATATCCACCAACTACTTCTCATAATAGAGGTTATGTTCCAATTATACAACCTATAGATTTAGTACTTGTGAGGGATCAGGTATATACTTCCTAAATATTGTTATCTGGAATAAATCATTAACTTGAGCTAGATTTGGTGAAAGTGCTAGCAGATATACCACTACTCCTATGTGATCAATGATTTCAGAGAGACCAATGTACCAAGGGATAATATTCCCATTCATTTTAAATTAAATGACACTCTTTCTTGGTGATTTCCAACGGAAAGATTTATCCTTAACTTCAAAATGTAATTCCCTTCGATTATTGTCAGCATAGCTCTTTTGCTAAATATGATTATATTTTATGTGGTGTTGGATGGCATAAACCTTTTATGTCATCTCATGCACAATATCGAGCCCAAGAAAATTTCTCTAAAAAACTCCATCCCAAAAAGTAGCAGTTCTACATCATTTATCATATAGAGCTTCATAGGGTTCTATTTGAATACTTGAGTGGAAGTTGTTGTTATATGAGAACTCAAATAATGGGAGGTGTTGATCCCATACACCTTTAAATTACATTGATCACGTTCTTATAATTTCCCCAAGTGTCTAAATAGTCATTTCAAATTGGCCATTAGTTTGGGGGTGATAGGACGTACAAAAGTGAAATTTAGTATTCATATAATGTTGAAGACTTCTCCATAAGTTATATATGAACCATAGATCATCATTAGAAATGATTTAAAGTGGTTCCCCAAATATCCTCACCACTTTTTATACGTATATCTTGGAAAGTTTTCCAAGAGAAAAATATTCCCTAATAATGATGAAATGGGTAATCTTGGTGAGTCGATCCACTACAAAAAATATTGTATTATTTCATTTGGATGTTCTTGAGAGTCCAGTGATGAAGTCCATAGTGATATTATACAAATTCCATGTCAGTATTGTTAGTGGTTTCAATACCCCCTTAAGAAGTCTCCACCCTGCCTTCAGTTATTGAAACACCAAGCACCTTGCAGTGTAGTCAGCAATATCCCTTTTCATAGTATCCCACCAATAATGATAAAAAAGTCCCTATACATTTTAGTGCTTCCAGGGTGTATAGATAATGTAGAGCTATGAGCTTACCGTAAACTCTTTCTTTATCATCGAGATAGATGGGACACATAACCTTGTATGAAATTTCAATACATCTTCTTAATCAATATTGAACTTAGAAAACTTCCCATTCTTCATAGACTCTATCTTATTTTGTATCAAAGGGTCTTCTATTTGAGGTCTTTTGATATTATCTAGTAATGATGGATGATAAATCATTTAGGATAGGATTTATGATGTCCCTTCCCTTGTGAATCCCATGTCCAAACATACTTGGTCCTTGATCAATGGATCTTCTTGATTCCTCATCATTTATAGAACAATATGGAAAGACTCCCTGAACTTATTTCTTATGTAATAACAATATTGTATGTATTTACTTCATTTAATTTCCATACTATCCGAACAATACTTTCAAATAATCATAAGACTTTCTTTAGGTAATGAAATACTAAAAATTATTACATTACAACAAGACCAAAGAACCTCACTACCCTAGGATACCTACTAAAATACCTTTTAAAATCATAGAGAGACCACCCAATACAACAAAAAAACCAATAAAATAGTAGGGGTCCTTAGAATCCATCACAATGAACATCAGTACAACCAAAATCACAACAACCATACTGAGCATCAGGGGAATGATGAGCACCATCTTTGCCAATTTTCTTTGCAGTTAGAAGGCCCTAATTCATATTTTTATAAGGACTAAAAGATAATCCGACTGTTTCCTCCTTTAGGTGACAGTTGAGCCTCTAATTACTATGAGACCTTATAGAAGCTGGGTTTTATGGTGGTTTAATTTAAAGTACCTAGGTATATTGATTTTTCCAAGTGTTTAATGTATGCATTGAAGTTATAACTTTAAACATGTTGTAATAAATTATTATATGTTTTAGAAGGATTATGATTTAAAGTTTAAAAAGGGTATGAATCAAAACCCTTGTGTTTTGGAAAAGAAATACCAAGAGAATTATGTACATGATACTACTTGGTTTTGGTACAAAGAAACATATTTTTGAGTTTGAAATCATACATTGGGCATACAAAATTAATGACTATTTTTTTATTTAATATTTTAACTATATTAAGTATATAAGTATTTCAAATGTCTTGAAAATATTTTTATAAATGTTTTCATCCTTGGATGAATGAAAATGAAGTTTTAATAAAAGGTATGTTTGGATTTTATATATATTACTAGTTGGGATTTCTTTTATGATACATTAAGCATTGACTGTTAACCTTGGTGTTTTTGAAACTCAAATGTTTATAAACTAATGAAAAGTTTGGTTTAAGGAAATTATATATATTTTTTATAAACCTAATAAATTTATTATCTTGTGTATAAAAAAAATAACTTTTACTTTGCTAAAAAATTGTTGAGTACACAACCTAGTTGAGGGAAACCTTGTAGGCATCCAATAAAGGCCTTAATGGGAATCTCACTCATATCCCTTAGCAATGGACCAGAGCTGTGCACGCATGGGTGCATTCCATGTCGGGTGCACAAGGGTTCATAGTAAGCCCTAGGCACACACATTAATGCTTGTTAAAGGGAAACTGAGCGCTCCACCGTGAGGGGCGACATGACGGTAGGGGTGGGTGTAGAGCACACCTGCAGAAGACCCGGTATGGGGTGGTACTGGGGAGGGGGGAGGAGATTTCTGGGGTATTGCGGGAGATCCAGGCTAATAAAGCTGAGGTTTAGGTTGCTTCATTTCGATGTGGGACAAATAATTTCTACGGGAATTTAATCTGGACCGTCAGATATTGCTGCGCGGACTCTGAGCCATCCGATCGGTTCATCCATTGAACCCCCACAACCACAGATTTCTATCTACATTTTTAGCCGTCTGATCCTATCACGATATAATATTGACCATTACTTCTTTTTAAAAAATCCATCATTTATCACATCCATCTGATCCTTCCCACATCTTAATTTTAGCCTTCTATCAGATTTCAAAATGTCGGATCTCTCCTCAGCCGTCTGATCAAGTCCCGGTTGATCTGAGCCAACCGTTTCTTTCCGTATATTCTTATTCGCGTTTTCTTATTCCTCCCAAACAAGGCCGAACCAGGGGAACCCCCTACACTCATCCTCTACCATGACTCCTCCCATCACCATCTAAGGAATTATTTCCTCTCATCTTATACAAAGATGAAACTTGGTTTTGTTTTAAAATCCATCCCTTGTGGATCTATGTAGGTCCCATATTATATATATATATTGTTATATATTTTATAAAATGGTCGTCCCACTTTAGGTTCCCTTGATTAGGAAGGTTGTTTTCTCATGACTTAGTCTTCTCTCGAGTCATTGTTTAGCATTTTTGAGTTTCACCCGTTGGCTTCATGAAATATAAATATAGTTTATATATACATTAGGTATAAGCTCATTTTTAACCCAAAACTCCTCGGGTATTCTTCCTCTCAAGCCTCTATAAATCTCTTCGCAAATTCACCTTGATCTTAAGACAAGTAAGGTTTTAATATACCTTTTCTTCCTTGTGCAAAACATACTTATACACTTTGTATATTTGGTTATATATATATAATCATACAGTTTTAGATAAACCTCTATTATGCCCGATTTTAAGACTCCTAAATATTGAGTTTCAAATTTTAAGTAGTGTTTTAAAATGTACAGAATTATATTTTTGTATAAAACTCTTATATATATATATATTTATAAATGATCATATATACATTTATATAGTCATATAACTCACCTATCGAACCAGTTTTAAGTCTTTTAACATTGAACTTCAATGTTTAATTAGTGTTTTTGGAAAAATAACATGTGGTAATTAAGGGTTATAACAGTTTCAGTTTTTAAAACCTATACATGTACATATATATTGTGACTACATATATAGTTATATGTACATACTTATGTTCAATATGAAACAAACCAGCTTTGTTCATAAGTGTTTCTAATGTTGCGAAAGCACTTTTTCTTATACACAATATGCATTAAATGTTGTTTTCTTAATTAGACTATATATATATATATATATACAGTTATATGTATAGACCTTTGGGTTTTAATCATAAACTGATTAAAACCACATTCTTGGTGATATAATTATGTTTGTGAGATGTAAAATGTTCATAATGATTTATTAAACCTTGTATTAGTTGAGAAAATTCCGTGTATACATCTTGTGTTTATATAGTTTATATAAACCCACATTTATACAAGAATAATAATCACCCTAGTGTACGCACTCCTATTTTTAGAAGGATTAAATTGTCTTTTATACATATACATGGTAAGCACTTATAGATAAGTATGTTTAAATGCATTTTTATAAATGCATTCTTCACATGAAATACTTACTTTTCTAGAGAACTTGAATCTACCACAATAAATGTTTTTAGCCATTTATTTTTCTTTTTTACGCCCATTTATCATCATGTGTTTTAAATAAAATTACAATTATCTTAATTTTAGAATTATTCATTTTGGTATATAAAATGTTTACTTTTATAATAAGAGTTTTAGAATTTTAGAGGTTAACATTTTATGTGACAAAACCTAGAAAATAATTTATTTTGTATGAATTGATTGTCATCACATATGATTTGGTAAATCTACCGATCCATACATGTCATTGATTAAATTTTATAGCCATAAATTTGTTAGTATCAACAATATAATTTAAGATTCAATTTATATACATGTAAATGCTAAAGAATGAAATTTAACTATTTTGACTAAATATGGATTAAGAACTAAATTATTCAAAGTGGTATGGGACACTTTGAATAATATGAAATGATAAATTTAATTTTAAAATTGGTATGGGACACCCTAAATATATGGTATAAGAAATTAAATATTCAAAGTGGTATGATACACTTTGAATATAAGACCACTGACATATGAGGAATGTATTGGAATCGGTATATCGGGTTGGGGACTGGTTAATGAAATCCCTAAGGGTTGGGGACCGGTTAATGAAATCCCCTCAATGAATCTGTAGTTCTCATGATAGAAATCAGGTCATGGCACAAGGCCTTTGACATTTCTGATCTTGACACGAGTTCTTAACACAGTCCGACATTATACATTTCCCTCATTATGTTTATGATAACTAACTAACCAAGTGAACATTCGACTAGTAAAATATACTTGGTTAAGATCCTGTACTTATGAGTATCTGAAGAAGTAAATGCTTATGGCATAATTTTTATTCAGCATTCATAGATTTATTTTCCAGTTTATGATTTACAGTTAGTAAGGAAAGAATCAATGTTATTATTTTAAGCACAACTCTGATTATGTATCAGTTTCATTTTAAAATTCTGTACTTACACTTATTCACATCACACTGGTTTTAGTAACTCTTTCTTTATATACTGCACAACTTATATTTTGAACAAGAATGCTTATGATTGAAACATGTTTCATTGTAAATTTGTTAATACTCCTTTAAATGTTCACTTGTATTTTATGGAAAAAATGTTATGTTATGTTTCATGTATGGCCGTTTTCCTTAATAAAATGTTCTATTAATAATTTTAAGGAATTGTTTCAAAAGTTTTAAATTGTCATATTATTTTATTTTAAAACCCTCTTACTGGGAATTCGTATGCTCACCCTACATTTTAACTTAAATTTTTATAGGTTTAGTAGTTTTGAGTTACTCAACTGGTGGCAGATTTGTGGAGTTTCTTTTCTTTTTCAGTATTTAAGGAATTGTAATAATTGTTTCTAGTTCTCTAGGAACTAAACCAAAAATATCTCCTCTAGTGGAACATGATTTGAAATTCTTCAGCTTCTGTTTTATTAAAAAAAATTACACCATGTTTTATTTAAAACTGCACCTACTCCGAGGAAGTCTAGGGACATGGTGTGATAGTTGGTATCAGAGGATTGGTTCAGACAACCCTGGTAAATTAGAACAATGTTAAAAACTAGATTATGTCTTACTAAGTAGAAGTTTTCTTAACATTTTCATATGGAAGAAGAATCAATCCTTATGTCTCTCCCAATGGAAATATTAGAAACTATAGTGGCCAAGTCTTGTTTAGAGGGCTACGAGACCTTTGAAAACCTTTGGTTGTCTTATAAACACCTTTACCAAGTATCCAATTATCCTCATATACTCCAACTTCACCAAGGATATGGATTTGACAACTTCTTGATGATGCATGCCCAACTTCCCTTTTATGCACGTAAGGGAAGGTATTATGAAGGTATATTATGATACTTTACCTTGACCAAAAATTTTCTATCACTAATGAAATTTCAGGAGGCTACTCAAGAGGATGACCTCCAAGCAACATACCTTTTTCAAATCGTTACTTACGGTCTTTGAGGTCAGGTCATGGACATTGAAATTCTCAAGGATGAGTCTACCCATTTAAATTATATATAGAAAGTTCAAGATGATGTCACCCAACACCACACACTTCATGCTTTACTTTATTGGAACTTTATATTTACATCCAATTGATCTGAGTTGCTCATGCTGCATCTGGAAAAAAAATTATTGAGGAGTTTGGAATCGCTTTGGGAATCTTTTTGACTGAGATTTGGGGAAATCTCCAACACCGGTGAAACTGGTGAAGTGTCATCTTGGAGGACGTCAGGAAATACATACTAGTGTTTTGTGAGAGGGAGCGAGTAGTTATGTAACACCTTTGTTTTTATGAACCTTGTATAACTGAATATGGTTATATTTTATGTTTTATTACTTTTACATGATTTTAAAAACAACATCTCTATTTTAATATGATTATGTATTACAGAGTAAAAAATGTCTCTTCAAAATATTCATATGGAAGACATGAGTTCACCAACCAACCTCTTATCTCTCCAAACCGAATTACTTGAAAACATAATTGTCTAGTAATGTTCAGAGACATACCATCCGTTTTTGAACCTTCACCTAACCATAAAACGCCTCTATTAAGTTTCCCTCAGCTCAAATATCCTCTGTTCCTACAAGTGATAGATCTATATCTATCACTGTATTCCAAACACTCAATTTTCAGAGTTTAGACAATGGGGAAAGTACTACGAAGGTCTTTTCTTATGTTTCACCTTATTTGAGAACTATCAGTCTTTGATGAAGTTTTAGGAAGCTGCTTTGGAGGGTGATCTTCAAGCGGTCTATTTGTTTCAAGTTCTAAGTTTTACAATGTACAGAGTGCTCTACGACTTTGAGGGTTTCAAGCACAATGTAGTTATAGGGATTTCTAGGGATCTAGTCCACTCTCAAATCTATGATCTGTACACCACACCATCCTTCCTCTGAAAACCCTAATGCTTTATGCATAAGGATGATCCTAGTTACTATCATTGTATTTGGGTCAAAGAATTAGAGGGACTGGAAACCAATATAGGGATCCACCTAGAGGTAATCAGCATATTGTCCTCATTGACCAAATTTTTGAGGGAATGTTGGAGGTGATGTATGTCTATTTTTATTGGTAGGTGTGTATTAATATTTTAGAATTGCGAGGACACAATTATTTGAAGGGGGGGGGGGGGTAATGTGACTCCCAAACTTATTTCTTATGTTATAGAAATATTTTATGGATTTACTTCATTTAATTTCCATACTTTCCAAACAATACTTGAAAATAAACACAAGACTTTCTTTATGCAATGAAACACTTAAAATGATTACATTACAACAAGATCAAAGAACCTTACTACCCTGGGATACCTACTAAAGAGCCTATTAAAATCATAGGGATACAAACCAATACAAAAAAATCCCAAGAAAATATTAGGGGTCCTTCGAATCCGTCACAATGAACATCAGTACATCCAAAATCAAAGCAACCATACTGAGCATCATAGGAATGATGAACACCATCTTCACTAATTTTCTTTGAAGTTGGAAGGCCCTAATTCATGTTTTTATAAGTCCTAAAATATAATCCGACCGTTTCCTCCTTTAGGTGACCGTTGAGCCTCTAACGACTATGAGACCTTATACCCATTGGGTTTTATGGTGGTTTAATTTAAAGTATCTAGGTATATTGAGTTTTCCAAGTGTTTAACATAATCACTGAAGTTATAACTTTAAACATGTTGTAATAAACTCTTATATATTTTAGAAGGATTATGATTTAAAGTTTAAAAAGGGTATGAATCATAACCCTTGTGTTTTGGAAAAGAAATACCAGGAGAATTATGTACTTGATACTACTTGGTTTTGGTACAAAGAAACATATTTTTGAGTTTGAAATCATACCTTGGGAAAATGAAATTAATGACTGTTTTTGTCTTTAATATTTTATCTATATTAAATATATAAGTATTTCAAATGTATTTAAATTATTTTTATAAATGTTTTCATCCATGGATTAATGAAAATGAAGTTTTAATTAAAGGTGTGTTTTGATTTTATATATATTAATAGTTGGGATTTCTTTTATGATATATTAAGCATTGATTGTTAACCTTGGTGTTTTGGAAACTCAAATGTTTATAAACTAATGAAAAGTTTAGAATAAGGAAATTATATTTTTTTGTTTATAAACATACTAAATTCATAATCTTGTGAATAATAAAAATAACTTTTACTTCATTAAAAAATTGGTGGTTACCCCACCTAGGTGAGGGAAACCTTGTAGGCAACCATCAAGGCCTTAGAGGGCATCTCACTCATATCCCCTGGAAATGGCCCTAGGCTATGCATGCATGAGTGCATGCCATGTTTCATGCACAAGGGTGAATATTAAGCCTTATTCATGCACAAGTGTGCATGTGCAAAGGAACCTGAGCACACCACCATACAGGGTGGCCCGAAGGCAGGGGTTGGTGTAGAGCGTACCCGCAGAAGGACTGGTACGGGGTGGTACTGGGGAGGGGGAGAGGGATTTCTGGGCTATTTTTGGAGCTCCAGGCTTATAAATTTGGGGTTTAGGTCACTTTTGTTTTATTTGGGATGAATAATTTCAATAGGAATTGAATCTGGACCATCAAATCTCACCGTGCGGACTCTGAACCGTTCGATCGGTTCATCCATCGAACCCCCATGGCTGCGGATTTCTCATCGCATTTCTTTGGACATTTGATCCCATCGTGATATAATTTCGACCATTCCTTCTTTTACAAAAAATCCTACATTTCTTGTAGCCATCTGATCCTTCCCACGTCTTAATCTTAACCGTCCATTTGATTTCAAAATGTTGGATCTCTCCTCATCCATATGATCAAGTCCCGATTGATCTGAGCTGTTTGTTTCTTTCCGCATATCCTTCTTCTCATCTTCTTCTTCCTCCCCCACAGTGTCGTACCAGTGGAACCAACACTACCCCTATACTCATCCTCACCCATGACTCCTCCGATCACCATCAGAGGACTTATTTCCTCTCATATTCCACAAAGCCGACACTTTTTTTTAAAAATCCACCCCCTTGGATCCACGTAGGTCACGTATTATTTATATATAGTTATATATTTTTTAAAACGGTGGACCCAATTTAGTTTCCCTTGATTAGGATGGATGTTTTCTCATGCCTTAGTCTTCTCTCGAGTCATTGTTTAGAATTTTTGAGTTTCACTCATTGGATTCATGAAATATAAATATAGTTTATATATACAATAGGTATAAGCTCGTTTTTCAACAAAAACTCATCGGGAATTCTTCCTCTCAAGCCTTTAAAAATCTCTCCACAACTGCACCTTGATCTTAAGGTAGGTAAGGGTTTAATATTTTCACGACCCATCCCAGTGGGGCCCGAGATGCAACTCCCCAAGCCCGCCTCCAATAGGCCAGGGGCTGGTGACTAGCACCGAGTAGGCATGCTACTAACATGGGAGGCATTGCCTATAAACCTGTACACACGCACACACATCTCCAAGTCCACAAAGCTGAAAAGTAAAAACTACCAAAAGGAAAAGATGCATGCATATACTAAAACCCAACCAACATAGTATGACAGGAAAGTAGAGTACCAGAAAGTAAAACCCTAGCCCAAAAGTACAAGCCCACCAAAAGAGAGTCCGTAACAAAGTCCAACCTATAAAGAAAGGTGCTGAGACTGCAGTCTGTAGCCGTAGGAACACACCTCGGCCTATCTGATCTCACTGAGTACCATCCGGTCCTGGTCCACCTTGAATCCTGTCAAAGGCTCGATCGTCTGCACAAGACACGACACGTGCATGCAAATCCCATACAGGGGTGAGTATAACAATACTCAGGAGGAAACCCCGAAACCACAAAGGAATACAACAAAGGAAATGCCACAAAAGAAAGGTACAGTTAGATCTACACAGTATATATCTACCAAACATATAACAAGAACATCTAGATATACTTATGCACGATCGACTATCGCGAATACCACCACTAGGATCCAGCTTGAAGATTACACTAAGCATGCAACCGGGAGAACACACTCCTAGGTCTAAAGAGAGAGATACAAAGTACTCATTCCAGGAGGACACACTCCACATGTACCTTGAGAACATGATGCTCAGATGAGGATCAAAACCAATTCATGGGGTGATTCTGAAAACTCAGTCTGAGCTAATCCGCTAAGCAGAGGATCAGCGCCTGAGTAAAGTTGGTCACATCGATACCAAGAACTCTACCTAGGGATCCAGGAATGAATAGATGATCTGACTCTAAGTCTCACAGAGGGGATTCCAACAACTCTATTCAGGAAGTCCCGCTGAAGGGATCATACTCCTGTATAAGGAAATGATACCGGAACCTTCAGGAAAAGACCAAGGGTACGAACCCTAAGAAAACTAGTCCAAGTCACAAAAGAAAAGTGGCTCAAGCCACGTAATATTGGTTACACGATGTGTAGTATGGTTAAACGCCGTGTTCCTTGACCCCGGGTACTACCCGTGTCATCTGTCCAGTCTGTGTAAGACAAGACTACACGACATGTAGAAAAATTACACGCTGTGTTCCTTGACTCCAGGTAATGCCCATTTAAACGACCAGTGTCATTCAGCTTGTCGGATAGAAAGTAACTACATGGAGTGTAGAAGAATCACACACCGTGTCTGATCACCTGGGGCTCGCTCCGTGTATGCTGGCCTTGTGCTCGTACAAGGCCTCTGTCCGTGTCCGTGTCACCTACTCGTGTACCAGTACATGGGGTATCCCGTGTATCTGGCCAGGTTTAGCCGGGGAGGGGTATACACGCCGTGTCCTTGGCCGTGTACCCAACCCATGTCCATGTACTCCCAGAGTACATGCCATGTGGTCCGCCGATGAACACACGCTGTGTAGCCCATACTACATGGCGTGTAGTCGGGAAATTTCCAGAACGTCATCTTCTTCCTCGCGCTTCGGCCGATCCTCCGGATCTCGATTCAGACGTCCGTTTGCCGCGAAACTCAGGATGATGGGTCGCTTCGTCGTTGTGATGCCAAATCTGAGGGTTTTGGGCCCTGAATTATCTCGACTAACAACATATGATCTTCCGATGGAAATATGCTCGAAGAGCGATTTCTCCCGAATCGCTTGGATCTATCCGCTGTCGTCATAATCGCATCTCCATTGGGTTGTTCCAGTGTCGGATCTATAATCTAAGATCGTTACGTCATATATAGGAGGTGTAATCGATGGTTGTTATTTATCCCACGAATAACAAATAACGCACGCGAAGAACGCAAGGAAAGAATCACAAAAATCGAACAAGAGGGGCGAACCTCGATCGTTGTTCTTGACGATCCAGGTTCATCGTAGTTAGGTTAAAACCAAAACAACGTCAAGAATCAAAACCTAAAAATCCCCGAAAAAACCCGTCTCGCAAGAATGATCGATCTGCGGGCTAATTTGTTCAGGGATTAGTCTGCATTCATCGTGGAAATCAAAAACGGGGAAGGAAATTAAAAACAAATATCCTACTTGGATCTGCGGCGTTCATTGGCAAAGATCTGGTCGCCGCGTCATCGTCGCCGGTGAAGCTTGTCAAGAACACCGTTTCCGCGTTGGGAGGTTTTCTCCAGAGCCTCCAGAGCCACCAAGGATTTCAGTGTTATGAGGTTTGTAACCCTGGACCCCTGCGCAAGCATTTAATTAAAAAGGATAAAGATAACCACTGTAACAGATTTAAAAATATCTCACTGCAGAATAAAATATTTGTTTTAAATATTTTATTACTGTTATGCCCAAAAACTAGATTTCACCACTGACCTGCACCGGCTGATGTTAGGCCTCGCACAAGGTAAAATCTCTATTCCGAACGCAATGGTGCCCTCAGATTTCTGATCCGAGCAGCCGTTCAGGAGTTATTCCACTTTTTCAGGAACACTGCACGGGTGCGTAATTTAATTATTAAATTAAATTCAAACATTTGTTCCAGGATCACCGGGCCTCGAAACTTCATTCCCTCTCAGAGAATGGTATCGAATTAATTCTCATAAAATATTAAAATAATAAAATCCAGGACATTACATCACACCCACCTTAGGGCTTTTATGTCCCCGAAAAGTCAAAAAAAAAGGCTACTCAAAAAGATGTGGGTACTGCACACGAATCTGAGCCTCCCGCTCCCATGTGCTCTCCTTAAGATTCTCGTGCTGTCACCGGACACACACCAATGGAATAGCTCAACCACGAAGGATCTTCTCTTGCCTATCCTCTATCTCCACTGGGTACTCTGTAAAGGTCTCTCCATCATCGATGTCCAGCTCGCCCCAGTCGATAATGTGCGATGGATCATGCACGTACTTCCGTAACTGCGACACATGGAAGACGTTGTGTACCCTGTCCATATGAAGAGGCAAATCCAAGTGATACACCACCTTGCCAACTCTACTCAGAATCTGAAAAGGGCCAACGAACCTCAGAGATAGCTTGCCGCCTTGGCCAAATCTCCGCAATCCCCTTCGAGGTGAGACCCGAAGGAACACATGGTATCTTTCCTCATACTACAAGGGCCTCCACCTCTTGTCGTCATAAGACTTTTGCTGACTCTATGTAGTCTTCATCTACTCCAGGATGACCTACACCTTCTCTGTAGTAGCTCTCACCATCTCTGGGCCCATGAGTGCTGACTCTCCTGGGTCAGTCCAGTAAAGTGGTGACCTGGAAGGTCGCCCGTAAAGAGCCTCGAATGGTGCCATACCAATAGTGGAATGATAACTGTTGTTATAATAAAATTCCACCAGTGGTAGGTGATCCTCCCTGCTACGACTGAAGTCAAGTATGCAAGCTCGAATCATATCCTCCAGAACTTGGATGGTCCGCTCTTTCTGACCATCAGTATGGGGATGAAACGTTGTGCTCAAGCGTAACTGAGTCCCAAAAGCTTCCAGCAATCCCTTCCACAACCGGGATGTAAAATGAGCATCACGATCTGAGATGATCATGGATGGAACTCCATGGAGTCAAACTATATCTTGCACATAGTGGCGTCCCATGCTCTCTACTGAACTCTGCTCTCGTATGGCTAGGAAGTGGACCGAATTGGTGAGTCGATCAACGATCACCCAAATGGAATCGTGTCCCTTGGACGTATGTGGTAAACCCGTCACAAAGTCCATGGATATCCCATCCCACTTCCACTCTGGCACCTCAAGGGGCTAAGTCAAACCTGCTGGAACCTGGTGCTCAACATTTACTTGCTGACAAGTAAGGCACTGAGAAACAAACTCTGCCACACTCTTCATTATTCCTGGCCACCAGAACTGATGTCGGAGGTCCTGATACATCTTTGCCACACCTGGATGTACCGCCAAAGGAGATGTATGGAACTCCCCTAGAACCTCCTCCCGCAATGTCACTAGAACTACTGTACGCCCTCTGAAAAGAACAACGTGCTCCCCACCTTCTGAATATCCATCAGCCGCAACACCTATGGATATCTGAGCACATAGAGTCTCACAGCTAGAATCCTCACGTTGTGCTTCCCTGACTTTCTATAAGAGTGGAGGGGTAACAACCATTGACTGAATGTAGTATCCCTCATCTCAATACATGAAGGATAACTGTAAAGAGGCTAACTGCCTTGTCGCCTCATCTAGCAACTGCGAACTGGATTTCCTACTGAGAGCATCTGCCACAAAATTCCCCTTCCCAAGTGTGTAAATGATCTCAAAGTCGTAATCCTGGAAGAAATCAAGCCATCACATCTGTCTCAAATTCAGATCCTTCTGAGAAAAGATATATCTGAGACTCTTGTGATCAGAGTAGACGGTAAACCGCTCGCCCATCAGGTAGTGCCGCCACATCTTCAATGCAAAGACTACCGCTGCCAACTCAAGATCATGGGTCATGTAGTTCTACTCGTGTGGCCTCAGTTGACGTGAGCCATAGACAATCACCTCTTGACTCTGCATCAGGACACAACCAAGCCCGGTTCTTTATGGGTTGCAGAACACTACATACTCGACACCCTCCTCTGGTAATCTCCAGATCGGGGCGCTCGTCAGACTCTGTATCAACTACTGGAAATCCTACTGGCATCTCTCGGTCCACACGAATGGTTTCCCCTTTCGGGTCAAAGCTGTCATGGGTGCTGGAATCCTAGAGAAAGCCAGAATGAATCTCCGATAGTAGTCTGCAAACCCAAGGAAACTCTGCACCTCCGTCACACTCCGGGGTGGCTCCCATGATAGTACTGCCTCCACCTTGGCTGGGTCCACTGCTACACCATCTGTTGAGATAACGTGTCCCAGAAAGTGGACCTCCCGTATCCAGAACTGACACTTTGAGAGTTTTCCATACAACTAGTTCTCTTAGAGTGTGTCCAGAACCATCCTTAGGTGTCTCACATGCTCCTCCTCGGACGTAGAGTACACAAGTATATCATCGATGTCGAGTTAATGGCTCAACTGGAATCTCAAGGTCTCATAAAAGATAAGAATCCAAAAAGGAATGACTAACACCTGTGTCTATAAATACGGAATCCAAAGTATAAAAGACATAGATAGTACCTCTAATCATTCCGGGAGTACCTGGGTCATAAGACTCTGCCGCCTGCAGATGTCCCTGCCTCTGTCCACCAGCTCTTTGAGCCTGGTGTGGACCTCCTGGGGGTGGTGGTGGTAAAAGGTCAAAACGCCGAACACCTCCAGCTGCTCTCCCAGCTCCCCTACCACGTCCGCCACCCCACGGATCTGTTTTCTCCACACGTTGCCTCTACCGCGGGGGTCCATCCACAGCTCCCGTGTTAGTAGTACGACGGGTCGAACAATCACCAGCGAGATGTCCCCTTCCATCACATGAGTAGTATTGCCTCTATCGAGGGTGGCTGGATGTGCCCCGCGAACCTTGTACGACAGATCCCCTGTCCTGGGATCTCCTCTGAAAACGTCTCCCACACCTAGGTCCCTAACGTCGGCTCCCTACTGCCGAGGTCTCTGCTCTAGCTCGCCCACTACTAACAACTGCCGGCTGTCTCTGCTCTGCCAAGAAGCTGTTGACCACCAAAGCCCACTCGAGCATCCTAGAATAGGTAGGAATGCTCATAGGGATGATGATAACTCATATATCTCTGCTCAAGCCCCGCTCAAAATTCCGAGCTCTGAAGTATTAGTCTCTGACCATATCCATCGAGTACCGCGAGAGGTCAGTAAACCTCGATGAATAGTCAGACACCGTCATGGTTCCCTGCTGGAGTTGAAGAAGCTCCTCTATACGTACTGCTCTCAGGGTAACTAGTGAAAACTCCTCTCTAAAGAGACGCTCAAACTCCGACCATGAAAGTGTCGCCTCGTCGTGGGTCTGGATAACCAGACTCCACCATCATCCTGCCGAGCCCTGAAGAAGGCTCGCTGCCAGGATCACCATATAGTCTGCTGGTGTCCTGACCAAACGAAAGACTCTGGCCACTGCCTCATGCCAGTCCTCTACTGCTTGAGGGTCAGGCTCACCTTGAAACCTGAGGGGTCTCTGTCTCTGAAACTCATGGAGTGCACTCAGCCTGGGCTCCTCCTCTATTGGTACAGAAGGAACTAACACTGCTCCACAGGTGGCGGGATAACTGGCACACCACCTGATGGTAAAACTGGGGGATCCTGTCCCTGTATCGAGGCTTCTTCACTAAGGGGGTCATCCTCATGATCGAGTTGCTGGATCCTAGTGGGTACGTGTCGCAGAGGCATCCTGTAAAGAAACAAGATGTATCTCAGTCAGTGAGTATATCTGGAGAGATGACTCAAGAAGGAAATAGAGACCACAACCCATTCCTATATGATCCATGTACCATTATTTTTCCCCTGTAACTAGTGTTCTCATGTTCTGAGTCGAAAAGCAAGTTATCAGAGTCTTGGTGTATGGATATGTCGGCCGCCCGCACCAACACTAGGGTCCCTCTCCTAAAATCCAAACTCGAAACACTTAACACCGTTTCCCCAAACCAACTCACAGACTCTCGGTCCTAAGGTAGAACCAACCACCTTTGATACCACTCTGTCATGACCCGTCCCAGTGGGGCCCGAGCCGCAACTCCCCAATACCACCTCCAATAGGCCAGGGGCTGGTGGCTAGCACCAAGTAGGCATGCTACTAACTTGGGAGGCATTTCCTATAAACTTGTAAACACACACACACATCTCCAAGCCCACAAAGCCGAAAAGTAAAAACTACCCAAAGGAAAAGATGCATGCATACACTAAAACCCAACCAACAGAGTAAGATAGGAAAGTAGAGTACAAGAAAGTAAAACCCTGGGCCAAAAGTACAATCCCACCAAAAGAGAGTCCGTAACAAATTTCAACCTGTAAAGAAAGGTGCTGGGACTGCAGTCTGTAGCAGTAAGAACACACCTAGGCCTGTCTGATCTCACTGAGTACCGTCCGGTCCTGGTCCACCTAGAATCCTGTCAAAGGCTTGCTCGTATGCACAAGACACGACACGTGCGGGAAATGCCCGTGCATGTGTGAGAATAACAATACCGAGGATGACACCCTGAAACCACAAAGGAATACAAGAAAGGAAATACCACAAAAGAAAGGTACAGTCAGCTCTACACATTATATGTATTCCGAACATATAACAAGAACATCCAAATATACTCATGCACGATAGACTATCGTTAATACCACCACTAGGATCCAGCTCAAAGATTCCACTAAGCATGCAACCGGGAGAACACACTCCTAGGTCTGAAGAGAGAGATACAAAGTACTCATTCCAGGAGGACACACTCCAAAAGTACCTTGAGAACATGATTCTGAGATGAGGATCACAACCAAGTCATGGGGTGATTCCGACAACTCAGTCTGAGCTAATCCGCTATGCAGAGGATCAGCGCCAGGGTAAAGTTGGTCACGTCGATACCAAGAACTCTGCCTAGGGTTCCAGGAATGAATAGAGGATTCAGATCTAAGTCTCCCAGAGGGGATTCCAACAACTCTATTCAGGAATTACTGCTGAAGGGATCATACTCCTTTATAAGGAAATGATACCAGAACCATCAGGGAAAAGACCAAGGGTATGAAACCTAAGAAAACTAGTCCAATTCAGAGAATAAAAGTGACTCAATCCATGTAAGATTGGTTACACGGCGTGTAGTATGGTTACACGCCGTGTTCCTTGACCCTGGGTACTGCTCGTGTAACGGCCCATGTCATCTGTCCAGTCTGTGTAAAACAAGACTATATGGCGTGTAGAATAATTACACGCCGTGTTCCTTGACTCCGGGTACTGCCCGTGTAAATGGACCGGGTCATTCAGCTTGTCGGATAGAAAGTAACTACATGGAGTGTAGAATAATCACACACCGTGTCCGAGCACCTAGGGCTCACTCCGTGTATACTGGCCATGTGACCGTACAAGGCCTCTATCCATGTCTGTGTCGCCTGCCCGTGTACCAGTACACGGGGTATCCTGTGTATCTGGCCGGGTCTGGCCAGGGAGGGGTATACATGTTGTGTCCTTGGCCATGTACCCAACCCGTGTCCATGTACTCCCGGAGTACATGCCATGTGGTCTGTTGATTAACACACGCCGTGTAGCCCATACTACACAGCTTGTAGTCAAAAAATTTCCAGAATGTCGTCTTCTTCCTCGTGCTTTGGCTGATCCTCCGAATCTCGATTCGGACATCCATTTGCCGCGAAACTCAGGATCATGGGTCTCTTCGTCTCCGTGATTCCAAATCCGAGGGTTTTGGGCCTTGAATCAGCTCGAAGAACAACATATGATCTTCTGATGGAAATATGCTCGAAGAGCGATTTCTCCCGAATCGCATAGATCCATCCGCTATCATCATAATCGAAGCTCCATTGGGTTGTTCCGATCTCGGATCTATAATCTCGAATCGTTACACCATAGATCAGAGGCGTAATCAATCGTTTTTCTTTATCCTGCGAAGAACAAATAACACACGTGAAGAACGCGAGGAAAGAATCACAAAAATCGAACAATAGGGACAAACCTCGATCGTTGTTCGTGACGATCCGGGTTCATCGCCGTTAGGTCAAAACCAAAACAACCTCAAGAATCAAAACCTCAAAATCCCTGCAAAAACCCATCCCGCAAGAACGATCGATCCACAGGCTAATCTGTTCGTGGATTAGTCCGCGTTCATCGTGGAAATAAAAAACGGGGAAGGAAATAAAAAACAAACATCCTACTTGGATCCGTGGCGTTCTTTGGCGGAAATCCCATCATCGCTTCGTCGTCGCTGGTGAAGCTTGTCAAGAACATCGTTGCTGCGTTGGGAGGTTTTATCCAGAGCCTCCAGAGCCGCCAAGGGTTTTAGGGTTATGAGGTTTGTAACCCTAGACCCCTGTGCAAGCCTCTAATTAAAAAGGATAAAGATAACCACTACAACAGATTTAAAAAGATCTCGCTGCAGAATAAAATATTTGTATTAAATATTTTATTACTATTATTCCCAAAACTAGATTTCACCACCGACCTACGCCAGACGATGTTAGGCCTCACCTAAGGTAAAATCACAGTTCCAAACGCAATGGTGCCCTCAGATTTCTGATCTGAGAACCCATTCAAGAGTTATTTCACTTTTTCAGGAACATCGCACGTGCACACAATTTAATTATTAAATTAAATTCAAACTTTTTTTCGGGCTCACCGGGCCTCGGAACTCCATGCCGTCTCAGAGCCTGGTCTCGAATTAATTCTCATATAATATTAAAATAATATATGGAAAAATCCGGGACATTACAAATATACCTTGTCTTCATTTTTCAAAACCTATTCATACACTTTGTTTATTTGGTTATATATTTATATAATCATACAATTTTAAAAAAACCTCTATTATGCCCAATTTTAAGACTCCTGAATATCAAGTTTCAATGTTTAAGTTGTGTTTTAAAATGTATAGAATTATATTTTTGTACAAAAATATCATATATAGATTTTTATACACAGTCATATATACATTTATATAGTCATATAACTCACCTATCGAACCAGTTTTAAGTCTTTTAACATTGAAATTCAATGTTTAATTGATGTTTCTGAAAAAAACAAGTGGTAATTAAGGGTAATAACAGTTTTCGTTTTTAAAACCTATACATATACTTATATATTGTGAGTATATATATAGTTATATATACATACTTATTTTCAATATGAAACAAACCAGATTTGTTCATATGTCTTTCTAATGCTACGAACATACTTTTTCTTATACATAGTATGTATTCAATGTTGTTTTGTTAATTTTACTATATATATATATATAGTTATATATATATGCCTTTGATTTTTAATCATAAACTGATTAATTTTTCATAAAAACCTATTTCTTGGTGATATAATTATGTTTGTGAGATGTACAATGTTCATAATGATTTATTAAACCTTGTGTTGGTTGAGAAAATTCTGTGTATACACCTTGTGTTTATATAGTTCATATAAACCCACATTTATACAAGAAAAATAATTACCCTAGTGTATGAAATCCCATTTTTAGAAGGATGAAATAGGCTTTTTATACATATACATGGTAAGAAATTATAGAGAAATATGTTTAAATGTATTTTTATGAATGCATGCTTCACATGAAACAATTAATTTTATAGAGCACTTGAATATTCTATAATAAATGTTTTTAGTCATTGAGTTTTATTTTATATGCTCATTTATCAACATGTGTTTTAAATATAAATGACAATTATCTTAATTTTAGAATTATGTTGTCTGGAATATAAAATGTTTACTTTCATAATAAGAGTTTTAGAATTTTAGAGGTTAACCTTTTATGTGACAAAACCTGGACAATCATTTATTTTGTATGCATTGATTGTCATCACATATTATTTGGTAAATCTGCCGATCCATACATGTCATTGATTAAATTTTGTAGCCATAAAGTTGTTAGTATTGATAATATAATGCAAGATTCACTTTATATATATATAAATGCTAAAGAATAGAATTTAACTATTATTACCAAATATGGATTAAGAACTAAATTATTCAAAGTGGTATGGGACACTTTGAATAATATAGAATGAGAAATTTAATATTCAAAGTGGTATGGGACACCCTAAATATATGAGATAAGAAATTAAATATTCAATGTGGTATGAGACACTTTTAATATAAGACCCCTAACATATGAGGAATGTATTGGAATCAGTATAACGTGTTGGGGTCTGGTTAATGAAATACCTATGAGTTAAGGACCAGTTAATGAAATCCCATCAATGCATTAGTAGTTCTCATAAGACAAATGAAGTCATGGAATGAGGCCATTGACATTTTCAGTATTGACATGAGGCCTTGACACAATCCAGAATTGTATATTTCCCTCATTATGTTTATGATAACTAATTATCCAATTGGATATTCGACTAATAGAATATACTTGGTTAAGAGCCTGTACTTAAGAGTATCAGAAGAAGTAAATTCTTATGGAATAATATTTATTCAGAATTCATATATTTATTTTCTTGTTTATGATTTACAGTTAGTAAGGAATGAATCAGTGTTATTATTTTATGCGCAACTTTGATTATGTATTAGTATCATTTGAAAATTTTGTACATGCACTTACACACATCACACTGGTTATAGTAACTCTTGATTTATATGCTGCACACCTTATATTTTTTACAAGCTTTCTTATGATTGAAACATGTTTCATTGTAACTATCTTAATATTCCTTGAAATGTTCACTTGTATTTTGTGGAAAAAATGTTATGTTATGTTTCATCTATGGTAGTTTTCCTTAATAAAATGTTATATGAATAATTTTAAGGAATATTTTCAAAAGGATTCAATTATAATATTTTTTTTTATTTTAAAACCCCCTTATTGGGCATTCATATGCTCACCCTATATTTTAAATTAAATTTTTACAGGTTTAGTATATTTGAGTTACTCAAATAGTGGAAGCTTTGTGGAGTTTATTTTCTTTTTCAGTATTGTAGGAATTGTAATAATTGTTTCTGGTTCTCCAGGACCTAAACAAAAAAGATCCTCTCTAGTGGAACATGATGTTTAATTCTTCAGCTTCTATTTTATTAAAAAAAATTACACACCATTTTTTATTTAAAACCACACCGGCTACGGGGAAGTCTGGGGCCAGGGCGTGACATATGGTCTTTCTAAATAATTCATCAATGAATTTTTTTCTCTTTTTGGGTGATAATTAATTGAGCAGTAATCGTCTTTAAGAATTTCCAACCATCTCCTTCTTTTCATGTTCAATTAATTTTTGCGTGAATATATAATTCAACCATTGTTGGTCTATAAATATATCACATTTCTCTCATAAAGATAGTTCCTCCATATTTTCAAAGAAAAAATAATTGCAGCTAACTCCAGGTCGTGCGTATGATAATTTTTCTCATAAGGCTCTAACTGTTTTGATGTATAAACAATCACCTTGTCATATTTCATGAGGATACAACCAATCCCTTTCCGAGATTTATCTCTATAAATAATGAATCCTTCTTTTATGGAGGGTAGAGTTAACATGGGTTTAGTAACCATTCTCTTCTTGAATTCTTGGAAACCTTATTCACAATCCATTTTCCAGATGAACTTAGATCCTTTATGAGTTAACTTGGTCAGTGGATTAGAAAGTTATGATTTTTTTTTCACAATCCTCCTATAATATCATTCTAAACCTAGTAAAATATAAATCTTAGTTACTATTATTGGATGATTTTACTCATCTAGAACCTTTTTCTTGGAAGGGTTAACTGAGATTCCTTCATTGGTTACAATATACCCCAAGAACGAAACATGTTGTAACCATAATTCGAATTTTCTGAATTTTCCAAAAAGATTCTCATTCCAAATATTTTTCAATATAACATTTATATCGTCATAGTTCTCCTCTTATATTTTGGAATATATTATAATATAATCAATAAAAACTACCATGAATTTATCAAGGTACTCCTTAAAGACTCTATTCATCAAATCCATAAATACAGAAGGGCCATTAGTCAAGCTAAAGTGAATAACAAAAAAATCATAATTACCATATCTTTTTTGGAAGGTATTCTATCAAATATTTTCTTTATTCACCCTTAATTGATGATACCCAGATCAAAGGACAATCATGGATAATAATTGAGCCCTTCAAAGCTAGTAAAATAAATCATCAATCCTCGGGAGAGGGTTCATGTTCTTCACTATGATCCTATTAAGTTCTATATAATCAATGAATAGCCTCATTGATCCATCATTCTTATTTAAAAATAGAATAGTTTCTCTCCAAGGATACACACTTGATCATATATATCCATTATCCAAAATATCTTGAAGTTTCTTCTTTAATTCCGTTAACTCCACATTTTCTATTCTATACGAGATATTAGATATCATCTTGGATCTAGGTATGTGTTCAATGGAGAAATATACCTATCCTTTTGGGGAAGTTCTAGTTAAATCTTTGTAAAATACTTCAATATATTCCTAAATAATGGAGACACTTTGTATCCTTATACTTTCATTTCCTTATCCCTCTTCACCGATCATCTTCGTAAAGATGTATATGGGAGGTGCTTCTAGACAAAGCTCAGGCTAAGATATATATCCTTTGAAAATAAAAATATGTTTTCCATTAAATACTATTTAAATTTCCATTCTCATGAAGTTGTTCTTAGAATTATACTTTGAGATCCAGTCCATCCATATTATAACATTGAATTCCCCCATGGGAATGACTATTATATTTGTGATGAGATTGTACATTCCAAAGTTAATAATAGAGTTTCTATACACTATTGATGCTAGGATAATATCATAAGGAGTCTTGACTAATAACTATACTTCTAGAAGTTCAGGGATTGATTATATATTCTTTTAAAAATCATATGAAATAAAGGAATGCGTAGAACCAAAATTAAACAAAGTACTTTCTAGCTTTGAGAGAACAATGAGTATACTTGACACCACATAATTTGGAGTCTCTACCTTAGCCATCATGATATAAAATTTCCATCCTTGATCCCTTATCCTATAATAAGTTTGATGGTGTTTTCCCTTCATTATATTCTGATTTAGACATTGAATGAAAAAGTTCCGAGGATATCCACACTTGAATCATTAAAATTTAGGCTGGTCTAGCATCGTCTTCCCTTTTTTCATTAGTGTTGATAAGTTAAGGATTCACCTCACCATTATAATTCTAATATATGTATCTATCTCTTCCACACTTTTAAAACATTACACTCCTAATAAATCAGTTCCTCGAATGTTTCTTACCACATTTTTTCACATGGGATGTTGCACTTTATTTCCTCTTCTTCCATGATCAATGTTATTTATTGAGTTGGGTACATTTTTCTCCTATTTTCATTCAACCTATGTGACCATTGCATCTCTCCAAACTCTAATTCAACCTTCATATTAATCTGCACTGTCTTCTCATAACTTTGATAGTCTTGATTTTCCTTATTCCTCCACAGATGGGATCTTAGTCCACTAAAGAATCTATCAACCTTTACTTTAGGATCCATAACAAAGGTAGAGGTGTATTGATCAAGTCTTGTAAAGTTCATTTTATAAATTCCTACTAATTAATTATCCATCTATTTCAACAATAGTAATTCCTTCTATATTGTTTTTCATTGAATGGAGAAAATATTTATTGAAAAAGATTCCTCTGAACTCATCCCACTCTATAGGCTCAATCTCTATTCTTAGATTCTTGTTTTAAATCATTGTAAACCACTGACAAAATTCTCCTTCTAAGTGGTATAATTCTAAGGTGACTTTCTCTAGAACTGAATAGAGGATTACAAAAAATATATTTTCTATAGAGGTAATCCATTGTTCAGTAAGCAAGGGTTCAGTAGAATCACTGAAAGAAGGTGGTCATTGATCCATGAAGGACTCAACATAAAGTTGTTCCCTTTAATGTGAGTACAATCTATCAGCTTGATTAAATTTAGTATTCATAACTTGATCTAGTTGATTCTTCATCCTCAGGATGTTTTTCCATTATAGTATTCATCGAAAGGCTGTTAGTGCATCGTCCATTGCACTCATCATTTATGAGGTTCCACCTATTTCACACCATTTTTATAAAAGAATAAAACTATAGTGAGAAATGTGTTACTTTAAGGGATATTATAATTATATAGGGAGTTTAGGTATTAAAACATCAGGATTAAATATTTTATTCTTTGATAATAATTATATTTTCTATATATACTTCATAATGGTTTATAAAAAGATTGTGATTAACCAACTATACAACCTGAGAGCATCAAACTGTGTGTAGTAAAGCCCGTTGTCATTCACCAATTCTCGATAGATTCTATATTAATGCGGTGTTTTTGGGTGTTACCCCTAGGTACTTATTTTCAAGATCCACAAACACTTATAGTATCTATAAATGGATGTATTTTCTTAGAAACCACTTACTTAAAACTCTCCAAAATAAAAGGATGTTTTCCTACATTTAGACTCATCCTTAGGGATATTAATAAATTTTTAAAGAACTTATTTCAAAAAAATGACTAAATTATAATCTAATATGCACTATGTTATCCCTCATTTTTATTATATAATCTTTTCATTATAATGAACGAAAAATATTATATTTTAATGTTTATTTTTTTGGAAATCATGAACATAATATATGAAAAAATAATACAATATTCTAATCCACATGAAAGGATACTTAATGGGTTCAACCTAAGTTACTTTTACTGCATATCATATCCTAGGGACGTAAATCAAAAGAAATGGGTGAGCATAATCCCAGTAAGTTAATATGAAAAGAAGATATCTAGCATATAATCATGAGGTATATCAATAAGAACAGTAAGTATAAAAATATTACATGATCAAGAGAACCTGAGGTATGTTATAATAAAAAGAACATGATACATAACATGTAAATGACGATAAAACATAAAAATGAGGCATTATAAGAATATCACCATGGTTTATCACCATGGTTTCATAAATGAAAATTACCATGGTCAGTCACAAGGTGTTTTAAAACATGTCATCTCTAGAGGTTAAATTATTTACCCAATGAATTGGAACACTATCAGGGTGCACCATTAATATGTATTAATTTTATGTGATTCACATTAATCATAATAAATCATTCCATTAATAACTTGTGGAAAATAAACAACGGGTTTATTATCAAAATCATGGCATAGAAAAGTTCTTAAAGGCATGATAATTACATCATTATTAACCCACTAAAATGGAATTTGGGTTACCTATATGTAAATACCTGAATAAATAAATAGTTTTATATCTAGTTTATTACACATTGAAAAATAAGAGGTTTGGGTATTCATAAAAAGAAAATAAATAACAATTTATCAGGTAAAAGGGGTAAATAAATTCAACAACATGAAAAGTATAAAACATGGATTAAGGAAAGGGAAAATGAAAGGGGAAAAGGGAATAACATTGATAAAAGAACATTATTATAGTAAATGGATAATAAAAAGTCTAAAAAAGAAATTTTTTTTAGAATTAGAATACATTATACAAAAAAGGAAACTTGAATGGAAAAGAGAAGTGGATATTTCACATACCATGAATAGTTACTCCTAAATATTGAGAATTGGAACCTTTGGAGCTTGAGGACACCTTGGGGGGACTCACTAGGAGAAACAATGACCATAAATACATGGATCATGGATTGGGTGTGAAGGGTAATCACGAAATTGGTGGGTATTTATAGAAAAATTGGAGGAATTGATTAACAATTTTCAAATTTAGGTTTTAGAAATATAGGTTGTGGAAAATGAAAAACCATTGGCTTACCCACGGTTTTTTCTCACGGTTTTGGAAATTTCTATAAAATTGTATGATATTATAATACAATAGAACCAAAAAACCATTTTTAATACTTATTTTGGTTTGGGAAATTAAATTTTCTACAAAGTAATGTTTTTAAAATCCAAATTTCCATTTTAGACTTTGTAAAGTAACTTATAGTTTTTGAAATTGATTAAAATATATTAAAATACTTAAAATTAATAAAATTATATATTTTAGGTTTTTTATTGAGTTTAATTAATTATTAATTCATTATTACAAAATTATTAATCCATAAAACATACTGAAAACAAAAAATTATATTTTAACTATACATAGAAAAATAAAGTATTTTAGAAAATTCCTATAAATTCACTCTAACCTCATTTTAACATGATTATTTCAAATATAATGTTTATTTATCAGAATAAATATATATATATAATAATTTTAACTTGTAAATTTAAAAATCCTTATTTATTGAAAAAAGTCTTTAATGCACAATCAAAATTTTGACACTTATAAATATTTCCTAAGACATTATAAAATTATTCTATTATTTATATTTAAATAAGAGTGTTTTAAAAGGATATTTAATTTAAAAAATATTATTCAGAATACCTTAGTTTATTATAAAATGTATATATTTTATAACAAAAAATTATATTTTTTTGTGTTTCCAGAAGTCAATTTATCAAATTCACCTTAATTAAAAATATATTTTAATAAGAAAATCTATTTTTAAAATAAAATTTATGGAAGAAAAATTTTATATATAAAAAGAAAACTATTATTTAAGAAACTAATATCTAGACATGTATCCCCTTATTACACTCATGTACACCCTTTGAGTAAGTTGTGTGATGATGGTAGTTTCATGGGGTGGCTTGACTAACATTGACCAAGTGGTAATATCCACTAACATCAACTTCTCTCATAGAAAATTTCATTCAAGGTTCACTTTTTAAGCTCTTATTGGGCTTATTCCAAGGAGATATAATGACCCAGGCTTTTTATACATGGATATTACATCTTTTTAGATGAATATTCAACACATTACACAAACACATGCCTGAGGACCGTAATAGATTAGTGTCTTTGGAAACATAGAACACATTCTTATAATTTATTGAATGATATTAAAAATCTCCCATAAAGATATTCCTCTTTAGTAATCCTACTTAAAACCTTTATTTATATCCTTGGGAATGGAAACATAATAATGGGGTGAGCTCAGTTACCCAGTATGGGTAAACATGGAAGTTATATAAGCATATCATGAGAATAAGGGTATGAGAACGCGAACATAACATTAAAAGATCATACCATGAATATAAAAGATCATAAACATGAACCATGACATAAATATTGGAAGTTCATAAGACATGAATAATAAGGAAATCAAGTAAATAATCCATGAAATCGTAACATAAGAATAAGACATAGAATTTGTGGTAGACACATAAACATGAACTATCATTCCCTATAAGTCATGGTGCATTGCAAAAAATTATCAGGGAACTTCATGGGGAATAAATCTATTATACAAGACACACCACCATCTCCAGTCGTAGTCCTTTACTTATAAGGGATTAGGTTTCCCCATATTCCCATAGTGGATCGAGTTTCCCCATCTTCCTAGAGTGGATCGAGTTTCCCCATCTTCCATAGTGGATCAAGCCCGTCGAATTGTTTCCATTATTATATAATGAGACATTAATCTTTACCCAATGAATTTGAGGTAGATATTGTTATTTCCCATTATATAATTAAAATCATACATTTATGTTCCACAAGAATATAAATCATATCAAAACCCTTAAAAAAGTGGGTTTCTTAAACATTTCATCATAACATAAATCATGGAAAAGAAACAAAATTCATGAAGATAAATCCATAATAAACATAAAACATTAAAATAAAGAATAATAATGGTATCCTTGGTTCATGTCCCCATTAAAACATAAGTAAGATAAAATAACATTATCTTATATGGAAAATGATTCTAAAAGATCACTTGAAATAACTCTTGACGAAAATATCCTTTCCTTTTTGAAAAAAACTTTTTAAATAATTTTTTTTAGAAAACAAATTCATTTAAAATAAACTTTAAAAACTATAAAATAATGTTTTATAACTCTCTTAAACATCTTTTAAATAAATTTCATTTAAAAACTCTTAAAAGATAATTTAAAACACTTTTTAAAACTTTCTAGAAATAATTGTTTTAAAGGAACATAGATTTAAAAATGAAGAGATAATAAAATTAAATGAAAATTAAAATATCATTAAAATAAGTAGATTTAATATAAAACATTTCAAAGATCAGTATATACACCTTGTAAAAGAATATAGGTTCATAACATAACATGTGTCTCAAAGAAGGCAAATCGAGACAAAATTACCTTACCGTTTTGGTAATTGTTGAACTGTAAACCTAATGAAATAGAGATAATAAAATGTATATGTAAATAATAATAAATTTAAGGATAAGTATCATATAAAACATTAACTTTAATTATATGCACCACACAAAATAAATATGCAGTGAACATGACTTATATCTCACAAAACATAAAAGTGAGAAGGAAATCTATTACTACTTGAGTAACATTTGAATCACGAACCATATGAAATAATGAAATAAATTAAATTTTTTAATATCATTAAATAAATTAAATTAATGATATAAAATTTCATAGGTTAGTATATACATCACACAATATAATCAAGTGGTTAATATGTCATGTATCTCAGAGAAATAAAATGTGAGATGAAATTCCCTTACCTTATGTATTGAATCTCATCATACTCAAACAAAAAGGCTCTACAATAAAAATAAATTTATTATAAATATATTATATAACCATATTATGTTATTTAATACCAGATATTATTCACTTATAACTTTATATTACCCAATTATTAACAGTTCCATGTTAAAGCAATGTTTCAGGTAATAATTACTTTATTTGTCGTAGGTGTTTTGAATTGTTATTATTGATCCTCTTACTGAGGTCATGATTTAATTTTTTTGAGAATATAAAAAATTATTTATATATAATATATATTAATAATGTAAATATATATAAAATATAGATATTGGAAATGGAATATGTCATTTATGGAGATGGTAGGCCGTACGTACACATGTACGTTCTTTCAATTTTCTAATCGTATTGAAAGGAAGAAGGTAAATGACATATATCTATGTATATATGTTATTAAAATATAATTATTATCTCATATATTTAATATATGTTTACTAAACTTATCCTTAATACATTCCATGTAAAGTGTCAACAAATCACATCGCTTTGAGGAGGCGGTAGTCCACACATCCACAAACGAAGTTATTGTATTTACAAAAGATGGAAAGAATGAAGGTATATTTTATGTTATAATTAAATAATAATATTGACATAATAAATATCATATATATCATATAAAAATATTTTTTCTAGTTAATTCCTACCTTGAGGGTTAGTAAAGGAAAAATGAACAATCATTGTTTCACGAGGCGATAGTGCGCTATACACACGAACAATAATTTTGTTACTTATTATATGGAAGTGTATGAAAGTGTAAGTCAAAAACTTAATATAAAAAAACTAATTATATTATTGATACTAATTATATTATTTAAAAATGAAATAAAAATAATTTACGGGGTTCAAGGAAGAAATAAAATAAAAAACATTCATTTATGAATGTCACCTCTTCTCTAGGTATCTCTTTTTGATTTTCAAAAAAGGTCTTCTTTGGTTGGATTTATGACCAAAGTAAACTTTCTATGATAAAGGGAAGGAATTTTAGAGGAGTTTTTGGTATATTTTTCATGATACAAAGGTTTTTAGTGGTGTTATGAAAAGATAAGGAGAAGTTTCCTTTTATAAGAGAAGGGATGGGAACTTTTAGAAACTCTTAAAATATTAATTTATAATAAATTAAATATCAATAAAAATACCTCCAAAATGAACTTTATTAGAATATAAGACGACATAAGGTTTTAATATCATCAAAAAATAAATTCTGTACTGGTTTTTGTGTAATTTGAGACTTTATTTTTTATTAATCCTTAGTTAACCTATTTTAATTTTAACTATGGTAACGACATTTCCAATATTAAATGGTTAATATTGTTAATTATAAGGTTTAAAATGATACATAAATGGTAAATTTAAGATATTTTAGAATATATATAATCTCATTATCCTTAGTTAATATTTTTATTATTTTTAGATAATTTTATAAAATATTATTTTCATAAAATATCATAAGTTTCGATTTTGACACTATTCATAACATTTACTTTATGAAAATCTATCTAGTAATATTACTTCAAACCAATTCACTTAATACACCCCTAAAATTTTCTATTCACCTAGAAAATTAATGTATCACATTAATTAAGTCGAATTATATTTATTTTAATATTTATAATATCATTTAATTGATTGTTTCATTAATTGAATAATTACTGCATCATCATTGTTTAAATATTTATGATAACTATTTATTAAATAAAAATTAAAAATAAAATTCTATGATGTAAATAAACCTATTATATTTTATAATAGTATATACAGTATATCATATCTTCTATTTTACCCCATATTAAAAATATTATACTTATTAAAAGTAAAAGTGACATTTTGTCATTCTGTTTGATTTAAATAATATCTAAATAATTTTTATGAAATATGGAACATTAAATAATTAAATTTAGAATAATTAGAAGATATTTTTAGAATTAACTTAATCCAATAACATTTTATCAAGTTTTAGGATAGTATTATAACATTTATAATATTATTTTTACCTCTAATTACCTGATTTACCCTTAGTCGTGGTAATAAAAATTACCAAAGTTACTATTCATATTGAAAAAAATAAAAGGGAGCTATCTAATAAATTTTTAACTTATTATTAAAAATAAGATATCAATTTTTCATAATTCAAAACACATAAATTTAAAAAATTAATATAACATTAATCCTGTTGACGGAACGAGAAAACAAGTTTTTAAAATGAAAATGTCTAAAAGATTGACATTTTTTTATATCCAAATTCAATTTGAAATGGATTATAATTAAATAATTTGGATTAAATGATATTAATTTTACCTAATTACACTTTTAAACCAATCAAATATATAATTAAACATTATAAATTAATTCTATGAAAAAGTTGTTTTCAATTAATATTCAATATTTTCCACTATTCATCAAAACATGAAACATATCAGAAAAATACCAAAAATTCAAGCAAAGTAATTTTTGATATCCCAAATTCAAATAATAATGCTATTTTTTCATATAAAAATTCAAAAGTTTCAAAAAATAGATTTTAAATTGGTTCTCTATTAAAAGGTGGTACAATTACCCTTTTGAAAAATATTGGGTTTTATGCGTAAAATTGAGTTCGTTTTTATCTTATGAATATAAAATATATTTTATGAAAATAAAAAATAATTTATTTATTATATAAAATATATATTTCATTAATATCATTCACTACATGTAATAAATTTAATTTATTAAGATAAAATGACTTTGAGAGAATAATAATAAAACTATTTCTTTTATAATCAATTGATATATATTTTAATTTATAATTTTTAGTAACTAAAAAATTCATATTATAAACCTTATATATTCATAATTTAGTAAATACTATTCATAACTAATAATTTAACGGCTAGTCTATATCTTATTATATTAAATAATAATATTTTAATAGTATATTGTTGTTCGGTAAAACCCACTCTTGCATGTAATGTAAGTTATCAAAAGAACTCTGTATTATTTGTAACATAATCAAAAAATAGTGTTACATGTACCGGAAGCTAATATAAGTGTTGTGTGTAGCACAACCTTAACTTGGTTTTATGTACATAGAAATAATAAATTAGTTCTTTCCTATAACACAAGCAGTGTTCAGTGTTGTATGAAATGAAAAATTTAAAAAAGATTAAATTAATTAGAAAAAAAATTCACCAAAATATCAGGCTGTTACATTCTACCCCCCTTAAAACTAATTTCACCAATGAAATTCATCTAGGTTATGAAATGTTTAATACTTGAAAGTTTCAAGATCGCAAAAATGAATACTTAGAGTCCATTTAAAAGGGTAACGTTTTAAACATAATGGTTACCCAAAGTAAATCATAACTAGGTTTACACATAGTAGAACATTAGTGGCAAGTGAAAACACATACATGGAAGAGAAATCTAACTATCAAGTTCTGATGGGGAGTGATATAGATTATGGCCTTTAGAATGTTATTGACCACACAACCATGGAACAAATAGGCCTGAAAAGGGTTGTTGCTATCATCATAAATAATGATAACGGAGTAAAATTTTATTTGAAATTTTATTGAGAAGAAATACTTACTAGATTTTATATCATAAGTATAATCTCACTCTTTTTTTGTGCCTTGATCAATATCTGCTTCATTTCGTACTCCAAGAAATGAAGTTGAAATTGTAATACCTACAGAACTAGTGGATTATTGTTGTAGTTGGTGCCCTAGAAACCAACTTATTTATAATTTATGATAAACTTGTATTCATTAGATGAATATTAATAAACTCATCATCACATCATGATTATTCTCCTGTAGGAAATAGTATGTGATAATGTCCTAAGAATATTTGTCGCACTAAAAGTTCATAGCAGATCCCTACTATGATGAGAACCCAAAAGTGAAATTACACTATTCTTAAATATATGTTATATATGAAAATGATATCATTTTAAGGGACACAAATTATATAGGATATCAGGGGTGGGAACTCATAAAACTTTGAGGCACCTTCTCATAGTGTGTGCCCTTGGTAATATCCATTAATATATTATGAGAACAAGACCTTCTAGTAGGAAATCCACATTCATAAGTGTAATTTGATGTTCCTATCTATGGAAGTGTGTATTGGTACTTAGACTTTAAGATTTTTATTAATGGGTATTATGACTTGAGCACTTAGATGTGTTAATAAAAACCATAATGACAGATGTTCGCGGTAAGTTAGGATATGTTGGGTGTGTCACAAGTAATACTGCATTAATGAATAATGTGAGAAAAGATTTTTCACTTATATGGAATTAGATATCATAGGAACTTTAATGAAAATTATATAGCCTAACTAAATCCATGGAAATGGTGTTCTCTAAGAAAGTTCAATTCTAGGAAGTCAAAGAATGAGAAATCGAGCACATTGATTGATGGAACTTGGAGGAAACCCACTTGATTAAAGATATTAGGACAAAGGGATTATATTACACAGTAAGCATTCATATGAGGTTTCAAGTCATTATGATATCAACTTCTTTCTCTTGGGTTCCTTGACCCGTTACTAGATAATAATCTTGGACTTTAGGCAAACCCACCTAATGCCAACGAGAAAGAGGCCAAGAGCGTCACACACTTAGTGTATCCAGTATCCCAGTTAAATAATATATTATTTATTTAACAAGTTGAATAAATATTATTTCTGGTTATGATTTAATAATTATTCATGTCGGACTGATCACATTTATTTCTTCACTAGTTATTAAAGAGAATATATTGCGGTTGAAATATTTATTTATTGGTGAATAATGTAGTTATATTTATTTAATAAATAAATAGTCATTATTCAAGGCCTGATAAATATTGAGGAGAATTGGAAAACCAAGTTGTGGGTCTAGTGAGAAATAATATTAAATATTATTTGGTTAAATAATATTTAAATATAACGTGCAAGTTAAGAACATGTCATGGAAATAGTAGCATTACTATTATTATTTGACAGGAGGTTTCACATGGAATAATAAAATAAGTAATGAAACTTGTGCTAATTATTTATTATTACCTGAGGAATTAAATTCCCCATTATGTTATTATTATCTAATTATCCAAGGGGACATTGCACTGGCTAACTGATGGTTATGTGCACAACATCCTTGGAGAAAAACTCTCGATCCTAGAGAAATCTTACCTCTCTAAAAACGCTCTCAAGAATAAGAGTGATCCTCCTCCAACGGATCTAGGAGAATTATTTGGAAGCGATTCTCAATGAGCTCAAAGGCGGACATCACAAGAAAACAGATCTTCCACACTAGCACCTAAAGACTCCTTCAGTGACATCTGTAGATACATAGATCACGAGTTGATCATCACTAGAGGAATTCTATCCTAGGATTCTACATCATAATGAAGCTGCACCTCATACCTATGATAAAACACATCAACGAGGAAAGAATCACCTTGGAGGTAATTATTTAATTTAATTAAATTAATTGTAAGAAAAATATGTCGATCCTCTCTTCGTAGTTACAGGTTCTCTCATTTTCCTTTTATCTAGGATTCAATTTTGTAGATACTGGATTTTTTTTCATATTTTTCTTGGATTAATCATCAATAAAGGAAATTATCAATATTGGGTACACACCCATCCTTCACATCCAATGCGCTCGAAACCTAAAAGTGGTATCAAATGGAGTCATATTTTAGATTATAATTATTTAAATAATTCGTTGATTATTTACACTTTAATAATTTAGTTCATGTTTAATTGTTCTTGTAATATGAATTTCGAGATCTATTCTTCCTATTTTTTTCTCATAGATCTAATAGAAGCAAATAATTTTATGATTAAAATTAAATCAAGGATCTCATTAGGAGGCATGAATGATTTTGTCTAGGTAACACGACAGTACATGCCATGTATTTGGAATTATACACCGTGTAATCTGCCACCACTACTACAAAAACGGCCTATATCAGCGCTAAAAAGGGGCTTTACAATGATAAAAAAGCACTATATAGCCTAGATCTAATATAGGGGGGGCCCTTTTATCAACACTCCAAAAAGCACTATTAAAGGCCGCTTCTATGAGTGCTAAAAAAAGTGCTGATAAAAGACCCCTTTATCATCGATTTTTTAGCGCTAATAAAAGGGGACTTTATCAGCACTTTTTTTAGCGCTGATAAAAGGGGCCTTTATCAGCGCTTTTAAAAAGTTCTGATAAAGGTCAAAAAATTTCAAAAAATAAAAAAAATTAAAATAATACGGAGGGAGTGCTTTTATCAGCGCTTCACACCCCTTTTCTCAGCACTAGGAGATCTCCCGCGCGCTGCCCTTCCCACGCAGCCCCCATACGCACGCACCCCCTTCCCACGCATCCCCCATACCCGGGCACCCCCTTCTCTTCCACACGAACTCGAACCCGGGACCTTCCCCCTTTCGTGGCCGCATCTTTACCCTATTCCATTTCATTTTGTTCTCTATTTAATGATATATCTATATATATATAGTTATATTTATTCGTATTTTGATATAGATTCATATTAATATAAATATATTTATTAATATATTAGTATATATACATTAATTCGTATATTAATATATATATATATAGTTATAATTTATTATACGACTATTTATTTGTATATTAATCTATACTTATAAGATTAGTTTTAAATACATTTATGAAAAAATATGTTTTTTTATGTGTGTTTATAAATAAATAAATACATACATAGATAGATAGATATAAACAACACAGAAACACACACAGAGACACACACACACACAAACACATATATATTTATGAATAAACACATATATATGTGTATTTGAATAGCCATAGAATGTACTTATAAGATTAGTTCTAAATAAATTTAAGAAAAAATATGTTTTTGATGTGTGTTTATAAGTAAGTAAATAAATAAATACATACATATATACATATATACAACACACAGACACACACATAGACACCCACACACACACATAAATATATATATTTACGAATAAATACATATATATGTGTATTTGAAAATCCATAGAATGTTAAAACGACCATAACTTATAATCTAGAATTCCGTTTCAACGCTACAACCAGTCAAATCGAAGAAAATGAAACAATCTTCGATATGATATGTGATACATGCCTAACGGAGATCCAGATCGGTAGTTATACTTATTTGAATGTTAACAAATATGGGTATCCCGACTAAAAACTCAGTTTTGGAGGTCTTCTGGGCCTTTTTTGGGATCAAAAAATGTGACAAGGCTTTTCCTAGGTTATTTTCGTGTAGAGCTCATCACAGGCTTCAATTTGATATGCTTTAGATCTCAAACGGACACCCAGATCAAAAGTTATGGTCGTTTGAAGTTTGAGTTACATTTTCAACATATTTTAGATCTTTTATTAATTGTTTTTATTTTTTGTTTCCTCAAATTGTTATTAAATGATTTTTAATCAATAATATTTAGAAAATTATTAATTAATAATATTTTTTAAAATATTTTGAAGCAATTTTCACTAAATTTAATATATATTAAATGTAATAGTGTATTTATACGTATCTATAACATATTTAAAAAACATATATTGTATTTATATTAATATAAATATACTTATATAACAAAATATTATTTTTCATGAAAAAATATTTTCTTTGAAACTCAAAATTTATCAGCGCTCGGTAAAAGCTCTGATAAATACCCCCTTTATCAGCGCTACTTAACGAAGCGCTGATAAAGGGGTAGCGCTTCCCTTGCCAGTTTTTGGCATAGTGCACCCATGCTGTGTAATCCGGATTACACGCCGTGTAATTGTGTTCTATTCCCCCATAGTAATTTAGAAATTACTCAAGCCATGTGCATTAATGACACGTGGTGTAGTTAATTCTTACACTGCGTGTTGACCAGGACAGACTAACACATGGTCAGCTAGACTATACACTGTGTGGCCTACTAGACACGATGTGTAGTCCCTACGGGTCAGGGTCCAGTCATGTATCCCATACATGGCTTGCCTAGATGGTGGAATTATAATGCAAAGTCTACATGGAATGTGGCCCAATGGACATGTCATGTACTCTGAAGATTTATGAAGTACACCTCACATGCCATTTCTGCAGGCATGTACTTTGGATAGACGATGAGGAGGGTACATGTCATGTAGTCAGATCTACACGTCATGTACTATTTCCAGATTACATAGATTAACAAATTTATTATTGTATTATGTAACCCTTGAGACATGTACCTTTGTGTGGGTGTAAAGATGATACAAAACATGTGATAGGTGTTTGATATATATATATATATATATATAAATTTTTAATTAATATCTATGTAATGTTCAAAGATCTGCACATCATGTATGATTTTTATTACAATTATAATTTTGTGTGCATGCTACATGTCACAAATAATAATGTGTATACAAGTATAAATACATTCTAGTTAGTTTTGGATTAGTATTCACTAGATTTCCTCTAAGGTACAAGTTATGTATAAGGTTATGGATGAAAATCTCAAGGAAATTCACAAAAGGATTAAGATAAAAATGATTTCTTAATTAAAGATAACGATTAATCGATTCAAGCATAATTTATCTTAAATAAAACTGATTAAAGATTTCAATGATAGTTTTATTAAATGCACAATTTTTTTCATGTATGTGGATGATCATTATATAGACTAGAACTTTGTATGTGTTTGGTTAACTTTTAATTTATTTATTAAATTAAGATTTTTGGCCTGCGTGCCTTCTCCTAATTGATATATAGGGCCTATGTGCCCATGGTTTCTTTTATGTAAACCCCCTCTTAACCCTCACCTGTGTGTGAGTTAAAAGCATATGCAATGGATGGAGCTCCCAAGCTAGTGGAGGCAGTTCAAGTTAGGAGTTGAGGTGAAACCAATACAAGGAGATACATAAGTGGACAGGTGGAAAGCTATAAACACGAATCTTAAATGGTTCAAGGTGTTTCTCCCATAGGTTAGGGTTAATTTATCAACCACTAGATAAACTAACCAATATTAAAGCTCAAGATCAGACCCTTTATTTTATTTCTATCAATTGTGTGGTTTTTCATTATGGATGTTTGACACGATCACATAATTAATGAACTAAAAATCATACAAGAAGGGACTAAAATAAAATGGATTATGTGTAAATATTATCTATACTTGGTTAATCAATTAAGTATATCCAACTTAATATTAAAAAGTATGTGAAAAGATAATAAGTGGAAATTTACACATAAAGGATAAAATCCCTCAATTAAATATTAAGTCGGTATAGCCTTCAATTACTTCGGTTAGAATCAAACTATTGTTCAAAGTGCTTGAACAACCCTAATTGGGATGCTTTCAATTATCAGGGAATTCTAATTTGAGGTTTTGGGTTGACTTAACTTAGTTTTCATCAAGGGTTTACTACCTTAGAAATACTTGGTGTAACTGAGAGGCAAGGGTTGAGGAAATCCATAATTAAGGATTCTAGGATTGGGTAGTCCACTCAATAGATCAAGGAGGTGTGAGTTAATGCAGTTGGTATTTGGAATGCCTACCTAAAACCTTTGAAGTTGCTTGAGCAACCCTAGTTGGGATAATTAAAAGGGAAATATGGACCCTTCCCACTATAATGTCAAAGAAACGAGATATTCCAAAGCCAATGGTGATGGCTATTGGGTTTCGACAAAATAGTGGGAGACTAATAAATATTAATTTACTTATTTTTATACATTTATCAAGATAAAGTACTAAAACTCTGTTCATCATAATTTGTTGAAATAATAATAAAAATGACATCAAACATATTATTGTGATCCATAATCGAGAAGGAAAACCTTCTCACCAACACTAATTTCCAGGAGTGGAAAAGGCACCTTTGGGTTATCTTTCACTATGAGAGGAAACTTTATGTGTTGGAAGACCCTTTACTAGTTGCGCTTGGAAATGAGGCGAGTGATGTGGAACTCTTTGTGTATAAGAAACATCTGAATGATGCTATGAATGTTCAGTGCCTGATGCTATCATCCTTGACCAATGATCTCTTAAAGAAAAATGAGGAAATGTATTCTTATAGCATGGTGTCTCAATGTCGGGATCTCTATAAAGAGAAGAAGAGATAAGAGATGTATGACATCTCCAACGCTTTGTTCACTACTAAGCTTAGAGAGTCTGCACCAAATGGACCACATGTAGTCAAGATTATTGGCTATATTGAGCATCTTTACATCTTTGGGAATAAATTCCCAGATGAGTTTCACAAAGATCTCATACTATAATCACTTCCCAAGGCCTTCTCTAGTTTTATTGTGAATTATAATATGACAAATAATGAGAAGATCATATCGAAACTTCTGACCCCGATTCTCCAAGTGGATAAGGACATGAGGCGTGACAAACCCATAATACTTATGGTGAATATGAAGAGGAAGTACATGGAAAAGGGCCTAATATTTATAAATATTCTAAAGCTCCCAAGTAACTTCTGACCAAGAAGAAGAAGATCCTAAGGCAGGGCAAGGGAAATGAGGGATTATGCTTCACATGTGGCAAGTCATGCCATTGGAAGAGGAACTGCACCTAGAGGAAAGGGGAATCCAAAGGTAATTTCATTATCAAGTGAAACCCTTCCATTTATAAACATTGGTTATTAGAAACATCTTGTTGTGATCACATATGTATTCAAATATAGGAACCAAGTAGATTTTAGAAAATTTTAAGAGGAGAGGTGGATCCGCGAACTTCCAATAGTTCGAGGCTAGTTTCTCTTTCCATTGGTGACTAACACCTTTCGTTTACAACCAGGTTGATTTCAGTTTTACATGACTATTATTATGTACCAAGTCTTACCGAGAACATAATTTATGTATTGATTTTAGACACAGATGGATTTATTTTCATGTTTTGAAAAAAATGTTGTTACTTTTATAAGGACAACTTATGTTATGGTATGACACATTAAAATAACAGTTTGTATGTATTAAATTATGAGAACCAAGTGTTGGAAATTGATAACAAACCAATTTCAAATGACTCATACAACACCTAGTTGTGGAATCAATGACTCGGTCATTTAAATGAGAAGTATTTGACAAAGATCTATTAAGATGGTTATTTAGACTCTTCTGATCTAAAACCACTTGATAGATGTCTCACTTTTTTATAAGGGAAAATGACCAAACCACCATTTAGTGGATAGGGTGAAAGGGCCATAGATATTCTAGAATTAGTACACACTGATGTGTGTGGACCATTTTCAGTATAATCCAGAGGTGGATATTCTTACTTCATTAGTTTGCCTGATGAATTGAGTAGATATGGTTATGTCTACTTAATGAGGAATAAGTCCGAGTCTGTTGATAAATCAAAGGAGTTCAAGAATGAAGTAGAGAATCATCTTGGTAAGAAGATAAAGAAGATTTGATCAGATTGAGGTAGAGAATATATTAAACAAGAGTTCATCAAACTTTTACGAGAGTCTGGGATTCTATCTCAACTCACTCAACCGTACACACTACTATGGAATGGTGTTAGTGAAAGGAGTAACCATACCTTGTTAGACATGGTAAGTTAAATTATGAGTCATGAAGATCTTCCATTATCCCTTTGGGGATATGAATTTCAAACTAAATCATACACATTAAACCAAGTACCAACTTAAGTGGAAAATGGGATTCCCTTCGAGCTATGGAGTGGAAAGAAACCCACTTTATTACATACACATGTATGGGGATGCAAGGCATTGGTTAAGGCTTTCTTGGGAAAAAAACTAGAACCCAGTGGCATGATGTGTATCTTTAAAGGGAATTCCAAGGAAACAAAGGGATACTAACAATACAACCCCTCAGACAAGAAAGTAATATTTTCCAGACTGGCTATCTTTCTTGAGAGGGGGAACATCCTCAAAAAGGATAGTGGGAGTAAGATGGACTTTGATGAAGTTAATGCTCAAGATACATAGAAGTTGGTACATGAAAAAGTTCCATAGGTCCCCATGGAAGAGGTACTTCCTGAAACATAGGTACTATGTAGGATTACAAGAGAGGTAAGGGAACTAGGGAGATATGGTTTCCTTGTCACTGAAGATGATGACTCATTATTGTTGGAAAATAATGAACCTATATCCTACAAGGAAGAATCAGAGAGATCAGAAGCTACAAGATGGATTAATGTTATGAATTATGAGATGGATTCCATATATTAAAAACCAAGTCTAGGTTCTGGGTGATGCACTAGTTGATGTAAAGAATATTGGGTGTAAATGGGTATTCAAGAAGAAACTGGGCAAGGAAGCTCAAGTTAGTACCTATAAATCAAGGCTAGTGGATAAAGGTTTTAAAAAGCTTCAAGGAATTGACTATTATGAAACCTTTTCGCTAGTCTCCATGTTTAAATCCATAGGAATCATACTTGCCATAACATATTTCTATGATAATGAGATTTGGAAGATGGATGTCAAAACTATATTCCATAATGGGAACCTTCTGGGAGATGTCTATATGACAAAACCAGAAGGGTTTGTGACACTAGTTGATTCTAAAAGAGTATGTAAGTTGCATAGATCCATTTTTTGATTAAAGAAAGCATCCAGGTCATAGAAAATTTGATTCGATGAATCCATAAGAGAATTTGGTTTCAGTAAGTATGAATGTGAGCCATGTTTTTAATAGAAGTTTAATGGGAATGCGGTCATTATCCAAGCACTACAGGAAAACGGTCGTTTTGTGGAAGTTTTTTCGCGGTGGTTTTAAAAACAGCAGCTAAATGTTTTTCGGGCCGCTATTTCCCAGTGGTTCAAAAACCGCCGCGAAATGTCTTAATTTTTTTTAATTTTTTTTTTAATTTTTTTGAGGATTAGTGGAGGTTTTTTAAAAAACCACCATGAAATAGCGGTGGTTTGGGTAAAACCGCCGTGAAATGAAAGGAAAAAAATAAAAAAACATGAGAAACCCCGAAATCACTAAAATGACCATAACTTTTGATCCGTGCGTCCGTTGGAGCGCCACGACCAGTAAAATCAAAGATCATGAAGAGATATAGAGGCACGTGTAATCAATACCATGAGAAGGTCTAAGGTGAAAAAGATATGAGAGTTATAAGAAATTTTAAAAAAGTTCTCCAACTTCGAACGACCATAACTTTCGCTCCGAGTGTCCGTTTGGGCTCTACCACATATTAAATTGAAACCAGCGAAGAGAGCTACACACCAATTCAAGAGAAGAAAGCTTATTTTGTGTTTTTTGACCCTATACAACACTACGAAGGCCTAAGAAACCTCATTTCTGTCACCGATGTCCCGTCAAACTTGTCTTCAAACGGACCAAACTTTCAATTCGCTTGTCAGTTCGGACTCCTCCGCCTGTCGGATTGTAGTTCATTCCATGAGCTTCAGTTTGACTGATCACGGCACCCACATGGACTCCTGGATCATAAGTTATGGCATTTTTAGTGGCTATCGGGTTTGTTAAGTTTTTCGATGCCTCGTTTCTAGCACTCGTTCCCCGTCAGTTTTTTTAAATGGTCGTAACTTCCAATCCGCCGGTCCATTCAGTCTCTTTCACCTATCAGCTCAAAGATCATTTTAGAATCTCTAATTTGACTAGTCACAGATCTAGAACAGACTCTCAGATCATAAGTTATCTCCGTTAACGTGAGTCCAATGTTTTTGTCACTTTTTGACAGTTTTGACGGGTTTTAACGGTTGCTCTATTTATTACTATTTATTTCGGTTTCCATGACTTGTTATCTTTATCAATGGTTTTTTGTGGGTTATTATGATGATTATATTGAATTCTGAAGGGTTTTTCTAGAGTTTTCATGAGTTTTCATGCGTTCTCATGCATTCTCAGGCTTCCTTCTTCATGCTTCTCCATCTGTTTTCATGCGTTTTTATAATTTTTTATCCCTTATCACGCCTTTTTGTACTTTTTCATGTGTTTCATTTATTATTTATTAATTATTATTTATCATTTATAATATACTTTAATTTATTTATTATCTATTATTTGTTACTGGTTATTTACTATTTATATTTATTTATTTATTATTTATTATTTATTATTTATTATTTATTATTTGTTATTTAGTATTTATTATTTATTATTTATTATTTATTATTTATTATTTATTATTTATTATTATTTTTAATAATATTTGTTACTCGTTATTTATTATATATTATATATTATATATTAATAATAATAATAATAATAATATATTATATATTATATATTATATATTATATATTATATATTATTATTTATTGTTTATTTTCTTTTATTTATTGTTTATTATTTATTGTTTTTATTTATTATTTACTATTTATTATTTATTATTTATTATTTATTAATTATTATTAGTTATTTATTATTATTTATTATTTATTATTTATTATTTATTATTATTTATTTTATATTTTATATTATTTATTATTATTTATTATTTATTATTATTTATTATTTGTTATTTATTATTATTTATTGTTTGTTATTTATTATTTATGATTATTTATTATTTATTATGTATTATGTTTTATTTATTATTTATTATTTATTATTTATTATTTTTATTTATTATTTATTATTTGTTTATTATTATTTATTATTTATTATTATTTATTATTTTTTATTTCTTATTTGTTATTTGTTATTTATTATTTATTATTATTTATTATTTATTATCATTTATTATTTAATATTTAATATTTAATATTTAATATTTAATATTTAATATTTAATATTTAATATTTAATATTATTTAATATTTAATATTTTTTATTATTTATAGTTTGTTATTTATTATTTATTATTTATTATTATTTATTATTATTTATTATTTATTATTTATTACTTATTATTTATTATCTATTATTTATATTCATCCTTTATTATTTATCATTATCATTTATTATTTATTATTTGTTTATTATTATTTATTATTTATTATTATTTGTTATTTGTTATTTATTATTTGTTATTTGTTATTTATTATTTATTATTTATTATATATTATTATATATTATTTATTATTATTTATTATTGTTTATTGTTTCCTATTTATTATTTATTATTTATTATTATTTATTATTTATAATTTATTACTTATTATTTATTTTTTATTCTTTATTATTTGTTTATTATTTATTATTTATTTTTTATTGTTTATCGTTTATTGTTTTTTATTTATTGGTTTATTATTTATTATTTATTATTTATTATTTATTATTTATTATTTATTATTTATTATTGATTATTGATTATTTATTATTGATTATTGATTATTTATTAGTTATTATTTATTATTATTTATTATTATTTATTATTTATTATTTATTATTTATTATTTATTATTTTAATTTCGTAATTTTATTATTTTATTATTTTATTTTCATAATTTTATAATTTATGTAAATATTATTATAATTTATTTGTTATTTATTATAATAAACAGTAAATAATAATAAATAACTCAATAAATAACTAATAAATCAATAATGATTATTATTAATTATTGGTTATTAATTATTGATTATTACTTATTGTTTAATTATTATTGAGTTTATATCTATTAGTTATGTATTATTTGTTTTTTTAATTAGTATATATAACTATATTAAATTCTCTTTATTAACCACATAACGAGCTTGCTGGAGTGGAAAAGTCTTTGGAAAATAAGCAAGAGGTTAGGGGTTCAAATCTCACCAACGTAGTATTTCTTTATATTGCATGAGCATGTGCATGGGCATTTGCATGAGCATGTGCATGGGCATTTGCATGAGCATGTGCATGGGCATTTGCATGAGCATGTGCATGAGCATGAGCATGCATGCATGGATAAAGTAAATAAAGTAATGCAAATTAAATGAAATAAATAAAATAAATATGAAATAAATAAAATAAATATGAAATAAATAAATGAAATACGAAATAAATAAATAAAATACGAAATAAATAAATAAAATACAAAATAAATAAATAAAATACCAAATAAATAAATAAAATACAAAATAAATAAATAAAATGCAAAATAAATAAATAAAATATGAAATAAATAAGTAAAATACGAAATAAATAAATAAAATACGAAATAAATAAATAAATAAATAAATAAAATAAAATAAATAAAATAAATAAATAAATAAATAAATAAGTAAATAAATAAAATAAATAAATAAAATAAATAAATAAATAAATAAATAAGTAATTTAAAAAAAATAATAATTTAATAAAACAAAAAAAAAACAAAAACCGCCGCTAAAAAACCGCCGCGAAACATTCTACGAAGGTTTTGAAAATCGCCGCGAATAGTTTACCGACACACAATTTAGCGACAGTTTTTCAAAACCGCCACCAATCGATTTGGCGGCAGTTTAAACCGCCGCGAAACGGAAAAAAAACCGCCGCTAAATCAGCATTTTGCCGTAGTGTAGTAGTGTATGTTGATGAAATATTGCTTATTGGAAACGATATACCAATCTTGCAGTTAGTCAAGGACTAGTTGAACAAGTAATTCTGCATGAAGAACTTAGGTGAAACATCATACATTCTAGGGATCAAGATTATTCATGATAGATCAAGAGGCTACTTGGACTAAGACAAAGTACATACATTGACTAGATACTAAGGATATTTAGTATGGAACGATCCAAGAGGGGATTGGTTCTAGTGTCACATGGTATAAATCTTTCGAAGAAAATGTTTCCCCAGACACAACATGAGAAAGATAGGTTGAGTAAGATTCCATACACTTCAGTGATAGGATCTATCATGTAAGCCATGTTATGTACCAGACATGATGTTGCCTATACACTGATCATGGTGGGAAGATATCAAGAAGATCCAGAAGAACAATATTGGACTGTTTTCAAGACTATCCTTATGTATATTAGAAGAACTATGGATATGTTTCTAGTGTATGTAGGAGACAAGGAGCTTGTAATCAGAGGGTATGCAGATGCTGGTTTTCAAATAGATCATAATGGTCTAAAGTTGCAACCAAGATATGTTTTCTGTATCAACATAGGAGCTGTGAGCTGGAAGATATCGAAGTAGCCCATTGTTGATGATTCTATAGTGGAGTTCGAATATATAGTGGCTTCTGATGCTGCTAAGGAAGCCATCTAGATTTGGAACTTTTTCCAGGATCATGATGTGGTACCTAGTAGTAAAGATCCCATTACATTGTATTGTGATAATACTACAGTGGTGGCTCCTGTAATGGAGCCAAGGTTACATCAACGAACAAAACACATACTTCAAAAGTATCAACTCTTGAGGGATTTCTATCGAAGGGGTGAAGTTGTAGTGAGAAGAGTGTCCACAGAAAAGAACATGGGAGACCCCTTGACTAAATTCTTATCTCATCAAAAGTATGAATATCAAATGATAGCTAGAAGATCGAAGGTTGTTAGTAGTTGGATCTAGTGCAAGTGGGAGTCTATTGGATCTGGTTCCCTAGAAACCAACTTCCTTGTACTTTATGATAGACCTATATTTATTGGATTAATATTAATAAACTCTTTATCACATTATTATTGTTCTTCTATGGGACATAGTATGTGATAATGTCCTAAGAATAGCTGTCACAGTAAAAGGTCAAAGCAGATCCCTGCTATGATGAGAACCCAAAAGTGCCATGACACTATTCATGAACATATGTTCTATGGCCAGATGATATCATTTGAAGGGACACAAATGAAAAAGGCTATCAGGGGTGGGGACTCATAAAACTTTGAGGCACCTCTAATAGTGGTCTCACATGGTAATATACAGGTGGATATTATGAGAACAAGACATGCTGGTAGGAAATCCACATTCATAAGTGTTATTAGATGTCCTTATCTACAGATGTGTGTATTGGTCCTTGGAAATTAAGATTATTATTAATGGGTATTATGAATCACGCACTTAGATGTATTGATGAAAACCATGACTGAAGATGTTCATAGTGAGGTAGGATATGTTGGGTGCATCACGAGTAATACTGCATTAATGAGTAATGCGAGAAAGTATTTGTCACTTCTGCGGAAGTAGATATCTTAGGACCTTTGATAAAAAATGAAATAGCCCAACTAAATCCATGGATATTGTGTTCTCTAGGAAAGTTCAATACTGGGAAGTTAAAGAATGAGAAATCGAGTACATGGGTTGATGGAACTTTCATGCAACATGATTGATTGGAGATATCAGGAAAAATAGATTATATTACACGGTAAGCATTCTTATGAGATGAAATGTCGTCGTGACATCAAATTATTTCTCTTGGAAACCTTGAACCATTTATAGACAATAATCTTGGACTTTAGGAAAGACCTCCTAATGCTAACGAGAAAGAGGCCTAGAGGGTCACAAACTAAGTGTACACAGTATCTCAGTTAAATAAAATATTATTTATTTAATAAGTTGAATAAATATTATTTTCGGTTGTAGTTTAATAAATATTCAAGTATGCTGGATCACATTTATTTTTTCCATATTTATTCGAGAGAATATATTGGATATAGAATATTTATTTATTGGAGAATAATGCAATTATATTTATTTAATAAATAAATAGTCATTATTCAAGGATCGATAAATATTGAGGAGGATTGGAAGACCAAGTTGTGGGCCCGGTGACAAATAATAGTAAATATTATTTGGTTAAATAATATTTAAATATAACATGCAAGTTAAGCACATGTACTAGAAATAACAGCATTGCTATTTTTATTTAACATTGGGTTTCACATGGAATAATAAAATAAGTAACAACACTTGTGCTAATTTTTTATTATTACTCAGGGAATTAGATTCCTCATTATGTTATTATTCTCTAATTATCCAATGGGTTATTCCACCAGCTAACCAATGGTTGTGTACCCAACATCCTTGGAGAAAAGCTCTTGAGCCTTGAGAACTCTTCCCTCTACAAGAATTCTCTCAATAACAAGAGAGATCCTCCTCCACCAGATCTAAGAGAATGCTTTGGTTGAGATTCTCAAGGAGATCAAAGGAGAACATCACACGTGGAAGGATCTTTCACATTATCACCCCGAGACTCCTTTGACGATGTCTGGAGATACGTGGAGAACGTGTGGATTATCGCTAGAGGAATCCTATCCTTGGATTCTATATCGTAATGAAGCTACACCTCATACCCATGGTCAAACACATCAATGAAGAAAGAATCACCTTGGAGGTAATTTGTTAATTTAAATAAATTAATTATAAACAAAATATGTCAATCCTCTCTCCTTTGTTCTGGGTTCTCTCCTTTGTCTTTTATCTTTCATTAAATTATGTTGATACTGGCATTTATCATTGTATTGATCTCGAATTAATCATCAATCAGGTAAATTATCAATGTTGGGTACACACCCTTTCTATGCTTCTGCTGCGCTAGAAACCAACAAGTGGTATCAAAGGGAGTATTTTTTTATAATTATTTAAATAATTCATTGATGAATTATGTTTTAATAATTTAGTTTGTCAATTCATATTTAATCATTCTTGTAAACTGAATTTTGAGATCTATTCTTCCTATTTCGTTTCTTGTAGATATAACAGAAACAAATAATTTTATGATTAAAATTAAATCAAGGATCTCATCAGGAGGCACCAATGATTTTTTTCTAGGTAACACGATAGTACAAATGATGTATTCAAAACTACACACCATGTAGTATGACAGAAACACACCGTGTAATCCAGATTACACACCGTGTAGTTGTGTTCAACACGCTCGGAGTAATTCAACAATTAATCAAACTGTGTGTATTAATGACATGTAGTGTAGTTAATTCTTACACCACATATTAACCAAAATAGACTAGTGCATGGTTATCCAGACTACACACCGTGTGGCACACTAGACAAGATATGTAGTCCCTTCGGGTTAGGGTCAAGTCCTGTATCCCATACACAACCTTCCTGGATGGTGATGGTGTAACACGGAGTCTACAAAACATGTGTACCACTAGACACACCGTGTACTATAAAGATTTATGAAGTACACCTCACACACCATTTTACCCAAGCATGTACTTCAGATGTATGGTGAGGAGGGTACACACAGTGTAGTCGGATCTTCATGCCATATACTGTTTCCAGATTATGCAGATTTAAAAAATTTATTATTATATTTTGTATTCCTTGAGACATGTACCTTCGTTTGGGAGTAAAGCTAGGACACAACATGTGATAGGTGTTTGATATATATATATATATATGTTTAATTAACATCTGTGTAATATTCAAAGATATGCACATCTTTTATAAGTTGTATTAAAATTATAATTCAGCAAGAATGCTACATGTCACAAATAATAAAGTGTATACAAGTATAAATACATGCTGGGTATTTTTTGATGGGTATTCACTAGGTTGCCTCCAAGGTACAAGTTATGTACAAGGTTATGGATGAGAATCTAAAGGAATCTCAGAAAAGGATTAAGATAAAAATGATTTATTAATTAAAGATAATGATTAATTAATTTGAGCATAATTTATCTTAAATAAGAACAATTAAAGAATATAATACTAGTTTTATTAAAAGCATAATTCTTTGTATGTATGTGGATGATCATGAGATAGAACAAACCTTTGATGTGATTGGTTCCCTTTTAATTTATTTATTAAATTAAAATTGTTTTCCTGCATGACTTATTCTCATTAATATATAGGGACTACATACCCATGGCTTCTTTTATATAAACCCACTCTTACCCCTAACTTGCATGTGAGTTAAAAGCATATGTAATGGATAGAGGTCCCAATATAGTGGAGGTGGTTCAAGTTAGGAGTTGAGACGAAACCAATCCAAGGAGATACAAAGGTGGACGGGTGGAAAGATGTAAGCAAGAACCATAAATGGTTCAAGGTGTTTCTCCTCTAGGTCATGGTTAGTTTATCAATATCTATATAATCTAACAAATAGTAAATCTCATGATCATACCCTTTATTTTATTTCTGTTAGTTTTATGGTTATTCATTATAGATGGTTGACACGATAACATAATTAACTAACTAACAAGAATACACAATGGAAATAAAATAAAATGTATTATGCGTAAATATTATCTCTACATAGTTAGTCAATTAATTATATCCCACTTAATATTAAAAAGCATGTGCAAAGATAATAAGTGAAAATTTATGCATAAAGAATAAAATACCTTAATTAAATATTAAGACAGTATAACCTTCCATTACTTTGGTTAGAATCAAACCATAGTTCAAAGTTCTTGACCAACCCTTGTTGGGGTGCTTTCAATTATTAGGAAATTCTAATTTGAGGTTTTGGGTTAACTTAACTTAGTTTAATTCAAGTTTTTACTGCCCAAGAAAGGCTTGGTGTAACTGAGAGGCAAGGGTTGAGGAAATCCAAAATTAAGGATTTCCAGATTGGGGTGTCCACTCAACAGATCAAGGAGCCGTGAGTTAATTCATTTGGCATTTGGAATGCCTACCTAAATCCTTTCAAGTTTCTTGACCAACCCTAGTTGGGATAATGTGAAGGGAATTATGGATTCTTGCCGCTAGAATGTCCAAGAAACATGATATTCTGAAGCCAATGGTGAGGGATATTGTGTTTCAACAAAATAGTGGGAGAACAATAAATATTAATTTATTTATTGGTATAAATTTATTAAGATAAAGTAATAAAGATCGATTGATCTTAATTTATAGAATCAAAAATAAAAATTAAATCAAACATATCGTTGCGATCCATACTCTAGAAGGAAAAGATTCTATCTGGCACTAATTTCCATGAGTGTCAAAGGTGCCTTTGGGTTATCCTTCTCCCTGAGAGGAACCTTTATGTGATGGAAGAGCCTTTACCAGTTGCACCTGGAAATGAGGTGAGTGATGAGGAACTATATATGTATGAGAAACATCTGAATGACGCTACATATGATCAGTGACTCATGCTATTATCCATGACCAATGATATCTTGAAGAAACATGAGAAAATTGATTCTTAGACCATGATGCCTCACCTTTGGGATCTCTATCAAGAGAAGAAGATATAGAAGAGGTATGAGATCTACAACACTTTGTTAACTACTAATCTTAGAGAGTCTGAGACGGCTAGACCACATGTATTCAATATTATTGGCTACATTGAGTGTCTGGACATCTTAGGGATTAAATTCATATATGAGTTGCATATAGATATCATATTATCATCACTACCCAAGGAATTATCTAGTTTTATTGTGAATTATAACATGAGTAATAATAAGACAATATTATCAGAACTTCTGACCCTAATTAGTCAAGTGGATAAGGACATGGGGCATGAAAAACCCATAGTAATTATGGTGAACATGAAGAGTAAGGAAAAGGAAAAGGGGCCTAAGATTTATAAATTTTCTAAAGCTCTAGAGTACCGTCCGATCAAGGAGAAGAATATCAAAAGGTAGGGAAAGGAAAAGGAGGCAGTATGCTTTGCATGTGGCAAGTTAGGCCACTAGAAGAGGAAATGAACCCATAGGCAAGGGGAAGCCAAATGTGAATTCATTATCGAGTTCAACCTTTCCATTTCTACACATTGGGTATTATATACAGCTTGTGGGCATCACATCTTTATTCAAATTCAGGAACCAAGTTGATTTTGGAAAATTGCCAGAGGAGAGGTGGATCTGCGAGCTACCAATGGTTTGAGGCTGGCTGATCTTGCCATTGGTGACTACCACCTTTTGTTTCTGACCAAGATGATTTTGGTTTAACATGACTATTATTATTTACCATGTTTTACCAAGAACATAATTTTTTTATTGAGTTTAGATACTGATGGATTTATTTTCATGTTCATAAATAAACATTGTTACTTTTATAAGGAAAACCTATGTTATGGTATATTGCATTTAAATAATGGTTTGTGTGTATTAAATTATGAGAACCATGTGTTGGAAATTGATAACAATCCAAGTTCACATGACGCATAAAACACCTAGTTGTGGCATCACCGTCTGGGTAAAGTAAAGGAGAATCATTTGAAAAATCTCTGTCAAGATGGTTATTTAGACACTTCTGATCTAAAACCACTTGATAGATGTCACACTTGTTTACAAGGGAAAATGGCCAAACCACCATTTGGTGGATAGGGTGAAAGGGCCATAGAGATTCTAGGATTGGTACACACTAATATTTATGGACTATTTTCAGTAGAAGTTAGAGGTGGATATTATTAATTCATTATTTTTCCTAATGACTTGAGTAGATATAGATATGTATACTTAATGAGGTATAAGTCTAAGTCCTTTGAGAAATTCAAGGAGTTAAATAATGAAGTAGAGAATAATCTTGGTAAGAATATAAAAAATCATTGATTAGATAGAGGTAGAGAATATCTTAACCAAGAGTTAATCGGCCTTTTATAGAATTCTAGGATTCTTTCTCTACTCACTCCACCTTATACACCACAATGGAATGGTGTTAGTGAAAAAGGAAACCGTACCTTTTTGGACATAGAAATGTGGATGATGAGTCATGAAGATCTTCCATTATCCTTTTGGGGATATGCATAGAAAAATATAGCGTACACATTAAACCAAGTACCAACTAAGGCAGAAAATGGGATTATCTTCAAGTTATGGAGTGAAAAGAAACCCACTTTATCGCATACACGTGTATGGGGATGCGAGGAATTTTTTAAGGCTTTATTAGGAAACAAACTATCACCCCAGGGAACAAAGTGTATCTTTATAGGGTATCCCAAGGAAATGAAGGGATACTACCTATAAAACCCCTTAGACAAGAATGTGACTGTTTCTAGACAGTTTTTCTTTCTTAAGAGGGAGCACATCCTCAAAAAGAATAGTGGGAGGAAGATTGAATTTAATGAAGTTAATTCTTAAGATACACATGATTTGTATATGAACAAGTTCTATAGGTACCCATGGAAGAGTTAGTTCCTGAAACACAAGTACTGCATAGGAGTGAAAGAGAGGTAAGGGAACCAGAGAGATATGGTTTCCTTGTCACCGAGGATGGTGACTCATTATTGTTGGAAAATGATGAAATTATCCCCTACAAGGAAGTAGTAGAGATCTCAAAAGCTGCAAGATAGATAGAAGATATAAATTTTGAGATGGATTCCATGTATCAGAACCAATTTTGGATTCTGGTCGATGCACCGGTTGATGTAAAGCCTATTGGGTGCAAATGGGTATTCAAGAAGAAACTAGACATGAATGGTCAAGTTATTACCTATAAACCAAGGATAGTGGATAAAGGTCTTAAAAAACATCCAGAATTTGACTATTATGAAACCTTTTTGCCAGTTTCCATGTTTAAATCCAAAAGAATCATACATGACATAGCATATTTCCATGACAATGTGATTTGGTAGACAAATTTCAAAATTGTATTCCTTAATGAGATCCTTCAGGAAGATGTCTATATGAAACAACCAGAAGGGTTTGTGACATCAGGTGATGCTAAACGGTTATGCAAGTTGCAGAGATCCATTTATGGATTAAAGAAAGCATCCAGGCCATGAAACATTCGATTTAATGAATCCATAAAAGAATTTGGTTTCATTAAGAATGAATGTGAGCCATGTTTTTACAAGCGGTTTAATGGGAATGCAGTCGTTATCCTAATAGTTTAGGATGAAGACATATTTCTTATTGGAAACGACATACCAATCTTGCAGTCAATCAAGGAATGGTGGAAAAAGTGCATCTCCATGAAGGACTTAGGTGAACAAGCTATATTCTAGGGATCAAGATCATTTGTGATAGATCTAAGATTATTATTGGACTAATTCAAAGTACATAAATTGACCAGATACTAAAGAGATTTAGTATGAAACAATCCAAGAGGGGATTGGTTCTTGTGTCACATGGTAGACATCTTTCCAAGAAAATGTTTCCCTAGACACAACATGAGATAGATAGGATGAGAAAGATTCCATACGCTTTAATGATAGGATCTATCATGTATGCCATGTTATGTTCTAGAGTTGATTTTGCCTATGCACTGATCATGGTAGGTAGATATCAAGAATATTCAGTGGAAAAACATTGGATTAGTATCAAGAATATCCTTAAGTATCTGAGAAGAACTAAGGATATGTTCTTAGTGTATGGAGGAGACGAGGAGCTTGTGTTAAGAGGGTATGATGATGCGAGTTTTTAGATAGATCATAATGATCTGAAGTTTGAATAAGGATATGTTTTCTATCTCAATAGAGGAGTTGTGACCTGCAAGAGCTTAAAGCATCCAGTTTTCTCTGATTTTACAGCAGGGTCCAAATATATAGGAGCTTCTAATGCAGCCAAGAAAACTATCTAGATTCAATAATTTGTCCAAAAGCTTGATGTTGTACTTATAAGTAAGGATTAGATTACATTTTATTGTAATAATACTAAAATGGTGGATCATGAAAAGGAGCCAAGGTAAAATGAATGGATAAAGCACATACTTCAAAAGTATCACCTCTTGAGATATTTCTATCAAATGGGTGAAGTTGTAGTGAGTAGAGTGTCCACAAAAGAGAACATGGTAGAACTGTTGACTAAAATCCAATCTCATAAGAAGAAAGAATATCATGTGAGAGCTAGTGGACTAAAGGTTGTTAGAAGTTGACTTTAGAGCAATTGGGAGCCTGTTAGAGTTGGTGCCCTAGAAACCAACTTCTTTGTACTTTATGATAAACCTATATTAATTAGATGAATATTAATAAACTCCTCATCACATCATGATTGTTCTTTTGTGTGACATAGTATGTGATACAGTATGTGATAATGTCCTAATAATAGATGTCTCACTAAAAATTATAGCGGATCCCTACTATGATGAGAACCCATAAGTTCCATGACATTATTCTTGAATATATTTTCTATGGTCGGATGATATCATTTTAAGGGACATAAATGATACATGCTATCTAGGGTGGGGACTCATGAAACTTTGAGACACTTTCTCATGGTGTTCTCCCTTGGTAATATCCATGAGGATATTATGAGAACAAGACCCGCCAGTAGAAAATCCACATTCATAAGTGTCATTGGATGTTTCTATTTGCAGACATTTGTATTTGTCTTTAGAATTTAAGATTATTGTTAATTGGTATTATGACTCACGCACTTATATGTATTTACTAAAACCATGAAGACATATGTTCGCAGAGAGGTAGGATATGTTGTGTGCGTCACGAGTAATAATACATTAATGAATAATGAGAGAAAGGATTTTTCACTTCTACAAAATTAGATATCTCAGGACCTTTGATGGAAATGATATAGCCTAACTAAATCCATGTCCATGGTGTTATCTTAGAAATTTCAATTCCGAGAAGTCAAATAATGAGAAATAGAGCACATGGGTTGATCGAACTTGCATGAAACCCACTTGATTGGAGATATTGGGACAATGGGATTATATTACATGGTAAGCATTCGTATGAGATGACATGTCATTACAATATCAAATTATTTCTCTTGGGTACCTTGACCCGTTTCTAGATAATAATATTGGACTTTAGGAAAACCCACCTAAGGACAATGAGAAAGAGGCCTAGATTGTCACACACTAAGTGTATCAAATATCTCAGTTGAATAATATATTATTTATTTAACAAGTTGAATAAATATTATTCTCGGTTATGGTTTAATAATTATTCAAGTATGCCTGATCGCATTTATTTCATCGCTAGTTATTTGGGAGAATATATTGCGGAAGAAATATTTATTTATCATCAAATAATGATGTTGTATTTATTTAATAAATAAATAGTCATTATTTAGTGTCCATTAAAAATTGAAGAGTATTGGAGAACCGAGTTGTGGGACAGGTGAGAAATAATATTAAATATTATTCAGTTAAATAATATTTAAATATATTGTGCAAGTTAAGGACATGTCCTAGAAATAACAGAATTTCTATTATTATTTGACATGAGGTTTCACATGGAATAATAAAATAAGTGACAAAATTTGTGTTAATTATTTATTTTTACCTGGTGAATTAAAATCAGCTTATGTTATTAATCTCTAATTAGTCAAGAAGTCATCCCACCTTCTAACCAATGGTTGTGTTCACAACATCCTTAGAGAAAAGCTCTCTATCATAGATAACTCTTCCCTCTACAAGAATTCTCTCAAGAACGATATATATCCTCCTCCACCGAATCTATGAGAGCACTTTAAAAGTGATTATCAAGGAGGTCAAAGGTGGACATTACAAGAGAAAGGATATTCCACACTAGTACCCGAATACTCCTTAGGAGAAGCCCAAAGATACATGGAGCACATGTGGATCAACACTAGAGGAATCATATCCTTGGATTATAAAATGAAACAAAGCCTCACCTTAGACCCGTGTTTGAATTCATCAATGATAAAATAATAACCTTGTAGGTAATTCTTTAATTTAATTAAATTAATTATAAGAAAAATATATCGATCCTCTCTTATTGGTTCTAGGTTCTCTCCTTTTCCTTTTATCATTGACTCAAATCCATGGATACTGGTATTTATCACTGTATTGATCCTAGATTAATCACCAATCATGGAAATTGTCAAATTTGGGTACACACCCATCCCACACTTCTGCTATGCCCGAAACCTAAAATTATAATATCCATAATGAGATGATAAGTCATTCCTTCTATCTCTAGTTACCATCACAACAAAATGGTTAGCACATGTTATCCAATATGTATAAATCTAAACATTAATCTCTAAAACCTCATCCAAATTTCAACTTAAAAAATATCATAAATGTATACCCTTATGAACCTTCCAAAATATCAAAATCCCAAACTTTCGAAGGAATTTTACTAAATTTAAAAAATCAACTGATCATTAATACCCCCAAAAAACTTTATTTAAATATTAATTATCACACACTAAACATGTGAATACCATTATCATGTATTCTCTTAAAACATGGTAATAACATAAATTACCATAAAACCATGTTGAATACACACATGCTTATTTATTATATATATAATATATTTTCTTATACAGAAGAATTTTCATTGGAAGCTTGGGTTCATACTTATACCGATAGAATATGTGATTTCATTATTTTAGAATCCATGTTGATAATCACATGAAATATCACTAATCGATGAGCAAAATTTTTTCATAGGGAATATTCATTTGAAATCAGAAATAAAATTCCCAACAAAGGATAGGAGGATAAGTATTTCATAATTATTATGGTTCACTTCATCTATTATGAAAATATAATATTTCACTTTTTCTTTTTTCCTCAAAAGTTTTTTTGGATTACCATCTATGTTAGTCCTTGGATTAGAGAACTTGTTAGTATAATGACCAAGCTCCTTATAATTGAAACACTGAATTATTTGAGGTTCAGTCTTTGAATATATCTTTTTATTCCCATTAATTTGTTAGTAAAATGCTTGATGACCTTGTTTCCTAGACATAAAACATTTACTCGTCCCCTTATGATAATTTCCTCCACGTTCCCTTCCAAACTTTGAGAATAATGTAAATCTAATATTCTTCTATCCATAGTTTTTAGATATTCGTTTGAATTATATCATTATTTTATTATCATATCCATGAGATATATGGGAAAATTCCATCTCCCTTTTTGTATAAAGAATATGAGGAAGGTACTTACTAAAAAATAAGTTCTTGAACTCACCCCAATCCATAGAGTAAATTTTATTTTATTGTCTCATATTATTGATACAGTTCCACCACTAATTCACTTAAAATTTCAAGTGATAAGTTCCCAACTTAACATTTTCCTCATTATGAATAATGGAGAATGAAAAATATCTTTTCGATTGTACATATACATTTCTCAGCAACTAGTGGACCAGTCATTCCACTTAAAGAAGGTGGATGTTTCCTTAAGAAGTAATAAAAAAACTATGTACCATCCTTTTTTCATTTGGAATCTCAACATGATTCTTCTCTTGATAAGGTTTTCTGGTCATAGAAATTAGGTTTTTTCCCATATTAAAAAACATTCGGTTTCTCAAGAGGGACAACATTGCATTTTCCATTTCATTCCTTATTAAAATGGTTCAATTGGGTTCCATCCATTGAGTAAAAAAACAATAATATGAGAAACACTAATAATGGTGTGAAAACCAAATAATATAGGGAAATTAATTATAAAATTTCAATATATGACACTATAGGTTTAGTCCTAGGTTATTCATGATCATTATGAAAATTATAAGATTGTAATGTATGCCTAGAATTATCCTTAGACACATCACTAGACAAATCCTTAGAAATATCTCTAGGGACCTCACTAAAGTTTTTCAACATATTTTTTGAAGGTTGAATAAACCTTTAATTTGATACCAACTATAAGGACCCATAATTTTTATACATGGATATTAAATCTTTTTAGATGAATATTCATCACATTACACAAACACTTGACTTAGGACCATAATAGTTTAGTATCTTTAGAAACATGAAAAATACTTCTAATTTGGTGAAATATCTTCAAAATATCCCATAAATATCTTCCCATTTATTAACCATACTTAAAACCTATCTTTATAACCTTGGAAAGGAAATATAAGGAAGTGGTGAGCTCAGATGCTGAATAAGGGTAAACATCGAAGATATATATGCATATCCTAAGAATAAAGGTATAATAACATGATCATAACATTAGAAGATTGTATCATGCATATCAAATATTATCCATATGAAATGTTGCATAAATATTGGTAGTTAATATGACATGAATCATAATTAAATCAAGAGAATAATCTTCAAAATCTTAACATAAGAATAAGCAATGAAATTTGTGGCAGACACATAAAGATGTAATATCATTACCTATAAGTCAAGGCATATTGCCAAAACATAACATGGCACTTGATGGGGACTAAACCTACTAGATGGGACACACCACCATTCCCAATCATAGTAGTTTCCTTTTAAGGGGTCAAGGTTCCCCATCTTCCCATAGTGGATTGAGTTTCCCCATCTTCCTATACTGGATTGGGTTTCCCTATCTTCCATAGTGGATCAAGCCTGTCAACTTCTTTCCATAATTATCTCATGATAAATAAATATTTACCCAATTAATTGGAGGGATAAATTTTTCCCTCCAATCACATAATAAAACCAAACATTTCTGTTCCACAATAATATAAATCATATTATAACCCTTAAAAAATGGGTTTGATAAACATTTCATCATAACATAACTCATGAAAAAAAAGAAAATTCATTAATATCAATTCATCATAAATATAAAAAATTAATATAAATAATTATAATGGAATACTTGTATCATATCCATAGTAAAACATAAGTAACATAAAATAACATTATCTTATATGGAAAATTATTTTGAAAGATCACTTGAAATAGTTGTCGAGGAAAATATCCTTTCCGTTTTGAATTTTTTTTTTAAATCATCAAATATTTAGAATAAATTTTTCATTGAAAAGGACCTTTATAACTTATAAAATAATCTTTGAGAACTATATTATACGTCTTTGAAATTCTTTTTATTTAAAAATTCTTAAAAGTTCATCTAAAACACTTTTAAACCATTTTTAGAAAACATTGTTTTGAAAGAATGTATATTTTCGACCAAAGAGATAATAAAAATACATAAAGCTTAAAATATCATGAAAATAAGTAGATTAATTATAAAACATTTAAAATGGTATTATATACACCTTGTAAAATAATATAGGTGCATAACACAATATGTGTCTCAAAGAAGGAAAATTGTGACAAAATCAGCTTACTGATTTAGTAATTATTGAACCGTAAACCCCATGAAAGAGATATAATCAAATGGATATGTAAATAATAATAAATTTAAGGATAAGGATCATAAAATACATTCATGGTCAGTATATTCACCACACAAAATAAATAGGTGGTGGACATGGCTTATATCTCATGGAAAATAAAAGTAAGACGAAAATCCCCTACTACTTGAGTAACACTAAAATCATGGACCACATGAAAGAATAAAATAAATTAAAGATTTAAATATCATTAAATAACGAATATTAATGATATAAAATTTCATATGTCAGTATATACACCACACAAAAGAAGTGAGTGGTGAATATGACATGTATCTCATGGAAATAGAAAGTGAGATGAAATTCTTTTACCTTATGTATTGACTCTCATCATAATCATAAAAAACTCATGTATAATAATTATAAATTTATTATAAATATATTAAATAACCATATTTAGTTATATCATACCATATATGATTCACCTATGACTTTATATTACCCAGTTATTAATAGTTCCATGCTAAAGAATTTTTTGGGTAATAACCGCTTTATTTATCATACGTGTTTCGATTTTTTATTATTGATCCTCTTACATATGACATGATTTACTTATTTCTAGAATATAAAAAATTATTTATATATCAAATATATTAAGAATATAAATATATATAAAATATAGATATAATAAATGGAATACACCATTCATGGAGATGGTAGGTTGTACGTATGCATGTATGCTGTTTCCGTTTTCTTATCATATTGAAAGGAAGAAAGTAAAGGAAATATATATATATATGTGTGTATATATATATATTATTCTAGTAGTATTATTAATTCATATATTTCAGATAATTTTACTAAACCAATCCTTAAAACATTCCATGTAAATTGTGAATGAATCACATCCCTTTTAGGACGCAGTAGTCCACACGTCCACAAACAAAGTTATCGTATTTATAAAAAAGAGAAAGCATGAAGTTGTATTTTATATTAAATTAAAGAAACATAGATATATCATATATATGATATATATCATATAAAAAGAGTGTTTCCATCATAATTTCCACCTTTATGATTGGTAAAGGAAAAACGGACAATCATCATTTCCTGAGGCGGTAGTCCGCCATACACATGAACAGTAAGTTTGTTATCTATTAGATGGAAGTGTGTGAAAGTATAGGTTGAACAATTTATATAAAAACATATCATTATATTTATTATACCAATGTTATTATAAAAATATGAAATAAAAATAATTTATGGGGTTTGAGGAAGAAATAAAACAAAAACATTCATCAATGAACGTTACCTCTTCTTTGGGTATCTCTTTTTGATTTTTAAAAAAAGATTTCTTGGTTGGATTTAAGATGAGATTAATGATTATATAATGAAGGGAATAATTTTTGGATGATGTTTTAGTAGATTTTTTCTAAGCCAAAGGACTTTATAGGTGTGAATAAAATATAAGGAGAGGTTCCCTTTTATAACAGAGGGGAGTGACACTTTTGGAAACTCTCAAAGTATTAATTTATAATAAATTCAATATCCATCCAAATACCTATAAAAGGACATTTATTAAAATATAAGATGATATAAGGTTGTAATATCATCATAAAATAAATTTTATATAGTTTTTGGTATAATTTTAAACCTTATCTTTTTTATTAAACATTAGTTAACCTATTTTAATTTTAACTAAGGTAACAACACTTTCAATATTAAAAGGTTAATATTTTTACGTATAAGGTGTAAATTGAACCATAAATGTTTAATTTTAGATATTTTAGACCATATATCATCACATTTTCCTTATTTAAAATTTTAATAATTTCTAAATAATTTGATAAAATATTATTTTAATAAAATATCATAACTGTCTATTTTGACACTATTTGCAACATTGAATTTAAGAATCTCAATATAAAAACATTACTTCGAAAAATTCACTTAATACACACCTAAAATATCATATTAACCCATAAAATTATTGGATCACCTTAATCATGTCAAATTATATTTCTTTTCAGATTTATAATATAATATAATTGATTATTTCACTAATTGAATAATTACTACATCATCATTTTGTAACTATTTATGATAATTATTTCTTAACTAAAATTTAAAAATAAAATTATATGATGTATATAGAAAATTTATATTTCATAATAATTTATATAGTATAACATATCTTTTATTTAACCCCATATTAAAAATATTATACTTACTAAAATCAAGAGTGTGACATTTTGTCACTCTCTTTGATTTGAATAATATCTAAATCATTTGTATAGAAAAATTTCCATTAAATAATTAAATTTTAAATAATTATGTGATATGGTTAGAATTAAATTCATCCAATAAAATCTTATAAATTTTTAGGGTAGTTTTCAATCATTTATAATATTATATTTACCCTTGATTTCCCAATTTACCCATAGCCGTGGTAATACAAATTACCAAAGTTACTATTAATATTAAACAAAAAATAAAAGAGACCTATTTAATAAATTTGGACCTTATGATTAAAAATATGAAATCTATTTTTCATAATTCAAAACTCATAAATTGATAAAATTAATTTAAAATAATCCCATTGATGGAATGAAGAAATAAGTTTTTAAAGTGAAAACGTCCAAAAGATTGACATGTTTTTATATCCAAATTCATTGTAAAATTTATTTAAATAACCTAAATTATATTAAATAATAAAAATTTTATTTAATTAAACTTTAAAACCAATGAAATATATAATTTAACACAATAATTTATTTTGAAGAAAAAGCTATTTTGAATTAAAATTCAGTATTTTTCACTATTCATCAAAACATGAAACTTATCAGAAAAATACCAAATATTAAACCAAAGTAAATTTTGATATACAACTTTAAAATAATAATTTTTTAATATAAAAATTATAAAAGTGTGAAAAATTATATTTAAAATGGGTTCTCCATTAAAAGGTGGTAAAATTACCCTTTTTAAAAATTTAGGGTTTTATGCGTACAATTAGAGTTGTTCTTATCTAATGCCTATAAAATCTATTATATGAACATAAAAAGTATTTTTATTGAATATATAACACATATATTTCATTAATATCATTCACTAATTTTAATTAAGTTAATTTATTAAGAAAAAATAACTTTGGGAGTATAAAAATAAAACTATTTCCTTTATAATCCATTGGAATATAATTTAATTTCTAATTAATTGGTAACCGCTAAATTCATATTTTAAAACTTATATATTCATAAGATATTTAATAATATTCATAACCAGTAATTTTACAGATAAGATATATATTATTATATTAAATAATAATATTTTATTAATAGACTTTTGTTTGGTAAAACTTGGTCTTACATGTAACGTAAGCTATCAAAAGAACTCGGAATTATGTGTAACATAATCCCAAAATAGTGTTGCATGTACTGAAATACAATCTACGTGTTTCTTGTAGAACAAACTCAATTTTTCATTGTGTACCAATCATGAATAACTTGCTGCTTTCATATAACACAACTATATTCAGTGTTGTGTGAAATGAATTTTTTTGAAAAGATTAAATTCATTCGAAAATAAATTCAAAAAACCTCAGGGTGTTACAAGAGAAACCTAGTTATGCTACCTCCCTCCCAAGTTATGAAAAATGCGATTCAAACGATATGAATTTACTAATTGAGGCCATCATTTCTTCTTTCTGCGTCAGTTTCCCCTTATCATTACTACTTAAAAACACTAATTATAATGGTAAAATTATTATGAAAGGGTATAGTTCCCAATAGTAAAATTTACCAATGGTTATATTGAAAAAAATAATATTTGACCAATAATAATATAATAGATAAATCCCAATGGTCACATTTTCCTTTATACCGAATAAATACCACTTCATTATTTCACTCAATATTCACTACAATTCCTCCAAAGGTTATATTTTAATATTCTAAAATGTTGATCAGTTTACTCATATTTTGTTTCATTTACATAATGTTGGTTGTGGGGGAGATTATTCTATTAAATTTGAGTGATCAATATTTTCCCATTCTATCTTTTCTATTTTATATTTTTTTTCCATTTGTAATTTTGGCACTTTAATTTGTTTTATAGCTAACTAATGTAATGATATTTATTAATGAGATATGGGTTTGTTGGTTCCTATATATTTTGTATGTTTATAATATAATATAATACACATTTTCTCAAGAAACAAATATCATTTAAAAATACTGGTTCATCACACATTTAATCGGTAACAAATTCTAAATAATATCATGGACATATAACTGTTAAAACACCATTTTTTACCCAAAAATTGCTTTTTCCATATTTAGGATGTTTTAATTTAAAAGTAAATTTTAACTTATTAATAAATTAAATTATATTAAAGGTATATTATATTTAGTTTCATCAAACCCAATTTTTTTTATAGGAGTTTTTTTATATTTATATTAAAAAATAAATCACATAGTTAAAAACTAGTTACCAAGGTAAAAAATGATAAAATTAAAAACCCAAAATAAAATAATTTCTAAATTGTTTAATTTTTTTGTAAATATTCATTTGAGGATTTATAAAAACAAGATTACCAAAAACTTCATTATTTCAAGATTTTAGAATCTTTTACCCTTGAATAGTATAATGATATCATTGAAAATTAATGGGTATTCTTAAAAGTACCCATTTCTTCAATTATAAATGGGGGCACTTACACCCATTCCCGCCACACCCATTTTATATAAATACTTATTTAATATCTTAAATTATTTATCCTCATATAATTATATATCATTTTAATAATCTAGTAGTCTCATTTTTTTTCTTAATCCCTTCATTTCAAATGATAATTTCGAGAGAAAGTTCAAAATCCCAAAGTGAGTATTACTCAATCCTTACCATTTGTTCTTAATTATTGTTCTATAAACCTACACTTACCATGGTAATATGATAATGTCATAATAGTTATTTTACATAAGTTTTATTATTTTAATGTAAAACCTTTGTTTATTATCTTCCATCCACATAGAAAAACAAAAGAACACTAATTGTGGGTTGTGCGGACTACAACCACTACAAAGTAAAGTTTTTTCAATTTTCATATTAATTTTATATCTTTATCCCACACAATTAGAATATAATTTACCAATATAAAAAAATCTAAATAATATAATTAATCTTCTTTTATAATGATACTATACACTTCCATAACTATACTCACCCATCGAGATATAATGTATTCATGTTTGGGGTTGGTTTAACCACTTACTTGAATAATGTTATGAAACTCTATCATGGATGACATGAAGAACTTAAATAATAATTTAATTATAATTTAATAATAAATATAATATTATTTATTGGTTTTAGATAGTTTATATTAATTATTTAACTTATTAATGAAATATCTTGTTTGATTGTTAAAATTACCGAAATAAACCGAAATCATTCCAATTCTCATTCAAATATAAGAAAAAACTATATAATAAATAATTAAAATACAGTAATAAATGGTAAATATTAAATTAAATATATAATAATAAGTTTCATTATAAGTTATATAATAAACATAATTTTATTATTTCAGAAGTTAGGGGCATGTACAGAATGAATTTTGAACAAGGTAAAGGTTTTATCTCAAAATTACCCTCTTTGACACATGTTTTTATTATACAACTAATTATGTTGTGTATATAATACATATTTTAGATATTTTACCATGAAATATATTTTATTAATATTAATTAAAGTTCAATTTAAATCTATCTTTTTCAATAGGTTTTTATTTAAATGCTCCTCAAGTTGTAAGGGGTTTTTCTGACTGAAATCTATTCTTTGGGTCATAACCATTCATCTTTTACTATTATCATTCCATATTTATCCCTTCTATTGTATTATGGTGTTATGTTGTATTTAAACTTTAATTTTTTGGGAAATCATGTTTCACACTGAATTCTTCTTCCTTGATGATTCTATTGTTTCGTGAAAATGATTTTTTAAATAACAATTTCCATTTATTTTAAGGGATTTTTCCACCACATACTTTATTTTGATTCCCACAAATTATGGACTTTACCTAGTGAAAATTGAAGTTTTTTTAATATCCAATGATACTTTTACCCTTTTATTGATTTTAAATTAAATGTTTTTTTATCCTTTTAACAATGCTGTTTTCTAGTAAAGGCGTTTTAAAATATTTAAAAGTACTTTATTTTATATTATCTTATATTATTACCATATGCATTATATTTTTGAAATATGATTTATTTATTATCAATATATCTCTATTGGAATTTGTCTTGGGGTAATTTTTTCAGAAGTTTTCACTTCATCTACAAAAAAATGGTTTTTGGAATGTGACTTAAAAATCATGTCTTTTTTAAGATGATATTAAGAAACGCATTTTAAGTGAAATAATTTTTGTGATTTCTCTTTCATTTTAAAAAGATTATTATGTAATGTAATAGTGGTTAAAAAATCAACATATATGTTTTCTTTTTAAATAATCCTTTAGGGATATTATATTTTTGGTATTAAATGATCATTTTTTATGTGATACTATTTAAAAAATTTATGAAACCCATTTAACTCTCACGTGTTATATATGATAAGATGAATGGTTTGATTTTAAGAGGAACTAATGTGTGTGGATAACAACTGTTGGGGTATTATACCTCACACTAATTAATTGGTTATAGTTTTATATTTAATAAGATAATGAATCATGTATATACTTGGCTTTGATCACAAACTAGATAGTGAACATACTTGGATTTTTTTCAAAAAATAAATTGTAACACCCTAATATTTTATGAGAAATATTTTTTTTATGTCTTATGTTATACTTAACATAAAAGTAATCTTTCAATACACACACCACTAGCTTGGCTTGCGTTATACGCAAGAGAAACCTTCCTCGATAGCGTGTATTGTACGCAATATCGAGTTTCACTAAACAACGATATTTTGTTATAATATTATTATGGACTAGACGTTATTAATAGTATTAACTAAATTTTGAATTTTATAACATTATTATTCATCTTAAACATTTCCTAAAACATGGTATGTGAACAAAATAAATTTTTCGGGTAAAATAAGTATTTTTCAAAAAATGCAGTTTTGCCGCCTTTTGATGGCGCACCAACTTTAAATATAGTTTTGACATGTTTATAAGTTCAATTTGAAAAAATAAAATTCTTCTTTGGAATCAGGATATAAAAATTTACTTTGGATAAAATTTTCATATTATTCTGATAACTTCCATATTTTAATGAATAGTAAAAACACACTATATTTTAATTGAAAAAAACTTTTTTCATCGCAATAATTTATATGGTTAAATTATAATATTGAATGGTTTTAATGTATAAATATAATATATTTTTACCATTTAATATAATGTATGTCATTACCATTAATTTTACATTGAATTCATAGGTAAAAAGATTACAATATTTGGCAATGTTTTAACTTTTAAAACCCGTTTTTTAACAACGAGATTAATTTTAAATTAATTACTACAACTTATGTGTTTTGAATTTTAAAAAATGGATTCCATATTTGGATTCAGTAAGTTAAAATTATTTTAATAGGTTACTTTTATTTTTTTCGATATTATGAATAGTAACTACGGTAATTTTTATTTACTGTAGTTAAAGGTAAATCGGGTAATTAAGGGTAAAAAATAAGATTATAAAATTACCCTAACACCTTAAAAAATTCTATTGGATGACTGAAATTAGGCCCTTATCACTGAAGGGTCATAATAAATTCATTTTATTGACTTTTGACCATTAAAATAATTTAATTATTATTAAAACCAAAGAAAGTGACAACACGTTAGTCTCTTAAATATTATAAGTATAATAATTTTAATTTAGTGATAAAATTCATGAAAATTCAAACATGAATAGTCTCCAAAAATATAATAAAATTATCTACATCATGTGAATTTATTTATAATTTTTAGGTATTAAATAATTATCATTAATTATGACACAATAGTGATGTTGAAATTATTTTATTGATTGAATTATCAAATAAATGATTTTAAAAGTGTTAAAATAAATATTATATGAACTATTTAATGTTCTCCACTAATTTTATAGATATATATAATATCTTATTAATCTATTAAATAATTTAATTCGAACATATATTCTGTGTATATTTTATTCAAATTCAAATAAATGAATAGTGTCAAAATTGACACTATTGTTATTTTATAAAAATTACATATTATAAAATTGTTTAAAAATCACAAAAATATATAAAAATTATAAATTAAAATTCATATGGTCGAAAATGTAATGAAGTATACAATTATGGACAATTCACAACATATAAGTAATTATTTATAATGATTTAAAATTTAGAATATTATTACCACAAATAAAATTAAATAGATTATATAAGGATAAATCAAGTTGATAATGTTTAAAATAAATTCCCAAATTGTCTATATTTTATTGGTTGATGAGACTAAAACCCTATATCATCTAGTATTAGTATTTTTGTCATTTTTGGAGGTTTTTAAGTGGGGTTGGAATTTATTATAAATTAATATTTCTTATAATTCCAAAGGTGCCCCTCTCCTCCCTTATAAAAGGGCACCTCCTCCCTCTCCTCCTCACACCACTTTGAGCCTTCAAGCTCATCCAACCCCTTATAATTTCTCTTCTCCACTTCCCTAGAAACATTTTGGAGGTCCTGGTCTTCTTCAAAGTCCAACTTTAGTGCCCTAAGAGGAGGTTAAGAAGAGGCGCGTCAAAGAAGAGGTAATATCATTTACCGATTCTTTCCATATTATTTATTATTCTACTTATTCTTATTTATTTGTTTCATCATAAATTAATAAAATCAGTATCACTCATATACTGATATGTTATTATAAATATTAAACATCCCTATTTTACCTTCTATCCATCCTACGGAAAATGAAATCACCGCGCGTGCGTACGTACGGAATACCGTCTCCATGCCGTGGTGTAATCTGTTTTCCACCACCCCATTACATGGATGTGTATAATGGTGTAAATAATAACTATATTTTGTTATTATAACATGATACTAATTCTGAGACATTCCATATTCCACTCCAATACCATTCAATAGTTATGGGAACGATATCATCACTCATGCGTACGTACGACCTACCGTCTCCATGATGTGATGCGACTCGTTCAACATGATATTCACTGAATAATGATTATATAAATGAATTGAATGAATAAATATGATATATATTACACTAATACCATTCGGTAAATAAGGTATCTATAACCTAAAAAGAGGAATAAGAATTTATTCGACAAGACATGCGTAAGAACATAAAGCAATGAACAACCGAATAACAAGTAGCAATGAAATATTACTAATAAGAAGATAAGAATATGACCATGTATGATATCATAACAATGAATATGATTTTGTAATAAGTCAATGACATTATTTAAATCATTATATATGATGTTCAGATACGTATGAAGCATATCATACCTAAGGTAAGGGAAAATCTCACAATCTCATTTTTATCTGAGATTGTTTATACTTCAGAATTTACTGGGGCATATTTATCATCCACATCCATGTTTCCTCAATATGTAAAATTATTTCTATCCTCCTACAATTGTTTAAATCCAATTTTACCTATTGGTGAATTTTTGGTAAAAGATATGAAAGGAATCTTTTGTCATTTTCAGTACAAAATACTTTTTGACTTTTTCGGCCAAAGTACGAGAAGAATGTTTTTTTAACTCATACGACATGAATGGAATTTTATGATTCCATAGAACACTATTTCCATGAATATTCCTTTACAAATTTTCAAGTTTATTTTTAAATAACTTCTTTTAGTTTAAAATGTTATGACATGTTAAGAAAGGAAAAATGTTTTTGAAGTAGAAAGGATATTTTCCTCAAGAATAGAGTTCAAGTGTTTTATCAAAATTATTTTCCATCTAAGATAATATAGGGTTCTATTTCTATCCCTATTATTAAATTGATTTGATTATGTTGTGATGGAATTATTTTTATGAAGTCCTTTATCTTATATGAATTGTTTTATGATGTCTAAATGTTTAAGAATCCCATTTTTATTACATGGGTTATGCTATGATGTATGATTTATGATTTTGCGGAACACATAAGAATGGTTTCATTATGAAATGGGAGAGACCTATATCTCCCTCCAATTCATTGGGTAAAGATTTATATCTCGTGAGATAGACATGGTTGGAATGGAAGGTTAATCCGGTTCAGTGATACAGGACTGGAATGAGGAGTGAACTCGGTTCAGTAATGGACTTTGTCCGCTATGATAGTCTTGGAAATGAGTCTTGACTAAAATGAAATGATTTTCTTTGATTATGTGTGTATTAAACAAAGTTTCTTATTTTAGGTTATGATTATTGGGATTGCATTTCACAACTATGATTTATCCCATGTTATGATATTATGATCTCTTTTGTAGGTTAAGATATTCAAAATGTTATGTTCTTATGAATATGATATGATTGATATTTCTTTCGTTTACCCTTACTGAGCATTTGAGATCACCCTTTTGTATGTTTTCTTTTCCCTAGGTCAAGAATAAGGTTATTAAGTAGGATATGCCAAAAAGGGACTCTAGATATTATGAAATAAGCGGGAGACAATATAGATGATTTATGAACCAGTTGTTTATGTTTCCCAGTTTCTAAAGACACTATACCTATATGGTCCTACCATGGTTTTTTTATATGTTGTAACAAGTATGCTTAAATTCTGAAGTAATAACCATGTATCTAAAGTATGGGTTGTTATAGTTGGTATTAGAGGAAAGGTATAGTCAACCTTTGGAAACTAGGATGTGAAATCCTTAGTAAGAACCCTAAGGATATGTCTAAGCAGAGAACATAATCTTAGTATTTTAGAATTTTCCATGAATAACCTATGATAAGACCTAAAGTGTTAATTTTTTTACTGATTATGTGGTCTTCCTATTGTAATTAGTGTTTCTCACACTATGCATCTTGGTTTTAGTCAATGGATGGAACCTGGAGGAACCATGTTAATGCTGAATGCGACGGACAATGAAATGATTTTCCCCCTGAGAAACCAAATGTTATGGGAGCTGGAATGTAAAATATTATAGCCATGCTCACACAACTTTCTCAAGCTATGCATCATGCATGACTTCCAAACGAGCAAAGGAAGAAGCAACATTCTGTTGAATCCTTCATGAGGCAGCGTCCACCTTCATTCAGCGGGTCTTCTGATCCATTAGTGACTAAACAATGGATCAGTACCACTGAAAAGATATTTTCCATTCTACAATGTTCTGAACATTAAAAAGTCATCTTAGCAGTGTATCGTTTGGAAGGTGAAGCTGATCAATGGTGGAATCTTATCAAGAATACGAGGCAAAGGGATGAAATTGAGTCTATGGAATGGGACGAGTTCAAGAACTTATTTTTCAATAAGTACTTCCCTCTTATTCTTCGAACAAATATGGAGAAGGAGTTTCTTGAACTGAAGCAAAAGGATGATGAATAGGTTGGTATGTATGAAGAAAATTTTACAAGACTTTCAAGGTACGCTTCTGGAATTATTATCCAACCTAAGAGTAATATTGATCGATTCTTTAGTATCTTAAAACCAAGTCTTCAAAGGGAGTTAGCCATAAGGTACTTCAATAGCTATGAGGAAATTGTTCAATGTGATCTCAAGGTTGAGATGGAGATTGGAGTAACCCATCAATCATATGGGTTTGATAAGAAGAGGAAAATGGAATTCAAAGGAAAATCTAAAGACAACACTAAAAAGAAGATGAGTTTTTCTTTATGCTCAAATTGTGGAAAGAAACATAGAGAGAATTGTCTTAAAGGGACAAACAAATGTTTTAAGTGCGGAAAAGAAGGTCATCGGGAAATTGAATGTCGGAATAATGGGAAGAAGATGTCAAATGATGTGAACAAAGAAAGGGATACACAGAATGAACCTCCAACACTTCAAGACAAAGACAAAGGAAAGTCACATGCAATTACTATCGGTGATGTGGAGTACGATAACGAAGTGGTGAAAGGTACACTTAACATCCACTCTAAAGTAGAAATTTTTTATTTGATTCTGGATCCACCCAATATTTTATTTCTGAAGAATTTTCTAAGGGTATCTTCGTATTACCTCAACAATTAGATGTTGAGTTAGCTATGACAACTACTAATGGCACAACGGTCGCATCAAAAGTTTATAATTCTTCTTCGATTGAAGTTTGTGGGAAAGTGCTTCCTGAAAATCTTGTGATCCTTCCTATATTAGAATTTGATGTGATTTTTGGAATGGATTGGCTTTCTTTATATGGATCTCATATCAATTTCCAAAGAAGGGAAGTCACATTTCATAATCCAGATCAATCTATGATCGTCTATCGATGCAAGGATGAACCTGACCTTCCAGTGGAAATTTCTTCCATATTATGGGTATTGATTCAACTAAATAAAGGTTATTTATCTCAAATGGTTGGAAAGAAACTCATGATTAAGAATACACCCATTGTATGGGAGTTTGATGATGTCTTTCCGAAGGAATTTCTAGGTCTTCCACCAAATCATGAAGTTGATTTTTCAATAGAACTCATACCGGGTGCTATGCCTATTTCAAAGACACCTTATAGAATGGCCCCAATTGAGTTGAAGGAATTGAAGAAGCAACTCCAAGATAATCTTGATAAGGGATTCATACACCCTAGTGCGCCACCTTGGGGAGCACCTGTTCTATTTGTTAAGAAGATATATGGATCAATGAGACTCTGCATTGATTATTGAGAACATAACAAGATCACTATCAAGAACAAATATCCTCTCCCACACATTGATGACTTATTTGACCAACAACGTAGAGCTTAATACTTTTCCAAGATTGATCTTCATTCAGGGTATCATCAATTAAGGGTCAAAAGGGAGGATATACCAAATATGGATTTCTGTACAACGTATGGACACTATGAATTTATAGTGATGCCATTTGGTCTTACTAATGCCCCTTCTATCTTCATGGATCTAATGAATAGAGTCATTAGAGACTATCTTGATCAGTTTGTGGTAGTCTTTATAGATGATATTCTTGTCTATTTAAAGAGTAAGTAAGAACATGAAGATCACTTGAGAATTGTTTTAAAGACCTCGAGAAAGGAGAAGCTTTATGCCAAATTTACCAAGTGTGAATTTTGGCTTCAAAAAGTTTCATTTTTGGGTCACATAATCTCAAAAGAGAGGATATCTGTGGATCTAGCAAAAACAGAGGTTATTGAAAGATGGTCGAGACCAACAACAGTAACTGAGATATGAATTTTTCTTGGTTTGGCTGGATATTATTGACGTTTTGTGAATTATTTTTCAAGGTTATCTAATCCACTCACCAGGTTGACTTGAAAAGGAGTTAAGTTCGTTTGGACGGAGGATTGTGAAGAAACTTTCAAGGAGTTAAAACAAAGGTTATCCAGTGCACATGTGCTCACACTGCCTTGTAGTGGAGAAATGTTTGTGATCTACAGTGATGCATCCAAGAAGGGATTGGAGTGTGTTCTCATCCAAAATGATATGGTGATAGCTTATGCCTCACAACAGTTGAAAATCCATGAGAAAAATTACCCAACTCATGATTTGGAGTTAGCCGCGGTAATCTTTGCATTAAAAATATGGTGGCATTATCATTATGGTGAAAGGTGTGATGTTTTTACTAACCATAAAAGTTTAAAATATATTTTCATAGAAAAGGAGCTGAATATGCGGCAAAGAAGATGGTTGGAGTTGATTAAGGATTACGACTACTCAATTCATTATCACCCTGGGAAAGAAAACAAGGTGGATGATGCATTAAGTTGAAAAGACCATGATAGCTTATCCATGATGAGGATCACAAAAGATCCAATATTTATGGATTTACAAAGGATAGATCTTGGAATTATAATGGAAGGGAAAAATCGTATCTTTCTCAAATGAATGTTCAACCATCTATACATATGAATATTAAAAGGCATAGAAAGAAGATGTAGAGTTACAAAAGAAGGTGAGAAATGTTCCTGAATTTCACATTGATTGTGATGAAATAATAAGATTCAGGAATCGGGTTTGTGTTCCTCCCATCCCAGAATTAAAGAAGGAGCTGCTGGATGAGGCTCATAGTTCTTCATTCTCTATTCCTCCTGGAAGCACAAAGATGTATATGGACCTGAAAGAGTAATTCTGGTGGGATGGCATGAAAAGAGATATTGTTGAATATGTCTCTCGATGCTTGGTTTGTCAGTAAGTTAAAGCTGAGAGACAGAAGTCTAAGGGGATGTTACAACCATTACCCATACCTGAATGGAAATGGGAAAACATCACTATGGACTTTGTCACGAGACTTCCTAAAACATCCAAAGGCAATAATGCTATCTGGGTTATAGTTGATCGTCTTACGAAGTCGACACACTTTATTTCTATTAGAGAAGATTTCTCTCTGGATCAGCTTTCCAGGATATATATAAAGGAAGTGGTAAGATTGCATGGAGTACCACTTTCCATTATATCTGATCGGGATCCGAGGATTACCTCGAAGTCCTGGTGAAGTCTTCAGCATACTCTAGATAAAGAGTTGAGTTTCAGCACTTCTTATCATCCTCAGACAGACAGTCAGTCTGAGAGAACAGTTTGAACTCTAGAAGACATGTTAAGAGCTTGATATATGGATTTAAAAGGTGGTTGGGATCAACACCTACATTTGGTGGAATTTTCTTATAATAATAGCTTTCACTCCAGTATTCAGATGGATCCTTATGAAGCTCTCAATGGAAAGAAATGCAGAACTCCAACTTGTTGGGATGAATTTGGGGAAAGAAAGATATTAGGACTTGATCTTGTTGATGAGATGGTAGAAAAGGTCAGATCTATTCAACAACACATAAGAGCAGCTCAGAGTCAACAAAAAAGTTATGCTGACAACCGAAGAAAAGACCTAGAGTTTGAAGTGGGTGATAAAGTGTTCTTCTGAATATCTCCTTTAAAGAGAGTAATGCGATTTGGAAATAAGGTCAAGTCGAGCCCTAGGTATATTGGTCCTTTTGAAATACTGGATCATGTTGGGAAGGTATCTTACCGATTGGCGCTTCCACCGAATCACTCTCAAGTTCACGATGTGTTCCATGTATCTCTCCTGAGAAAGTACATACCCTATCCTTCACATGTACTAAGCTCAGAAGTTGTACCGCTAGAACAAGATCTTTCTTATGAAGAACAACTGCTAGAGATTCTGGATCGTAGAGAAAAAGTTCTACAAAACAAGACCACTCACTTGGTGAATGTTTTATGGAGGAACCACCAATTAGAATAAGCTACATGGGAGCTTGAGGATATGATGAGGGAGAGGTATCCTCATCTGTTTGTTACGAAGTGACGAATTTCGAGGGCGAGATTCATTTTAAGGGGGGTAGAATGTAACACCCTGATATTTTATGAGAAATAATTTTTTTATGACTTATGGTATATGAAACATCAAAGGAATCTTTCAGTACACACAACACTAGCTTGGCTTGCGTTATACGCAAGAGCAACCTTCCTCGATAGCGTGTGTTGTACACAATATCGAGTTTCACTAAACTACGATATTTTGTTATAATATTATTATGGACTAACCTTTTTGAATAGTATTAACTAAATTTTGAATTTTATAACATTATTATTCATCTTACACATTTTCTAAAACATGGTATGTTAACAAAATAAAATTTTCGGGTAAAATCAGTATTTTTCAAAAAAATTCAGTTTTGCCGCCTTTTGATGGCGCACCAACTTTAAATATAGTTTTGACATCTTTATAAGTTCAATTTGACAAAATAAAATTCTTATTTGGAATCAGGATATACAAATTTAATTTGGAAAATTTTTTCATATTATTCTGATAACTTCCATATTTTAATGAATAGTAACAACACGCTATATTTTAATTAAAAAAACCTTTTTTCATCGCAATAATTTATATGGTTAAATTATAATATTTAATGGTTTTAAAGTATAAATAGAATATATTTTTACCATTTAATATAATTTAGGTCATTACCATTAATTTTAAATTGAATTCATAGGTACAAACATGTCAATATTTGGCAATGTTTTAACTTTTCAAATCCGTTTTCTTAACAACGAGATTAATATTAAATTAATTACTGCAAATTCTGTGTTTTGAATTTTAAAAAATGAATTCCATATTTTTATTCAGTGGGTAAAATTATGTTAATAGGTTACTTTTATTTTTTTGATATTATGAATAGTAACTACGGTAATTTTTATTTACTGTAGTTAAAGGTAAATCGGGTAATTAAGGGTAAAAAATAAGATTATAAAATTACCCTAACACCTTCCAAAATTCTATTGGATGACTAAAAGTATACCCTTATCACCTAAGGGTTATAATAAATTCATTTTATGGACTTTTTACCATTAAAATAATTTAATTATCATTAAAACCAAAGAAAGTGACAACATGTCACTCTCTTAAATCTTATAAGTATAATAATTTTAATTTAGTGATAAACTGCATGAAACTTTGAAAATGAATTGTCTCCAGAAATATAATAAAATAATATACATCATGTAAATTTATTTATAATTTTTAGGGATTAAATAATTATCATTAATTACTACACAATAGTGATGTTGAAATTATTTTATTGATTGAATTATCAAATAAATGATATTAAAAATATTAAAATAAATATTATATGAACTATTTAATGTGATAAACTAATTTTATAGATAAATATGACATTTTATAAATCTATTAAATCTTTTAGTTTGAACATATATTTTGTGTATATTTTATTTAAATTCAAATAAATGAATAGTGTCAAAATTGACACTATTGTTATTTTATAAAAATTACATATTATAAAATTGTTTAAAAATCACAAACATATTTAAAAATTATAAATTAAAATTGATATGGTCTAAAATGTAATAAAGTATAAAATTATGGACAATTCACAACATATAAGTAATTATTTATGATTTTTTAAAATTTACAGTATTATTACCCCAAATAAAATTAAGTAGATTATATAAGGATAAATCAAGTTGATAATGTTTAAAATAAACTCCCAAATTGTCTAAATTTTATTTTTTGATGAGATTACGACCCTATCTCATCTAATCTTCAGATTTGTGTCATATTTGGAGGTTTTTAAGTGGGGTTGGAATTTAAATTAATATTTCTTATAATTCCAAAGGTGTCGCTCTCCTCCCTTATAAAAGGGCACCTCCTCCCTCTCCTCCTCACACCACTTTGAGCCTTCAAGCTTGAAAAAAACCTGCAAATTTATCTTCTCAACTTCCCTAGAAACATACTAGAGGTCCTGGTATTCTTCAAAGACCAAATTTTGTGCCCTTAGAGGAGGTTAAGAAGAGTCGCGTCAAAGAAGAGGTAATTTCCTTTATCGATTCTTTCCGTTTTATTTCTTCTTCTAATTCCTCTTATTTATTTGTTTCATAAAAAATTAATAACATAAGTATCACTAATATACTTATATGTTATTATAAATATTAAACAACCCTATTTCACCTTCTATCCATCCTACGGAAAATGAAATCACCACGCGTGCGTACGTACGGAATACCGTCTCCACACCGTGGTGTAATCTGTTTTCCACCACCACCTTACATGGATGGGTATAATGGTGTAAATAATAACTATATATGATTATTATAACATGATACTAATTCTGAGACATTCCATCTTCCACTCCAATACCATTCAATAGTTATGGGAATGATATCATTGCTCGTGTGTACGTACGGCCTACCGTCTCCACAATGTGATGCGACTCGTTCCACATGATCTTCATTGAATAATGATTATATAAATGAATTTAATGAATAAATATGATATATATTACACTAATAACATTCTGTAAATAAGGAATCTTTAACCTAAAAATAGGAATAATAATTTATTCGACAAGACATGCATAAGAACATAAAGCAATGAACACCCGAATAACGAGTAACAATGAAATATTACTAATAAGAAGATAAGAATATGACCATGTACGATATAATAACAATGAATATGATTCTGTAATAAGTCAATGAAATTATTTAAATCATTATATAGGAGGTTCAGATACGTACGAAGCATATCAGATCTAAGGTAAGGGAAAATCTCACAATCTCATTTTTATCCGAGATTGTTTATACTTCAGAATTTACTGGGGAATATTTATCATCCACATACATGTTTCCTCAATATGTAATATTATTTATACCCTCCTACAATTGTTTAAATCCAATTTTACCTATTGGTGAATTTTTAGTAAAAGATATGAAAGGAATATTTTTTCATTTTCAGTACGATATACTTTTTGACTTTGTCGGCCAAAGTACGAGAATAATGTTTTTTTATATTTTATGACATGAATGGATTTTTATGATTCCATAGAAGACTATTTCCATGAAGTTTCCTTTACAAATTTTCAAGTTTATTTTTAATTAACTTCTTTTAGTTTAGAATTTTATGACACATTAAGAAAGGGAAAATGTTTTCGAAGCAGAAAGGATATTTTCCTCAAGAATGAAGTTCAAGTGTTTTATCAAAATTATTTTCCATATAAGATAATATAGGGTTCCGTTTCTATCCCTATTATTATATTTATTTGATTATGTTGTGATGTAACTATTTTTATGAAGTCCTTTATCTTATATGAATTTTTTTATGATGTCACGACGTTTAAGAATCCCATTTTTATTACATGGGTTATGCTATGATGTACGATTTATGATTTTGTGGAACACATAAGAATGGTTTCATTATGAGATGGGTGGGACCTATATATACCTCCAATGCATTGGGTAAAGATTTATATCTCATGAGATAGACATGGCTGGAACGACAGGTTAATCAGGTTCAGTGATACAGGACTGGAATGAGGAGTGAACTTAGTTCAGTAATGGACTTTGTTCGCTATGATAGTCTTGGCAATGAGTCTTGTCTAAAATGAAATGATTTTATATGATTATTTGTGTATGACACAAAGTTTCATGTTTTAAGTAACGATTATTGGGATTACATTTTACTACTATGATTTATCCCATGTTATGATATTATGATCTCTTTTGCAGGTTAAGATATTCAAAATGTTATGTTCTTATGAATATGATATGATTGATATTTCTTTTGTTTACCCTTACTAAGCATTTGAGCTCACCCTTTTGTATGTTTTATTTTCCCCAGTTTAGTAAGAAGGGTATTAAGTAGGATATTCCAAAAAGGGACTCTATATATGATTAAATAAGCGGGAGACAATGTAGATGATTTATGAACCAGTTGTTTATGTTTCCCAGTTTCCCAAGACACTATACATATACGGTCCTACCATGGTTTTGTTATATGGTGTAATAAGTATGATTCAATTCTGAAGTAATAACCATGTATCTAAATTATGGTTTGTTATATAAGTGGTGGAAATAAATATATTTTTTTCACAAAATTAAAGGGTGGGAACAGATGGAGTTTTTCAAAAAATAAAGGTTAGAAATACTTGGATTTGTTCACAAAATAAGGGGAAGACATATTAGAATTGTTTATAAAACTAAAGTTTGAACATAGTTGGATTTGTTCCACATGTTTTATTTTTCTTATATTTTTAAACTTTATAAAATATACCTTATTTATAATACATGTTAAATGTTTATGACATTTCATGTTATAAAGATGTTTTTCCTTCTTATATTATGATTTCATGTTTTGTTTTGTTTTTGTTATGTGTTTCTAATCCATGTTTTGATGATTTTTTTCATATGTTTCTATTCCATGATATTTTATGGTCAATAAAGTCGTATGATTGCTAGTTATGATCCTATGTTGTTTTTGTCAGTTTTTTCCACTTGATCATGTTTTACCTCATGTTTATGATCTAATGGTTATGACAAGTTGATAAGTTTACTTTACTAAGATTTAAAGATCACCCCTTTATTATGTTTCTATTCCCTAGGTAATAATCATGATTATATCATATGATATGTCTAGAAGTGTGTGTAGAGGATCATGGTTATTGAGAAATGTTAAAAAAAGTATTGTAAAATAATATGTTTATATAGCTAGTTTCCAAGAAAATAAACCTTTCTATCCTATAGTAGTGAGACTCTTTATGAGGTGCATTATAAAAAACATCGAATAAATATAATATTTATGTATGTTTTTCTTTTTTATCCTTATATAGGATCTAAAAATGGGTAATTAATAAACCCTATATGATATTTTATAATAGTTAATGAAATCCTTATAAACATTATAGGATTTGAAAAAACTCTAACCTACTCAACTATTTTGAATATGGTAATGAAGAAATTCCAGAAAGATTTGAGCCAAATATCTCATCCCTTGTAGATAGAGATGAATTTTATCTAGTTTAAATTCATAATATTATTTTTTTATATAATATTAGGAATGCTCTAATATTTTAGAAAAAATAAGGAAGGGATTTATTTTGAATCCATGAGAAAACTAAAACTTAATGCACCGGAAGTTGAATATTAAAATGAAATAGAAGATGATTAAATTTTTGATATGGAGAATAGGAAGATAATTTCACTTTTCTCATGTAATTTAAGAAAGGGTAAATGGATGTATAAATGTAAAATTCTATTGGGAAGTGTTGAGTGCGACAGAGATGGAAAATTTATAGCTGATTTCCCTAAAAGGAAAATTAATTAAAATAAAGGATAATATACTAATAAAAATACTATAATGAAGATACTAAATAATAATACATAATAAGTTATAAAATTAGTTAAATTAAAAAAAATAAGACTACTCGTAAGAAGAAAATATGTTTTCATTATAAGGTAGAAGAAAGTGAATCATGAGAGGTAATATCATATAATAATTAAATTCTTGTGAAAAGTGTAAACTTCATGGATCAAGTAAAATTAGAAGAAACGTCAAGAAAAGGAGAAGAATATGACATAAAAAACTTATAACACAAGCTTAAATTAGAACATGAAGCATGTCTTGAGAAAAATACTAAACTAAATAATGAACTTTTCATATTGAAAATGGAAGGATAATTTTTTTAAAGTAGATAAGAGTATCCTATAACTGAGAATAAATAAATAGAGTAAATAAATAACTTCAAACTAATTTGTTTTGTTTAGGATAAAATCCTAAAGGATAAAAATGATAAATTTTTTCAGTGGATGATAAATTGGGTAAGTCACAATCCAGATGTATTAAAGTTGAAATAACTTTGAAGAGATTAGAAGATGATTTCATCAATGAAATGATAATTAAATCTAATTATTCATAAGATATTATAAAAAAATAGGTAAACATTGTTTTGGATGAAAGTGGAGATATAATCATTTTCACTAACAATGTAGGTTTCTCAATTAAAACTGATAAAATACATATTAAGAAGAAAATTGTAATTTATAATTTTAAAACTATATAAATTAGAAATAACTTAAAAAATGATTCTACAAGATAAATATATAAGGGATTAATATCTAATGATTAAACACCATGAAAATTATACAACCAGAACTATCAATCAGGAAGGTGGAGTTTTGGGGAATATTTCTGGTGATGCTGAGACCCTAGGTGAAAATCCTACTATAGTTTGGAACATATGTATGTTCTAGGAAGACGTTTTGAGTTGAGGGAGAGTAAAAACTAATATATAATATATTTTTTAATTACCTGGAATACACCTACAAAATATGTGATTAGATTTGTCATTATGATGAAGAATGTATGATAACTATTATTAGACTATATTCATTCAGTGGAATATAATTAGAGAAGGGAAAATAAAATGTAAATTAAAATAACTAATTATTGGAATCACCTTAAAATCTATTCATAAATTAAAAATGTGGATTTTTGATAGCATATTCTCCTCACATATGAACAGAGAGTCTAAAATTTTACGAAACTTTAAATATAACAATGAAAGAGTAGTTACCTTTATAAATGATAGTTACTTAACATTCATAGGAAGTGTCACAACAATTAGAGATCATTAGAAGATAAAATATAAGGATGATACCTTTGTGTATGTATATAAACATAACTTACTATGTGAAATTCATCTTTATGATGATGAAAATGAAGTGATATTCTATAAAAACCTTTCCATCATCTAGTGCTTAAAGTATGTAAAAACTATTTTTGAAAGAGTGAGAACTGATGATATCTATTTTAAATATTAAATTAAGTAAGATCATGTTACCTTAATGATAAAGATGATAATTAGTTTTGGAATAGGAGGTGGGGACATCTTGGCCAAAAAAACATGAGAAAAATATCAAATTACGAAGCTATAAGAGACTTACCTATACGAAAAAGAGAAAGAAACATTATTTGTGAAGCCTATAGAAAAGGGAATAAGAATTAATAAAAACATAAAATAATGGAAATTTATTCCACAAAACCTCTTGAAGATATACATTATGATACATGTATATTTATGAGGCATCAATTCAAGAAGGGTGATTTTTAATTTTTCACTTTTATTGATGACTTCACTTGAGCAACCAGTGTTATTTTTTTGAAACATAAATCCAATGATATGGAAATGTTCAAGTTTTATAAGAAGGAATATAAAAAATAACATGGTTTACATATCTAGAATATAATATGGATAATGTAAAAGAGTTTAATTATAATTTCTTTGAAGACTATCTATTGGAACCTAAAGTAAAGAATCAATATAGTGATCCCTACACTCCTTAGTAAAATGATGTTTTAAAAGGAAATAACCAAAGTTTAGTTAAAATATAAAGGACTATGGTTTCATAATATAAACTCCCTATTTTATTTTGGAGATAAGGAATGTGTACAATTGTAAATTTTCAAAAAATATGCATTCTTACACTAAGAATAGAAAATAACACCTATGAGTTGTGGTACAAGAAGAAACCAATTATAAAATATTTTAAAGTGTTTATAAGTCCTTTCCTAATGAAGATCAATATTTCAAACTACAAAAAATTCAGTTAAAAAGATTAATATGGTATTTTACTGGGCTAAACAACCAATGAAAGGAGCTATAGGTGATTGAGTGAACACTCACACAAAATTGTGGAAACATGTGATGTTAATGTAATTTAAATTAATTCCAAACCAATAGAAGAAGAGAAAGGTGAATTTGACAATGAAATGAAATTGGTTATAAAATCATCTAAAATAAATTGTAAAAAAGAAGGCATTCTCAAGTCTAATAACAGAAAAACATGTTTCAATGAATCTATAGATGAAAGGGATTCTATCAGAAGTGGAAAAATAAAATTAAAAGAATTAAAAAATTAAGTTGAACTAAGTAATAACATTAGAACTTGTAAGGTTCATGTTTAGAAAATGAGATAGTGGATTTTTCAGTGGTTGAATTTTTAATGTTTAGGTTTTTTTGGTTCACACTTACCCTTTAAAAGTGTCTTTTAAAAATAAAAATATAGATTGTGGAAGATAGTTGAGAATGGAGAATCAAATGGATCTTATCTCTCATATTGAACCTCGACCAGTATCAGAAACAATTGATCATAAAGAATGGTTAAAATCTAAGAATGGAGAACAAGATTAGATTGAGAATAAGGACACTTGGGAACTATTATTGAGACTGGAAGATAAAAATACCATCAAAACTAAGTATGTGTTTAGGAAAAAGATCAATTAAAATGAGTAAATTTCATGAAATAAAACATGGTTAGTTTGAAAGGGATAATCACATGTGGAAGGGGTTGATTTTAAAGAAACATTTTCTCTTGTAGTAAGACATGATACCATCTGAATATTTTTAAAAGTAGCTACTCATTAAAAATTCAATATTTAATAGATGGATGTAAATTCACTCTTCCTAAATGGTGGGGTTGATGAAAAATTGTACATTAAATAACCAATGGGATTCATATTTTATGAGGATGACAGTATGATATGTAAATTGAAGAAAGATTTATATGGGTTGAATAAGGCCATGCATGCATGGTATTTTTAACATGATAGGTATTAAAAGATATTGAACTTCTCTAAAGGAAAATTTGATTTCAAATTATATAAGAAGGATTCATGTTTTGAAACTCTCATAGTAATTGTCTATGTTAATGAAAAAAAACATTAATAGTGATAATGATTATGTATGTAAGGAATTATTAGAAATAATGAAATAATTATTTGAAATGTAAATTCTTGGGAAGATAAATTTATTTCTCAGGATACAGGTTATAAAAAATAGATGATATATCTTCCTATCATAGGAAAAGTATTCAATAGAGCTATTGAGAAAGTTTTACATGGTATATTATAAGGAAGTTTCTACTCATATCTCTATTGGAGTAAATATGAGTAATAAAAATCCATTAAAATTGTCAATCGTATAAGTTTCTAGAAGTTAATTGGAATTTTACTCTATATAACTACATATTTACTTACATAGTATATGTAGACTCTTTTTGTGCCAGATATCAAATTGATCTATTAGAATCCCACCCAATGGATGAATTTTGAGGTATATCAAATAAATATTAATATTTTTCTTTATGTATCAAATAATTGATAATTTTAACTTATCCATATTAATAAATTCTAACTGGTCTGGTTGTTCTGATGATTATAAATCAATATATAGAGGCAAATTATTTTTGGATGAAAGTTGTGTATGTTGGAATAATAAGAAAAAAACTTAGTGACTTTGAGTATATAAGAATATGAATATGTCACTACCAACCAACATTTCACTCAAATGTTGTGGATGAATGTTTATATGGATAACTTAAAAGTGAATGTTGAAAATTCAATGAAAATTGTTTGTGATAATAAAAGTTCAATTAATCACTCAAAGAAGTGAGTTCAACACTCCAGATGAAAACATATTGATATAATATTTCATTTGATCAAGGAGAAACTTACTAATAGGGAAGTTAATCTTGAGTGAATTTCAACAATGAATCAAATTTTTGATATTTTCACTAAATATACTCCAAGGGAGAGGTGTTATGGACTAAGGGTGAAAAATCATGTTCATTTTTCTCCTTCTACTTAGCATACGTTTAGGAGACCACACCCACTATGTCATGGATTATGTTGATAAATGGGGAGAGAGTTGAGACTTTTTTTCAATAATAAGCTTTATGAAAATTTCATCTTATGTTTATCTAAGGATATATTTTTCATAATAATGTAGAGAAAAAGTAAAATTAATGAAATGAGGGGGAGTACATAAAAATCACTTTGCCAAGATTTTCCCATCAATGAGATATTTAATTATCCCAAAAAAAGTTCATTCACCAATAGTTTGGTTTTCAGAATTTTCTCCTTGAGAAAATTTTATGATAATATAAAAATAAAATGTATTGAGGTTTGTAAAAGAGTTTTGTTTCCAATATGTCTAAAGTGGGTGAATGAATTCCCCCTTAGTCTTTAAAAGTATTTCCTTTTTTATCAACACCATTTGAGAGAATGTTTTTGGAGTTGGGATATAAAGTTTGAAAAGGAAAAAATCTAAGTTCAAGGGTTTTCACATGTAAACTAGATATTCATAAAGGAAACAAGTGTTGGAAGAATATTGAAGGTAGATCCAAATAATTAAGTCATATGATGTTGTATTGTTCGATCAATAGAATTACATCACTTCAATAAAATTCCAACAGTGATTCAATAAATAGAATTTAAATAACAAAAAGTCCATAATATGATTTTATCAAACAATGGTATTGAAAGAAAATGTTCAAAAATAGTGTTGGCATAATGGTTTTAGACCAACAAATGCACTTTTTTTCATCATATCTACTCAATGTACTGAAAGGCTATTAGAGGATATATTGAGCTAAAGCTGAGGATTTTCTCAAAGTACACTCTCCAGAAGTATGTTATCTAGAATTAAATTCACTGTAAATAAATTTGACAAAAGTACATTATCTAGAAGTACTCACATGAATTACATTCACCCAAAGAACTTTCACCAGAAGTACATTCATTGGGAGTACGTTCACTAAAAGTAAATTCAATAGAAGGTTTCGAGTATACTCATATAATCAGTACGAATTCACATCCATTATGATAATATAATGTTGGATATTATTTATGGGTTATTAATGAATTAGATTATTTTACTCTTGTTGAGATCTATGGATGAGTTAAAGGGTGTTGATATCGAGTTTTTTAGAGGTTCTAATAGAGTCAAAACTCTAAAATGTTCATAAGTTTTTAAGGTTATTAACTGTAGAATCCAAGTGAGAGGTAGTTCCAAAATTAGAGCCCATGACTTCCTTACATCTATTAGATAATGTCTTATTATTTGAATAGGAACATCATCTAGGAATGATTTTTTGATGTTGCTATAATTTTCACTTAAAATATTGAGCCTATCTGAGTAAAGAAGATATTTATTCATCCAACATATATTCATTGGAATAAGGGGCTCATATATTTGAGTTTACCTAAAGAATGAAGTTATAGGAAACAATGTTTTGTAGGTTTAAACTTGGGAGCAGAAGATGATTTGATATTTTGGAGGCTCATAAGATAATCTAACTATTATAAACTATTTGGAACCAATATAATATTTTATCAGGATACTTTCTACATGGGATTAATTTTTGGGAAAATGATGATCCCTTCCCATGAAACTATGATTGTTGATTTATCATAGTAGAAAAATATATGACTCAAATGTTTTTAAAACATCAATGATTTGGTTATCGGGGAAAAACCTTGTAAAATTATAAACGATTTACATTATTTTTTACTTTAATGCATGCTATGAGAATTAGTATCTTTACATGAATATATCATTACCTTAACAATTTGTAGATGTTAACTTCAAGGGAATAAAATTTATAAAAAGTAAACCACTAATTCAACCCCAACCCACCTTAGTTGATCAACCAATTCTGAGGTATCACACCAATTAAACCAATTTTTATGGGGTAACACATTATTCAGGTCACTATGCGTTATTCACCCTTATTTCATTCACTTGGTGATACATCATTAATCCTTGTAGTTATTTGGTTGATTCATCATTAACTTGGAGATACATCATCCATATTATAATTGTTTTTGTGATACTTTATTCACCAATGTTGTTGGTTTTATGATATCTCTGTCACGACCCGTCCTCGGGGCCCGTGCCGTGACTACCCCAATCCCGCCTTCTATAGGCTAGGGGTTGAAGACTAGCAGAAAAGGCGTAAATCATGATAAAAAGGGAAGGAATTGCCTTTATATAGTTAACAAACACAACGAAGTACACAACAGAAGTAAGCACAAAGTAAAACGGTATACAAAAGTAAGTGCTGAAAAGAAAGGGACCGAAAATACAAGCCCAATAGTAAGTACAATACAACTGAAAGTCTAGTACAATAGCATAAAAGTAAAGCAGCAAAAACTGAGTCGTCCTCCTGGAATACCACCAGAAGGGTGAGTACAGATGGTATCCTCGGAACCTCAGGTCTATCCATCTGCTCAGTGTATGTCCCGCCAAGTGTTCTACCTCCGCGTACTATCTAGCTCTACAAGTCTCTACCATGATCAGCTGTGTCCATCGTCTACATCAAACACAACGTAGTGCGGGCATTTCCTGTGCATGGGTGAGTATAACGATACTTAGTAGGGGCCCCGAGACCCCCGATGGTCTCCCAGAATCCACGAAGGATAAACCACAAAGAAAAGATACAATCATGAAGTATTAACCAAATCTACTTAGGTATATGCCCATACATATACCTAAGTCATCAATTCCAGTTCGGCTCCAACTCTCGAGCCAAAGCACAACCCATTCCACACAGGAAAGAAGTCAATCACACCGATTGTAATGATTGAAAGTCAAGACTCAGATCACACAGGTATACATCTTTCATAAAGTGATAAAGATGATCAGATGTAGTCACTGATTCATCTAAGCTGTCAGACCCACGTAGGATACTAGACCAGCTAAGCTGTTGGACCCACATAGGATACTAGACCAGCTACTCTATCAGACCCACATAGGATACTAGAACAGAAGTCAAACTGTCGGACCCACGTAGGATACAAGAACACTAGACATCACTATTGAACCCACAGAGGAATCCAGTACGATAGTCGTCATCATCGAACCCACGGAGGATTCCAGTACAGTAGACGTCGCAGTCGCAGCCAGCTCTAGGGTTCTTGCACACAACATGCTCGATTCCGGGAGGTGCCGCTCCTCGAGAAAAGTAGTCGATACATCAACTATCATGAAGTTCAGAGTTTATATATACAAAAGTTTTGTCTCGTCAAAATGAACCCAATGCGACAGACGACGCGTCAATCAGACGCATGGTCTGAGAGATATTGGGTTTTCTATTCCAGGGACCCGGTTGGAAATACACTTGTTCCAAAACCCGGCCATTTTCCAAAGTCATCTAGAACTCACTTAGAGTATCACAAAAGGACTGACTCTTCAGAAGGATCCCAGTGCCACAGACAGCGCGTCGATCAGAGGCGCGGTCTTTAAGTTATTCACATTTATGTGAAAACGGGTCCGACCCGTAAAGCCTAGTGGGTTGGCGGGTCAGGTCAACCCGGTTTTGGCGAGTCCAACCTAGTGAATCGAGCGGCCTGACAAGGCGCATCCCATCAAGGCGCGGCATGTCCCATCCCGACGCGGCCCGGCAGGGTGAGACCCAGCTGGTTGCGGCTCGGCCCGGGCGACCGAGCGATCCGGGGGGGGGGGGGGGGGGCTGCCCCCCACTTTCCTGAACCGGTGGCGCCGCACTCCTATCCGGTTTTCCAAAGCCAAATGGATTCTCCAGCACGACCGGGCCGCTGTCTTCCGCACGTGGCGCCGCAGCCTCCTCCAACTCTGCCGGTCGACGAGCCGGCCGGTTCACCTGGCGAAGTGGCCTACGGAGTGTGGGTTGCGATTCTCCGCAGTGCGCCACCCCTTGGGGCACCACGGTCTTCCTTCGGCCCGGTCAACTTTTGCTGGCCTGTTCTTATTTGGCCGAGTGGGCCGGGGTTCTTCCGCTTGCGGCCAGTGCGTGGCCGCCAGCTTTGTTCGTCGCCGCCTCTTCCAACACGTCTTGTTCGCGAATAAAAAAACGAGGATCAACAGAGGGTCATCGGGCCGTGTTTGTTCGGCCCGCGCCCTCCGCATTAGGCGGTATCACATGGCCAAACACAAACCATAATTTTCAACGAAGAAAAAGAACAATTCTAATCAATTAAAATTGAACATAATCCCCCTACCTCGAAATAAGGTTTGCCGTAGTCGGGCATCGCGGAAGACGATGTGTCGGGGAGACGACGTCAACTTGTTGACGTCGGGGAAGAAGGAGATAAGGATGGCATGTCGTCGGCATTCCTTGCGGGTGCCTCCTTCTCATTTGGCTTGGCCGAAGATCGAAGGAGACGATCGTCATTCTTCAGTGGTTCTTCATTGGGAGGACAGTGTTCTTCACGGGAAGAAGGCCCTCTCCTAATTCTACAAAAGTTCAACCACCAAAATATTTTCCGAGGAAATATTATAATGAGGCTCCCCAAAATAATGCCATGCATTTCCAAAAAATTTCAAACACACAAACAGTTAATTGAGTGATTCACTTAATTAATTTCCATGGGTTGGAAACAATTTAAAAGGTCTCATTAAATTAAAACAAGGGTGAGTTGGCACTTTAATGTGAAGTCCAAAGGTTTAAGGGGTTAAAGGGAGTTAGGTGATCATGTGGGCCCCACCACACGTTATCCTCCCATGGGAGGTTATGTGGGGTGTGGGCCCCACCTCCAACCCCCCTTTGGTGGATTTAACCACCACCTTTATAAAATTTATATAACACATAAATTTTATTTAAATTATTAAGAATCCCCAAAATTAACTTTCAACCTGAACAAAATGCAACTATGGTAAAGGTCCCCTTGAGTGAATAGCAATGCTGCGAGTTCATCGGTGTCCTCAGATTTCAATTCTAAGCACTGATTCAAAAGATAGAAAAACCTGCACATACGTTTACTGAATGTACCCGAACAAAACTTCGGAAATTGATTCCGGGCACACCGGGCCTCGGAATCAAGTGCCGTCAGAAACCGTGGACTCATAAAATTCCAAAGTATTTAAGAAAAAAATTTCCTTGAAATTTTCGGATCTTTACATTACTCCCACCTTAGGGCTTTATGTCCACATAAAGCTACAATACACACTAGGGAAAAAAATGTGGGTACTAAGCATGCATCTGAGCCTCCTGCTCCAATGTGCTCTCCTGAAGGTTCCCATGCCGCCAACGAATGCGCACCAGAGGAATCGACTGTCCACGTAGGACCCACTCCTGTCGATCCTAAATCTCCACTAGGACCTCCATAAAAGTAGCCCTGTCATCGATGTCTATCTCCCCATGGTCTATGATGTGGGACGAGTCGTGCACGTATCTCCTCAGCTGAGATACATGGAAGATGTCGTGCACCCGGTGCAACTGAGGTGGAAGCGCCAGGAAGTAAGCCACCTCGCCTACTTTGCTGAGAACCTGGAATGGTCCAATGAATCACATAGATAACTTGTACCCCCAGCCAAATATCCATAGACCTCGTCGAGGTGAGACCCGTAGGAAGACATGGTCACCATCCTCTAACTCTAGTGGTATCCATCTCCTATCAGTATAGGACTTTTGTCTGCTCTGTGCAGTCTTCATCCTCTCATGGATGATCTACACCTTCTCCGTCATAGGCTGAACCATCTCTGGTCCTACAAGTGCTGACTCCCCAGGGTCAGTCCAGCACAGAGGTGATCTGTAAGGTCAGTTGTACAGTGCCTCATATGGTTCCATCCCGATGGTGGAGTGGTAGCTGTTTTTGTATGAAAACTAAATCAAGGGAAAATGATCCTCTTAGCTATGAACAATGTCGAGGAAACATGCATGGAGCATGTCCTTGAGATTCTGAATGTTCATCTCAGTCTGGACATCTGTTTGAGGATGGAAGGCGGTGCTCAAGCAAAGCTTTGTCCCAAAAGCCTCCTGTAACCCCTTCTGAAGCTGGGAAGTGAAAGGAGAATCTCAATCAGAGACAATTGTTGATGGCACACCATGAAGCCATACGATCTCCTGAACGTAGAGGCGTCCCAAGCTCTTTACTGAGCCCTTCTCTCTGATCGGTAGGAAGTGGGCCGACTTGGTGGGTCGGCCGACAATCTCCCAGATAGAGTCATGTCCCCTGGATATACGTGGAATCCCCATCACGAAATCCATGGATATCCTGTCCCACTTCCACTCAGGGACCTCTATGGGCTGTAACAAGATTGCTGGTACCTGATGCTCCACCTTCACTTGCTGACAAGTGTGGCATTGTGAAACTAACTCTGCTATAGCCTTCTTTATACCTGGCCACCAGTGCTGTCGTCGGAGGTCCTGGTACATCTTCGCCACTCCTGGATGTACTGCTAGAGGGGAAGTGTGGAAATCCCTCAAAACCTCCTCCTGTAGTGAAAATGGTACCATGGTACGTCCCCTAAAGAGGATGACGTGCTTCCTACCTTCAGAAAATCCTTTGGGTGCCAGCCCTAAGGATATCTAAGCATGTCGTGTCTTGCAGTCAGCATCCCCATGCTGTGCCTCTCTGACTCACTGAAGAAGTGGGGGAGTGACTGTGAGAGACTGAAGAAAGGCTGCTCCATCTCTATCCACGAAGGATATCTGCAATGAGGCTAGCTGATCTGTCACCTATCCTAGTAGTCGAATGCCTGATCTCCTACTGAGAGCATCTTCTACAATGTTCCCCTTCCCAGGAGTATAGACTATCTCGAAGTCATAGTCCTGGAGGAACTCGAGTTATTGCCGCTATCTCAGGTTCAGGTCTTTCTGAGAGAAGATATACCTGAGACTCTGGTGGTCAATGTTCTGCAAAGCTGTAAAGATTTCTCCTTTGCTGAAAAGAGAAATCCAGTCTCATCCCCTAGATGAACCATGTCCCTTGCCTAATACAGTCAATACTGACATGAACAGTTCTAATTCATGCCATGGATGACGTCATAAGGCCTCGACGCTGCTACCAAGAGATCCAACCATTACTCTCGTCTCTAAGGGTTGAGTCACACTGTCGGCATCAGTGTGTCGTCACTTGGTCTCCTCTAGTAGGAATCTCGTATGTGAGGGTCAAGTCAATGGTTTTAACTATAACCACTTAGTATTAACGACACAGTCGACAGGAAAGCAAACGTCACAAGGAAAAATGTCTTTTATTACTGCAGCTTAAAGTACAAAGACACAAATAAACCACAAACAACAAAGCTAGAAGAGACATGAAAAAAGGCTTCTATTCCTGTAACTAGTCCCACTCCTGTCGACTTACTTCCAGAGCTCCATGGTCATATGCTTCAGCTGCCTGAAGTTGTGCTCTCCCCTGTCCACTTATTCCCTGCATCCGGGGTGGACCTACTGGTGGTGGTGGTGGTAGAGCCTCGGAACGTCGTCCACCACCCATTGCTCGACCATCTCCTCTGCCACGTCTGCCAGCTCCCGGTGGACCACAACGGTCGAACCTCTACCTCTACCTAGGAGGTCCCTCTACTATCTGCTGCTCATATGTAGGGCAGGTCAGGAAGTCTTGACCCACGTGACCCTGCCCACTGCATTCATTGAACTGTTTTCTCCTCATATAGCTAGATCTGTTCCGTGTGCCCCACACAACCAAGCCTATATCCCGTGGTCACTCACCTGATGGCCTGGTCCGCTTGGACCTCTGCGTCAACTGTCTACTGCCAGCTGTAGAAGAATCCATTATGTGTCACCCTGCGGTGGGTCTCACTATTGGTGTCGGCTCAACGAGAAAACTCTCCACAAGAAGGGATCGCTCCAGCACTCCTCCCTGCATCAGAATGTTGAGGGAGATCATCGAAGCCCTGATCTCATGTCTTAGTCCCTTCTCAAAGGTTCAGGCCTGGAAGAATGGGTCCCGTACCATGTCCATAGAGTAGCGCAAGAGGTCGGTAATCCTCGTTGAGTACTGAGCTACTGTCATGTTGCCCTACCGCAGATGAAGTAACTCCTAAATCCACACTACAAGAAGGGTTGTTGGGACAAACTCCGAGCAGAAGAGACTCTCAAAGTCCGTCCAGAGTAAAGATTCCTTGTCATGCACCTGGAGCATCAGGCTTCACCATATAGCTGCTGCTGCATGCAAGAGACTTGAGGTAGGGATCACCATAAGGTCGGCTGGTTTCCCTACCAATCTGAAGAATCTGACAATATCCTCCAGCCAATACTCAACTGCCTGAGGGTCCGTCTCTCTGCAGAACCTGGGAGACCTCTGTCGCTAGAACTCGTGCAACGCACTCAGGCGATGTGCACTCTCTGCTGCTGGGGATGGTAGTATTGGTGGCCCAGCAGGATGTGGTACCGCTACTGCCTCCGCTATGATGGGACCCTACACCGAGGCCTCGTCAGTCAGTGGGCTGCCATCTTGTATGTGACTCAGAACCCTAGCTGGCTGCCTTCGTGGGGCCATCCTGAAAAGAAATAGGTGCGCCACGGTCAAAACAGTATACCTAGTGAGCTGACACAAAGTAATCATGAAGAAAACTTTTCAAAGGAAAAACACACACAATTAGTGTTTTCGTGCACTGAGTCAGAAATCAGAAGTCAGAGTCCTAGTGTATGGATACATCGGATGCCGCACCAACACCAGTTTCCCTAAACTGATAACCACATTTAAAACACTTAACACTATTTCCATTTAAAGAATCAGAGTCCAAGTTCTGCGGTAGAACCGAACTCCTTTGATACCAATTTGTCATGACCCGTCCTCGGGGCCCGTTCCGTGACTACCCCAAGCCCACCTTCCATAGGCTAGGGGCTAGTGACTAGCACCAAAGGTGTAAATCCTGATAAAAATGGAAGGAATTTCTTTTATATAGTAAACAAACACAACAGAGTATGCAAGAAAAGTAAGCACATAGTAAAAATGTATACAAAAGTAAGTGCTGAAAAGAAAGGGGTCGGAAATACAATCCCAACATTAAGTACATTACAACTGAAAGTCTAGTACAATAATAATAAAGTAAAGAAACAACCACTAAGTCGTCCTCCGGGAATCCCACCTAAAGGGTGAGTGCAGATGGTCTCCTCGACACCTCAGGTCTGTCCATCCGCTCTGTGTATGTCCTGCCAAGTGGTCCACCTCCAGGTACCATCTGTTCAACAAGTCTCTACCACAATAAGTGCTATCCGTCGTCTGCATCCAACACAATGTAGTGCGGGAATTTCCCATGCAGATGTGAGTATAACGATACTGAGTAGGGACCCCAAGACCCCCGAAGGTCTCCCAAAATCCACGAAGGATAAACCACAAAGAAAAGATACCATCACGAAGTATTAACCAACTCTACTTAGGTATATGCCCATACATATACCTAAGTCATCAATTCCAGTTCGGATCCAACTCTCGATCCCAAGCACAACCCAGTCCACACAAGAAAGAAGTCAATCACACCGACAGTAATGATTGAAAGTCAAGACTCAGTTCACACAGGTATACATCTTTTGTAAGGTGATGAAGATGATCAGATGTAGTCATTGATTCATCTAAGTTGTCAGACCCACGTAGGATACTAGACTAGCTAAGCTGTCGGACCCATGTAAGATACTAGACAAACTAATCTATCGGACCCACGTAGGATACTAGAACAGAATTCAAACTGTTGGACCCATGTAAGATACAAGAACAGTAGACATCGCCGTCGAACCCATAGAGGATTCCAGTATGGTAGTCATCGTCGCCGAAACCAGGGAGGATTCTAGTACGGTAGTCGTCGTCGCCGAACCCACGGAAGATTCCAGTACGGTAGACGTCGCAGTCACAGCCAACTCTAGGGTTCCCGCACACAACACACTCGATTCCGGGAGGATGCGCTTCTCGAGCTAAGGGGTTGATACATAAAATATCATGAAGTTCAGAGTTGATGTATCTCGAAGTTCCATCTTGTAAAAAGGAACCCAATGCGACAGACGACGCATCAATCGGATGCCCGGTCTGAGAGATATTGGCATTTTGGTTTTAGGGGCCCGGTTGGAAATATGCTCGTTCCAAAACCTGGCCATTTTCCAAAGTCATCCAAAACTCACTTAGAGTATCGCAAAAGGACTGCCTAATCGCAAGGATCCCAGTGTCATAGACGACGCGTCGATCGGACACACGGTCTTTATGTTATTAACATTTAAGTGAAAATGGGCCCGACCCGTTAAGCCCAGTGGGTTGGCTGGTCGGGTCAACCCGGTTTTGGCGGGTCCGACCTGGTAGAGGGTCGGACCGGCCTGGTAAATCACGTGGCCTGACCCGAGGGGCGCAGCCCAGCCCGAGGGGGCACGGCCCGAGCCGGTGCGGCGCAGCCCGACCCGGCTGGCCGAGCGATCCGGGGGGGGGGGGGGGCTTTCCCGAACTAGTTGCGCCCCCCGCAATCTCGAACCCCCCCCCCCCCATTTTCTCGAACCGGCGACGCCGCCCTCCTATCCGTCCAGTCGAAGACGGAGGAATTCTCCAGCACGAGCGGCCCAGTTGGGCGGGCCCTTGTCTTCCACACACGGTGCCAGGAGGCACTGCAACCTCCTCCAACCCGGTCGGCCGCCAAGCCGGCCGGTTCGCGTGCCGAAGCGGCCCATGGAGTGCGGGCCATGGTTCTCCACCGTGCAACTCCCCTTGTGGCGCTGCAGTCTTCCTTCAGCCCGACCGGTGTTTTTCGGCCGCTTCTTCTTCGACCGAGTGGCCCGCGGTTGTGGGCCGCAGTTCTTTCGCATGTGGCCAGCGCGCGACTGCTGCCTTCATTCGTCACCGTCTCTTCCAACACACCTCGTTCACGAATAAAAAAAATGGGGATCAACGGAGGTTAGTCGGGCTGTGTTCGTTCGGCCCGCGCCCTCCGCGTTAGGCAGTATCACATGGCCAAAGAAAAACCATAATTTTCAACAAAGAACAAGAACAATTCTAATCAATTAAAATTGAACATAATCCCCCTACCTCGAAATAAGGTTCACAGTAGTCGGGCATCGCGGAAGATGACGTCGCATGGAGATGGAGTCAACTTGTTGATGTCGGGGAAGAAAGAGCTGTGGATGACGCGTCATCGTTGTTCCTTGCGGGTGGATCCTTCTCTTTTGGCTTGGCCGTAGATTAAAGGAGATGATCATATTTCTTCTTTGGTTCTTCATTAGAAGGACGATATTCTTCACAAGAAGAAGGACCTCTCCTAATTCTCCAAATGTTCCACCACCAAAATATTTGCCCAGAAAATATTATAATGAGGCTCCCAAAATAATTCCATGCATTTCCAAAATATTTCAAACACACAAAAAATTAATTAAGTGATTCACTTAATTAATTTCCATGGGTTGGAAAGAATTTCAAAGGTCTCATTAAATTAAAACAAGGGTGAGTTGGCACTTTAATGGGAATTCCACAGTTTTAAGGGGTTAAAGGGAGTTAGGTGCTCATGTGGGCCCCACCACTCGTTATCCTCCCATGGGAGGTTATGTGGGGTGTGGGACCCACCTCCAACCTCCCTTTGGTGGATTTAACCACAACCTTTATAAAATTTATATAACACATAAATTTTATTTAAATTATTAAGAATCCAAAAAATTAACTTTCAACCTGAACAAAATGCAACTGCGGTAAAGGTCCCCTTAAGAGGATACCGGCACTGCGAGTTCATCGGTGTCTTCAAATTTCAATTCTGAGAACCGATTCAAAAGATAGAAAAACCCGCACGTACGTTTACTGAACGTACCTGAATAAAACATCGAAAATTGATTCCGGGCACACTGGGCCTCGGAATCAGGTGTCGTCAGAAACCACAGACTCATAAAATTCCAAAGTATTTATGAAAAAAATTTCCTTGAAATTTTCGGGTCTTTACAATCTCATTAACCATGATTGTTATATTTTTTAGAGGTGATAACTCATTCAATCTTATGTTGTGTTTAGATCATGGGAACATCATCACATTTTGACGTAGTCCAGATAAGTTTTGATTTGATATTCATGGTGTATATTAAAGAATCCTCGGTAAAATATGTTCATTACAAGTGATATTATGTATTCCCTTTCATTTTTAAATGTATTCACATGTATATTGTATTTTATTAGGGAATTTTTTGTCTTTAGAGATCAAACTATACATGGGCACTTTGGTGAATATAAAGATATTATAGTTTTCATGTAGGTTTAGGTGATTATCTTAGTACATGAAGATGAGATAGAGGTTCTCATTAGGGATTTAGATACTCATCTATGGTGATGATGAGAATTATGGTTGGATCTACTTTTATTTATTTATTTTATTCATTTACCTTAATTAATCTTCCCACTAGGTGATCCTAATATGATGTATGAATTCCTACCTACATTTGGATATTTTTTTATATTATGGTGTTGTTTTTTTATTGATGGATTCCATTGTAATACCATATGTGTACTCTGATGAATATACATTCATTCAATGTTCAATTATTTAGTTTTTATTTCCAACTATTGTAGTGTGGGAATAGTAACCCCACATGTTGTTATCAAATCCTCACTAATAGTCAGCATCATCTGGAATAGGGGAGGTATGTCGGGGGTCTTGTGGCCATCTGTCTTGAGGGAGTAGTTAGTGAATGGGTTAGGGATGTTAGATTTATGAAAATAGTTATTGATTAATTTATGACACATATATTTTTAAAAACATTCCAATATGAAGTTTGATAATTTTTATGATGATACAAAGTTTATTTTTTAAATTATAACTATGCTTTAAAGTATAAAATGTGTGTCAAATGTTCAAAATTGAGAAAAATAATTCAGATTGTCATAAAAAATTTATAATTTGATCATTGATTAATTTTAAGTATATATGTATAAATTGTATATAAATAAAATTTTTTATGCTCCTAGAAATAACTAAAGTGTTTTTTTGAATTGTAACTATTTTTAAGTTAAAAATGATTATTAAATGGAAAAATATGAGGAAATAGGATCAGAATGTTGATAGAATATAGGAAAATATTATTTAATTAATTTTTGACCAGTAAGAACATTCTCCACATCAATATGGAATATGAATGTATTTTTTATAATTATATATCTCTTAAATTTTAAATTTGTGTTAAATTATAAAAAATATGACAAAAATCATAGATTAATATGGAATTTTTGAACAATGATTATCGATTAATTTTGTATCTTTGGGAATAAACTAAATATTAATTTGACATTTTATTTTTATAAAATGATCTCAAGTGTATTTTTTGAATTATAAATTTTTTAAATTTATGATGAAGATTATAATTTCATAAATTTTATTCTCTAATTCCATGTTTTTATCCCATCAAATTGTTATCTAATTGATAATTTTTACACTTTTAGGTTTTAGTTATAATTTGATCATTATTATAAAAATGGATTAATTTTTGAATTTTAAGTATTTAATATTAGTTTTTTATTTCATCCATAAATGTTTCTAAACTAATCCAAATTATAAAATTCTATTTTTTATTCTTTCTAGATTTATTTTATACATTTCATCCAAATGGACTAGGAATTTATTCCATCAATTTGAGGTCAAAAAGAGGCTCACAACTTTGACCTTGTAATCTATGCCTAGATCTAGAAACATTCAAATATGGGCCCATATATCCATTGTGGGAGAATTAAATTAGCTGAAATTTTTTGTGGAGAAAAACAAGAGGTCGATAATCATTTTATTAAATTATGTCCATGTGTGATTCATCATTCTTCATTGACATAAATTCATGTAATATTAGGTAATAGGAATATGAAGAGTCTTTAGTCCAAAAATACTTTTTATAATAATTAGGTTTTATAATTCAATAAATGTATCTAAATAGTACTGAAATTGTATAAATCGAAAATTGAGAGATAGATGAAAAAATTTAAATAATAACATTTTTCCCATTTCATCCATCTAATGGGTCTTAAATATATGAAATTTATAGAATATTCTGGAGGGAAATTTGGACACTCATTGGCATATAAAAATATACTGCCTTCCCATTTCATGGGGTTTCCCATTTTTTTATCCATTTTTAGTATCTTATTAGGAATTCATTTTTGTTTTAATTATCCTTTATATTTATATTATATATTATTTCCTCTTCATATTGCTCTCTTTATTTTGTTTCTATTTTTCATTTCCCCCACCGTGCTTCTTATTAACTCTATAAAAATAGAGGACTAACCCTCACTATTTCTTGAGGGTGGAGTTAGTCATTTTTTTAGTTTATTTTTATCATATATGATCTCATTATTTTATTCTTTTATATTAGTGGTGGTTAAACCGATTAGTTTTTTCTATTTCCAACTTTTACCTATCACTAAATTCCTCTTCATATATTCTTATCCTTCATCATTTCAAAGTTTCATAAGAAGAATTATTACCCTACATATGGAGATCTTAATGTGTTGTAGTAAAAGTTTTAATGTGTGGTTGTAGTGTGACATATGTTTATTAAAAAATTGAGTAGAATGATGATATATTTGTTTTAAAAAACAATTATTGCTTCTCTGTGAAACCTTAATAAAATTTCAACGTTTTTTTGTATGAATAATGAATGGTAGGGTGGTTTTAGTTGTGCTATTTTTTCCTTATAAGACATTAAAATATATTATGAAAAGTTTTTGAGGATATTAAGTGAGATGGTGTGAGATTCTGAGGCATGGTGAGCCAGGAATTAGTTTTATAAAAATATTAAATATATTAAAATCCCACAGGCATATTTTTTTCAGAAAAAAATTATATATCCTTAGTAGAGCATCAGATCATAAATATGATACCACAGTTGAATCTAGAATGTGGGGTTTACCATAGGTGCAACTTGAAGTTGTTCGATGTCTGACATTCATATTAGGTATTCATTGGAGGCTATATTGTGTGGATTAATTAATTAATTAATTTTATACAAAAAACTAATTTCCTATTTAAATAGCCTTTCATGGAAATTCTACATGGTTATCGGCCTATCCCAAAGAGTTGGGAGAGTATCCTATGGCATTCTTTATTAGAGGATCAATATCAGACAATGAACAATGATCATATTGAGGTGGATCAAGAGGTGGAAAATGCAGTAGGGCTTATCCATCACCAGAGAACTCATTCTTCACCAACGTTCAATCCAAATCATGTCAGGGCTCATCAGTTGTGGATTTTACCTTTGGATTAAATGTTTGAGCATAGATATTTCTATCTACTTATTGATATGAATTTATCAATTTTTCACATGAGCCCATTTCAATAATTTGATTGCATAAATTAAATTTTGATTTCCAAGCCCTACTATCACCCATGGTATCCCTGTTTTGTGGTAATCTTCCATGAACTATTTTTTAATGAAGGATTGTCTTCATTTCTGTTCATTACTCCCCACTGTTCATCATGTTCTTCACGTTCTTCATCGTTGGTCCACGAGGTCGTTGTTCGACATCATCAGGGCCTGTTCAAGTGCGATCGAACCACCAAATTCATGGTGGATTAGAGAATGATGTCTAGGATGATTATTTTTAGATAGATCAAGATAGGTTGTGGGGAAATTATGAGTCTTTTATAGATCCGGGATCCGAAGTGGTGATGGTAGGTGATGTGAGACGCATCGAGAGGTTCTATGGATCATGTTGGTGAATGGATTCTGATTTCCTACCACAGAAGTCCATGAAATCAAAGTCCAGGGTATTTAACTTAAATTATGATTTATTTCAAGGGTTAATTAAAATAAATGGGGGATCTTGGATCTATGTGAAGAAAGATAGGTTTCTATAAAAATCCTAACTAGATAGTATGTCATTCAGGAAGACACATCGCGTAGTCCCCCAGCTACGGTGTCTAGGGTTTCAGAAAAAAGATAAGGATCACATGTCCTGATACTGGTCCCACATGTTGGGTGACCCTCTATGGGTGGCTATGATGCATGCTAGCTGTACAAGTCCAGGACCCCATGTGGGAGGATATATCATGTACTCTAGGAGTACACAGGCATGGCCCGAAGGACACATGCATGCCTGGGAACACACTAGTAGGCCTTAGGTGTTCGAGAAATTCCATGTTATACCCTTAAAAACCATGTACTTATAAATGTATTAGAAATCTATGTGATGGTTAGGGCATGACTAAAAGGATATGTGATTTCATACGCTATGTGACCCCTAGTACATGCTGTGTAATTTTTTCTAGTTCTTTAGTCTTCCATATCACCTTCATTTGTTCTCATATTTTGGCATGGGAGAATCCAATTTTGATTAGTTGTCTAGATAGAACATGATGGTATCATTCACAGTGGCTTTATTGATATTATTTATGATTTTTTGAGTGTGATGATTCGTTAGGCGATGCTTGAAGATGAAAGTGATGGAAAAGGATCATCAAAGAGAGAGGTCGGGGTTGGAAACCCCCAATCATATGAGGTTATAGGTCCCCCATGCTCCTTGAACTGGTTAGAGTGGCACCCCTATGGTACAAAGTAGTTGGTCCTCTACCCATTGAGTGGAACCCCTATCATACTAGGGTGCATGACCTCCATGTATAGAATAGAATCACCCTATCATGTTGGGGTTCATGTCTTCTATTTAAACATATCAAGTGTTACCCCTATGATATAAAAGGGAATGGGTCCTCTAACCATTGAGTGAAATCCCCCTGATGCACGAGGTAATGGGTCCTCTACCGATACCCACTGAGTCCACCCTCCATCATGCTAGGGTGCAGGTCATGATTTGAGTGGCACCCCCCTACCACACTGGGGTACAGATCATATATCTACTGATTTACATACCTTAATTTGAAAGGAAATGGGTACCCTATTGAAGATTACATCCCCTCATGTTGTGGAGCATTGGAGAGGTTTAGGTCCTCCTCATGAATTCTTCAGATAGACATGCGAGATGATAGGAATTGATGATGGACCTTTGGAGCTATAGGAAGACTCATCATCTTGGGATAGGTTGTGAGATAGAGATAACCTCTCTCTCTCTCTCATATGGGTTTATTTATGAGCACACACACACACACATTTATATGTTTTTCATTTCCCTCTTGATTTTCATCAGTTTAATATTTTTGTATCTTTATATCGCCCCCTTTTTAGTTTTAATGGCATCCTACTAGGTATGTATATACTCACCCATTTAGGGGATTTTACCAAATGTGTCATGTTTTATGAAGGTGATGAACAAATCATTGGTTATTTTGATGAATCATTGTGATACCTAGGTGCGTTGACTGTGTACGGTGGTTGATGTTAGAGACCATGAGTCAGTCTCTCTTAGATTTCTTTATTCCAGTTATTGTCAGGTTCAGACTTCTTTTTTGGTTGGGAATGTATTTTTACCTTATAAATTTTGTTTTTATTATGTATTACTCTAATGTGTTCCCTATAGGTATTGAATTCATGGATTACTCTGCATTTTTCTATCTTTTATTATTATACCTATGCACTATTACATGGAGATATTTGGGTGAGTGCATGTAGGAACACTAGGAAAAGGCTTCCCATTTACATAATTCCTTCTTGGAACTTGGCACTAACCACTAACTTATTGGAGGTGGGTTTGGCTTCATTTCATTTTTTCCTTCCTAAGTCTGGTAAGCCCTAGTGGGTTAGGTCATTACAAAGTGGTATTATAAAATTTCATTACTTGGGATGATGTTTGGATTTTTACTCTTATGAGGATTGGATGGGACTTAGGGAAATAGTTTCAAAGTGTCTCAAGTGTGGATTTTAGGATAGGGAACCCAATATTTGTTTGGAGGACGATGTATCCATACACCAAGACTTTAACTACCTTCTTTTCGACTTGTAATACCAAGGAATTGGTTACATAGAACAATGATACATGAATGGTATGGGATTGAGTCCTTTTTAATATACTTCTTGGGTCATCTCACCATAAATATGTGCTCATATTACCATGGTATGTATTGATCACATTCAAGATGTCTCAAAGAATACAACGATCCAGGTTATCAATTAAGCATCCTGATAATGATCCAATGAGTGAAGATTCCTTAGTTCAAGGTCCATTTCATGAGGTATTTCCTTTGGGAAGATAGAGAGAAGCATCCTTCCAGTTGAGTAATAGTTACTACTAACTGGGAATAATGAGGATATGTGCAGGATTAACACACTATGCAAGTTCTAGTACTAGAATATGTTGAGGTTCAACAGGGATTCATACCCCATGAAGAGGAGGATTAGATTTACTCGGTGATTTGAGTCTTCAGGCTCATGTAGACCTCGACTGATCATATGGTTTTACCAATAGCCAATATTTTCTATGGAGTAGTAGGGTGCTGGTGGATTCTAGTCATGAAGACTCGTGATAAGATGATGCTCTCATGGTATAACTTCTAGAATCTATTTTACGATGAGTATTACCATTTTTTATTGCATTTAGTTTGGATATAGAAGCTTCTTAAGCTACAACAGGGTAGTATGATAGTGGTTGAGTATGTTGTGAGGTTCAATAACCTTACACATTACTCACTTTTCATGGTTTGAGATGGTTAATTCCAAGCAAAAAAGTTCGAACCTGGTCTCCACAGAGTCATTCATGCTAGTGTGGTTCCCCTATGAATTCCCACATATTCTAGAGTGCTAGAGAGATTACTAGTGATGGATATCTTCATTTCAGATGGACTCCATATGTTTGGAGTTGGTAGTGAGTGTCATGGTTCTGAGTCATCTTTAGTAAAAATTATCACCCAATCAATAATATCTTGACATATGTGACCTTATAATGGTCATTATCAGTCATGTGGAAAAGTGGTGTAGGGTTCACATAGAGGACCATATAATCCTAGAGAGGGGATATGTTATTCATGTGATATATTATGTCACATGAAACATGATTTCTTAACCTGGAATGCCATGGAGGGAATTAAGACCATAGATGGACTATCACAGTAGAGGGAACACCATGATCAAGCTTCTCCTTAGTGTGGCTAGAGATTCCCCTAGGGAGACAGTGCTGGAAGAGGAGTACGTGAGGCTCTAGGGGGAGGAGATTTTGGTTGAGCGTGATGTTATGAGATACTTCCACCACCACCACTAGGTGGACCACACTAGGATTTGGGAGTTGGGGGTCGGGTCCATGGGCAGCTTCGGGCCATTGAGGCTTATGACCTTACAGATCATGATAGGATATGAGGTACCATATTTTTTTATTCTAAACTTTATATAGTACATTTTGACATAGGTGCGAGTCAATCCTTCATTTTCATTTCCCTTATGCAAGAGAAAGATCTTGTGATTGAGACTTTATCACAAAAACATTTTCTAGTGGTTCTAACTAGGTGTGATTATTCATTATCACTTATCTACCAAAAATGAAAAATGGAACTCGATGGAGATAGATTCTGATGGGAACTCTTGTTTATCACAATTAAAACTTATGACTTTATCTTGGGTATGGAATGGTTATCCACAATTTGTGTCTAGACTCACTATCATCATAGATGGGTTTGATGTATATGGATGTATGAGATAAGGTTCTCCTTTACAGGTGATAGATATCTCATGGATGAGCGAGTGGGTTTTTCAAGAAAGATACTGTAACCCATCACCCATAAATTGGAGAGTGTATCCCTTGGCGTAGTGGGCTATTTAGGCATCTGGATTCCTTTGGTAGTGGATGAAATTATTGATGTATTCCCTAAGGATGTTTTTGGACTACCTCTATGGAAGAAGATGGGATTCTGCATTGACTTGTACCCTAAGACAACATTAATATCTTCTATGTAATATCAGATGGACCCTGATAAGATCTCAAAGCTAAGGATGTAGTTGGAGGACCTTTGAGAGAAGGGTTTCATCAGACCCAATGTTTCCCCCTAGTAAACTCTATTTTTGTTCATGAAAAATTAATATGGGAGCCTACAGCTTTGTGTTGGTTATAATCTATTTAACCGGTTCATAATAAAGAAAAACTACCCCTGTTTGAAAATAGAAAAAGTTTTTGACTATTAATGAGGTGGAATTTTGTTTCCAAAGATCAATATCGGGTCAGTATACTACCAGTTTAGGGTCTATGAGGCTGATATTCACAATACGACATTTTGATGCTTCTATGGAAACAATGAGTTCTTGGAGATACCTTTCAGTGTAAATAATTATCCCATCATGTTTATGAATTTGATGAATGGGATCTTCTATCCAAACATGGACCTATTTTTTGTTTTCTTCATATATGACATACTCATTTACTCTTTGTTAGAGGAGGAGCATGCAAAGTATCCAAGGATGGTCTTAGAATTAATCTAGGAGAACCATCCTTATAGTAAGCTTTCAAAGTTCCATTTTTAGATCTATGAGTTTAAATTTATATGGCATGTCATATATTATCATCGGATAGTTTTATACCTAATGAATATTGATGAAATGACTTCTTGGAATCCACCAAAGATCATTTCAGAGGTTCAGAGTTTTCATGGCATGGAAGGGTACTACATGAGGTTTATGGTGGATTATCCAAGATTATAGACCCTTTGACTACCTTGATGCAGAGTGGGATGTTTTTTTATCTATACTGAGTAGTGTCAGGGAGCCTTGGAGTAGTTGAGGATGGGGTTGACCAATTCTTTTGTGTTGACACTACTCGAGGAGGGCGTGGAGTACATAGTATTTTTCAATGCCTCTAGAGAAGGGATCATCTTCATGTTGATTCATAGGTATACAATGATCACATATGGGTTGGGAAGTTGAGACCCCATGAGTAAAACTATGTGACTCACTACCTAGAGTTATAAGTGGTGGTCTTCATTATGAATATGTGGAGGCACTATCTTACGGGAGAGCACTTTATTTTATACTCATACCACCAGAGTCTCATGTATATCCTCCCAAAGATATATCTGAACCTGATACAAAGACACTGGTTGGAGTTCCTACAAGACCATTACATAAAGATATTCTATACTTCAGGTAAGGGAAACATGGTGGAATATTTCCTTAGTAGAAAGTCCATTTTTCACTTGGTGGAGGAGGAATCGAAGCAGTTGGATTCATTGTAACTAACCCTGATGGAGGAGATGGATATAGTTTTTCTTCAGTCGATGGTGGTGACTTCTCTGCTTCTTCAACAAGTGAAAGTGGCTAAGTTGGGAGACATAGAATGTGAGGTTATTCATGACCATATATCTTTATGAGATTCATCAGATGTATTTTCTAAAGGATGGTATCATATCCTCCTTTTTAGGCATGGATGGCGGTTCCAGTCATGATATGAGAGGAGGTGATGAGGGAGTTTCACACTTCTCCTTTTTCAATAAATCCTAGAGTGGTGAAGATTTAAAATGACCTTTATAAGAAGTTTTTGGGGGATGAAATGAGGTGGAGTGTAGCCAAGTTCATCTCCCGATGTCTTACATGTCAGCAGGTGAAGGATGAGCACCAGGTTCCAATAAGTTTGATATAGTCTCTTGAGATCCTAGAGTGGGAATGAGATAGAATATTCATGAAATTTTTGAGAGGGATTCCATGGACAATGATAGAACCTTATTCTATCTAGGTTATTATTGACCAACTCAAGAATTTGGAACAAATCCTTACCTACATTTAGTAGATTTTGATGGAGAGTCTGGGATAGTTGTACATGTGAGATATTTTCTGACTCCATGGGGTACCCTTGATGATTTTCTCTGATCATGATGCATAGTTTATGTAACTGTTGTAAAGAGGATTTTAGGAGTCCTTTAGGACCCAAATAAGGATGAATACAGTGTTGTAACCCCAGACTAATTGGAAGACTGAGCACACTATCCAGGTGTTGTAGGATATGTCGAGGGCTTGTGTTTTGGACTTCAGATAGATATGAGAGGATCAATTACCATTGGTATAGTTTTCGTGTAATAACATATATCAATATAATTTTGTAATGGAACCTTTCAAGTCCCTTTATGGGATACCTTTCATGTAACCCTTATATTGGACTAGGATTTGTGAGGAATATCTTATTGGACTAGATATTGTGTTGGTGATGATGGAGAAAGTTTAGGCAATTTTCAAGCATATGAGGACATCCTAGAGATGATAAAATATTACACAGATCGAAACTATAGGCCTTTGGAGTTTGATCAGGGAGAGTATGTTTTCTTGACTATCTCCCAATGATGGGGATTGTAAAGATTTGGATGGGGATGCAAGATATCCTAAGGTACATTGGGAAATTCAAGATCTTACATATTGTTAGAGTGGTTTCTTACCACAAAGCCTTACCCATATGGATGGAGATAGTGCATGACACATTTCATGTATCATAGTTTTGGAGAGACATGCATGATCCCATGCACATCATCAAATGGGGAAATCAAGGATTGATAGGAGAGGATCCTGCAAGGATAGATCATACCCTTGGTTTGTGTGCTGCGATAGAACAAAATCATGAATGAGATATCTTGGGATCATGAGGGTTAGATGAAGGGTCAGTATCCCCACCTTTTTGTTTAGCGTTTTCTTTTCAGGGATGAAAATATTTTAATGGGGGAATAATGTAGTGACCATGTTTTTTCCTTATAAGACTTTGAAATATAATAAGAAATATTTTCAGATCCATCTGTAGAGATGGAATGATATTTTGAGGCTCAATGATCCAAAATTAATATTATAAAAATATTAAATATATAAAACTCACACAGAAACATTTTTTACAAATAATGGAATATATACTAAGAGGTGACTTATAGAAAAAATATGAGAACATGATTAAATTTGGAACATGGAGTTTACCCTTGGTGTGGCCTAAAGTTGGTTGGTAGCAGACGTTTAGATGAGGTAGTCATTGGTGGGTACATTAAGTGGATTAATTAATTATTTTATTTTATTAAGTCATTTAATATGATAAAAACCTAATTTACTCTTAAAATAGACTATTATGGCTATCCTCTAGGGTTTTCTGCATAACCCTGGGAGTTGCGATAGGAACCTTATACGTTCTTCATTGGCATATCGACATTAGACAATGAATGTTGAAAAAATCAAGGTAGATCAAGAGGCAATAAACAAAATGGGTCTTCTCCATCACTGGAGAATGCATTCTTCACTAATAATCAATCCAAATTGGGGTAGGGATCTTCAACTATGTATTTCACCCTTTTATTAAATGTTTGAGCATGTATATTTCTATCTCTATATTAATATGTGTTTATCCATTCATTGCATGATTTTCTTTTAATAATTTTATTATTTAAATTAAATTATGAGTCCCAATACTTTATATCACACCTAGTATCCCCATTTTTCAATCATTGGAAAAGAAATATTTTCCATCAAATTATTGACTTCTTTTCTATGTATTTCTCCCCACCCTTCTTTTTGTTCTTCTTCAATGAACCATAGGGTCCTGGTTTGACTTTTTCAGCCAGGTTCAAGCATGATCGAACCCCTAGAATCATGGTGGATTGGTGAATGATGACCTAGATGATGATTTTTGGATATATTTGAAAATATTGAGTGATGAAGTTTATGCCTTTATGGATCCAGGATCTTGAGACGTGATGTCTAGAAATGGGAGATGCATTAGGAGGTGCCATTGACATCGTTCGGGTGGCCAGATTATAATTTTCATCCACTGGAGGTTGGGGAATCTATATATTGTATCATTACATTAGATTAAAACATATTTTGAGGGATCAATAGGCAGAATTAGGAGCATAAATGATGGATTTGGGATCTTCATGAAGAAAATTACGTTTCTATTTAAATCCAAACTATACAGCGTGTAGTCCAAGAACACATTCCATGTAGCCCCCCATTTGTGGTGTCTATGGTTTTGAGAAAAAATAAGGATCACATGCCATGTGGCCAATTCCTATCCAAAAATCACAAGGGTAGGCCCGAGTGGCCGATACATGCTGTTTAGTACACTTACACATCGTTTAGTTTTACATGTCATGGAAATTCATGTGCTGGTGAGGACACGTCCAGGATTCCAGGTGAGGTCACACATCATGTGACCCCTAGTATTTGCCATATATTTTCTCTGGATTTTCCATATTGCATATCTCCTTTATTTGGACTCATATTTTGGTATGTGAGTGGCCTATACCAAGAAGTTTTCCATACAGAGCAATATGGTAGCCTTTATAGTAGCTTTCAGGAAACAGAATGTGATTTTATTAGCATGAAACTTATTTAGGCGATGAATGATGATGGTAGTGATCCAGAAATATAATCAAATAGAGAGGTTGATTTTAGAAACCCCCTATCATAAAAGGGTGTGGGTCCCCCATACACCTTGTACTAGTTTGAGTGGGACTCCCCTATGACACTATTTCATTGGTCCTCTACCCACTAAGTTGAACCCCCCTATTGTACTAGGGTGAGGATCCTCCATTATAGAGTGGAATCCCCCTATTGTACTAGGGTGTTGGTCCTCTATTTATAATTACCAAGTGGAACTCCCCTGACATACAATCTCTAGAGACCTCTACTCACTGAGTGGAACCCAGTTAATGCATAAGAGCATGGGTCCTCTACCAATAACCACAGAGTGGATCTCCCAATCATGAGATGGTGTCAGTCTACCTTGTTTTTAGTGTCATCCCTTTGTTACACTGAGGTGTCATTCCTATACTCACTGAGTAGAAACCCTATATCATATTAGGGCATGGATCTAATAGTATAGAGTGGAATCCCCTATCATACTAAGGGGTGGGTACTTTATTTATATTTACTGAGTAGAACCCCCCTAACGTACAAGGTCACGAGACCTCTAATCGCTGAGTGGAACCTTCTTATTGTACACGAGCATGGGTCCTCTACCAATATGCACCGAGTGGATCCCCCTATCATGAGAGGGTTCAGGTCTACCTTTCTTTTAGTGGAATACCTTTATTTCACAAGGGCGTGGGTACTTTATTTACTAAGTTTAATCTCCCTAATGTATTAGATAAAAGGTAATCTATTGGGGATTATGACCCCTTAGGATATGGAGCAATGACAAGGTGAAGGTCCTCCTCATGATTTCCTTGGACATAAATATGAGATACTAGGCACCAATGATGGACCTTTGGAGCTATAAGAAGACTCATCATCTTGGGCTTGGTTGTGGGATGGAGAACCCATTTCTCTCTCTTTTTGGTTTCTTTATGAGAACACATATACTGTTTGGTATTTTCCCTCTTTCTTAGGCTGAGAAAACTATTATTTTATCTTTAAAATTTTCCATTTATGATTTTCATGGCATCCTACTAGGTATGTATATGATCACCCCTACATAGGATTTTCTCACACATGTCATGTATTATGTAGATGACAGACAAATTGGCAGTGACATTGGTGGAGTACGGTGATACCTAGGTGCATTGAACAGGTATAGAGGTCGAGCTTAGAGATCACAAGTCATACTCTCTTAGCTTTATTTATTCCAATTTTTTTCAAGTTGGAACTTATTTTCTTTTTGGTTAATTATTTTCCCTAATACACTTTTTTGTTTTCTTCCATACTCTAATGTATTCCCTAGAGATATTTCATGAATATTTTACTCTAGATGTTATTATATTTTACTATTAGACCTTTGTACTATTGTATGGAGATGGTTGGGTGTGTGTGTATAGGTACACCAGGAAAAGGCCTCCCATTTATATCATTCCTTCTCAACACTTATCTCCACCCCCAAGCCTATTAGAGGTGGTCTTGGGGTCGTGGTGACCCAACCTTCCATAGTCTAGGTGGGCCCCAGTGGGTTGGGTCATTACATTGGTGAAGAGATATCCTAGCAATAGTTCAGGAGAGTGTTACCATACATATAGTTATCTCATTTTGGGGTAGTAACATTTTCAATGGGATGGTGTAGTGTGATATATTTTTAAAACTACATTGGGTAGAATTATGACTTATTTTTTAATAAATAATAATTTCTTCACCATGAACCCATAAGAACAATAGTTTATTTATCAATAATTTCATTGTGTCTTATTTTCATTGTGTTTTTCATTTATATATATTAATATCATTTTATTATTTTAAACCTACTCCACTATATTAGTATTTATCTTTATTATTATATTAGTAAAATTATATATAGTGATAATTGAAAATCAGTTTGTGCAAGTGGCCTTCTTGGGATCAGCCCTGGGATTTCTCTATGTCTCATACATTAAAAATAATAATTTATTAGTTTGGGATCCATGAAAAATCCCACTCATCAAGTTATAAGTGGGTGTTGAATAATTAAAATTGTTCAAAAAAGATTGTATTTTCATGAAAAAATAGAATAATGATTGTTTATTAATTTTTGAAATATAGTTTTAACCACACATTAATCCAATTTTCTATCAGCTTAGAATGACCTAAAGTGTATTTTTTGAATTATAATTAATTTTTAAGTTATAACATTGTATCAAAAGAAAAAAAATAGAAAATGATATTTAATCATTGTGAAACTTTTGAAAAATGATCACCAATTAATTTATCACCTATGAGAAAAAATCACACATAAATCTTTGATTGAAGTTACCATAATGGTCTAAAAATAATTTTTAGAATTATGTCTCTATCTTAAGTTTAAAACATGTTTCATAAAATGAAAATTGAGCAAGATAAATTTGATTATAATGAAAATTTATAAAGATTACCCTCTATGAATTTGATACCTATAAGAATAACCATAAATCAATCCAAAATCCTATATTCCAAAAATACTGAAAAATGGATTTATAACTCTTTTAAGTTCTATAAACGAGTATAAAATAATTAGAACCATGATAATGAGATCAAATATTCAATGAAATTTATGGAAATATTCATCAATAATTTTTTGTCATGTGGTATAAAATTTCATAGAAATATGGTGTTTGATTTTTATATAATGTGTGTGTTCTTGTGATATATTATCATATATTTTAAATGAGTTTAGTTAAATATAAAAATAATATGATATATTTTCAATCACTTATAATTATACATATTCTTCTTTTATTAGGGAAACAATAAAGTGATGGTTGATCAGTTGACAGGATGCTTCTTAACGCATTTCAATATTTATTATCCACTTATTTTTTTATTTATATACCTTGAGATATTTTTTGTTTGACATTGAACAAAATAATATTAATTTTTCATTTAATAAATTTATTGTAACTATATTTAACCACTTTTGGTTTTTAAAATTATTATAATGAATTCATTATATTTAATATTTGAAATTATTCTAGTTTCTTTCTGAATATGATTAATAAATGTTGTTTAGTTAACTATTGTTCATTTTTTTGTTATAGTATACAACTATCAATTTGTAACAACATTCACATTTGACATTTATTAGTGCTAGAAATTATCATTGGTAATGGTAATCACTTTATCAATGTTAAAATAGTTTTTTTTAAAGAGGGTTACATTTATCATTGCTAACTTAGCATCAATTAAAGTGTTCTTTTATGAGAACATAAAAATATATTTTTTAAGTGCTGAGAAAAATCCTTTTTAATACTAAGAAAATTTGTTTGTATAGAAGTGAAACTTATTACAGTGTCCTAATTTTCATTCCTTGATATCATAACATATCCCACACTAACCCAAATAACCAATAAAAAACCTTTCCTAGTTTCTATTATATCCTTGAATTCTTAATTACGCTCTAAGAATAAAAAATATATATCTACACACATCAACTATGTCACAATATACCTTGAATTACACACTCACACATTCATATCATTCAATTTTATATTTTCAGTTTTTTACCCAGTAGTTATCACACCATTAAAAAATACAAGATGAGCTCCCACATATACATTTTGTATGATTCCCTACTCTTCCCATACACATCCTTATTAAATCCTACCACCCCTCTACCCACTAATATTGCCATTGAATCTCCTTACACATGAACCATAGATCCTAATATTTCTCCCACCCATATAAACAACCAATCTCTATCTATTAACATTCCAAATTTCTCTTCACCAGTTCAATCCTTCTCACTATAAAATATTTCACACTCTCTTATACACATCACTATAAGAAAATTTATATATTGTAGGAGTTTTTTTTTGTGATAGTTTGTTTAAATAATTACTAAATTTAAAATTCTAATATTTATAGAAAACATTTAATTGAATTGTTAAACACCATTTCTAATTAAATATAAAAAATTATACACCTCCATATTTCAATTTGAAATATCCTATACTCCCCCAAAAAATAGATTATTGTTCTTAAACCCCAATAATAATTCTTCTAAAATGTTCTCTTCTCCTCCTCCTTCAGCCTTAAAGTTACAATAGTATATATATCCTTTTATTTCCTTCAGTTTTTCTCGAATATTAATGATAATATTTTTTTTTCTATCTTCTTTTATAATATTGTCATTATCCTCAAATTTGGTTTGTTTTTTCTTGAGATAAATCCTAATTCAGAATGATAAGGGTTATTATGGGGTTGTTATCAATTATTTATATTTATTTTCATAACCAAATATTCATTTTTTACTATATCGATCATTGGGATGTCCTATACACATGTAACCAGAAAAAAAACCTTTTTCTTAAGTTATTTGATATGTACAAGGTAGGTGGTATAAACTACACCACATGGATTTTTTTTATTTGAAGGGTTAATTAAATTTTGTAAAATTTCTTAGGGTGGGTATATTTTTGTATGAACATTAATGATTGTATTTTGTATCCTTATAAACACATCCAAATTTATTTTTTATGATTTTAAATTAGAGTTATTTTTCAATGGTGGGTATGTTGAGGACTAGACAGTCATGGACATATCTAGTATGACATAAAATGTTTGATATTTCTATTCCAACATCCATTATTAGTGATAAAAACCTTGCTTAAAACAATTTTTAATCATTACATTGGTGGTAGGTTTTAGTGAAATTTTTAACACCAAAAACATAGTGGGAGAATAACTCCAAAACAACATTAATCCTAGAATATATCTATACATTTGGAATGAATAATAAAACAAATAAAAACATGTAACATTTATCTTAAAGATCAAGAATATATAGGATTAAAACAGCTATTTGATTGAGATCACTGAGTAGAATCCAAAGGGTTCCTCCATACCAGGGTATCCATGGATTGTGGTAATCTCTTAATTATCAAAAAGGATTTCTTGACATTTTGCAAGAACCTTTGTTAAAGGAAGGAGAGAAATTAGAACTTCATGAACATCTCATTTTTTAGGATTCTAATATAAATCTAGATATAATGGGATGAAAACGTTTTCTTTAGTAATAAACTAATTTATATAAGCCTTAAAAAAATGCAAATCATTGGGATATAATTATTGAGTATTTTAAAAATGATTAAAACATTTCAACTCTTTAAATGTTCAATCTAATTGAATTAATTATTATTTAATGGTTAAATGATTATAAAAGGAGTTCAAAATATTCAAATTCACAATCAATTTATGAACCAATAAATAAGGATAGGCAGAGTGGTAGATAAATAATGAACCAAGGATTATCATATATATGATAATCCCCATGCATAACCACAAAAAAAGTGTATATCACACTACATTATGGTGCACATATGGATTGACCAAGATGTGTTCTAAACTACCATGTTATGGTATGCCTTTTAGTGAACATATCCATTAGTCTCCAACTTTCTCTAAAATACTTATAGATATCATACATTTTCACCTTATGTTACATCATAATAAATAACTTATGTAGCCATATCCAAGACTCCTATTAATTATATTCTAAAAATAATTTTTGATATATTAAAAAACTACTTTTGGATATCTTCCAACACTCCTTTTGGGATCTTTTTCATTCATTTTTACTATATCTTAAATTGTATATAAAAGTGTTTCAAACCTCATCCATAAATTCTTCTAAATATCCTCCAAAAAACTTTTGGGGTAGCTCTCAAAGTGTCATAAACTTGATCCTCATTCATAAAATTACCAAGTGTGACTGTATGGGACTTTTTATCATTGATAACAATTAGGAATTTTGGAATCACTAAATATAATCAAATAGAGTCCTACAGAAAATAATCATTCCTACTCAAGATACAAATGGATCTATACTGATCTATATTAAACACAAGTATCTTCATAACAATGTTTACCAGTTTCATCATACATAATTATGCATAATCATATAATCTACATGTATAAGTGACTATGGAACATGAATTACATCAATCCTATATAGTCAACTCATACCTTATTGATTCTCCAAGTATAGATTACTTGGTTTGATGAATACATCAGGTTTCTTTTATCTAAGTGGATGAGCATACTAGATACCTCTAATATAGAGAGATAATCATATCACATGCATGATATCAAGTTATACTCATAAACTTCCAAAATATATCTCAATCAAGGGCCCATATTTCATTCTCATTATACGATAGAAACAAAATACCATTTTGGTTAAGACTCAATGAATGATATGATTAGTAACATACCCCACCACCACCACCTTATTAGCTAAACCTTAAGGATTTTGTAAGAAAGGTATAAAAGTATGAAGGTTCTCATGATATTTATCTCTCTAATATAAGGTGTGGTGATTCCATATGAAACATGAACCCATAGTACGTTAAAGTTACAGTATATGAAACTACATGTGGTATACATGGATGATAATTGAGTAAAAAAACTCATTTTAAATATTATCAATATATTTTTTATCTCTATATAAAATCCTACTAATGATAAACTTAAAATCTCATTACAACCTATAACACTCCTTAATGGAAAATAGTTAGGGATCACTGAAAGTCATAGTTTGGGAGTTCATGTATCATTACTCATTATAAAATATATGAAACCAATGTGAAAGAATGATAACGTGGAGAATTCATTTTGTATAAAATGATATATTTTATATTATTAAACTCTTTTAAGAGTACTTAAAAACCCATAAAAAATAACACATCTAATCATATCCCATACAATATACTTCGTTAGAGAACATAAATTTGTTTCATTTTAGGTTTTATTAAACTCATTAAATCTTAATATAATTCTAGTCACATATCTATGTGTATATCTAATAAAACCATCACAATAAACTCTTTTAGTGAGTAACATCTATCAATTAAATTAGTTTGAACAATGGTGAGACTTAGGAATCATGATCGTATTGATAAACTCTTTGAACACAGTATCCCAACTCCTTGACGTCACAAAATACAATGTTACAATGTCAATAACTTCTTTTGTCTAATTAAAACCCTTTATATGTTCATAAAAATAATATTATAAAATTTTAATTTCTTTAAGTTCATTTGGTAGTTATTGTAACTCTATAGATTCTTTCTGAATAACACATCCTAAACTCATTTAAGATATAAAGTGACATTAAATTATAATTTTATTGGTTTAATAATTTAAATGTTATATATTGAACTTATACAAGTCCAAATATATAACCACTTGACTCTTATAAACTATATTCTGTCCGATATTCATGAAAAGATATAAAAATTAATTTGTGTTTAGAAAATAACACTTATTTCCTTAATTGGGAATATTAAAAAAATAATTAATTAATAACTATATGTAATATGTTATTCTATATACTTGAAGAATTATTCTTGAAAGAATAATTTATTCTTTAAAATATTCCATTAAAATTTGGTGGTAACTATTTCCCACAAGTTTTAAAAAATATCTTAGATAAACTATTTATCCTTGATAAAACTGCTTTTACCCTTATTATCTTTACAAAAAATGTTATAAAATTTTATAAATCACAAGGCATTATTATTAAAACCGTAGTCTCATGTCATTCATAATGAATCTTTTTTCATAAACAACATCTCTTATCATATAAGAGAAAAATTTGAAGATACACATATTTTATTTAGATCTATCAGATCCTAAAATATCCCTAGCATCAACTTCATGATTTAGAAACAATTTTCCTCATCATATGTATACAAACTATTGGATTCATCAATTATTACCATGATTTTGAACTACTTTATTTTTAAAAAAATTAAAATATATATTTGGTATCATATACACTTTAAAATTTGAATAATTAATTTCTAAAACATTAATACCTAACATGGAATCTACATGGAGTTTCTGAAACCCACTTTGGGTATACAAAACAACTCCAATCAATAGAAATATTATCCTTTATTCAAGATGAATTTCTTATAATTCAAAAACAATTTCTGGATACTAAATGAAACATTACTATACCTTCACACTAACTTGCATTCTTCTGGTTTGAACATTTAAATACTTTTACTATCAATGTAATAACGAAAAATAGAAATTTCATACCCATTTCATCTACTCTCAAAACATTCAGAAAACAGGGTTATTTTTAATTAAACACATTAAAATTTCTAAAATATTTCTAATTATGATTATAAAATAAATTTCTTAGCTATAACATGCTTTAAATGATAATTTTGGCCACTCCAAGTCATTGGAATACTCAATTGTATTGAGCATATATGTCGAGGCTAAAAGTTCTTTCATACTGCTTATATATAGTGCTTTTATAGACATAAGTGAATCTTTATATGTTTCTCATTAGTATCTAGATTAACATGTTCAAAAACTAAATATTGTTTTTTGGGATTGTATTATGATAGAATATGGAATTTTTGATTCTTATTTAAGATAAATTATTATGCTTATATAATTGCCTAGGAAATTTATTCTATTAAAATATTACCTTTTTGAGGAATGATCTAAAATTTATATTTGATGATGATGTTATTAAAACTATAAAAGTTTTTTTTATCACAAGAGTGTCATATTTTATATTCATTTAACAAGGACTTTTATTAAATTTTATACTAAAATTATGGCCCCTTTTAAATCAATCATATACATTAGTTGGCCAGGATCTATATTTTACTATGTAATGATTTCACTTTAGTGTTCCTCACACCACTTATCTATTTTGGTAGGTCATTTTTCCTGTTATATCATATATAACTCTTGGATGTTTGAGAAGGTAACTCATTATTCAAATCCATCATATATATTCACTCAAATTTATTCCTATGGTATCCTTCCCAAGGGTTTCCTAGATAATTGCAACTCAAAAAATACCAAAATTGTGACACAAAACTCTTAGTGTCACCACATTACATGCTTTTATTGCACAAGATACTCCATGAGCACCCATATTTAGCATGAACCTACCCAGTTGGACAATTAAATTCAGGAAAATTGTTTTATTTTAATGTAATATGAAACATAGTATTTTAAAGGGTATTTTAAACTCATTATCTTATCTCATGTATTCCCTCTAAATGTATACATGATTCTTAAGATTTCATTGTGATTCCCTTTGATTTAAACCAAATCAATATGTTAAAACAATATTTATGTGTAACTATTTACATGATATATGAACAAGGTAAAGTCATTGTAGATGAAAAAATAAATCAATTATCACACCTTACATGTAACTACTTAAATACAAGTATGATAACCTAGAAGCAGTTTAACAGTTTAAACTAAAGCATACATCATAATTAATAATATAAAATTTATATACAAGTGTAATAAATGTTGAAATAAAGTAAATAAAAAACGATTTAAATATTGAAACATAAGATACACAATTATGAACAATTCATAAATAATTTACAAACACTTTAAAATTTAAGAATGGATAGATATGAAAAATCAACTATTTTCTTATATGAACTTTTGATATTATCATTTACATGGTTTTAATCTGAACTCATTCATAATTTAGAAATGTTTCATGACCCCTACCCCAAAATGTACCATTCCTGGGATGAAAATTAGAGAATACAAATAATTATGCTTGAAGGCCACTAATAATTGGACACAAGCTAGTTACCATCATTGAAGATAAAACATACACAAAGATGGGAGGTACTAATATTTGAGTTTTTTAATGTAAGAGATAATATAATAACAACCACCAAATAAATCATGCTTATAAAAAAGAAGCATCAATCCCAATAAATGATATGAATATACTGGAAAAAAATTAAAAAACTAAAAACACTATAAAAAAATACCTGGTAGTGACCATGAAGCTCCAACAACTCCTAAAAAACTCCTCAAACTAGAAATATTAATCACAATCAACAACTAGCCACAGTTTACATAAAAATAGTTTATATATACATAGGTTGGGCATAACATCTATACTCAGTAAGATTCTCTCTGTAACCTCTCTTGTAAAATGTGAAAGAAGCATACTAAATCTCAATGTGAAAACAAATGAAACCAACTCATCACCAAAACATATTTACTATTCTATTCTCATCCTCAACATGAATCACTCACCAATTATCATGTAATATTAATCATATAATATGCAACATAGTATCAAATGAAGGTACCCCACTAATACTTCCCCACTGGGTTTTCAATCTACCCCAATGTCTCATGTCTTGAGCCATATCTCTCTGAAATTAAGCCATATCGAAGACACCTAGTCTAAAGTAGTGAGAACAAATACACCTAATCTAAAGTAATATATCATGAATATCATAAACCACATAATATCATCATCTCATCCACATCTCTATATAGTAACCAAGTAGTTTCTGGGATCCACCACAACCCATACGTCATATTTTATACCTCAATATATCAGAATCTATACAAAACATACCTATAATAACCATTAGGATTCTACATCCATAGATTCAGGTGTGTAAAAAAACCATAACCCATTGCATCCCTCTAAAAACATATCTGGGGAAAGATAACCACTATACATACTAGAATATAGTACTACAAGGATAACAGAGTGGGGGTAGATTGGGAAGTCAGCCATATGTTCCTCATTAACCTAGATGTTGTAGAAACCACCCTCCTAGAGTCTATTGGGTGTCAGTTTCCCTATTGACATGGGTGGGGTAGTGTATAAAATCACAAACCATACATGATTTATATAAAAATGACAACCACAATATGGGAAAAATATCTAGACTTTGACTTATCTACCAATAACATCGCATGGGACACCCGACTACCATTACTAAGGCATAGGTTTTGAAATCATACAGGTATCAAGAACCAAAATAATTAATTAACCTTATATTAATTAATAATTACCATTCTCATTTCAAAGATTAACATTTTAATCTTAAAATCCACGTTCCAACAACACTATTAATTATTTTGTTGTATTACCAAGTGTGGCATCATCATAAGTAAGAAAAAAGAGCTAACCTCATTCTTTCATTAATGCATTTATCATTTAATAGTTATCCATGCAATCTTAGACTCAACCCAAGATACAATATAGAAGATGAAATCATAGTTCACAGTATCAAACAACATACCAAAATTGGAAAATATTATGTAAATAACATCCTTCCATCAATCCATTAAATTAGAAGACTCATTATCAAGAAGGCATACCTGCTTCTAGAATCACAACAATGGGAAAGCTTGTCTTTAACTTATTCCATCGGTCCTAGTTCCATCCATAACACCACTAAAAAAAACCACATTCATCATCCCATGAAACGATCGTCATCAATACTAACACCTCATGCCACCATCACATCTTTGAGAACCCCCACCCATTATTACAACCACACAAGGTTTATATTATGTCATATCAAGGATCTAAATTCATAGAGTATAAATACATATTAAATGTATTATTACACACATAATTTTAAATGAAATTATGAAAAAAAGGAATTCCATACTTTACCATACAACATCGGGCTCACTTAGCCCCAAATCATTGATTTAAACAATTATTAAATTCCCATTACCATATTTAATTAATCAATTTATTAATAACAAATCACAATAGATCTATACTTATAAATTTAAAATAATAAATGATATTTATTTAGTTTAGTTCTCCGCCTTAAGATTATTTTTCAAATATATCATAAATCATGATGATAATCATTTCAACATTCCTCTTTAATTATAACAAATCTTTACAAAATTTATGTTTTTATTTAATATAAAAACATATCAACTATTCTTAATAACTATAATAATACATATCACACTATGTAGTAAATATTAGAGGAAAAAAATTATATATCTCAAAAGCATGCAATCACAAATCTCATATATTTCAAACAAGAATATTAATATTTCCAAATGCAATAAAAATCCCCTCTTTATTAATTTTTAAAATCCTACAATAAACATATCTAATAATGATTAAATTTCTATGCATGAAATAAAATTATTTAGCAAAAGAATAATAATAATAGAATATGTAACAATCTGCATTTAAATTTCCTATAATACTGAATTTTTGAATTATTCTCATCAATATAATTTAATAATTTTAACATTATGTCATTCTACCATTTTTATTTTATAAAATATTTTTTATAAAAATGAATTAAATTATCTCTTTATATCTCTTTAATAATTAGAAAGTAATTTTATTTAATATACAACATAAAAATACTTCTTTCTTATTTCTTTTAATAATCTTATATATTATCAAAAATTATTTTTTATGTAATAATTCATTAATTTTCATTGTTTATGTAATAATTCCAACCGTGGTAGCCCATAGCTCATGTATTCTTTATTAAATTGGAATAAGATACAAGGAATCACATCTTGAATGACCAAATAGTTCAATAGTATTAGTAAAATAGATACATACATGATTCCAAAATTATATTTGAAAACAAAAATTATAACATAATTTTTTCGAACAACATTATTCCTAGTAAAATATTCTTACATATCAATAATATAGTCCTTCATAAACTCTTGGGAAAGGAAAAATGGTGGGCTCAAATTCTCATTAAGGATTAAGTACTATAGAAGCTATCATAAATAAATAAAGCATAATCAATAGGTAACAAAAAAATATGGAAAGGTAAATATATTAAAACACATGACATTTAAATAATTGACTAGAATAATCAATGTAAACACAAATAACTTAAAACACATTCCATTTAATCAATAACATGACCATCATAACTTGATAAGACATCATCAACATAGAAAGGTAAATAACTAGACATATGTTCCATTTAAATCAATAAATGAAAAATGAAATGAATCTAGAGATAATATCATTATGAAAATATCATGTATAATAATAACTAAATTCTTAATGAATGATAATATTAATTATTGGAAATCATGATATTTGAAAACATAATACCTCCACTATTAAGATATATCCTCAATATAGTTTAAAACTGATTGGTAGAAACCAATTTAATAATGTCTATCCAATTAATTCATCTCATGAGACATACTGATACATCTAGGGGCTATATATAACCAATCCCCACCCATGTTTCCATCTCTAAATAATTCCTCATATATAGAATAAAAAATTTAATTCATGAACAATGTGCCTTGCCATCAAATATATATATTGAGTAAATAATATTGATTTATCAATATTTACCTAGATAAAAAATAGCATTCAATGTAGAACATCATATTTAGAGTGGTATATGGTTTAATCAATAAACATATCCTTAGTAAATAATTTGGATATTTAGGGGTAATTTAATATATATAGGAAAGTGAATAATTCAAGGGGATGTTAATGACTACAAAAATGAATCAAGGAAGTGAATTTCAATACTTTACTTGGTAAAAATGATTCTAAAACATTCATAGAAATAATAAGGATAGTATTAACACAATATAAACCCATTGGAATAGTAATAAAATGATATTTTAATTGATGAATAGAAATACCATAAAAAATAACTTTAAAAAGATTTTTGAGGAAAATATCCTTTTCATTTTGAAAATAACTTTTTAAAACTAAAAGGTCACAAACAATTTTGAAAATAATTTTATTGAAAATAATCTTTGAAACTTATGAAATATTCTTCAAAAAAATTGAGGGGTCATGACTTCTTGAAATTTGATTCATGTTGTACACATTAAAATAAAGATTATTTTCACTTTTTCAGTAAATGACAAACATGCATTGTTTTGAAGAAAATATGAAGATTTATTTAAAATAATTTTCTAAAAAGTAAAAATGGGTAATAATGTATTTAATAAATAAATTTTAAAAGGTTAAAAACATTTTTAAAACATTTTTTAAAATACTTTTTTTGAATAATATAGATTTTGGATCGAAGAGAGAAATGTTGCCGAATTTTCATAAAACAAATTATCAATTAATTTAAGTACCAATGATAGGAAAATGGTACAATTACATAAACAAATAATTAATAATAAGATGATAATAAAATTATAGGAATTTATTATACAATGATCAAATAATTTCCATTAATGGAAACTCAAGTATAAACAATCCTGACTAAATAAGGTTGTGAAATAATCCTTAACAAAGATCATAATGTTGAAGTCATGATTAATCAATGAATCGATTATATTTATCAAATGTAAATCCACATAATTTTTTAAATAAAATATAAGATATTAATAATTATTTACACATATAATCATAGAATGTAAAAGAAAAAAATAGTAATATAAACCAATCAAAATAAATTGAGTTATGAAATTCTTTACCAATTGGTAACTTTTTAAATTAAAAATCACATTTGATGAAATAACTCAAATTTATAAATAAAATACAATTTATTATTATTTAAGCATGATATTACATGTAAAATGGTCATTATATACATCATATAATAGAAATTAGGTGTATAACATTACAATATTCCTCAATGAAGGGAAATTGAGACGAATTCCCTTATAATGATCATATCATTGAAGTGGGGAATTATCTATGAATTGGTTGTGTGTATAAAATGTAAATACATATAAAAAATTTTAAATTAAATATAAAATAATTATCGATCATTACACACATAGTCATAACATGACATATCAATGAAATATAAGCTTAACCCAATAAATGGAAATTGAGTTAAGAATCCCTTACCTCATGCTTCTTTTTGGTTGAACACGATTTAACCTCTTTTATAGTGGTTTTAAACATGTTAATATAATATAATAAAACCATATTAATATATATAATTTCATATATGATCCTTTTATAACATATTATCACCTTTTTGTTAATAATCTTTCATTTTTTTTATTTTTTCAGGTATTAATTGCCCGGACTTCTCATTCATGCTTTACCATGAAAGTTTCATTTCTTTAGAAGATTATATAGTTTCATAATATAAATAATAATAATCCCAACAAAATTATCATATTTATACATAAATTATACTTTTAAAACAAATCATGAAATTTGGTTTTGAAAAATTAAGTACGTTGTGATCCTTGAGACGGTATGTTGTAGGTACGCTTGAGTAATGTTTCCATTTTTCAAAGATTATTTTGGAAAAGAGGTATGTAATATTTTTTCATTATATAATGATCATAATATCGTGTTATTTCCTTAAATATACTTATACATATCATCTATGTGGTGTAGAAATGAAAAGCGACTCACATCACGTGAAGGCAGTAATCCACACGTACACAAACGATGTTATCATCTTTTAGTTAGTGAAAAGGAAAAAAAAGAAAATGATATATTATATTTTATAAATGATAAATATTATTTTTATCATAATTATTCTATTTATATCATATATATTCATTAAATTTATCCTTATTATCATCCATGTAAAATGTTAGTGAAAAATGAATCACATCGCTTCCCGAGGCGGTAGTCCGCCGTACACACGTGTGATGTTATCATAACCCCTATAGAATGGAAATTAAAAATATATATATGATATAATGAATAAATAGGTATAATTATTCTACAAATATAATATATATATATATATACATTATATCCATCATCATACCCAACCATGAGAGGTGGTAATGGAAAAACGAATAACATCGGTTCGCGAGGCACTAGTCCTCCATGCACATAAATGATGAATTTATAACCCATTTGATAGAAGTGTGGATGGTTGTAGGTAATTAAATTAACATAAAAACATCTCAGTATAAATAATATACTAATTTTATTATATCATCATTGTTTAATAAGAATTTAGTGGAGGAAGAAATAAATTAAAAACGCTCGTTGAAGAACATTAACTCTTCTTCGAGTAACCTTCTTAGGATTACTCCAAAATATTTCCTAGGATGGATTTATGATAAAAATAATGTCTATAGGATTGGAGGAGGGATTTTTAAGTGATTTTGGAAGTTAATTTCTGAACCAAAAAAGGTTTTAAGGTGTGAAGAAGAGAGAAGAGGGGTGTAATTTTATAAGGTAGGTGAGCGACACACTTGTAATTGTTTGAAAAGAAAAATATATACACACATTTTTCACATGCCAAAAGAGTAAAAATAGTTTATTATAGATAATTATGCATTATATGGTCTAAATATATCCATAAAATCGATTTATACATGTTTTTAGTTCATTTTAACCCTTATCATTTTAGTTTAACCCCTGGTAAATCTATTTTTACCTTAACTATGGTAAATAATTTTTACTATTTTCACTATTAATTTTCGTAAAAAATTAAGTTAACCTGTTTTTCTAATATAAGATATAATTATTAAAAATATTTAATCAATTTTTCAAAACTCCATTCATATAATTAGAAAATTTTAATTCAAAATTAATCCCACATACATGACGAGAATGCGGGTTTTCAAAGAGAAAATGCTCAAAAGTTTACAAAGTTTTTTATATAAAAATTTATTGTAAAAATGATTAAAATGGAATAAATTGGATTAATAGATATATAATTAAACTGATTTTACTTTAAAACCATTTCAAAATTTAATTAGTATTATATATAATTTAAACGAAAAGGCAGTTTTTAATAAAAATTTACTATTTTTCATTTTTTGTGAAAAAATGAATCTTTTCATAAAAATCACAAAAATTCACCCAAATATAATTTTGATATGATGATTTAAAAAATTAATTTTGTTTTTAATATAAATTTTATAAAATTGGTAAAAAATAATTTTAAATTATGTGTGCAAAGTGTGACTAAACCATCTTTTAGAAAAAAATACAAATTTTCAAAATTTTTTTTATTAAACGATACTTATTTTATTTATAGTCTATGGATAACCATAATATTCATAATTTACTTATTAATATTCATTCCCATGAATTTAGTATCTATATTATAAATTTATTTTATATTTCATTTCTTTTAATCTCAATGTTGCGTATTCTGCAAGCTATCAAAGAGATTAAATTTAGAGAAATATTTTTTTTGAGTTTTTTAAGTTCAATGTTGCATATCGCCTATACTATCAAATACAATGTTTTTATTTTATAATTTTGTGGTGTTAAATTTGAAATTATTAAAGATAAAAATTATTTCAAGAAGTAATTTTTATATTTTGAGATAAATTTATTTAACCATGGAATGTTATATCATTTCTAATTTAATTTTGGAAATTAAAAAATAACTAGTTAACCATTTTCTAAAAGAAACAAACTTCTATTTCATTACTTGAGATAATATTAACTAATTAATTCAATTTTAATATTATTAGAAGAAAAAAATATAACATAAATTACTCTTCTATTTAAAAATTCAAGAATTATTAATATTTCATTAACAGAAATACTCAACATATAATTTTTCCTTCTATTTTATAATTTCCAAATTATCACATATTAGTTACTCATGCGATTATTTATATATTTTTATATAATTATGTTTAATTTTATCCATCTAAATAGATCAATATAAATCATGTTAGTTTCAGATTTTCATGGTTTGAAAATGGACAAGTCACAGATCGTCTATCTAGTATTTTCCATTGGAGAAATGTTGTAGAAAGGGAATAGAGTATAGATAAGTATTTTCCACTCCTGGGAATAAAAAAAAAGAATTTTGATAAATTGTTGAGCTCATTGACTCAAATAAATGGTCTTGGGTTTTTAAAGATGAGAGGAAAATGAAGGAAAAAGAATGAGAGAAGGGTTTAAGTATTCCAAAATAGACTCAACATGTATTAGAAAAATGGAATGTTGAAACCCCCATTTAATTTCATCAATGATTTGTTTAAAGATATAAACTTATTTAAGGATTGATTAAAATATTCCAAATTCAAAATCAATTAATTCCTTGATTTTAGGAATTCAAAAATGTTGACAAATAGTTCACATGATTTTCAGATCGAAAGGATGGAGAAAATATAAAAACTGGATAAAAATAGAAACCCATACACAACTTATATATATTGTTTATGGTTTATAGGTTTTTACCATTACATGTTTTGATACCCTAACATGGGATTCTGAATCTATAACTTACTTTCATTTAGTGAAAAAACATACCCTCATACATCTATGGAAAATGTGGGCTGGCCATTTTTGGGGTTAAGATATTACCATTATGTGAGTCGGTAACCTTATGTGAGATAAACATTACCCTTACACAATAAGGGAAAATGTAGGCAGACTCTTTACTAATAATAAATTTAACCTTACATGATAGGAGTCTAGGATACATTCATGTGGAGACTACCTTCTTCAAAAAGTTAATTCCATTTGTGATTACAAAATGGATGAAATCCAAGGTTTCCCTTATGTAACCGTTAGAAATAAAAGGATACCCTTACATAGACTATTTAAAATAGGTTCTACACTTATGAATATGCATGGTCATGTGTTATGGTAGGAATAACCTTAAAAATATTAAATATATATTTTAAAAAACATATAAATAGTTACAAAAATCATCATCATCACTTTCAAAATCCCAAAAATACTTATAATAACTTTATAATATTCCAAATTAAATTCCAAATAATCATTTAAAGAATTTAAATTACATCCATTATTTGTGTAACCATTTTAAAACATATTTATAAATTTCAAAAGAATTTTTTAAACTCGTTTTAAATTTATTAAATTTCTCCCAAACCACTGAAACCCCCAAAAAAGAAGGGTAAGGGATCAGGAAAATCTTGGCCTTTACATTAGATCCCTATCAAAAAATTATTCCCCTAGAGAAATAAAGAAAAAACACAAGGGACTGTAAAATAACGGAGAATAACTTTACCACCCTATGAGATACCTCTCAAGGATCTTGAAATATATGGAGCATAAAAACCACTAGATAAATAGTGTGTATATCTACAAAAAACTTAAAAAAATATCTAGAGAGAGATAACTTTAAAAAATATCAAGGACATTAATAATACATTACATAAATATGAGAATCAATCTCACATATCAATATGAGATCAAATAATTCATCCCAATAAATTCAAACATAAAAAACAATGGAATTTTGACCACACTTTTGTGACTCTTCTTCCTAATTAAGATCACATAATCACATAAAAGTATACAAAGATAACTAAAAAAATCATCCAATAATGCATATCCAGACAAGAAAACAAAATATTAAAAAAATCTAAAGGAACAATTTAAAAACATACACTTAAAATTCATTAAACAAAAGGGAAAAACTCCATTTGGGATAAAACACCTTAATCTCAAGATTTAAAAAAAATTTAATTAGGTATTCCATCAAATGAAAATCTATATGTGCTTTATTTTCATTTATCAAGATACTAAAATTAATCCATAACATTTAAAATATACCATTCTTAACATGTCATGAGAAAGAGTAAATTATCATGCATGCATAAAAATTTAATGAAAAATTTATATATGATACTTACAATTGTCTATAAATTCATTCTAGTTAATGAACTCAAAAAAACATGTCTTCCAAAATATTTCTTTCTTGATAGGAATGTACCGAAACATTCCACATCAAAACTTATTAAGTTTCAAAGCATATTAATAGAAACTTTTCAACAAGTCTCGTATGTTCATAATCTTGTAGGTTAAGAAATTTTTAAATGAGAACCATTTTTATTCCTTTACAATAAGGTATTTATCAAAATATTCTTTGAGAAAAAACATTCAATATATTTGAAAAATAACTTTTAAAATAAGTGAATGTTTTATGGAATAATTGAAATTATTTATTTAAGATAAATTATTGTAATAAAATAAATTTTTCTATGAGGGTCTCAATGAATATTATTATACCGAATGATTAAAACTTACAAGGATGAAATCCTCAAAGTAAATATTCATTTTCAAAAAACATTTCATATTTAAAAACAGTTACATGATAACTCATGCACATAGAAAAGTTACATGCTTTCACCAAATTTTTTTATCCAACTAACACAATTATACTATAATCTTTAGGAAATTAATAACAATATTCATAACTTCCAAAACATAGAGAACTAAAATTTAAAATATGATATAAATTAAAAAAATAATGAGGTTTAAGAAATCCACCATACCTAACTTTAAATTTCATCTACGTTTATTAAAAAAATATTATTTACCCGGACCACATTCATGCAAAAGCTAAAAAGGAAATAGTGTCTCAATTTTCATTTACCATTTACCATATGTGAAATACATTACTTTCAACATATCTATATCAATGTCATATATCATTTATCTTTCATCACATGCACTAATATCAACCTAGTTTCCACAAGAATACAAATCAATGTAACCCATCTACCATACTATGATATTATCCTCTTTAGGGAGAACTGACTCTCCTGTATGGTTATAAAACATGATGTAATATAAAAAATCAACACATGTTTAGTGTACCCTCTATTCATATTCTCAAGCCCGTTACATATGTAAATAGTAATATAATTCCCCATGGGGATGTAATCACACCCGGCCACACTCACCTTAAAAAAAGTCACATGCACAACCCATGACACACAAGAATTTAATTAACAATAGAGAGATTAATTAATCTAACACCAGATAGAAGTAAATTAAATGAAAACATAGAATATTCTCTTTTCCCCAAACTAGGTCCCATATCACCTGGAACGAGTGAAGAGAATATTGATCTATACAAGGAAGACATACAAAACCCATTCCCCTGGAGAAAATATCCACCACACCGGGACTGAGAGAAGAGTAAAGGATGAAAAAGATGTTACCCCCCCCCATACTAAAAAAATGTCCTGATGAGAGATTAAATAGAATTATATGAATAAGGTTAGAGAAAACATTTCCCCAGACCACATCTTCATCTCAACACCAGGTCTGAGAAATGAGTTATAGTCACAGTATCTGAAGGCATTTAGGTGTGCATTTAAAACTAAAAGGTTAAAGTGATATAAATGAGCATGGATAAAAATTTATTAGGTGGGTTAAATTGAGTGAATGAGTATGTTTATCTATACTCACTTTGAAGGGAATGAAATTGAATAATGGTGATAAACTTGGTCATTCACTTAAAGGGATAATAATCTAAGGGTTTCAGACCCAATAGAGTAATTTACAGGTCTCACTAAACATCAAGAGATGAATTATGAAATCCCATAGAGGAATGAAAAAAATCATCGAATGAGAGTCCACCCTCTTTATTTCAAAGAAATAAACTCAACCAAAAAACTAATCTCATAAAATACCCCAAAAAATAACCACTTCTTTACCAACCCTAAGGAAAAAAGAAGCCCCACTATCGATCTAATCCATATATTATCTTCACACCCAAGAAATATTAGTTATTTCTTTGAGCATGATTCAGCTAAAGGCTATCACTGCCTTCTACAACCAAACCTCTATCACATTATCTTAAATGTATCACCTAGACTACTGTAGTCTCTATTTCTATAACTCTTGAAGTGTACTCCTATGATTATTTTCATTTTCATGCTCTACTCTGTGGTGATTTGTAAACATATATTATTAAACTTATTCAACAATAACCTGATGGATATGTTGACTTAGAGCCACTACTAAACAATAAAAAATGTTATGAACTTTTAAACTAAGACATATTTTATTTAAGGTTTATTAATTAGTTTATTTCTGAAATTTTTCCATTGAATACCCTATTCGAACACAGTTGTATACAATCATGATTCATGATCCTTGCCTATTTCTCCAACTTGAAAGAAAAATCACTTCACATAAAATATCTTGTAAATTGTAAGTTCCTTCTATCAAGTTATAAGGGTGCCTAAAATTCAATGTCCTAGAAGGTCTCCTTTTTTTACAACACATGTTATGTCTAGTTGACACTGTTTCCCAACCAAATAATGAATCCTCACCAGTTCATAACTCCAAACTACATCTTATCTATTAACCATCACCAATGATACCACTCTGTCATGACCCCACACCCTAAAGGAACCCATTTTGGGCCAAAAAAGAGAGAAGAGAGATAATAATGCCTGAATCCTATTTCAAATAGTCTATGGGCTGGAGACTAGAACTGAGGGTATAACATACACATAGATGAGAGGAATTACCTTCTAAAATTTTATAAGTAAGATATAAGATGGGAATAATCACCGAAAAAATATTCCTCATAAAAAAATAATAACAAATCCCAATATATGAAATGAAATGACATACAACTAAAACATATAAAAAAACAAGAATAAATCCTCAAAATTGGCCATGAAGTTCCAACAGCTCCTAAACAACTCCTCAAACTAGAAATATCCAACTCGATGACCATTTCCCCTATTGATCGGAAAAATATTTTATATATAGGGTTAGAATAAAATGTATACTTAGTAGGATCCTATATGTTACCTCTCATGAAAAATGTGGAATAAGAATAATAAAGTCTAGTGAGTAAACAAATGGAACTAACTCCTCACATAAAAAAGTTTTCTATTCTTTTTACATCCTCAATATAGATTACTCATTAAGTATTACATACAAGTAATCATATAATATCCAACATAATGTCAAATAAAGGTACCCCGCTACCACCTCCTCTCTGGTTTTCCACTCTTCCCCAATGTTGCATGTCCTGATTCAACTTTCTCCAAAATTAAGTTAGCCTGATGACATATGGGATAAATTAGGCCATCTTAAAGACACATAGGATAAGGAAATATATCATATATCCTATGCATCACATCATCTCATCACATCAACTACATCTCCACATAGTAACTAAGTAGTTTTTGGGATCCACCGTAGCATGTTTTTCTTGTATTATACCTAAATACATTACAACCCATACACAACATACCTATAATAACCTGTAGGTTACTATATCTGAAGATAAATGTGTGTGAAATAACAAAAAGAGATTACATCCCAATACACACATATAAAGGGAATGATAACCACTATGCACAAAAACACATAATACTACCAGGATAAGAGAGCAAGATTAGAGGGGGCTATAAAACCTCCATTCCTAACCATGTTGGATGTTGGGGGAAACACCCTCCCATAGTCCACTGGGCGTTAGTATCCCTACCAAAATGGGTTGGAGGGGTTCCCTTCCATGATGAGTTAGTCTAGTATAATGTAATTTTTAAGGAAGGGAGAGTGCATTCTCATATTAGGCTCATGTTGTGATGTATTCCGATATGGGTGGTGTAACATTTGACTTGAGACTTGTTATGATGTCGAATTTTCACTATAGGCCTCAAGGTTATGTTTTGTCATTCCAACTATTGGTCCTTTGGGAGAAGGTGCATTGGGCCTATGAGCCAATGGTATTTCAAGTCTTTTGAGGGTTATCTCTCAACCATTTTTAAAAAAGGACTTGATTTTTTTGTTTAATAAAATAGTTATTGGCTTCAAACTATTAAAAAAATAAATCTTACAACCAAACTATGGGAAATTTCCCAGCCTTAGACTCATCTACTACTAATGTATCATGGGAATATGTGCTACCACAACTAAAGACTAAGTATTAAAATCATACAATTATCAAGAACAAAATTAATTAAATAATTATCTATAAATTAATAATTACCATTTTCTTTTCAAATATTAACATTTCAATATTTTAAACCAAGTTTTGAGGGCATAGTTAATTATTTTCTCATATTTTGAAGTATGTTATCATCATAATCATGCATCAAGAACCAAACCCATTATTTCATTAATTCATTTATCATTTCATAGTCATTAGGGTACTCTAGGAATTAGCTCCAGATACCACTTAGAAGATGCACTTGTAGAGAATAGTATCAAAATCCTTTCCACATATGGAAACTGATTATATATACAAAAGTATGCCATTGGGTCATTAAACAAGAAGATTCATTATCAAGAAATCATCCTATATTCTAGCACAACAATAAAAGGAAATCCCATATTTAAGCCTTTCTACCAGTTCTGGTGTCATCCCTGACACCACTACATATCATATCACATCTTGAATATCATTTCACCATATTCATCATAATCGGCACCCTGTTCCACCATTACAATCTCATGTATCCCCACCCATATCATCACCATAATCAACACCTTCTTCCACCATCACAACATAGGGAGTCCATAACCAATATTCCAAATCAACAGGTTTAATATTGAACCATTTCAATGATCTAAATCCATAGATCATAAATAATTATTAAATTTATTATTTCCCACATAATTTAGAATGAATCTATGGCAAAAAACAAGGTATTATATCCTTTAGAAAATAATTTCTAGCTCACTCAACCCCAAAAAAATTATTTAAGCAACCATTAAATTTCAATTACCATATTTAAATAAAAAATTTATTAATAAAAAATATAATCAACTTGAGCCTTATGAGTTTATGAGGATAAAAATTATTTATTTAATTTAGAGTTTTACCTTAAGATACGTTTTTAAATATATTATTAATCTCAATGATAATTATTTAAACACACCTCTTTCATTATAATAAAGTATTACCGGCTTTAAGTTTTTATTTAATATTCAATCATATCAACTAATTATTAACTACTATAATAATATATAACACACTATATAGTAAATATTAGAGGCAATAGAATATATTTCTCAAAACTATGTGATCAGACATGCCAAATATTTCAAAAAAGAATATAAATATTTCCAAATAAAATAATAATTTTACAATCATGTAATTAACATATCTAAGCCTGATTAAATTTTTTATGCATGAAATAATATTATTTTAAAAAACAATAAAATGAATAAAAAATGTGACAATATCCATTTCAATTTCATAATATACAAAAATTATTGAATAATTCTCATAAATATTATTTAATCATTTTAACATCATGGTATGATATCATTTTAATTTTTTAAAATATTTATTATAAAAACCAAGAAATTATCACTATATCTATTGAATACATCCAAAATAGTTATCCTTAATATATGACATGAAAACTCTTATTTCCACTTTCTTACGATAATCTTATAGATGATCAAACATCAATATCTACTATATGTAATAAATCATTAATCAACATTGTTGAAATTATTAAAATCAATATTTATTTCAAGAATAAATTTCTAGATTCTAAGATAAAATTATTTATATTCAACACGAAATATTATTTCTAATTCAAATCTTAGAATTAAAAAATAATTAGTTAACCATTTTTTGCAAGTAGTAAAATTTTATTTCCTAACATGATATTATATTAACACATTAATTATATTAAAGTATTCTTAGAATAAAAAATTTAATCATCATAAATTATTCTTCTGATTAAAAATTATGGACTTAATAATATTTAATTAAAAGAATTATACAACATGTAATTTATTCTCCACTTCTAAAATTTATTGATTATCACATATTTATTCCTCATGTGATTATTTTCCATGTTTTTATCTGATTATGGTTAATCACATCCATCTAAACAAAGGATTACAAAAAGTGTTAATTCCATATTCTCACAGTATGAAAAAGGAGAAGTCACAAATTCCCTTCCTAGTAATTTCCATTGAAATAACACTCTATCCAATGAATCAAGGATATAAGAGGTTCTTACTTTCCTTTAACTTTCAAAGGAGGAGTTTTAAAAAATTGTTATAGCTCTTTGACTCTGAGAGAGGGTCTTAGGGTCATCCAGATGAAATTAAAATGAAGGAAAAGGGTACAAGGGTTTGGTTATTTCAAAAAAGTAAAAATGTGTATTATAAAAATTCACCATTAAAACCCCCATTTAATTTTTGATTTTTTTAAATTTAGAAACACAATTCCGGATCAATTAAAATTTTCAAAAGTCAAAAGAAATTAATTTTATGGTTTTATGAACCTAAAAACCTTGAAAATGAGTTAATTTCATTTTCATATATAAAGTATGGAGAAAATATGAACATTGGATAAAAATAGATACCAATATGCAACTCAAATATTCTATGTAAGAGTAACTTGGATTTAACCTTATTTGGTTGGTCACCCTTATGCGGGCTTCAAAATCCATGGATTACCTTTATATACTGAACAAACTTACCCTTACACATCTAAGAAAAATGTGGGTTGTAGTGACCCAAACTTATCATACTTAAATATTACATATTATTATATTAATATTCATTACATAACATATCAATACATTCAAAAATCACTTAGGTCTAGTGCATTTGGAAACTTGGACACATAAAAAACTATTCCATAAGTGAGTTGCGTCATCTCCCACTATGTTCTTCATAACTATCAACCATATTAGAAATATCATACAAAATACATTTCTTCATAAAATGGGGAAAGGAAACATAATAAATGGAGACCACATATGCTCAGTAAGGGTAAACAAGGGAGATTTCAACATATCATAAGTATAAGGGTATGCAAACATGAGAATAACATGTGAAAAAAATACCCTGGATATCATAGATCATAAACCTGAGAAATGTATTAAATCATGTTTCTTCATAAGACATGAATCATAATGGAATCAAAGAACATAAACTATTAGAACATAACATTTTCATAAGGATGTGATTTTTGGCATACACATAAGCATATAGATTCATTTCCTTAGTATTTAAAGTATCATTTCCAAGACTATAATACTATAATTGGTTCACTGTCCAAACCATCATTGTAGTCAAGGTTCAATCCCAGAACTATCATAATGGAAAGATTCCCTTATTAAACTAGGATCACTCCCTATTCCAATCCTTTTTGTCTCATGAGATATCAATCTTTACCCAATGATTTGGAGGGAGATATAGGCCCCACCTATAAAATAATGAAAATCATATATACGTGTTACACAAGATCGTAAAAAATTCAGTATATCAGAACCCATGATAATAAATGAGTTTTATAAACATTTCATTAAAGCATAACATGTGGAAAAGAAATAGGTTTTATAAACATTTCATCATAATTTAACCCTTGGGGAAAGAAGAGAGATTCATAATCATTTTATCATGATATAACTCATGAAAGAGAAATGATTTTCATAAAAATATTTTTATCATAACATAATCCATTCAAAGAATGAATAATAATGGTATCCTTGGATTATATCTCTATTAAAAATAAATGACATAAACTGATGTCATATTAGATAGAAAATGATTTTGAATGATAACTTGGAACATTTTTTTGAGGAAAATAGCATTTACACTTTGAAAAATACTTTTTAAAACATAATTTTTTTCAAAATACTTTTATTGAAAGTAACCTTGGAATCTTTTATTGTGTTGTCAAGTGCGTTAAATTAGATGTTTATTTTTGACCAGAATTTTTATAGTATAGAAAAAACCCTAGGTCGTATCTTGATGGAGACTTAGATCATTAATATAAAAAGATGTTTTTTTATTATGAAAATTAAATGGAAATGGGATTATGGAAAACTTGTTGGTGGATGATTTTAAACTAGAAATATAAACTATATTACAAGTTTAGATAAACCGGTTGGATAAATCCTGATCAACCTTGGAGGGTTTCCCTTGATGCACAATCTATCATCACTCTCAAGGGAATGGGAATGATCATTGATTCCTTGATTTATAAACACTAAAAATAGTATGGTATGTGAGTTATTACTAGGTTAAAACATAGTATTTGACCGATTAATGATATTGATTATCAACGACTGCTCAAAATCAATAAACATAAATCAATGTAAAAAATGGAACTCAATCAAGGAATCACATCATCAACATGTTGAGATGACAATAATTGTGTCAATGATAATATTTTCAAAATACAAGAACATGAGTATTAATGGGTTAAATATTCAAGATTTTATCAATCGACATAATCCATTCACACACTCATGAAAGGAAAAGGTGAGAAAAGAGATGAAACCACTGAAATCATCATAAGATCCGGGTTATACATGGAAGCATGAGGATTCTTTTTTCCTTTGATTGTATTTGATCATACAAGAATAAAAACAAATGAGAAAGTTAAAAATGAATAAAAAGAGACTAAAAACCTAGAAATTAAATTATCCACCAAATATTACAAAAATGGATCTCTAGATTAGAACAAGGAACACCCCCTAAATTGGTCACTAGAATTTTAGAATTACATGATAGAAAAGAGGACTAAAATGGGTGAAGAGAGCTCTGAAGTTCAACTCACCCTTACCATTGGTCATTACACATGAGATAATGAGGTTTAGGAGTTATTTTATAGAAAAATACATTTCACTTTCTACAAAAAGTCAAGTGCTTAAGTGGCTAGGTCACTATTTATAGAATACTTTTTACTTATTTATCCAGATGGTTGACTAACCAAAATGCATTAAATTGTCATGATATTTTTTTGGAAAGGAGGTATGTCATGTTATCTATCTAATGGAGATGGAATCAACACAATTGGATCTATAAGGACCATGTTATGGCCCAAATATAGAAGGATGGTCCAATCTATCCCGCCCAGAATTGCTTCACATTATGGGCCTATTTTTGACATCCAAATTGATGAATTGGGCTCCACAGTCTTCTAGAGAAATGTATCCCATAGATTTTTTCACACCTCTACCAATTTTCAACCTCATTTTATTCAAGAATTATGCACAGTAGATATTAAATTCTACATGTGTGTATGGGATCTTGCGTAGTTTGCCTCGTTTTTCTTGATTTCCATCACGAGCTCTCTAAATCACCTCAAACTACAATTTAGTCATTGTAACGAGTAAAATTACCCAATTTAAAAGTGATAAAAATTAAATCATTGAATCAAACATATAGTGAAATTTATTATTATATTTGGAATATTTAATAAAAAACAATTTAAAAACAGTGGTGGAAATGAATAGTAGATCACTATGCGATCACACCCCCATAACTAAACATTTTCACTCCTGGGAAAAGTTTTATATCCTAATAAAGTACCATTACTAAATCAAAGTTGAGAAAATTTATAAGATTCTTTGAAATGAAATCAATCATGTATCATTTATGAAATCGATTTTCCTATCATTTTTTTTCTCTCACATTTGAATTTATTCAACTTCATTTTTTCACCCATGCAACATGTCGCAACCTACCTCACCTAGAAATTTTCCCTCTTCACTTAGGGAACATATGAAAGTGGAGTTATGAACTTTTACTAGAGTTCATGTGATCTTACCATATTATTTGTATGATTCTAAGTTCTTTATTAGTAGAAACTAGTGTGCTACTCAAGAGGAATTCCAACTGGTTGTTCTGAGGTTCAAGGGTTGGTAGGATTTAATATTTAAAAATTTAAGGTAGAATAGGAGTGTTTAATCTCTTACATAAAAAACATGTAAAAATTTAGCAAGTGATCATAATGAATTTAATCACTCAACCCCTCACAGAGTGCATCACTTCCAACTCTCTCTCCCCTTTATTCCTTTTGTGTGGGACACAACCAAGCAGTGGATAATAATGAGTAAACATCCTCCTTTCTCTATTTCTTTCTTTTTTTCTATTTTTTATGTACAAAACTATATTTTATATATATAGTTTTTAAGAGATAAAGATGGTAACATGTACAACACAATGAAAAAATATTATTTTTGGACCCACTTCCCAAAAAAAAATGTAGACACCCTTTCTATAAACCAATAATAATGATTATTTCTAGATAATTCCTTTGGAAACACCCACTCTCTCACACTTACTAAAAATAAAATAAGAATGTACAAAATAGATGGGTAAGTAGGGAAAAATTGGGTTGTTATGTTGCTACCTAACAGACATTTCATGGTCTCTAAGTCTTAAGAAGGGTAAAATGTCAACGTGGATGAAAATATAGGTTAATTTTACAAAGGGGTTTTCAATGAAGTATTGCCTCTGTCATGAATATAGAATACTCAAATCTTATGGATTCAAACAAAATCAAGGAAAGTTTCAGTTTCTCTACATGACCTGAGACTCTCAAGAAAGTGATTAAAAGGCAGAATATGCAATAAATGGCTTAGAATATCTCTTGTGTAAGGGATTAAAATATTTTTTAGTGTTAATGTGATGGCCCAGACCCTCATGGCCCATCTCTTTTCCAAAATCCGGATCCTAAGGGTGGCGTCTCGGTGGTAGGACGCTCTATCAGTGTACGACCGATCGACGTGTGACCAATCGACGTACGAACGATCGATGTGTGACCGATCAACATGAGGCTGATTGGTGTGTGACCGATCGGCATGCAACCGATCGGTGTGTCGCCGATCGGTGCGGGTGATCGGTGTGTCGCCGATCGGTGCGGCCGATCGGCGTGTTGCTGATCGGTGCGACTAATCGGTGTCATACAGCCTTGTCGAGTTTTTCTTCTGTAGATTTTCCTGTAACGCCACTTTTAAGACCTTTTTTACCTTTTGGGAAGTACTTCAAGGCCATTTTTTGCCCCGTAATCAATATTTGAATTCCTAAGAGTGGGGTGACCCTCAACGGACCCAACTTTGTGTCCGCGTAACGGTTCCCCTCTATTTATATAAAATACTTTAAAGTCACATTTGTTACCACCTTTTTCGATGGAAATCATTAAATAACAATTAATTCAGTCCTGTGTAACCACCCAACTATGTGGTGAAACCAAGATCCAAACTTATAGCCGTTCAAAATTCCATATCCCGTGATAACCCGATCTCATCCTTATATCGCACGATAATTTCTTCTTCTTCTTCCTCTTTTACTCTCCTTTCTTCCTGGTGTGTTTGGAGTTCCCCTTTCCGAGGCAAGTTGTGCACCTGTGCCAAAGCTTTTCTACCCACCCTTGGAGTCCCCAACATTTCTACCCTACAAGTTGCACATCACCCATTATTGGTGCTTGGATAAGAACTTCGATCCTTGATCATCAAAGTAGGAATTTACCTTTGTCTCTCCGTACTGTGTATCATGCGGGGCAGGTACGCTATTGTTTCTACGGGATGGATGAAACTAAACGTTAATGAAAATAACAAACAGAATTTAAAGAATGAAGGGAGGGGGGGGGCTGTGATCGATGTTTTCTTTCGTATTTTCCTTACCCTTGATTATTTATGTTATGAATTGTGCGGGCCTATGCCCACTGAAAATCATGGATGTTGGCGGTATTTCCTTGTGCACTAATGAACCCTTGTCTTTGGTGATAATTGAATGGATCCAATATGAGAATTTGGTTAATCACAAAAATTAGGCCAATTAAATGGATACCCAGTGAGCACTAATCATTGTGTGGTCACCCTGGTTAACCAACAGAAAGAAGAACCTAAGGAATGATGTGCTTGAAGCTAGAAGTTTCCCTACTCTGTTTTGGTAGTAGGTGTGTTGTTCTGTTCGATGCTTATGGGGTAACGTAGATGAGGATGGGATCCTCTGTTGTGGCACGGTTGTTGGTTGTGAATCTGAAGCTGTGTGGGGCTATATCTCGAGGCTTGTTTTGGTTTCAGTACTTTGAGGGATATCACTGATCCCTTTGTTTTTGTGACTTCACAAGAGAACCGGGTGTGAATGCTTAAATTGCTGTTTGGATGTTTCTCTTTCTATGGCCTGTAGGTACGTCGGTTAGTTTCCCAGTAGTTCATATTTCACTTAAATGGGATCACTTGAACATGAAAACAAGAATGGGTTAAATGGGGAATTGGTTTTGGGAATGAGTTGTGACTCAACCGTGAGTGATGTGCGTTTCTTTTATGAATGAATAGTAACAAGGGTGTTGTGCTTAGGTTGGCTTTGGAAACCCTATGTTGGGACGATTACTTGCTACTTATACATATATTAGTAGTTTTTATGTTTCATTTTCGTGCCCCACCCAATTTTAGAACTTAGTGCCGAACACCACCATTTCATGGGTGAGGGTGTTTTTCCCAACACTACTATGAGTGGCCGGTTATTAGCTCCTTTTATGATCCCTTTCCCGAATAGCCCAATACTCTTTGGTTAGGATGTAATGGCCTGAGGTCCATTATAGCCCAAGATTCCTCGGGCATGGTAGTTGTGGTGGTTGGCCCCGGTGTGTGTGGGCAGGTGGTTTCCCAAGAGTCTTTGGGATAAGGCCCAGGTGTCTTCAGGTGTGGCAGTAGTTTTTCTAGCCCAGGTGTTTGCGGGTGTGGTTACGCATGGAGGTTGTGGACCAGGTGTTTGCAGGAAGGATGTGTGGTTGTGGCCCCAGTGTTTGCGGGCGGGATGTGTGGTTGTGGCCCAGGTGTTAGCAGGTGGGATGTGTGGTTGTGGCCCAGGTGTGTGCGGGCGGGGTGTGGTAGTGGGACTGCAATGAGAATGGTGGGATTGGTTCGATGCATAGGATTCCTTCAATAACCAGTGGGAAATTGGAGCGGGGTACCCAGGCATCGATGTGATATTAGTATACATTACTTGACTTACGTTATTTGGGGAGTGTGCCTTGGTGAGGCTTGGGTGGATAGTTTTCCTTTCTAGGTGCTTTGTTTATTTTTTCTTTTCTCACAGGGAATTAGAATGCCTCCCCACTTGTACACGAGAGTCTTTGGTTTTCCCTTTCGATTATACTTGTATGCTCACCCTACGTATATAAAACTTCTTTCATGTTTCTAGGAGGACTTTAGGGATCATGCGGGGCCGTACTGGCTCAGACGTTGGGACAGTTGCAGTTAGTGTATTTATTTTCTTTGGTACTTTAACTTTGTAGTCTCCTTGTACCTTGTGGTATTTACTTTTGTAACATGCATGTGGTAATGGTTATCTTTGGATTTACTTTTACACCCATTTTTGGTGTTGTTGGGATTTACTATCTTATCTCCCGATCCTATTAAAGAAAAAGGGCAATTCCTTCCATCTTGTGTGTGATTATATACCCTTGTTTCTAGTTGCCACTCTGGGACCTATTGAAGGCGGGTCTATGGGGTCATTATATCTCTTTTAACTTGAAGAAGTAAGGGTCTGAAAATCTTCTGTCCCTTCCCTCATCTTGGTGAAGATGGGTCATGACAGAATGGTGTCAGAGGCAAGGTTGAGAGGTAGGATGAAGTCTGGGGTTATAAACTGTGAGGATTGCATGGGATGGTAGGGAAACAATGTTGGGTGACCTTGGTGCATGAAATAGTCCAGGGAAGACCGGCTAGGACATGAGATTTTAGGGCCCCCCGTGATCCGATGCAATGACTATGGGCCTACCGAACGACCAAGTGAGGCTGCACTGATTGCAGGGTAGAGACCCAAGGGAAGGTACATGAATCATAATAACTTGTGTTCTTATGTTTCATGGGTATTTTAGGTATTTAAAATGAATGATAATTATAAGAAAACATAATAACAATAATCTACACTACTCGGGCTTAGGCATTCCTTGTTTACCTTACAGCTATGGCGCCTGGGAGACGACCACAAGTAGTGCGGGCGATCGAGGCCCATGAGTTTGACTTGGATGATAGATAGAGAGTTGTCCGAGAGGAGGATAATGATCAGTGGAAGAAGATTCTTCGAGCCTTTCAGTGGCAGACCCTCAGGAAGTACGAGGGAAACATCTCAGACATGGAGATAGAGAGATGGCTAGAGGAGGTGGTGATAACATTCATCTTGATCCGGGCTACGACGGAGTACTGGGTTCCTTTGGATATAAACCAGATGCGTGGGGTAGTGCATCAGTGGTGAATGCTTTATCTTGGGGAGAAGAGGGAGGCAGAGGTTATGTGGGCTGACTTCGAGAAGGTGTTCCGGGTGGAATTCCTCTCTTCCACGATGAAGGCTTATAAGAGGCAGGAACTACTCTCCCTCCAGTAGGGGAGTATGTCAGTGAGAGAGTTGGGGATAAAGTTCAAGGATCTCATTTGCATTTCTCCTGACCTCTTTCCGGATGCGGAGTCTCGGGCGAGACATTTAGAGGAGGCACTTTGGACTTATCTTCAGTATGATTTTACTCCCTTTACCTTACTGACCTACTTAGAGGTCTAGAAGAAGTCTGAAGTGGTGGAGAGGATGCACATGCTGTGAGGTGTATCATGAGAGGGAATCCAGTTGGGCTCATCGAATGGGAAGACCGTCAGCAGTAGGCCTCCAACATCAGGTACCTCTAGGTTTCAACCAGCAGGAAGCAGGCCTCAAAAGTTACAGTTCTAATCTCCCGACCCTCACCCCTTCCTTTCAGGACCAAGGCCGAGATACTTCATCTGTGGAATCCATGGGAACCTTCAGAATCGGTGCCCATACCGAGGGGAGTACGATGGTGGTGGACAGGATCAATACCCACCTTAGCAGCAACAGTTTCCAGCTAGAACCTTTCAGCAGCAGCAGGAGGGGCAGCGAGCTCCCGCTACTCTTAGGGCAGGCTTCACAGGGGGAGGCTGACCTCCAGGCGCTCCTCAGGGACCTCGACCAGGGCATGGTCTGGGAGGTGGCTGATAGCTGAGAGGCAGAGGAACTGGGCATGGGTAGTTTCACGCCACTGAGGCAACAGTTCTAGCAGGGCCAGAATTCGTTCGAGGTACGATCATCTTGTTTAGTACTCTTGCCTATGCCTTGTTCAATACACGAGCTTCACACTCTTTTGTTACACCCAGTCTGGCCCATGCTCTGGGTTTAGACGCTGAGAGAATTCCAGTGCCCCTAGTGCTGACCACACTAGTCAGAGGTCAGACCAACTTGTTTTATGTTTACCGATGGTGTAAACTGATGATAAGGCCACATCAGTCTATCATGGATCTTCTAATATTGCAGATACAACCTTACGATGTCATCCGAGGCATTGAATGACTGTTCTCTGTATGTTCCTTCATTAAATACTTCCGAGGAAGGGTCGTGTTTTAAGATTTGGGAGGCCAATTTGTAACTTTCATCGGTGGGCGGGGTTTCCAGAAAAGCAACAGGCGAGAGGAGACCCTCCTTTCCTTGTTAGTTGAGCTATTAGTGGAGTATGTGGATGCAGAAATGGTGGAAGTTCCAGGGATCGTCATTGAGTTTATGGACGTCTTCCCTGAGGAGGTGGTAACTCTACACCCTTAGCGTGATGTTGAGTTTAGGATAGACTTGCAACCTGGTGCTCATCCGATTTCGATGGCTCCCTACCTGATGTCTCATTCTGAGTTCTGGGAGTTGCAGATTCAGATTGATGATCTGATGAAGAAGGGTTTTGTTTAACCAAGTGTGTCACCATGGGGTGCTCCAGTCTTATTCTCAAAGAAGGAATATGGTGGTCTTAGGCTGTGCATAGACTAACGGAGACTGAATCAGGTAATGGTCAAGAACCATTACCCTCTCCTGAGGATAAAAGACCTTTTCGACCAGTTAAAAGGGGCAGGGTGGTTCTCGAAGATTGACATGCGGTCGGGATATCACCAGTTGAGGGTGAAGGAAGGGTGACATCTTGAAGACTTCCTTCATATGCAGATATGGGAAATTTGAGTTTGTGGTCATGCCTTTCGACGTTACGAATGCTCCAGTTGTGTTCATGGGGCTCATGAACTCCGTCTTTCAGAAATACCTAGATTGGTTCATAGTCGTGTTTATTGATGACATTCTGATATACTCTAGATCAGAGGAGGATCACGCTGAGCACATGAGAATGGTTTTAGAGGTCCTCCTACATCACCCACTCTATGGGAAGTTGTCCAAGTTCAATTTATATATGCGATAAGTTCACTTCCTTGGGAACGTGGTGTCCGAGTAGGTAATAGGGGTGGACCCATCGATGGTCAAGGCGATTGTTTGTTGGGAAACACCCAAGAATGCGGAAGAGGTTCATAGTTACCTTGGACTGGTAGATTAATATTGGAGGTTCGTGCCCAAATTCTCCTGATTTGCAGCTCCTTTGACAGTTTTGACCAAGAAGGTCCAGGATTTCATGTGGAATGGGCAATGCGAGGCAACCTTTAGCTATCTGAATGAGAAGTTGGTAAGTGCCCCAGTGCTGAGGTTTCCAGAAGAACGGGCGACGTATGACGTATTCTGTGATGCTTCAGGACAAGGCCTCAGGTTTTTGCAGATGAAACGGCAAGGGGTGATCTCTTATGGGTCTAGACAGTTACGTCCTTGTGATTGTAATTATGCCACCCACGACCTAGAGCTTGCGGCGGTTGTTTTTGCACTAAATTTGTGGCGGCATTACCTCATCAGGGAGTGCTTCATGGTCTTCATGGATCACAAAATCTTGAAGTGTATCTTCTCCCAGCGGGACCTGAACTTACGAAAGTGAAGGTGGATGTAGTTCCTTCCGGGCTATGACTTCGAGATTTACTACACCTCGGGAAAAGGAAATGTGGTTGCTGATTCCTTGAGAAGGAAGTCGCTGAAGGATGCGGTTCGAGATTCAGCAGATGCTTGGAAGGTGCTGGGGGAGTTAGCTGCCCTGCACCTAGATGTGAGAATGGATGGTGGTAGAGGTTTCCTGTATCAGATGATAGTGCAGTATTCTCTACTATGGTAGGTGGAGGAGTCCAAGTGGGGAGACATAGATTGTGAAGTGATGCGTGACCGGGGTTAACCGAGGCGATGCTCCAGAAGGGTGGACAGAGGATGATCAGAATCATATGCTTTTCCGAGGAAAGTTGTTTGTTCCAGAGGTGATGCGCAAGAGGGTTCTTGGTGAGTTCCACAAGTAACCCTTAGCAGTGCACCCCAGAGTTTCCAAAATGTACTTGGGCTTGAGGGGTCAGTTCTGGTGGCCCGGAGTAAAGCAGGCGGTGGCAGAGTTCGTGGCTAGGTGCCTAGTATGTCAGCAGGTGAAGGCTGAACACCGTGTTCCAGGAATCTTTTTTTAGCTTTTAGAAATCCCCAAGTGGAAGTGGGATAACATCTTGATGGATTTTTTCACATGGCTACCCAAGGTTCAAGGAGGCTGCAACGCTATCTGGGTAGTGGTGGACCGGTTGACGAAATCAGATCACTTTCTGGTGATCAAGGAGTCAGGTGTAGTGGATTCCTTAACACAGAGATACGTGGATGACCTGGTGAGGTTTCATGGAGTTCTGAGGTCCATAGTCTCGGATATGGATGTACGGTTTACCTCACAAATCTGGAGATGATTGAAACATGGTTTTGGCACCCAGCTACCTCTTAGAACAACTTTCCACCCCCAGACAGATGGACAGATAGAGCGCACAATCTAGACAATGGAGGACATGCTCCGGGCATGTATTCTGGATTTTGGGGGATCGTGGGTGTGACACTTTCCTCTGGTAGAGTTTTCCTACAATAATAGCTATCACAATACCATTGGCATGGCTCCATTCGAAGCCTTGTATGGGAGGCTATGTCACTCACCCGTGTGCTCGAACGAGGTTGGGGAAACAATTTTTCTTGGCTTGAAAGTGGTATAGAGAACGATAGAGAAGGTTCAGCATATTTGGGAGAGGATGAAGGCAGCTCAGGACTGGCAGAAGTCATATGCTGATAATAAGAGGAGACCCTTGGAGTTAGTGGTCAGGGACCACGTATTCTTTAAGGTGTCCCCTCGGCGTGGGGAACAGAGGTTCGATAGGGGGAGTAATGTAACATCCCGGTTCCGAAAGCCACCCAGAGGCACCCCGTACCCAGTTGGTAACATGGCCTCATGCACATTTCCCCAAACGCCAGAGGCTGTTGACTAGCAGCGAGGGCCTTGGGTGTGAAAGTGGGGAAACTATGCCCTCATTGGCAGAGTACACGGTGGAAGAAAAATAAACATGCAACAACAGAAGTAGTAATAACCAACAATATAAAAAGCGGAAAACTAAATCAACAAACTGGAGCACATATGTATATATAAAATGATGCATGATACATATCTACGAAAGTAGACAAACAAGTCGCAATGATGAAAACAACACAGTAACAAACAATTATAAAAGAAAATAAAACAGCTCCTTAGCATCGCAAGCCAAAGCTTGGTCCCATGCTCTCCTACTCCAAGCAATCAAGTACCAGAACTCAGAGGGCGTTTGCCCTTGTCTATACCTGCTACAACAAAGTCTGTTTGGGCCTAAATGCATGACCCAAATAGGGTGTGAGACTAAATCCCTATAGTCATTCACCCGAAGATCTGTGCCTAACAGTCAGTGAGTATATGGCAGGTAAAAGTACAATAAGCAGTAAGCAATAACTGCAAAATAGTAAGCAGTAAACAGTAAGCAGAAAAGAAGGATGATACACAACAGTGATCAACAAAAATAGTGAATTAAAACAACTAACAAGTGGGAAAACCCTATGGGAAGTACTCACAGCCATCCCCCTCTGGTCCTATCCAAGAAGTACCACAACCCTCTGGGCAGTGCGCTCAGCCTAACCCCTCTGGTTTGGTCATACGAATTTATGAGACTCTCTGGGGAAGAACACTCAGTCAATTACCCTTATAGTCTAGGGTAGTCAGGGACTCTCTGAGGAAGATCACGCTGTCTAACCCTCTTAGCCCCAAGGTCTAGAGACACTCTGAGGAAGCTATCTCGGTTAATTCCTCTTATAGCCTCAGGTATACCACAGACTCTCTAAGGAAGCTCACTCTGTCAATTTCTCCTCTAGCCTGGGAGGGTTCTTAAAGAGATTCAAACAAGGTAAGGCTCTCTGAGGAAGCTCACTCGGTCTACCCTCATGTAGTCTATAATATCCAAGACTCTCTGGGAGCTCACTCAGTCCATCCCCTGTAGTCTATAATATCTAAGACTCTCTGGGAAGCTCACTCGCTCTATCCCTTATTGTCTATAACACCAGGTTCTCTCAGCCCCATGCCAGTCAGTGCATAATAATGCTATAAGGCCCAAGTACACCTATAGAGCTACTTGGTTAAATAGTCTTTAAGGCAACAACCATGTTATTAATTTCACTCCAACCTATAAACACAACGCTTGGAAACAGGTGTAAAAGCCAAAGGAAAACGAGACCCAAAGGTCGTAAATAGAACAAAGTAAAGGAAAATAATCCAAGAACAAAACATTATCCTACAACATGGTCAATTTACCTCTACACAATCATACAAGCAAGGAAGGAAAACAACAAGGGCAAAAAGGTAAACACGAAATATGCCTTTCACGGGTATCGGTGGAAATTCGCACATAAAACTCAGAGACTTTGAACGGTAAGTCACAAACCACCTAACTCGATCCTAGGATATCGATATAATTTAACCATGAAGATGGATTCTCCCTAGAACATTGTAGATCTAGAAAATGCACAAAAAGTTCGACATTATATAACTTGAGAAGGAGGAAGAATCAGAAAACAAGGCTCAATCAAAAGGGAGAACTCACCGCTGCGCTTCCAACACAATTGACAGAGCTTGAATCGGAGAATGGATGGAGGCTTGGGAATCCAGATAAGTTTTGCGGCTGTATGGCATCTCTCAGTCGATCCAGACCTTGAAGAAGACGATTATGGCGATTAGGCGCGACCTCGGTCTGTTTAATGAAAATAATAAAAGTACACGACATTTACTTTTAGAGTACACGACGTGTAGTGGGTTTTTCCGTACTCCACCAAAATCGGCCTCCACATCACCCCCACACACCGTGTGTGTGGACCGGACACAGCCAACACATGGCTTCGAGCAAAAAAAGAGTACATGGGTGTACTCAAAAAGTATACGGTGTGCACTTCAAAAATTTCCAAAAACCTTATTTTTCCAAAAACTCCAGAAAAGGAAAAACATACCTAAAATGAAGATCCGGGTTCTTACAAACTTCCCCCCTTAAAGAAATTCATCCCCAAATTTCCCTAGAGGGTCGTAGAATAAGAAACCTCGAACAGCTCCAGCCACTGCGATCGAACCTCGACCTCCCTCTCCCAAGTCTCGTTTTGTACTCACCCATGCTTCCATAGCACATGTACCAGAGGAACAGATAGACCTCGGAGAACCTTCATACTGTGATCGAAAATCTGGATATGATGCTCCTCAAATGACACATCTGCTTCAAGCTCAACCTCCTTAGGTTGGAAGACAATAATGGGTCTGAAAATTAACGTCGGAGCTGAGAGACGTGGAAAAAGTCATGCATAGTCCGGTACCTCTGAGGTAGCTGCAACCGATAGGCAACCGACCCAACTCTCTCTAACACCTCAAACGGCCCAACGTACCACGGTAGAAGCTTACCCTGTCTCTGAATCCTCTTTTGTCCCAACCTCGGTGCGACACAAAGGAAAACCTGATCTCTGACCTCGAACTCCAGAGGTCACCTCCGCTGATCAACATAAGACTTCTGTCGAGACTGTGCTGTAGTCATCCTCTTCCGAATCAACCCTATCTGCTATGAGGTCTCCTAAACAAGTTGAGGTCCCGGAAGAGCTGCCTCTCCTGCCTCTAGCCAGCATAAGGGTGATCGATATGGCCTACCATACAAAGCCCCATAAGGTGCCATCTGAATGGTCAACTAAAAACTGTTGTTTTAGGAGAACTCTATAAGAGGTATATTCTTCTCCCAAGAACCGCCAAAGTCTAGAATGAAAGCTCAGAGCGTATCCTCAACCACCTGGATTGTGCACTTGGACTAGCCATCAATCTGGGGATGGTATACTGTACTCAAAGGTACCTATGTACCAAAAGCCTTCTGAAGTCCCTACCAGAACCGAGAGGTAAAGCGCACAACCCTGTCTGAAACAATGGATTGTGGAACTCCATGTAGACATACAATCTCTCGGATGTACAGTCATCCCAAATCATCAACACTGAAGGTCTCCTTGATCGGCAAGAAGTGTGCAACCTTCATAAGCCTATCGACGACAACCCAAACAATATCACTCCCCCGAGGTGACCTCAGTAACCTAATCATGAAGTCCATCGTGAAATCATTTCACTTCCACTCGGGAATGGGTAACTACTGCAAAAGCCCCACTGTTCGCTGATGCTCTACTTTCACGTACTGACAAGTAGACCATCGAATGAAAAAACCAGCAACATCTCTCTTTATACCTGGCCACCAGTACTAGCGATGAATATCATGATATATCTTGGTGATGCCAAGATGAACCGCCGAAACTGAGGAATGAAAATCCCACATCATCTCCTCGCGTATGTCTTTCAGCACCCATACACGTCCCTGGAAATGAAAGATCTCATCCTCACCCACTGTCCATCCAGGAACAATTTCCCCTCCTAACACACTATCCTACAGGACTAAGGCCTTTGAATCTGATAGTTTCTTCATTTTCACCCGATCAAGAAGTGTAGAGGTAACAACCATAGATGAAAGGAAGGTCTGTCCTTGCCTGTCTTGCACCTCCAAGTGCATCTCAGAGAACAGTTCCATAAGCTTCTACTCACTACTGGCCTCCTAAACTGCCTGAATCTGAGTTCTCCTACTCAAATCATTAGCCATCGCGTTTCCCTTTCCCAGTGTATAGGCAAGCTCAAAGTAGAAAGACTGAAGTTACTCGAACCACCAATGCTGTCTCAGATTTAGATCACGCTGAGTGAAGATATACTTGAGACTCTTGTGGTCGGTGAAAACCACAAAGTGCTCTCCCAGAAGATAGTGTCTCCAACATCATAAGGCATGAACAACTACTGCTAAGTCCAGGTCGTGCGTCGGGTAGTTCCTCTAGTGTGGCCTCAACTGCCGAGACCCGTACGCAATGACTCTATCTTTCTGCATAATCAAAGAGCCCTGGCCGATACCTGAAGCATCACCGTAAATAGTATAGCCCTTTCGTGGCTCCGACAAGACTAGTATCGATGCTCACGTCAACCTCCCTTTCAAATCCTAAAAGGCGGACTCACAAGAATTTGACCACAAAAACTTCACCCCCTTCTTGGTCAGACCTGTCAACGATGCTGATAGGTGTGAGAAGTTCTAAATAAAGAGACTATAGTATACAGCCAGCCCCAGAAAACTCCACACCTCAAAGACGTTCTTTGGATGCTCCCAGGAAACTACAGCTCTCACTTTCTCTAGGTCCACTGAAACTCCTGTCTCTGAGATAACATGACCCAAGAAGTGAATCTGATCCATCCAAAAGTGGCATTTCGAGAGCTTAGCATATAACTGATGCTCTCTTAGTGTAATAAGAACGATCTCAAGATGTGTGGCATGGTCGTGTCGAGTGTGAGAGTACACCAAGATATCGTCCACGAAGACCACTACAAAGGAGTCCAAGTACGGATGGAACACTCAGTTCATCAGTTCCATGAAGACTGCAGGCGCGTTCGTGAGACTGAACGGCATGACTGTATACTCGAAAAGACCATAACTGCTCCTAAAAGATGTCAGTGGTATATCTTATGGTCTAACGCGCAGTTGATGATAACCGGACCTCAAGTCGTTCTTCGAGAACACCCGATCTCCTTGAAGCTGATCATAGAGGTCATCGATCCTCAGAAAGGGATATCAGTTCTTGAACATCAACTCATTCATCTTCTGATAATCCACACAAAGACGAAGGGTACCATCTGCCTTCTTCACAAACAGGACAGGAAAACCCAAAGGATAAGTACTGGGTTGGATGAAACTATTTGCCTGCAACTCCTCCAACTACTTATTGAGCTCCTGCAACTCAGGTTTATCCAACCTATAAAGAGGAATGGACACCGGTGCCACTCCTGGCATGAGCTCAATCGAGAAGTCTACCTCACGATTCAGAGGAAAACCTGAAAAGTCCTCTAGAAATACATACCTGAAATGATCCACCACTGGAGGAAAGTCTAACTATGAAGTCCCATGTTCTTCTAGATAATGACTGGAAATCTGGGATACAACTTCCCCTAGCCCATGATGCTCTAGTCCAACTCTTACAGACTGGACATCCCACTTGCCTCTATGAAGGAAAGATTCGCCCTCTAGTGATATGAAACTCACCCTGTGGCGATAACAATCGACGACTGCCTGGAAAGGAACCAACCAGTCCATACCGAGAATGACGTCACAACCCGTCATCTCTAGGACATAGAGGTCCCATTAGAAATGACACCCCACAAACTCAAGAGGGAACTCTCTGCACCGACATAATTTAGATTTCCTCATTACCAATGGTGTGTCCAGAGTCAAAAAGTCGGCGGAAGAAAAGATACAGAGCCCAAGGCTCTCCATGACAGAAACAGAGATAAAGCTACGGGAAGAACCAGTATCGAAAAGAGCTGAAGATAAAACTGATGCTACTAAGATTGTACCTCGAACTGTAGAAGGACCGAGATCCTACTCCTGAAAGGTCTGATCCACGACGAAAGATTGGCCTGAACCACGGCCCTGCGCCCCTGCTTGACCACTCTGAGCTGATCTACTCTGCTTTCACTGATGACCTAATGACTGACCACCATGGCCACGACCTCCACCTCGGCCTGAATGCCCCGAAGAACTCTAGTTCCCAGACTGGTGGGAAACTGGTGAAACATCTCCAGAACGCGGGGCTATAGAGGAACCCCTACCACTAGCTGAAGGTGAGAAGATATGACAGAAGCGCTGAAGATGGACCATCTTGCCGCAAGATCGACACTCCATCGGATCTCTCTGGCACTGAGGCCTAGTATGCCCACTCCTACATCACTAGTAGCATACAACCTCCCTACAAGAAGATATATCCTGCGAACCCCAATCACCTCGAGAAGACTCTCTGCGATGCTTCCTACCATCTCTAGGAGGAACACCAGCCTTGGATATCGAACTGCCCTGGCTCACTGCTCCAGAATCCCTCAGATTGCGCTCAGTGATCAGTGCCTGGTTGACGATGGAGGATATAGAAGTAAACTTGAATATATTCACCTAGTAACAGATCTCCTGTCTGAGACCGTCCTCAAACTTCATAGTAAGGAACAACTCATAACCTACTGGGATCAGTGTGAAATGATGCAGCTCAGTGAAACGAGATGAGTACTCCATAACAGAAAGAGTACCCTACTGCAGACTCATAAACTCCCAGGCTCGATCGGCCCTCAGGGTATCCGGATAGATGTAGTCATAGAAGGTGTGTTGAAACTCATCCCAAGACAGATCCTGCCGATGCCTTGACTATGAGATCACCACCCACCACCTCTTGGCAGTGTCTCGGAGCATATAAGTATCCAGCTTTACCCCTTTCTCCGGAGGGATCTCTAGGTGCTCAAAGATGGTCAGTGTGGCCTCTATCCATGACTCTGCAGCCTAGGGTCCTCCATCCCCGAAAAAAAGTAGGAGGATACTACTGTTGGAAAACCCGTGTCAACTCAGCCATCGACGGGGCAGGAGGCGGTGCTCCCTGGAAGGTCTGCATCATCCTCAGGAAGTCCTCCCTGAACTGCACCTCAGTGCATGCGATGGGTATAACTACTGGTGCCAAGGCTGGCACAATAGGAGGATCTGTAGGAGGTCCCTGATCGGCCATATCCGATGTCTGGTCACCGTCTGGAAACTGACATATGACCTGAGGAAGTCTCAGAGGCATAGCTCTGAAAGATCAATAGCACACTTTAGATCAGGATTAACAAAGACTGAAAACACAGGAGTACAAAACGGGAACAGGGGAAAAAACTATCAAGATTTACAAAACACGGCTACATCGCGTGTATAAAAACCACACGGTGTGTCTGCTTATGCCATTAACATGGGCGTGTACTCCTGCCACTACTGGTCGTGTAACACCCCGAACTACACGGCGTGTTGTTCCCACACACGGCGTGTACTTGAACTCTAAAACCCTGCCCGAGTCTCCTTAAATGGATATCCCACATGGTCAATCTAACCCCAGACTATATGTTGTGTTCATTAGGGACACAGCGTGTACTAGACAAGGTCTCGACATCCCATTTTGTTAGTTACACGGCCGTCTACATGGATGACCCTTACACGGTGTGTTCCCTAGGGACACGACGTGTACTAGACACGGTCTCGGTGGCCCGTGTTGTTAGTTACACGGACGTCTAAACAGTTGGGACTTACACGGCGTGTTCCGAACAAACACGGAATGTATAAAAGAAGGTGACACCATCCCGTGTTGTTCGTGACATGACAGGGTACCTGAACAAGACTACACGACATGTTCCGAAAACGACATGGCGTGTCCAAGAGAAGGTAACACCGACCCTTGTTGTTCGTGACACGGACGAGTACCTGGACAGGACTACACGACGTGTACCTTTACAACACGGCGTGTTATACTCGAGCTTCCCCGACCAGTGTTGTTAGTGACACGACCGGGTTCACGGCTCCGAACTACACGGCATGAACCTACCGTAAACGGTGTGTTCCTGATGTTATTTCTACAACACCATGTTCCAACACACACAGTCAGTCACATGAACTAAAAACTACACGACGTGTAACCATAAAGTACATGCCGTGTTTTATGGGTTTTTTCTGGGTAGTAGCTCAGAAACTGCACAGAACCCAGAAACACTGAAAACAAGGCAAAGAGGTGCCAAATTCCGATCTGTGATGGCCCATACTCCCCGCGAATCAAATTTTGGCATCTTCTACAGTCATAGAAAAGAGAAAACAGGATCATGATCCACCAATTTCAGATTCAAAAAGGCCCATTACACCCCAGGAATCAACATTCGGCATTCATATAAGCAAATTACAACACAATTAGTTACTCTATCACAACAACAGGGATTCTGTCAAGCATCCATCACAACAGCATGCATAATCTATACAGAGTCTATCACAATGACATGCAATCGCTAATGCACCCTAGATGGCATGGAAAGAATGCATGGAATGCGATTTCAACAAGTGCCTATATGATGTATGAGATGGCATACCCTCATCTCATCGGGTTGCGACAGAAATAGAATAGTAATATCAAACAATAATAGCACAAAAAATGTGAATCACTCTAGGTGAAATTATATCAACCGTAAAATCTCAGAACCAAAAAACTGAAATAAACGAGGTAGTATGGATTTTCCCTGTACACGAGTTATCTACTACCGGGCACAAATTATTACCAAGTACCAAATTCATTTTATCCCTGGCTAAAGCCTCTAAATAATAAAGCAAGAGAAAAGAACCCCTCTGATACCACTTTGTAACATCCCAGTTCTGGAAGCCACCCAGACGCGCCCCGTACCCAGTTGGTCACATGGCCTCAAGTGTATTTCCCCAAACGCCAGAGGCTTCTGACTAGCAGCGAGGTCCTTGTGTGTGACAGTGGGGAAACAATGACCTCATTGGTAGAGTACACATTGGAAGAAAAATAAACATGCAACAACAGAAGGAGTGATAACCAACAATATAAACAACGGAAAACTAAATCAACAAACTGGATCACATATGTATATATAAAATGATTCATGATACATATCTAGGAAAGTAGCCAAACGAGTCACAATTCTGAAAACATCACAGTACCAAACAAGTACAAAAGAAAATAAAATAGCTCATCAACATCGAATTCCAAAGCTTGGTCCCATGCTCTCCTTCTCCAAGCAATCAAGTACAAGAATTCGAAGGGCGCTTGCCCTTGTCTATACCTGCAACAACATAGTTTGTTTGGGCCCAAAATCATGACCACAATAGGGTGTGAGACTAAATCCCCATAGGCATTCACCTGAAGATCTGTGCCTAAAAGTCAATGAGTACATGGCAGGTAAAAGTACAATAAGCAGTAAGCAACAACAGAAAAACAGTAAGCAGTAAACAGAAAGCAGTGAAGAAGGATGATACACAACAGTGATCAACAATAATAGTGAAGTAAAATAACTAACAAGCAGGAAAACCCTATGGGAAGTACTTGCAGCCATCCCCCTCTGGTCTTATCCAAGAATTACCACAACCCTCTAGGCAGTGCACTCAGCCTAACCCCTCTGGTTTGGTCATAATAATTTATGATACTCTCTGGGGAATCACACTCAGTCAATTAACCTTATAGTCTAGGGTAGTTAGAGACTCTATGAAGAAGATCACGCAGTCTAACCCTCTTAGCCCCAAGGTCTAGAGACTCTCTGAGGAAGCTATCTCAGTCAATTCCTCTTATAGCCTCAGGTATACCACAGACTCTCTGAGGAAGCTCACTCGGTCAATTCCTCCTCTACCCTGGGAAGGTTCTTAAAGAGATTCAAACAAGGTAAGACTCTATGAGGAAGCTCACTCAGTCTACCCTCCTATAGTCTATAATATCCAAGACTCTCTGGGAGCTCACTCGGTCCATCCCCTATAGTCTATAATATCTAAGACTCTCTGGGAAGCTCACTCGGTCTATCCCTTATAGTCTATAGCACCAGGTTCTCTCATCCTCATGTCATTCAGTGCATAAAAATGCTATAAGGCCCAAGTACACCTATAGAGATACTTGTATAACCAAAGTAAACCTATCGAGATACTTGGCTAAATAGTCTTGAAGGCAAAAATCATGTTATGAATTTCACTCCAATCTATAAACACAAGGCATGTAAACAGGTGTAAAAGCCAAAGGAAAACGAGACCCAAAGGTCGTAAACAGAACAAATTAAGGGAAAATACACCCAAGAACAATAAATTATCCTCTAACATCAATTTAACTCTACAAAATCATAAAAGAAAGGTAGGAAAACAACAAGGGAAAAAAGGTAAACAGGTAATACCCCGTTCACGGGTATCGGTGGAAATTATCACATAAAACTCAGAGACATTGAACGGTAAGGCACAAACCACCTACCTAGATACAAGGAGATTGATATACTTGAACCACGATGATATATTCTCCCTATAATGTCATATATCTGAGAAAACACACAAAACATTCAACCGTAGATAACTTGAGAAGGAAGAAGAATTGGAAAACAAGGCTCAAGTAGAAGGGAGAACTCACAGCTGTGTTTCCAACACAATCGACAGAGATCGAATCAGAGAAAGGATGGAGTCTCGGGAATCCGGAGAAGTTTCACGTGCATACATTGTCTCTCGGTCGAACCAGACCTAGAAGAAGACGATTATGGAAATTAGGCGCGACCTCGGTCTGTTTAATGAAAAAATGAAAAGTACACGTCGTGTACTTTTAGAGTACATGGCGTGTAGTGGGTTTTTCCGTACTCCGCCAAAATCAGCCTCCACGTCACCCCCACACACAGCGTGTGTGGCCCAGACACGGCCAACACATGGATTCGAGCGAAAAAAGAGTACACTGTGTTTACTTAGAAAGTACACGATGTGTACTTCAAAAATTTCCAGAAACCTTATTTTTCCCAAAAACTTCAGAAAAGGAAAAACATACCTGAAAAGAAGATCCGGGTTCTTACAAGTAAGCTCTATCCAAGTTTCATTGGACCATTCTAAGTGCTGCGGCGGGTGGGAGAAGTGGCTTATCAGCTAGCGCTACCACCTCCGCTACTGAGAATACATGGTGTCTTCCATGTGTCCCAACATCGACGGTATCTACATGACTATTCACACATCATCGACTAGGGAATGCTGGATATCGAGGATGACGTGACCTTTTTGGAAAGTCCAGTGAGGATCGTGGATCATGAAGGGAAGGTGCTCCATGGATGGACCATTCGTTTGGTTCGTGTGTTGTGTAGGCATGGTGGGATCGAGGAGAGTACCTGGGAACAGGAGGCGCAGATGCGTGCCCAATACCCCGAGTTTTTTTGAGTTTTGTCCTGTTTCGTTCTATACTTGTTGAGATGTAATGATGACCTTGTTGGTTCATGATTTGTTTTGTTTCCCTACCTGGGGAGTGTTGTGAAATGTCCTGACTATGGAGATGGGAGGACCCGATCCCTAATCAAGACGCATTAAGGTGGATGCGGTTAAACCCGTGCGAGCGAGTCAGTAACACCCAAAGTGGATAGTATCTTGACACCGAGGAAGGAAATCCCTAATCCATAGGACTAGATAGTTGACCCTTGAATTTTTCCTGGTTACTTGAGGGAGATGTATTTCTAGATGCCATTGAGGTTCACTCTTGAGAGGTATCTTTCGGAGTGGTTGTTCGTACCCCCTCTTTTCTTCTGGTATGGTTTTGATTCTCGTGGGTGATAATAGTTTGATAGGTATCTGATGTGATGGACCAAAACCTCATGGCCCATCCCTTTTCCAAAATCCATATCCTAAGGGTGGAGTCTCAGTGGTAGGATGCTTTATCAGTGTGCGGCTGATAGGTGTGCGACCGATCGGCGTGCGACTGATCGGCGTGCGACCGATCGACGTACAACTGATCGGTGTCACATAGCATTGTTGAGTTTTTCTTCTGCAACTTTTCCCGTAATGCCACTTTTAAGCCCTTTTTTACCTTTTGGGAAGTGGTTCAAGGCCGTTTTTATACCCATAATCAATATTTGAATTCCTAAAAGTGGGGAGACCCTTAATGGACCCAGCTGTGTGTCTGCGTAACTTTTCCCTTTTGTTTATATAAAATCCTTTAAAGTCACAACTATTACCGCCTTTTCTAATGGGAACATTAAATAAAAATTAAGTCAGTTGTGTGTAACCACCCAACCATGTGGTGAAACCACGATCTGACCTTATAGCCATTCCAAATTCCATATCCTATGACAACTGGATCTCATCCTTATATAGCATGAGAATTTCTTCTTATTCTTCCTCTTCTCATCTCCTTTCCTCCTGGTGTGTTTGGAGTTCCCCTTCCCAAGGAAAGTGGTGCGCCTGTGCTGAAGATTTTCTACCCACCCTTGGAGTCCCCGACATTCCTCCCCTGCAAGTCGCGCATCCCTCGTTCTTGGCACATGGAGAAGAACATCGATCCTTGATCATCCAATTAGGGATTTTCCTTCATCTCTCCTTACTGTGTATCATGTAGGGCAGGTACGCTATTGTTTCTACGGGATGGATGAAACTAATCGTTAATGAAGACAAAAAACGGACTTTAAAGAATGAGGGGGGGGGGGTGATCGATGTTTTCTGCCATATTTTCCTTACCCTTGATTATTTATGTTGTGACTTATGCGGGCCTATGCCACTGAAAATCATGTCTATTGGTAGTCTTTTCTTGAGCACTAATAAACCCCTGTCTTCTATGATAATTGAATGGATACAACATGGGAATTTGGTTAATCACATAAACTAGGACAATCAAATGGATACCCAGTGAACAAAAATCCTTGTGTGGTCACCCCGGTTAACCAACAGAAAGAAGAACCTATTGAATGATGTGCTTGAACCTGGAAGTTTCCCTACTCTATTTTGGTAGTACGTGTGTTGTTCTGTTCGATGATTATTGGGTGACGTATATGAGTATGAGATCCTCTGTTGTGGCACGATTGTTGGTTGTTAATATGAAGCTGTGTGGGGATGTATCTCGAGGCTTGGTTTGGTTCCAGTACTTTGAGGGATCTGACTGATCCCTTTGTTGTTGTGACTTCACAAGCGAACCGGGTGTGAATGCTTAAATTACTGTTTGGCTGTTTCTCTTTCTCTGGCTTGTATTTATGTCGGTTAGTTTCCCAGTAGTGAATACTTCACTTAAATGGGATCACTTGAACATGAAAACAAGAATGGGTTAAATGGGGAATTGGTTTTTGGAATGAGTTGTGACTAGGCCATGAGTGTTGTGCATTTCTTTTATGAATGAATAGTAAAAAGGGTTTTGTGCTTAGGTTGTCTTTGGAAACCCTTGGTTGGGATGAGTGCTTGTTACTTATGCATATATTTGTATTTTTTATGTTTCTTATTTGTGCCCCACCCAATCAAAGTAATTAGTTCAAACACCCCCATTTCATGGGGGAGGGTGTTTTTCCCAACACTCCTATGAGTGGCTGGTTATTAGCTCCTTTTCTGCTCCCTTTATAGAATAGCCCAAGACTCTTCGGGTAGGCTGTGACGGCCTGAGGTCCATTATAGCCCAAGATTTTTCGAGCAGGGTAGTTGTGGTGGATGGCCCGGGTGTGTGCGGGCAGGTTGTTTCCCAAGAGTCTTCGGGATGAGGCCTATGTGTCTTCGGGCGTGGAAGTAGTTGTTCTGGGCTAGGTGTTTGCGGGCATGGTTACGCGTGGTGGTTGTGGCCGAGGTGTTTGCGGGTGGGATGTGTGGTTGTGGCCAAGGTGTTTGCGGGCGGGTTGTGTGGTTGTGGCCCAGGTGTTTGCAGGCGGGATGTGTGGTTGTGGCCCAGGTGTGTGCAGGCGGGGTGTGCCAGTGGGACTGCGGTGAGAATGGAGGGATTGGTTCGACGCATAGGATGTCTTCAATAACCAGTGGGAAAGTGGCGTGGGGTACCCAGTCATCGATGTGCTATTACTATACATTACTTGACTTGCGTTATTTGGTGAGTGTGCCTTGGTGAGGCTTGGGTGGATAGTTTTCCTTGCTAGATACTTTGGTTATCTTTTTCTTTTCTCACAGGGCATTGGAATGCCTCCCCACTTGTGCACGAGAGTCTTTGGTTTTCCCTATTGAGTATACATGTATGCTCACCCTACATATATAAAACTGCTTTCAGGTTTCCAGGAGGACTTCAGGGATCGTGCGGGGCCGTACTAGCTCAGACGTTGGGGCAGTTGCAGTTTCTGTTTTTCTCTTCTTTGGTACTTTACCTTTGTAGTATTCTTGTACCTTGTGGTATTTACTTTTGTAACATGCATGTGTTAATGGTTATCTTTGGCTTTACTTTTACTCCCAGTTTTAGTATTGTTGGGATTTACTATCTTATCTCCTGATCCTATTAAAGAAAAACGTTAATTCCTTCCATCTTGTGTGTGATTATATACCCTTGGTGCTAGTCGCCACTCCGGGAGCTATTGAAGGCGGGTCTCGGGGGTCATTATCACTCCTTAAGCTTGAAGAAGGAAGGGTCTAGCAATATGTTGTCCCTTCCCTCATCTTGGTGAAGATGGATCATGACAAATAATGAGTCATGTTTTTTAAAAATCCATTAAACACCTAAGAATTATTTGAAAATAAAAATTCTAGAAAAAGATTCCATATCAACATTTATTTGAATTTTTTTTCCAAAAACAATGGAATTTTCCACATAAACAACTAAAGCATGAAAAATGATTTTGGATATTCGTTTTTAGTTAAATGTTGAGCTAAAAAAACAAAATGAAGAAAAATAAATCATTTTTTTGTTTTTTAATCCTAACTATGACATTTCATCCTTCCCCGCACCTAAAAATTACATCATCTTCAATGAAAGTATTTTAAATAAATAGGCAAGTAAAAAAAGGTAGAGAGAAGGGATATCCTGCCAAGTGGCATCATATATGGAAACCATAAATTAGATTTCCTCCATGATATTATTTGTTAAATCCTTATAGAAGGGTTTAAGCCTCTTCCCATTGACTGTAAACCTGTATCAACTCTTCTCGTGCAAAACCTGTATAACACAAAAAGTGTAAGCATCAGTAACAATATAAGGAAAAATCCATCGAGAATGAATCTTACCTGGGTGGTGATCTATCCTTGAATTTTACATTAATACCTTTTCACCAATACGAAACTTCCTATGATGAATCATCTGATCATGGATTTCCTTTTTCTTCTCTTTATAGATTCAGGAGTTCTCATATGCATTATGCGAAATTTCTTGTAACTCTTGAATCTAAAACTTCATAAGCTCACCTGAATTTTAGAGATTCATGTTATATTGTTAGACAACCCAATATACATGGTGTTATACCTCTACTAGGAGGTGAGAAGACTTACCAAACTAAATCCTGTAGGGTGAAATTACGATCGGGGTTTTAAAATTTTCAAGGTATGCCAAAAGTGAATTATCCAAGTGAAAACACTAATCTTTCCTATTGGGTTTTACCATCTTTTCCAAGATTATCATAACTTCCCAATTTTATATTTAGTTTTTCTATTAGTTTGGGGGTAATATGAAGTGGAGACTTTATGAACAACCCCATACTTACAAATAAAATTTTTCATGTTGCGTTTGCAAAAATGTATTCCCTGATCACTAATGATGAATCTCGGAAAACCAAACCTACTTAAAATCTAGGACCTCACAAAATCAACAACCAATTGAGAGTCATCGGTCCTAGTATACTTTTCTTCCACCCATTTAGAGACATATTACAAAACCAATAAGATGTATAAAAATCCAAATGAATTTGGAGAAGGCCCCGTGAATTTAATTCCCCATGCATTGAAGATCTTTCAAAATAACATGGGTTGTTGGGAAATCTCATTCCCCTATAAGATATTCCCTTTGAGTTGACATCGAGTACATGACTTACAAAACCAATAGGAATCTCTATGCAATGATGGACAATAAATTCCGTATTCAAGGACCTTTTGAGAAGTACGTTGAGAGCCAAAGTGACCCCCACAAGCCAAAGTGTGGAAGAAGGTCAAAACAGAGATGAACTCACAGTCAGGGACACACCTATGAGAAAATTGGTCACTACAAATTCTCCAAAAATATGGGTCATCCCAAATGTACCATTATTAATAATGATTAAGTCTCTGGGATTATGAAGTGTTCAAATTAGCGGAGACCCTAGATGTTTCTATAAAATTCACAAGGTCAGCATACTAGGGGGTAAGATCCATAAAATCACAAAGGTTCTCATGAGGGAATAATTATCCAATGGGTAGGGGTGATTCCACATGATGATCGAGTGGTAGAGAAATCCTACTAATGTGGCCAGCTACCAAATTTTACACTCCTCAATGATATCTAATCTCATGGTCAAACTCCTAGAGGAGGAGCATCCACCGAATAAGGCATGGAATAGATTCAGGTTTCTTTAGGAGAAAAAGAAGGGAATCATGATAAGAAAAGACAATTATTTTTGACTCGATAAGATATGAACAAAATTTTTCCAAGTAAAACACAATAGAAAGAAGTTATTTTTCATTGGTTGTGTAGTTTTTCTGGGAAGGGTCAAGGGTATGTGAGGAAAGCACAATGACATGAGGAGTGGTCTCACACCTTTCTGATAAAACTGCCCCAACTTCAAAGTTAGATGCATCATACATAAGTTCCAAGGTTAGATCCCACCTTGGTGGTTGGATGATGGGAGGTGATGTGAGAATTCTTTTTATTTAATTGAAATAATGCTCACATTTTTTATCAAAAAAAATTTATATTCCTTTTATAACAATCGAGAAAAGGGAAGTGTGAACTAAAGTCTTTAATGAATTAGTGGTAAAAAATAGCATGACCTATGAAATATCACACATCATGAACACTTTTTGGATATGGATGGGTTGGAATTAATTCATTTTTTTATTTGTCCACTTGAATTATCTCTTTTGAAATAACATGCCTGAGAACTATCCCCCACTCAACCATGAAATTGAATTTCTCATAAATTAATAAGAGATGTTTTTCAATATAACGGATGAGGACAAAACCTAGTTGTGCAAAATAGTTATCAAAGGAAGTTCCATAAACCGTGAAATCATCCATAAAAACATCAATGCAATTCTCAAGGTACTCAGAAAAAATGCTCAGTATACATTGTTGAAAAGTATTAGGAGCATTATATATACATAAAGGAATCCTTATGTATAGAAATATTTTAAAGAGACTGGTAAATGTTGTATTTTCTTGATCCTCGGGAGCTATATGGATTTAAAAAACCTGAATAGCTATCAAGGAAACAACAATGCGATGTACAATATAGTCTTTCTAGTATTTGGTCAATGAAAGGTAGAGGAAAGTGGTCCTTTCGCATGGATTGATTCAGTCAATGGTAGTCAATACAGACTCTCCAACTATTTTTCATATGTGTTGGAACCAATTCATTCCTTTCATTTGACACAGTTGTTATTATAGTTTTTAGGCATAATTTTCACTTTGCTTACCCATTTTCTAACAGATATTAAATAAATAATCCCAACAGCAAGTAATTTACTGACTTCTAATTTTACCACTTCAAAGAGTGTGGAATTCAAATGAAATTGAGCTTTACTTATGGTATTATACTCTTCATCTAAAATTATCTAGTGCATAAAAATAGATGGGATAATCCCAGGAATATCATCCAATGTTCATCCAATTTAATTTTTACACTCTCTCAAAAGGTTGAGCAGTTTTGATTCCTGTTGTAGAGAGAGGTTATTGGAAAAAATGATGGAAAATTAGTCAATACCCTCATGATTGGAATATTATAAATTATAAGGAAGTGGTTTTAGTTCCAACAATGGTGGTTTTCGGATTAAGGGAGGATATTTAGGGGGATTGAACTCCATGAAACTTTCTATCTGCTCATGTTAATTCTCTATGGAAATAGGATCAATGGAAATGAGATTTACATAATCATCGACAGTCATAGGTACCTAAAAATGAAAAAACTCATCAATTAAATCATAAAATTTACACCTTTCTAAACCCAAAAAATACTCAAAGCATGAAACAAAACTCAAATCATCCAAGGGTGAACAAGAGGAAAATGAATTAGAGTATGGGATGAGGATATAATTGTGTGTGTGTGTGTCATTTGAGAGAACTTCCATTGAATATACATGAAGAGTGGAGTGCTCTTCAAAGGGGTGTTTCATAGATTCAAGGATATTAAAACTTACCTTCTCTTCACCAAACTCCATGGATAGTGTACCCCTGTGAACATTGATGATCGTACCTGCTGTTTTAAGGAATGGCCTACCAAGTATGAGAGGAGAATTTCCTTGGGTTTGAGTATCTTCCATCTCAAGAATATAGAAATCAGTGGGGAAGATGAGATTATTCACTATCACAAGGACATCCTCAATCACTCATGATGGGTGTGTTATACTTCGGTTGGAAAGTTGAATGATGATTCTTGTTGGTTGAAGCTCTCTAACCCATAGAGAAGTGTACATAGAGTAAGGAATCAAATTAATTAAATCACTAAAATATAGAATTGTATAAGAAAATAAGGCATTCTTTATGGAACAAGGTATCATTAACATTCTTGGGTCCCTATATTTGGTTGGAATTACTATTTTTATTAAGGCTGAGACATTCCTTCTCATGTTGACTCTCTCATTCCCCTCCAGTCACCGTCTATGGGTGCAAAGCTCTTTATGAAATTTGGTGTATTGTAGGAATTTTTTAACGACATCGAGTAAAGGAATGTTAATTTGTACCTTTTTAAATGTAGCCACTATCTCTTTATCAGCATCATTATTAAGAATTTTATAAGATTTAGTGAGTCTTTTAGTGAAAGGAAGAAGAATGGATTATTCAGTGGAATCCTCAATGAAAATTTTTATAGAAATTTTGTTTTGTTTTTTATTATTAGAATATTTTGAGGGTAGGGAAAGAGGGTTTTCAATAGGGGGTAGAATTTTTTGTTATAATCATTGTAGGAAGAAACCTCTTTACTACTATGAAGGGTTATTTAAAATACATTAGCTTTTATTTTTGGATTATAAACATGGTGGGATGCTAGTTGTCCAGAACCTTTCATCTTTTTCTCATCGATGGTGTTTTCCAACTGTCCCACTTGAGCTCGTTGGTCTTGAATAATCAATTTCAATGTCTGTTGAAACTAGAAGTTATGGTTTTCCATTTTATTAACTATGTCATTGAGGCTTGGTTTAGATTTGGTAGGAGGATGAGGATTGTTCCAAGAAGTTGAGGGATAATATGGTTTCATACCTTGGCCTTATTGATATTAATTCTTCTTGGGGTAGCTTGTGTTTCCTTCTAGTTGGTATTGTGGTTGTGATTTCCACCTGGGGTTTGGATTTAGGCTTAATGGTTTTTTCTTGAAGGGAGGTGTTGGTTGAAATGGATGCCTATGGAATAGTTCTATACAAGAATCAGATAAATTATGAAGTTGCTGGAACTAGTCATAAAAATGAGTGTTATCAAAACAAATACCACAATGTAATGGTATGGAAGAAGAGTGTGAGTTACCTTATGCTTGAGATAATTTCCTTATAAGGGTATGAATATCATAATGTTTATTATCAAACATTTGTGCTAGAGATGAATGACTTACATAAATAACTCCTCAGGTGGGTGCAATTGATCGTGTACCAAATTGTTTGTGCATTTTTGAGCCATGTTGGCTATTAAGTCACGAGCGGTGAAAAGATTTTTATCAAAACATCTATCATTCCAAAATCCATGTGTAAAAGTCCCTCACATAATTATTGAATTAGAAATTTCTCACTAATTTGGTGGTGGAGGTATCTTGAACAAAGTTTTTTGAATCTCTCCCAGTATTCCTGAAGGGTCTCTCCTTGTGATTTCAAAACAACATATATTTATTTTCTAATTGATGTCGTTTAGGAAGTAGGGAAACAAATCACAATAAATATTCATTTATGTTCATTCCAACCCCCATTTGTCTTAGGCATATAGTATAGCTAGTATTTGGGTACACCATAAAGGGAGAAAGTGAAGGCCCTAATCTTAATTAGATCCTCAGACACAATTTGGGGTTTCATGGGGGAGCACACTATGTGAAACTACTTAATATGTTTGTGAGGGTACTAAACATGAAGACCATGGAATTTAGGAAGGATTTTTATGAGGACCGATCTTATCTCAAAGTTGGATGCTTCCTTAGGATATTGGATGTACACCGGTTGGTACTCCACATCCAGGGTGATCAGTTCTTTTAAGGTTTAATTATTTGAAACCATGATTTTTGGGTTTTGATTTGGTTTAATTTTTTATTATTTTGTGACCAATTGTTGTTCCATGGGGGGTTACTCAATGTTACTCAATTTTCCTACTCTAGAAGACCTAACCTTTGAGTGAATTTTCTTTTCAATTTTTGGGTCAAATTTAAGTAGTTTTCCTTTTTCTGATCGAGTCATGGAAATAAGTTATGATGTTTGTTTTTTATAATATATAAATTTTTTATGATTTAAGATGGGTAAAATAAAATCACTTAATAAGGGTGAAAATTGAAAATAAAATATAATTTTTTACTATATAATTAGAGAGAGAGGAAGAGAGAGAGAGAATATGAAACACACAAAAACAAACAAAAGAAGAAAAATGAAAATAATCAAAAGTAATGGGATATATTAAAAGGAGTAATTATTAAGAAGTAAAATAGAGATATAAAAAGAAATAAATAGTAAAAATGATTTTGGATCCCCATAAATGATGCTAAAATTTGATTTCATTGTCGAGCATGTCAAATTAGATGTTTATTTTTAACTATAATTTCTGCAGTATAACATGAACACTAGGTTTTCTCTCAAAAAAATACTTAGATCATTAATTTAAAAAGGAATTTTTGATTAGTAAAAAAAATGGGAATGAGATTATGGAAAACTTGGGGGATTATTATTTTAAAACATAAATTTAAACTATATTACTAATTGAGATAAACCGGTTGGAGGAATCATGATAAACCCAGGTGAGTGTCCCTTGATGATAAACCTGCCATGTCTTTAAAGGGAATTGGATGTATCATTGATTAATGAGTTTATACACACTAAAAATAATTTTTTTATTTGAGTTATTACTAGGTTAACACCTACTATTTTGTTGATAAATTATATTGACTATTGGTGACTGCTCAAAATCAACAAACTTGAATCGATGTAAATAAATGGATCTCAATCAAGACATCACATACAAAACATGATGAGAGGACCAGATTTGTGTCAATGATAATATTTACATAATACAAGAACATTCATATTCAATGGTTCAATATTATGGATTTTATCAACCAACATAATCCATTCTCACACTCATGAAAGGAAAATGTTGGAAAAGAGACGAACCCACTCAAATCATCACAAGATCTGAGTAATGCATAGAAGAATGTATATTATTGTTCCTTTGATTTTTATTTGATCATAACAGAATAAAAATTCATAAATTTATAAATGAATAACAATAGACTAAAAATATGGAAATTAAATTATTTACCAAGGATTATAGACATAGAGCTTGGGATTAGAATAAGGGACACCCCCCAAATTGATCACTATAATTTTAGAAGTATATGATAGATAGGGGTACTAAAATGGATTAAGAGAGATATCAAGATTGAATAACCCTTACCCCTAGTCCTAAAACATGAAATAATGAGGTTGTGGTGTGATTTTATGAAAAAATGCATCACTCTTTCCAAAAAAGAAGTCAAGTTCCTAATGGACTAGGTCACTATTCATGAAATCATTTTTACTCCTTTATCTAGATGGTTTACTAAAAAAACATGTTAAATTGTCATGAAATTCTGTGGGTTGGTGGGACGTCATGTTATCCGTCCAATGCAGGTAGAATAATCACGATTGGATCACTGAGTCCAATGTTATCGCATAAATATAGAAGGGTGGTCCAATCTGGACCGCCCAAAATTTGAACACATTATGGGACTTCTTTTGGCCTCCAAATGGAAAAATTGAGATCCATGGTATTCTATAGAAATGTATTCCACATTTCATTCATTATGACACCAATTTTAAGCCTAATTTGATTCATAGATTATGCAAAGTAGATATTGAACTCCATAAGTGTGCTTGGGATCTTGCGCAGTTTGGCCCGTTTTGGTTGAATTCTCTCATGGGATTTCCAAACCACCTCCTCCTAAAATGAAATCATTCAAACAAGTAAAATTATCCAATTTTACCGTGATAAACAGAAAATAATATAATCAAACATATGGTGCAATTTATTATTATATTTGGAATATTCAACAAAAAAACCAGTTTAAAATAGTTGTGTAAGGGTGGAAATGAATATTGAATTGCTAGGGGAGTAATCTTATAAAGGAACCTTTAAATATCATTTAAAACATTTCTTTATAAAAATAATATTTCCACTCTAAAAATAAATCTTTAAAACTAATCATAAAAAAAACATTTTTGAAATAATTTAATTTGAAAATAAACCTTGAAAATTATAAACGAATCTTTAAAACATTGAGTTGGCCATGATAGTGTAAAATATTTATCATGACGTATACGTTAAAATAAATATTCATTTCACATTTCAGATAAAATCCCAATGAGAGTTATATTCTGAAAAAAACATAAGGATTCCTTTTAAAACACTTTATAAACTTAAATCATGGGTAAAAATATCTTTAATAAATCCTTTTGATAATGTTAAAACAATTTTGAAACCATTTTTAGAAAACATGGATATATAAGATAAAGGATTTTCAACCGAGTGGAAATATAATGTAGGTTTACTTTAATTTTTTTTCCGAATCTTGAGTACTTGAAGAGGGAAAACAAAGGAAAATCTTTCATTCTCATGAAATAACTGTAGGAGAATACAAATCATAAGTTTATGGAGATATGTATTATTATATTTCATCATCGAAAGCCTAAACATAAACCATTCTAATAAATGATGAGATTGTACCAAAAATCCATTAAAAATTTCGTAACATTGAATCATAAGACCCAATGAAGAATAAAAATAAATGAAAACTGAAATAACATTAGAATAATTAAATTTATGAAATTATAGGTAAAATGTGCTATATATATGCCTCATAAATAAGATTGGTGCATAACATGACATATGTCTCAAAGAAGCAAAATTGAGATAAAAATACCTTACCACTTTAGTAATATTTCGAACTATAATACCCAAAAAAAAGAATAACATAAAATTAAACATTAAATATCCTTAAAATAATTATATTCATTATTTAACTTGTCAATGTGGTAGTATATACACCACAAAAAAAACGAGTGGTGAACTAGAATATATCTCTAGAAATAAAAGGGAGCCTATAAATCCCTTACCATAAGACTCAGCTTCCTACATACACTTTTGAACCTCCTGTATAATAAATATAAGTTTATTATAAATATATTATAGAACCATACCTGTATATATAATACTATATATGATTTATATATGACCTTTTACTATCTTTTTATTAACAATTCTTTATTAAAATAATGTTTTAGGTAATAACTGCTTTGTTTTTCGTGTTTGTTTTGATTTGTTATTTTCGATCCTCTTAATTTGATCATGGTTACATAATCTATATAATGTTAACCCTAATATAAAAATCATATATATTTAGTATATATGTATTTATATTTATCCAAAAAATTTATATTTAGAAAATGAAATACATCGTTCATGGAGACAGTAGGTTGTACGTACGCATGAACGATGTGTCCATTTTATAGATGGATGGAATGAAATAATGGTGACCAATATATTACTTTTTCTGAATCATTTTTATTTCATATATATTATATATGTTCATTAAATTTACCCAAATTTCTTTCCATGAAAATATTTAGTGAAAAATGAATCGCATCGCTTTGCAAGGCAGAAGTTTACCGTACACACAAACAATGTTATCATATTCTCTATATACTAGAAATTAAGAAGGTATATATTATATTATAATTACAGAAGTATAATTAAATCATAAAGTTTATATATAAACATTATATACTTCATTATATCCATCTGTGATAAATGGTGATGGAAAAAGAATTACGTCAGTTCGTGAGGAGGTAGTCTGTCGTACACACGATCAACCGTTTTATTTCATGTTTTAGTGAGGAGGTGATGGTTTTAGGTCATGAAAATAACATAAAAACATCTCATTATATGTAATATACTTATGATATTATATCATCATGTTTTAAAAATATTTTTAATATGTTGAAGAAGACAAAAAATAAAATGACCAGTTAGGGATGTTTCCTCTTCTTCAGAAGACGTCTTTTGGTTTCCACCACAATCCATATTAGGTTGGATTTTTGAAAAACCCGGGACCTATAGTATTATAGGATGTAATTAAGGAATATATTTGGTTAGTTATTTTCTTAAACAAATAGTTTTAGAAGTTTTATGAGGAGAGGATGTCTATTTATAAGTGAGTTGAGTGGCACACATGTAATTTTTTTTTAAAAAAGGTATAACAACAATTTTCATATTCCAAAAGGGTAAAAAATTACCATTATAGATATTTTACATTATAAAGTCTAAATATGGTCATAAAATTGGATTTAGATTTTTTTCATTTTTAACCCATAGCTTTTTAGTTTAACCCTTAGTAAACCCATTTCTACATTAACCGCGATAAATAATTTTTACTATTTCTACCATTAATTATGGAAAAAATTAACTTTGATTTATTAAATATTATAAATTATTATTATTCCATATATTTAATCCATTTTTATATATTAAATTCACATAAGTGAAAAAAATTAACTTAAAATTAAACCCACAGATGTGACGAGAAAGCGATTTAATAAAGGGAAAATGTTCAAAAGATTAAAACGTTTTATATAAACATTCAATATTAAAATGATTAAAATAACATAAATTTTATTAATTGATATATAATTAAACTAATTTTAATTTTAAATTATCTTAAAATTAATTTTAAGTTGTTAAATTCCTTAAAATAAATAACAACTCTTATTAAAAACCATAATTTCTCACTATTCATCAAAATATTTATCTTTTCAGACAATTATCAAAAATTTACTCCAATATAATTTTGAAATTATGATCTAAAAAATTAATTTTATTTTTTCAAATAAATATTTTAAAATTGTAAAAAATTAATTTTAAAATAAGTGCACAAAAGGAGACAAAACTTCTTTTCAGAAAAATACTATTTTTATGTGTAAAATTGTATTTATTCTTATAACTTGTCTAGAAAACTCATAAGATGAATGTTAAACATTTAATTTAATAGATAATATATAAATTTAATTTAAATAATTAATAAAATGTTATTTTTATTAATTTATTAAGGTAAAACATGTTTGTGTGCAAAACAATATTTTTTTAGAAATAAGATTTCCTTTATTTTGAAATGGTTTTTTATTTTCATTTATAATTTATTGGTTACCGAGTAATTCATTTTATTTATATGTGTAAAAAATATATCTTAATAATTTAGTTAATACTATTAATACCCACCATTCCAACAGATAGGCGATAACTATCAAATTAAATAATAACATTTTAATAGAATGTCATGTTTCATTAAAACTCAAGGTTTCATGTAATGAAAGCTAAACTTCGTGTTGCATGTAACCCAAGCTAAACTTGGTATTTCGTGTAATGTAAGATAAACATGGTGTTTTGTGTAATGGAAGATAAACTTGGTTTTTTCTTTAATACAATCTAAACTTGATGTTGCGTGTAACACAAAATATCAACAAGGTTAATGTTTTTTGAAAAAAATAGTTTACAAAATATTAGGGCGTTACATTCTACCTCCATTGAATGGAATTTCATCCCTCTATTTTTTTAGATTAGTACAAAAACCTAAGGATAATTATGACTCATTACATCCTCAGGTGCCCATGTAACTTCTTCAAGATGGTGGTTTCTCCATAAAACATTAACTAGTTGGGTAGTCTTGTTTTGTAGCACTTTTTGGGTAGAAACTAGAATATCAATTGGTTATTCCTCATTAGAAAGATCATGATCTTGTGGTATGACCTCTAAGTTCCACACATGTGATATATCAGGTATTCACTTCCTTAGGAGAGATATATGGAACATACTGTGAACTTTAGAGAGGTTCAGTAGAAGCTGCAATTGATAGACTACTATCCCAATATGATCAAAAATTTCAAAGGGATCTATATACCTATGGAATATATTTCCTCTATATAATAAGAATAATTTCATCCTTTTCTTGTTATTTGATCAATTTTCACTTCATATATTACTCTAATAAATGAAGATGAATTTTTTATGTCTATAAAACTAATGTATCACAAGATCTATTATAGAATTATAGGTCATTCATTCTATCTCATGTTATCATAGAAAAAAATGGTTATAAAGAGTTATCCAATATGAATAAATATTTATATAGTGATGTAATACATCAATCTCTAAAACCTCATCCAAAATTCAACTTAAACCATTTCATAAATGGTTAACCTTATCACCCATTCAAAATTAAAAATTTATAAACAAGGTCACCAAATTTCCCAAAATCAACTTAATATTAATACTAAAAATATCAGTAAGTATCTCTTAATGGGATCAAGCCAAATATGTGAATACCTTGGTCATATATTCTCCTGAATATTTTTAATAACTATAATTACTATAAATCCACAATGAAAACATGCATGGCTTCTCATTTCTTGAATAAAACCATAGACTATTGAATAAATTAAATAGATCCAATAATGTTATAAACGCCATCAATGATAACATAAATCATGTTTACAATAAATAATTTATAAGTTCTAAGGTCATCAATACTATCCAATTTACTTTATTCATATCAATCATCTCTTTATCAAAACTAAACATAATTTACTCAACACAAAGAAAATATTAAGGGTTACCTTCCATTAATCATGGTTTTTTCATAAAATATAACATTTCAATTATATCTCTTTTATAGGCCAACAGTACTATTCAAAATATTATAGAAAATACTTAAGGTGGAACTACTAAAAAAGAATCCTTATATATTTTATGATTCATATAACATAATTATTAGATTACCATACAAAAACACTTTAATCTTTCTACTTCATTCTAAAACCATTAACTAGAAAATCAAATTATATAATTCCCATGCATTCCATATTTATAACATTTAACCAATGACAGTGCAATAGGAAAACAATTATTCTCATTTATTTATTAACAAAACTATTTATTTTTCCTTGAATATTAATTGCGTTTTGTCCTTCTTTTTCCCACTAAAAACATATTCTTATCCATTTGAGACATTCCCTTGAGTTATTCCTCCCACATTCTTAGCATATAAGAAACCGAGTCTTCTTTCCTCTACGGTATCTACCACTTGAGCTCTAGGTGAACTATATCCTTCTCTTCTTTAGTGTGTCCGAGAGTTAGTTGAGGTGTAAGTTTTAAATCACATATCATAATAATTGATTAATAATAATAAAAATATCATCCACTCTAGCTGTCACCCATTTGTTAGATCATCACCATATTGTAAATACAATTTAGTATTAACTTAGTTAATTATGGTTCCATCCATTTACTAAAAACTAAAATTATTTGCGAGTAGTAATAATCATATTGAGAACCCACATAATCCTAAAAAATCACTTGTAGGATGTCTAAATCATGACATATCCCCTTTAATTTATAACAACTTAGGTTTATCCTAGGTCATTCTTAGTCTTAGTCTATTTAAATCCTCCATGATGGTTCAAAAATATTTTGTGAATTTCCAAGGCATATCCCCCAGAAGTGTCAAACTAAGTGTGGAGTAAGTCCTATTTTTGTGAACCTGGTGATGATCTAGTCTAGTTTAATGCACCATTTTTGAAGTTTTTACTTCTAGGTACCTCTTTTCTAGAGCCACTTCCAGTTATAGAATCCATATAGGGATTTAATTTCTTGGAAACCACACACTCTATCCATTACCAAAATTCCAGGACATTTTCCAATACATTGATTCATCCTTAGATTTATCCTTAGAAATATACTTATAAATATCCCTATTTATTGGTCATAGTGAGTATCTCAATATGAGGGGTGAATTGATTCTCTAATAAAGATTTATAATAAAAATGATTTAAAAGAAATCCCCTAATTAAATTAAAACGGTCTGGTGAATCAATATAGTAGATCATTATCAGTTATAATCTTTCAAAAGGTTTCTTAAATATTTATTAGTTCTTAGGTAAGTAATATACAATATTACTTATTCTTTTGAAATCAATTTAGATAATTAAAATCTTATAAAAACACTAATAAATATTAACTATCAAAGTATAAGTTTTTGTTTGGTTAAAAAAGTTTCCATTTTAAAAGAGGAAATAAAGAAAAAAACACATAGTAGAAACTTGAAACAAGTGGTTTGATCTCAAAAAGAGAATAAGTTCTCTATATTTGGTGATCACCAACCACCAATCAGTTTATATAAAGTAAAAAAGTCAATCCACAACATGGATCGGGTTTTATAATAGTGTACAAACTTTCCATGTCACACATGACTTCTTCCACTATCATCCGTGGGATTAAAAACAAACAGGTTACACATGGACCTCTACCATAGTTATATATGGAAGTAAAAATGTAAGAAGAGTTAAGAGAAGATGTCCAGTACCTTCCAATTCAGTACATGAGACAATGTTCTTGGGTTAAAATTGATTATGCACACACTTCTCAATATCTAAGAATAAATAAATAGAACTCAACAATCTAAAAATGTTTGTATAGAAATGTTTGGTCTATTGTAGTACAACTCATGACTCGTGGAAAGTATTTGTAAATGTATAATGATTCAATTTATCGTGAAATAATTAGAAGGATAGAGTGTCATATACTTTTATTTTCATGACTTTAGGGAAGCAGTATATGTGTATGAGCTTTAGATTCCTCATTTGAATGATTGCAAGATGCAGTAGTTCAACTATTCACCTTTATGTGTGTGTTTTGTAAGTGTGAGATTTTCAAATTTCTATCTACTTTTTATGATCATTCACTTCTCTACACTTTAGGGAGTCTTCTTAATTTCTTAATAACAGTAATAGGAAGAATATACACGTGCAACTAGATATCCTTTTTCCTCCTACAACACATCTAATATCCTTTTCAATGGATTATATCAATCATTTAAGATATAATAATTAAAATATGAATCAGAATTAACTTCAGTAACATAGATGTTAGAATATATTTAAATGGAAAAGGTTAAGTTTATAAATAGTGTCAGTGAGTCTTGTAATGGTGACTCAATACTAGAGACGTCTCTTTATAGAAGTGTATTAGGCTGATGGTGTCTCATGGATGGTGGCATCTCGTACATAGCCAAAATTTTACATTTCTGGTCATGTGTCATCTGAATGTGACACCTTCAGATGGAAGGACAGTCTGGTGGCGTCTCACACATTTCCAATTTTACATTATAGTGTCTTGACATCTTGATGATGTGATATCATGGTATTGTCTCAAACTTAGTCATATTTTCATGCTCATGATGAGTCATGGACAATAATGACACATATGTGACGGTGTTAGTCTCAACCGTGTGTTAGCTTGGTGGTGAGCCAGTCTTGAAGGTGAATCATCCTTAGGGGTGTCTCAACTTCAACAGTGACTTATACTTAGTAAATTTTATCAACTTTCTCAGATTATGGAATACTTATAGAAAACATGAAATTCATTAATATAATTAAAATCATTATTTTTTATCATTAAAACAAGGACATCAACAATATCCCCCTTTTAAATGATCATAAGTCATGGAATCAAAGGTAAGATCAAAAATACAAATCATGAAATATCATTAATAGTATGTGAAGATGGTATAAAAGAAAGATAATATGAAAATAAAGGTAATTAGAAAGTATCAAAGGTAAAATCATAACAAAGAAAGACAAAACATTTAGACGGCATCAAATAGAAATAAGGAAAATATGTGAATATAGATAAATAATATATGCCATATGAATTCTCCAAATGAAATTTCCATAGTGTTATCCCCCTTTAGGATTATAAAAAATTTAAATAGAAGCATAATAAAATAGTAAATGTTGGAGAAATTGAAATAACAGGGATTGATTCATGAAGAAATTTGATCAAAGATGTTGCTCAAAGTGTCAACCATAAAGTTATTACGAAACAGTAGTCCCATGAAAACATAATGTCTACTTCAATATTCTCAAGGATGGGTAGAAGGATTCATTTTTTTGTTTCCTTTATATTTGGATTTCTCTTGATATGAAGTAGCTGGATCTAAAGAAGCTCTGGGCAAGGTACATGGAACACTAGTTGGAATTCAAGTGATAACTCAAGGAGGTCGTTGTTCTCAAGAAATAACTAGGCTGAGTTTCCTCATAGTCTATATAAGATGAAGAGGAAAAGGTTTTAATTGGGTAGGAAGAGGTGCTCATTGATATCTGGTAACTCCTAGTCTGATAGAGGTCTCTAGGGTAATAGAAATAGAAAACTGAGCCATAACTACCATACTATACACATGAAGAAACAACTTGATGATATTTATGAAATCCATAATAATCTAGACACATATCTTCTTATCACTGAAGAAATCACCCTTCTCCTCCATAAACCTATTTAGCACTGAAGTCATCTCCTTCAATTTCATTACTTTCTCTTTAAATTCCCGAGTCATATGGGGCATCTGTAGATTTTTAGCCAACAACATGAAGTTAGCATCCATTGCATGCTTGGTGTAAATATTGGTGGGGCATTATTTGATTTCCTTATTTATGGTCTCTCTATCTGATTTCATATCCTGAGAATATTAGTATCCAACTTAATAAAATGGTTACTGTTATATATTAGTTGACTCAAAGTTTCTTGAGGGTGATCAAGCATAACAGTTAAATCACTGGATGAGGTGGTTCTCAATTCATCTCTGATAACAGATCTGATTACCTCAACATTAAACATTGGAGGAGTAAGAGAAACAGAGGGATACATCTTGAAGAATCTTAATAATCCCATCCAAAGAATCTTTAAAAGCATATTTCATCTCTTCATTCAAATAATTGACCAACTCAAGGTTACTGCTTATCCTTTTATTTTCAATCTCAACCGCTTGGTTGTGATGAATCATATTATATTGAATATGTTGAATCAACAACTCAAAAATATATCTAGCATCATTCTCACCAATCTTGGTTAGGAGTGGATCTTGAATCTTCAACATTTTATCCAAATTTCAAATTACATTTCCTCTGAAATTTTCCCAGTCACACTTAGTGAATAAGTCCATTGGGATTGGAGCAGAAGGTGTAGGTTCATGTGATCTAACATAATTTTCTTTCGAAAAATCCATCAAAATAAATTATAGTTGTCATAGATCCCTTATTATCTCCTTTATTTTAATCCTCAGATCCACCATTCTTTGGTGGAAACTTGATAAATCTATCCCATATTTCAGACATAGGATCAACCCCTTTGTCAAAAACTTCAAAAATATGTACAACAAGTGTAGTGGTAGGAGGTACCACAACAGAAGGTACAGACACAACTATCTCAACATTTCTATGATCATATGGACTCTATCCAGCTACAATATTTACAATAGAAACATGGATCACATTTTACTATTGAGCATTCGAGCTCTGTGCAACTACACTAGTAGACTCAGCTTCTATGAATTTACCAACAATAAGTTCATTTGGCATCTGAACATCCATTTTATGAACAACAACAAATTCACCTTGTACATTCCTATCAACAGGAGGCTCATGGGAATCTACATCAACTAAATATTTAGTACCATCTTCTTCCTTAATAAGTTATTTTTTCTCCTTTTCAAATACATGTTATTCCACATTAGCAATAACACTCATCTAATTAACCATACCAGAATCATAAAATGTTTATCCATCACCAAATGAACTCACATATGTTCCATGAATATTCATATTATGTTGAAGAAATTACAAATATGGGTATTTATCCCCCTCAACAAGTGAATATTTACTTTTAAGCTTTGGGTCCACTTCTCTAGTCGTGTCTGGTTTCTCACCAGAAACACTTGGTGAAGCATGAAGATTTGGTGGCATCTCTACATCTTTCCATCTAATTCTTCCCACACAACCATTAGGGTTAATCCATCATCATCAGCTTCACTACCATTTATATAATCTCCATTGTCATTACCACTTTCATTTACATTTCCATTCTCATCTTCATCATCATCATCACTGTTATCTTCTTCATCATTAGTCTTTGAGCAACTTTTAAATTGATCTTCCCTAGAAACCACTATCCCTTCTTCATCTTTTTTTCCATTTTTCTTACTTTGGAAGTTTTCTAAGTTGACTAGGATCTCTATATATAATTGGTGGTGATTGAGGTGAAAAATTTGTGTCACTAACTTTTTCAACTAAAGGTTTATTTTCCACTTCTTCTTACGCAACTTCTTGTATATCATATGAGTATTCAACAACTTCATCAGGATCTAAAACATGGTCAACAACATCCCCTGGTCTTATTGGATGTTCAACTAGATTAAACTTAGCATAAAACTTATCACTATCTCCAACCCCTATCTCTTCCAGGGGCTCCAACTTATTTTCATTATTGAACATATAGCTCTTAAAATGAAAAAAACACCATAGTATACAATATAATCTTCATTATTTGATATAATAACCTTAGTCTTTATCATGGAAGAAATCAACTTTAGGTAGATCAAGGAATTAGATATTGGGGTTGGCTTTTTCATCTCACACATATAATCCATGAGATATCTAAAAAAATTGATTTTGTGTCCTTTTTTCATCAAATATAACAGATACACATCTTGATACCATAAGGTGGGAAAGTCACATTTCCTTGGACATAAAATGTTCTATACAAATTTAAACAATTCCCTACATTATCCATATATCTTAGAAGAAATAGGTCTTCTAGTTATCACATCTCTTGTTAGTCTGACTAAAGCCACTTCATAAACAAACAAATCACTATTTTTGGGTATAGTAACTTGTTAATGTTCATAAACTCTTTTATGCGGCACATTCAGGAACTCATCCCATTATATAGAAGAAAATACCACTTTTCTACCCTTGACCCTTGATCTAATCCAATACTCTTTTTTTTCATTGAAATAAAACTCTATATTCTGATAAAAATGATGTACTCGCGTAAGATAGAAAGGTCTCTCATTTGAAGAGAACCAATCTAACCATACTTGGATCTTTATGACTTTTAGCACTAAAGACTTACTTTAAATTATCTATTTTTATTTTACTTCCTTTTTGTTTACTACAACTATGTTTGCAAGCTTGAGATTAATAGGTACAATCAGAGTAGGAACACTCGTTTCACTTTTACACTTCTTAGATGATCGTGAATTTCCAAAATAATACTTATATGTGTGCTTCATTCATGGCATGTATATTGGTTCTATAAGCTTGGTTGAGGGTGAAGGTCTAAAGGTTTGGAAGGTGAAGGGTTGCACTGGGATCGAGAGAGATAGGCATGAGAGAAGAGGTGTTGTTGGAAATAGAAAAGGTTTCATTTTTATCATTTGGGATTTTAGGTATTCTAAAGTTGAAATCAAAATAATACTAGAAATATAATTTTGAATCTAAGCAAATATATGTATTAGGTTACCAAAATAAACCATAAAAATATATAACTGATAGTTCAGAAAACATAGAATCAAAAAATTTTCTAAGGCAAGAACCCAACGGTGTGACAAGACAATGGTGAATCAACCACAATGGTGGGACAATCCAATGGCAAGACAATAAGAATGGTAAGAAAAAAACAATGGTGAGACAATAATAATGGTGAGACAACCCAACAGTGTGTCATACCCAATGGTGTTTCACCCAACGATGTTTAACCCAAAAATTAAATAAATAAATGATGGAAATGAATATAAATAATGTAGTCCACAATGATAGTGTTATTTTCAAGATGTTGGTTACATCATTACTCAATAAAATGAACTCAAATGTTCACTCTCTATGTTATATTTTTGAAAGAGAGATTTGGAAATCCAACACCACATTCATCGAGGCTTATAAATTTATTATAGTTTCAATTTAGTTCACATCAGACCCTAAGGGGATATAAAAATCCAATGATTCTTTGAAATACATCCCAATTTTATGATAATATGCCAATGTTTTTTGGTGTTATTTCTTAATAAAGAAAAAAATCCCTAGATACTATGTGTTTCTAATTATGAGGAAAGCTTTGACGATTGATGTTGTAGAGAAATGTGACTCAAGAGACTCTTAGAAAATGATTCCATGTACATCCAAATAAAATAAATCAAACATAAATAGTGATTATCCACAACAATGTGATATTCCCATGAAGGTAGTAAACCCATTTCAATGGTTTGTATGCAGATTCATAAGATGATAAAAAGTGGAGATCCTAAATATTGTTGTGGTCCCCAATTTTTAGATATGTTGAAGCATCAAATTTCAATAGTAGCATTAGAATTATAATCTTGTTGTGATACAAGATAATATAGAAAACATTGAGGATATTTTATGCATCACCAAATAAATATAGATATCTGATTCTTCAACATTGAGGATATTATCTACATCACCAAACACTGAGGATATTCCAATATTAGTGTTGTGGTCCCCAAGTTTCATCAATGTAGAGATCTGTAATTTCCTGCATCATTATGAGTTATAAACTCTTGGGGGAATTTAAAATTTCCATTTGGTGAATGGTCTGTTTTGATAATCAAGGATCGGGTTGGAACACTGAAGGTTTGGATGTCCTAAAATGTTGTTGTTCGACTTGTAATGAAGATTGGTCAGTTACTTGAGAGAAAGGGAATTCATGGAAGGAAGTTTGATTGATTCAGGGATACTAATGATTCCACCAGCTAGTCGGTGGGATAGATAGTAGCACATCTGTCTCACTAGGCTCACCAACTAGCTGATTGGTAGTCCATTGGCTAGACGGTTATACCTAACGGCTAGTTGGTGGGCTCGCCCTGAGAAATTTCTTTGAGGGACCTTTTTCATCTTTTTTCACTTTAGGTCCCTTATGTTTTCATAACAAATGGATTAAAAATATCCATTATTTAGTAGAATTCAATATCTATGAAATCTTCTTTGACCCCCTTTGACCGGTGGAGATCCCAAGTCTGATATAATAATAAATCAATGTAAGATCAACGACTCTCTTATATTCATGAACCCCACTTAAATACCTTCTCTTTTACATGGAATTAATTTAATAATCAGATGTTGATTCCAAAAAATCTTGGTGGAATCGATTGAGAATGATGGGGGATTTGGATCATCTAGTATAAAATATGTCCTGAGACACAGTCCGAACAGTGTTGGAACCCATTTTGTTTGAGTTAATCCACTTCCCTAAATTTATTTTCTATTATTGTTTTAATTTTTTATATTTAATTGAGCATTATCTGATAGGTATTTCCTGAGATATAATGATGAATGTGTGTTGTAAACTCTCCCAGTGTGGTTGGTCGGTATTATATCATGATGAAGGTGTTCAAGGAGCTTTCTGAGAATTATAACACATCAGATTAAATTTAATAATTAATTATCTTTGACATGTGATGTAACTAAGAAGACTGAGTGATGGTTCTGGATTGGGTGAGACATGATTGAACTAGGAAGAGTATTGGAGAAGCTTGGTGAGGTGAATAACTCCAATTGATGTAGGTTTCCCCTGTCAAACAAAACCATATGTATGTTTATAAAAATATTTTCATATGTATGTGAACTTTTTCATGGGCTTGGGTGGAGTAGCTAAGGATCGAGATACCCTTAATATTGATGGAAGGGGTGACCATGGTCCAAAAACTGGGATAAGATCTTGAAAGAGCATGTGATATTCAGATTCATCTAATGATTATACCACCAAGAGGTGGTGGTGGTGGTTTAATTAGAGACAGACCTTGTAAGGTCTATGAATTTTAGTTGGGTTATGGAAATACCCATGTAATTTTACCAAGAGCCATTTGGGTATCCCTAGGAGGGTTTTGGTTGACTAATACATTGTCTACCTAGTGATATTTGAGATGATACCCTTTCTCAGGTTGTGAAAACTGGCTAAATAAATGGCATTGGGATGCAAAGGGGTTTTTGTGTTGGTTTTGACCTCCATTCATGGAGGTGAAATACAAGGAAATCCTTTGGGTTTTCTTATCACCTTAGGAAATTCATAGCATATGATGGTCTTTATACAAGAGTGTATTTATTTACATGAATGAGTGTGGGTGCATATTCATGAGAACCATTGTGTGATATGGTATTCCTGGTGTGTGTGTATGGCCTATGAGTCCTATCCCTCATGTGATTTCATGTGGTGTGTGTGTGGTTAATGAGACATTTTCATTTTGTACTATGATTGTGCCTTACTTGATATGCCCTATTGTGTGTGGATTCTGGGAATGTGGAGGTGATATGTCCTGTATTGAGGTGATAGGTGGACCATATTTGCTTCGTTATCCCCAAACGATAATCATGTGTGATGTGAAACACACAACAACAATGATAATGGGACATTGAGTCAGGGAAGGTGTTTGATAGCCCTATTATATAACCTATTAGATCTGGAGAAATGATGGCCTTTTGGCTTGACCTAATAGATACCATTATGTGATGGCCTTATGGAAAGACATGAGGATTATCCAAGGGTGTGATAGTCTTGTGTCTTGACCCATGAATGGATTGGAGATGGTCATTGATCTAGGATATAAACCTTGATGTATGGATTGGATTTTTTTCCATAAATATGATGTTAGGATATAGGAATGTTGGTTGAAAATTTTAAGATAACTTGTGACCATATGGAATGGTTTGAGTCATGTAGTGACTAAATCTATCTTTCCTTCTCACATGGTACAGAAGCACATATGGTTGGGTGATAGAACCTGATAACCTAAAATGTGTGTGTATCATGTCAAGTGTCATAGTAGCATAGTTAGAATATGAAAACTTAGTTACCATGTTTATTTATGTATTTATTTTCCTCTTGTATACACACCAATTTGATGGAATATTTTAGGGGTGTTTGGTAAGACCCTATTCAGATGTATTTCTCACACCCAGTACAGGTACCCTAGTGTGTGTGTAGACCTTATGTATTTTTTAGACTGAGCATAGGATGTGTATTTTATCAGACTGAGATGACTCAATAATATTTGGAGATAGGGGGTATGATGTTCGGGGTAACAAGAGATCCTCCTTGTATTTTTTACTATTATTTATATATGTGGTTATCCTAGTGGAAAACTTGTTGAATATTTATATTACAATATAATTTTGAGATATCATCATGTTTAGTTATTTACTATGTATCTTGATGATTATTTTGGATGATGATTGTTTAATTGTTCTTTATTCAATTTTAGACTTTGATATGAGGGAATATTCACTTTATACAATTCTAGACCCTCATAACTAGTCAATAGCCTCTGGCCTACAGGGAGGTGTGCTTGAGATCATATGGTACACTAGTGAGACCTAATGATTTAGTTGGGGCATCCCAAGATGGTATCAAAATAGGGGTTTTATTATGATTTGGAGAGTTAGTATATGGGATATCTAATAATGTGTCATAACTTGTGATGGAACTCAAACAGGTGAGTCATAAACACTTTTCTGATAAAATGTTCTAGTTACCAGGATAATAGGATTGTTGTAATTTATTTGTGTTGTTATGGTTCATATTTTTATCAAATATGATGCATTTCTAAGGATTTAATTTTTATTTGTTTTGGCTCTTGGCCCATTGGAAAGAGGAAAGTGTACATGCATCATGTTAGGAATGTATGTATTACACGACATGTATCTATTAATGCGTGATCTTGTTGACTCTTACTTTATGCCAGGTGATGTATGTCATGACCCCCTCCCTCCAAAGATATTGTAATGAGGGGAGAGAGATAATCACCCATGAATCATGCCACCAGTAGGCCCCATGTTAGAGACTGGAACCAAGGTTATAAAAAGCTCACAGTATGGGTGGAATTAACCTTTATAATAATATAAGATTGGGAGATAGGATGAATCAACCATAATTAGCTCCATGATATAATATAAAAAGGAATCCAAAAACCACCCCACAATTTCTGCATAAATAAAATAGGTTGAGATAAAAGTCTCCAAATTAAATACCCAAAAGAAAAGATAAAGTAGTAATGCAATAACTATCCAAAGGTGTGAGTAAGAAATGTCAAACATATTCCACATAGAACTCTTGGAAATCCTAAAATCAGTTTATATATATGTAGGGTTATCATACAAGTATTCTCAGTAGGAAAACCCATTTATCTCATTCTCATGTAAAAGAAGCACAGTATTTCCCCCATGAGAAAAAATCAAAAACAACAACACCTAAATAGGTCAACTATCCAATACCAACCTCACTATGACATGATTACCAAACAATGAAATCCATATATAATATCATAATATGAATCATATGAATAAAGCGCACCCCACACCTCTTTCCCACTATTTTTCCACTCTTACACCCCAATGTAGTACATCGTGGCACTGCCATATCTTCAGAATAACATATACCACTACCTAGCAGCACAAACACATCAAATCATGCCTGTAGACTCCTGGTCCACCAAAAAACAATACATCCAGATCTCATATTGCACAAATACTCCTGGTTCAATACATCACAACCAATTCCATAACCAGAGTAGTAGGGTATCATGAACATGAAGTACGCCAACCTCATTTCCTCATCCTATCATTAATGAATCCCGCTATAAGACACCCCATATCTTGGCCACATCACATCTTTCCCAAATACAGTAAGGCCATAACCTAGTGCACTAACATGCCTCCGTCTATAAAATCCCATGCATATCTACATGTATCGAAGAGAAGAGGGAAATATCGAGTATCCATTTATCCATCCTCATCACTGGGATGTTGGGAAAACAACCCCATGTGAATATATGTGTGTCCAAACATAGTTCCCATTATGGGTGGCGTGGATATAAAAACCAAAAGGAATATATAGGTTTATATATATAATACACACACAATACCAACCTATGGGTTCAGAAAAAATCATTAAACAACCACATTCCACATTTAGAATTCCCAACCAATTCCATTATCCATCTGATTTGTTTCATTATTAAGCATCAAACATGTTTAACCCCACTTATCATTGTTAATCCATTCATTAACCATTTACAACCCACTAACAAAACCATCCCAGTACATTTAAAACATTATTAAAAAGTTATTCCACTACTACTCATGTTTCTAGCACAATGTAACCATTCTCATCTCATCTTCAAAATAACTCAACCACACATCACCACCCCAAAACATGACCCCATACTAACCATACATTGATTCCCATCACACAACATCATATTGCATCACAAATCACCACCCCACAACATGGCCTCATATCACATCACACATCACCACCCCAAAAAATTCCCTCATTTCACATCACAATTCACTTCCCCACATCATGGCCTCATATCACGTCACAACTCTCCACCTCACAACATGACCTCATATCACATCAAACCTCATCGCCCCATAGTATGACCTCATATCACATCACACCCTATCCCCGTTCCATAAAACACATCACTGACCAATAGCATAACCTCACCTCAACATACACCAGCCCCACACCACCCCACAGAATGATCAGACAACCAAAACATTACAACACTTTCTTTTAGATTTATAAAAAATGGGATTTTTATCATATTACAATTATTTAATTAGGTTATTATCACATAATCAATAATCTAGAAGAAACCATTTCATTAGATAAATATATGTTCTTAGATAATTTATATTTTATGGTGATTCTAGAAAATAACAACAAGGTTCAAAAACTCATGCCAAATCAGGGCAAACAAGGCCCCCAACAGCCACAATTCTTAGTAGGGCATTCAGCCCTCACAACCACAATATTATAATAATATCAAAACTATAAAACCATGTGAATCATTACCCTTTCACATTAATTTCCATTTAAAGCAGTTCATTACCTTTATGAAACTGCTGAAAAACATTTTCCCATATATATAAAAAAGAGTAAAGCCCTCCCACATGAGACACAAAAGTGAGAAGCAAGGGATTCCCCACCTCAAAAGATATTTCCAATCTTACTGCACAATGCATGGAAAAGGAAGAAGTGGTTGAAAACCACAACTATGTGAAAAAACCACAGATCAACCTACACTACATTAAGGGTCCATCAAAAGCACATCCCACACACACCCCAAACCAAAACCTCCCCACCACAGAAGACATCTGAAGAAGAATGGAAGAAATACCATGGTAAATAAAGGATAACTCAACATGGATCACTAATGGGAATCCACCAGCACCTAAGGATCAATTTGGGAGAAGAAGGTCTATAAGATCCTATAAAATATCCTAGGTTTAGCCCATAAATGAGATATATAGATATGATCTAATGGAAAGAAAAATTGGGAAAAAAACCTATTTAGAACCTATAAATCTCCCAAATTACAGCGTAAACCAAAATTGTATGGCATAAAATCCATGAGTCTACAAAAATATTTTTAAAACCAACCATTAGTCCATAAATCCCTCAAAACACAAAAATCCACTAAAAACATGGTTCATTGTGCCAGAATTAACATAAACCGTAAATCCACTTCTTACAACCTAAACCCTTTCCACACTTGGTAACTCGTCCATATAGAAGCCATAAACCACTATCCATACAAGCCTTAAACCTCCATATTACATAGTAAATCCCACTTTTTATGGTGTAAATAGTATGTTGTAGTTCTGATGCAGCTCCAACCTCAACTAACCCTTCTAGGATCTCCACCATCCATTATTTAACCATAGGACTAGAAAAGTAACATTATGGAAAGGCACAATTCATTACATTTTATACCTCTAAAATGAGTCTCATCCTTGAGAATAAAAACCAAACATGAAAGAAATAAAAGTGGTCTGAATAGCCAACTCACAAGATGCCTCTCAGGGATCTCATTACACCTTGATCCCTACCACCAGAAAAACATTCCAATTAAAAACCTCCAAAACACCTTGTACTACCACATCACCATCTCTCAGTGGAAAAAATAACACATTGTCTAGTACCCGAAATAATTCTCCATACTTCACAAAACCATAATCAAAACCATCTCAACCTCCACAAAATCAAAACTAAAAACCATCATAACTAACAAACTGCACTAACCTGTATGTACGAATCATTAAATTTTATCCTCCATGTCAATATACACTCCACACTAGGCGACATTGACTCTCCCACATATGTTTCATCACATCATGGTTTAATTTATCTCGATTAAGAATTAGTTCATCGTTTTTCATATATTATAACTTTATCACACTTCATACATTAAGAAAAATAATAACACAGCTCATTAAATAGCAAGATTGAAACATCATATCATTAAAAAAACATAGAAAATAAAAACTCAAAAAAAACTATGGGTACTAAGAATGCATCGGTGTCTCTCCCTCCCAAGTACTCTTCTCTAGGCCACCATGCTTCTACAAAATGCAAAGCAAGGTAATGGTAGACCCCCAAAACACCTTCTCTTGATGATTCTAGATCTCTATCAGTCACTCCACAAATGTCACATTATCCTTGATATCCAACTCTCCCCATTCAATTATACTGGAGTCATTGTGAAGATAATGACAAAGCTAGGAAACATGCAAGATATCTTGGATCCTCTCCATCATTAGTGGAAATCAAAACCAATATGACACCTCACCAACCCTTCATGGCACCATAAAGGGCCCAAAAAACTAGGGAGAAATATTAGCCCCTTTCCAAACCTCCATTTTCCTTGTTGAGGGGAACCTTTAGGAACACATGGTCTCTAACGTCAAACCCCAAGGGCCTCCTCCTAGGACTAGCATATGACTTATTCTAGTCTTGTGTTACTTTCCTCCACTCATGAACTTGTTAAACCTTATATTTCATGCTCTACACCATATCAAGATCAAGAACTTCTACCTACCCCACCTCTATCCTGTATGATGAAAAAACACACGAGCACCCATAAAAAGTCTCAAACAAAGCCATTACAATGGATGAGTGATATCTGTTATTATAAGAAAACTAAACCAAAGTCAAGTATTATTCTCATGAAAAGTCCTTGATGCATGCCTGCAGTATATCCTCTAGTTTTTGGATAGTCTGATCCATCTTACCATCTTCCTGATGGTGGAAAGTAGTGTTGAGCCATAACTAAGTGTCAAAATCATGCTAACATCCCCTCTAGACTCGTGAGATAAAAAATGCATCCCAATATGAGATAATAGACCTCTAAAATCTATATAATAGACCTACCTCATCCATACAAATATTGTCCAAAACATCCATGCTACCCGACACATTAATCTCTTGGAAGTGGGATGATTTCATTAACTGATCCATGATTACCGAGATAGCATCGTAACCTCCCGAATCGTAGGGTAATCTTGTGACAAAATTCATCAAGATTTCATCCCATTTCTACTCAAGAAAATACAAAGGCTACAAAAAACCACCAGGAACACAATGCTCAGCCTTCAGCCACTAGAAAACATAACACCTCACCACAAACTCCTCCACTATCCTTTTCATCCAGAGTCGCCAAAATCATTTCCTCGATCCACAATACATCTTGGACACTCCCTAGTGTATTTACAAGGGTGAGATATGAAAATCATGGAAAACTACCTCATGCATCATTTCCTAAAAAATAGCCACTCTTAAAACATCATATGGTTCTGACCATACTCCGACCATCCCTCCAGATCATCACTCTATCCAACACAGTCATGAATCACCTCTACCTATGAGTCTCCCCATTGAGACTCCTCCACCTGCAATATTAGATAATATTGTATTATAATCTGAAACAAACAACCTAAACAATCATCCATCCTTACGTCTAAGTAAAAGGTTTCCAAATATTCTATGCTCCAAGTATATCTGGACTTCTGAACAACATCCTTCTAGGACTTCTGACACAAACCAACAGCCACAACATTCCCCTCTCTTATGGTGTAGGAGATCTAAAAGCATAATACTGAAGAAACATCATACACCACTATTTTTCCAGACTTATATCACACTGATAAAAGATATAACTCAAGATCTTATCATCTTTAACGACCAAAAAGAACTCCCCAATGATGTAATGTTTCCACAACATCGTCGTAATCATAAACACCGATAGTTCCAGATTTTGGGTGACATAGTTACGCTCATGGGATCAGATATACCAAGACCCATAAGATATTACCTATCTATACTACATCAACATGAATCCCAATACCATATGGGAAGAATCACCTGATACCTCAAACAACATTTCCTACTTAGGTAACCAATTCCATAGAGCACTAACCAACTTCTCATTTAGGTAACAGAATGCTACCTGGAACTAATCATTCCACAAAAAAGCATGGTCCTTACTGGTCAATGTTATCAATACGGCTAGAACCTGAATGAAATTGGCCAAAACCTCTGATAATATCTTGAAAGACCAAGGAAAATGTGAACCTCTTCCATGTTCTTTGGTTCTTTCAAAGGAAAAACTACCTTGACCTTTGATTGGTCTACTGCAAAACCCTGACGAGACACCACATGCCCAAGGTAGTTCACCCCTCATGACCAAAACATACACATAGAAAACATTCCATATATCGGGTGGTGTTGAAGAAGCTGCTAGAAATATCTATGATGATCATCCTCCTTCTCATATGAATTCAATTAGATCAATATTTCCTTGATGAAAAAAAACTATCAACTGGTCTAGGAATTAATGGAACATATAATAAATGATCCCCATGAAAACATATGGTGTGTTCATGAAAATGAAGTGCATGACCAAGAACTCAATGTGACCTTATCTGCATCTGATGGAAGTCTTTTGGATATCACCCTCCTTCATGATCAACTGGTGATACCTAGAATTCATATTTATCTTAGAAAACTAACTAGACCCTCTATTTTTAAAAAAAATATTATATATCCTTTGAAGAGGGAATGGTTCTTGACCGTTACCTAATTCAAGCTCTAGTAGTATATATACAACCTCATAATAAAATCCTTCTTCTTAGAAAACAACATTGGATCTCCCCATAGTGACACACTAGGTTGGATGAAACCTTTCTATATCATATCATATATCTAAATCCTAAACTCTTGCAACTTAGAACGTTTCATCTAATAAGGATCAATTGAAATTGGAGATGCACTAAGCTAAAAGTATATCTAAAACTCAATAGTACGTTGATGGTGTAACATCATAAACTCCTCCAGAAAGACATCTAGAAACTCCCCAGTGACCATAATAACCTCCACCATCCTAGTGTCAATTTATTCCATAAAAATCAGAGAAATAATAGAAAAGGGGGCTCCACACATCTAGTTACAACCTGATAACCTCATTTAGCAAAGAAAACAACACATTTCCCATTTATGTCTGAAAACAAGACTATCCTCTAGAATAATTTGATAACATAAATTACATAATACAACTAGATGAGGATGAAATCATACATATAGATATGAATTATGAAAATATCTCCATAAGACTGATTTGTACCCATTATCACTATATACCTTGAGAACACATCAAATAAGCTGGTCTGGCCTCCAACTAGCCTAGTAAATACCTAAAGAATAGGAAGACTCTATATATTTGGTCCCAAATCATAAACTATATTGGGCTAAAAAAAGAGTGTGAAGCTCCCGAATCAAACAAGGAATAAATAAGGGTGAAAAAATGTTGAGAGTTCCTCAAATGATCAATATACCCTATGGCATGATTGCCTCCACTACCTATGGCTGAATAATTATAGATCCTCTACCTCTCTACTGATGATCTCCTCCATGACCATGCTCAGGTAGAGGTCCCTGAACACGAGTAACATCCTGAAGTCATCCCCTACCTACTTAGTCTCCCCTAGGTAGTGCATAAATCTACTACCCATGGTACTGAAATGGAATCACTAGAGACTACTACCAAGGCTGATCCCAAACCCAACAACCTCCCACAAACTGAGCTAGGAGAACCACTAGGTACTGGTTCTAGAAATGACCATGAACCCCACATACAAAACACACTGGCTAAAAGTCCATAGAAAAAATACAAAAACCACAAGCCCCAGATGGATGAAAAGGATAATACTAAGTTCAACTCCCCTCTAGTCAAATCCTAGATGGCCTCAGTACCTAGGACCATCCACCAACAAATCTACTTATTGAGGAAACATTTTGGATCCCCACTTGAAGTAAACCTCCTTGCGAGTGAATCCACTTAATCACCTCTGCCTTATTCTGATCCTCAAGATACTTTGGAAACGTTAAGGGAGTAACTTCATAATGTATTGAAGGATGAAGTGCCTCCTCTAGATGTATTACATGAGACACCTCATCAAGAAAAATATCTTTGGGGGAAATTAAGGAGGACCATGAACTTGTTTCCCAACCCTTATTTTAAAAAACTACCCCACTGAAGAGAAATAAACTCCTTCCTATTCATTACCATCATGGTTGATGAATGAAAATATTCCTAGAAGTATTTTTGAAAGTCATATAATGAATAATTTTCCTCCTTACACTCACATAGACATAGTTTCCACCAAAACGTGTAACTACTCATATCTGAATGACCGTGAAAGGGACCCAATACTCCACTTGGGCATGAATCAAACTGAAGGCGATCTCAAGATACTCCAACCATCTCTCTATTACCACATCTGAAACACTTCCATCATTTTTTCCCATGGCATTATATGAAAAAATTTGTAATTTCCTATACCACTGATCATCATATCCATTTGGATCAACCCTCCAATGATCAAATGGGTCAGCCAGCTGAATCTCTACTTCCTGAACCACACACAAACAATATCCAAGATCCATAGTTGGAAAGCAAACAAGATTTTCCTAATCCCAAGTAGTATGAAACTTTTATTTAGATTCGTTTAATTCATTTTAACATTCTTAGAACAAATTAATCATAATTCCAATAAGAACACAAGTAATCATGATTCATGTACCCCTCCCAAGTCTCTAACCAACAAAAAAGTCCACCTCACTTATCTATTCAATAAAATTAGAGTTTGTGCACCATATCATGGGGGACTGTAAAATCTAATTTCATAGTTGGCCTCTCTAACCTATGTCATGTACCAATATAAATTGGAACCATTTCCATAAAGAACCATGAGAACCTCACAGTGCTTAAATCCACACTCCATTATATCCCTTCTCAATAATTTTCGATTTAAACCAGTTCATTATCTTAATTTGATTAGTTAAAACCATCTTCTTATAGATAAACAAGAGTAAATATCTCTTTTATGATACAAAAAAGTGATAAACAGGGGATTACCTACCCTAGAAGATATTGTCGATCTCAATGTTGACCACAGGGTGAAGGAATAAGTGAAAAAAACACTACTGCATGAAAACCCCATGGATCAACCTACAAAACATTAGGGGTCCATAAAATATTCTATCCACACACACCCCAAACTAAAACCACGCTGCCTCAATAGACACTTGAATTATAATAGAAAACAATCATGGGAAATAAATGATAACTCACTATGGAGCACCAAACGACATCAACCGAAACCCAATGATCAAAGAAGGAGATGAAGGGTTGTGAGATCCTCAAAAATTAATTAGGGTTTTACAATAAATGAGATAAAAATATATGATTTAATGTGATTAAAATGTGTAGAAAAAATCTATTGAAAACCTAGAACTCACCAAAATTACAACCTAAAATCCATGAATCCTAAAAATTATGCCGTAAAACCAACCTTTAGGTCTTAAATCCCTCGAAACACCAAAACTGGATGAAAAACATGGAACCTTAGGATGAAATAACTTATGTTGTAAATCCACTTCTTATGGTGTAAAACCAACTCCCGCTTTTCACTTCAACCACATAAAATCCATAAAAATGGTCTATATAAGCCGTAAACCAACATCTTACATCGTAAATCCCCCTTTTTTATGGTGTAAACAGTCTATTACAGTTCTATTATAGCTCTAACCTCCACCAGACCTTTCAGGACTTCCTCCAACCTCTCTAGAACCAAAAAAATAGCAATGTAATGGGCAGGGAAGGTATAGTTTGTTATGATTTATATACTGGTGTAGGATGATAACTGGTGGTGGAATGTGGTCCCTTTATCTAGGGATGCCTAGAGACCATTAATGGGCCAGTGGAGGCATTTTATGCCTTAAAAATAGAACATTATGGGTTTGTTTTAGGCATTAAATACCTGATTAGTGAGTCAATAATAGGAATTATTTCCAAAAATATGTGAAAATAGCCAATTGGTTGTTGAAAAAGACATGAAAATTATGCCTGGGGCCATGTGGTGGAGTGCATGGGAACTTTCAACATAGAGTTTAAGACTCAAGGGTAGGATTAAAGGATACCTAGACCATTGATTTCAAGATGTTATTCTTAGTGTATGGCTATTGATGATCTTAGGTGGTTGGACCTTACATGGGTAGATCAGTGTGGATGCTCGGTGGTTTTGAGTACACACCAATGTGACAGGTGGTTTGTAGATAATATTAGCATTATGAAGATGATAGTTTTGAAGAGGAGTGTTGAGGGTGATCATATTCAAATGGAACTTACATGTGTGAGATCATGGAAAATAGATTAGGAACGTGAGCCTAGGTTGGGCGAGATGCACCTCATTAGAGTATGAGTTGGGAAAGGTGATTGGGCTGCATGAGAGAATGTAACTCTCTTTGAGACCAAGTATTATTTTGAGCAGTACCTATGTGAGGGTTCATGGTAGTTCACTAATCATTGGATAGAGGGGGTGATCTTTGGAGAGGACTTTGTGAATATTTTCTAGGTAAGATGGTATGTACGCGTTGGGAATGTGTGGTGTCTTGGTGTGTTGTAAATCAATTAGTCTGCATTTTTTGGGTTCACTGAGAATAGTATAGGTTGAGGAATGACCCATATGATTCTATAGTGGTAGTTGAACAATGGTTTCAGGTTAGAGCCACATTAAAAGTGAGGTTTTCAATGTGTTTGTGAGACATATTCATGCATGACATCTCAGGGTCTTTTAGTGAGAATTCAGAATTTCCATGAGATAATGGGATAAATTTCTTGAAGATCAAGTGTGGTGGAATGAATAATAGAGGTTAAACCTATATAGATTAAAATGGTTGTCATGGTTGGGTGATAGTGTCTTAGGAGTAGCTGTTCATGTGAGGTTTTAATACTCATTTGGTTTTAGTGCTCATAGAGTTATGTTAGGGAATCTATATATCAAGGAACATACCATTGGCTTATTGAAGGATGCGACCCTTATCCTGGATGAATTTTATGAAATGTCGAGGATAACAAGAGTGAATCCCAATAAAATTCATATTTAGTGTATCTTCTATACAACAAAACAATTCCAATTCCTCCTATTCCTTCAATATAGATAACATTGGATATTCAATGGAGTTTCAGATCATGAATGAATGAAAATAATATTTTTTGATCTAAAAAATTCTTAAATGATTCATATTAAACCTCTAGAAATTCCAGAACACAAAATAATGTCTTGTTTGATTAATATAGAAGAAATAATAATGAATAATGTCCCAATCCCTAGGAGTTGTGGATGAGTTACTATGACATGTGTAAATTCACATCCAATGGGGACTAAATAAATCATCATTAATAACTTTCTAACTAAATATGGTAACTTTACCAATACATGTAATGGTGATAATAGATCCTTGAGAGTGAGGGGATGGATACAGGATAAATATACATGGATATTAAAACATGATGGATGATAGAGACAATAAGTGGTTAAGTATAGCTTATACATGTGGAATGGTTTCATCTCACGCTACCTAAATGGATTTACCATACACTTTATATTTGAGAAAAATATAAAAGGATTAAAAACATAGAGTTGGGGGTCCAAATTTTTAAAGGGTTTGTTATAATTAATATGATTAGATAAACTTTAGGATGTAGTCTAAGCATGGTCACCTAGATAATTAGTGGGGTTCGAGTGACGTAGAATTATTGATCACTCTCAACATTTGAATGAATTAATCAATAATTATTTTTCTCTATTTTTCTTAATGATTTACTAGCTTTATGACCTAGTGAATGATATTTGAGAATGGGTAAGGTTATAAGAGTTGGATTCCATCTTGTACACTATAGAGAAATTGTTAAGTGTTTATGTAATGATAGTCTCCTAATACCTTAAGGAACATTTAGATTATAGAATTAAAAAGAATAATTTTCCTAGTATAGTTGGAATAGGTAACCCCAGACGGACCTTCGATTATACTAAATATATGTATAGTGTATCGATAGATCCCTTGAAAGAATGAGTTATTATAATAGTATAGATTCAAAAAATTAAATTAAATAAAGTATAATTCAATAAAGATTACACCAAAACTCCCGTTGTTGGTAACTATTTTATTAAAAAATTATCTATTGATATTTTATATATTTAAAAATACATTTTTCATTTTTTATCTGATAATTTTTAGTTTTAATACTCAACCAATGTATGAATCATTACTCATTCTTTTTTATTTTATTAATTTAATTATATTGATTTTTTTAATTTTTAAAGATTTTCATTAAGGATATCACATTGGGTACTCTTAGGTAATTCAGTTCAGTGACCGCATACACTTGGTGTGAATTGTGTTGTACTCATCATATAAATCAATCATGCATGTTTTGTGAGGTGTCTTAGACCCGTACTCTTGGATTTGGTGTTAAAAATAAATACTTTTATTTCTAAATTCAACACCAAGTTAAATGAACCAAGATAAACTCTCATATATTACACATTAATTCCATAATTTGGACATTACATCTCAAATTGTTTTTACAATACCAAACCAAAAGGTTTAGGGTCTTTAGAAATTACCTACATAAAATATTATTGTATGTAATGTCCCCTAATCTGGATCTCTCTCGTGATGAAAAATAAGGTTGGTTACAGGTCCTCAAGCACACCTCCCCATATTCCAGATGTTTCTAACTGGAAAAAGGGGTGTGATGAATATAGAGGGTAGATTATATCCCCAGTACAATGTTACAATACAAAAAATTAAAAATAACAATAAATATCATAGTAACAAAAAATATATGAAATATTACAACATACAACTAGAAAATAAAGGAGGAACCAATAAATCAAATAAAAGTAAACCATGTAATGGAATTCTGAAATGTATATAAATGTAAAACTGAAAAGAATAGAAAATTAATCATATCACAAAAATAAACTCAAAAGACCCCTTGTCCCAAACCTCATCTAGATCCCATCTCCAAACTCCATCCCATCTAGAAAGAAACCATCAACAAAAAGTTTTGTTCCCTTGTACAAATTTTAATCCATGTAATCTACTTGAGTACTAAATGGTGGCCCAAATAGGGCATGAGTAAAACTTAGTAGGTCAAAACCTCTATGTCTAATAAAACTAGTCTGATAAAAAGGTCATGAAATGAAGTGGTAAACCAGTGTATTAATTAATAAACTTAATATAATACAATAATCAACCAACTTCATAACCATATTGGAATATATGAGAATGTATAAAAACCATACCAACTGAAACCAAAAACCATAAATTAATCACATAACTAGACAAATACTTTTATATAAGCATTTCATCATTCAAGAATATCCCTCTATATAAGGATTTCATCATCCGGGCATATCCATCAATATTAGAATTTCAGCATCTAGGAATAGCCCTCTATATAATCATTTTAGAATCTAGGAATACCCCTCTATATAAATATTTCATAATCAAACTGGACCAATCCTACTATATAATAACTTTATCATCAAACTAGGCCTAGCCCGCTATATAGGCAATTCATCATCAAACTCAGCTATGCCTACTATATAATAATTTAAACATCAAACTAGGACAATCCCACTATATAATAATTTCATCCTCGAAATCAGAAAAATTCATAATAACAAGTATTCCACAATATCATATCATAATCCTCGATGGTTAATTTTTATAAGTTACAATTTTTCCTAAAATTTCACATATATTTATTCATCAAATTATCTCCTGTCATTTCGATAAAAAAACCCCATTACTAAAAGTGATTCTATATCAAGAAATTACCTAGATTCTCATATCATGAAAAACATAACTTAACCCATTATTTAATTAATTATTATTCATAGGATCTCTCACCTAATGTGTATCCACAAGATAGGTCGTAATACCATTGTATCGAAAGGGATCCAAGGACTAATCAAATCCATGATTTACCATTATTCATCATTCAATTATTTAATGTGCGTGTTGTGTCGGTGAAAACACAATATTACACATACTTGATCAATTGAATAGATCATAGAGTTGTGTTTTATACTGACTACCTTAATGAAAAAAAATCAACACAATGCTTCCAATAGGTAATTCCAACAAGAATGAATGCGCAGAAATCACAAGAAGAAACCTAGATCAACAAGATCAAGATCAACATCCAAAACAACCATTTTGAAGATATTAAACTGCCACAAATGTAAAACAAAGGATAAGTGAAAAACTAAGAAAAATTACTCATCTAATATTTATTGCTTGATTGGGATGTTAAAATTGTCGGGAGGTTCTCCGAAATCACCTAGAAATCACATAGGGCTTGAGAGGGTAGGGTTGTGTGCAAGAGGAAACAAAATTTAAGCATACATAATTTCTTATAACCATTGAGTATGATAATTTCATGGCATTTAGATGTATCATATGGTGTGAAATTCTCAATTTATGGGTATGCCTAAATTTTCATCACCTTGGGCGATTTGAACCCTTTTCTGAAAATTACACATTATGTAATGTAGATTAATAAAATGTAACCAGTTCATAGCTTGTTTTATATTCATGGAATATACCTGGTGATAGTTACATGGCATGTAATACATATACACATCGTTTAAATTTCATGAAAGCTGTTTTATGCCTAAAATATATAGAAGATCTCAAACCACCTATGAAGCCTTCTAACCTCATGAAAAAACCTCATAAGCCATTTTTACTTGTTTATACCCAGAATATATTATTTAAAAAAACATAATTCCCAAAATATTACGTAATTTACCCCCCAAAAGGATCATTGTCTCCGAATGAGACTCAACCAAAAAGGTTTGAATATAATGAATAACCAAACAAAATAGGTTCTACAAAAAAGTCTAAGAGGTACATACCTAGAAAAAGACAGGATCTTACAACTGTAGTTTCTAGGTACAATTGAAGCATGTGAAAGGCGGTTCCCAACTTCTCTTTTTTTAATGATTGATTACCAATCCCAGATCTACACAATGATAAATGTATTGATCTACAAAATTGGATCCATGAGATCAGATAATGGAAATTACACTAGAACTAGAGGGAGGATCATAAAATATTATTTATAATCAATTTAATTAAAAAAATAATTATCTTTGTTGGAATTATTTCTCCATTGATGGATCTAGTGATAGATCTATGATGCACTATCATTACGATGTAGAAATTAAGTGAAGATTCACTTTAGTAGTGATCCAAACATGTTCCACCACCAATGGACCTAAGGACTTCATTTTTTTATTGATTTTGATAATCCACCTTTCAAGGGGTGAGGTGGAACCTTTACAAGGCCCATAAGCATAAGTATTACATTAATCCTTAGAGGAATTTAATGCCTGTAGGCTTCAAACATTACATACAAACCAAAATAAATACTTGGAACTTCTCCTCCTCAGCATCTTCATCGTGAAATCAGCTCTCCACCTTCACATGGCTATTTGGCTAGGTTTCCCCATGCATGCACATTATTATCTCGATGGCAGGTTCCATACCCTCTCATTCTTGAAATCTTCTGAGCTTTATCTATGGTGAAATCTCTTTTCTCCTCCTCCTTCTAAAGTTTGTTCCTTGTAGGTTTTATGGTTTTCATCTGTTTATCCAAACATGTTCCACAAATCTCCAGATGTCACTGGAGGAATCCCCAAGTGCTATAACGACAGATCATTTCACTTGTGTTTTCCATGTTTAATTACTATGAGAGCCGCTGACAAAGAGTTCTTCTTTATCTGGTGGGGAAAGGTTTCTCTCTGTTCTTGAGAGAATTATTGGAGAAGGGAGCTCTCTTGGTCTTCATAGGATTCTCCAATTCTGTTGTGCACAACCTGGACAAATGATTTGGATTTTTTTATGAGAAAATAACCTAACTGGGTTTATATATTTCTAGGGTTAAAATAAAATAATTACACAAGTGACGTTAATTATTTATTTAATCCTAGAGAAACCCCATGTCAAATAATAATAATAATATCATTATTTATTAACATGCGCTTCACTTGAGAATTACAATTAAATATTATTTAATCAAATAATATTAAATTTTTATTTTTTCTCACCAGGCCTAAAAACTCAGTCCACCATTTCTCCATAATATCTATTTGTCTTTGAATAGTGACTATTAATTTATTAAATAAATATAACTTCATTATTCCCCAATAAATAAATAAATTTTATATTCACTAAATAACAAATAAATATTTATTAAATATTCCTCTCACAATATATTCTCTTGAATAACTGGTGACATGATATATGCGATCAAACATATATGAATAATTTTGAAAACATGTTTGGGAATAATATTTATTCAACTTGTAAAATAAAAAATATTAATATATTATTTAAATGAGATTCTGGATACAATTAGTGTTTGGCCCTATAGGCCTCTTTCTCAGTGGCATTAGGCGAAGTAGCCTAAAGTCCAAGGTTAGCATCTAGGAATATTCCAAGGCACCAGTATAGAAATAAGTTAATTTCACAATGAAATTTTATCTCATATGGACACTTACTATGTAATATAATCCCTTTACCATGATATCTCTAATCAAGTAGGTTGCATGTTGGTGCCATAAACCCATGTGCTTGATGTCTCTTTCTTTGGCTTCCCATAAAATGAACTTTCCTATAGAAAATAGGCATGGATTTATTTAGGCTATAACCTTTCCATCAAAGGGCCTAAGATTTCAACTTCCATTAATAAATATAATAGACAAATCCTTTCTCACATTATTCATTAATGAAATATTACTCATGACAAACCCAACATATCCTTCCTATCCGCAAGCATATGTCATTATGATTTTCATCAATACATATAAGTGAAAAAATCACAATACTCAGTAATAATAGTATTAATGTCTAAAGACTAATACAAACATATGTAGTTAATAACATCTAATGACACATATAAATGTGGATTTCCTAATGGTGGGTATCGTTCTCATAATATCCTACAAGATATTACCATGGGTGTACACCATGAGAAGGTGCCTCAATGTTTTATGAGTCACCATCCCTGATACCCTGTATCATTTGTGTCCTTCAAATGATATCATCCGACTATAGAAGATATATTTAAGAATATTATCGTAGCACTTCTGTTTTTTTATCGTAGTGGGGAACTGCTATGACCTTTTTTTTGCGGCAACTACTATTGGGACATTATCACATAAAATTTTATTCAAAATAGTAATCATGATGTGATAATTAGTTTATTAATATTCAAAACCATGAATACAATGTTATCATAAAAAATATAGAATTTGGTTCAAAGGCACTAAATCCAATAGTCTCCGACTTCTCTAGAGACAAATTTTAACAAACTTCAGTCTGCTAGCTCTCTCATGATAATCATGCTTCTGTTGAGATAAGAAATTATTCAAGTGTTCCTCCATATTATCTTCTGTGGGTACTCTTCTTACTACACATTCACCCCACTGATATAAATCCCTCAAGAGGTGATACTTCAGGAGTATATGCTTTATATTTTGGTTTAAACATGGCTATTTTTCAAGATCCACCAGTACAACATTATCACAATACAATGTTATGGGATATTAACTACTAGGTACTACATCAAGATTTTGGACAATGTTTCAAATACAAATTTTTCCTTGGCTAGATCAGAAGCCACCATATACTCAGAATTCTCTATAGAATCAGCGAAAAATGGATGCATTGAACTCCTCTAGATCACAACTCCCTCATTGAGAAAAAACATATCTTGATTGTGACTTCAGATCATTCTTATCTATCTGAAAACTAGCATCAGTATAAACCATAGTTACCAGCTCCTCGTGTCCTTTATAAACTAAGAACATCTCCTAAGTTCTTCTCGAATACTTAAGGATAGCCTTAACAGTAGTCTAATGTTGTTCTCTTGGATCTTCTGGATATCTTCTTACCATTCTCAATTTGTAGGGAACATCAAATATAGAACATAACAAGGAATACCTGATTGATCCTATCATGGAAACATATGTGATCTTACTCATTCTCTCTTTTTCATGTTGTGTTCAAGCACACATTTTCTTAGAAATATGTAAACCATTTGAAACTAGAACCAATCCCCTATTTTATTTTTCTATACTAAATATATTTAGTATCTGGTAAATATATTTACTTTGACTTAGTCCAAGTAGCCTCTTGGATCTATCACGGATGATCTTGATCCCAAGAATATAGGCTACTTCGCCTAAGTCATTCATTGAGAAACACTTGTTTAACCATTACTTAACTATCTATAAGATTATAATGTCATTTCCTACATCAACATATACTACAAGGATAATGACTACATTTTTAATAAACCTCTTGTAAACACATGGCTAAAATTTGTTCTTTATGAAACCAAATTCTTTGATGGATTTATCGAATCGAATGTTCCATGACCTAGATGCTAGCTTCAATCCATAAATGGTTCTCGGAAACATTCAAATTCTTTTGGAATCACCTAGAATCACAAACCATTCTGGTTGTGTCATATATATATTTTTCTAAAGGTTCCTTTTAAGGGATTCAGTTTTCACATACATCTTTCAAATCTCAAAGTCCCGGTAAGCTTCTATAGCAACTAGAATTCTGATAGATTTAAACATGGAAACTGGTGAAAAGGTTTCATCATATTCAATTCCTTAAATTTTTTTCAACCCTTTATCCACTATCCTTACTTTATAGGAATTTAATTTACCTTCCATGCTTAGTTTCCTCTTGAATGCCCATTTACATTCGACAAGATTTACATCAACTGGAACACTGACCAGAACCCAAAATTGGTTCTGATACATAGAGTCCATTTCAGAATTAATGCATTATTGACATCTTACAGCCTCTAATATCTATACTACCTTCTTTTAGGAGAGAGTTTTATCATTTTCAAACAATAATGAGTCACCATTTTTGATGACTAGAAAACCATACCTCTTTGATTCTCTTACATCTCTATCACTCCAATATAGTACTTGTATTTTAGTAAATCCTTCTTCCATAGGGACTTGTGGAACCTATTCCTGTACCAACTCTTGTGTATCTTGAGCATCAACTTCATCTAACCCAATATTTCTCACACTATAGATTTTGAGGATGTGATCCCTCTCAATAAAGACAACTTATCTAGCCATAGTCACTTTCTTGTTTTAGGGGTTTTAAAGGTAATATCCCTTTTTTCAATGGGATACCCAATAAAGATACCCTTTTTTCCCTGAGTTACTATTTTGTTTTATGATAAGTCCTTAACAAATTCCTCACAACCCATAGATGTGTATATGATAAAATGAGTTTCTTTCCACTCCATAACTCAAAGGGAATTCCATTTTCCACTTTAGTTGGTACTTTTTTTAATGTGTATGACATAGTTTGTAATGCATATCTCCAAAAGGATAATGGAATATCTGCATGAATCATTATCAACATTACTATGTATAATAAGGTACAATTCCCCCTTTCACTAACATCATTCCACTATGGTGTATAAAGTGGAGTGAGTTGAGATATAATCCAAAATTACCGTAAGAATTAAATAAAATCTTGGTTAAGATATTAATCACCTCAATCCGATCAAATATTATATATCTTATTAACAAGTTAATTCTCTACTTCATCCTTAAATTCCTTTAATTTCACAAGGGACTCAGATTTATACCTCATTAAGTATAAATTAACATATCTACTAAATTCATCAATAAAATTTATGAAGTAAGAATATCCACCTCTAGCATCTACTAGAAATGGTCCACACAAATCAGTTTTTAATACTCCTAGAATCTATGTGACCCTTTAACCCTTCCCACCTAATGATGGTTTGACCATTTTTTCTTGAAAAAAAGAATGTAATATTTCAGGTGGTTTTAGCTTAGAAGAGTCAAAATAACCACCTTGACAGAGATTTTTCAAACATTTATCATTTATATGACTAAGACATTGATTCCATTTCTGGGTGTTATATGAGTCGTGTGAACATCATTCATTATCAATTTACAATACTTTGTTTTTATAATTTAATACATAAATACCATTATTTAAATTATATACCAAAACACATGTTGTCCTTATAAAAGAAACAACTTTTATTTCCAAATTTGAAAATAAACCCATCTACATCTAAACATGAAACAAAAATTATGTTATTGGTAACTATAGATATATAATAACAATCATTAAAAAAAAGCTTTCCCATTGGCAATGAAAGGTGGTTGTCACAAATGGATAGGGTAGTCGACCATTCTACATTAGCAACTCTCAGATCCACCTCTCCTCTAGAAATATTTTTAAAATCTACTTGGATTCTGTATTTGGATTGATATATGAGCCCCACAAGCTGTATCTAATACCCAATATATAGATATTGAAATATTACACTCAATAAGGAACACACCTTTAGATTCACCTTACTTCTAGATGTAGTTCCTCTTCTAGTGTCCTGGATTTCCACATGTAAAACATACTACCTTCTTTTCTTTTCCCTACCTCTATATCTTCTTATTCTTGGAAGGACGGTGCTCAGGAGATTTAAATTATTCAAAAGTCTTGGGCCCCTTTTTCTTGTTATTCCTTTTATTATTAACTATAAATACTATGAATTTATCATGACCTATCTCTTTATCTAATTAGAAAATCAAAATAATAAGTTCTAAATGACTATTCTGATTATTGATCATGTGGTAATTAAAATTAAAATAGAATAATAACTTGGTAAATGATGAAAGTGTGATATCTATATGAAACTTATCTGGGAATTTAATACATAAGATGTAGTAGCATTCAATGTATCCCATAAGGTTGACTACAGTAGGCCCAGCTAGCACATACTCTCTAAACATAGTTATAAACAAATAATTGGGGATCTCATACCTCTTTTATCTCACCTTATCTTGATATATATCTTGAAGTTTAGATATCATCCTATAGGAATCCATATCCTCATGTTGATTCAAAATATAATTGGACATGGGTGATAGCATGAAACATTGAACATATGTCGAATCTCTCAAATGTTTCTCATATAGTTTTAGCTCTTGATCACTGTCCTTATTACCAAGTTCCATAGGGAAATGTTCTTCAAACACATATAATTTCCTTTCATGGTAAAGGATGATACATAGGTGCCTTTTCCACTCTTGGCAGTATCTTCCAATGAGAATGTTTTCCTTCTCAAGTATGTATTGTATAAATATGTTTGAAGTAATTTTAATGTTGTTTCTACAAAATAATATGAGAATAATTTTAGTACTTTATCTGATAAAATTTATAAAAATAAATAAATATTACATTTCTTAGTCTCCCACTTTTTTATCGAAACCCAATATCCCTCACCATTAGATTCAGAATATCATGTTTCTTAGATATTCAAGTGTAAAGGATCCATATTACCCTTCTCATTTCCCAAAAATTGGTTGGTCAATATATATGAATGGTTTTAGGTAGAAATTCCAAATGCCAACTACATTAACTCATAGTTCCTTGATCTATTGAGTGGACTCCCCAATCCTGAAATCCTTAATTGGATTTACTCAACTTTTTCTTCTTAGTTACACCAAGTCCTACTTTATAAGTCATCCCTTGATGTGAACTAATTGAATTCAACCCAAAAATTCAAGTTATAATTCCATGATAACTAAAAGCACCCCAACTTTGGATGGTCAAGGACATTGAACTATGGTTCGCTTTTAACCGAAGTAATAGACGACTATACTGGCTTAATATTTTATTAAGGAATTTTATCCTTTTATTCATAAATTTAAATTAGTATCTTTATCAAATGCTAGTTAATATTTAGTGGGATTACTTAAGTTATTAACCATCTCTTAGATAGTATTTACTTATAATCCATTTTATTTTAGTTTTATCTTTCATTCTCGTTAATTCATTAATTATGTGATCACGAAAAAAACATCCATAAAGAAATAACCACGAAACTTGATAGAAATAAAATAATAAAGTGGTATGATCATGAGAATTACTTATTCTTAGTTTATATAGCAGGTGATAAACAAACTGTTGACCAAAGGGAAAAATAACATTAACTGATTAAGACTTGTGTTACAACTTTCCTCCTGTCCACCTATGTATCACCTTGGATTGTTTTCACCTCAAATCTAAACATGAACTATATCCACTATCCTGGGAGCTCCATCCATTACATATTATTTTACACACATGTAGGTGAGGGGAAAATGGTTTACATAAAAGAAACTATGGGCACACTGGTCGGACATAATAAGAGGAGAGAAGGAATTTAGGATAATAATTTAATTTAATAAAACATAAAAATGAAATTAATCTCATACAATTGTCTGGTATTTTCTCATGATCATCCACATGCATACAGAAAATTAGGCATTTAATAAAACTATCATTCAATTCTTAATCATTATTATTTAACATAAATCACGCTTGAATAAATTAATTATTACCTTTAATTAATTATTTATTTTATCTTAATTATCACCTGAATTTCCTTGATATTCTCATCCATTATAATTTTAAACAAATTAAACAAATTCATTTGAAATCAATTTTTTACATTAATATACGTTGGAGGCAACACGGTGAATACCTATATAATTATTCCCAACATATATTATACTCATATATTGTTTTACTGTTGTGACATATGGAATAGACGACTTATCACACACTTTCACAATATGTACTTCACAGATGATTACACGAATTATATGATTCTTCTTTCATGTGTTATTCTTCAATGCATGTTGAGTAACAACTTGTAATACAGCTCATACATGATATGCATATCTGAAAATTATATAGATATTATTTAAACATTTAAATATTTATGTATATTAATACCTATTACATGGGATGTCCTATATTTATAACCACACGCAAGTACATGTCTCAAGGTTTACATAGTAAAATAAATAAAATTTAAATCTGCATAATTTGGTATAAGTACAAGACATGTACAAGCGAGCTACATGGTGTGTACATATCTCACAGTTTATCTGTGGCACACGCCTGTGGAATTGATGTGTAAATTGTGCCTTGGAAAATGGAGCACATGATTTGTCCAGTCGGTTACATGCCGTGTGATCTCCAAATTACATGGTCACCAGTTAGGTTGGCTAGATATAGAAATACACGACCCATATTTGACTCAAATGGACTAAATGTCATGTATGTGGGCTACATGGTGTGTCCTTCAGTTGAAAATGTGCCAATCTGTCACATTCAACATACAATGTATGAATTAACTACAGAGTGTGTCCTCATTTCATGTGATTTGAATTAATTACCAAATTAATTCTTGGTTCATTGAACATGAGTTCATGATGTGTAACTCTAGTTACACTAGTATGTAAATCTGTTTACATGGTGTGTACCCCTATGTTATACGACCAGAAACCTTGACCCCACTAGATGTGTTCCATGATTTTAATTTAATAAAAAATTAATCATTTCGATTAGATTATGATAAATAGAGTAGAAAGAAGATCTCTAGATTCAAATTAAATTAATGATTAAAAATTAATTGAAAAACTAAATTAAAATGCTTAAATCACCAATGATATTTACATAATTATAAATAAATATGTGACCGACCTGATACAACTTTTACGTTTCGGGCACAACGGAAGCATGTGATGGGCAGTTCTCAACATTTCTTTTTGTCATGATTAATGACCAATCCAAGATCTACATGATGATAAATGTCGTGATCTATAGAATTGGATCAAAAAGATCAAAGAATGGAAATCATGTTGTAACCAGAGGGAGGATCATCACATATTATTTATAATCAATTTAATTAAATAAAAAATTAACATTTTTATAATTCATTCTTTGTTGATGGATCTGGTGATAGATATATGATGCAAAATAATCATGATGTAAGAATCACGCGAAGATTCCCTCTAGTGGTGATCCACATGTCCTCTAAAAAGCTCCAAACATTACTGAAGGAATCCTCATATTCTAGAATGATAGATCCTTGTACTTACGTCATCATCCTTTGATCTCTATGATAACTTCTTTCAAAGTGTTCTACTTGATCTAGTATAGGAAGGTTGCTCTCTGTTTTTTTGGAGTGTTCTTGGAGAAGGGAGCGCTCTAGTGCTTGAGAGGATTCTCCAATTCTGTTGTACACAACCAAGATGAATGAATTGTATTTTTATGAGAAAATAACATAATTGGGTTTATATATCACTCGAGTAAAAATAAAATAATTTCACAAGTTACCTTAGTTATTTATTAAATCCTAGAAAAACCTAATGTCAAATAATAATAATATCATTATTTCTCGACATGCGCTTAACTTTTGAATTATAATTAAATATTATTTAATCAAATAACATTCAATATTTATTATTTCTCACCTGACCTAAAATATTGGTCTGTCATCCCTCGATGATATTTATTAGGCCTTGAATAATGACTATTTATTTATTAAATAAATATCACTGCATTATTCTCCAATAAATAAAAAAATTATATATTCACTAAATAGAAAATAAATATTTACTATGTATTCCAATCACATTATATTCCATCGAATAACAGGTGATGGGATATATGAGATCAAGAATACATGAATAATTATTAAACCACATATGAGAATAATATTTATTAAACTTGTTAAATAATAAATAATAATATATTATTTAACTGAGATTATGGATACACTTAGTGTGTGGCCCTCTAGGCCTCTTTCTCAGTGGCATTAGGCGAAGCAGCTTAAAGTTCAAGGTTAGAGTCTATAAACATGCCAAACACACATAAAGAAATATATTGCTTCAATGGCATGTTACCTCATACAGAAGCTTACTATGTAATATAATCCATTTATCATGATATCTCTAATCAAGTAGGTTGCATGTCGGTGCCATCAACTCTTGTTCTCGATGTCTCTTTCTTTGATATCCCAGAAAATGAACATTACAATAGAACAACATGAAAATTGATTTATTTAGGCTATATAATTTCCATCAAAGGTCCTGAGATATCAACTTTTGTTAATAAATAGAAGGGATAAATCCTTTCTCTCATTATTCATTAATGCAATATTTTTCGGGACACACCCAACATATCCTACCTCACAGTGAACATATTTCATCATGGTTTTCATCAATGCATCTAAGTGCATGACTCATAATACACATTAATAATAATATGAAATTCTAAGGATTAATACACATTCCTATAGATATGAACATTCAATGACACATATAAATGTGGAATTCCTACTGGAGGGTTACATTCTCAAAATATCCTAATGGATGTTGCCAATGGCGTACACCATGAGAAGGTGCCTCAACTTCCTATGAGTATCCACCCCTGATATCATGTATCATCTGTGTATCTCAAATGATTCCATTCAACTATAGAATATATATTGAAGAATAGTGTCATAGCACTTATGGGTTCTCATCATATCAGAGATCTATTATGGCCTTTTAGTACAACAACTACTCTTGGGACATTATCACATACAATGTTATGAAGAATAAAAATAATGATGTGATAATTAGTTTATTAAACTTCAAAAACCTAAATAAAATTTTATCATAAAGTACACAGAAGTTGGTTCTAGGGCACCAACTCCAACAACAACCTCCCCGCCTTATAAAAACTCATCCCGAGCTGCTCTGATCATCCCTATTGGGTCTTGAAGAATTGGTTTGTCCATTATGACCACATATCATAATCCATCTCCTTATTATCCTTTTTAACATGTCCATGATGTCACTTCACTCAAACTAGAGGTATAGTCTTACCTCGAGGATACTTCTCACAATGGTCCCTAATCCATATCAGATTCTCCTCAAATGACACATATACACAAAGATTGATGCCCTCAAAATCTATCACATAATAAGGGTTGAGATTATATCTATGAAACTATGAAATATGAAACATGTTGTGTATAGCATTTTATCATAGTGTAAGGGTAATCGGTATGCCATTGGGCCGACCTTTTACACTATCTCAAACAACCTGAAAAAACTAGGTGATACATTTCCCTATTTTCTGATACAACATTTCCCCAACCTAGGAGACTCCTAAATGAAAATATAATGACAAACCTCAGACTCTAGTGGTCATATTTGATGTTTAGTATAAGATTTATTCTTTCTCTGTGTGATAAAAAACCACCTCCTGATCATTTGAACCTACGTAGAAGTCTCTTACATGATACTGGGTCCAACATGTGCTGACTCACCAACCTCCAACCAACAAAGACGAGAACGGTATGACCTTCCATAAAAATCCTCAAAAGGATTCATTTGGATAGATTCATAAAAGATGTTATTATATAGAAACTACATGAGTTCTATATAATACTACCATGAACCACTGAAATCCTTAATAAAGTATTGTAACGTATCGTCCAGAACCTAACTATTAATCTAAGGATGATAGGTTGTACTTAGAAGAACCTATGATCCCAGAGATTTTTGAATACCCTTCTAGAACCGAGAAATAATACAAGGATCTCGTTTATAAATGATACTCCTTAGGACACCATACATTCAAGCTATCTCATGCACTTACAGACCACCAAGATCATCAAATTTGAAGGTCTTACTGATATGAAATAACTGTGATACATTAATCCATCAATCCGATATCACATATAATTTATCATATTAATAATTTGTCTTGGGTAATCTTCTCACAAAATATATAGTGACATCATCCAATTTCCACTCCATAATGGGTAGAGGTTTCAACGGCCCAACTAGCCTCAGATTATCATCTTTCACATGCTAATAGGTGTACAATTTCACTATGAATCCCACTAATTCCTTCTTCATTCCTCACCATCAGTTCTTTCTATCAAGATCATGATAAATCATTTTCGAAGTCAAAGATAATCATCATTGGGACTCATGAAAATCTAGATAAATGTATGAAAATAGTCCCATCATCTTCCACTCATCACAAGACTCCCGCACTGGATCTATCAATTTATTCAAGATCAAGGCATCAGAAACAACAGTACACTTTTACCAGTGTATAATCCAACTCTAAGTCAAAATACTAAAGATAATCAACCCACCTCATCTACCAAAGTTTCAGTTCCAACTAAGAAAATATGTACATGAGGCACTAGTGGTTTGTGTATACCACAAACATCTCCCCCAAAAGATAGTTACGCTAGCATCTCAAAAAATTTAACACTACTGGAAACTCTGGATCCTGAGTAGGATAATTACTCTCATGAGGTCTCAAATGTCAGGATCCATAAGAAATCACTTAATCCTCCTTCATTAGAACTGGTATGAGTCTAATTTCAGATGCATCAGAGTACACAATATATGCTTTGCCCAGTGCAGGTAATGTGAGGATAGGTGCTGAGGTCAGCCTACTCTTCATCTCCTAACACTAGTATAAATTGAAGGTATACCAATAGAAGTATACTAATGATTTAGAAAACCAATGGTATAGGGTACCTATACCAGTAGTTTGGACTAAACTGTTAGTATATGTACCTTAGAGAGACCCCATACCAATGATTTTGGAAACAAATTGGTATAGGTACCATGGACAGAACTTATACAAAAGGTTTTGGCCAAAACCATCGGTATAGGTCCCTTGTAGAGACCCTATACCAATGGTTTATCAAAAACCAATTATATAAGTCCTTATATAGACCTATACCCATATTTTTAGCCAAAATTGTTGGGATATGTCTCTTATATGGATCTATAACAATAGTTTTGGCTAAAACAGTTTGTATAGGTCCATTGTTGAGACCCTATACCAACCATTTTAGAAAAACCATTGGTATAGCTCAAAATATCAATGAACATATACCAACAATTCTGAAAACCATTGGTATAGGTCTACACCATCCATTTTGATAACTGTTGGTATAGGTACCCATATTTTTTTATGGATTATATTGTCAAATAACATTAAATACATCAAAAGTTAAAATACTTGTAAATATACATATACATATATATATATTTATGAAATTATGTTCACAAAAGTCATCATAGGTTAGTGGTTAGGTTGTTGGATTATAAATGGGAGGTACTTGGATCAAAACCAAGCTGGGTTTTATTTTTTATATTACCTATACGAATGATTTTTAAAAACTATTGGTATAGGTTTTTCATATGAATTATACCCATAGTTTTACAAAACCATTGATATTGGACAATATAAATGGTTTTACCATAACCTTAGGTATAAGTTTATACCCACTCCATAACTACAAACGCCCCTCAAAATCATTGTTATGGTCTATACCAATGATTTGGATACCTATACCAATGGTTATAAACTATTGGTATAAGATTTTTTTTCTAGTAGTGTGAAAATCTAACTCACAAGAATCTGAACAAACAAACCACACCCCTTTCTCAGTTATCCCCAACAATAGTGCTTCCAAATAGGATAAGTAATAGATAAAGCGATGATAATAACCTAATAAACCCAAAATCTTAAAATCTCTTAGACATTATTGGGTCTATCCTAAGATACCATGGTTGAAACTTTATCTGGGTCCACTGACACTTCTACCTTTGAGATGACATGATCCAAGAAGTTCACTTCATCAACCACGAAATTGCATTCGGTTAACTTAGTGTATTGATGATTCTCTCTCAATTTACTCATGATTATGTCAAGATATTGGGAATGATCAGCTGTTTAGTGGGAGTGCACTAAAATTTCATTGAAAAAATCTAGAAAAAACTGGTCTAGAAAATGATGAATGATCTGATTCATCAAGTCCATGAATACCTTTGGTGCATTTATCAAATCAAATGACATCACTATGAAATCATACAAGCCAAACCTTCCCCTAAATGCAGTTTGAGGTATGTCTGATGGTCTCACTCTCAAATTTTTATATCTAGATCTCAATTAAATCTTGTATAATACCCTAACCCATCTCTATTTGTTGATTATATCATCAATACATGGAAGGTGATACTGATTCATGACCATCATATAGTTCAATCTCTGATATTCGACACATAAGAACAAAGTACTGTCAACCTTCTCAGTGAAAATAACTATAGAACTCCATAGAGATATACAATTACATATAATTACTTTAGCTTGCAAATATTCTAACTGGAATTTCAGCTCTGGAAGCTCTACTAGTGTCATATAATAAGGAAAAATAGAAACTGGCTCTACTCTCGACACCAACTCGATCATAAACTCAATCTCTCATTTGGGTGGTAAGCTATAAAAATCATTAAGAAAGACATCCTAAAATTGGTCTACAATTAGAGGGAAAGTATCATGTTTCATTCCTCCATCATCTAGAACTAGGATTTCTATACAATTCATAAGACAATCCAATATGCACTAAATTGTTCCCGCATGACCATCCTGAAATCCAAATCACCCTAGTGATAATAGATTCCTCCTTTTAGTGATAAAAAGAAATCTATAATTTGGTAATAGTTAATATGATACTATTATAGAACTAAAAATCCATAACAAGAATAAAATGAAAACCTATAATTTCTAGAACAAATGATTCGCAAAAGAAATGGTAAGCACTAATTTCTAGTTAACACACCTTGAAATGTTTTATATTCTCTGACCACACTATCAATAGTGTATTGACGGTCAAGTAACAATCTAAGATTTCAAAAATCTAGACAAAACTATTTTAAAAAAGATAAAATAAAAAGGAATTTGATTATCCTATATCAAATAAAACACAAGCAAGGGTAGGTGATACAAGAATCGTACCTATGATGGTATAAGGTCCTGAATACACACTAGTCAGAGTAGTTTGTATAGCATGTAGTTGAATTTACCCTATTACCTAGGCTATATTATAACTCCCATGAGCTATTCTCTATGCTTAGTACTAGTGATCCTCCACTAGGGTACCACATCATCTTCTTCAACTTGAACGTCCAGTGGTACTCCAACTACCCATCTACTAAGCAGTTATTGAGTCCTTCCCAAAATATGATACCTATACTGATCCCCTAACAGTAATATACTTTGAGAAGTCCCTACAAAACTTCTAAAGATAACCCATTTAACCAAAAGTATGGAAATCCAACATATTTTATGGACACTGAGGCCACTTATAGACCGAATTTCTACACTAATAGCACTGTAATGTAACATGGTCCTGAGATGGCTTCCCACTACCATGAATAATTTTTCCATTGTTTCCTAGGTACAAATTATCAAAGCAACGCTTCTTTCCACCAGATGAAGAGATCCTAGTTCACCCTACTGTAATAGTCTAGATGGTACTCGGGTCCTCTCTCATATTTACTTCCATAATGAATTCCTAACTCATCACATATGAAAATTGAATAAAGAGATAGATGTTCCCTTATAACCTGATCTCATAGAAAATCACATAATGCAAATTTCCCACCCCTGAGATCTAATCAGTTACCAAAGATGGTGAAAAACATTGAAATTCATTGAAACACCCAGTGTAGTCCATCACTAACATCCCCTTATGAATTAGGTGAATGAATGTGCAGGACTTCTCATCCCTCAATGGTTCTGGATAGAATTATCTGAGGAACCTCTCCTTGAATTCATTCAAGGATAAAGATGATTTCTTCCCAGATTTATGTATAATTTCACACCAAGTCTTGGTAGGTCCATGAATCATATGCACAACAATCTTTACGCTCCTCTCTATAGGTTTCTCAAGGTGCTTGAGAATTGTTTGTAATGACCCAATCCAAAACCCAACTTCTTAGTGGACTGCCCCCATAGTGAACGTAGGCAGATGCTATAGTTGAAACTCTTTTTTTAGTTTATACATCAAAGACAAGGTGTGATACTCTTTTCATGGATTGAATGACCCTCAAGAAGTTTTCATGAAGCTGAACATACATATGATCCATATGAGATATAGGAAGATATAATTTAGTTATGTTAGAAGTCTATTGATATTCACCCTCATGATTTTCAATTCAAAGATGATAAGGAGGTATTTTATCTCTAAGACAAACACACTCCTTATAAAACTAGCTAAAATAAAGGTCAAACTCAATAGGTGACATAAACAGAGAACCACTAGATCATGGTCTCTCTAAGAATGGATTAAAAGTGTTTTAAAATGACATAACAACTCTTTCATTTAATTTATCAGATATAACATGTATCTCATTTCATATTTCATACAAGAAAATATGTCACATGATATAAATATATTCCTATCATCAACAATGAATTTTAATATATATCCCAATGTTCCTATCATGATACATGAATACTCATATCATGTCATTCTAGTCCATGAGTATAAATCTCAAGAAACAATAACATCACACAACATGTAAATATCCCTCGGTGAAATAACCTCAACCATAACAAGTGAATATCTTGAACAATAATACCATATTTGGGTTCTCTGATTTTCCCTCATACATGGGTTAGATAATTTTATTCTCAAGATCATTAAGAAGACCTAATATATCCTAATCTCAGTTATACCATTACTAATTAGTAAAGTAATAGAAAAGAAAAACAACTAAGATCCTATAATTCTACTTTGTAACGTTCTCTGATCCAACACTCTCTCACATGGACAAATCAGGTTGGTTATGGGACCTCATGTGAACCTCCCCATATTCTATAGGCTTTAGACTGTCATTTGGGGTGTGATGAATATTGTGGGGAGACTATACCCCCTAGTATAGAGTTACAATATAGTAAATATGACAGTAATAATAAATATATGAGTAACAAAAAATAGTGGAAACAATAAAAAATAAAACTGGGAAATAATGGATGAACTAATAAATCAAATAATAGTGAACCATGTAATGAAATACTAAAACATATCTAAAAGTAAAATGAAAAAAAAAATCCTCTGACAAAAATAAAATAAAAAACCCAGTCTCGAACCCCATGTCAGTCCCACCACAAAAATCCATCCCATCCAATAAGAAACTATCAGTAAAAAGGTCCCTTTCCCTTTTCCAAACCTTTATCCATGTAATATTCTCAAGTACCAAATGGATTCCAAAATATGGTGTGAGTAAAAATCTGTAGGTCGAAACCACCATGTCTAAACAAACTAGTTTGATTAAAAGTTCATAGAAAAAGTGATAAATAGGTGTATTAATTAATTATCTAAATATAATACAATAATAAATCTAATTTGGCACTATATCATAATATCTATGATCATGTATCCCAACCATTCCAAACAAAACAAAAAATTATGGAATAATAAAAAACACTAGGAAGAACCCTCTGTATAATCATTTTAGAATCTGACCATTTCCCTCTATATAATAATTTTATCATCCATTCATATCCCTCTATATAATAATTTTAGCATCTGATAATAGCCCTATGTATATGTATTTCATCATCAAACTATACTAAGGACACTATATAATCATTTACGAATCAAACTAAGCCAATACTGCTATGTAATCATTTCAGCATCAAACTGGGCCAGTCCCACTATATAATAATTTCACCATAAAAATCAAAACCAGGTATAGTATAAATGATATCACAATATCATATCATAAGCCTCAATGATTAATTATGAAAATTATGATTTTTTTCTCTAGTTCTACATTCATTCATTTATCAAATTATCTCTAGTCATTTCTATAAATAAAATCCATTACCCAAGGTGATTATATATAGAGCAATCACCTAGATTCTCATATTAGTCTAACAAACCTTTAAGACATTATCCAATTCATTATTATTAAAAGGTTGGCTTACGCAATAGGTATCCAAAATCCATGTCACAAATACACTATATCCAAATGGATCCATTGAATAATCCAATATGTGATTTAACACAATTCATTATTCAATTAATTTATGTGAACATTCTATCAAACCAAATATAATATTGCACATAAATGATCAATTGAAAAAACCATAGGGTTAGGTTTTATGCCACATACCTTAAATTGGAAATCAAAACAATGCTTCCAACATGTAATTCCAATAAGAACGAAGGTATAAAAGACCATAAGAAGAAAACTAGATCAAAAATAACAAGATCAACACCCAACCCAACCATGGTAAAAAAATTTCCACTCACTCAATTGTAGAACCAAGGAATATAAGGGAAAACCTAAGAAAAATGACTCACCAAAGATTGATTGCTTAATCAGGATGTCCGAAATAGATGATGACAGTCCAAAAACACCTAGAAATCACCTAGGTCTTGAGATAGGAGGGTTGCACGCAAGTGGAAAAAAATATGAGCATACAACATGGATTTTAACCATTTATTCTGAGAATTTCATGGCGTGTAAATGTATTACATGGTGAGAAATTATCAATTTAAGAGTACGCCAAAATCTATGTCTCCTTGGGTGATTTTAACCCTTCTTGAACATTACACGATGCGTAATGAGTTCACATCATGAACTAGTTCATGATTTGTATTCCCCTCACAACATCTTCCTGAGGATGGTTACATAGTGTGTAATTCATATACATGATGTGTAAATGTCATACAAGAAGTTTTAATCCCAAAATCTTTAAAAGATCCTTAATAACTTCTAAATTTTTCTAAACTCATGGAAACCCCTCATAAGTCCATTTTACACATTTATAACAGTAGTGAATTAATTAAAAAAACATACAACCCCCAACATTAGGTTATTTCCCCCAATAAATTCTATCTATCTCTGAAAAATAATCAACTAAAAAATGTTTAAATATAAGTAACAAAAAAAAGTTCAATGAAAAACTCAAAGAGGGACGTGTTTGAAAAAACAAGGGATCTTACATTGTAAACATTTATCCATAATCACACAACAATTGATCCATTTTTTGAAATCTATTAGGTTATAACCATCTCCATAACCTAGGGAATAGAAAATATAAAAAATGTGTGATCTCATATGCTCAATAAGGTAAAAATTATATAAATATCATTAAGATGTTTGATTATAAGCATAATAGAAAACATAGGAGAAATATAAAATAATAATAGTCATCCATAAATCATTATATAAGGATATGTAACCACATATTATTAAAAACATACCATTTATTAGGTGTGTAGAAACATGATAAATTAAACATTATCTATGGAACATAACATAAGCATATAACATAAATATGTGTCATAAGAATATGCATAAGAAATCACAACGTAGTGGATCAAGCATCTTTATTTCACTCCCATAATATATTGGGCTTGGGATAACAACCCTTTTTCTAACTTGGTCTTGGGATAAAATCCAATGTAACATCTTTTGATTGGGTTAAAAAATCATATACCCTCTTAGGATTGGGATACTACTCATTTAACCTCTTGGGATTGGGATACTACCTGTATACCCTCCTCAACTTAGGCTACTATCTTTATAACCTTTAGAGATTATGAAAATAAAACTTCAACCAATGAATTGGAGGGTGATATAGGACCCCACATATCAAATAATAATCAACTATACATATTTTTTTTGAGATAACTTGAAAAGCATCGAAATTTCAACCATCTCTTATTAACACATATAAAATAGATGGGTTCCTTGAAAACGTAGGTAGAGAATTTCATAATTAATCCAAAGAAAGGATGTAGATGGTTGAATGAGAACATATCCTGAGTGTAACATGAGGACCATTAATGATATTGGCATAGATGAAAAATACCTTTCTAAGATTATTGGATAAATCACATCGAAAAATTAGTAGGAATAACATATTTTATTTTTAAAATAATTTATATTTATTTTTAAAACAACTTATAAACATGGAAAATAATCTTCTTTTAGAGTAATTATCATAAAGGTGGATGAATTTCTTCATATGGAGAATCATTAAAAGGATATTTTTTATTTTTTTAACATTATCATAAAAATAAAAAGTTATGAGTCACTTTTAAATGGGTTTTAATGGGATTAAAATGAAAACATTTTTCAAATATTAATTTTAAGATAAATCTTAATAATGGAGCCTTGTAAAATAGATAGAGGTTTTTAATAGGAAATGTGGAGTGGAAGATAAAACACCATCAGGAAAGGAAAACCCTTTAAACATTTTATAAATAACTTTATTAAAACCCACATCATAACAAGATTGATAAATATTTCATTTTAAAACAGGTAAAGATAAATGTGAAGATATCAAGATATACTATATATTTCTATTTCTAAATAAGAAAGGTGAATATTTTCAATAAGAGTTGATATTGATATAGAATAGAAAGAGCTCATTTAGAGATGATGGGAATTATTCATAACAACATAATATTTTATAAAGAATGAAATTCATAATAGAAGATGTATCTGATGTGAAAAATAATTTCACTAGAAAAAATTTAGAAAATGAAATATAATATCATCATAGGGAAAACTAAAACAATGTTGTAAAACCATACTCTAATAGGAATCATAGTAACTCAAGAAAAGAATTTGAGTAAAGAAGATCACTTACAAATATATTAATATTTGATTTAATAGTATTTAGGAAATTATTTTATGATAAATAATTATAATTCAAATAAATTAAAGTGAAAATATAATGTAATATAATCATAGGGTGAAATAAATAAAACATAGAAGGATAAATCTTAATAAGAAGCATTATAACTCAATGGAAGGAAATTTGAGTAAGAAAAGTCCCCTACCTTTTATATCATATTCTGATAAAGATATTTAATATCATATATAATAAAAATGACCATATTAATCACATATTTAAGAACTCTATTCATATCTATTTCCATTTTGAATCTTTAATTGTAATCAATAATTATGCAGTCATTATCTAATTAATGTTTATTTTTATTATCAAATGTTTCTATCATTTAGTATATTTTTTATAATGGATATTTAAAGAACCATTATTTTATAAAAATTACATCATTCATATAATATAAAATTCAATAAAATATTTGTTTTTTAATTATATATACATCCCTATGTAAATTTTATGGAAACAATGGGCAAAATTCGTGAGACCGGAATCCATAACAAGATTGTTTCAAGTAATTTAATGATGACAATAGATTATGTTATAAAGATAATTGATTTTTTTTTCATATTTGAAGAATATGAAATAATTTATGATTGAATTATTATTATCATATTTAATCATAATATTATTTCCATAACCACCCATGAAGTCGTTGATTAAAAACAAATCATGTCGTCCTAGGGAGAGGGTAGTTCGCAGGTAGACACAGATGACACTTTGTTTTATGTATAATGAGATAAAGGTAGAAAATGGTTTATCTTTTCATAATATGAAACATATTATAAATATAATATTTACTTATTAAATGTCCCTTTTGAACCATCCATGTAAGGTAGTTATCAAAAACAAAATATGTCTCTTTGGGAAGGCAATAGTCTGTAAGAACATACAAACGACATTCTCATTTTTCTAAGGGTGGAGGTAGATAATTATTGATCAAAAAATATAATAAAATTTTAGTATAATAATGTTAATTATGTTAAAATTTTAGGATATTATAATATTCTTTTAGGTATCATAAGAGTATTTAATGAAATACAAATGAAAAGGAGCTATTTTGGAATTTTCACCGTACTTATTTGAATAACTCCTTTGAAAATTAGATTAAGGATTTAAGGAGTGATACTTTGAGGATATCATTACATATATGATGTGTATAGTAATTTTAGGTTGGTATTGTTTTATAATTTAGTAAAACTAATGGTATTTTTGTGTGAATAGAAGTGGTGTGGTGAAGGGCTCGTTTTATAAGTGATAGGAGTAGCATTTGTGTAATAAGAAGTGAACAATTAATATAAAGTGGATCCAAAAGTGATAAATAATGGAGAGAAGATGATAATTGGTATATAAAACCCTTAAAAACTATTTTTAGACACTATTTCAATATGATTTTTGTATTTGATCCTTTTATTTATCTTTTTAACATTTTAACTTTTATCGTGGTATCTACTTTTTTCTTAAGTAGTTTATTTGTATATCTAAAACCCAAGTGGATATTATGACATAATTTGGAAATTATTAAAACAAATATTAAATCAATTTTATTTGATATAATTTATAAAAGAGATAAAATTAAATTCTAATATAATAAATCTATAAAACATTAAAACAATTTTAGAGGGAAATATGACTTACATTATAAAATTTCAAATATATGTCTATAAATTAAAATTGAAATTCTAAAAAAATATAATATTACTTATAAAATAAATATTTAGTTATTAAAAAAGGTTACACAAATTTTTAAGTCATGATTATATCCTAATTATGTCATAAAAGTATCAATATTAGTAAAAATACTATTTTGCACTATACATCATGAATCTATCTTTCCAAAAAAAAATCCTAAAAATTTATCCTAAGAAAATATTAAAATTAGAAATTCACAAATTAATTTAATTTAATAAAAAATAATAATAATCATAAATTTATTTTTTAGATTAAAAGACAAAATATAAATAATATCTACTTTTATAGATAAATGCCCATTTAAACATTTAGTATTACTAATTTTATTTTATATAAATTAATAATTAAATAAAAATTAATATATTCGTTCATACATTGAAATATATTATCATAATAATCAATTAAATTTTATCAATTTAATTTATTAATATTAAATACAAAACACATAAAATAGTTCTTTGAGAAATATTCGTTTTTTACATTAAATCATATTATTTATCTATCCTCTAAATGTAATTATTTTTTATTGATTTCTTTACTTTTATTTATTTGAGTTCTTGTTCTTCTTTTAATTTTCTTAGAAATGTTCATCAAATATTTCATAGTTCATTTTAGTTCGGTGTCTCATATAAAACAAGTTATTAAACATAGTATTTAATTTAATAAGAAATTAACACTAAAATCAGAGGGCATTATATTCTTCCCCCCTTAAATAAATTACGACTTAATACTTTTAATAATCACTTATTACTAAAAATAGATAATGATATAAAAAATATATACATGCCTTGAGATATAATTTCTAGAGATATATAAACCTTACAAACATAGGAAACATATCTTTATCATTTGAAGAGGCATATCCTTATAATTGGGTTTTTATCCAATCACTTGAGATAAACATCCCTCATGATTGGGTATCATGACTCAAATAATTAGTTTTCCTAATAAGGTTCATAGTTATCCTTGCATAGATATATGATCATAGGTTTGTTTGAAATATTAAATGTTATTTTCTGATTTTGGTAATTAATATAGAGTTTAGGTGAAGATAGAAAATATATTTCCCAAATGTCATAAAGTTTATCTGAAGGATGGATAATGATATTTGAACAAAGAACTTTCCCAAAAACTTTTACTTTGGAAAATGTAATCATAAAACTATAATTTTCTATGTTAAAGCATTGGGGTGATGATTTAGCACTCTTAGAAAACATCATAGATTAATAGGGTGGCTAAAACCATAATCCAATAAGACATAAATAAATATAGAGTATAGGGTAAGCATATTATAATTAATATGATCCTCTTTAATGGTAGTCACATCATAGGATCTTTATTATTATTTTTGGTATTAGAGGATTTATCATGCATATTATCTGTATTATCATTTTGGTTAGGGAATGTATTTTCATAATGTCAAAACTTCTTATATTTGAAATATTTAAATGTGGGTGATGTATTGGTTGGGACCTTTATACTTTACATTTTATTGGTCAACCTATTTAACTCTCCTCAATAATAATGAGATTTATGCAAAATCCTTACACACATTAAAAATTTTCTTTTTCTGTTGAGACCTTACCTTGGGTATTTCTTACCATATTCTGGACATATAGAAAGTTGAATATTCTTTTCACTATAGTCATTTTATCCTTAAAATTTTTGAAACTCCATCCTTCTCTTATTTCATGAGACTGTGAGTTTTTTAGGTTTAGGTTTTCAATAATAACTCATGATATCTGGGGGATCATATCCATAATATTTTAAGCACAGACTTCTATCCCATTTGGTTTCTCAATGGTACAATCACCGCATAGTCCATCGCATCCCTTGTTAAATTAATTTCCCATTAATAAAACAATTACCTAAATAAATAAAAGTTTTTGTATGAGAATAATTAAAATAAAAATTTTATAAAATGAAAATATAATCTTATAATAAGTGACGTATAAATTAAGTTCATAAACAAACTTATGAATCTCTAAATTTGAATCTAGGTTATCCATGGTTATATTCAAATTAGGTTCTCTAAACTAAATAGTTATATATTTCATCTTCATATTCAATTTAAATCCTTCATAATGGTTCATAACGAGCATCAGAATCACTAAATCATATCATATGGGAGTGTAAAATAATGTGTATAGTTATGCCCCTTTGTTCCACACTAGATGATGATCAAGTTAATACCCAACTATCCTTTTCAGGGTTATTACCTCTAGGTTCATCTTTTTAAAAGATTTCATCCAGGTTTTTTGTTTCTAAACAAGGATTTCATCATTAAGAAACCACAGAGTCTCCATTTTACCAAAATTTAATAATTTTATCTTAACTTATACTTATCCCTAGGGTTTTCACTAATGTTATATAGTATTAATCCCGAAAAATAACAAAATTAATCCCTAAAGATAAGTAAACAATGATATAATACCAACTACGACACCCCTAACCCAAACTCCTAGATTTGTTGCTAAAAAAAATACTTTTATTTCTTTAATTGATACCAAGTGAGATGAACCATGATAAACATGCAAATATTTCACGTTAAATATATAATTTGAACATAACATCTAAAAAATATTTTCACAATCCCAATACACAAAGGTTTTAATATATATTGATATTAGCTACATAAAACAATTATTGTGAACAGTTATACATAATCACACCATAATATATCCACTTTTATACATATCCTAGGATACACTCATCTTTATAATAGTGTGAATGGAAAATAAAAGAAATAGGTGAGCTCAAATTTTTAGTAAGGGAAAAACTTATCATTATTTCATTATGAGGTTTGGTCATAAGAATATGGGAAAACATGGGAAAATTTATAATAATAATATTTGTTCATAAATCATAAAAGAAGGTCATATAATCTCAAATGATCAAACATATACCATGTAATAATATTTTAGAAACATGAGACAATAAACATGATCCATGGATAATAACAAAATAATATAACATAATGATTTGGCATAAACATAATCATATTTAATCATAACCTAGTAGAGAAACAATTTCTACCTGACTCCTTAAACATAGTGGGCTTTGACTAAAAACCTTTATAACCTCTTGGATATAGTCTGACAATATGTGTACCCTCTTGGGGTTAGAAAAATAAATTGTGTACACTCTTGGTATTGTGCTATTACCTATGCACCCTCTTAGTCTTGGAATACTACCTATATACCCTCTTGAGATTGGGATACTAACCATGTACCACATTGATCTTATGTGATATAAAACTTAAACCAATGAATTATAGGGTGATATAAGACCCCATCCACCAAATAACAATCATATATACATATGTGTTTCAAGATAACATGAAATACATCTATATTTCAAATATTACTTATTAACCCATAGAAAAGATATGGGTTTTATGAAAACATGAATAGATCATTTTATATGCCATTTATAGAAATAAGGTGGATGGTGGCCTAAGAACATAGACCTAATGTAACACAAGAGAATTAAGGATGTTAACTTATCCAAAAATACATTTTTAAGATCATGGGATAAGTCACTTTAAAAAATAAGTGGAAATAAAGGGCATCCAATTTATTTTCAAGGGATTGTTCCAGAAGATGTTCAGAGCAAGGAGCGTTCTATTCATCAACGCTATCCGTAATTGGGAGTTTTGAGAGGGTATGAAGCTTACCATCGGTATCGGGCTTGTGCATCCTTGCATGGGACAGCTATCCGAGAGGCGATGAGAAGGTGGATGCTGATCATATTGTTTTTGTTGCTTGGGTGGATCTTTTCCTTACTTTTGAATTAGATTTTATTTGATCTTGATGATCTTGGCCATGGAGGCATGGTTATGTCTTATGTCTATGATTTCATTTTGGTTTCCCACTTTTTCCTCAAAAGTTCTTTTGAAATAAAAATTTAATTTTCATTCAGTCAACAAGTTATTGTTTATTTTCATTATTGGATGTTTAAATCATATTGTATATTTCTAATAATGGGGACATAAAACCCCATTATTTGATAAAACATTCATGATTTAAAAATTATAAAAGATATTGAAATGAATTTTTTAATGTATTTATACACCCCCTTTTCAATTTTATGGAAACTATAGAGGTAATGGTCTATATGTAATCACGAACGACATTTTCATTTTAAATAGAATGAGAGAAAGGTTTAAAATGGTTTATCTTTTAAAAATCCTAAAAATATTATAAATATAAATTATCTTTATTAAATACCATAATAAAAGAATCCATAGAAGCTGGTTATTAAAAATGAAATATGTTTCCTTATGGAGCCCGTAGCCCACACGTATACACAAACAACCTTCCCATTTTAATAAAGAAGGGGGATGGTAGATAACAATTGTTTGATAAATATAATAACATTTAATTGTAATAATGATACTGAAATTATTATTTTAGGATGTTATAATAGACTTTGAGGTAAAAGAATAAGATTTAAGGAAATATAAATGAAAAGGAGTGATTTGGGAATTTTTACCATGCTCTATGAAAAAATGAAATTAAAAAATGAATTAATTATTTGAGGGGTGGTCCTTTTAGGTGAAGAAAAACTCTATGATATGTATATATGTTTCAGTGATGGATTTAGAATGAGTTTGGTTAACTAAGCGGATTGTGGTGTGGGTAGAAGTGGTGTGGGGAAGGGTTCCCTTTATAAGTGGCAGGGGTGGAATTTTTATAATAATAGGTGAACTAATCTAGGAAGGTGGCCCAAAAGGGTAAAATAATGGAGAGGGGATGAGTGTTCTTCATTTAATCCCTCAAATACTCATTTATCTACACATCTTTAAAATTATTTAAGTCTTTTAAAATTATGTTAACCCTTTTACCATTTTACCTTTTATTGTGGTAACTAATTTTTTCCTAAGTAATTTATTTTTATGTATAAAAATAAAATGATAATTATTAAATAATTTGAAATTTTGGATTCCAAATATGAAATCCATTTTATTAGATAAAATTTATAAAAGTTTTCAAATATAATTCTAAACTAATAAATGTATAATGCATTAAAAACTATTTGATGAAAATATATCTTACATTATAAAATTTCAAATATGGATTTTAAATTAAACTTCATATTTTTAAATGTATAAAATTATAAAATACATGTTTTTTTCAAAAAATAAAGGTTTCATGGGTTATTAATTGATTAATATATCTTAATGAGAACATAAAAGTATGGATATTTGTAAAAATGATAATTTTCACTATTCATCTAAAAATCAATACAACAATGAAGACAAAAAAAAGCATTAAAATCAATTAGATCTATTGAAGACCATATTTTCATTGAAAACATTTATAATAAGATCATACTGAATGATTATTTTAAGGGTACTTTTGGGTCTACAACAAAGTCTTTTAATAAGTGAATATTTTATAAATTTTACCATATTAATAGGTGAATCCCTAGAAATTATTATAACATGTTCAAACCATCTTAATCAAGTATTAATCATCTTCTATTAAATAATAGGAACTCTGATTTTCTCCTGAACATAATCACATATAGTCTTATCCATCTTAGTATTTTTGTTTGGACCACTTTGTGTATAAGGTTGTATTTGTTGTCAACAGGTTTCAATGAAGATCAAAATGAAGAAGTAGATTACAAATAACTCCAATGTTATTGAGAGTGGTAATTCAGATGATTTTTGAACCGTTCTTAAGTTCAATGTACATGTATCAAAGGTGATACATTGTCTATAACAATGAGAAAATCTCATAGAGTGTTGAAGGGAATAAATTTATAAAGTGATCGTGAAACATCACACTGTTCAAAGAGACCATGAAAGAGCCTACTTGAAGAGACATGAATTATTGCATGAGGGATCAAATGGTGAATTGAAACTTTAAGAATGATCATACAAAGCATAGAAGATGATTCCAGTCATATTTAGTATTGACGGGAAAGAATGATGTTGATAGAAGACAATGAAGTTATAATAATTTCCTTTTCAAATCTGACGATGCTAAAGGTGATCTATCAAAGACTATATATCATGACAGATACGGTTCGTGATGAAAGTAGCTGAATTATGAGGAAGAAATATGACAAGGAATTATCATGGGTGTTCTTGCCGAAGCGTATATTTAAGGCGGTGTCAGTTCCTAGTGTTTACAAAATTATTGGTCCTTAAAATCGGGTTTTTGTTTGTAGAAATTATAGGATTTCTTCATAAGAGTGAATGAGATGTGGAACGATAAAAGAAATTTGAAAAGGAATCAAACCACATACCTCAAAGCATAGACCGTGTACCATGTCCGGGAATGGTTCACAACCGAGTACCATATTGGGTGAAAGGAAAACAAAACGATTCACATAACAGTTCAAAAAATGGGTCGCGATACACAAAATGTTTCACCGCCAAAGGAGTTTTGAAATGTGGAATGGCTCATCATTAGAGGAAGAGATCCAGAACATGGACTGGAAGACACACGGTACGCGGTGGAGGCTTAGAGTATGCATATGGAGTTCATTTTGAGATGAAGTTTTTTCCAAAATGAAAATTTAGTTAAAATGGATTAGCAAAATTTATGGACTTATTTGCCTATATAAGGAGTATTAATCCCATCATTAAGAGTGAGTGAATTTGATAAGAAAATATCATCACTGTGGAAGAACTCAGCTATGTATGAATCTGGTATAAGGGAGAGATTCTATGTAGGATGAAGTGGTACGAAAAAGACCAAATAGTTCAAGAAACTGGAAGGAGCAGTCCATGGAAGAGATTTTGCGTAAAAAAAGTGGTATGTGGGAGGTGAAATAATTCCTAGAATTTAAAGAAGAGGTCTGTGGAAGGAAGATATGGTATGCTAAGACGGTACAAAGAGGCTATTCATGAAGGTGGTATGTAGAGGAGGTACACAAATGTGGTACGCAAAGGTGGTTCATGGAGGCGGTGCCTAGAGCAGGCACGGTACGTGGAGCAGGCGCGATACGTGGAGAAGGCGTGGTACGCAGAGCAGGCGCGATACACAGAGTAGGAATGGTACATGGAGAAGGCATGGTACACAGAGGCAGTATGCGAAGGTGGTAAGTTGAGGTGGTGCACAGAGTAGGCACGGTGCACAGAGCAGGTGCGTTGCGAAGAGAAGGCATAATGCATGGAGCCGGCGTGGTACGCAGATCAGAGACAGTCCGCAGAATTAAGGAAAAATTGTAGAGGCAAAAACATTATAATAGGAATATGTGATTCCAGTGAAAAGAAGAATAATTCTTAGTGAATTTAGTAATTTCCACTAAAGGAGAAAAGTGAATTTAAAAGAGCATCAATTCGGGAATTCGATGCAAGCAGTGTGTCATGTTTAATAGAGATCAATAATTTCATGCCAATCTATTGAAAAGACCTTCAAGTTGATAAAATATGTGAGACCTCTACCAAGTTAGTGAGCCAGGGGGAGTCTATGTAAGTGATCCTAGGGAAGTAGTGATATATCTCAGAACTTTTATGCACTGTTTCTAGGACAGAGTGACTATTACCGAAACCTTTTTAATCCACATCTAGAGATGATTAGTAGAATTTGGTATGACCAAAAACCTATCGACGTATGCTCCTTGGACGTAGCCCATAGTGGCGATCCAAGTAAAAGTGTTCTGATGTCTTTATGCATGTAATTTTTTAATTACTGCATATATCCATTATACTGGTTTAAAAAAGTTCCAATCAATGTGGGAGCAAGATCGAGTAAAGAAGAGAAAAGGTTGAAACCCTGATTCACCCCCTCCTCCCAGGGGTGGTCTAGGGTCCTTCAATTGGTATTAGATCCAAGTTTACATATGTTGGATACTCTCCAATAATTCTATTCAAAATAGGATTTGAGTTTTCTTTCATAATTCAACAATGAAGTGAAGTATTAATGAAGATTCCATCATCTCTGAGTAGAAGTCTAACATCCAGCAAGACCATGACAAACAGAAAAAAGAAAGAGAAGAAGTAGTTGAAAAAGTACCTCATGTCCAAAGAAGATGCATCATATGGTTCTCCATTTCTATCCAATACTGATGAAATATCAGGCTTGGAAACTAAAGAGTAGGTGGATCGGGTTTGTACTAGGGGAAAGGAGAGACTTCTATGTCATTCTCAAGTGATCGGGAGAAATTAAGAACCTATCAGTATTATATTCCTAATGATAGGGTCATCGATATTTGTAGAATATTTCAATGTATGTAGGAGGAAATAACACAAATAAGAAAATAAGAGGATTATATGGAGGAATTCTTGGTAAAGAAAATTTTATAATGTTATATTCTCTTTGAACAGATAGAATCATTTTAAGAAACAGGGAGGAAACATGAAATGAATACATAAAAATGGATCAGAGAAGTTAAAGAGGAAGAGAGAGTCAGAAAGGCCCTTGAAGAAAATATCCATGTGCTTGAAGGGAAACTAGAAAATTACACTAATGTCAAGGGTCTATAATTGGAAGGTATATCGCAGAAGATCAAGGAACATAACTCTTTGATTCAGAATGAAATTATGCTGCATAAGGAAGAAGTTGTTAGAATGAATAAGGCTTGTGAACAGAAGATGACTATGGTTGAAGATCATAAGGCCATTCTCCATTAGAAATGTCTAGAATTGGATTCTCATGTGACCAATCATTATAAGAATCATATTGAGAATTCGGAAAACAATGAAACAATTGTTGACGGTACTCAATGCTCACTGTATGATTCTAAATATGAAATACCTCCAACATGTGACACAAAGATTATGAATAATCTTCACTATATATCTCAAGAAATGGTGTTTTTTGCTACTCAATTCTCACTGGATGATTCTACTACCAAAATACCTCTAACAAGTGATAAAAATATAATGGATTCACTCATTCATCTATCACAAGTAACTCAGAAGAATAAGGTACTATCCAAACCATCTTGTACTCATGTTTCTAAATATGTTTCCACAAGGAGTTCAGATTTGAAGAGAAATTCAAAACAAGTATGGATGAGTAAAGGTGGGAAGTTATCTATCACCATTTCTGGGGTGAATAAGAAGAAGAATGTGGAAGTTGGTTCTCTACAAAGAGCACAAAACGTCAACAATATGTCCCAACAAAATAATACAAAGAAATCAAGATTTATCGGTCAATGTTGGTGCTGCAACAGATTTGGGAATTGTTCAATAAACTGTGGGTATACTCCTCATAATTTAAAAGCACATAGGAAGCCTACCTTATGGGGAAGAAAGACAAAGAATAAGAATCCACATTCGTAGGTCCATAAGTAGCTGTTTACCGCAAACAGATTTTGAATACTGGATAACATATGTGATTTATGCAATGATAGTGGTCACAAGGTTGGTACGTGACCATCTCAGCATGAATTCATCCTTGGTAAGAAAAGAATACCTCTGACGCCAACTATGTATGAAGAATCTTCATTGGGAAGAAGATAGAAGAATATTGTGAATACAAATTTCCCCAATAATATCTCAAGTAGGTAAGATGAGAAGACCCTGGATTTTAGATCCATGAAATTAAAGGTAAAATCATTTAAATGATAAACTAAGAGGGATGATACTCATATGAACCCGTGTCAAAGATCAAAACCTGTTTAAATAGTTCCAACTAGCATGTTGGTCATCTAGCCCGAAGATTTAGAATGAATGAGGAAACTTGAAGATGAAAAATCCAAGGATGGTGCTAAAGGAAAATGAAAACATTCTTATGCTAAATAAGTTCCATGTGAGAGATGTATAAAATCTAGTCACATTACAAAAGGTTGTCTAACCTTAACAATAGAGTAAGAATCAGTCCTTAAAAGTATTAAGAATGTATCATTCATGATGGATGTTAAGAAGAGAAATTCTCCACACAAAGCAGAAGATAATGTGAAGAGATCCATGTCACATGAGCACAAATCAGAAAATATGTTTAGATGTGCAAGCAAGAAGACTGGGTCATATGGAGCATCTTGGTTGAGAAAACCATCTCTACCTTCCTTCTTACATTAAATAAGCAAGGAAGAAACAACTTATTCCCTTAATCATTTGTGTATTGTATTTGTGCTGATAATATAGGAAATTGAAGGTGAAGAATTCTCTTCGGGGGAGAACCTAAAAAGTAGGGAATGTTGTCAACTCTTGAAATATAAGTTGAAGACATTTCCATCCTTGGAATGTTCTTAAATTTATATTCAAAGATAAAAGTAATGAAGTATCACCCTTTATGAATATTCTTAGGAGTGTTTCCCTTGAGGGGGAGAAAAATGAAGAAGCTTCCAAAGTTATTATTTCAATCAGTATCAACATTAGTTGGTATTAAATTCAATTACATTGAAAATCGCTTGAAGAACACGTACTTGGAAAAGGTATGTAATTTCTAAATCTCTCATCTTTGGTTACTCTGAATAAAGATCATTTTACAAAGGAGGAGTAACTAAATTAATCAGTTACATAAGATGAATGGATGTGCCCCAAGGCCACTTATCCTATAAACTGCACTTGAATGTTTTTGATCTATTTGTTGAAGTGAGTATAGGAGTTTCAGGTTGATTATTCCCTATAGAATTCAATTTCTGCAGCCTGTAATAAAAGTGGAAAACCCTTGAAGAGGAAGTATATGAGTTCTCATCTCATGTGGTATCATGATCATTGAATAATGGAAATAATTGTTTTCTAAATTAAATCTAATTGTTTTATACACCGAGCATTGCTCAATTATAATTAGAGTGAAATAAATGACGGAACATTGCTTAAGTATGGATTGATACCATTTTTCCATGAACTTTTTATTTATTGTCAATTACGGGGAGAGAAGTGAATGAAAGTAAGGGGAGCGAGAAGATTCTCATTTTGATATTGACACATTCATTTATAGTGAAATTTAAGGTATTTACAACAAAATAAAAAGGGGGTGATTGTTGGGACTGATTTGTGTATAAGGTTGTATTTATTGTCAATAGTTTACAATGAAGATCAAAATGAAGAAGTAGATGATGAAGAAATCCAAAGATATTGAGAGTGGTAATTCAGCCAATTGTTGAACTGAACTTAAGTTCAAAGTACATGTATTAAAGGTGATATATTTTCTACAACAATGAAACCATCTCATAGAGTGTTGAAGGGATTGAAGTTATAAAGTGACAATTCAACATCTCACTATTAAAAGATACCATGCAATAGACTACTTGAAGAGACAAGCATTATTACATGAGGGATAATTTGGAGAATTGAAGCTTTAATAATTTCTATACAAAGCTGATAAGATGATGCCAATCATATTCAGTATTGACCGGAAAGAATGATGTTTCTGGAAGATAGTGAAGTTGTAATACGTTCCTTTACAAATGACAGATAAGGTTTTTGATGAATGAAACTGATTTTTGAGGAAGAAAGATGATATTGAATAAGGATGGGTGTTCTTCCCGAAGAAAATATTTATGGTGGTGCTATTTCCTAGTGTTTACAAAATTATTGGACCTCAAAATTGTGATTTTTTTGGAAATTGAAGAATTTATACATAGGAGTGAACAAGATGTGTAACGACGAAGGAAATCGGAAAAGGAAGAAAACTGTGTAACTTGATGTGTGGACTACGTACAATTTCCGAGAACGGTTCACGACTGCATACCATGTTGTGGTAATGGTACACAGAACGGTTCACATAACGGTTTATGGAACGGGTCATGGTACCAAATATGATTCACCATATAAGGAGTTGTGGTACGCGGAAGGGCTATTCATTGGTTGAAGGGAAGTGGTATGCATATCGGAAGACACATGGTACGTGGTGGATTATTACAGTATGTGGATGGTGTTCAATATGTGATGAAGTTTTTCCCACATTGAAAATTTCTGTAAAACGGATTAGTGAAATTTTTGAAATTATTTGCCTATATAAGGAGTGTTAATCCCATCATTAAGGGCAAAAAAATTCAATAAGAAAATATAATCACTATTGAAGAACTCATCTCAGTCTGAAAGTGGTACATGTGAGAGATTCTACATAGGAAGAAGTGGTACACGAAAGATGAAACAGTTCATGAAATTGGAAGGAACGGTACATGGAAGAGATTTTTTTGCGTGCGAAAAGGTGGTATGTGGGAGAAAAAATAATTTATAGAATTTAAAGAAGAAGTCCGAGGAACAAAGAAATGGAATGCCAAGGTGGTACACAGAGGTGGTACAAGAAGGCGTTATGTGTAGGTGGTAGGAAGAGGTGGTACGTGGAGGTTGTACATGGTGGTGATGCGCGGAGCATGAACGGTACACAAAGCAGGTTCAATACACAAAGAAGATACAGTACGTAGAGCAGGCATGGTACGTGGAGGCGGTGAATAGAGAAGGTGCGGTACATGGAGCTGGCACGGTGCACGGAGTAGGAGCGGTGCACGGAGCAGGTGCAGTACATGGAGCAGGAGTGGTACATCAAGCAGGCGCAGTACATAGAGTAGGTGCTATTCTTGGAGCAGGCACGATACACAGATCAAAGACAATCCACAGAATTAGGGATAGTTTGCAGAAGCAGAGACATTATAAAGGGAGTATGTGATTCTAGTGAAAAGAAGAATAAGTTTTAGTAAATTAAGTAATTTCTTTAAAGGAGAAAACCAAATTTAAAATATCTTAAATTTGAAACTTTGATGCAAGAAGTGTTTTGTGTTGAACATAGACCAAGTCTTTCATGCCAATATATTGAAGAGACCATCAAGTCGATAAAGTGAGTGATACCTCTACCAATGCAGTGAGCTAGGGGGAGTCTATGGAAGTTATTCGAGAAAATCAATGAGATATCCATGAACTTTTAGGTAGTGTTCCTGGGAAAGAGTGACTATGCTGGAACCTTTGTAATCCATAGCTAGTGAAGATTACTAGAATTAGATATGACTGGAAACCTTTCGGTGTATGTTCCTTGGACGTAGCGCTTAGTGGTGAACCAATTAAAAGTGTTGTGCTGTCTTTCTACATGTGAATGTTTTAATTACAACACATATACATCATTTCAGTTTAAAAAAGATCATACCAATGTGAGAACATGATTCAGTAAAGAAGAAAAAAAGTTGACACCCTGATTCACCCCCTCTCATGGTGGTCTAGGGTCCTTCAATTTCCACAAGTCCATTTCAACATTTTTATTTCTAATACCCTTGTTTTTTCTTTATTATATCCCGTCATAGGACAACAAACACAAAATCATATAAAATAGTTTATCTAGTAATATTAATATTAACTTTATTCTGAATATCAAAGGAATTTTATTATCACATCTGTGATTTTTTTCCTTGGTTCTCATTTGTTTTTTGGGTCTTATGTTTATACCTTGGGTTCCCCATGAGTTTTTTGGATAATAATGAAGTTTTAGGTATTTAAAGAAAGTGGTTCATGATTGGAGTACGATTAATGGAAACCATGTGTTAGGCCAATGGAAACCATGCACCTGGGGCAATGGTGCTGACCAAGTCACTCGGATAGGTGCACAGGTGTACACCCTCCCCCAGAAAACATTGTGACTTCATTCCTCTTGAAAAATGAGGGATGCACAGTTTCCACATGGTTTGGGAAACTGTGTGAAAAAACCATGCGACCTGTAAATGTCATTAAAAAGTGTAAAATTACTCTTCTACCCTCCTCAAATTTAACCCTAAATCACCTCTAATATGAACCCTATGGGATTTTCCGCCATAGAAGATTAATCCCACTTTCTTGGACCTCTTGATCCTCAATCATCAGGTGTTTATAGCCTTGTATATTTAAGGAATCCTCAGTGAAGTCATTTTTTCTCTGGTTTCTCACTTCTTCTAGGGTTCCTCTTCCCTCAATCTTGGGTTTTCCCTTTACAGTTGGTTGTTGTACCTAATGAGGGGTCAACCTTATGTTGTTGGGTTAAATCATCATGGTTTTTATTTAATATTTCCTTCAAAGGATCTTGTTGTTATTCTTGTGTGGTTTCACACTAAATTCTAGGATTTTCCAAGATTGAGGTAGGTGGTTCTATACTTTTACAATATTATATGAATTTGGTATGCTTTCATGGTTATTTAAATGCATTCTATGGATTATTTGTGTTGTGTGAAATATGTTTTTAAATTTTTTTTGAGAAGAATATGTGATATAAGTTATTTTTTGAAAAGATATTGGTTATATTTATTATGTTCTTCATTTTAGTGCTTCTTTCTTGTCTTTTATGACTCGTGTGAAGGGTGAAAAATGTGTTTTCAAAGGCCATAGAGGTGTAAATTTGTTTAAAGTTGGTCTTCCAAAATAAATGGATTTTATTGCATGTTTTATTCTTTGTTATGAACCTTAAATGTGGTTTGTGAATTGTGAATGTGATGTGAAGCATGTAATAAAATTTATTTGTGGTATATAGGGAATTAAAAGGGGATTTTCCCAAGGAAATGGTTTTATTTCATGTGTAATCTATATTTAAGTCTTCAATAAGATTTTTGAGTTTTGAAAATTGTGATAAATGTGTTTCCAAATGGTTTTAGTGTACGCGAAAAATGGTACTGGGTTTGTTTATGGAAAATTGTGGATTCCATGTGAGCTTTTGATCATTGGATTAATGAGAATTTTAAAAGTGTTTAATTACTTATGTGTTCACGATGCTCAACATGTTTATATGTAAATTTTGATTTATTTTATATATAAAATGGAATTTGAGAACAAAGGGAATCCTGGGTATCTAGGTGGGTAAACTAGAACTAGTATACTAGTTGATTCAGTGGGGCTGAGGCCTGGTTTCTTCTTGCAGGATTAATGCTACAACCCTAACGAAACATGTGATATGTTCAAAGACCACTAGGACATAGGATGGTATCTCATATAGTGCAACATGCATGATAATTATGTTAGTTTTTTATAATGATACAGAGACTTCTAGACATTAGTATGTTTTCCCCTCTAGTAGATCATGCATGAAGATACTGTTGGTTATGGTTAGAGGATTTTAATCACTGAGGTTTGAGGTTCATAAGGGTCCAACTTGTGCTATTTACCTATAGGGAGTTCCCATGGTGCTCTTTTTTGTAAAATGATGCTTATGTGATGTGGTGATAACTGTTAGTATATGGTGGACCTTATGTATGTTTAAGTTAAAAGAAAGTTTCTTTTCAAAAATGGTTTTCATTAAAAGTGTTCCCTTGAAAATGGTTTCCTCAAAAGGTTTTCTTGAAATAATTTCCAAAGTTCTTACAAAAATGTTCTTGTTAATTATCTTCTAATGTTATATAATGGAATATTTCTTTTAGGTACCATATTACTGGACTTTGAATTGCACCCTAGATACATCTTTGGGTGTATGTATACTTTTTCATGTTTCACCACTGTAAAGAAAAGATGTATCATGGTGGTGATGGTTGATTTGGTTGCTAGTGTTCCACTTCTTTCAGGTGTTGGTGGTGTTGGCTTCAGGGTGATGACCCTCTTGTTTCATGGAGGTTTTTGGGATGGTTTTATTGTCCCCTTTCCATTTTCGTATTTTTGTTTTAGTTATTGTTGTAAAATGTTGAATATGAAAATTTTTATATCCCTTTTTGGTTATGTTTGCCATCCATGTAATGATGTCTTATTTTTATTAGCTTTTTATTGTTTAATACTCTGGTGAAATCATTACCAAATATGTGTGGTTAATACTCGATCACTGGTTTCCAGCCTATGGGGATCAAGAAAGCCCTTCAGGGCTTATCATAGGATGGGTCAGGTGATGGTTTGGATGTAATCCTAGCTTAGTTTAGGACACAATAGTATCAAAGTTGGTTTTAATCTTTTTGGACCATGTTATTTAGGAAGAGTCTGGATAGACTGGAGTTTGGATTTTCAGGGCATGAAGTTATGGTTACGAGTGGGGTTCCTAGCCGGCACACCTTATGACAGGGATGTTAGGAAATTTGGTTTGACTTCTTCTACAGGTGAGATGTACAAGCCGTAGACTGTATATGAGCACTTGGTAGATGTGGAGTGGTTTGGTTGACTTATTTTTATAATGGGTTTGGTTATGTGTTAATTTATAGAAGTGTTTGAGATTTGTGTTTTGTTGATAATTTTTCATAATGTACATTGATGTTTGTATTGATGGTTTTTCCCCATGATTATTTCTTGTTGTTGTAAAATTAATCCTTAAATAATTCCTATGCAGCTACGGGAAGATGCCGGAGAGATTTCTCCCTCACCAATTGATCATAGATTAGTATAATAAGTGGTTCAGGTTGTCCATGATTTGGGATAGGTAGTGGGTTCAAGTCTATCTTATTTTAGAGAAGTAGAATCAGGTCCTGGAAAGGGAAAAGCTCAGGAGTTCCTCAAGAACAATCCTTCTTCTTTCTAGGGTAGAATGAAACCTAAGGTGGAAGAAGAGTGGATTGAGATGATTGAAAGGATGTTATAGATTGTTGATACTCTTGATAAGGTCATAGTGAAATGTGTTTTGTTAATGTTGTAAGGTCCCAGTTGATAGTGGGGGGACGCATTGGCGCAATATGGAAAGCACGAGCATATGCGTTCGAAGGATTTCAAGGTCATCGTAAATGAGCAATATTGTCCTGAGATTTTGGCCTTTTCTAATTCTCAGATGTTTTTGAATCTTTTCTAGCAAGACTGGACGATGATTAAATATGCTTACCACTTCACAATGTTAGTTTGGTATGCACCTGAGGTCTTTTTCAATGAGAAACGGAACACTCAAATGTTTGAAATGGCGTTGTGGTCCGAGATCAGATCCCAAGTATTCTTGTACATGTTGAAGACTTATGTTGAGGTTCTCGATCATTCCATGATGGTTGAAATTGATTGTAGAGGAAGGTATGGTTCCTCTGAAGTAGTACCAATAGTGGGAAGTGGCAGTACATATTAGAATAAGAGGAAGTAAGACAAGTAATAAAAGAGGGGAGGTAGTAATTTAGGCTATAATTTTTGGTTGTCTTCGATCATGGATTCAGGTGTTAGGTCAGTCGTGTTCCATCAATGTGGGAAGGTAGGGAACATGCAGTCGGCATGTTTAGCTCCACCTAGGCATTTCCATCGGTGTGGAATTATGGGAAACTTACATCGATTTTTCAAGGTGACACACACATATCAGAGTGTTATAGTATTTGTATCTTTTAAAGGGATGTCATCTCGATCAGAACCATCCTAGACTCTGGGTTCATGGTTTGGAGGTCATGGCAGCAGGGTTGGATCATCTTCTAGGTTGAGTCATTTTATGGAAGAGCCGCATGTCAGTATTCATTCTTAGAATTAGGAAAAGACAAGGAAAATTAATGTCTTGGAATGGTCACTAGTGCAATCAAGTGTATGGACTGCGATAGTTTTAGGTATTGTTATTATTGCATCATCTTTAGTTGTTTCACTATTTGATAATGGTTCCTCTGTTTCTTTTATTTTTACCCATATTTATTGATGTGGTAATGTTTTCCACTGAGATTATTCCTTTCGTTATAGAGTTGGTAACTTTTCTTGGTATGAAGTGAGAGTAGGGTTTCAGGTGTCCATATCATGCACTTACCATCTCTAAGGTCGAGCTGGAATGGGATTTCTAGGTTTTAGAGATTAACATCTTTAATGTGACTCTCGGTATGGATTGGATGGTGAGGTTTCAGGTGCACATTGATTGTTATCGATGATGAGTGATTTTTTTTGGATCCTGATAGAAGTATCCCAATTTTCAAGGTTAATGGGATCCTTGGTCAGGATGTCCCAGAACTCCACTTCTAAAATTAGGAAATCACATTTTTTCAGATCTTATCACTCATGTTGGAGGATGGTGATAGTGGTTTGGACACTAGATGACCTCCCGTGGTGGATGAGTTCCCAAAGGTATTTCCAGAGGATTTATCGAGTTTTAATATAGAGAGGGACATGGAGTTTACCATTGATTTGGCACTGGGAAAACAAACGATATATCATACCTCTTACCATATGGACCTCACGAGTTTTATGGAATTAAAGGTACAATTGGAAAATTTTGAATCTGAAGGATTAATTCGTCCAAGCATCTCACCATGGTCCACCCCAATTCTATTTGTGAAAATACTGATAGATCTCTCCAATTGTGTGCTGATTATCAGAAGATGAATAAGATGATGATCAAGAAAAAGTACCCTTTTACCCATATTGGTGACCTTTTTTATCAACATAAAGGGGAAAGGTGGTTCTTTAATTTTGAATTTCATTATGGGTGTCATAAAATCAGACTTAGAGAGGTGGATGTTCTGAAAATAGCCTTATGAAGCAGGTAAGGCCATTTTGAGTATTTGGTCACTCATTTCAAGTTGTCAAATGCTCTAACAGTATTTATAGTTCTTATGAATATGGTGTTCCATTATTATCTCTACTCATTTGTCTTGGTATTTTTGGATGACATCCGAGTATACTCCAGGACCAAGGAGGGGCATGATCTACATTTTAGGATTGTGCTAGGCACTCTTCCTGATCATCGCCATTATGAAAATTTTTCTAAGTGCACCTTATGGATCAAGGATGTGATGTTTTTGGGTCATGTGATATAAAAATGGGGGGGTTTCGTTGGACCCTGAGAAGATTAGTGTGGTGATGTCATGGGACCATCAGTTTTTTGAAATTAGAAGCATTTTGGGCATGGTGGGGTATTATAGGTGTGTTTTTTTGGATTTATCTTACCTTCCTTCATGCATGAATATACTTACTCAGAATGGGGTAAAGTTCGGTTGGATCCTAGAGTATCAAGCATCCTTTTAGGAGCTTAGTAAGTGGTTAATCACAACCCATATTTTTATCTTAATAGAATATAGAAAGGGATACATGGTCTATTGTGATGATTCTGGTATTGGTATTGGGTGTGTGATGATGCAGGATGACCATGTGGTGGCGTATGTTTTGTGCCAACTCCGACCATGTGAAAATAATTACTCTTCCTATGACCTGGAGTTATTGGTGGTGATGCATTCCTTAAAGAATTTGCATAACTATCTTTTTGGTTAGAAGTTTTTAGTTTATTATGATCTTAATAGATTGGCCAACATTTACTTCTAGAAGGACTTTAATTTGAGGAAAATCCACTGGGATGAGTATCTTCATGGGTTCAATTTTAATATAATATATAACCTAAGAAAAAGAAATGTGGTTGCAGATGCCTTGAGAAGGAAAGATCCAATACAAGGGTTTGAAGAGTTTAGTGATGAGTGGAATTTGATGGGTCTTTTTACCCAATTTCATCTTGAACCCAAGGAGTATAGTGGAGGGGTGTTATTGGATAATGTTCATCTGAAACATTCACTTCTAGAGTTGATTTGGTAGGAGGAGGTGAGGGATGTGTTATGCCTACATTATATACGACTATTAAATGGTTGGGTGATTTCTTGTGGATGCCCATTGTATCCTAAGGGAGTTTTGGGATTTAAGGGTTGATTCATGGTTTCATGGTCATTGAGGATGGTGGTGATGAAGGATAGCCGTCAGTCTCAGTGGGTAATTTATCCTAGTTCCACCTTTATGTTTTATGATGTGATTTGGAAGTTCTGGTGGCCATGTATGAGGCAGGATGTGGCTAACATTGTATTGTGGTGTTATAGATGTTAGCAGGTAAATGAAGAGGACCAAAGGCCCTCCAGTTTGCTTCATCCACTACCCATTACTACTAGGAAGTGGGATGAGGTCGCCATGGATTTTATTATTGGATTAACTCATACAGCCTCAGGGAGGAATTTCATTTGGTAAGTGATTGAATTCCTGACCAAATCACCCCATTTTATTCTAGTCATGGATTCATCCAAAGTGGATGAGTTTGGTAGGTTGTATGTTCAGAAGATAGTGAGGATCCATGGTGTGTCATTGTAAATTATTCCAGATAGAGACCCATGTTTTACCTCATAGTTTTAGTAAGTACTCCATAAAATTATGGGCTCATAGGTCAAGTTAAAGAAGAAATACCAAACTCAAACATATGTTCAGATGGAGTAGAAAAATCAGATTTTTGAAGACATGCTCTAGGAATGTGTGTTGGATTTCAGAGGTTCATGGGATAAAAATTTGGGATTGGTTGAGTTTGCATATAACAGTAGTTATTAATCATCAATTTAAATGGATCCCTATGAGAAAATTTATGGTCAACTATGTGCGTCCTCTTTATGTTGGGTTGTGGTGGGTGATATCTCATTGTTGAGACTGAGCCTTGTGTATGATAATTATAATAAAGTTATGTTCATCAGGAAGAACTTGTTGATAGTGAAGAGTCTTCAAAAGTCTTATACTGATCAAAGGCACCAAGATTTAGATTTTTTACTTGGTGAATGAGTGTTACTGAATGTTGAACCTGACTTGGATCACCAATGTTTTAGTAAGAAAGGGAAGCTAATGCTGAGGTATGTTAAGCCTTTTGAGATTGTCTATTGGATTGGTAAAGTGGCATATTGATTATATTTTCTTTCTCAGTTGGCGCCAATTCATGACGTGTTCTATGTCTCTCAACTAAGAAAGAATAATATGTATCTATCCCATGTGTTGAAATGGGATTAGTTGGAGTTAGAGTTTGATCAGTCTATGTTCAAGCAACCAGTGCAGATCGTGGATTCTTAGGATAATTTTATTCATGGGAAGTCCATACTGTTGGTCTAAGTTATCTAAAAGCATAGTAGTGATGACCATGAGACATGGGAGTGGATGTCTTGGTTTGAGGAGGAGTATTCATTTTTGTTCTTTGATCAAACTTCATAATGAATTATCAGGGGGCATAAAGTTTTCATGGTGGAGAGAATTTTCACATCCATGATTTTTTTCAGGTATTCCTTTGTTTATTTTTGGTCTTATATTTATCCCTAAGGTTCTCTATGAGTTTTTGGAGAAAAATGGAGTTTTTGTGCATGGTAGTAGGTGGCGCACAATTGTTTCACGATTAAGGGAAAATGTGGGCCAGCCAAAATGGAAACCATGAGCCTGGGACAATTGCACTGTCTAGGTAGAGAGACTAGGCGCACTGGAATGCTCCCTCCACCAGGAAACTGTGCAGCTTTGTTCCTCTTGGAAAGTGAGGGACATAAGGTTTCTTTACAGTTTTTCAAACCGTAAGGGCTAAGAGTTCAACATTCCCAGGACATTAAAAATTGGGAAATTACTCTTATACCCTCAACTTATTTAACCCTAAATCCCCTCTAATCAGAACCATATGGGATTTTCATCCATGGAATCTTCATACACACCTTCATTGACCTATCAAGTCTCAATCATTGGGTGATTTTAGCCTTGTATCTTCAATGAATCATCAGATAATCCATTTCTCATTTGGTTTCTTCTTTCTTCTAAGGTTCCTCTTCCCTATTTTTTGGGTTTTCCTTTTCTAGAGGATTTTTTGACCTAATGATGGGTTGAACCTATGTTTTTGGGTAAAATCATGATGGTTTATGTTCGATATTTCCTTTATAGGGTCTTCTTGAGGTGTGGTTATTGTTTCCCATTGGATTCTAGTGGTTTTAAAGCTTAAGGTTGGTGGTTCCATGATTTTAAATTATTAGGGTGGTGGTTCTATGATTTTCTTATCTGCTTCATTATGGTTATTCTTATATGTGTTTTATGCTTTGTTTGAAATGTAAAAAATGTGTTTTAAAGAATCTTTAGGTGTGAATGTGTTGAATTTTGGGTTTACAAAAAAATAGATTTTGTTTCATATTGGATTATTTGTTGTAAACCTTAAATGTGGTTTTTTAATTGTGAAAGGTATGTGAATCATGTTATAAAATGGATTTGGTGTTTGTAATGATTTGAAAGGGGATTTTACCATGGAAGTGGTTGGATTTTCTTGTGTACTCTTCATTTTGGGATTTTGATGGGATTTTTTAGTTAAGCAAGTGGTGTGAAATATGTTTCCAAATGGTTTTGGTGTGTGTGGGAAATTGTAGTGGTTTTGTTTATGGGAAATGGTGGTTTGTATGTGAGATTTTGATTGTTGGATGAATGTTAATTTTAAAAGTGGTGATTTACTTATGTGTTCACGATTCCCAACATGTGTATGTGAAAATGATAATTTATGTGATATGTGAAATAGAATTTGATCACAAAGGGAATCCATGGAATTTAGGTGGGTGAAATAGAACAAATATACGGGATGAATCGGTGGGGCCAAGGCTCAGTTTCTTCTATAATGATTGATACTAAAAACTAACTAATCATTTGATATGATTGGAGATGAATTTAACATGGGATGGGATCCCCTATAGTGGATCGTGCATGAGAACACTGTTGGTTTTAGTTAGAAAATTTTGATCACTTAGGAACAAGGTTCATACGGTCCCACTTGTGCTAGTTAACTATAGGGATTTTCCATGGTGATATCTTTTGTAAAATTTTTCTTATGTGATGCGGTTCTAACCACTGGTATATGATGGACCTCGTGTATATTTAAATTCAAAGAAAGTCTCTTTTGAGAAAATGTTTTCCTTTAAATTGTTTACTTCAAAATAGTTTCCTCAAGATGTTTTCTTGAAAACATTACCAATATTTTTATAAAAAATGTGCATGATAATTTATATTTTAATGTTATTGTATAGAATATTTATTTTGGGTGGAATCCTACTGGGATTTGGCTCACACCCTATATACACCTTTGGTTGTGTGTAGATTTGTTATGTATGACCTTAGTAATGGAAAGATGCATCATGGTGGTTATGATGGATCTAGTTGAAAGTTTTCCACCTCTTGTGGGTGTTGGTGGTGGTGGATTAAAGGTGATGACCCTCTTGTAGAATATAGGTTTTTAGAATGGTTTTCGACCATTTCATTGTGCTATTCTGTTTTTAGTTAAAGTTGTAATATGTTGAATCTGAAAATTACTGTATCCATTTTGGGTTATAGTTATCAACCATGTGATGATGTCTTATTTTTTTGGTTCTTTTGAATAATCAAGTGAAATAATTTCAAAAGATGTGTGGTTAATACCTGGGAACTGGTTACTAGCCAGTGGGAATCAGGAATTCCCTTTGGGCCTTATCTCGGGTCGGGTCGGGTGTCGGGTTTGATGACGTCCCAATTTGGTTCTTGAAATTTATGATCAAAATAAACCTAAAATACTTTCTCTATTCTATTCTTTCAGTTTAAATCCTATGATATATATTTTCATTAATATCTCCATTACATTGAAAAATTGAGCATAAATATAAAAAATTATGTAATTTTGAGAAAATGTGGTCTCTTAATCCCATATTAAAAGAATTGGTTAAAAATCCATTGCTAAGAAATAATCTGTACATTTTTTTCTTATATCTATTAAGACATAAACCATTTGATTCTAATTCCTCTCTCCAAATCTCAAAGTTTAAATTGATAGTCTCTTTGGATTCTTCAATGATAAATATATTATCCACCAAAATAACAAAATTAGGTATTTCATCGTTAATATTCTATGTAAGATCTTTTTAAAATAAACGTTATTTACTTAAAGAAAAAACTTGATAGAGTCCTATAAAGATAGGGAAGTCTGTAGTGTCACCTATTAGAGTTCTAAATCAATTCAAACACCCTTAATACATGTCTTAAGAGGATATATTTCATAGATGATTTTGATATAAACCACTTTCACCTATTTTATTTTAATATACTTCCATAATACCACTCTAGGCACTTTATCATATTTATTTTCAAAATAAATGAAAAAATATTTAAATATTGGAATTTTTATTGATAATAATCCATCAAGCATCTAGTAAAATTAATTACTTTTAGGTTGTAATATAGACGAATAAAACCAATTTTATTTTCTAAAAAATTATTTTCATTATGAATCCTCTGTTCAATCACTCTCTACTAAAGTTCCATGGTATGAATCATAATATTAATGCCTCTATAATTCCCACAGTAGAAAATATCATCATTATTTTTATATATATGAACTAGAAAATATTCCTCCATTCATTATTAATTTTCTTAGATTTGATAATCTCATTAAATAACTTAGTGAGATAATCAATACCCAACTCTCCTTAACATTTCCACACTTTAATATAGATGTTATCAATATTAACAACTTTTCCATTTTCCAACCTTATGAAAGAATATTTAACCCCAATGGACGAACCTTTCAATAATATTGACATGATTAATTTAAAAATGAATACCATTTCATCAAATTAATATTCTAGAATTTATAAATTTAGTTTTCAAATGAAAATAAAAAAAACTTTTATAGAAAACGACCTTTTAAGATTTAAGTGTTATTAATATTATATAATGTCAATTAGTAAATAAATAAATATTATTGTATTAGGTAATATATTTAAATATATTGTATCACCCCGACCATAGTTACTCAGAGTCGGTGCATTATTTTAATACATTGGCATGATTACAAGGAATTAAGTCCCGAAGGGCTGATAAGTTTAACAGTCGTAGAAAATAGATTACATACATTAACTTTACATTACAATTTCAAACATAAAACACAACATAGATAGTTCTTTGAGAACTCCATTATTCCCTTTAGATTAACCCTTCATATCAATCATAATACACTTTTTGGAATCCTGGGAAAATAAAACCTAAGAAATGGGTGAGCTCAGATGCCCAGTAAGGGTAAATAATTAAACAGAAGCTATAAAATTTTAAGGCAAGATGTGTGATAAAAACTACAGCCTTTTTAAACATAAACTTGAACATAATATGAAAAACAATAAATTAGATATTACCATATAAACATGCACATGGATATTCTACTATTCTAATAATAACATGTAATAACTAATTTCATAATGAGGGAATGCCTAATACCAGTCATCATTACCACATAGTCAAGGACTTTTGCCAAGACTACAAATAAAATTTTTGTCAAGGCCTTGTTTCAAGACACTAGTTTGTCTCATGAGACCTACCGATGCATCGAGGAGCTATAGCGGGCTCCACCCATCACTTACTAAGTCCACTGCATTCCTCATATGAAAAGGTTAAAATAGTACATAAAAATTTGTATTAAAACTATCATACAAAATGTCAACACTTTATCCATAAACCATGAATGGTATAAAAATAGCACATCCATATTCAAACATATCAAAAATATTTCAGTTCAATATGTATGATTTCTATTATAATAAATGAACTTCAAACAAGTTTAAATTCCATAGAAGGATGTTGAAATAGATGAAAATGATTTGTAAAACTCTTTGAGAGAAATATCTCTTTTTCATGAAAAAATTTAAAAGTCACACAAATTGAAAAGGAAGAAATTTAAAGGCCTTTTTGAATCAAAGTGTCCCATATCACTTTTATACTTTTCAAAGGAATTAACATTTACAAACATTCATGTCCATATAAATAAATCCTTAAAAACCGTTTCGAAAACATGGACATTAATGAGAATGATTTAGAAGAATAAGTATTCAAAAAATTTAAAATGATGTTTGAGTAAAAAGGTCCCTAAAAAATAATCCCTTTGAAAAATATTTTATGAAACATGTACATGGATAATAAATATGTCTCCGTTGATACTTACGAAAAAACAACCTTGAATAATAAATAGATTGTGAAAATAACCCTTACCAATTTAGTAACTTACGAAACATACACCACATGAAAGAATTATCATAAAATGAATATGTAAATACACATAAATTAAAGTTAATTACACAAAGAATAAAATTATGGGCAGTACATACACCACACAAAATGTAATTGTGTTAATATGGCATGAATCTCACGGGAATACCGAGTGAGATGAAAACCCCTTACCATGATCTTTCCTTTAGTCGTGGGTATGTTTAACCTCCTATATGAAGATCGTAGTATGTTATTAAATTATACCAGAAAAATATTAATATTCATGATATCATACATGATTCATTTATGAATTTATACTACCCATTTAATAATTTCCATGTTAAATTAACTTTTCGGGTAATAATCACTTTCTTTATCGTATGTGTTTTAACTTTTTATTCTTGATCATATCATTTAGATAATGATTTAAATAATTAAAAAAATAAAAAACATGATTTATATATAATATAAATTTAGAATATAAATATGTATAATAGACATATATATGAAATGAAAAACACCGTTTATGTAGACGGTAGTCCGTACGTACGCATAAACGCTGTTTCTGTTTTCATATCGTATTGAATGGAACTAAGTGAATAAGATATATGTAAGTACACATATATATATATATCTAGTAGAATTATTATGTAATATATTACATACTTATTTGTAATATATATTTTTATAATCGCTGATGAATGGTGAACGTGGAAATGAATCTCATCGCGTTGTGGAGACGGTAATCCGTACGTACGCACGAGCGAAATTATCATTTCCTTAAGGGTGTGGCATTGTATGGTATATAAATTTTACAGAGATATTATCATGTTATTTTAATTATTTATATACATATTAATCATCATTATATCCATCCAAATAACATAGTGTTGAATAAAAAATTACACCACAGCGTGGAGACGGTAAGCCGTACGTACGCCCGCATGGTGACATTATCATTCATAATATGGATAAAATAATGAATATAGTTTTTCCATATTTATAATAACATCATAGTATATATAAGATACTGGAGTTATTGTTTATAATTGAAACAACAAAGAAAGAGTAAGTGGAAGAATAAGAGAACTTAAAAGAGGGTGGTGAAATCATTACCTCTTCTTCGGGTTCTTCCATTTGATTTGATCAAAAGGGCTCCTTAGGTTGGATTTATGACCAATGGAAGGAATCTAGGATAAAGGTAGGATAGTTGGGAGGATATTTGGGCATGGTTTGGCTGAGCCAAATGGCTTTGGAGGTATGAATGTGAGAAAAGGGGAAGTTCCCTTTTATAAGAGGGGCGAGGGTCACTTTAGGAAAAGATTAAAGTATTAATTTATTATACAATCATATTCAGTTTATAATGGTTCCAAATTAATATATTTAGAGACTTAGGTGGTTATGGGTCGAAATAATTTCAACCAATAGGTTTTATACATGTTTATGTTACCATTTTAACCTTATCTTTTAGTTTTAACTCTTAGTTAAATAGTTTAACTTTTACCGTGTCTTCTGGTATTCTTACACTATATGGTTAATAAACCTAAAATAAATTTCCAATAAAACCCCAATTGGTTACTTAATGTAATATATATTATTATATATGTCTTTTTGACAAAACTTATATTTTTAGGACTATTATATCAATTAATAATATAATATTTGTTTTAAAAACTATTTTATGTCAATTTTGACACTCTTTGGTATTTGTTTTTTGATAAAATAATAACAGCATTATTACTTAAAAAAATACATTGAATCACTCCTAACAAGTCATATTAACGTTGAAAAATCTTTTATGTAATAAAACGTTTGAAATTTTATTTATTGTAATATTTATAATACAATTTATTTTATTCTTTCATTAATAAGGTAATTACTTCACCATCATTGTGTCATTAATAAATTTAATTATTTAATCTCTAAAAATTATAAATAAAATATCATTATTATGGAAATATTTTTATATTTATAATGAATATTTATAGTTGAATTTATCTTATGTATAACCCTATATTAAAAATGGTTTAGTTATTAAACATTGAATTTAACACTTTTAACTCTTCTTTGAATTAAATAATAATAACTGTCCTAATCTAATCCTAGTGGACCTAAAGGGTCATATTTTATTCCTAAGGTTGTTTTTGGTCGAATTAAACTTATTAAATATAATTATGACATGTGTTACGGTAATAATTATATCATTTTTACCCTTAGTTACTCTATTCACTTTTAACCGTGGTAAATAAAAGTAAAAGGTTACTGTTCAGAAAAAATTTTATTTATTGTATTGAACCGAATTTTACACCTTTATATTAACCGTGTCTCTAAATTTTTTGAAATTACACTCACAGAAGTGGTAAAATTAAGTTTTATGGGAATTTGCAAATTCTCCAAGGAGGTGGGTAAAAGACGGTGAAAAGTTCAACAAAATTTTTATATATCTAAAATTATTATAAAATGACTCCAATTAATTAAGTTGAACTTATATAGGTATTATGTATATATTTTGACATAAATTAATTTAAATAAAATAAATAATTATTTAAATAAAAATTCGGTTTTAAACTTCAACTCTGTGTTTTTCACTATTCATAAAAAATTGAATGTTTTCAGAAAAATACCAAAAATCCAACCTAAGCTAATTTTGATATTCTAAATTTAAAAATGTAGTATATTTTACCAAATTAAAAACATATAAGTTGTATTTATTAATTTAAAATTAATTTCCGTTGTCAAAACCAAAAGGCATATTTTTAAGAAATAATAACTATCAAAAGATTGACACTTGTTTATGTCCAATTTCAAAGTAAAATTACTTACAATAACCATAATTGGATTATATGGTAAAAATATAATCTATTTATACTTATAAACCCTTAAAATTTATAATTTAACACTATAAATTATTTCGATTAAAAAAGTCATTTTTAATTAAAATTTAGTATTTTCACTATTTACCAAAATATGAAAGTTATCAAAAAAATACCAAAAAATTTTCAAAACTAAATTTTTATCTCCCGATTCTAAAGAAGAAGTTTATTTTTTCAAATTGAATATATAAGTGTCAAATATTGGATTTAAAAAGGGTTCTCCCTCAAAAGGTGGTAAAATTTCATTTTCTAAAAAGTAATTCCTTTATCTAAAAAAATTTGAATATGTTCTTAAATTATGTCTAAGAAACTGATAATATGGATTATAAAATTACGAGGATTATATAAAGTTCAAAATTCAGTTAGTACTATTCATAACCGCTTTTTAACGGCTAAATTGGTAAGTTGTGGTGCGCTTGAACTCAGTGTTGCGTGTAGAGAAAGTTATTGAATTACTTTGAAGAAATAACGTACTATGAAATCTTAGGGTGTTATATTCTTCCCTAATTCAATAAATTCTATCCTCGTAATTTGAAATTTTTCTTCAAAAATAAATGGTAGAAAATAGAAAATACCTTTGAGGGAAAACTCACATCGGAAACTAGGTTAATAAAATTTAGTCTTAATTAGAAGAAAAGGGGAATGAAAAATTCACCACCAAATTATGATGTCCATTAAGAGAAAATTAGTGGAAATTAGAGACACATAATTGGAGGAAAATGTAAATATTTGTAGGGAGTGATTGAGGTCATCAATAACAAACAATTGTAGAATTGAGGGCCTCAAATCCATCAATCTATGATGACTTAAAATATCATCAGTTCAATGAAACATAAGGTATTAGGATAACACATTTTTAGTTTTAAGATCCTTTACCTAAAGTTTAAGAATTAATTTCTCCATAGAATAAGAGGAGAAAAAAATATATACTTGACAAGTAGAGTTCCATCCTTTAACTAATTTCTACCACAAACTCATCTTTCACTCTAAAAGATAATATAACTTTAAAAAAATATATTCTATTTATCCTATTCATACAGGGTTCCAAAAAAATGTATTTATAATTCATCTACCAGAACTTTTATAAGAAACTACATTATTCAATCCAGGACATCACGTGGGCCAGTGGTGGGTGATACACCCTTGTTGCCCTTCGGTTGCGGGTTCAAGTCTCGCGGCCTTGCCGGACGTGACAGGTTGCCGCCTGACCTCCAGGTTATCCTTTTATTGAAATCCAAAAATAATCTCAAACTAGACTTATACAAAATACTTCTGTCCAAACTCACAGTACAAAATTTATAAGGAAGGTAAACACAATGAAGATCCTTTTTTCCACGTAATAACATGTGAACACCTTCATAATGTATTCTTTTAAAACACTGCAACATCCTGAATTACCATAAAACCTTATTGATTACATTAATGATCCTTTATCCTTTATATAATACTGGATATATTCCTCATATCCAAATATTTTGAATATTCCAACAATCATGAAATAAACAAACCATTAATCAGTTCGAAGATAGTCAAGAATATCCAATATAATTTATCCAAATCAACCATATCTTATTCCAAAATTACTATCTTAGTATCCAGACCATATAATCTCAAATTCCCTATGAAATAGTACTACAGTACAATTCTTATTTATTTCTATAATTCATATAACCAGTACATTGTTGATACAACACTCAAATGACATAATACTTTAATAACAACATAAGAAATCTTAATCATTCCTCTTCAGCTTTGGTAGTATCATAACTTGATTCTTATCCAATAGAAGCATTTAGGGTATAGTCTAATGATTGGGACATTGATTCACATAGAGTTCCAACTCCTTTCAAATTAATCATTGTACATTGGAATCCTTTTTCTTACCCTTGAAATCATGTACTTGGGGTACTTTTTCTCCAAACTAATAAAAAACTCCCATTCCCTTTAAACATTTACCAAGGTGATTCTTTCCAAAGTTATCACATATGGGAAAATCCTTCTTTCCCTTTTTTCCATTTATCCATCTTTATCTCTACAATCATTTTTATCTCTTGCTTCCCTTCAAATCCATACGACTCATATAATTATCTACTTATCTTATTAACACATGATACTATTTTTTTATATTTTGAAAATACGTGGGAGACTATTTCCCTTCTAAATGTTTGCTTAATACCATGAAAGATATGAGCCTTCTTACTCCTTGGATCATACGTATTGCTGGAGTTCACATTCCTTCTACTGGGCTCCATTTCTATACAATGGCATACAGTTTGTCAGTTTATGAATTTCAATGAATAATTCCAAACATGTAAAATACATAACATAAATTGAACAGTTCATGGATTTAATCCATAAAAATATTTTCATTGAGGAGGTATATACTCGTAAATCATTCATAAATATTTGTAAAGTAAATGATAATTATCCTATGAATATCCCCTGGGAGTGTCCTAACCAAGAGTGCAGCAATGCCCGTTTTCATGCACCAGTTCCCGTTAGAGTCTTGCTCAAAGCGGTGTTTTCAGGTTTTACCCCTAGGTACATCTATTCCAGATCCACCTCTACCTGCTCGTATCTAGACAAGGATGTATTTGCATAAACAACTCACATAATCTCTATATTACCAAAATTCTAGAAAGTTCTTCAATACTAATCCTCAAATCCCATCTTAGGGTAGTGTGCTCTAATCAGAGTTTATCTAAATCTAGATTCCAAGGTCATTTCTAAACTTCCTCTGATACCAATTTTAACGCCCTGACCCCAGTTACCCAGAGTGGGTGCATTATTTTAATACATTGGTATGATTACAAGGAATCAAGTCCCGAAGGACTGATTAGTTTAGCAGTCTTGGAAAATTGATTACATACATTAAACTTACATTACAATTTCAAACATAAAACACAACATAAATAGTTCTTTGAGAATTCCATTATTCCCTTTAGCTTAACCCTGCATATCAATCATAATGCACTTTTTGGAATCCAGGGAAAATAAAACATAAGAAAGCGGTGAGCTCATATGCCTAGTAAGGGTAAATAATTTTAGAGAAGCTATAAACTTTTAAGGAAAGATGTGTGATAAAAACAACAACATTTTTAAACATAAACATGAACATAATATGAAAAAAAATCAAACATTACCATATAAACATGCACATGGATATTCTACTATTGTAATAATCACATGTAATAACTAATTTCATAATGAGGGAATGCCTAATGCCATACATCATTACCACATAGTCAAGGCATTATGCCAAGACTACAAATAAATTTTTTGTCCTGGACTTGTGCCAAGACAATAGTTTTTATCAGGAGACCTACTGATGCATCGAGGAGCTATAGCGGGCTCCACTCGCCACTTACTAAGTCCACTGCAATCCTCATATAAAAAGGTTGAAACATAACATAAACATTTATATTAAAACTATCATACGAAATGTCAATACTTTATCCATAAAACATGAATGGTATAAAAACAACACATTTACAAGCAGACATATCAAAAATCATTCAATATAATATGGATAATTTTTATTATAATAAATCCACTTCAAACAAGTTAAAATTCCATATAAGGATGTTGACATAGATGAAAATGATTTGTAAAATTATTTGAGAGAAATATCTCTTTTTCATGAAAACATTAAAAAGTCACAAAATTTGAAATGGATGACATTTAATGACATTTTTAAATCATAGATTCCCATACCACTTTTAAACTTTTCAAAGGAATTAACATTTTAAAAACATTCATGTCCATATAAATAAATCCTTAAAAACCATTTTGAAAACATGGACATTAATGAGAATGATTTAGAAGAAGAAGTAGTTAAAAAATATAAATGATGTTTTAGTAAAAAGGTCCCTAAAAATAATCCCTTTGAAAAATCATTTATGAAACATGTACATGGATAATAAATATGTCCCAGTTGATACTTATGTAAAAACAACCCTGGATAATAAAGAGATTGTGAAAATAACCATTACCAATTTGGTAACTTAAGAAACACACACCCCATAAAAGAAGTATCATACAATGAATATGTAAATACACATAAATTAAAGTGTATTAATCAAATAATAAAATTATGGGCTGTAAATACACCACACAAAAGGTAATAGTGGCAATATGGCATGAATCTCACGGGAATAAGGAGTGAGATGAAAACCCCTAACCTTGATCTTTCCTTTAGTCGAGGGTATGTTTAACCTCCTGTATGAAGATCCTAGTATGTTATTAAATTATACCAGAACCATATTAATATTTATTATATCATACATGATTCATTTAATACTTTATACTACCCATTTAATAATTTCATGTTAAATTAACATTTCAGGAAATAATCGCTTTCTTTATCGTATGTGTTTTAACTTGTTATTCTTGGTCATATCATTTAGATAATGATTTAAGTAATTCCAGAATAAAAATATGATATATATATCACATATATTTATAATATAAATATGTATAATATATATATATATGAAATGAAAAACACAGTTTATGGAGACGGTAGTCCGCACGTACGCAAAAATGTTGTTTCCGTTTTCATATCGTATTGAACAAAACTAAGTGAATAATATATATGTAAGTATATATATATATATATATATATCTCCAGTAGAATTAATATGTAATATATTAAATACTAATTAGTAATATATATTTTTATAATCACCGATGAATGGTGAATGTGGAAATGAATCTCATCGCGTCACGGAGACGGTAATCTGTACCTAAGCACGAGCAACAATATCATTTCCTTAAGGGTGTGGAATTGGATGGTATATTAATTTTACATAGACATTATCATGTTATTTTCATTATTTATATACATATTACTCATCATTATTTAGATCCAAATAAAATAGTGTTGAATAACAAATTACACCACGGCGTGTAGACGGTAAGACGTAGGTACGCATGCATGATGAAATTATCTTTTATAAGATGGATAGAATAATGAATATAATTGTTCCATATTTATAATAACATAAAAGTATATAGAATATACTGGATTTATTTTTTTATAATTGAAACAACAAAGAAAGAGCAAGTGGAAGAATAAGATAACTTGAAAGAGGGTGGTGAAATTATTACCTATTCTTCGGGTTCTTCCATTTGATTTGATCAAAAGGGCTCTTTAGGTTGGATTTATAACCAAATGAATGAATCTAGGATAAAGGCATAATAGTTGGGAGGATATTTTGGTAGGATTTGGCCGAGCCAAATGGATTTGGAGGTTTGAATTTGAGAAAAGGGGAATAGCCATTTCATAAGAGGGGGAGGGTCACTTTAGGAAAAGATTAAAGCATTAATTTATTATACAATCATATTGGTTTATAATGGCTCAAAATTAATTTATTTAGAGAATTATTTGGTTATGGGTCTAAATCCTCTCAAAAAATAGGTTTTAGACAAGTTTAGGTTACCATTTTAACCTTATCTTTTAGTTGTAACTCTTAGTTAAATAGTTTAACTTTTACCGTGTCTTTCTTGTATTCTTAGACTATATGGTTAATATACTTACAATAAACTTCCAATATAACCCCAATTGGTTCATTAAAGTAATATATATTATTATATATGTATTTTGGCCGAACCTTAGATTTTTAGGACAATTATATCAATTAATAATATAATATTGGTTTTAAAAACTATTTTATGTCTATTTTTACAATCTTTGGTATTTGTTTTTTGATAAATTAATAACAGCATGATTACTTCAAAAAAATAAATTTTATCAATACTAACTTGTCATATTCACCTATAAAATTCATTCATGTCATAAAAAGTTGGAAATTATATTTATTTTAATATTTATAATTCTATTTACTTGATTCTTTCATTAATAAGGTAATTTCTGCATCATCATTGTGTCATTAATAAAATCATTTATTTAATCTATAAAAATTATAAATAAAATACCATTATGTATGAAATATTTTTATCATTCTAATGAATATTTATAGTAGAATTTATCTTATGCATAAACCTATATTAAAAATGGGTTAGTTATTAATCTTTGAATTTAACACTTTTAGATCTTCTTAAAATTAAATAATAATAAATGTCTTAATCTAATCCAAGTGGACCTAAAGGGTCATATTTTATTCCTAAGGCTGTTTTTGGTCTAATTACACGTATTGAGAAGAATTAGGACATGTGTTATGGTAACAATAATATCATTTTTACCCTTAGTTACCCTATTTACTTTTAACCGTGTTAAATAAAAGTAAAAAGTTACTATTCACCCAAAAACATTTATCTTATTGAACCAAATTTTACTCCTTGATATTAACCATGTCTCTCGGATTTTTGAAATTACACTCACAGAAGCGGTAAATTTAAGTTTTATGTGAATTTTCAAATTCTCCTAGGAGGTGGGTAAAAGACGGCGAAAAGTTCAACAAAATTAGTATATATCTAAAATTATTATAAACTGACTCCAATTAATTACATTGAAATTATATAGGTATTATGTATCTATTTTGACATAAATTAATTTAAATAAAGTAAATAATTATTTAAATAAAATTTCGGTTTTGAACTATAACTCAGTGTTTTTTACTATTCATCAAAAATTAAAAGTTTACAGAAAAATACCAAAAATTCACCCTAAGCTAATTTCGATATTCCGAATTCAAAAATTAATTATATTTTACCAAATTAAAAACATAGAATTTTCATTTATTAATTTAAAATTAATTTCCTTTTTCAAAACCAAAAGGCGTATTTTTAATAAATAATAACTATCAAAAGATCAACAGTTGTTTATGTCCAATTTCAAAGTGAAATTACTTAAAATACCAGGATTGGATTAAATGGTAAAAATATAATCTATTTATACTTTTAAAAAATTAAAATGTATAATTTATCACTATAAATTATTTTGATAAAAAAATTGATTTTAATTAAAATTTAATATTTTTCACTATTCACCAAAATATGAAAGTTATCAGAAAAATACAAAAAATTTATCAAAACTAAATTTTTATCTCCCAATTTTAAATAAGAAGTTTATTTCATCAAATTGAATATATAAAAGTGTCAAATATTATATTTAGAAAGGGTTCTCCCTCAAAAGGCGGTAAAATTTTATTTTATGAAAAATACTTCCTTTATCTAAAAAAATGAGTTTGTTCTTACATTATGTCTAAGAAACTAATAATATGGATTCTAAAATTATAAGGATTATATAATGTTCAAAATTCAGTTAATACTATTCATGACCGCTTTTGAATGGCCAGTTTGGTAGGTTGTGGGGCGCTTGAACTCAGTGTTGCGTGTAGTGCCCGTTATTGAATTACTTTTAAGAAATAATGTACTATGAAATCTTGGGGTGTTACATATATTATTATAATCATATTTTAAAACTTACAAAATTAATTTATTAGTTCTAAATTCACAACACTTAAAAAATGTTTTTTTGAAAAACAAATCATTTTAACATTAAATCATATTAATTATTATCCTCTAAATTTATGAACTTTTAATTTATTAATATTTTTATTTACAATAGATTTTATTATTCTTATAATTTTTCTAATAACATTCATATAATTTATTTTGGCTCAATTTAGTATGGATTTTCCTATGAAATAATATATTTAGTATATTATTTTTTTAAAGGGAAATTATTACTAAAATCTTAAGGCATTATATTTGGTGTTGTTTCTGGGGACAATGATTGATTTTCAAAATATTAGTTTACATTTAATATAGGAAACACCAAAATAAAGTCAATATATATAGTATAATTAATTATGTAATTTGCATATTCATTATAATAGTTTAAAATGTTAATATATTTTCTTAAATTTTAGGTATATGTTCACAAGAAAATACTTAAGTTCATACATATTTCTATTAATCAATGAGGTAGGGATATATATTTTTTAAAAATTTAATCTTAAAAGGTAGAGGTCATAGAGAAAAAAATCCATCAGGGATATATTATGAGTTTGTAGCTCGAAGACCTATTATATAGAATGAGAAAGTGTCACCAGGGCTTGGTAGATTATAAAAAACAAGAGTATTTTTTAGCCCCTCATGCATTCAACTCACACTAAATACTAGAAAATAGTATTTAGAGTACCATTATTTTAAGGACCTTCCTATCTTTAATAGAGTTTAATCTTAATATTTTTTAGCTTTCATTAAGGTTTTTTACCATAATAAAGTATGTTCTATTGAATAGGATCAAATTAGATGGAGTTTATTCCCCTATTACATGAAGGAACAAACATGAAATTGGTTGTTATAATAATATAAAATTTTATTTAAAACATGGGAGGACATTTACATTGCCTTTATCAGAATACTTTATCCTACTCAAAGAATAATGGTCTTGATAACCAAAATAATCATGTTTGTGTAAAATGAACTAATATAATTTTATAAGGCTTGGGAAAGAGTTAGAGATTATTGAATTTTTTTCCAAATAATTAGTTTCTATATTCATTATTTATAATGTAATTATATCACGGAATGGATACAGTGGTGTAGAAATTTGACGATTTAGTTGTAGGAGAACATTAAAGAAACAAAATAATAGAGAAACTCAAGAAAGTTTATAATATTATTTCAATGTACTCTGAATAAAAATATATTATAAGTGGTATATATTTTTTAATGAATTTAATCTAATAAATTATGTGAATACACATATTGTATATCTTTAAAGGAAATTAAAAAATTTTATTAAAAAACACAGGGAAATAAGGATCAATGTAACTAGTGTTGAATATATGGACACAATTTTGTACATGGAGTGAATTTTGAAAAGGTGGAATCAAATTCATCATTAATTCAAGTTGAATAAGTTATCTACATTGGAAAATATAGAATATAACTTTTGAGTAAAGATCTATCTTATAACACTTACAATCCAAGATAAAATAATTATCCCAATATTTCTTCGAAGGACTAAGGAAATACCAAATAATTTATACCTTATAAATTAAATAAGAAATAACAACATTAAGGAAGGATTAAAACTGGAACCTATGGGAATTAATATTCATGTTCAAATCGAGTTTATAAAAGAATTGAGAGTAATCTTAAATAATTTAAAAAACATCAAATATGTATGATTGTTTTTTTAAATTACCAAATCTAACTTCTCATGGTTATATCAGTTATTTCTATTAAATAAATAATGAATTAAAAATTTCGAAATAAAAGTGGGAAAGATTGAAAATTAAAACATTATGAGAGGAAATGGAAAACATATAAGTACCATTGAATCAAATATAAGAGAAGAATGTATTGATATTACTTCCAGAGAAAGAATATTGATATGTAAGGATGAAGAAAGGGTGTAGGTGGCTGAATAGAAAGAAAATTAGGTAGAATATAACCACTATTAAGATAAGGGATATAATATTAATCATGAAGAGAATCAATAGATCGATGAAAAATTTAATTTTAATAAGAAGAGGATGGAAGGAATATCTGGTATGATAATGTTAAAGATATAAGATAATAATGGTATCCCATATAAACCAATTTTACCATTTCCAAAAAGAGATAGAGAAATTTAAAAGCATATAAATAAATGGTTTAAGTTATTCATTCAATATTTTAGAAAATATAGGGGTGGGTATATCATTTGTATAGACATTATCTAACATTCCCACTTAAACCAAATTCCTTAAGAAAATCATTTCAAACAATAATAGTCTATAGGAGATTATTATTATTCAATTTATAAAGGCATTTAGTGTATCCGTTAAAAGTAAAATTCTATAAAAGATCAAAGATCTAGGGTGTTTCAAGATTCTAAGTGAGTTTAAAGAAAAATATAATTTTACTTTCCAAGTTTACTTGGGAGCTAGTATCAAGATCATTCCTTGGATGGTTTATAAGGAATTTAAAACAATAGAGGTAAAAGAAACTAAAACTTCCTTAGAACTTACAAAAAAATAAATAACTTATCCAATATGAGTTTTTCTTTGAAAAAGGCATATAACATCAATGAAAATGATAATCAGAAGTACATGTGATAAGCCATGAAGGGAAATTGTCTAACCAGAACTGGTTAGAATCGAAAGGGCCTAAGGCCGCAAGATGATGGGCCACGCTGTTTCCTTCCCTTTTTGTGAAGGAGAAAGTACAGCATGAGAAGCATTGGAGAAGTGAAAGAATTCTCCTGATGATAATGCCAAAAGAATGGAGGCCACTGTCATTGTGATTAATTGCATCGATCACAGTAAGACAGTCAGAATCAATGATGATATCAGCCCATCCGTATTCCAAAGCGAGCATCAAACCAGCAAGGATGGCCATGGCCTCAACAACTGCCATTTCCCAGAATGCCTAATGTGGTTCATATTTAGCAGTAAGGATCTGCCCCATTTGATTTCGGGAAAGGAGGCCGAGGGCAACAAGACCATCCTTCAAAAGAGATGCGTCCACATTAATCTTGAGGATCCCTTCCGTTGGGGGATTCTAGCGGGCAGTATGGGAGGGGGGACACCTGGCATAGAATATCCATTGTGGCCTTTCCAACCCTCAATCCAAGAAGTAGACTGATCAATCCAGAATTTGGTGGGCCTGTGAGCTTGATTAAAAACATCATCATTACGCCAGACCCAAATAATCCAAGCCAAGGTGAAAAGTGAGCCTACATCTGCTGAAGAGAGAGAGGAGCACCAATGCATCAGCAGATTAGGAAGGTCAGAGGCCAACGCCAGTGAAGCAACTGAACCTGGACCCCAATGATTCTAAATATCCTTTTCTCCTGGGCAGTAAACAATAGCGTGCTGAGGAGTTTTTGGAGTGTTCAGGAAGAAAGGGAAAAAAACGGTACAATCCATATGTTGGTAAACTGGAAGGCTCATTTTCGGGAGAATTCCTGAGAAAACCTACCACAAAAATTGGCGAATTTTTGTGGGGACATTGAACTTCCGAATCGATTTCTTAGGTCCCCCATCTCGGCCGACTGAGTGGATTCCAATAGCAACTCTGTAACCGGATCTCACTGTGTATTTTCCCGAGATTTCATTCATCCAGAAAAGATGGTCAAGGCCTGCGTCTGGAACCCAGGGAATGCTAAGGATAATTCTTTGATCTCTTTCGTTGAACCAATCAAGGATCTTTTCCAAATACCACCCCTGTCCCTGGTTGGAAAGGAGGCAGCTGACAGTGGAATCTTCAAGACCTGGTTGGACGGGAGATGTAGCCCGCAAACCATCTGTATCAATGAGCCAGGGATTAGTCCGGATTTTGACAGATGAGCCATTCCCAATCCTCCAACCCAATCCTTTATCCAAGAGATTTTTAGCCCCCCAAATTCTTCTCCAGATGAAGCTATGGTGGGGACCAAGAGAGGAGGCATGAAAGTCTGTGTGGGGAAAGTACATAGCTCGTAGAACTCGCGCACATAGAAATGATGGGAGGTTAAAAAGGAGCCATCATTACTTGTCCAAAAGCGCGTCGTTGAAGATAGGATGATTTAGAAACCCCATACCACCCTCTGATTTTGGTATGTAGAGGTTCTCCCAGGCCATCGAGTGATGTCGATTCCTACCATCGTTCTTCCCCCACCCGAAATTAGCAGTACATTTGTGTATCTGGTCGAAGATGGCTGCCGGGATTTTAAAACGGGGCATAAAGTATCTTGGGACATATTGGATGACAGCTTTTATGAGGGTCTCTTTCCCAGCTTTTGAAATATTTTTGGGGTCCATCCTTGAATTTTTTCCCCAATCCTGTCCACAATGGATGTGAAGATTTCTTTTTTGGATCGTCCAATCACTATGGGGAGCCCAAGATACTTCTAATGTTTATCAACCATATGGATGCTAGCTGATGCAAAAAGTTCATCCCTCTTAGCAAGAGGTACCCCTACGCTGAAGGAAATTTCTGATTTTACATGATTGATTGTTTGTCCAGACACCCTCTCATACTGATGAATCTCTTGACAGATCACCCGACATTCATTAATTTTAGCTCTGGAAAAAAGGAGGCAGTCACCAACGAAGAAGAGATGCGACACTGGAGGGATAGCTCGGTAGAAATTTCCCCATAAATAGACTTAGAAGAAATAGCCCAGGAAATAAGATTATAAAAAACGTTATCCACCAGGAAGAATAGAAAAGGGGAGAGGGGGTCTCCCTGTCAAAGGCCTTGGGATTTGGAAAACTCTCTTGTAAGCTCCCCATTGACCTTGATTTTGAAAGAGATGATCGAGACATAGTGCATGACCATATCTATCCATTTTTCACAGAAACACATTTTCTGAAAAATGACTCTTAAGAAGTGTCATTACACTCAATCGTAGGCCTTGGTCATATCCAATTTCTAGGCCATGGTTCCTCTTTTCACAGTGGAGCGTGATTTCATAGAATGAAACACTTCATGGGCCACAATCTCATTATCAGTGATCTCTCTCTTTTCCACGAAGGCACTTTGATTTTCAGAGACAATATCAGGTAGCCAAGGTTGCAGCCGATTGACAAGAATCTTAGAAAAGATCTTATAAGAGACATTGCAGAGGCTGATAGGTCAAAAGTCAGGGATCGCCAAAGGTTTCTTAATTTTGGTAATGAGGGTGAGGATAGTTTCATTAATGGCTGCAATGCTGGTATTACCAGCCCAGATATTTTTAATCATGTTGCATATGTTATGACCGATAATGTTCCAGTACTTCTTGAAAAAAAGGGCGTAGAACCCGTCTAGTCCTGGATCCTTGGTGGGATGAAGATGTCTTAGAGCCAGGTGAATCTCATCGTCTGTCACATCTTTGGGGAGATTCCTATTAATTTCTTAAGTGATCACTGGTCTGATGCATTCTTCTACCTCAGAAGACATGAAAGGGGTTCCTATAGAGAATATATTCTTGAAAAATCATGTCAAGGCCTTGTGGAAACCATTGGTGTCAGAAACATTTCTTCCATCGGGTTGTGACATACAAGTAATAGAGTTTTTCCAACGCCTGACTGATGCTTTCTGGTGAAAGTATCAGGTGTTAGCATCCCCTTAATTAATATGGTTGTCCCATACATGCATAGCCCAGAAACTTTCCTTGACACGTAGAGCCGTATCCGGCTCTCTTTGTGTGGCTCCAATCTTAAAGAGAGTGTGATTGGAAGTGGGTTGTTTAAGGAGATTGTTCAGTCTCTTTTCAAGGACTCCATAATTCCAGTCGGGGTGTGAGAATTTTTTATTGCTCCAAGACCTCAGATCAAATGCGACCTGTTGGAGGTTGACACAAACATCCTAGTGAGTACTCTTCCAGCTTGGACAAAGGACATTCTCTCATTATAAATGGTAGAATTTTCTTGGACATAGTACATTATCTCATTAATTTAGCAAAAAGTAAAATGACTTTTAAAGTTGGTAAATACTAGAGGATAAAAAATATTTTTTAATCTATAAAACACCCAATCATATTATATTAGTTTTTTTGGTTGAGGTTATTGATAGTTAAACATTAGAATAATTTTAGAATCAGTTGAACGTTGACTTTAGTGATATGAATGAAATAGTTAATGTGATGGTGGACCCATAAAAAAGAGAAAGAAGAATGTGTTTGAAATCAAGAGGACTATCTTAAAAGTAAATTCTATAAAATAAGAGAAGAATTTGGTGATGAAATATAGGAGATAAAACAATATATACAAGATTCCCTTGTTCTTGAGTAGAATAATTTCCCACCGAAATAGAAATATGAATATATTGGTGATGAAAACACTTTTAAAATGATATTTGTAGATTAATTGGCTGAATATCAGGATGAAAAATTTCATGATGTGTTTAATATACATAGAATCTCCATATCTTTGACAATATCATATTAAAATGGGATAACTCCTTACATGTACATGTATAATATATTAATGGAACATTAAATTAAACCCACTATGGGGTGATAAATGAGATTAAACCCAAACATGTATAAGGTTTTAAAGGATATAATCAATTGGTTTTTGGATTCAGGGAAAATATTTCTTAATTTACTTATTTTATGGGTAACTCAAATCCATGTTATACCTAATAAGGGTATAATTATGGTTACAAACAATGAAAAAAATGAACAAATTTAAAAAATGGATGTTATAGGTTTTAGAGTATGAATTGACTATATAAATATTAATAAAGAAACATTGAAGTATTATTTCCCACTTTCTTTAATTGATTAGATATTGGAAATACTTGTTAAGGAATCACACTAATATTTCCTTAATGATTACTTAGTATGAAATTATGTTCTAAATGGTCTAGTAGACTAAGATGAGACTATTTTTACATTTACCTATGGTAATTTTTCTTATTGTATGATTCATCATGGGTAGTTTGTTTATCCTATCACATTTCAAATGTGCATGATAGTTATTTTCTATGATATGGTAGTGAGAAAAATTGAAGTTCTCATTAATTCCATCGTTGTTATGGGATTTAATTTTGAATAATATTTAGAAAATATATCTAAATTCTTCAAGAGGTGAGATAAAATAAAATTAGCACTAAATAATGAAAATTTTCATTTTATAGAAGGATAAGGAATTAATTTGGGACATCAAATGTCAAGATAAGTAATTAATGTTGATAAATCCAAGATATAGGTGATATATACACTTCTATACCCAAATATGTGAATCCAATTTGTAGTTTTTATAGACATGGGGGATTTTACAAAAGATTCAATGGATAATTATCACAAATCCTAAGACTAATATGTTTACATATGGTAAATTATGTGAAGTTCATGTTTGATATAAAGAATTTGGAAGTGTTTTATAGACACTAGATGGTTTTAATCTTAGTTATAATAATTACTACACCATTTTAGAGATTAAGCATTGAAATCATGTGTGATGGAAGTGAATTTTTAGTAGGAGCTGTTCTTGAAAAAATAAAATTTTAGAAATATCAGGTCATATATATATTATAGAAAATTATTCAGTGGAAATTAGTTTAGCTATGACACAATAGAAAAATGAATTATTATAGTGGTGTACGTCATCGAGAAATTCAGTCTATGTCTCATTGTAAGTAAGGTGACTGTGTTAACTAATTAGTCACCATTGAAATACATACACTCAAATAAGGATGTTAAGACAAGATTAATGACATGGGTTTTCTTCTATAATATTTTGCTTTGGAGATAAAAGATAAGAATTAATATGAAAACTAATATTTATTACATTTTTATAGATTGTAAGACTTATAAGAAGATAGATTTACTCTTATCAAGGGAGAATTATCAAATTATAAATTGTTTATAATCAATACTAGAGGCATGTATCATAGAAAATAAATTGAAAATTCATTTTTTCATGTGGGATTGTATGAGGATTCTTATGGAATAAAAAAAATAAGGCAAATTCTAAATATTACCCAAACAGGGGGCTAATGGAACTATTAAAATATGTGTTCTAGAAGAAGATTCAATATCCATTTTAAATTGTTGTTAGTCATTTCCATGTGGTACATACTATGGAGGATAGAAAATAGATACTATGGTATAATAGTATGGATCTTACTGGAGAATATTTTTCATAGATGCTATAGAACATGTTAATAAATATGACATATACTTGATTATAGGAAACATGAGAATAGTAATATAAATTTATCTATGTGTAATAATTTAAGTAGATATTTTTTTGTCTATGTATTGGATTTCATGGATTCATTTCCAAAATCACAAGGGAATGAATTTCGATTCCAAAATCACAAGGGAATGAATATATAATTTTTTAAGAATCATGATTAGATTGAGTTTGAGGGACCTTAAGATATGATTCATATTTTATATTCTAGAAAATATTAAGATGATGAAGCCTATTTAATTTTTTAATAATAAATTTGGATTATTGAAGTGTATTTGTTTTGGAATTCAAAGATTATGAGATATGTAAGTATTTTCAGTATATGTTTTTCATTAAGGATTGAAAAATATATGTTTAATGGTGTTGAAGTCTTAGAAAAGTGATTTTATTGCAAATAAATATTCATGGGAAAAAAATATTAAGGGAAAGATAACCCTTAATATATTCTTAATGCTTAGATAATGATGTTTAGATAAAGATATATTAGATAGGAATAAGTAAATTGGATTTTGTTGATTAACTTTGAACTAATTAAGGATTTTTTTTGAAAAAGTGGACTATGTATCATGGATGGAGTTCATGAAATTTTTAGAATTATGTAATATATCTCATAATATTTGGAATAAGAAATAATGCATGTTTATAATAAAGATTTAGGGTAATTACCATGTTTCAAGAGAATACATGATGAAGGTATTCACATGTTTGGTATGTGACAAACAAAATTTACTTTATGATATATGGGGGGATCAATGCTATATTGTTTCAAAGAAATTTAGTGACCTTATTTATAAGGTTTTGAACATTCATATTTTGTAAGGGTTATAAGGTTATCTATTTATAGAGAATTTTATGTTATGATTTAGATGATGTTTTAGATATTAAAGTATTATCTCACCAAATAAGGATTTCCAAAATGGAATTAATGTTGATTCAAATGGTTAAAAGGGTTTATTTAGAATTTAGAAATGAATTTAGATTTAGGACTTGATTATTCTAATATTTGTTAATCGATTTTATAACTTGGATATGTTATGCTTCACGTGTTTATTATTCAAAAATTAAATGAAGGATAGCTTTCCCTCAACTGACTAGACCAAGTCACATTGTTATACCTTCACAGGGATGACCGACCATGGCCGAGTGGGAAGGCTTGCTCAATCCACATGGGGTTCACGAGTGATCAACCCCCATGAATTGATGTCCCACAAGTTATAAACCCTATGGTAAGAAAAGGGGGATCAAAGTACATGTGGGTTGTGTGTATGTATGACCCGCATATCGTGTGTGAGGTTTCATACAGAATCCCATCTCTATAGCAGGCGGTTTGGGTGTGGTTCCCATGCCTTGTATTATAAGGGACCACCCTCTTCTTGTTCTATTTGATGTGGGACATAATTTCCATGGTTACTATTTATTATTTACTGAAATGTCATCATTTGGTCTTGGCTTCATGCGATCCCACCTCAAACACATCCAGTTAACTACCTCTCTTCCTCACGAGTTATCGTAGTTCCTCCATCGAAGATTCTATCAAAGCCACACCAAGAGACTGGGGTTATGAAATAATTCACTATCACACCTCTCCTACACTTTGGATCATCTCCAAAGTCTTTCTAACCACCCAAATCCATTTAAGACTTCATCTAACCACTTCGAAGGCCAGATGAAGGAGGATCTCAGAGGAGATCTGCTACCACTGATCACCACTACTGCATGAATGCACTGCCAGTGCCATGGTCACCATGCTCCCATTGAGATACCTACCATGTAGGATTTACACATCCCAAATCCATCCATTAGAGGTGAAAAGCCAGGCTACCCCTATGAAATCTTTAATGTTTCCCATAGATCCACCCTACTTCCTCCAAATATTTATTCCCGAGATCTTTGGGTGATTTCAAATTATAAATCTTGGGTTTTATGATCATTTAATATGGGAGATATGTATTTTGAATATTTGAGATTGCCAAAGGATCACCCCCACTTCCTATAAATATGAATCCATCACCCACTGCTAATGGGAGTCGAACACCCGAATGAATAATTACATATTGCTACTACGAAGACTCTATTTTTAGTTTTTTTGCTTATATTATGTATTATTCATTGTTTTCCTCCACTGTTTCCTTTTTAATGGAGGGGTACACACTTTCTACGATTGGATGAATGGGAGGTGACCTGTTTTAATACGGAGTCTTAGTTTTAATAAAATTATTCCATCTATTTGATTTATTAAATGGTTTCCAATTTATGAATTCAGAGTTTTAGTGAGATTTGGTTATGTTTTGTTGAAAAACTAAACTTTCTTAAATTACCTTGATTATATAATTTTATTCTACCTATTTTTGGTATTAGATCACACTAATTGGGGGATCCAATATCAGGGAGAGAAGTTCTTAGTGATTTCTAAGCACTTAGGAAAGACACAGTGGGATAATATCAACACATAAGGTACTCAATTACAGCTTTAGAATTAACTATGTTATCCAAGGGAGATCCACTATTCCTTTAACAATTGGAAGGAGAATAGTCCAACCAATGAAATTGGTATTACTAGTTCAACCATGAACCTATTTAATATCATGGGTGGAAAAGGATAAATAATTATTTATCCATTCATTTAATGAATTAACCAACACAAAAGATTAAATTTCAAAGGGACCATGATAACATTACATAAGGGAAACCAAACCTAAAACCCAGTCACTCTTCTCTAAATTGATTCTTCACAAAAAATCCCCTTCCTACAAAGTTATTCAAATTCATGATTTTTAATTTACTTTTTCATTAGTGAAATCTTTATTCAAAACAAAACTCTTGTGAGATGACTTAGGTCATACCTACTACTAAAACCTTAGGGGGGAAATAAATAACATTTTCCACACCCCATGACTAGGTGGTGCCAAAATATGGAGTCATTTTTGGGGATCCCATTAGTGTTTTATTTTTTTTATTTTTTTCACATTTACATAGTCTTCATTGTTTTTCGATTAAAAAAACTATTAAAAAATTCATGATGTTTTCAAATGGACATTTTTTCAATTCATGGAACAGCTACTTAGGGGTGTAGGATCTAAATAAGGTTCTACACAATGATGAGAAGGACCTCCTAGAGAGGATTCATTAAGACACTAACCTGACCATACATATGATGAATGGAAATGACTCTGAGCATTCATTTCAAGAGTTAGCATATATGCTTGATGAAGTCAGAGTTGATTATAAAAGACTGATGACCAAGGGGGAAGTGCAACTAGAGCTACCCAATTTTTCTGAAGACATCTAGGGATTTGAAACCCAACTTGAAGAATATCAATAGTCCAACTAATTGAGAATAAAAATACAATATGACCATGATGAGTTAGAGTGGATTTATGATGAGGAAGAATTACATACTGAGATACATGTGGGAGATCAACAGGACCTGGACAACTTATGAAATGAGTATGAGTTAAAACATGATCTACCCATTCCTTAGATAGTGGAAGATCCAATACCACACAATTTTTTTATATCCATATAATAGGAGGAAACCAAACAAGTGATGTAATTTGAAGAAAATATGGAGGATATTAAATACTTACCCTCACTTTCCCCCATCCAACTCTATGTGGAACTCACTATTGAAGAAGAGATTGAAGTTTAACCAATTAAGGGAGTATATCTTATCTCAAAATCAATTTGATTTGATTTTATTTAAACTGAATTGAGTATTAATTCAAAATTATTTTAATTTTCAGAATCAGACAATCCTTATTATGCCTTAGAGTAAGATAAAGAAATAATGCATGCACTGTAAAGGAACACATAGAGGCCCCTTACTTTAAGGAACCTAAATTTGAGAAATCCCATGGGGAATTGGAAATATCCAATCCTAAGGAAATAAATATATAGGCATCTCACACTAAAAGGGGTAATTATTATTTACAAACTTCAAGTTTAAATTCTTCCAAATTTAATATACATTCTAGTAATACTTTGGTAATTATAATTCATGTAGCCTATTAACCTCATTGTTTTAATGATAATAAAATCATGTTTCTTATGATAGTAATGAGATTTATTTTTTATGTTATATTTTTTTTACCTGAGAAAAATTGGAAAAAATATAGTAAGTTATAGAAAGTCTCACCACCAAGAAGTCACACTCTCATGGATAAGTCAACATCCACAATGAGTCACCGCTGAGATGGAAAATTGAAAAAGTATGAGACACTGCCAGACTATGTCTCAAAGACAAAAAAGTATCACTATTTCCTTAAGACACTTTCAAGGATGTATTACCATTGGAATGAATAATTGATAAAGCCTTTGGATGACACTCTTCTAGGATGAAACACTACCAGCTTGACATATCTCCAGGAAAGTGTCACCATTCCAAGGACATACTACCAAGGTATCACCATTCCAAAGAGACACCACCAGATCAATAAACTATTCCAATTATCCCAACTAGAATATGATTCACCACCAGAGTTATACATTTCCAATTTCAACATCTAAAAGGCTCACCACTATTGTAATTTTATTTATATTTTTGAATTAAAATTTTCTATTTGCTACTTTATCCAATTTAATGAAAAAATTAATTTAATTATTGTGCACTAACTGTTGTAGAGAATGCATTAAACTTCACATAAGACATGCATTATGAGGATAAAAAGGATCCATATGATTCTATTTACTGGTACTACTAATGTTGTTAAAAGAAGAATTAGACTCCCTCATGTAGTAGAGACATATAAAGACAATTAGAGAGCTGCACAAGAAAAGTGAAGTGAGTATTACATCATTTCAAGAACTAGATGTCCTTAACTTCTAGATCAATATTACAATCGACTGAGGAAGATAAAGCACATATTATATCTAGTTCCTTCCCTAGTCAATAAAAACAATGTAAAACACTCTTTTGTACAAAAACTTTCTGAAATATGACTCAAACTTCAATTAAAATCCATTTAAAGGAGTCAAAAGTTGCATTACATATTAGATAGAGCAACACAATTAATTATACAATTTATATTCTCTATTTGTTTATTTTTAATTAATTTATATGTAGTTTGTGTATACCCAGTTTTATAACACACACACTATCTTCTTCACCTAAAGAAGAAGATACTCTGATATATTCACCACAACTTTTATTCATGTTTCCCAGGTTTTCATGGAAGAATTATTGTGGGACATGTTGTTTATTTGTACTCCCACAAAAAATATTGAAGAGGTACTATTTGGGATGGATTGTTTATATACTATTATAACACTTGATACCAGTTTTGGATCAAAATTTTATTTTATATAAATTTCTTGGAAACAGGTGATTTCTAAATGGAGAGGACTAAGTCTCATCTTGAAACTGAATCTCTTGTATTCGATTTCTGATGTGAGTTTGTTTTACATTATTTCATTGTTTTAAAACTGTTTCTATGTTAAACTGAAAAACAAAACCACTAATTTTATTATTAGTTTTAATTAGTGTTTATATAATGTATTGATTTAGTAAATTGTTTTCAAAGTATAAAATAATACGGTATATTTTTTTACTTGAGACCTAATCAATATTTGAGAAGTCTTTGAAAAGGTCAAGACCTATATCAAACTACTGTATTAACAAACTGAGCCATTTTATTTAAATTGAGGGATTTTATTTAAGTCCATTTTTAATATAATTTTTATTGGGTACTCAGTTCTCCTCATCTTGAGATACTCACTCCGACCAACATTTGGTATCAAACGGAAAGGATTTTGTATCAAAGGTTTTTAAAACTTTTTAACAGTAATTTTTTTTAATATTTAATGATCTTAAATTTCTTTATGTTCATAATTTATTTATTTAAATGGGTAATCTTCAAAATTATTATGCTACTAAAAAACCTCCTTTTTAATGGAAAAAATTATTCTTAGTATAATATAAAGATGAAAATTCATATAAAGAGTATGGGTTTTGAGATTTGGACTGTAATAAAAGATAAATATGGACTACGTACAATTACTAGAGTTACATGGGAAAAAACTACTACTAATTCTTATTATAATAATTGGAAATCCACTAATTCCATGTATTCTAATTTATGATATGAGGAGTTCAATATAAATTATTCTTATTAATCTTATTTTGAGATTTGGGATAATTTAACTGTTTCACATGAATGAACAACCAATGTTAAGAAGATAAGATTAAATAAATATAATCTTAAGTAAGATTATTTTAAAATGAATCCTAATGAAATAATTGTTAAAATATATCTCAGGTTTAAAGAAATTTTGAGAACTATGAGCTCACTGGGAAATCCAGTGTCTGAAAAAGGCAAAATCATGAGATTACTAAGATTAATTTCAGAAAGATAGAGAGGCATATCTGTTTCAATTAGAGAATCATGTGAAATCAATAAAATAAAAATAAAGGAGATAATTGGTAAATTGATGATGTATAAAGAGGAACTAAAATTCAACTGAGTGGAATATGATGAGATAAAAATAAATTAAGTAGCTTTCATGTCTACTAAATCCAAAAAAAAGTAAAAGATAACGTATGAAAGTTCAAGTGAAAGTTAGTTACCTCAGCAGAATGATGATGAGATGGCCAACATGGCTAGAAGTTTTGGGAAATTTTATTGGAAAAAGAATTTTTTCCAAAATCCTAGTCATAACGGGAAGTCTTAAATGAAAGGAAACAGAAAAAAGGATGAGAAGAATAATGATAGCACTGGGGAAATTGCCTGCTATGAAGGAAAAAGAAAAGGAAATTTCAAGGTAGGTTTTACAATGTAAAAAAAAATGATGACAAGGATTTAAGGTTTAAGAAATACATAAAATTCACTTGGAGTTATTCTGTGGATATCTCTAGTTATTCTGATTCATCAAATAAAGAAAATTCTGACAGAGCCAACATGTTATTCGTGACTAACATATCTGAGGTACCTGATGTTTCTAATATTTTTTTTATTCTTAATTTTGCTAGTTCTGAGAATGAACATATTATTGATGAAATGTCTCAAGAATAAATATTTTAATATTTAAAAATTAGAGTGAACACTTTTAATGAACTTAAGAAAAAGTACAATGTTCGTAAGAGATATCATGCTTTAACTTCCAATACTAAATCTGATTTATCTATTGAAAAAGAAAAGAATGTCAGTTACTAATGAAAAATAATGATCTTAAAATTTCCAATGAGAAAATTAAAAATGTTTTAGATAAATTTACCAATGGGAGAGAAACGCTTACATAGATTATTGAAAAAAAGTTTCTCTATAATATGTTACTCGTATAGGATACCAACCTGGTCAAAGTAGAATAGTAAAAAGCACATTTGTCCTAAATTCAAAATATGAAAATTTTACTACTAGTTATTTTTCTAAAGGACCAATCAATGTTTTTATTTAAAAAATATTACAGTCTGTTTACATGAAATCTATTAAAAAATATGGGTTCCTAAAACCATGATTACTAACACTTCTGGACCCACGAAAATCAGGGTACCAAAATTATTTCTTTTATAATTTCTATTTTACAGGAAAACTACTTGAATACCTCCTGTAAAAGTCTTTGGTACATAGACAATGGATATTTAGAGCATATGGTAGGAGACTATTCTAGCTTCAAGAATATAATAAAGGTTGATGGTGGTCATGTCACATTTGGTGATAATGCTAAAGGGAAAATCATCAGCCTTGGCCAGATTGGTAGTTGTAATTATGTTTCAATTTCAAGAGTACTATCTTCAAATGTTTTAAAGTATAATATTCTTAGAATATCACAATTATGTGATGATTTTTTTCATGTTAAATTTAATAATAATTCATGTAATGTTTTTGATTCTAAATATTCTTTAGTTTTTACTACTTTAAGGAATGAAAATGTTTATACAGCTGATATTAATTCTTTAATTTCTCAAAATGTTTCCTTCTTGAGTGCCTTTTACAAGGAATATTGGATTTTTAATATTAGACTAGGCCATTTTAATATTCATTCACTTAGGAAGCATACTATAAAAGTGATAGTAAAGGATCTACCCGAACTAGACTTCCCAAATGGCAATGTCTGTAACTCCTATCAAAAAGGGAAAGAGCATAAGATTTATTTTTAATTAAATAAAGAAGTTTCAACCTCTCAGCCTCTTGAGTTGGTTCGTATAGATTTATTTAAACTATCTAGAGTATCATGTCTAAATTAGAAGCACTATGTTTATGTACCAGTAGATGAATTTTCTAGGTATACTTGGGTGTTCTTTTTATCTCACAAAATTGAAACCTATCCATATTTTACCAAGTATGATAGATCTGTAGAGAAATTAAGAGGAATTAGGATTAAGACCCTAAGAAGTGACCATGGAAATGAGTTTGAGAGTCAAGCCTTTGAATATTTTTTCTCACAAAATAGAAATTGTCCAAACTTCTCTTCTCCTAGGACCCATCAGAAGAATGGAGTTGTTGAGATACGAAACAGAGCACTATAATATATCTTCTAGACTATTCTAAACGAATATGAAATACCTATCTATTTTTTGGAAGTGTTCATGAATATAGACCGTCATATAATCAATAGTGTTTTAATTAGTCTAATATTAATGAAGAACCCTTATGAGATTTAGAACAATAGAAATCCTAAGGTTAACTAAATTAGAGGTTTTGATTGAAAGGTCTTTATTAATAACACTAAGTATAATCTTGAAAAAAATTCTTCTAAGAACGATGAATGGATTTTTCTAGGTTATTAAATTTACAGGAAAGTATATAGAGTTTTCTATAAAAGAACAAGGATTGTGGAAGAGTCTGTTCACATCAAGTTTGATGATATAGATCCACAAGAGCCTAAGAATTATTTAGAAAACCTTGAGGATGATTTATCTTTTCTGAATTTAAATATCAATCCTATTGATTCTAATATGAAATGGCTAGAAAAAGCATCTAGTTCTGATTAATTTTGAGAACATCCAGAACCAAATCTTGTAGAAGAACTTGAAGTGGCCATCCCTACCTTTTTTAGAGATGTTAGAACCCTTATATACAATCCTATAGATGTTGTATATGGAGACCAAGATATAGGTACACATACTCGAGACTATCTTAGAAATATGTTTAAACATCAAGCATTATTATCTCAGTTTGAACGAAAGAACATCAATGATTAAATCAATGATTAATTCTAGGTAATAGAAATGCTAGAAGAATTAAATCAATTTTAAAGAAAAATAGTATGAGAACCAGTGGATAGACCCAAGGACACCTTGACTATAGGAACTAAATGTGTGTTTAGAAACAAGGTAGATGAATCACACATGATAGTAAGAAACAAGTCTAGACTTGTTTCATAAGGTTATAGTCAAGAAGAAGGAATAGACTATGAGGAGACCTTTTCACCCGTAACCAACATAGAATCCATTAGAATACTTATTTCCAATGCATTAATCTTGATTTCAAAATTTATCACATGGATGTCAAGAGTGAATTTTTATGTTGGTATAAAGTTGAGTATGTTTTTGTAGAATAACCCCATAGTTTTCAAAATCCTCATTTTACAAATCATGTTTTCAAATTAACAAAAGATTTATGTGGTTTGAAACAATCTCCCAGAAGCTTGGTATGATATACACATTGCTTTTATAATTTCTAAGTGTTTTCCAAAAGGTATAGTAGATCCTACACTTTTTATAAAACAAATTTCAAAAGATGTTATAGTTGTTCAAATCTATGTAGACGATATTATTTTTGGATCTTCAAAAAATAACTTATTCACTAACTTTTCTAAAATGATGCAAAAATGAATTTGAAATGAGTTCAATGGGTAATATCAAATTTTATCTTGGTTTTCATATTTTTTAAAATAAATAAGAGATCATGTTAAATAAAAATAAATATACCAATGATCTTTTAAACAATTTTGGTCTGGATAACACTAAGAGTAGTGATACTCCTATGTGTACAACCTATAAATTAAATCTTGATTAAGTTGGGAAGCTAGTTGACCAAACAAGTTATAGAGGTATGATTGTAAGTCTTATCTACTTTACTGCTATCCATGTTAATATTATGTTTAGTGTGTGTTTGTTTTCTCACTTTCAAGAAAATCCAAAAGAGTCACACCTTGTATTTATAAAAATAATTTGAAAATAACTCAAATATACAACTAATTTAGGATTTTTTTAACCAAGAGTACAAGAATTTGATTTAGTTTTTTATTCATATGTAAATTTTGATGGATGTTAGTTAGATAGAAAATGAGCTTCTAGGAAGTGTCACTTTTTCGGAAAGTCTTTAGTTTCTTTCTGTAGTAATAAGAAAAATTATGTTTCACTGCCTATGACTAAAGATGAGTACATAGATGCAGGTAGTTGGTGTGTACAAATTTCATAGATGAAACATACATTACCAGAATATGGATATAAATTATAACATGTCCCTATAAATTGTGACAATTCTAGTGATATAAATATTTCTAAGAATCCTATATTACATTCTAGAACCAATAAAATTGATGTAATAAATTAATTTTTGAGAGATCATTTTCAAAAAGGAGATATCACTCTTTAATACATTAGTATAGAACATCATCTTGTTGATATATTCACTAAGACTTTGAATTATGAGAGAATAAATTACATCAAACATGAATTAGGTATGATAAATTTTAGTTAAGTTTATTTTTTTTCACACCATTGTGAATGTTTCACCATTGTGAATGTCTTATCATTGTGAATATCTCACCATTGTGAATGTCCTACCATTGTGAATGTATCTCCATTGTGAATGTCTCACTATTGTGAATTTATCACCATTTTGAATGTCTCACCATTGTGAATGTCTCACCATTGGACTTCTCAGCATTGAATTTCTCACCATTGGATTTATCACCATTTTACTTCTCACCCTTGGTTAGTATCACCTTTGAAATGTTTCATACATTTTTCAAATGTTCAATTCTTAGCTTTGAACCACCAATTTTTATTTTCTTTATGTTTTATTCGGTTTATTTCATAACTCGACTCAAATTTTTGTCCCATTTTTTTATTTTGATTTTCTGAATCCCTGATCTCCCAAATGACAATAAATGTGATACTTTAACTAATTTCAATAAACTTATTTACTCACTGATTTTTCTATTTTGCATGGTGTGATCCTTCTCTCCTAACCTTTTAACCTTCCTTTTGTCTTCCTTTCACCTTCAACCAAGAAAAATGAGATGCCTTCTATGGCCATAGTTAAGAGACCTTCAAAATATTCTTCGGATGAGTATTTTCCATCAAAGAAATAGAACGGTGAGTCCACACATCAAGCTCTTGTTGAACCAATAAACCTTGATCTTTTAAAGAGGGTTGTTATACTAGAAAAATAAGTTTAAGAAGAATTATTAGTTTCAAGTAAATCATTAGTACTCAATGAACATTAGGATAAAGGATTGATGGAGTGGTTTTCATGAAATAAGATACCCTTTATCCTATGTTGGTTTTTGAGTTTTATCACCATCTTGAGATTTGTTTTGAATAAGAAAAATAATACTGGGTAAAAAGTGGAATTAAAGGTCATAAAATCGATTTTTCTTCAAGGAAGTGGGTCAGTTTCTTGAAAGTCCCACATGAAGGCATGTTTAATGACTACCAAGGAAAAATTATAGATGATGGTGATGATTTAATATATAAAGAATCTATTTTTGAGTTAACTGTATATGGAATAGTTAGAAGACCGATTAACTCTCTATTAGATGGTGAAAGGAGATTTATTTTTAGATCCATCCAACACTTTATTTGCCTAAGGAAGGCTTATTTTTCTATCTTAAAGTATCAAGATGTGTATTTTATCTATCTGATGAAAGGAGGACAAGAGATAAAACTTTTTAGAGGTTGTATGTTTCATATATCGGAGAATATCAAGTCTATTTAAAGATGAAATTATTTGATCTATACCAATAGTATTTTTTCTATGCTTAAATACAATGCTATAGTTGATGAAAATGAAGAATCTATAGTGGATTGTGGAGGATTTTTTATTACTAGAATAATTCATAGATGAATGTAGATCTATTAGAATCCTTGTAAAAACCAATGGGTAGATAATAGTGAAAATTTTTATGATGAGTTTAAAAATTTTGATCATCCTTCAAGACCCGGGGATCTGGTAGAACCAATTCTAGAACCTGATGAGATTGTTGAGTATTATTATGAGAGGGAAGATGCTATTGTTGGTGAAAAATAAGATGATAAATATCTAATGGATAAGGGTAGTGACCCTGACATATCCCCTAGTTCTAATACTATAACCTCTATAGCAACTAGTCCACCTATGACTCTCCATAAAAGAGCAATATCAGTAAAAAGTGATTAGGAATAGATTCGAGTCTCTAGAGAAGAGTAGTTTAAAAGTACTTCTATGTCTGATGATGAAAATGGTGATAATGCCGATGGTGAAGATGAAAAGGATAATCACGATGAAAAGGGTAAACGATGTAGTAATGAATATGTGAATGGAAATGATGATAATTGAGATTCATATCCTGATTTTTCTAGTGAGATAATCATAAAAAATGATATTGAGACTCCTCATGATTTTCTTGTCTCTTCTGAAGGTTATGTTTCTAGATCAGAGGACAATCCTAGTTTTTTGTGATGAAGTGGATGTTGCTAATATATAAGAAGAAGATTTATTTTTTTGAGGGGTAGAATCCCAGAAGTAATAAATTTGTTTATTTAGTTAGTAATGTATCTTATACTGGTAGTCAGATGGTTTATGATTCAGTTGTCATTGAGAAGATGTCAATTATTACTGTTGTCGAGGAGCATGTGTCTAATAAGAAAGTTAATGAACAAATTGAAGATGAGTCTTAAGTTGTGTAGAATTTTGTTATAATGTTGAAGGAAGTGGATGCTTCCGATAAGCCTTCAGTTGATTAACACATGGTTGATACACCTTCTGTTAAATAGAGAATAATTAAGACCTCTATTGGTGTACCTACTATAGTGGTATCTACAATTTATGTTTCTTCAATGGTTGAGTTTCCTTATAATACTTTAGAAATATAGATTGACCCAATTTCATAAGAATGATATTTAATTTCTAAAAGTTCACTAAAGAATGGTGAACCTACCATTTGAGAAGAGGTAGATAATGAAGGATCGGTGGTAAATCAGATTGATGTTTTTGGTTTGTTAGAAAAGATTGTTTCTGTAAGATAACCTTCTCATATTTTCCATCATGTTTTAGTTGATGTAGTCACCATGTGTGACTAGGATGATTTTAAGGAAAATATGGTTTCCAATTTTGGGAAGTTGTTAAAGAATAAATAAATACTTCTTACTAAGTTCAATGAATAAGATTTGAGGTACTTGTTTGAGTTGGTTATCCAACACATTCAACCAATGATAATGCACCATATTCAAGAAGTTAAAGTTGAGAATAAAAAACCTACTAGTGAGTAGGAGTCTTTGAGATATATTATGGAAGGGATGCATTATTCTTTTGTAGCCAGTTTGGATGCGTTTTTAGAAAGAGTTTAAAATATTACTTTTATGGAAACTAGTTTAGGTTCTTCTCTTGCACCTATTTTTGATTTCGAGTTTCTCCAATTAGTAGTGGGAGAAGATATGAGAGCTTCCTCAGCTAGTACTTCAAGTGATGCTATTGCACAACCTCTAGAAACATTAAGCAGACTAAGGCATAAAAGTGATCATGTTCTCAAACTAGTTACATCCTATTAACATGAAATGAAGGCAGACAGGGAGACTATAACCGAAGACATTAAGTATTATCTCTAAAGGATATATATTAAGAATTCAATGGGTGCCAATTTCAAGTTTCTGGATAATAATTTTGGGATGCCTCCTATGACCCTTGTTTTTAAGGAAAAAGTAAACCAATTGAAAGTTATGACACATGCGTTGTAGTGGTTTATGGAAAAAAAGAAATATTTTTTTAGTGTAATGGAGTGAGGTGGAAATATTATCATGGAATTAATACACCTTAGGAAACCATTTTTTAATGTTCATAGTACTGTTGTTGTAGCCTATGCATCCATACCTATTACTTCCCACCTGAAACCTCCTACAATTACCCTTACATACTTCTGGATTAGAGTAGATTGAGACCATCATTCTCCTTTTCCTTCTATTTTCTAGTCTTTTTCTATAATTCCAAGATAGGTAGTACAACACCTCCAGATGATCCTCAATTGTGATCCTCAACCTCCTTCAGTTATTTCAGATGTTCCTTTAGTTATCCCTTCAGTACCCTCAAACCTTCGTATAGTTACTTATGGACTGTTTGATAATCCTTTTGCCTCTAAAAATGATAAGGGAAATGATCCTATGTTTCCTTCTACTCAAACTGAGTAGCATTGATCACTGAACTTAGTGTTTTTTATTGGATTGTTTTTTCTTTATAAATTTTTGTTGAACACTTTTTGTATTTTATTTTTACTTGAATTTCTTCATGGTTATTCTAATACTCTTCTTAATCAATTTTTATTTCATTTTTGCTTTTTATTTTTATTATAATACTTTTCTGTAATTTTTTATAATTCCAAATGGGGGAGAAGATCTATAGAATTTACCCTTATAGATCTTTTCTTCTATTTCTTTTTCTTTGATACCTTAATTCTATTTGTAACCATTTTTCTTTAATACCATACTTTTATTTGTTCATTTATTTATATTTGATATCTTATGTATCGATTATCATGTTTTATCTTTGATACAATCTACTTTTTATCATTGATACCCTTAGGGTCTTCTTTACGTTTGATGCCTTTATATTTCATTGATATTATATGTATGAAATGTTCTTATTTATCTTTGATATCATGTGTATAAAAATTACCTGGTTCATGATAATCAAAATGAGGGAGATTTTCGACATCCCTGTTTTAATGATCACAGAATCATGATTCTTATGGCAGTAATGAGCTTTATGTTTTATGTTATCATTTTATTATATGATACATATTGGAAAACAAATTGTTAAATATGGAAATACTCACTGCAAAGAAGTCACCCTGCCAAGGATAAGTCACCATCTGCAATGAGTCACCACTGATATAGAAAATTGAAAAATTATGAGACATTGCAATACTATATCTCACCGCCAAGAATGTCTGACTATCACCTTAAGAAACCGCCAAGGAAGTTATACCACCAAAATGAAAAATTGACAATGTGTTGGGATGGAACACTTCTAGGATGACAGACCTCCAACCTGAAATTTCACTCGGAAAGTGTCACCATTTTAAGGAAACACCGCTAGGGTATCACCATTCCAAAGAGACACCTCCAGACCAAGACACCATTCCAATGTCCCACCACCAAACATTGAGTCACTACCAGAGTTAGACACTTCCAGTTTCACCATCCCAACGACTCAGTACCAATATTATTTTATTTATCTTTTTGAATTAAATTTATCTAATGGAAATTTTATCCAATTTAATGATGACACTTATTTTAATTATTGTATATTAACTATTGTAGATAATGCATTAAACATCATGTTAGATATTCTAGTACGAGGATGCAGAGGATCCAACTGATTCTCTTTACTTCTGCTATTTCTATTAAAAGAAGAAGTAGAGTCCTTCATATAGTAGGGACATATAGAGACACTTAGAGATGTTCACATGAAAAGTGAAGTGTGTTATACATCATCTCAAGAACCATAAGAGCCTACCTGCTACATTAGGATTACACTCTACTGAGGAAGATGAAGCACATTTTACATAAAGTGTCTTCCTACATTCAAGAAAAAAGAGTCTATAACACTATATTATTTATTTAATTTCTAAAATACCACTCAATACTCAATTAAAATCACTCTCAATAAGTCACGAGCTACATTACTTAAAATAAAGAGAAACACTATTACTTCTAAACTTTATTTTCTCTTTTTGTTTATTTTCATTACATCATGATCTGTGTGTGCATACTATATTTTATAACACACACACACACACACACTATCTCCAACACCTAAACTAGAATATACTATGATATCTTCACAACACCTTTTATTTAAATTTCACACATTTTGTGGTAGAGTCCTTTTGTGACCAGTTGTTTATTTGTACTCCCATGAAAACTGTGGAAGAGGTCATGTGTGGCCTGGACTACTTGTATACTATTGTAACACCCAATATAGTTTATGGATCAAAATTTTATTTTATATATGATTCTTGGAAGCAGGTTATTTCTATGTAGAGACTATTAAGTCTCATCCTAAGACTGAACCTCTTGTATTCAATTTCTAATGTGTGTTTTATTTTACTTTATTTATTTTCATTATAACTATTTATAATTTTAAACTAAAAAAAACCATTACTTTGATAGTTATTTTTAATTAGTTTTAATATAAATTATTGATTTAGTAAATTGATTTCAAAGGAAACAATAATATTGTATATTGTTTGCCCAATACCTGATCAATCTTTAAGAAGTATTTTAAAAGGTCAAGACCTATATGAAACTGCTTTTTTAACTAACTGGACCACTTTATTTAAATTGGGGGGATATTATTTAAATCTTTTTTAACCTAATTTTTATTGGGTACACAATTCACCCCCTCTTGAGATACTCACTCAGAACAATATAGCCCATATTGAGCCTGCACTAGACAAGAAGAAGGATACACAAGTAGTTACCAAAGTAGTGAATGATTCAAACTTCATTCTCCCCGCCATTCAAGCTATAATTAATTTTGAAGGGGGGGGGTCTAGTTTCCACTATCCATGGATCATTATTCACTAACAAAGAAGTGAATGCTGGGAAAAGACAAAAGTGGTTGTTCAAATCCCATAATATTCAACCACTATCAAACTATGGATAACAACTATTACTACCCTCTAGAGGTAGTAAAAATTTAGGGCCCACTTGGGGGATCATAACAAGTCTTATCTTTACATTATTTATAGGATTCAAATTTTAGTCTTAAGAATTATTCCACAATTCATCCAACTCCCTCATATATTTTTTGTCTCAAATATTATGATCCATGTGATTAATTGAGTAATTTTATTTTTTAGGTTCATGTTGGCATAAGGAATCCCCAATAGTTGAAGAAAGAAGACTAAGCTTCATGGGATAGTGAGGTTATTTATATATTCTATATATTCTAACTCCCTATAATATTTATTTTCAAACAATATGTTTTGAGATTTAAATTGAAAAATTGAATTCCCATGCTTGAATTATTATTTAGATGATTTATCTTGGAGACATGAATTTATTAGGAATCATGTGATGCCATGTTTTATATTTCAATGTTAATGAGAACGAATGAGTAAAATGGACAATTAAATTATTAAATGATAGTATTGATATTAAAATGAGGACACATGATTTGAGAGAATTAGTTGATTCATGTAAATGATATTTCCGTAACATTTTTCTTGAATTTAATTTTTGAACTTCATGTGAATCTATTTTTTATTATTACCCATGCCATGAGTGATTTTCCAAAATCATATGTCCCATTCCTGAGAGGATTTCTAGACAATTTACTTCCTATTTTTTCCTTAAGCATATTTCTTGAGTTATCTTGGGACATATTACCGACCAGAACATTCATTTGAACTTATAAAAGATATGACTTTGTAAAAACACATTTAAAATGATTGAGGCATCTTTTTAAAAGCCCTTATCCTTAAATATCACCTTTACAAAAATCATTGTTTATCCAATAGGGACCTTGAATAACCTTAATAGGAATTGGTAATTTTTCAATCCATTTTTACTTATTCATACACTACTCTCAGTATATTCATGGTATTTTAATGTTTAAGTGTGGGAAATATGGGATTCATAAAGAAATGTGTGATTTAAATTGTACATAAGAAGTGAGGGGGTGTTAATTTTGGTTTTGATAAGGGTTTTTGATTCATACATTGTACTCTTTATTGGTTTACCCTCTTGATAAAAATTTAAAATGACAAAAAGAAACCAAAAAATGAAAACAATTGGTTGTGATTTTGGAAAACCAAAAATAACCATTAATAGACCTATTATTTTTATCATATATGGGTAGGTGGTGTTTGTTTGGTTTATTCTAAGAATAACTTTAAAGAAAGAAAAAAATTAATTTTTTTAAAAAAAAGAGAATAAAAGTAGAAAAAAATTCAAGGGAGTTCAAAAATCATTCATTATCATTTACTTTGATTATAACCTTACTTTGAGCATTAGAGGTGAGACTTGTTACCATTTTAATGTTATAATTTCATTAATCTATTAATTTTTGATATCACACATTATACTTGAGATAAAAACCTCATTTTTTATCCTTAAATTTTAAGCATCATTCCTACCTACCCTAAGACTCAGAGTCATTTGAACCTTTATGGAAAGTCCTCATGATTTTATGTGTCTTTTTTCTTTACAAAGTGGATAAATTTGTTACTTTAGAATCATATGGACAAGGAACATGCTCTCATGATATGAGCATAAATCCATATTAATTTTATCATAAGGTATGAGAGAAAAGATTCAAGTGAGGTAGATCATGATTTGGAATGTCTAACACTAATGAATTAAGGATCTTGAATAAATTAGAAGATAAGTACCACCATTTTCAAATGGAAAAATTTAATATATTTTATTCCATTATTATAATTGAAAATTGAGAAATTTAATTGATATTTTATGTGAATTTTGATTGTTTTATTTAACATTGACAATTGTTTTATTTGACTGCTTTGAAATTTGAATATTGGTTGAATTGGTGACCTCTAAATTCAATGTTGAGAGTTTATGGTTGAGGAAAATCATGGTTTACGTGTGGGGTTATTTGAAAATAATTTTTAGTGTAATTTAAATGAGTAATACATATAAAATCAATGTTTTGTCAATTTTTGAAAAATATGAAAGTGGAACTAAAGTTGATTCAAATGGTTAAAAAGGTTGTTTTTGAATTTTGAAATGAATTTGGGATTTAGGAATTGTTTATTTTAATCTTTTTTAAGTGATTTTATAACTTGGTTATATTATATTTGAGATGTTTACATATTAAAAAATTTAATGTAGGATGGCTAGACCTCAATCAACTAGAAAACGTTGCAGAGACATCCCATCATATGGCCGACCGACCATGGACTAGTGGAAAGTCTAGATCAAGCCATAAGGTGGTGCATGGTTGATAAAGCCTCATGCATAGGTGGCCCATGGCTGATGAACACTATGGGGAGAAATTCTAGTCCAAATCCCACATGGTCCATATGTATGTGCGACTCATGTCTCATGTGCAATGTGTCATGTGGGAGCCCATCCCCGCAGTATGTGGTTTTGGGTGTGGCCCCTTTGCTTTGTATTATAAGGGACTTCCCTATACTTTTTAGATTCTATGAGGGATAAAATTAATGTGTTTACTATTCATCGATTATCAAAAAAAATTCATTTAGTCATGGCTCAATGCAATCTCACCTTAGAAACAACTCGATGACCAACTCCTATGTACTTCCACTGCTCTTTCACACTGTCCGCTATAACTCTTCACTGGAATACACCATCAATGCAACCCTGAGAGCTTGGTGTTTATTTACTATTCACGATGCACCTCTCCACCACATTGTATTGTTCCTAGAGTCTTTTCTAACCACCCTAAAGACATTCAAGGATTATTATGTCCACTTTTAAGTGTTGATGAAGGAGAATCTCAGAGGAGCTTTGCTGGCACTGATCACCACCATTGCATACATGCACTGTCGGTGCCACTAACACCAAGATCTAACATATTCACCCACCATGTTGATTTTCCATTCCCATAATCCATTAATGAGAGGTTCAAATCTAGGATACCTCACATGATCTCTTCCATGATGTCTGCAGATCCACATTTCTACCTCCAAAGATTTCACCCTAAGATCCTCAATCGATTTCAAATTATAAATATCGGGTCTCATGTTCATTTAAGATGGGAGATATGGATTTTTAAGATTTTAGGAGGCCAAAAAAATCACCCCTTATCCCTATAAATAAGAATCCATCACCCACTAATATTGGGAGTCAATAACCTGAAGGAAGACATACCTATTCCTAATAGAAAGTATCTATTTTTTAGGTTCTATTTTCTTTCTACTTATATTATGTATTTTTACTTGTCTTCAACCATTGTTTCATTTTTAATGGATGGGTAGACCCTTTATATTATTGGGTGAAGGGGATTGACCCATTTTAATATTGGTGTCATAGTTTTAATATAATTATTCTTCCTCTTTGATTTATTGAATGGTTTTCAATTAATGAATTTAGAGTTTTAATGAGATGCAGTTGTGTTTTGTTTCAAAACTAAACATTCTTAAATTTACTTTATTAAATAATTTTATTCTCCATCTTCTTTGTATTAGATCACACCAATTGGGTGATCTAGTGTCAGGGATAGAATTGCTCAGTGATTTCTAACACTTAGGGAGGACATAGTGGGATAATCTGATCACTAGGGGTACTCACTTCATATTTTATAATTTCCTAGGTGATCTAGGTAGGATCCACTATGCCTTTCACAATTTTTAGGATAATCATCTAACGAAGGAAATTAGGAGGACTATTCTCTCTATTCACCAATTTTAATCAAGGGTGGAAAAGGATAAATAATTCTTTATCCATTCATTAAAATAATCAACCAAAATAAAAGATTCAATTTCAAAGGGTCCATGATAGAATTACATAAGGGAATTTAAAACTAAAAAATATTCACTCTTCTCTATGTTTATTTTTCACAAACTAAGTCCTTTTCTGCCTAGTCCTTAAAATTCTTGATTTTTAATTTACTTTTGCATATGTGAAATCTTGATTAAAAACGCCACTCTTGGTAGTTGACTTTGGTCATAAATATTACTATATACTTAGGGGTAAATAAATATCTTTTTCCACACCCCATGACTAGGTGGTTTTATAAGGGGTAAATGTCTTATTTTTCAATTTAAGACTCAACTTTTTTCTAATAAAACTAAAATATAGGTAGTCAGGTTCTTTAAATTTTTTACATGTTAATTCAAATGGAGATGTAGAGATTTTTTGAGAATAAGGAGAACCATTCATAGTTAATGGACAATCATTGAAGTAATATTTTGAAGAGAACATGGTTTGAAGAGAACATGGTATATAAATCCACCATCAAATGGATAAAATATTTAAAGCGGAAAAATTCAGGATGAAGACCTTAAAAAAAGATATCATTGAAGGAAACTCAATCACATGATTATTTTATTTCGTTTATTTTATTTAAAATAATAATAAAATTACCCCAATATGTATATTATTTGACTTTTACTCTATGGTTGTACAAGAATTACATATACATAAGATAGAAGTAAAAAATTATGAAAATAACAAACAAAGAAAAGGGGTATTCTATAATTTCTAATTTGATTCATTTCTAGATTTAATGTAATATCATTAATTAACTCTCCCTACATATGTTAATTATGAATACTAAGTAAAAAATCAATGTTTTGGGAGAGTAAGTGTATATCTTGTAAAAGAAAAAAAACTTGATAAAATTATATCCATCAAAATATTTGGATAAATAGTAACATATAGAACATAAAATATCTTGTTTATAGTGTATGTGAATTGATGTTTTATTGAAAAATGTAAAAGGTGAGTTAAATTTTGAAGTGAACACATGGTATTATTAAAATAAATCTTGGTAAAATTATTTTATATATAAGAGTAACACCTAAAGATTTATTTTAAAAGACAATTTGATAAGTCATAAAAACTGGAGTAAAATGAGTAGTTGGGAAGAAACTGGATGTTGACTAAGATAGCTTAGTATAGGGTGTGTGATTGAAAAATTAAGAGCATAAATTAGATTCAACTGAAATATAATATCCAATTTTACAATTTGGATTTCATTCCCTAGTTATTTCAATTAACTTCATGGTATTCTTTTTGTTTGGAATTTTTTACTTATATACCATTATTACACATTTAATAATTCCAATACACAATAATTTATTAAAAACAATGTTCATAGTATGTTCTTTATTGTCAATCGAGATAGATATAATGAGTATTATTGAAATAAAAAAGAGAACTTTTATATCAATTATCATATTATTTTTTAAAATGAATCAAGGATGTGTGAAACTATGTGGTTGAATGAGAAGATTGAAAGAGTGGGATTTAAAAATCTGTTTCTTTTTGTAACTATGATTCAAATAATCCCTTATTTTTTTACATTCAATTACCGAAGGATAAAACTTGAAAAAATTTGGAATAATTTTGAAATCTATATTGAGATTAATTAATTGTGGAAAATTAATCACTAAAGTATGGGGGAATATGATTAGAATTATTTTTTTAAATTATTTTATTGTTGTATTTTAATATATATTTTGTGTATTTTTCTAGTAATTTGGTATAGTGGGAAATAGGTTTTATGAAATTTTTGGAATAAAAAGTGATTATTATGCATTAATGATGTGTAATTCATAAAGATACATTTTAAAACATGATTAATTTGTGACAATTTACTAAATCATTTATGTTATTTTATATTGGGAAAAAAGGAAAATAATATTAAATAAAGAAATGATGGGTCTTTATATGAATAATTTGAGCTATAAAGACATTGTTATCATCATGATATTGGAAACATCATTACTCGATCAATAAAATTAAAATTTATGTTATCATTATTAAATTTAAAACATATTATACTATAATTCCAACACTATATGAATAAAGGATCGGGGAAGTGTCACAATTCCAATCTAGTTCATGTCATACCCAAAGGGAGTGACGGAAGCTAAAACTTCTTTAAAATTCATCAAAAATCTATGAAAACATTCCAATACTTCCTAAAGTTTTTCTTAGTAGAGTAAATATTCATGGATGGTTTATGCATCAACATACCATGATCATTTTAATCTTCAATGTTTTTTCGAAAATGGTACTCAGGATAACACTCATAAATTATTCTAAGTGCATCCAAAAAGAAGGAATCCAATACCGACAATGATCACCCCAAAGAAACCAGTATTATATCTCAAGTAAATGAACCCACTTCAAAAAAAAATTATGTAACACCCCATGATTTTTTAAAATATATTTTTATTAAAATCATTTTATATATTTGATGTCTTGTGTTACATGCAACATCGACTTAGCTTGCATTACACGCAATAATGAGTTTCTACAAAATGTCATTTTATAATTATACTTATTTAAACAATAAAATTATAAACTAGTTTTCAGAATGATAGTTACAAACATGGTTAACTAAATTATGAAATTATGGTTTATGCATAGTTATTTTCCTAATTAATTATATTTTAATGTAAATATTTTTTAAAAAATAAAAGGGAATTTTTGTCTGAAAAATTATTTAAATAGTCACAAGTGTGTTTTATATCAATAAAAAAATCACTATTATATAATTATATTAATTATATATATATATATATATTCACTTTAATGTTTACCATTCATCTTATATTTTTTATTGACATGATATAAGAACAAATCTAATTTTACGTACAAAATAATTGTTATTCTAAAAATGTGGTTTTCAACCTTTTAATGGAGAACCCATTTTAAATATAATTTTTTAAACTTTTAACATTTTTATATGAAAAAATAAACTTATTACTTGAAATTGGTATATCAAAATTTACTTTGGATGAGTATTTGGTATTTTTCAGAGAAGTTTCATGTTTTGATGAATAGTGAAAAAATACTGAATTTTAATTGAAAATAGTTTTATCATTGAAATAATTTATAGTGTTTAACTATATATTGGATTGGTTTAAAATTATAATTAGATAAAATTATTATAATTTAATCCAATTTAGGAAATTTTAATCAATTTCACCAAAAATTTGGATATAAAAACATTTCAATCTTTTAGAAGTTTTCACTTTAAAACCTCGTTTTCTCGTTCTGTCAACATGAATAATTGTAAATAAATTTTATCAAATTATATGTTTTTAATTATGGATATTGGATTAAATATTTAGAATCCTATGTTACAAATTTATTAAATATGTCCCTTTTATTTTTTGGAAATATGAATAGTAACTTTAGTAATTTTTATTTTCACAATTAAGGGTAAATCAGGTAATTAAAGACAAAAATAATATTATAAATATTTACAAACTACCTAACACTTGAAAAAAATGTGATTTTATGAATTTAAATAATCCATTAACATATAATAATATTAATATAATAATTTTATTAACACTTTTCTAGAAAAATGAGTTAAATATTATTAAACCCAAAGAGAGAGACAAAATGTCAAAGTTTAACTTTTAATATGTATAGTATTTTTAATATTCGGTTAAATAGAAGATATTATATATTTTATATGTTATAATGTAGTATAAAATGTTTATATACAACATAGAAATTTATTTTTAAATTTTATTGAAGGAATCATTATCATAAATAATTATAAAATGAGGATGGAGTAATCATTCAGTTAATGAAACAATCAATTAAATGATATTAGAAATATTAAAATAAATATAATTTGACTTAATTAAGGTAATAAAAAGTTATAGGTGAATATGAAATGTTAGGTGTGTATTAAAGTAATTTTTTTAAATAATATTACTAGATTGTGTTTCTTAAATTCAGTGTTATGAATAGTCTCAAAATTGACACTTATGATATTTTATGAAAATAATATTTTATAACATTATTCAAAAATCATAACAATGTTAAATAAAGACAAGGATATTAAATATGGTCCAAAATATCTTCAATTATCCACTTAATATCCAATTGAAACTTTATATGTAAAAATTACATCCACTTAATATTAAAAGCTTTGTTACCATAGTTAAAAAAATAGATTAACTAAGGGTTAATCAAAATGATAAGGTTAAAAATAATACCAAAAATTGCCTAAAATAAATTTTAAGACGAGATTAAAACCCTATCTCATATTATATTCTAATAAATTTCCTTTTATATGTATTTGGATTTATATTTAATTTATTATAAATTAATATTTTTGGAGATTCCAAAAGAGCCCCTCACCTTCATTATAAAAGGACACAACCTCCCTCATCCCATTTCACTAATTTTTTCCTTCTATATCAAAAAATATATGAAAACCTATCTTATAAACCTCCATATAAACATTCTATAGGTTCTAGTATTCCCAAAAGACCAACTCTAGATTCCTTTAGCAGAGATCTAAAGGAGCCGTTTTGAAGAAGATGTAATCGCTCTAATCGATAACTCTATTTTCCTAATCATCTATAACTCATATAAATATATGAAATATATCATAAGATAAAAAATTAAGTAACAAAAATACTCTTAAATTTTATTATTATTATGAACACACCATTATACATCCCATTTCCAATCGAACAAGAAGTGAAAGTATCGCTCGTGCATAGGTACAGTCTACCATCTCCACATAGCGATACAATTCATCTTCCATCACCATATTTTATGAGTGGAAATTATTATGTGTTTAATTTTTATATATGTTATTTATTAAATTATTAAACTTATGGAATGATAATATCATATCTAACTTTTTTACATCCTAATATTTTGTGAAATGATGACATCGCTCGTGAGTACGTGTGGCTTACTATCTCCACGATGCGATGTGATTTTTTGGCATCTATATTTCACATGGATGGTAATAAGGATTAATTTTATTAATATATATGATATATATAACATAAATATTTTTATTTAATTATAATCTATCATATATGTTTCTTTTTTTAACATGAGAAGAAAATGAAAGTAGTATTCATGAATTCGTACGACCTACCTCTCCTTGAACAATGTATTTCATTTTTTATTTATAAATTTTTTAAATAATAATTAATACATATATAATGATTATATATTATATTTTTATCATTATATATATATACTTAAATCATGATCTAATAATTAGGACCAAGAATAATAAGTCAAAACTTGTATGAGAAACAAAGCGTTTATTTCCTGAAACATAACTTAAACTTGGAATTGTTAATAAGAAGGTAATATAAAGTAATAAGTAAATAATATATGGTATTATATATATAATAATATATACCTTTATTATATTTATAAAAAAATTGTATTTATTATAATTGAGGTTTTCATGAGTATGAAGAGAGTCAAGACATATGGTATGGGATTTCTGTATCACTTTTATTTTCTGCGAGATACAAGCCATGTTCACGAAATATTTCTTATATTTGGTATATATACTACCATTTAATTTATTTTATGAGTCTCATACTAAATATTATAGTATTTAAAAATCCATATAACTTTCTTTCTTTCAAGAGGGATACAGTTCGACTAATTACAAAGTGGTTAGGGGGTTTCTAGTCTCACATTTATTTCTGTGAGACTTATGCCATATTCCCCACTCATTTATTGTGTGTAGTGTATATAATAACCATGAATTAAATATATGATACATATACTTAAATTTATGGGTATTTACATATCCATTTTATGATATCTCTTTTATGGGGTTTACAGTTCAAAAGTTACCAAATCATTAAGGGAATGTTGTCACAATTTATCTTATTTGAGGCAGATGTTATGTTACGCACCTATATTATTTTATGAGGTGTATATAATTACTTTTAAAATGTTTTATAATAAATAAAATTATTTTTATAATATTATAAGTTTCATGTAATGTTATTCTCTCTTCATTCAGAAATTTAGGTTCCTTCAAAATAATTTTTTCTAAAAATGCTTTAAAACTGTTTTAAATGAACTTTTATGCATTTTTATTAAAATTTATTTAACATATGTTTAAAATATTTTTTGAATATTACATTATAATTCTTCAATATAATTTATAGTAATTTTTAATAAATTATTTATGATTTAAAAATATTTTTTTAAATTATAAACGATACTTTCCTCAACAATTATTTCAAGTGGTCTTTCAAAATAATTTTCCATTTAATATAACATTATTTTATGTTACTTATGTTTTTATAGGTATATTACCCAATGATAATAATCTTATTATTTATTTTATTAGTTTATTTTTATTATGGGTTTATTTTTATGAATTATGTTTCTTTTCCATGAGTTATGTTATAATTAAATGTATAGGAAACTTGTTTCTTTTTATGGGTTCTGATATGATTTATGTTCAAGTGGCACACAAATGTATGGTTTTCATGATTTAAGAATCCCATAATTAATTTTTCACGACTATATGTATTTTTCTATGATAAGTGTTTCTTAAACTATGCTTTATGGTCTTAGACAATAGCAGGAACTATAAGGAAGATGGTTAACATTGAATGTTTTAGATTTGGAAAGTATTGGAATTATTAAAATTGACATCCTAAGTGGAAATATAATGAACAGAATAAGTAAGGTTTTAGGAGTATTGGTTCTACTATTGAGGATAGTGATAATACAACGACATGTGAAAGGTATGGGATGTTCTAACAGTATTGTTCATATTAAACATAAGAAGAATGATTAGATTGAGTTTGAGGGACCTTAAGATATGATTCATATTTCATATTCTAGAAAATATTAAGATGATGAAGCCTGAGTAATTGTTTAAGAATAAATTTAAATTATTGAAGTGTATTTTTTATGGAATTCAAAGATTATGAGATATATAAGTATTTTCAGTATATGTTTTTCATTAAGGAATGAAAAATATATGTTTAATGGTGTTGAAGTCTTAGAAAAGAGATTTTATTGCAAGGAAATATCCATGGGAAAAATAATATTAAGGTAAATATAACACTTAATATATTCTTAATGCTGAGAAAATTATATTTGGATAAAGATATATTGGATATGAATAAGTAAATTGGGTGGTATTTATTACCTTTGAACTGATTAAGCATTTTTTTGAAAAAGTGGTTTATGTATCATGGATGGAGTTCATGACATTTTTAGACTTATGTAATATATCTAATAATCTTTGTAATAAGAAATAATTCATGTATATAATAAGGATTTAGGGTAATTACCATGTTTCAAGAGAATAAATGATGAAGGTATTCACATGTTTGGTATGTGACAAACAAAATTTACTTTATGATATATGGGGGGATCAATGCTATGTTGTTTCTAATAAATTTAGTGACCTTATTTCTAAAGTTTTGAACATTCATATTTTTTAAGGGTTATAAGGTTATCTATTTATGAAGCATCTTATGTTAAGATTCAGATGATGTTTTAGATATTAAAGTATTATATCACCATATAAGGATTTATACATATTGGATAACATATGCTTACCATTTTTTTATGATAATAACTAGATATAAAAGGAATGATTGGTTATCCTATTATGGATATTATGATCCCCTAGTTCTGTAGGTATTACAATTTATCATTATTTCTTGGAGTAAGAAATGGAGAAGAGATTTTTCAAGGCACACCTAAAGAGTGATATTGAACATATGCGATGAAATCGAATAAGTATTTCTTCTCAATTGATTTTTAAACAAAATTTTACCCTATTATCATCATTTATAATTATGGAAATGACCTTTTTCAGACCTATTTGTTTCATAGTTTTGTGGTCATTAACCTTATAATGACCATATCTCTATCACTCTCCATTAGAACATGATCATTAGTTTTCTAATTTGTATACATGTTTTTACTTCCAACCTATGTTCACATATGTGGAAACATAGTTATGAGTAACTTTGGGTAAACTCTAAGTTTCCAACTTTTCTTTTTAAAAGGATGTTTTATTATTTATTTTTATGATGTGGGTTTCTATAAAAGTAAGTTTTTTGTATTTAAAATTTGATAACCCCAAAGAATTTTGAGGGAGAAATTCATTTTAAGTGGGTAAAATGTAACACCCCAATATTTTTCATGATTTTTTTTATTAAAATAATTTTATTTCTTTGGTGACTTGTGTTACATGTAGCACCGACTTAGATTGTGCTACACGTAACCATGAGTTTCTACAAAACATTATTTAGTAATTATACTTATTTTAACAATAAAATTATAAACTACCCATTAGAATGGTAGGTATTAATAGGATTAAATTAATTATAAAATTATGTTTTACACATATTTATTTGACAAATTAATTATAAATGGATCTAAAACTTTTTTTTAAAAAAAAGGAATTGTTTTTTAGAATTTGTTTTTAAATATAAATAAGTGTGTTTTATACCAATAAATAAACGAATCATTGTTGGTGAATTATATTAATTATATATATGTATAATATATTAAATTTAATGTTTATAATTCATATTATGTGTTTTCTATACATGATATAAGAACAAATATAACTTTATATGATAAAGAAGTATTTTTCTAAAAAGGGGTTTTACCACCTTTTAATGGTGAAACCATTTTAAATATAATTTTGGACAATTTTATAATTTTTATATATTATAATAATCTTATTATTTGAAATTTTGTTATAAAAACTTACTTTGGATGAGTTTTTGGTATTTTTATAAAAAGATTTATGTTTTGATGAATAATGAAAAAATTTAGAATTTTAATTAAAACCAGCTTTTTCATCGAAATTATTTATAATGTTTAATTATATATTTGATTGATTTTAAAGTAAAATTAGATCAATTTTTATCATTTAATTCAATTTAGTTTATTGGAATAATTTTCAAATTGAATTTGGATAGAAAAACATGTCAAACTTTTGGACTTTTCACTTTAAAAACTCATTATCTCGTTCCATAAATGGGATTAATTTTAAATAAATTTTAGAAAATTATATATTTTTTATTATGAAAAATGGATTCCATATTTTTAATCATAATTTAAAAATTTATTAAATATTTCCCTTTTATTTTTGGACAATATGAATAGTAACTTTTGTAATTTTAATTTCCACGGTAAAGAGTAAATCAGATAATTAAGGTTGAAAATAATATTATAAATATTAGAAAACTATCCTAAAACATGACCAAATTTCATTGGATAATGTTAATTCTAACCTTCAAATATAAGAATCAAAATTTAATAATTTAATGGATACTCATCCAGGAAAATGACTTAAATATTGTTAAACTTAAAGAGACTGACAAAATGTCACTCTCCAACTTTTAATATGTATAATATTTTTAATAATAGGGTAAATAGAATATATTCTTGCATATATATATTAATATTAAATATAATATGTTTATCTAAATTATATTAATTTATATTTAATTTTTATTGAAGAAATAATTATCACAAATAATTATAAAATGATGATGTAGTAATTATTCAATTAATGACAAAATCAAATAAATGCTATTTTAAATATTAAAATAAATATAATTTGACTTAATTATGGTGATCCAAGAATTATATAGTTGAATGTGACATTTTAGGGGTGTATTAAAATAATTTTTCCAAAATAATCTTGCAGGATTGATTTTCTTATAGTCAATGTTATGAATAGTGTCAAAATTGATACTTATGATATTTTATGAAAATAATATTTTATAAAATAATTTAAAAATAATAAAAAATACTAAATAAGTAAAATAAGATGAGATATGGTAAAAAATGTCCAAAAATTTTCATTTATGATCTAATTCACAATTTATATGAAAAAATTTAATCCTCTTAATATTAAAAACTTTGTTACCAAAGTTAAAATTGAAATAGATCAACTAAGAGAAAATCAAAATGATAATGTTAAAAATAATATCAAAACATTTATAAAATATATTTTATGATTCTATTAATACCAAATATCATATTATATTAGAATAAATTTCATTTTTTATGTATTTTGATTGATATCGAATTTATTATAAATTAATATATTTAGTGATTCCAAAATTGTTCCTCACCTTCAATATAAGAGGAAACGTCCTCCCTTATCCCATTTCACCACCTTGAGCCTTCTAGGACTACCAATATCTGATAAATACTCTTATAAACTTACCTATACACATTATAGAGGTTTTTTTCTTCCCCAAATAAAAACTCTAGAGTCATTTAGAGGAGATATAAAAGATTCATTTTGAAGAAGTGGTAATTTCTCTAACCGATCACTCTCTTTTTCTAATCTTCTATACCTCCTATAAATATTATTTACATAATAATAATAAATTAATAATACTCAATATTATTAAATTTAATTATGATTATGAACACACAATTTTACATCCCCTTTCCCATCGAACAAGAAGTGAAAGTCTCACTCATGCGTCCGTACGGCTTATCGTCTCCACAGAGTGATAAAATTCATCCTCCATAACCATATTTTATGAATGTGAATTATGAAGGTTTTAATGTTTTTATATGATATTTGTGAAATTATTATACTTATAGAATGATATTATCATATCTATCTTTTTACCACCTAATCTTTTGGGAAATGATAACATTTATCATACGTACGTACGGCTTACCATCTCCAGGACGCGGTGCGATTCGTTTTTCATATATATTTAAAATGGGTGGTAATAAGGATAAATTTTATGAATATATATTATATATATAACATTAAAATTATTCTATAATTATAATATACCATATAAGTTTCTTTATTTTAATATGACAATAAAATGATACTACAGTTCATACGTATATATGGTCTTCCATCTCCATGAACGATGTATTTAATTTTCTATTTCTATATTTTTTTTAATACAAAAAACACATATATAATTAATATATATGATATTATTTTCATGGTTATTATTATAGAGATAATTAAATCATCATATAAGCATGAGGATTGAGAATAGCAAGTCCAAACTTGTATGAGAAACAAAGTGGTTATTACCCGAAACAAAAATTAAACATAGAATTTTTAATAAGGGGGTAATATAAAGTTATATGTAAATAATATATAGTATTATATATATGAATATATTTCTTTAATATATGTATAATAAACTTATATTTATTATACATGAGATTTTCGTGAGAATGACGAGAGTCAAGACATAAGGTAAGGGATTTCTGTCTCAGTTTTATTTTCCGTGAGAGCCATGTTCACCACAAATTTCTTATATGTGGAGTATATAATTCCCATGAATGTATTTTATAAGCCTTATCATAAATAATATGGCATTTAAATTTCTATATAATTTTATTTTTTTATGAGGCATGCGATTTGAGTGATTACAAATTGGTAAGGTGGTTTCTAGTCATACATTTATTTCAGCAAGACTTATGATATATTCACCACTAATTTATGTTGTGTGACGTATATAATACCCATTAATGTCATAAATAAATCTTTTCCTAAAACTTACGGGTATTTACATATCCATTTTATGATCTATCTTTCAGGGTGTTTACGGTTCAAAAGTTACCAAATCGTTAAGGGAATTTTGTCTCAAGTTTCCTTCTTTGAGGAAGATGTTATTCTATGCACCTATATTATTTAATGAAGTGTATATAATACCATTTGAAATTCATTATCATGAATATAATTATTTTCATGATATTATAAATTTCATGTAGTTTTATTCTCTCTTCGTATGGGTATTTGTGTTCCTTCAAAAAAATATTTTCTAAAAATGTTTTAAAACTGTTTTAAATGATATTTTTAGAATTTTAATGAAAATGGATTTCAAATATGTTTAAATTTTTTTCAAAGGTTACTTTATAAGTCTTGGATATCATTTACAATAAGTTTTTCTAAATTTTTTATGATTTAGAAAAAGTATTTCAAAGAAGAAAGGATACTTTCCTCAATAATATTTTTAAGAAATCTTTCAAAATCATTTTACTTTAAGATGAATTTATTTGATGTTACTTATATTTTTATGGGGATATTATCCAATGATAATATTTTTATTCTTTCTCTTAGTTGTTTATATTTATGATGGATTTATATTCATGAATTATGTTTATTTTTGATGAGTTATGTCATAATGAAATGTTTATTAAACTTATTTATTTTTATGGGTTATGATATGATTTATGCTCATGTGGAACACATATATATGGATTTAATTATGTGAAATGTGGGACCTATATCACCCTCTAATGAATTTGTTAGATATGGATAACTCATGAGGTACATATTTTATGTGTGGACCTGATTTCATGTTCATAATTCTATGAGTGGACCTAGTTTTCTTGTCCATAATTATATGTGTGGAACTAGTTTTCATATCTATATGTTTATGCGAGGGCCTAATTTAAATTCCTTAATTTAACAAGTGAACCTGTTATTGTTTATATATGTTTAAAAAATTAAAAGTTTATGTATATTCCACAATTTCATATGTTAAATTGATGTTATTATCTCATGGATTATGTTATTTTATATCTTTATGATTTATGTCATATGAACTACCTATATTTATGTTATGATTCATGTTTATTATCTTTTATATGCAGGGTTTGATCATTAAATGTTGTGCTTCTATTTTAATACCCTTATGCTCATGATATGCTTATTTTTATTCCATGTTTACCCTTAATAAGAATCTAAGCTCACCCTTCCTTATGTTTCCTTTTATCAGGTTATAAATTAATGATTTAAGTTTGAGTACTAAAGGGGAACATATTTATAGGAGATGTTGATGATATTTCACCAAATTAGAAGGATGTGTTCTATGTTTCCAAAGACATTAAACTATTACAATCCTTGATCATGGGTTTTTATAATCTAATAAATATTCATATAAAATGATGTAACATACATGTTTGAAATTCCATGGTTGTTATAGTTTATGTCAATTCCTAAGAAAGTGAACTGTTTATGTTGAAATCATTATTATAGTACCTTATTTTTAGAGAAGTTAATATATAAATTCCCCATGAAAGCGTTATAATTGTGAAATTTCTAGGAAAATAAATAATTCATTAAAAGTTAGGGTTGTGTCTACGTCACCAACTCACGACAATTACAATATTTATATTCTTGAGTGTCATTAATATAGAGATGAATTACCAAATAACACTATATGAAATGAATCAATGATATAGTTTCATATTTATAACACCATATACATCTTAAATATTGATAGTGTTAGCTATCCAATGGAAGAGAAGGTCTGTAATTACAAAAAATTTATATGATTCGATCAGAAACATTCCTAAATCATTTAGATGACACCCAAAAATTTTTTGGAACACACTAGAAGGTCTTAATTACTTAATATGGTAGGAATAAGGGAGTTTTAAACCTAGTATGTTGTATATGAGTTAACATGACACATGGAATATATGAATATCTCATGGGGACTAAAGGCATCCTCATATATATTTTTATAACCAAATCAGGTAATTTCACTAATGCATGTAAATGTATAAACATATAATTGAGATAGAAAATATGGGTATATGAAAATTTTATAAGATCTTAAAAATGGATGGATAGTGGAAAGACTATGGATTAATATCAACTCAAATTTCATATGTCTAATGGTCACACACTTTAGGATATTGATGAAAAATTTAAAAATTAATAGAAAAACCCAGAGTTGGAGAAGTCAATAATTTTAAAGGATGATTATTCAATAGAGGATGATAAATAACCATGGATAAAGACATAAGAATCACCATATAAAAGCATCCATTCTCTTTTTTTAAATTTTTATTATAGTATGATCATGATTGGATAGATGATTGGTGGGTTTAAGGTGATTTGGATTTGTAAATTACTATTAACTTTTGAATAAAATGAACACAAACTATTTTTGTCTTTAATTCTTAATGATTAACTAGCTTAATAACCTTGTCCATGATCTTTGTGCACTGTATATGTAACTTGTGTATAAGTCCATCCTATTCACAAGAAAAGAAAGAACTGAGGGTGTAAAGAGTGATATTATCCAATGAAATCATATTAAATTTAGGTTTTAGATTAAAAATATAATTCTATTAGTATAGATAAGACAAGAAACCTTATGGGGACTTATAGCTGTAAAAAGTATTTTTTAGTGTATTGATAGAGTTATTGAAGAAATGAATTATCATGCTTGTATAGATTCAATTAATTTAAGCATAGACAATTTGGATCAACAAAACTAACTGGAATACTCACATTATTTCTCGTTAATTTAGTAAATCCTTCTCTATTGTTATTGTGCACACTTAAACATGCAAAGCCCTGTTCTGTGCCTCTACTTACTTTTAGTTTCAATAATCATCCAACACACACATAATTCATCATTATTTTAATTTTTTTAATAACAGTAAATTAATTTTATGAAATTTATAAGGTTATATTTGACAATATGACATGGGGTACTCCCAGTTAATTTTTAATCATAACATTGTGTTCTTATAGGGAGTTTTGTAGAATCTAGTACACCAATCATCCAAGAATATACCAACATCCTCTTATCCAATAGATGAAGTAATTATATAATGATGGGTAAATTTTTGATGCATCAATTAATAAAATTTCTAAAATATATGTTTCTATTATATGGACCATTAGTGACAAACATGGACTATGAGACTTATTTGGTTGAAAAAATCAGAGTGGTTTGGATTTTCCATATATTAATTTAAATGTTTGAATCTTAAAAAATAGCTCATAGAAAAAAGGGTGCTTTATGTGTCATTTTTAACACCATGATACCTTATATTTCTTTCCCTAACCCATTATTGATGATCTTCAGAAATCATTAAAAGGTATTTGGTCTAACCTTATCTTTTTATTTTTATAAAGTATATTATATTTTACGTTGTCAAATAGACCTTTTTTACAACATTTACTTGGTATGATTTTTCTATTGGTTTATTTAAGATTTAATTATTTCATATGATTTTTATGGTGATCATAGTTTGGATTTTAGATTAAAAATTTTATTGGGTAAATTAAAAGTGAATGATTGGTATTTAATGATGATATAAATGGTTAATAGGTAGTGAGTGAATTAATTGAGATAAATTCAATGGTTTAATTAATTTTACATAAAACATTGATAATTTTTTATAAATTACTATGAGAATAATATATTTTAAATTAAATAAGGTGAGTTATTATGGATTATACTAAAGATTCCATAGGATATTAAATTAAGTTTTTATGAGTTTTATGTTTTTAGAGTGATAATTTTCCATGTGATGGAATTAAATGGAATATATGTGCTTGTTAAATTTTATGAGTAGTGGTTTCTTTATAAAACCATGGATAAGTGAAATTGTAAATATTGATTCAATATTGATGGATCATTGGAAGGAATTAAAAAAACTAAAATAATTATTTTTTGGATATTATTGCACCATTATAAATTAAATGTTTGGGAAATTGTGACCTATATTTTATATTTTACCTTTGAGTGATGGATAGATAATAATTAAATTATAAAACATGTATGGTATAATTTAGGTCATTGCTCAGGATTATTATGAGAGTTTTTAGAGTTGATATTTTTTTTATTTTTATGAAGTATTGAAAACACTATTTTATCATAATTAGAGTGTTGTCAGTTATATAGTTACAGTATAACCAAATTGGGTTATTAGATACATGAGATGTGAAATGGTAGAATTATGAATATAATTTGGTGATTATATTTTTAAATTTAGTTTTATATAAGAACATAACTTAAAGGCCTTATGAGTTATAAATGTGATGGGTTATTTATAAAGATTTACCTAGGGATTGGATTGTTTTTCAATAATGCACCGAGTTTGTCCAAATGGCACATGGATAGTTTATACGAAAAATAAAGGGGTTTAATAATTAATCACTGGATGGGTGAGTGATTAAATGGATTTAGTAATGGGATGGCTCACTTTTGATTAAATTCACATAGGGTGATATTACATATTTATGTAGTTTTTTTATTTTATTTGCATGGAAAGTATGTCTGTGAAAATATTTTTTATGTGACCATATAACTTAAGTTGATTATATTATATGATAAGGATGACTATAAAAAGAAAATTTATTTTATATTCCATGAATTTATGATGTGATTTTAATTATTGATATGGTGGGTTGAAAATTTCGAGGTATGAGATAGTAGGATTGTCAAAAATATTAATCCGTGATATAGATGTAATATTGAGATTATTATCAAAGAATAGAATAGATCATGTGAAGTGGTAGATGATAATTTCTATCCATATTGTTTTCACATAAAAATATTATATTTAATTTTTTTACTATCTCTTCCATGAGATTTCCCTTAGTTCATTTCTTATATATTGGTTGGGAAAAGTTACCTAGTTTCCCCCCCGATGTTTGTTTATGAGATTTTATAGATATTTATTTCTATATATATCATCCATGATATGTTTCCCTGTTTATTTGCATATGGATCTACCAGGGCATGTTCAATAATTTTTCACCATATCTCTGTTCTAAGATTGAAGCAGGACAAGAATGATATACATAATTAATACATTAAAAACATCCTTTAATTATTAAATTCACATACTACAACATAACCCAAGAACCTAAAGGTTTATTAGTAGAGACTAGAAACATAAAAACAAATATTTCACATGATGTAAACATTTATACATAATCGAAATCTAATCTTAGATATTATATGTGACATAATCCTCTTCAAATATCAGTGAATGGAAACATAATAAGTGGTGAGATTAAATTATCAGTAAGAGACAACATAACAAATATCATAACAATTAGATCATAAACATGTGGAGAATCATGAATAAAGAAAAATATCTAAATTAAAAGAAAATAAATCAATAAGTGTTAACCATAAGCATGAAATACAGATATAACATCTAAATTTATACCTTTTTTACAATGGAATGAGAAAATAAAACATGAGTCATATAACATGAGCCATGAACATAAGAAAAAAAGTAGTAAAATTATAAAAATATAATTTCTTAACATTATGAACCTAGATACCCACCAGCCCATTCACTAGTAAAATTGTGAGTATATATAAATGTCGTCACACTCACCATTTGTAAACCTAACTAATTTCTAACCTCTTCTAAAAAAATTAATATCTCATCAGATATTACCCCTTACCTAATTAATTAGAGGTAGATATATATCCCTACCATCTCATAATCCATACATTTAATGTTCTACACTAAAACAATCATTACATACTAAAATAACCCATAAAAGAAAATGGGTTCCATGAAATTTCCAAATCATCACAAAAATAACCAATGGAAATAAAATGGTTTTTATTGAATATACAAGTTTAAATAATTTTAATATCATAAGGAACTCAAGGAATAAAATGGGTTTCATAGAATATCTAAATAAAATCATAAATTAAATCACTTGAAACAAAAAAATTGATCACCGAAAATAATCTCATAATAACATAATAATATAGGTTGAATCACGAAACATAACTTCATTAGGGATATATAATTTAAATATAATTCTATAAAATCATAAAAAATCATTTTAAAAATAATTTTTATTCATTGTTGTAAAAAAATGGTTACAAATCCCTTTTCAAAAAGTATTCTTTATTTTCAAGAAAATTGAAAAGAAAAAAATTCATGGAAATGGAATTGGTTCAAAAACTGTGTTCCTACAAATTAAAAAATATAACATCATTTAAAATGGAAATTCATGTAAAATAAAGTTTAAATAAAAAATTATATATTTCAAAGAATGGAGTTTGATTTACCAAGTCCCTTACCTTTACAATTGATTTCTTCGGAAGTGATTTAAAATCATGTATCATAAAGATAAAAATCTTAATTAACAAAATAAAAAATTATCATATATAATACGTTTTATACTCTTCATTAATAAAAATTCTATTCATGTATTAGTTTTTTTAATCTCTTTTCAGCATCAGGTGTTAATCAATTTTACTATTTTGCGCATGTTTAAAAATCTCAGTATCATTAACCATCATTTAATACCAATTTCATTATTGATATATCATTTAAGATTGTGTAATATATAAATTATATTTATTTAAATTTGTTTTATTTCATTCCACATGTTTTTTGGTTACCTTATGTGAAAACTAAATTGAAAACAACTTATTTTGGTAATTTTAGCAAACAGAAATGTTACTTTAAAAATAAGTTAAATAATTAATATAATATTTCTAGATTCAACTATTAATCATTATTTTAGTAATAAATAATCAAATATTTAGTTTTTATATTCCCATAGTCATCTATAATCATATTTTAAATCGTTATTCACATATGTTGTTAAAGCGACCCAAACATGAACACTCTTTAACTCGGTAGGCAGGTATGGTTAAAGATGTGTTTATTTTAACTTAAAATCATTATAATAGAAGAATAATTATATTTTTATGTTTTTATAATGTTTAGAAGTATTTTAATATGTCTATAAAATGTATTAAAATCTAAATGAAAAATGAAAAAAAATTCATCGAGGTGGCAGTAATCCGTAAGTACACACGTTTAACATTCTTGTTTCTCAACGCATGAGAGGGGGTGAGAGTGGATATTAATATAAAATTTCAGGATCATATATATATGATATATATAATATTTATTCATAATTATCACCATTAATGACATCCAATAAAATCAATAACAAAAAATAAATAACATCACTTTGTTGAGGTGGTAGTCTACACAACACACTAACGATGTTCTTTTGTTTTTCTAAGTGGGTGAAAATGAGTAAATAATGGTTTTAAAATTATATAAAAACATATAAAAATAATAAATATACTAATTTTAAAATATTAATATAGTGATAATATATTTTTAATATTATGATTAAGAATAATATCTTAAGTGGAGATAACACTTGCATTAGAGACTTGATTTTTCCCTTTGAAGATCCCTTGAAATTAAAGAGATTAGGATAAATATGAGTGACCATAGGCTTATTTTTATGATATAGGTATATATTAATAGTAAAATTTAAGAGTTTAAAGTAGGAATTCAGAGTATAGAAGTATCGTTGAAGGGTGTTAGTGGTATCATATTATGGGGGGGGGGCATGTGTACTTTTGGAAACACTCATCACTATTCAATAATGTCATGACACGATTCCATGTTTAATGGATCCAAAGTTTCAAAATTATTTATTTAGGAGTGTATTTGGGTAAATAAAAGAATAAATACGTGTTTCCATATATTTTTTAAACACGAAAGAGGTTTTTAACCATTAAGTCTTTATATTTTACTTTTTTACTTTTGTACTAGGTAACTTGTTTTTAACTATGTGATTTTATGTTTTATTAAAAATATAATATAACCCATATAAAAATATTTAGGCGTGATGGAAAAATATTCAACAACTATTTAATCAAATTATTTTTCTAAATATTATAAAATTTACATAAATATTAAAATAGACATTGTGTGGAAAAACTGTTTTAGTAGAAAAATGATATTTTGACAACTATAGATTATTAATATTATTTAGTATTGATTACTAACTAAATTAGTGATAAAATATTTATTTATATGTTAATAAATCACATAATATTAAATATTTAATTTAGTTCCATTAAATTTACTCCATCGAAATTCCTTAATATTAATAAAATAATAATTTTGAAAAAGAAATATTTGACAACAATCGTGGTTATTACCATTAATACTAACAATCAAAATTTTATACACAAATATGAAATTTTCCATATTAAATAATAAAACAATTATTATCTCAAATGTAAGAATAATTTTATCAAATTAACTTTGTAACTCCCTGATATTTTAAAAGAACATTATGTTCTATAGCATATTCAACACGCAACATCGAGCTTAAACAAACCCCAAAATTTTATTATTTAAATATGACCATTACAACCTAGATATTAAACTAGAAGGTATGAAATGTATTAAAAAAATTATGAAATATTTATAAATGACCTACTAAAAACTAATTCTTTTATTAATTCTTATGAAATATGTACTCAATTTTTTGTAAAGTTATTTTATGCTTCAGAAATATGTTTTCTTCAAAAATTAGAATTCTTTCATTTTATGAGTGAATATTATATTAAATTTATGAAATTTATATAAAATTAATTTTACAAATATAATATATTTTTTTAAATCTTCATGTTAAAATTATGTTAGGGTGAATTTTTTGGATTTTTCTGAAATTATTGAATTTCTAGTGAATAGTACAAAACATTAATTTTAATATAACAATCATTTTTTATATTAAAATTTAGCTTTATGATTTGAATTTGATATCAAAGTAATGTAATTAATATTTAGTTATATATAATTCAATTAATTACATTTTAACCATCCTTATAACTTATTTTGGTATAAGTTCATTTTTTTGTTTACAAATCCATTTTTCAAGAAAATTATTTTTCGTTGATTTTTGCGGCCATTTCAATGAGTTAAATATTGAAAATTGGATTAAATATTTGGAATAATTGGGTCCAAATTTTTAAATAGTTTTGTTTTATTTATTTCTATTGTGAATAGTAATTATAGTAATTTTATTACCACGATAAGGGTAAATCGGGTAATTTAGGTTAAAAATAAAATGATAAAGACAATAAAACAACACTAAAACCTTCCATGATATTATTTGATAAGTCCATGTAATACATAATCATCCAATATTTGATTATATGACATTTTATGGATATTTGGATTAGATGATGACCTTTATTATATTTTATTTAAAGAAAAGTCAAACATGTCGCACTCTAATTATTAATAACTATTATATTTTACATATGGGATTAACCAAAGTATATGTTGGACTAGAAATATTATTTTGAAAGATATAATATGTATCTACATCCTTTTATTTTATTTTTTATTTTATTTAATATGTAATTACCTTAATGCTTACACAATGCTAATGGAGTAATTATTCAATTAATGGAAAAATCAAACAAATGAGATTAAAAATATTAAAAATATTAAAATTTTAGAAACATAATTTAATCCATGAATTGTATACATTAAAATGATATTCTAGGGATGTATTAATTTTTTTTGAATTTATATTGTTTTCTTGATGTTATTAATGACAAATTAATGAATTGTGTCAAAATTTATAATAATTATACTTTATCAAAATAATATTTTATTAAATTATTTAAAAGTCATAAAAAATTAAATAATATAATAGGGGATAATATATGGTCTAAAATTTAACTCAATGTGAAATTATAGGAAATTTGGAATAATTTTCCTCTAGAATAGTGTTATTATATTTTAATATTTTGAGAAATTCAAAAGTGCCGCTCACCTCAATTATAAAGGGGCACCCCTTTCTCTACTTCTTTATAGCACATTGAGCCATATATCTTGAAAAAACACTAATAATTCCTTTTATAAACATCCTTATACAAATTATATAGGTTATGGTCTTTTAAAAATCCCAACCCTGTATCCCTTACGAAGAGATATAAATGAAGTCTGCTAAAGAATATATAATCATCTTTCCTAACACTTTCAAGTTTATTTCTTATTATACTTATTATTTATGTGTTTTTTCCATCCTAAATTAATAAATATATTATAATATATATATATATATATTACTATGATTATTAGATAACCATATTCCACCTTTTATTCATCCTATGAAAAATGAAAGCACCACACGTGCATATGTACAACCTACCGTCTCCACAGAGCAGTGTAATTTGTTTTTGATCAACAATTTAATGGAATGATTATATTTATAGAAATAATGGACATATATCATACTTATGACACTATATTTATTATTTAAAATTAATATATCATCCACTTCCTTACCAATTCAAAAATTTAGAAATGATATCATCGCTCGTGCGTACGTACATTTTTCCATCTCCTCAAAGGGATGTGACTCATTTTATATTTATATTTCTAATAATGATTATATAAATGAATATAATGAATAAATAGGATATATATAACCTTAAAATAAATCTTCATATGATGAAACTATAGTCAATAAACAAGAACTGAAACTTACATGACAAAACATGAATGAGAAAAAAAATCAGTTCACACATAAAACAAGGGTAATAATGAAATATTATTAACAAATGAGTGATAAGATGATATAATAGGATCATATATGCTATTATAAATATTAATATAGTTTTTAATATATTTATATCATGTTTAAAACCATTATACTAGAGTTTAAATAATGTTCAACTAAAGAGAAGTGTGGGCTAAGGGGCTTCATCTAAATTTCTCTTCATTAAGGAATATTGAAATATTATAAACCAAATTTATTTTATATGGTGTATATAATTACCCTTTGACATGTAATATACTTATTCCTTATTAATTCCTGGGATTTTAAGTTTCAATTTGAATTATTTCATCCAAGTGTAATTGACAAGAAAATTACAAAGTGGTAAAATTTATTCTACAATCTCACTTACTTTTGTGATTGTTAACTTTCTCTTGAAACATTAAATTCTGATAATGTTTCATTAGAAATTAAATTTATCTTAAATATCCATATTCTTATATGGTGTATATGATTGTTTCATAAATTTTATACCATTTTTATATATAGTGTTTACTATGGAAGTTATTTTATTAACTTATGAAACATTTATAAATCTATGTTCATTACTCTATGTGGATATTTGTTTATAATTAATATTATTCATGAATTGAATTGATTATTTTATATATGAGTAATTAATTGGATATTTAGTGAATGTTGGGGCCCCAAATTATATATCCCCTTTACGAATCGACAAGTCTCCTGAGATAAATCTATTGGCCAAATAAAATGGTTTTTTACCCATAGTTTTAAACTATATAGTGAAAGGTCTTGAGAGTAGAGGTATCTTGATGTCTGAGATCATGATTTGAAATATTAAGCATTTAATTAATTGATAATTCAGCTATTATTATTATCCATGATATTTTAACATTGATATTAGCAATGTATGCATTTCATTATCAAGTTATTTATTAAATGGAATGTGTTTTTAGTTATTTACATGGATGTTGGATTATCCCTTATTTACCCATAATAGTTTCCACTATTTGTATCTATTACTAAGAAATTTATTTAACCCATATTTTTTTTATTTTCCCGGGATATGAAGATGAAATATTTTATTTAGTTCTAGGATGAAAATTTCTTTCCTGGGTTATGTTCTATGTTTAACTGCCAATGTAATAAGTGTAACATGTTTGTATCTAGCTCTTCAAGATTAATAAATTGATTGATACTTGGATATGTGATACCTTTTATCTTATTCCAATGTAATAAAATAACAGCTAATTCCATACATCTATAGTTGGGGTTGTTATAGTTGGTATTAGATAAATTTTAGTAGAAACATTGGGAACTAGATTTAGGAAAATATAGATTAGAGAACATAACACTATGAGAGACATTGAGGATAAGTATATAATAACATCCTAGTGTTTTCGTAAGATTTATATTATGTGATATTTCATATAAATACTTCCATTTCTGGATATTACAAATGCACAAGGTTCTAGAACAGAGGTACGTAGGGGTAAAAACTCTAAAAGAGGCACATTGAGAATTAATAGAGCATTACCTGGTACATGAAAATGGGCCTTACTACACACTTGGTTTAATAATTCTAGGGGATATGATTTTTTTAATTCACATTTTTTATTAACCATTATGAAGGATTTGAATAGATGATGAAAATTAATAACCCAGGTTAATACTAAGGCAACATGTATTAAAATTATGATTTTATGATTTAGACATCCTATAAATGATTCTTCATGACTATGTGATTCCCCATTATGACTATTGTTCCTCATATTATGCTTTTTGGTTTTAGTTAATAGAAGGAACCAGAAGGAACCCTGTTAACGTTAAATATGATAGACACTGTGTTAATGAGAAAATAAATGGGATGACGATTGGGGTGAATGATATTTGGATTATGCATAATCAATTATCACAATATATTATTAAAAACTTTCACCTTAATCAACTCTCAGACTCACTAAATAAGAGATGGAGACCACTAAGAGCTTGAATAGTGGAAACCAAGGGGGAAAGAAGGCTTTATTTCCTTCATGTTAGAAATGTGGAAAGATACACATAGGAGAGTATATTAAAGGAATAATAAAATTTGTTTTTGTGAAAATTAAGGACACAAAGAAAGTAATTATAGAGGAAAAAATGAAAATTTTGGTTAATATAATGAATTATAATAATGGTATCCCTAAGGTATTATCTTTAATTGAATGTTTTAAATGTGGAATGTATGCGTATTATGAAAATATATATCCTAGGGGAAATCACTTTAAGAAAATCAGTAATGTTATCTGAGTAATGGTAACATTACAGATGATGAAGAGACTACAAATGACATATAAAATAAATGAGGTATTAAAGAATATGATCATGAATCCTAGATAACATTTTACGAACTAAGTGGAATGATTAATATGTTTGGATTCAAGAATTATATTATAGAAGTATTTTATCAATTAAATTATAGTTCTACGAATTATGAAATGTATATATATATATATATTACTATAGTAATATTTTTAAAAGTATTTGAGAGTATATTTTTAATGGTACTGATTACTAGGAGAAGTGATTTAGTGAAAAGTTTATCTTTTTTGGAAAACACCTGATTGAGGGAAGATAACCCTTAATATGTGATATATATTGAGATAATAGTGATAAAGATATGTTTATAAAAATTATTTTTGACCACGAAATTGGTTATTTAATTTATGTTTTATGTTATCTCTGATGGGTTTATTACATGTTTGGATTTATGGTATATATTCCACAACCTTAGATTTTAATTTTGGAAGCATGCATGTTTTTAAGATGATTAAAGTCATTACTATATTTCAATAAAATAAGTGATCAATGTATTTACATGTGACATTAAGAGATACTTTATAGGAGATTAATGATAAGTTGATATTGGAAATTTAGTGACCTTATTCATAATGTTATGTATTTAGTCAAACATGTTTTGGAGGAGTAGAAAGATTGAATACTTATGGAATGGCTTTATGTTGAACTTTGTATATTATTGTTTGTTGTTAAAATATGATTTATCATTATTGGATAACCTATTCTAACCATTTTTGATTTGGTAAATACTTATAGGCTTAAGGAATAACTTATAGATCTTTTAATTCATTGAATGTGCTACCGGTATGAAAAAAATCATCTTAAATATTCATTTCTAAGCATAGGTGATGAAGTGGAAATATATTAAAGAACAAAAAAATGATAATATTATGTTTATGACAAGGAAAAGATAAGTTAAATTTGTTTTCATGAATTCTTAATCTATATATTAACATAAGACCTAAAATTTATAAAAATACCTCAAAAAATGTTATCAGTTAACTTTTCTTATCAGGAAATCAATGGCCTTTTAACCCATCACAGATTTATAGTTTTGTGGTGGTCAACATTCTCATGACCATGTTCTCTATCACTCTATATCAATCATTGGGAGTTATTATTCTCTTCCTTAGAAAATTTTTCAGTTCCCAAATATGTTCTCCTACTAGTAAATCTCTTATGTGTTACTCTATATGTTTTTCATACTTCTATTTCTCTCTTATCACGTGGATTCTTTATTTACCCTTCCTATGATGTTGATTTTCCATAAAGGTATCTTCAAATGTCAATCCTTTGATTACCAATCACAAGTTAAAATTGAATGAATTAAATTTATAGAAATAGGTAGAATGTAACACCCTGATATTTTGAAATAACCCTATGTTCAATAGCATATACAACACGCCATAATGAGCATAAAAAACCCCAAAATATTATTAATTAAAAATTTCCATTATAATATGGCCATTGAATTAGTGGTTATGAATAGTAATAAATAAATTATTAAATATATATAAACATCCTACTTTTTAAAAAATCATTGTTTAATTATTATGAAATATGTAGTCAGTTTTTAGTAATTCTATTTAATGTTTCAAAAATACGTTTTATTCAAAAATGAATTTTCTTACTTTTTATGAGGGAATATTATAAAAATTTTTTGGAAATTAGATAAATTTTAATTTATAAAAATGATATCATTTTTAAAATCATCATATTAAAATTATCTTAGGGTGATTTTTTAGGATTTTTCTGAAAAGATTGATTTTCTAGTGAATAGTAAAAAATACCGATTTTTATACAACAATCATTTTTTAACAACAAAAAATTTTATCAATGAAAATACCCTTCTTATAATTATGTTATATATTATAGATCACATAAAGTCACTTATAGATCATAATAAGAACTTTATAAATGAATAATGAATGAAATAAGAGGTATTTATAGAAACTAAAAAAACTTAAACCAATAGAATAGTAACATGAACTTTGAAATAGTAATATGAACCTTATGAATATTAGTCCATAAAATAGAATACTAAACTAACCTATTAAATTATAAATATAATTTTGGAATATTAAAAATTGTAATATGATATAATTCTATGACATTATAAGTAAATAACTATTTTAGAAATTTTTAATTAAGTATTGGAATTTTTATAAATAATAAATGATTATTTTCAATTTTATATTTAATATAATAATTTAAAATAAATTTTATTTTCATAAAATAGATTCATGTATTTATATTTTGTTGTCTTATAATTATAGCATACTTTGTTGAGACCTAAAGTAACTTTTCAAAGTGTTATAAAATCATTTATAATTTGAAAATTATTTTTTGGAGTAAATGAATCTTTTAATTAAAAATAAAATTTCTCATATTTATAAAATTATTTTCATAAAATGGAGTTCCATTTTTAATTCTATGGATTGAAAAATGGTTAGGGTGATTTTTTTGGTATTTATCTAAAATACTTGAATTTTTTATGAATTGTAACACACTATAATTTACAGTGTATATATACATTATAAGTTAAATACACTATTACTTGAGTCATTTTTTATTTAATAACCATATTCTATGATTTTAATTAATTATTTTAATATATTTATTGATAATTCTTAAAATATTAATAGTTTTGATGCAAAATAATAAACGAATGACTAAAATAATGAGAAAACATCCCTCTCCTCCATTATAAATACCACCCCTCAACACCCCTTCTCCTCCAACATATGAAGCCCTAAATCTTGTCAAAATTAAGCCCAAAACAATTCAAAAGTCTCTCACCCATGTCTATTAGTCTTTGGTATCAATAAAAGACCAAACTGGAGTACCACAAGGAGGTTCTCAAGGAGAAACATTTAAATCATAAAAACGTCTTCCTTTTCTTTTAATTTAATTCCAATTTCTTTTCATTTATTATTATCTTCTCACATACCATTATACAAGTTTCATGATAACTAAAGAATCTTATATATACTATAATTTTATTATGATTATTTAATAACCCATAATCAACTCTCTTTCCATCTCATTTTTTTCTAAAAATGATAACATCGTTCGTGATGTGTTGATTTATCACATTTAAGGAAGACGAGTTTTCAATTTCCATTACCGCCTTCAAGGCTAGTCATAAAAACATTTTTATAGTCAAAATATATTATAATATATGTGTTAAATATTATTTAATATTATTTAACTATTATATATATACACATTATTAATTAATAAAACAAAACTAGTTTGTGATGATCGAAAAAATGCCAAAATAATCTAAACGATTATCACAAACGTCTTATATAATGATTCATACTCACCCAAAATAACCAAATTACTTATATAGATATTTAATATTATTTATATTCATTAATAACATATATCCTCAATTCTGTCTATCTATTCTCATTTTACACGATCTTTCATACATTTATATAGGTGAACAAATCCTGGAAAACAAGGAACCAAACACTCCCGAATGATTAAATTGTTTCTTATAACTCATGAAAAAAATACATAAATGAACTTAATAAAATTATAATAAATCAAATAATTGTATAAAAGGTTCTTAATTAAATAATTAAAGGATTTAATTTTATTATCCAGGACATTAGTTCAAGTGTAGAACACTTTCGGACGTAAGGTAAGGGATTCTTTTTGAACATCCATTTTTCCTTCAGGTTACGCTCTCTATCTCTATATATCCTAATATAACTATTTATTTTTATATAATTATTCAAAATTATAAGTATATTTTTCAAAATTATGTATCTAGATCATTTCATCCTTCTTTTTTGGGTATATACAAGTTTAAAAAAGTTTCCCTTATCAATTCTTCCCGATAAGCAAGCTCTGTTAAAGGGAACTTCCTGATTTCTTACCCATTATCAAGTGCACTCCATAGTCTATTTTAAGCCACCATGATTTTTCTAAAATCACTAATTTTAACCTGAAAAACATTCTTGGTTCATTTCAATTTTTATACAGACAATTATTCATTTTCCATTTTGAATAATCTTGAAAATTTTCCCTTAGACTCCACTAAACTGTTTTATTTATAAAGTTTCTTAAACACTATTTTTACATGTTTTCACTTTAGTTTTAAATAACTTATCATGATCTATTTTTATTTTCACTTATGAATTTCCATGTATAATTTAAATCCATTCTCTCATGTACACCATTATGATATTTCCTTTTGATATTCCTTTTACATGATTATGATACCCAATTATTTTCATGGGTAATCCTTATGTCGATGTTGTAGAGACCCGTATCTTGACATACATGGACATTACATTACTTTTGCAGAATACATAGTACATAACAAAAACACACACGCACAAGGATCGTAATAGTTTAGTGTCTTTGGAAACTCGGAATATAATCTTCTAATCGTGGTGAAAGATCTTCAACATCTCCCATAAAGATCTTCCTTTTTTTACCTAAAACCTTTCTTTATATCCTGGGGAAAAGAAAACATAAAAGGGTGAGCTCAAATGCTCAGTAATGTTAAACAAAAGAAATATCAATCACATCATATTCATAAGAACATAACATTTTGGAAATCTTAACCTGCAAAAGAGAGCATAATTTCATAACATGGGATAAATCATGACAGTGAAATGTAATCACAATAATCATAACATAAAACATGAAACTTTGTGGCATACACATATAATCATAGAGAATCATTTCTTGTTAGTCAAGACTCATTGCCAAGACTATCTTAGTGGACAAAGTCCCTTTCTGAACCGAGTCACCCTCGTTTCAGTCCTATTTCACTGAACCGGTATAACCTACCGTTCCAGCCATGTCTATCTCATGATATATAAAGTCTTTACCCAATGAATTGGAGGGAGATATAGGTCCCACCCATCTCATAATGATACCATTCTTATGTGTTCCACAAAATCATAAATCATACATCATTTCATAACCCATGTAATAAAAATGGGAATCTTAAACATCGTGACATCATAAAACAATTCATATAAGATAAAGGAATTCATAAAAATAATTCCATCACAACATAATAAAATCAATGTAATAATAGGGATAAAAACAGAACCCTTTATTATCTTAGAGGGAAAATAATTTTGATAAAACACTTGAACTCCATTCTTGAGGAAAATATCCATTCTTCTTCAAAAATATTTTTCCTTTCTTAAAATGTCATACAACTTTAAACTAAAATAAGTTGATTAAAAAAACATGAAAACATGGAAAGGAAGCTTCTTGGAAATAATTTTTTAAAAATCCATTCATGCCGTATAAGTTAAAAAAACATTCTTCCCGTACTTTTTTCAGAAAAGTCAAAAAGTACCTCGTATAAAAAACGACAAAAGATTCCTTTCATATCCTTTACTAAAAACTCACCTAAGGGTAAAAATGGATTTAAACAATTGTAGGTGGATGGAAATAATATTACATATTGATGAAACATGGATGTGGATGATAAAATACACCCCAGTAAATACTTACGAATAAACAATCTCAGATAAAAATGAGATTGTGATATTTCCCTTACCTTAGGTCCGATTTGCTTCGTAAGTGTCCGAACCTCCTGTATAATGATTTAAATAATGTCATTGACTTATTATGGAATCATATTAATTGTTATTATATCATATATGGTTCACTTATGACTTTATATTACCCGTTCTTTTGTAAATTCATGTTAAAGTAGCGTTTTGGGTAAAATCGTCTCATTTGTCATTCGTGTTTTAACTTGTAATTATTCATATGATTAAATAGATCATTATTAATTAATTATTGAATATAAAACATGATTTATATATAATATATATTCAGAATATACATATATATAATGGATCGATAAATGGAAATAAATGCACCGTTCATGGAGACGGTAGACCGTACGTACGCATGAACACTGTTTTCGTTTCCTTATTGAATTGAGTGGAATTAAGTAGATGACATACATATATATACACATAAATACAGTAGCTTTATAATGTCATATATTTCATTATTATTGCTTATATATACTTTATAATCATTCTTAAATGGTTAACATGGAGAATGAATCTCATCGCGTCGTGGAGACGATAGTCCGTACGTATGCACGAGCGATGATATCATTTCCATAATTATTGAATTAAATTGGAGTGGATGATACAATATATCATAATCATTATGATTTTATAATAACTATTTATAGTTATTCTTTACACCATAATACCAATCCATGTATGGTGTTGGTGGACAAACAGATTACACCACGGCGTGGAGACGGTATTCCGTACGTACGCACACGCGGTGATTTTGTTTTCCGTAGGATGGATAGATGGTGAAATTGGGTTGTTTAATACTTATAATAACATATCAGTATATTAGTGATACTAATGTTATTACTTCATAATGAAACATCCTAAGAAGAAGAAGTGTAAGAAGAAATAAAGTTGAAAGGATCGATAACGGAAATTACCTCTTCTTTGAAGCGCCTCTTTGAGACCTCCTCTTAGGGCACTAAAATTGGTCTTTGAGGAAGACCAGAACCTCTAGGATGTTGCTAGGGAAGTGGAGAGGATAATTTGGCAGGGGTTGGCCGAGCTTGAAGGCTCAAAGTTGTGTGAGGAAGAGAGGGAGGAGGTGCCCTTTTATAAGGGAGGAGAGGGGCACCTTTGGAATAACTAAAAATATTATTTTATTATAAAGTCAAGTTCGGTTTTAAATATTTCCAAATTAATTTATTTCGAGGCTAAGGTGGGGATGGGTCGAAATCCTCTCATCCAATAGAATTTATACAAGTTTAAGTTCCTATTTGAACGTTATCATTTAGATTTAACATTAAGTTAAATAATTTTACTTTTACCGTGTCTTCTTGTGTTCTTACAATATAAGGTTAATAAACTTACTATAAGAAGCCAAACGAACCCCAAGTTGTTTATTATTAATATATATAACTTTATCTAAGTCATTTGGCCGAACCTTAGATTTTTAGAAATAAAATAACAATTAATAATATAATATTTGTTTTAAAAACTATCTTATGTCAATTTTGACAATATTTAGTAATTGATTTTTGTGAAAATCATAAAAGATTGATAAGTTCGAAAAACGTTAATTAAATAAATAATAACATGTCATATTAACCTAGAAAATTAGTGTAATTCATAAAAAGTCTTAAATTACATTTATTTTGGTATTTATAACATCAATTATGTCAATATTTCATTAATAAGATAATTACTCCATCATCTTTGTGTCATAAATAAATTACATTATTTGATGTCTAAAAATTATAAATAAAATACCATTATGTAGTAAATCGTTTTAGCTTTCTAATGAATATTTAAAATAGAATTTATCTTATGTATAAACCTATAATAAAAATGTTTTAGTAAATAAACTTTGATTTTAACTCTTTTAACCCTTCTTTAAATAAATTAATAATAAATGTCCTAATCTAATCCAAGTGGGCCTAAATGGTCATATTTTATTCCTAAGTTTTTTTAGTCGAATTACACTTTTCCAATAGAATTAGGACATGTGTTGGGGTAATAATAATATCATTTCTACCCTTAATTATCCTATTTACTTTTAACCGTGGTAAAAAAAGTAAAAAGTTACTATTCACCAAAAAATTATTTTCATCTCATTGAACCACATTTTACTTACTTACATCAACCGTGTCTCTCGGATTTTTGAAATTCCACTCACAGAAGCGGTAAAATTAAGTTTTATGAAAAATTCAGTTTTTTAACTACCTCTTAGTGGTTTCACTATTCATCAAAAATTGAAAGTTTTCAAAAAAATGCCAAAAATTAGGCCTAAGCTATATTTGATATTATGAACTCAAAAATGATTTCTATTTTACCAAATTAAAAACATATCAGTTGCATTAATTAATTTAAAAATTAATTCCTGTCTTCAAAACAAATAGCGTGTTCTTAAGAGATAATAACTATCAAAAGATTGACACTTGTTTATGTCTGGTTTAAATGTGAAATTACATCCAATGACCAACATTGTATTAAATTGTAAAAATATATTCTAAATATACTTTAAAACCACTCAAATTAATAATTTATCACTATTAATTATTTCGATTGAAAAAGTTGTTTTTAATTAAAATTTAATAATTTTCACTATTCATCAAAAATATGAAAGTTATCCGAAAATCACCAAAATTTCACCCTAAGCTAATTTCGATATTACAAATCCAAAAATAAATTCCATTTTGAAAAATAAAATTTACAAAATTTCAAAAAGTGGTTATTACTATTCATAACGGCTAGTTTTAATAATATTTTAATAGCATATTGTTGTTTAGTGAAACTCGTTATTGCTTACTACACATGCTATCGAGGAAGGTCGTGATTGCGTGTAATGCAAGGAAAGTCAAGGATGCGTGTTGTGCAAGCTCCTTTTGGTGTAGCATATAACACAAGACATTAATGAAATTAAAATAATATTTTTCATAAAATCTCAGGGTGTTACATTCTACCCCCCTTAAAATGAATTTTGCCCTCGAAATTTTTCGGGGTTATAAATGGTTTACTACTTGAAAGTTTTTTTAATAGAAAACCACATCGTAAAAAGGAATACCAAAACCAATCTTTAAAAACAAAAGTATGAAACGTAACAGTTACCCAAATAAACTAATCACTGGGTTTCCACATAGGTGAAAATATGGATATGGAAGAAAACTCTAACCATCATGTTCTGAGGGAGAGTGGTAGAGAACATGGCTATAGAAAAGCCAACAATCACAAATCCATAAATTTGTGACGATCTAAGGTATCATCCGATTAATCAGATATAAGAGAACTAGGACAACATTTTCGGTTTTCAAGATCGTTTCCCTAAAGTTGAAGAATTTGAATTAGAATAAATACTTACTTTATTTTGGTACAATCTCACTGTTGTTCATGCCTTGAACAATTTATACTTTATATCTTAAATAAATGAAGTTGAATTTGTTATTCGTGAAGTGTTAGCAGATCATGTGATAGAATGATGGGTCATTCCATCTGTCTCAAACAAAAGGTTAGCAAAAGTTATTAAATATACATAAGTCATTCTTTAGTGAGATTAATCATATATGGTTCCTAAAATGGACTTATACTTCATATATCATACGACTTAATATAATAAAACTAGTTTCTACTAAACAGGGACTTCCTGTAGGCCAGTGGTAGGCGATAAAGGCCAGTCGCACTTCGGTTGTGGGTTCGATTCCCACAGCCTTGTACGACGCGATGGGCTATCGCCCGTCCTACAGGTTGTCCTTTTTCTAAAGCTATATTACTATAACATCCCATCAATAATATCGAAAAACGTTTTATCCTAACTTATGTCCAACATAATCCATTCTAATCCTTAGGCTTATCTAAAATACTTCGGTCCAAGCTCATAGTATAAAGAAAATGATTACTTGAAATGTCACAGAACAATCATGTGAATGCCATCATTTATCCCCCATATATCATAATATATATCTTGTTGGTCAAATTACAAACATGTGAATACCTTAATCATGTATTCTCTTGAAGAATGAATACCCATTGAACCTTAGTGAAAACATGAATGCTGACAAAAGTTAACTCTTTCCACATACCAAAATCCAAAAATTCTATATACTCAAACCATGATATAACCTTCTCCTTATATCAGTCATGAGCTCATGAATACTATCAAGCATTTAATTTTCTCCTTATCCCTTCATTATGCTCATATCATCTACATTCCAAAAATATCTGAATAACCTTTCATGGATACTGGTAACATTAATCATACACTTTCAAAACTCAAGGAAAGACAACAGTGTAACAATCCATAGATGTCTCTTTATTCCATAGTAGAATAAGATTACTTATACAACATTACACATGATAAACATGTAATCATTCCACTACATTCTTAAACCATTGACTGAGCTTCAAAAATTCTTTCATCTCACATATCATTTGTAGTCTCTTCATCATCATCCACATAAATACTACCCATACGACCATACTGATTCTCTTCATGAGACTTTCCTTTAGGGCATTGGTTTGCATAATGCCCATATATTCCACATTTAAAACATTTAACCATTGATGATGTCGTAGCAATACCATTATCCTCATCCCTGGTGTTAATTGAACCTTTTCCTTTACACTTATTGGCTTTGTGTCCTTCTTTTCCACACCCAAAGCATCTTCCAGTTCCTTTGAAACATTCTCCTTGATGCCTCTTCCCACATGATTTACATAGGGGAAATTGAATTTTCTTTCCTCTATGATCATCATGAAACTCCATCTTTCTCTTATTAGCCGAGTCAGGAAACTTACCAAATTTTACTTTATTGATCATATTATGAGATTGATAATTCGGCATAATAATGATGTTTGGACTTCCAAATCTCATTTCATTTGGTTGCTCATGAATAATATCATTCCATTGTCCATCATATCCTCCATTATCGTGAATCATCTTGTTTCCAGCCATTTTCTAAAACCCAAAAAGAATAGTGTGAGAGGCAAAAATCATAATAAAGGGGGAGTAATTTCAATATCTAACATCTTTGGTTTAATCTAATATTGTTACCATAGTTCTAGGACTATATCCTATACGTATACTTATCCTTAGGGACATCCCTAGACATACCTTAGAAATATCTCTAGGGATCTCACTAACGTTTTCGCATCCTAGTTTCCAAAGGTTGACTAAACCTTTCCTCTGATACCAACTGTAGAGACCCGTATCTTGACGTACATGGACATTACATTACTTTTGCGGAATACTTAGTACATAACAAAAACACACACACACAAGGATCGTAATAGTTTAGTGTCTTTGGAAACTCAGAATATAATCTTCTAATCGTGGTGAAAGATCTTCAACATCTCCCATAAAGATCCTCCTTTTTTTTTACCTAAAACCTTTCTTTATATCCTGGGGAAAAGAAAACATAAAAGGGTGAGCTCAAATTCTCAGTAAGGGTAAACAAAAGAAATATTGATCACATCATATTCATAAGAACATAACATTTTGGAAATATTAACCTGAAAAAGAGAGCATAATTTCATAACATGGGGTAAATCATGGCAGTGAAATGTAATCACAATAATCATAACTTAAAACATGAAACTTTGTGTCATACACACATAATCATAGAGAATCATTTCTTGTCAGTCAAGACTCATTGCCATGACTATCTTAGTGGACAAAGTCCTTTTCTGAACCGAGTCACCCTCGTTTCAGTCCTGTTTCACTGAACCGGTATAACCTACCGTTCCAGCCATGTCTATCTCATGAGATATAAAGTCTTTACCTAATGCATTGGAGGGAGATATAGGTCCCACCCATCTCATAATTATACCATTCTTATGTGTGCCACAAAATCATAAATCATACATGATTTCATAACCCATGTAATAAAAACGGGAATCTTAAACATTGTGACATCATAAAACAATTCATATAAGATAAAGGAATTCATAAAAATAATTCCATCACAACATAATCAAATCAATGTAATAATAGGGATAAAAACAGAACCCTTTATTATCTTAGATGGAAAATAATTTTGATAAAACACTTGAACTCCATTCTTGAGGAAAATATCCTTTCTTCTTCAATAATATTTTTCCTTTCTTAATATGTCATACAACTTTAAACTAAAAGAAGTTGATTAAAAACAAACTTTAAAACATGTAAAGGAAGCTTCTTGGAAATAATTTTTTAAAAATCCATTCATGCCGTATAAGTTAAAAAAACATTCTTCCCGTACTTTTGTCGGAAAAGTCAAAAAGTACCTCGTATGAAAAATGACAAAAGATTCCTTTCATATCCTTTACTAAAAACTAACCGAAGGGTGAAAATAGATTTAAACAATTGTAGGTGGATGGAAATAATATTACATATTGATGAAACATGGATGTGGATGATAAAATACACCCCAGTAAATACTTACGAATAAACAATCTCAGATAAAAATGAGATTGTGATATTTCCCTTACCTTAGGTCCGATTTGCTTCGTAAGTGTCAGAACCTCCTGTATAATGATTTAAATAATGTCATTGACTTATTACAGAATCATATTAATTGTTATTATATCATATATGGTTCACTTATGACTTTATATTACCCGTTCTTTTGTAAATTCATGTTAAAGTAGCGTTTTGGGTAAAATCGTCTCATTTGTCGTTCGTGTTTTAACTTGTAATTATTCATATGATTACATAGATCATTATTAATTAATTATAGAATATAAAACATGATTTATATATAATATATATTCAGAATATACATATATATAATGGATCGATAAATGGAAAGAAATACACCGTTCATGGAGACGGTAGGCCGTACATACGCATGAACGCTGTTTTCGTTTCCTTATTGAATTGAGTGGAATAAGTAGATGACATAAATATATATAAACATAAATCCAGTAGCTTTATAATGTCATATATTTCATTATTATTTCTTATATATACTTTATAATCATTCTTAAATGGTTAACATGGAGAATGAATCTCATCACGTCGTGGAGACGGTAGTCCGTACGTATGCACGAGGGATGATATCATTTCCATAATTATTGAATTGAATTGGAGTGGATGATACAATATATCAGAATTATTATGATTTTATAATAACTATCTATAGTTATTCTTTACACCATAATACCCATCCATGTAAGGTGTTGGTGGAAAAACAGATTACACCACGGCGTGGAGACGGTATTCCGTACGTACGCACGCGCGATGATTTTGTTTTCTGTAGGATGGATAGATGGTGAAATAGGGTTGTTTAATAATTATAATAACATATCAGTATATTAGTGATACTTATGTTATTACTTCATAATGAAACAACCTAAGAAGAAGAATTGGAAGAAGAAATAAAGTTGAAAGGATCGGTAACAGAAATTACCTCTTCTTTGAAGTGCCTCTTTGAGACCTCTTCTTAGGGAACTAAAATTGGTCTTTGAGTTAGACCAGAACCTCTAGGATGTTGCTAGGGAAGTGTAGAGGAGAATATTTCAGGGGTTGGCCGAGCTTGAAGGCTCAAAGTTGTGTGAGGAAGAGAGGGAGGAGGTGCCCTTTTATAAGGGAGGAGAGGGGCACCTTTGGAATAACAAAAAATATTATTTTATTATAAAGTCAAGTTCGGTTTTAAATATCTCCAAATTGATTTATTTCTAGGATAAGTTGGGGATTGGTCTAAATCCTCTCATCCAATATAATTTAGAAAAGTTTAAGTTACTATTTTAACCTTATCATTTAGATTTAACATTAAGTTAAATAAGTTTACTTTTACCGTGTCTTCTTGTGTTCTTACACTATAAGGTTAATAAACATACTATAAGAAGCCAAACGAACCCCAAGTTGTTTATTAGTAATATATATAACCTTATCTAAGTCATTTGGCCGAACTTTATATTTTTAGGAATAAAATAACAATTAATAATATAATATTTGTTTTAAAAACTATTTTATGTCAATTTTAACACTATTTAGTAATTTATTTTTGTGAAAATCATAAAAGAATGATAAGTTCGAAAAAAGTTAATTAAATAAATAATAACATTTAATATTAACCTAGAAAATTAGTGGAATTCATAAAAAGTCTTAAATTACATTTATTTTGGTATTTATAACATCAATTATGTCAATATTTCATTAATAAGATAATTACTGCATCATCTTTGTGTCATAAATATATTAAATTATTTGATGTCTAAAAATTACAAATAAAATAAAATTATGTAGGAAATCTTTTTAGCTTTCTAATGAATATTTAAAATCGAATTTATCTTATGTATAAACCTATATTAAAAATGTTTTAGTAAATAAACTTTGATTTTAACTCTTTTAACCCTTCTTTAAATAAATTAATAATAAATGTCCTAATCTAATCCAAGTGGGCCTAAATGGTCATATTTTATTCCTAAGTTTGTTTTTAGTCGAATTACACTTATCCAATAGAATTAGAACATGTGTTAGGGTAATAATAATATCATTTCTACCCTTAATTATCCTATTTACTTTTAACCGTGGTAAAAAAAAGTAAAAAGTTACTATTCACCAAAAAATTATTTTCATCTCATTGAACCGCATTTTACTTAATGACATCAACCGCGTCTCTCGGATTTTTGAAATTCCACTCACAGAAGCGGTAAAATTAAGTTTTATGAAAAATTCAGTTTTTTAACTACCTCTTAGTGGTTTCACTATTCATCAAAAATTGAAAGTTTTCAGAAAAATGCCAAAAATTAGGCCTAAGCTATATTTGATATTATGAATTCAAAAATGATTTCTATTTTACCAAATTCAAAACATATCAGTTGCATTAATTAATTTAAAAATTAATTCCCGTCGTCAAAACAAATAGCGTGTTCTTAAGAGATAACAACTATCAAAAGATTGACACTTGTTTATGTCTGGTTTAAATGTGAAATTACATCCAATGACCAACATTGTATTAAATTGTAAAAATATATTCTAAATATACTTTAAAACCACTCAAATTAATAATTTATCACTATTAATTATTTCGATTGAAAAAGTTGTTTTTAATTAAAATTTAATAATTTTCACTATTCATCAAAAAATATGAAAGTTATCCGAAAATCACCAAAATTTCACCCTAAGCTAATTTCGATATTACAAATCCAAAAATAAATTCCATTTTGAAAAATAAAATTTACAAAATTTCAAAAAGTGGTTATTACTATTCATAACGACTAGTTTTAATAATATTTTAATAGGATATTGCTATTTAGTGAAACTCGTTATTGCGTACTACACACGCTATCGAGGAAGGTCGCGATTGCGTGTAATTCAAGGCAGGTCAAGGATGTGTGTTGTGCAAGCTCCTTTTGGTGTAGCATATAACACAAGACATTAATGAAATTAAAATAATATTTTTCATAAAATCTCAGGGTGTTACAGATGTTTGATTCCTTATGTATGATACTTTATCAGGAAAACATATTCATGACAATGTTATGATGTGTTTTCCCAGATATCACTCCAATGCATTTGGTATTTTTAGTCTCATGAGATGTCTTATGCAATGGTCTTGATGTTTAGCCTTCACTCATGTTAATCACGTGCAATGGTCTTGGTGGTTAGCATTGACTCATGATCCTCCATGTGAAATGGTCTTGGTGGTCAACCTTGACTCATGCTTAGGTAATTTCATTTGTTGTTTCCACATTTCTATGATTCCATGATTACATGATCCCATTTTCTGAATTCTATTCTTCCATATGTTTATTCGTCTTCCATGCATTTTTATATCATCATGTTATACCTTTTAACACATGTGTTATGATTTATTCTTATTCTTATTACCTTATTGGTCTTTTTAGTTCATCCCTTTGTTTATGTATTCCACAGGTTATCCTATGTAGATTTATGGGATCAAAGGGTGTTAGGATCTCATTATAAAGATTAAATAAAAGATATTTTTACTTTGGTTTCATGATTTTTAATTATGTATCTAATTTTACAAATACATTAGGATTTTTGATCATTGGTTTGTATTTAAAGTCCAATTATGATAAAAATCATATAATAATATGTGAAAAGGGATAAGGCTGTTATAGTTAGTATTAGAGCATAGTCTAGTTATTTTTGGATATTATGAAAATATCACTTTAGTAAGAACCATAGGAATAATTCCTTTACCATGGATGACCTAAATTGAAACATAGGGAATCACATGTAAGGAAATACTTTTCATATACAAGTTTATCCTTCTCTATCCAAGGTTTCCTTTTTATATTCTTATTGCCCAATTATTCAATTCCCTATAATTATAATTTGTTTTTCTTAGTTAATGGTTGAAACTAAGAGAACTCATGCAAATAATCAATGTGTTAGGCAATGTAATGATTGTCGTAATAAAATGCCAAATATTATGGGAACGGGTGACCAAAACACCATGATAGTTCTTTCTCAACAGGATCAAGTTATAAATAATAACCTGAATCACATGGAATTCCCTCCTCCTAAAATAGAAAAAGTTGAAGTCTAATCCTTCATTCGTCAAAGGACATCTATTTTAGTAGATCTTCTGATTCCCTTCTCATTGAAAAATGGTTTAATTATATTGAGAAGATATTATCCTTCCTCTAGTGCTCAGAAGAATAGAAATTTAAGTTATTGGTTTATCGTTTTGTTAGGGAAGCTGATCAGTGGTGGACACTGATAAAAAACATAAAGTAAAAAGAGTAAATTGATTCCATGGATTTGGTGGAATTGAAGAAAATATTTTTCAAAAAATATTTTCCCCAAACCCTCAATCTCAAGATAGAAAGGGGATTTCATGGACTCAAGCAGATAGAAGATGAGTCTATCAGGTTGTACAAGGAAAACATCAAAAGGTTTGAAAGATACACCTCCGACTTCCTTATGAACACAAAAAATAAAGGTGAGATACTTCTTTAGTAGAATAAATTTGAGTCTATGAAAATAATTGCAGGTTATAGACTTTGAAAAATATGAAGAGATTATCCATTATGTGCCAAGTTTGAAATGGAGATCGAAGGCTCTCATTGGTCTCATGGGTCTAGAGATAAAAAGAGGAAAATGTAGATTAATATGGATAGATCAACAGATAAATCCCATGATGGAAAGAAAACCCAATATCCGATGTGTCAAAATTGTGGGAAAAAGCATCTTGGGAAATATCTAAAAGAAGCTAGGAAATTCTTCAAATGTGGAAGAGTTGGGAATCTGGATAATAACTACTAAATAGATATGAAGAATCCTACTAATGTGGAAGAATAAAAGAAGGTTAAGATCATCACTCAGCCTATAGTGTAGTGTTTCAACTATAAGGAACATGGGAACTCTATGAACCATTTCCCTATGGTAAGGGTTATTGGGGGAAACAAACAACAACAACCTCTATGGTAGCAAGGAAGGGTATATTCTATCACTAATACTCACGTGGAACTTGAAAATGATGTGGTGACATGTACACCAGTTATTCATTCAACAATATAGAACGTACAATTAGATTCTATTTCTACGAATTATTTTATATATTTTATATTTTGTAGAACTATTAAAATGCCACCTGAAAATATAGATGTTGAGTTATCTATGAGGATAGAAAATGGGGAAATTATTGAATCCAAATTATATAAATCCTCCCCAGTTAATTTTTGTAGACTAAACCTCCTAGAAAGTCATTTCTTACTTCCTTTTATGGAGTTTGATGCTATATTGGGAACAAATTAGTTATCTTCATAAAAATATAACTTCTACTATCGAGAAAGGGAGATCACTATTTACATCCTGAGGTATCCTCTAGTTCTATACAAGTGCAAGGAGAAGGATGAATCTCTATCAGAATCATTATCTTAATTGTGGATATTATTACTGTATGAAAATGAATATCTAGCTTAAATGTTTGAGATAAAGGAGATAATCATGATCGAAGACATGCTTATTGAGATGGACTATACTAATGTGTTACAAAAAGAGTTTCCTTTCCTTCCTCTGGATTGAGAGGTTGGGTTCTCAATTGAACTTCTTCTTTGATCTATTCCTATATCAAGGACACCTTATAGAATGTCCACCTTTGAGCTAGAAGAACTGAAGAAGCAGTTATATTAGAATCTAGAAAAGGGTTTTATATACCCACATTCTTCAATATGGGGTGCATAAATCCTCTTCTTCAAGAGAAATGATGGATCAATGTACCTCTATATTGATTATTGTCAGCTCAATAAAATCATGATATAGAACAAGTATCCCCTACCATGAATAGATGACTCGTTCAATCAACTATATTGGGCCAAGTGTTTCCCTAAGGTGGAACTTCAATCAGGATATCACCAATTAAAGGAGAGCAAGGAAGATATTCAAAATACTACCTTTTGAATGGGTTATGGACACTATGAGTTCATAGTGATTCCTTTCAGACTCACTAGTGCTCTAAAAATATTCACGTACTTAATGAATATAATCTTTATAGTTTATTTTGACAAATTTTTGGTAGTATTTATTGATGATATTCTTATATACTCCAAGATCAAGGAGGAACATGAGGATCATTTTAATATTGTGCTAAATAATTATCCAAGGGAGAAGCTATATGAAAAGTATAGTAAATGTGAGTTATTTAAGGATGGAGTATCATTCTTGGGGCATGTAGTCACTAGAAAAGGGATATTTTTGGTCCCTTCCAAGACAAAGGAATTGAAGAGTGGCCTAGTCCAACACATGTAATAGAGTTTCATATTTACCTTGGTCTATCTTGGTATTACGAGTAATTTGTGAATAAATTATCATGATTTTCAAACCCAATAACAAAGTTGACTCGGAATGGAGTGAAGTTTGTCTGGACTAGTGAATGTGAAGACTACTTCAAAGAGTTGAAAAAAGGCTTATCACATCACCAGTTCTCACACTAATGACAAGTGGGGAACTCTTTGTTGTGTTCAATGATACTTCAACGAAGGGTTTAAGACGTGTACTAATGAAAATTGATGAAGTGATAGCCTACACCTTAATGATGTTCAAAATTAAAGAGAAAAATTATGCCATGTATGATCTAGAGTCGGCTATTGTGATCTTTGCGTTGAAAATCAAGTTGAATTGTCTATACGGTAAGAAGTGTGAGATATATATTGATCATAAGAGCCTCAAATATATATTCACACCGAAGGACCATAATATGCATTAGAAAAAATAGTTATAGATCATCAAGGATTATGAATGATCCACTACCATCATGGTAATGAAAATAAGGTTGAGTATTCTCTAAGTAGAAAGGATCATACATCTTTATAAATGATGAGAATTGAGAAGGATATAATATTCCTATACCTACAAGGGATATAAATGGGAATCATTAAAGAAATAACATCATAAATCCTTTCTCAAATGATTTATCAGCCACCCCTCATGGAGAAAATTTAGGATGCTCAAAGAAATGATGATAAAATTCAGCAAAATGTATAATCCAATAAAAATTGGAAATCCTCAAAGTTAAAAAAGGATGAGGAAGGAGTCCTAAGATTTGGGTTGTGACTATGTGTACCATCCAATCCCAAGATAATGAATGATCTTATAAACTACACCCCTTGATCAACCTTCTCTTTTCTCCTAGGGATTACAAAGATGTATTGAGTTCTCCAAGATCACTATTGGTGGGACAATATGAGGAAAAAGATCACTGAATATAAATCAATGTGCCTGGTATATCATCAAGTAATGTCTGAAAGGAAAATACTTAGTGGATGATGGAACCATTACCCATACTAATAAGGAAATGGGAAAAATAAACATGGAATTTTTCACAGGAATTCCGAAGAAAACTAAAGGAAACAATTATATATGGTTTGTTGTGGACCATATTACAAAGACACCTCACTTTATCAAAATTTTAGGGACTTATATATGGATCAAATTTCATATATATACATCATAGAAGTGGTAAGGATTCATGGAGTAACAATATTGATTGTATCTGATCAAAATCTAAGAATTAACACCATGTTTTGGAAAAGTCTCCAACATGCTCTAAACACTTAGTTGAACTTCAGTATGACCAATCATCCTCAAACTGGTGGAAAATATGAGTGGGAAATTTAGACACTAGAAGACATGTTTAGAGCATGTTCTATAAACTTCAAGGGATAATGGGACCAATATCTACCTCTAGTCAAGTTATCATTCAATAATAGTTTCCACTCGAGCATCCAAATATATATATATATGAATATCTTTATGGGAGATGATGAATAACACCGACATATTGGGATGAGTTCAGTGAATGTAAGCTTCTATGAGTTGAAATAGTTTAAGAAATGGTGGAAAAGTTTAAAATCATACAGCATCACATCAAGAAGTCCCAAAATTGATAGAAGATCTATGAAAATAATCATCTATGAGAGATGGAGTTTTTTTGGAGGCATGGTATTCCTTCACATATCTCCAAGGAAGAGAATCATGAGATTTGGGAAGAAGGGAAAGTTATATCCAAAGTACATCACCCCCTTTGATATTCTTGATTGTTTCAAAGCTATGACCCATCGAATTGAAATTTTACCTAAAATGTATTAATTACATGATGTATTCCACATATCCTTGTTGAGGAAGTATATACTGGATCCCTCAAAAGTACTGAATTTAAAGGGAACACAATAGGAAAATGATCTCTCTTATGAGGAATAACCAGTGAAGATCTTAGATTATATAGATAAAGTTCTATGCTACAGGACCACTCACCTATTCAAAGTACTATAGTAGAACCATAAGTATGAAGTGGAAACATGGGAACTAGAGGAAGAGATTAGAGGGAATCACCATGTTTTCCCCATAGTTAATAAAATTAAATTTTGAGGGAAAATTTTCATACAGGTGGAAGAATGTAATACCCCGAAATTTGATCAAATAAAATTCCCATAAAAAAATTATTTCATATAGTATAAATCACATGAAATCACCTAAATAACACATTAAAAATTTTATAAATGAACAATGAATTAAATAAGAGGTATTTATTGAAATTAAGGAATTTTAACCAATAGAATAGTAACATGAGCATTGGAATAATAATATAACCCTTAGGAATAATATTCCAAAAAATAGAATAGTAACCTCAACTATGAAATTATACATAAAATTTGGGAATATTATAAATGGTAATATGATATAATTATATCATATTATAAGTAAATAAATGTTGTGGAAATTTGTAATTAAGTATTGATATTGTTATAAAATAAAAATATTTATTTTGAATTTTGTAGTTAATATAATGATTTATAAGAAAATTTATTTTCATAAAACATATTCATAAATTGATATTTTTTTTGTCTTATGATTATAACATATTTTTATGATACCTTAATTAAGTTTTCAAAGTGTTATAAAATTAGTTTTAATTTTAAAATCTGTAATTTTTTAGTAAATGTTGGTTTTAATTGAAAATTAAATTTATTAAATTTATATTATTATTTTCATAAATTGGGGTTCATTTTTTATTTCTACACATCAGAAAATGGTTTGGGTTAATTTTTGGTATTTTTATAAAACACATTATTTTTTTATGAATTGTAAAATACATTAGTTTATAGTATATATAAATTATAAGTTAAATACACTATTCATTGAGTCATTATTAATTTAATCTCAATAATCTCAAAATTTAATTAATTATTTTAATATTTTTTGTGATAATTATCAAACTATTAATAGTCTTGTGGAAAAATAATAAGCTAATGAATAAAATAATTATAAAACACCCATTTCCTCCACTATAAATACCACCCCTTCTCCTCACACCTCTAAAGATTTGAATCTTGTCCAAATTCTACCCAAAACTTATCCCAATTCTCTACCCCATGTCTAAGAGTCTTTGGTCTTAGTAAGAGACCAAACCCAAGTGCCTCAATGAGGTTCTCAAGGAGAAGAATTTAAGAGGTAAAACCCTCTTTACTTTTCTTTCTGTTTCTTTCAAATTTCATTTCTTTTCTTATTCCCTCATCAACTCCCCTAATCCAAGTGTCATTATAACTCCATTACCTTATATATTCTATAATTTTATTATGATTATGTAATAACCCATCATCAAGTCTCTTTCATTCTCATTTTTTTCTAAAAATGAAAACATCGTTCGTGATGTGTTGATTTATCGCATTCAAGGACGATGAGTTTTAAATTTAGATTACCGCCTTCAAGGATGTTCATAAAACAATTTTTATAGTTAAAACCGATTATAATATATTTAATATATCTTATTTAATTTTCCTAAACAATTATATAAACATATTATTAATTTATAAAACAAAACTAGTTCGTGATGATCGAAAAAATGCCAAAATAATCAAAATGATTATCACTAACGTCTTTTCTAATGATTCATCCTCACCAAAAATAACCAAATTAATTGAATAAACATTTAATATTATGTATTTTAATTAATACCATATAACTTGAATTCTGGAAATCTATTCCCATTTCACATGATCTTTCATACATTTATACTAGTGAACCAATCATGAAAACCAAGGAAACGAACACTCCCGAATGATGAAAATGTATCTTATTACTCTATAAAAAGGCCATAAATGAACTTAAAAAATTATAATAAATAAAATAAATGTACAAAATTTTATTAGTTATTTAATTAAATATTTTAATTTTATTATTCTGGACATTAAGTTCAATTGCAGAACACTTTTGTACATAAGGTAAGGGATTCTTTCTAAAGCTCCATTTTTTAGTAAGGTTATGATTTCTCTCTCTATCCCAATGTAACTATTATTTATTTTTATATAATTCTTCTAAATTATATTTATATGTTACAAAATCATATATCCAGATCATTTTATCCTTCATTTTTAGGGATATACTTGTTTTAAAATGGTTGACGTCTGTGTTCTTCCAGATAAGCAAACCCAATTTAAGGGAACTTCCTGATTTCTTACCCATTTTCCAATACACTCAATAATCTGTCTCAATCCACCATTATTTTTATAAAATCACTCATTTTAACATGAAAAACTATCTTGGTTCATTTATATTTTTATACAGACAATTATTCATTTTCCATTTTAAATAATGTTCAAAATTTTCCCTTACATAACAGTAAGATGTTTTATTTCTAAAGTTTATTAAACATTATTTTTACATGTTTTCACTTCTATTTAAAATCAATTGACATGATCTATGCATATTTTAGCTTATTAAAGTCCACTTATGATTTAAATTCATTCATTCATAGACACCATTATGATATTCCATTTTGATATTCCTTTGACATGATTATGGTAACCAATTCTTTCCATGGATAACCCTTATGTTTATGCTTGATTCCTAATGTACGATACATTATGTGGAACACATAATCATGAAAATTTTATGATGGGTTAACCTAGATAACACTCCAATCTATTGGGTAATGTTTATTCTCATGAGACATCATGTGAAATTATCTTGGTGGTTAGCCTTGACACATGTTAATCTTGTACAATGGTCTTTACGGTTAGCCTTGACTCATGCTCTTCCATGTGTAATTTTCTTGGTGGTTATCCTTGACTCATGCTTATGTCATGTTTTATGTTGTTTCCACATTTACATGATTCCATGATTACATGATCCCATGTTATGAATGTTATGTTTCCATATGTTTATTCATGTTCCATGACTTTTTATGTCATCGTGTTATTCCTTATAACTCATGTTCTGTGCTTTATTATTATTATTATTCCTTTACTGGGCTTTTTAGCTCATCCCTTTGTTCATGTATTCCCCATGTTTCCCTATGAAAATGTAAGGGATCAAAGGGTGTTAGAAGATCATTTTGATGATTAAATAAAATATGTATTTATTTTGGTTTCATGGTTTCTAAGTATGCATCTAATCATCTAAAGAAATTTGGCTTTATAATACTTGGTTTCTATTTGAATGCCATTTGTGGTTAAATCATGTAATAATATGTGAAATGGCTAGATCCATTGTAATTATCATTACATTAAAAAATACCTTTATGATTTGAATTTGATAGAAATGAAAATTAAGTACTATTTATTTATATATATAATCTAATTAATCACATTTTAATCATCCTTATAAATTATTTAGGTATAAGTATATTTTTGCGCTTAAAAATGATTTTTTTTTTCAAGAAAGTTGTTTTTTATTGTGTTCCTTGGGATTAATTTTAAATTAAATTATGCCAATTATTTGAGTTTAATATTAAAAAATTGATTTTATATTTTAAATCATTTGGTACAAAATTTTTAAATAGTTTCCTTCAATTTTTTGTCATTATAAATAGTAACTGTAGTGATTTTATTATAATAGTAAGGGTCAATAAGGTAATTTAGGTTAATAATAAAATTATAAGTACTATAAAATAACCCTATAACTTTCAATGATATTATATTATGAGTATATTTCATCTATAATAATTTAAGATTTGGTTATATGGAGTTTTCAAGCCATTTGAGTGAGATTATGACCTTTATAGTATTTTAATTAAAGAAAAGTCAAACATGTCACTCTTTAGTTATTAGTATCTACAATATTTTTAATATGGGTTTAACCAAATGATATTTTTATCTATAAATATTATTTTAAAATCTAAATGATTTATATACAACATGGTAATTTATTTTTAATTTTTAGGGAAAAAATAATTACCCTAACTGCTTACACAATGTTGATGCTGTAAATATTCAATTAATAGAAAAACAAAATAAATGATATTAAAAATATTAAAATTAATATAATCTTAGATAAATAATGTGATAGATGAATCTTATAGATTGAGATGATATATTTTTGATTCATTAAATTATTTTTTTTATAATTTATATTGTTTTCTAGATTTTATTAAAGGAAAAGTAATGAATTGTTTCAAAATTAATAATAATGATATTTTATGAAAAAAATATTTTACTAAATTATTTAATAATAATAAAAATATTAAAAATTAAAATATAGTATAATAAATGGTAAAAAATTTCAAACCACTTTTCATTTATACTCTATTTGGAAACATTTGGCTCTAGAATAACCTTATTATATTTTAATAGTTTTCTAAATTCCAAAAGTGACCCACACCTCAATTATAAAAGGGCACCCCTTCCTTCAAATATTTACACCACATTGAACCATATATCTAAATAAAAATTTTTAATTTAAAATTTAAAAATCCTTATCCATGTTTTATAGGTTCTTTTCCTACCAAAATAACTACCATAGATCCCTTAAGAAGAGATCTAAAGGAAGTCTACCGAAGAAGAGGTAATCATATTTATAAACTATTTCATGTTTATTTATTATTCTACTTCATATTCATTACTTTTTTCCATCCAAAATTATTAAATACAGTATAATATATAAATATATGTATTTTATTTTGATTTTTCAGACAAACATATCCCAACTTTTCTCCATCCTTTGAAAAATGAACGCATCACGTGTGTGTGTGCATATGACTTATTGTCTCCACACGATAGTGTAATTTATTTTCATCACCATTTTACTCGAATGGTTATAATGATGGAAATAATGAATATATATGATACATATGACATGATATTTATTCTATAAAATTAATATATCATCCACTTATTTACCGATTCAACAATTTATAACTGATATCGTCACTTGTGTGTACGTATGACTTATCATCTCCATGAAGTGATGTGACTAATTTTCTTTGTCAAATTATAAAGAATGATTATAAAGTTGAATATAATAAATAAATATGATATATATAACCTTAAAATAATTCTTTATATGATGTAATTATATCATATATGCACGAAATAGAACTTACATGAAAAAACAAGCATGGGAAAATGAAATAGTTAACACCCGGAACAAGGGTAATAATGAAATATTATTAAACAACAGGTGATAAGATGATATAAGAGTATCCTTTATGATATTATATACATTAATATGGTTTGATTATAAATTAATAACATGTTTAAAGCCATTATATAAGAGGTTAAATCATGTTTAACTAAATGGAAGCATGAGGTAAGGGACTGTGTCTCAATTTATCTTCCTTTAGGCATACTGTAACATTATAAACCTAATTTAAATTATATTATGTATATAATGACCCATTAAAATTTAATATCATGATTATTTAATAATTAATGTTATTTTAAGTTTTAATTTTAATTATTTCATCCAACAATATTTGACCTGAAAATCACCAAGTTGTAAAGTTTATTATAAAGTCTCACTTTCTTTTATAATTGGTAACTTTCTATTGAAACAATCACTTTCTTGTGATAATTTTCCATTAGAAATTAAATTTATCTTAAATATAAATATTATCAAATTATTTATATTTTTGTTTCCTAAAAGTTATACCATTTTTACATAGAGTGTTTACTTTTTAAGTTATTTGATTAACTTGGTAAATATTTATAAATATATGTTCTTTACTAAATGTGGATATTTGTTGATAAGGAATATTATTCATGAATTAAATAAATTATTCTCTCTATTAGGAATTCTTTGTAAATGAATTTATGGTTTGGTATCATAATTATATATCCCCTTGAGGCATCAACATGTCTCATGAGACAAATCAGTTAGCCAAAGTAAATGAGTTTTTACCCATAGTTTTAAAATATCTTGTGAATGGTCTTAAAAGTAGAGGTATCATGATGCCTAAGATCATGAAGTCCAGTATTAATCATTAAATTCATTAAAAATTTAGTTTTAATTATTTTTATCCAATATTTTTTCACATTAATATTATCTATGCATGCATTTCATTCTCAAGATATTGATTAAATGGAATGTGTTTTTAGTTATTTACCTTTCTATACTATTTATGCCTTATTTACTCATAATAGTTTAAGTTTAATGCATATAATAATGAGAGTTTGATCTCAACATTAGTTTTTTTATTTCCCTATCATATTAAGACTAAATCTTTAAAGGAGTTCAAGGATTCATATTTTTTTTATGTTTTATGTTTAGTTACCAATATAATAAGGGTAATGTGTTTGTATCTAGTAATTCAAGACTATTAAACTTATCTATACTTGGTAATGTCATACATTATATCTTATGAAAATATAATAAAATAATTGATGATTTTGGAATTCTAGATTTTGGGTTGTTACAAACATTATATGCTTTGTTAAATTAATGTTAATATTTTGTCATGAAATGTGTAAAAACCCCGTTTATTGAAAAAGTTTCATTATAAGAAAAAAATATTTATGATTAGGATATAATTATTAATTAAATTTATTTAAATGAATTTAAAACAATAATTATCATTAAATGTATTTTTATTTAACAATAAAAAATCAAAAAATTCAATTCATCATGTTTTAATTGATTAAACTAAAAAATTGAAAAATAGTTTTTATTAAATTATTACATAAATTCTCAAAATGTTGAGAATAGGTTTATAAAATCGATATAATATTTTATTATAATTTATAATATATAATTTTTAGCAGAAAATCTGGCATAATCATTCAATGTATTCATATAATATCATAAAATTGATGGCCTTAATAAAATCAGTATTTTCACTATTCACCTAAAAATTAATAATTTTGGAAAAATCCCAAAAAAATAATATTAAGCTAATATGACTATGTTAAATCCCAAAATGATGTTAATTTTTTCAAATTCATACCCTAAATTTTATAAATTAACATTAAAATATAGTCATAACATATCATGCAAATTGTTTTTTATAAGAAATCATTTTTTTGTATGTTATGTGTTATTTTAAAATTAGTTTTAATCATAAATATATAAAAAATGAAAAATATTAATTTTATAAAATACATTTTAATAATAAGAAATGATTTTATTAGTTTCTTATTTTTATAAATTATGTAGATAATTGAAATGAATATATATATATATATATATATCCTAATTTTTTTTACTGTTGTTTATACCTTCTAATTTTATAGCTACCTTATAACGGTTAATATTCATTTGGTTTTGGTGTTGGATATAGAGAAATACATCAAACACATTACTTTATTAATCAGGGAAAACTTGGGTTGATATAAAGATGTTCCCACGATATGATTATTCTTGAGTAAGGATCAATGTTATGGAATGATATGTCATGTGATGGATCAATAATGTCCTGGGGGAAGTGATATGGTATTATTTCCTATTTAGAGTGTAGAATATTTTTTTATGATTTTATATAATAATATGGATTTCCCCTTATTGTATAATTTGAGTTTTTAATGATATTATCTTTCATTTATTTTTACCAATACTATTATTTATTTATATAATAATTTCTACATATTGTATATATGGTAGGTTAGGTATTTATGACATGTGCCATGGATATTTTATCATTAATATATTATTATCACACTCACTCATGGGAGTTGAATTAATTTGATGGAAATACTACTGAGACACAGAAATCACCCCATTCTCATTCACAGAGCGTGGTTTCCATGTGTACATTAGTGGATATTTTTTTTATTTTCAAGTTTAAAAGAAGACTCTAGAGGATGAAGATTGGAGATTTAATAGTCATAGATACTAGTAGTTAGTTTTACAGATATTTCATTTAGGGACTTGAAAATATTTATTGTATTGTGTGTTTGTTTATAAAGTATCTATGTTCATTGTTGTTATATTGTTATGTAATATTGTTTATGGATATTTTAATAAATATTGACATTGTATTTTATTTCAATTCAATATATTGAGTTGTGTAGGGTCCTGGTAGTTCATCTCTATTTTTGTAAGTATTTACATAAAAAACATAGTTCATGTCATATTTTTAATTAAAATTGACATATACATTAAAAAAGGGTAATTGAGGAAAATCATTCACTTTAGTTTTACATTAACTCATTCCATGTGTCATAAAATTCTAGAAATAAGGGGAACATGTCCTAATATACATCTTAAGAGGTCATTGAACTAGGGTGATTTTAAATTTATTCATATCTCTATTTTAAATATATATTTTCATTTCATTGGAAAAGATTACTTGAATTTTTCATTATTATCAAACATACAAAAATACCAATAAAGATAAGTAAATAAGTATAGATACACATATTTTTATTTGGTTCACTCACACTGGGATACCTCCAAGGATCAGATGTCAATAAAATGTTGATATTTCAAATGATCATACTCCAATAGTTTTTTATTATTTTATTTAAGACAATATAACTACTCATATAAGGTCTATGGCCTTTTTTCTATTAAGATCACTTCCTTTAAAAAGGGTTACTCAAAAGATAATATCAACATCCAGGTCAATCTAAAAAAGAAAAATATAAAATATATAACACTAAACAAAAATAGGTGTTCCCTATAATTACCTAATCCACACTTCTATACCTTCATTTATGTGAACATAAACTCTTCCCTTCCAATCTTTATATTAAATAGAATTCATCACAATTAATCATTACTCCTTAATTATATATATTTAATGAATCCCATAACTAATTCACTCTACCCTCCCTCCTCCAACCCAATATCCTCCAGTCCCTCTTTATTTCAAGTCTTCTCTTATTATGTATATCAGGTTATAACATCACCTATGATTTTTTTAAATTAAAATTTAAAATTCATTCTTCCACTAACTTCCAACCTCTTTTACCTCAAATCCATCCATTAAAATGATTTCTTGGTGAATATCTACCATAAAAATTCAAATAGCTAGTTAAAGGACATCCAAAAAACTGCCAAATCCTCCAGTACATTTCAAGTCATCATAGTTGTTTAAAGTCTCAATATTTTAATAGTCATAGCATTACAACATGAATCCTATCATGACAAATTAGTTTCTTTTTCTACTACCATATGCATTGTGACATGATATATTTCTTCATAGTGTGATCTTGATTTATATTTCTTGATATCCCAAAGGTTATCTTTCAATGACCTATTAATTTCTTTATGGTCTAACCATAACTCTTTTAATCATTTAATCATATTGTAACCTTTTGTATAATTGAATGATCATGATCCCAATATTATGGATCACTAGAGAAATTTCTTCATAAACCTCTACCATGGAATGTGTATCTATAAATAACCAAAACTAGTGAAATAATTTTGTATATTATAATAGAATAACAACCTTCCCATGATGTGTCCAACTCTACACAAACAGAAAAGGAATTAATCCTTATACATTGGTCATAAACCTTACACATGGGACTCTGTCATATTCTTATATATATTAACCATTTCATGCCTCAAGGAAATTCCAAGTGTTCTTACCCATGTGTACCGTGTTTTTTCTAATTTTACATATCATAAGATCAAACCTTACATATTATAGTGTGATTCAAGACTTTACTATTTTTTCAATAAAAACTAGATTAATCATTAGATATATAGTTGTATTCAACAAATTATTGTATTTCATATTGGTCTATTCAGTACTGTTTTTCCTTATGTAGACAGGGTGGACACCTTGTCGTATTTTGTTTAACTTCCCTCATGGTGTGATCCTTGTGCTCAGATTCAAATGAATTCCTATAACTACCAAAAAAATTCCAATAAATCTTATAACCATCATAAGATATATCCAAACATTTAAAAACAACTCCATACTTATTTAAACAATTAAAATACCTTCTAATGGCTTCAAAGGGACTTCTAATTAATAAAAAATGAATATTACAACTTATAGTTGCAACATTATCCCGATTTAGATTTTATTTTTAATCCTACAAATATTCCTCAATGTTTATTCTTTCCATTAAATCCTATATATATTCATCCATGTTTGTTCGTTAAACCGATGATCCCCTTATATAGGACACTCCCTATATGGTTTAGCTCCCCCATTGATGATAAATTTCATAGGACTATCCATTCCTATATTTATTAACTTTTGAAAATTTGGAAACTACCAATGTTTAAAACACTAAAAAACCCATTAATGAATTCCTTAAGACTACCTAAGATAAATATCATTGTATAATATAATAAAAATAATTAATATCCACTATGTTTTCTATATCAAACCTTTAAAATTCTTCTCAATTACCCCTTAATTGTAAAACCCATATCTTCTTACACCCAACAAATGAAATAATACTGCAAGAAAAAATAATATCAAAATAAAAAATTATATATAATGGAAAGAGGGGTTTTAAACCTCCTTAGTTTGTGAAAATTGGTCGAACAATGGGGTTAAACTGATAATTCTTGAACATAAGTATAGTTAATGGTTTGGTATTGAAATATATCACTTGATGTTAAGTTTCAAAAAATTTGTTTTATTATATTTTTTCCAATTTTTCATTTATATAGTGGTTATGGATCTCATCATTCGTTATATTTATCAGATTATTTGTTAAATAAACTGAATTATTTTTGTTGCACTAAATCGAAATTGTTTCAACACCACTTCACTAAGAACTTATCATTTTTTCTTCATCCATATCAACTGTGTGAAATCCTTGGTAACCAAAATATAATATGCCACTACTACGATCAAGAATATGAAATTGTGATTCTTACTTAACCATCTAATGAAATTTATTCAAATTAATAATTCTATTCCACTTATATATTTTCAATGAAAAATATATTCATCCCAATAAATATCTGAATAGGATCCTTTGGAAACTAAACCATACTTTATTATTCCCTAAATGTACCTCAATATCCTCTATACTACTAAGTGATATTCTTTCTTTGAAAAAATATAAAATCATACTGTCAAGAATTTATCATAGAATGTATCAATCATGGTTGTTATATGAAAGAATAAACTTCTAATAATCATTATATACTATGTTGATTATACTCTCTAATTGTCTTCATTCTTTCCAAGTTTCATTACAATTGCTATAAAAGTTCAAAACACTTTTAATTATTTTATTTAGAACTAATTTAACACTTTTATTTTAGATTTAAACTATGATATGATTTTTTCCATTAATTTGATGTACTTATAGTTTAAAAAATCCATCTCTCCCATAATTAACATCTCAAATTCTGAGTATATTAATTATGAAGACTTTTAAAAAAAATTCTTGTTGTCTCAAAATATAATATCATCCACATAAAACATAAAAATGAAATATTATCCGCCTAAGACATTCATGTAGAGCTTGTGATCATCCTCTCCTCCCTTGAACTCTAACTTTCAAACATAAAAATATTTTCATGCATACCAAGCATGTGGTGTTTTCTTTAGAATAATTAATTTTTGTTTTCAATATATAAACTTTTGGAGAATCTTCTCAAATAGTAAATCATATTGTTAGTTTGAAAAAGACTTATTCTATAAATTATCAATTCCAAAACGTTGTCTTCAAATCAATTTAAAAATCTATAAATCTTATTTTATTTACTACAATGAGAAAGAGTATTATTGATTCAATTCTTTCCACCATAGAAAATGTTTCTAAAACATCAACTCCTTAAAACAATGTATATCCTTTACACAAAAAAATTGTTCCATTCCAAACGTCTCTTCTTTGATTATCATTTTTGTTTTTGAAGACCCATTTAATACCAATCACATTATGATGTAAAGTCCTATTTATAAGTTCTGAAATTGGATTCCTGTCAATTTAGTCTAACTCTTTATTTATTGATTTGACCCATGATTCATCTTTTTACACTTATTTGAATAAAGTTGGTTCTAACTCTGATAAATAGATTTTTTCTCCATTATTATGATTTTTTTGGCTCTATATCATATCATATATTTATCTAATAATGTTGTATGGATCAACTCTAAATATACTTATTTGTATTTGAGTCTCAAGTTTACAACCTTTATCACCATGATCTTCCTTTGATTTGAATTCATAATTTTGATCAAATAAGTAATTTTTAGATTATTATGAATCCAAAACAATATATATTTTTATTATTCACTCAATTATTCATGGAAAAAACATATAAAAATCTCTTTAGATTTAAATTAAATAGATTTCACATCACTACTTTAAATAATTTTGTTAAGCCTTTGTTGAAACATGTATAGTCTCAAATATTTGATAAATAGCCTAAAAATATTCAACCATATATTGAATATCTATAATTTCCCTGATTGACCAATTTATTTTTATGAAACATTTACTATAAAATACTCAATGAAGTTTCTATGACAGTTTACTACCATGCCACTTTTCATTGGGTTTCTTATTTTCTACAAGATAAATCTACACTCAATTCTGAGTATACACAACCACTTGTATAGCATATTTATAATAATAATGAGAGATAACATGTTAAATAAACAAGTAATTGGATATATAATTTACTATAAAATTAATTATTTCCATTACTCCATTTTATTTAGGAGACCTCGTTGCTAAAACTTCATGCTTTATTCCATATTTCTCTAAATAATTTTCAACTTTAATGGAAGTGTATTCAGTTTTTTTGTTTGACCATATAATCTTCATTATTATTCCCATTTATTTTTCCACTCTTATTTGGAATATGTTAATGAAGTATAACACTTCTCTATTAGATTTCATAAACATAAAACATCTCATATCATTCTAGTCATTGATAAATAAAATGATGTATTTTTACTATAACTTATAACCTACCTGATTGGACTATATACATCAGTGTGGTTTAAATTCAACAATTTTAATTCTTGATCATTCTCTGGAGGTAAGGGTTTATTACCATTTTTTACCTTAGGTATGAATCAAAACCCATTTCTATGTTCCTCTTTAGTGAAGTAATGTCAACAATATCTTTCAACTATGATAGATTCTCCACACTATGGTGATGAATGTGACCAATCCTCCAGTGAAATAAAATATTATTCTCTTTTATAGTAATAATAAAATAATTATCTATTATATTCACATAATACATGTTTTCATTCAATATACATTCATGTGTAAGAGATTTTATATCCATTTCATTGATATTTCATCCTTTCCAGTTCAATGTGACTTCCAAAGCAGAGTCATATAATTGACATACACTCAATAGATTGTGTTAAGTTCAAAAAAATAAAAAAATAAAACATTAGTATTATTAAATTAATAATTTTCTAATAAAAACTTTCAACTCTATTTTATCTTTTGATCTCTATCATTTACAAAAAAACTATTCCATCAACTCTTCCTTTCATGTTATTGAGAATTATTCCCCATCATGCGTGATGAGAACCCAATATCAAGAAACAACTTTTTATTATTCTTCTTAGCCTTAAAAGTTGTATATATAAGAATATATTTATCCTTTATCTTCAGATTATTCTCTTTTCTAGAAACTCCCTAATGTGTTCATTCATATGTCGATATCTTCTCATTTTCTTCAAAACAAGCAATTAAGTTTTATTCTGCTTCCTCTAATGGGTAAAATCTATTTCTTAATGGAATTAAATTGGATTGTATTTAATTAAATATCATTATCTTTTATAGGAAAAACATCATATTCACTTACTATAATCAATATCTATTTGACCAAAGTTAAATAATTTGAAACAATATATATATATATATAGAATGAGATTATCTAATAATATAAAGGATATGTTTTGATTATCCTTTTTTTAAATTAAATTAATTCAATATTCAGGTAACTTTAAGCTTGACCAAAATAATAAATTGTTTATCCTAAGTATCCACATTATTGCACTTCATTAAATTAAATATCTTTTTATTTCCATATCTACAAAGATTCCATGTATTATATTACTCCTTGATTAATGGTATGATCTTAATGATTGTGAAGTTTGTCCTTTTACCCATTTCACTTTTCTAGTATAATGTTTTACCTTTACATTTAGTGTTTTAGAATAATATACAATATCAATTTTAACAATGAAATTATATCTTTTAAGACTACATAATGTTTCAAAACTTATTATTCCTTGTTCATAACGTCGTTTTTAAATTTCATCAGAAAACATTCCAAATTATAGATTTTCCTTGATCCATATATTTTTATTTCAAACACAATATTCTTTCTCAAATATATAACTCCTATTCATGAATTTTAATCTTTTTAGCTTTCTCATTGATGTACATACTATTATAATCAATTATCTTAGCTTGTTCATATTTCTTTAACAAATATTTCACTACTTCTTCATGTTTAATTTAAACATTTTCAAATTCTTCAAAAAAATTCCCATAGTGACTAATATATTCTTCAAAATTATAAAAATAACATGATTATTAATTAATAAATCCTATAATATTCCTATTATTATTTCCTTGTACGTCAATATCTTCAGAAGCCCCATCTAATTTTACCTTGAGATCAAATACTCCCGCTAGTTGATCATTCTCATTTACTTCAGCTTTAGATTTCTCCCCTGAAGCTATCATAGAATATTATATATCTGATATTAACTTAGTTTCAACAGACACTAATTATATTTCTCAGAATATTCTTCCTCTTTTATTACCATCACTTTTCTCTAAAATTTATTTCCACTTTCATTTCATGGACTAATGTTCCTCCTAGGGGATAGCTTCTTTATTTTTTTTCAATTCACTCTCACCATCATCTCCATAAAATATTCTTATACACTTGTTATAGATACTTAGGCATTTCATATATATATTTTAGATTTTAAATGAATATTAATTACATTACATTACACAAAAACATGACTTAGGATCATAATGGTATAGTGCCTTTAGAAACATGGAAACATAAATTTTTTTTCATATGTGAACCATATCATATCCCACTAATTTCTTTATAAATAGAACTATTATTTGACTTATCATACATAATAAATTTCTTAATAACCTAGGAAAAGAAAACATAATAAAGGTTGATCTTGGATGCTCAATGAGGGTAGAAAAGGGAGATACATAAGAATAAAATGAGCATAAGTGTTTGAGAACATGACCACAACATATGAAAACCATACCCTGCATTTCAATGATCAAAATCTTAAGTCAAGGAATACATATTTGTAGTTCATAAGACATTAATCATAAGGAAATAAAAAATATAATCTATGAGAGAATAACATTTCCATAAGACACAAAAATTTTGTATAAACATAAGCGTAGAAAATCATTTCTATAATACTCAAGGATCACTACCAAGGATATCATAATAGAATGGGTTCACTCCAAAAACCATCATTGTAGTTATGGTTCACTCCCAAGTCTGTCATAGCCAAAAAAACACTTATTGAACCGGGTTCACTCCAAATTTCAATCTTTTATATCTCATGAGATATAAATCATTACTCAATATATTTAAGGGGGATATAGATATTACCAATAACATAATGAAAATCATACATATATGTTCCATAAGATCGTAAAAAAATAATAATTTCATAAAAAATTAAATAAAATAGGTTTCATAACTATTTTATCATATTATAACATCTGGGAAAGATATAGGGTTCATAATAATATCACCATTTCATCATAGCATAACCCGTGGAAAATGAATTTTGTTTCACAAGAATTTTATTATTATACACCTCGAGGAATAGAAACGGGTTTCATAAAAATCCTGTCATCATAAACCATTTAGAGAAATACTAATAATGTTATCCTAGTTTTAAAACCCTAATAAAGCATAGGTTACATCAAAAGATGTCATCTTATATGGAAAATGATTTTGAAAGATAAATCATTTGGAACATTTCTTAAGGAAAACAAATTTTCTTTGAAAATAAACATTTAACACTAAAAATTCATAAATTATTTAATAAATCATTTTCTTTGAAAATAACCATGAAACTTATAATAGAATATTTAAAAATGAATAAAATATTTTATTAAGGAAATTTAACTTTCCACTTTCAAAAAAACTATTTAAAACATTAAACATTTTCAAAATCATTTTATATGAAATAACCTTTCAATATTATAAATTAATATTCAAATAAATTATTTTTCAAGACATTGTAGAATTATATTCATGTCGTATACATTAAAATGTAAATTCCTTTAACATTTTTGGTAAAATCCAAACGGGAATTATTAGGAAAATAACATAAATATTCCATTAAAAACATTTTGTAAAAGTAAAACATTGGTAATAATTTCTTAAATAAATAATTATAATAATGTTAAATTTTATTTTTAAAAAACATGATTTAAAAAAAGGGTTTTCAACCGAAGAGAGAAATAAAGGAATTTTTTCATAAGAAAATATTTTTAAATCCTGAGTACATAAAGAGAAAAAAATGAAGGAAAAAATATATTCTCATGAAATAACCATATTATAATAATATTAGTAAGATTCTTTAGAGATAGATCATAATATTTCATTATTGGAAGCATAATCATAAACAATCCTGAAAAATGCTGAGATTGTAACATATAATTCTTACCACTTTGGTAAATTTGAATCGTAATACCCATGAAATAATAACATTAAATAAAAATTATTTTATCATTAAATTAAGGATGTTAATGATATAACATGTCAAATGGTCATTATATACACTTAATAGAATAATATGGGTGAATAACATAACATATGTCCCAAGGATGACTGTTTGAGATGAAATTACTTTACCTTAAGTCTTGACATCCATCATAAATGTTCAAAAATCTTTTATAATAAATATATTTTTATTATAAACCTATTATATATATATATATATCATACCATATATTATTTAATTATAACCTTTTATTACCAGTTTATTAATAATTCCATGCTAAAGTCATGTTTCGGGCAATAACTACTTTGATTTTCATGTGTGTTTTGTTTTTTTATTTTTTTCCGCTTATATTGATCATGGTTCTATCATATATTTAATTTTAAACATTATATAAATATCATATATATTCATTATATATATTTTTTATTGTAATACATAATATTTAGTGGTATAAAATAAAATACACTATTCATGGAGATATGTCGTACACATGTATAAACGTTGTTTCCATTTTATCAATAGATTAAAATAAAGAAAGGTAAATAATATATTAACATGTAAGAATAATTATAATTTCATATATATCATTTATATTAATTAATTATATCTTTAATACCTTCCATGTAGAAACTAAGTGAAAACAAATCATATCACTTTGTGAGGCAGTAGTCCACCTAACACACAAGCTAAAATATAATATCCCCCAAAGAATAGAAATTAACAAGGTATGCATAATATAATAAATAAAAAATCATTTTAATGTCACAAATATCATATAAATATTTTAAATACATCATTATATCCATCCTTTAAAGGTTTTTATGGAAAATTAATTACATCGGTTCACGAGGCGATAGTCTGACGTACACACAATCAACAGTTTCATTTTCCATTTGATGGAAGTGGATATGGATATAGGTTATTACATTAAAATAATAACATATTGGTATATATTATATAATTTTTTTATTATATTTTAATTTTTAATATATAATTAAATTTTTAAAAAGAATAAAGAAAAAAGGGGTTAATGAAGAAAATTACCTTTCTTTAGAAGAACAACCTTTTGATCTCTTATTAAGAACCCTAGTGTTTGTATTTTTGGAGGTCCGAAAGCTATAAAACATGAATAAGGACATTGGGGAGGGACTTTGGTAGTGTATTTTTAAACTATATGTCTTAAGAGGTGTGAATATGTGAAGGGTGGTGGTGGCCTTTGATATGTGGGGGGAAGGAACCCACTTGGAAACTACATTGAAATTTCCCAAAAGTGTCAAAAATAATAGTCATTCATAAGAATATATCTTCAAAATGAATATATATTATATATTTATAAGGGAAATATTTAAATATGGCCATTAATAATAATTTTACAAGTTCTATAGTCAATTTAACCGTTATATTCATAGTTTAACTCCCCAGAAAACCCATATTTACCTTAGCCATGGTAAATATTTTTTACTATTTTTACTATTAATTTTGGTAAAAAAATAAATTATTAGATAATATAAATTATTATTATTCCAAATATTTAATTAATTTTTAAAAATTCCATTCATTTAAGTAGAAATTTTTAATTTAAAATTGAACTTGTAATCCCAACGAGAAAGTGGTTTTCCAAGGAGAAAATTTTCAAACATTTTAAAAGTTATTTATCAAAAATAAATATGAAATTGATTTAAATGAATTAAATCCGATTTAATATATATATATATATATATATATATATATAATTTAACTAATTTTATATTTAAACCCATTTTAAAACAAAATTAACCTTATAAATTCTTTAAACAAAAGTCAATTTTCAATGAAAAATTTTAATATTCACATTTCATCGATACATTAATCATTGCAAAAAAATATAAAAAATTCACACTAAGATAATATTGAAATGATCATTTAAAAAAATGAATTTCATTTCACCAAATTAATTTTCTAAAATAGTCAAAATTTTATTTTATTATTGTTCACAATAACAAATAAAAAAATATTTTTTTAGGATGTAGTATTTTAGAAACATATAAATATTATATCAAATATTAAGAACTTTTTTCTCAATTTATTTTATTTATATGACACCATTATACTTAATATTCAAAATTTATTTATTATAATTCATTATACAAATTTTAATGTCTAGGTAATATTGGTTATGTTTAAATAGTAATATTAATAGTTTATCATGGTTTGTTAAAATTCAGTGTTGCGTGTAATGCAAGATATCAGAGAACTTAAATTTATTTGAAAAAGCAAATATTTCATAAAATATATGGGTGTTGCATTCTACCCATACTAAAATTAAATTTTCAATTGAAATTAATAACTCTGATACAAAAAAATGAGGATACTTATAATTTCTTCAGTTTCCCACACAGCTTCTTTATACTAGTGGTTTTGCCACAAAACATTAACCAGGTCAGTGGCCTTGTTTCAACGAAACTTCCCTTCATGATCTTGAATATTCATTGGCTATTCCTTATAAGGTAGACCATACTTCAGTATTATGACCTCTGAGTGTATTCTATGTGAGGTATTGGGTATGTAATTTCTTATGAGAGATACATGGAACAGATCATGAACTTAAGAGTGGTTTGGTGGAAGTTACAACCAATATGATACAGTCCCAATGTTATCAATAATTTCAAAGGGACATATTTCTGACAATTTCACTAGGGAAAGCTCTGTCGAGCTACAACGCGCTGGATGTCGCCACACATTCTTGCTTTCCAAAGGCGAATGACATCCATCTCTTATTCAGGGAAGTTTTCTCCTCGATCAAAATGGGATGATCGAATATTGGTCTTTCCTTCCCTGGATTCTTCCTCATAATTTGTCGCCTAGTCTAGGTATCCCTCTTATATTTAGGAAGTTTTTCGTGAATCTCATTCCTAGTGTCATATCTTTGTGGATTTCAGTTAATTACACTACTTCTATTAGGACATTCCATGAGATCTTGATAGGGAAGCAACCTTCAGTCATAGTAGATGGTAATATCAGGCATGTCAGGTCATATCTGGATGTGTGGACATTGGAAGATATGTATTCTTCCATCTAATAGGGCATCTCAAGGGAGCAGAGACCTGAGGAATCCCACATCGATTGCGGGGCATATGATGCAAGAGGCATTTCTCCGAGGTTTTCCTCAACTTCTTATGTTTAACACAGGGAATGCCACATGTTTAACATCTTGTAGAGTTGGTATGAGAGTGATCAAAATGTCCCATGGAGATGGATTAGATAGGTGGATCCCTAGGAGGGAGCATGTTGAGTGTTTACAGGGTGAATGGATCATAATTCCCAATTAGAGAAAACCTAGGATGGTGTGTCCCATAAAGAGAAGATATCACACCGTGAAGCCTGATCTGAACACCACTGAGGGAGGATTAGAGATAGTTTACCCTAGAAAGGGGGACACTGGATGGATTTATCAGACCTCTCAATGATATCAGACCTAGGGTGGTGTGTCACAAAAAGGAAAGATTTCACACCATGAAGTCTGATGTGGACACCATAAAGGGCGGATCAAGGCGGTATTCCCCAAAGAGGGGAAACAGAGTTTTACCATTTTCTATGATTAACCTCAGGGAGGATTCCTGCGTACATTGTGTTCAAGATAGGGGTAAAAACCCACATAGTTCAAGGGGTGAATGATGGGATCTGGGTGTACACAATGGACAACAACCTAAATATATGATGGGGCTTAAACGTGGTTAATGGCTCGTTGTAAGAGGGGAACTCTTGGTTGGATGGTTACAGATTGTGTGGGTCTTACACGTGGTTAGTTTCCCGAATGGATGGCATGATTTCACCTAGAGATGTCATCCTGAGTAGGAATTAGGATGGATGATGAACGATTGAATGGTTTAATTAAGTGGATGGGAGGAATGGGATGGAACCGACATTAATATTATGGTGGTGTTGGGTTTGAACCTCGTAGATGATTCCTATGTATCCCCACAGCGGGGAATCAATGTTCACGTATTTTGGTGGGCGATTGGACACCTAAGGAGGTGACCTGTGTGAATGGATGTATGGATGGGACCCGACGAAAGTAGAACCCCCAGGTTAGGGCTTGACCTTCCCAAAACACAAAGGATCAAGGGAGATACCAGGACGGGACATGAGTTATGGGATTGAACCTCAAAGTGGCCTCCTATGTATCCCTATGGTAGGTAATCAATGTATATGTAGTTTAGGATGGGGTATAAAACTAGAGTGTACACAAAGGACAACAACCCGAAGACATGTTGAGTATTACACATGGTTAGCATCCCATCACAAGGGGTACACTCTTGGTTGGAGGAGTATTAATTGAGTTTGGGGCTTATGCTTGGTTAGCTTCTCGAGATCTAGTCTAATGACACTGTGGGACAGACCAAGGATTAGTGTCCAAACAAGGGGGACACTGAAGTTTAATTGTGTTTGGGGTTAAACCTGATGGAGGCTGCCTACATATCCTGTCAAGGTTACATGGATCAAATGCCACCTAGTTCAAAAGCATACAGATTAACATCACGTGGGATGAAGTTAAAGTGACATGAAGTGGTCGGGACTGATGGGTGATGGGCTTGAACCTTAGAGTGGCTTCCTGCGTACATTTCCTAGAATATAAAAAGATAAAAGTCCACGTATTTTAGTTATTGGGGAGTGGGGATTACACACTTAGCTGGCTCAAATAGGATTTCATGGTCATTATTTTACTCTAAGATCACATGATTCAGGATCTGTGTGAGAAACAAGTGGCAACAACAAACCTGATGATCGTGATACAAAGGTGAAGCCACGAAGGGTGGTGAATGGGGCTTACTCATGGAAGGTGACTGAGTGTCGATATGAAGCAGCAATGGTGGACTGAGCATATACATGGAAGCTTCCTGGGTGATGTTAAGGAGTGAAAATGGTGGATGGGGCTTATGCATGGAAGGTGAAATGGTGCCTCTAAGGTGTGGTAATGGTGAATGAGGATTATGCACAGAAGCTACTCAGGTGCCAATAAGGAGCATAAATGGTGAATGAGGATTATGCATGGAAGTTGCCTGGACGCCTTCCTCATGTCTGTCCATGAGCGAATAGTGACTCACTAGTCGGTTGAGGCATATAATTGAGGCCTACACCAATAAACTAGTGCATAAAAAGGATAACCCCAAAGGAATTGCAATCAGTTCGAACATAGGGAGATGAAAATTTGGAATCACATGACCAACATTTGGAACACAATGGGGGCAGCATGACGAAGAGAGATAACAACTGACCATATTTGAATCATACCATCCACATCACGTTAGTCTGAGAAAGGGGAAACCGAACGAGGGACAACCACTAACAGTATTCAAAACATGGGGACAAACTCGAAGTGTCATCAAAAGTCTTATGGGGAGTTGGCCTAGAATGGTAGGTGATCCAAAGCGGCATGAGACTAGGAAATCGGAGGGTCCCTTCAGACATGAAAAAGGATGAAGATCTGAATGAAGGACAAAAAAAGCAGGAGGTGGAGTGATGGAATTCTCAAACAGATTCAAACTCAATTTGAATTATGCCACTGTATTCATGGAATGAGGCATCTTATGTTTTTCACATAAGGAATATCTTATTTGAAATAAGAGGCATCCTATGTTTGAATTATAGGTCATGCTATATTTTAATGTCGTGTAGTGAGGACTATTGGAATCCTATTATTGGCGCATAAGGTATCTCTTATTCAGAACAAGAGGCATCCTATATTTTTCATATAGGGTGTACTACAGTTTGAAGTCATGTAGAGAGGACTATTGGCATCTTATGCTTGACACATAAGGCATCTATTGTTTAGAACAATAGGCATCCTATATTTTTCATATAGGGTATACAATAGTTTATCGTCATGTAGAGACTACTATTAAGAATAAGTCACCTAACAATGGCTGGTGTTGGGACTTACACAAGAGAATCCCTTTCTAGTGGATCCTAGAATAGGAGTTAGGTGGTTGGGTTTGGATGAGTTACTTGAGCAATGGTTCGACTCAAGGTTGTTAGGGGAATTGATGATGAGAATATAAACTCAAAACATGGAAAGCAGGCTAAGATGAATATATCATATCAAGGTGTTTCAGGGAGTATGGAGGAGTATCTCAAATCATGGTATTCTCTAGGTGGGAGGTGGATGCGCATAAGGGTGTAATGGAAAATGATGATGTCTTGGCCCAAAAAGTTTGTGGTGCGACTCTCCATTTTGCATGGGGGACAGTGACGGTAATGAAGGGACTAGCATGAAGGGTGGGGCCTATGGCCCAACACTGGTCCTGAGTGGGGGTGTGGGGGTGCAGCCCCTATGGTATGGATTGGTGGGCATGATGGTAGGAGCTTCGCAAAGGATAGGTCTTTGCAAAGGAAAGGGATTCATATAGCTTAGGGTCTTTCAAAGGATGGATCTTTACAGAGCATGGGGCTACGTGGAACTCCAGTTCTCATGGAGCATGGGGTTTCGTGGAGCTCAGGGTCTCACAAAGAAGCTTCAGAAAGGAAAGGTGCTCGCGGAGCCTGGGGCTTCGCAGAGCTCAGGGTATCACAAAGCATGGGACTTCTTGGCGATTTGGGACTCCCATAGTAAAGGGGCTTCACAGAGCTTTGGGTCTCATGGAGAAAAGGGGGCTTCCCGGAGCCTCGAGCAACCCAAAGGATCTCCCTCCTTCACAAATGGCAGAGGCCTTCATGAAGGGCATCACTTCATGGTCCTCTGGAGCACCATGAAATTGGAGATCAGCCACTGAAGGGGCGACATAACTGTCTTTTAAGAAGGGGGTGAGATAGATATTAATTGGTGATGGAGGTTGGCAGAGCTCACTACAGAGAACAAATGTGCGCCGTGAAGAGAAAATGATGTCATCAAGAAAATCAAACTTCACAACTAGAGGCAGTTCTCTCTAGTTTCTCGAAGTCAAAGAGGCTACCATCACAACCTTTGCGGTGATCGCAGAGGATACGGTCAAGTTCCTTGAACTCCCATAGGATTCCTTCGTGGCATTTTCAACACTCACAAAAGCTTCATTCAAGTTCCTCTACTCTGCGATCATGGATGGAGCTTTGCGAATGGGCTCTGTGTACCAGTTTTTCTGGATAACTTCAAATGTCCATAACTCCTAATACATAACTCCATTCGAGCTTCACAACCAGTAAAATAAAAGCTTTCAAAATGGTCTACACACTTGGATCATGAATAAAAGCATTTGGAATATATTTTGGACATGTTTTTTGGTTCCAATAGGACCGATATACCTAGTGATTAGTTTTCCCTTCTTTACAAATCTTTTTACCTTTTCTATAGAGAAATTATTATAAATAAATTTTCACCAAACTCAAATTCTTGATCCCCCATTGATTGTCAGCATATATTTTCATCTAACTCTAAGATACCTTGATGTGTTGTTGAATGTCTCTAACCTTCACTACCATTTCATTAGCTATCTCAGGTCCCAATTTGTTTCTTTCTCCAACATAATTCTAGAATGTTGGATATCTACACTAATTTCTATGTAGGGCTTCATAAAGAGAAATCTTAATGCTTGAGTGAAAGATATTATTGTATGAAAACTCATCTAGAGGAAGGTTTTGATCTCAACAACCATTTAAATCCATAGAAAATGATCTCAATATATCCTCTAGGGTTAGAATTATTCCCTCATAATGAAGATATTTTGGGGGATGATACACAGTACAGAAACTCAACTCTACATCAAGATATTACTGAATAATTCACCAAAACTTCAAGGTAAACCTAAGATCCCAATCAGAAACAATTGAATATGGTACTACATGAAACATTACCACTTTCTTATTGTGTAATCTGGAAATATAATCAAGATAGAAGTCTTATTTGATAGATATGAAGTGTGTTTAAGTTTCATAGAATTTGACAAAGTCCCGTATAGAATTTTTACCTTTAGACACTTTTGGGGGTCCAATGAAAAAATATGTGGTGATGTTTTCCCACTTCCATTCTAGAATGGGTAATGGATGTAAAATATCCTTGTAATTTTATATCTCAGTATTAACTTGTTGAACTACCAAGCACCGAGACACAAATTCTATGATATTTCTCTTCATGTCATACCACCAAAAATATACTTTCAAGTATCTATCATCTTCGTACTTTCAAGATGAACAAAAATGAAGAACTATGATATTCTTCTAACAACTCCTTATTCAAATTTAGTGTAGGTAGAACACAGACATGGTTCCTAAACATTATCATTTAATCGTGATTAAGGTTTAACTCAGGAAACTTTCTTACCTTATTTTGTAGCTCTGTATCTTCCTTATGTGAATCTAAAACTTTCACTTGGTTTGATGGTTGAAAATTAAATTATAAAGATAATATTTCTCCCATTCCTTTAGGATTTCAAAATACATCCTTTTAAAATCCGTAAATATTGGATCATTTGAGATCCTCATCATGGATAAGCTTTCATGATCTTTTCAATTAAAGGAATTATCCACATTTCTTTCTTTACTAGGGTGAAAATGTATTGAGAAATCATAATCTTTAATAATATATGATCATATTATTGGGAGAAAATTCAACTCCATTTATGTAAATATTAAATTTAAGCTTTTTTTATTGATATATATATATCATACTTTTCTCCATAAATATACTGCCTCCATATCATTAATGAAAAAAATTACTTTAGCTAAATCCAAATCATTAGTTGGGTAATTTTTCTTGTAAAACATAAATTTTCATGAGGTATAAGCTATAACCATGTCATTTTTTTAAGAAAACATCCCAAACCCTTCATGGATGCACACTATAGATTACAAAACCCTCTCCATTGCATGTAAATGCAAGTACAGTTGTGATAACTATTATTCTATTTATTTACTTGAAAATATTGAGATAAACCAAGAAAAATATAGATCTCAGTTAATACGGTTAGTTTGGACTAACACGCAATAGCTTCCATCTCAGATGGATCTACCGATATACCCACTCCTAAGATTATATGACCCAAAAATAAATACTTTTGTGGCCAAAATTAACTCTTTGTAAAATTTTCATATAATTTCTCATTCCTTCTGATATTTAATACAATTCAGAGTGATATTCATGCTATTAATTGTTCATTTAATTTATAATAATATCATATATAAATACTACCACTAACTGATCAAGGTAATATCTAAATACTCTATTCATTAAATTTATAAAAACAGTGGTGTAATTAGTAAGACCTAATGGAATCATTATATATTCATAGTTTCAATAACTTGTATGGAATGATGCATTGGGTATATCATCCTTCATAATCATAAATTGATGATATCCAGAAAAAAGTTCAATCTTGGAAAAGTATTGAGAGTCATGTATTTGATCAAATAGTTCATCAATATAGGGTACAAGATACATGTTCTTGTTCATGGTCATATTTTGATCTTGATAATCAATGTATAGTTACATCAATATATATTTATTTTTAAAAATTAAATAGGTTCATCCCAATGTGAGACACTTATCCAAATGAATCTCTTTTCAAGGTTCTCCTGGATTTGATTTTTCAATTCCTATAACTCAATTTGGGCCATTATATAGAGAGTCTTTGAATTTTGTGTGGCATAAGGTATGAGTTCTTCTGATAACTCAACTTCACATATTGATGGAATGATAGGAACCTTATTTGGAAATACATCAAAAAATACTTCCACATAATAGGTGTGTTATCGATGTTGAGTTTCTTCCAAACCATCTGACATAAACAACCATCTTAAATAGGAATCAAAACCCATATAATGGGTGTGATTTCCATAAGAAGTTTATATTTATCATCACACTCAGTATTAACATAGTACCTTTGGGTTACAGTCATTGACTGAAACCAAAATGAATAGTGTAAGAAATAATAATCATAGTGAAGAACAACATAATCAAGAAAAATCCCTTATAATATGTCGAAATCATTACACATTATTTTTAATCTATTACACCGTAGGTTTATCCTAGGTAATCTATAGTATTAATCTATTTAGATCCTTCATGATAGTTTGTAAAGAGGTTTTGAATTCCTAAAGAATTTCCCCTAAGAGTTCCAAATCATGTGTGTAGTGAGGCCTGTTTTCATTTACTAGGTGTTGATAAAGTCCAGATCAATGCACCATTTTCATTGTTATTACCCCTAGGTAACTATGTGCCAAAGATACATTCACTTATAGTATCCAGACATGGATGAAATTTCTTGGTAACCACTCTCTCTACCCTTTACCAAAATTCTAGGACATTTTACTATACTTTGACTCATACTTAGATTTATGCCTAGACCCATCCTTAGAGATCTAACTAATGTTTTTTCATCCTAGTTTCCAAAGGTTAACTAAGATTATCCTCTGATACCAACTATAGTGACTGAGGATTTTCATACATAGATATTACATATTTTAGATGAATATTAATTATAATGCAACAACATACATATGACGATCATAAAGTTATAGTGCCTTTGGAAACACGGAATCCTAAAAAATTGGTTCATATGTGAACTAAATCATCTCTCACTAAGTTCTTCATAGCAGGAACCCTTCTTTGATATATCATACATAATAAATTTTTTCATAAACAGAGGAATGGAAAGATAATAAATAGTGAGCGTAGATGCTCAATAAGGGTAAAAAAGGAGATACATAATTATAACATGATCATAATTGTATGAGAATATGACCATAACATATAAAAACCATAAAATTCATATAAAATACTAGAATCTTGAGTCATGGAATAAATATTGGTTGTTTATAAGACATTAATCATATGGAAATAAAATAAAATGATCCATGAGTGCAAAAAATTACATATTACATAGATTTTTTTCATGCACATAAGCATAGAAAATCATTTCGATAGTAGTCAAGGATCACTGCCAAGGCTATCATAGTAGAATGGGTTCTCTCTAGAAGCCATCATAGTGGTTATGGTTCACTCCCAATACAATTATAGTGTAAAAAGTCCCTTTCTAAACTGGGTTCAATCCCCTTTCCAGTCGTGTATATCTAATGAGATATAAATATATAAGCAATGAATTAGAGGAAGATATAGGTCCCACCCACCATATAAGGAAAATCATACATATGTGTCCAAAAATATCATAAAACATTAATCACATCATTACCCTTAAAATGAAATGGGTTCCATAAAAATTTCAAAATATCATAACCTATGGAAAAGAGATATGTTTCATAATAATTTTATCAATTCATGATAGCATATCCCATGAAATAAGAAGTATGTTTCCTAATATGTTTATCCTAGTATAACGTATGGAAGAGAAATGGGTTTTATAAATATCTTTTCATCATAAACCATTCAAATAATGAATAATCATTTTATCCTTATTTCATATCCCTATTAAATCATAAGTCATATCAAATGATGTCATTTTAGAAATAATTTTTTTGAAAGATAAATCACTTGGAACGATTCATGACAAAAATAAATTTTCTTTTAAAATAAAATTTTGAATTTAAAAATAATAAAATATTTTTGAAAAAAATTTCTTTGAAAAAAACCTTGAAAACTTATAATGGATTCTTTAAAAATAATTTAAAATATTTCTTAGGGAAAATATCCTTTACCCATTGATTTTTTTTAAAAAATAATAAATTTTAAAAACAATTTCATTTAAAACTAACCTTAGAAGACTATAAAGTAAGATTTAAATGAATGATTGGTCATGAAATTGGATAATTATATTTATTTCATACACATTAAAATGGACATTCCTTTCACGTTTTTGTAACAATTTAAATAGGCATTGTTTAGAAAGCGAAATAAATTTTCCTTTCAAAAAAATTTGTAAAATTTAAAACATGGGAAAAAATTTCTTTAATAAATTATTGTAATAGTTTAAATAATATTTTTTAATTTTTTATAGAAAACATGGTTTTATAAGAAAATAATTCGACTAAAGATAAAAATAAAAATGTTTTTATTTGTAATTTTTTAACTTTTGATTAAATAAAGAGATAAAATGAATGTAAAACATGTATTATCATGGAATAATAAGAGTATAATAACATTTATGATTTTCTTGAGATATATATTATAATATTTCTTCATTGGAAGCATAATCATAAACAATCAAGATAAACTGTGATATGGTAACATATAGCTCTTACCACTTTGGTAAATATGAATTGAAATCCCCATGAAAGAATAACATTAAATGAAACTTATAATTTCATGAAAATAATTATATTCATGATATAACATGTCAAAGAGGTATTATATACACCTAATAGAATAATATTGGTGTATAACATAAAATATGTCCTAAGGAAGACAGTTTGAGACGAAATTCCCTTATCATAATTCTCAACTTCCATTTTATATGTTCAAACCCCTTGTATAATAAATATAAGTTTATTATAAATATATAAAATAACCATATATATATATCATTCCATATATTATTTACTTATAACATTTTGTTACCCGTTTATTAACAATTCCAGGTTAAAGTAATATTTCAGGCAATAACAGTTTTATTTTTCATGTATGTTTTGATTTATTATTTTTTAATCATATAAAATTGATCATGATTACATCATATAAATATTATTAACCATGATATAAATATCATCTATATTTAGTATATTTTTTTAGTGTAATCCATAATAGTTATAGATGGAAAATTAAATACACCATTCATTTTGATGACTGACAATACGTATGCATGAACGTTATTTCCATTTTCTTGATGAATTGAAAAAAAAGAAAGGTAAATAATATTTTACCATTAAATAATAATTATGATGTAATATATTTAATTTATATTCAATAAATATTTCATTAATACCTTCCATATAAATAATTAGTGAAAAGGAATCACATCGCTCAGAGAGGTTGTAGTCCTCCATACACACAAGCGACATTATCATATCCCCCATAGAATATAAAGTAATAATGTATTTTTGATATCATAATTAAAAAATTGTATTAATGAAAAAATATAATATAAATGTGTTACATATATAATTATATCTATAAATTAATGGTGGTTATGTAAAATGAAATACATCGGTTCGTGACGCGGTATCCCACCGTACACATAATCAACTCTTTCCTTTTCTATTTGATGGAAATGGAGATAGATATAGGTTATTACATTAACTTAATAATATATTGGTACATATTATATAATTTTGTTATTATATTGTAATTTTAAATGCAAAATATAAGGTGTTAATTGAATAAATAAGAATAATAAGCTAAGTGAAGACAATTACCTTCGCTTAAAAGAACCTGCTTTGGATCTCTTATTAAGGACCCTGGTGTTGGTATTTTGGGAGGAACAAAAACTATAGAACATGGATAATGATTTTGGGGAGGGATATTATGATAGGATTTATAAAATATAGGTATTGATATATGTGAGTAAGGTAATTTTGGTGGTGGCGTTTTATAAGTGGGGGAAAAGAACCCACTTTGAAACTACATGGAAATTTCCCAAGAGAATCCAAAACAATAAAGTCATTCCCAAGACAAAAACATTAAAAATGAACATATATTCTATATTTTGAATGATAATATTACAATATGGCCATAAGATATGAATTTTACAATTTTATAGTCATTTTAACCTTTATCTTCTTAGTTTATCCCCTGGTAAACCTATTTTTACCGTATCCATGGTAAATAATTTTTATTGTTTTTACTATTAATTATAGTAAAAAATTAACTTAACCATATTAGATAATATAGATAATTTATATTAAAAATATGGAATCCATTTTTCCAAATTCCATTCACATAAGTGGAATTTTTTTAATTTAAAATTAAACCCGCAGTCGTGACGAAAAAGCGGTTTCCCAAAGAGAGAATGTTCAAAAGTTTAAAAAGTTTTTATATCAAAACTCAATATAAAATTGAATAAAATGACTTAAATTTTATTAATAAATATATAATTAAACTAATTTTACATTTAAAACCTTCTTAAATCAAAATTAACCATGTAGATTCTTTAAATGAAAAAGGTAGTTTTCAATGAAAACCCAGTACTTTTCACTATTCATCAAAAAATTAATCTTTTTAGAAAATAAAAAAAATTGACCCGAAGATAATTTTGAAATTATAATTTATATAATTAATTTTATTTTATCAAATTAATTTTCTAAAATAGTTAAATTTGTTTTTTCGCAAAAGGAAATAATAAACATGTTTTTGAAAAAATAGTCTTTTCAAAAAAAATAAAAAAGTTATAAAAAATTAAGTACCTTTTTTTAATATGTTTTATTTATATAAAACCATTATACTTAATATTTATTTATTTTTATTACTATTAATTATTCCAAGTTTAATGGATAGGTAATAAAGGTCTTTTTTAAACAATAATATTAATAGTTTGTCAAGGTTTGTTAAAAATTAGTGTTGCGTGTAATGAAACCTTTCAAAGAAATTAAATTTATTTTAAAAGTATATATTTTATAAAAAATTGGGGTGTTAAATATAGTAGTTATGTTCCCAATATTTCCACAATGGAAATAGGCTTGGGGTATCTTACCCTCAAATATTCCTTTTCCTATCCTAAACTTCCTTCCGACAATGGATAAGAAATAATCACTAACACCTTTTTCAATTTCCATTTTTTGAATCACATGAGTCTCAATATATTTGAATTATATTTATTTGAATTAATTTTTTAAATAAAATTCCTTCTTCATTTTCATTTGATGTGAAATGATTTTACTGTTTAGATAATCTATAGATAATTCTCCAAAATTTATTTCTTTAAATACAAACAATTTTGGATTGAATTTTTTTATTAATATTTGTGTGATATTCTTCTCAATATCAGTAACTATCCTTTTATGACTAGGTCCATGAATGGAACCAACCACTTATGTAAAATACTCGAATAATCTATCAACATTTTCACTAAAACTCATCTTTAAACCGTCAAATATTATTTAAAACACATAAAATTTGTCTCATTCACTTTTTTGTTGCATCCATAAACATTAGAAAGATTGTCCCAAATTTCATTATAAGTTTTAAAATTCATCACTTTAATGTATATATGATTTTATAATTATCCTTATAAAGAATTCATAACCGTATAATTATTATGAAAAAATTACTGTCAACTTTCATCATTGAAATTTCAATAGAATCACTTACTTGAATTACAAGAACCACTAGCAGGTAAACATTAAGAACAAGAGATCATAAATGTGATCACATTATATTATTCCATAACTGATAATTTCATAAATTAAATAAAGGTACTACCTTTTCGGTTATATTTTTCTCCCTGATGACTACCTCCTCTGAAATATTAACTAATAAATAACCAGTGGCTCTGATACAACTTATTGTAACCTAATGTACTAATATACTACCTAAGAAGTGGGGTGAGTTAGGTTGACTTTAGATTTCTTATTATCTCAATTCTAATGAGATATTGTCTTCATATCATAAAATACACATTAAATATATCATAATGATCAAACACAAGCATAACCAAACACAGAAAAATAAATAAGCACAAACACATATATTTTTACATGGTTTATCTGCATTAGGCTACATCCAAGGACCACATATCAAAGATATATTGATATGTTAAATTTTAACCACTATACTATTTTTTCATTATAGTCTTTAGAAAAATCACACTAATAATCAAAGTTATATGGCCTTTTCTCTCTTCTAGTCACAACTTTCCAAAGCGGTTACACAAAATATCTTATGACACATAGGTCAATATCACAATGATTAAAATGGAAGATATAACACCAACCAACAATGGGTGTTATCCATAATTCTATGACCTTAACTTATAAATTTCTATTGATATAAAAAATAACACTTCACTTCCATGAATGATATCCAATATAATTCTACCCAATCAAACTCCTTAATTCCATAGATTCAATAAATCCTATAACAAAATCATGCCAACGAGCCTGTACCCAAGTGGTAAGGGCTCCTGCTTGGCATCCAAGAGACCCAGGTTCAAAACTAAGTGTAGGTGAATTTCCGGGGGCACTGTAGTAGTACTATAGTAGGTACTGTAGCAGTCACTGTTCGGTACTGTAGCAGTTGGACTATTCACCCGATTTGGGCTTTTGGGCCTACGGGTCTCAGGGCCTTCGGGTCATCAAAGGCCTTCGGGCCATAGTGCCTTCGGGCCGTTGAAGACCATGAAGTAGCCCAGTTCACACAGAGAAGGCCCCAGATGAGGATCAGAGCACCAGTTGCAGTCACCAGAAGTAGAGCTAACCAGATTGGAAGAATGAGAGGGTATGCAACCACCATAAGGGCCAGGCATTGTGTAACTTTGTACGGGGAAATGCTAGCTGATCAGAAATTCAGGTGGGGAGTTAAAGGTAATCAATGATGCATAAGATGGGGAGGGGCAGCTCTAGTGGGCTGGGCCTACAGGTCATGTATTGTGCATGGTATGCTCTTGGGCCTTCGGGTTATGTATTACGCGTCATATCGGGCCTTGTTCCTTGGGCCTATGGGTCTTGTACGGGTTCCCCTTCAACCCTTATAAGGGGGATTATCTATAATAAAATAAAAAAGAAGGCCTTCGGGCCATTCAGGCTATAATAAAATCACTCTACTATTGTAACAACCCAAACATTTATCAATGGAATTTCTCCCTTATTTTATTAACTTCATATAGTATAAAGCTCATAAAACCACTTATAGAGTACAATAAAAATTTTATGAATGAAGAATTAATGAAATAATAAGTATTTCTAGAAGTTAAGAAACCTATAAAGATGAAATAGTAACTTGCCTTAAGAAATAGTAATATGACCCTTATGAATAGTAAACTAGCCAAATGAATTGTAAAATCACCCATGAAAGTATAAATAAAATTCAGGCATCTTATAATTGAGAATATGATATAATTATATCATATTATAAGTAGGTAAATATTTTAAAAATTATTAATTAAGTGTTGGAATTTTTGGAAGTCATAAATATTTAATAAAGATTTTATGATTAATTTAATAATTTAAAATAAAATTATCTTCATTAAATTTGTTCATAAATTAATATTTCTATGCCTTATTATTGTAAGAAAATTTTATTAGACTTTAATTAATTTGTCAAAGTGTTATAAAATCATTTATAAGTTTAAAATCTATATTTTCCAAGTAAATGATGATTTTAATGAAAAATAAAATTAGTCATATTTATAAAACTTGATTAATAAAATTTTGTTAATTTATGTATTCTACGCATCAAAAAATGGTTAGGGTGATTTTTTGGGATTTTTCTAAAATACATGATTTTTTATGAATAGTAAAATAATACAATTTACAATAAAAGCTAAATATATGAACTATGGAGTCATAGATGACATAAGGCTGACGAAACCGATAATATCAAACTATCATTCATTAGTTTAATATATTTAGTGATAATGCTCAAACTATTCATAGTCTTGATCTAAAATAATAAACTAATGAATATAATAATGAGAAAACACCCCCACTCCTCCACTATAAATACCACCCCTCACCCCCTCTTCTACTCAAACCCCTCAAGATTTGAGAATTTCCTAAATTATACCCAATAAACTTCCATATTACCTCCCCCACATCTTGGAGATATTGGTATCATCAAAATACCAAAACCTTTTCCCTAAGGAGGTTCTCAAGGAAGATAAATCCTAGAGGTAAAATACACCTCTTCTTTCCTTTAATTCCTTTTAAATATCATATATTTTCTTCTATTTTACTCACCTTATCCTATAAAAATGGCATGATAACTCTATTATGTTTGATATTATACAATTATATCATTTTAATGGAATATTTATCATTAAACTCCACCCTCTCTCATTTCTATTTTTTTAAAATAAAATCTTCGCCCATGATTTGTGAATTTACTAACATCATGAGCGATGCACTTTAATTTTCCATTAACACCATAAAGGTAGTTAATAAAACCACTAAATGGTTTAAAAAATGTTTTAAATTTTATTTTATAACTATATTTATATTTTGGGACTAACATTTATACATAATACTAAATGATAAAACAAAATGAGTTTTTATGATCGAAAACCAACAAAAATTAACCTAAAATGGTCATCATTAAATTTTAATTAATGATTCATCCTCATGGTTTATAACCAAATTATTTATAAGGTCAATTAATATTATTTTATATCATTAATAAAATATAATAATAATTCTGGATATTTATCTGCATTTTACATGAACATCCATTCATGTATACAAATAAGCCGATCATAAAAACTAAGAAAACAAACACTCTTGAACGATGAAATTAAACTCTATAACTCATCCCAATACCCATAAAAGAACTTAATATAACCATAATTAATCATATTACTGAATAAAAGGTTCTATAATTTTTAATTAATGAATCTAATGTGATTATATAGGACATTAATGTGAAGAAATCATTCAGACATAAGGTAAGGGGGATTCTCAAACCGAACTCTCTTTCTTTGTATTTTCCCTCTTTCACCCCATTTTTAGTATTGAAATTACTTAAATATAAATTTTTCATCCTTATCATACCTTTTTTGGTATATAATTTTATTCTACTTGAGTTTATGAAAAACACAATGTCTTCTAAAATAACTCTTCTTTAAAAAAAACACACCTTTTACTTCTTGAGATTTTTTCTTCTTCACTCAAGGATAATGATTCTTATATCTTTTATGTTATTACATTTTTTATTTGAGAACCCAAAGTTTATGAATTTATGATTTATTAAATTAAACCCATTCCTTTACATGGTTTATTTTATGTCCAAGACTAATATATATTCTATGCGACATGCATGATAATGTAAATTCTATGATGTGACAGGTGTTCCTGGAATTATATAGCACTCCAATGGATTGGGTAATGTGATGTATCTCATGAGAAAAGTGATATATTATTGAAAATGATGCTAGATTTTTGCACAACTATGTGTGGTAGTTCACCAATAATACATGATGTTTCATTTTTATGCATTGCCACATTCTGCGCCTTTATATAATGCTTCCTCTCATGATTATGATGATGTTATTATGATTATGATCACCCCATGTTATATCATTTCATGTTCTTATCTAGCTTCTTACCAGGATTTTATCTCACCGCTTTTGATGTATATATTCATATGATTACTTGTACGAAGGAGAACATGAGGGACAATAAGAAGCTATAGAAGAATGAATTAAATAAATGTTTATGTTTTATTTTGTAAATTTTATGTTTAGTCCTAATTTTCTGAAGACACCAAAAATTTGGATCCACATTCTGTAATTATTTTATGTTGTTTTAATTTAAAATTATTTAATAATAAATTAAGGAAAATAATGGCCGTTATAGTTTGTATCAGAGGACTATTTAGTTAATTTGGGAATTAAGATTTGAAAACCTAAGTGAAAATCCTTAGTATGAGACTAAGAATAAGTAAGGACCCAAGAATCTTTGATAAACATTTGGATCCCACAAGATATGCCTTAATTTCATAAAGGAATAATTTATTTATTCATTAATTGTTGACTTATGTTTTTTAACCTTTTTTATTTTAGAAAATGGTGGGAACTTGGAGACATTAGGCCAACAATCCCTACGAGGGACAATGAATTGATTTCTAGAATGACATCCCCAATGACTTGGGAGTTGGAGTGAAATACTTCACGGTGATGGTTTCCCTACTGTCTCAGGTTATGAACAATAACCCAAATAAATTTGAAACATATTCCTTCACCTAAGAGGTAACAATTTCCTATGGAGTGTTTTATGTGGCAATAACCACTGATTTTTAGGGGATCTTCTGATCTACTATTCACAAGACAATGGGTTAACTCAATGGAGAATATATTTCCCATACTTCATTATTTTGAGATGGAGAATGTGACTCTTGTTGTTTACCGTCTAGATAGAGAGGCCGATCAATGGTGTTATTTCATTAATAACACCAATTCAACTGGTGAAATTGCTGATATGGACTAGGGAGACTTTTAGATAATGTTTCCAAAAATTATTTCCCTCAAACTCTTCATACAAAGATGCAGAGAGAATTTATAGAGATGAAACAAAAGGAAGGAGAACATTCGATGTCCTAAGAAGAAATTTTCACAAGGCTTTCAAAGTATGCTTCTGGTTTTTTATCAATAATGATAAAAAAATTGATAAGTTCTTTGGTGGTCTAAAACCACACCATCGAAAGTATCTTTCAATTCAGGACTTTTGGAGTTATGAAGAAGTTTTTCGATGTGATCTCAAAGTGAATATAGATTTTGGAGAATGATCCTATGGATATAGTGATAATAAAAGAAATATGGAGTTTCAAGTTGAAGGATCCAATGAGAAAGGTGTAAAGAAAACTCAACCACCCATATGTCATAAGTTTTGGATGAAGCATCATGAGAAGTAACTCAAAGTGACAGAAAAATGTTTCAATTGTGGGATAGAAGGCCACTAAGCTCATGAAGGTTTAAAAGACATGAGGAAGTCGTATAATGTTGTGGAATATAGAAGAGTACCACTCATGGTCCAAGTATACAACTCTAGGAAGAAAGGGAACTATGCAGTACAATGCACTAAACCTTGAGTCCTCGAGGGTAATCAGCCTCATCAGACACCAAATATAAAGGAGAAAGAGAAGTATTATTCCATCACTAATGTGGAAGTGGAGAAAGAAAAATAATTCATACAAGGTACACTTATTATTCAATAAATAATGGAAAATGTCTTATTTTGTTCTGGTTCTATTTATTCCTTTATATCATACCAGTTTGCAAGAACTATTGAATCAAATCCCTGAATCCTTGAAGTAGAGATATCTATAAAAACACCAAGTTGTGTAATCATTGCAACCCAAGTGTTAGAATCTTAACATATTGGCATAAGTGGGAAGATTCTTGTAGAGAATCTAATAATACTTCCCTTGGTGGAATTCAATGCTGTAATGGGAATGGACTAGCTCTTATTATATAGATCACACATCAACTATAAAGAAAAGGAAATATATTTTCATATTTTGAACCATCCCTTGCTCCTCTACAAATACCAGGATGGTCATGAATCTCTTTTGATAAATCTTTCAATGATGTGGGTGTTGATTCTCTGTAAAAAAGCATACCTCGCTAAAATGTTTGAGATAAAGGGAGGTTTCAATCTAGGGTAAATTCCTATTGTGAGGTAATACAATGATTTATTTTCTGAATAGTTACATAAACATCCCCCGAATCCTGAGGTAGAGTTCTCAATAGAACTCATACTCAGAGCTACTCCAATATCAAAGTGTCCCTATAGGATGGATCCTATCAAACTTCAGGAGTTAAAGAAGTAGTTGTAGGAGAATTTGGAAAAAGGGTTCATAGGCCATAGTGCATCTCATTGGGTTGTGCCAGTTCTCTTTGTCAAGAATAAGGATGGATCAATGTGGCTGTGTATAGATTATCAGGAACTCAAAAAGATCACCATAAAGAAAAAGTATACTCTTCCAAGAATTTATGACTTGTTAGATCAGTTGCGTGGAGTTCATTAATTCTGAAAGGTGGATATTTTTTCTGGATATCTTTAGCTAATGGTGAAGAAGGAAGATATTCAGAATACTTCCTTCTATACAAGGTATGGGAACTATGAGTTTTTGGTGATTCCATTCAGACTTACTAATTCCCCTTCAATGTTCTTGGATTTTTGGAATAGATTATTTATACATTACCTTGAAAAAAAAATCAGTAGTGTTTATCAATGATATTCTCATCTAATCCAAGAGCAAGGACATATATGAAGAACATATAAGGCTTGTTTTGGTGATATAATGGAAAGATAATTTGTACACCAAGTTCATTAAGTGTTACTTTTGGATGTAGAAATTCAAATTCTTAAGACATGTGATCATAAGTGAGGTAATTTCTATTCACCCCTAAAAACAAATGAAATTAAGGAATCACTACAGGAAAAATACCCTATACCAATGGTTTGGAACCGTTGGTATAGGCCTCCAAACCATTGGTATAGCCTATACCAATGATTTGGAGAACAATGGCCAAGTAAGGAGTGAGGATAGGTCTATACCAAAATTTTTCCCAAAACCATTGTTCTAGACCTATACCAAAGGTTTTCAAAACTGTTGGTATAAGTAATGTGAAAAATATATACTAACGGTTCCATAAAACTGTTGGTATATGTATTTAAAAAATAAGAATTCGATGGGTTTTGATCCCAGTACTTGCAGTTTATTATTGAATGACCTAAACACTAACATAACTTGACTTTTGTGAACATAATTTCATAAATATATATATATATATATTAATTATCATAATTATTTTAAATTTCTATTTATTTGATGTTCTCGATAAGAAGATTACATAAAAAAATACATGTAACTATACCAACCTTTTTGCGAACTGTTGGTATAGGTTCTTTGATTTTGGGACCTATACCAATGGTTTTGGAAAAACCGTTGGTATAGGGGGGTCCTATACCAACGGTTTTTCCAAACCATTGGTATAGGGTATCTATAATGGACCTATACCAACGGTTTGGAAAAACCGTTGGTATAGGTCCCCCCTATACCAAAGGGTTGTCCAAAACCATTGGCATAGGTCTATATAAGTGACCTATACAAACAGTTTTAGCCAAACCATTGGTATAGGTCCAAATTAGAGACCTACACCAAAGGTTTTCCCAAAACTGTTAGTATTGGTCATATTTTCGGTAGTGAATGGACCAGACTCTCTAGTGTCATAGAAATCCATAGTTTTCTTGAATTAGATGGGTACTTTTGACGTTTTGAGAGAAAAGTTTCATGATTTTTCAGCCTGCTAACTAAGATAACACAGAAAATGGAAAAGTATGTATGGACGAAAGAATGTGAGGAAAGCTTCAAGGAGCTAAAGAAGAGGCATATCACTGCACCAATACTCACATTACTGATATGTGGATAAAGATTTTTGATATAAAATGATGCTTAAAATAAAGGATTGGGTTGTTTACTCCTGAAAAATGACAACGTGATAGCCTAGGTCACACTATAGTTGAAGATCCAGGTGTAAAACTATCGGACGCATGATCTAGATCTAGCAACTGTGATTTGTTTATTGAACATATGTCATCACTACCTATCGGGTGTGAAATGTGACATATATACCAATTATAAGAGCCTAAATTATATATTAACACAAAAGGATATCAACATGTGTCAAAGGATATGGTTAGAGCTAATGAAAGACTATCATTTCTCTATTCACTGTCATCTCGGAAAGGAAAACAAGGTATTTGATGCTCTTAGTAAAAAAGAACCTACTACTCTATCAATGTTGCAGATTGAGAAGGACCCTATATTCATGGATATGCGAAGGATGGATTTGGAAATCATGATGGTGGGGAATAAATCCTACCATTCCAAAATTATTACCCATCCATCTATCAAGGAGAAGGTTAAGGAGGCAGAAAGGAATGATCAAGAGATACAAAATAAGGTGAATGCAGCAAAGGAAGGAAAGATGCAATAGTTACATATCGATGATGATTGTGTGATTTGGTTTAAAAGGAGTCTTTGTGTGCCTTCATCACCTAGGATAAAGAAGGAGCTATTGGATAATGCACATAGCTCAAATTTCTATGTTCATCCCAGGAGTACCAAGATATATTGTGATCTCTAAGAACACTTTTGGTGGGACAACATGTAGAAGGAGATTTCTAAGTATATATCAAGGTGCTTGATATGTAAACAATTTAAAGTCAAATGATAGAAGTATAAATGGATGATTCAACCATTTCCTATACCCATGTGTAAATGTGAGAATGTCATTATGGACTTCATCACTAGTCTCCTAAATACATTGAAATGAAATAATGTGATATGGGTTTTATTGGAACGACTCACCAAGACTTCCCACTTTATCACTATTTGACAATATCTCTCATTTGAACAACTTTCCAAGATATATGTGGAGGAAGTGGTGAGACTGCATGGGGTTTAACTCTTGATTGTCTCTGATCATGATCCTAGGTTCATATCAAAATTCTGGAGGAGACATCAACAAGATTTGTGAAATGAATTAAAATTCCACACAACCTATCACCCCCAAACTGATAGCCAATCTAAAAGGACTATTCAGATGCTCAAAGATATGTTAAGATCTTGATATTTAGAATTCAAAGGTGGTTGGGATCAGCGTCTCCTGTTAGTTGATTTCTCATACAATAATAGCTTCCCCTTCAGTATTCATATGGATCTATATGAAGCTCTATATGGAAAGAGATGTTGAACTCTAACCTATTGGGATGAAGTTTTCTAAAGAAAACTACTTGGACCTGATCTTGTACAAGAGATGAAAAAAAGTTTCAAGCCATCCAGAAACATATCAAAACTTACCAGAGTTTGGAAATAGCTATTTTGACAATTTTTGAAGGGATTTGGAGTTCGACATTAGAGATAAAGTCTTTCTTTGAATATCACCATTGAATAGATTCATGGGGTTTGGAAAGAAAGGTAATTTAAGCCAAAGGTACATTAGACACTTTGAGATCCTTGATTGCATAGGAGTTGTGGCCTATCATCTTGCAATTATACATAATATTGATTAATTTCATGAGGTGTTCAGTATATCACTCTTGGAAAAGTATATACCACATCTCATACATGTACTAAACTCAGAGGTGGTACATGTGGAATATGATCACTCTTATGAGGAGCATCCAATAAAGATTCTAGACCCGAGAGATAAGGTTCTACGCAACAAGAAAACACACCTTGTCAAAGTGTTTTGGAGGAACCATAAGTATGGAGAAGCAACTTGGTAATTACAGGAGGTGATGAAGGAGAATTACCCTCACCTATTAATATTTTTATGTCTTATGATTTTGATATAATTTAATGAGACATTAAATAATTTTTCATAGTGTTATAAAATCAGTTAGAAATTTAAATTCTGTATTTTCTATGTAAATGATAATTTTAATAAAAAAATTAAATTAATCATATTTTGAAAATTATTTTTATAAAATCCAGTTCATTTTTTATTCTAAACATTGAAAAATGGTTAGGGTGATTTTTTGGGATTTTTTTAAATACTTGAATTATTTATGATTAGTAAAATGAGATAATTTACAATAAAAGCTAAATACATGGATTAAGGAATTATAGATGATGTAATGATTATGTAAGTCCAAAATCTATAAAAATGCTTCATTATTTTAATATATCTATAGATAATTCTCTATTTATTCATAGTATTGAGCTAAAATAATAAACTAATGAATATAATAATGAGAAGACACCCCTCTCCCCCACTATAAATACCACCCCTCACCCCCTGTTCTCCTCACACCTCTCAAGATTTTATCCTTGTCTAAATTCTTCCCCATAAACTTACCTATTCCATTCCCCACTTCCAATATATTTTGGTCTCATCAAAATAACAAAAACATTTCCCTATGTATGTTCTCAAGGAGGATAAATCCAAGATGCAAAATACTCTTCTTCTTTCTTTAAATTCCTTTTAAATTTCATATGTTTTCTTCTATTATCCTCACATTATATTATCCAAATGACATGATAAATCTGTTATGTTTGATATACTATAATTATATAATGTTAATGTACGATTAACCATTAAAATCTAACCTCTCTCTTTTCTATTTTTAAAAAAATAAATTGTCGCCCGTGATGTGTCAATTTACCGATATTGTGGGTGATGCACTCTTATTTTCCATTAAAGTTTTCAAGGATGTTAATAAAACAATAAAATGGTTGAGAAAATATTGTAAATTTTAATTTAGAACAAATTTTTTTTACCTAACATTTATATATAATACTAAATGATAAAATAAAACTAGTTTGTTGTGATCGAAAAAACGCCAAAATTAACATTAAAAAATCATCATTAACTTTTAACTAATTATTCATCATCATGATATATTAAAAAAATTATTGATAAGGTCATTTAAACTTATATAATATAATTAATAACATATAATAATAATTCTGGATATTTATCCTTATTCTACATGAACTTACATTCATATATATAAATGAACTCATCATGAAAACTAAGAAAGAAAAAACCCTCGAACGATGAAATTAAACTATATAACTCATCCAAAGACCCATAAAAGAACTTATTAAAACCATAATGAATAATATTAATGTATATAAGGTTTTTTAATTGTTAATTAATTAGTATAATGCGATTATACATGACATTAAAGTGAAGGATGCATTAATACACAAGGTAAGGGGATTCTTGAACTCAACTCTCTTTCTTTGTGTTTTCCCTATTTCACCTAATTTTTAGTATTGATATTCCTTAAATGTAATTTATTCATAATTATCTTACCTTTTATAGGATATGAATTCTTTTTTATTTAGTTTATGAAAAACACAACATTTTCTAAAATAACTATTCTTTAAAAAAACACACCTTTTACTTCTTGAGATTGTTTCTTCTTCACTCAAGGTTGATGATTCTTATATCACGTATATTATTAACTATTTTATTTGGGAACCAAAATTTTATGAATATATGATTTATGAAATTAAAACCATTCCTTTAAATGGGTTATTTTATGTCAAATATTGATATACGTTCTATGTGGCGTGCATGATAATATAAATGTTATGATGTGACAGTTGCACCGGGAATTATATAGTGCAATGTAAATGTTATGATGTGATGGGTGCACCCATAATTATATATTTCTTCAATGAATTGGTTAATGTCATGTATCTCATAAAAAAAGTTAAATATGCATGAACATGATGCTATATTGTTTCACAACTATGTGTGTTAGTTCACCACTAAGACATGTTGTTTTATTTGTATGTATTTCCAAATTCCCTGAATTTATCTAATTCTTCCTCTCAGGATTATGATTATTTTTTATGATTATAATCACCCCATGTTATATTTTTCATTCTCTTATATATCATATTACTAGGATTTTATCTCACCCCTTTTGACGTATATCCTCGGGTGATTACTTGTACTAAGGAGAACACACGAGACAATAAGAATCTAGAAATAAAGGAATTAAATAAATTTTTATGTTTTATTTTTTAAATATTATGTGTGGTCTTAGTTTCTAAAGACAATAAAACTTTGGATCCTAATTTTGTAATGACATTATGTTGTTTGTCTTCAAAATTATGTAATAATAATGTAAGGAAAAGTAGGGTTGCTATAATTATCCTTATTCCATAATAATATTCTCTATTTTATATATTTACTAGATTCTATTATTATGTATAGTAACTTCATAAATAACCTTGGAATTTTCCAAATTAAAATTAAAATTTTAGTCTTCAATAAACTTCCAAATTCCTCTTCTTTAAATCTATATCTCAAAATGATTTCACATTAAATATCCCCCATATAAATACAAATTGTCAGTTAATGGACATTCCAAAAACTACCAAACTGTCCTATAAATTCTAATTAACCACAAAATTTTGAACTCTATAGAATTTATTAGTCACAGTGTGGTAATTTTCATCACTAAGTGATATATTGGTTTCTTATTTAACTACTAATTTTATCATGGTTTGAAATAATAATGCATAGAATGATCTTGTTTGATGTTGATAAACATACTAAAGATTATCTTTCATAGTCTTGTTACTTTCTTCATAGTCAACACATTTTGGAATGATTCCCTAAATCATGGAATAACCATTTACATCATAGTGTGATCAAGTTTTAGTTATTATTAACAACCAAACATGTTATGGAAAGAACCAATTCCAAAGTGGTAATATCTCAAAATAACAAAAAATGACCAGAATCCATCTATATCTTATAATATTTTTATAATATTCTCACAACATTACCACCTCTTATACACAAATGAAAAAATAAATAATCCATATGTATAGGTCATAACCATTACAAATGGGACTTTTCAATTTTTCTATCTAGATTAACCCTTAAGTACATTTGGGATAGTTTAATTCATCTTACCCTTACATACCAGGACTTTTCCAATTTTCCATCTCATAGGATCAGGTCTTACATATTCTAGTTTTGTTTTGGACATTAATTTTTTTTTCAAAAATAAAATAGATCAAAACATATGTATAAAATGGTGTTAAATAATTTTATATATTTCTAAATAGTTTATTTAAAAATGGTGAACCTTATTATATAGGGCGGACACTCATTTTTTCCATAACTTCCATCATAGTGTGCTCCTTGAGCACACACTTTGACTAATTAATATAACTATTAAAATATTTCTTATAATTACGAGAACATTCATAGGATATCTAAAACCATTTAAATGTAACTGCAGAATTCTTCCCACATTTTAAAATATCTTAAAATTTAATTCAAAGTAATTCTAATTTATAATAAATCCAACATTACAACCTATGGTTCAAAAAAATAATTTTAAATTCCAATGAAAAACTCTTTTAACTTTCATGTTATTTTGTTATGGGTCATTAAAAAGTATATTGGAACACATAAAAATCAAATATTAATGAAAAATATGATAGTTATTTTTAAAATCCCAAGAGAGACTAAATTCTATGATATATAATTCTATAAGACTGTTCATGTTTTTATTGTAGGAGTTTATTATGAACTATTTTATTATCAAAATATCTTAGTTCAGATACTCAAAATAACCAAATTTATTTTTCTCTAATGTTTTAATTTATATATAAAATATTAAGTTGATTATTATTATTATAAAGAGTTTCTCAATGTATAAAAAATTTGGAAGTATAACAATTATCTTGGATTTATATTTATCAACTGAATGGAATGTATTGTATAAGTATTTCAATAGTTATAATTTTTTATAAAATTATATATTACACTTACATAATATTTATATATTAAAGATATAATTTATTACAGAAATTTTTATTCATACATAATATATAATTTGTCAAATTTACTCTTGTAAAACTAGTATATTTCAGAGTTACAGTTATGCAAAAGAAATTTCACAAGTTAATTCTTACACTAACTGTTTAATTATCTACTCACTATTATAGGAGTTTTAATTATATATTCTAAATATTAGGTAGTATAAATAAACATAGTGTTATCCTAATTTTGGTTCAAGATTTTAGGATTTACGATTATAAGTGTTACTATTTGACTAATTTATTATTATGAAAGGACACATTCAAAGATAACACTTATACAAATTATTTTCAAAAGAATGTACTCTTATTTTATTTAGATTTATAATATGAAGATATATATTCTATTTAAATTGAATATTTTGTTTGAAGATAAAGTTTCTAATTATGAGATCTTTGAATTAGTCTTTCAATATATTTTCAAGAAATCTATTGATAAAAAGTACTAAATTTTATTAATATTTCTAGAGGTATTTTCTTGTTTTCCAAATGGTGGAGAAATTTTTTAATTTTTTATTGTTAATTATAATTTTTAATAAGAATATTGTGAAATTAATATAATACGAATTACATACATATATATAAAATATTTTCAAAAGGAAAAATTATAGACTAAAATTCAATTTTGATTAAGTTTTACTGATTTATAACAAGTTATTTATAACTTTTATATAATCTATATCAAGAGATACTATATAATTATAATCATATTTATCAAATCGAATTTTCTTTTATAAATTGTGTTGTAACTCAATTGGTTGCTTCATTATGAATTCTAATAATCTTATTTCTCTATTTTCATTGAGTTCACAATTTTTATACTATATTTGATATTAAGAATTAGGGAAGCCTTTTTATAATAAGGGAAAAGTTTAAAGAACTTTTAAATAAATAGTGTTTGATTTTTTCACTCAGCTAGGAAGATGTCTATTTGAAATGGGATTTCAAATAAACTAACTAATCTTATATTAGGTGTTAGTGGATAAGAGTAGGGAATTATCATGATGTCCCCAAACCTCCAATTTTTTTTACAAATATAAATACTTTAATTTTATTTCCACTATGTATAAAATCAATTTTGACACAAGATTTAAAGATGAGGGTTATTTTAAATTATAAAGGATTTAATTTTTTTTATTGTTCAATCCCCCCATTGAGTTATTTAATTATTTAATTGTGACAATTATTGGTATCTAGGCTCAATCATGAGTTTTCATCTTAATAAATGGGAAGGAATAAAGAAATTTATACAAAATTATTGATCTTGAAGAAATAATGTTTATGGTTAGAGAAACATATTTCAATGAAGAAAATTATGGGAGAAGAAAAACTAATATGGTTGTATGAATTAACAAATTGTGTTTAAAAGGATATATAAAAGTGATTAAGACTTTTTACATTCCTATAGGTGAACCTAAATTATTGATTATTTCTCAAGAAACTAAATATGATGTTAATTAAAGGGTTGTGAATTACAAAATCTATAGTCTTGGTCTTAATGAATTTAATAAAAAAATTAATGATCTAATTTAAATCTTCCACTAGACTAAATATAAAATTCTCACTCCTCAATAACATTCCCTAATCACCATGGGTTGAGTACTACTTATGAAAGACTAATCGTTTTTGGGAAATGATTTACCCACTATTGGTGGAAATCTATGTCATTTCTATATTTTGTTTAAAATTTATCATAACCCATTTGTGTATTTGACATTTCTTAAAATATAATGTGAATTTGTATATCATTGATTACATATTATAACTGTATAATAATATAAAAAATACTATATAGGAATAGAATCGTACAATAGGATATATGTAAAACATAATGATAAATGGACTCTTGAAATAAAGTAAATAACTATGGTGATTTTACAGAAACTCATCCATTCATAGATAGCCTCCCATTATCAAGCTCCTCATGAAGTCCCAAACATCTAAGATATATTTATTCCCAATAAGTCCCCAATGTATCCAATATATCATACAATTCATATACCTACTTGTATTACGAATGACATGAGTGAAACTATATATGCACCAAGATACATATACAAGGTATGAATACATAACTCAATCTGTCACTACTAATGGTGTCCCTAACATGATACTTTAAATAGATGAGTGTTTTAATGATATAAAATGATCAATAATAATTGTATAAAATATCTTGATAGTCATATTATAATCATACATAAGTTATATGGTAGTACTAGATAATAATATTAAACATAAAATTTTGAAACTGGTGTTCTATGTGGACACCAAATCACTGTGAAACATTACTATATCAACTTAGATCCACACTCAGAATTGTAATAATTCAAGTATAACTAAAAATTTGAAAAGAATAACTACATATTTTTGTTTAAAACAAATAAGTGATAAACACATACATTTGTCCTATATATTCTCATAAGAGGGAAAAAGAAACCGGGAAGAGACTATATCCTCCCAGAGGAGGGAATATCACATATTAACAAGTACATACTAATATAATAAAGTGAAAATAATCATATTAAATTAGGTAATATCATGTTCCCAAGGAATTCCCATAATTACCCTAAAAATTTCCTCACCAAGACTATTTTGTGAACCGAGAATACCTACTTAAACAAGTATAATCAAACTAGTGTCCTCAACCTAGTTTAGAACAACATAATATTATATGTACAATATGTATAACATTAACCTTACTGAATAGAAACAATTTCATTAGACTATATGAACCACCATGAATAGCGATTGGTTCTTTCATATAAGGTTTATAACATCGTCAACATTCTCAATACCATTTTAAAACATAAAATGGTACATGTATATCATATAATAAATAGTATTTATACATGCTGAGAAATTTATATGTGACATGATCAACCCAAGGGAATAATGTTATCGTAGAATATCAAACATTACATGAAAAACAAGTAGTATAACCTCATTTAAAAAATAATTTTGATGAAATATATTTACATGATAAATCCATTTCATTTTTATGTGTTTTGAAATTCCATGTTTCCATTGACATAATCATATATGATCTGAAAAAAAGAAGGTATATCCCTCTCCATAACAAACCAACTTGTAGTATCATCTAATCTAGTATTTGACCAATTATCCACTGATCCAAAGGTCATTTTTGATCCCCACAAGATGGTGATTAGTGCCTTAGAATCAGGAAATATCCTTTGGGAATGATTTTTCCCAAAAAATGAAAAAAAAGTACTCAATAGAAACATCAGCACACAAGTAAATAAATATACTAATAACAATGTACAAGGATATGATAAAAAAATAAACTAAATGAAAATGAAAACTACTAAAACCCATCACCTAGTGGTCCACAACTACCCACCATGTCTCGGGCCACCAAACCTCAGCCAACCAATATCAAACCCAGAAAAAGAAGTCGAAGATCACATTAACACCTGTTATGGAAACAAGAAGACTACAAACACCAAATGGTGTAAGTAGGGTGTGAGATATAGATCCCAGTAGTGTCCTACCATATATTTAATATATAAAGGATTTTTTTAAGGAGGTAGAGACCTATTTTATTAAAATAAAGTAAAAAAATAAATTATCTAAAAAGAGTTTAGGAAAACAAAGTAAAACCCAAATTAGTATCTACGTACCGATCTTTTTCAAAAGTTGTTCACCTATCCTCTTTTCTTCTTCCTGAAGCGCATGCTATTCAACTCTTCTATGACCATGCCACTGGCCTTTCAATCTCCCCCTAATTGAAGGAAGATATTGAAGCCTTTTGTAAAATGTCTCTGCATCAGTGATTTCTGAATGAGAGTTGTCCTCTTTTCATTCCTCGTATTTTTCAGGGGAGGAAACTTTTTCCACATGCATTACCTTTCCTTCAATGGACATTGCTTAAGTCAGATCCAAAATCTCAGGGTGCTTCTTCTCATCAAGATATGTCAGAGTTGAATCCTGATTCTCATTGCCACCTATAATCTCTTCATATAAAGAGTCAATGTTACCTATAATTGAATGATCAACCACCATTGAAGTGGAAACTAGGGATTTTTCCTTCTTGTAAGAAACTGGCTGAAATACTTCACTCTCCATAGTAGGCATTAAAGGTTTATAAAGGATTGGTTGATCAGATTCTATAATGTGCTTACCTTTTTGGTTAACTGAAGCATTCAACCTTTCCTGTGAGATCTGGTGATCCACCTCTGACTGGACTTTTTCATTCGCATGATCATCCATTAAAAATCACCTTTATAAGATTAAAAATATTTAGTATGCTGTAATATCTCACCTTTTCTTGTGTTATAAGTATATACGATGTGAAAGTTTGCCTCTTCAGAAAAGATAACATCCCAAGTTTTCGTCTTGTTTTCAGAGGTGGAGGCATTCAGGTGGTCTCCCTTTTCAGGAACAACACCCTACCCCTCAATCATTTACTTATCTCCAATTCTATCATCACTATTACAAAGATGTTGTATCTAAGGAAGAACATTAGTTTTCCATGTAAGAGTTTTTCGATTTTTGTGACACTTACTCACATCATGGCCTCACAAAGCACAAAAGATAAAAAAGATAAAGAGCACCTACAGGTTGATGGATCATGACCAATAACATTGAATTACTTTCAAAATTTGTTCATTTCTTCATAAATAATCCTCAGCTTAATAATATCATCATCAGTTTTGAGCATTACCTTGTCAAAATGAGTGGACCCCAGTTCAAACTCAACCAAGAATTTGGAAAAGTTCCCAAAATGAAACTTCAGCTTCCTTATAAATTTTCATCAGGATACTCATGGATAGGGAAATATCATACAAGATTTTAGGGTGCCAGAGAATCCAATTTAAACCATAAAATCATGCCCAAATTTGAGTAGTCCAACCTCAAAGGGATTGAATTTTTTATCCCATTCATGCAAATGACTAATCGCATGTTTGAGAACTATTGAACCGAAGCCCCAAGCTCAATATTTCAATTATTCTGAAGGGAAGAGTATAAGGAAATATCCTCTTCCTATTGATACACACTTCTAGGATGAAAAACCCCAAATCTAGGAAATTCATGCCTTGAGATCATCCAATTTGAAAGGATCGGAGCCTTTAGGAAGAAATAAGTGAGTAATAATTGAGAACTCACCCATTTTGAGTTGCTCAGATACTACGGAGGGATCTTTTTTGATGTGTGCAAAACTACCTTTTATTCTGATGGAAGGATAACCCACTCCTCTAAAGATTGAAAAAGAACTATTAATTGAAGAACCTTTTTCTAGAACTCCATGGGTGGAGATTTCACAAGCAGTTTAATGAGGCGCCTCAGCCCCATTAGCCTTTGTTGTTGTGTCTGTGACTTCATTTGAGTAACTCTGCCCATCCTCACACTGTAAACCAGTTCTTTTAGGCACATCAAAATGATACATTGTGGTTTGACCAACAATCTCAGTAGAGAGACACTGACCACCTTCATATTGAGGTCCAGATCCCTCAGGCGCATCACAATTAACCAATGCCATTTTCTTCCCATCGCCAACTCCGGCTCACTGAGAATCACACTTCATAGGTTCGGAAGAAACAACTACCATCGCCGAGACCTCATGCTGCTCCAACTAGGTCTCAACCGTAGAGCTCATAATCCTTGCAGCTCAACCTCTATTTTCAACAGTTGAACTCCTCCCACCATCATTCCAAGATCCAAGTCTCTCGGATGCATCTGGTGAAGGTGTCACTAAGACCATTTGTCCCCCAGCCTCAACTCCTGTTCGCTTAGAATCTTCCATGGGAGAGGTATGCTGGGACAAAATTACAGAATCTTCTGGAACCTTACATTGTTCATACCAGATTCCAACCAAGGACCTCGACACCAGAGGATGCCCGGAGAAAGATAAAAATAACTTGTCAATGATTTTTCATGTAAATAATTATATAGGCAAACATCTAATTTTTCCTTTTTAAAAATTCAAGATTCCAAAGCATTGTTAAAATACATAAAAACTAAAGAAATTAAGATATTAAAAATAATAGATGAAACATATTCAAGGAATTTATCAATATTCACAATTAAAAGATTTTAAATATACAAAAAGTGATAATGTAACATAGTAACATGGTATATAATCACTAGGAGAGGTGAAACATATAGGTTAAAAATCATAGTGAAATTGGAACCTCTCTACAAAAAATATGGTGTTTATCAGAGCTTGAAAAGGGAATTAATAACATTAGAAAAGCGCTGATAAAGGACCCTTTTATCAGCACTAAAAAAGCATTGATAAAAGGGTTCTTTATCAACAAAGATAAACAACCCCATTCATCAGTGCTTTTTCTTAGTGCTGATAAAATTTTAAAAAATATTTTTGCATTTCAGGGAGGGGATTCAACAGTGCTTGAAGCCCCCCCCTTCAACATCACCCCACCCCCACTCGAGTGAACACACCCCAGCCACCTCACCCCTATTTAACAGCGCCCCCACCACCCTATAATAGTGCTAGGAAATATTCCCACCTTTGTGTGCGACCTGCCTCCTCCAGGATTCGAACTCAGGACTTTTTGTTTGCGCGCCTAAGCCTTTACCACTCCACTATATTTTTATGCTCTTCATTTATTAATATAACTATTTATTTATATATATAGTTATATTTATTCATATATATATATATATTAATATATATATATATTAATATATATAGTTATATTAATATATATATATATATATATATCTGTATATTAATATATATATATATGTATGTTAATATATATATTTATATTTATATATTAGTTATATTTATTCGTATATTAATATATATGTATATATAATAACATATATATATATATATATGTAAAGACCTGGGAAATTCCATGTAATTTTTGTAAAAATTATTTGGGATTTTTACGAGTCTGCAAAAATTGACGGTGTGTGATTCTAAGGCCCGGTATGCCCTGAATGAATTTCTGAACTTTTTTCTAGTATGTTGAGTAAACGCGTGGGCGTCGTTTTCAATCTTTTGAACCGGTGATAAGAATATAAATCTGAGAGCACTATTGAATCTGCAGCGCCGAGATTCATTTAAGGGAAGCTTCACTTTTACTGCAGTTTCTTGAGAGAAAAAGATATTTTTTGCGACTTTTAAAGAAATAATAAAATAACATAAATTGTTATTTTATTTCTTTTTCCTTTTCCTACCATTTTTTGAACAGTGGTGGAGGGGACCATTGAGGTGGTCAGACCTTTAATTGTGGGGTGTTAATAAATTGTTACACTTTGGTTGAGTAACCACCCCTCGAGTAATTAATGAGGAATGTTAATTACGTCAATTAATGAGTCACATTAATTATGTCAATTAATGAATCTCATTAATTCCTCAAGATTTTTCTCACCTTTCCTCCTCCTATTTATATGGAGCTTGGGTTTAGTTTTTTTCATGGCATTATCAAGCGAGGAACCCTTGAAAAATTGATGTCATGCCTTACACCAATGGAGAATGGAGGATTGACGACACCCTTTTTAGGATCGATTTGAAGGACGACAGACGAAGAATGTCAACGACTGTGATATCTCCAACGAATCAAGTTAGGGGTTGTCTTTTAATTCAAGATTTTCCAGCAATTATTTTTCCTATTTTGCGGGAGGTTGTTACAGGGGGTTTTAACAGGGTTAAAATTTATTAAAATGTGATGAATAATCACCTCCCTCTTTCTATAACACTAACACAGAGGGCACGGGCCAAAAAAAATTCATAGACCCTCCGCTGCTTGATTTTCTTGTTACGTTCTTCGGGGAAAGTTTTCCCAATTCAACAGAAACGTGAGAAAGAAGGTCACACTATAGAGACGGTGATCCGGGAGGCCCTTAGGTGAAAAAGGCACCAAGAACGGACCACTGAATCACGTTCGGTGGCCTGTGGTGGCCAGAGGAGGCCTGTGGAAACCGGTCGCGGGCAGCGGGATAGCGGCGCCCCATCGCGTGCCACGTTGGCTAGAGGCGGCCGGCCCGAGCCGGATGCGTGGGAGATGGACGGCGCCCGCAGGCACCACCGTGACAGGAGGGGATGGTGCGGCCCTATGCTGTGCCACGTCGCACCAGACGAAACGGCCCTGCATCAGTGGGGCCAGATGGGTGAAGCCTTGCACCTTCAGGCAGACCGGGCCAGACATGGGCCAGCTGAACGGGCCGTACCCACGGGCCAGTGCGGGTGGGATGAGCCCCACACAGTGGGTCGGGCCAACCACGACTTGGACCGTGAACTAGCTGGGCCGACCCTTAACGGTTCGGATCTAGGCAGGGTCAGGTAGACCCCAGGACCCATTGCGTCAGGCCTGCCTGACCTAGTCTGACTTGGCCCAGACCCAACCGGCCCCCGAATAAATAAATGCCCATAAGTGGCTAACCATGTGTATGTTTGACACGCCGTCAATGGTGTTGGGACCACTATTGGGAAGTGGTCCCTTTGGCATAATTTGTCGGGCCCGACCGAGTTAGGCCAGACTAAGGTGGGATCACCGCCGTTTCATGGAAAGAGGTGTAACTAACAGACCAGGCGTCCGATCGATGCGTCGTCTGTGGAATAAAGAACCTTGTGAAAAGGTAGTCTTTTGGAGTAACTCTAAGTGAGTTTTGAAAGACTTTGACATGTGACTTGGGTTGGATCAGACTTGAATCCAACCAGGCCCTTTTTACCGAAGTGCTCATATCTCATAGATCAGGCGTCTGATCGACGCGCCGTCTGTCACGTTTGGACCCCTTTTAAGAGGTGGTACCTTGGGTATGGTTTGTTTGGGACTTCATATCGGTTGAAATGTTACTGATGGCTTGAGGAGAAGAATATTTTGGAGATCATGCGTGCTACATGTAGGAATCTGGTGGCTGGTTGTGATATGAAGAAGAAGAGCGACCAATACGGGCCAACATCAGAAACTCCAGAGTGGGATGACATAGATGTATGACTAATCATTCCTACCTCTGTATTAGCCACCAATATGGGTCAACGCCTGTGGCCAATACAGGTCTTCACTAGCGACCAATATGGGTCAACACCAGCAACCAATACAGGTCAGCACCAGCGACCAATACTGGTCAGCATGTAGCAACCAATACAGGTCAGCATACAATGACCTCTATGGGTCAGTAGTAGAGTTACTATGGATATGATGATCTGGATTTATGACTAGTCATCCCTATCCCAGTAACCTTGAAGTTATACCGTTAGAGTGAGTTATCTCTTTTCTTTGTACTTTATGATTAGATCATTATTGTGATATTACCTTTCTGGTATTTCATGTAATGTTTTACATTGTAGATTATTAAGAGTCTTTTGAGGGTCTTGGGGTCCCGACTATGTATTTTTATACTCACCCCTACACAGGATACACCCTCACGTGTGTGTATGGAGCTGACTACTAATGCTCTAAGGAAGAATTTGGAGGTTTGGGACTTGGTGGAGCTTGGTGCGATGGGAGTAGTCGAGATCCTCTTCTTCGACTTCAGACTTATAGCTACTACCCTCCACATGGAGCTCTAGGTAAGATGTGATAGCTATTTACTTTATTTTTAGTTTCTTGGGCTTGTATTCTGGCCCACTATTTTTAGTTACAGTTGTACTCGTGGTTTTATTTTACTCTCGTGGTTATAACTTACTTTTGTTTGTTTTTTACTACTATTTCCCTTTTTGGATGTGTACTTATCTTTAAGGAAATTCCTTCCCTATTCAGGAAAATCCTTCTGGTGCAAGTTACCAACCCCTGGCCTATGGAAGGTGGGCTTGGTGTAGTCACATCTGAGCACCGTGGGACGGGTTGTGACAAAGTGGTATCAAAGGGTAGTCGGTTCTACCAGAAGAACCAAGAGACTAATTTTAATGAGGAAATGGTGTATAGTGTCTTGAGTTCAGTTATTAGTGCATGGATTCTAGTGTTGGTGTGGCAGTCGATGTATCTATACACTAGGACCCTGAATTCTGTTTTCCAACTCGGGACATGAAAACACTGGTTTCTAGTGTTTTGAAAATTTTTCTTGATCTTTATTGAGTCAGTTCAGCAGGTATAACTTATGGACCATGGAAAATATATTTCTTATAGGATTCCTCCATGAAGATAGCCAGCCACGATTCCGGTTAGAGATCATGACAGTGGCCCACTAAGTGATGAGGCATCGGTATAGTGACCACTCACAGTGATGGCACATTCAGGTGGTGTACCAGCAGCACCACCACCCATTGAGCTTCCTATGCTACTAGTGGATCATGTATTCTAGTTAATCATCTTGCATGAGTTCCAGAGATAGAGGAATCTGAGGTTTTGAGGTGATATGGACCCCCAGGTAACGTAGGAATGTCCTGAGGCAGTTTTTCGGGTCTTTCACTTAGTAGATACACCCTCCGAGTAGATGGAGATCTTGGACGCTATCCTTATTTGAGGCTCAGAAGGACTATGGTGGAGCTCGATGGTCTAGGTGCATGAGGAGATGACCCTCACCTGGCTGGACTTTGAGAGCCTTTTCAGGGCGGAGTTCATGCCAATGACACTATGCTTTGTGCATATTCAGAAGCTGTTGCATCTGCAGTAGGGCAGCCAGACCATGGATCAATAATCAGAGAGATTTACTGACCTCTCCCGATACTCCACCGACATGGTACATGGCCCTTACTTCAGGGCCCATACCATTGATCAGGGGATCTAATGAGAGATCAGGGTTTCGATAGTTTCTCTTAGCATCCTGATGCAGGCTTGGGTGCTAAAGCGAGCCTTGCTTATGGAGATCTTCCTTGCCAAGAATACCCCGATAGTGGGAGCCCCTACTGTATGAAAGGTATCAAAGTCATCTACAGGTGGTGGTATACAGACAACGCATAATCCCAAGCGGACTAGACCATCCGGAGGGTGACCCCAGGACATAGGGTCATAGGTGCGAGGCTCGAGAAGCTGTGGGAGCCACCATCAAGGCATGATCTGTTTTTCCTGTGGAGTACAGGGTCACATATATCATGACTATCTGACTCACCGTGCGGATGATCGGAAGATTTTGGAGGGGACACCGTGGCAGCAACAACGGTAGGAGCATGAGCGTTATCAAGGAGGCGGACGAGGCAGGGGAGAAGGACGTGCATCGAGAGGTGGTCGGGCTCACCAGGCACTACGACCACCACCCCAGGCGGTCCATTGTGAGCATAGGGAGAAGGTGGATGGGGAGAGGCCCAACTATATGTAGTAGAGGCTCACGATCCTAACATCCCTGAGATGATACGAGGTACGATTTGTATCTTCTCTACTTTATCAGTTGTGATTATCATCACAAGGTCTATCCATTCATTCCTTGTCACGGACATAGCCAAGGAATATAAGATTCATACTGAGCTTTTATCTTTACATTTTCAATTGTATACTCCTACAGGAGAAGATTCAGTGGTCAGACACTGGTTCTGATAGTGTGAACTTACGATCCGAGGAGAGAGTTTTAGATGAGATTTTCTAGTAGTAGTGTTGAATCCCCAAAACGTCATTCTAGGCAAGGACTAGATATCAACAGTTAATGCACAGATTGACTGATTGAGACGTATAGTGAAATGTAGGCACAAATATGGAGGCTAGTTTTCTTTTTTTAGAAGTAAAACAGAGTAGCATGAGATGGAGTATCACTCATGAGGGTGTAACTGATTATATATCAGCTTTCATGCATGACCTTCGACACAGTGGGTGAGGAGAGTCTGAAGTTCCCCACATTTGTGGATGAGTATGAGGACATTTTCCCAAAAGATGTCCTAGAAATACCTCTTCATAGAGATGTAGTCTTATGAATTTACTTGTACCCAGGAACAACACTCATATCTACACCAGCATATCGGATAGTCCCTACGGTGCTCCGGGAGATGAGGGTACCGTTGGGGGACTTATTGAGGAAGGGATTCGTAAGGCCCCGTGTTTCTCTATGGGCATCCCCGATGTTGTTTTCCAAGAAGGCAGATGGTAGTTTGAGTCTATGCATGGACATATGGCACCTAAACAAGGTGACCATGAAGAACAGGTAGCCTCTGCCGAGGATTGATGATTTGTTTGATCTATTGAAATGAGATGAGTGGTTCTCAAAGATAGACCACATATCAGGAAATCACTAGCTTCGGGTGTGAGATGAGAACATCCTGAAGATAGACTTCAGATATCGGTATGGCCATTATGAGTTCTTGGTGATGCCTTTCGGCATGAACAATGCTCCAGCAGTGTTCATGGGGCTCTTGAATAGGATCTTTCATCCATACCTCGATCTCTTGGTGGTGTTCTTCATTGAATACATCTTGGTGTACTCAGCGTCCGAGGAAGAGCACCATGTACACTTGAGGATAGTTCTAGACACACTTTGGGAGCACCAGTTATATGGGAAGCTCTCGAAGTGTGAGTTCTGGATAAGGAATGTTGACTTTTTGGGACACTTCATCTCAGAGGATGGAGTAGCAGTGGATAAAGTGAATATCGAGGTAGTACTTGTTTGGGAGCCACCCAAGACTGTTACTGAGGTGAAGAGCTTCCTTGGATTAGAAGGATACTATTGTAGGTTCATACCTGATTTCTACAGAGTATAAGAACCTATGAAAGCCTTGAAAAAGAAGGGGAAACCCTTCCTGTGGTCCGAGACATTCTATTAGATCTTTCAATAGATGAGGAAGAGATTGACCAGTGCTCCCATCCTGAGGTTTCCAAGAGGAGGGAACTAACTACATGGTTTAATGTGATGCATCAGGGACTGGACTCGATTGCATCCTGATGTAGGATGATGTAGTGATTTCTTATGGATCATGACAGATCAGGCCTCATGATCAGAATTATGTGACTGGTGACTTGGAGTTGGAAGCAGTAGTCTTCGAAATGAAGATGTGGCAACTCCACTTGATGGGTGAGCGGTTCATTGTTCACTAAGACAACAAGAGTATTAGATATATCTTCACAAAGAAAGATCGGAATCTAAGAGAGCAAAGTTGGCTAGAGTTCCTCCAGGACTATGAATTTTAGATAGTATATACTCCTATGAAGGGGAACACAGTGGCAAACGCACTTAGCTGTAGATTGAGTTCACAGCTACTAAACGAGGCTTCAGAGTAGTTAGCCTCACTTTAGACATCCTATGTGGATAGAGATGAGACAGTCTACCTCTAGTAAATGGTAGTTGCCCCTCCCCTCTTTCAGTGAGTTAGGGAGGTGCAAATTGGAGACTGCAGCTGTGAGACTACAAGTGTTCAGATATCCTCAGGCCATGTACCAGACATATATTCTGAATGTGGGGAGCACCCTATCCTTTTCAGAGGATGTACAGTTGTACCAGAATCACTATGAGAGGAGGTGATGAGGGAGTTCCATACATCCCCCTTAGTAGTATGTCCAGGCATGATGAAGATGTATCAGGACCTCCGGCATTAGTACTGGTGGCTAGGGATGAATAAAGTTATGGTGGAGTTCGTTTCTACATGCCTTACTTTCCAGCAAGTGAAGGCCAAACACTAGGTACCAGCAGGCTTGGCCCAACCCATCGAGATACCGTAGTGGAAGTGGGAATGTTTATCGATGGACTTCATTATGAGGTTACCATGTACGTCTAGAGGGAACGATACCATCTGGGTGATCATAGACCAACTCACCAAGTCTGCCCACTTCCTTTCTATTCGAGAGAAGCATTCAGTAGAGAGTTTGGGATGTCTCTACATTTAGGAGATTGTGCGAATTAATAGGGTTCCTTATATAATAGTCTTAGACTGTGACGCACACTTCACATCTCGATTTTGGAAAGGATAATAGGAGGCTTTCATGACTCATCTTATCTTGACTATAACTTTTCACCTGCAGACAGATGGTCAGATTGAGTGGACCATCTAGACCATAGAGGACATGCTTCGTTCATGTGTCCAAGATTTTGGTCATAGTTGGGAGGACAACCTACCCTTGGTGGAGTTCGCGTACAACAACGGATATCACTACACCATTGGTATGGCCCCTTTTGAGGTGTTTTACGGATGACTGTGCAGATTACCCTTGTCCTGGACGGTTCCAGGAGAGCCAGCGCTCGTGGGCCTAGAGATGGTACACACTACCACTGAGAAGGTGAATGTCATCTGAGAGCAGATGAAGACTGCACAGAGCTGACAGAAGTCCTATGCTGATAGGAGATGGAGGCCAATGGAGTTCTAGGAATGGGACCACATCTTTGTTTGAGTCTCCCCTCGACAGGGACTATGGAGATTTGGCCGAGGCAGTAAACTCTCACCGAGGTTTATCAGAACATTACTCATACGTCGGTGAAATGGAAAGGTGGCATACCACTTGGCACTACCACTGCAGTTGGAGAGGGTGCACAACGTATTCCATGTGTCCCAGCTGAGGAGATACATGCATGACCCATCTCACGTCATCGACCATGGTGAGATGGAGATTGACTACTGGGAGACTTTTGCGGAGAACCTATTAGAGATAGAGGATAAAAATTAGTATATCCGTCATGGGTGGTTGATACCTTAGGTGCACGTTCTATGGAAGCATGGAAATCTTTGAGAGAGCACAAGGGAGCAAGAGGCTTGTATGAGTTCCCATTACCCCTCTTTTTTTGTATAGCCTTGTTTGGATTTCAGGGATGTAAATCCCCAAGGTGGGGAGGATGTAAAGACCGGTAAAATTCCTTGTAATTTTGTTTAATTTTTTTTGGCATTTTCACAAGTCTGTGAAAATTGACGACGCATGATTCTGGGGCCCGATGTTCCTGGAATGAATTTCTGAACTTTTGTTTGGGTATGATCAGTAAACGCCCGGCATGCGTTTTCTATCATTTGAACTGGTACTCAAAATTGAAATATGAGAGCACCATTGAATCTGTAGTGTCAAGATTCACATAAGGGGAGATTCACTTCGACCGTAGTTGGTCAAGAGAAAAATATAGATTTGGAGACTTTTAAAGAAATAATAACCTAACATAAATTGATATTTTATTTCTTTTTTTCCTACCACCTGTTTTGCGGTGGTAGCGGGGACCATAGAGGTGATCATACCTTTAATTATGAGGTATTAGTTGCGTGGTAACACTTTGGTTGTGTAACCACCCCTTTTGTAATTAATGATGCGTGTTAATTATGTCAATTAATGAGGCACATTAAGTACATCAATTAATGAACCTCATTAATTCTTCAAGACGTTGCTCGTCTTTCACCCTCCTATTTATATAGAGCTTGGGTTTTGTTTTTAGCATGACTTCATCATGAGAGGAACCCCTGAAGAAGTAACGCCACGCCTTCCATCGATGGATAATCGGAGGGTGGCGTTCCATCGCGTGTTGTGGTGGCCAAAGGGGGCCATCCCGAGTTGGCCGCATGGGAGATGGGCGCCGCTCGCTGGCACCGTTGGGAACAATAGCTGCGGCCAGCTGGCCGCAACCGGAGGGGACAACGTGGCCCCGTGCCATGCGGTGTCGCGTCGGACAAAACAGCCCCGCATCTGCGGGGCCTACTTGGTGAAGCAGTCCTCCTTCAGGAAGACCGGGCCAGACGTGGGCCGGTCGAACAAGCAGGACCTGCCCAACAGACCGAACGAGCCAGACCCTCCAAGGGGGTCAAACCCACGGCCCAACGAGCCAGTGCGGGTGGGCCGAGCCCCACCTGGTGGGTCGGTCCAACCGCGACCTGGGACCGTAAACCAGTCGAGCCGACCCTGACGGGCTAGGCCCAGTGAACCGGGATGACCCTTAATGGGCCAGACCTGGGTGGGGTCAGGTAGACCCTGGGACTCATTGCGTCGGGAATGCCTTACCGAGTCGGATTGGGCCCAGACCCAACCGACCCCCGAATAAAGAATTGCATGTAACTGGAGAACCGTGGGTCTGTTTGACATGTTGTCAGTGGCATTGGGACCCCTTTTGTTAAGCGGCCCCTTTGGCACATTCTGGCATGCCCGACCGACCCGGGCCTGACCGAGTTGTGATCACCCCCATTTCACTGAAAGGGGTGTAACTAATAGACCGAGCTTCCAATCGACACACCACCTGTGGAATAAGGAACCCTCTGACGAGGAAGTGTTTTGGAGTTACTCTAAGTGAGTTTTGAAAGAGTTTTAAATGTTACCTAGGTTGGATCAGATTTGAATCCAATGGGGCCCTTTATACAAAATAGCCCATATCTCACAGATCGAGAGTCCGATCGACGTGCCGACTATCATGTTTTGACCCCTATGACAAGGAGGTCCCTTGGGTATGATTTTTGTGGGACTTAGTAATAGTTGAAATATGACTGATGGCTTGACGAGCATAATCTTCGAGAGATCAGGTGTGCTACATGCGGGAATCCAGTGGATGGCTGTGACATGAAGGAGAAGAGCGACCAATACTGGTCAACATCAGAAACTCCATAATTAGATGATATAGCTGTATGTCTAATCATCCCTACCTATGTATTAGAGACCAATATGGGTCATCACCAGCGACCAATACGTGTTAGCACCTACGACCAATACGGGTCAGCACTGGTGACCAGTACGGGTCAACACTAGCAATCAATACGGGTCAACACCAGTGACCAATACATGCTAGAACCAGTGACCAATACGTGTCATCATCTAGCGACCAATATGGGCCAGTATACATTGAACTATATGGGTCAGCAGTAGAGTTACTAAGGATAAGATGATCTAGATTTACAACTAGTCATCCTTATCCCAGTAACCTTGAAGTTATACCATTAGAGTGAGCTATCTATTTTCTTTGTGCTTCTTGATTAGATCATGCTTGTGAAATTACCTTTGTGGTATTTCTTGTGATGTTTCCCTTTGTGGAATACTGAGAGTCCTTTGGGGGTCTCAGGGTCCATACTGGGTATTGTTATACTCACCCCTGCATGGGCTCCACCCGCACGTGTGTGTCTAGTGTAGACTAATAATGCTCCGAGGTAGACTTTGGAGGTTCCGGACTTGGTGGAGCTTGGTGTGATGGGTGTAGTCGAGATCCTCTTCTTGGACTTCAGAGTCACAACTAATACCCTCCTGGCAGAGCTACAGGGTAGATTCAGAAGCTGTTTACTTTCTTTTCAGTTTCTACAGATTTTATTTTGTCACACTGTTTTCAGTTACAGATGTACTTGTGGTTGCACATTACTCTCGTGGTTATAACTTACTTTTGTTGGTTTTTTACTTCTGTTTCCCTTTTTTGGAATGTACAAATCTCTAAGGCAATGCCTTCCCTATTCAAGAAAAGCCTGCAGGTGTTAGTCACCAACCACTGCCCTTTGGAAGGTGGGCTTGGGGTGGTCACGTCCGGGCCCTGTGGGACGGTTCGTGACAATATATTTATACTAATATATATATATATATATATTCGTAATATATATATATATTAATATATATATATCCATATATTAATATATTAATATATATAGTTATATATATATTAATATATTTATTCGTATATTAATATATATTATATGATCAGTTTTAAATACATTTAAAAATTATGATTTTATGTGTGTGTTTAAAAATAAATAAATACATATATACAACACACACATGAACACATATTATATGTGTATTTGTAAATATAATTAGACATATTTATATATGTTTACAAATATTATATATTAATATGTATATACATATGTTTAGAATATATGGATAATATATATCAGTTTGGCAATACAAACACACACAAACCCACACACACACACAAACACGTCATATAGGCATATAAATATTAATATATTTGTATTTTAAATAAAATGGATATTAGTTTTTTATTTATATAAGACTTATATATTGATAAATATATTTTATATGTAAATATGACAAATTATTTATTAATAAAATTAACTTTTTAAGGGTGAATATATAAAAAATATGTATATATTGTTATATAATTGAATATAAGTAACATTAAATTGTAAAAAATGATAAAATTACAAATCCATAATATAAATATAAATGTAACCCCTCATAATAAATTCAGTCCCCTGTGAAAAAAGTTTAAAAGGCCCCTTTAAATGAGGTTGAAATTCAATTTAATGTTAAACAATTTGGGTATACAGACTAAGAACTCTGTTTTGGAGGCCTTTTGGGTCTTTTTCTCCTTGAAAAATTTAACAAAAGGTTCCCTTAGGTCACAACGTGTAGAGCTCATCGTGGTATTCTATTTGATATGTTGTAGAGCTAAAACAGACACCCGCATCAAAAGTTTTGGCCGTTTGAATTTAGAGTTACATTTTTAACTTATTTTAGATCTTTTATGATTTTTTTGATTTTTTGTGTCTTCAAATTATTATTAAATGATTATTAGTTGATGATAATTAGAAAATTATTCATTAATAATAATTTTTAAAATATTTTAAATCTATATTCACTAAATTTCTTATATATTAAATATAATAGTCTTTTTATACTTATCTATAACATATTTAAAAATATATATATTATATTTATATCATTATAAAAATACTTATATATCAATATATTATTTTTCATGAATTTTGTTTTGAAATATACACTTTATCATCACTAGGAAAAAGTGCTAATAAATCCCCCCCTTTATCAGCGATACTAAAAAAAGCACTAATAAAGGGGTCCCCTTTAACAGCGCTAAAAAAGGGGTGCCTTTATCAGCCCTAAAAAGGCCCAGATAAAGGGTGACTTTTAACAGCGCTTTTTTTAGCACTGTTAAAAGTGACCTTTATCAGTGCTGATAAAGGGTGGTGCTTTGGAAAGCTAGTTTTGTGGTAGTGCCTGGTGAACATTACCCTAGGTATACATCCTAGTGGGGAAGACTCCCAAAACAGGGGTTCACAGTTTTCCTTAAAATATGATTAGTTAGTGTTGTTTTCTATGATAACTAATTAAACCTACCTCATTAACCATACCCACTTGAATCCCCTAGGCTTACAATATGAAAAAAACATCAAAATGGGTTTTGTTCTTAAATCCAACCAAGCACATAATGCTTAATATCTTTGAAGATAATTTCTAATGAGAAATAGATTCCTTGAGGAAACAATTTCTTGAATAAACACCTTTTTCAATAAAACATGATTTGGTATTAAATTTAAAATGATAATGAAAAACATTTGAAATTTTTAAACAACATAACCATGTAGATATCACAAAATGTCCTTGATCACGATTTAAAATGATAAAAAGGGTATGTTCAAAAACCATTTGTCAAAAGGGAAAGGAAATATAATTTTTTTAAAAAAATAAAAAACAATCATTTTCATGATTCATGAATTAATAAATTTTAAAGTGAATTTGGAGAAAAATCATGGTTCAAAATGGAAATATCCAATATGAAATCATCTACCTTGGAATTACTTAGAGACCCATAACACCAGAAGGATAATGCAAGCTGGTGAAAGAAGAATAAGTTGGAGAAAAGGAAAAAAGCCAAAGGAATGGAATCTTCTTCTATGGTAGCCAAATTCCCAGAACTCTACTCATGAGGATATTGAAAAACTGAGGGTATTAAAGGCATGGATGTATTAAAAAATAAAAAGGTTTTATAGTTTTCATCACAAAAAACATGAATTAAAACAACCATTTAATTTGTTATTTTAATGAAATCTTGAATGTGGAGGTTTTGAAATCATTTAATATGGTAATTATAATTTTTAAATGGTAAAAAGACTCAACTCCCATGATCTCCAGCTTTTAAAATAGATAACAGGCATTTCAGGTTCTTTTTTGGAGAGGAAGAAATTAAAAACAATGTTTTTATTTATTTATCTTCTAAAAAGAGTATTGTGAAAGGGTAGCATGAGTTCACCCTTACACAATTCATATGTGTCATTAAAGGGTACTAGGTGAACCTTATTAATTATTTGAAATAGAGGAACTACCCTTACACATCTCACTCTTCCCTTATGTGGCAGCTAGGTTATAATTACATAACCTTTGGAAAACCATGCTTAGCATTACACAGCCTTTGAAAAGTTAAGGATGCCCTTACATATTGAAGGTTTACCCTTACTCAACCTTCATAAAAAAATTTCACCATTACAAAGTACCTAATTTACCTTTATTGAACTTATAAAAATAGCTATATACCCTTACACAGTGTCTTTTTTACCTTTACACAGTAGCTATATACCTTTAAATAAACCTTAAGAAAATATGGTTACTAATACATGGTTCCAAGATTAACTTTATGTAGAGTATATAATTTTCTCCTTACCATTATGCAGTGATTGACTTGTCCTTATTTAACCATTAGAAAACCCAGGTTATCTTTACGCAGCACCTCCTGCGTATGGGTAGAAGTTTCTTACCCTTATGCAGACCCCATGACTTGTGTAAGGGTAAAATTTAACTTAAAATTTATTAATTTCCTTTAAAAGACTCTATAAATTAATGAAAAAAATGTCTCTAATGAGAAATAAAAACTAAAAGATTCAGAAAACACCACCAATACTTCTCAAAACCAAAAGAAAATATCATAAACTAAAGGACGTTTATGGAAGTAATGATCAGGATAGTACACCCTCTTAATAGATTATTTCTCACCAACACTAGAAAAACATTCTCAGGAAAACATAATACATCATGACACAAGGTAATTTTCACAACCCCCCCCCCCCACCACCACCACCACTAGTACCCCTCATGGGATGATAGTGAAAATTAGAATGAAACCAAATCCCACCTCTAATAGGCCAAGATATTCTGACTAGAACTGAGGATATATAATTCATAAAATTGATAGAAATTTCCATTATTATATAAATTTTAGTATAAAAGATATTATACACCCATAAAATCAAATGAATAAACAAAAAAACCAATCCCAGTAAATAAATTTAATGTTTTACAATATGGAAACAAACTGAATAATAACAAAAAAATCCAAGGTAGTGGCCATGAAACTCCATTAGCTCCTGAATAACTCCACAATATTGTAACACAAAGATCAATCACCAATCAACACCTGCAAATAAGAATAATAGTTTATATATATATAGGGTGAGAATACAAGAATACTTAATAGGATCATCCCAAAAACCTCTCATTCAAATGCGAAAGAAGAATAATATTGCTTAGTGAATAAACAATGAAACTAAATCGCTACCTAAATTAGGTGACATTTATACCATACTCACCATGACTCACTCACCATGTATCACAATGAAGTAGGAATCATTATATCAAAATAATAAATATATTAATGAGAGGTATATTTCATCCACTTCCCCTTTGATTTTTCACTCTAATTCCCCAAAACCAAATGGCATTTACTATAATCCATTCTATAAGTTATCCTACCCCTTTAGTAAGGAATCAAACCACATTTATATCATCATTCAATCTTGTACCTAATACACCTCAGCCATATTGTATCACATATATGACCATGTAACAAGCCAAAAAGCTATCAGAGATAATTAATCATGCATTATAACCCAATCCATCACAACCCTTGTAAGTACACATATGGTAACCACAATCACTATAATTGAAATATATTTATACAGTATAACCTCAAGCCATTATAGCCGACACAAACATGTATAGTAAAACTAAGATTCATCACAACTTTTGTAGACATATACCCTATACATAAATCTATTATAGACCAGATGCACATACACATAATTATACATATAAATAGAGAGTGTGGAAGTGGGATAAATCATCAATTTATTCCCTCACTAACCAAGATATTGGGGGAAACACCATAAACCCAAAATATTTGGGCATTATATTCCTTCTCAACTTAGGAGGTGGAGCATATGAAATCAAAAATATAAGGAATAGTATATCACAAAACCAAACATAGAAAAACTACCTATCCTTAAAATCAGTTATCGTTATCATCCCACTTGACACCCTACTTCCATTGCTACGGTCTAAGAAACATGATCTAATATAATAAAAAATTCATAAAAATTTAAAAAAAATATTCAATTATATTTAATAATTAGTAATTATGGTTCATTCATTTAACCCCATTACAAATTCTAATTTATTCATTCCATTTCATCACAAGACAAAATTCTTTTATAATTCATATTATAATTCTTGATTTCCATTACATTCTCTTGGAGATTAATCCAACCATCCCAATGTAATTATTTAATATATATCATTACCATCATCAAAAACCATCTCATGGGTTCTTTATATTTCGTTTACTATTACATAATCTGGGTATTCTATAGTGAAACACAAAATACCATGAAGAATATGCACTTGTAGTTCCTAAACCAACTGTATTAGGAAGTTGTAAGTCATAACAATTAACCATAAGAAAAACCATCCACCAAGAAGAAAACATAAAGAAAATTGGGAAATACCTACTCTCAACCTATATTAATTAACCAATATCTCCAAAAAAACCTTTTGGCCACAATAAATCCCCACTCTCAACCAGCACCAACTATATTGGCCATATTAACTCCCACACATCAAAACGTAGAAATTCACTACCATTATATAAAATATATAGAGGTAAACAAAATCTATTTCCATTATAGTAAACTCACGAGGAAATCAAAGCTATAACATTAATCACACAATCATAGTGAACATGGTTTAATAACAAGGTTAGGATAACAATAGCCTAAAACTCTTTAGTTTTATAAAACAACAATTTTTCATTACTGGATTGAATTATTTGATTCATTATGGATTCATTTTAGAATAAATAAACCTAACATCATCAACTAATAACTTCTACGAATCAACTATAAACATTCTCAAGAAACACTTATATGTTCAATAATTTTCAAAGAAAAATGGTAATTAAATTCACATGCCTCGTTCATTAATCACTTAATCTTAAAATATTTTTATTGTTTAAATAATTTTAACCTTATCATATATTTCAAGAAAAAATAATAATCACAGTTAAAAATTTCATATTCTCTAACAAATATCATGATTCATCATCAATATAGAAAAACCATATGCGATCATAGAATCCATCCAATTAATTCTTATTTTAAATAATTATCTTTAATGGGTTGATTCTGAAATTACACAAGAAATATAAATCATGTTAATAATAAACTTTAATATAAAATAAATAGAATGAATTAATCCTATATCTTGACATCCATATTTAAAGATTATCTAAGAAATAATATATGAACCAATGAAAATTTCCAAACACATCTTCTATGAGGAACAAATGATCCATAAATACATTATCCCACCAGGAATCTGCCATCAATAATCAGAAGAAACCCTACAAAAATAAAAGGAGACATAAAGAAATAACATGGAGAGAGATAATGGGATAGAAGTGAACCAATAAAGAAGATGGAAACTCACCACAGATCACTAATCAAATGATATCTATAATTGGGGGGTTGTAGCAAAGAAAAAGGGATCACAAGTCTCTGAAAGGCTACCAAAAGTTCACTAGAATTCACAAAGAGTTGAGGGAACGTGGGGGAATATAATTTAATTTTAGAGAACCCCTAAATTTATATCCAAGATAGATTTTTAATAGACCACCGCATAACATCCATGACCACATCACATCCCCTAGGAATTTAACTAAAACTAGGGTGCAATAATGGTGTCCATGTCGCAAATATCTCAATAAAATAACCCCTCTAGAATACATAGTTAAAATCCTTATATATCATACACTTTCAAAAACATTGTCAAACCTTATCCCACAAACTTGAGGTAACACCATATAAAAATAAATACCCCAAATTGTAGTAGTCCCCGGATAAAAAAACTAAGAAACCTAACCCCCTCCCAAGAACTATAGAACATCCAAAAGCACCATAAGATAGAGATCCTCAAAAGAGAAGAGACAGAAACCCAATAATCGGGGATCCATGGATAAACCTATGACCTACACCACAGTAACCCCTCATAAGTATGATACATTAGCCCAACCCTTCAAGGTCCATAGTGAAACCCTAATGGACAAATTATAGCTGCCTTTATATCGATAGAACCAAAAAATCTTCTATCTCAAGACTCCATGCCACATAGACATGACCAATCCACAAGGTCCATGTCCAAGACTACACTACATTATAACCTACCAAAAAATCCTTTAATACTCCTCCATATGAAAATACATCTCAAACCACACTCCTGGTTATTCATCTCTCCCTAAAACTTTAAATCATCCAAAAGAACGAATGAATGGATTGGGAAAGACTATACCCTTACTAAGATACCTTGCAATCAATTATTTCCCTCAAGAATTTAAACTAAAACATATAAAGGAGAATAAAAGGTGGGGGAATACCCATCACATGATATTCTTATCAAGGTTCTCACTATAATAATTACATAGCTAAATCATTATAATAATAAGGAACATAAATAAGAAACATCATTCGTCTTCTCATAAATCAATAATGGTTTCACATGCTATCTAATAAAGTAAATCATTGAAAAAGTCAGGATATTGAGTACATATCTGTGACTCTCTATAACACAGAGAGAGTTTTGAATGTATTCTATTTTAAATAAATACTATTTTTGATAGTGTTCACCACTCATAACACCAAGCTTAAATAAACCATGATATACTATGGAAATATTATTATTTAAAAATTATTGTTCTCACCTAGTGGTTGATGAAATACATTGGTATTGAATATAAATAAATGTATAACCATTCATACCTTGATTATAAATTGGTTTGATTTGAATATAAAATTATTCGAAAGTAAAAAGAGTAATTTTTTCTGAAAAACAATTTTATGTGAAAAATGTATTTCTATCATAGTAAACTGAATTAATACCCTTTGATGAATATTTTTAATAAAATTTTAATAAAATTTTAATAAATTGTATTTATATATATATAATGGGTTTTACTCATAAAGTAATTAGAATAAAATCATTTTTATGCTTAAAATACATTTTCTCTAAAAATGGGTTTTACATTTTTTGTACAGAGATATTAAAATTAGTTTCTTCCGTATATAGGAATTATAACATCCCAAAATTTAATTTTTAAATTTTTTTCCATTATAGCTTTCCTAAAACGAAACATCGAGATTTAAGTGAAATGTGATATACTATAACAATATTTTTATTTAAATGTGGTTATTATATCCTTAAATTGGAACTATAAATATGACTAATCACGTTATTAAATATATTTATAAAATGTTTTATGTATGTCAAATTTATTGATTAATTCAAATTAAATAATTACCCAAAATTCAGTATATCCATTTTGTACTTCAAAAATATGTTTTATCAAAAATTCTTCTTATTATGTTTTGTGCACATATATTTATATTGATTTTTAGCAGTTTAGAATATTTATTTGAAGAAATTAATTTTTTTTGAAACCATAGAGTAAATATTATATTAGGGTGAAGTTTTCGGATTTTATGAAAAGACTTATATTTAAGTTAATAGTAAATAATAACTCTATTTGTAAAACTATGATTTATTTTCATTAAAATATGTAATGTAAATGTCCCATTATGTTTTGAATATAATATTAATGTAACATTAATATTATTTAATTATAAATAAAATTATTTATTATATATTAATCTACATTATACTTGATTTTGGTATTAGTTCATTTTTGGACTTAAAATTGCATTTTTTTTAAAAATTATTTGTCACTGATGTTTACACATTTATATTAAAATTGATTTCTACCACTTTTAGAAATTGAATCTTGAAAAATAGATTCCGTTTTTGGAATCATGAGGTTTTAATTCATTAAATATTTACCTTTTAGTTTTGGTCATTATGTATAGTATCTATGGTAAATATTTTTCACCTCAATAATGGTAAAATAAGGTCACAACTATGAGGTATGGCTTTAAAATATCTATAACACTTTTCATTATCCTATTTTATGTAACAACCAAAGATTTTAAAAGAGGAACATCATGTTTAATAGAGTATATGAAATGAAAAACCAAGCTTACAATATAATACAACACCCCTTGAATTTATGATATATCTATTTCTTAATAAATTCAATCTCTTTGATAGCTTGTAGTACATCCAATACAAGGTTTAAATGAAACATAATACACTATTAAAATATTATTATTTAAACGTAACCATCATAACTTAGTAGATAAGTTGGAAGGTATGAATATAAATAACTAAATTATGAAAGTTATAAGTTTTAAACATGTAAAAAATAAATTCATTGGTTATATATTGATTATAAATAAAATAAGAATCATTTTAAAGAAAAAGAAATGTTTTCTGAAAAACTGTATTTTTCTAAAAGGTGGTATTATCGCACTTTTCACACATAATTTTAAATTAATTTTTACAAATTTTAGTAAATTTATTTGGAAAATTAAACTTTATTTTTGAAATCTATATGTAAAAATTATATTTGGGTGAATTTTTGAGAATCTTCTGAAAAGATTAATTTTTTTATGAATAGTGAAAAATACTAATTTTTATTGAAAACAACCTTATCGTTTAAATTTTTTGACACATTTAAATTATATTTTAAATTGGTTTAAAATTAAACTTATTTCAATAATATTAAATTTTAACTAACATTTTTAATTATAATCAATTTCATATTTAGTTATGGTATAAATCCTTTTAATCTTTTGAAAGTTTTTCTTTGGAAATCCTATTTTTTTGACACATCTTCAGGTTTAATTTTAAATTATATCCTACAAATTTTGTGAATTTAATTTTTAAAAATTAATTCCATATTTATAATTTTAATAATTTATATTATATAATAATTTATACTTAATTTTTGGTCATAATTAACTATAAAAACAGTAAAAAGTGTTTATTGTGATTAAGCTGAAAATGAGTTTACTAGGGTTTAAACTAAAAATATAAAGGTTAAAATGACCTAAATTTTTAAAAAACCCATTTTATGATAATATTTGGACATTATATCTTATAATGTTCATTAATTACCAATTTTTAAGCCAATATTAATTTGAAAAACAAAAGTACACTTTATTCTATTCAAAACTTCCCTGTGTTTCCTCTCCCCCACTAATAAAATGCCACCCATCTCCTCTCATATTCACATTTAGAAAGTATTTTGTTTCATCCAATACCTACCCAAATACCTTCTTTAATCCTATAAAAACATCATATATTGCATATTTTAATCATAAATCCAATCATGAAATGCATTTGGTGCAAACCTAAAGATCTTGTCTGAAAAGGATATAACATTCCTAAATAAGAATTTCTATTTTATTTATTCATCCACCTACTTAAAATATTATTAAATAATGAAACCCTTGTAAGTACACATATGGTAACCACAATCACTATAATTAAAATATATTTATACAGTATAACCTCAAGCCATTATAGCCGACAGAAAAATGTACAGTAAAACTAAGAGTCATCACAACTTTTGTAGACATATACCCTATACATAAATCTATTATATACTAGATGCACATACACATAATTATACATATAAAGAGAGAGTGTGGAAGTGGGATAAATCATAAATTTATTCCCTCACTAACCAAGATATTGGGGGAAACACCATACACCCAAAATATTTGGGCATTATATTCCTTCTCAACTTAAGCGGTGGAGCATATGAAATCAAAAATATAAGGAATAGTATATCACAAAACCAAACATAGAAAAACAACCTATCCTTAAAATCAGCTATAGTTATAATCCCTCTTGACACCCTACATCCATTTCTAAGGTCTAAGAAACATGATCTCATATATTCACACATTCATAAAAGTTTAAAAAAAATTAATCAATTCTATTTAATAATTAGTAATTATGGATCATTCATTTACCCCCATTAAAAATTCTAATTTATTCATTCCATTTCATCACAAGACAAAATGCTTTTATAAATCATATTATAATTCTTGATTTCTATTACATTCTCTTGGAGTATTAATCCAACCATCCCAATGTAATTATTTAATATATATCATTACCTTCATCAAAAACCATCTCATGGGTTCTTTATATTTCGTTTACTATTCCATAATCTGGGTATTCTATAGTGAAACACAAAATACCATGAAGAATATGCACTTGTAGTTCCTAAACCAACTGTATCAGGAAGTTGTAAGTCATAACAATTGACCATTGGGAAAACTATCCACCAAGAAGAAAAAGAAAAAAGAAAATTGGGAAATACCTACTCTCAACCTATATTAATTAACCAATATCCCCAACAAAACCTTTTGGCCACAAGAAATGCCCACTCTCTACCAGCACCAACTATATTGGCCATATTAAATCCCACACATCAAAACGTAGAAATTCACTACCATTATATAAAATATATAAAGGTAAACAAAATTTATTTCAATTATAGTAAACTAACGAGGAAATCAAAGCTATAACATTAATCACACAATCATAGTGAACATGGTTTAATAACAAGGTTAGGATCACAACATCCCAAAACTCTTTAGTTTTATAAAACAAAAAATTTTCATTACTGTATTGAATTATTTGATTCATTATGGATTGGTTTTAGAATAAATTAACCTAACATCATCAACTAATAATTTCTATGAATCAACTATAAACATTCTCGAGAAACTCTTATATGTTCAATAATTTTCAAAGAAAAATGGTAATTAAATTCACATGCCTCATTCATTAATCACTTAATCGTAAAATATTTTTATTGTTTAAATAATTTTAACCTTATCATATATTTCAAGAAAAACTAATAATCACAGTTAAAAATTTCATACTCTCTAACAAATATCATGATTCATCAACAATATAGAAAAACCACATGTGATCATAGTATCCATCCAATTAATTCTTATTTTAAATAATTATTTTTAATGGGTTGATTCTGATATTACTCAAGAAATATAAATCATGTTAATAATAAACTTTAATATAAAATAAGTAGAATTAATTAATCCTCTATCTTGAAATCCAGATTTAAACATTATCTAAGAAATAATATATGAACCAATGAAAATATCCAATCACATCTTCTATGAGGAACAAATGATCCCTAAATACATTATCCCACTAGGAATCTGCCATCAATAATCAGAGGAAACCCTCAAAAAATAAAAGGAAACATAAAAAATAGCATGGAGAGAGATAATGAGATAAAAGTGAACCAATAAAGAAGATGTAAACTCACCACATATCACTAATCAAATGATATCTATAATTGGGGGGTTGTAGCGAAGAAAAAGGGATCACAAGTCTCTGAAAGGCTACCAAAATCTCACTAGAATTCACAAAGAGTTGAGGAAATGTTGGGGAATATAATTTAATTTTAGAGATCCCCTGAATTTATATTCAAGATAGATTTTTAATAGAACACCGCATAACATCCATGACCAAACCACATCCCCTAGGAATCTAACTAAAACTAGGGTGAAATAATGGTATCCATGCCGCAAATATATCAATAAAAGAGTCCCTATAGAAAACATTGTTAAAATCCTTATATATCATACACATTCAAAAACGTAGTCAAACCTTATCCCACAAACTTGAGGTAACTCCATATAAAAATAAATACCCCAAATTGTAGTAGTCCCCGGATAAAAAAACTAAAAAACCTAACCCCCCCCCCCCCCCCCAAGAACTATAGAACATCCAAAAGCACCCTAAGATAGAGATCCTCAAAAGAGAAGAGACAGAAACCCAATCATCGGGGATCCATGGATAAACCTATGACCTACACCACAGTAACCCCTCATAAGTATGATACATGAGCCCAACCCTTCAAGATCCATAGTGAAACCCTAAGGGACAAATTATAGCTACCTTTATATCGATAGAACCACAAAATACACTATCTCAAGACTCCATGCCACATGGACTTGACCAATACACAAGGTCCATGTCCAAGACTACACCACATTATAACCTACCAGAAAATCCTTTAATACTCGTCCATATGAAATTACATCTCAAACCACACTCCTAGTTATTCATCTTTCCCTAAAACTTTAAATCATCCAAAAGAACGAAGGAATGGATTGGGAAAGACCATACCCTTACTAAGATACCTCAAAATCAATTAATTCCCTTAAGAATTTAAACTAAAACATATAAAAGAGAATAAAAGGTGGGGGAAAACCCATCACATGATATTCTTATCAAGGTTCTCACTATAATAATTACATAGCTAAATCATTATAAGAATAAGGAACATAAATAAGAAACATCATTATTCTTCTCATAAATCAATAATGGTTTCACATGCTATCTAATAAAGTAAATCATTGAAAGAGTTAGTATACTGAGTACATATCTGTGACTCTCTATAACACACATAGATTTTTGAATGTATTCTATTTTAAATAAATACTATTTTTGATAGTGTTCACCACTCATAACACTAAGCATAAATAAACCATGATATACTATGGAAATATTGTTATTTAAAAATTATTCTTCTCACCTAGTGGTTGATGAAATACATTGGTATTGAATATAAATAAATGAATAACCATTCATACATTGATTATAAATTGGTTTTATTTGAATATAAAATTATTCGAAAGTAAAAAGAGTAATTTTTTATGAAAAACAATTTTATGTGAAAAATGTATTTCTATCATAGTAAATTGAATTAATACCATTTGATGAATATTTTTAATAGAATTTTAATTAAGTTTTAATAAAATGTATTCAATAAAATGTATTTATATATATATAATGGGTTTTACTCATAAAGTAAGGAGAATAAAATCATTTTTATGCTTAGAATACATATTCTTTAAAAATGGGTTTTATGTTTTTTGTATAGAGATATTAAAATTAGTTTCTTTCATATAGAGGAATTATAAAATCCCAAAAATTAATATTTAATTTTTTTTCCATTATAGCTTTCCTAAAATGAAACATCGAGATTTAAGTGAAATGTGATATACTATAACAATATTTTTATTTAAATGTGGTTATTATATCCTTAAATTGGAACTCTAAATATGACCAATCACGTTATTAAATATATTTATAAAATTTTTTTTGCATGTCAAATTTAATGATTAATTGAAATTAAATAATTACCCAAAACTCAGTATATCCATTTTGTACTTCAAAAATATATTTTGTCCAAAATTCTTCTTATTATGTTTTGTGCACATATATTTATATTAATTTTTAGAATTTTAGAATTTTTTTTTGAAGAAATTAATATTTTTTTGAAACCATAGAGTAAATATTATATTAGGGTGAAGTTTTCGGATTTTATGAAAAGACTTATATTTAATTTAATAGTAAATAATAACTCTATTTTTAAAACTGTGATTTATTTTCATTAAAATAGGTAATGTAAATGCCCCATTATGTTTGGAATCTAATATTAATGTAACATAAGTATTATTTAATTATAAATAAAATTATTGATTATATATTAATCTGCATTATACTTGATTTTGGTATTAGTTCATTTTTGGACTTAAAATTGCATTTTTTTAAATTATTTGTCACTGAAGTTTACACATTTATATTAAAATTGATTTATACCACTTTTAGAAATTGAATCTTGAAAAATAGATTCCTTTTTTGGAATCATGAGGTTTTAATTCATTAAATATTTACCTTTTATTTTTGGTCATTATATATAGTATCTATGGTAAATATTTTTCACCTCGATAATGGTAAAATAAGGTCACAACTATGAGGTATGGCTTTAAAATCCCTCTAACACTTTTCATTATCCTCTTTTATGTAACAACCAAAGATTTTAAAGGAGGAACATCAGGTTTAATAGAATATATGGAATGAAAAACCAAGAATACAATATAATGAAACACCCTTTGAATTTATGATATATCTATTCCTTAATAAATTCAATCTCTTTGATAGCTTGTAATACATGCAATATGAGGTTTAATTGAAACATAATACACTATTAAAATATTATTATTTAAACATAACCATCATAACTTAGTCGTTAATTTGGAAGGTATGAATATAAATATCTAAATTATGAAAATTATAAGTTTTAAACATGTAAAAAATAAATTCATTGGTTATATATTGATTATAAATAAAATAATAATCATTTTAAAGAAAAAGAAATGTTTTCTGATAAACTGTATTTCTCTAAAAGGTGGTAATATCACACTTTTCACAAATAATTTTAAATTAATTTTTACAAATTTTAGTAAATTTATTTGGAAAATTAAACTTTATTTTTGAAATATATATGTAAAAATTATATTTGGGTGAATTTTTGAGAATCTTCTGAAAAGATTAATTTTTTTATGAATTGTAAAAAATATTACTTTTTATTGAAAACAACCTTATCCTTTAAATTTTTGACACATTTAAATTTTATTTTAAATTGGTTTAAAATTAAACTTCTTTCAATAATATTAAATTTTAACTAACATTTTTCATTATAATCAATTTTATATTTAATTATGGTATAAAACCTTTTAATATTTTGAATGTTTTTCTTTGGAAATCCTATTTTTTTAACACGCCTACAGGTTTAATTTTAAATTATATCCTAAAAATTTTGTGAATTTAATTTTTGGAAATTAATTCCATATTTTTAATTTTAATAATTTATATTATATAATAATTTATACTTAATTTTTGGTCATAATTAACTGTAAAAATAGTAAAACATGTTTGCTATGATTAAGCTGAAAACGAGTTTACAAGGGTTTAAACTAAAAATATAAAGGTTAAAATGACCTAAATTTTTTAAAAAACCCATTTTATGATAATATTTGGACATTTTATCTTATAAAGTTCTTTAATTACCAGTTTTTAAGCCAATATTAATTTGAAAAACAAGAGTACACTTTATTCTATTCAAAACTTCCATGTGTGTCCTCTCCCCCACTAATAATATGCCACCCATCTCCTCTCATATTCACATTTAGAAAACCTTTTGTTTCATCCAATACCTACCCAAATACCTTCCTTAATCCAATAAAAACATCATATATTTCATATTTTAATCATAAATCCAATCATGAAATGCATTTGGTGCAAACCTAAATATCTTTTCTGAAAAGGATATAACATTCATAAATGGGAATTTCTATTTTATTTATTCATCCACCTACTTAAAATATTATTAAATAATGAAACACCATTATCTTCTATATAATGATATATTATTATTTTAATGGAATAACCAATATCCATCTTATCTTCTATAAAATGGGAACCAAAACCATCAATCGTGTGTACGACGGTTTACTGCCTCACAAACCGATGTATTTCGTTTTCCATCACTACCTCTTTCTATTTTTTATAATGACGGATTTAATATATTTATATGATATTTATGATATTAATATAATTATTTAATTATAATTTCACATACAATTTCTTACTATCAAACTCATTAGAAAAAATAATTTTGTTCATGTGTACGTCAAACTACCGCCTCGCGAACCGACGTGAAGTGTTTTTCCCATTTCCATTTAAATTAGATCGAAATAAGGATATATTATATGAATATATATTATATTTTAAAATATATATTCCTATGTAAGTATGATATCACATATACCTTCTTAATTTCCATTTTGTTGTAGATATGACAAAGTCGCTTGTTTATATGGCGAACAACTACCTCACGAAGTGATGTGACTCATTTTCCACTATCCTTTTACATTGATTGTAATAAGGATTAATTTAATTAATATATCTGATATATATTTAATCATAATAAATATTTAATGATCATATATAATTTACTATCCTTTTATTCCATCCATCGTGAAATATAGAGACAATGATAATGCATTTGTACGGACCACCGTCTCCATGAATTGTTTAATCCATTTTCTATATATAAATTTTATAGATTAGTATAAATAAATATATAATAAATATATATGATACTTATATCATGTTTAACATTATATATATGATTTATCCATGATCAAAGTAAAAGGATCAAAATTACCGAACCAAAACATACATGAAAAGGAAGTAATTACCACGTGAAATAGTGATTTTAACAAAGAATTTATAATAAATGGGTGATAAAATACTATACATAAATCATATGGGAAATATTATATATGATTATGGTTCTATAATAGATGTAAAATAAACATATATTCATTATATATTAGGTTATAACACATACGAAGGAATTTGACCTTGTGGTAAAGGTTTCTCTTCTCATGTTTACTTTCCTAAGACATATGTCATATTCACCACTTATTTTTTTGGTGTATATAATACCCCTTTGATATATTATATAATTAATAAATTTATCTTATTGGTATTTAATGTTTCATTTTAAGTTATCTCTTTTATGGGTTGTATGATTAAATAATTACTATAGTGGTAAGGGTTTATTTCACAATCTCATCATTATTGGGATTAAATTTATTTATGTTTCCCTTTGGGGGATTATTTGGAATTTATATATTAAACCCAATATATTTTTTATCTAATATTTATTCATGATATTTTTAATTAATGGTACCATTTTCCATTCTTTGGTACTTAAAATTATTAGTAAAATGTTTTTGAGAAAATATGACTTTATTTCTCTCTTCAGTCGAAAGTCTTTTCACATCAAAATCCATGTTTTCTAAAAATGTATCCAAAATTGTCTTTAAAATTATCCAAATAATCTTTTGAATTATTTTTAACCCATTTTTTTCACGCCTTTTCCAAAATAAATAATATTTTTCTTTTACTTAAAATGTGAAAGGAATATTTGTTTTAACGTGTGTGCAATTAATAGAATTTCTTGTTATCAAGACCAGTCGTTATTTTAAATAATCCTTTATAAGTTTAAAAGTTTATTTTAAAAATAAAATTATTTTTTGAATATTTTTTGAACTTTTAGTTTTAAAAATATTTTTAAAGTGAAAATGTTATTTTCGTCAAAAATGTTTTTAATGAAATTTTAATGGTATTTCTATTTATAAATGGAATGAACCCTTTATTATACTCATGATCTTCTGAGGATATGTTATATTGATATCATAATTATTTTATTTGGATGGTTTATGATAATTTTGGCTGAGTAAGTTAATTTTTTTTACCATTCTCCATATTAATCTATTTGGTTTATGAATATGTTTATTGATTAGGTTAAGTATTAAAATTTTCTATATTGTTTTCTCAATATGAATGTTTATGTTAATTGTGTTTCACCCCTTTAATATGAAGAATTCATTGGACTTATTATGTTATTTATAGGTCTCGTGAGACAAATCATTTGGCCAAATTAAATGGGTTTCTACATATAGATTTAAAAAATCTTGTAGAAGGTCTTGAAAATATGTTTCAGATGTCCATCATTATGCATTCCCTTACTATGGGATTAGTTATTGATATCTATGTGATTATTTTATTAGTTATAATATCCATGTATAAGTTTCAACATCATGTGATTATTTATATCCATGTGTTATGCAATATAACACTATGAATTACTTTAAGGATAACTCTATGTATATGATTACATCCTATAGTTTTGGAAATATAAAATTATGTGGTTTTTCTATAAATACATGTGTTATGGATATACATGTTTTATTGATATCCATGTGTTATGGAATATAACACTATGGATTACATTAAGGATTACTCTACGTATCTGATTACATCCTATAATTTTGGAAAGATAAAAATTATGTGGTTTTTCTATAAATACATCCCTATTGAGATACCCCAAATGAACATGGTTATGGATAAGATGTTACTAGGGGTAATAACTCTGAAAAGATGTTTTATGCATGACTCAATAATTACCTGGTACATGACAACGACCCTTACTTCACACATCATTTAACACTCTCGGGGTATATTATTTGGTTAATTAACATTTTTTTATAAAAAATTATAAAGGATTTGAAAATATTTTTATGATTTTAAAATTTTTCCAAAGGTACAATGTTTATGATTATGAGATTAGTCATCGATAAATGTTTCAATTTATGTTATGTGTGTCACTAGTTTTGGTATTTTAAATTATGTCTCATAATGTTATGATCTAATCTAGTATATTAAACTATTAAAAATGGTTCCTAGAAAAATAAATTCTGATCATATCAATTCATATACCCCATATAAGGATTTACCTACTAGGAAAGATAATGAACCTAGAGATGGAGCTACAATTGTAACTAGTCATATTATAAACATATTGAGGTAGTTGACTCTAGTTATGAGCAATAACCTTACCCATATGGAGAATAATTTTGATCCACCATGTGAGGTAAAAATATTAGATTTCATTATGTGTTAGAAACCTCTATAATTTAATTGGGCTAAAAATAATTTGAAGTTGAAAAATGGGTATGTTCTTTAGAGAAGATATTTCACACTTTTGGAGGCAATGAAAGGGATACATTTTTCATGGATGTTTATTATCTCTTAAGAGATGTGGATAAATGGTGGTAATTTATTCAAAAACACTAAGGATTATGAATAAATATTAAACATGGAATAGAAGGATTTTAAGGTACTCTTCTTAGAAAAGTATTTATCTCATGAGTAATGAGCTCATATGGAGAGACAATTTCTGAGTCTAAGACAAAGCGAAGATGAAAATGTTTTTATGTTTGAAACTAACTTTAAAAGGTTAGTAAGGAATTATATATACTCTATAAGTAATAAAAAGATCAATATTGACCATTTATTTATTGGGATTAAGACAATTATTCAAAGGGAACCAGTTTCCCAAACGTTCTCATCATACAAGGACATAGTATCATGTGGTATGAAGATAAAGAAATAATTCTCTAAGTATTATGTCTTAAAGAATAATAAATATAAAAATAGTATGAAAGATAAATATGATAAAGGGATAAATGGAATGAATGATTTTCCCCCCATGGGATAATTTTGGAATGAAACACTCTGGTACTTTCTTAAAGAGAATGAGAGTTTTCAACAAGTGTGTAGAGAAATAAAACCATTATCATGATTGAAAGGTAAAGAAATTAATTTTCCATGTTCAATGATTCAACTATAATGAGATGGGGAACTATAAAAACTAATTTCCCAACTATGAAAGGATTATACGCGAGAAGAAGTTAAAGGATCAAGATCAAGGTTATGTTGTTACTATGGAAAATGTGGAATGAATAAAGTTATTGTATTTAGATTAAAGAAATATTTCTTAGAAGTATTTTATCGATGATATTATCACTATAATAATCCTGAAATTTGTTTTTATTGTACTACATTTTTTTTATATAAATATTTTAAGACAAAAGTTGTATGGTTCTAAGAAAATTTATTTTGTGGCAAGTTGATCTTTTTGAAAAACACATGATTGAGGGAACATAACCCTTAATATATACTCGATGTTCAGATAATAATGATGAAGATATGCTTATGGGTTAAAATTGGTGGATATAAAATTGGTTAGTGATTTTATGGTTTATGTTAACTTTGATGGAGTGTATTGCATGTTTGGATTTATGGATTATATTTGACAAACTAGGATTTTATTTTTGGATGTATGCTTGTTTTCATTTAGATTTTATAGAAAAAAGGTATTCACATATTTGGAATGTGACATTATGAGACACTTTATATTTCTTAGGGAATATAATATTTATTTATTGACCTCCCTTATAATTTTTTGGAATTCGAATTGGGTCACACATATTTTGGATGAGACTTAAGGTTAACCATTTATTAAATGGATTAAGTTTATTTTTAGAAGTTATTATTGATGTGTTAGAGATTAATTTATTATATTAAATAATTTTTTTAAACCATTTTGGTTTTAGTAAAGACATGAGGAATGTCTTTTTATTCTTTTACCGATCTTATGATCTGTTAAAAGTTAAATTTTGTGTTTCAAGCATAAAAATTCATCTAGGATATCAATTTCTTTGATTAGTAAATAAAGAAGAAATTGATAAAATAGAAACCAAAGGATGAATTTGTAATTATATTTTCTATAGTTCTGTATCATTATATTAAAAGTGTCCCTCAACTCTTGGAAAATGATCTCAAAAAAATGTCATCATATTAACTTCGTATCTAATCAATCGATGGTCTTTTCACTCATCACATATTTATGTTTTTTTGGTTTTTGAAATTATTATTCCCATTGTAATTCTTGTAATCAATTTTATATATCACTCTTAATAATTATTTATGGTTTTCTTCCATGTCCATATCTTCACCTCCCACCAATGTTCTCCCATTTGAAAACCTAGTTATGTGGTTATTCCAGATAAAATTTTTACATCCATTTAACTATTTTTAGGATTAAGTTTTATTAACCCTTTTTATGATGTGGGTGTCTAGAAAATATATTTGAAAATATAAAACCCTTTATTACCATGATCAATATTAAATTACGAGGAAACAATTTATTTAAGGGGGTAGAATGTAAAACCTTTAGATTTTAAAATTGGAATATCGTGTTTGATAAAATATATGACATGAAACACAATTATTATAATGGAATGTAACACCCCAAGAATTAAAAATATTATTATTTATAAATAAATTCATTCTCTTTGATAGCTTGTGATGCATGAAATGTTGTGTTTAAAAGAAACCTGATACTCTATTAAAATATTATTATTTAAACATGACCATTATAACATAGTAGTTAATTTAGATGGTTTGAATAAGAATAAATAAATTACGAAAAATATATGATTTACATAGGTATAAAATAAATTCAGTGGTTATCTATTGATTAAATATAAAATAATAATTATTTGAATGAAAAAGTAATGTCTCCTAAAAAAATTATTTTTCTAAAAGGTGGTTTAGTCACACTTTGTGAACATAATTTAAAATTAATCATTACCACATTTAGAAAATTTATTTGAAAAAATAAGATTTATTTTTTAAATCTAAATGTCAAAATTATATTTAGGTGAATTTTTGATAATTTTTTGAACAGAATAATTTTTTATGAATAATGAAAAATACTAGGTTTTTTAATCTTCCTTTTCATTTAAATTATTTACAATGTAAAATTATATTTTAAATTGGTTTTAAAGTAAAAAATTGTTAAATTATATTAAAATGTAATTAATTTATGTCATTATAATAAATTTCATATTGTATTCTGAAAAAAACTTTTTAATCTCTTGAAAAAGTTTCTTTGAAAAAACCATTTTTTCAATGCTTCTGCAGTTTTAATTTTAAATTAGATTCTACCACTTATATGAATTGAATTTTGAAAAAATGTATTAAATATTTGGAGTACAAGTAACTTATATTATAAAATAATTTCAACTTAATTTTTGGTCATAATTAATAGTAAAAACAGTAAATACTATTTACCACAGTTAAGGATAAAATGAGTTTACTGTGGTTAAACTAAGAACACAAGGTTTAGAACTGACCTAAAACTTATCTAAAAATTAATTTTATGGAAATATTTAGTCTTTATCACCAATAATAATCAGTAATGACCAATTTTGGATCTCTTTAAAATCTAAAAATCATGGGTATTCTTTGTTCTTTTCAAAAATTCCTTGTGTGACCTCTCACTCACTTATAAAAGGTCACACCATCTCCACTCCTCTTCACACTTCCAAAACACGTTTTTCTTCCAATAACTACCCAAATAAATTATTTAACCCTATACCAACACTATATAGTCCTTATTTGGATTATAAATGCAAACTGGGAAGGATTTTTTTACAGACCTATAGAAGTTGTCCAAAGAAGAGGTAATATTCTTAAATGATCGTTTCTATTTTATTTTTTCTTCCACGCCCTTAAAATCTTAAAAAATCCTGATAATATAAAAAAATATTATATACCATATAATGGTATTTTATTGTTTTAATTTCATATCCTATATCCATATCCTATTCCATAAAATCCAAAACAAAACCATCGATCGTGTGTATGGCAGACTACTACCCCACAAACCGATGTAATTCGTTTTTCACCACTGCCTCTCACTCTTGAATATAATGATAGATTTTACATCTTTATATGATATTTAGGGAATTAATATAATTTTTTAATTATCATATCACATCATACTTCTTACCTCTTTACCTACTATAATATAATAATGTCCCTCCTGTGTACGGAGGACTACAGTCTCGCAAATCGACATGACATGTTTTTTCCATTTCCATTTTATTTGGATGGTAATAAAGATAGATTAAATTAATATATATGATATTTTAATACAATTATAACTTTTAAATTATGATATCACATATAAATTTCTTAATTTTATTTCATGTAGGATGCGATAATGGCGCTCATGTGTACGACAGACTACAGCCTCGCAAAGCGATATGACTCATTTTTCAATAACCATTTACGTGAAAGGTAATAAGGATAAATTTAATTAATATATGTAATATATATTAAATCATTATTAATATATAAATGTGATATATTATTTACCTTCCTTTCTTTCCATCTTCCAAGTAAAACAATAAATAGCATTTATCTATATATACGGTCTACCGTCTCTATGAATGATGTAATCCATTTTCTATATCAAAATTTTATAGATTAAACTAATTGAATATATAATGAATATATATTATATTTATATAATTTTTAAAATTTTATCTATGATTTAACCCTGATCAAAGTAAAAAGAACTAAAATTACCAAACCAAAACATTCATGTAAAATAAAGCAACCCGAAAGAGTGATTTTAACAAAGAATTATTAATAAAAATATGATAAAAGATAATAAGTAAAACGTATATGATATGAGATATATGAGTATGGTTCCATAAAAGTTTTATAATAAACCTATTTTTACTATACAGGAAGTTCATACACATATGAATGAAGTCAAACCTGAGGTACGTGATTCTCTTCTCACTTTTACTTTCATGAGAAATTTTTCATATTCATCACTTATTTATTTTTCATCGTGTATATACTTAAATTTTAATATTTTATATCATAAATATCTTTATATTCCTGGTATTTAAAGTTTTATATTATGTTATCTCTTTTATGGGGATCATGATTCAAAAATTTAAAAAGTGGCAAGGTTTTATTTCACAATCTCATTATTATTTTTTATTGTTTATGATTAAGTCTCCCTTTGGGGAATTATTTTAAATTTTTGCATTAAACCCAATATATTTTCTTCTACTATAGTAATTCATTATCTTTTCAAGTAATAGTAACATTTTCAACTATTTGGTACTTAAAATATTTGATAAAATGGTTTTTATAAAATCCAACTTTATTTCTCTCTTCGGTCAAAAATCATTTTTTATCCAAAACCATGTTTTCTCCAAAAAAAAATAAACAATGTTTTTAACATTCTATAAATAATTTATTGAATACATTTTTACCCATGTTTTACTTTGTAAATAAAATTAAAGGAATTTTTTGTGCCAAAGTTAATTTTACCCCTGTTTCTCACCCTAGAAGACCGATTTTGGAAGATCTAAACATGAAACCCACCTTGAAGAACAATTATGGTTATAAGAAGCATGGTGAACACAAACATAAAAGGATTCACCTAAAATTTTGGTACCACACACAAAGAATGTGTTTGAAAAGTTGATGATGAGTTTTTTGGATACCCGGACTCTGAAATTATGTCCTAGAAAATTTCTCACAAAAAAGAAGGTGTGTGCGTAAGAGTTTCGGTTTCCAGTCTAAACTATTGCATGTGAAAGGTGACATAAGTCCAACAAATTGTGTGAATAATCCACCAGCATCCAAGGCATGTTCACGCAAGAAGTGATAATTACATTCAAACTCTTCATGCATCCATTCAATTTCATGATAAAGGTGATGTCATATTGAATAGGTTACACATCCAAGACGTAGTGGAGAAGGATTGAGAATCATGAAACCATGTTCCATTCCTAATGAATTTTCACACCACTAGCCAAGGATTTTGGATATAAATAGAACATCACTCCCACCTTGTAGGAGGCTCTATGAAAGATAAAGTGACACTCACGTGCATTAAAATAACACTCTTCTATTAATGTGTTCAGTAACAGAGACAATAGACACAAAAAGGTAGAGATCATACGCGAAATTCCTCTTATGGGTAAAACCTTGACATGGCTTGTAGTTGAGTGATACTTGCGCAACAACTTTTAATGATGGTCAGTTTTTTATAATATAAGCTTCATTTTCACAACCTTTATCCACACACAACTCAAAATCTTGCACACAACTATTCCCTAACAATCTATGTGTATTCCTTGTTCTATAGCCCCTTGCTCGTACAACTCTATTTTCATGAAACCCAAAAAAGTAGTGTGTAACAAATTTCTATTCATGGACTCGATTTTTTTTATAATTCTAGTGAAGCAATTACCACACCTTTTTTTCCTAAGAATAGGTAACCTAATTTCTATCACTTTTAAGAATAGGTACCCTAACATTGGGCCTCCTGATTTCCACTTCTCCAAGGAAGTAAAAACTATTTAGTCAGAAGTATTACTTTTAACTTTTCAATTTCTTTAGTTGTTTAAATCACAAACACTTTCTTAAAAATATGTTAACTAAATTTTTATATCCCAAATATTTTAGTATTTTTTTATAAAAGAATATCTTTTACCATATATAGAAAAAGTTATAATAGATTATGAATAAAAATGTGATATTTTTCATTAAGATAATCAGACTGAGTATGTGTCTGATACATCGTACTTACCTTTAATTAGCCCAAGGGTTGAACTTTTTTCTTGTCTATCATGTTGAAAATAGTCATGAATATCGTACTAATTATGGTATTGATAATCAGACTGAATCTCATAAGGATTATCATATTGACTGTTGATAAAGAAGTCCATCAGACTAACCGATGTTTATAATATGATTACATATACTTATTTCCATCCTAAGGAATTCCTTTATAATTTTAATTGTGTTAAAAAAATGACATTAGACATTCAGATACAGATAATATTTCAATCACAAATAATCTATGGTCATTCCAATAAACTCAAAAATAATTTTGTTGAAGCTTCACCTATAAATAGATATTAATTTGAAGAGTTTTGAGAATATTTCATTCATAACTCAAATCGTCTGATGAATTCTTATACTAAACTACTCATTCTTTGTCTTTGTAATTATTTACAGAGTTGGAAGTCATAAGTAATCCTTTTAATGGTTGTTTCCTTAAGAATATTTTATTTTGTAATCATGTTTGATCATTTTCACAATCAAGGGATTCTAGGGACAGGAAGATAATTAATCTGATATATCGAATCAAGGGATTATATGGATATAAATATAGACGTTGATCACCATATCAAGGGATTCCAGGGATAGGAAGATATATCTATTTTTATCATCGTATTGAGGTATTCCCTATTAAGGAAAGATAGACTTTACTATAAGTATAAAACAGTGGATAACTTTCGTAAATGTTATTGACTACCATACTCTTAAGGTTAAAAGAGGTAATTATTTTTAATATAGCTTAGAAGTAATTCTTACTATTACTAGCTATTTTATTACTTGTTTTTACATGTTTTATATTCCCATGTGTGTGTAGTATAAAATTAGTCGTTATACTATTATTTTCATACAATTGTTTTTATCGTTATTACTAGGAATAAAAAACAATTCTTTGATTTAATCTGATCCATTATTATTACAATTATTTTTATCTGATATAATCTGAATTATTATGGTTCTGATGTTGTTTCTCTGATAATATCTCTAAGTCTGAGTTTGATAAATTTACTTTAAGAGGTTTTTCTATTGATTAGTTCAAAGGTTCTTTAAACTAAAATTCACCAACCTCTTATAAGTATATCCATCATAACCTTCGCTTATGATCCTATAATTGGTATCAGAGAAATTTTCTACTACTTATAATTTCATTGTTTTTAATTCTTCTATCAACTATAGGTTTTATTAAGCTTTTACATAATCTTATTGTTTCTAAAGTTCTATACACTAACGTGTTTGTATGAAAGAGTTTTTATTATTTTATGATGGAAGGTCTTAATATTGTAACTTTAGGTAATCTAAATCCAAGAATACCACCTATCTTTGATGGTATTGATTAAGAGTAATGGAGTTATAAGATGAAAACTTTTGTTATCAAAACTATATTTGATAAATTTTTTATACTTACTGGATAGTACATGATTTCTTATAATAATGTCACAACATTTAAAAATCAAGAGAAACAAAAATATCAACTAAATTTTAGATTAAGGAATACACTATTGTGTTCTTGATAATAATTATATACAGTCAGATAACTTTATTTGAAAGATGAAAATAGTATATGGAAAAATATTGCAGTTACAAACTTTGGTACTTATAATGGTTTTTAGAAAATAAAATATATGCTTAGAGACGACTATTAGGCCTTTGAATTTTCAACATGGGGAGTCACTTGAAAAGATTTTCCATATTATAATGAATTTTATTAATAGTTTAAAATATATTGGAGAAATATATCTTAATGATGAAATCCTTATTGAAAATATTACTGAAACCATGATCAATTAATTGTAATCCAAGATAACAGGTGTGTATGAGATGAGGAAGTTTAATAATCTTATGTTGGATGATCTTATTGGTACTCTTATTCAATAAGAGGGTAGACTCAAGAGAGATACTGAGAAAGCTAAGAAAAAATGGGGGTGTTTCTTTTTCTATTACTTCTACTATTTATATTAATATTAAATCACATGAAAGAGTTATTAAATATTTGGGTAAGAAGAAATTTGTTTTTCAACCATATTCAAGTACATAAGAACATTTTGAGAATGATTTTTCTAATAAAACTAGAAGAATGAACAAGATAATTTGAACGAATGATTTCCAATACCACTATAAAAAGGTCATATGGATAAAGGTGATAAGAAAGATTTTGAATTAACTTTCTATGAAGGTAAGAAATATGGACATATCCTACATGATTATATAAAGATGAAAAGGATGGAAAAAAATAAATAAATTTGGAAAGAAATTACAAGAAATATTATAAATATAAAGGAAATAATTTTTTAAAATATTTTGACACATGGAGTGCTAGTGGTGGATATTATTCTAAGAGTTCCTCAGATAAGGAAATGTCCAGATAGAGAAGCATTAGTATTTTTTATAACCTACCAATGGTAAATAAATGTTTAATGAAAATGGTATGAGCAGCTAAATCCAATAAAAAATTATCTCTAAATTCAAATTACCTTGATAGTGATAATGATAAACTTTATAAATCTTCCAATAGAGAATCTTCCTTACTTGGTGAAGATAATACTTTACCTAATTATGATGAAGTTTTTATATTTTCAATAACTTTTAGAAAACGAAAATTATAATTTTTTTAAAAAAAACTTGATAATGTCAAAAATAAACTTGCTATGGGAGATTCTAGAATAAACCTTTTGAAAAATGAAATATCAAATCTTTCTAAATATCTTTAAAACTTTGAAAAGGATACTATTTCAAAAGATTTTGAATTTGTTTGTGAGAAAAATGTTTTACAAGCAAAAGATCATTATAAAACTAATACTAATGAGTTTTAAAATGTATTTATCAAACTAAAATAAAAAATTTCAAGTTTTAAAAAAATTATAAAATTTTAACACTAGTAAGTAAAACTTCGATAAAGTGTATAAAAAAATTATACCTCATTGTAATAGTTCTAGAATTGGTTTGAAAAGAAAAAAACTTTTTTTCAATAATAAATAATTTTTAAAAAAAGTAAACCTTTTGCACTAAGTGTAGATGTTTTGTTCATTGGAAGAAATATTATTCTTAAATAAAATTAAATCACTAGATTTTCATAAAACTTATTTTTTAAAGGAAATAAAATTTTCTAAAATCAAAATCAGACAAATGTGGTTACCTCAAATTTTTTTTTCAAAAATACCAGACCTAAGAAAATTTGGGTTACAAAAATATAATATATTTGTTTTATGAAATTAAAGAAAGTAAAAAACAGAATCATTTGGTACATGGAAATTGGTTGTTCGAGGAACAGGATTGGAAATAAAGATTCCATCAAGAAGATAATCAATATGAAAGGTGGAAAAGTAACTTTAAAAGATAATTCTCAAAGAGAGATTATAGGAATATGTAACATTCTTCTTATAGAAAAATATCTTATTTAAAATGTTTTATATGTTAAAGGACTTAAGGAAAACCTTATAATAATAATTCAATTAATTGATAAAGGTTTCCTTGTGATATTTTGTAATGATAAATGTTTTGTATGAAAACCTATCATGGAAGTGCATCCCTGTAGTGATCCTCATGAGCCCCACAACTAGAAGATCGATCTTGTCATGTGTCAGCTTCCACCATATAAGATATATTGCTAGGGTTATCCTTAGTATCCCCCAGGACTCTTAGAGTGTATAAAATGAGGAATCAGAGGTTGGATACAGCAGGTACCATGGATTCTTTCCAGGAGCCTCCCTAGCTCTGCTCATCCTAGTCTGAGATCACATTGTCATCTCACATGATTGCTTATGAGGGAGGATCTCCCCTCCTGGGGGAGGGGGTGAAATAGTGCCTTGTGCCCCCCACACTGCATCCATATTTGGAGCCCATGACATTTCTATAGCCCATTAAATAACATCTCTCTTGTCATAATGCAACTCATGTTCTTATATTTTTGGTGTAGTTACCCTCACACACTGATAAACGATCACGGTCGAGTATGAAACTACACAATTGTCATAATATGTCTGAGAGAGTCCTATATTGATATTAGTCAGAGGAATTATAATGAGTTCCCCAATGCCTCTGCATATGAACATCCATCACATCTGATGAAGGATATAGGGATGCCTCTACTCATGGACCCCCAGGTAAACTCTCTTCAATAGATGTTGGATGCATATAAACTTCTATAAAAAATGAGGTGTAATATAGGGCTCAAAATAGGTTATTCCCTCTATCATGGCCATGAGTACACCCCCATACCCACCCCCATCATAAGGTCTACAGGTACTCCTACTACACCAACATCCCTTGAATATTGTCCACAATATCACCAAATGGGGTTGTAAATGGATGGAAGTTAATGTTTATAAAATTATCAATGATGACCATGACGTTGACTTAACTGATCACCACTGGTTGAACCCTATAAATATTGAGTAGGAAAGGCTGAAGACCATCATTTTGGGGAGTGATGGAATTTAGAAATTCATATCCCCCAAACTATGTTGTGATCCACCCACGCAAGAATTGGAATGGGCCAAAGATTCTCATTATCATTCTCCCCCTCGCCACATGAAAAAACTAGTTGTAGATATAGGCTAACACTTGTACCCCCCGGTTTACCTGTTTTCAAGTTTCCACGATCGTCACCTTCGCAAACATCCTTGGGGGCAATCCCATGCATGCATCCTGCACCGAAAGCAACCACCATCTTAGAAATGTGTCCAGAAATGCTTCATAATAGTCCTTCGGATACAATTCCTCTACCATGATGTAGCAACACTAATCATAATCCCCCCCACCCTCCAATATCATTTAGTATGATCTTTGATTCCTCTTATGTTATTCCACTAGAAACTACTTCAACCGCCCTAACATTTTCATGGTTGGATCATTCTTCAGGAACATCCCCAACCATGTCTTGAACATGATGTCCTATTGGAGATATATATATATATATATATATATATATATGGTACTAGTACAGCCACAACACCTCGTAGAGTCTAATATCTTTTGTTTTAGAACCATACTCATGGAAGGTGAAGCACACCCATCACACCTAGGACCACTCATCAATGAAGTTGCCCTCCGACTGCATATCTCACCCCTTGTACTAGCCCTTTATGTTCTCATGGATTCTAGTCTAGAATATTCTAGTATAATGAGTTGGAAACTCCTCATAATTTGGCTTCTCCCCAATGACCATTATGTTCCATCCACTTAGAGTGTAGGAAGTGGTTTTCTTATGCTCCCGAGAAGGGTGACTTAGAACAGTGATATTCTAGCATGAAAGATCATCTTTACTATTGAACCAAAAATATGGTGTGTCAACTTTTATTGAAGGAATGGACACCTCATCCATTAACAAAAAAAATTATAGTGGCATGCATTTACTCAGAAGATAACCTCTCTGAGCTTTGTTCAATAATCCCAGGAGTGCATAGTTGTTAGAGACAACCCTTCTTGCTCAAGGAATTTCTGGGTTCCTCACCATATCAACACTTTGGTCAGCAGTAAAATCATAAATCACAGCTTGGATTTCTTTTTTGGTTATTTCACAAATACTTTTAGGTTATATGGATGGATCACACAAGTCTTTAATTTGGTGGGGCAAAAAAACCTGTGTCGATAAACTTTGGAAAAGTTCATGCAAAAGTTCATTTGAGTTGTAAAAGATCCTTCGTGAAAGTAGTTTTCTTGAAAAAGGTGCATCCAAGTCTCAATGTTTCATGTAGAGGGTTTAATTCCATTCATTATATATGGCTTATCAAACATGGAATTCAAATTACTATACAAATGTACCATCTGTTTTTTATAGGCTCTGTACACGGGCTTGATCAAAGTACACAACAGAGTTCTGTGGTCTAAAGAGGAAGTTTCATGAAGACATGGAAATAAACCATTATCTTAATAAATTCCCATGGAACCATATTTTTTGGTCCCCATTCAGTTTTGATTCCAAGTAGGAGAATTTTTTGGTACTAAAAACATGTTTTTGACCCCGAAAAGATAGTTTTGGAAGAACCAAACATGAAACCCACCCTAAAGAAACATTCTAGGGGAAATATAATGGTGTGAAAAAAATTCAAAGGCTTTATGAAAAGAACTTGCAATCCAAAGGAAATGATGAGTTCCACAAATAATCAGAGTCCAAAAGGACACCCATGTAAAATGTGTACCAAAAAGTAGGTTTTCGTGAAATAATTTTAGTTTTGTAGCTGAATAGTTGGGCTTCAAAGGTGATGATAATTCCAACATGTGGCACGGATAATCACCCAGCATCTAAGGAATTTGAATGCAAGAAGTGATCATTGTGTGAAAACCCATCAAACAACCATATAGTTGTTCAAGAATGGTGACTTTGAATTGAAGAAGTTTCACAGTCGATCCCCAGTGGAAAAGGGCTGAGAATCATGCAACCCTATTATGCACCCAATGAAGTTTCACACCACTAGCTGAGGATTTAATCTATAAATATAACCACACCCCAACTTGTGGGAGGCTCATAGGAAGATAAATTGATTATCTCTTATGTTAAAATACCCATCTACTATGACATCTCACAACACCAAATACAATGGAACCTCAAATGTGGATATCTTACATGATGAACCTCCTATGGTCCCAAACATGACTTAGACTATGATTGAGTAATCCTCGTGGAAGAAATCCTAAAGCTAGTCGGTTTCACTCAATATAATTCCCCTTTATGTAACCCTGATCTGTACACAAGTCCAATTATTTCACAAAACTATAACCTAATAATCCATGTTTTTCCCTTAAAAATGAGTGAAACTCTATTTGCGTGCAACTCAATAATGTTGCACACAACAACTTTTTGTTCCTAAACCCAATGTTATCTATGTTTCTAGTGCATCCTTACTCTAAATTTTTCTCTAAATCATAGGTACCCTAATGCATATTGCTCCTAGTCATAGGTACCATAACATTGGTAGCCCTAATTTCAACTCCTCCATGGCAGTTCCAATGTCATGTCCCGCCCAGAGGTGCATGGGTGGTGGTCAAGTAATCCCTATAGGTGGAATCTTTAAGGGAAACTGGTGACCTATGTTGTTAGGGATTCCATATGATGAATCTCTTCCCACATTAACATAGTACCCCCTCTAGGTGTAATCCCCATCAACACAATATATTTAATAAATAAAACCACTTATCTCCATATCCTAGTCATACGATGTTAAACTGCATGAAAACGTCCTCAACATAAGAAATAAAACTATAGCCATACCTTGCGTGATGAACACAATATGCCCCATGTATGACTCACCTAGGATGAACCCAAACCTCTTACCCTATGTGATAAAAATAGTATGACCCATGAATGATCATCATGGGATGACACGATTTCCTCACCATGGGATGAAACGCCACACCTAGGAAGCTTCCACACATAATCCCCACACTATCTTTCACCATCAAAGGATGAAACACCCACAATGGGCAGCTTCCATGTGTAAGCCCCACACCTTCTATCACCACCATGGTATGAAACCCCTACCCTAGGTATCTTCCACACATAATCCCCATACCATATCCTGTAGATTGATATTATTTCATTGAGCATCTTCCACACCTAATCCCCACACCATCTCATGAAGATGATCCTAACGTGACATGAGTGTCCTTACCACATGAAGTTAAACTGCACGGACTAGTATTATCACACAACCTTAAAGTTCAACATCAAACTATGTGGGTTTTGATCCATATCTCTAACAAAGGGTAGAAAGCACACTTCTATGAGGTTCAATCATAGAAACATTCAATGTAAAATTATCACCCATGGGGGGAAACACTCTATCGTCTCAACATCCTCAAGTGTGAAATTATCCACCTTTGGAGGAACACACTCTACCATCATCCATGTGTGAAATATTACCTCATAGGGACACACTCCATCCATTCAAGTGTGAAATTATTCCCCTTAGAGACACACTTAATCACCCAATCCTTATTAACATGACATTAAGATTTTTATCTACAAGAATTTAATCATGTGACTTGATCCATCTCAACAATACATCCCAAACTATCTCTGCCATATGTTAAACCTACAACATCTTGTCTCTATAAGACATTTACCCTATTCCCATCTCCATAAGATGTTAATCTTGTGCATTGATTCAGAATCCTTACCCCATGCATGAAATATAGGATGACTGAGGTAAAAAGCCTCAGAATACATACTCCCCTTGTGTCGATCACCTCATGGATTACATGGGATGTCTTGGGGTCCGTGCCTAATATTCCTCATACATGAGATTCCCTCTCAAGAGGAAGACTTTACTAGTTCCCAATATACCCAATTTCCAGAAATTCCCAGACACTCCCAACATGATTACTCACTATGATATAAGGTTTCTTCCATGTTGAGACAAAAGTAGTGTAATTAACTAGTTTCCACCTCAAGATGGTACTCAGAATGAGTTACACAAACACAACTTAATCTATGAGGGAGGCTTGGACTAGTCAACATTCTCAAAGGAGGAATGCATAGAAGGAGGAACCGACATCCCATCATCATATTTAGATCATGGAAAAGAAAACTCCAATTAAAGTGATAAAATACACCCTCATTTAGAATGTGGGAATGTGGGAAAACCAACAGCACACGTGATGAACTGGCGTTCCCCAGTGAAATCATTAGAAACATGAATCTTTCTGTTATTTTCCAAACTAGTCTCATTTTGATTTTATTCAAATTGTGAAATGAATCTTCATGTTAATTTGTAAGGAATGAATTAAATTTCACACCTCTGTGACCAATCTGTGAATTAAAGATTTATTTATTATTTTAAAATTTTATTATCAAAGAAAATTAATTTAAAAATATTTTTTCAAATTTTAGTTTTAAAAATATTTTCAAAGGGAAAAGTTTATTTTCCTCAAAAAAGATTCATAATATTTTTATGGAATTTATATTCATCAATTAAATCAACACGTTGTTGTAATTATGATCCACTATGGATATATTGTATTGATATTATCTTTATTCTTTATTTGTATGGTTTATCATCAGTTTAACTAAGGATGTACCAATTATATTACCATTCCTCATGTTACTCTAGATGGTTTAAGATTATGATTATTGATTTTGGTAAGTATTAATATTTTTATGATATTTTCATAATATGAATGTTTAGGTCGATTATTTTTAACCCCTTTAATATGAGGAATGCACTAGACTTATTATGTTACTAGTGGGGCCTGGTTATAGATAGCCCATCAATGCCTTGATAGGTCTCATGAGACAAATTATGTTCCCACATTAGAGGAGTTTTTACCTATAGTTTTAAACTACCTTGTGAACGGTATTGGTAGTATGTATTAGATGTCTTGATTTATCCATTCCCTCATTATGATATTATTTATTTATGTTCATTTGATTATACGATTAGTTAGAATATCCATGGATAAGTTTTAAACTCAAGTGATTATTTATATGGATTTATTTAATCATCGTTTATTCCAACCATATTATGATCAAGTTACTATTTAAATGGGATTTATTTCTTTTATTTACCTTTCCATATTGATTATTCTTATATATTCTTGATAACTTTTATTGTACACATACCCTTACTAGGAAACTGGTCTCACCCCTTATGTTTTATTTTCCTCAGGATACCAGGAAGAGTATTATGATTCACATGTAGGGATACACAAAGGGGAATAAAGGCATTATCAATGGAAACACTTTTTTTGTATGTTATGTTTTAAAATATAATGTGAATTTCTAGTATGTCTTTATTTTTACAAGACTACTAAACAATTTGTTTATTTGGGATGAGATTTCTTATATCTAGGGCTAATTTAATAATGTAACCATTGGCTCTGAGTTACTATGGTTGGGGAAATTATATTTTATTAATTTTATTCGATCAAGGAAGTAGAGACCTAGTTTTTACCTTATAAGAATTTGAAATATTTCTATATATATATATCCATATTTAGGCACTGAGGCGACATACAATTTTGAGGCTTGATGTGTACGGAATAAATTATACAAAAAATAATAATTGTTTTGTTCTATTCATGTATCAAAAATAGGAAATCTCAAACAGTAGCTTATATCATAAATTTGAGGCCATGGTTGAGTCTGGAACATGTCATTAACCCTAAGCAGGGTATAACTTTTCTCACCGCAGGACTTTTATTAAAAATGTTACCTAGGGGAAAACTTGTAAATAAAATAATTAAAATTAATTATTTTATCTCGAAAACTGAACCAAATAACGTTCAAATGAGAACTCAAATTGAAAATATGAGACTACCATTGAGTTCAGAATGGAGTGTTTTTCTTAGACGAGACATAAAAAGAGTGGGTGTGGGAATTTCAAATATCGCGTCGAATGAGACTCCTATAAATAGGGATTGAGGGAATTAATTAGGCTTAGACCTAAATTTTCTTTATCCATATATTAAGTCTCCCTCTCTCCTCTCTCTCTCTGAATCATTATTCATCATTCTTCACCGGACTGAGGAGCGATCACCATCGAAACTCCGGCGGACTGAAGTAAGATCATAGAGGATGCCTCATCAATGTAGAACAGATCCAAAGATGTAGATTTTTTTCTATTTTTTGAGTTCCAATTCAAGTTTTAATTTTAAAATCCTTATTTTCATCTTTGTTTCTTCATTTTAATTATCATCGTTGATGGTCACAAGAACACGACCATCAATCCTTGTTGTAAATCCTTTTTTTTCTTCAACGTTCTTTGTCATTATTCATGGCGTTCATCGTCAATTTATTCGACACATGAAAACTCCAGTTGATTGTTAGGTGAAGCTTAAGTCTATGAAGAGATCATCCCAAGGATCACAAAACTAGCCTTGGAATAATCTTTAGACCTCTGGTGTGATCAGAGTGGCCCTCAGAAGGGGCCACTAGAGTAGAACCGTCAGCGGTGGCCAGCGGTGGTCCAAGGTGGCGGGGAGCCGCGGGAGATGGCCGGAGTAGTGGTAAGATGATGGGGTCCCATAGTAGGGTCATGATAAGAATCTATTAGTGAATGGTCGCTAGTGAACTGGGGCGACGAGCCGACTTGGTCACGGGAGCCACAACATCGGAGGAGGTCAGAGCGGTCAGGGCGTTTGATGACATTGGGAGCTTCGGGTGGAGCACAGCTTAGGCGGGGGCCCTAGGGTGACAACCGAGGGACCGAAGGCTGACCTAGATTCGGGTTCAGTAGCGGTGTGCTAGCATTGACGGGGAGCGGTCGGGTACTATGTCGACGTGAGTTCCCAATGCGGAGGAACCCCAGACCAGGTCAAGGAGTGCGGAACAGGTCGCAAAGTGCATACTGGGTTGAGGAGCATGTGGGTAGGGCCGCATGACTGGGTCGTGGGATAATAGGCCAAGCCAACCAGTGCAGGCCATCCCAGGCAAGGAGGACCGTCCGGACCGGGCCATTCCAACATGTTTTGGGCCGAGTACTTTAAATGCATGTATCTTTGGGCACTGGCCTCCAATTTGTGTGTCATATGTGGAAACATGATTTTTGAGTCAAGACAGACGATTTAAAGTGGTTTTGGAAATTTTAATTTTGATCTTGAAGGTGGGTGTCGTGAAATGCTCGTTTTATTAATAATAATTTAAAAATTATTATTCGCGGTACCTCCTTTCGGATGTATCACCTACATATGAAGTCCGATTGATGAACCATCAGAGGTGTTGTAACCCTGTATTTTAGTAATACTTTTTGAGACTACTTTCGGTCATTCAAACTATAGTCGAGGTGTGGGACCCCCAAGGGCTGGTTCTCAGATTTTGTGGTGAAATGAAACATTTTCACCAAGTATTATTTTTGGATGATCAATTAGTTAAACCCATGTGTTTTTTCAAGAACATCTCAATGGTGTGATCTATATAACTTGTTTTAGGACCAAGGCATGGGTTCCACTAGATCCCTTTAGAGAGAAATGCACCAACTTACGACTTTTCTACCTGATTCCCATTTGGGATGAATGAATAGTCGATCCTGTGTGTTTTTTCACAAGGATCTCAATGGTGTGATCTATTTGAACTTACAGATACTTGTTCATGATCTAATTAAATATGTAAACATACAAGGGAAATTGGTGGAAGAACCTTTTGATTTTTTTGAAGAAAACCCACAGTTTGGGTCAACATCGACTCTTGTTAGAGTGGAGAAGATGTATGAAGAGATTTTGTCCAATTTTCTTGAGCCTCTTGAGGAGGTTTTCTAGAATAATTACACTTTTGGACCTCTGGATCAATGACGAGCATCGTGCACTTGTTCGCCTTTTGAATAGGTGTTTCAAGTACTCTAAGAGTAATCTGGCATGCCTATGGGTACTTTTTCATAGTTTAGTACTTGATAATGGTTAGGTACAAGACCAGGCCATGAGGTGGGGCCACACGATGTGTGGTCCCCACAAGCATTGTGTAACACATTATAATTTCTCTTATATCTTGTATCTCTTTCTGTTAGACTCAGATTCTAGCATGAGAGTAGCCTATCCTGACTGTTTTCCCATGTGGGATGTGATGGTGTCAACTGTAGTGGATTTTGAGATACGATGCAAGATGTTCTGGGAATGATGCCTATTTGGAGTGATACTCGATGGCCGCTATAGTGTTTTCCCGAGAGATGTCATACAACAAGGATGGACAATTCTCCTTGATGGTTTTCCAAGAGATATCATCTAGTATGGATGGCCAAAGTAGTTTCAGTCTAACCTCCAGCTAGGATAGGCAGTGGTCCTCGATGGTGGTTTAGAGTAGAACCCTCTAGGTGGGCTAGGGATGGGTCCTCGATGACACTAGAGTGGAACCCTCTATCCGGGCTAGGCATGAGTCCTTGATCTTTTCTGAGTGGAAGCCTCCAGTCGAGCTAGAAATGGTTACACGATCTATTGATTGTGAAGCACATTGACGGGAAGTGCTCTGACATGACTTTAGACTTTCAAGTAAGAGGGGTGATTTTCAAAAAAGACGCGTCCTTGTGATTCATCCTAAAAACTTGTGGGCGAGACAAACCCACGCAAAGCGGATTTTGTCAAGGTGCGATGATGTATCCCCTTTTACTTGTAGTTCAGAGAAGATGTGTGGGATGCTAAGCATCAGTGGTTACTTCTAGAACTGTTGGAAACTCACTTTACTAGGATGATCTTGTGAGATAGATATCCCTTTACTCTCTCATTTGGGTTTCTTTGGCTGAGCATATATATATATATATATATATATATATATATCCTATTTCCAGTTCCCATTCCTTAGGTTTTGGATACTCTTCTTCTATGAGAGGTGAAGACGCATTGTGTATGCCACGTGATTTATTTTTTTAGCTTCTCATGGATAGATGAGCCTACTCTCCTACTATAGGTAGTGAAGACTCGATGCGAAGTTTATCTTCTCACATTTTCTATCTATTTTTGTTTGGAAGAGTTTTCTTTACTTTTTTTGGGGGGGGGGGTGAGTTGTACTCCATTTTACTGTACATTATTCTCTCTACTAATTTCCTCTTTAGTTGTATCTCTTACTTCTCCCCTCTTCAGTGCTTCTCTTCCTACTCCCTTGAGAATTTGGGCCATCCTATAGAGTATTTTATACTCACCCCTACTTCATATTTTCCTGCACTTTGTGTGCCCTTTTAGATGACAGATAGGTTGATCATGACATCATATGATCTTAGGGATACAAGATTCATATACCATGTGTGGTGGTTATAGCTTGAGATTAAGTGGTGGGACTCTACCAACTATTTCACTTTTTCACCTGTTGCCGATTTGTGTCACTTTTCTAGTTGGGTGTGTATTTTTTCCCTTTCCTTTTCCAGTTTACTTTTCTGTACTTGTACTGTTTATAGATTGATGTATGTTTGTTGGTTATATATAGTAGTATCGTATATTTTTTTATTTTCCCTATGATCTTTTTCATTGATTTGGTTGTGTTGGTGTGTGTATAGGTTCTTAGGCAAAGTCCTCCCCTATTTTGTTGTGCCTTCTGTGCTAGTCGCCAGCCCCTAGCCTATGGAGGCGGGATTGGGGTAGTTTCAGATTGAGTCCCGGTATGGGTTGGGTTGTGACAAAGTGGTATCAGAGTTGGTTTGATCCTTGGGAAAATGTTTGGACGTTTCCCTAAAATGGTCTTGGTTAGGTTTGGGAAACAGTGTCAAAGTGTCTCGAGAGAGGCTTTCTGGCCATGGAGTCTAGTGATGGTAGAACCGGCCAACGTATCCATTCACCAGGACCCTAATTACCTTCTTGTAGACTTAGTACCCTAAGACACTCATTGTAGAGAAAAATGGTATTTGAATCATATAGGAATGAGTCTTTGATTATCCTTCTTAAGTTAGCTCCTCATCACTGTTGATATATATATATATATATATATATATATATGCTCATTAGACTGCATTAATATCTATGATGACAAAAAACTAGGATATTAGATCTGTTTTGTGATGACAACCTTGTGAGCAATGAGGACTCAGTTTAGGATGCATCATGCGAGCCCCTTTCTCTAGGTGGGAAGGTAGCAGCATCCCCACCTATCGAGTAAAAGATAGCCCCATCAGTGTAAGTAGATTATGTGTGCAAGCTAAGCTCACATCATGAGTTCCAACAATAGAGACAACTAACATTCTACCAAGATCCAAACCCTCAGGCAGAAGAGGTTTGGCTAGAGTCGGGGGTCCTTCTCTTCAGGCATGTACAGACATTGGAAGATTTGATGGTGGCTTTGGAATCCAGCCTTTTTCCATGGAGCAGTTGGGCATTGGTGGAACTTCATTACTCAGATACATGATGAGTCAACACTCTCATGGGATGACTTCCAGCAACTTTTTCGTGAGAAGTTATACCCTTTATTCTTGCACTCCATTCGACTTCAGGAGCTCTTACAACTTCAACATGGAGGGATGACAGTGACTGAATACACAACTAGGTTCATCAACCTAGAATAATACACTATATACATAATCTATAATGGTTACTTCCAAGCATGAAAGTTTGAGAAAGGACTCCGTTGATATATGTGTTCTATCATAGTAGCCTTGTGCATCCCCACCTATGTTAGGGTGCAAGAGAAGGTTCTTGTTAAAGATAACTTTTGTTATAGAAACATCATACAACTGGTTATGGTAGTTGGAACAACAGATCTAATACGTATTCAGTAGCTAGAAGATGTTAGTCGATAAGATCTCGATGTAGGAGGACTCCCCAAAATCAGCCTCAGGCACGCAGTGATATGGGGACGAGGCATTGTAGAGTGTGGGGATAGCCTGGGGAGGGCCAGTGTTATGCTTGTAATGGGTGAGGTCACTTGGAATGAGACTATCTAACAAGGCATGCCGAGAATACCAGGAAAACAGTAGGTGGACCACCACAGCAGAGATAGTGCCATGATCATGGTGGTCCCCAGGGAGGTGGTTCTAGAAGAGGAGTTAGAAGTGGGGGATTTCATTGTGTGGTCTTTCCACCACTAATTGGTAGATCACGTCAGGCTCAAGAAGATGGATGCTAGGTCCCCAGATAGCTGTAAGATTTGGGTGTCTACAATCCACCAGATCACAAGACGATACGAGGTTTTCCTTTTGTCTTTTCTACTTTTTGTAGTCGAACTTGTCTAACACTGTGTGAATTACTCTTTTCTCCCTACTCCTTACTTGAGGTTTTACTAGGGTGACATGTGGCGTCTATGAAACCCTATGACAGTTTTGTTCGATGTTGCTTTGAATGCACGAGGAAGAGGGATCCTTCCCCCACTAAGACACATTTTAGTGACGTGATCAAAACCATGGGGGAGATTCCGTGCCACCCAAAGCAGATAGTATCAAGGCGTGGTGGATGAAACCCTATGAATTGTACGTTAAGGTAAGAGTTGTGTAGGGGAGTTTTAGAGTAGATCATTGCTTTTCTAGTGGAGTTTTACTACTTGAACTCCTTTTACTTGTGATGACACTATTGGGATCGTTAGAGTGCTTGTTTTTGGTATTACTCTCCTTCTAAGAGGTGAAAATACGTGTGGGTTATACCACGTGATTTCCATATCTATAATGTTGCGGTTTGATGAGTTTACTCACCTTCCCTATTCATTTGTACCTTGCATGCTCAAAAACATCCTAGATATAGTAGACATCAAGTACAATTTGAGGTGATGGAGACCCCACAAATAGAACTATGTGACTCACAATTTGGTGCTAAAATCATTAGTATCTATCCAAGGAATTTGGTGACACTACCTTCTAGGAGGTCACTTTTTGATTTGCATAGACCACTAAAGTCTTGTGTACCCCTCCACCCCGAGAGACTTGAACATGAGATAACGATGCTGGTTGAAATTACTGTAAGACTATGACTTTAGAATAGCATATATTTTGGGAGTGGGAAGAATTATAATAGATTTCCTTAGAAAGAATTCCCAGGTTTTCCTAGTGCAAGAAGTTATAGAGCATTTAGATTCTTTGCAGCTGACCCTAGTGTAGTAGGAGGGTGCAGTTTCATTTCTATCAGTGGTTTTGAGTCCTTCAATTCCCAAGCATATAATAGAGCCACGGTTGTGAAACATCGAATATGAAATCTTAAGTGACCATATATCCTTGGGTGTTTCACCATACAGATACTCTGAAGGAGGGAATCATGAGACCCTGTTCCAGGGAAAAGTAGTGATTCCAGTTGTGACGTGAGATGTAGATGTTTTTTCGGGGAGGTAAACTTTCCTCCAAGTTTCTTTAGGTCATTTGGAACCTTGAAAAGAGATAGTGAGGTTTCCTACCACCTTACCCAACTCCAATAGCTGGAGTGAGCACACAATGTCTCCCAAGTGTCATAGCTGAGGAGATACGTTCCTGTTCTTACGCATGTCATCGGGAGGAGTATACCTTATGAGGAAGAATTATCCCTTTGGTTTGCATGATATGTTAGCATGGTAATGTGCATGTTTTATTAGGATCGGGAGAACCAGGTGTGAGATCAGTATCCTGAGTTGTTCTCCCTAGTTTTTCATTTTGGGGAAGAAACTCTTGATGGAGGGAATGATGTAGAGACCTGGTTTTCACCTTGTAATATTTTGAAATATTTTAATATATATCCAGAACTAGGCACTGAGACTACATGCAATTCCGAGAACCAGTGTGACTGGAATAAATTATACAAAAATAATAAGTGTTTTGTACTATTCACATGTCGAAAATGGTATATCTCTTAAAAAGTAGCTCAGATTAGAAATATAAGGCCACTGTTGAGTCTGGAATGTGTAGTTTACCCTAAGCTTTGTATAAGTATTGTGAGTGTGGGAATTTTGTGGAAAATGTCACCTTTGTGCAAAACTGTAAATAATATAATTAAAATTAATTATTTTATCTCGAATTCCAAATCAAATAACTTTAAAAAGGGAACTCGGATCGAAAATATGAGACCACCGTTGAGTTTGTAATGGGTTTTTTTCCTCAGTGAGACATAAAAAGAGGGGGTGTCGGAATTTCATATTTCGCATCGAATGAGACTCCTATAAATAGAGATTGTGGGAATTCATTAGGGTTATCCATTATTTTCATTTATCTCTTTACTATGTCTCCCAATCTCCTCTCTCTATAAACTATTCTTCTTCATTCTCCAGTAGATCGAGGAGTGATCTCGATGGGAACATTGACGGATTGAAGACATATCACATCAAAAGCATCATCAATGATGAACAGATCCAATGATGTAGGATTTCTTCTATTTTTTGCGTTCTGATTAAAATTTTAATCTAAAAATCCTTCATTGCCTCTTTGTTTCATTTTTGTAATTATCATCATTCATGGCTGCACAGGCATGACCATAAATCCATGATGGAAATCCTTTTGTTTCATCTTCATTCTTCATCATTGTTTGTAGAGTTTTTCCTCAATTTATTCGACACGTAAAAACTCCAACGGATCATCAAGTGATGCTTAAGGCTATGAAGAGATCATCCTGAGGATAACAGAATTAGCCTTAGAATACTTTTTGGACCTTCGGTGTGATCGTAGTGGCCTTTGGAGGGGGTCACATTAATAGAACCGCCGAAGGTGGTCCTAGGTTGTGGTGAGCCACATGAGCCGGCTTGAGTGGCGGATGGAGGCTAGGGTCCTTGAGTGGGGTCAAGTGAAGCACTGGTCCACACATGCTGGCTGGTAATCTGGGGCAGAGAGCCAGCTCGGTTGCAGGAGTCACGACATCAGAGGAGGCTGGAGCGGTCGAGGTGTCTGGTGACGTTGGGAGCTTCAGGTGGAGCGCAACTCAGGCGGGGGCCTTGAGAAGACAACTAATGCAAGACGTACATCCGGGTTCAGCAAGAGCATGCCAAAGACGGTGGGGAGTGGTCAGGTACCTCGTCGATGGGGGTTCCCGAGGTGGAGGAACCCCAGACCGAGTCTGGGAGCGTGGACCGGGGTGCAGAGTGGATACCGGGTCGGGGAGCATGAACCGGGTCAAAAAGAACAGACCAGGTTGGGGATTGTGTGGGCAGGTGGGCCGGACTAGTCTAGCCTATTTTGGCCTGAGCATCTTAAATGCCAGTATCATTTGATATGGGCCTCTGATTCACATTCCATCTGCGGAAATGAAATCCTTGAGTCAAGATGGACAATTTGAGGTGGTTTTAGAAATTTCAGTTTTTGAGATTGAACGTGGGGGCCCAAAACATTTGTTTTATTAATAATAATTTGATTATTATTATCTGCAGTACATCCTTTTAGATGTAGTCCCTATATCCAATGTATGATTGACACAACATCAGACTCATTGTGACCTTGGAGTTTAGGCAACCTTTTTAAACTACTTTCGTCCATTCAAACTATATTTTAGGTGTGGGCCCCATAGGGGCCAGTTCGCACATTTTGTGGTGACATGAAACTTTTTCACTGGGTATCCTTTTTAGATGATCAAGTAGTTAAACCTGTGTGTTTTTCAGAGAGAATCGTAATGGAATGATCCGTATAACTTGTTTTTGGACCATGGAGTGGACCCCATGATACACCTTTTGAGTGAAATGCACCAATATATGCGTTTTCACCTGATTTCCATTTGGGATGAATTGCTAGTCGATCTTGCATATTTTTCTGCAAGGATCACAATAGTGTGATCTATTGGAACTTGCAGATCCTTTTTCTTGGTCTCATTAAATGTGGAAATATAAAAGGAATATTGGTGGAAGATCATTTTGATGTTTTTGAGGAGAACACACAGTATGGGTCAACCTCGACTCTTGTGATAGTGGAGAAGATGTATGAAGAGATGAGGTCAAATGTTCTTGAGCCACTTAAGGTGCCAGTGTAATTACACTTTTGGAACTCTGGATCAATGACAAGCATAGTGAGCTCATTGGCCTTTTGACTAGCTGTGTCAAGTACTCTGGGAAAATACCAGCACACCAAGGGGTACTTGTTTGCAGTTTAATACCCGAGAATGGTTTGGTACACGACCATGTGACGAGGTGGGGCCACACGACCTGTGTGACCCACACGCATCATGTACCCTTTAATATTTCTCCTATATCTCGTATCTCTTTCTATTGGACTCAAATTATAGAATGTGAGTAGCCTATCCTAAGTGTTTTACCACGTGGGACGTGATGGTGCCCAATATAGCGCCTTCTAAGATATGATGTGAGATGTTCTAGGAATAATGCCTATCTGAGGTGACAGCCAATGACTGCAATAGGGTTTTTCTGAGAGATACCATCCAGTAGGGTTGGCGAGTGCTCAACAATGATTTTTTGAGAGATACCATCCAGTAGGGATGGCCAGAGAAGTTTCGAGCTTACCACCAGCTGGGATGGGAAATGGTCCCCAATGGAAGTTTAGAGTAGAACCCTCCAGCTGGTATAGGGATGGGTCCTTGATGACACTATAGTGAAATCCTCTTGTCGGTCTAGTCATGGGTCCTCGATATTTTCTAAGTGGAACCCTCCAGCCGGGCTGGGCATGGGTCCTTGAACTTTTCGGAGTAGAACCCTCTAACCGGGCTGGGCATGGGTCCCCAAAATTGTTATATGATCTCTTGACTGTGTGAAACAGTGATGAGATGTGCTCTAATGTGACTTTGGAATCTGAAGAAATAGAGGCATTTTTTCCACCAAGACACATCCTTGTGAGGTGAACTAAAACTGTGCGGGTGAGATAGACCTGCCAAAGTGGATAGTATCAAGATATGGTGATTGAGACCCCTTGACTTTTAGTTCAGAAAAGATGTGTGGTATACTAGGCATAAGTGGTTACTTCTAGAACTGTTGGAGACTCACTTTTCTTGGGCTGAGCTAGCGAGATGGAGATCCCTTTACTCTCTCATTTGGGTTTCTTTGGATAAGAATATATATATATATATATATATATATCCTATTTTCGGTTCCCATTCCTGGGATTTTGGATGCTCTCCTTCCATGAGAGGTGAAGACGCACAAGGTATGACAGGTTCTTTTTGTTTCTAGCTTCTTTTGGTTGGAAGAGTCTGCTCTCCTACTATTGGTAGAGAAGACTCAATAAGAAGTTCATCTTCTGACCATTTATAGCTTCTTATGTTTGGATGAGCTTGCTTCACATTCATGTTGGGGTGATTTGTACTCCATTTTATTATGCATTGTTCTCTCTACATATTTCCTCTTCAGTTGTATCTCTTACTTCTCCCCTCTTAAGTACTTTTCTTGCTTCTCCCTTGAGCCTTCAAGGCATCCTACTGAGTGTTTTTATACTCACCCCTGCTTGGGATTCTCCCATACTTGGTGTTACCTTGTAGATGAAAAATCGGTTGATCATGAAACCAGAGGAGATTAGGGATACATGGTGCTTGAACAATGTGTGGTGGTCATAGATTTTTATTCAAGATAAATACTCTACCAGCTATTCTAATTTTTCACCTATTATCGGGTTGTGGTACTTTTCTAGTTGGATGTGTATTTTTCCCATTTTCCTTACCAATTTACTTTTCTGTACTTATACTATTTAGAGGTCGATTCATTTTTTTTGGTTTATATATAGCAGTGTTATATCTTGTTTTCATTTCCCTCTGTACTTTTTCATTGAGTTATTTGTGTGTGTGTGTACATGTTCTTAGGCAAAGGCCTCCCCTAGTTTTTTGTGCCTTCGGTGCTAGTTTCCAGCCCCTGGTCTATAAAGGCAGACATGGGGTAGTTGTGGCTCAAGCCCCGGTACCGATTGGGTCATGAAAAATGATTTGTTTAATTAGTTAGATATTGTATTTAAAAAAATTATTTTGAATTTGTGAACCCATGCTTGACTTTTTTTAATATAAATTATATTTTACCCAAATTAAAAACTATTTTGGGATCTTTACATTCAATAGTATTGTTGTAAGGTCTCATTTATTTTGGATTGATCTAAAAGTCTAAAATAATTATTTTATTATTAGTTCACTTAATAAATTTTTGGATATCAACCTTATAAATTGGATTAATAATGTAAAAAAAAGTATGATAAAATCAGGCATTTTCCTAAAAATTATTTTCCATGCATTTTGTATTCCTATATTAAAAGTAATTTCTACCACCTATATAATATTAAAATAATAAAATGGATTATATATTATAAATAATAATTTACAAAAAAATTATAGGTTCCCTTTAAATATTTGTTATGTAAAAAATATATCATGGTAAAAAGTTAAGTTTTCATAATTAAAGATAAATTGGTTATAAAGGGTTTTAACTAGGAGAAAATGATTAAAATGTATCCAAAACATTTATAAATACGATTATAGGAATTAATTTAGACCCTATAACATATTATTTATAAAATTATGAATCCATGCTTCTACTTGACCATGAATAAGAACTTTTAATATTCTAAAACATTGAGTAAATACAGAAGGAACACTCCCTTCACTTATAAAGGTCACAACTTATCATGTATTATTCACAAATATTAAGCCACTAAGCTTGAAAAATACCTTATAAAATCCCTTCACACCTTTCCTCATCACAAATTAGAAGATATTTTATCCTCAAAATACCAACCTAAAAGGCTTAATGTCTAATCCAATGGTGGTTTTCTAAAGAAAAGGTATAACTCTTAACCAAGTGTTTTCATATTATTTCCTATTTTACCTCCTTCAAATATTATATAACCATTATAAAATAATAACATCATTATGTTCCATATAATAAAATTTTATTACACTGGTGTCAAAACCCTTATTAATTTTCTTTTTCAACCAATGTTAATGAAAATTCCATTCATTTGTACATGTGGACGACCACCTCCATGAAGTATTGTGTTTAATTTTCCATCACCACATTTCATGGATGGTTATAATGATTTATTTACAGAATATATGTGATATATTTTATGTAATAATAACTCTATAATTATAAAATATTATCTACCTTCTTTTCCATTTTCTCATTAGAAAATGAAAGTATTGTTCATGCATACGTCTGGACTATCGTCTCCATGAGAAATATATTTCATTCTCAATATCCTTATTTTATGGAAGGTAATAAATTTTTATATAATGATTATATATAATATTTATATCATGGACATTATTTTAAATATTATAGAATCATTATAATTATTCAATAACTGAAACTTCCAAACTAAAAATGCATTAAAAACAAAACGGTTATCACTCAAAATAATTATTTTAACAAATAAATGTTAACAAAAAGGTGATAAGATTTTCTAAGTAAATAATATATGATATGATATGTATTAGTATGGATTTTTAGTAGAATTATAATAAATCTATATTTATTATACCTGAGTTTTGAACTCGTATGAACCAAGAAGAGACTTAAGGTAAGGGCTCCTTGTCTCACTTTTTTTAACATGATACACATTCATATTCACCACTTGTTTCTTTCATGTGATGTATATACTACCCATTTGGTATGATATTTAATGAATCTATTTATATTCAAGGAATTTAATTTTTTATTCGAATTTATATCTCTCATGGTAGCTATGATTCAAAAGTTATCCAAGCGGTAATGGATTTATGTTTCAAATTCATTTAATTGGAATTATTTATTCTTGAATTCCCATTAAGAGAAATAATATGATCCATATATATTAAAACACACATATTGTCTTATAAATTATTTATTTATGTAATTTTAAAGTTTTAGTACCATTTTCCCTCTTTGGAACTGCTGAATTTATTTCTCTTTTTGGTTGGGAAACATTTCTATTTTATATCCATGTTTTCTCAAATATTTTAACTAATATCAAATTTTTCTAAAATTCATTTTTACTGATTTTTTGATTTCTTTATAATTGTTTAAAAATAATCATCAGGTCATTTTTTAAAATGAGTTATTTTTTACCAAATATTTGAACATAATATGTGTTTTAACTATTATGGAATAAAAGGAATTTCTATCCATTATGACCACTCAATAATTTGAAGCATACTATAAAAGTTTTTATAGTTATTTTAAAATAAAACATTTTCATTAATATTTTATAAATTTATAGATTTTAAATAAGTGATTTGAAAAAAAAATTATTTTCCTCAAGAAATATTTCAATGGTATTTTAAAGGAATTTTTTATCTATGATAAAATACTTTGATGTTACTTATGCTTCACTTGGGATATGATCCAATGATACCATCAAATTATTTTATCTGTATGGTTTATGATGATAAAGTTTTATGAATGATTCTATGAAACCTGTTACTTTCCTACATGTTAACTTGGTTAAGATAATATCTCTCTGAAACCCATTTTATCACAAGTTATACTTTGATGAAATGATGAATGTTTTATGATCTTATGAAATATTTATGGTTTAAGGTTTTGTGAAAATAGGTTTCTTTTTATACCTCCAATAAATTGGGTAAATATGGATAACTAATAAGATAAATATGTTATGCATGAACCTCATTTCATGTTCACAACACTATATGTGGATCGGATTCCATGCCCATACATCTATGTATAGACCTAGTTTTATATCCATACATTTATGAGAGGACAACATTTCATGTCATTAATATAATGAGTGAAATTCTTATAATTTATACAAGTTTATAATGTTATATGATTAATATTCTTCCACATTCCTATATTTATGATATTCTTTAATAGATCATGGTTGAATATTGATGATTCTGCAATCTTATGGCCTTTTTCTTTTGCCATAAAAAAGTCTAAGTTCACGACTCTTGATTAATGATATTTAATGTATTTGGTATGAATTTGTTATATTATGATCATGTTCTCATTCCCTTATGCTTACTTATGAACATTGGTTGATATCTCATATGTCTATATTTACAGAGCATCTAGGCTCACCATTTCATATGTTTCCATTTCCCTAGGTTATAAATAAAGGTTTTAGGTAGGGTATCCCTAAGAAGAGAATTGTTATAGAATACCTTTCTAGGATATTTTTACGATCCTTTATGAAATAAAATGTTTATGTATCTAGTATCCAAATACATTAAGCCTTTAGGGTTTTAGGGATGTATGATTGTGTTATATATTGAATATTCATCTAAAATGATGTAATATTTATGTATGTTACACTCAAGTAAACTTAGTAATTGAATCTTATAAAATGTATTTAATATTCATAATTAAAATTATTAAAATTATTTAATAATTTAAATATAAATTTTTTCATCATAAATAGTAACCATGGGAAAAGTTTAATACCTTGGTAAATGGAAAACGGGTTGAACATGGTTAAAATTATAGTATAAGGCTTAAAAATATCCCAAACATTTGAATTAAGCTCATTGAATGTGTTTTTTTCATCTATGATCTTCATTTCATTGAAAAAATGGAAACAAATTCCATTTTATTATGATTATAACTTTAATATTATTTTAAGTAAAGAATAAGTACAAAATGTCACTCTTTCTTCTAACATCTCTAACATGTTTTCATAAGAATAAAGAGATATTATAAATAGTAATAAATGGTTATTTTTAAGATGAATAAATTGTATTTATCTTATTATTTTATTTTTATTTTTTTGGTAATGGCATAATTACCTATTTATTTTAACATCACTCATGGAGTGCCTATGAAAGAAAGTGAAAAATCAAACTAAATGGTTTTAAATTATTAAAAGTGGTGTGTTTTGGATAAGTTAATGTATTTTACACATTTTATGGATCAAAATGAAATTTCATTAATTTATAAAATATTCAAATTCGAAATATATTATAATCATGTTGTTTTTAAAGTAAAATTATTTTAATATTCCTAAAAATGACTTGAAGGATATTTTATGTTAAAAAATATTTAATTAATTATTATAAAAATAATAAAAATATGATATTTTCTAAAGTGAATATAAAATAGTCTATAATATGAACCATTTTACTTTTATGATCCACTTTATCTTTTATAATGAAATTATTGACCCTTAAATACTAAATATTATGTTACCACGGTTAAGGTTAAAAGGCTTAATTAGGCGGTTAAACTAAGATATAAGGTAAAAAATTCCACTTAAACTTGTTTAATTATTATTGTTTGAATTTATCATGAACATATACTACATATATTAAAATATATAAAAGTAATTTTACATTAGTTAGACACATATCATATATTAATATTTCATGTATTTTTAAGATTTACACTAACCTCAATTATAAATGGGCACCCACTCTCCTCTCATCTTCATACCTTATTGAGCTACTTATCTCAACCAAAATCTACCAAAAACTATTCTAAACTTCCCTAGACACATTATAGAGTTTGTTATATTTTTAAAAAACAAACTCAATGGTCCTTAAGAATAGATCGAAATGAGGTTTCTCAAAGAAATAGTAATCATCTTCAATGGATCCTTTTAAGTTTATTTATTTTTCTACCTCCTCCAATTATTATTTAACTATATTAACATAGTTATAATAGTAAACTTATCTGATTTTTTTTTACAATTTTAATATAATTATCATTATTTATTTATCATCCATCATAATGGATAATGAAAAATGTTATCATTTTCACGTACAAGATATCATTTCCATGACCTATGTATTTTATTCTTCATCATTATCACTCATTATTAGTTATATAGAAGGATTTAATGATTATATAAGATTTTTATAAAATTATTTTGATTTTTTAAATGAAAAATATTATCTAACTTCAGACTCTCTCATCCTTTGTAAGATGATAACATTTCTCATTCATAGGTGTAGAATACTACCACCACACACTACCGGAAACTGGACTATTTGCAACGAGACCCCATTGCAAAATATCTCATTGCAGAAAAGGGCATCGCAAAAAGACTTTTCTGTAAAGGCACTCCAGAAATAGTATTTGCGATGGAGACTCCCATCACCAAAGGTCTTGTCACAAATATTTTCCATGAATTATTTAAAAAAATATTTGCAACGGGCCTCCACAAATACTATTTGCGATGAGGGGACCCCGTCGGAAAAGGTCACGTCACAAATAACTTAAAAAATTAAAAAAAAGAATAACATAATATTATTAATAAAAGAAATAATATTTGAAAATAATAATAAAATAATATTGGAAAATATTAATAATAATATAAATATTAATAATATAAATACAATTAATATAATAATAATAATAAAATATTAATATTAGAAAAATAGAAAAATTATAAAATAATAAAAAATTATAAAATAATAAAAACCTCATTATTATTAAAAATATAAAAATAATAATAACAAAATAATAAAAAATAAAAAATAAAAGAAAATAAAAGTAATAAGAAAATTATATAAAATAATAAAATAATAAAAAATTTAAATTAATAATAAAATTAAATAAATAATAAAAATTGAAATATTCGCAACAATATAAAAAGTACACTATATAGAAATGTAAATAGTCAATATTAAAAAAAATGCATTCAAATATTTTATAAAAAAAATATATCACTGAAGGGGGTCCTCTGGAGGAGCTGGAGGAGATGGTGGAGGGAAATCCATCCCTAAACCATGAGTCAGATGTTGCATGTATTCTATCTACTCATGCTTCTACTAATTTCATTGACGCATCTCCTCCTCCTCCTCCTTCTACTATCGTCAAAGCTCTTCCTACAACTACTGCTACCATTGGCCCATCTCCTACTACTACCATTGACAAATTTCCTCCTGCTCTCTACCCATACTCTTTATAAGCTCAATCTGATCTCACAAATGATCCAGATACTATGCACCAGATGATGATGACTCTCCACGAGGTCCTCTCGAGCTAGATGCCAACATAACAATTTTACCATAACAATTCTCAGGTATCAATGAAGAGTTGATACCAACAACATGAACTTTATTGAAGGTATACTTGGTTTCCTGCATCTATGTGGCCTCATCAAATTGGTGGGCACTAGTCTAACCCTCAGTCTTGAATTGAATCTCAATCTATGTCTGACACGGTATGACCTCATATGAATCCTTCAATTTCAATTTAAAATTAAAATAGTTAAATATTATTTGAAGTTAATTTTAAAACACAAATAGAAATTATACTAACCATAATCTGATGCTGGCGATCACCTCTAATCTCTCTAGTGACCGGATCATCATATATCCTCCTATAAATGTTGAACTTTGTAACATAGGGTTGTTCAACTGCCTATTTCAATAAAAATTAACTGTTAAATTTAATGTTATATAAATTATTCTAAAAAATTATTTACCATATGTTCTCTGTGTTGACTGAATGTACTACTACCAGCTTGATGTTTCACCTCCTGTCTCCCCCAGTTTTGTCAACCTACTGATGATATCCTCTAAAAACATCCACCCAACCAATGTGAACATAATCCATCCAAAACATGAGATGAAATGTAATCAGGTCGGTGGGTGAGAAAAGACTCATCAAACTCTACCACTCCTACTTTCTTCATTGTTTTCCTTCTCAAATTAGAAAAACATTGATGACAGTACTCATGCATAAACCCTTCTCATGCCTTCCAGATAGCGCCACAAATTCTTTTAATGATGGGATACCATAAAACCTACAAATAAATTATAATATCTATTCATTAATTAAATAAATTTAAAAATAAATATTATTTATTTATATACCAGCCAATGATCAAACCTGAAGTTCTGAACATCAATAAGAATCTCATCCCATGTGACCCATGCCTTAGAAATATAATTACGCAACATTGTGCTCCCTTATCCAAGAACAATATTTGAAAGGTTGTGAAAAAAATAAAAAATAATCAAAAAATTAGTATATAAATAAATTAATGAAAACGAACTAAAATATAAATGTAAACATACCTCTTTATGTGTGGATCGAAGACAAGATGTGAACATCACTATGAGATAGGGTTATGAATCATCAATCGGGCAAAACCATTCCCCCTCTAAGTCCTTCCAAAACCGCCAGCAGTTTAAGGGTCTTATGAGCCAACATATTGCTTGTCCAAAGGTGGATAAGCCTCCTAAAACTAATGAAACAGATCCCAGTCCATTTGAAACATGAAACGGATGTTGTTAGTAGACAGTTAAAAACAACTATTATATATATATATATATTATATATGATTTTAACCAGCATTTAACAGTGTCAATCCTCATCTACATCATCATCTTCATATTTGACGATGTCAAAATCTTCATATTCCTCCTCAACACCATCAATTTCCATATGAGTTTTAGGTTCATCCTCTCTTTCCATTTCAAAATCATTTGTAACATCATTAAAATCATTATCACCATAGACCCTTAACTGTGGGGTGTTATCATCATTATTCATGTCTCTTCATGAAAAATATGGGTTTTGAATAGTCTCTTGAAAAATTTAAATTCCTTTCACTTCAGCAGAACCACATTCACTTTGAGTAATCTGAATTTCCTAAGATTTAATTTTTATTATGCTCCACTAATCACCCAACTCTTTTGAAGTAGCATAGTAATTTTCACCATAAACTTTATGTGCTTGATGAACCAATAAAAATGGACCATTTACTTCAATAATACTTGTATATTTAATATCAATGGTTCCATGGGTTATATAAACATGCAAGCCTTTCTTAGTATCCAACCACTGACATTTAAACATAATTATGTAATTCTTTCCTAGATAACACAATTCCATAATTTCTTTTATCATGTCGTAAAGTTTAAAATCAGTTTCTCTATGATAAGATCCTCTAATATAGACACCAATATTTATCATTTTTTTATTCCCCATATGCATGTGTCTGAAATCAAAACCATTGATGATATATTCATTATATGATTTAACCATTTTGGATGGTGGGTTACTCAAGACACACAATTTATTATCAATTTTATCAGTATGTTGAGATACTTGAAAATTTCCAAAAAAATGTCAATATCATAAGTATTAAATTTATTTTATTTTTTAACCCGTAAAAAATTTATGGTACCAATTTTTGAAACCAGTAGGAAAAATTATTTCTCCATTGTTCTTTAAGAGCAGCTACTGTAATTTGGGGAAGCTATTTCTTGATATAATTATCATATAACCTACAAATGAAATTATATTAATTTACTATACCAAATATTATAAAATAAGTGATAGGATCACTCATAGTACAAACAGTGTCATCTCTTCATAGTTGAGCAGAACATATGTATGATCTTTGTGATGTTCACCATCTGAAAGTCATCATTCATGAACTCCACTGAATCCAAGTTCAAAAAGATTAAAAACTGATAATTTATTGCTCATATAATCATCAACATTTACCTTGTTATGGACCATGCTATTTTGTTTTTAGGGATATTGATATTAAAAATAATGAGAGAAGAAAAAAAATAAATTACCTTTTTCAAATAAACTTCTGAAATTGATCCTTCAACCAATGCTTTGTTACATATTTTTTCTTCGATTTTTGCATGCATTTCTTGAATGGGTACATCCATCGGAACTATACCAGACCTCTACCTTTTTCTTCAAGTGGAGAATGTAATATAAAATGTTCTATTGAGTTAAAGAAAGTCGGTGGGAATATTTTTTTCTAGTTTACATAAAATTTAAACAACCTATTCTTGGAGTCTTATTAGTGAATTGTAGTATTTTGTCACCAAACAAACGCCTAAAAAAATTATATGTCTATTATCGCATCCCAAATCAAAAAATTCAAAAAACCCCTTAATCCAATCAGTAGAAGTATTTTCATTATAATATGACAATCGTGACTTTTTAATATGGTAATATGACCATTTCAGACACATATACTCAAATTGGAAGCATAACCATATGGAAGTCTCAAATATACAATCCATTGACAGAATAATAATATATTTTCTTTGGACAGTGTATAATATTCATTTGGCTTCCTTGACTTCTATGATCTAACATTTTCATATAGTTAAAGTTCTAGTCATTTGAAAATTTGGGAAAGATCTAATCATACCTTTTCATTATCCTTGTTCTTACTTTGTATATCCAAAACTCTATGAAATAAATTATAAAAAGGGTTCTTCTCAATATGAATGACATACAACATGTGATGAACCAACAAATTAGACCAATATGAAAAATACCAAAAAAATGCTTCATTTTATCAAATTGTGTTCTTTCCCAAAGCCAACAATTTTTTGTTGGTTTATTGTTGGTCCAAATGTGATGGGAGATAATGAAGAGAGAATTGATTTTAACTCTGTACCTAATATCAATGTTGGAGGTTCATCTCTTTAAATTTTACCTTTTCTGAAATGACGTTTGTTCCTCAAAAAAGGATGATTGGTTGGAAGGAATTTGGGATGGTAATAAAAAAATAAGGTTTTTTTACCATTGACGAGAGTAACTGCTTTGTTGTCTCTCATATAGTAGGAGCATGATTTTGGATCATGTGTACTCCATCCAGATAACATTCCATATAGTAGGAAGTCACTAATTGTCCTCGTAAATGTAGCTTTTAGTAGGAAATTCTATTTCACAACAACATCATATGCACTAACACCATTACTCCATAATGAATTTAACTCATAAATCAATGGTTTCAAATAAACATCAATATTTGTTTTTGGATTTCCTAGAATTAATAAGGTAAAAAAGATATATGGTTCCTTCATCAACATCCCAGGAGGAAAATTTTATGGAGTTATAAAGACATGCCAACATGAATACTGACCATCATAAGAACCAAATGGACAGAAACCATTAGTAGAAATATCCAATCATTTGTTTCAGGATTCTAAAGCAAAAGATAGATGTTGTTTGTCAAAATATTTACATGAATCACCATCGAATGGATGGTTTAAGATTTTAACAATTTAAATATATGTTTTTTGTCATGAAATCAATGTCACAGTGTTCTGAGACATAAATAAATGTTGTAATCTAGGTGTAAGTTGTAAATATCTCAATTTTTTTACATGAATCAATCCAAAATTACCTAGTTGAGCCTCTTTATACCTCTTTTTTACACATGTGGGGAAACTATCTAACAAATAATTTTCACCATAATATAAGATGCAATCATTTGAACATTCATGATTCATCTGATAACTGAGACATGGATTACGAACCAACCTCTTACCCTCGTAGAAATTTTTAGGCAATACATTTCTTCCAGGTAGTAGTGTTGTAACCAAAGATAATATCTGCTCAAAAAGATATTTGACATTCCATTATCTAATTTTATAACCATAATTTAACCGCTTCAAATTTGATTATATTGAATCCAAGATATAAGGATTCCTTAGTGGACTTCAAAAACTCATAAAATTAAGATAGTTCCAATATAGAAGTTAAATAAATATCATCCTAAGTTTAATTTTGTTCAAAAGACAAACATTCCACATCATCTACTAAATTTTGAAACCATGATGGATCCAGAACCAAATTATTAGTATCTTATCTGGAACTGTATTCACCATGTTGATACAAAAAAACATAATCTGGTTGAAACCCCATACACAATAGATCACCTCCAACGTTGTTAAATGTGTCAAACGTCATCAAAGAAATTTTTTTAAGGACACTTAATTGTCCCTTTTGAAACAAATTATGGTTTTGATGATGTAAATTATAAGAAAGATTAAACATCCTCAATATATATAGGATTTAAAGCAGAACTATTTGGATTCATATACTGATTTATCCAAGAGAGATCATCTAATAATGACTATTGTTGACTTACTTGATCCATATTTCTTTAAAAAATATAATATAATCAGTTCATTTCGAATAGTTTGATATAATACAAGTACTATCCAAAAAAGAGAAGAAATTTAAATTCTTGTTTCTAGTAATTTATAATAATTTCTATTATTTCATAGTTATTTATAGTATTTATTTAAAATTTATACTAAACTACACGAATTTAAAATAATTTATACTAATTAACTCTACTTTTTAGTAATTACAGCTAATTTATACTAATTACTACTAATTACAAGTGGCACAATTTCTAGAGGATTGTCGGAAGATCTTTTGCTCGACGGCTCATCTCCTTGAAACATTCTCTAACTAAAATCACTATGAGAAATATGCTCTAACATACGCATAATCATTTTTTATAGGCGAGAATGGAGAGTAGGGAGGCCTCGTTGTGCTTCTCTCCGTTATAATGCATACAAAAATTGATATTCATACATTAGAGTAGATTTCTCATTGTGATTTCAGTCAATGAAAGTTGCAAGAAGATGAGTCGCTAGGAAAAAGAGCCTCTTCTTCCAAAATGATCATCTCCTTGAAACTTCCTCTCACTAAAACCATTATGAAAAAAGTCATATAATGTACATATATCAATTCTTGTGAATACCAAAATAGATATTTATACATTGTAGTAGTTTTTTATAGTGATTTCAATGAGTTAAAGTTACAATGAGATGAGTCCTCGAGCAAAAGGAATGTCGCCAATCCGTTGGAAATTATGCCAATTTATTATAAATATATTGTGAATTATTATGAATTTATTATGAGTTTTTGAGAATTGATCTTAATTATTGAGAATTAATTTTAAATATTGCAAATTAATCCTAATTTTTACTAATTTTTACTAATTATTAATATTATTCCTAATTATTAATAATTAATCCTGATTTTTACTAATTAATCATAATTATTACTAGTTAATCTTAATTATTACTAATTAATCCTAATTATTACTAATTAATCCTTATTATTACTAATTATTACTAATTATTCCTAATTATTACAAATTATTTCTAATTATTACTAATTATTAATAATTATTACTAATTATTTGAATTTATTACGAATTATTACTAATCATTCCTAATTATTCCTAATTAATACTTATTATTCCTAATTATTACTAATTATTCCTATTTATTACTAGTTTTCACTATTTATTACTTATTATTACTATTTATTACTAATTAATCCAATTTATTAATAATTAATCAAATTTATTACTAATTAATCCTACTTGATACTAATTAAACATAAATCTTCCAAATTATTACTAAATCTTTCTAATTATTACCAATTCTTCATAATTATTACTAATTCTTCAGAATTATTACTAATTATTCCGAATTATTACTATTTATTACTTTTTATTACTAATTAATCCTAATTGATACTAATAAATACTAATTATTACTAATTAATCCTCATTATTACTAATTAATACTAATTATTACAAATTACTCCTAATTATTACTAATTAATCTTAATTGTTGCTAATTATTCCTAATTATTAATAAATATTTTTAATTATAATAATTATTCCTAATTATTACTAATTATTATTAATTAATCCTAATTAGTAATATTTATTACTAATTATTTATATTTATTAGTAATTAATACTCTTTATTACTAATTGTTACTATTTATTACTAATTATTACTATTTATTACTATTTGTTATTAATTATAACTAATTAATTCTAATTATTACTAATTAATCATAATTATTACTAATTAATCCTAATTATTTCTAATTAACCCTAATTATTTCTAATTAGACATATTTATTACAAATTAATCCTAATTAATCCTAATTATTCCTAATTATTCCTAATTATTCCTAATTATTAAAAATTATTCCTAATTTTTACTAATTATTACTGATTATTTTAAATTATTACTAATTAATCATAATTAATTCTAATTAGTAATATTTGTTACTAATTTTTACTATTTATTACATATTATTAAGATTTATTACAAATTATTCCTAATTATAACTAATCATTCCTAATTATTACTAATTATTCCTAATTAGTACAAATTAATCCTAATTATTACTAATTAATCCTAATTATTACTAATTAATCAAAATTATTACTAATTATTCCTAATTATTACTAATTATTTCAAATTATTACTATACATTTCAAATTATTACCAATTAGTACTAGTTAATACTAATTAATCTTAATTATTACTAATTAATCCTAATTATTACTAATTAATCGTAATTATTACGAATTAATCCTAATTATTTCCAATCAATCCTAATTATTTCCAATTAATCCTAAATATTACCAATTAATCGTCATTATTAAAAAATTAATCCAAATTATTACTAATTAATCCTAATTATTATTAATTATTACTAATTATTCCTATTTATTACTAATTCTTCCTAATTAATACTAATTATTCCTAATTATTACTGTTTATTATTAATTCTAACTATTTATTCCTAACTATTACTATTTGTTACTATTTATTACTAATTGTTACTATATATTACTGTTTATTTCTATTTATTACTATTTATTACTAATTAATACTATTTAGTACTAATTATTAATTATTAATCCAAATTATTACTAATTAATCCTAATTATTAATAATTTATCCTAATTATTACTAATTGATCCTAATTATTACTAATTGATCCTAATTATTACTAATTATTCCTAATTATTACTAAGTAATCCTTATTATTACTAATTAATCCAAATTATTACCAATTAATCCTAATTATTACTAAATAGAACTATTATTACTAATTAATCCTAATTATTAGTAACTAGTCCTAATTATTACTAATTAATCCTAATTATTAATATTTAATCCTAATTATTACTATTTAGTACTATTTATTACTAATTATTCATAATTATTACTAATTAATACTAATTATTACTAATTATTCTTAATTATTCCTTATTATTATTAATTATTCTTAATTATTCCAAATTATTCCAAATTATTTGAAATTATTGCAAATTATTCCTTATTAATCATATTTATTACTAACTATTGCGAATTAAGACTAATTATTACTAATTATTTTTAATTATTACTAATCATTAACAATTATGACTAATTATTACTTTTTTTTGTTATTTATAAATATTTATTTCAACTTACTACTTATTAATGCTAATTTTTACTAATAATCACTTATTATGAGTAATTATGAATAGTTATGAATGATTATTAATAATTTTTCTAATTTATAATAATGACTACTAATTAATAATAATTAATATAACTCTTAATTAATAATAATTAATACTAGTCACGGGTATTCATAAAAAAATAATATAAAATAAAACGATCTAATTATAATTTAATTTAATTGTTCTTAACTAACAATGATTATAACTAATATTAAATAAAACAAATTAACTAAAAAATAAAAGAAATAGATAAATACATTAAAACTAAATCTTTTAAAGGATTTAAGCTGTGAATATTGCTCCGATTTAAAATTTATAACTAAGAAAAATTTTGAGAGAGAAAATTTTAGTTGAAATGGAGAGAGGAGTAGAGAAAGGAGTGAAATGAGAGGAAAACAGATGGAGGTATATATAGGTTAGATTAGTTGCAATGAGATTATTTACGATGGGACTCATCGCAAATACCAACCTACCAACACACTAGTTACAACGTGAGGTAAAATCTGTCGCAAATACTAAAAAACACTGTCACGTATTTGCGACAGACTCTTATGCCCGTCGCAAATACCCTTCTCATGGTTTGGCGCGCAACTTGTGGAAAACCTTTTGCGACGAGTATCGTCTACCCATCACAAATAGTCCCGCCTGACAGGCTTTTTGTGACGGGACCCTTCCTCGTTGCAATTACCCCATCACAAATAACCGTTTTTTCATAGTGATAAAGAAATGTGATTCCTTTTCCATTTTTCACCTTGTATGGATTGAAATAAGGATAAATTTAATGAAAATATATGATATATATTAAATAATTATGATTTTATAAAGGTGAATTACTATTTATATTTCTTTCATTCCATCCATCAAAAATCAAAAATATCACTCATGCATACTTATTGCATGATTAAGATTTTTTATATGATTAAACCCTGACCAAGGTGCAAGGACCGGAACCACCATACCAAAATATGCATGAAAAATAGAACAGTTAACACCTTGAACAATGATTTTGAGGAAAAAATGTTAATAAACAGATGATAAGAATATGTTGTATGTAAATCATATATGATATAATAAGTATGAATATTGTTTTAGTATTAAAAGATAATAAATCTAAAATTACAATACATGAGGTTAAGAGAACATATGATGCAAGTGAGTAATTGAGGTAAGGGGATTTTCAACTCAATTTCTTTTCATTGGGTTATATCACTTATTAATTAATTATCTTATGACAAGATTATGTGTGTTAGGACTTCTGATTGTTTGTGTTTTATTTCAATTGTTTTATATGAATTTACATTTGTTATATATAATCTTTTCATTTATGGACTCCCATTTCAAATGTTATGATCGTTGTATGGATTCCTAGACTCAATATTTGATTCCTTGAGACATGTTTCATGTTGTGCACCATTGTTTATTTTATATAGTTTAATTAATTTCAAATGAATTTATTTTGACATATTATTTCATAGAAATTACTTTTTTTATATAATAATATTAAGTTCCCTCATTATTTGGATTATTGATTCAAGCATTACCAAAGATGAAGGGTTTCTCATCTCAAACATTCTTCTTTGAGATACATTTTGATTGATGCACTTATATTCATTTATATAGTGTATATAATACCTATTTGAAATATAAAATTATGAATCACTTTATACTCATGGTTTTTAACTTCCTTCCCAATTCATTTCTTTCAAAATGGTTTTTGGTTTTAAAATTCTCTATAAGATTATCTTTATAAATGTTGTTTTAAAGGTTTCGAACTCTTTTAACCAAAAATTTCCCTCCAAATCCGTATTATTTAAAAATTTTCAAGAATGTTCTTATTTATAATCAAATGAGTTATTAAATTTATTTTCAACCATACTTGGATTTCTTATCAAAAAATTTAAAATATTTTTTTACAATTTTTCAAAACAGTTTATTTATGCCTTTTTATAAAAAGTGTGAAAAATATATTTGTTTTGATATTTACCATATAACCAGATTTTTCCACCATAATGAACGTTATTTTCTTTGAATATTACTTTATAATTTTTCATGGTTATTTTCAAAGAAATCATTTTCTCAATATTATGTGATTTTTTTATTTTCCAAAGATAGTGAAATACAAGGATATTTCCTTGTATTCAAAGAAATGTCCAAATTGTTTTTAAAAATAATATTTCATCTTTGTCAACATCATTGATATTTATAATAATTCATTTGGGACATACTCTAATGAACCATCCATCTTCTTTTCTGGGTAAACTATGATGATGTTTTAAAGAAAACATTCATGAAACCTTTTCCATAGTTTAATCAAGTTATGAAGGGAATGATGATTGTTTCTATGAGTTTTATAATGAAATGAAAGCTCTGTATACATTATTCAAGTTATGGTTATTGGAAAGTATTAATGATGATGGGTGAACCTGATATATCTCATGATGTCGGGTGATCTCAATGTAGCTCATTATGATGGATGATTTTGATATAACTCTTCAATGCATTGGGTAATGTGATGGAGTTAACTAGATGGAAGTTACTTCTAAGTGATGATTGAGATAATTGAATATGAGTAACACCCAAGACACGATTGAGTTGACTATATTGACGTTACTTATAGAAAAATGTTTGAATGGTCCTATTTAGATTATTCCATGATGAAATTATGTTTTCCCAAGATACCAACACGGTTTATTTATTTTATCTATAAGTTTTAATGGTTCCTTTGAACAAGATTGATTTGACATGGTTCATGTTTTTTACTTCTATAAATCTAATATTATGTTTAATCTTTATTCCATGAATCATGTTTTATGATCTAGGTTTTTATGGGTATGATTTCTATTATGTTATGAACATGAACTATGATTATATTCTCAAACCCTTATAATCATCTTATGTTCACTAATAATATTCAGTTGATTCCCATGTTTACTCTTACTGATTGTTTCAACTCAACTTTATTATATTTCCATTTCCCCAGGTTTTGAAGAATGATGTTATGTATGTTATGTCTAAAAGTGATTCATGTGTGTAGAATTTTTTGGGAGATATTGAAGTCAACATATCGAATATAAAAATCGAGATATAATGGAAAAATTCAATTTTTTTTAAAGATATGGGTTTTCTTACATGAGGTTTTTTCCCAATTCTATAAAAATATAAACCAAACATGTCTTATAAATGTATGTGACTTAGTTTTATCTATTGATATTTTAATTCTGGATGGTTAAAATTGAGTCAATTTTTTTGGTATCAAATTCTGAATTGTAAAAAGTGTTTTAGCACTGAATCCGGGTGTATGGATTTTGGGCTATCTCACTCCTACTCCTAAGTATACTCCCCTAAGCTATCGTGCTTACATAGGACATGGACTAATGGAATAGAACTCCCTTGTAACACATTATCATGATAGTCCAAGATATCAATAGGTTATTCTATGAAGGTTTTATCATCTTAAACTTCTATCTCACCCTATCCAATTACATGAGAATCATAATGAAGATACCGGTGAAGCTGTGACACATGAAAGACTTCATGAATCTAGATCATCAGTGATATAAGTTTTAACTGATATACAATAGCTCTAATATGTGTTATCACTTCAAAAGTCCTAAAAATCAAGGGGAAATGTTACTCATATGACTAAACCTCTCCTACCCATGATGAGGAGATATAATAAATAACACATGATCTACAGTTTTGAACTATATATGCATCCTCCTATAACAATCATAGGACTTATGATGACCCCACGATTCCTTCGTACACTTATGAATCACATACACATTATCGGTTGTACTCTACACTAACTCAGGAATGAAAATAGTTGACTCTCCAACCATGGTCTAACACAACGAAGATCTTTAAGGTCAGTTGTATAGCACTTTGAATGAGTCCGCACCAATGTTAGTGACTAATGTTATCATAAGTAAAGTCCATCAATGGTAATTGCCTCACCCAAAAATATCTTAAGTCAAAAATGCATACACACAACATTACGTCAAAACTTTGGATAGTGTACTTCATTCAGTCATCCATCTACGGATAAAAAAGAGATGGTGAGGTTTAGCTGAGATCTAAAGGCATAGTGGATACCTATCCACACTTTGGAGGACAAAATGGGATCATGATCAAAGATAATGATTTTTAGAACCCCATGAATCATCCCCATCTCTACCAGATACTACCTTGATTAAACATCCACTATGATTGACTCCTTAATCACTAAGAAATGAGATGAATTTATTAATCATTCCATGATCACCCATATAGCATCACATCCAACATGAGATCGAAGTGAACCAATGATGAAGTCCATTAATATGTCCTTCAAATTCCCCTAGGGAACATCATGAAACTAAAACAACCCACTATGAACACATTGCTCAACTATCACCCTTTGGAAAACTTAACACTGAGACACAAACTCTACTAAAGATATCTTTATCAAAGAAAACCAAAATTGAACCTACAATTCATGACACATCATAGCCACATAAGGATATACCACTAATGGAAAAATGTGTAAATTATAGAGAACAACGTCATGAATCATTAATGTAATGATCAACCCCCCTGAAATAACACATAATGATGAATTTCCCCAGACCATCCCTTAGGAGAATCAATACAATCAAACTGATCTCTCCAAACGTCCACCTTAGAATCCCCTGGCTCGGATTCCTCCACATGTTTCACTAAAAAAGACCACATAATATTACATTAAAGAAACCATATACCTTCAAAATCTCGCATATCAAGGTTCATTGTGGAAATATCCAATATCACCCCCACATATCACCAAACTCATGCATAGAATCGCTACAAAACATCATACTCAAATAATTATCCACAACATTAATTTTCCCTAGTAGGTAAGAAATATTTAATTCATGATCCTATAATAATTCCCTTAACTATCACTTCTTAAAATCCAAATCATTGTTAAAGAAGATATACATCATTATCTTGTACACTTTGAAGACAAAAAAGAACCCGCTAATGAGGTAATACTATAACAACTTCATAGAAAATAAAACTACATCAAGTACAAGATCACAAGTAGTGTAGTTATGTTAATTAGGTCATAAATAATAATACCCATAAGAGACAATATCTATTTCTTATATTAGAATAAAAGATAATCAAATATGTTAAGTGTATAAATAAACCTCAAACACAACACCTTCATTTGGTAATTGAAGTACCTAACCACTGAACAACTTCTCTATAAAATAATCAAAAGCATCCCAGCATTGGTCAGTACATGTGAAAGCTTAATCCTTTCTAGTCAAAGTTGTTTGTAGTAATGTTATAATCCAAGATAATTCGGCTATGAATCTCCTCAAATAAATATCAAGATCAAGGAAAATATAAGCCTCCATATTATTTTATGGACTACCTTAGAAATAAATTCCATATACTTCTAAGGATACATAGATACTACACATGAATATATATGTTTTCAAAGAAATGGACCTCATGGGACCAAAACTTACACTTTTTAAGCTTACCAAATAGCTAATTAGAGTGAATAACTACCAAAATATCTCACAGATGCCTTATATAGCTAGGATCAGGCACCGAATAAAAAAATATTTCGTTTATAAACACCACCATGAACTGATCCAAAAATTTATGAAATAAGGAATTAATGAGTCCCCTGAACATGTATAGAGAATTCCAAACACTGAATCGTATCATGATGAATTCATAAAGACGATAATTTCATTTGAAAGTAGTCTTTAGGATATCCTTATACTTCACTTGCATCTGATGACACCCTGACCACAAATCAATATTTGATAACTAGAAATCTCCATTCAGCTGGTTGAATAAATCATTAATTTATGGAAGAGGAAAAAATTTATTCACCATCACTTGGTTCAACAAATTATTATCGATACATAGATGAAAACTACCATCCAACTTTTTCAAAATCAGAAACAAATCACTCCAAGGTGATATAATTGGCCAATTAAATACTCTCTTTATAATATTATCAATTGGAATATATACCTCCCACAACTTAGGAGGGACCATCTAATATAGGGATATTGATATTAGAGAGACACTCAACTATATATCTATCCCAAACTTGATCTCATATCCAGGCGGTAGCACCGTAAACTCCTCTGGAAAGACACCATTATTCTCTTCTAAAACCCTAGGAAATGTCATTGGAAAATCCTCTAGTGAACTCAATATCATCTTGGTCATAAAGGAATAAAATAACATAAAATACCTCCAAACCATCTAAGGGTCTCTCCCATTAAAAACACTAAATAATCTCCACCAACATCATAGAATATAACGTACCTCCTAAATTAAAATATTATAGCCTAAACTAAATACAAATAGTTTCTGTTGAGGATGGTTTTATATGGATATATCTATAAGAAAAAAAAATATCCTAAAGAGAAATGTTTCATGAGAATTAAATCACAATCTCTACACATTTCATACAATTCGGCTCGACCATTAAATAGAATAGTATATGATAAGGTCATTAAAATTATATCCACCTCAAGCCCGAAAGTATGGAATATTTTGGTACAATGATGGTGAGTATGGATACTGAATAAAATGGGCTATACATTAGGGTATAATATAAGTAGATAATACCTCACACGGTGTCTAGATCACCCGGTGCTGGAAACTCTAAGGAATACATATGACCATTTCTATCTCCAGGGCCTCTCTAGCATTGATGATGATCATCCCCATGGTAACACTCAAATCTATGTCCTAGAGGATGAGGGGAATCTTGGGGCAGTCCTTGACCCAACTCATCCCCTCTAAACTGATCAAAAGTTTGATCACCTTATTCCTATTGTTCCTTGATAGATATTGCTACAAATTCTAATCCTAAATATGGTTACCATCCCCGTGATAACATCCAAGGATGGATGGTCACTCAATATTTTTATGAAAATGATATCAAAAAGAAAAAGAACCATACTTGATCTACTAGAAATCTTCTTAGAACTACTAACCCCTATGAAATAGGACAATAAAGAATAGAATTGACTCACTGTTGTTTGAATCTTCTATTGATTAGAAAACTAAGACTTATAGCCACAAATCTAATTCATGGAGTGTCTGGATGAATCCCCTACCATTAAAACCTGATCTTATCTAGTAACCTCTCAATAACATTTATATTCTCTAAAACCTCAAGATATCTTGGTAATATAAATGGGGTGACCTGGTGTTGGATCTCAAGATTCATAGAATCCTTAAAATGAATCTCCCTAACCTATTTATCTAGAATTTTTTTAAATAATAATGGAGTAGTTTCTTATAATAGATACTAAACTCATACACACCAAAAATTCCCCTACCAGAGTGTAAGGATGTCCTATTGATAAGTTACCTTCTTGTTCAATGAAGTAAACTCAGCCTAAATCTAACCATGAAACTTATCTTATAGGAGGGTCAACAACTCAAGATCCTCAGGGAATAAGAACCACCACTACTAAGCTAACACATGTAGTATATTAATATCTAATGGAACTCATTTGTACCTCAAAAAAGGGATAAAACTAATAGAAATTTAAAAAACCTCCAATCATGACTCAGACTCCTAATCTAAAATGAATCCCACATACTTGTACAAACCCTGGGGGTAAAAGTCTTGAATCAACTTACTTCAAGTTTCAACAACATCCTTAACTTTGTGGTGGTCCACTACTACATCTTAATGAACTTATTAGGCATGAACCTAATGTGGATGTCAACCTAGATCTATACTAGAAAAAAATAAATTTTAGGGTCTCTTTTACCTAGAATGTAAAATATTTAATGTTAATTATTCTATATTAAACCTAATTTTAATTACCAACCCAATTCAAATATAGACTCATAAAATCATGGTACATGATCCTTACCTAGGATTATACTAGAAAATAAACATCACTTCCTTACTATGTTTAGTAAACCTAAGGTTCTTAAGTCATATCATAAGGGGGCCTGAAATCCCATGTCATGGGCCTACTCTTCTGATTATATCACACACTAATTTTTTTTGACATTGTTTCCCTAGTAACCCATGAAATCCTCACCAGTACCAACATCCAAACTTCAACATATCTATCAGCCACCATGTTTGATAACAATCTATCACAACCACCATACTAGTACCCCTTTTAGTCTAGTAGTGAAGATGTGGATGACCCTCTAATCCCACCTCTTGTAAGACACAAGTTAGAGACTAGAATGGAGGGTAAAAAATGCATAAATATGGAAATAATAATCGTTAATATATAAATTTTAGGATAAGAGATAATATCCACTCATCAGATCCATATAATAAAAAAATAACCAATCCAAATATATAATATAATATAATATAAAGAGGAAAGAAACAAAAAATTCCAGAAACATATCATGGGTCATAACCATGAGACTCCTACAAATTCTTAACAACACTACGGCCTAGTAACACGTAGATTGATCACAAAAAATATCCTACAAACATAAATTTAGTTCATATATATAAAAGGATAGTATAAAGGTATACTCATTATGATCCTCCCTAATACCTATCATTTAAATATGAATGAAGAACAGTAAATCCTAGTGAATAAATAATGATACCAACTCGTTACCTAAATCAAGCTAACTACATCTCATCCTCACCAAGGGTCACTCAAAAATTTAAGAATATAAGTAGGTAAAATAATATCAAAAAGCATAAATATATAGGTAGAAGATACCCTACATCCAATACCCCATTGGTTTGTCTCTCTCATTGCCTAACGCCAAATGTTCTATACTAAAATCCCATTTATAAGTCATCTACCACAAGCAGTCATACCAAAAAAATATCATCATTATATTTTAAACCTCAAGCACACAAACCACAACCACATCTCATCACATTCATAACCATGTATTATTTCAAAATTCCATCAAATCCTTTGTATCAGGCATTATACCTCAACAAATCATATCATATTCACGTACCCATGTGGTAAATAAGTCACTATAACTAGAATACATGTATGTGTCATAGCCTCAAACTACTAAATATAACACAAACATGTATATAAAAACTATGATCTATCAAATACCATGTAGGCATATACCATATGCTTTAATACATTATAGAACATATATGCCTACGTGTTATGAAACATGTGAAGGGAGATCATGGAAGTGGGAGAAGTAATCAGTTTGTTATGTCACTAACCTGGATTTTTGGGAAAACAATCAAAACCAAAAACATTTAGGAATCAACTGAATGCCTAATTTATTTGGTGTGGCCTAAAAAATCAAAAAATATAAAAATGGTATATCACACAACAAAAATAAGGGAAACTACCAAGCCTTAGACTCAAATGAAATTATCATCCCTCATGAAATCCAAATTCCACTACTAAGATATATTGTAAACAATTTCACATATAAGCATATATGTATCAAAATTAAATATCAGTAATCGTTTATATTTAGTAATTTAAAATTATTACTCATTTATTAACTCCATTTCAAATTTTTATTTAATAATTCTATTTCATCACAAGATAAAATTATTTTATAATTAATATTTCAATTCCTAATTTCCATTTCATGATCTTGGAGCATTAATACAACCATCCCATTATTTTTATTTAATATATATAATTACCATCATCAACACCCATCCCATAAGTACTTTATAATTCATTTACTATTCTATAATATGGGTATTGTAAGACTTAACCTAAAATCAAATAGGGAAGATGCACTTATAGTGCATAGTCCAACTACAACAGGTAGTTGGAAATAACAATAGTAGACCATCATAAAAACCATCCACCAAGAAATAAACATCATGAAAATTTTCTAATCCCATCTCTAAATCAATACAAATTAACCATCATCCCTAACATAACCTTTCTCCCACAGGTCGTCTCCATTATCTACATATTCTACCTATCCCAATCAAACAAAATCCCACACATAAAATCATAGTAAGGATATCCTATCATAGAACATATATAAATGGAATGAAATCTATTTTAATTATATAAAACTACATGGGAAACCAATGCCATAACATCAAATAGAAAATATTAAAAAACATGGAACATTAAGAAAGTTGGGAGCACAAAAAACCCAAACACTTTAATTTTAGTAAAAACCACTTTTTTATTACTATATTGAATTAACATATTCATTATGCATAGGTTTCATCGATAGTAAATATAACATAAGAAACTACCAATACCTAAGAATCAACCATAAGTTTCCTCAAAAAAACATGTATATGTTCAACAGTTTTCAAGGAATAATAGTAATTAAGTTTACATTCCTCTTTAATTATCCACTTCATCTTACTATCATTACACTATTTAACCAATGCCAAGTATATTATCCATGCCAGGGATCAATAATAATCATATGATTAAAATACAATATATCTAGAAAATATCAAGATCTATAATCTATATTGAATAACCATGATTTTATATCCATGAGGATGATTCTATAGTTATTCAAAGAAGATAAATCATGTTAATTTCAAGCTTTCACATAAAATAAGAATAATTCAAGAATCCACCACTTCAACACATATATTTTAAAGTTCTATGATCAAGAACAGAAGAAACAATGAAAATATATGATCACCACTCCCATGAAGAAATCACAATCCCTAAAGATATCATCCCTCTATGAATCTATCATCAATCATCTGATGAAGACCCATAAAATTGAAGAAAGAAAACATCTATAGCATGAAAAGGAAGAATGGAAGAGAATGAAACCAACAAAGAAGAAAAAAACTCACTTGGATCACAAATAAAACGATCTCTAGAATTCATGGGTTAAATCTAAGTAGTGAGGATCAATAGCCTCTAAAAGGGATCCCAAATTTTTTTGTAGAGTCTCTTAAGAGTGGACTGGAAGATAGTGAATATAATAAAATTCAATAGAACCTCAAAATTTATATCCATGTTGGATTTTTAATAGACCAAGGCACAACACCCATTAACATGCCTCATACCCTTGGGGTTTCACTAAAACCGTGGTGTAATATGGGTGGCCACACTTCAATAGTCTTAGTCAAATCCACCCTAAAAAATACATGTTGAAAATCCCCATGTATCTCCCCCTTTACAAAGATTTATTAAACTCAATCCCATTATCCTAGGGTAACACCAGGACTTATCCAAGAGACCCCACTATAGTAGTCCCCATATAAAAATAATCAATAAAACAAACCCCCAAGATTCATTAAGAAACCCAAATAACCATACCACAGGGGTCCTCAAAATGGGAGAGTTAAAAACTTGATCCCTGGGGATTCATGGAACAACCTACGCCCTATGTCAAATTGAACCCTCAAAAGGAAGATACAAGACCTAAAACCCTTAATCTCTATGTCACTCCCATGAGAACCATGCCATAATTATATTAATATTAATAGAATGACCAAATACTTCATCCTGAGACTACATGCCATAAGTAAATAGATGCACCATAAGGTCCATGTTTGAGGTTACACCACTCTGTAGCCTGCCAGACCTTATTGAAACCCTTCTCCTCTAGATGAAACTTTATCTCAAACCAGACTCATTCTCACCAATCCATCCTTGACACGTCCAATCACTCCAAAACACAAAGGTAGGTCTTGTAAAAAACTAATCAACTATACAATTAATCAATTCCAGTAAGGTCTTTATAACCCAATAATGTCCCTTTCCATTATTAACCATAATAATTCAACCACCCACTAAAAATCCGACATGAAACCTCATCAAATGGGATAAGACTTTACAATTTGACTCAACCCATTTCCAAACATAAATTTTCTAGGAAAAAACCTCATTAAAAATATCTTGAATTATACAATCCTCTCAAGAGCACACTCATTAGAGAATAAATATTTATTACAATCACCATAAAATAATCCATTACCCATAAGTAAATCATTTCTAAATATATAATTGTTGTACACCCTTTCATCATACATCCAAAATCCACAATAGACTCAATTTAGGTTTCAACACCTCATATGGGTTGTCATTATATATATGATAAATAATTATTACATTTCATAATAGATAGATAACCCTATGAAACATTCTATCACACCCTGACTAATGATTAATTTTAATTTAATATTTTGGGTCTCTCTTTTGAGTCGTGGTTTGAACCAGTTCTATTTTTGAAAGAAATTTGGGATCTTATACTAGTGCGCGACCATATGCGCGACTGTGTGTAGTACCCAACCTTAATAATAAAATGTTTTATTATTAAATTTATTATTACACGGGTGTGCGATTGTGTCCGTGAATTGGCACACGTTTATCTGTGGTGTCCAGACCCAATAATTAATACAATTTTTTCCCTACGATTGGTTTTATCATTTTAGTTTTCTTATTAGTCTTATTATTATTTAAGTTAATATTTCAAATAAGTTATCTTTTTTAAGTCATTTTTTTAATTATAAATTTATTAACATTAATGCCTTTATTAAAATTTCTAATTATTATTATTACTACTATTATTAGTGGAAATATAATCTAAAAATAGTATAATTATGAAATTATTAACATGTAGTTGTTATTATTATTATTAAAATTATATTATTTATTTATTTATTTACTTTTCTTAGGATTAATTTTGTCCCCTTTTTTCCTTTTTTTCCTCATTCTCTTCCTCACCCCCTCTTCCGGTCACCCCATTCTTTCCCCCTAACACTACCCGCACCTGTTCTCCCTCCCTCCCTCCTTCACCTAGGATCCACACTTCCCCTTGCTCCCTTCTTCCGGCAGTCCAGACCGGTAGCCATCCTCCCTTCAATCCCACCACAGTGCCCAGCGCACCACATCACGACGCCCCTACTCCTCATGTCGCTCCCCTCAGCCGGCACCCCTTCTCTTTTCCAGCCAAACCTCCGGTGACACCTCTTTTCTAGCATGACACACCTCTGGAAGCCCCTATTTCTGCTCGGCCAGCCTTCCACTCCCTCACCACAGGTGCGTTCTATAATGGTGTGTGTTTTATTCTATTTGTATGTGTTGCTAGGTTAGGGTTACATGTTTTTTTTATGGTCCAATTGTGATATGTTAGGTATGAATCTTGAATTAGGATATATCCAAGTTTAGTTGTAGTGCGATTGAAGTGCAGTGGACTTTTCACACAATTTTTTATGGTGTTTGGTCTGTATAGAGGTTACTATTTCAGAGTATAATTACTGATTAATGGATCAATTTCTTCATTTAGTTAATATATCATGTTTATTAGTTAGTTTTCTTTGTGTGAAATTAGTTTTTAGGTGTGTTTATTACGCGTTAGACTTTAAAAGTGGCATGTTCATGTGAAATGTGGTGTGTCTTGGATGAAAACACATATTTAATTATCAATTAGTGTTTTTAATTTTTGAAACTAGTTCATTAAATATTACAGGGGTTGAAGATACTATTTTGATATGTTTTTGGGGAGTGTTTGGCTATAAAACCGGTTTATGAATGTGTTTTGTTGGTAAATCCAAGTGTCACTTCCTAAAATTTGTTTTATAAACATTTATTTATGGTTTATTAAATTATATAATGGTGACAAGGTAATTTTGAAGAGGTTTTATATTAAATAAGTTTTAAAGTGTACTTTAAGTAGAAAATATTTGGTGTAATCTTGATGAAAGCCCATGTTGTGTTATTTTGAGATGTTTTAATAATTGTGTCAATGTTTTATTAAATGGAGTTTGCATTATGGAACATGTTTGTGAAGCATTTTTCTATACATTTAGTTTTTAATTGTTAATTTTTAATCATTTAATAATGTACTTTGATGCGTTTTATAATTTTTTTAATGATTTATTAAATTATATGGAAGTATGTGCACACGATTGGATGAATACATGAGTAAAAAAGCGCCGAAAGCTAAACATTGGCATGGGATGCTTGAGGTAGGATCTCTATACATAAACTATTAAATTTAAGAACCATTTATTTCTTGCATTTCACATCTAGTTTTTTATATATTAATAATTGGTATAGAATTTTTAGAAAAAATTTTTCTCTTAATTTGGATTTTTTTCTCTAGTGATGTAGTGAAATAGATGACTTCATTGTAATCTTCACATCAAGTGTTTTATGAAATTCCACTTTGGCCTCTTCAATTGTGTCTTTAGTATCAAAATTGTGATTTGGGTTTCTGAAATGGATTTCATAAATGAGATTTTGAATGATTTTGAGATGAAAGTGGTGTTTCGTTGATTCTTAGGAAGTGCGTTGGCATGTGTTGGTTATTTTTAAAATTGGTTGGTGTTTAGGGGTTGGTTAAGGCCCATTGGGAACTTTAAATAAATGAAATATTTTGAAAACCCTCTTTGGGGTGACTCAGGGGTGATCCTACTGTATACGAGGATTGTGTGAGTTGTTGTGTGTGGTGGTCATGTATTGTGATTGGTTACTTTATTTATATTGTTGACTCATCCTATTTTACAGCACGTTTTTAAATGGGAACCTAACATAGTAAGTGAATCTTATGAGAATGATTTCTACACTAGTTTATATTACGCACTTGCTAGTGACCATTAGTATGGACTTTTCTCTGCTAGGGATTGGGCCCCTTAGTTAGGCCAGGTAGGGAAACATCAAGTGTTAGGGAATTATGACGTCATCGAGAGTAGGCATGCCTTTAAAATGAGTCACATGTATATTACAATTTGTATTGTTCATGAGATCCTAGGTTCAACACATGTTTTATTTAGCACTTATTTGTACGTGGCAGACCTTTGAGGTGATTAGTTTGGTTTCTGGCCCCATTTTCCACTTTTCCATTGCCCTTATTGTCTATTGGGTGTGTGCATATGTTATTACTCTTGTTTACCAAATGAAATTTGGATTTTAAATTGTTTTCAAAATTTTTTTAAAAATGTAATGCATCTTTCTTCACTATATCATAATCTTTCGTTAAATTAAAAAGGTAAATGGACTGTTACTTACCTTAATAATGAAAATGCGTGTGGAAACTCATATTTTATATAATGTATTTAAAAGATGAAATTAATGTTTCTTTATCTAAAGGAAGTGCATTGAAAATAGTTATTGGGATAGCCTACTGAGTTTTAATACTCATGACTATAGTGTTTTCTTGTTTTTAGCTTCTGTTTTAGGATCTACATGAGCTTGTTCTCCTTGGGTGATGGTTGGTTGTGAGTTAAAGAGTGACCCGTGAGGTCAGATGGAGATAGTGATTGTTCCATTCAGTTCGTCTTATTTTATTATGTTTTTGTTTAATCGCTTTATTTATTTTATTTATTATGAGTTGATTTTTATTATTTACTATGATTTTATTCATTTTTATTGGAAGAAAATGTTCCCATCGTTTCTGTCGATGCCCTGGTGCTTATCGCCAGCCCGAGATGATCGGGAACTACTCTCGGGCTTTGCCGCTGATCGGATTGGGTGACCAGTTCAGCATCAACCCAGGTTGGTTCATGAAAAAATGGTATCAAATCAAGTTTTGTTCTTGTTATTTTGTGTGTCAGGTAGATCAGAGATATGATTATTGGTACTCGAGTGGTAGGTGCGGTAAGATCGTCATGAACTCTAGATTGTTTGGCTTCTCGAGTAACCAGGGGTGGTTCGGGATTTAAATTTTTAGCTTTGGCCTGTGTGGATGGGGGATGAAAATAGGAGTAAACTGGTAATGTGTGTAGTCTCACATGGAGTAGAGACCCATGTGATGCCGGAGGGTACAGTTCGACACTCATAGTGGTTGGCACTTGCCTGGGGAATAGTATTTTAAACCATGTAGTCGGGTCTTGCATGACACACTAGTCCTCCGTCCATGTGCTTTATTGTTGGTGATGTCTTAGTTCAGTTTTTGGTTGGCGTGATGGGGGGTTTTTTAGGAAAGTGGACTTTGGGGTTGCTTTTATTTTATCTTGGTGTGTGTTTGACATGATTTTTGGGGTGCGTTTCTCTTCGAACTTGTTTTTGGAATTTGGAATTTGATTTTTTTAAATTTAATTGATAAAAGAATGTATTGGGTTATCTAAAATTGATGTGAATTATTTTTGAAATGGGAAGAATTTTGAAAATTTTTCTTGAATATTTTGTAATGTTTTTGGAAAAAGTCATTTTCAGAATATTGGGAATGTTTTGTTTGAAATCAGAAGAGCCTTATTTTCTCCATTGGTATTCATATTGGTTTTTCCGTGTGCATGTGGACATGATTAATAGAAATTTGTTGGATCATGTGGATGGGTGGCTGAGTGGCACAAAAAAATGCATATTTGCGAGGCATCGTGGAATATTGGTGGTGAGTGATTGATTTCTAAGGCTGCTTCTTGTTTCCTGAAAAGTGTATTTTTTCTCTAAAATGGGTATTTGTGCTTAAATGGTTTTGTAATTCGAAAATAGCTTTGAGTTCAGAGTTAAGATGACTTTTTCAAAATATATTTTAGGCTTTGTTGTGTTGTTCTTGGTTTTTCAATCGGGTGTTTTTCTTTGAAAAGGAAATGATGTTTTAAATTGAAATTTATTGGATGTGTGTCCGGAATGTGGATGTTTCTTTTATGAGGTGCTTAGTCTTATGGAAGGCTAGTTTTGTGTTTATTATTAGGGATATGCTCCCTAGAAAGGTCCCATGGGTTTCTAGCAGGTCTCTCATAGTTCTTGCCTCAGCCTAGACTCCCAGTGGAGTGGCGGAGTTGGATTATGCTCGGTTGTGTCGGCTGTTTGTAGATGCTGAGTCTAGTTGAATGTCGTTGAGTGCATTAGGAAAGTTAGGAGTGTCTTTGGGTTTCTAGGAACTCTAAATTTTGTGTGGGTGTAAGTTGACTCAAGTATGTCTATAGGGGAAGAACTAGACCAATAAATGGTGATCGTTTTATTCTCATTGCGAATGAGGATTTCTTAAGCGATCCTTAAGAGTAACTTCATCTTTTGGTTGTACCTAAGGAAGTAAAGGCAAGGAAAGTGGTGGAGCTGGTAGGTGCTTGACCAGTCAATAGATAATGAAGGACGTGTGTTTCCCCTTCGATGACCCAGTTTCATATTCCCAAGAGGTGGTGTGAAGAGATCATTTGAAAACTCAAAATAGTTTTTGGCCTTGTTTATATTGTTGTAAGTAACGGTTCCTCATCTGATGATGAGTGTGAACCGAAGGGACATATTCCTCGAATGATCCTTCCACCAGTCTGTGTTGTGTGTCTGAAAGACCACTCTATCACTTATCTCTAGTGCGGTTATTCGGGCATTCTAAGTCGTTTACCACAATTCTTAGTTGGTATGTTGATGGAGTGGTCGCTTGGGGCATGAGGAGAAGTAGGTGGGTTGTTTTTCTAGTGATGGAATTTATTGTTAGAGGTATTCATCTTATGACTGCGAGGTGGTAGATGCTTCAGACATCAGGGCCCCAGCCTTAGGTATCAGGGGGAAGCTTGTGCACAGTCAAAAACTCATTGAACGTGGGATGGTCTTGGACTGACTTAAGTGCATAGTGTCAGGACAGGGAAAACTTAAATTTCTCTATTGCAGTATCGCCTCTAAATGATTCATTTTTGTTGAGAGGGGCTTGAAGCCCCTCTCTCGTTATTGTGGTCTTAATTTATGGTTGTTCCTCTTGGGCTCTAAGGAGGTTCGGAGTATTTTTATTCTTGTAAAGCTGTTGGGCGTGCTCTGTGAACCTTCTTGTGGTTGGGTATGGATCGAGATTGTACTGGTTTTGGAGATTCACTTGTCTTGTGGAATTAATGTATGCCTATCCAGTTTGACTCTATGTTAGAGGTTTCCAGTATCAAAACCACCTCATGTGGTGGAGTTTTTTCCAATGTAATAATCATTCTTCCAGGTCGGCCCATGTTGGTGGGTCTATGATGAAGGGTTTAGTCCGTATTGCTCAAAGTAAAGTGGGAATGCTCGCGCGAGTGTCGTGGTGTTAGGAAAATTCTAAAATGGTAGAGAGTCCCACTTCAGGTCTCTCCAGCATCTCCTCTGGTGTTGGTTTGGTTAAACATAGGGAGCTTGGAGGGTTAAGGCAGTGTTATTTGTTGTTTAGAAAAAAAATCGACAAGAACCCTAATATGATGGGGAGACCACCATATGGAGAACTTGTAGAAAAAACTTGTCTTCAAAGTGTGCTTGGTGGAGAAAACCTCCTTACTTATACTCTACCCAACCTCAACCACGGTAATTGGTTTGCTCAGGTAGTGGGTCTCTTGATGAGTGATCTTGGAGATCTCAAGCAGGGCTAGTGATCCCTAATTTAGGGGTCAGGGTGTTCTGTGTTTTGGTTGTGTTTGGAGGGGTATTCATTGTTGTTGGTTATGTTGCTTGGTAATTATGTTTTGAAGATCTTTGAGTTTTAGGGTAGGAGTGTTTTGAATGATTAGTCTTTAGGTGATTGATTTTTGGTTTTAAGTGTCTTCGAATTCTTCCTTGGAATCTTGGGTTGACCCAGTCTTTGGGGACTTTCTTGAGGCACAAAGTGTAATGGTGGAGAGAATTGTCCCACCCCGACCGATGTTTAATTTTAATTTAATTATTTTGGGTACCTTTTTTGAGTCGCATCTTGAACCAGTTCTATTTTTAAAAGAAATTTGGGATCTTATACCATTCATGTGACCATGTATAGTCCCTAACCATAATAATAAAACATTTTATTATTAAATTTATTATTACACGGGCGTGCGACTGTACCCATGACTAGGCACGCGTCTGTGCGTTGTGTCCAGACCCAATAATTAATGTATTTTTTTCCCTACAACTGGTTTTATCATTTTATTTTTCTTATTAGTATTATTATTATTTATGTTAATATTTCAATTATGTTATCTTTTTTTAAGTCATTGTTATAATTATAAATTTATTAACATTAACGTTTTTATTAAAATTACTAATTATTATTATTACTATTATTAGTGCAAATATATACTTAAATTAGTGTAATTATGAAATTATTAACATCTTGTTATTATTATTATTATTAAAATTATATCTTTATTTATTTATTTATTTTTATTAGTTTTCATTTCCTTTATTTTTTCCCTTACTCTCTTCCCCAACCCCCCTTCCCGTTACCCCATTCATCCCCCCTAACCCTACCCACACCTACTCTCCCCCCTCCTTCACTTGCGAACCACACATCGCCTTGCTCCATTCTTCCGAAATCCCAGACCGACAGCCCTCCTCCCTCTCAGCTCGCCCTGGCGCCCGGCGCTCCGCCTCACGACGCCCCTACTCCTTGCGCTGCTCCCCTCAGCTGGCACCCCTTCTCCTATCCAGCCAAACCTCAAGTGACACCTCTTTTCTGGTGTGGTGCACCTTTAGAATCCCCTCTTTCTGCTTGGAAAGCCTTCCACTCCCTCACCGTATGTGCGTGCTACACCGATGGGTGTTTTCTTCCATTTGACAGTGTTGCGCGGTTAGGGTTCCATGTTTATTTATGGTCCAGTTGTGATATGTTTGGTCTGATTCTTGAATTAGGACATATCTTTGTTTGGTTGTAGTACGATTGAAGTGCGGTGGAATTTGCACACAAATTTTGTAGTGTTTGGTCTATATAAAGGTTAGTGTTTCTACGTTTAATTATTTTTTGATGGAATAATTTTCTCATTTAGCTAATCTATCATGTTTAATAATTAGTTTTCCTTGTGTGAAATTAGTTTTTATGCGTGTTTATTACGTGTTTGATTTTTAAAGTGGCATGTTCATGTGAAACATGGTGCATCTTGGATGAAAACACATATTGCATTATTAATTGGTGTTTTCTAATTTTTGAAACTAATTTTTTAAATATTACAGGGGTTGCAGATCCTATTTTGATATGTTTTTGGGATGTGTTTTGGTCATAAAACAGGTTTCTGAATGAGTTTTGTTGGTAAATCCTAGTGTCACTTCCTAAAATTTGTTTTATAAACTTTTATTTATGGTTTATTAAATTATATAATGGTGAAAAACCAATTTTGAAGAGGCTTGATATGCAATAAGTTTTAAAGTGGACTTTACATGGAAAAAATTTAGTGTAATCTTGATGCAAGCCCTTGTTTTGTTCTTTTGAGATGTTTTAATAATTGTGTCAAGGATTTATTAAACAGAGTTTGTGTTTTGGAACATGTTTGTGAAGGGTTTTTCTATGAATTTGGTTTTTAAGTGGTTTTTATGTGTAAACTTTTAATAATCTACTTTGATGTGTTATATATATATTTTTAAATTATTTATTAAATTATGTATAGTGATTTTGGTGCCTTTGGAAGACTTGATGGCATATACAAAAAGGTGTATATATATATAAATGTGTATACACTCTATGTGCGTATTTCCTCATGGTGCGGGGAGTACGAGAAATGAGTAAAAGATATACATAAATATATATGGAAGTATGTGTATGCGAGTGGATGACTACTTGAGTAAGAAATCACCCAATTCTAAACACTGACTTGGGGAACTTGAGGTACGATATTTATTTATAAACCATTAAATTTAAGAACCATTTATTTCCTGCATTTCACATCTAGTTTTTTATATTAATTATTGGTATAGAGTTTTCTGAAAAAATTTCTGTCTTAAATTGGATTTTCTTTCTCTAGTGATGTAGTGAAATAGATGACTTCATTCCAATTTTCACATCAAGTGTTTGAGGAAAGGCCACTTTGGACTATGCAAATGTGTCTGTAGTTTCAAAATGGTGATTTGGGTTTATGAAATGGATTTCTTAAATGGGGTTTCAAATGGTTTTGATATTGAAAGTGGTGTTTCTCTGATTCGTTGGATGTGAGTTGGCATGTGTTGGATCTTCTGAAAATAGGTTGGTGTTGAGTGGTTGGTTAAGGCTCGTTTGGCACTTTAAATAATGAAATATTTTGAAAACCCTCTTTGGGGTGACTCAGGGGTGATCCTGAAGTGTAAGGGGATTGTTTGAGTTGTTGTGTGTGGTGGTCATGAATTGTTATTGGTTACTTGATTAACATAGTTGACTCCTCCATTTTTATTACATGTGTTGAAATTGGTAACTGGCAGAGTAAGTGAATATTCTGAGAAAGATTGCTACACTAGTTTAGAGTATGCACTGGCTAATGGATCTTATTATGGAATTTTCTCTGCTAGGGGATTGGGCCCCTTGGTTAGGCTAGGTAGGGCAACACCGAGCGTTAAGGCATTATGACGTCATTGAGAGTATGCATGCCTTCAGGACGAGTCACATGTATAGTACGTTCTGTATTGTTCATGAGATCCTAGGTTCGACCCATGTTTTCTTTAGCACTTATTTGTATGTGGCAGACATTTGAGATTATTAGTTTGGTTGCTAGAAATGTGCGCCACTTTTCCATTGCCCTTATGGTGTGTTTTGTGTGTGCATATGTTCTTCCTCTTGTTTACCAAATGAAATTTGGATTTTAAATTGTTATTGAAAATGTTTTAAAAATGTAATGCATCTTTGTCCTCCAACTATTAAACATGATTTAAATTAAAAAGACCAATGGACTGTTACTTGCCGTAGAAATGAAAATGCGTGTGGAAACTCGTATTTTATATAATGTAGTTCAAACCTGAAATTAATGTTTCTTTATTTAAAGGAAGTGCATTGATAATAGTTATCGGGCTAGCCTACTGAGTTTTAATACTGATTCCTATAGTGTTTTCTTGTTTTTCACTTCTGTTGGAGGTTCGACATGAGCTTTTTCTCATTGACTAACATTTGGTTATGAGTTGGAGAGTGACCCGCAAGTTCATATAGAGATAATGGTTATTCCATTCGGTTAGTCTTATTTTCTTCCGTTCATATTTAGTCACTTTAGTTAGTTTATTTATTTTAAGTTTCTTTTTATTATTCACTCTTATTTTATTCATTTGTTTTCGGAGAAACCATTAACATCATTTTTTTCAATGCCCTGGCGCTTCTCACCAGCCTAGGAGGACCAGGAATGCCTCTCGGGCTTTTCCGCGGATCGGCTCGGGTGACCGGTTCAGGGTCAACCCAGGTTGGTTCGTGACACATTCAACCTCATGTGTCATGTCATTCATAGTACTACAATGTCTCTCTCAACATTTTTAAAAAAATCCATGCTAACCATCTAAATATTATGTCACGCGAACCCACTTAACCCCGCTTGATATCACCTTACACATGAAAAATGAATATACATCATGGTAGAATGTAAGGTAATTCCCCCCATGTGCTATCAGGAAATAACTCGAATATTATCGTAGGTTGAATTTCCTTATATTTTAAAAAATTCTAAGAGTATAAGAAGATGCTACTAAGATTCTATTTATTTATATGTATTATTGATCAGATGAGTATTAGATATGATATAAGGATGAGAATATAGGAGAAGAGGATGGAAGAAATTCCTCCTAGGAATCTAGTTCATGTAAAATGATAGGGGTTAGTAGAGGGTTAAATATACAAAATATTAATTAAAATAAAAAAACCTTAGCATCATCTAACATCTAAAAAGTCTCACTAAAACCCTAATGATATCATCAATGTATGAGTATCCTTTCACCAGACATTCAGTGGAAGAGGAAACGTTGCAACCCAAATCCACCAGCCTTTCAGTGGAATCCCACTAGCCTTTTGGCGTGTCATGATATCTATAATTCATAGGTTATAAAAACCTCAAACTAGATTCCTCAATATGAACCTTTTTTCCCTTTTACACCACTAAAACACATAGCTTCAAGAAAAAACATGACAAAAAAACCTCTCATTTCATCCACATTTTAAAAATTATATATTGCATGAAAATATTCATACACTAATCATTAAAACCCCCCAACATATAACTTCTCATCCATGAGATGTTATTGTGATCATTTCTCATACAATTCCCAATATTTGAATCACTTAATTTAATTGAATATCTCATTAAAACCTTGATAGCTAATTCATATGGGAATACTATATACCTGATCCCAAGAATGATTTACTCTCTAAATCCTCATAATATGACCCATAATAACCATTATTTGTTTCTTAAATGATATGAATAATATTCCTTAAGGATGAACATAAATGAAAATAGTTAATAGATATTCCACCTTGTTGGGTTTTCCTTGAATTCACCAACTACCTAAGCATCCAGAAACCAAGAATTATATCACACATCAAAAATGTTGATCTAAACATAAAATTACATGAAAAAACTCAATTATAAACATCAAACTCATATTTATTGATATAATTTATATAAATAATGCCATGGATTATAAATTTTATACCCAAATATCTTCCAACTTTTGGAAGCTAATTACCAATTTCAAATTGAGATTCAATAAAAGTGATAATTCATTAATTTTAATGATTTCTCTAATAAACTCTATCAATGTAAATAGAAATTATCTATTTTTTGCTTCATACAATCTTGAATCTTGAATCCTATATTAGTTATTTATCATGTATATTAACTTCCCTCAATAATTTCATAACAATACACAAAATTTAGAATCATTCATTAATTGGAATATCCCTATAATCTTTAAATGGTTCACCAACTCATCCATTGAATTCTACCTCAAGTTAGTATCATACTATCTTAGAAGGCAGTAGAAAATTGTTAATTTTATTAACACTAGTTTACATGATACGTCACCTCCATCATTCACTATATTGTACCCAGGAACAAGGTTTTGTTATTAGATAATGTATGGTGTTCTTCTCACAATATAGGCTTCCTTATTTCTCATTCCTTGAGTAACCAATGCATTTGGTTCCCATAAACAGCTGAGCACCATTGGTCATGATCTATACTCGTAAAAATTTGGTTAACTCATTAATAATTCTTCTAATCGGTTAGAGGTTTTTTTGAATCACCCCTTCTTAAGAAAGTGACTATTTGTTATCATGAAATTTGGATCATAGACTACATTACATAGATAAGAAACCACCATAGTCTTTTGTTTAATAAATTTTTTAAAAGTCACATCTTTTTACACTAAAAACATTTCAAGGCATCATACTCTTGGTTATAGGTTTATACCAACCTCAATAGTTAGTAAAAACATGGTTACCCAAAGTTAATCAAAATAATTTTTATTCTTCTTTACAGGAAATTGATATCTATATCTACATGAGATAAAAAGATCTACCATAATGAACAACTCCCGCTTGATTTAATTTAGAGAGAGTATCAATGTAATAGGGAAGAGTATATATTATTACCTCAATGAATTATCAAGGACCATTTTAGATCAATGTATTTTATGAATTTATTTCTTGAAAATTTGATATTAGTATAAGGACCATTTAAACATTGTAACATTATCTACTATTGATTGACCAAACTGTTGGAACTTTAATAATTCATAAAACCTTTTGTGGGTGTAGAGTCTCTTAAAATTTTATATTATTTAATAACTATTATTAATCTGTATAATATGATATTCCATTACCTCTTCCAATTCCATAGTCATCTAGCTTATACAAGTTCCACTATCCAGCCTAGAGAATGTGAAGGTCATATGTGACTTCTAGTATTACCAATTCATTTGAAAAAAAATTAAACACTTCCAATATAATTTTCCATATCTTGGGCCTCAATCCATCACTAATAGCATATTAGGGTAGTTTTATAAATCAAATATGTCCATAACCACTATCTTTTATTTCCTTATAAGACCTTTATCAAAGACTCAAAAAAACTCTAAGAAAAAGTTATGTAAAAAAACCCATATGTATAATCACCTATTTTATATAACTAAAGGGTTATCCATCACTAAAGCACCATTAATTAGGGTACCTATATTTCCCTGTAAACCAACATACACATTTGAATTAGAATTTGACCCACTCAAATCATATCATAATGAGTCATATTTTAGTTATCCAAATCTATCATGGATTTTTAAATCTATTATTTATATCGTATTCTCACCTTCTTACACAAATATTTATGATTTTACCCTAAAAAACCCTTTTAAAAACCATTGGTCTATATTAATTCTCTTGGGTTATACCCAACTCACACACATCATGAAACTAATACTAAACTAGGGTTTACAATCTGTCTTGTAATAAATAGGATAAAACCTTGGTAGAACACTATAAAAAAACATAAACCAGCTAATACTTATCTTAAAGAAAATTTATTTTCATTTAAACCATAGGGACCTACTCATTTTTACATCAAAAAGACATCACTAACAAATGATAATTATGAATAAATTATTATAATTAAGTTTACTTAATTAATATCTAAATACCAGATACTCAAGAATACATTTATTTATTCATTATTGACGTGTTTATTAATTTAAAACCTTTTTTTAATTCAAAATATTTCTATAAAAAATTCAAACATTTTAATAAAATTCAGGTTTAATTACGTTCAAAACTTCTAATAAATTATTTGGGAAAAAACTAATTAATTTTTTATTGATTCTTTAAATAAATGTAACTTAAATTTAAAAAGTAATTTATTTAACCTATTTGTTAAATATTTTATGGAAACATTTCAAGAAGTATAATTTACTAGTCACACATAATAATTAATATTTCATATAAAAATATATTCTAAGTATGATGAATGAACAGATGAAAAATTAACTCCTAGATGAGCCTTATATCAGTTGTTAGGTTCTACCAATTCATAATTGAAATGATTAAACAAAATCCTCCCATGTAACTATGGTTCCTAAACCAAACATCCTATTTAAATTTATTTTTTACCATTAATAGGTTGTTCAATCCTTTTATTGATTATTTTACAATCCCCAAAAATAATATCTCTTATATGTAAAGTCCCAAAAAAGACCCAAACACCGCTCTAATACCATTAATAATAACCCAACCCATACCTTCTATCATCCCAAATCATACCAATACACATCCCCAAGCACATTTCATAGTCACTATGGGATGGAAACTAGTGTTTAGGGTCCATGTTTATTGTTTGGTAATGATTTACCCTCTTTTAGGGACATAATAGGTTATTTAAAAATTCTATTCAATGTTAAACATAACCCATATGTCTATCAAATGTTTCCCAAAATAAAATAATAAATTGTATATCTAGGAGTACCATTTGTACCTATGTAATAATATAAATAAGCATTATAATAGTACAAGCGTGGAATTATGTAACTTGTCATAGAGAAAACATAAGGGAACTCTTGAAATAAACTAAATATATATAGGAACGTGATAAGAACTCCTTCCAAATATGGAATCTCATGCTTCAAATACACATCAAGAACTGAATTATTATGTGATATATACCCCCATATAGTCCCCAAAGTATCCAAGAAGTCATCAAACCCACAAATTCTATTATACCTAAAATTATATAAGTGAAGATGTATATACACCAATAGTGCATAAATCAGTAATCAACCACCAATTATTTTCCATAAAATATCATTAATATACATGATTTAAAAGATGATATGATATGTATATAATAGCATCATAAAATAACAAAACATTTATATAAAAATCATGCATCAGTTTCATGCTACTCATTAGTTATAATAGTAAATGTAATCCTTTGAAAACAGTGTTTCATATACTCATCACATAATTTTGTAATATAACTATACCTCCTTTGAACCATGATCAATATTTAACTATACATTATTTGAGTATAGATAGAAATATGGAAAGGATAAATATATTCTATTGGTAAATTGAAAGAGTTATTATTTATACACATTCAATATATATCCTCTCATAAGAGTGGAAATTCACTTGAGGAAGGTGCCACATTTTCCTAGCTAAAGGAATGCCCCATCTACCTATGTGTTACCCCATTAGATGGTGGAGTGTTGTATTTTTTATTAAAAATAAATTATGTAAATATGTGTGAAGATGAGAGTGTTGGATGGATGATAAGTTGTCTAATAAATGATGAAAATATAATTTGAGTAGTGATGGAGTACCCACTAGATTTATTATACTGAAAGAAGACTGTCACTAAGGGGAGACTTTGATTTGATCATGAATGTATGATAGAGAATTAATCGTTGACTGAGTTTTAATAAAAGATTATTTACTGTGTATTTTTTGACTTAATGAGTTTGATAATTCATGATTCTACTAATGATTATATTGAAAATAATATAATTAATATGTGAAAGAAAATTGAGTTATTTTTTATTCTCTTTGGAGTACATTGTATACAGTCATAGAGCAATGTGATGAGTTAGAAGATGATGAGTTTATTTAAGGTTTTTCCTTCTTGAAGGTTTATATATCGAATCTATTTATAAAGCTAAAAAAAATGACTAAGATATGTTTTGGTAATTTTGCGTAAGGATCACATATTATTAGTATTGATTTCTTAACTTAAGAAATTATAAAATGTTAGAGGAGATGTGTTCTATGGGGTATAGATACCATTGAAACATTATATTTCTATGAATAAGTAGAGGATATGGATATGAATATATATAAATAAATCAAGCTTGTAGACTACTACATTATATTGAATAAATTTTTAGATGATGATTAAAGTAACTAAGTCAGAGAAAAGTTATATAAAACAGGTTTTTCTTTGAATAATAAAAAATACAGCACCATTACTGAAGCATTAACAATGTTTGGTGATATATAATGTCTTCTAAAGAATATGAAAGATCTTATAGGATCATTTTAAAATTACTGTGAAATATAAGATTAAATCAGAGTAATCTAATGGTATGTAAAATTAATATGGATGTTTTATCACTTAGATAATATTATTTTTTGGGATATATATAAGAGTAATTATGAGATTCCATAAAATATGTAAAAATTATTTTGGATCATGTAATATTAACATTAATCATGCGTAAGAGTGACCTAAGGATTTTAAAGGATATATAAGATATTTTTATTAGCTATATAAGATTATATGGTTGTTATTAGGTAAAATATAAAATAGAAATTTTATGATTTTGTTTTATTATTAGGTGTTTAAATATCATGATTCTTATTGGATTAATCCATGACCTAGGTTAACATTATTACTGAGATATTAAGATGAGTTTTCAACTTGAAATGAATCATTACACCATAAAATTATTATTTCACATGAGAATGTATATGTGGATAAATAGAAGGTTTTATGGAAGCTTGAATAAATAAATAATATAATATCGTAGTAGATTCAAATATAATATCTTGGAAGTTATTCAAAAATATCTTAGACTAGTTTGAATAAGAATAACCTTAGAAGATATTATTAAAGGTTTAAATAGGAAGATATATTTCCTCATCTTGAATATCATTGTTGTATTATTCTTGGAAGATATTTAACAAAGGAAATAAATGAGTTTCCATATTTGAATTATGAAATATTATCCACATGACCCTTATGGGTCTTCAAAGAAGAATAAGAGTTGAAGCTGAAATATAAAGTGATAGATTAATGAAGCACTACTATTATACATCTATTATCCTCAAATAAGAAAGAGGGACCAGGATAAACAATGCTTCTATTTCAGGATAACATAAGCCTTCAAGAATAATAGTGGAAGAGAAATAGTGACTAATGTGCTATCTAGTAAAGACAAAATTTGTCATAGAATTTATTCAAGAATAGAAAGAGATTTAGTCACAAGTAAATTGATGTTACTAAGGAAGAGGGTCCAATATATGTCATATAGTTACTTTTGTTTATCCTCTTGATCTTACTTTATGTGTTTAAAATTGAATCTAGTTGTAAATAAAGGGAATTGTTGTGCTTGATGTCTTTAAAGAACTACAAGTGGATTCTTGGTGAGTCGGTTTGTGTTGTGCAATGTAACTTGGTTGGGGCTAGGTATATGGGTTTAAGGCCATCCCATTTCCCTTGGTTGTTCTTGATAATAAAAGATCATCCATGTGTGTGTGGGATGACAACAACCACACACCTAGGACTAGATCACACATTGGGATTGGACCTTGTTAATATTTGTGTATTGGTTTATTTGTTTTTTTCTTCATCACATGAAAGTAGACAGAGTGTGGGATTATTGTTTGAGATTCATTCACTCTAAAATTTATAATGTAAAAGGAAAGATTTTTAATTATTAAAAATTTGGACACACTAATACGCCACCCCACTCAGTGTGGTTGCACTGATCCTATATAACAATAATTGGTACGAGAGTACAAGGTTCTATCTCTAATTGGATTATCTAAAATTAAAGTTTTTTTTATTTTGAGTTTCTCTTCCAATTAAAAATTTATAAAGTCGATATTTGAAGTAGTTTATGAGTTCCCTAACAAAAAACTTGTATTAACTATCTACCATGAATTTTAAGAACATTAAGAAACTAAAAGAAAATATATTGAAGAATGTATAATTAAAGAAAATAGAAAAATAATATTCCCCACTAAATATTGGTACTCAAAGTGGATTTTTTTTGTAATATCTATTGATAACTTTACTATTTAAAATTATAGTTCAATAAATTATGGGGAGTCATCCTTCCTATGAAAATAGGAAGTAACCCCAACTTCCACTTTTTGTAATCATAGATAAATTAGATATGTCATGGTTGGGGAAGATCTAGGGTAAATTCACTATTAAAAAGATAGGTATAACTTCTACATCAAGTGATTCAAAAAAATTTCATGTGAATATGTTAACATAAATTTCTTACAATGATTTTCCTCTAAATAAACCAAGTACATGTGGAGAATATCATGTTCCTAAAGATTGACAAGTTCATTCAAATTTTATTTTGAATAAATCCTTGCAAAAAATTTTAGAAGTAGTTTTCACTTTTATTTATAGATATTTTAAATAATTTTAGGAATAGATTATCCATTTTCCAAGTTATCTAGTAACCACCTCAAATGAATTATGTAAATATAATATAGCTACTCATACATTATTTATTATTTTTATATAGAATATCTAGGTTAATGAATATATCACATGTCATTTATTTGATGGATGAGAACATAAAATTCCCCTCACCCAATAGATAATCACATCTCATGTATTATCTTAGTATGGATATAAAATCCTTTAGATTATATCAATTAAGGGGCCAAAATTCATTATAATCATAAAATAGGAAAATCTCATCTATTTAATCCTCAATTGATGACATAATCAACAAAATACCAAACAACCCCAAATTAGCTAAGAATCAAGGCTTTTGTTAAAAACTTTAAAGTGTGAAGGTTCTTATTCTAGGTTCCATTCAAACCTTATGTTCATGGAAATATCAATATGAACTATTCACCACTATTATGGTAAATTTATAATATATGATACTCTATATGTTATACTTGACGGTCCATCAAATGCACAAAAATCCTTTTATACTTTATAAGCATATTTCATGTTTTTATGAAAAATACTATCCAAATTAACTTAAAATTTTTATCACGACCTATAATGATCCTTAATGATCATTAGGTAGGGAAAACTAAAATTCATACTTTGAAAGGTTAATCACCATTTAACTTTATGTAGCTAACACGAAAGAATGATGATGTGGAATCTTCCTTTTTGTATAACATTCTTCATTTTATATTCTAAAACATATTTAAGAATATTAATAAATCCATACATAATCTTTCAAAACATAATATCCCATATGATAGACCAAAAAATAGTCTTAATGTATTATAACAATTTTGAGGGGTTTTAACTCATTGCATCTTTATGTAATTACTATCACATATCTAATTAACCATATGATAAAATCCTCCCACTAAAATATTTTGTGAGTAACATCTATGAAGCAAGTTCCTTTGAATAATTGTGATACATAGTAATAATATTCATAATGTTCAACTCTTTAAATATATAATCAAACTTTTTTAATTCTCAATGTCAAATATTATGTTTTTAATAACTTATATTATCTATATATAATTATTTATAAGTTAATCATCATCATCATTCTTGGAATTTTTCCATCAGAAAGTTTCTATTATATCATTTAGGTATTTATATAATTTGTTAAACTATACATCCTAAACTCCTCTCGGATACAAAGTGACTTTTTTACTTCATTATAGAAACTAAATATTACCCTTTATATTTCTCTCTACCAAGATACATTAAACTCTTTTAGGATATTAAGTTATATTCACTTTGAACCTGGCTGTTTTAATATTTTATTTGTTAAACATTGAAATTATATTTGTCTAAAAATACATCCAATAGTCTTTTAGACACTATATTCTCTCTGGAATATCATGATAAAAACACAAACACATTTGTGTTCAGAAAATACAACATCTTTCCTATTGTAATAATAAAAAATAAACTATTTTATAGATATTATATATGGTATTATATATGTTTAGATAAATTTACTAAAATGAATATTTTATTCTTATAAATATTCCATTTGTGAGTCAAATCTTCATATTTTAAAACATATATAAGATAAAATCTTTATCCTGGTTAAAAAAATATCTTTACCTTATTTTTAAGCATGTTATATAATTTCATGAATAATAAACCATGTTTATTAAAACATATAGCTCATAAAAACTTCATTTTTATACACAAATTCTATTATCATAAAAGAGAAATAAAATGAAAATCAAATTTTTTACATTGATCCACATGATCTTAATATTTTCCTTTTTTCATTCGACTACATTATTTAGCATCCATTTGATTTATCATGATTCAAAAAACCATTACCTCTTCATGATTCAACAACCATTTTCATCATTATTTGAACTAAAAAAATAATCATGATCAACTATTTTCATCATTTTTAACTATTTTATTTTTAAAAAAAATTAAAATATACATTTATTATCATATAACCTTTAAAACTGAAGAATTAATTTCTATAACACTGATATCCGATATAGAGTTCCCATGGAGTTTCACAAGCCCCTTAAAATATCATATAAAATTCCATCATATGGAAATAATGTCATTCCTTACTATCTTTTCATTTATTTTTCATTGACCTTGACTAACTACTTTGAAGAAACATTGTTGGAATTTCCAATAATTTGTTTTTCTTATGGTTTGATCTTTTACCCATTTGTATTATCAATACAATACTAAAACCTAGAAATAAAATTTACCATTTTATATATCATCAACACTTTGAAAAAATAGGTTAATAATTTCTTGACATCATTTTTTTCAGAAAATTTTGAATGAGAATTTCAATATGAATTTAACAGTTATATAATTTTGTAAAGTATATTTTTAGTCTCACAAATTCCTTGGCACATGTAATCACATTGAGTAAGTGAGTATAGAATAAAGTTAGTCAGGTTATTTTTCTTTAAATTCCTTTTAAAACTTAATTAAATTCATTTATAATTATCATTAACATCTCAATTGACATGTTGAAAAATTTCAACATTAGTTTACTTAGGATGGAGTTTCTTTAACACAAAGAATTTTTTCCTTCCTTCATAAAAATAACAGTTATGTTTATATATAGGTTTAGGATTTTTATTAGATAAGATCGACATTTATATATGATTTATCTCAAATAAATGTTTAATGATGATGATTTCATTAATCTATAATGAAATGTTTTTTCAAATGAGTATCATATTTTACATTCATTTGACAAGTACTTTTATTAAATAGGGTATAAATAAAATGATAATCCCTTTCAAATTAAATCATACCTATTAGAGGAAAAAATACATATTTCTATAATACTAGGGCCATTTTATAATTTCACTTATAACTTGGCTATATATGTATAAAATCCTGTCAATCATATTGTATATGACTCTTGGATAGATGAGTGGATAACTCTTTAACCTAACCCATTATATAAATTCACTCAACATTATTACTCTTATAACTTAATCTTATTAGGGTATCCATTATAAGTGTATAACAAATAAAATGAAAAAAATGGGCACCTAATCCTATGAGGTTCACTCATTACTTGATTTCCTTTGACAAGATAATCTTGGGGCACCCTAATTTAGCATGACATACCCAGTTGGATGATCAATGTCTTAACAATTTTTTTCTTTGAAAATAATCTGACACTAAGTATTTAAAATGGGATTTAATATCCGCATATTATCTAATTTTCATGCTTCTAATGATTTAGTTTTTAATTTTAACACCCAAAGCTTACACGGTATGATTCTCTTTGAATAATACAATAGCGTGCGTTGTACGCAACCCTAAGTTCTTGCACACCATGACCAATCAAACTATCTATTTAAAAAGCAGTTATGAACAGTAATACCCACTTTTTGAAATTTTATAAATTTTATTTTTCAAAAAAGAATTCATTTTTGGATTATGAATATCTAAATTATCTTTGGGTGAAGTTTTTTTATTTTTCTGAAAACTTTCAATTTTTGATGAATAGTGAAAAATACTGCATTATTGCTTAAAATAGAACTTTTATATTATATAATTATTTTTAATTTAAATTTATTTTAAATTCAATATAGATACATAATAACTATATTAGTCCAATGTAATTCATTGGGGTCATTTTATAATAAGATTAGATATATAAGATTTTATTGAACTTCTTAACGTCCTTTACCCAACTTCTAGGCACGTTGGTAAATTTGTAAAAAACATAATTTTACCACTTCGGTGAATTTATTTTCAAAAATATGACAGACATGGTTGTTATCATTAAGTAAAATGTGGTTCAATAGGATGAAAACAGTTTTTCTTGAATAGTAACTTTTGAATTTTATTTACCACAGTTGAAAGTAAATAGGGTAATTAAAGGTAACAATAATATTATAATAATATAAAATTATGCCAACATATGTCTTAATTCTATTGGATATGTTTTTTTCAACCAAAATCAACCTTAGGACAAAATAAGTTTCTTTTTGATCCATTTGGGTTATATTAGGAAATTTATTATATTTTATTTAATGAAGAGTTAAAAGTGCTAAATTTAAATTTTAATAACTAAACCATTTTTAATATAGGGTTATACATAAGATAAATTAGACTATAAATATTAATTATTAAGATAAAAATATTTTCTACATCATAGTATTTTATATATAATTTTCATACATTATATAATTAAATTTATTGATGACACAATGATGATCCAATAAATACATTATTAATGAATGATTAAAATAATTGATATTATAAATATTAAAAAAAATGTAAATTGAACCTTTTTTTGGACTCCTCATTTTTTAATAATGTTTTAATGATCAAAATTCCTATTAACCATGTTTAATATATATCAAATCATGTGTAGAGATGGTTGTTTTCCCTATTCTTTAATGTTCACAACTCATGGTATATCCTTTCACAAGATCCTGGTTCCTATAAATCTTGTTTGAGTCATGTTTGAATATTGTAAACAATATTTAATTTTGTTCTATAATGTTTTATTATATTAATGCTTATTTCTAATTCATTCTGTGAATATTATTTCCTAACACAACTTTACAAATATTTGGCTAAGTCTGAGAAACTGTAAGTCTCACACCGGTTCTGGATTTTGGAAAAGTCTCAGACACTATGACCCAAACACCGTAACTCTGACACCATAACCCTAATACCATCACTCAATCACCGTTAAAAGTTTTAACAAAGGACTAGACACTGTTACTTGAGACACAGTGATTCTGACACCACATTTGTGCTACCGGTTCTTGATCTCAATGTAACTGTGGGGTCATGACTGTCTCACCGCTCAAAGGCAAAGAACATGACACCATTTCCTAGTGACACCATTTCCAAGTGACATAATTTCATGAAACATTGTGACACTATTTTTTAATATATTTTGTTGTTTTAAAATTTAAGTTCTTACAATCATATTTGATTCATTTAATAACCTTGATATAATTAATGTTTCTATGTAGACATGTCACCTGACAGTATGAGGTACAAGGTGCAGAATACATGCATCCTTTTGGATTCAACATGTACACCCCTAATTAAAAGGAAGATAATCCTGGCTCGAGATTAAGAGATAAGAGAAATGTGGAAAATATAGCTCATGCATGCAAAAAAATAAAACAGAAGAACAGACAAAGAACTCTCGATTCCTGAAGGCTGAACTACCGTAGATCAAAGACTCAAACAACTTTGCAGTATCAACTAAAAGAAGAACACGAGATACATACCGCACATCATCGAATTGGAAACCATAACACCATACTTGCAATACTTTGTTTTTTACAAGAGGATGTGTCACTTTAATCAACTTCATCCTATAAGTCCAGAGCTTCATAGAGAAACACTCAGAGCACTTCAAATCTTTTCTCATCATCTTTGCTCTGATGTGTACTATTTTTAGATTTTGAGCAGTGTGTGTGAGTATTCTTTAAAACACACATTGTCTCATGTATTAAACTGAAGGATACAAGATATCCTTCATCTCATATATTCTTACATCTATTTACTCCCACAGATAAGTGTGGAAGAGTTCCTTATGTGACCTGGTAGCTTATTCCCAAAAAGAACAGTGGAAGAGGTCATGCAACCTAGACAATCATGTGTACTGTTGTTTACCCTGATCTAGGGTGTGGATCAATATTTTATCTACATATACTACTTGGTGATAGGTAATCACCAAGTAGAGTGTATTAATTCTCATCTTGATACTGAACCACTTGTTTTATCCGCTGTGTCTTTTAATTTAGTTTTTTCTCTTATTTTTCATAAAACTAGATTTTACATTGATAGTTAGTCTTGGATAAAAGTTATAAATATTTTACCATATTATAATAGCTTCAAAAGTTTCATCAATAAATCACATTGATATTACTGAGGATTAGTCAATCTTCAGAGAAGTTATTTGAACAGTAAAACTGTTATAAACTTATTACCTTAATTAACTGGCATATATTCATTTTTATTGGGAAATCTTTTTAAGTAAACTTTTTGACATAAATTTTTATAGATACTCAATTCAGCCCCCCCCCCCCCATCTTGAGTACTCTAATATGACCAACAATTTTTATTAGAGAATTTTATTCTTGTTAAGACTCTGTTTTAAAATCTTCCAACTGTGATTTTAGTTGTACTTTAAATATCAGTAAATTTCTGTTAGTTCTAAATTTGTAATTCTTTAAAATTATTTCTTTATTATGGATAATGGACTATAATGTGTTGCAACAAACACACCTCTATTCTTTAATGGAACCAATTATTCTCAATATAAAATTAAGATGAATATTCATTTAGAAAGTAAGGGTTTTGAAATTTGGCCTTCAATTGTAGATGAGTATAAGATTCCCGCTACCGATAGAACTACTTGGGATGACCCAAAAGAGACTGATTATAATAATAATTAAAAATCCATGAATGCCTTATACTATTCATTAGGAGATGAGTAATTTAAAAGAATTTATTCATTTTAAATATCCCATGAAATCTGGGATACTTTGTTTATTTCACATGAAGAAACTTCTAGTGTTAAGAAAATGAGACTTAACAAATATAATATTAAATATGATAATTTTAAGATGAAGGCTGATGAGCCTATTTCTGATATCTATCTCAGGTTAAATTAAATTTTTTACACAATTATCTCTCTCAGAAGAGATTTTACTTCCAAAGAAAAAATCATGAGGATTCTCATATTCTTACCTGACAGATGGAGAGGAACTTCGGTGTCTATTAGAGAGTCATGTGACATCAACAAATTACCTGTCAAAGAAATCATTGGGAAACTAATGATGTATGATTAAGATCATAAATTCAATAAGTAAAATGAGGATAAACCCAAAAGAAAATATGTGGCATTTAATACCACTACCTCTAAACACAAAGCAAATGAGAAACTGCAAGTCAATCTAGAAATTTATAACATTGAAAAATAATTACATGAAAGTGATGAGGAGATGGGTCAATTGGACAAAAGGTTTAAGAAATTTTCCAAAAGGAAGAAATTTTTAGAAATCCTAACTTCAAAGGAAGATATGATCAAAAGGGAATCTGGAAGAAATATTGGAAAGGAAATTACAAGTTTTATGAAATATTATGTTATGAATGTAAGTGAAAGGGACATCTAAAGGCTGACTATCCCAATATCAAGTATAAAAAGAAATATGAGGACAAAGATAGAAAGTATAAAAAGGAAATGAAAGAAACATAGATTTATTATGAGGAAATTTCAAGTGACTCATAGTCTTCACATGATGAACAGGCTAACAAATCCAATATGTGTTTCATGAAAAACACATCTGAGGTAACCCCGGAATCTCCTATACAAAATTCCTATTATTCTGAAGATGAAACTGATTCTTAAAATATGTCTAATGAATTTATTTTGAGTATAACAATATGATTGAATAGACATGTAATGAACTAAAACATAAATAAAAGTCTTTAAAGAGATAGTGTGCTCTTACATCAACTATTAAATCTGAACTTGATGTAGAAATAGAGAAAAATAGTCAAATACTCAAATAAAAAAATGAATTAAATATATCTAATGGGAAATTGAAAAAGGACCTTGAAAGGATTACTAATGGTAAAGATATCTTGGTAAAAATTCTAGGTAAACATATTTCCCTGAAATACAGTACTGGTATTGGCTATCAACCTGGTAAAATAAATTTTGGAAAAAAAATTTGTTTCTAAATCTAGAACATACAAATGTATTCCTAGTTTAGGAAAACATTCTTCTAGTTAAAATTATGATACATCCTCTACTATTTCTAGTTTTTTGGACCAAATAAATTTTATTTCTCAAATACTTTACATAATTCTTATAGGAAACCTATGATACAGATGTCGGTTCCTAAAGCACTAGTTACTAATATTACTGGACCCAAACAAATATGGGTACCAAAGTCTATTTATATTTGACCATTTTGAAGGTAAAATGTTTGAATAGATCATGTAAAATTTTATGGTACGTAGATAGTGGGTTCTCAAGACACATGATATGAGACTATTCGTGTTTCCAGAACCTAATAAATATTGATGGTGTACATGTCACTTTTGGTGATAATGGTGAAGAAAAATTCATTGGATTAGGCCAAATCGGTAACACTAACTCAGTTTTAATTTCTAATGTGATTTTTATTAATGGAATAAAATTTAATCTTCTCAGTATTTCACAACTATGAGATGATTGATTTCTTATTAAATTGGAAAATTATTCTTGTAATGTTTTTAATTCTAAAAAAAAATTATTATTTTAGACAAAAATAAATGAAAATTTATATTTTGTTAACTTGGATTATCTAGTTTATCAAAATGATTCATGTTTAAGTGTATTTCACAAAGATTCTTGGATTTGGAATAAAAGACTAGGACACTACAATATTCATTCCCTTAGAAATCTACCTAGAAAATGTTTATTCAAAGATCTACCCAAACTATAGTTTCCAAATGATAATGTGTGTAATCCTTGTCAAAAGGGAAATTAACACAAGAATTCCTTCAAACCAAAGAAAGAAGTTTCAACTTCTTAACCTCTTGATTTGGTTCACATGGATTTTTTTAGACCATCTAGTGTTTCTAGTTTAAATGGGAAGCACTATTTTTATGTTCTTGAAGATGACTTTTCTATGTATACTTGGAACTTCTTCTTAGCTCACCAAAGTGAAGATTTCTCTCACTTCACCCAATATGATAAAACTGTAGAAAACCTTAGTGGACTTAAAATTACATCTTTAAGAAGTGACCATGGACGTATGTTTGAAAATCAAGATTTTGAATCCTTTTTCTCACATAATGGCTATAGTCATAATTTCTCTGTCCCTAGAACACCTCAGAAAAATGGAGTTGTATAAAGAAGAAATAGGACCTTGCAAGAAATTTCTAGAACCATGCTTAGTGAATTTGTGTTACCTATTTATTTTTGTGCTGGAGCTGTAAATATAGCATGCAATTTATTAACAGAGTGTAGATTAGACCTATTCTTAAAATAACCCCATATGAATTGTGGGACAATAGAAAACACAAAGTAAACTACTTCAAAGTATTTAGTTTCAAAGATTATATCCTTAATACTAAGAAAAATCTTGACATATTTACATCCAAGAGCGATGAAGGAATATTTATAGGATACTCAATCTCTATTAAATTCTATAGTGTTTTTAACAAAAGAACTAAATGTGTGGTAGAATGTTTCCATGTCAAGTTTGATGAGATAGATCCACATGAGCTTGAGACCTCTCTGGATAATCTTGATGATGATATATCAAATTTGGACATCAATGCTAAATCCTATAACTATTCTATAAAGGAATCTATAAAACTTCTAGTTCTAGAAATTCTCAATATTCAATCCATAATGAACCTGAACCCGTTGAAGAAACTGAAATAACTTTCCCTACATTTTCTAGATCAACTAGAACCATTAAGAACCGTCCCTTAGACACAGTAGCTAGAGATCTAGAAAGAGGAACACAAACTAGAGATTATCTTAGAAATGAGGTTGAACATAAATATTTCTTGTCACAACATGAACCTAATAACATCAATTATTCTATCAATGATGAATTTTGGGTGACGGTTATGCAAGAAGAACATAATTTGTTTGAAATTAAAAAAATTTGGAAACTTCTTGATATACCCAAAGACATTTTTACCATAGGAACTAAGTGGCTGTTTTGAAATAATGTATATGAAGCTAGTAACATAGTTATAAACAAAAATAGATTGGTTGCACAAAGCTATAGTCAAAAAGAAGGAATTGACTGTGAGGTGATCTTTGCACCACTAGCTAAACTTGTTTCCATTAGAATCTTGCTTACATATGTAGCACATATTAATTTCAAACTATATCAAATGGATGTCAAGAGTGCATTGCTAAATGGGTATATAGCTGAGGATGTTCTTGTTGAACAACCCCCTAGTTTCACAAATCCTTGCTTTCTAAATCATGTTTTTAAATTATCAAAAGATTTGTATGGTTGAAAACAAGCTTCAAGAGCTTATTATGACCTATTAAGTACTTTTCATATTTCAGAAGGTTTTACAAAATGTATAGCTGATCCTAATATTTTTATAAAACAAATTTCCAATGATCTTTTAGTAGTTCCAATTTATGTAGATGATATTATTTTTGAATCATCAGAAAATTTTTTATGTATTGAGTTTTCTAAAATGATGCAAAATTAATTTGAAATGAGTTTAATGGGTGAACTAATAGTCTTTCTTGGATTTCAAATATTTCAATATAAATATGGTATTATTTTAAATCAAATAAAATATACTAAAGATCTTATAAAACATTATGTATTAGATAGCACTAAAAGTAGTGATACTTCAATGAGTACTACTTGTATGTTGGATCTTTATAAAGATAGAAAATCAGTTGATCAAACCACTTACAGAGAAATGATTGGAAGCTTACTCTACTTAACTACTAGCTGACCTGATATTATGTTTAGTGTATGTATGTGTGCTCGATTTCAAGCAAAACCTAAAGAGTGTCATTTAATTTTTGTTAAAAGTATTTTCAAATTCCTCAAACATAAACTCAATCTAGGGTTGTTCTATCCTAGAGGACAATCATTTGAGTTAGTTATATATTCTTATGCTGATTTTGGTGGTTGTAAGTTTGATAAAAAAATAACATATGGAACATGTCGCATTTTAGGAAAGTCTCTAATGTCATGGTGTAGTTAGAAACAAAACTCAGTTTCATTATCTACTACTGAAGATGAATACATAGCCATTGGTAGTTTTTGTGTACAAATTTTGTGGATAAAACAAACATAACTAGAATACTGATATCAATTCAGACATGTACTTATAAATTTTACAAATAAAAGTGTTGTTAACATTTCAAATAATCCTATTTGACACTCTAGGGAAAAACAAATTGATGTAATACATCACTTTTTGAGAGACCATTATCAAAAAGGGAGATATCATTTTAGAATTCATTAGAAATGAGCATAAGCTTGATGATATATTCACTAAAACATTAAATTATGAAAGGATAAGTTACATCAAACATGAATTATGAACGATAAATATTAAGTAGAAAGTTTACAGTCTCAAACTTACTATTTTATAGTTAGTGTTTCATAGCTTACAGATTCAGGATTTGCGATTTCACAACTTACTATCTTGAAGTTACTATCTCATGTTTACAGTCTCATGGTTACTGTCTATCAGTTACTGTCTTGCACTTACTATCTCAAATGATATAGTCACCCCGTTTAAAGTCACACTATAAGGATGACACTATGACAACCTATTCCGGTATCACTGTGACAACCTGTTTCGGTCTCACTGTAACAACATGTTCTGGTCTCATCGTGACAACCTGTTTCGGTCTCACCACAAAGACTCGGTTTTTCTATATTCATTAATTTTATTTCCCGTATCACTATGTTAATTATTTTATTGTTTTTATGCCATGATTTAGAATTTTGGATGCTTGAAATCCCTAAATGATAAAAACCCAATATATTTTACTATTTTCTTCACTCGATATCTCTACTCTCAAAAGGGAAACCAATATATTTCAAACCATAAGTTCTATTCTAGCCTTTCATCTCTCTAAAACCCACATTAAATGACTAGAATGAAGTGTTTGTCTTTATCAACCCCCGAGAATAACCAATCTCAGAAGAAAGTGAAAAGGGCACCGAAAGTAATGCCTGAAGGACCACTGAATCCGAATCTTGTTGAGAGAATAACAGTACCAGAAAAGGAAGTATGTCCTAAGTGGTTTATATCAAGTAATTCATTAGTTCTGAAAGTACTAGAAGATTAGGGATGGCTGAACTGGTTCACAAAATACAAAAGGCCTATTTTTACAAAACTCATTTATCAGTTTAATCAGTATGTGTAGTTCTCTTTCACTACTACTGATGCCTTTGTTGTGAGAAGCTGGATTAATGGTCAAAGGTGTACTTTTTTTCTCAATGTTATGGGTTGGCTACCTAGGGATACCTCATGAAGAAATATTTGAGGACTATTAGATAGGTCCTCCTCCACCTAGTGATATTTTTGTCTTAGAAGAGGCCTTAGGAAGTTTGACTAGATATAAAAAGAAAAGAAGTGCAATTACTGCTAAGTTGGATAGTGAAATAAGGTTTCTATTTTTGTTTATTCAGAATCTTATTAGTCTAAGAAAAGTGGATTTTTTTACTCTCAATTATCAAGATGTATTATATATACATCTTATGAAAAGTGTGAACAAGATTAATCTATGTAAGTATATCATACATCACTTGTGTAAATTGATGAAGACAACTTTGAATTATATATTTTTGTTTTATTAAAGATTAATATTTGTAATTTTTTATGCTAAAGGAGTGGTTGGACTGAATGAGGAATTCATCAAGGATTATGAGTTCTGTATCTCAAAGGACATAGATTGAAGGATTAAAATAAGGTGGAATCCTTGGAAAAAGTCTTGGGTGGAGGACAATGAAAGTTTGAATGAAAAGTTTAATCTGGTGGATAATAATTCAAATCCTAAGAACATATATGATCCTATTTTGGAACCAGATAAAGTTTTTTATTATTCTAATGTAGAAGAATAAGTGGCATTTTTTCACCTAAGGAAGAAACCTTCTTGGAAAAAGAAGATAGTGGTGTACCTATTACACAAAATGTAGTTGATAAAGATATATCTGTTACTAAAATTAGTATAAATTCAATGAAATAACCTGCTTCTGGAAAAGAATATGCTGCTAGTGTAAAAGAAAAAATTGTTCCTGAGGAGAACTTATAAGAACCTACTATTGAGGAAGAGGCTGATGTTGGGGATCATTTAGAGGAACAAGGTGATCCTGAAATTATCCTATCTACTGAGGACATAATGGAACATGAATTATAGATAGCTAGAAAGGAAATGGGTGATCCATTTAGAAATAAAAATTTTGAAACTGTTCAAGGTACTAAATCTCTTAGTCCCATAATAAATGTACTTGTTGAGGGAGAGCAGCACCCCAATCTAGAAAGTGTTGAAGTTCCCAATACTATTGATCAAAGCACTATGGATACCTACTATAAGTTTCCTAGCTACATTGATGTGGACCCTACCAAAGAGGCCTCGGTTAAAGGCATAGAACATTCCACTGTTTTCAATTGAAACCAGTTTCTTCTCTAGAAGTAATCTCTACTAAGGAGGCTGAACTGGTCTCAGCTCCTATTCCTGATCTTATACAATAACCTTCTATTTATTTGAGTCATAGTGATGTGAAAGCTTTTGGAGATACTTTGTTAGCTAGATTTGAAAATATAATGCACTAATAGCCTACTCCTATGACAAATCTTAGTGAAAGAGATGATGCCTTGATATTATTGAAAATCATCTGGCAAATTCAACCAAAACTGATTCATGAAATACAAGAATTTATAATTGAGAACAAGTAGTTGATTGAGGAGGTGACGCCTCTTAGATCTATGGTTGAAGATATGAAAAAAGTGTTGCAAATTGGACAAGTTCTTGTTGCTCATCCTATTGGGGATGCTAGTGATCATATTATATAGAAAGTTGCATCTTTGATTCATCCAAACTTGACTTCAATTTATAAAAAAGTGGCTGATAGATAAATCAAGATAGTCAATGAGATGCGTGAGATTGTTGTTGGTCTTAATTAGCTGACCGATTACTACAAGGGATGCCTACATAATGTTCTAAATCAGCTCAAGTCTCTCACTTTAGCCATTACAGACTCTAATGCATCTCAATAGTCATATCAACCTATAGAAATTGATCTGCTCAGAACTATTGTTAAAGAAAATCTTCAGTCAGTTTGAAGTGTTTTTGAAAAGGAAATTTTTTCTACCATTGTCAAGAATAGTGACAGAGTACTTGAATTAGTGAGGATTCAATCAAATATTTCCAATGATTCTTAGTAAGAAATTACTAAGAAAGTTTATTTTTACTTTAATAGGATTTTATATAAGAATAATATGACCGATAATTTCAAATATCTAGTAGAGAATTTGAAAATTCCTCCTATCACTCAAGACTTAAACACTCAAGTCCAAAAGTTGAAAGATTTCACTCCTTTTTTGGAAAATCTATTAGAGAACAAAGATTATTTTGAGAAGGTAGTGCAGTATGGTGGTGATATCATTAATAATTTCATAAATTTGTTGAAGCCTTATCTTCATGTTCCAAGCACTTCCATTGTGGCTCCTGCTGCTATACCTTTGTGGCATGGCTCAACCCCTTCCTCATCCACTACTTTTTATTCTCCCTCGATGTTTGTATGTCAGGCTCTGAGTAAGATTAGACCTATTATCCTTGACCAAAAAATGCTTTGATCTTTAACCTACCTCACAGTGGCACCTTCTACTTTTGAAGGGTTCCCTATTCCTTTTATGATAGTTGTCTCAATCCCTTCTTCAACCTCTACTTCTGCTCCTATGGATCCTTCTAATGCTACTTCCAAGGGAAAAGTGAATACTGATAGTGCTAAAGAGTAGTGAAAAATGAATTTTGATAGGGTTGTTTAGTAATTTTTCCTAATGTCTATAATGACACATATCTTTACCTCTAATGAAATATTTAGTATTTTTGTCTATTCTATTATTTTCCTTCCTTATATGTTTATTCTTTTTGATAATCCCAAAATGGGGATAAAGAATACTCAAAACTTACATCTAACTCCTATGATTTGTGATCATCGAAAAGGGGGATATTGTTGGGCTCCTCATGTTTTAATCATGTTTTAATGATAAAAAATCATCTTAAAATTATTTAATGTATATCAAATCATGTGTAGAGATGGTTGGTTTCCCTATTCTTTAATTTTTACAACTCATGGTATAAACTTTCACAAGATCATAATTCCAATAAATCATGATTGAATCAAGTTTGAATATTGTAAACTATATTTAATTTTTTTCTATAATTTATTATTATATTAATGCTTATGTCTAATTCATTCTACAAATATTATTTCCTAAGATATTTTTAATGATATTTGGATAAGTATGAGAAAAAGTAAGTCTAACACCGGTTCTAGATTTTGGAAATGTCTTAGACCCCATGACCCTTAAACTGAAACTTTGACACTGTAACCCTGGTACCGTTACCCAAGAACCTTTATAAGTTTTAACAAATGACAAGACACCATTACCCGAGACACGATGATTCTGACACCACATATGTGATACCAGTTCTTGATGTCACGACCCGCCCTCGGGGTCCGTGCCCTGACTACCCCAAGCCCGCCTTCAATAGGCCAGGGGCTGGCGACTAGCACCAAGGCGTAAATCCCAGTAAAAAGGGAAGGCATTGCCTTTGAAATGTAAACAAACACCACAGAGTAAGCAAGCAGAAAGTAAACACTAAACAAAAGCAGAGTACAACTGAAAGTGCGGAAAAGTAAATGGGCCAGAATACAAACCCAAACTGAAAGTAAAGTAGAACTCGAAAGGGAAAACAGCAACTGAAAAGTAAAAGCCGCTACTCCGAGCTGTCCACTAGAAATCCCACATGAAGGGTGTATACAGATATCTCCTCTGCTCCACGAGTCCCGCCGTCCGCTCCGAGCACGTCCCGCCCAGTGGTCCACCTCCGGGTACCGTCCCGCTCTGCAAGCCCCAGCTAAGGTCAACGCTGTCCGTCGTCTGCAACCAACACAACGTAGTGCGGGTAAAGCCCGTGCAGGGGTGAGTATAAGCTACTCAGTAGGGACCCCGAGACCCCTGAAGGTCTCTCAAATCCACAAAGGATAAACCACGAAGAAAAGTAACAATCACGAAGTAATAACCGACACTGCTTAGGTATATGCCCATACATATACCTAAGTCATCAATTCAAATACGCTCTAACCTCCGAGCCCAAGTACAACTCAGTCCACACAGGAAAGTAAACGTATTCCACACAGGAAAGAAAAACGTAATCCACACAGGATTGCACAACACAATCCACACAGGAAAGCAATAGGTTTCAGCTCACACAGGATTTTCACTATCAAAAACGTAACTGCTGAAGATCCCCATCTCTGAAGTGTACAGTGTCCTGTCACGACTCTGAGATGCTGCTCACTACCTAAGACTGTTGAGGTACTCCTCCTGTCGAGCACTGGGGGTCTGCCGCCAACTACCGGGCGCTCCGTCCGCTGAGGGTCTGCTGCCAAATACCGGGCGCTTCACCCAAATAGCCTACAGAGGTACTCCTCCAGTCGAGTACCGTGGGTCTGCCGCCAACTACCAGGCGCTCCGTCCGCCGTGGGTCTGCCGCCAATTACCGGGCGCTCCGTCCACTGGGCTAGTCGACTCACTCCAAGTCGAGTCGGTCGAGCAGTCTTCAGGTCTCAGCCGGCTACACGGTCTCCGTACTCCGTACGCTCGTCTCCAGTATCGCAGGTCTGCCGCTACAACCTAGCGCACCACCTCTTTCGAGTAAAACAGAAGATTCAGCTCACACAAATATACTTCTTCGGATGACGATAAAGATGATCACCGAACCATCTAAGTCGTCGGACCCACGAAGGATCGATAGGTACTAACTCCCGCTGTGACCTACACAGGATCGGACCCACACAGGATCGGGCCCACGCAGGATCTGTAGCACTGATCTACGTAGGATAGCTGAGTGCAGTAGTCGTCGTCGTCGAATCCACACAGGATCTCTGTACTGTCATCGTCGCAGTCACAGTAGCTGTCGTAGTAGTAGTAGTCACAGTAACAGTCGCAGCCAGCACTAGGGTTCCCGCACACAGCAAGCTCGTACGGAGGCTCCGCTCCACAAGCCGAGAGGCTGATACATCAACTGTCACGAAGACCAGAGTTGATGTATCCAAAAGTTCCGTATCGTCAACAGGAACTCAACGCAACAGACAGTGCGTCGATCGGACGCCCGGTCTGAGAGTTATTGGCATTTTCGTCCCCGGGGCCCGGTTGGTTTTTAAGGCAAAACCAACCCGACCGTACTCCACCTGCGTCCAAACCTTGGGCGGAGTATTCCAAAATATCCGTCTCACTAAGAGGAACACAACACGGCTGACGACACGTCAATCGGACGTCCGTAGCTCAAGATATGAGCGTTTCCGCTCCGAAGGCCCGGTTGGTTTCGTGAACGAACCAAACCGGACGAACTCAAAGTAATCCGAAACCTTGAGTAAGATATACCAAAACGACCGTCTCGATCCAAGGATCGTGTTGCCGGAGACGGTTCGTCGATCGGAGGTCCGAGGCTCAAGTTATGACCAAACGACCGGAATTGGTTCGAAACGGGGGGGTCCGGGTCCGGGCCGACCCGGCCCGACCCCCCCCCCCCCCCCCCCCTGGGGCGGCCCGGCCGGCCGGCCGGCCGGCGGTGCGGCGGCGCGGCGGCGGCGCGGGGGCCGCGGCGGTCTGTCGCCGCATGAAGGCAGCGCGGGGGATCAATTCCCCCGCTTCTTGGAAAGTCGGCGCGGCTAAAAGCTGCGCCCCTTGATTGAAAACCGCCCCCACGTGGGGGCCGGTTGAAGTAAAAACCGGGGGGGGGGGCCGGCTGCCCCCCCTCCCTTCAAAGAACCGCCCCCCTCATAAATAGGGGGGTTTTAGTGTGTTGGCCGGCCGGTTTTCTCCAACGGGACCGGAAATTCCGGTCCCCCCCTTCGGCTTCCGACGCCGGCGGCCCGGCCGCCAGTCTTCTCTTCCGCCGCGGCCCGGAACCGGCCGCGGTTTTCGTCATCCGGCGCGGTGCGACGGCACCGCGCCCCTCCGTCGCACCTCGATTTCTTCAACGCGGCGCGACGGCGTCGCGTTCTTGTTGTTTCTTCCATGGTGCGCGCGCGACGGCGTCGCGTAAGTTAAACGTACAATTATCCGCGTGGTGCGATGGCACCACGCCACCTTGCTTCCGCCCGCAAGAATAAACAACATGAATGATGGAGGGAGGTTCGGCCGTGTTCATGCGGTCCGCCCCCCCTCACGTTAAATAAAAACACAACTAAAGAATATCCAGTTGCCTCACGTTTAGACATGCTAAAACCACGATAAAGAATGGAATAAATAATCAATAAATCAACAACCCCTACCTCGGGTATAGGTTCGAAGATTTGACAACGTCCGCGGAAGTCAACGTCGCGGAGATCGGGCGTCGCGGTCGTCGTTCGTCAATTTCGTTGACGAAGAGATGTGTCCGATGTGATACGACGTTGGTGAAACCTCTTATGTCGACGAAGGGAATCCGAGGAGGAAGAGGTGTTCCCTCTCGTTGACACGGAAGACGAAGAAGAGCGGAGCGGCGTTCTTCGTCGGAATTTGAGTGTTCTTCGTCAAGTCTTGAGGAAAGTCAAATAAAAATAAAACAACGAACTCAAGAACCCTTACCTCGATAGTCGCACGTTGATGTAGTCGTGGAATATCGGTGTCGATTCCTTTGACGTCGGAGGAAGAGTCGTTGTCGATGGTGTTCGTCACGGAAAACCGTCGCGGAAAAACCGAGTTCTTCGGCGAAGAAGTTCTTCGTTGAAGAACGGCGTTCTTCGTGTTCTTCGTCGAGGTTGAAGAAGATGAAGAAACAAGGAGAACCTTCCCAACTCTCTCAAGGAGACAAAACTAAAACCCAAAATAAAATAAGACTCTATCTTATTTTATTAACACAACAACACACTAGAATTTCAAAAGTTTGAAATTCAAAGAAGAGATAACTCCACATTAATTAACAAATTGTCATGTTAATTAAAGAGGGGTTAAGGGAGTTTGAGGGAAGATGTAAAGTTAGGTTTCGTGTGGGCCCCACCACACTTAATCCTCTCAAGGGAGGTTAAGTGGGTGTGGGTCCCACACCTAACTTCCTTTGAGAGAAGTTAACTATTAAGTTTAAATAAAAATTGTGTTTACATATTTTTATTTAACTTATTCTAATCTCCCAAAAACTAACTCTCAACCCGAAACAAACGCAACTCCCGAAAAGGTCTCTTTAAGCGAATATCGGCGCTTCGAGTTCATCGGTGCACTCGGATTTCAATTCCGAGCACCGGATCAAAAGTTAGAAATTCCCGCTCGTTCGTTCACTGAACGTACCCGAGCCAAACTTCAGAAAATTGATTCCGGGCACTCCGGGCCTCGGAATCAGGTGCCGTCTAAAACCGCGCTCTTGTAAAATTCCAAAGAAAATTAAGAAAAAATTTCCCTTGAATTTTACGTGTCTTTACATTACTCCCACCTCAGGGCTTTACGTCCCTGTAAAGATGCATCAAAACTAGGGAAACCAATGAGGGTACTGAGCACGCATCTGAGCCTCCTGCTCCCATGTGCTCTCCTGGAGATTCCCGTGCTGCCATCTGATGCGCACAAGAGGAATCGATCGCCCACGCAGGACCCGCTCCTGACGATCCTCTATCTCCACCGGGACCTCCGTAAAAGTCGCCCCATCATCAACGTCAAGCTCCCCATGGTCAATGATGTGCCTCGGGTCGTGCACGTATCTCCTCAGCTGAGACACGTGGAAGACGTCGTGCACCCGGTGCAACTGAGGTGGTAGAGCCAGGCGATAAGCCACCTCACCAACCCTACTGAGGACCTGGAAGGGTCCGATGAAGCGCGGAGATAACTTGCCGCCTCGGCCAAAACTCCGAATACCACGTCGAGGTGAGACCTGCAAGAAGACGTGGTCGCCATCCTCGAACTCTAGTGGCCTCCGCCTCCTGTCAGCATATGACTTCTGCTGGCTCTGAGCTTTACTCATCCACTCTTGGATGACCTGGACCTTCTTTGTCGTGGCCTGGACCATCACAGGTCCCACAAGAGTTGCAAGATTTCTTCTTTGCCGAAAAGAGAAATCTGGTCTCATCCCCTGGATGAACCACATACTTTGCCTAAAACAGTCAATCCTAACATGGATGATACTAATCCATACCAAGGATGACGTCGTAAGGCCTCGACGCTACTACTAAGAGATTCAACCGTTACTCTCGCCTCCAAGGGTTGAGTCACACTGTCGGCATCAGTGTGTGGTAACTGGGTCTCCTCCAGTAGATGTCTCACAAGTGAGGGTCAAGTCAACAGCCAAAACTGGAACCTCTTAGTAATAACACGAAAGGGGACAGGAACGAAAATATCACAAAGGTATGCGTCTTTTATTATTGCAGCTCATAATACAAGACGCTACACAAATGCAACAAGGAACCAGATGTACAAAGGATGTATCCACTAGTTCTGCTCCTGTCCATCGGCTCACAGAGCTCCATGATCGAAGGCCTCGGTTGCCTGAAGTTGAGATCTTGCATGTTCACCTACTCCCTGTGGTCGGGGTGGACCTCCTGGTGGTGGTGGTGGAAGAGCCTCAAAGCGTCGCCCACCACCGGCTGGTCGTCCAGCTCCTCTGCCTCGTCCGCCTCCTCCCTGCGGACCGCCACGGTCGAACCTCTGCCTCTTCCTGGGAGGTTCTTCACTTAACTGCTGATCATCAGCATGGCGGGTCGGACAGTCATGAGCCATGTGACCAATCCCGCCACAGGAGTTACACTGCCCACTCTCGGCACGCCTGGCTCTGACTCCACCCCGGCTTCCCCGTACAACTGAGCCTGAGTCGTGTAGTCGGCCATCGGTAGGTCTGGTCTGCCTAGAACCCTGAGTCATCCATGGACTGCCCGCTGCAGATGACTCTGCCACGTGCCGCCCTGCGGTGGGTCTCTGTGCTGGTGTAGACTCAGCAAGGAAGCTCTCGATCAGGAGGGCCCGCTCCAGTACTCCTGTCTGAGTCGGTATGCTGAGGGAGATCAGCGATGCCCTGATCTCGTGTCTCAAACCCTGCTCGAAGGTCTGGGCCTGGAGGAATGGGTCCCGTACCATGTCGGTCGAGTAGCGCGAGAGATCGGTAAATCTCGCCGAGTACTGGGCGACCGTCATGCTGCCCTGCCGCAGCTGTAGAAGCTCCTGGATACGCACCGCACGAAGGGTGGCTGGGACAAACTCCGAGCGGAAGAGGCTCTCAAAGTCCGTCCAAAGTAGAGATGCCTCACCGTGCACCTAGAGCATCAAGCTCCACCATCGTCCTGCTGCTGCGTGTAGTAGGCTCGCATCGAGGATCACCATGAGGTCTGCTGGTGTCCTCACTAGCCTAAACACTCGTACCACTGCCTCCAGCCAGTCCTCTGCTGCCTGGGGATCCGTCTCCCCACGAAACCTGGGCGGTCGCTGGCGCTGAAACTCATGCAGTGCGCTGAGGCAACGTGCATCGTCAGCGGCTGGTGCTGGAAGTATCGGGGGCTCAGCGGGTAGAGCTACCGCCGGTGCCACTGCTAGCAAAGGGCCCTGCACCGAGGCCTCGTCGCTCGGTGGGCTGTCGTCACGCTCGACTCTCGGAACCCTAGCTGGCTGCCATCGTGGGGCCATCCTGAAAAGGAAACAGGTGCACCACGGTCAGAACAGTATACCTGGTGAGCTGATATAAGTAATCACAAAGAAAACTTTGAAACACACACGCGATCAATGTTTTCGTGCATTAAGTCGAAAATCAGAAGTCAGGGTCCTGGTGTACAGATACGTCGGCCGCCGCACCAACACTGGACTCCCTGGTCTGATAACCACACTCAATACGCTAAATATTATTGCTTCACATGGAAAATATCAGAGTTCGCGGTAGAACCGAACTCCTCTGATACCAATTTGTCACGACCCGCCCTCGGGGTCCGTGTCGTGACTACCCCAAGCCCGCCTTCCATAGGCCAGGGGCTGGCGACTAGCACCAAGGCGTAAATCCCAGTAAAAAGGGAAGGCATTGCCTTTGAAAAGTAAACAAACACCACAGAGTAAACAAGTGAAAGTAAACACTAAACAAAAGCAGAGTACAACTGAAAGTGCGGAAAAGTAAATGGGCCAGAATACAAACCCAAACTGAAAGTAAAGTACAACTCGAAAGGGAAAACAACAACTGAAAAGTAAAAGCCGCTACTCCGAGCTGTCCACTGGAAATCCCACCTGAAGGGTGTATACAGATAGCTCCTCTGCTCCACGGGTCCCGCCGTCCGCTCCGAGCACGTCCCGCCCAGTGGTCCACCTCCGGGTACCGTCCCGCTCTGCAAGCCCCAGCTAAGGTCAACGCTGTCCGTCGTCTGCAACCAACACAACGTAGTACGGGAAAAGCCCGTGCAGGGGTGAGTATAAGCTACTCAGTAGGGACCCCGAGACCCCTGAAGGTCTCTCAAATCCACAAAGGATAAACCACGAAGAAAAGTAACAATCAAGAAGTAATAACCGACACTGCTTAGGTATATGCCCATACATATACCTAAGTCATCAATTCAAATACGCTCTAACCTCCGAGCCCAAGTACAACTCAGTCCAAACAGGAAAGTAAACGTATTCCACACAGGAAAGCAAAACGTAATCCACACAGGATTGCACAACACAATCCACACAGGAAAGTAATAGGTTTCAGCTCACACAGGATTTTCACTATCAAAAACGTAACTGCTGAAGAGCCCCATCTCTGAAGTGTACAGTGTCCTGTCACGACTCTGAGATGCTGCTCACTAACCTAAGACTGCTGAGGTACTCCTCCTGTCGAGCACTGCGGGTCTGCCGCCAACTACCGGGCGCTCCGTCCGCTGAGGTTCTGCTGCCAAATACCGGGTGCTTCACCCAAATAGCCTACAGAGGTACTCCTCCAGTCGAGTACCGCGGGTCTGCTGCCAACTACCAGGCGCTCCGTCCGCCGTGGGTCTGCCGCCAATTACCGGGCGCTCCGTCCACTGGGCTATTCGACTCACTCCAAGTCGAGTCGGTCGAGCAGTCTTCAGGTCTTAGTCGACTACATGGTCTCCGTACTCCGTACGCTCGTCTCCAGTATCGCAGGTCTGCCTCTACAACCTAGCGCACCACCTCTTTCGAGTAAAACAGAAGATTCATCTCACACAAATATACTTCTTCGGATGACGATAAAGATGATCACCGAACCATCTAAGTCGTCGGACCCACGAAGGATCGATAGGTACTAACTCCCGCTGTGACCTACACAGGATCGGACCGACACAGGATCGGGCCCACGCAGGACCTGTAGCACTGATCTACGTAGGATCGCTGAGTGCAGTAGTCGTCGTCGTCGAATCCACACAGGATCTCTGTACTGTCGTCGTCGCAGTCACAGTAGCTGTCGTAGCAGTAGTAGTCACAGTAACAGTCGCAGCCAGCACTAGGGTTCCCGCACACAGCAAGCTCGTACGGAGGGTCCGCTCCACGAGCCGAGAGGCTGATACATCAACAGTCACGAAGACCAGAGTTGATGTATCCTAAAGTTCCGTATCATCAACAGGAACTCAACGCAACAGACGGTGCGTCGATCGGACGCCCGGTCTGAGAGTTATTGGCATTTTCGTCCCCGGGGCCCGGTTGGTTTTTAAGGCAAAACCAACCCGACCATACTCCACCTGCGTCCAAACCTCGGGCGGAGTATGCCAAAAGATCCGTCTCACTAAGAGGAACACAACACGGCTGACGACACGTCAATCGGACGTCTGTAGCTCAAGATATGAGCGTTTCCGCTCCGAAGGCCCGGTTGGTTTCGTGAACGAACCAACCCGGCCGAACTCAAAGTAATCCGAAACCTTGAGTACGATATACCGAAACGCCCGTCTCGATCCAAGGATCGTGTTGCCACATACGGTTCGTCGATCGGAGGTCCGAGGCTCAAGTCATGACCAAAAGACCGGAACTGGTTCGAAACGGGGGGGGGGGGGGGGGGTCCGGGTCCGGGCCGACCCGGCCCGACCCCCCCCCCCCCCTGGGGCGGCGTGGCGGCGCGGGGGCCGCAGCGGTCTGTCGCCGCATGAAGGCATCGCGGGGGGATCAATTCCCCCGCTTCTTGGAAAGCCGGCGCGGCTAAAAGCCGCACCCCTTGATTGAAAACCGCCCCCACATGGGGGCCGGTTGAAGTAAAAACCGGGGGGGCCGACTGCCCCCCCCCCTCCCTTCAAAGAACCGCCCCCCTCATAAAGAGGGGGGTTTTAGTGTGTTGGCCGGGGGATTAATTCCCCCGGTTTAACTCCATCCGGCCGGCCAGTTGGCTGGCCGGTTTTCTCCAACGGGACCGTAAATTCCGGTCCCCCCTTCGGCTTCCGACGCCGGCGGCCCTGCCGCCGGTCTTCTCTTCCGTCACGGCCCGGAACCGGCCGCGGTTTTCGTCATCCGGCGCGGTGCGACGGCACCGCGCCCCTCCTCCGCACCTCGATTTCTTCAACGCGGCGCGACGGCGTCGCGTTCTTGTTGTTTCTTCCATGGTGCGCGCGCGACGGCGTCGCGTAAGTTAAACGTACAATTATCCGCGTGGTGCGACGGCACCATGCCACCTTGCTTCCGCCCGCAAGAATAAACAACATGAACGATGGAGGGAGGTTCGGCCGTGTCCATGCGGTCCGGCCCCCCTCACGTTAAATAAAAACACAACTAAAGAATATCCAGTTGCCTCACGTTTAGACATGCTAAAACCACGATCAAGAATGGAATAAATAATCAATAAATCAACAACCCCTACCTCGGGTATAGGTTCGAAGTTTGACAACGTCCGCGGAAGTCAACGTCGCAGAGATCGGGCGTCGCGGTCGTCGTTCGTCAATTCCGTTGACGAAGAGATGTGTCCGATGTGATACGACGTTGGCGAAACCTCTTATGTCGACGAAGGGAATCCGAGGAGGAAGCGGCGTTCCCTCTCGTTGACACGGAAGACGAAGAAGAGCGGAGCGGCGTTCTTCGTCGGAATTTGAGCGTTCTTCGTCAAGTCTTGAGGAAAGTAAAATAAAAATAAAACAACGAACTCAAGAACCCTTACCTCGATAGTCGTACGTTGACGTAGTCGTGGAATATCGGTGTCGATTCCTTTGACGTCGGAGGAAGAGTCGTTGTCGATGGTGTTCGTCGCGGAAAACCGTCGAGGAAAAACCGAGTTCTTCGGCGAAGAAGTTCTTCGTTGAAGAACGGCGTTCTTCGTGTTCTTCGTCGAGGTTGAAGAAGATGAAGAAACAAGGAGAACCTTCCCAACTCTCTCAAGGAGACAAAACTAAAACCCAAAATAAAATAAGACTCTATCTTATTTTATTAACACAACAACACACTAGAATTTCAAAAGTTTGAAATTCAAAGAAGAGATAACTCCACATTAATTAACAAATTTTCATGTTAATTAAAGAGGGGTTAAGGGAGTTTGAGGGAAGATGTAAAGTTAGGTTTCTTGTGGGCCCCACCACACTTAATCCTCTCAAGGGAGGTTAAGTGGGTGTGGGTCCCACACCTAACTTCTTTTGAGAGAAGTTAACTATTAAGTTTAAATAAAAATTGTGTTTACATATTTTTATTTAACTTATTCTAATCTCCCCAAAACTAACTCTCAACCCGAAACAAACACAACTCCTAAAAAGGTCTCTTTAAGCGAATATCAGCGCTGCGAGTTCATCGGTGCCCTCGGATTTCAATTCTGAGCACCGGATCAAAAGTTAGAAATTCCCGCTCGTTCGTTCACTGAACGTACCCGAGCCAAACTTCGGAAAATTGATTCCGGGCACTCCGGGCCTCGGAATCAGGTGCCGTCTGAAACCGAGCTCTTGTAAAATTCCAAAGAAAATTAAGAAAAAATTTCCCTTGAATTTTACGGGTCTTTACACTTGATCTCAATTTAACTATGGCATCATAAATATATCACCTCTCAAAGGCCAAAAAAGAAGACACTGTTTCCTGGTGACACTGTTTCCATGTTACAACGTTTCCTGAAAAACTGTGACATCGTTATTTAATTTGTTTTGTTGTTTTTGAATTTAATTTCTAACAGTCATATTTGAGTCATTTAATAGACCTAATATAATTAATTTTTCATTGTAGACATGTCACCTGATAGTATAAGGTATGAGGTGAAGAATACATGCATCTTGTTAGTTTCAACATGTGCATCCATAATTAAAAGGAAGATAAGTGTCGCTCGAGATTAAGAGAGAAGATAATTGTGGAAAATGAAACTCATTCATGCAACAACATAAAACTGAAGAAAACACGAAGCACTCTCGATTACTGAAGGATAAACTATAGTAGATTAGAGCCACAAACATCTTCTTAGTATCAACTAAAATAAAAACATGAGCTACATAGCTCAAATCATGGAACTAGAAATCAGAGCAACAGACTTGCGATACTCTATTTTTTCACAAGATGACTCCACACATGCATATGCATCATCCAACAAGTCCAGAGCTGCATAGAGAAATAGAGCCTGGTGGAAGGAATTAAAACCATATCAATGCACTTAATCCATGTAGGTATTTCCCTCATATTCAAGATAATTATAATGGAGCTGGTGATGCAACTGGTGCTGAATAGATTATAAAAATACTGGGACAACTCACTTAGGTTATGAATAATAACCTCACCTGTATGGAACACCTTGATCCATAATGCAGAGGATCAATGTTATAATTTTTTATGAGGAAAAAACCACCAACATTGAATGGTACTAAAAATCCATTTGTAGCTGAGAAATGGATAAGTTCCTTAGAGAAAATATTTCATGCTTTGGGGAGTAACGATAGGGAAAAAGTTGTCATGGAAGTTTATCGCCTCTCAGGAGATGTAGATCAATGGTGTCCATTAATTAAAAACATAAAGGAGGATGAAGAAGTATGAAATATGGAATGTATAGAGTTTAAAAATCTTTTCGTTAAAAAATACTTTCCTCGTGAACATTGAGAAAGTATGGAAAGGAAATTTTTGAGTCTGAGGCAAAAGGAGGATGATAATGTTGCAAAGTATGAGGCTAAATTTACAAGGATAGAAAGGGATGTTGTAAATTATATACATAACCCAATAAGTAAGATTTATCAATTCTTGTATGGGTTAAAACCATTTCTCCGATGAGAATTAGTCTCACAATCCTTCTCATCATACGAAGATATAGTCTCATGTGCTATCAATACAAAAAAAGGAATTATCTAAGTCTTATGAATTTAAACGGAATCTATAGAAGAAGATATATGTTTAACATGCTAGAAAATGAAATAAGGGGAAGTAGGGAAAAGATGAATTTACACCCTGCAGTAAATGTGGGAAGAAACACCCCGGTACTTGCCTGTAAGGAATGATATTTTATTACAAGTGTGGAGAAAAATGCCACTATGCTCATGAATGAAATGGGAAGAAATAATCTACCAATGTTCAATGATATAATTTTAAATTTATGGGAAATTATGCAAATTATTTTCCTAAACATCAAGGAAATTTTCCCCATAAAAATAAAAGGGAGCAAGGCCAAGCTTATGTGATCACTACTACTGAGGTTGAAATTTCTAAAGACGTGGTGGAAGTTACTTTAATTGTTTACTCAAAATTAGCCAATGCTATATTTGATTTTGTATCATTTTATTCTTTCATATATTTCCAATTTTCTAAGAAAGTTAGATATTTCCAATTTGACTTAACAAGGGATTTTTCAGTCAAAACTCCTAAGGGAAGTATCATAGAAACAAATTTTTGTTAATCAGTTACCATTATGGCATAAAAACATGCTTTATCACCTAATATTATTGTCATACCCATGATTGAATTCGATATAATCCTTGGTATGGATTTTCTTTTGAACCATTATGTGAAAATTTATTGTAAGAATAAGGAAGTTTCAATTTTTGATGATGATAAGTAATCCCTTATATTTAGAGAAGAAACCTCACCATATTATTCTCATGTAGATCCACCCTCTATATCTCTACTAAATTAAATTATTGTGGAGGAAGGTAGTGAAATAAATATGGGTTAGGAAAATAATGTTCAAATAGAGGATGTACCTATTATGCAAGAATATGTTGATGTGTTTTCAAAGGATTTACCTGAACATCCTCCAAAACAATAAATTGAGTTTTCCATTGACTTAATTCCTGGTTCAAGGAATATATTGAAGAACCCTTATATAATGGCCACTATGGAATTAGTGTAACTGAAGATACAAATAGAGGAATTGAGTAATAAAGGATTTATTCTCCCTGGTGTTTCTCTATAGGGAGCCCATATTCTTTTTGTTAATAAGAAAGATGGATCTATGAGGTTGTGTATTGACTACAGGGAGATCAATGCTATTAAAATAAATAAAAACAATCCCCTACCTTGCATTGATGATTTATTCCACCAACTTCATAGAGTTCAATATTTTTCAAAGATGGACCTTTGATCTGGATATCATCATTTGTGCATGAATAAGGAAGACATTCCAAATGCATCAACTCAAACTAGGTATGGGCATTGCGAGTTTATAGTAATGCCTTTTGGACTGAATAATTTACCTTATGTTTTCATGGATCTAATGAAGAGAGTTCTCAATGAATATCATTATAACTTTTTAGTGGTATTTATTGATGATATCTTGGTGTACTCCCAAATATATGTAGATCATGAAAATCACTTGCGCACTATTCTAAAAACTCTTAAAATAAATAAATTATATGGGAAGTCTAGCAAGTGTGAATTCTGGCTTCAAGAAATTTCTTTTCTTGACTATATTGTTACTATGTATAGAATCTTTGTAGATCCTTCAAAGAAAAGGGCAACCCAAGAATGGCCAGCACTGATGAGAATAACTAAGGTATGCGGTTTTATTGGTTTAACATGTTACTATCGGCATTTCATCTATAATTTTTCCCATTGGATAACCCATTAACCAAGCTCACACGTAAAGGGGTTAAATATGATTGGAAAAAAGAGTGTGGAGAATGTTTTTAAGAGTTGTATAGAATATTAGTTAAATCTTCTATCTTGTCTCTACCATCGGGGTATGATGGGTTTGTTATTTATAGTGATTCTTCAAATAAAAGAATTGGTTCTGTCCTTATGAAAAATGATATAGTTATTACCTATGAATCACAACAGATAAAAATTCATGAACAAAACTATACCACTCCTGATCTTGAGTTAGCAGCTGTAATCCTTTCTCTGAAGATATGGAGACACTGTCTCTATGGTGAAAAATGTGAGATATATACTGATCAGAAGAGTTTGAAGTATATTTTCTCACAGAAAGAACTCAACATGAGACAAATGAGATGGCTCGAACTACTCATGTATTATGATTTAATAATACACTACCACCCGGGGAAGGCAAATAAGGTGGTAGATGCTTTGAGAAGAAAGGATCGGGGAGTTATGAAAAAGATGAGAGTTGAAAGGGATCCTGTGTTCATGGATCTAGTAAATATGGATATGGGAATAATCATGGAAGGTGAAACATCAATACATTTTCAAATGATTTCCAACCCATATTTATTATAAAGGATAAAAAGTTCTTAGACTGATGATGAGGAGTTTCAAAAGAAAATGAAAGATGTGAATGATGGAATATTGATTAACTTCTTATATGAAGGTGGAATTATGAAATTTTGGAAGAGGCTTTGTGTTTCTGATATACCTGATCTAAGAAGGGAATTGTTGGATGATGATAATAGTTCCAATTTCTCTATACACCCATGTGGAACTAAGATGTATAAATATTTGAAGGAACTTTTTTGGTGGGAAAACATGAAGAAGGATATTTCTAATTATGTGTCATGATGTATGGTTTTTCAATAGGTGATGGTTGGAAGACAACATCCTAGAGGATTCATGAAACCTCTTCCCATACCTGAGTGGAAATGGGATTATATTATGATGTACTTTGTTATGGGGCTACCAAAGTCTTCTAGAAGGAATGATGCAATATAGACCATTGTTGATTGCCTCACAAATTTAGCACATTTTCTTGCAATAAGAGAAGATTTACCACTTGAACGTTTAGAAAGAATATATATTAATGATGTTGTAAGACTTCATGGTGTATCCATATCATTATTTTCTATTGTGATCCCCATTTTACATCATTATTCGGGAAAATTCTTTAGAAATCCCTAGATACTAAACTTCGTTTAAGCACTGCCTACCACCCTCAAACTGATGGACAATCATAATGGACTATTCAAACATTAGAAGACATGTTGAGATCATACTCACTCGACATTCATGGTATATAGGATCAGTATTTATGTTTTGTATGACTTTCCAATAATAGTAGCTTCTATTCAATTATTCAGATGGCACCATATAAAGCGTGATATGGAAAGAGATGTCACACACCAACTTGTTGAGATGATTTTTGTGAAAGAAAAATCGTACGCCCAAAACTTTTTAAGGAAAAAACAAAAAATGTGAAGATTATCCAAAACCACATCAAAGCAGCTCAAAGTAGGAAAAAGTGCTATGCTAATAACCACAGGAAGGATTTGGAATTTCAAGTAGGAGATCATATTTTCTTTAAGGTATCTCCATGGAAGGGTGTTATACGATTCGGTAAGAAAGGTAAATTAAGTCCTGGATACATCGGACCTTTCAAAATACTTAAAGGAATTGGAGTTGTAGATCATCATTTGGAAATGCCTTCAAGTCTCTCTAAAGTTCGTGATGTGTTCCATGTATCACTATTGAGAAAAAATACACGCCAGACCCAACACATGTGCTCACTTATGAAGAAATAGAACCATAACCCTATCTGTCTTATTGTGATGAGCCTATCAAGATTCTTGATATTAGATAACAAGTGTTGAAAAACTGGACGACTCGTCTGGTAAAAGTTCTTTGGAGAAACCATAATATGGAGGAGGCAACATGGGAACCCGAGGAACTTATAATAAAGAACCACTCTAATATTTTTATGTAGTAATATTCTCGAAATATTGAGGATGATATTATTTAAATGAGAGAATAATGTAACACCTCAAGCATCCACAATATGCTTCTATTTGAATAATACAATATCTTGGGATGTACGGAGCTCTGAGTTCTAGCACACCACGACCAATCAAACATGTCGTTTAGAAAGTAGATATGAATAGTAATAAACACTTTTTGAAATTTTATAAATTTTATTTTTCAAAATGGACTTTTTTTTGGATTCAGAATATCAAAATTATCTTAGCGTGAATTTTTGGTATTTTTCTCAAAACATTAAATTTTTGATGAATAGTGAAAAACATTGCATTATTGTTTAAGACCGACTTTTTATATTAAATAACTATTTTTAATTTAAATTTATTTTAAAGTAAATATAGACACATAATACCTATATGAGTCCAATGTAATTCATTGGAGTCATTTTATAATAAGATTATATATGTAAAATTTAAATGAACTTTTTAACGTCTTTTACCCACCTTCTAGGCACATTTACAAATTTGCATATAACATAATTTTACTGCTTTTGTAAATTTAATTTCAAAACTCTGATAGACATGATTATTATTAGTAAGTAAAATGTGGTTCAACAGGATGGAAATAATTTTTGGTGAATAGTAACTTTTGAATTTTATTTACCACGACTAAAAGTAAATAGGGTAATTAAAGGTAAAATTAATATTATAATAATATAAAATTACCCCAAAACTTGTCCTAATTATATTGGAAAAGTTTTCTTCAACCAAAATAAACATTAGGACAAAAATAAGATCCTTTTTGTTTAATTTGGGTTAGATTTGGATATTTATTATATTTTATATAAAGTAGAGTTAAAAGTGCTAAAATCAAATTTTAATAACTAAGACACTTTTAATATAGGGTTATACAATAGATAAATTCAACTATAAATATTCATTAGAAATATAAAATGATTTTACAAATCATATTTTTTTATTTATAAATTTTAAACATTAACTGATTAAATTTATTTATAAGACAATGATGATACATTAATTACCTTATTAATGAAATATTAAAATAATTAATATTATAAATATTAAAATAAATGTTAATTGAACCTTTTGATGCCATCAATGATTTTTGGAGATGCATATGACATGTTAGGGTTGATTCAATGTATGTTTTTATAAGGAATCAAGTTGTGATGACTTTAACAAAAACAAAATACTAAATAGTGTCAAAATTGACATAAATGAGTTTAAAAAAAATAATGTTTTGTTAAATTATATAATACATAAAAAAATCTAATATTAATCCAAATGATTTAAATAATGTTTCATATGTCATTATTGAACCACTTTAGGTTCTATTTTAATTTTATAGTATCTATATTAACCATGTAATATAAAAATACAAGAAGACATGGTAAAAATTAAACTATTTAACTAAGGGTTAAATCTAAAAGATAATGTTAATATGGTGACATTAAAATGTCTAAAACCTATTGGTTGAGAGGATGTAGACCCTTCCCCATCTTATCCTAGAAATAAATACATTTGGAGCTATTATAAAAATAAAATAATTTTATAATAAATTAATATTTCAAGCTTTTCCAAAAGTATCCCTCACCTCTCTTATAAAAGGGTACTTCCACTTCTCTTAAATTCACACCTCCAAATCCATTTTTCTAGGTCAAATGCTGCTCTAATATCCTCCAAACTACCCTCAATTCAACCTATAGGCCTTAATTTGATCATAAAGTCAACCTAAGGAGACCTTTTGATCAAATCAAAAGGAATCACTCGAAGAAGAGATAATTATTTTATCATCTCTTTCAAAGTTCTTTTCTTTTTCTAATTCAACTTTCATTGTTGTCTACATACTAAGATAATAAATCTATAACCTTAAAAATACTTATATGTTATTATAAATATGGTACAACCATATTCATTATTCTATCCATACTATGAATGATAAAGTCACTATATGTGTGTACGTACGGCTTACCGTCTCCACGCCGTGGTGTAGTTTGTTATTCAACACTTAATTATTTGGATGGGTATAATAATGAGTATAATTGTTGTAAATAATAAATAATTTTTTTAATGATTCTATATATATAATATACCATCCCCTAACAAATTATTTCACCATCAATATAATGATATTGCTGCTCATGTGTACGTACGACTTACCGTCTCCATGACGCGATGAGATTTCATTACCCATCATAAATATTAAAGAATAATTTTCATTTGATGATAAAAAACAATGTTTAAGAACTTAATATCATTCTGGATATGATTCAAATATATCCCATCCATAACAAACATGACTTACATAACAAAACATATAAAGGAACACAAACTATTTAACACCCAAGACAATGATAATAATGAAATATTATTAACAAAGAAATATTAGAGGATCGTATATGATATCATTTTTATAAATGTGGTTCTTTTATAATTTAATTCAAATGTTTTATCCATTATATAGGATTTTAGCATACCCTAGACTAAGGAAAAGTACAAGGTATGGGTTAATTTTATATTCTCTTTATTATCTGAGGTTGTTTATACGTAAGTATCTACTTTGACTTATTTACCATCCACATTCATGTTACTTAAAAATGTATTTTAAAATATTTTTACTATTTCCTAGACGATGGGTTAAAGTCATTTATACCCCTTTTTTACCTTTTATAAAATGTTTTTAAAGGAATATTTCCGTCATTTTCTAAACAAGGTACTTTATGAGCTTTTCTACAAATTATGGAAAGAATGATTTTTTAACTTATAAGGTAGGTGTGAATAATTTCCACCGTTATAACACCTTTGAAGATTCTCTTATGATATTTAAATAATATTTTCAAAATAAATGTTTTCTTTTATAATTATGCGACTAATAAATGATTTCAAAGTTGAAAAAGATATTTCTCTCAAATAGTTTTTAGATTGATTTCATCTATGTCAATATCTATTGTTAGGTTTTATGTTTAATTGAAGTTGATTTATTATGATACAATATTCCATATTATATTGATATTTTTATGATATGTTTGACTATGGATGTGCTATTTTTATGTCATTCACATTTTATGGTTAAAGTATTAACATTTCGTATGATTGTTTAATACGAATGTATATGTTATGTTTCACCCTTTTCACATGAGTAATGCATTGGACATAGTAAGTAACGGGCATGACCCTCTATAGCCCATAAATGCATCATTTGGTCTCATGAGATAAACTAGTGTCTTGGCACAAGGCCGTAATAATATTTTTATTTTTAGTCTTGGTAGGAGGCCTTGAATATGTGGTTATGATGTCCAACATTATGCATTCCATCATTATGAGATTTTCTATTGAAATTATATGTGATTATTTGACGAGTAGAATATCCATGTGAATATATAAATTGCATTATTTTATTTATCTTTTCCATATTATGATGAATTTTAATTTTAAAAGTCTGGTGTTTTAGTCTTATTTATTTCCTTAATTGTTTATTATTATTTATGTTAGTTTCCACTATATTGTTATCCTTGCTGAGCATCTGAGCTCACCCCTTTCTTATGTTTTATTTTTCTGAGGATGCGAAGAAGTATATTATGACTATCATACAGGGATATGCTAAGGGATATGAGTGTGTTAAAAGGAGACACAATTTTTCTTTTTCTTTTCATAATGTAATGTAAAAAAAATGAATGTATCTAGTATTTCCAAGGCTACTAAACATATTTGTCTTTCGAGACTTGACCTATTGTGATCATTCCAATGTTATGTAATAATACACTGACTATGGGTAACTAGGGTTAGGGATTTACAATAATCATATTCCTTCCACTAAATCAATATGGTCAAACCATATTGATGTGTAACACTTTATACAACTCATAGCTTGTGTTACTAACCCAAATTAAAAGATAGTCATATTCAAACATATCTATATATATCATATTTATAAGGTAAATTAAATTCTTTCATTTAAAGTATTATAATCATATAATATCAATAAACCCCACAAGAGTAAGTTTGGAACGACAGATAACTAACCCAGATTTTTCCAGAAAAGGCATAAGCCTCTAGGAAAATCCCACTTAACAAGGTTATTTTACTCAATATATACCTCAATTCCATCAAAATTTTAACTAATAATATTGATTAACTATAATCAACCTTAAATTATAGCTCATAACCTAGTATAATCTAGTGTCACGGTAGAATAAAATAAAATCAGTTATTATACCTATCATGTTACTTCTTATACTCGTATATGAAATTTTATAGAAGTGTCTTAACACTTTAAACTAAAGAATACCTATAATCAAAATATAACATTCATATTCACAAATAAGTTAAAAATAAACTTAATAAAGTAAAAATTCATAAATTTATACATGATATAAAAAATTATGAACAATTATTAAATCAGGAAATTTTAACATTTTATAATTCATTCCTGCATTATGAACATTACATAATAAAATAAATATAAACACTTTATACATATTTCTTATATGAACTCTTTCATATAGAAATTTATTTGGCATTTTACATAAACACATGATATATGAAATATAAATATGAAATATATGAATTATTCATATCTAATATAAGAATTCAAAATATCATTAATTTAATATTATTTAAACATTAATCATAACAATTATCAAAAATTATTTTGATATGGTTTAAAAAATTTATTAAAAAAAAGAAAATTTGAACAATTGAACATTTCAAATTTAATACTGTGAACAATTAATCATATTTAATAAAAAAACTTTTATATTTATGCATATTTTTAATCCATAAATACTTTATAAATTACTCTTATAATTTAAATATACACAATTTATATCTAAATTATAAGTCGTTCTATATAATCTCAAAATGTATTTAATCTTAACTCTTATTATTATGTAATATTTATTTAATAAATGCTTTAAAAACACTTACAGATAAATTATAAACATTTTATAATTAATTAATTTATAAAAACTTTATAATTTAAATTAGTATCCCAAGATAATTTATAATACATATATACATTATATAAATCAATTCAAAATATAAATTTAGAAAAATTAAATTTTCTCTATATATTGTATTTTACTATTTACCAACTTAGTAAGGCATGACACGGTTCAAAAAATAATATGACATCTTAAGATTGGTATTTTGTGGCCTATGAATAATAATCCAGCATAATATGTTGTATTCTATGCTATCATCATATTATAAGATGTGGCTAACAAATCATAAATAGTGATACACTTGATATCACCATTATGATATGACACTCTATTTTCTGATCATCAATCAGCACCATTATCAACTATGATTGGATATATTATAAGATATTATGTGTTTAGAAATAATAGGATCGCACTATGCCACTAGGAATGATATTATATACTATAAACTACAATCATATCACTTATTAAGATAACACATATCATTAAACACGTCACATTCCAAAATCAACTCTCATTTCTTATGATTGAGAATATGATGTAAAAATGATATATATTTTTTATTTTTCAAACACGATTTCAAGAATCAATAAGCATGGAAAATATTTGATACCACTGATGGGTTTCTATGGATCGAATGAAACTTATTCAATATAGAAAAAAAACATTATAAAATTAAAATCCTAAGATCACTATATTATGTAAAACTAAAATAATGTTTAACATTAATGAAAAACATATATTGTGCATCATAGTCGGTCAAGCCTTTATTTTCAATCATAGATGATTGATTATTTTCATTAAAGAATATACAAAGGAATATTCCCTTTGGGGTGTATCCATGGGTTGGTTGAATCACCCATTGCTTGGGTGGGGTCCTCCTTGCATAAATAATATGATAGTTTCTCTCAGAAGATCAGGAAAAAAGGAAGAAAATATATTAGGATAATCCATGGGAGGCTTGTTCAACCTTCAAATGGAAATATTAATGGTGTTCCCTTCCTTCTATAGCACTTGATACACTCTTGGAGTATTTGTTCATTTACTCATATGTTATGAAATGTATAACTAAATTGAATGTGGTTGAAACATATAATAACCCCCAACCATTTCATTCTCCCAATGTTTTATCTTATGAAATGTTTAATCAATGATATATTCGCTTATATGAAAAATATCTTGAATTTTAACACTTAACATTATTTTACTTGATAAATCATAAATTTTCAAGTTAATCATTTAATTATGATTCAATGTATTAATATATTTCCTTGTTGTACAATATGATTGGCCAAGACATCAGTGCTATGATATCAATATATTATAAGTAATTATATATCGTTGAATTGTATTCTTGAACCATATGACATCTACATATTTTCTCATATGATATGATCTAGAAAAACATCATACACATAAATTATTTGCATCATATATCCATCAAAATATAGTATAGGATCGAAGAAAAAGGTATAATTTTCATTAGAAAATATTGTTTGTTCTAAAGTTTTCTTCATTCACTATAAAATAATAAGGAAAATTTAAAAAAAATATGGGTTGATAAAAACTATGAGAACCATGGACCAATATCAAAGGTATATGTGAGAATTAAAAGGAAAACTCATTCCCTAAAATGTTCTCAAAATAAAGGTGTTTATACTCAAAAACAACATCATGTAAAAGTTATCCATAATGTTTTTTAATTAATTAAAATAACGTTCATTGGCCATTTTTGTGTGCAAACGTTTTGGTTATAAGTCCATTTATATTGGGCATAATATTTCGATTATTGAAATATAAATAAGGCCTAAATCAATGGGGGCACTATTGAGTTTAAAAAAAATTACACAAAAAAAGGATTTGAAAAATATTTACATTAAAAGTATATTTAGTTTACTATAAAATCTTCATGGAAATTGAAATAAATATGGTTATTACGTTGAATAATTTTGGTTCAAATCAACCATGAATATTTCAAATTCATATAAAGAAAAAGGATAAAAATATGTGGAGAAAATAAAGAAGACGTAAATGGGAGTTTACCTTGGAATATTTATACAAATAAATTTATAAACAATACATAACAAATAAGTATGAGAAAAATGTTACACCAAAATTGAGTTGATGATTTTATTATAGGAGAAAAAGACACACCATGGATTATTACAAGTATGCCAAGAGTGTTAGTATTAATAGAGTAAAACTAGAACTATAGAGAATAGAATCAATCCTTGAAAGAAACAAAAATATTGGTTTAGTGTAAAGAATGTATGAGAATTAATAAGAATTTGAATTTCATGAGAGGCTATCAAAAGATAATGATTTATGAATTCTTGAGTAGTTTTATGAAAGGTGCAAAAAAATTGGACACATTTCAAAATATTTCAAGATAATGATACTAGAATAAGGGAATATATTGAAGATAATGAAGGAGGCACAAGTAAATTCATGTGCTACACTAGCTAAAGTAAACCAGGAATTGACACAAAAAAAGAAGAAAAAATTAAAGAAACCATTCTTCACAAGGATACTATTAATTTCAAAACTAAGGGATAAAGCATGAATAGTTCCCTTAATGATGGAGATAAAAATAAAGTAGTTTTTATGTTGATAATAAACTTTTAACCTTGTTGTTATAATTAAGAGGATAAAGGGAACCCTCCTTTTTTTCTCATATCTATTTCATTTGATTTTTTATAGGGGGTTGAAGGTGATGAATTTAGTGTGAGATCTAGAATAGTGAGTATTGCGATTATTTTACTATATTCTAGAGAATATACATGTAGTGATCCATATTAGGTTACATTAGTTTTATAAGGATTCTTATAAAAATGATTCTTACAGTTTACTTGAATAAGAGATCAGTCCTGATTTAGAGACGATATATAATAACCATTTTTTTAAGAAGATTGAAGTGTGAATTGGAAACCCAACTCACACATACAAAGAATTTATGAATAAAAAAAGAGTGAAATGCTTACATGTGGTGAAATATGAATTCACCAAAAATGACATATATTAAAATATAACATACCTAAAGGAAGAGAACACATGTGAATAATAGAAATTTTTTGTGATCATCACCCCCTCGAAAAATCATTCCATTCCAATATAGTCCATACAACTTCACCATAATTTTGAGGAAACATCCGAAGAATAATGCTGAAAAGTTTCCAAACTCCCTGACATGACTTCAAAGCTGCACTTCCATAAATCAATCATGAATTCAAGAGTTTTCAACACTAAAAAAGTAACAAACTTATCCGAATTAATATTTTGTGGTCTATAACACAAGAAAAAATACCAAAATTTATTCCATGAATGAATGAAAAATTGCACGAAACATCAAGATTCAACAGAGGAAACAAAAATGAAATAGAATCCGCTAAACTATAAAATATTTCTAAAACCAAATAGTAAAGAGAGGACTAGATTCCACCCATTCATTGCAAGTATTGATGTCATGAGAAAAATTATCTCTCCTCATTGAGTTCCATACAAAGGATCTGAAAAAGACACATCAAACATGCATAACTCAGTATCACGAGTTCATCACTATCCAAGAAATAATTTCATTCATTTCTATCGATCTATCAGCTCATAACCATCAGAGGCAGACAATAGAGAAAGCCTGGATAACCTTTAGTAATGATAAAAATCCAAAATCACTGCTAAAACGCAATCTCTAAACAGAATTCACACATATAGATCCTCTTCCACTTAAATGAAGCTTAAAATTATCATCTAGAACTATCAAATTTATAGAAGAGATGATAGGTAGAATTCATTCCTTTATGATTGAGTTGAAATCGAAGTCTGAATTTTTCTTAATTTCCGCCTTTACTTTGATGAACATTCTTTTTCGGAGTTTATGGATGGTCTTAGAAGACATATCACCATTTTTATATTTATGAAAATCCAATGTATCATGTTCCTCCATCTAAGAGTCCAGTTATTTTAAAAAGACCAGTATCTCATCAATTTGATAAGAATCCCTCACTATGGGGTCATCATCATCATCACTTCTATGGTCTTCAAAATCAGATTCATTAGCGGATGTAGACAAAGGTTCAGCAACCATATATTGAAGGGATATGATGATCTTAACATTCCTAGAGGCCTACAAATATTTTTCGATGATATTTATCTATATATTAGAGTGGTCTCTACATTTTATATAATTCTTGGTATTTTGGGTGATGAAACCATCTGCATTAACCAATTGTATTTTACCTTTTTCACCCTCAATTTTAGGAACGCATCTTCAATATGACATGATATGTCATATATTTTTTAATTGATGGTGTTCTGGTCAATGAAAAAAACACTAATTTTATTAGATAAAAAATACAAGGAAAATTTACATGAGTCTAAATGACGGTATTTTTTTGCAGTCTCTATCATAAAAGAGAAAGTAAATAAAAAGGGAGATCATTCCTCCAAGTAATGTCATGGATTAATCCCATATTAGAAAGACCATCTACAATCTTGTTCGCTTCTCAATAGGTGTGAGTGACAATAAAGCTGATATCCATGAGGGATTGTAGACAATCCATTAAACGTGAAGTAAGAGTCCATGTAAGGTAAAAAAATTCATACCCAATGGCTTGCACAATGGTCCTTGAATTGCTCTCAATCCAAATATTGTTCCATCCATGATGTTTAGAAAAAGAGATAGCATGAATCATGCTCATCATTTTAGCTTCTAGGGAAGAGGTGACACCACATCTTCCATAAAAGTAGCCAAGAATCTTCTCACACAGGTTTTTGTTGATTGCACCACAACTCGACGATCTCAAGTTTCCTTTAGAAGCTCCATCAACATTGACATTGATCCATCATAGAGATAGAGATTTCCAGAGGACATCAATACTATGTCTAGGATGGGGTTAAATTCCATTAACCTTAATCCATTATAGAATACCATGGTCTCTAACAATGTTGGTGCAAATATAATTTTGAATCGATTAAGCTTCCCAAATAGAAATAAGCATTTTCATTTTACCTGAATTTAGACTAAATGAGTAATTTTTATAAATATAAGCATTTCTATCATACCGGATCACATGTAGAAGCTCATCTATAGCTGCTAGAAAGAGATTCTTGATTTATGGAAAATCAATCATGTTCACACAATGTTGCAGTTGAGGGTTGATTGATTCATAAAGTAACCATCTGCACTCAAAAAGGTCAAAGACATAGTTCCAAAGGGTAGATGTCATATCACAAGAAATAAACATGTGATTAATGTCTTCTCAGTGCTGGATACAAAAATGACATTTAGAGAAAAGTCGAATCCCAAAATATTAAAGGAAAGTGTCATTTGGGACCCTTTTCTACGCAATATACCAAACAAGAGTGAATATTGGGGGATCTGACCATAAAATATTAAAAAAATTAGCCAACTCAAGCTATCCTTAGAGTTATTAAAAAAATGATCATAATATTTTTTTGAGTCAAGAATACCATTATGATAAGGTTCCCAAATTAAAAAATAATCTATGGTGGTAAAGTTATAATTGTCAAGGATTTTCTTAACATCGTTAGGTAAACTAGGATTTTGAGAGATTAATATATCTTTGATGGTATAATAAGAATGTTCAGGAGATTGATTGGTAGAAAACTTGGAAATTAAAGGTCCACCAATCCATTTGGAAATCCAAAAATTCAAGATAGAGTCTTTTATCACCATATATCTAGACCTATACATTATGTTTGAAAAAACATTCCTAATGGAGGAACCCCCTTATTAGAAAGAACCCCCTGTTATTAGCCTCATTAGCAAGAACCCCCTATTGACCTAAGTAACTTCCATCCCTTTTATTTCATCTTTTTTTACCAAAATTGAGCTAAAAATTAAAGGGGTTGTGTACCATAGGTCTTACCTTCACATTCCTTTGAGGCATTCCCAGTTGAACAACATTCATGTAAATAAACCGGAATGCTTTCAAATGCCACTTTCTGAACAAAACCATAGTCCCAATTTTGAATCAAAAAACGCGAGGGAAATGATTTTAAAATATCAAATTCAGCACAGATTCTAGTGATAGAAGGTTGTGAAAGTTTCTTAGTCACTGAATCTAATTTAAGGGGTTGTCCAAATAAACTAGTAATCAAAAACAAAGAATCCTTCTTAAAGAGATGAATAGGTAGACGAAAAAATCCAAGCCAAATAGGGACAAAAGGGGGCTCAGAATCAGTGAAGAAATGCGGGGACAACTTTATAACCTTCATTATACAACCACTAAAAGACCAAGTTCCTTTCCTCCAGAATTTATAGTATTAGTTTTCAACTGTAAATCGAAAAATTAAATGCAAGGAGTTCAACAGACCTATATGAATGTTTAAAAATATGATATTTTCTTGTGTCTTTCTGGGGAAAACAAGTGATGGTATTCAATTGATGAACTTTACAACAAGAACAAACAAAGAATGGAAGAGAGATTAAGTAACTTTTCCTTTGAAAATGAGATTGTTGAGAGACCTCTATACCAGAATATTTTTGGATTGACTACCTATGTCTTTGGAACCTCATGAGCCAACTGATTTTTCCCCGCGATCACGTTTATGAAGGATCTAAGAACAGGGCTAAGGTCCCAAGGTTGGGTTCTATAGTACGGAATCCATCTCCTGATATACAATACCCATTAATGGTATGTGAAATTAAGAAATATTCTAGAAATAATTATTTTATGTGAAGATGAAAATTTGTAAATTTCTTGAGGTTTTCATTATTGATGTAGGTTCTGTGATATTTTTATTTTTATTTTATCATTTTGATCTAATGGGGGAGAGAAAATCAATTTCACTGTTGAAAAATTTATTATTATTGAGGGATTTAATTATCTCAAATGAAATCATTTATCCAAAAGTGTTGTGTTAGGAATTTTATATTTTGGAAATGGAACTTAATTAAAATGTGTTATTGGTTGATTTAATGTCATGATATAAGATTTTGTGATATACAAGGCAATGAATAACATTTTTTATAAATTAATTGGTCACACTTTTTTCTAAATTAACCGTTTCTCAAGTTCACTTAGAGTTGATTAATTGATAAATCATACATTTTATTAGACTTTGTATTTTTTTAATAAGGAGGAGACATATAAGAAAATAGTGGAATATATATTAACATAAATCTTTTTTATGGGATTTAAAAACAAATATAAGGTGAATATTATTAGTCTATTTAATGATATGTGTTTTATTTTTCATCAATATTTAATAATGTTGATATGTATTGACATGTGAATATTATATGACGTTTGAAGTGACCAATCATGGATGAAAATATATGTTTATTCAAGATGTAATTACCCACTGGATTGATATATTCTAAAGAAAAAAAGTATCAATAAGTGGAAAATTTGAGTTGATCATAAATTAATGAAGATTAAGTACTCATTGGATATGTTTGAATGAAATATATACTACTATGGATGTTATGGCTTGATGAGTTTGAGAATGATAGATACTTCTATGGATTATATAGACAAGAAGATTATTCATATATAAATGAAAATTGAGTTGTCATTGCTGTTCCTTGTATTAAATTTCATATAGTCGTATAGTAGTGTAATGAGTTATAAGATGATGAGATGATTCCATATTTCTATTTATTGAAGGTTTATATTAAAAATATATATCGAATATAGAGGAATTTTAAGAAGAGGTGATGTGATCATTTCAAGGAAAGACCACATATTACTGGTATGGATTTCTTAACTCTAAATGTAAGAGAATTTTGAATGATATGAGTTCATGGATGATGGATATTTCTAAAACATTATCTTTTAATGAATAAGTTGAGGATTTGGTTGTGAATTTAGAATAATAAATCGAGTTATGAATTTTGGTGAAGATCCATCCTTGTGTTATCAAGCTTGTAGATTGTTAGATTATATGGAAGAAACTATTGGATAATGATTTAAGGAACTAAATTATATATGAGTTATATCATATAGGTTTTTCATTGAATAAAAATGGGGAGATTTCCAATTATCAATAATTGATAAAGTTTGAAGAATATATAAAAAAAATGTATCATTAGAAGATCATTGAAGTTTTTGGAAGGAGTTAATATGTGTTATAAGAGATTTGGGGTTATTTTAATATGGACGATGATTATTTAATGTTATATTGAAGTGATTTAAAATGTATTGAAGTGGATGGATATTTTTTAAATAATTTTGAATTTAATGTGACGAATTTGGGAGTTCATATGAAATATCTAAGGGACAATAGAAAAATTGGTAATGGCATTCATATGGTCTCTTAGAAACATAATTAGAAAAGTACTAAATCGTTTTCATTATGATACATAGAACTTCTTTGATGATATATAATATCTACTAAATCATATTATGTATCCCTCATAATCATTGAAAAATTATTGTGAATACATAAGATTAAGTTGAAGTATACATAATATTAATCAAATTGTATGTAACACTAACTCTAAATTTTTACAACTTATGCAAGATCAATTATGAGGATATGTAATAGTAAACTTGAGATTCTATAAAATATGTTAGAATCATTTTGTCTTATTTATGATTAACTATAAGAATTTTTAAGTGTAACCTAAGGATTTAAAAGGATACCTAGGATACTTTCTGGCTATATAAGATTAAATTGTTATTCCCAAGTAAAACATAAGATTAAAATTTGACAATTCTGTGACATTATTTAGAGTATAGATATAAAAATTATTTATTTATTAAGTTTTTATTAAATATAAGATTGGTTTGGATATATTAAGAAGAGTTTTCATCATGATATGAATCTTTAAACTATAACATTATTATTACACGTGATCATGTGTACACGGATAAACAAGTGGATTTTGTTGAATAAAGAACGAAATTTGTATTTTAGAAGTGTAAAAGTTAATATCTTAATAGATATATGAAGATATGTTTTTTCTAATTTGACTAAGAATATCATCAGAAGATTTCATATGAGGTTTGAATGAGAATATATGTTTCCATACCTTGATGATCGCTACTACATTATTCTGAGAAGATATTTGAAAAAGTATTAAAATGAAGTTTCCATATTTGAAATATAGAATATTATCCATGTGGTATTGATTAGTCTATAAAGAACAATAAGAAGAGTGGAAGTAGAAATAAATAGTGATATATTGGCAAATCACTATTGATATAAATAAATTATTTTTTAAGAATAAAGAGAGATTGAGATAACCAACATTGTTGGGATTGAATATCTTAAGCATTGAATAAGAGGACGAGGTGGATAAAAAAGACCAACATTAATTATATCTAAATAGACCTATATATGGTTCTAACCTATCATGTTCAAGCCAAAAAAACCCACCCAATTTTTTAATCGGTCTTATTCGTACTGACCATGACATAACTCATTTATTGATCAGTTTTGAAAAAAATACCATTGAATAATTAGCATTTGAAAAAAACCTCAATGGGTCCTAATATATTATTAAATTAAATAACTTTTATATATATAATATTTGATACATATAAATTTTATTTATATATAATCAATAAACATTATTATTATGATTATTTATATATATATTATTAATAAATTTATTTATATAAAATAATTTTTAATATTTATAAACATTTGTACATTTTATAAAAATGTAATTATAATATAGATTAAATGGGTCGGATGGGTCTCTTATCGAGTCAATAATTAAATAGTAGGCCTAAACATATTATTAATAAAACTTTTAAATTTATTATTTTTTATTAATTAGGCCAAAAAATTAAGCCTTAATTTGTTTTTTTGTCAGGTCGATCTTACCAAGATGGGTAGGCCCCTTGACCTATGTGTAGGTTTATATCTAATAAAGAACAATCTAGTTTCCAATCTTCTGGAAGAAGAATAACAGTGGAAGGTGTAAGGTGATTACTTCAACTAAGGAAAAGGTTTAATCTATTTTTTCCTTTGGAGACTCGTGGTTATCCTATTAATATTTTTTCTAGAGGTCCAAGCCGAATCTTGTTGTAATGAAAGGACATGGTTGGTTTTAGTGTCTATAAAGAACTATAAGTGGTTATTTTATAATCTTGTTGGAGTCATAAATTTCAATATGGTTTGTGTTAGGTATTATATTTTAAGGTCATCCTCTTTCCCTAAGTCTTTATTGAAAATAAAAGATCAATCATGTGTTTTTGGGATAACAACCATCATAAATAGAGGACTGGAACACACATTGTGAGTAGTCTCCTAAATACCAATGTGTTGTGTTCTTATATGTTTCATATCTTCATTACAATCATACTGGTTGAGTGTGAGATGAGAATGTCATGACCCGACCTGGATAACCCACTAAATTGGTACCCGAGTGAGACCCAACATAGCCTGAAGGGTGTTCCTGATCCACACAGGCTGGTGACTAAAACCTAGGAATTAAGAATAATCAACGAGGAATGATTTCTATACAATAATAATCAATAATACAAAGGAAGTGGATAATAATCAATTAATAGTTAGTATTAAAAAACTTTAATCAAGATTAAAGTGCCACACAAGTAGGCAAGTACCTAATCTGAGATGAAAAAAAACTAATATTCTATATAAACCAAAGATGACATCAATACCAAGATCTCCTCATAATAGGTGGATCACAAACTCCCCCTGTCACCGCTAAATCTCAAAATCCCTCTATCAAGTACATCCACTGACTCCAAGAGGATATTTCTCTTTTATTAAACCTATAAAATAAAAGTATACATATTCCCAAAAGCATATGTAGGATATGAGAAACACTATCATAGTGGGATCCCACAAAGTCATTTCATAAGCATCCCATATCAAATAAACCAAATATGCTTAATTTATAATAATACATGGAATGGTAATATTTTCAAAATTTATAATATAACATGATTTTCAAATCATTTAATGGTAAGTATAAAATAGGTATGAATAATGATTTACATCAAATATTCATGAAATATCATCTTGATCAAAACAAACATGAGTAAATAATTTCACAAACACTATAATGAATAAATCATTTTCAATCTATGCACTATGGTTATAAACCCTGTGGTTAGTTATATCAAGGACCATGGATCCTCACACATCTCAGTGAAATAAGTCTCTAGGTGTGTACACTTATCTAGACCTTAGGACCAGGGGGAATAGAAGTCAACCCCCAATGAATGAATTCCATTCCCTCATCAAATTTTTTTCAGCATTGTCATCATCAATTCATTGTTAGGTAGAGATAACACATTCCTAGTGTGTATGTGGACTACCCACCTAACTACCAAGGCTCCAATGTGCTTTAGGAAATCAATCAAGTGGGTAAATAATTCATCTCAAATTAGTTTCATTAATTATCATTCCAGCATCACCGAATCACATTTTTATCCCACCATATCATTTCAAAAACAAGTGTCAAATGTTTTTCATCAAAACTCATGTATTTTAAAATAAGGCTTCCCTTAAAAATTCATAAATCATTTCATCACTTAATTTCTCAAGAATCATCATTAAATATATTATTCAAATTATTAATTTCAATAAAAAAACATTTTTGGGGAATCAACACTTTAATTTAAAAGACATTTCTAAATAGGTGGCACCACACACCATGCCATTTCAAATCATTTTCCAAGAATCTCAAATCATGTTTTTGAAATCAGTTAAAAACACATTTCAAATAAAACAAGAAACAATGGTTTTAATTTACAAGGATTACATAATGAAACCTACTACCTCAATTCATGGTATCATCAATCACCCAACACAGGATCCGTAATATGAGAGGTACGGGGCTAAAACCAACCAAGAGGAAATACTAGAAATAAAATTCACAAATCATGATCTAGATCCATCACCAATACAAGGATCCATATTCCTGAAATAAATATAGGCATGGTGGAGGAAGAATTCATAATTAGATCAAGGATACACTTACCAAAATATATCCAACACTTAAATCAACACTTTTTTTGTGAAGATTCAAGGTTGGAAGGGGTAAAATCAACTTGACATAGCCTCCATGTTAATAGGGGTTTAATGGAGGTTAGGGGATGATATTTGAATAAAAATGTAGGTTTATATAATTAAATAACAAAACTAACCATAATTTTCATTACTATAACTGTGTCATCAACTAGCCGTTAGTTGCCATCAATTAGCCCATGATTCCGGGAAGAATGCACACACATCTGGAAATTCCATCATTTGGTCAGTCAGATTCTTATAGGAATCCCCTACTTTAAACCTGACACTTATGGTCGGTGGGTCTCACTTAAAAGATGGTGGAATTATAATAGGAAATCTTTACTTCCATCATTCCATTGGTTGGATGGTGGGTCTCACTGGCTAGCCACTGGATTACATGTAGCTTTTCTAGTTATAGGCCCATGTTAAACCTTATACCAGACACACAGAACACCTCCAAACCTCTAAAAATGAATCAAAACGACACCCTCATACCATTAAAAGATAGAAAGAAATTGTAAAAACGAATAATCGATATGAAAAATAATCGGAGAAAGAAAAACTAGAGGTCATACCTGGATGCAAGAGTTGGGATGTTATAATTCTCTCCATCTTAATGTTTTCAATCCCCAAAAAGCCTCACCAAGAAGACTAGTCCACAAAGAGATGATCCCGCTACTCTCTCATCATTATCTCATTCTCCCACATATAATGAGCATTTAAAACAAGCAACCATAGAACCCAGACCAAGGAAATAGTCTTACCCCACAACACTTTCACTTGAGAATAAAAAAATCTGAACTTGCTACACAGTCATGGTCACATAAGGTTCCACATCACGGTATTCCCAATTCAAATCATGAGACACAACACATGAAACAAATTATGGATCCTATTAATTCATGGTGGAAAGGAAACATGGCATGGAAACTTTCAAATTTTCTCAAAAACCCCAAAAGTTCATACATATCTTGGTTCTAACTTCCCTTATTTTACAATATGTCAATGACCTAATTGATGTGAGACTTTATAGAACACATGGTCACTAAATGAGAATCCCAAATGGAATTGATGATGATATACATAATATTTATACTAGCTATGATCCATTACCAACCTTTGGATAATCATTTGGATCTCTATCGTTGTCTCCTGGACCAAGGTAAGTCCCACCAGGGAAGCTTCTCCAATCTTTGTCTAATAGAGAAAATATTTACAAGGTTGTCCACACAAGGCCTCAAATGGATCCATTTTAATGTACAACTAGTATATTTTATATTAGGAAATCTTGAACATCCCCATATGAAAATCCTAAACTTCTCTAATGTTAATGATCTAAACATGAAGCATGTCTTCAAGAATATGTATAACCTATTCCGCCTAACCATCCATTTTAGAATGGTACACTATGCTCAACTTGACTTGTAATCACATCACCACCTAGACGCCTCTCTAGAAACGATATGTGAAACTAGGATCCCTATAAAAAATAATGGTATATAAAACTCCTTACAACCTAATAATTTCATGCACATGCATATTTTATAGGTCCCCAACTTTGGTTGTATCGTGAATAGTAATAAAGTGAGTTGATTTGGTCAATCAGTCAATTAACAACCAAATAAAATTCTTTCCTTGAGGAGTATATAGTAACTTTACCATGAAATCTATTGAGATCTCATCCTACTTCTACATTTTTATGGGAAGGGGTTGAAGTAAACTAAAAGAATTTTGAAGCTCAACCTTGATCGATTAGTAGGTATAATAATTGGAAACAAAATTAATGATGTCATGTTTCAAACCTATCCACCAGAATTGATGACTCACATAATAAAACATCTTATTAATGATTGGGTGAACTACCCACTAGGAATGATGACGGTCCCACAACACAACCTTTATCCTAGGAGATAGAATGACATAATGGTTCTTCAAGCAAATAATTCCCTCTAGAGATAGAGATCGTTCACCAATGGTCTCCCCCCCCCCCCCACATAAAGAATTTCTGATACATCAAAACTCATCATCAATATGCTGCTCTGGGAGGATCATCTTAAGAAGAGGGGATTTCAACTGAACACTTCCTAAAACAATCTCATTCTCATCCTTTAGAACTCTAAGATACATGAGAGTAAATAGTTCCATCATATTCCACTCCTCTGAAGATTAATTCAATGCCTAGGATGGAAACATCTTATTAAGAGAATCAGTAAAATCATCCCCCTTCTGAAGAGTGTAGGAAATGTAAAATTCAACATATTCCAGGTACTCCACCCATCACCTCTATCAATGATTCAAATATTTTTACAAAAACATATATATCAAGATCTTATGATCAAAGAAAATAGTAAACCTTTCCCTGAAAAGGCAGTGACACAAAATCTTAAGAGTGTGCATCACAGTTATGAGTTCTAAATTGTGTGTGGCTAATTATTATCATGTGGCTAAAGCTGATGAGGATCATAAGCCCCCATGTGAACACCCTACATGAGAACATACCCCAAACCTGAACCTAAAGCATCACAAAAGACCACATAACCTTGCCCAATCATTAAAAGATTCATCGCTAGATTTGTAGTCAAATAGTGCTTCAACTCATCAAAGGAAGTCTATAATTTCAAAACCCAAAAGAACATCACTCAATTTTATTTGAGAGTAATCAATGGAGAATATATATTGGAGTAATATTTCATAAATTGGTTATCATACAACACAACACCAAAGAAGCTGCAAACATCAAAGTCCACTATGGAAATAATGGCTATTTGCGATGGGTCAAGGGGCCGTCGCAAATAACCCATCGAAAGGGATTATTTGCGATGAGCGGATTACCACGTCACAAATAACCATTATTTGCAACGGGAACTTATCGCCCGTCGCAAAAGGTTTGGCATGAAGTATGCACCAAACTGAGGGTAAGGCAATTTGCTACGGGTTCCTATTCCCGTCGCTAATAACTGGCGGCGGTTTTTAGTATTTGCGGCGAGATACTTGGCCTGTCGCAAATACTTTGTCGGCTGGTACTATTAGCGACATCACCCGTTGTAAATAACTTTTTTACGGTCTACTGTAAATAATGCGGGCAGAGTCATTTGCGACGGGGCCCATCGCAAATACCACTATTTGCGACGGGTAGCCTGTTGGAAATAGTCTAACCTATATATATCACCATTTGATTTTCCTCTCATTTCACTCATTACTCAACTTATCTCTCTATCTCTACTGAAAATTTTTCTTCTAAAATTTTTCATACTTTAAACTTTTAATTCAAAGCTTTATTTGCGGTTTAATACTTTAAAAGGTTCAGTTTCAATGTATTTTTCTATTTTTTAAATTGCTTAGTCAATTTAATTTATTTCAATTTATTTATAATTTTATAATTAGATGTAAATTAATTAAATAAGAAGTAGATAGTTGTTTTTCAGTATTTATTTTTATGAATAGTTATATCTAAGTGTTAATTTGCAATAAATTGTAATAATTAATAATAATTTGTAATAATTTGTAATAATTAGTAATAACTGGTATTAATTAGTAATAACCAGTATTAAATTGTATTAATTAGTAATAAATTGTCTTAATTAGTAATAAATTGTATTAATTAGAAATAATTAGAAAAAATAGAAATATTAAAAATAATTTGTAATAATTAGAAAAAAAATTAATAATTAGAAATAATTTGTAATAATTAGAAAAATTGTAATAATTAGAAAAAATTCATAATAATTATAAATAATTATGAATAATTAGTAATAAATTCTAATAATTAGTAAAAATTAGAATTAATTACAAATAATTAGGATTAATTAGTAATAATTAGTAACAATTAGTAATAAATTTTAATAATTTGAAATAAATTGTAATAAATAGTAATAAATTGTAATAAAAAGTAATAAATTGTAACAAACAATAATAATTAGTAATAACTAGTAATAAATGATAATAAATAGTAATATTTAGTAATATTTTGTAATATTTTGTAATATTTTGTAATATTTTGTAATAAATTGTAATAATTAGTAATAATTAGGATTAATTAGTAATAATTATCATTAATTAGTAATAAATTTTAATAATTTGAAATAAATTGTAATAATTAGAAATAAATTGTTATAATTAGTAACAATTAGTAATAAATTGTAATAAATTGTAATAAATAGTAATAAATTGTAACAAATAGTAATAAATTGAATTAAATAGTAATAAATATTAATAATCTGTAATAAATAGTCATAAATAGTAACAAATAGTAATAAAGAGTACTAATTAGTAATAAATAGTAATAAATAGTAACAAATAGTAATAAATAGTAATAAATAGTAATAATTAGTAATAAATAGTAATAAATAGTAATAAATAGTAATAAATAGTAATAAATAGTAATAAATGGTAATAAATAGTAATAAACAGTAATAAATTGTAATAAATTGTAATACATTGTAATAAACTGTAATAAATTGTAATAAATAGTAATAAATAGTAATACTTATTAACAAATAGTAATAAATAATTATAACTAGTAATAATTAGTAATAATTAGTAATAAATAGTAATAGATAGTAACAATTAGATGCAATTAGTAATAAAAAGTAATAAATAGTAATAAATAGTAATACTTATTAATAATTTGTAATAAGTAGTAATAAATAGTAATAAATAATAATAAATAGTAATAAATAGTAATAAATAGTAATAAATAGTAATAAATAGTAATAAATAGTAATAAATAGTAATAAATAGTAATAAATAGTAATAAATAGTAATACTTATTAATAATTAGTAATAAATAGTAATACATAGTAATAAATAATAATAAATAGTAATAAATAGTAATGAATAGTAATAAATAGTAATAATTAGTAATAAATACAAATAATTAGAAATAATTTGCAATAACTAGTAATAGTTTGCAATAATTAGTAATAAAAAGTAATAACTAGTAATAAATAGTAATAATTAGTAATAAATAGTAATAATTTGTAATAAATAGTAATAAATAGTAGTAAATAGTAATAAATAGTAATAATTTGTAATATATAGTAATATATAGTAATAATTACAAATAATTTGCAATAAATAGCGATAATTAGCAATAAATGACAATAAATATAAATAAATAGCAATAATTTGCAATAATTAGAAATAATTAGTAATAATTAGCAATAATTAGCATTAATTAGGAATAATTAGAATTAATTAAGAATAATTAGCAATAATTAGGATTAATTAGAAATAATTAGCAATAATTACGATTAATTATGATTAATTAGCAATAATTAGGATTAATTAGCAATAATTAGGAGTAATTATGAATAATTAGCATTAATTTGCAATAATTAGTATTAATTAGGATTAATTAGGATTAATTAGGATTAATTAGTAATAATTAGTAATAATTAGTAATAATTAGGAATAATTAGGAATAATTAAAAATAAATAGTAATAATTAGTAATAATTAGTAATAATTAAGAATTATTATGAATAATTATGAATGATTAGGAATAATTACGAATAATTAGTAATAATTAGGATTAATTAGTTATAATTAGGATTAATTAGTAATAATTATGATTAATTAGTAATAATTAATAAAAATTAATAATAAATCATAATAAATCATAATAAATTTTTGTAAGTTGATAAACTAGCAAAATTTCCGGTTGATTGGTGACATTCCTTTAGATTGATGCCTCAGCTCCTTGCAACTTTCTTCCACTAAAATCAATATAAAAAATATTTTCAGACATACATCGGAGCAGATTTTTTATAGTGATTTAAGTTCGAGAAAGTTGCAAGGTGGTGAGTAGCTGGACAAAAGAGGCTCTTTTTCCCATCGACTCATCCCCTTGCAACTTTATATGACTGAAATCACTATGAATAGTCTAATTCGACGTACGGATATTCATTTTTGTATATATGAGAGCAATGAGAGAAGTGGGAGGATTCCTCCCTACTCTCCATCCTCGTGCATATGAAAATGGATATGCATATATTGGAGTAAACTTTTCATACTACATTGAGTCACAGAAAGTTGCATGGGGACGAGTCGTCAAGAAAAAGAGCTACCGTTAATCTGTGGGAAATTGTGCTGCTGGTAATTAAGAATAATTAGTACAAAATACATGAAATTAATAATAATTAGTTTAAATTAGTATAAATTTTTATAAATGAGTGTATATTAGTATAAAAGATTAAATATAGTATAAATAACTATAAAATAATAGAAATTATTATAAATTTCTAGAAAATAAATTTTAATTGTATTCCCTTTTTGGATAGTGTTTATCATATATCTAATTATATAAAATAAATAATTATTTTATATTTTTTATAGAGATATGGAACACGGAAGTTGAAAATAGTCATTATTAGATGATCATGCTTGGATAAATCAGTGTAGGAATCTAAACAGTTCTAGTTTAAATCATGTATATATTGAGGGTGTTAAAACTTTATTATCATTTGCATCATCAAAAACAAAATTTGTTTCAGAAGAGACAATTAAGTGTCCTTGTAAAAAATGTTCTCTGAGAACGTATGACACATTTGAAAATGTTAGAGGTCATTTATTGCATTTTGGTTTTCAACCAGATTATGGTTTTTGGCATCAACACAGTGAACACAGTTCTAGAGAAGAAATTAATAACATGGTTCCAGATCCATCATGGTTTCAAAATTTAGTACATTATGTAGTAGGTTTGTCTATTCAACAAATTGAAACTCAGGATGATATTGATTTAACTCGTGAGTTGGAACCATCTCATTTATATGAGTTGTTAAGGTCTGCTGAGGATTCCTTATATCCTTGTTGTAAGATAAGAAAGATTGAAGCGGTTGAAAAATTTATGGCCATTAAATTAGATAATGGAATGTCAAATAGTGTTTTTGATCAGATATTCTCTTTGTTAAAAACCCTGAAACATGAAGGGAATGTGTTACCTGTAAATTTTTATGAGAGAAAGTGGTTGGTTTGTAATTTGGGTCTTGGTTATCAGAAGATTCATGCATGTTCAAATGACTGCATCTTATATTATGGAAAAAATGAGTTGTTGGATAGGTTTCCTATATATGGAAAATAAAGGTATAAATAAGCTCAACCAGGGAAATCTATATTTGTTAATGTAAAACAATTGAGATATTTCCCACTCACACCCATATTATAGTGTTTATTTATGTCTCAAAACACTGAATCATTGTTGTCATGACTCAAACCAACATTTCACCCAGTAAAAGCTTAAATCATCCCTCTGATTGTGATTCATGGAAATATTTTGACCAAGTGCATCCATCATTTTCTTTAGAAGCCCATAACTTGTGATTGGTTCTTTCTACTGATAGTTTCTGTCCATTTGGTTCTTACGGTAGTAAGTATTCATGTTGTACTATCTTTATAACTCCGTATAATTTACCTCCATGGATGTTGATGAAGGATCCATATATCATTTTTACCTTATTAATTCTAGGTCATCTAAAAAATAATATCGATGTTTATTTGAAACCATTGATTGATGAGTTAAATTCACTGTGGAGTAATGGTGTTAGTACATTTGAGGATGTTGGGAAACAAAACTTCCTATTGAAAGATTCATTGATTTGGAAAATTAGTGACTTCCCAGAATATGGCATGTTATATGGCTGGAGTATACATGTTCCAATATCATGTCCATACTGTATGAGAGACAACAAAGTATTTATGCTCATCAATAGAAAAAAAACATTGTTATTTCAACTATCATCGCATATTTCTTCCAACCAATCATCTTTTTTGAAGAAAAAAATTTCATTTTAGAAAAGGAATAGTTGAAAAAGATGGGCCTCCAACTGTGATATCAGGTACATAGTTGAAATCAATTGTCTATTCATTACCTCCCATCACATTTGGACCAATAATAAACCAACTGAAAGTTGATGGGTTTGGGAAAGATCACAATCAGATAAAACGAATCATTTTTTGTGATTTTCCATATTGGTCTGATTTGTTAGTCAATCACATGTTGGATGTGATGAATATTGAGAGGAACTATTTTGATAATTTATTTCATACCGTTTTGGATACTCTAGGAAAGACCAAAGATAATGTAAATTCATGATTAGATCTTGTCCAAATTTGAAAATGACCAGAACATGGACTGTTTGAAAATGTCAGATCAAAGAAGTAAATGAATCTAAAATAATCTTGTACACTGTCCAAAGATATTTGCTTATTATTTTGTTAGTGGATTGTAGATTTGAGACTTCCTGATGGTTATGCTTCCAATTTTGGCCGATGTGTTAGAAATGGTCATATTCCTAGATTGAAAAGTCATAACTGTCATGTTTTAATGGAAAGCCTTATGCCAATTGGACTTAGAGGTTTGTTAAATCCTATGATTTGGGATGAACTTATAGACATATCAAATTTTTTTGATACATTTGTGTGTTAACAACAAAACACTATGCCGTAAGTAAACTGTAAGAAGATGTCATTTTAATTTTGTGTAAACTAGAAAAAATCTTCTCGCCTGGTTTATTTGACTCAATGGAATATTTGATATTAAATTTTTCTCATGAAACAAAATTTGGAGGTTCTGTACAGTTCTGATGGAAGTACCCATTTGAGAGATGCTTGCAAAAATCGAAAAAAAGTACGCAAAAAAGCATCATTTGAAGGCTCAATTGAAGAAGCTTATTTGCCAGAGAAATTTCTTTTTTCTGAAATCATTAATTTAAATATGAATATATTTCAAAACACAAATGCATGATCCATAATGAGGGAAATGTTGACAATGACATAAGCAATCAATTATCAGTTTTCAATCAACCAGAACTTATCTTTGGTGGAGTTCATGAACAATGGATTTCAGATGATGAATATCAGAGAGCTCATACACATATTCTTCTCAATTGTGAATAAATCACACCATTTTTACTATAAGTGCTCCTATCACTTATTCTATAATTTTTATAACAATACATTAATATTATTTTATTTGTTGGTTATATGATAATAATATAAAGAAATAGTTTCCACAAATTACAGTATCTTCTTTTGAAGAACGATGTCAAAAAAATTTCTTACAGGTTTAAAAAACTGGTAACATAAATTATTTTCTATTTCACATAAAAATCAATTTAATATTTGTTATAGTGATAATTGTTTTAAAACTTTTCAAGTATCTCAATATGATGATAAAATTGATAATTGATTGTCAGTATTGAGTAGCCACCATTGAAAATAGTTAAATCGCATAATGTATATGTGGTGAATGACTTTTGATTTCATACATGTGCATATGGGGAATCCAAAAAACAATGAATAATGGTGTTTTCTTGAGATGATCACATCATAGAGAAACCAAAGTTTACTTTTATAATATGTTGGAAGAAATCCTTTAACTTTGTTATCCGGGACAACATTACATAAAGTTGTTTAAATGTCATTAGTTGGGTACTGAGAGAGGCTTGCATGTTCATCTAATCAATGGAATGATTGATATTAAATATAAAAGTCTTCTTGTAGTAAATGAACCATTTTTATTGGATCATCAGGAACATAAAATTTATTATGAAAATAACTGTGTTATTTGAAGGGTGTTGGGTGATTGATTGAGCATAATAAAAATTAAATCTCAAGAGAACCTATTTACTGAAAGTGAATGTGGTTCCATTGAAGTGCAAGGAATTGAATATTTTCAAGAGACTGATCTGAATCCATATTTTTCAAAAAGATACATGAATATCATTGATGACACCCCATAATTAAGAGACCATACTGATGATGATGTTAATGATGTTACAACTGAATTTGAAATGAAAAGAGACGATGAAACTGAAACTAATATAAAAATTGATGATGCTGAGGAGGGATATGAAGACATTTACATCAAAAAATATGATGATGAGGATTAAGATGGACATTAACATAATAAAATTCTAGTTATAATATATATATATATATTTATTTATTTATAATAGTTCTTTTCAAATGTTTGATAACAATAATAATTTCGTGTTTTAGATGGATGGTGATCTACATTGTATGTTACAGGAGGATGATCTACCTCTAGATGAGTTGGAGGTCAGATCAGCTGACCCTCAGACTGTTGACAGTTCAGGGGGCACTCGGAGGGGGCGTGGTCTTGCCTGATTGATGATTCCTGAACCTATACCCGAGTGACATCCACATCTAGTGTTCTATCCACACACACAGAGGTATGTTTACATTTGAATTTTAGTTAGTTTTCATTAATTTATTTATACTCTAATTGTTTTATTAATTATTCATTTTTTTCACTGCTTTATGCATATAGCTGTTGGATATGGGAGTTCTATATTGCACAATTATTTTTCTGATGCATTGGTGTCGTAGGATCATATTCCCATTGATGTTCAATAGCACATGTTCAAGAATTTTATGGTATATAAATAAATAATATTTATTTTAAAATTAATTCAATTAATAACATGATATATTAAATTATTTGTAGGGTTTATGGTATCTCATTGAGGAGAGTATGTGTGGAGCTATTTTGAAGGCATGGAAGGGAGCTATGCGTCTACGTTGCACTCAGTTTTTGCACAATTTGAAAATGAAAGAAATGAAGAAAGAAAGAGTACAAGTGTTTGATGAGACATGTCACATCCACCGACCTGATTATATTTCATTTCAAGTTTGGGATGGACTATGTACACACTGGTTGAGTAGGCAGTTTCACAGTAGATCATCAGTAGGTCGGAAAAATCAGGGGAGGCATGAGGTGACACATCGAGTTGGTAGTCGTGAATTTATTACGTATAAGGATTATATGGTAAGTACATTTGTTAAATATTGTATATAACATTACTTGTAAATAGTTTATTTTAAATTCATATAGGCAGTTTCACAACTCGATATTTTAGAGTATGACGTTTATAGGGGGATGTATAGTGATCTAGCCATTGGGGAGATTAGAGGAGCTCGCCAGCGTCATATTGTGGTTAGTATAAGTTTTTTTTTGAGTTTTAAATTTCACTACAAATAATATTTTAACTATTTTAATTTTAAATTGCAATTGAAGGAGTCATATGAGGTCATAACATCTCAGAAAGATGTTAAGAGTCATCCCAAGACCGATGGTCAAACCAGTGCCCCACAATTTTATGAGGCAACATGAATATAGGAGACCCAGTATGGCTTCAAGAAAGGCTAAGTTGTTGGTACCATCTCTCATGTGACCCCTGGGGGTTTTATGGAACCTCTGTGATGTCGATTTCCAAATTGAGAGGAGCTCGCAGAGAGTCATCATCATCTCATGCACAGTATCAGGAGCAGCTATGATCTCAGAGTGAGCTTATTGAGACTTTGTGTAGGGTGTAGGAGGAGATATGATTGTGGCAGCAACAACAGCAGTAAGAGTTCTTATGAAAACAACAACAGATGCAGGATGAGTTGAATTGATGATGGCAGGAGTAGGAGCAGGAGAAGACAGAGTACATGTGAGGTTTGACTCGCCATTTAGAGATGGAGTTCCCTTCACCATCTCCTCCAGCTCTTCCAGACGATCCTCCCCTTGAGCAGTGATATATTTTTATTTTATGATGAAACATTTGAATTTTTTTTTGTAATATTAACTATTTAATGTTTTAAATAGTTTGTGTTTTATATTGTCTCGAAAATTATAGTTTCATATTATTTATTTAAGTTTTTTATTATATTTATTATTTTATTAACTAATATATTTTTATATTTTTGTGAATAATCAGGTTTTTATTATATTACTAATAATATTATTTCATTAATATTAATAATAATAATATTATATTAATTAATCATTTTATAATTAATTTTATTTTATGAATATTAATATTAATATTTTATTTATATTAATATTATATTATGTTTATTATTTTATAAAAAAATTTAGTCTATTAATATTAGTATTATGGTTTTATATATATTAATATTATTTTATTAGTAATATTATTTTATTTTTTAATTTTATTTTTTCGAAAATTAACTATTTGCGACGGTCCGTCGCAAATACTAATTACGACGGTTTGTCGCAAAAGGGTTTATTTTGTTATATCGAGAGGTAATTATAATGGTCCATCACAAAAGAGTAAAAAGATGGAAACTATTTGCGACAGGCTGATAGACCATCGCAAATAGTTTCTTAAAAAAATTGTCGACTTTATTTTGCGACGAGTCTACAGCCCATCGCAAAAAGTAATATTTGCAAGGCTGTTTTCTGCAATAGGAAAATTTTAAAAGGACCCCATCACAAATGACACGTCGCAATAATCCATATTTTTAGTAGTGGTCATTCTGTGGTTCCTCTCATGATATGACAACTTTCACCCTTTTTGGATCCATTGAGATGCCATGTTCTGAGACCACGTGCCCTAAAAAATTCACCTCCCAAATCCAGAATTTTCACTTTTAGTACTTGCAATAAATTTGGTGATTATTCAATATGTCCAAAACATCTCTCACATGAAGTACATGATCCTCAATAGATTTTTAATAAACTAATATATCATCCATGAACATAATAATAAAAGAGTTGAGATACTGGTGTAAAATCCTATTCATCAGCATCCTAAATAAAAAAGGGGTATTGTTTAGTCTGAACAACATAACAAGATACTCATAGTGGCCATACCTACTCTTGAATGTAGCCTTTTGAATATCAGACTCTTTAATCATGATCTTAGGATAACCAAACCAATAATCAATCTTAGCGATTCACTTCAGACCTTTTATCTAACTAAATAAGTCATAAATATTGGGAAATGAGTATTTTTTTCTTAACTATAACCTGAATGAGATTCCAATAATCAACACATATGTGAATGGTTTCATCATCCTTCTTGGGAAAAAGCACTATAGCTTCCCAAGGTGACACACTAGGTCAAATGAATCCTTTGGACTTCAATTCATTCAATTGATTCTTTAGTCCCTTTAGTTCGTATGGTGTTATATGGTATGAATGAATATATATAGGATAAGTACCTATCACCAAGTCGATAGAGAACTCCACCTACCTCTCTGGTGGTGGGCTAGAAAAGTCTAACAGAAAAACTTCCAAAAAATCAGTGGTTATTAGAGGAAGTTCACTAGATGATTCTTCCTTATTAAGGTAAATAGTATAAAAAGATATAATCCTACTCAGATCTAGAAGGTGATACATATATCAGCTAGAAATTGAGTCCCATTCTCACTAGAAAACCCGAAACTCCTCATATGGGGAATAAAATGAAGCCCACCAATGATAACAATCAATCTGTGATTTCTAAGAAATAAACTAGTCCCTTATGAGAATAAATTCTTGGGGATTTTATTGAAGAACCAAAAATTCCCATATGATCTTAATCTATAATAAATATAAATAAAAAGAGGGACATCAAAGACACATCTCTCTCTTTTTTCTGAGAGGTGTTATAATTTCCATCACATAAGGGAAGATCTCTATAGAAAGACTCAAAAGGTCCACAATGTGGTGTGATGTGAAACAATGAGATCCACCAGTATCAAATAAAGTTTTCAATATGAATAAATCAATAAAAATGTTACATTACACTTTCATTTAACCTTCATTAGTTCCAACTGGAAAATATTCCACAACATTAGGCAGAATCATTTCTAATTCCGAGGGCTATAACCCCATTATTTTTAATGAATATAACATTTTTTCATATCCTCTCTATACTGAAAATACCATACCACTATGTGGGGTATTAAATACGCGGAAAAACTTTTTCAAATGGCCTAAACATCTGTATGAACTGAAAATATCCAGTTCCTCCACGCAAGCATACTTAAAGTTCCTAATATTTCCATATTGGAAACAAGTTAGTGGGACTTTAATAGACACTACAGATGATCTCAAGTAATTTTTATGTTAAGGAAAACTACTAGTGTTTAAACTATAAGAATAATTACACTTTATATTCCCGTTAAATAAACCACTAAAGCTACCACTAGGAGTAGGAGGAACTCCATTGAAACTTAACATAACATTTGGGTCAATTTCTACAACTATATCCATATATAGAACATTAGTATATGAGGTTAACTTCAACATAAAGACCTAATAATGGATATCTGATTAAAATAATCATCTAAACCCTTTAGGTTTTCAGAATATCATTTTACGCGACCTTAGGTGAAAAATGATCATGTTTAGAAAAATGATGGGCATAATAAGTCACATTCCAATCAACTTAGTGAAGGTTAAGAAACTCTATGGACATAGTCAATAACATCAACATTAGACATAATTACTCCATAAAAAACGTTATTCAAGTCATTCCCCTTCAATCCCTCATTATGATTCACCATAACTATATAATAACACCATCTATTGTTAAGTCCTGCAAGCTTCAAGATGGGACACTCCACTTTAATGGAATTTGATATCTATAAAAACTCAAAGTCATTCAGTATTTCCCAACCAATCATTTTTATCTTGAGGATCCTTTTTCCCATGAAAATATAATGGTTTCTAATGAAGAAACTCCAGGGAAAGATCTCTAATATTGTCCCTTTTAGATTCCACATCTCTAGCCTTAATGGAGAAAGGTATTAATCCTTGGTCCAAAGATTAGATTTTGTTCGCTACTACATCTATGACATTCTAGTCAATGAGAGGGGTTTCTTATTGTGTTTCATCATAATATCCCTCCTTAATTCTGATTGGATGTTTTCTTAGGGGAATGGTACTACACAATATAAATGGAAAAAAAGGAAACATCATTCAAGAGCTTTGAGAACATCAACTATATCAGTTATAAATAAATTTTAGAACAGAAATCTTAGGTCAAATTTGGGAAAATCTAGAATCAGATCAATTAATTTATCAAAGAAACTTTTCCAACCACCCATGGTAACTTATGGCTAATTATAATGAAACCTGGCTAGGCACTCGCTCTTAACCTACCCATAACGTCCTGAATATCCTATCTCATATCTACCAAGGCATCCCAAACTACATACTTGCATCCAAGAAGAGACTAAAACCTCCCTTTGTTACCAGTTTTTTCACAACATGACCTATATAACCCACTAAAATAGTACCCGATATGAACAAAAAAACCATGACATCGCATATACCAAAGACAATATCGACACCAAGATCTACACTTAACAAGAGGATCACATACTCTACCTATCACCACCAAATCCTAAAGTCCCACTATCAAGTACACCCGCTACAGCCAATAACTTTTTTTTATTTTCCTAGACCTAGAAAAATAAAGTCTTCATGTGCCAAAATTTATATATAGGGTGTTAGCAACACTAGCCTAGTAAGACCCCACAAATTCAGTTCATAAAAAATCCATAAAAAATAAAACAAATATTCTTAATTTAAAATGAATCATGGAATGGTAATATTTTCACAATTTAAAATAAAATATTCTTTTCAAAAAAATCAATAGAAATTATGAAAGAGGTATGAATAATCCTTCCCATAAAAAAGTCTTGAATGAGAATATCGGTCAAAACAAACATGACTATATCGTTTCGTAAATACTATCTTGTATAAATCATTTTCAATCCTAGTACCATAGTTATAAGCCCCATTATTAGTCTGATAAAGGCTCAAGATTCCTCAAACATACCAGTGAATTATAGCTCATGATGTGAACACTTCCCTAGATCTCTAGACACGCGGGGATAGGATTCTTCCCCAATCAATGTACTCCCTACCGTCATCAAAGTTTTTATTAGAATTTTCATCATAAAATATTTTCTAGGAAGATCTAATACATGCCTAAAATGATTCTTTTTATACTACCCACCTAACTACCCAGGCTCCAATGTGCTTCAAGAAATCAATCAAGGGTAAAATCATTCATTTAAAAATGGTTTCATCAATCATCATTCAAGAAGCCCCAAATCACATTTTTGACATTCCATTTGATTTAAGAAACCAACGTCAAATTATTTTTAATCAAAACTAACTCCCTTTAAAATATTTCATTTCATTAAAAATTAATAAGAAATGTATGCTTTCATTTCTCAAGAACCATCATCAAATTCATTCTTCAAATCATTAATTTTAATTAAAAATTATTTTTTAAAAATAAACACTTTAATTGAAAATTTATTTCCAAAGAAGTAAAAACACACACCATACCATTTGAAAATATTTATCAAGAATATCAATTCATAATTTTGATATAAATTTCACATCCATTTCATATCAAACAAACAAAAATGGTTTAAATTGATAGGTACTACATTACAAAATCACCTACCTCGATTCACGACATCATCAATCACCCAACATGGGATCTATAATCCGAGAGACGAGGGGATAAAACCAACCAAGATGGAATACTAGAAACACAATTCACAAATCAAGATTTAGATCCATATATAATTCAAGTATTTACATCCCTTGGAGAAATAAAGACATGAGGAATGGGGAATTCACAATCAGATCAACGCTACACTCAAAAAAATAACTTTAATGCTTCAATAAACATTAATCCATGAAAATTTAAGTTTGGAAAGGAAAAAAATCACCTAAGGAGAGCCCCCAAAGTTATAGGTGTTGAATAGAGGTAGATAAAAGAGGTATTTGAATTAAAATAGACATTCCAAGAATCAAATTACAAAACTACCCATAATTTTCTCACCTAGAATAATGTCACTATCTACAAGCTAGCTTCCATCGGCTAACTAATGCTTCTATGAAGAATGCCTACACTCCTGGAAATTCCCTAAGATGGCTGGTGGTATTCCATTGGCTAGACAATGGTATTCCACTAAGAATCCCCTACTACCAACTTGTCAACAGCTAGCCAATGGACCTACTATAAGAAATCCATACTGCCAGCATCCCACAAGATCGCTAGTGGGTCTCATGTACTAGACAGTGGACTGCCAATAGCTTTTCTAGCTATAATACCAAGTCCAAACTTTTGTAAAATACTGAAAAAACCTCCTAACATTTTAAACAAGAATCAAAACCATATTCTCAGGCCTTAAAAGGCTAGTAAAAAAACATGAACAACAAAAAATTGACATGAAAAATAGTGAGATCCAGAAAAAACAAACATAATACCTAAAAACAATAGTTTGGATGATATTTAGAGTTTGAGATTCATTCACTGCAATATGTTAATAGATAAAAGGAAAGTGTTTAAATTGGTAAATAGTTAGGCACATTGATTCCACCCACCCCCTCTTACTCTGGCTACACTGATCCTGTGGAATAACAAAAAGTGCAATTAGATAAGAGAAAGGGGAACTATATCCTCTCAAAGGAGGGAATATCAGTTTCCCATGGAACCATCATAAGTAATCTGATGATGTCCTCATAAAAAAATACATTTAAATATTAGAGTACCTACTTAAACTATTATAACTATACATGTTCCCTTCCACCTACTTACAAAAACATAATAGTATATATACCATAGGTATAAAAACAACATTAACTAATAGGAATAATAATATAAGACCATAGACACCACTATCAATGGTGTTGGGTACCTACATATGATGTTTATTAAAAATAATACATGCTCAAACCCCCTTTTAAATGTAAGATTGTACATGAATGTTATAAAACACATAACATTTATTTATGATAGAAAAATCATAAGTAAATTTCCAAACATAATTGGACAACCTTATAGAACCATATCAAACATATCATGAACAACAAGTTGCATGATCACTTTAATGAAAAAAAATTATTGAGTTAATTTAAAAATAAATCTATTTTCCATTTATGTATCACATAATTCCATGTCATTATCTACATAAAAAATGATAATCTAAAAATATAAAAATGATTGCCCTCTCTCAATTGGTCATCCCTCACTAACACTATAAATAATTCCCTTACATGAGTAAATATAACAAATTATGGAATAAGGTACTTAATAAAATATGGTAAGGCCTTTATAAAAATAATCATGTCCCTTTTCATAACCACTCATCCAAAAGAAAATATGAAACCTCATAAAAGGTGAAAATATTGTTACAATCTAACTCAATCCATCTCCATGCCAAAATTATATTGGAAAAATTCTCACTAGACTTCTAAAGACCTGTACAAACCGCTCAATAACCCATTCAAGGAAGAAAAAAGATTCATGAAAATATACATAACATAATACATTACCCAATGTTAAATTATTTCTCAATATATAATTATCTAATACCCTTCTATCAGACTTCTCAAATATATAGTAGACTCAAATTAGGGAATATCTCCACCTGTGGGATATAAATCTATATATGGGATCCCTCATTCTATTTCATAATAGGATAAAACCTCTAAGACGCATTTTATAAAATGTGGTATATCATTAATGGAATGATAAAGTCTTTATAAACCTCAAATAAACACACCAATCCCTACCTATAAGATTCCCCATCACATAAACCCACCTACTATAGATCTCCACCATACCACATAATAAAACACGTATAAATTAATGGGGAATACAATGTATGACTAGGATAGTGATATAAAGAGTTGAATCATCCATTATTGCAGGTTGAATCACTATTGATCACCTAAAATTAGATAATAAAATTTAAAACACACCTGAAATTATAATTCTTAAGAAATACCATCGATCAGATAAGTATCAAAGAAAATAGAAGGTAGAAAAGTAATGAAGTTAGGGAGCGAGAATAAACCTATTGAGATATTGGTCATTGTCAAATGATATGAATAACCTATTGGATAAATTTAAAACTAAATAAAAACTAAAAAACACCCAATGGCCATCATATTTTTGGAGGGTCTCACTTAAACCCTAGTGAGTGCCCCAGTGTTTAGGAGGCCTAACATTGGACTTCCTATAGAGGAGGTTGTATTGTTACCTACACCAAAAAACCTTCTACCGAGATTCCTCCAACCTTTATGTATACCTTACTCTATATAATAAATTGGTTTTAAATACCCAAATTCGAACAACTCAATTTAAATATTTTCCATCCCCTTTTTCACCTCCAAAACCCTCAAATTCATTAAAAACATGATTAAATAGCCTCTCCTTCCTTCTATATTTTTAAATTTTAAAAATATAATAATATATAAGAACATTGTTAATTTTAGTTTCTCATTTTTTACTACTTATTAATTATGGTAAATAATTATTTTAACATATGAAAAAACTAATGATATTAATTTGATGAGGAAGAATACTACAAAATTAATGTTTGATATATTTAAAAAAATTATTGAGATATTATTACTTAAATTAATGGAATACTTGTAAATATATTAAATAAAATTTATACTTTTAGAGCTAAAATTCCTAATTCATATTAATCGTTTAAAGTCTTAACAATTATAATTATAAGATGAAGTGATATATTTTCCACTATTAGACAGTTTAAACAAATTAAAGAGATAAAAATGAAATATTTTATTATAAATTTGATAATTTATAAAGTTAAAATGAATGTATAAGTATATGGTAACAAGTTAATTAAGAAATAAATTCATTCTATTGAAGTTACATCTAAATAAGATGAGAATAAATAAATAAAAGTTTTCTATAATTCTTCTAATTGAGAAAATATTAATTCTAATTCTGAGGATAAGCATTCCCAACATGATAAAAAATTTAACAAGATGTGCAAGAGAAGAAAATGTTTAAAAATACCTTTTTAAAGGTATATGGAATTTCTAGGTTTCTATCATAGATATTTTTAATTTAAAAGGATCATGTGAGGATCTATTTTTCATTGAGTGTGTGGTGATAAGGGATCTCTATAGCACTATCCCTTTCTATATTATTTCTTCATCATCTTTTTTAGGTGGTTCAATATAGGATATTAATTTATATTTCTATAGTTCCTTATTTATCATTTTCTCTAGGGTGTGTGGTATTATTTTTTCATCCTCTATAGTGTGGATCTTGTCAGCCATGTTCTCCACCCTTATAATTTACACATTAGTGTTATAGTGATTTTTTAGTTGTTGATGAATTATTATTTTCTCACCCATGATGATACCCTTATCCCTTGGAATCATTTTCTTCTGATACTTCTTCAGTATGGATCCTTCTTTGATAATGGTCACATAGTATATGTTCCTTATAATAACTTTATATTTACAACGGTTTGGAATATCATCTTGTTGTTACATGTTTCTGTAGGCTTATTGTAGAAAATATCTTTATAGGGTTCTCAGGTCTCATCCTCATCTTTAGTACACACTACTTTTACTTTTAGCCTATGTCTATGGGTTGGGCTTCATCATTAATCCTTTTTCAATGTTTTGATGGTCTCCTAAAGGTGATGGATCATGTTGTTGGAAATAGTATTTCTACCCCAATTGTTCCATCCCTCAAATCATCAAATTATGTTCAATGAAATTAATTATTCATTAAATTATCCTATACCTGGTGAAACACTCTATAGTTTTCAAACTTATGAAAAAGACATCCCTTGATGTTTTTTCTAACATCTGGGGCCCCATCTGACATTGTGGTGGGGCTTCAATGTCCCTCCTCTAATATTTTATTGATAGTGAGTGGTGAGAATCTTTGAATTGTTTAATGATGTTATGAGATAGTGGTTTTAAGTTATATCACTAATTTTGTTTTCCCCATTATAGATTTTTCAGAGATGAAATTGGTTGATTCTTCCTTGATCTAGGGTTTTTTCTTATATATAGTTAGTATTTTACAATGGTCCCTTTTTAGTTAGGAATTCCCCCTAATTTTTAATAATTTTAGAAATAATGACTTAATTTACAAGGAAGTTAGATCTTATGAATATAAAAATCATGTAGATGTCAATTCTGACTATCCTTTGATGAAAAATAACAAAAACTATGAAATTAAAATTAAGAAAATATGTTTTAAATAAAGAAAATGTAAGAAGGTTATTAAATCTACTTGGAGTAAAACTAAATATTCTTGTAATGATTATAATACTAATTTTGAAAATTACTAAAACAAATAAAAGGTTTAATATTTATTTGAAAGAGTCTCATCTTCATAAATTTTCATTGGGTTTTTAGTACAAAAATTCCCACATCGTTAATTCTTTTAAGGGGATAAATCACATTCCATAGGATTGATTATAAATAATGGGATCAAATATAAATTGATTAAACATCAAAATTATAATGGAATTTATTGAATATATTTATAAAATTTTATTATTATGTTGGTTTGGTTTGGGTTTGTTTTAGGACAAAGAATAGATCAATAAAGTCTATGGAAGAGGAAAAAATAAAGTCATATTTGAAAAAATGAAGAGATCATATGTTGTGATTCACTAATTCTAGAAAAACTAAAATAATATAGGAGATTTCAATAACATGTTTATGTTAGTGTCACAATCAATGATTATAATGGATGGAGTTTTTAAATGTTATAATAGACTTCCCCATATAACTCATGGATATCAGTAAGTAAATACAAAATCTATGACATAAAAGTATATGGAGAATTTTATATCACGGTAAAGATGGGTGAATTTAGAAGTAGTGGTATACTCAACTAAGAATCATAACCTGTAACTTGGGTGGATCTCCAACTTCATTATGGGAAGTTACATGTTATTGATCTAACACTTGTTTAAAAATGGAGAATCGTTGGATGTGATATGTAGAAATATTAAGAAACCCCATTTCTTATATCTATGAATATCAATTATTCCTTTAATTATCCACAACCCATCTTGTGAAATTCCAGTAAACTATTTATGGTAAGGGAAAAATCAATATGAAGTCCCTACTAGGGCCAATGATATGATAATATCACCACCTATGTAAAAAATCACCATTTATGATTATCCCAATGTCTTTTAGGGTCTGTGACGATCTATTTTTGAGAAAAATAAAATTCACCTATCATACTATATGACATAAATAAATTGACACATGAAATAAAAGAGGGAAATTTTGTCACTTACAACATCAGTGTATCACCACCTATGACTTGAATTTTAATTAAGGTGATATCTCAATAGTAAATAATTCCATGTCACTACACATGGATCAATCACATCATATGATATGATTTCACCAAGATCACCAAGAAAGGATGAAATACTGGGAACCCTCAAATAATTATGCATAAAGTGTCAAGATTAATTTGGTAGAATAAAAAAGTATTGATACACCCATCAGTAATTTTTTATTGGAAGATGAGTACACTTGTTAAGAATGCATAATCTCCTAACACAAAACAACTCCATATATGCTTGGTTTGGAAAAATTAGGAATCAATTGTTGGTATATATATGTGGATATCATAAATGTTGTTTGGGTATCATGGGGTGATTAAAAATGGTACAAATAAGAGGAAAATATTTGAGAAAAAATCTTAATGGATTTACATGTAATCATATTATGTTTGCTATTCCATGTTAAAACCATTAAATATTCCAGATTTATTATAGGCCATTTTTTATTCTTATAAAAAGGAATTAAATATACTATAATTGGGGTTCAAAATTTTGGGGTTTTGATACTTTTTTTATAAACCTTAGTGATGGTCAGTTAAGAACAATGTGTGTCTAAGCCAAGTAGAAACCCCTATAATCACCCATGATTTTCATTGGTTTTTATATTTTTATTTCTTCTTGTTTCAGTTGTATGAGAATCTATGGGTATGAATAAAGAAAGTAGGTTCTCAAACATTCCCTTGTTTTTACCTCTCAGAATCCTTTTCTTCTAATTAGTTTTCACATATTACCTCCCATATACATCCCCATTCCTCATATATTAGAGGTGTTTAAGATTCGTTAAAGAGTCCCAAGGTTCCTTAACAACTTTGGATAGGTTAAGGTAGTATCATGTGGTGTTTATTACATGTTTCTATCTTAGTCAAAAACATTAAGACAAGGTTGAGTGTTATTTATTCAGAAGACACTTAATGAGTGAATCTATGGAGTTGATAATCATAAAAGATTGTGATAGAGTGGTTTGGATTAAAATATAAGGACTGGTCACTATCTATCAATTTTAAATAGATTACATTTTCCCAAATTCACACAAAATCTTTCTCTCACTACTGTTTGGTTTTAAATTAAAAATATATAAAAATATAGAAACATAAACCCACATATAAATAATAATCACCTTTATTGGATTCTTCTTAGTGAGACTGCTTGAGTCACACCATTTTTACTACATTATTATCATATTTTTAATGTTATCCTTGACCAAACTATAATAGATGTGCTAAAAATTATTATCATTTTTAGAGAGGTGCACTAATTTTTATTACTATTTATTTATTACCTTTTACTTATTTGATATGATTTCACTTCATGACCAAATCAAATAATGATTACATATTAGGAATTAATCTAGTGGTTGAGTAAGATTTTATGTCTAGATAAATAAAATTGAGAATAATTAAACATTTATAAATTTGTTTATCAAAATCATAATTTCTAATTCTCATTCTTCACATACCACTTATGAAAATAATTTAAAAAAATTAAAAAATGGGAGGAAACATTAAAAAATTAATTTAATATATTAGATACATATGTGTAACTTAATTAAACTATAAAATAAATCAAAATTATGATCGATAAGAAATCAATTAAGTTTTGAATTAAACATTGGACTTATACATCTCTTAAAATTTTTTAATGGAATTATAGGCGAAGACCCCGAAAATATTTTAAGGTGTCTAATATTATGTGCATGAATTAGAATAAATGAGGTGTACCTAAATATCAAATCAAATAGTGAGTGTTTCCATTATCACTAGAAGGTGTGGAAAAGGAGTTGTTAATATAAACTATATCCAATATAGGTGTCAATATGGGATTAATTTCATAGATTCTTTAATTAATAATTTTTACCCACTTTATGGTGTAGGACATTGAAAATGGACATCTATAGAATTAGTAAATCTATGGGAAAAAAATTATATAAAGACTGGGAAGGGTTCAAATTGTTGTGTGAAAGTTATCCACAACAAGGTAAAGAAAATAACCACTTTTTAGTCTTCATCTACTAATAAATATTGGAACATGAAACAAACCTCTTGGATTAATCCTCTAGAGGAGACCTCATCGATAAGTCTATAGTGAAATATATAGTTTTGATTGAAAATATATTTCAAACTTTATTGAATTAAGTATGATAAATGATATATCCTAGGAAATTCACATGGTAAAATCTTATAAATATCCCATACTTGGATCTTGTATTGAGGATCTTACTTCACTTTTGAGGAAGATGGAACTGAACTAGGTAGTGAATCATCCTATAAAAATCCTCAAGTGTGTGGTATTTCTAATTCTCAATAATATTATAATTATTGTTACCCAAAAGTGAAAGAAATTGAGTGATTTGTTTTTGTTTACCAGTTTAGGTAATTTTAAAAACCAATTATGGAAGGAATACTCCAACATGTAGTATGAATTTGGTAACCAATAACCACAAAGACTACAAATTATGAAAGTTTTTCAAATTCCACCATACCAATAAGGTATTCAATGTCATCCATTTCAATAGGAATGAAATAACTTACAACCTTATTTCGGTTAACAAACTCCAACTAAAAACCAATCAAAACATGAACCTTATGCTCACGAGTTTATCAAAAATATTGATAACCAAGATAATTCAATCAAGGAATTTAAAAATAAATTTGGAAAATTTTCTACATCATTGGATGATTTCATGAATCAAGTTTTAGGAAAATTATCTTCCCAATATAATCCTAACCATAAAATAAATGTTAGTGTTTTCTCTTTGAGAAGAGGATTATGAGTTCCACAAGGCATTAGGAAGTCGTGAGGAGAGACTAAATATGAACATGATCATGAGGATGAGGAAGGAAATTTGAAACAACATGTGAATGCACCTATAATGACACAATTTAGGAGGCAGGATAAGGGAAAAGATAAGAGGTAATAATCACCTTGACCACCGCCACTATTTCTCCAAATAATGATCCCCCCAAATAAATCCATGGAGGTAGCTTTACAAAATGAGGTTTTTAGCACATTCAGAAAGGATGAAATCAATATTACCCTTTTAGAAACAATCACACAAATTTCATGGTATGAAAAGTTTCTCAAAAATAATTTTACTAAGAGGAGGAAACATTATGGGGTTGAAAGGGTATGTTTGGGGGAAAATGTTTTTACTTTATTTCACATCAATTGCCTATTAAATTCCAGGATCATATTATATTAAATAATTCTTATAATATAATGAAGTTGAAATTAATTAATTATTTGTTTGATGAGGGTATGTCTATCATTGTTCTGCCTCATTATATTCACTATTATTTATATGTTTAATATCTAAAATCAACATGAGTAGTTATTCAGCTACTGAATCAATTAGTCACGTATTATGATAGTGTTTTAGTGGATTTATTGGTGAGAGTGAATGATTTCTTATTCCAAACTGATTTCTATGTTTTGAGTATGGACGAAGAGAATGACACCACTAATCACCCAATCATTCTTGGGAGAATTTTTTTGAAAATGGTGAAAATGATAACAAATGTAAATAAAGGAACCCTTCTAATGGATTTTATTTAAGATTTTGTTTATTTTAAAAACTTATGCCACGAAATTATCCTCAAAAGAACATTTTATCTTTAATATCACTCATTTTTGAAAACCATTATTACTTAAGCGAGAATAATATCTTATTGAATGAGATCATGAATTTTATAACATCCCTAATGTCACCAAAATTTTAAAAAATGGAATTTTTTCCAAATAAATTAAGGATTAAACTAGATGTGTGTGTTGACCTTTTTGAGGATGAGTTGAGTGACGACTTTTGTGATGGTTTTGATTTACTTTTTAATAATGAAGTTAATTTTTATTATCATTCTAACAACATAAAAGTTTTTAAATTTCCTGGATCCATGTTTTTATCCTCACCGATACACCGCCTAAATAAATAGAATTGAAACTATAACGCCCCAAAATTTTTATAAGATAAATGTTTTTTATTATTATTTCTTTGATGTCTTGTGTTGTATTCTACACCAAGATAAGCTTGCGCTATACGAAACACCAGCATAGCATGTGATATATGCAATACTATTCTTGATTTTTGTTTCACACAATTTCATGTTAATTTGATAGAATTCATTTCATGCAAGACTGAGTACAAGTGAGCAACTAAATATTATAACCTAGTCATTATAATGGCAGGTATGAATAGTATTAACTTTCTTCAGAAAAACTATTAAAATGTAAATAAGTGAATCTATAAAATAATAAAATCACTCTAGATGGATTATATATATATAATATATTCAATCTAATGTTTAAAATTCATTTTATATGTTTTCTAGACATGATATAAGAACAAATTCAATTTTTTTTAAAAAAGATGTATTTTTAAAAATAATACAGTTTTTCTACCTTTTGATGGCGCAACCATTTTAAATCTAGTTTTTGACACTTTTGAATATTAAATTTGAAAAAAATAAACTTCTTATTTTAATTTTGAATATAAAAATTTACTTTGGTTTATTTTTCGATATTTTCTGATAAGTTTCATTTTTTGATGAATAATAGAAATATTAAATTTTTTTTGAAAAATTTATTTTATTTTAAAGTAATTACATAGTAAAATTATGTTTTGGTTCAATTTTAAATTTTAATTAGTTAATTTTTATCCAATTACTATTTTTTTTAAAAAAATAAACATTAATTTATTATAAAAACATTTTCCATTTAAATAGGGGTATTTTTCCAAAAAACTATTTTTTGTGACATTTTACCGGTTTTATTTTAAATTTACTTTTGAAACTTTTATGTTATGAATTTTGAAAAAATGATGTCAAATTTGGATTCATGAGGTCCAAATTTGGTTTGTTGTTCCCTTTCATTTTTGACCAATATGAATAGTAACCGTGGTAAATTTTGTTATCACGGTAAAGGGTAAATTAGGAAATTTAGGTTGAAAATAAAATTATAATGACTATAAAATGACCAAAACAAATGAAGAAAAAAATTATTTGATGAATTTAATTATACCCTTAACACTTAAGGATCTAACTTATGTCATTTAATGGACACTTGTCCATGAAAATGAATTAAACAATATTTAAATCAAAGAAAGACACAAGTGACATTTTCTTTGTCTATAATATCTATTATGTGTCCACATATGAAATAATGGGTGGTATCAATGAATATAAGTGGTAATTTTTAACTTAATAAACATATATCCCTAATATAAATTTATTTTTGATGTTTTTGGGATATTTACGAGATATTATTGTATTTATAATATTTTATTTAATGAAAATTTGAAGATGTCACATTCATGTATTAAATAATAAATCATTTTTAAAATAAGGTTATACTAAAGCTATATTCGACTATAAATACTCATTTTAAATATAAAAGTTTTTATTTATCAATTTAATTTATTTTTAATTTTTTTTAAATAAATAATTACCTTAAAGGATTATAAATTGATGATGTAGAAATTATTTAATTGACGAACAATTAATAAAATAATTTTATTAAAATGATAATAAATATTAAAAATCCAAACCAATTTCATCAATATTATTAGTTTAGTATATCTCGACCATAATCATCCAAAGGTCATGTTAGTGATCATTTGGAGCCTTATAAAAGTGATTTCAACACTTATATTATTTTTATTTAATGTGATGTTAATGTTGTTGCATTCATAATTTAATAAGTATAACATTTTAAATATAGGATTTTTTAGAAGATAAATTCGACTACATATATTAATATGAAATCTGGTAGATGTTTCTTGATCATAATATTCAATTTTCAATTTTTATTAAATAAATAAGTATATTAAATAATTACACAATATTGATGTAGTAATTATTTTATTAATAGAGATAACAAATAAATGTTATTAAAATGTTAAAATAAATATAATTTGGGATAATTGATATTCATAATTAATGTTATAGATTACCTTGACCAATTATTAAAATAATAAAATAGTTTTTTTTAATTTAACTTATTATCTTAATATTTTTAAAATCCATCAATGAAATAGTGGAAAAATTGACACTACTGTTTGTTTATCAAAATAATGTTTTCGTAAATTATTTAAAATTAATATCTATTAAAAAAAATATAAATTAATTATTATAAGATATATAATGTTCTAATTTATTTATTTATGGTCTATTTTACATCTTAAATGTAAAAATTTCACCCTTTTAATATTGAGTTATTTGTTACCCAAGTAAAAAATTAAAGAGAGTAACTAAGTGATAATGAAAAAGATAAAGTTTAAATTGATAGAAATACTTGTAAAAATGTATTTGTTGATGATATTGAAACCTTATCTAATATGAAATTATAATTTTGGTCATTTTTAGGTTTTTGTATGGGTATTTATTTTATTATAAATTAATATTGTTGAGGTTTGCAAAAGGGCCCCTCACCTTAATTATTAAATGGAACCTCCTCACTCACAATTTCAATTCACTTTCAGCCTTCAGTCTCAACCATACCCTAAAAATTTACCTTGTTAACTTATTTAATCACATTCTAGATGTTCTTCTCTTCTTAAAAGACCATCTCCAGTGCCGTTAATAGGATATCTTGTGGGAGCCTGTCAAAGAAGAGGTAATCTCCACTACTGATTATTTCAAATTATTTATTCTTCTACTTCCTCTTCATGTTTTTTTCCATTATAAATTAATAAATATAATATAAATTTTATACTAATATATTATAAATATTATGGAACAACCTTATTTCACCTTCTATCTGTCCTACAAAAAGTGAAATCACCATGTGTGTGTATGTACGGCTTACCGTCTCCACATCGTGGTGTAAAATGTTTTTCACCCCCACTAGAATTGGATGTGTATAATGATGGAAATAATAACTATATATGATTATTATAGCAATATATTTATTCTATAATAATATATATACCATACAGTTCAATACCATTTCATATTTAAAGGAATGATATCATCAGTCATGAGTACGTGCGGCCTACCGTCTCCACGACGTGATGTGATTCATTCTATACGATATCTATTAAATAATGATTATATAAATGTAAAATATAAAATTTTATGATATATATTATGATAATATCATTTTTGAATAATATAACTATGACCTAATAATGAGAACAAGAACTTATTCAACAAAACATGCATGAGAAAATGAAGCAGTTTATACATGAATAATGAGTAATAATGAAATATTATTACCAAACAGATGATAATATGATCATATATGATATAATAAAAATTAATATGATTATGTAATAAGTCAATAAAATTATTCAAATCATTATACATGAGTTTCGGATACATACAATGGATATCAGACCTAAGGTAAGGAATTATTTTGTCTCACTTTTATTTCTGTGGGACGTATGCCTTATACACCTCTTATTTATTTTTTGTAGTGTTTAACTTTTAAATTAATGTTTTTATGATTTTATTATGAATTTTATTATATTTACATATGTATATAATTTTTTTTATTTTATGAAGCATAGTATTTTACTGATTATAAATTGGTAAGGAATAATTTTTCAATCTCATTATTCTTTGAGATTGTATATTCATATGTACTTATGGGGGTATATTTATCATCCACGTCCATTTTTCCTAAATAAGAATTCCAAAATATTTTTTATATACTTATAAAAAATTTAAATTAAATTTTACCAATTGGTGAATTTTTATTAAATGATATTAAAGGAATCTTTTTTCATTTTCTGTACAAGGTACGTTTTGATTTTTCTAACAAAAGTACAAGAATAATGTTTTTTTAACATAAATGAAATGAATTGATTTTTATGATTTTATAATGTATTACCTACATGAAGCTTCTATTATATGTTTTCAAGTTTATTTTCAAATAAATAATTTTCTTTAAAATTTCACTCTGTTTTAAGAAAAGAAAACATTTTTGAAGAAGAAGTGATTTTTTTAAAGAATTAATTTCAAGTATTTTGTCAAAATTATTTTCCATCTAATATTAAGGATATGTTTCAAGTATAATATCCCTATTAATATTGTGGTTAATTATGTTTATGATATAATGAAATTTATGAAATCCATTTGTTTTACATGGATTATGATATAATAGAATGATGTTTAAGAAACCCATTTTATTCCTTGGTTTATGCTATGATGAATGATTTATGTTTTTGTGGAACACATATGTATGGTTTTTATTATGTGACATGTGGGACCTATGTATCCCTCCAATTCATTGGGTAAATAATTATATATCATTAGATTAACATGACTAGAACAACAAGTAAATCTGGTTCAATAATATAGGGCTGGACTGACAAGTACATCTAGTTCAGTAATTCATGTCTGGAATGAGGAGTGAACTGGACTTAGTAATGAAAATTTTACACTATGATTGTCTTTGAAATGAGCCTTGGATAATATGAAAATGATTTTCTATGCTTATGTGTTTTCCATAATTCCATGTTCTATGTCAATTTTATTTTATCATGGTTCATGTTCCTTTATTATTTACTCCTTACGTACTGCCAATATTTCTTTCATGACTCAATATTTTTATATTCAAAATTTAAGTTTATGTTTTTACATTCATAGGTTTATGTTTTGTTTTATGTTCTCCATTTTTTACCTTACTAAGAATTTGATCTCACTTTTTTTTTCTTTTCTCCCCATGATATAAAGAAAGGTTTGAGGTAGGAAAACTAAAGGGGAATATCTTTTTGGGAGATGATGAAGGTTTTTCACCATCTTAGAAGACTATGTTCCAAGTTACCAAATATGCTAAACTGATACGGTATTTGGGAGCCAATTTTTGTATTGCATTAGTATTCTTAAAAAGTAATGTAATGTCCATATATGGGAAGATTGGTTTATTATAGAAACCATTACCATTGAACCTAAATATGAATATCTCATAGATGGTATCAACTTACCAATAATAATTACAAACAATATTCTTTTCCAAACCAAGAGAAAGAATTGATAAACATTTTGAAAAAAATACAAATGTAATAGGGTGGACACTTGGTGATATAACTGGACTTAACCACACTTTTTTTATGCATCATATTTATATAAAAAATGAATCAAAAGAATAAAGAAAACCCAATACACCCCCACATTTGTTCACTAGTATATATTTATTATATTTAATTTTTATTTAATTTATTCTTGAGAGTTAATGAGTTATAGGTTTAAATGTTTAAAAATTGGTAAAATGGATGTGGTGTATGGTTATTACAGGGTTAGTGTAAACCATTCACCCAAACTATGTGACGGGAGGGTAGTCTCCCAATGTAGTTTGTATAGTTAGCCCATGGTTCTACAAACTATACATATTTCTAGAAAAATCATATGGCCAAATCATGTAATCTACCAATATTTCTTAAAAATTTGAAATTATATTTGTTACCTTGTTGAGTTATAGCCCATTTCTTCCTCATTTTTCATATTTGATTGATTTAGATATACCCATCAGTGAAGATCCCCTTCCTCAAGATCCATAGTGATTTTTCCTACTTTTTTGTGGATAAATATCATGGTAAAATCATAAACCCTTATTGTTTTCTATTTTATCCTTCTCCCAGTTCCTTGTTCATCTATTTACTTGTTTTTATCATGACCTATTAAACCATGGTTTACAAGATTATAGTTATAGTTGGATTTAGATGTTAAATACCATGGTTTATAGGGTCTGTGAGCAAAACATATCTTGAGTCTCTTAGTAATTAATGAATTTTATGAGGGCACAATGTTTGTGAGGTAGGTGTCTCTATATAATAAATATTAAATTTATTTATACCATTATCACTTGGGTTTTATATGGTTTCTCATACCATGTTATGATTGAAATGAGTTATTGAGGGCTGAATTATAATTTTTATTTTCTTTTCTTATCATTATGTTGGATAAATTAAGGGTACACCATTGATTTCACTTTTTATTTTCTATAAAACTATTTTTATATGAAGGAGGTGTTTGATAAAATTATTTAAAGAGAATTTGATAACATATGGGTTTTTAAAAGAAGATTTTAAAGGGAAAATATTTATTGAATATGTTTTATTTATTTTTAGGCATTAGTTATAAGTAAATAATTCATTTATTTAATAATTATAATTATTTATGTTAAATCTATTATGATATATGATTTTATATGAGTTACACAAGGTAACCTTGGGTATATATTTGAGAAATTGGATGAGTACTAAAAGAGTTTAAATTATGCATTGAAAAGTTACTAGTTCAGATTGTTCTCTATCTAGGGGTTTTCACCTAGAAAACTAATAGGATAATTCGGGTTATGTTTTATCAAGTATACATATGTGCCTAGTGTTCATCTAGTGTTTTCATACTTACCCCCGTTTTTTTTATTTACTTGATCCAGTGGTTAGAGACCATGTGATGTAATGAATTATTGAGATATATCTTTATTCATTTTGATGCCTGAAGTATCTTTGACATTTCTCTGGGAAATATTTTACATTCTATGTTCATGTTTATTTCAAATATTTGGTTTGTTTTATAAAAACTAAAGAGATATGAAATGTATTTCTGAATTCTACTTTTTGGAATCAAAATCTATTTTCCTAAAAAGGGTGTTTCTAGAGATTTTTTTCAATCTAGTACTAGAATATTATAATGTTAAAGATATTATTTATATTCATGGCAGTATCCAACAAGGAAATTTCTTCACACCCTACATATATCCAATGGGTGTATGTAGAGTTAGTTATATCTAGAGAGAGTAAAGGTAAAGGATCCACTTTTTATGGTGATGCTTCTTGATACCTCTTCATCCTTCCTAATATGATGATCAATGGTGATCATGAGTCAAATGGATTTGAATTATGTGTAATGTTTTGTGGATCCTTTGGTGTTGTTTTTGGATTTTTGAAATTTTATACACTTCTGCATCCTCTTTATTTTTCTTATGACATATATGTGATTTTTTGACTCACTTTAATTTTAGTTTATAAAGTGATGTTGAATGTTAATTTATTATTATTTTTGTGTTATACTTAGTTTTATTTTTTGTTATTATTAAAATTGTTTATTTATGTGAATGGATGTCTGAGTTATAGATACATTAGTTTGGTTTTGTGTTTTGGTTTATCTACGTTAAAAGGTGAAACCATTTCCAATGTAAATATTTGATACCCTCAAGTCTTGTTGCCGACCCAAAGCAATCAGGGGCATGATTCAAACCCCGTAGTGGATCATTCTAGGTGGCATGGAAAGTTGACCTGATCTGATTCATTAAAAAATGGTATCATATCCTTATTTTTATTATGGGTAATGGTAGAATAGATATATGACCATCAAAACTTGAGAGGTGAGTGTGGGTTAGTTCTTGGCTATCTCTTATCATGTTGAACCTTGATCTACCATGGTGCTCAAGAATTATGTCTTTATGTAAGCTTTTTTCTCAAGTAGTTTGGTTTAATTTTATGTATTTTACACATATTATGTGTTTGGGGTAATATTGTAAGTCATTCTTTTAAATTTTAGGTTTCTACGTGGAAATGGGATGGAAACATGAGCTATGTAGTTTAGTAACATGGTCTGGAAAACCATACAGAATCCATGTGACTAGGCCCAAACACTTTCTTAGTGTGACTATTTGGTCAAACCATGTGCAGTGAGAAATGTTGAATTTTTTTATGTTTTCATCCCTTTAGTATTTGAGGATGGTTGTTTCATTGACATTTCATATTTATGAGTAGTTGGATAAAGTTTTTTGTTAGATACATTTTATTTGAATTTTAATTATATTTTGATCAATTTTAATGTTTTGTATTTTATAAACCATGACTTCTAGAAAGGATTCACTAAATTGTAGAGGGGGAACTGTGAAGAATATTCCACATGATAACCCACCTATGGAAACTAATCTAATCAGTTTAGTCAACAAAACTATTCAATATTTGGGTTAGGAATGTGGGAGAGACCAACCTCAAGTGTTGGATTATACTAAAAAAATCACTAAGAAAAAATCACTTATATTCTATGGAGACTAAGGATCCCAGGTACCCAAAGTGTGGAAATATATTATTGATTGCATATTTGGTCTCCTTTAGACCCCTGATACTTCTGAAGTTAGTTTTTTCACTTATATTTTGGAAGGATTGAACTGTAAATAGTGGGAATAAATCATGAAGGACAAGATATATGAGGACCTCACTTGGGAAAAGTTCAAGGTGATGATCGACAAGTAGTTTCTCCTAGATACTTTGAGGGTGGTGAATACCAGATATTCTGTGACACTAAAGAAAGGGAATCATTCAATGATAGCGAATTCCATTTAATTTTCTGAGTGGGCCCCCATTTCCCCGAAAGTCCTTACAAATAACTATCTTAAGGATAAATGATTAGATATGGGGTTGAGACTAGAAGTTAGACAAAGGATTGTTCTTTCATACATGTTAACCTATGCTGAGGTGTTTAATAAGGTTGTGATGGATGATATAGATGTGGTAGTGATAACCGGTTTGGGTACTGCCTCTACTTCTATAGGATGAGGTCAGAGTTCCTTATCTAGTCAGATGAGAAAGAATGAAGAAAATTTATGAGTTATTATTTGGAGTTTGTTTCATCCTTCAGATTCCACTCCCATGACACTGTCAAGGTGTAATCCATGAAATTTACAGACATAGATTAAAAACCATTTGGTCATATAAAACTCATATTTTTTTAATAATAAATGAAAATATGTGATGTAAATGATTAATAATGTCATGACCAATATAATGAAATCTAATATTAATTGACTATTACAATGGAATCAGGAATTCAGAATCATCAAATAAAATTTGTGATTAATTTGGTTAGATAGATAATTAACTTATTAGGAAATTATTTCTTCATTGATATATATAACAATGTATTCATGTCATACTGTCATTGAATCATAGGAATCAAGGGTAGATTCTCTCTATCACTGATCCACACATGCACAAAAAATTTCAAAACATTGCTATATAAATCTTTTGAGTGATAGAATGTGTGATCATAAAGATTGTGTCGTTAATCGTTGAATGCCATAATAATTGCTTTAGATGGAAATACTCTCTTTATTCCCTTTAAAATTGAGAGGGTGGAGGAGGAAGATCGATCCCGATTCTTGATAGTGGACTATGAGAGGATCTCTTTAAGCATTAAGAGAGTTCTCTATAATTTTTTGTGCATAACAATTATAAGTTTTAGGGTTTTTCATAATCGGGTTTAAAAAAAGTTAGGGCTATAGAATAATAAATTCACATATTCTATTATAATTAATTTAATATCTGAAGAACCTTAAGTCTAAAAATAATAATAATTTTATTACTTACATGAATTGTACTAAACATGAGGATAAAATAAATATTATTTCCTTAAATAAATTAATTAAGAGTTTCTCAAATAATATTTAATATGATATTTCTCATTATACCATTAAACTAGGACCACCAATCCTCCTTAATATTTATCAGGACTTTAAGAATGACTTTTTTAATTAATAAATATCACTATATTATCCCCCAATAAATAAATAAATATTATATTAACTAAAATAGGAAATAGATATTTAATAAATATTCAACTCACAACCATTATCTCGAATAAATGGTGACTAAATATATGTAATTAAACAAACATAAATAATTATTAAACAACATAGAGGAATAATACTTATCTAACATGTTAAATTTATATAGAATTTAAATGAGATAATTGATAAACTTAGCATGTGACCCTCTATGCCTCTTTCTCAGTGGAAATAAATAGAACCACTTAAAGTAAAAGGTTAGAAACTAGAAACATGTAAAGGAACCCATATAGAAATAATTTAATTTTATAATGATATAAAACCTCATATGAATGCTCACTATGTAGTATAATCCCTTTATCTCGATATCTTTAATAATGTAGGTTACATGTCAGTGTCATCAATATATGTATCGATACCTCTTTATTTGAATTTTTAGAAATAAACTTTTCAACATGAATTCACGGCCGTGGACTTGATCAGCTAGTTATATTTTCATCAAAGGGCCCAAGATATCAACTTCCATTAAAATGGGATGGGAATAAATACTTTCTCAGATTATTCAATAAGGTAATATCTCACATGATATACACAACATACCCTACTTCCCACAAACATATAACATCATGGTTTTAGTTAGTATATCAAATAACATGATTTATGAAATTAGTTAGTAATAATCCTAAAGCCTAAGGACCATTACAAAAATTCCATGATAGGAACATCCAATTATTCATGTAAATATTGATTTTTTATTAGTGGGTAATGTTCTCATAATCTCCTACTATAAAAATTACTAATGGGGTACACCATGAGAAAGTGTCTCAAAGTCCTATGAGTCTCTACCCTTGGTATCCTTTATCACTTATGTCTCATAAAATGATATCATATGATTATAGAATATATATTTAGGAATAATATTTGGTCAGTTTTAGGTTATCAACATAGCAGGTAACTTCTATGAACTTTCTGTGTGATAGTTACCCTTATGACATTATCAAATAAAATGCCACATAGAAGAATAATAATGTGATAAGAACTTTATTAATATTCAAAATTCATCAATACAGGTAATAATAACGTATAATGAAGCTGGTTTTAGGTCACAGATTCTAATAGACTCCCACTTTCACTAGATCCAACTTCTCATAGCCTTAATTCTACTAGATCTCACATGAAATCCATGCTTATACTATGATAATTCTTTAGTCAATGGGTCTTCCACATTCTCTACTATGGAAAATCTACTCAAAAAGAATTCACCCCTCTAATAAAAATCTCTAAAGTGGTGATACCATTAGAGTAATTTATTCATTCATTGGTGTGACCTTGTGTAACAACCCAATCTTCCACAATATGTTTCCTTTTAAATAAATTCAATAGCTTGGGTTGCATGAAAAACTGAGTTTGAGTGCACCATGACCTATCAAACTAGCCATTTGAAAAGAGGTTATAAATAGTATTAAACACATTATGAAATTTATAAATTTTATTTTGAAAATATAAATCATTTGTTAATTATGAATATCAAAATTAGCTTAAGGTGATTTTTTGATATTTTTCTAAAAAGATTCAATTTTTTGATGAATAGTGAAAAATACAACAGTAATGTTAAAAAATAACTTTTTTATTTAAATAATTACTTTACTATAAATTTATTTTACAGTCACAATAGATAAATAATAAATATATCAATCCAATGTAATTCATTGAAATCTTTATTATAATTGAATCAGATATGAAAATTTATTGAACTTTTGAATGTCTCTTTTACCCACCTTCTAGCCACATTTGCGGGATTTGAATTAAACGTAATTTTATCAATTTTGTAAATTGAATTTTGGAATAAATACATACATGGTTGTAATCCGAACAAAAATTATGGTCTAATTGGATCAAAATAATTTTTTCTGCATTGTAAATTTTGAATTTAATTTACCATAGTTAAAGGTAAAAACAATATTATAATAACATAAAATTACCCTAACACTTGTCCTAATTTCATTGGATAAGTACATTTCTACCAACATAAACCTTATTTATAAAATATGATCATTTTTAAGAAAATTCAATTAGATTAGGTCATTTATTATATTTTATTTAAAGAAGAGTTAAAATTGTTATATTCAAATTTTAATAACTATATCATTATTAATATGATATTATACAAGTGATATGGTCGACTAGAAATATTATTTAGAAATATAAAATGTTTATCTACATAATGTTAATTTATTTATAATTTTAGGAAATAAATAATAATAATAATTAAACGTTGACATAATGATGATACAGTAACTGATTTATTAAAAGAATAATCAATTAAATGATATTAATAATATTAAAATAAATATAATTTGAAATATATGATGGAATACACAAATTTCTTGGATTACATTGACATATTATGGATGATTTAATTTATTTTTTTCTACGTAATCAAGTCATTATTATTTTAACAAAAATGATGTATTAAATATTGTAAAAAGTGACCTAAATGACATTTTAAAATAAATACTATTTTATTAAATGATATAGAAGTCATAAAAATATAAGGTTAGACAAACTAAATTTTATAGTGTTAAATATTTCATAAATGATCTACTTTGGGTTCTTTTGGAATTTTATAGTAATTATATTAACCTTATAGTATAAAAATACAAGTAGACACGGTAAGAGTTAAACTGTTTAACTAAGAGTTAAACCCAAAAGATAAGATTAATTTTGGGAACTATACTTTTATAATAATTATTGGTTGAGAGGATTTAAACCCATCCTCATCTTAGACTCTAAATAACTCAATTTTTATCTATTTGAAATCGATAATCCATTTATAATAAATTAATAGTTTTGGAGTTTCCTAAAGTGCCCCTCTCCTCTCTTATAAAAGGGAACCTATATTTATCTTTTATTCACACCTATAAAGCCCTTTGTCTCAGAAAAACCCTGGCCACTTCTCCTCCAAACATATCTCACTTCATCCTAGAGGCTATATTTCGGGTAAAAAGGCATCCTAAGGATTCTTTTGTGTTAATCAAAAGTAGATACCTAAAAAAGTGGTAATTTTTTTATCAACACTTTCAAAGTTCCTTTCCTCTTATACTTACTTTTCCTATGTTTTTTAAATAATAAAGTAATAAATAAAGTATCATATATATGATTATATGTTATTATAAGTATGGGTTCAACTATATTCCTCCTTTTATCCATCTTTTGAATAATAATATCACCATGCATGTGTACGTATGACTTATTATATGCAAGTCGTGGTGTAATTTTTTATTTGAAACAACTTTATTTAGATGGGTATAAGGATGATTATAATGGATATAAATAATTAATATTACATAATTATTATTATTTATAATTAATATACCATCCAACACTATACCCTTTAACCATTAATGGAATGATGTCATCGCTCGTGCGTACGTATGGTCTATAGTATCCACGACATGACAAGATTCATTCTCCACATTAACCATTATATAATGATTATAAAATTCATATGATGAGTAAAAATAATAATTATTAACTTAATATAATTTTAGATATTAATAAGATAAATCCCATTCATAAAAAAATGACTTACATGTCAAATGAGGAATGGGAAAACAAAGCAGTTAACAACTGAAACAATGGTAATACTAAAATATTATTAACAAAAAAAATATAATAGGGTCATAGATGATATCATAAATATATATATGGCTATGTTATAATTTAATAACATACATTAACCTTTATATTGAAGGTTAACTCACCCTTTACTAAAGGAAAGTACAAGGTTAGGGTTAATTTCACAATCTCATTATTATCCGAGGTTGTTTATGCGTAAGTATCTAATGTGACATCATTATCATACATATCCATGTTTTTTACAACTTAATTAAAAATATTGTCCACAATTATTTAAATTCATTTTTTCCAATGTTTTACTTTTTATAAAATTTTTGGGAAGGAATCTTTCCTTCATTTTCGAAATGAGGTACTTGATGAACTTTTTGAAAAATCAAGGAATGAAAGTTTCTTAACTTATAAAGTGAGAGAATGTATTTTATTCCATTATGCCACCTTAAAATTTTGAAGTTCCCTTAAAATATAAAAAATTTATTTTGAAAAGATTTTTTTATTTTATAATTTCATGGTTTTTCAAAGATTTGGAAGAAAAAATGGGAAATTTCTCTCATGGTTTTTGAATGATTTTATTAGATTATTTTCATCTTTTTCAATATCCTTTGTTAAATTTTAAGCTTAATTGAGGTTTATTTGTTATGATCCAATCTTATATATTGTATTTAAGGTTTTATGATATATTTGACTATGGATGTGCTATTTTTATACCGTTATTTATTTATGGTAAAAGTATCAACATTTCATATGATAGTCATAATACAAATGTTTGTGTTATGTTTCACCCTTTTCATATGAGGAATGAATTGGAATTAGTAAGTGATGTGAGGGCCCCTCTATAGACCCTCAATGCATAGGTAAGTCTTATGAGACAAACTTTTTTTGGTTTTTACCCATTTTTTTATGGTCTTGGCATGAGACATTAACGGTATGGTTTTGATGTTTGGAATTTTTCATACTCTATTAAAAATCCAATGAAATTTAGGGTAAGATACTCACCACCTCAATCAGATTGAAGCTTCTTTATCTTCTTACCAAGTTGGTTATATACTTAATTCTTTAAATCTTATAATTTCTCAATGGATTGAGACTAATACCTCATCAATTAGACATAACCATAACTAATCAAGTTATAAAGTAAAAATACCCTCCTCTAGATTTTTTAACTGGGTTTAGTTATTCTTGCAGTGGACTTTATTTTCACATAAAAAAAACTATGCATCATTTTCCATTTCATATCTTTTTGATTTACATTTTCCAAGATGTTTGGTGATCTGGAGCCTTAGACTTGGTATGATTCTGGGGGGGACTTTTATTTGTTCTTCCTTTCATTCACCATAAGGACTACAAGCTTTTAATTTTCATGTCTTTATAATCTTGGTTAATTAAGGTAAGAGGTTTTTAAAGGGTCTTCTCACTATTTCTCATACTATAATTCACAATGAAACTAGGGAATAATTTTGGTAGTAAACATAGATTGAGATGTGTAGATCATGAAGGATCTTAATGCCTAAGATGTACAAGTTCTCTATATAACTAATAATATAAACTATATAAGGCCTAACTGACATTGAATCTCCAAGATTTCATGTGAATGGTGTATTAAATATCTTATATCTCACTTTTATCCATCTATCTTGATAAATATCATAATGGATATACATAATGCTATATGAATCCATTTATTTATGTTGCTTTATGATATTAACAAGGATGATAGCATGAAATGCTGGAAATATGTGTCATCATCCACATATTTAAGTTATAGAGATACTTATTATTTTCTATCATATTTAGCAAGAAACTTAGGAATATAGGTTTCTAGAATGTATAATTTCTACTCATGGAATAGTATAATGAACAAGTGCTTTTACCATTCCTTGAAATTCAAGCTGGTGATAAAGTTATCCTTCTCTAGTATGAATCATAATGATATAGCCAACATCATGTAGTTTTCCATTTCTTTAATAAATAAGTACATAATTTTAGTACTTTATCCAGATTACATAATTAGATAATAAATTTTAACTTTATTAATCTCACACTATTTTTTAGAAACCCAATATCCCTCTCTATTGGTTTCTGAATATCCCATCACATGGATATTATAGTTGAAAGGATCCCTATAACCCATTTCATAACTCAAGTGGGGGGTTGGTCAGTTACTCAAAGGTATTTAGGTCAAAAATTCTTTATCAACTACATTAACTCACGACACCTTGATCCATTGAGTAGACTCCACAATCCTGAAATCATGGTCTTGGATTTCTTCAAATATATCCTTTGAATATACACTAAGTCTAGAAAGGGATGCTTCTTTTGTTATGAATTTAATTAAGTCAACACAAAACCTTCTTTAGAACTCGTCATTAAATAGTAGTGTCCTAGTGAGAGATGGATCAAACACTATGATATATTGGTTAAATTCTAAACTAAGTAATGGATGGATATAGAAAATTAATATTTTAATTTGACTGATTTTCATCATTATTCATAAAATTTACATTTCATCTTATCAAATCCTTTTAAATATTAATTAGAATTTACTTAAGTGATTAACCATGTCTTAGATAAAATTTATGCATAGTTTGATTTATTTTAATTTCATATTTCATTATTGTTAATTCATTAATTTATATAATCACAACAAAGCATCCATAATGAAATTAACCATATGAATTGATAGAAATAAAATAATAAAAGGGGTATGATCATGATCTTTTCTAATGGTTAGTTTATCAAACAGGTGATAAACTAACCCTCAACCCTTTTGACAAACACATTAAACCATAAATTAGTTCATACTGAAACATTTCATTTATCCACCTATGTATCTCCTAGATTGGTTTCATCTCAGATCTAAAATTAAACCACATAAACTCGTATTTAATTTCTATACATTGAATTAGTATTACTCAGACACTAGTGAGAGGAGATAATGGATTCGTTAAGGGGTTTACATAAAATAAACCACACGTATACAAATCCTTACATAATGATAGGAGGAGATGATTCATAAGAAATCATGTAATTTAATAATAATAAATTAATGAAACCATTAAAAAACATAGGTCAATTCTTATATCATGATCACCTATACACATGTAATAAATATACATTTTTAATCTAGAAAGTATTCATTTCAATTCAATCTCTAATTAAGATAAAATCCCTAAAATTAATCCAATTAATTATCATATTGTCAAATTAATTCAATTTATCTTAGTTTTATCCAAACCATCTGAGAAATTTCCATCATCCTAAATTTTGAAAAAATTATTTTAATTTTTTTAAAATTAATAAAGTACACATGTTTACATGGAGGAAAAAAATATGTCCATATAAACAACTCATCATGGTCCTTATACTATGTATTCATATGGAATATAGTATACATAGCGTGACATGTAATTACAAGGTGTGTAATGTTAGTAAAGGATACATGGACACATTTAAATTATGCATTATGTATTGATATTAATGCATGAAAAGTACACTAGAAGTAAATACCATACATAGATTTCAGTTCAAAATTTAGCATAGAAATTAATTTAATATAGAATTAATAATTCTATTATATGGTGTGTACTATTAATAACTAGCACACAGAAACATGTTAAAATTATTTAAATATTTAATTATTTTTCTATCTATGTTAAATTAATTACACAAGGTACAATGGAATAAAAATAATTTACTAGGTTTGCAGGTCATATAACATCTTCTTCCCATGTCTGTGACATGTGCCTAGGGACTGGCCCCATTTCCTTGACATCTTATCAGATATCTCTGTAGAGGATGGTATAATTTTCTATTGATCTACTCCCTGGAAAAGGCCCCATTTCCTTAACATCTTATCAGATGTATCATACCATGTTAAATTAATTAATGGTATAATTGGAAATTCTTGAAATAAAGAGTTTTATTCATCCAAGAATGTCACCAAGGACATCAAGGATTCTATTTGTAAAGAAGGTGGATGGAATTCTATGAATTTTCAGAAATTACTAGAATATTAATGGAGTGATATGGTTTTCAAAGATAGACTTCACATTAGGATACCACCAGCTAAGATTGATGGAATTAGATATTCCAATGAACACTTTTAGGATTAGGTATAGGAATTATGAGTATTAGCTCATTCCATTTGGATTTACTAATTCCCATACAATTTTTATGGATATGATGAACTGAATCTTTTAACAATATCTATATTCTTTTGTTTTGGTGTTCGTGGATGATATCATGGTTTACTGTAATATAAGACAAGATCATGAATACCATTTGGACATTGTTTTGGGAACCTTGAAGAAGAATTTCATGTATGCCAGGTTGTCTAAATTATAATTTTATATCCAAGAAGTGAACTTTTTTGGTCATGTGGTATCAAAAAAATGAATCATTGTGGATCCTAAAAATTTCAAATCATTCATTTCTTGGGAATGACCTATGAATTTCTTTTATATCAAGAACTTCTGGGTTTATTTTCATATTATAGGTCATTTGTTTAGACATCTCCATGTTAGCATCTCTCTTAATGGATCTAACCAACAAGGGAGTGATATTTGAATAAAATGATATATGTCTAGGATATTTTGAATAATTGAAAGTAATATTGACATCATATATCATTTTGGTTCTTCATATCCTAGGATAAATCTATTTAGTGCACTATGATGACTTAGGTATGAGTTCAGCTGGTCTGTTGATCAAGTGTTATCATGTAGTGTCATATATATCTCCCAAGTTATTCCATTTAAGAAAAACTACCCCACTCATGACCATGATTTAGCTATGGTGATGACTAACTAAAATAATTTCTACTATTATCTATTTAGAGATAATTTTACTCTATATAGTGATCATAAAATTTTAAAGTACATCTTCTCCCATAAGGATTTGAATATTTAGTAGAGTCACTAGGTTGAGTATCCCCATACCATTGATTTTGATTTTGAATACACCAATAGTAAAGGGAATATGGTAGATAATTGTTCAAGTGGATAATTACCAACTCATTTCAGGAAATAATCAGTGGAATAATTTTATTGGATGATTCTTTTTGACAAGTTTAATCTGGAAGTAGAAGATGGGTATGATAAGGTGTTCTTTGTAGAGAACCTAGGCTTGATGTACATGGAAATTACATTACTTTTGTGGAATAATTAATACATTACAAAAACAGACACACAAGGACCGTAATATTTTAGTGTCTTTGGAAACTTGGAAAGTAATCTTCTAATCGTGGTGAAAGATCTTCAACATCTCCCATAAAGATCTTCCACTTTTTTTTTGATGACCTAAAACCTTTATTTATATCCTGGGGAAAAGAAAACATAAAAGGGTGAGCTCAAATGCTCAGTAAGGGTAAACAAAAGAAAAATCAATCACATCATATTCCTAAGAACATAACATTTTGGAAATCTTAACCTGCAAAAGAGATCATAATATCATAACAGGGGATAAATCATAGTAGTGAAATGTAACCCCAATAATCATAACATAAAACATGAAACTTTGTGTCATACACACATAATCAAAGAGAATCATTTCTTATTAGTCAATACTCATTGCCAAGACTATCTTAGTGGACAAAGTCCATTTCTGAACCGAGTTCACTCCTCGTTTCAGTTCTATTTCACTGAACCGGTATAACCTACCGTTCTAGCCATGTCTATCTCATGAGATATAAAATATTTACCCAATGCATTGGAGGGAGATATAGGTCCCACCCATCTCATAATGATACCATTATTATGTGTGCTACAAAATCATAAACCATACATCATATCATAACCCATGTAATAAAAATGGGGATCTTAAACATTGTGACATCATCAAACAATTAATATAAGATAAAGGAATTCATAAAAATAATTCCCTCACAACATAATCAAATCAATGTAATAATAGGGATATTAACATAACCCTATATTATCTTAGATGGAAAATAATTTTGATAAAACACTTGAACTCCATTCTTGAGGAAAATATCCTTTCTACTTCAAAAACATTTTTCCTTTCTTAACATGTCATACAATTTTAAACTAAAAGAAGTTGATTAAAAATAAACTTGAAAACTTGTGAAGGAAGCTTCTTGGAAATAATTTTTTAAAAATCCATTCATTCCGTATAAGTTAAAAAAAACATTCTTCGTACTTTTTTTGGAAAAGTCAAAAATTACCTCGTATTAGAAACGACAAAAACATTCCTTTCATATCTTTTACTAAAAACTCAACAAAGGGTAAAATTGGATATAAACTATTGTAGAAGGATATAAATATTACATATTGAGGAAAAATGGATGTGGATGATAAAATAAACCCCAGTAAATACCAAAGTATAAACAATCTCAGATAAAAATGAGATTGTGACATTTCCCTTACCTTAGGTCTGATTTGCTTCGTAAGTGTCCGAACCTCCTCTTCTTTGAATCCCCTCTTTGAGACCTCCTCTTAGGGAACTAAAATTGGTCTTTGAGGAAAAACAGAACCTATAGGATGTTTCTATGGAAGTGGAGAAGATAATTTGGTAGATTTTGGCCGATCTTGAAGGCTCAAAGTGGTGTGAGGAAGAGGGGGAGGAGGTTCCCTTTTAAAAGGGAGGAGAGGGGCTCCTTTGGAAAACTAAAAATATTATTTTATTATAAAGTCATATTCGGTTTTAAATAGCTCTAAATTGATTTATTTCGAAGATAAGGTGGGGATGGATCGAAATCCTCTCATCCAATATAATTTATACATGTTTAGGTTCCTATTTTAACCTTATCATTTAGATTTAACATTAAGTTAAATAATTTTACTTTTACTGTGTCATCTTGTGTCCTTACACTATAAGGTTAATAATCTTACTATAACAAGCCAAGAAAACCCCATGTTGTTTATTATTAATATATATAACCTTATATAAGTCATTTGGCCGAACCTTAGATTTTTAGGAATAAAATAACAATTAATAATATAATATTTGTTTTAAAAACTATTTTATGTCAATTTTGACACTATTTAGTAATTGATTTTTGTGAAACTCATAACGGAATGATTAGTTCTAAAAAAGTTAATTAATTTAATACTAACATGTCATATTAACCTATAAAATTAGTGTAATTCATCAAAAGTCTCAAATAAAATATATTTGGATATTTATAATATCAATTATTATAATTTTTCACTATTATGTTAATTACTGCATCATCATTGTGTCATAAATAAATTAATTAATATAATGTCTAAAAATTATAAATAAAATATCATTATGTAGGAAATCTTATTATATTTCTAATGAATATTTAAAATATAATTTATCGTATGTATAACCCTATATTAAAAATGTTTTAGTAAATAAACTTTGATTTTCACTCTTTTAACTCTTCTTTGAATTAAATAATAATAAGTGTCCTAATCTAATCCAAGTGGGTCTAAATGGTCATATTTTATTCCTAAGGTTGTTTTTGGTCGAATTACACTTATCCAATAGAATTAGGACATGTGTTAGGGTAATAATAATATCATTTTCACCCTTAATTACCCTATTTACTTTTAACCGTGTTAAAAAACAAGTAAAAAGTTACTATTCACCAAAAATTATTTTCATCTCATTGGACCACATTTTACTTACTAAAATCAACCTTGTCTCTCGGATTTTTGAAATTCCACTCACAGAAGTGGTAAAATTATGTTTTATGAAAAATTCATTTTTTTTACTACCACTTAGTGGTTTCACTATTCATCAAAAAATGAAAGTTTCCAGAAAAATACGAAAAATTAGGCCAAAGCTATATTTGATATTATGAACTCAAAAATGATGTATATTTTACCAAATTCAAAACATATCAGTTACATTAACTAATTTAAAAAATAATTCCCATCGTCAAAACAAATAACATGTTTTTAAGAGATAATAACTATCAAAAGATTGACACTTTTTATAACTGGTTTAAATGTGAAATTACATCAAATGACCAACATTTTATTAAATTGTAAAAATATATTATAAATATACTTTAAAACCACTCAAATTAATAATTTATCACTATTAATTGTTTCAATTAAAAATTTGTTTTTAATTAAAATTTAGTAATTTTCACTATTCATCAGAATATGAAAGTTATTCAAAAAGTACCAAAATTTCACCCTAAACCAATTTTGATATTCCAAATCCAAAAATGAATTCAATTTTGAAAAATAAAATTTACAAAATTTCAAAAAGTGGTCATTACTATTCATAACGGCTAGTTTTAATAATAACATATCATTGTTTAGTGAAACTCGGTATTGTGTACTACACACGCTATCAAGCAAGGTCGCGATTGCGTGTAATGTAAGGCAAGTCAAGGATGCATGTTGTGCAAGATCCTTTTGGTGTAGCGTAAGAAATTAATGAAATTAAAAAGAATATTTTTCATAAAATATCGGGGTGTTACATTCTACCTACCTTAAAATGAATTTTTCCCTAGAAATTTGTCGGGGTTATAAATGGTTTACTATTCAAAAGTTTCTTTGATAGAAACCCACATCGTAAAAAGGAATACCAAAACCAATCTTAAAAAAAAGTATGAAATGTAACGGTTACCAAAATAAACTAATCACTCGGTTTCAACATAGGTGAAAATATGGATATGGAAGAGAAATCTAACCATCATGTTCTGATGAAGAGTGGTAGAGAACATGGCTATGGAAAAGACAGCAATCACAAAGCCATAAATTTGTGACGATCTAAGGTACCATCTGATTCCTCAGATATAAGAGCACTAGGATAACATTTTTGGTTTTCAAGATCATTTCTCTAAAGTTGATGAAATTGGAATTAGAAGAAATACTTTCGTGATTTTGGTATAGTTTCACCGTTGGTCGTTCATTGGACAATTTCCACTTCATCTCTTAAATAAATGAAGTTGAATTTTTCATTCGTGATGTGTTAGCAGATCATGTGATAGAATGATGGGTCATTCCATCTGTCTCAAACAAAAAGTTATCAAAAAAAATACATAAGTCCATCTATAGTGAGATTAATCATATATGGTTCCTAAAATGGACTTATACTTCATATATCATACTTCTTAATATAATAAAACTGGTTTCTACTAAACAGGGACTTCTTATAGGCCAGTGGTAGGCGATAAAGGCCAGTCACACTTCGGTTGTGGGTTCGATTCCCACGGCCTTGTCCGACACGATGGGCTGTCACCCATCCTGCAGGTTGTCCTTTTTCTAAAACTATACTACTATAACATCTCATCAATAATATCAGAAAAAAAAAACTTGTATCCTTAAGAAATACTAACTTGTGTCTAACATAATCCATTCCAATCTTTAGGCTTATCCATAATACTGTAGTCCACTCTCATAATATAGTGAAAATGATTACCAGAGATTTAATACCATCGTTGATCCCCATATATCATAAGATACTTCTTGCTAGTCACATTCCAAACATTCAAAGGCCTTAATCATGTATTCTCCATTGAACCTTAGTGAAAACATGAATGCAGTTAAAAGTTAACACTTTCCACATACCAAAATCCTCAAAATTCTATATACTCAAACCATGAAATCACTTAGTCCTTATATCAATCATGAGCTCATGAATACTGTCAAATATTTCATTTTCTCATTTTCCCTTAATTATGCGCATATCATCTTTTTCCCAAAAATATCTCAATCACTTTCCATGGTTACAGGTACCATAAAATTATTGAAAACTACAGTAGACTAATACATAAATATTCCAATATTCCACGATACTATATACAACATTATTTTGTAATCCCATTACATAAACACTTAATCATTCCACCACATCGTTATCATATTCAACATCACCAATGGTGATCGCATGTGACTTCCCTTTGTCCTTTGCCTTAAGTGGTTTCTCATGTCGATCATCACTAGCCCTTGGATTAGGGCATTTATTAGCATAATGCCCAATTTCCTGGAACTTGAATCATTGAAGTGTTGGTGGCGCGTTCTCTACAGTCATTTCTTTATTCACATCATTAGAAACCCTTTTTCCATTACTTCGACACTCAGCTACTCGATGACCTTCTTTTCCACACTTAAAACATTTTCTAGTCCCTTTAAGACAATCTCCACCATGCTTCTTTCCACACTTTGAGCATAAGGAAACATTCATCTTCTTTTCACCATTGTTCTGATATTTCTCCTTGAACTACATCTTTCGTTTCTTGTCAAAACTATGAGATGGATATGTAACACCAACTTCCATTTCTACCTTGATAGCACAACGCACAATTTCTTCATAGCTACTAAAGTATCTTATAGCTAATTCCCTTCGAAGATTTGGTTTTAAGCCACTGAAGAATCGATCAACTTTACTTTCAGGTTGGATGATAAATCCAGATGCCTACCTAGAAAGCCTTGTAAAATTTGATTCATATATACCAATAGATTCATCGTCCTTTTTCTTTAGTTCAAGAAACTCCTTCTCCATCTTTGTTCGAAGAATACGAGGGAAGTACTTATTGAAAAATAAGTTATTGAACTCGTCCCATTACATGGGCTCAATTTCATCTTTTGGCCTTGTATTCTTGATAAGATTCCACCATTGATCAGCTACACCTTCCAAAAAATATACTGCTAAGATGACTTTATCATTTTCAGAACATTGAAGAACTGAAAATATCATATCAGTAGTACTGATCCATTGTTCAGCAACAAGTGGATCAGAAGACCCACTGAAAGAAGGTGGATGTTTCCTCATGAAGGACTCAATAGAATATTGTTCTCTTCTCTGGTCATTTGGAAGTCCAGAATAATTCATAGCTTGTGTAAGTATAGCAATAAGATTTTTCACTCCATCTCCCATAAAATTTGTTTGTTCAGGAGGACAATCATTGCATTGTCCATTACATTGATCAACACGGTTCCTTCGGGTTCCAGCCATCGTCTATAACCCAAAAAGAATAGTGTGAGAGGAAAAAATCACCCTAGGGAAAACAACATAATAAAGGGGGAGTACCTTCAATATCTAACATCTTAGGTTTAATTCTAATATCATTAGCGCAATTCTAGGACTATAACCTATACTTATACTTAACCTTAGGGACATCCCTAGACATACCGTAGAAATATCTCTAGGGATCTCACTAAAGTTCTTGCATCCTAGTTTCCAAAGGCTGACTAAACCTTTCCTCTGATACCAACTGTAGAGAAACAAAGCTTGACGTACATGGACATTACATTACATTTGTGGAATAATTAATACATAACAAAAATAGACACACAAGGATCGTAATAGTTTAGTGTCTTTGGAAGCTTGGAACGTAATCTTCTAATCGTGGTGAAATATTTTCAACATCTCCCATAAAGATCTTCCACTTTTTGTTTCCTGACCTAAAACCTTTCTTTATATCCTGGGGAAAAGAAAACATAAAAGGGTGAGCTCAAATGCTTAGTAAGGGTAAACAAAAGAAAAATCAATCACATCATATTCATAAGAACATAACATTTTGGAAATCTTAACCTGCAAAAGAGATCATAATATCATAACATGGGATAAATAATAGTAGTGAAATGTAATCCCAATAATCATAACATAAAATATGAAACTTTGTGGCATACACATATAATCATAGAGAATCATTTCTTAATAGTCAAGACTCATTTCCAAGACTATCTTAGTGGACAAAGTCCATTTCTGAACCGAGTTCACTCCTCGTTTCAGTCCTGTTTCACTGAACCGGTATAACCTACCGTTCCAGCCATGTCTATCTCGTGAGATATAAAATCTTTACCCAATGCATTGGAGGGAGATATAGGTCCCAACCATCTCATAATGACACCATTCTTATGTGTGCCACAAAATCATAAACAATACATCATAGCATAACCCATGTAATAAAAATGGGAATCTTAAACATCGTGACATCATCAAACAATTCATATAAGATAAAGGAATACATAAAAATAATTCCATCACAAAATAATCAAATCAATGTAATAATAGGGATATTAATAGAACCCTATATTATCTTATATGGAAAATAATTTTGATAAAACACTTGAACTCCATTCTTGAGGAAAATATCCTTTCTACTTCAAAAACATTTTTCCTTTCTTAACATGTCATACAATTTTAAACTAAAAGAAGTTGATTAAAAATAAATATGAAAACTTGTAAAGGAAGCTTCCTGGAAATAATGTTTTAAAAATCCATTCATTCCGTATAAGTTAAAAAAAACATTCTTCGTACTTTTGTCGGAAAAGTCAAGAAGTACCTCGTATGAGAATCGACAAAAATATTCCTTTCATATCTTTTACTAAAAACTCAACGAAGGGTAAAATTGGATATAAACTATTGTAGAAGGATATAAATATTACATATTGAGGAAAAATGGATGTGGATGATAAAATACACCCCAGTAAATACCGAAGTATAAACAATCTCGGATAAAAATGAGATTTTGACATTTCCCTTACCTTAGGTCTGATTTGCTTCGTAAGTGTCCGAACCTCCTCTTCTTTGAAGCGCCTCTTTGAGACCTCCTCTTAGGTCACTAAAACTGGTATTTGAGGAAGACCAGAACCTATAAAATGTTTCTGGGTAAGTGTAGAATAGAATTTGGCAGAGTTTGGCTGATCTTGAAGGCTTAAAGTTGTGTGAGGAAGAGGGGGAGGAGGTGCCCTTTTATAAGGGAGGAGAGGGGCTCCTTTGGAAAACTAAAAATATTATTTTATTATAAAGTCATATTCGGTTTTAAATAGCTCGAAATTGATTTATTTCGAAGATAAGGTGGGGATGGATCTAAATCCTATCATCCAATATAATTTAGACAAGTTTAGGTTCCTATTTTAACCTTATCATTTAGATTTAACATTAAGTTAAATAATTTTACTTTTATTGTGTCTTCTTGTGTCCTTACACTATAAGGTTAATAATCTTACTATAACAAGACAAACGAACCCCAAGTTGTTTATTATTAATATATATAACCTTATCTAAGTCATTTTGCCAAACCTTAGATTTTTAGGAATAAAATAACATTTAATAATATAATATTTGTTTTAGAAACTATTTTATGTCAATTTTGACTCTATTTAGTAATTGATTTTTGTGAAACTCATAACAGAATAATTAGTTCGAAAAAATTTAATTAATTAAATAATAACGTGTCATATTAACCTATAAAATTAGTGTAATTCATAACAAGTCTCAAATTATATTTATTTGGGTATTTATAATATCAATTATTATAACTTTTCACTATTATGGTAATTACTGCATCATCATTGTGTCATAATTAAATTAATTTATTTAATGTCTAAAAATTATAAATAAAATATCATTATGTAGGAAATCTTATTTTCTTTCTAATGAATATTTACAATCGAATTTATCGTATGTATAACCCTATATTAAAAATGTTTTAGTAAATAAAATTTGATTTTAACTCTTTTAACTCTTCTTTGAATTAAATAATAATAAATGTCCTAATCTAATCCAAGTGGGCCTAAATGGTCATATTTTATTCCTAAGGTTGTTTTTGGTCGAATTACACTTATCCAATAGAATTATGACATGTGTTAGGGTAATAATAATATCATTTTTACCCTTAATTACCCTATTTACTTTTAACCGTGGTAAAAAAAAGTAAAATGTTACTATACACACAAAATTATTTTCATCTCATTGAACCACATTTTACTTACTGACATCAACCGTGTCTCTCGGATTTTTGAAATTCCACTCACAGAAGTGGTAAAATTAAGTTTTATAAAAAATTCATTTTTTTACTACCACTTAGTGGTTTCACTATTCATCAAAAAATGAAAGTTTCCAGAAAAATATGAAAAATTAGGCTTAAGATATATTTGATATTATGAACTCAAAAATGATTCCTATTTTACCAAATTCAAAACGTATCATTTACATTAACTAATTTAAAAATTAATTCCTGTCGTCAAAACAAATACCGTGTTTTTAAGAGATAATAACTATCAAAAGATTGACACTTTTTTATAACTGGTTTAAGTGTGAAATTACATCCAATGACCACCATTGTATTAAATTGTAAAAATATATTATAAATATAGTTTAAAACCACTCAAATTAATAATTTATCACTATTAATTATTTCAATTAAAAAAGTTGTTTTTAATTAAAATTTATTAATTTTCACTATTCATCAGAATATGAAAGTTATTCAAAAAGTACCAAAATTTTACCCTAAGCTAATTTCGATATTCCGAATCCAAAAATGAAGTACATTTTGAAAAATAAAATTTACAAAATTTCAAAAAGTGGTTATTACTATTCATAACGGGTAGTTTTAATAATAGCATATCGTTGTTTAGTGAAACTCGGTATTGTGTACTACACACGCTATCGAGGAAGGTCGTGATTGCGTGTAATGAAAGGCAAGTCAAGGATGTGTGTTGTGCAAGCTCCTTTTGGTGTAGCGTAAAGCCATTAATGAAATTAAAAAGAATATTTTACATAAAATCTCGGGGTGTTACATTCTTGGTTAGTGTGCAAGTCACGCCATCCTTAGATGATTGGATTATATTAGATGTAGTAGAATATCATTATTATTAGTGTATAAGTGGAATTATAAATGCTAGGGAGACCTTCAGTTATTTTTCTCAGTCTCCCAATGGTATTATTTATTTTAAAAAAGGATAGTGGCTCCTTAAACCTTGAGGAAGAGGTGATGGAATATTGGCACTATTCAAGTTGGGTAGTTCACCTCAAGGCTAACAAGAGGTTTTATGACTTGAAATTCTAGTATTGTTAGAATGGGATAACGTAGGTGGTTTTTGTTTGTATCTCATTGCCTTACCATTCATAAGATTAAATCTGAGTAAAATAAGCCAGTGGGTTTATTTAATTCTCTTCCTATTTTGCTGTATAAGTGGGGTAATATATCTATATAATTTATGTTTGTATTTCCTTAATCTCCTTGTGAGAAGAATTATTTATAGGTGGTGGATTAAATTATACCATTTTCTTCCTATCAAGAAGTCGATGTAAGTAGAAGAGCTTTGATGCTTGTATGTACAATAGATAGTGAAGCTTCATGGTATGCCTTTGGTTATCATTTCATATTGAGGCCCACTATTTACTTCCAATTACTAGAAGTTACTTCAAGAAATTATGGATTACAAAAGAAACAATATTTTCCTATATTTCACTTTTAATTTCATTATTTTATGTCCCAAAAAAATTGTTAATTTAAGGGTAATTGTCTAATATTTTTATTAGATGAAAATTTGGATTGAATTTGTAAAATGAAATAATACTTTATTTATAAGTGTTTTTATTCATCTTTTATATTAATTGATAAAATCATCTTTTTTAAGTTATTATTTAAAAATAATTTTTTAATTGAGCATGAATTTGGAAAATGCATGAAAATTTTAGTTTTTCCCTACCAATAGAGCTTTGGTATTATTATCCTACAATTTTCAATGTGCCAAATTTTAATTTTGAAATTTTTTCATAAAATTGTTAACATGTTGGGATACATATTTTATTTGAATACCTGATGTTGGATCACAATTTTTTTATGGAGAACATGGGCTCAAATGTCAATGTTGGACTCGATTTGATATGTTGGACCTTATTTCACAATTTGAGCCATATGTCTTAATATGTACTTATATTACTATGAATTTTGAGAAAAGTTAAATACCTAAAAGATTAAAATTTCATTGTAATTTATCCTAATTTATTTTAGTCATTTGGTGGGCCAAATGTCTCACAAAACTCAATATCTCTTTTAACTTTATTTTTACTTTCCATTTTTATATATTTTGTTACCCCATAATCCCCTACGGTATATAAATATCTCTTCTTCACCTTTGGAGGGGAAGTTCCCTAGATTATGGAGTTCTTAACCAATTGGATATTAGGTTGTTATATTTTTTTATCATTCCACTCACACTATAATTTTTTAATATTACATATTTTAATAAAAGGTTTCTCTTTATACCTCTCATTTATTCATTTCTCTCTATCTTTTATTCCTAGATATTCATGGTGATCTCACATACTCATGGTCATGATTAACTAACTTAATTATTATATAAGGGGATAAATCAAGTTTTTTATCCAAATTCTTAATGAATTCATGATTAAGGATTTTTATCTTCTTTGGGTTGATTAAACGATTACCAATAGTGAGAGAATTTAACCTCAATGTGTTTATCTAAGTATTAACTTATTTTTCTAGGTTATTTTCCCTTAAATGGATTAGTGAGATATAAATTGAACCTGTAAATAATTTAGTGCAATATAAATTAAAAACCAGGTCCAAAGAGGATACCCATGCATAATATGGAGTGTTTTTATTATGTAGATTTGAGGTTATCCACAAGATAGTGAAGGTTCACTCATGATGATTCTCTCAAAAGTATTTTCTTTCTTTATAACTATATTCATTCTATATATATTTTACATTTCATGTTTATTTCACAATATAAAATTCTAATTCTAAAACCCCACTAATTTTTATTTGTTTTCATAAAAATAAAAAACTAAAAAGCACTATAAGTAATTAGTAGTTTTTTGTGATTTATTGGAAAATATCCTTAAGTGAGAAGACACCATTAAACCACTATGTTTCACTAATATAAATTTAAATAATATTATTCACACCCTAAAATATGTCTGTAAAAACATGGCACTATTTCCAGTAAGCTAAGAAGTATTTCATTTATTATTTATTTTCAAATTTTTAAATAATTTTACCTGATTTTGAAAAAATATAATTTTTTTGAATCACTAGTTTACTCATCCTATACAAATGAATTAGATTGTATCTTTATTATCTAGGAATGTGAGGTGAGTCTAGAAATCCAACTGTGGACAGAGGGAATTCCAAGAGATCATTGAGGAATTAAATGAGGATATCAAATAACTAGTCTTAGAAGCCTTATCCAAGGAGCCCATTTAATTATTATAATACTTTATGAAGTTACATCAAGAATTTGATGATGTTTAAGAAGAATTTATCTTACCTATATTTAAAGGATACATCATAAAAGTGGAAATATAATTACACAAACCTTCTCACCCATATGAATCATTAATCTACATAGTGACCCTATAAGAAGAGCTAACACTTGAAGCTGAGTCAACTCAAGGAGATAATTTTTCTTGAAATAGTTTTCATCTAACTTTATTGAAACTAAATTGATAATTTCCTCCCATAATTTAATTTTTTTAGATATTTTCAAGCAATGTATTTAATTAGGGAGTGAAGATAAACTCAAATATTTACTTGATTAATAATATATAATGCTCCATACTCCCATGGAACATCTTATTAAGGGAATAAAATCATAATTTATAGTGGTTTTTCATAAATAAATCGAGTCACAAGAAATCTACCTAAAGGGGGATATTTTAATATTAATTAAGATTTTTTCATTTTTACTCAAATAGAATTATTCTCTAAATTCCCCCTTGTTAAAAAAATTTATGCAGCAACATGTGAGAAATACCTATTGGGTGAATAAGAGGTTTTATAAGTAGTATATGAAAAATAGGAGCACCCATATTCTCTCCTACCCTAGCCATGAAATTATAATAAATTACAATGGGGATAGATTTAGTATACTCTATATATGGGATCCATTTCATTTGATGTGAAGGAATTCAAGTTGGAAGGAAATTTATCGGATTGTTCATCTCAAATAAACTTTAACCACTATCAAACTATTTATAACCACATAAATTTCATGGCTAGGGGTATTAAAACCCTAGTACCCACTTAGGGTTCAAACTAAAAAATATTCTTCAAATATTTCCCTTTTCTAATTTTTTATATTTTAATTTATATTTATTTTAATAAATTACTGATATTATTTTTGTTTTTCTTATAGATTTTCAAAAGGTGGTACTTCAAAGACTAACTCAAGGCTACCCTTCCAATAAGTCAAGTTGTATTCCTTATTTATAATTTACTTTTTCTGCCCAATTAAATTATATGTAAATCTTAGGAAATATTTTTTTAATCAAAAATAGGTATAGATAATATAAATGTGGGGGATTGGTTCTAATTTGTTTAGGTTTTCATGTTTTTTATACTTTATAATGTTTATAGTGTTTTTTGTTAAAAATTTGAGCTTAAAATGTTTTTATCCCTAGTGAAGAATTTCATGCTATTCTTAAGGGTTTTAACAAATTTAGAAATGATGAATTTAAATGATTGGTGGGTGATTTTCAAATATTTTCTAGGAAATTTTAGTTTTATAACTGGGAAAAGGATTATGAATGGAAAATAATTAAGTTTAATCAAATTATAATAATAGGAAACATAAATTTTGAACTTTAACATGAACAAATTTCCCATTGTGAAAAGGAAAACCAAAGGGAATTATCCAAAAATATATTTGTATAATTCCTTTGAAAGTGGATTAAAATGGGAAATGGTGATCCCACATAATGTTTTGAGACATTTTGGAACTAAAAAACATAAAAGAAAAAAGAAAACAAGCAAAATAAAAAAAAGTGTAAGTACCTAATATTCAAAATGAAATAAATTTAGGTTAGGGGAATGTTGAACACCATATGAAGAAGGGGAAATTGACTTAAAAAAATTTCATTTGGGTAGTATTAAGGAAGTGGGAAATAGTGATTTGGTATAAGGTACTTAGGAAATATGAATTTATGATAGTTACAATTATTAAAATATTAATTATATTATATTATATTTTTTCAAAATCCTAGAATTTGAAATGTTTGTTGAATTTTATTAGGTTATTGGATAGGTTTTATATAGGAGTCATGATATTTTCACTAAAGAATAAAACATTAAATTTATTCTTTTGGGGTTTGTGTGTTTAAAACCAGTAGAATTACTTTTCTTAGAAAATTTCATTATATTTCACTGAATTTTGATGTTTTAATGTGGTGAAATTGTTAGACCTGATATTTCCATATATTTGACTTTGAATTTTAATGTTTAAAACCCACCAAATTGTTAATTTAAGGGTAATTTTCATATATTTGTATTAAAGGAAAAATTGGGATTGAATTGTGAAAAATGAATAATAATTGATTTATCAGTTTTTTTATTCATCTTTGATAGTAATTGAAAAATTTATAATTTGTTTAAGTGGCTATTTAATAAGAATTTATAATTTGAGCATGAATTCGGAAACTGCATCGAAATTCCAATTTTTCTCTTCCAACTATACTTTATAGTTTTTATTCTAAAATTTTCTATATATCAAAATTTTATTTGAGATTTTTTATAAAATTTTAAATATGTTTATATTAATATTTTATTTGAAGACCTTGAGTTGTATAATAGTTATTCATGTAGAAAATGGGCCCATTGGTCAATGTTGTAATGGATTTGATAGATTATATATTACCTCACAATTTGGGCCATAGAGTTTTGATATGTGCTTAGATTTGGATGAAATGTAGAAAATAATTATAGGAATTAAATAGGAAAATTTTATTGAACTACCATTATATTTATTTTAGTCATTTGGAGGTTCAAACATACAATACAATATTCTGGATTCATTTTGAATTTATTTTTATGTTATATTTTTAGAATTTGTTTACCCTAGACACTCCTATTAACTAAAAATATTTTATATTCACCTTTGGAGGGGAAGTTTCATGGATTTTAGAGTTCTTGTAAAATTAGAGATTAGTATTTTCTATATTTTTTTATCATTCCCCTCACACTACAATTTTCATATGTTATTTGTTTTAATAATCTATTTCTCTTTCACCCCTCATTTCTTCATTTCTCAGTCCCTCTCTTATTCAAAATACTTCACTATGACCTCTCATACTCATGTTCATGATTAAACAATATGATAAACCACCGAGTGGATAAATCCGTTGTTTAAACTCAATTATTAATGCATTCATGATTAATGCTTCTTATTTGTTTTTGGTTGATTTTAGGATTACCAGTAGTGAGAGAAGTTTACTTTTTTGAAGTTATCTAAGGATTAACTTCATATTTTTTTTCTATTTAATGGAAGAGGTGGATATTAAGTTTACTTTGTAATAATTTAGAGTACTATATATTCACAATAGTGTTAGAATATTATTTCCACACATATAATAGAGTGTGTTCATATAGTAGATTTGAGGTCGACCATGTGATAATGAAGGTTCACTTCAGATAAGTCTCTCAAGAGTATTTCCCTTAAATTTAACTAATTTCATTATGTATACTTTTTACATTGAATGATTATTTTCTATTATATTATTCTAACTCTCAAACCCCATGTCTTGTTATTTTTTTTATAAAAAATAAAAACCCAAAAAATATACATATTATGTGATTAGAATTAGCATATGGTTGACTATAAAAGTTCCATGAGTGTGATGATGCAAGTCATCCACTGTGCTATACTATAAAAAATATAAATAATATTTTTCACACCCCAGGATAGGTATATAAAAACATGGAATCATTCACAGGGATCCCAACAATATTTTATTAATTATTTCTGTTCACATTTTATAAATAATTGTTTTACTCAACCTTAAAACGGACAAGATTATTTCCTTAATAATAAGGCAGGTGAGGGGAGTTTTAAAATCCATCTATTTAGAGAGGTAATTTAAATATTTTATCGAGGACTTGAAGTAGGATCTAAAAAACTAGTCTTATAATCCTTATCCAAGGAGCTCATTGAATTATTTCACTAATTTTTGGAGTTCAATAAAGAAGTGGTTGAGGTATAAGAATAACTTATCCCTCCTTATTTTCAAGAAAATATCATAAAAGTGAAAATGAAATTGTATATACCTTCTCTACTATATGATTCTATAAGCCTCTTGGTGGCCTTGTAAGAAGAATTAACACTTCAAGATGAAATAACTAAAATAGATGAATTTTTTAAACTCATTTTCTTCTAACATTATTGAAACTAGATTGTGAAATACCAACCATAATTTCAATTCATTATATTAAACCATTCTATGGACTTACTTAGAGACTGAATATAGATATTAACATGATGAGGAATACATGGAGCCCCTTGATCCCATTAATCATATTCTTGATGGAGTAAAATAATAATTCTGAGTACTTTTCCTGAAGAAACCGAGTCACAAGATATCCAAATAGAGGGGGAAGATATTTATCTTAATTCTGAGTGTTTTAATATAATTCAAATAGAATTATTTTATAGATTTGTACTTGTTAAAATTTTTGATATAGAAACATGTGATTAAGCCCTCGTGGATAAAGAATAGGTTATAAATGTATCAGTTGACAAAGTGGTGCACCAATATTTTGTCCTACCCCATCCATGAATATTGTACTTAATTACAATGGGGTGGATTTAGTATACTCTATCCATGGTATAATCTGTATCTTATGTGAAGGAATACATTCTATAAGGAAATATATGTGGTGGTTCATCTCAAAGAATCTCCACCCACCATCAAACTATGGATAACCATTGGAACTGCTTAGCTAAGGGAAGTAAAACCATAATACCCACTTGGAATCAAACCAAAAATTATCCTTATATTATACACACATTAATATTTTTATTCATTAATTTTGTATTTCAATAAATTTATCATGTTCTTTTTTTATTGTCTGTTTTTAATGGGTTCCACTAAAAAAACTAACTAAGTGTTCCTTACCAATAAGTTAAGTATTAATTATATTTTATACTTGACTTTCTTATTGATAATTAAATTCTATACAAAGTTAAGTAAATCATTTTTAAATTAAAAAGGGTTAGAATAGTATACGTGTTTGGGTCTAGTTCCAATCTATTTAGTTTTTCATGTTTCATTTTCTTCTATTTAATGTTTAGAGTGTTTTTAGGTTAGAAATTTGAGCTTCAAATGTTGTTCTTTATAATGAAGAATTTCATTATAGTATTAAGGGTTTCACAAACATTGAAAATTTTAATTTATATGATTGATAATTTATTTTATGATTTCTTTTATGAGAATGTTTGTTTTAAAATAGTGAAAAGGATTTTTAATGAAAAATAATTTAGTGTAATCCATTTATAACAAGAGAAAAAAGATGTTTTTAACTATAACATGAGAAACTTTTACATTTTTAATAAAGAAACATCAAGGTTATAACCAAAAATATTTTCATATAATCCCTTTTAAATTGGAGTAAAATGGTAAATTAGAACCCCATATGATGTTCTGAGATATTTCAACCTAGAAAAAAAACAAAAAATAAAAAACGTGTAAGTACCTACTTTTTAATAAGGAATGGATTTTGTTGAGGGAAATATTGAACACTATATAAAGATGGGGGGAATTTAATTATAATAATATCATTTGGTTTGTATCAAGGAAGTGGAAAATGGATATTTTGTATGAGTAAGTTAAGAAGAAGGAATTTATGATAGTTCCACTTATTAAATTTGTAATTACATTAAATTATATTATGTTTAAAATCTTGAAACATGAAAATTTTCATGATTTGAAGTGGGGAAGTGGATAAGACTTATATAGGAGGAATGATATTTTCAATGATGAATAAATATTTAACTCACTTATTTAATAGTTTGACTACTTGAACCTAGGTAGGATAATTATTTTTATAAGTAAAATCCTTGTATTTCCTTACAGTTCAATTTTTAACTACGGGGGAATTTATGAATCCAATATTTTCATATATTTCACTTTCAATTTTAATGTTTTCAATACCAATAAATTGTTAATTTAAGAGTAATTTTCATATATTTGAATTAAAGGAATAATTGGGATTTAATTTTGAAAATAAAATAATAATTGTGTTATTAGTGTTTTTTCATCTTTGATATTAATTAATATTCATATTTTTTAGTGATTATTGAACTAGTATTTCTAGTTTAAGAATGGATTTGGAAACTATATAGAAATTCCACTTTTTCCCTTACAACCACACTTTAGTATTTTTATCCAAAATATTTCTATTCTTCAGATTTTTATTTCAAATTTTTACAGAATTCTACATGTGTTGGGATACATATTTTATTTGACTACCTTGAGATAGATTAAGTTTTTTTATGGAGAACATGGGCCCTGAGTTTAATTTTAAACAAAATTTGATATATTGAACCTCACCTCACCATTTAGGAAAGATTTTTTCCTTAATCCTCATATTAGGATGATGTTTTAACACAAGTTATAAGGATCCAAGACTAATATTTCATTCAAATGGATTTATATTTAGTTTAGTAATTTAGAGGGTCAAACACACATCACAAAATTTTTGATTCATTTGGACTCAATTTTTACATTTAATTTTTATAACTTTGGTCACTCTAGCCTCCCCTATACTCTATAAATATTTCTAATTCATCTTTAGAGGGGTAGGTTCATCGATTAGGGAGTTATTATATAGTTATATATTTTTTTAATATTTTTTTCCTTCCTCCATACCTTTAATTATCACATGGTATATGTCTTAATAAACTCTCTCTCTCACTCACTCATTGTCTCTCTCAATTACTCTATATCTATCTTTATCTCCCTTTATGTCTCTATATCTCTATATATCTATATATATATATATATCCATATACTTCTTCATTTTTTCATTGAGATCTCCCATACTCATGGTCATCATTAACTAACCCATGTAATCTTATGGGGGATGAATATATAGTTTGAATCCAAGTCGTTGTGCATTCATGATTAATGTTTATTATCTTCTTTGGGTTTCTTTGAGGATTACTAGTATTGAGTGAAGTTAACCTCATTGTGGTTATCTATGTATTAATTTCTTCTTTTTTTCATTTTCCCTTCAATAGAAGAGGGGGATATACAGTGTACTCTAAAATAATTGAGTACAAAGTATATCCACAATTGGGATAGAAGTGGATGTTCACATATACAGTGGAGTGTATTTTTTAAATGGATTTGAGGATATCCATGAGACAATTAACATTCACTTAGGAAGATTCTCTCAGTTTTATTTCTTTTCTTTATAACTGCATTCATTTTATCGGCATTTTATATTACATGATTATTTTCAAATATCGCATTACAACTCACAAAACCTAATTATTTTATTTATTTTGATAAAAAACCCAAAAAATACAATATGTGAATATATTTAGTGTTTGAATTAATGTTAAATCTCCTCAAGTGAGATAGCTCTGATTAGTCACTTTACTTCACTAGGAAAAATGTAAGTAGTATTGTTTACACCCAACAGAAGGTGTGTTGGGTTCTCAACTAAAATTGATATTGGATTATCATTCATTCATAGATGATCATACTAAGTGGGCTATCTAGATTCTGTAGGATATAATCTAGGCTTGTATTCTGGATTTTGGAATATCTTGGGAGAAAAATATATCATTTTTTGAGTTTGATTCTAATAATAGTTAGTAACCCTCCATAAATATGGATCTATTCAAAGATCTTTAGAGAAGACCCATCCAATCCACTCTTTCTTGTTCCGAATTGGGCGAGGGTTCATTTTTGGGACCGAGCATCATTCCGGAGATGAATAGTAAGATTCATCTTATTTAGAAAACATAGTCGATGGCTCAGAGTAGTAAGAAATATTATGGAAATCATCATCATCATTCATTACAATTTTTTATTAGTGATCAGCTATTTCAGGGAGTTTCACCACGATTGGGAAATGATCGATAGGGAAAGTAGCATAAATTGATGTCATAGTATATCAATCCATTTAATATTCTAGAGTGTCAAGGGAAAGTGGAATATCATATTGACTTACCATTATATATGAAATATATTTATGATGTGATTTATGTATCATAGATAAAGAGATATCATCTGAAATCATCTCACATGACTGAGTGAGAGGGTTTAGATTTGGAACCAAACACAATAATGCTTAAGAAAATCTTTCTTATATGGGATCATAATGATCATTTTTTTCATGGTAAATCTATTGTGTTAGTATATTTTCTATGGAATAATAGTGGACATATCCATGAGATTTGGGATCATGAGGCCTTGACAAGAGAGAAATATACTCACTTATTTCTAATTAAGTGAGTTGATAATGTTTATGGGGTATAAAGTGTTGGATCAAATATATAGATGTAAATGTATATTAGATAGAACAATACAAGAGGGGGGTGAATTTTATGTTTAAAAACCATGTATTTAAACACTTAAGAGATTAGTTTAAAGGGTTTTAAACTAATACAAATACAAACACCCACAATTGTATTGAATATAAAAGGTATGATGTAATGTAATACTAATGAAATGTAAAACGATTATATTCAAGATGAACACAATAATCAGAGTAATATAAAGATAAATGATTCTACCTTAAAGCATATAGAATCAATCAATACAATATGTAATAGAATTATTGTAATTGAAACAATTACAATTGAATATGTAAAGAAGAAAGGATACAATACAAATTCCTTTCTAATACAAGTAGCAGCAGAAAAGTAAAAGTATTACAATTCTTTTGACCCAAAGAGAAGGGTTATCAATTCACCTAGGATAAAAGGTCTGTCTCACCAACACCTTGGTAAGCCCTCGATATGATGATCAGACTGTTCGTCTGCTTATCCATGGAAGCCCTCGATATGATGATCAGAACGTCTGTCTGCCTATCCCTGGTAGCCCTCGATATGATGATCGGTCCATCCATCTGCCTATCCCTGGCAGCCCTCGATTTTGTAGGTAATCGACACCTCTATCTTTCAATCACTTGAAAGCCCTTGATATGATGATCGGACGCACAAAGCAGATGAGAGAAGTCACAGTGTCTCTCTCTATAACTTTATAGAAGTAGAGTATCACAGTTGTTCCAAAATTCTCTCATTTTCTACCTTCAGCTTCAAATGACCTCCTATTTATAGGCCTCGGGTTCCAACGGTCATGTTGCCTCCAACGGTCATATTTCTCTGAAAAACTCAGAGGGACTTGGACACCTGGAATCATAACTGTCATATTGAAATAGAAAGCACGAAATTGTTTTGATTAGTTTGTAACTAACTCAAAAACATCGTATTGGTTAAAACACGATATATGAAGATGATAAACAATAGTACGATTAATATGAAACAAGTGTTTTTGACTAAGTACCAAAACAAGTAATGAAAGTATGAATAGCAGAGTCAGTACGATACAATTGATAGAGTCAGTACGATAAGATTGACAGAATCAGTATGATACGTTTGACAGAGTCAGTACGATACGATTGACAGGGTCAGTACGATACGATTGACAGGGTCAGTACGATACGATTGATAGGGTCAGTAAGATACGATTGACAAGGTCAGTACGATATGATTGACAGGGTCAGTACGATACGATTAACAAGGTCTGTACGATATGATTAACAAGGTCAGTACAATACTATTGATAAAGTCAGTACGATTAAAACGACATTTTTGATTTCCAAAACAAGATATAGAAGTAAAAAAGAGAACTTTTGACTTAACAATCTCCCCCTTTTTGGAAATCACAACACACCAAGTAAATATAACAAGAAATACCTATCTCCCCCTGAGTTATTAGAAACTCTTCTGAATATGAATTTGAATACAACTAACTCCCCCTTAGGTGTATAATTTCCTAAGGATTGTATTCATAGATTTTCCTTGGTTTTGAAGTATTTGATTAAACCAATCTCCCTTTGTAAAATATTCTCCCCCTTTATAAAACATTCTCCCCCTTTGTGGTTTACAAAAAGAATGGGGTCACTTTGTGTTGCCTAAAAGGGTTAGAGAGAAGAATTTCAGGACAAAAGAAAAGAATCATAAAATTTATTAAAAAACAAATATAGGTTCCAAAGGAAAACAAATACAACAGACATTTGTTTTCTCATTCCTTTTCCTTCTTTATGAGCTCATGAAGAAAATATTTCATCTTCTTGATTTCTTTCTTGTCTTCAGAAATTGATTCACCCTGAGTTCTGAGAAGCTTTTGTTGGTCCCCAAAAATCTGATCTTGATTCTTGATAGTCTCTTCCTGGAATCTGATTACTTTATTAAGGGTATGAATTCTTTCTTGCAGATTCTTGTTATCTTTGGATAACACAAAATTTTTTTTCTTCAAAAAAATCATTTCATCCTTGAAAGATGAAACCTTAAAGAATTCAGATTGAAAAGCATTCATTCTCTCTTGAAATTCTTTCACTGAAGGAAGTCTTTCTCTGTAAAAGTATTTGAAGACATTTCAGCGGGAGTATTAGCAGAGGACTGAGACATATAGGTGCTGCCGATGAAAGATCGTACGATGATTTAAAACCAGTGGAGCAGAGCTTCGCCTCAAAACCTGAAAACCCAATGTGGTTTTGGGGAGGGGGGATATTTATAGATGATACATGGGTGACCGTTGACCTTATACAGTCAACATTAGAGGAAAACAGATCAATGGTTAGGATTAAAAACAAAAGAAATTTTTTTAAAAAAATGGAAAGTACCTGCCGGAGAACGTAGGGTAATTATTGGTTTTAGTAGAGCTAAAAAGAAAACACAACTGTACGATGGAAAAAAAATCATACCGATGGAAAACAATGTCGTTACCATTAACTGACAAGCTGATAAAAAACAATCTTGTTACCATGAACTGATAATCCGATGGAAAACAATATTGTTACCATGAACTGATAAGCCGATGGAAGACAATATCGTTACCATGAACTGACAAGCCGATGGAAAAGAATCTCGTTACCATGAACTGACAATCCGATGAAAAAACAATCTCGTTACCATGAACTGACAAGCTGATGGAAAAGAATCTCGTTACCATGAACTGACAAGCCGATGGAAAACAATCTCGTTACCATGAACTGACAAGCCGATGGAAAACAATCTCGTTACAATGAATGGTCAGTACGATGAAAAATAAAATCATTACCATCATCGGTCCGTACGATGGAAAAGAAAATCATTACCATCATCGGCCAGTACGATGGAAAAGAAAATCATTACCATCATCGGTCAGTACGATGGAAAAGAAAATCATTACCACCATTGGTCAGTACGATGGAAAATAAAATCATTACCATCATCGGTCGATACGACGGAAAAGAAATTCATTACCATCATCGGTCGATACGATGGAAAATAAATTCATTACCATGATCGGTCGATATGATGGAAAAGAAATAATACAATAAAACTATCAATACGATAAACAAATAGGTATATATTACAATAAAACTGTCAGTACGATAAACAGAAAAACAAAAACACATACCAGGACAGTAAATAATTAAATATCATAATATAAAAAGAAACATAGTAAAAAAATATTGTAAGAGATGTCCTCCCCCTTTCAAAGGGAGTTATTTAATGTTATGAGAATTGTAAAAAATGATGTAGATATGAATGATTATTTTAATGTAATCATTCCTAGATTCTGTTTTATAAACTCAAATCTATCGGAAGGTAATGGTTTTGTAAAATTTTCAGCAAGTTGTTCTTGTGTTCGGATAAATTGTAGAATAATATCTCCTTTTTGTGTGTGATCCCTAAGAAAGTGATGCCTAACATCTATGTGTTTTTCATGAGAGTGGTGTGTTGGGTTCTTACTGAGAGCTATGGCACTACTATTATCACAAAGAATTTGAGTTTTGGAGAAACTCAATCCATAGTCAGTGAGTGTGTGTTGCATCCACAACACTTGAGCACAACAACTTCCAGCTGCTACATATTCAGCTTCAGCAGTGGATAGTGCTACTGAGTGTTGTTTCTTGCAGGACCAAGAAACAAGAGAATCTCCTATGAAATGACATGTTCCAGATGTAATTTTTCTATCCATTCTACAACCGCCAAAGTCAGCATCTGAAAAACTTTTTAAAACAAAATCATTCCAAAAATAGTAAAAAAGACCTAAATCCATAGTGCCTTTTAAATACCGAAAGATTCTATTTACGACTTTTAAGTGAGACTCTTTTGGATTAGATATATATCTCACACATAAGCATACAAAAAACATTATGTCGGGTCGACTAACTGTCAAGTATAGAAAACATCCTATCATACCTCTAAATATTATTTGATCTACTAGTTTCTCAGTTTCATCAAGATCAAGTTTATTTGAGGTACCAATTGGAGTGCTAATACTTTTAGTTTTGTCATATACATACTTTTTGAGTAAATCTTCTATATACTTATGTTGAGATATATATGTTCCTTCTGGATTTTGAGAAATTTGAAAACCTAAAAAGAATGTTAACTCACCCATAATACTCATTTCAAACTCAGATTTCATTAAATTAGCAAAAGAATCAGTTAAAGATTTCTTAGTTGATCTGAATATGATGTCATCAACATATATTTGAACAATCAAGACATCTTTATTTTCCATTTTTATAAAAATTGTTGGATCTGCTGTACCTTTTGTATAATGTTTTTGTAAAATGAATCATGTAAATCTATCATACCATGCTCTAGGGGCTTGTTTAAGACCATATAGAGCCTTGGTATGTTTAAAAACATGATCAGGATGTTTTGGGTCTAGAAAACCAAGAGGTTGTTCGACAAAAACTTCTTCTTGAACAAAACCATTTAGAACAACACATTTTACATCCATTTGAAATAGTTTGAAATTAAAGTATGCTGTAAAGGCTAATAGAATACGAATAGATTCAAGTCTAGCTACAGGAGCATATGTTTCTTCACAGTATATTCCCTCTTGTTGATTATAGCCCTTAGAATCAAGTCTTGATTTATTTCTTATAATGATTCCATTTTCATCACATTTGTTTCTAAAAATCCATTTTAAACCAATTAGAGTTGTTTCATTAGGTCTATCAACTAAAGTCCAGACTTGATTCCACTCAAATTCATTTAGTTCATCTTGCATTGCTTTGATCGAATCATCATCACCTAAGGCCTCACTTAGACTTTAAGGTTCAAATTGGGAAAGAAAAGAAAGATATTCTATTTCATTTCTTAAGGAATTTCTGGTCCTTACAGGTTGATTTATGTCACCAATGATGTTATCACTGGGATGATTCCTAAGAAACAATTGATTTGGGTTTTGTAAAACCTGTTCATCAACATATGGTAGAAAATCTTCTGTGGTAAATGTTTCAGAAGTATCTTCTTGAATATTTTCCTTACCAGAAGGATCTTCTATCAAAGGTTGATAATCAGTTTTTGAAAACACATCTGAGGATATAGATTAGGATAATTTGAAAACAAAAGGATCAGATTCATCAAATTTCACATGTACTGTTTCCTCAACAGTACAAGTATTTTTATTGAAAACTCTATAATCCTTAGAAGTTGTAGAGTATCCTAGAAATATTCCTTCATCAGATTTTGGTGCAAATTTGTGTAGATTATCTTTTGTATTAAGAATGAATACTTTGCACCCAAAAAACATTGAAGTATAAAACTTTAGGTTTTCGTCCAGTCCATAACTCATAAGGGGTTTTATTAAGAAATGGTCTAGTTAAAACACGATTTATAGTATAACAGGCAATACTAATAGCTTCAGCCCAGAAGTGCTTAGAAATTGAGTATTCACTCAACATGGTTCGAGTCATTTTTTGAAGAATATGATTTCTTCTTTCAACAACACCATTTTGCTGAGGAGTTCTTGGAGATGGTAAATTGTGAGTAATACCTTTTTTACTATGAAAAGTTTCAAAATCTGAATTTTTAAATTCACCACCATGATCACTATGAATAGTTATTAATGGTAGGTTTTTCTCATTTTTAACTTGGGCTCTAAAAGTTTTGAAATAGGAAAAGGCTTCAGATTTCTTTGTGAGAAAGTAGACCCATGTAAATCTAGTAAAGTCATCAACTAAAACAAATACATAGTATTTGCCTCCAATGCATCCATATTGTGAAGGACCAAAAAGATCCATGTGCACTAACTGTAATGCATTAGAAGTTGAAACTTCATTAATTGATTTAAAGCTAGTTTTATGTTGCTTTCCAAATTGACAAGGATCACAGACTTTTGAAGAATCATCTCTAAGATCCGGTAGTCCCTTCACAAGTCTTTTCTTTGAGATTTTACTAAGGTTTCTCAGATTACAGTGTCCTAGTCTTCCATTCCATAACCATGATTGGTCTTATATAGCACTTAAGCAGTGTAAGTTTTGGCTCCTAAAGTCTTATTAGTTAATATTGTAAACATTCTCTGGCCTATGGGCAGATAGAATGAATTCATCCTTGGAATTGTTAACTAGACACTTATCATTTCTAAAATTCACAAGGTAACCTTCATCACATAATTGACTTATGCTGATGAGATTGTGCCTAAGACCTTTAACAAAAAAACATTTGAGATAAGAACTTTTCCAAGAAAAACGATATTACTTATACCAACAATGATTTCTTGAGCATTATCTCCGAAGGTAACTTTTCCACCTTTTGTTTTGATATCCTTTTCAAAGAGATCTTTGTTTCTGGTCATGTGTCGAGAACAAACACTATCCATGTACCAAATATTCTTATTGTTACACTTCTCATCTTCCTAAAAAAGAAAAAATTAGTTTTTTAGAATCCAAACTTGTTTGGATCTATAAGGGTTAGATAAAAGAATTTTTAGAATCCACATTTTTTTTTGCAAAATGATCTTTGTGAAATCCTAAAGATTGAGTTTTGTTAAGAGAACAATCTCTTCTCCAGTGTCCTCCACATTGACACTTAGAGCAAAAAGAGGTTTTTTGAGGAACAAAATAGTTATTACTAAAAACAGGTTTGGAATAAGTATAACCAAGACCAGAACGATTTCTCAAAGGTCTAATTTGATAATACATCTTGTCAAAGTTTTCCTTTCCCTGAGTAAAGTTTCAAAAACATTTTTTCAAGGAAAAAATTTTTGACTTTAATTTTAAAACTATGTTTTTATTTTCCAAAACATTTGAATTTGAACTAGAGTTAGGCTCTAAAATATTTTTCTTTGTAAAAACAGTTTCTAGGTCCTTAGAAAGTTTATCCTTATCAGATTTGACTTTCTCAAGGGTTTTTTAAATACATTCAAAATCAGAAGTTTTCACATCAAGATCTTTAGAAAGATCTGATACTTCTTTAGTCAAGATTGAAATTCTAGAATTTGCTTTCTCAATCTTCTTCTTGAGTTTAGAATTTTCATTTTCTAGTACTTTAGAAAATCTAGAGACTTCTTCAAAATAAGGTAATGTATCATATTCTAATGATGAAGATTCATCATTTGAAGATTTATAATATTTATTATCAGTATAATTTGCATTCAAAGAGATATTTGTAATAGCTTCAACATTATGTACCTTAGCCATGAGACAATGATCTTCAATTGGTAGTCTGGCTATAAATCCAATACTTTTCTATCCCAAGGACACATATTCTAAAGAATCATCTGAAGAATCACTACCACTTGCACTCCATGTATCATTTGCCTTCAATACATTCTTTGTCTTATAAAACCTTCTCTTGTTTCTTTGAGAGTGTTTCTCCTTTCTGTCTTTCCTCTTCAGTAAAGGACAATCAGGCCTTATATGTCCTGCTTTCTTACATTCATAACAAGTTACCTCTGAATCTTTCTTATTCTTCCTATCTTTCTTTTTGAATCTATATTGGAAGTCTTTCTTTCCCACAGTCGTGTTCATCCTTCGAGCAAGATTGGATATCTCATTACCAGAAAGATCATAATCACTTGAATTAGATATAACTTTCTTGGCTTTGGATCTTGTAATCCTTTCAGGTGTTTTAGCTTTAGATGCAAAGGCTACACTTCCATTCCCATTCTTCTTCTTGTTGAAATCAGCATCTCTCTTCATTCATGTCTTGTGATGTAGAAGAGTTCCAAAGAGTTCATCTAGAGAAATCTGGGAAACTTTTCTATTTTCATCAATAGTTGTCCTTTTTTACTCCCATTCAATTGGAATTATATCTATAGTTTTATCTACTAGAGCTTCATCATCAAGGACTTTTTCACCCATAGATTGTAAGGTGTTGAAAATTGTCATAAACCTTTGTTTCACTTTACATACTGGCTCTCCATAAGGAAAAACAAAACCATGATACTCTGCTCGAAGCATTGCTCTTCTTGTTTCTATAACCTTGGATGTACTAAAATAAGTGACTTCCAATTTCTTCCAAATACAGTTGGCTGTTTCACATAAAGATATCTGACTGTATATATTCCTGGTCATAGAGCATAATAAATTATTGTGTACCTTGTAATTCAGTTGATATTCTTGCTTCTCTTGGTTATTGAAAGTGCTGACTTCTTTTTCAGGAATTTTGTAACCTCCAGTAAGCATAATAAAATTGTCTATGCCAGTATTGATCACAAAAGTCTTCATACGATCTCTCCAATACTCATAATAATTTCCATCAATGATAGGTGGTCTAGAAATATTCAGATAGTCAATTGACCCAATACTCATTCCTTCCATCTAATACAGCAAGAAAAACTTTTCCACTCCACACTTTAGTGTAGTAAGTATTTAAAATAGTAATATGAAAGAAATAGAACAAGTAATACAAATCAGTGGAAAACCTCCTTTGATACCAATTGTTGGATCGAATATGTAGATGTAAATGTATATTAGATGGAACAATATAAGAGGGAGGTGAATTTTAGGTTTAAAAACCTTGTATTTAAACACTTAAGAGATTAGTTTAAAAGGTTTTAGACTAATATAAGTACAAACACCCACAATTGTATTGAATATAAAAGGTATGATATAATGTAATACTAATGAAATGTAAAACGATTGTATTCAAGATGAACACAATAATCATAGTAATATAAAGATGAATGATTCTACCATAAAGCGTATAGATTCAATCAATACAATATGTAATAGAATGATTGTGATTGAAACAATTACAATTGAATATTTATAAAAGAAAGGATACAATACAAATTCCTTTCTAATACAAGTAGCAGCGGAAAAATAAAAGTATTACAATTCTTTTGACCCAAAGAGAAGGGTTATCCTTTCAACTAGGATAAAAGGTCTGTCTCACCAACACCTTGGTAATCCCTCGATCGGATGATCGGACTGTCCGTCTGCCTATCCCTGGCAGCCCTCAATACGATGATCGAAACATCTGTCTGCCTATCCCCGACAGCCCTCGATACGATGATCGGTCCGTTCGTCTGCCTATCCCTGGCATCACTCAATTTTGTAGGTAATCGACACCTCTGTCATTCAATCACTTGAAATCCCTCGATACGATAATCGGATGCACAAATAAGATGAGAGAAGTCACAGTGTCTCTCTCTAGAACTTGATAGAAGTAGAGTATCACAGTTGTTCCAAAAGTCTCTCGTTTTCTACCTTCAGCTTCAAATGACCTCCTATTTATAGGACTCGGGTTCCAACAGTCATGTTGCCTCCAACGGTCATATTTCTCCGAAATACTCGGAGGGACTTGGACACCTAGTATCATAACGGTCATATTGAAACAGAATGCACGACATCATTTTGATTAGTTTGTAACTAATTCAATGACATCGTATTAGTTAAAACAAGATATATGAATATGATAAACAATAGTACGATTAATATGAAACAAGTGTTTTTGACTAAGTACCAAAATAAGTAATGAAAGTATGAATAGCAGAGTCAGTACGATACAATTGACAGAGTCAGTGCGATACGATTGACAGAATCAGTATGATACGCTTGACAGAGTCAGTACGATACGATTGACATGGTCAGTACGATACGCTTGATAGGGTCAGTACGATATGATTGACAGGGTCAGTACAATATGATTGACAAGGTCAGTATGATACGATTGATAGGGTCAGTACAATACGATTGACAAGGTCAGTACGATACGATTGACAAGGTCAGTACAATGCTATTGGTAAAGTCAGTACGATTAAAAAGACATTTGTGATTTCCAAAATAAGATATAGAAGTCAAAAGAGAACTTTTGACTTAACAGAAAGTGTCATGATTGGGAGAATTGTGAAATCCTCAGGTCATTGGAATGTATTTATTTTGGTTATTTATTTTATTTAATTTATTCTTGACAGTTAAATAGTTGTAGGTTTGAAAGTTTGAAAACATGGAGAACTGAATGGTGTGCATGGTTATTACATGTTTAACACTAATCATGCACCCAAATAATTTAAGTGGGGAGGAGTCGTATGGTTTGGTTTTCACAGTTAGCACATGGTTATCTAATCTATATAGGTTTCAAAGAAAACCAGTCAACCCTTATTTGATGCATAAGGGTAAACCATGTGGTTGTCATATAGCTAAGAGAAACCATGTTACCAAACTGTATTAATGAAGCGTACATTTTTGAGTTCCATCTTGTGGGAATAGCATTGGTGGTGCGTGGTTTCCAAAAATGTGCATCCAAACTATGTAGTATTCTCAGTTTTCATAAAAATGTGAAATTCACTTTATTCCTTTGTCATTTTATAACCCATTTCTTCCCTTTTTCCCCATTCACTAAACTTATATGGACCCAGTAGTGCATCTCTACATCTTCAATCTTCTTGGTGATTGTTCTTGAGTTTTAGTGAATAAAATTCATGGTAAACTCTTGATTTCTCCTTTTTTTCTTCTTTCTCCTTTTCCTTATTCATTATTCTTCCATTTCCTTCATTTTCCCTTAACTTATAAAGTCATGGGATCCTATATTTTGGATACAGTTAGTTTTAGATATTAAATCCATTAGTTTATAGGGTTTGAGTATCCCTTATATTGAGTCTCTTGTTATTTGATAAAGGAAATAAGGTTATGATGAGTGTGAGGTGGGTGTCTCAACATAATAGATCTTAACTAAGGCATACCATTATAACTTGAGTTTTCTATAGATTATCATACTATATTATAATTTAAATGAGTGGTTGAGGAATGATTTAAAATTTTAATTTGTGTTCCTTTTATTTATTTTGGATGGAGTGAGGTTATTTTAGGTATTTCACATATTTTTTAATTTAAAACCTTCTTTATACACATGATGTATTTGATAAAATGATTTACATATATTTTTATTTTCAATGGTTTTTCAAAGGATGTTTTGAAAGAAGAAATGTTTTATAATATATGTGTACTTGATTTGTAATACTTGGTTTTAAGAAAAGGATTATGTGATTTTATAATTAATAATTTTAAGTCAGTTATGAGACTTGGTTATTGATGAGTTGAACATGGGAACCTTGGGTATGTATTTGGGTAGTTGGAAGAGTTCTATACTAGTTTATATTGTTCTCTAATGAGTTCCCAGTTTAGATTATGCTCCAGCTTGGGGTTTTCACCAAGAGTTGACAGGTTCACATAGGTTCCTAGTGTCTTGTGAGATAGGTCCTAGTAACCCCATTTTTTGTTATTTACTTTACCTAGAGGTTAGATCTAATGTAATGCGATGTATTTCTTAGGTATAACATTATTTATGTGGTGGATTAATTTATCTTTGATATTTCTCTTGGGTATATTTTACTTTCCATTTTCATATTTATTTCTAAGATATGGTTTTCTTTATAAAAACCAAAGAGATATGAAATGGAATTATAAATTCTATTTTTCGGGAAAAAATTATTTTCCCAAAAATAGTGTTCTCTAGATCTTGTTTTAAAACTAATACTATGGTTTTACAATGTTAAGGGTATTATTTATATTAAAGGTGGTATTCTAATAATATTTTTCCTCACACTCTATATACATCATTTAGGTCTATGTAGATTTAGTTATGTTTGACGTAAATAAATGGAATGGAAAATTTTTTTAGGGTGGTGCTACTTGATTCCTTTTCATCCTTCTTGGTATAATGATCAGTGGTGATCATAAGTTTCTTGTAGTTAGCTCATGTGGAGAATTTTTTGGATCCTCTAGTGTTGGTTTTTGTATTATTTATGTAATGGCCAATCATTCTTCTTATTTTTATTATGATTTATATGTGATATTATAAATCATGTTACATTTAGTTTATAAATTGATGTTTCATGATTAGTTATTATTTATGTTTCATTATACTTTATTTTATTTGTTCCTTATTATTGAAACTACTTATTTATATTCATGAATTTTCATGTTATGGATACATAAAACCATATTTCTCTGTGGCATCCAAGTTTTTTATGTGATTTCAAGGGTTAAACCATTCCCAATTGCTATATTTGATACCCTTAATGATTTTCACCAGCCCATGGTAATTGAGAATGAGATTTGGGCATTATAGTAGATCAAACCAAGTGAAATTGAAAGATGACTTAGGCCGGTTCATTACAAAATAGTATAACAGACCTCTTGTTACTAGGGGATAATGTTGTTATGTATATAAGATCATAAAAATTAGAAAGGTGGTCTAGGGGAGTACATGGATAGATATTATTTATGATAAACCTTTATTTACCATGGGTGGTGGGGTATTGTTTCCTGATTTGATATATTTTCTGGGTATTTTAGCGTGATTTGATTTGTTTTACTGATATTATGTATTTATGGTTAATCTTGTGAGAAATTTTTGGAAATTTTAGGATTCATGGTGGAAAGGGGTAGAAAACTAGAGGAACACAGTTTATGAACATGGTTTAACAAACTGTGAAGAATTCATGAGACCAAGCCCGAACACATTCTAAGTTAAACCTTGTGGCTAAACTATTCATAGGTAGAAAATGTTGAAAATTTTATGTTTTCACCACTATGGTATTTTATATTACTTTTTTCATTGGTGTTTGTTATTTATGAGTAATTTGGTGAGGTTTTATGTTGTATCCATGTTATTTTGAGTTGAATTATCGATTTATTGAGTATTATGTTTTAGGTTTTATATAACATTTTACTTATAAAGGCTTCAATGAATCATAGAGAGGGGCCTATAGAGAATGAAATGAAATCTAACCCTCTTATGGACCCTAATATCATCGATTCAGTCACCAAAAATATAATTCCCCAACCTAATTTAATTTGAATAGTAACTATACTAGAGGGTTACTAGGACCCAAGGTGATCATCCCCATACACCAAAGCTAATGACTAGTATGGTGGGTTTATTTTGGCATGGTGGGGAGACTATGGCCATGTATCAGAGTAAAATAATGGTGAAAATAACAAAAACTACATACTCAATCCAGACAAATAAGTAAGTAGGAATCCATAAAGGTTCTAATAAATAAACATAACCCATGATAAATAAAAATGAACTATATAAATGTCAAGTAGTGATATATTAGTAGATAATATACTCAAATATACCAAAATGAACAAAATACACAAAATGGGAACTCTACAAAAATGTTATTGAGACCATGCCCAGTCCCAACTCACATGCTCCTTCCAAGTAGTTTAATCATGCATCAATCATAGGGTGATTACCATTATCTTGACCAACAACCATGATGTATTCTTGGATACCAAATGGAGGCCCAATTAGAGTGTCAGTACAACTCAGTAGGTAAAAAATGACATTTATAAGAATATCTATCAAAATAAATAATTCCATGTTGATGTGCATAAAAATAAAAAGAAAGTGGAATAAATAAACAATGTCAATTATCAGGATCCAAGATGACACCCTAAATCAATCATACCTGCTTAGTCCTAGGTCAGATGTCACTATCCATAAAATCCATAAAGGCACAACCATATACATGAAACAAGTCACATTCATCCCAAACCAGTTATTATCCTGGCTCTAAGGGTTAAATCCATGGAAACCCAAATAGGTAGTAATCCTAGCTCTGAGGATAAAATATATGGAATCCCAAATCAGTAGTCATCTTAGCTGCAAGGATCAAATACCAGGTAGATAAAATGAATTTTCATCCTAGCTCTATGGATCAAATCCAAGGAAGCCAAAATTAGTAGTCATATCAAGTCCAATGGGGATTCCCCCAAGTCACTCCAACTATAAATCACATGATTCCAAGGGGGAATACCCCAATGCACTCCAAAATATATGTCACAATGAGTCTATGTGGTATTTCCCCCAAGAAACTCTAAAGTATATGTTTTTAGTCCAATAACATAAGAAAAACACCCATGCAATTTATTATTTCAATTGTATTGGGTCTTACAAAATAAAAATGGGCACCGGATTCTAGACCACATACTAAGAATCCCTAGTTACACTTTCAAGGTCACTCCTTTTGTTTAAGACACCCCTAGACCCTTTAACTCCCAACTCACAACCCAAGTTGAGCCTAATTCAAGTGGTGAATAAATTTCAGGTCTAAAATCATCAATGGGAAATTCATGATTCATAGAGTTGTTGAATTATAGGGATTAAAGTAATATGGCATTTATTCATCAATTATAGGTCTATCACTCGGTATATTAGTGCCACCGTACATTATATACACAAAAAAATGTCATTTATTTGAGTTAAAGGCTTAAAAACCACCTTCCTTAAACCTATAGTCAACTAGTTACCCAATACTAACATTTAATTTGAGATAAAATGATAGAAATTATAAAATTAGAAGAATATCTTGGAAAAAGGGAATATTAGACAAAAATAGAAATTGATCACTCAATAGTAGAAGAAACTAATAAATATTAAGTTGAATTGATTGAATTAGCACTAGATTTCAATCAAAATAGTTGATTCTCAATTTTATTGATAAATAATGAAGAAACCTTCTTAAAGAGGAAAAGAACCACTGGAAGGGATAATACATAGCACGATGATTTGAGGAACTCTCTGCCACAATTTAAAATCCCAATAAAGTAATTAATTAAAATAAAACTAAAAAACGCTGCACAAGGGGGTTTCATAGTGGGAACAATAGTTCAAACAATTAGTTTTTGAGGTAGGGGATCTAATTATCTATCCCCCATTTTAATGGCATGAATCAATGCTTCACATCATGAATCTATTGAAAACCTTCCCATTCTTCTTGAGACTCATCTCAGGTGACTCCCAACCCCCTAAACATTTACAACATAGTAAAATATGTATGTTTTCAAAAAAACAATTAATATTATACACCCAAAGGGTCTGGGTTTTACAACCTCTCCACTATATATCAGTTCATCCCTGATCTATTTTCCAAGCCATCACTGAGCCTCATCAAGAAATAACTACAACCACTGAGCCTGCATATCAGAATCCCACTCCCATGTATCCTCCTAGATACGTCTATGTTGCCACTATACAAACACCAAAAAAATTGTATTTTAATGGATTGACTTATTACTATGATGAACTATACGTATATAATCCTCCTCAAAGGATAAGTCAACCTCCATATCAATATCTTTAGTGTTGAGAATGTGAAACAGATTAGTATATTGTTGTCTATGTTTCTATACATGAATGAAATCATGCATAGTACTGAAATTTTATGGGAGATCCAACTTGTACACCACTTTGACAGATCCTATCTACAACCTTGAAGAACTATACATACTGAGGAGTTAATTTCCCATATATCTGAACATGGCGGTTTCCTAACCTTAGTGACACTCATAAGAATACCAGATCACCAACGTAGAATTTGAGTGGATAATGTCATCAGTTTTTATAAGATCTCTACCTACTCAATGAATTCCACATCCACGTATAAATAAAGAAATATTCGCCAAATTCTTATGCATAAGATTGTACCCAATCATCACTACCTTTACAACCTCTAACCATCACATAGGTGACTATAATGACCAACCATATAAATCCTCATAGGGTGTCATTTGTACAGTTTCCTGGTAACTGTTGTTATAGGAAAACAACATTAAGGATAATTGGATCTCCCAAAAACCACCAAAATCTAGGACACATCCCCTCAGCATGACCTTTTAGAATGCTTATAGTCTACTTGAATTTTCCATCAACCTACTTGTGATAGGAAGTTCTCAAATGAAACTATGTACCAAGAATCTTCTACAACCCTTTCCAAAACCATGATGTAAAATATGAATCTATGTATAATAAAATACTCTTAGGTACCCCATGTAAGTGTAAAATATCTTGGACAAAGAGCTTACCTAGCTCATACACCAAAAAAATTTCTTTTGGGTCGTCATAAAGTAAGTTGCCTTTGTTATCAAATCCATTATCACCTAAAATATATCGTTTCCCCAAGGAATACTCAATAACCCCATCATGAAATAAATAGTAATGTAATCCCACTTCCACTCAGGGATGGGAAATGAATATAGATAATTAGTGGGCCACTATTGCACTACCTTAACCTTGTGACTGGTGAAAAATCATATGATAAATCCTGTTATTTCCTTCTTCATCCCCATCCACCAGTGTTATTGGTGCTTGTAATGATATATTTGGGTTAGACATATGTGCACCTCTCACTTTAAGGAATGTGACACTCACATAAACTCCTACCATATGTCCATAGGGACCAATATGAGATTATGAACATGGATAATCTCATCTTCATTGATGGAACATTTTGGCAGTGGCTCCACATTATATATATTATCCCTTAGGGTCATGCACTCTAGATCTAATAACTAACTTCTCTTGTTCTTTTTGATAAGTAAGGGTCCAATTGAAAATGACATAAGGGTCACCCAAACCTAATACTCATAAACATCCAAATACATCTCAGCATAGGGATCCATCAACTACCACTTTCTACATGACTCCCAAACCACCAAATTCTACATCTCTCAGATCAACATGTCTACAATTAAATTACACTTTGTAGAGGTATAATCCTTCTCAAATTCAAAATATTGTATATAATTTACTCACCTAAACTACCAAAGGTTCAGGATTTGCTGTAAAAAAGATCTATTTCTAGATTTTATGATCTATATACACCACAAAAGCTTCCCCTGGTAAGTAATGTACCCAATATCTTAGGGAATGCACTACTACTTTCAGCTCCATGTCATGTATGAGGTTGTTTTTATGTTACATCCTCAAGTGTATAGACCTATACGTGGACACATGACATCCCAATCTTAACACCACTCCTACAATTAACCCTAAATAATCATAATACACGGTGTACTCCTTACCTAAATTAGGTAAGTTTTGGATCAATTATATAGTTAGTATTACTTTTAGCTCTTGGATGTCACTCTCACATGTGTCTAGCTGTTAAAACATTTCCCCTTTCCTATTTAAACCCATCATAGGTTCTTTCAAATGGGGTAAGTCCTATATGAACCTCTATTAATAACTAGCCAAACTCAGGAATCTTTTTATATCAAAAAATTGTGGGTCACTCCTATGAAGTAATAGATGTGACCCTCTTAAGGTCTATTATTAACCCAATCTTGGAGGTAATGTGGAGTAAAAAGTGTTCCTCATCGATCCAAAAGTGAAACTTAGAGATCTTGACATAAATTTGATACTCCCTTAGAGTGATCAGAATAATCTACAGATATTGTGTCTGTTACTCCCTCATCTTAGTGTACACAATAATATCATCCATGAATATGACTGTGAATGTGACCAAATATGGGTTGAAAATCCTATTCATTAAGGATATGAAAAAATATAGCACATTCATTAAATTGAACAATGTCACTAGCTACTTGTATAGATCACACATTCTCCTAAAACCAGTAAGAGGTATATATAATGGGATCACCCTCAGCTAGAGATAATCTAACTTCAAATATATCATTGAGAATAATTGGGAAACCATAAGATGATTAAATAGTACATTAATATATGGAAGAGGGTATCAGTTTTTAACCATTATTTGATTCAGATTTTGATAGTCAACAAACAATCTCAAGGACACATCCATCTTCTTGGTGAAAAGGACAGGAGAAACACAAGGATATGTAATCAACAGTATGAATCCTTTAGCCTCCAAATCCTTTATTTTATCATTAATCTCTATAAGATTTATTGTATCCATCTTGTGTGGTATAACAGAAATAGGTGATATGCATAGAATTATCTCAATGATAAACTCTACTGCCCTCTTGGGTGGAAGTATAAAGAAGTCACTATGAAAGACATCCTAAAATATGTCCACAATAGATGTAAATACATCATGTTGTATTTCACATCATCAAACACCAAGCTAGCCACCTGGGCTATAATCCTATCTAATTTTGATATCAAATTCATGAATGGAATTCTTAGATATCTCATTCTCTAATAAGAATATACTTTCCATCCTTGGAAGATGTAAATGGTGCTCATCAATGGTAACAATCAAAGTGGGATTGATATCATACTAACTAGTCTACCCTATGAATCACATAAAAACTAGTCATATCTAATACCAAAATATCCTAGAGGAATATATAGTCGCAAACCTATAGGTCTCACCTACTACACTAGAAAATATAATCTGATCTCACTCCCGTTGATGTGTTAATATACATCACACTATATAAATACTCTATAAATTACCTTATACCCCACATAAACTGAGAATATATAAAAGAATGTGAATCACCTATATCAAACGGAGCACATGGTAATGTAGAGGATACTAGAATCATAACTTATACTATCAAGGGTTCTACATTATGGCCAATATGAGTAGGATATACAACATGTAACTAGCTAGTACCATGACCCTAAACCCCTACCTTTATTCCTTTCATAGTACCTCCTTGCTGACAGTATTGATCCTGGACTGGAGTACCATACTTTCCACCATAGCCCAAATTATCAAGAGAACTCCAACTTCCCACCTACCATGGAATAGTTAACCCTACTATAGAACCTACACTTTTTCATGTCCTCTATCACTAATCGTTTGTTTTATCCTCCTACAAATCCTCTAAAAATTCCTCATCCTTCCATAATCTCAATAATCTAGTGGTGGTCGATCACAATAAGAGTGTTAGTAGTCGATCTTGTCACACTAATGGCACCATATGGTGTTGTCATATTCAAGAATAATGGAAGATTTGATACCATGGCTACACTATCTACAACTAATCTGGTGTGAACTAGCCCAAGAATGCTTCATGTTACTTGGAGACCCACCACTAGTCCCATTACTAAATGTTTCATGCCCTGACCCCCTACCTTTTCTTCGGTTCATCTTAGATATAAGTGTCGGGTTCACTACCTTAGAAAAAGTTATACACCAAAAGAAGTTCAACTAATCTCAAATCCCGAATTGTAGCCCATCCTTGAAGCATATCTCTTGGGATACCTTATCTCCCACCAACATAAGATAAAATCATTATAAGTTAGTTAAATAATCAGTGTAGTCCATGACTGACATATTCCCCTATGTAAGGTGCATAAAATCCCTTTACCTTTCTGGTCATAGGGTATCTAGGAATATGTTTTCAAAGAAATGGGTATTTGTGTTCTTCTAGGACAACCCCAAATGTTAATATTCATAAATTAATATATCCCAACACTACACCACTGACCCCAAATCATATAAACATTCAAATTCACCCTCATATATTACGGTGTCTCAAGATTCTCAAATATCATCAAGATCGACTCAATACTGTACTGAGACTCCTAGAGACCACCCTTCTCAACACACAATGGTGGGTGTTGCATCTGAAACTATCTATTCAACTCTGACCTCATTGGAATAGTACAGGGAAGATCTCTCTCCATTTTCTATACTACCCATAGAATTATTACTCGAAGTTTCATATCCATCATCTGCGTTAAACTTTTTAGAGGTTCTAGCCTAATAAAATTTATGTTATGCTTATTATTTCTCTCCTGGTTCTCATCCAGGGACTATTGTGGATGCATCTATCTAAAATTCTAAATATACACATTAGAACACATTAATATAGAAATTCATGACATCATAGTTTAAAAAATATATAATAGGCATAACACCATATTATCCCCCATATCTCAAACCATAAGAAACTCATAACTTCTTGCTATCACTATCCCCAACTGTATATATAAAGGGTCAATACCATAAAGGTACAAAAAGTCTACATCATACACATAGGATCTATATCATCACACTTTTCCATTTACTTTAACCATAATTTCTATAAAAAGACTCAGTTAAATGAAATTAAAATTCCAAGTTATAAAGGAAGATAATTTATAAGTTGAATTTGGAATTTTATTTAGGTGATGTCACATAATAATCAAGATAAGTGATCATGTAATACACTTTTAACAGTTTACTTTAACCAGAACATTTCACAACTGAGGCGTTGTTAAATGAAATGTCAATTATAAGTTATAGAGTAAAAAATCTAAAAGTTGTAATTGAAATTTTACTTAAAATTTTCCCTATAATAATAAAGGCAAGTGATTATAATAATTTTTTTATCCTTTAAACAACCACATGAAAACATGAAAATTACATGGGGATACTATGTGGAAAACATTATGCATGTACACACACACACCTTCTATTTTGGGCATGAGACAAAATCCCATAAATATTAACCTCACAATCAAGTGAATAATTCTAGGTGAACTAATAGAATGTTTATATGGTGGTATAGTGAGCATTTTATACCTATATATTCGAGTAAAACAATAGTACAAAATACAGAAATCAAATATTCTATCAATATAATAATGTTATTTGACATCTTAGATAGAAATGATGAACAATCACAACCCATGATATGTCAAAATGAACTGTAAAAATTTCAATAAATCATACATATATAGAAAATATACTCAAATATCTAAAAAATAACAAAAGAAAAAAAATGGAAAATCCACAAAAATGATCTTGAGACCTAGCCTGGTCTCAAATAGTATGAACCTTCCTATTAGTCTAATCATGCATCAGTCAAAGGATGTTTTTCATTATACTAGACTGTAACCACAATGTTTTCTCAGGTACAAAATGGAGACATGAGAAGGGTGTGACAATGACTCAGTAGGCCACCACTAGTATATTCTATAAGCATATCCATTCTGAGTAATAAGTTTATATTGATGTGCATAAAAAATGAAGGAAATATATTTAAATAAATCACATCAATTATCATATTTTAAGGTGACACCTGAATCAACCATACCTACTTCATCCAATGTCAGATGCCTCTATCCTTAAAACCCATAAAGGCACAACCAGATCCATGGGATGGGTCTCAAACATCCTAAACTAGTGGTTATCCTATCTCCAAGGATTAAATCCAAGTCATCTCAAATCAAAATTAAATCTAGCTCTAAGCATCAAATTCAAGGTAATTGAAACTCGTTTTCATTATAGCTCCAAGGATCAAATCTAAGGATAAAATCCCAGGTGGACCAAATTAGTAGTCTTCCTAGTGCTGAGGATAAAATCCATGGTGGCCCAAATTAGCTGTCATCCTGGTTCCAATGATCAAATCCAAAGTAGCCCAAATCAGTAGTCATATTGATTTTGAGGGGGATTTCCCCAAGAAACTCCAACCATATATCACACAATCCCAAAAGGACTTCCACAAGTAACTCCAAATTGTATTTTATTCATGAACATAAGAAAAACACCTTTCTATATCATTATTTCAATTATGTTAGGCCTCCCAAAATAAATATGGGCACTGGATCTTAGAGAATGATCATGTAATCCGTAGTTCCACACTCAAGAACACTCCATAAGTCTAAGTAACCCCTAGGTTCACCCTTTTAACACCCAACTCACCACCATAGTTGATAAAAATTTAATTGGTAGCTAAAGTCTTAGTATAAACTCATCAATGGACTATTCATAGCACATGGAAACATTCAATTATACAAGGATTAATGGAATGTAAATGTATTTATAAATGTTAGGTCGAGTACTCGGTATGTTAGTGAGACAACACATTACACACAAAACAAAATGGTTATAATTTGAGTGAAAATATTACAAACTATATTCCTTATACCTGTAGATGACCAGTCATCCAATACTATCCTTTGGTTCAAGCTAAACTTGTAGGGATTAGATAATAAAAATAATACCCTTGAAATATGGAATGTTAGATAAAAAAATGGAAATATATCACTCAATGGTGGAATAAAATGAGTAAATATGCAGGTGGATAGGTAGAATTAATTACATTTTCAATCACAACAGACAGTGATGTATTTACCCGAGAAACAAAGGAGAAACCTTCTAATATAAGAGAAGATCCAGTGGATGAAAGAATATGGCATGCAACTATCTAAAGAGTAACCCTCCTACATAATTTGACATCCCCTTAAAATAATTAATTAAAATAAAACTAAAAAAATTCCACATGGGAATTTCTTGGCATTAAAAATAGTTTACATCATGATTTTTTTAGGCAGGAAGATCCTCCAATATTCTTAAAATTTTCATGACATGAAGCAATGCTTCATGCCATAAATATATTATAGACCTTCTCGTTCTCACCAAAACTCATCTCAAGAAACTCCCAACCCCCTAGAATTTCATAATAGAGTAAAATAAACACGTTTTCAGCAATACTTACTACCAAGAAAGGCTTTAGGTTTTACAAAAATTATTCGATCTCTAGTTTAGGGAAACAATATAAAATAATTTCAAGTGGCGGATCATGCTCAAGAGTTCACTAAGAAAAATCCACCTTTATTCTATGACAAATGGGGATCCTAGGAACCCAAAGAGTGGATAGATAATATTGATACCATATTAGATTTCATCTAAATCCCTAATACTTCTAAAGTAAATACTTTTTAGTTATATGCTGGAAGGACTAGGAAATAAATGGTTGGAATATGTCATGTAGGGAAATATATATGAGCACATAACTTGGGCCAAGTTCCAGAGATATTTAACTACAATTTTTATTGAGTGACTTTGAGGGTGGTGAATTATAGAGAGTTCATAACACTGTATAAGATGAGTCTTTTAGTGATTGAGTACACTACTTGGTTTGCCGAGTTAGTCTCCCTTTACCCTACGCTTCTTAAAAATTACTATCTCAAGGCTCGATGGTTTTAGATGGGATTGAGACTGAAATTTAGATCAAGTTTTTTTATTTTATGCATTTTATCCTATTATAAGGTGGTATATAATATAGAAATGGATATTATAGATATGGTATTTCTTATTAGTTTGGGTGGTCCCTCTACTACTATAAGTGTAAGTCAGAGTTCCTCATCAGGTTAGAATAGGAAGCGTGAGGGATCTTGATGAGGTAGTAGTGGTATTATGCATCATACTTATGATTTCACTCCCATGACACCTTTAGGTTGTAATATGGTGGTATGCTTCTAATGTGGGAAAACATGTCACACAAAACTAGATTTCCATTTGGCTTCTAAGAAATTCCATCAATGTCTATTGTTTGGGAATATGCTTCTCTTTTATAAGAAACATCCTCATAGTAGTAAGGTTGGGTCTTATTATAACAGATGATATTAGGTGTAATCATATGAATCTAAGTGAATAGGATACCATCCTCAGATGATAGGATATTCTCAATGGAAAATAAGTCTTAAAATTGATATGAATCTATGTGTTTATATGTAGTGGTGAATTTTTCTAAAGAATTAGATACTAGGAAAGAGACCATGATAGGTATGGTGTTTATTTCTTCTTCTATTAACATGTATTTATTTGAAATGGTTTCATCTCATTCCTTTATTTCATCAAAATTTATTAATTCATTAGGATTGAAACTTGAGATGATTCCTTATGTGATGGATCTTTCTAACCCTTTGGGAAAGGAGCATGGATTCAATATAACGACCCATACTTTACATACATTGTTAATACTTCAAAATTGAAGTACACTTATTACAAAATATGACAAAACCACAAAGGACCGTATAGGTATAGTGTCTTTAAAAACTGGGAAACATAAACAACTGGTTCATAAATCTTCTACAGTGTCTCCCATTTATTTCATCATATCTAGGGTCCCTTTTATCATATTCTACTTAATATCCATCTTCCTGGCCTGGGGAAAAGAAAACATACAAAAAGGGTGGGCTCAAATGCTCAGAAAGGGAAAATAAAGGAAATAAAAATCATATCATATCTTTTTGAAAATCATAACCTGCAAAAGAGATCATAATATCTTAACATGGAATAAATCATAGAAGTGAAAATGAGATCCCCATAATCATAACATAAAACTTGAAACATTGTGGCATGCACACATAATCATGTAAAATCATTTCTTGTTACTCATGACTCATTCCCAAGACTATCTTAGCAGACAAAGTCCATTTCTGAACCGAGTTCACTCCTCATTTCAGTCTTGTATCATTGAACCGAAATAACCTTCCGTTCCATCCATGTCTATCTCATGAGATAAAAATCTTTACCCAATGCATTGGAGGGAGATATAGGTCCCACCCATCTCATAATGAAACCATTCTTATGTGTGCCACAAAATCATAAACCATACATCATTGCATAACCCATGTAATAAAAATGGGAATCTTAAACATCATGACATCATAAAACAATTCATATAAAATAAAGGAATTCATAAAAATAATTCCATCACAACATAATCAAATCAATAGGGATAAAAACATTACCCTTTATTATCTTATATGGAAAATAATTTTGATTAAAAACTTGAACTCCATTCTTGAGGAAAATATCATTTCTTCTTCAAAAACATTTTTCCTTTCTTAACATGTCATACAACTTTAAACTAAAATAATTTGATTAAAAATAAACATGAAACCTTGTAAAGGATTCTTCTTAGAAATAATGTTTTAAAAATCCATTCATGCCGTATAAGTTAAAAAAACATTCTTCGTACTTTTGTCGGAAAAGTCAAAAAGTACCTCGTACGAAAAACGACAAAAGATTACTTTCATATCTTTTACTAAAAACTCACCGAAGGGTAAAATTGGATTTAAAAAATTTTACATGGATGGAAATAATATTACATATTGAGAAAACATGGATGTGGATGATAAAATACACCCCAGTAACTTTCAAAGTATAAAAAATCTCGGATAAAAATGAGATTGTGATATTTCCCTTACCTTAGGTCCGTTTTTTCTTTGTATGTGTCCAAATCTCCTGTATAACGGTTTAAATAATGTTATTGACTTATTCCATAATCATACATATTTATATGATATCATATATGGTCATATTCTTAACTTCTTATTAGTAATATTTCATTGTTACTTGTTACTCGGGTCTTTATTGCCTTTTGTTCTTATGCGTGTTTTGCCGAATAAATTCTTATTATTCATTTAAGGTTATAGATACCTTATATCCAGAATGGTATTAGTGTAACATATATCATATTTATTCATTCAATTCATTCAATTCATTTATATAATTACTATGTAATGATGATCATGTAGAACGAGTCGCATCACATCGTGGAGACGGTATTCCGTACGTACGCACGAGCGATGATATTGTACCCATGATCGTGGAATTGTATTTAAGTGTATTTATACTATTTCAGTATCAATATAACTTTATAATAATCATATATTGTTACTCATTACACCATTATACCCATCCTTGTAAGGTGATGGTGGAAAATAGATTACACCACGGCGTGGAGACGGTATTCCGTACGTACGCACACACGGTGATTTCAATTTTCTGTAGGATGGATAGAAGGTGAATTAGGGTTGTTTCATATTTATAATAACATATCAGTATGTAAGTAATACTGATGTTATTACTTTATCATGAAACAACAAAAGATGAAGAAGTTGAAGAAGAAAGAAATTGAAAAGATCGGTAATGGATATTACCTCTTCTTTGAAACGCCTCTTTGAATCCTCCACTTAGGGAACTAAGATTGGTCTTTGAAGAAGACCAGGACCTCTAGGATTATTCTAGGGAAGTGGATAAGGGATTTGCACAGGGGTTGGCCGAGCTTGAGTTCTCAAATTGGTGTGAGGAGGAGGGGGAGGAGGTGCCCTTTTATAAGGGAGGAGAGGGGCACCTTAGGAATATCTTAAAATATTATTTTATATTAAAGTCAAAATCGGTTTATAATTGTTCCAAAGGGTATTATTTCGAATGTAAAGTGGGGATGGGTCGAAATCCTATCATCCAATAGAATTTAGACAAGTTTAGGTTCCTATTTTAACCTTATTATTTAGATTTAACATTAAGTTAAATAATTTTACTTTTACCGTGTCTTCTTGTGTTCTTACACTATAAGGTTAATAAACTTACTATAAGAAGCCAAACGAACCCCAAATTGTTTATTATTAATATATATAACCTTATCTAAGTCATTTGGCCGAACCTTAGATTTTTAGGAATAAAATAACAATTAATAATATAATATTTGTTTTAAAAACTATTTTATGTCAATTTTGACACTTTAGTAATTGATTTTTGTGAAAATCATAACAGAATGATAAGTTCGAAAAAAGTTAATTAAATCAATACTAACATGTCATATTAACCTATAAAATTAGTGTAATTCATAAAAAGTCTCAAATTATATTTATTTGGGTATTTATAATATCAATTATGTCAATATTTTATTAATAAGATAATTACTGCATCATCGTTGTGTCATAGATAAATTAAATTATTTAATGTCTAAAAATTACAAATAAATTACAATTATGTAGGAAATATTTTTAGATTTCTAATTAATATTTATAGTCGAATTTATCTTTTGTATAACCCCATATTAGAAATGTTTTAGTAAATAAACTTTGATTTTAACTCTTTTAACCCTTCTTTAAATAAATTAATAATAAATGTCCTAATCTAATCCAAATGGACCTAAATGGTCATATTATATTCATAAGGTTGTTTTTGGTCGAAATACACTTATCCAATAGAATTAGGACATGTGTTAGGGTAATAGTAATATCATATTTACCCTTAGTTACCCTATTTACTATTAACCGCGGTAAAAAAAGTAAAAAGGTACTATTCACCAAAAAATTATTTTTATCACATTGAACCACATTTTACTTACTGATATCAACCGTGTCTGTCATATTTTCGAAATTCCATTCACAGAAGAGGTAAAATTATGTTTTATGCAAAATTCAGTTTTTAACCTACCACTTAGTGGTTTCACTATTCATCAAAACTGAAAGTTTTCAGAAAAATACCAAAATTTCACCCTAGGAATATTTCGGTATTCCGAATCCAAAAATGAGGTCCATTTTGAAAGATAAAATTTTAAAAAGTGGTTATTACTATTCATAACGGCTATTTTAAATAATATTTTAATAGCATATCGTCGTTTAGTGAAACTCGGTATTGCGTACAACACAAGCTATCGAGGAAGGTCGCGATTGCGTGTAAAGTAAGTCAAGCTAGTGTGTAGTGAAAGATTACTTTGATGACATATATATAACATAAAAACAAAATATTACTCATAAAAATATCGGGTGTTACATTCTACCCCCCTTAAAAAGAATTTCACCCTCGAAATTCGTCACTTTGTAACAAACAGATGAGGATACTTCTCCCTCATCATATCCTCAAGCTCCCATGTAGCTTCTTCAAGTTGGTGGTTCCTTCATAAAATTTTCACCAATCGAGTGGTCCTATTTCGTAGGACTTTTTTCGCTACGATCCAGTATCTCTATCTGTTGTTCTTCATAAAAAATATCTTTCTCCAGTGGTACAACTTCTGAGATGAGTACATGTGAAGGATCAGGTATGTACTTTATCAGGATAGATACATGGAACACATCGTGAACTTGAGAGAGATTCGGTGGAAGCGCCAATCGGTAAGCTACCTTTCCAACACGATCCAGTATTTCGAAAGGACCGATATATCTAGGGCTCAACTTCCCCTTCTTTCCAAATCTCATAACCCTCTTCCAGGGAGATATTCGTAAGAACACTTTATCACCCACTTCAAACTCTAGGTCTTTTCTTCGGTTGTCGGCATAACTTTTCTATCGACTCTGAGCTGCTCTTATGTGTTGTTGAATAGATCTGACCTTTTCTGCCATTTCATTAACGAGATCAGGTCCTAATAGCTTTCTTTCCCCAGCTTCATCCCAGCAAGTTGGAGTCCTGCATTTCTTTCCATAGAGAGCTTCATAAGGAGCCATCTGAATACTGGAGTGAAATCTATTATTATAAGAAAATTCCACCAAAAGGTAGGTGTTGATCCCAACCTCCTTTGAAATCCATAGAGCAAGCTCTCAACATATCTTCTAGGGTTTGAATTGTTCTCTCAGACTAAACGTCTGTCTGAGGATGATAAGCAGTGCTGAAACTCAACTCTATATCCAGAGTATGCTGAAGACTTCGCCAGAACTTCGAGGTAAATATCGGATCCCGATCAGATATAATAGAAAGTGGTACTCCATGCAATCTTACCACTTCCTTTACATATATCCTGGAAATCTAATCTAGAGAGAAATCCTCTCTAATAGCAATGAAGTGTGCAGACCTTGTAAGACGATCAACTATGACCCAGATAGCATTATTTCCTTTGGATATTTTAGGAAATCCTTTGAAAAAGTCCATAGTGATGTTTTCCCATTTCCATTCGGGTATGGGTAATGGTTGTAACATCCCCTTAGACTTCTATCTCTCAGCTTTAACTTGTTGACAAACCAAGCATCGAGATACATATTCAGCAACATCTCTTTTCATGCCATCCCACCAGAAGTACTCTTTCAGGTCCCTATACATCTTCGTGCTTCCAGGATGAATAGAGAATGAAGAACTATGAGCCTCATCCAGCAGCTCCTTCTTTAATTCGGGGATGGGAGGAACACAAACCCAATTCCTGAACTTTATTATCCCGTCACAATCAAGGTTGAATTCAGGAACATTTCTCACCTTCTTTTGTAACTCGACATCTTCTTTCTGTGCCTCTTTAATCTTCACATGTATAGATGGCTGAACATTCATTTGAGAAAGATAAGATTTTTCCCCTTCCATTATAATTCCAAGATCCATCCTTTGTAAATCCATAAATATTAGATCTTTTTTGATCCTCATCATGGATAAACTAGCATGGTCTTGTCGACTTAATGCATCTGCCACCTTGTTTGCTTTCCTAGGGTGGTAATGGATTGAGCAGTCATAATCCTTAATCAGCTCCAACCATCTTCTTTGACGCATATTCAGCTCCTTTTGTGTGAAAATATACTTTAAACTTCTATGATCAGTATAAATATCACACCTTTCACCATAAAGGTAATGCCTCCAAATCATTAATGCAAATATTACCGTAGCTAACTCCAAATCATATGTTGGGTAATTTTGCTCATGGATTTTCAACTGTAGTGAGGTATAAGCTATCACCATATCATTTTGCCTAAGAACACACCCCAATCCCTTCTTGGATGCATCACTGTAGATCACAAACCTTTCTCCACTACAAGGCAGTGTGAGCACAGGTGCACTGGATAACCTTCTTTTCACCTCCTTGAAATTCTCTTCACATTCCTTTGTCCAAACAAACTTAACTCCTTTCCGAGTCAACTTGGTGAGTGGATTAGATAATCGTGAAAAATCTTTTACAAAATGTCGATAATATCCAGCCAAAACAAGAAAACTTCGGATCTCAGTTACTGTTGTTGGTCTCTACCATCTTTCGATAACCTCTGTTTTTGCTGGATCCACAGATATCCCCTCTTTTGAGATTATGTGACCCAAAAATGCAACTTTTTGAAGCCAAAATTCACACTTGGTAAATTTGGCATAAAGCTTCTCCTTTCTCAGGGTCTTCAATATAATTCTCAAGTGATCTTCATGCTCTTCCTTTCTCATTGAATAGACAAGAATATCGTCTATAAAGACTACCACAAATTGATCAAGATAGTATCTAAAGACTCTATTCATTAGATCCATGAAGATAGTAGGGGCATTAGTAAGACCAAATGGCATCACTACAAATTCATAGTGTCCATACCTTATACGGAAAGCCGTCTTTGGTATATCCTCCCTTTTGACCCTTAATTGATGATACCCTGAACGAAGATCAATCTTGGAAAAGTATTGAGCTCCGCGTAGTTGGTCAAATAAGTCATCAATGCGTGGGAGAGGATATTTGTTCTTGATAGTGATCTTGTTAAGTTCTCGATAATCAATACAGAGTCTCATTGATCCATATTTCTTCTTAATAAATAGAATAGGTGCTCCCCAACGTGACGCACTAGGGAATATGAATCCCTTATCAAGATTCTCTTGGAGTTGCTTCTTCAATTCCTGCAACTCAATTGGGGCCATTCTATAAGGTGTCTTTGAAATAGGCAAAGCACCCGGTACGAGTTCTATTGAAAACTCAACTTCACAATTTGGTGGAAGACCTGGTAATTCCTCCAGAAAGACATCATCAAACTCCCTTGCGATGGGCATATTCTTAATCGTGAGTTTCTCACCAACCATTTGAGATAAATAACTTTCATTTACAGGAATAAATACCCATAAAATGGAAGAAATTTCCACTAGAAGATTATGTTCATCCTTGCATTAATAGACGATCATATATTGATCTGGAATATGAAATGTGACTTCCCTTATTTGGAAATTGATATGAGCTCCGTATAAAGAAAGCCAATCCATGCCAAGAATCACATCGAATTCCACTAAAGGAAGGATCACAAGATTTGCAGGAATCACTTTCCCACAAACGTCAATTGGAGAAGAATTATAAACTTTTGATGCGATTGATGTGCCATTAGGTGTTGTCACAGCTAACTCAACATCTAATTGTTAAGGTAATACGGTGATACCCTTAGAAAATTCTTCAGAAATAAAAGAGTGGTTGGATCCAGAATCAAATAAAACATTTGCTACATTAGAGTGGATGGTAAGTGTACCTTTCACCACTTCGTTATCATACTCCACATCGCTGATAGAAATTTCATGTGACTTTCCTTTGTATTTACCCTTAAGAGTTTGTTGACGTTGACCATCATCATCAACCCTTGGATTTGGGCATTGATTGGCATAATGCCCCATCTCCTTGCACTTGAAACATTGAAGTGTAGTAGGTTCATTATGTGTATCCCTTCCTTTGTTTGCATCATTTGACATCTTCTTCCCATTATCGCGGCATTCAAATGCCCGATGACCTTCCTTTCCACATTTGAAACATTTACTTGTCCCTTTAAGACAACTCCCTCCATGTTTCTTTCCACACTTTCAGCATAAGGGAAAGCTCATCTTCTTTTCAGTGTGCTCTTTATATTTTCCTTTGAATTCCATTTTCCTCTTCTTATCAAACCCATATGACTGATGGGTTACTCCAATCTCCATCTCGACTTTGAGAGCGCATCGAACGATTTCCTCGTAGCTATTGAAGTACCTTATGGCTAACGCCCTTCGAAGACTTGGTTTTAAGACACTAAAGAATCGATCGATCTTACTCTCAGGTTGGATAATAATACCAGAAGCGTACCTTGCAAGTCTTGTAAAATTTTCTTCATAGGTACCAACAGATTCATCATCCCTTTGCTTCAGTTCAAGAAACTCTTTCTCCATCTTTGTTCGGAGAATACGAGGGAAGTACTTATTGAAAAATAAGTTCTTGAACTCGTCCCATTCCATGGACTCAATTTCATCCATTTGCCTCATATTCTTAATAAGAGTCCACCATTGATCAGCATCTCCTTCCAAGTGATACACTGCTAGGATGACTTTATCATGTTCAGAACATTGAAGAACTGAAAATATCTTTTCAGTAGTACTCATCCATTGTTCAGAAACTAATGGATCAGTAGACCCGTTGAAAGAATGTGGACGCTGCCTCATGAAGGATTCAACAGAATGTTTCTCCTTCCTTTGCTCGTTTGGAAGTCCTGCATGATTCATAGCTTGAGAAAGTTGTGTGAGCATGGCTACAAGATTTTTCATTCTAGCTCCCATATCGTTTGGTTGCTCAGGGGGACAATCATTGCATTGCCCATCGCATTCCGCATTAACACGGTTCCTTCGGGTTCCAGCCATTGACTAAAACCAAGAAGAATAGTGTGAGCAACACTAATTAAAATAGGAAAACCACATAAGAATAAAATTTTCACGCTTAAGGTCTTATCCTAGGTTATTCATGGCCATTTCTAAAACACTAAGATTGTGTTATATGCTTAGACTTATCCTTAGGGTTCTTACTAAGGCTTTCACATCCTAGTTTCCAAAGGTTGACTATACCTTTCCTCTGATACCAACTATAACGATCCATACTTTACATACATTGTTAATACTTCAAAATTGAAGCACACATATTACAACATATGACAAAACCACAAAGGACCGTATATGTATAGTGTCTTTAGAAACTGGGAAACATAAAAAACTGGTTCATAAAACTTCTATAGTGTATCCCATTTATTTCATCATATCTAGGGTCCCTTTTAGCATATTCTACTTAATATCCATATTCCTGACCTGGGGAAAAGAAAACATACAAAAATGGTGAGCTCAAATGCTCAGCAAGGGAAAATAAAGGAAATAAAAATCATATCATATATTTTTGAAAATCATAACCTGCAAAAGAGATCATAATATCTTAACATGGAATAAATCATAGAAGTTTAAATGAGATCCCCATAATCATAACATAAAACTTGAAACTTTGTGGCATGCACACATAATCATGGAAAATCATTTCTTGTTAGTCATGACTCATTTCCAAGACTATCTTAGCGGACAAAGTCCATTTCTGAACCGAGTTCACTCCTCGTTTCAGTCCTGTATCACTGAACCGAAATAACCTTCCGTTCCAGCGATGTCTATCTCATGAGATACAAATCTTTACCCAATGCATTGGAGGGAGATATAGGTCCCACCCATCTCATAATGAAACCATTGTTATGTGTGCCACAAAATCATAAACCATACATCATTGCATAACCCATGTAATAAAAATGGGAATCTTAAACATCATGACATCATAAAACAATTCAAATACAATAAAGGAATTCAAAAAAATAATTCCATCACAACATAATCAAATCAATAGGGATAAAAATAGTAACCTTTATTATCGTAGATGGAAAATAATTTTGATTAAAAACTTGAACTCCATTCTTGAGGAAAATATCCTTTCTTCTTCAAAAACATTTTTCCTTTCTTAACATGTCATACAACTTTAAACAAAAAGAAGTTGATTAAAAATAAACTTGAAAACTTGTAAAGTATTCTTCTTAGAAATAATTTTTTAAAAATCCATTCATGCCGTATAAGTTAAAAAAACATTTTTCGTACTTTTTTCGGAAAAGTCAAAAAGTACCTCGTACGAAAAACGACAAAATATTCCTTTCATATCATTTACTAAAAACTCACCGAAGAGTAAAATTGGATTTAAACAATTGTACGTGGATGGAAATAACATTACATATTGAGGAAACATGGATGTGGATGATAAAATACACCCCAGTAACTTTCAAAGTATAAACAATCTTGGATAAAAATGAGATTGTGATATTTCCCTTAACTTAGGTCTGATTTGCTTTGTACGTGTCCGAAGCTCCTGTATAATGGTTTAAATAATGTTATTGACTTATTCCAGAATCATACATATTGATATGATATCATATATGGTCATATTCTTAGCTTCTTATTAGTAATATTTCAGTGTTACTTGTTACTCGGGTCTTTATTGCCTTTTGTTCTTATGCGTGTTTTGCCGAATAAATTCTTATTCTTATTTTAAGGTTATAGATACCTTATATCTAGAATGGTATTAGTGTAACATATATCATATATTATTCATTCAATTCATTTATATAATTACTATGTAATGATGATCATGTAGAACGAGTCACATCACATCGTGGAGACGGTATTCCATACGTATGCACGAGTGATGATATTGTTCCCATGATCGTGGAATTGTATTTAAGTGTATTTATACTATTTCAGTATCAATATCACTTTATAATAATCATATATAGTTACTCATTACACCATTATAACCATCCTTGTAAGGTGATGGTGGAAAATAGATTACACCACGGCGTGGAGACGGTATTCCGTACGTACGCACGCGCGGTGATTTCATTTTTCCATAGGATGGATAGAAGGTGAATTAGGGTTGTTTCATATTTATAATAATATATCAGTATGTAAGTAATACTGATGTTATTACTTTATCTTGAAACAACTAAATAAGAAGAAGTTGAAGAAGAAAGAAATTGAAAAGATCGGTAATGGATATTACCTCTTCTTTGAAACGCCTCTTTGAATCCTCCACTTAGGGAACTAAGATTGGTCTTTGAAGAAGACCAGGACCTCTAGGATTATTCTAGGGAAGTGGAGAAGGGATTTTGGCAGGGTTTGGCCGAGCTTGAGTGCTCAAATTGGTGTGAGCAGGAGGGGGCGGAGGTGCCCTTTTATAAGGAAGGAGAGGGGCACCTTAGGAATATCTCAAAATATTATTTTATATTAAAGTAAAAATCGGTGTATAATGGTTCCAAAGGGTATTATTTCTAAGGTAAAGTGGGGATGGGTCTAAATCCTATCATCAAATATAATTTAGACAAGTTTAGGTTCCTATTTTAACCTTATCATTTAGATTTAACATTAAGTTAAATAATTTTACTTTTACCGTGTCTTCTTGTGTTCTTACACTATAAGGTTAATAAATATACTATAAGAAGCCAAAAGAACCCCAAATTGTTTATTATAAATATATATAACCTTATCTAAGTCATTTTGCTGAACCTTAGATTTTTAGGAATAAAATAACAATTAATAATATAATATTTGTTTTAAAAACTATTTTATGTCAAATTTGACACTATTTAGTAATTGATTTTTGTGAAAATCATAACAGAATGATAAGTTCGAAAAAAGTTAATTAAATCAATACTAACGTGCCATATTAACCTAGAAAATTAGTGGAATACATAAAAAGTCTCAAATTATATTTATTTGGGTATTTATAACATCAATTATGTCAATATTTTATTAATAAGATAATTACTGCATCATCGTTGTGTCATAAATAAATTAAATTATTTAATGTCTAAAAATTACAAATAAAATACAATTATATAGGAAATCTTTTTATCTTTCTAATTAATATTTATAGTCGAATTTATCGTGTCTATAACCCCATATTAAAAATGTTTTAGTAAATAAACTTTGATTTTAACTCTTTTAACCCTTCTTTAAATAAATTAATAATAAATGTCCAAATCTAATCCAAGTGGACCTAAATGGTCATATTATATTCATAAGGTTGTTTTTGGTCGAAATACACTTATCCAATAGAATTAGGACATGTGTTAGGGTAATAGTAATATCATATTTACCCTTAGTTACCCTATTTACTATTAGCCGCGGTAAAAAAAGTAAAAAGTTACTATTCACCAAAAAATTATTTTTATCTCATTGAACCACATTTTACTTACTGATATCAACCGTGTCTGTCGGATTTTCGAAATTCCATTCACAGAAGCGGTAAAATTAAGTTTTATGCAAAATTCAGTTTTTAACCTACCACTTAGTGGTTTCACTATTTATCAAAAATTGAAAGTTTTCAGAAAAATACAAAAATTTCACCCTAGGCTAATTTCGATATTCCGAATCCAAAAATGAGGTCCATTTTGAAAGATAAAATTTCAAAAAGTGGTTATTACTATTCATAACGGCTATTTTAAATAATATTTTAATAGCATATCGTCATTTAGTGAAACTCGGTATTGCGTACAACACAAGACATCGAGGAAGGTCGCGATTGCGTGTAAAGTAAGTCAAGCTAGTGTGTAGTGAAAGATTACTTTGATGATATATATATAACATAAAAACAAAATATTACTCATAAAAATCTCGGGTGTTACATTCTACCCCCCTTAAAAAGAATTTCACCCTCGAAATTCTTCACTTTGTAACAAACAGATGAGGATACTTCTCCCTCATCATATCCTCAAGCTCCCATGTAGCTTCTTCAAGTTGGTGGTTCCTTCATAAAACTTTCACCAATCGAGTGGTCCTGTTTCGTAGGACTTTTTTTGCTACGATCCAGTATCTCTATCTGTTGTTCTTCATAAAAAATATCTTTCTCCAGCGGTACAACTTCTGAGATGAGTACATGTGAAGGATTAGGTATGTACTTTATCAGGATAGATACATGGAACACATCGTGAACTTGAGAGATATTCGGTGGAAGCGCCAATCGGTAAGCTACCTTTCCAACACGATCCAGTATTTCGAAAGGACCGATATATCTAGGGCTCAACTTCCCCTTCTTTCCAAATCTCATAACCCTCTTCCAGGGAGATATTCGTAAGAACACTTTATCACCCACTTCAATATCAAGGTATTTTCTTCGGTTGTCGGCATAACTTTTCTATCGACTCTGAGCTGCTCTTATGTGTTGTTGAATAGATCTGACCTTTTCTGCCATTTCATCAACGAGATTAGGTCCTAATAGCTTTCTTTCCCCAACTTCATCCCAGCAAGTTGGAGTCCTGCATTTCTTTCCATAGAGAGCTTCATAAGGAGCCATCTGAATACTGGAGTGAAAGCTATTATTATAAGAAAATTCCACCAAAGGTAGGTGTTGATCCCAACCTCCTTTGAAATCCATAGAGCAAGCTCTCAACATATCTTCTAGGGTTTGAATTGTTCTCTCAGAGTGACCGTCTGTCTGAGGATGATAAGCAGTGCTGAAACTCAACTCTGTATCCAGAGTATGCTGAAGACTTCGCTAGAACTTCGAGGTAAATATCGGATCCCGATCAGATATAATAGAAAGTGGTACTCCATGCAATCTTACCACTTCCTTTACATATATCCTGGAAATCTAATCTAGAGAGAAATCCTCTCTAATAGTAATGAAGTGTGCAGACTTTGTAAGACGATCAACTATGACCCAGATAGCATTATTTCCTTTGGATATTTTAGGAAATCCTGTGAAAAAGTCCATAGTGATGTTTTCCCATTTCCATTCGGGTATGGGTAATGGTTGTAACATCCCCTTAGACTTCTATCACTCAGCTTTAACTTGTTGACAAACCAAGCATCGAGAGACATATTCAGCAACATCTCTTTTCATGCCATCCCACCAGAAGTACTCTTTCAGGTCCCTATACATCTTCGTGCTTCCAGGATGAATAGAGAATGAAGAACTATGAGCCTCATCCAGCAGCTCCTTCTTTAATTCGGGGATGTGAGAAACACAAACCCAATTCCTGAACTTTATTATCCCGTCACAATCAAGGTTGAATTCAGGAACATTTCTCACCTTCTTTTGTAACTCGACATCTTCTTTCTGTGCCTCTTTAATCTTCACATGTATAGATGGCTGAACATTCATTTGAGAAAGATAAGATTTTTCCCCTTCCATTAAAATTCCAAGATCCAACCTTTGTAAATCCATAAATATTAGATCTTTTGTGATCCTCATCATGGATAAACTAGCATGGTCTTGTCGACTTAATGCATCTGCCACCTTGTTTGCTTTCCTAGGGTGGTAATGGATTGAGCAGTCATAATCCTTAATCAGCTCCAACCATCTTCTTTGACGCATATTCAGATCCTTTTGTGTGAAAATATACTTTAAACTTCTATGATCTGTATAAATATCACACCTTTCACCATAAAGGTAATGCCTCCAAATCTTTAATGCAAAGATTACCGCAGCTAACTCCAAATCACGTGTTGGGTAATTTTGCTCATGGATTTTCAACTGTCATGAGGCATAAGCTATCACCATATCATTTTGCATAAGAACACACCCCAATCCCTTCTTGTATGCATCACTGTAGATCACAAACCTTTCTCCACTACAAGGCAGTGTGAGCAAATGTGCACTGGATAACCTTCTTTTCAACTCCTTGAAATTCTCTTCACATTCCTCTGTCCAAACAAACTTAACTCCTTTCCGAGTCAACTTGGTGAGTGGATTAGATAATCGTGAAAAATCTTTTACAAAATGTCGATAATATCCAACCAAACCAAGAAAACTTCGGATCTCAGTTACTGTTGTTGGCCTCGACCATCTTTCGATAACCTCTATTTTTGCTGGATCCACAAATATCCCCTCTTTTGAGATTATGTGACCCAAAAATGCAACTTTTTGAAGCCAAAATTCACACTTGGTAAATTTGGCATAAAGCTTGTCCTTTCTCAGGGTCTTCAATATAATTCTCAAGTGATCTTCATGCTCTTCCTTGCTCTTTAAATAGACAAGAATATCGTCTATAAAAACTACCACAAATTGATCAAGATAGTCTCTAAAGACTCCATTCATTAGATCCATGAAGATAGCAGGGGTATTAGTAAGACCAAATGACATCACTATAAATTCATAGTGTCCATACCTTGTACAGAAAGCCGTCTTTGGTATATCCTCCCTTTTGACCCTTAATTGATGATACCCTGAACAAAGATCAATCTTGGAAAAGTATTGAGCTCCGCGTAGTTGGTCAAATAAGTCATCAATGCGTGGGAGAGGATATTTGTTCTTGGTAGTGATCTTGTTAAGTTCTCGATAATCAATGTAGAGTCTCATTGATCCATCTTTCTTCTTAACAAATAGAATAGGTGCTCCCCAAGGTGACGCACTAGGGTGTATGAATCCCTTATCAAGATTCTCTTGGAGTTGCTTCTTCAATTCCTGCAACTCAATTGGGGCCATTCTAAAAGGTGTCTTTGAAATAGGCAAAGCACCCGGTACGAGTTCTATTGAAAACTCAACTTCACGATTTGGTGGAAGTCCTGCTAATTCCTCCGGAAAGACATCATCAAACTCCCATACGATGGGCATATTCTTAATCGTGAGTTTCTCACCAACCATTTGAGATAAATAACCTTCATTTAGTGGAATCAATACCCATAAAATGGAAGAAATTTCCACTGGAAGGTTATGTTCATCCTTGCATTGATAGATGATCATAGATTGACCTAGAATATGAAATGTGACTTCCCTTCTTTGGCAATTGATATGAGCTCCGTATAAAGAAATCCAATCCATTCCAAGAATCACATCGAATTCCACTAAAGGAAGGATCACAATATTTGCAGGAATCACTTTCCCACAAACGTCAATTGGAGAAGAATTATAAACTTTTGATGCGATTGATGTGCCATTAGGTGTTGTAACAGCTAACTCAACATCTAATTGTTGAGGTAATAAGGTGATACCCTTAGAAAATTCTTCAGAAATAAAAGAGTGGTTGGATCCAGAATCAAATAAAACATTTGCTACTTTAGAGTGGATGGTAAGTGTACCTTTCACCACTTCGTTATTGTACTCCACATCACTGATAGAAATTTCATGTGACTTTCCTTTGTATTTAGCCTTAAGAGTTTGTTGACGTCGACCATCGTCATCAACCCTTGGATTTGGGCATTGATTGGCATAATGCCCCATCTCCTTGCACTTGAAACATTGAAGTGTAGTAGGTTCATTCTGTGTATCCCTTCCTTTGTTTGCATCATTAGACATCTTCTTCCCATTATCGCGGCATTCAAATGCCCGATGACCTTCCTTTCCACATTTGAAACATTTACTTGTCCCTTTAAGACAACTCCCTCCATGTTTCTTTCCACACTTTGAGCATAAGGGAAAGCTCATATTCTTTTCAGTGTACTCTTTAGATTTTCCTTTGAATTCTATTTTCCTCTTCTTATCAAACCCATATGACTGATGGGTTACTCCAATCTCCATCTCGACTTTGAGAGCACATCGAACGATTTCCTCGTAGCTATTGAAGTACCTTATGGCTAACGCCCTTCGAAGACTTTGTTTTAAGCCACTAAAGAATTGATCGATCTTACTCTCAGGTTGGATAATAATACCAGAAGCGTACCTTGCAAGTCTTGTAAAATTTGCTTCATAGGTACCAACAGATTCATCATCCCTTTGCTTCAGTTCAAGAAACTCTTTCTCCTTCTTTGTTCGGAGAATACGAGGGAAGTACTTATTGAAAAATAAGTTCTTGAACTCGTCCCATTCCATGGACTCAATTTCATCCCTTTGCCTCGTATTCTTAATAATATTCCACCATTGATCAGCATCTCCTTCCAAACGATACACTGCTAGGATGACTTTATCATGTTCAGAACATTGAAGAACTGAAAATATCTTTTCAGTAGTACTAATCCATTGTTCAGCAACTAATGGATCAGTAGACCCGCTGAAAGAAGGTGGACGCTGCCTCATGAAGGATTCAACAGAATGTTGCTCCTTCCTTTGCTCGTTTGGAAGTCCTACATGATTCATATCTTGAGAAAGTTGTGTGAGCATGGATACAAGATTTTGCATTCCAGCTCCCATATCGTTTGGTTGCTCAGGGGGACAATCATTGCATTGCCCATCGCATTCCGCATTAACACGGTTCCTTCGGGTTCCAGCCATTGACTAAAACCAAGAAGAATAGTGTGAGCAACACTAATTATAATAGGGAAACCACATAAGAATAAAATTTTCACGCTTAAGGTCTTATCCTAGGTTATTCATGGCCATTTCTAAAACACTAAGATTGTGTTATATGCTTAGACTTATCCTTAGGGTTCTTACTAAGGATTTCACATCCTAGTTTCCAAAGGTTGACTATACCTTTCCTCTGATACCAACTATAATGACCCATACTTTACATACATTGTTAATACTTCAAAATTGAAGCACACTTATTACAACATATGAAAAAACCACAATGGACCGTATAGGTATAGTGTCTTTAGAAACTGGGAAACATAAACAACTGGTTCATAAATCTTCTACAGTGTATCCCATTTATTTCATCATATCTAGGGTCCCTTTTAGCGTATTCTACTTAATATCCATCTTCCTGACCTGGGGAAAAGAAAACATACAAAAAGGGTGATCTCAAATGCTCAGCAAGGGAAAATAAAGGAAATATAAATCATATCATATCTTTTTGAAAATCATAACCTGCAAAACAGATCATAATATCTTAACATGGAATAAATCATAGAAGTGAAAATGAGATCCCCATAATCATAACATAAAACTTGAAACTTTGTGGCATGCACACATAATCATGTAAAATCATTACTTGTTAGTCATGACTCATTGCCAAGACTATCTTAGCAGACAAAGTCCATTTCTGAACCGAGTTCACTCCTTGTTTCAGTCCTGTATCACTGAACTGAAATAACCTTCCGTTCCAGCCATGTCTATCTCATGAGATACATATCTTTACCCAATGCATTGGAGGGAGATATAGGTCCCACCCATCTCATAATGAAACCATTCTTATGTGTGCCACAAAATCATAAACCATACATCATTGCATAACCCATGTAATAAAAATGGGAATCTTAAACATCATGACATCATAAAACAGTTCATATACAATAAAGGAAATCATAAAAATAATTCCATCACAACATAATCAAATCAATAGGGATAAAAATAGTACCCTTTATTATCTTATATGGAAAATAATTTATATTAAAAACTTGAACTCCATTCTTGAGGAAAATATCCTTTCTTCTTCAAAAACATTTTTCCTTTCTTAACATGTCATACAACTTTAAACTAAAAGAAGTTGATTAAAAATAAACTTGAAAACTTGTAAAGGATTCTTCTTAGAAATAATGTTTTAAAAATCCATTCATGATATATAAGTTAAAAAAACATTCTTCGTACTTTTGTCGGAAAAGTCAAAAAGTACCTCGTACGAAAAACGACAAAAGATTCCTTTCATATCTTTTACTAAAAACTCACCGAAGGGTAAAATTAGATTTAAACAATTGTACGTGGATGGATATAATATTACATATTGAGGAAACATGGATGTGGATGATAAAATACACCCCAGTAACTTTCAAAGTATAAACAATCTCGGATAAAAATGAGATTGTGATATTTCCCTTACCTTAGGTCCGATTTGCTTTGTACATGTCCGAAGATCCTGTATAATGGTTTAAATAATGTTATTGACTTATTCCAGAATCATACATATTGATATGATATCATATATGGTCATATTCTTAGCTTCTTTTTAGTAATATTTCATTGTTACCTGTTACTCGGGTCTTTATTGCCTTTTGTTCTTATGCGTGTTTTACCGAATAAATTCTTATTCTTATTTTAAAGTTTTAGATACCTTATATCCAGAATGGTATTAGTGTAACATATATCATATTTATTCATTCAATTCATTTATATAATTACTATGTAATGATGATCATGTAGAATGAGTCGCATCACATCGTGGAGACGGTATTCCGTACGTACGTACGAGCGATGATATTGTACCCATGATTGTGGAATTGTATTTAAGTGTATTTATACTATTTCAGTATCAATATCACTTTATAATAATCATATATAGTTACTCATTACACCATTATACGCATCCTTGTAAGGTGATGGTGGAAAATAGATTACACCACGGCGTGGAGACGGTATTCCGTACGTACGCACGCGCGGTGATTTCATTTTTCCGTAGGATGGATAAAAGGTGAATTAGGGTTGTTTCATATTTATAATAACATATCAGTATGTAAGTAATACTGATGTTATTACTTTATCATGAAACAACTAAATAAGAAGAAGTTGAAGAAGAAAGAAATTGAAAAGATCGGTAATGGATATTACCTCTTCTTTGAAACGCCTCTTTGAATCCTCCACTTAGGGAACAAAGATTGGTCTTTGAAGAAGACCAGGACCTATAGGATTATTCTAGGGAAGTGGAGAAGGGATTTTGGCAGGGTTTGGCCGAGCTTGAGTGCTAAAATTGGTGTGAGGAGGAGGGGGAGGAGGTGCCCTTTTATAAGGGAGGAGAGGGGCACCTTAGGAATATCTCAAAATATTATTTTATATTAAAGTAAAAATCGGTTTATAATTGTTCCAAAGTGTATTATTTCGAAGTTAAAGTGGGTATGGGTCGAAATATTATCATACAATAGAATTTAGACAAATTTAGGTTCCTATTTTAACCTTATCATTTAGATTTAACATTAAGTTAAATAATTTTACTTTTACCGTGTCTTCTTGTTTTCTTACACTATAAGGTTAATAAACTTACTATAAGAAGCCAAACGAACCCCAAATTGTTTATTATTAATATATATAACCTTATATAAGTCATTTTGCCGAACCTTAGATTTTTAGGAATAAAATAACAATTAATAATATAATATTTTTTTAAAAAACTATTTTATGTCAATTTTGACAGTATTTAGTAATTGATTTTTGTGAAAATCATAACAGAATGATATGTTCGAAAAAAGTTAATTAAATCAATAATAACATGTCGTATTAACCTATAAAATTAGTGGAATTCATAAAAAGTCTCAAATTATATTTATTTGGGTATTTATAACATCAATTATGTCAATATTTTATTAATAAGATAATTATTGCATCATCGTTGTGTCATATATAAATTAAATTATTTAATGTCTAAAAATTACAAATAAAATACAATTATGTAGGAAATATTTTGAGCTTTATAATTAATATTTATAGTCTAATTTATCTTTTGTATAACCCCATATTAAAAATGTTTTAGTAAATAAACTTTGATTTTAACTCTTTTAACCCTTCTTTAAATAAATTAATAATAAATGTCCTAATCTAATCCAAGTGGACCTCAATGGTCATATTATATTCATAAGGTTGTTTTTGGTCGAAATACACTTATCCAATAGAATTAGGACATGTGTTAGGGTAATAGTAATATCATATTTACCCTTAGCTACCCTATTTACTATTAACCGCGGTAAAAAAAGTAAAAATTTACTATTCACCAAAAAATTATTTTTATCTCATTGAACCACATTTTACCTACTGATATCAACCGTGTCTGTCAGATTTTCGAAATTTCATTCACAGAAGCGGTAAAATTAAGTTTTATGCAAAATTCCGTTTTTAACCTACCACTTAGTGGTTTCACTATTCATCAAAAATTGAAAGTTTTCAGAAAAATACCAAAATTTCACCCTAGGCTAATTTCGGTATTCCGAATCCAAAAATGTGGTCCATTTTGAATGATAAAATTTCAAAAAGTGGTTATTACTATTCATAACGGCTATTTTAAATAATATTTTAATAGCATATCGTCATTTAGGGAAACTCGGTATTGCGTACAACACAAGCTATCGAGGAAGGTCGCGATTGCGTGTAAAGTAAGTCAAGCTAGTGTGTAGTGAAAGATTCCTTTGATGATATATATATAACATAAAAACAAAATATTACTCATAAAAATATCAGGTATTACATTCAATTTCCTTGAGTATCATGTAATAATCATTGATTCTAATATTGTGAGGTATATTTTATTTCTTGATATGTATATATTAGATATTTTTTATTGTATGGATTAGATGGTCATCTCTAAAGATCATATTAACAACTACCATCAAATGGTCACATTCCATTACCCTGGTCTCAAGTTTTAAAAGGTGATCAGGATCCAAGATTGGATAGGGAAGGAAATATTATTATCAATATTGGACCAATATCATGTTATATATCTATTATATTCTTAGATTATATTGAAAAAATTTTATATGGTCATTTTCCTATAGGACTGTATAGGTATCTCAAGGTTTTCCTTGATGATTTTTGGGGTTTCTACCTTGGCGGTAAGTAGAATTTTATTTTGATCTACTACATAAAAATATCATAATTTACATAATATATTATCTAATGGTTTATTATTAGTTAAATTATTTAAAGGTATAATTTTAAGATCTCAATAAAAAAAATTTATCCATCCTAACATGTCACCATGGTCATCATTTGTTCTCTTTGAAAATAAGGTGTATGGAAGTCTCTAACTTTTCATCAATTAATGGAAGTTTAATGGAGTGGATATAAATAATATATACATGTTGAATCAGATTGATGATATCTTTAACCAAATCAATGGATCAAGATTCTTTTGAAATACTGACCTAAGATTGGGATATTGCCAGCTGAGATTGGTGGAAGAGGATATTCATAAAATTGATTTTAGGATTAGGTGTGGGCATTATGAGTATTTGGGCATGTAATTTTTCCTTACTAATTCACATGTTATTTTTATGGATCTTATGAATCTTATCTTCTATAGATACCTTTAATCCTTTTTATAGTGTTCAAGGATTATATCTTGGTTTATTCCAAGATAAATTAAGATTATGAAGACCATCTGGATGCTATTTTTGGATCCTTAAAGAAGAATCAAATGTATGAAAAGTAATATAAAATTTAGTTTTGTATCCAAGAAGTGAGGTTTTTGAGTCATGTAGTATCTAAAAAATGAATCTCTATGGATCCTGAAATGATCAAAGAAATAATATCTTGAAAGACCTAGGAATTTATTTAAAATCAGGAGCTTCTTGGGTCTAGATGGATACTACAGACAGTTTGTTGGTACTTCTCCAAGTTGACATGTCCCTTGATGTATTTAACAAAAAATGGATTGATATTTGAATTGGATTAGAGATTTCAAATATATTTTGAAGTACATATTCTCCTAGAAGGATATGAATATTTATTAAGGAACTACATTTAGTATCTCCAAACATTTTATTTTAATTTCTCTTATGCCCCTAGGGATAAGAATATGGTCGTTCGTGCTTTGAGTGTAAATTTCTTGACTCAAGAAGTAATAGACTCAAAATTTGAATGAAATTTGATGAGTCTGTTTATCTAGTTGAACTTGGATGTGAAAGGTGATTATTATAATGTATTCTGGGATAGTTTTCAAGTCACACCCACCTTGGATGATCAAATTTTACTAGAGAATCTAGAACATTCTCATTTTGAATGATGAAGTATAATTATAAGTCATGGAGAGACCTTGGGTGATTGCCCTCGATCACCCCATGGTTCCATTTTTTAAAGGAGGCTAGTAGTTCCTTTAACCTTTGGGCGGGATGTGATGGAAGGTAAGAATAATTTATGTTGGGAAGTGAACCCTAGGGATACAAATATGTTTTATAATCTGAAACATAGGTATTGGTGGCTTGAGATGAAGTGGGTGGTTCCCAATTTTGTATCACAGTGCCTTACCTATAAGAAGATTAAAGTTGAACACTAGAATCTTGTGGGTTTATTTCAATATCTTCCCATTATAATGTGTAAGTGGGATGATATCTCTATTTAATTTTTTATTATATTACCTCAATTTACTATTGGGAAGAATTATATATGAGTGATTATCAATTAGAGAATAAAATCAACCCATTTTCTTTCTACCAAGGAGTCAACAAAAGTGTAAGAGCTTGGATTCTTATACATCCAAGGGATAGAGAAGCTTCATGGTTTTACTTTGACTATCATTTATGATTGAGAATCACACATTAATTTCATTTTATATAAATTAATTTAGTAATCATTATAACGAACCATACTTTACATACATTGTTAATACTTCAAAATTGAAGCACACTTATTACAACATATGACAAAACCACAAAGGACCGTATAGGTATAGTGTCTTTAGAAACTGGGAAACATAAACAACTGGTTCATAAATCTTCTACAGTGTCTCCCATTTATTTCATCATATCTAGGGTCCCTTTTAGCATAATCTACTTAATATCCATCTTCCTGACCTGGGGAAAAGAAAACATAAAAGGGTGAGCTCAAATTCTCAGCAAGGGCAAATAAAGGAGATAAAAATCATATCATATCATTTTGAAAATCAAAACCTGCAAAAGAGATCATAATATCTTATCATAGAAGTGAAAATGAGATCCCCATATCATAACATAAAACTTGAAACTTTGTGGCATGCACACATAATCATGGAAAAACATTTCTTGTTCGTCATGACTCATTGCCAAGACTATCTTAGTGGACAAAGTCCCTTTCTGAACCGAGTTCACTCCTCGTTTCAGTCCTGTATCACTGAACCGAAATAACCTTCTGTTCCAGCCATGTCTATCTCATGAGATATAAAATCTTTACCCAATGCATTGGAGGGAGATATAGGTCCCACCCATCTTATAATGAATCCTTTCTTATGTGTGCCACATAATCATAAAACATACATCATCGCATAACACATGTAACAAAAATGGGATTCTTGAAACATCATGACATCATAAAACAAATCTTATAAGGCAAATGACTTCATAAAAATAATTCACTCATAACATAATCAAATCAATGTAATTAAAGGGATAAAAACAGAACCCTTTATTATCTTAGATGGAAAATAATTTTGATAAAACACTTGAACTCCATTCTTGAGGAAAATATCCTTTCTACTTCAAAAACACTTTTCCTTTCTTAAAATGTCATAAAATTATAAACTAAAAGAAGTTGATTAAAAATAAACTTGAAAACTTATAAAGGAAGATTCTTGGAAATAATGTTTTAAAAATCCATTCTTGCCGTATAAGTTAAAGAAAAACATTCTTCGTACTTTTGTCGGAAAAGTCAAAAAAGTACCTCGTATGAAAAACGACAAAAGATTCCTTTCATATTCTTTACTAAAAACTCACCGAAGGGTAAAATTGGATTTAAACAATTGTACATGGATGGAAATAATATTACATATTGAGGGAACATGGATGTGGATGATAAAATACACCCCAGTAAATACTTACGAATAAACAATCTCGGATAAAAATGAGATTGTGATATTTTCCCTTACCTTAGGTCCGATTTGCTTTGTTCATGTCCGAAGCTCCTGTATAATGGTTTAAATAATGTTATTGACTTATTCCAGAATCATACATATTGATATGATATCATATATGGTCATATTATTAGCTTCTTGTTAGTAATATTTCATTGTTACTTGTTACTCGAGTCTTTATAACTTTTTGTTCTTATGCGTGTTTTGTCGAATAAATTCTTATTCTTATCTTTAGGTTATAGATAATTCATTTCCAGAATGGTATTAGTGTATTATATACCATATTCATTCATTCAATTCATTTATATAATCATTATGAAATGAAGATCATGTAGAACGAGTCGCATCACATCGTGGAGACGGTATTCTGTACGTACGCACGAGTGATGATATCGTTCCTATGATCGTGGAATTGTATTGGAGTATATATATATTATTTCAGTATCAATATTACTTCATAATAATCATATATAGTTACTCATTACACCATTATACCCATCCTTGTAACGTGATGGTGGAAAATAGATTACACCACGGCGTGGAGACGGTATTCCGTACGTACGCACGCGCGGTGATTTCATTTTTCCGTAGGATGGATAGAAGGTGAATTAGGGTTGTTTCATATTTATAATAACATATCAGTATGTAAGTAATACTGATGTTATTACTTTGTCATGAAACAACTAAAGAAGAAGAAGTTGAAGACGAAAGAAATTGAAAAGATCGGTAATGGATATTACCTCTTCTTTGGAACGCCTCTTTGAATCCTCCACTTAGGGAACTAAGATTGGTCTTTGAAGAAGACCAGGACCTCTAGGATTATTCTAGGGAAGTGGAGAGGAGAAAATGGCAGGGGTTTGTCGAGCTTGAGTGTTCAAATTGGTGTGAGTAGGAGGGGGAGGAGGTGCCCTTTTATAAGGGAGGAGAGGGGCACCTTAGGAATATCTCAAAATATTATTTTATATTAAAGTCAAAATCGGTTTATAATGGTTCCAAAGGGTCTTATTTCGAAGATAAAGTGGGTATGGGTCGAAATCCTATCAACCAATAAGATTTAGACAAGTTTAGGGTATTATTTTAACCTTATCAATTAGATTTAACTCTAAGTTAAATAATTTAACTTTTACCATGTCTTTTTGTTTTCTTTCACTATATGGTTAATAAACTTACTATAACATGACAAACGAACCCCAAATTGTTTATTATTAATATATATATCCTTATCTAAGTCATTTGGCCGAACCTCATATTTTTAGGAATAAAATAACAATTAGTAATATAATATTTGATTTAAAAACTATTTTTTGTCAATTTTGACACTATTTGATATATGATTTTTGTGAAAGTCATAACAGAATTATATGTTCGAACCAAGTTGATTAAATCAACACTAATATATCATAGTAACCTAGAAAATTAGTGGAATTCATAAAAATTTTCAAATTACATTTATTTTGGTGTTTATAACATCAATTATGTCAATATTTCATTAATAAGATAATTACTGCATCATCATTGTGTCATAAATAAATTAAATTATTTAATGTCTAAAAATTACAAATAAAATACCATTATGTAGGAAATATTTTTAGCTTTATAATTAATATTTATAGTCGAATTTATCTTATGTATAACCCCATATTAAAAATGATTTACTTATTAAACTTTGATTTTAACTATTTTAACCATTCTTTAAATAAATTAATAATAAATGTCCTAATCTAATCCAAGTGGGCCTAAATGGTCATATTTTATTCCTAAGTTTGTTTTTGGTCGAATTACACTTGTCCAATAGAATTAGGACATGTGTTATGGTAATATTAATATCATATTTACCCTTAGTTACCCTATTTACTATTAACCGCGGTAAAAAAAGTAAAAAGTTACTATTCAACAAAAAATTATTTTCATCTCATTGAACCACATTTTAGTCCTTGATATTAACCGTGTCTCTTGGATTTTCGAAATTCCATTCACAGAAGCGGTAAAATTAAGTTTTATGCAAAATTCAGTTTTTTAACCTACCACTTAGTGGTTTCACTATTCATCAAAAATTGAAAGTTTTCAGAAAAATACCAAAATTTAACCCTAGGCTAATTTCGATATTCTGAGTCCAAAAATGAAGTCCATTTTGAAAAATAAAATTTATAAAATTTCAAAAAGTGGTTATTACTATTCATAACGGCTAGTTTTAATAGCATATTGTTGTTTAGTGAAACTCGGTATTGCGTACGACGCAAGCTATCGAGGAAGGTCGCGATTGCGTGTAAAGCAAGCCAAGAAAGTGTTGTGTAGAAAAAGATTCCTTTGATGATTTATATAACATAAAAGTCTCGGGTGTTACATTCTACCCCCCTTAAAAAGAATTTCTCCCTTGAAATTCGTCACTTTGTAACAAACAGATGAGGATATTTCTCCTTCATCATATCCTCAAGCTCCCATGTAGCTTCTTCAAGTTGGTGGTTCCTCCATAAAACTTTCACCAATCGAGTGGTCTTGTTTCGTAGGACTTTTTCACTATGATCCAGAATCTCTATCGGTTGTTCTTCATAAGAAAGATCTTGCTCCAGCGGTACAACTTCTGAGCTGAGTACATGTGAAGGATCAGGTATGTACTTTCTCAGGAGAGATACATGGAACACATCGTGAACTTCAGAGAGATTCGGTGGAAGCGCCAATCGGTAAGCTACCTTCCCAACACGATCCAGTATTTCGAAAGGACCGATATATCTAGGGCTCAACTTCCCCTTCTTTCCAAATCTCATAACCCTCTTCCAGGGAGATATTCGTAAGAACACTTTATCACCCACTTCAAACTCTAGGTCTTTTCTTCGGTTGTCGGCATAACTTTTCTGTCGACTCTGAGCTGCTCTTATATGTTGTTGAATAGATCTGACCTTCTCTGCCATTTCATCAACGAGATCAGGTCCTAATAGCTTTCTTTCCACAACTTCATCCCAGCAAGTTGGAGTCCTGCATTTCTTTCCATAGAGAGCTTCATAAGGAGCCATCTGAATACTGGAGTGAAAGCTATTATTATAAGAAAATTCCACCAAAGGTAGGTGTTGATCCCAACCTCCTTTGAAATCCATAGAGTAAGCTCTCAACATATCTTCTAGGGTTTGAATTGTTCTCTCAGACTGACCGTCTGTCTGGGGATGATAAGCAGTGCTGAAACTCAACTCTGTATCCAGAGTATGCTGAAGACTTCGCCAGAACTTCAAGGTAAATCTCGGATCCTGATCAGATATAATAGAAAGTGGTACTCCATGCAATCTTACCACTTCCTTTACATATATCCTGGCAAGCTGATCTAGAGAGAAATCCTCTCTAATAGGAATGAAGTGTGCAGACTTTGTAAGACGATCAACTATGACCCAGATAGCATTATTGCCTTTGGATGTTTTAGGAAGTCCTGTGACAAAGTCTATAGTGATGTTTTCCCATTTCCATTCGGGTATGGGTAATGGTTGTAACATCCCCTTAGACTTCTGTCTCTCAGCTTTAACTTGTTGACAAACCAAGCATCAAGAGACATATTCAGCAACATCTCTTTTCATGCCATCCCACCAGAAGTACTCTTTCAGGTCCCTATACATCTTCGTGCTTGCAGGATGAATAGAGAATGAAGAACTATGAGCCTCATCCAGCAGCTCCTTCTTTAATTCGGGGATGTAAGGAACACAAACCCGATTCCTGAACTTTATTATCCCATCACAATCAAGGTTGAATTCAGGAACATTTCTCACCTTCTTTTGTAACTTGACATCTTCTTTCTGTGCCTCTTTAATCTTCACATGTATAGATGGTTGAACATTCATTTGAGAAAGATAAGATTTTTCCCCTTCCATTATAATTCCAAGATCCATCCTTTGTAAATCCATAAATATTGGATCTTTTGTGATCCTCATCATGGATAAACTAGCATGGTCTTGTCGACTTAATGCATCTGCCACCTTGTTTGCTTTCCGAGGGTGGTAATGGATTGAGCAGTCATAATCCTTAATCAGCTCCAACCATCTTCTTTGGCACATATTCGACTCCTTTTGTGTGAAAATATACTTTAAACTTTTATGATCAGTATAAATATCACACCTTTCACCATAAAGGTAATGCCTCCAAATATTTAATGCAAATATTACCGTAGCCAACTCCAAATCATGTGTTGGGTAATTTTTCTCATGGATTTTCAACTGTCGTGAGGCATAAGCTATCACCATATCATTTTGCATTAGAACACACCCCAATCCCTTCTTGGATGAATCACTGTAGATCACAAACCTTTCTCCACTACAAGGCAGTGTGAGCACAGGTGCACTGGATAACCTTCTTTTCAACTCCTTGAAATTCTCTTCACATTCCTCCGTCCAAACAAACTTAACTCCTTTCTGAGTCAACTTGGTGAGTGGATTAGATAATCGTGAAAAATCTTTTACAAAACGTCGATAATATCCAGCCAAACCAAGAAAACTTCGAATCTCAGTTACCGTTGTTGGTCTCGACCATCTTTCGATAACCTCTGTTTTTGCTGGATCCACAGATATCCCCTCTTTTGAGATTATGTGACCCAAAAATGCAACTTTTTGAAGCCAAAATTCACACTTGGTAAATTTGGAATAAAGCTTCTCCTTTCTCAAGGTCTTCAATATAATTCTCAAGTGATCTTCATGCTCTTCCTTGCTCTTTGAATAGACAAGAATATCGTCAATAAAGACTACCACAAATTGATCAAGATAGTCTCTAAAGACTCTATTCATTAGATCCTTGAAGATAGCAGGGGAATTTGTAAGACCAAATGGCATCACTATAAATTCATAGTGTCCATACCTTGTACGGAAAGTCGTCTTTGGTATATCCTCCCTTTTGACCCTTAATTGATGATACCCTGAACGAAGGTCAATCTCGGAAAAGTATTGAGCTCCGCGTAGTTGGTCAAATAAGTCATCAATGCGTGGGAGAGGATATTTGTTCTTGATAGTGATCTTGTTAAGTTCTCGATAATCAATGCAGAGTCTCATTGATCCATCTTTCTTCTTAACAAATAGAACAGGTGCTCCCCAAGGTGACGCACTAGGGCATATGAATCCCTTATCAAGATTCTCTTGGAGTTGCTTCTTCAATTCCTGCAACTCAATTGGGGCCATTCTATAAGGTGTCTTTGAAATTGGCAAAGCGCCCGGTATGAGTTCTATTGAAAACTCAACTTCACGATTTGGTGGAAGACCCGGTAATTCCTCCGGAAAAACATCATCAAACTCCCGTACGATAGGCATATTCTTAATCGTGAGTTTCTCACCAACCATTTGAGATAAATAACCTTCCTTTAGTGGAATCAATACCCATAAGATGGAAGAAATTTCCACTGGAATATTATGTTCATCCTTGCATTGATATACGATCGTAGATTGATCTGGAATATGAAAGGTGACTTCCCTTCTTTGGCAATTGATATGAGCTCCATGTAGAGAAAGCCAATCCATGCCAAGAATCACATCAAATTCCACTAAAGGAAGTATCACAAGATTTGCAGGAAGCACTTTCCCACAAACTTCGATCAGAGAAGAATTATAAACTTTTGATGCGACTGTTGTGCCATTTGGTGTTGTCACAGCTAACTCAACATCTAATTGTTGAGGTAATACGGTGATACCCTTAGAAAATTCTTTAGAAATAAAAGAGTGGGTGGATCCAGAATCAAATAAAACATTTGCTACTTTAGAGTGGACGGTAAGTGTACCTTTCACCACTTCATTATCATACTCCACATCGCTGATAGAAATTGCATGTGACTTTCCTTTGTCTTTAGCCTCAGGATTTTGTTGACGTCGACCATCATCATCAACCCTTGGATTTGGGCATTGATTGGCATAATGCCCCATCTCCTTGCACTTGAAACATTGAAGTGTAGTAGGTTCATTCTGTGTATCCCTTCATTTGTTTGCGTCATTAGACATCTTCTTCCCATTATCACGGCATTCAAATGCCCGATGACCTTCTTTTCCACATTTAAAACATTTACTTGTCCCTTTAAGACAACTCCCTCCATGTTTCTTTCCACACTTTGAGCATAAGGAAAAGATCATCTTCTTTTCCGTGTGCTCTTTAGATTTTTCTTTGAATTCCATCTTCCTCTTCTTATCAAACCCATGTGACTGATGGGTTACTCCAATCTCCATCTCGACATTGAGAGCACATCGAACGATTTCCTCGTAGCTATTGAAGTCTCTTATGGATAACTCCCTTCGAAGACTTGGTTTTAAGCCACTAAAGAATCGATCGATCTTACTCTCAGGTTGGATAATAATACCAGAAGCGTACCTTGCAAGTCTTGTAAAATTTGCTTCATAGGTACCAACAGAATCATCATCCCTTTTCTTCAGTTCAAGAAACTCTTTCTCCATCTTTGTTCGGAGAATACGGGGGAAGTACTTTTTGAAAAATAAGTTCTTGAACTCGTCCCATTCCATTGACTCAATTTCATCCCTTTGCCTCGTATTCTTAATAAGATTCCACCATTGATCAGCATCTCCTTCCAAACGATACACTGCTAGGATGACTTTATCATGTTCAGAACATTGATGAACTGAAAATATCTTTTCAGTAGTACTAATCCATTGTTCAGCAACTAATGGATCAGTAGACCCACTGAAAGAAGGTGGACGCTGCCTCATGAAGGATTCAACAGATTGTTGCTCCTTCCTTTGCTCGTTTGGAAATCCTGCATGATTCATAGATTGAGAAAGTTGTGTGAGCATGGCTAAAAGATTTTGCATTCCAGCTCCCATATCGTTTGGTTGCTCAGGGGGACAATCATTTCATTGCCCATCTCATTCTGCATTAACACGGTTCCTTCGGGTTCCAGCCATTGACTAAAACCAAGAAGAATAGTGTGAGCAACACTAATTATGATAGGAAACCACATAATTCAAGAATAAAATTTTCATGCATAAGGTCTTATCCTAGGTTATTCATGGCCATTTCTAAAACACTAAGATTGTGTTCTATGCTTAGACTTATCCTTAGGGTTCTTACTAAGGATTTCACATCCTAGTTTCCAAAGGTTGACTATACCTTTCCTCTGATACCAACTATAACAACTCATACTTTACATACATTGTTAATACTTCAAAATTGAAGCACACTTATTACAACATATGACAAAACCACAAAGGACCGTATAGGTATAGTGTCTTTAGAAACTGGGAAACATAAACAACTGGTTCATAAATCTTCTACAGTGTCTCCCATTTATTTCATCATATCTAGGGTCCCTTTTACCATATTCTACTTAATATCCATCTTCCTGACCTGGGGAAAAGAAAACATAAAAGGGTGAGCTCAAATGCACAGCAAGGGCAAATAAAGAAGATAAAAATCATATCATATCTTTTTGAAAATCAAAACCTGCAAAAGAGATCATAATATCTTATCATAGAAGTGTAAATGAGATCCCCATAATCATAACATAAAACATGAAACTTTGTGGCATGCACACATAATCATGGAAAATCATTTCTTGTTAGTCATGACTCATTTCCAAGACTATCTTAGTGGACAAAGTCCCTTTCTGAACCGAGTTCACTACTCGTTTCAGTCCTGTATCACTGAACCGAAATAACCTTCTGTTCCAGCCATGTCTATCTCATGAGATATAAAATCTTTACCCAATGCATTGGAGGGAGATATAGGTCCCACCCATCTTATAATGAATCCTTTCTTATGTGTGCCACATGATCATAAAACATACATCATCGCATAACACATGTAACAAAAATGGGATTCTTGAAACATCATGACATCATAAAACAAATCTTATAAGGCAAATGACTTCATAAAAATAATTCCCTCATAACATAATCAAATCAATGTAATTAAAGGGATAAAAACATAACCCTTTATTATCTTAGATGGAAAATAATTTTGATAAAACACTTGAACTCCATTCTTGAGGAAAATATCCTTTCTACTTCAAAAACACTTTTCCTTTCTTAAAATGTTATAAAATTCTAAAATAAAAGAAGTTGATTAAAAATAAACTTGAAAACTTATAAATGAAGATTCTTGGAAATAATGTTTTAAAAATCCATTCTTGCCGTATAAGTTAAAGAAAAACATTCTTCGTACTTTTGTCGGAAAAGTCAAAAAAGTACCTCGTATGAAAAACGACAAAAGATTCCTTTCATATTCTTTACTAAAAACTCACCGAAGGGTAAAATTGGATTTAAACAATTGTAAATGGATGGAAATAATATTACATATTGAGGGAACATGGATGTGGATGATAAAATACACCCCAGTAAATACTTACGAATAAACAATCTCGGATAAAAATGAGATTGTGATATTTTCCCTTACCTTAGGTCCGATTTGCTTTGTTCGTGTCCGAAGCTCCTGTATAATGGTTTAAATAATGTTATTGAATTATTCCAGAATCATACATATTGATATGATATCATATATGGTCATATTATTAGCTTCTTGTTAGTAATATTTCATTGTTACTTGTTACTCGGGTCTTTATAACTTTTTGTTCTTATGCGTGTTTTGTCGAATAAATTCTTATTCTTATCTTTAGGTTATAGATACTTAATTTCCAGAATGGTATTAGTTTATTATATACCATATTCATTAATTCAATTCATTTATATAATCATTATGAAATGAAGATCATGTAGAACGAGTCGCATCACATCGTGGAGACGGTATTCCGTACGTACGCACGAGTGATGATATCGTTCCTATGATCGTGGAATTGTATTGGAGTATATATATATTATTTCAGTATCAATATTACTTCATAATAATCATATATAGTTACTCATTACACCATTATACCCATCCTTGTAAGGTGATGGTGGAAAATAGATTACACCACGGCGTGGAGACGGTATTCCGTACGTACGCACGCGCGGTGATTTCATTTTTCCGTAGGATGGATAGAAAGTGAATTAGGGTTGTTTCATATTTATAATAACATATCAGTATGTAAGTAATACTGATGTTATTACTTTGTCATGAAACAACTAAAGAAGAAGAAGTTGAAGATGAAAGAAATTGAAAAGATCGGTAATGGATATTACCTCTTCTTTGGAACGCCTCTTTGAATCCTCCACTTAGGGAACTAATATTGGTCTTTGAAGAAGACCAGGACCTCTAGGATTATTCTAGGGAAGTGGAGAGGAGAAAATGTCAGGGGTTGGCCGAGCTTGAGTGCTCAAATTGGTGTGAGGAGGAGGGGGAGGAGGTGCCCTTTTATAAGGGAGGAGAGGGGCACCTTAGGAATATCTCAAAATATTATTTTATATTAAAGTCAAAATCGGTTTATAATGGTTCCAAAGGGTCTTATTTCAAAGATAAAGTGGGTATGGGTCTAAATCCTATCAACCAATAAGATTTAGACAAGTTTAGGGTATTATTTTAACCTTATCAATTAGATTTAACTCTAAGTTAAATAATTTAACTTTTACCATGTCTTTTTGTTTGCTTTCACTATATGGTTAATAAACTTACTATAACATGCCAAAAGAACCCCAAATTGTTTATTATTAATATATATATCTTTATCTAAGTCATTTGGCGGAACCTTAGATTTTTAGGAATAAAATAACAATTAGTAATATAATATTTGATTTAAAAACTATTTTTTGTCAATTTTGACACTATTTGATATACGATTTTTGTGAAAGTCATAACAGAATTATATGTTCGAACAAAGTTGATTAAATCAACACTAATATATCATAGTAACCTAGAAAATTAGTGGAATTCATAAAAATTCTCAAATTACATTTATTTTGGTGTTTATAACATCAATTATGTCAATATTTCATTAATAAGATAATTACTGCATCATCATTGTGTCATAAATAAATTATACTATTTAATGTCTAAATATTACAAATAAAATACCATTATGTAGGAAATCTTTTTATCTTTATAATGAATATTTATAGTCGAATTTATCTTATGTATAACCCCATATTAAAAATGATTTACTTATTAAACCTTTATTTTAACTATTGTAACCCTTCTTTAAATAAATTAATAATAAATGTCCTAATCTAATCCAAGTGGGCCTAAATGGTCATATTTTATTCCTAAGTTTGTTATTGGTCGAATTACACTTGTCCAATAGAATTAGGACATGTGTTATCGTAATATTAATATCATATTTACCCTTAGTTACCCTATTTACTATTAACCGCAGTAAAAAAAGTAAAAAGTTACTATTCACCAAAAAATTATTTTCATCTCATTGAACCACATTTTTGTCCTTGATATTAACCGTGTGTCTCGGATTTTCGAAATTCCATTCATAGAAGCGGTAAAATTATGTTTTATGCAAAATTCAGTTTTTTAACCTACCACTTAGTGGTTTCACTATTCATCAAAAATGGAAAGTTTTCAGAAAAATACCAAAATTTCACCCTAGGCTAATTTCGATATTCTGAGTCCAAAAATGAAGTCCATTTTGAAAAATAAAATTTATAAAATTTCTAAAAGTGGTTATTACTATTCATAACGGCTAGTTTTAATAGCATATTATTGTTTAGTGAAACTCGGTATTGCGTACGACGCAAGCTATCGAGGAAGGTCGCGATTGCGTGTAAAGCAAGCCAAGAAAGTGTTGTGTAGAAAAAGATTCCTTTGATGATTTATATAACATAAAAGTCTCGGGTGTTACAATCATGGGTTCTCAATTGAAATTGATCATATCTTATCATCTATAAATAAATAGTCAGACTGAGTGGGCTATTCAGATTCTAGAGGATAAGCTCCCAAATTTTTTGATTTATTTTAGGGATCCAGAGAAAAAGATATATTGGTGGTTGAGTTTTATTCTAATAAAAATTACCATGACTCTATAAATATAGATCCCTTTAAATCTCTTTATGGATATCCCTTTCTACCCTCACTTTTCTAGTCAGAATTGGGTAGGCATTCATTATTGGGACAAAGCATTGTTTAGAAGATGACTAGAAATGTTTAGCTGATTTGTAAAATATTTTTGATGGATAAGATTTACCATATATCTTATTTTGATCATCCTTATAATAATTTAAAGTTATTCATTAGTGATCGGTTGTTTCTAGAAGTTTCTCTTTGACTGGTACATTACTGATTAGGAAATAAGGGTAAATTTATGTTGTGGTATGTCGGGCCATTTGAGATCATGGAGAATATAGAATCCCTCCTATTTATAACATAACTTTTCATTACATTTTACAAAACAGAGGACCTTTAAGGTTTTGTGTCTTGGAAACCATGAACATAAAACATTAAGACATAAAACATTTTTCTTAAACACTTGAAAGGCCTATCCTTATGTTCATCCTAGGTTCATTACTGTATCTCGTAACCTGGGGACATACATCAAAAGAAAGGGTGAGCAGAAGTCCCAGTAAGGGAAACAAGGGGAAACATTTAACATGTGAACTTGAGATACATCAATAATGTCATGAAAAAGAACTTTAAGGCATAAGAAAGAAATAATGAAGCATATCATAATAAAAATAATGTATTTCATAACATGAAGATGTGGCTAAAACATTTAATATTGACAATCATTTCTGTTTCACTAATGTCCATCCCTAAGGTGTCATTAAAAATTACAAAGGTTATTCACCCAGGTGTCGTTAAAAACGGTCATCTCTATAGATTAAGTCTTTACCCAATGCATTGGAGTGCTATCAAGGCGCACCGTTAAATTTGTCTTTATAATAATGTGAGCCACATATATCATCATCAATAATTTCATAAACAACCCATATAGAATAAAATAAATGGGTTTCATTTCATAATCATAACGTTTTAAAAACTGCTTTAAAGACATGATCTTTATGTCACTTTAAACCCACAGAAAGGGAAAGCGGTTCTCATGTATATAAATCCCAAAATTTAAAATATAACAACTTGGTATATATGTGAATACCCCTATAGAAGAGAGAGATTTGAGTATTCAATTAATAAAATAAAATAACTTTAGAAAAAAGAGAGAGACATTTTGAGATGGAAATTCTACAGCATAACCGCTATGTTTCGAGGTTTTAGAAAACATTGAAAAGAGAGGGGAAATGGGTAACCCACTCATAAATGATCCATAAAATAGTAGGGGGACATAATAAAATGAATTTAAGAACATGGTAATGAAATTTTAAAGATATACCATATGAAATGAAGAACATGAAAGGAATACAAAAATAAGATTTCTCTTATGAATATTCGGCAGCCTAACGGCATCACATAAACATCAAAAAAAAATGAATTGACGAGATCAAATAGGGTATCTCATCATATGAACATAAAATATCAGTATGATATATATAGAGATCATACCCCAACATAATAAAAAGGAACTTGAAAGACTTGACATGAAAGTAGAAGTTTGAGAAATGAGAAAGGTGAACGAATCCCTTAAAAATTCTGGCAGCCTAACGGCGTCACATAAACTTCAAAAAAAAAGAATTGACGAGATAAAATAGGGTCTCTCATCATATGAACATAAAATATCTGTATGATAGATATAGATATCCTACCCCAACATAATAAAAAGTAACTTTAAAGACTTGACAAGAAAATAGAACTTGAAAATGAGAAGGGTGAAAGAATCTGTTACAAAAATTTCAGCAGCATAACGACTCCACTTAAACATTCATAAAATGAAATGATGAGAGTAAGAGGGGATCTCTAAAAATATGAAAATCAAAAGGGAAGTAATAGGAATATAAAAGAACATCCTTCAACATAATAACATGGAGCATAAAGGAAATGACTTAAAAGAGAGTATTTGAAAAGAAAGAGAGAGTTTGGATCCATTACCTTAAAACGTAACTCTTAAAACTCAAAGGTTGGGACCTTGAGGGATTAGGGGAACCTTGGGAGGACTCCTTGGGAGGTAATGAGACCATTGCTTCTTTTAGGGAGAGTTGGGAGTCAAATGGATGAGAGGATTGCTTGGTATTTATAGGGAAAGTAAGGGGACAAGGCATTAATGGCCAAGGGACACCTAATTGGTGGTTTTGGAAAAACCATGGGCTTTCCCATCGTATTTTCCCATGTTATTGGCCACTTGGGACACCTCATACCTTATATTACTATTCATAAGTCGACCATATTGATTACATACTTAATACATCATTTAATGATGTCATTAAACACTTGTAACTTAAAAACTGTATTTTCACTATTCATCGAAAATTCAACTTTCTCAGAAAAATCCCAAAATTTCACCTTACCAAATATCGATGCTCTGATTTTAAAAATGAACTCTATTTTATAAAAATAATTTTCTAAATATTTTTAATTTAATTTTTAAATAAATACACCATTCACTGAAAATTCATTTTTTTCAGGAAAATCCCCAAAAATTACCTTAACATAATATCGATGCTCTAAGTTCAAAAATGAAATCCATTTTATAAAAATATTTTTCTAAATATTTTTTATTTAATTTTTAATTAAAAAATACTATTCACCCGAAAAAACTAATACTTGACTAATAATTTATGAAACCGTTATTTAACCATTTTATTGAATCACATTACTTAATCAAGGTGCCTAGATTATATTAATACTTTCTTTAAGTGAGATTACTTATCCATTTGGTCACATTACTAATCCTAAGCATAAAATCACTCTTCATAATTTACTATTCATCAAAAATTATGTTGATCTTATTAGACGCTAAATTTCGTACTGAACATAATTGTAGAAGACCATTTTTTGAAAATCATTACACATTTTTAATTATTTAAGGTTTACATACACATTTTTCAAAATATCCTTTCTCTAAGATTCACCAAAAATATGCATACTATATTTATCCGGACATTTGAAAATCCATAAACTAAATCATAAGAAGAAATCAAAATTTTTATTTAAAACAAAGGACTAAACAAGGTAGTTATGGTCTCCTTACATAGCCCCTTATCACACCGGCATATGACCTAAGTGTAAGGTTTGCTAAGGTGAGAGAATTCGAGGGAGGCTCGGCCAACATCGCACGATTGGTAATTTCTATCGGTTTAAACTTATCGCGAAGGCGATTCCGTTCTAGCTTCACACGATGAATTTCAGCTTGGGTTTGGTCTAGAGCAAAGCCCAGTGGTGCTACCTCCTTCCCAAGTTCTGTTAGATGGGCTTAGATCGGTCCAAGACTACTGGGTGAGGCCATCGAATCTTCATTCTATATTAATTAACCAAGATCACTTGTATTTAGAGAAAAATATCGAAATGTTTAGTTTCTAGCGGTCATATTGACCAGTGGTCATATAACAGTCAAAACCCAATAGTCTCATTTTAATTATACTCATGTTATCAAATGAAATAGTTTTTTTGAGTAAAAAAAATAAAATAACACACAAAATTAGGAAAAAAGATTTATTCAAAATTTTGGGTCGTTACAATCTTCCCCCTTAAGAAATTGCGTCCTCGCAATTTTTAAAATTGGGTTTGGAATTTCATTGAAAGTCCCACATCACAAAAGGAGTCAGTAAAACTATTACTTTAAAAGAAATAAAGGGAAGAACAAAGGTCACCCGAGTTAACCGACACTAGGATTCCATGTAGGAAAACATGGACATGGAGGAGAAAATAAAGGGTCATGTTCTGAGGGAGAGTGATAAAAAACATGATTAAGAGAAATTTATCCACAAGAAAATCCCAAACTTATGATTTGTGTAAATGGTATTTGATTACCTAGTAGGAAACTTAAACCAACAACGTTTTTGTTTTACATTCCTTTTCATAATTTTGAGGAATTCATTTACTATATAGAACAAAAACATAAGGAAATATACCTACCTTCAAATAGAGTTTCATCCTTTAATAAGTTTCTACCAAAACTAATCTTTTCTCCAAACGATGAGCATTCAAAAACAATTGGTATCATCAAAACACAAGAATCATCTTCTTGAGAGTCACGTAATCCACCAAAGATTACCCATCAATTTCTTCTATCTTTAAACATTATCCCAAAAACAGAAAGGGTAAGATAAAACAACTCTTCAAAAATAAAGAATCCCATAGTAAGGGAAACTACTTTTAAATCTTCAATGTTCCATGGTACTACCCAAAGTTCATCATAGACCATCCCATAAATAACTGTCCTTAAAATTCCTCGAAATAAACCAAACTAAGATTGAAACCCAATTATAAGAATGATCTCATAACATAGTCTTCCCAGATAGAATTTATCGTTCATCTTCAAACAACATCAACCACTCTTATCATCTTATAACAAAAGTAACTAACCTAATCACATTTTCCCCATGATAAGTTAATCATTTCCATATGTAACTTAATTACTATATGTTCTCCTTAAATTAATCTATTCTTCAAAATATAAGTCAACCTTTAATCCTCAAAGAAAATACCGTATTAATCTATTTACCTCGATCAAATAGGGTTCCCAAAATAGTGAATGTGTTCCACAAAAATAATCATCTTTTAATCCCCTAATCCCCTTTTTTTTAAGAAGAACAGCTTCACTACATCAACATGTGGTACATATCAATAGTTGTTTTCCTTAATGATATAAAATCATATTAGGTAGTTACTCGATGATATTAGAAGACATAAAAGATATGCTCATAGAGCACGAACTAAAATACAACATGACATAGACAATTATTGTGAAGAATTTACATGTACTTCAGTCATCATGATCCATCTCAGCATAGGACTTGTATTGTTCCCTTGTCCTCGAAGATTGTTGATGCTCATCATGCTTCTCACCACTTCCAAGATAGCATTAACTTGGATAATTTCTAACTTATCCACATTTACGACATCAAAATGTATAAGGTACATTAGATTGAACCTTATCTCCATTCATCACATTATCCATTTTTTAAAGCAATTTGCTACTTTATGCCTTATCTTCCCACACTTAAAACATCTCCCGGTTCCTTTGTGACATTCTCCTTGGTGCCTCTTCCCACACTTTTTAAAAAAAATAAATTGGGTCTTCTTTCCCTTATCAACTTTATCAAATGAACATCCTTGAGACTTTGTCTTCTTCTTTTTTTGATGAATTTGGGCATTCAACTATGTACTAATTATTAATTGTGATTTTTGATAGCTGGTTTGGAATAATCACAATATGTTCAAATTGATTTTTCATCATCTCTGTCACATTAATAGGGAAATCGTCACATTTGCTATCACATTTGTTGTTGGGACACGCTCTTCCATTTCCCGCCATTAACTAAGAAAATAACGTATAATTTGGGGGCTTAAATACTTATCCAATAATCATGAAAAGGAAACATTAAGAATAGAAGGAAAAACTTATAGAATAAAAGTATATCCTACCTTGTGATCCCATAGGTTCCAATCTAGGTTATCCATAATCATATGCTCTTATGTGAATCTTTATTTTATTTTAACTTTGTTCCTTTAATAATGGTTCATACTAAGCTTATGAATTTACCAAAGCATATCCCCCGGGAGTGTCGTAACCAAGAGTGCAGCAAGGCCCATTTTCGTGTACCAGTTCCCATTCGAGTCTCGCTAAAAGCAGTGTTTTCAGGTTTCAGCCCTATGTACATATGTGCTAGAGGTACCTTTACCTGCTCGTATCCAGACAGGGATGTATTTTCTTGGCAAACCCTTACTCAATACTCACCAAAATACCAGGAAGATTTCCTATATTTAAAATTTTCTATAGGGTTCTTCCTAAAGTTTTCATATCCTAATTTCCACAAATAAATAAACCATCCTTTGATACCAACTATAGTATCCCGCCTTTTTATAACATAACTTTTCATTACATTTTACACAACTGAGGACGTTTAAGGTTTAGTGTCTTGGAAACCAGGAACTTAAAACAAGAAAACATAAAACATTTTTCTTAAACACTTGAAAGGCCTCTTCTTATGTTCATCCTAGGTTCATTACTGTATCTTTTAACCTGAGGACATACATCAAAAGAATGGGTGAGCAGAAGGCCCTGTAAGGGAAACAAAGGGAAACATTTAACATGTGAACTTGAGATACATCAACAATGTCATGAAAAAGAACTTTAAGGCATGAGAAAGAAATAATGCGGCATATCATAATAAAAATAACGTATTTCATAACATGAAGATGTGGCTACAACATTTAATATTGACAATAATTTCCGTTTCACCAAGGTCCATCCCCAAGGTGTCAATAAATATTACCAAGGTTATTCACCAAAGCATCGTTAAAAATGGCATCTCTAGAGATTAAGTCTTTGCCCAATGAATTGGAGCGCTATCAGGGCGCACCCTAAATTTTTCATTATCATCAAGTGAGCCACATATATCATCATCAATAATTTCATAAACAACCCATATAGCATAAAATAAATGGGTTTCATTTCATAATCATAACGTTTTAAAAACTTCTTTAAAGACATGATCATTATGTCACTTTAAACCCACAGAAAGGGAAAGTGGGTCTCATGTATGTAAATCCCAGAATTTAAAATAGAACAACCTGGTATATATGTGAATACCCCTATAGAAGAGAGAGCTTTGAGTATTCACTTAATAAAATAAAAGAACTTTAGAAAAAAGAGAGAGACATTTTGAGATGGAAATACTGCAGCATAACGGCTATGTTTCGGGGTTTTAGAAAACATTGAAAAGAGAGGGGATATGGGTAACCCACTCATAAATGATCCATAAAACAGTAGGGGAACAGAATATAAAGGATTTAAGAACATGGTAATGAAATTTGAAATATATACCATATGAAATGAAGAACATGAAAGGAATACAAAAATATGATTTCTCTTATGAAAATTCGGCAGCCTAACGGTGTCACTTAAACTTCAAGAAAAATGAATTGACGAGATCAAATAGGGTCACTCATCATATGAACATAAAAGATCAGTATGATAGATATAGAGATAATACCCCAACATAATAAAAAGGAACATGAAAGACTTGACATGAAAGTAGAACTTTGAAAAATGAGAAAAGTGAACGAATCCCTTAAAAATTCAGCAGCCTAACGGCGTCACTTAAACTTCAAAAAAAATCTTACGAGATAAAAGAGGGTCTCTCATCATATGAACATAAAATATCAGTATGATAGATATAGATATCATACCCCAACATAATAAAAAGGAACATGAAAGGCTTGATAAGAAAATAGAACTTGAAAATGATAAGGGTGAAAGAATCTGTTACACAAAGTTCGGCAGCCTAACGTCGCCACTTAAACATTCACAAAATGAAATGATGAGAGTAAGAGGGGATCTCTCATCATATGAACATGAAAAGGGCAGTAAGAGGAATATAAAAGAACATCCTCCAACATAAGAACATGGGGAATAAAGGAAATGAGACCAGATCTTCTTTGGGGGAGAGTTGAGAGTCGAATGGATGAGAGGATGGCTTGGTATTTATAGGGAAAGTGAGGGGATATGGCATTAATGTCCAAGGGACACCACATTGGTGGTTTTGGAAAAACCATGGGCTTGCCCATGGTATTTGCCCATGTAATTGGCCACTTGGGAAACATCATACCTTATCTTACTATTCATAAGTCGATCATATTGATTACATACTTAATACATCATTTAATGATGTCATTAAACACTTGTAACTTAAAAACTATATTTTCACTATTCATCAAAAATTCAACTTTCTCAAAAAAATCCCAAAATTTCACCTTAACCAAATATCGATGCTCTGATTTCAAAAATGAGCTCCATTTTATAAAAACAATTTTCTAAATATTTTTAATTTAATTTTTAAATAAATACACTATTCCCCAAAAATCCATTTTTTTCTGAAAAATCCCCAAAAATTACCTAAATATAATATCAATGCTCTGAGTTCAAAAATGAAATCCATTTTATGAAAATAATTTTCTAAATATTTTTAATTTAATTTTTAATTAAAAACACTATTCACCCAAAAAAACTAATACTTGACTAAAAATTTATGAAACCGTTATTTAACCATTTTATTGAATCACATTACTTAATCAAGGTGCCTAGATTATATTAATACTTTATTTATGTGAGATTACTAATTCATTTGGTCACATTACTAATCCTAAGCATAAAAGAACTATTCATAATTTACTATTCATCAAAAATTAAGTTGATCTTATTAGACTCTAAATTTCGTACTGAATATAATTGTAGAAGACCATTTTTTTAAAATCATTACACATTTCTAATTATTTAAGGTTTACATAAAAAAAAATTAAAATATCATTTCTCTAAGATTCACCAAAAATATGCATACTATATTTATCCGGACATTTGAAAATTCATAAACTTCATCATAAGAAGAAATCAAATTTTTTTTTTCAAACAAAGGATTACACAATGAAGTTACAGTCTCCTTACATAGCCCTTTATTAGACCAACATAGGACCTAAGTGTAAGGTCTGCTAAGGTGAGAGAATCTGAGGGAGGCTCGACCAACATCGCACGAGTAGTAATTTCTATCAGTTTGAACTTCTCGTGAAGGCGATTCTGTTCTAGCTTCACACAATGAAGTTCGGCTTGGGTTTGGTCCAGAGCAAAGCCTAGTGGTGCTACCTTCTTCCCAAGTTCTGTTAGATGGGATTTGATCGCTCCAAGAATACAGGGTGAGGCTATCGAATCTTCTTTCTATATTAATTAACCAAGATCACTTGTATTTAGAGAAAAATATCGAAATGTTTAGTTTCTAGTGGTCATATTGACCAATGGTCATATAACAGTCAAAAACCAACACTCTCATTTTAATTATACTCATGTTATCAAATTAAATAGTTTTGTTGAGTATAAAAAATAAAATAACACAAAAAAAGAAGAAACAAGATTTATCCAAAATTTTGGGTCTTTACAGAGAATCATTTGAAAGTGGCATATGAGTTGGCCTTAATATCTCATATAAATTTTATTCATTATTTATTTCATGTATACCAATATACTAGATATCATATATACCCATCTCTCAAAGTTTTATGGGGATTTAGATTAAGAATCTCAAGGCATCATGCTTAAGGAAACTGCTCATATCTTGGATCATAAAACATTTCATAATAAATCCATTATGTTAATCAATGTGTTATGGTATAATGGAGGATATAGACAAAATACTTGAGATTTTGAGTACTTTATTCAAGATAAAAAGCCAAACTTATTCTTAGATGAAGAGAATTGAAAAATTTATAAGGGAATAAAGTGGTATGGTGGGGAGATTTGTGACATCCCCAAGTCATTATTACATATTTATTTTGGTTGTTTATTTTATTTAATTTATAATTATAATTTGGTAGTTGGAGGTTTGAATGTTTAAATATGAGTAAAACTATATGGGGAGGACCTTCATCGCATGGTTGGTGCTAATCATGCACCATACCATGTGAGGGTGAGATGTTATTCTAATGTGGTTTTCATAGTTGGTGCATGGTTATTCAAACTATGCATATTTCTAGGAAAACTATCTATCCATTGTTTAATATGTAAGGATATGGTGTACAATTGATGCATGGTTAGGTGAAAACATGGATCCAAACCATGTAAATAACCATTTCATATATGGGTTATATCCAATGGTAACCACATGGTTAGTGCATGATTTCCCAAACCATGCGTTTAAACAATGTAATTTTCTCAAGGTTCTTAAAAATGTAAAATTAACTTTGTTCCCATATTGAGTTATAACCCATTTCTCCCCTTCCCCATATTCTCAACTTAGATATCCCCAAAAGCTGAGATCTCCTTCTTTAAGCTTCCTGGTGATTATTATTCAATTTTACTAGATAAAATTCAAGGTAAACTCATTATTCGTTCATGTATTGTCTTTATACTTCTCCCAGTTTATTACTACTCCATTTCCTTTTTAAGAACTTGGTTCTTCCTCTATGGTATAAATCCTTTATTTTTGGGCTGTGTTTAAGAAAGATTAGGAAAAGAGATCGAGTACTGGCTATAGGATTCTTACACGACGTGACTAGGGGATACACACTATGTAATCCTAGTACATGTCGTGTAAGGAAAGTCAATAGACCTGGGTATGACGTGTAATTGGAAGTCGGTAGAAAAAGATGAGCAGGCATATACACACCATATATTTCCTATTACACACCATGTATTGTTTTTGGCTAAAATATGAAGTAGCCTCGCATTTTTTCAAATGAATAGAAACTCACCCACTAGTTCATGGATAGTAGTGCCTAGCTCAATATGAGGCTAGGTTTATCTGTTGTTTCTTCATTTGAACTCTAATTCAAACACCTTCAGATGTGTTGGAATCCCTTCGGTGAGTTATCGATTCAACTTGAGTTATTCTTCATGATTTTTTCTCTCAACCTAGTTATCGAGGGTTGAATGTTTATACTTTTTTTATAGATATACATCATTCTAGGTTGAATTAGAGGCCAATAATGGATGAGGTGATTAGTACGAGTATGAGGTAGGTGGTCTTATTCCTTTCGCTAATTTTCAAGTTGATAATATGTGTTAGGGTGTCACGCGCCCATTTTTGTGGTGTCGCCTTGAATGAATTTTTCTTATTGTCATTTCCTGCTGTTGTTCAGGCAATTGATTATGTGTTTGGAAGAATTTTTAGAGTTGTTTACCTTGATTTAGGGCCACCACATGGGTTTGTTTCTCTTGAATGACCATTTATGGCTGTTTGGCCTAGGATACCTATGAGGCATGCCTTTGTTTTCCCATTCTTGGGTTGTTAAAAACATAGAGAGAATATAATAGAATTAAAAGGTTGTTAGATTATAATTCAAATTAATTAAGGGTATGGGATGAATGATTTTCCCCTTGACCCATATATGCCTTTATATATTAAAGCATGATTCACTTTCCCATTTGAGTAAGTAAAATCGATTTTGTGAATTTATGCAATTGGATTGAATTGATTTAATTATGGTTTTTCCCATGTGAGTTATATTCTAGTTAAGCCATGTGATTGTTTAATTTACATGTGTTGCTTCATATACGAAATGTTCCCATATGATATAGATGTCGGTTAAGCCTTGTGATAGTTTAAATTGCATTATAGGCTTGTTATATGAACTTCCCATGTGAGTTTATTAATGGTTAAACCATGTAATAGTTTAATTTACATGTGATGGTTATTATGTGAATTTTTTTCATCTGAGTAATTGAAAGGCCAAACCTTATGAGGTTGGTCCTTTCATGATATTATATTAGATGCTTTTAGTTTTTTCCTTTACATGCCTAATGAAATTTTAATTGGATCTTAAATGATAAATGGGTTAATATAAATGGGAAAATCATGGATTCTAATTAGAATACCATGGATGTGTTCATGTGACTATTGTATCATATGCTTTGGGTGATTCATGGATCCATTGAGGGATGCAACGGATGGAATCAAAGAGGGTATTTCATGTTAAGTCATGAGTGATCTATATATGTAGTGGTCAGGATCATGGAGACTATTTATAAAGGTTTAAAGAGTCATGGAATGAGGGATACCATGGATGGGTTCTATTGGCAATTTGTATATATCTTGGGAGATACTTGGGTCTTATTTATAGGACCCAAGGATGTCCTAGTAGACATATACTCGCACCACACCAAGAGTGTGATTAGGTTCCTGAGAAGATTGTACGGATCGACTTGTAGGATGTAGGTGGTTTTACATTAGGATTAATACCTAAATTACAAATTAGGATTGTCATGGAAAGACTTAGATTTAATTTGAATTTTTAAAAGGAATAACTCATGATGCGTCTACCAAACCAAATCACAAGCTTGGTTTTGGTCTTCACTTATACTTGTTTAGATAGCCTTCAAAGGTATCTGTTGTGATTACTTTTACACTAGGGTTTTAAGGTTTAGTATGGATACATAGAATTATATAATTCAATTTAATTGAACTGGTAATGAACATGAAATGATTATAAATGGAAACCAGTGCTTGTAGGACGGTTTACTTTTGAATATTCCCAACTTACTACTTTCACTATTGTACATTTCCCATTATATATATTCACTAATAGATTGGAACAGATTCTGGGTTATTGCTTATTGATATTTAGTCTCACACACTATTTGGGTCATGTTTTGGGGCCTAAATAGAATATATTTTTTTAGGTGTTGATAAGGGAAATCACCCTTCTCTAGGTACTTGATATGCTGTTTAGGAGTAGAAGACAATGGGACCAAGCTGAGGATGGAAATGATTTTGAGTTTATTTTGTCTGTTTTGTACACTTGGTACTTATATCATGTATTTCTACAGTGTGATCTACTTTTTTGGTTTTCCTAGAACATGTGACAAGCAGAAACATTCTTTGTTTTCTATGACATCTGGTTGTTATATTGTTAGTCTTCCACTATTTACTTTTATTGACTAGCATTATTGCTCATGTTATTTTATTGCTATTTTTTCCATTATGTTACAATCTACCAATGAGAGCATAGTTTCCACACAATCACACCTAGGCACTTGCTACTAGTCGGTAGCCTCTGGTGTTTGGTGAAATAATCTTGAGTCCATGTGGCCAACCGGGTATGAGGCACCTTTAAGTGGCACCTGGATTTGGGATGTTACAAAGTGGTATCAGAGTATTATTTTCTAGTTTGTCTTACTATTTGACAGAATTAGACAAGGATTGGAAGGAAATTGAGTTTGTTAATAATTTATTCTTGGGAGTAGCTACCCCACATATATGGAAAATCCAAATTTCCTTGAATTGAATTGTGGTTTTTGGATTTTGAGCTATTACAATTGATTTGATTTCAATATTGGATGAAACGCTTATATTATGATTTTATTATTTATATCATTGTGGTTATATTTTGTTTCAACCTAATGAGATGAGGGTATTCCATCTCATGCATCATATATGCACTTGTTAGAAATCACATGTTAGGTATTCTTTCCATGCCATTTAGGGAGCATTACTGATTGCATTATGTTGTGATAGATTTCATACTTGATATGCATTTTTTTGTGATATGTACCATGATAGATATTCCAATTGTTGTGATATGTGTATTGGTATGTTTTGTGGTCTGAATTGGATGAACTCCAAGCTTTGTTCCCTGTGGTGTATGGTCCCTCTTGGATTGGAATTTGGTGGATCATGTTGCTTCCTTAAATTGAATTGTGTTACGATATAATATAGGTGGATTCCAAGATTTTATTTTTGGGGAGTATGGCCCCCCATATATTGGAATTTTGCATACCTTTGGTTTAAATTTCAAAAAATGGGGCTTCCGGGGGAGTTCCAGGGAAATTATGTTTAGAAACCTAGACAGCACGGTGTGTGGTTCTATGAAAACACACCATGTGTTATTCTGTTCAGGAAGAAAAACTTTTCTTCTGTACACATTGTGTACCATGTGTACACTCTATTTGGTAAATGACTGTGTGTCCATCCATGTGAGAGAGAACATGAAATGTTGGTTTTGGAAAAGTTCATGTTGTGTACTTTAGGTACACACTGTTTAGTTTGACACAAGAAGACTACGCGTGGATCTATCCATGTAAAAGGACATGGCTAGGATAGGAGTCTTGGGTAAACTCCATGTTCCAGTCTTACACGCCATGTACTTGGGGTGCTTTCACGCCCAGAACAGTGGAAGTACACAACCATGTGAGATCTTGAGGGTAGACACTGTGTATGGTTTCTACACGTCGTGTGCTTCTCTTTTGGAACCCTTTGAGGTCCTTTTCATGTTTTGTCCCCCTTTGTCAGTTTCTTACATGTGATTAGTCCTTTCTGAGTAGTGTTCCATGTAGATCATGATGGTGAAACCTGTGGATCATTCTAAGGACTCTTAATAGGTGTTTTGGATATTCTATCTAAGTAGAGTGTTTATTCCTCTAGTTATCATTTTTAGTTGTCACATGAGAGTGAAAATTTGTATGAATGATGGGTTGGGTGTTCATACCAACCTAGTTGAGACCTTTTATCTTAGATGATCTATGAGCTATCTCTCATGACATATGATTTGATTAAATCTCCCTTGAGAGATGTTCCCTTCTATCCTATGAGGTCATGAGACATATTCATTTTAAGTATCCCTTAAGGGATGCCATTACTTCTATACTGATCTTGGGAGTCCCATTTAGGATCCCTCTCTTGTGTCCCTTTTTCAAGGATCCCTGTTGTAGGATGCCTCTATTTTTATTATTAGATGATCCCTGTTGTAGGACACCTCTGTTGTTTATCATTATAGGACCCCGTGTAGGATTCCAAGCCATTTTAGATTAGGATCCCATGTTGGATGCCTTTCAGTGTTTTACTTGACCAAACCTGACCTTAGTAGTGAGATTTTGGTAGTATCTCTCATTGTTTGACGCCTAGAACTATCCAATGTGGCAGTCATAGGGGTGATTTCTTAAGGATGGTGTTGACATGCCCTGCCTAGATATATGTTCTTTTGAGCTTCTGGCTCTGCTTGTATCTTAGACCCTCATGTAAGGGTAGTTTAACTATTTTAGAGATATTTCTTGGAATGGAGGCATGAATGATCATCCATAGGCATTTTATTTTAACTTTGGATGAAATAAAAAGGGATCTTGAGCCTAGTGGGGTTTGTTTTTGCATGACCTTGTGATGGGGGTCAAATATTATGTTTTGTAAGGCGATAACAAGTGGTAGGTACCACCCTTGGAGATTATTGTCTTTATTTACACTACGATCTTTCTAACATTAGTTTCACTTAGGTAATGTTGTCCCCGATATAATATTTTGTTTTAAATAGGAAACCCTTGTTCAGATGGGTGATCATTGTATTTTGATCCTTTATATGGGAGTGGTCATTTTGGAATGATCAATTAAGCAGGTTAGACATGCCTTGAGCATGGTAAACTACTTTGGAGGTCATGTGAACCTTTCTTTGAGTGATAGGCAACTTGGTACGTCATCATCCATGTAAATGCTTTTATAGATGATGTGATTTTGATCCAGATCCTTCGTGATCCATCTGGTACTAGGATGCATAGGTTGGACAACTTATGATTAGTACACAAAATGTGTAATTATCTCTTGTAAACTCGGGGTAATACATGTTGACATACGCGGTACTTGTCGAGTGTTACATGTTAAAATGATATTTTTAGTTTGGTTAAATTTTTTATCTTTGATCTTTCCTATCTGTTATAAGGTTATATTCAGAGTAGAGTGACCTAAGCATTATGGAACCAAGATTGTCCCACTACTCGAGATGACTTTCTAGGACATAGGTGTTTTGACATGCTAGTCGGTTTTATTTTGGATTTCATTTCAAGATTTATGATTTTGTGATCGTGGTTTGTGGAATGAAACCCATTATTTTAAATTGGTTATGAACTAGCACATTTGAGAGCGGCTGGTCCTTCTTCTCGACATCTAGGACACTCCTAGGTGGGGAGTGCCACATAGGTTATGTTTAAATTTTTCTTTCCAAGTATAAGGATCACAATCAAGGAATATTAGGAAATTTTAGATTCTACTTGAATTAATTTAGAACCTCTTAGTGTACTATTTTTTAAGAGATGAGCATGCCCCTTATCTTGACGTCATCCTAGATGCACTAAGTGAGCGTCAGTTATACACCACTCTATAGTTTGAAATCTATTGGTAAAGTTCGTGATCTATTTATGTGATTTGAGTTAGATGCATAGTTTTAGTTAGGGATTGTTTAATCCTGAGTGATACTTGGGTTTTCATTTATGAATGATTTGGATATAATCATGGATGTCTATCACTTTCTTTGACGTGACCTACAGGTGGATGCCAATCTGGGTTCAGTCAGTGTTCTTATGTGTACTTTTCGCCTTGTACTAACATATCACTTGTAAAGGAGAGTATGATCCACCTTGGTGAGTTACATGGACTCTAGGTTGATTAATCTAAGTTTAATCTAGACTTATAGTCGGGATCATATGTGATGCTTTAAAAGGGGTAATGAATCTAATGGGATAGTTCTGGATTACGATTTTTCTCGAGTTGTGGAATTATCTTTTTAAATGATCAGGGGATGGTCTGAAAAAGGAGCGTCACCAAGAGATAGGTATGGGATTCAGTGAACGGGATCATTATGGGCGTGTGGTGCCTTGGGAGAAGGAATTGTGTTTCTGTTATAACACGCCAGGCTCCTAAGCTGACCATTTCAGAGATAAGTCATCAAGTGATGGTTTGACTCATTATCCTTATTATTCCTTGTGTATGGTTCATGTGAACCAGTTTGAAAACTCTACCAATTTAAGGTGGGTGTGATGTGAAAGTCTGTAATGTCTTTTGAGGGAATATTGCATGACTGGTTTTGATTAGCTTGACTGGGGTTTGACCATTATTTTCTATGAGGCCACTAATATAACCTCAGTTGTGTTCGAGTTTTCCCTGTTGAATAAAAACACGCTAATAGCATCATTGGAATTCTCAAGGGTGTAATTTATGGGGTTTTATGACGAAGGAGGTGTCATGGTAATGATTTCATATGGGTTATTGTTGACAGGCTCATAAAGGTTACCCACTTCCTACCAATCAAGGAAACCATTAGTGTTAATGAGCTTAGAAGGTTGTATATCCGAGAGATTGTATGACTGCACATGATCCCATATTCTATCATTTTAGATAGGGACACCCAGTTTACTTCCTGTTTTTGGAAGGGGCTGTAGATAGTGATGGAAACAGGTGTGCTTCTGTGCACAGCTAACCACCCCCAGACAGATAGCCAGTCAGAGCGCACAATTTAGGTTCTTAAGGATAGGCTTCAAGCATGTGTCTTGGATTTTAGGGGTTCTTGCGAGAGATAAATACCCCTAGTTGAGTTTTCATATATCAATATATTTCAGAATACTTTTTATATGGCACCATATGAGTATTTGTATTGTAGAACATGTTGATAACCCATGTGTTTTTTGGAGGTAGGAGAGTTAGCTATGATGGGACCTCATCTTAGAGTAGGTGCAGTTGATTCAAAAGTGGATGGATACTGCACAGTCTCATCAGAAATCGTACGCCGATCAATGTTCAAGACCTTACGAGTTTGAGGTCAGGGATCAGGTTTTCCTACATGTTGCACTAAGGTTTGGACACAAGAGGATCTGGATATAGGGTAAGCTTTTGTCAAGATACATCGGGCCATTCGAGATTCTGGAACGAGTCCAGCCAGTTTTCTATCAGTTGCAGTTTCCTCAAAACTATCAGGATATGCATGACGTCTTCCATATTCCTCATTTTCGATGTTACTTTTCAGACCAGTCTCATCCTTTCAGCCTGAGGAATTTGGGTTTCAAGTAAATGTGTCCCTTGAGGATCATCTTATATGAATAGTGGATCGTAGCATGAAGGTTATTCTTGGAAAATTTGTTTCTTTAGTAAGGGTTTTATGGAATCATGGCTAAGTGTAGGATTAGACCTGGGAGAGGGAGGTCGATGTATGATCGAAGTGGACATATTTGTTCTCATATATTTTTTCTTCGGCCTTGGAAGGGAAATTCGGGGACGGATTGCTTTAAGGGGGAAGTTTGTAAGAACCCAGTTCTTCCTTTAAGGTGTGAATATTTTTTTAGGTTGGTTTTAAAATAGAGGAGGAAAATAGGTTGAGTACTGACTGCAGTCTTATTACACAATGTGACTAGGGGTTACACACCATGTAGTCCCAATACACACTAGGTAAGGAAAGTTAGTAGACCTGGGTATGACGTGTAAGTGGAAGTCAGCAGAAAAAGAGGATCGGAAATACACACTCCATTTATTTTCCATTACACACCGTTTACTTTTCTTTTTTTGGATAAAATGGGTAGTGGCCTCATGTATTGTCAGACGGACAGGAACTCACATACTAGTCCATGAACAACAACACCCAACTCGATCTGAGGCTAGTTTTGGCTCTCATTTATTCATCTGAACTCCAATTTGAACATCATTAGATTCGTTGGAATCCCTTCGGTGAGTTCTCAATTCCTCTTGATATGTTTTTCAATATTTCTTCTGTTGACTTGGTTATCAAGGGTTGAGAGTTTATGCATGCTTTGTAGATCTACCCCATTATAGGTCCAATTAGCGGATAACGCTAGATGAGGAGAGTCGTATGAGTTTGAGGTAGGTGGTATTGTTCCTTTCACTAATTTTCAAGTTGATTATGTGTGATAGAGTGCCACACGACCATTTTTGGGGTGTCTCCTTAAATGAATTTTTCCTATTGTCATTACCTATTGTCATTTAGGTAATTGATTATGTGTTTGTAAGAATGTTTTGGTCTTTTTACCTTTATTAAGGTCCAACCCATGGGTGTGTTTCCCTTGGATGATAGTTTATGGTTGTTTATCCTAGGATGACTATGAGGCATGGCTTTGTTTTCCCTTTCTTGGGTTATTAAAAATGAATTGAGAATATAATAGAATTACAAGGTTGTTAGATTGTAATTCAAATTAATTAAGGGTATGGGATGGATGATTTGACCCTTGGCCCATGTATGACTTTATTTTGTAAAGCATGTTTTCCTTGCCCATGTGAGTAAGTAAAATCTATGACTTGAATTGATGCAATTGGATTGAATTGCTTTAATTATGGGTTTTCCCATGTGAGTTATATTGTGATTAAGTCATGTGATAGTTTAATTTACATGTTTTTCTTCTTATAAAAAATGTCCCCATGTGAGATGGTTGATGGTTAAGCATTTTTATAGTTCAAATTACATGATAGGTTTGTAATATGAATTTCCCACATGAGTTTATTAATGGATAAACCATGTAATAGTTTAATTTACATGTGATGCTTGTTATGTGAATTGTTCCTATGTGAGTAATTGAAAGGACAATCCTTATAAGGTTGGTTCTTTCTTGAGATTATATTGGATGATTTTGGTTTTTCCCTTTGCATGCCTAATTAAATGTTAATTGAATCATAAATGATAAAAGGGTAAATAGAAATGGGAGAATCATGGATTTTGATTAGAATTCCATGGATGGGTTCATATGACTATTTTACCATATGCCTTGTGTGATTCATGGATCCATTGAGAGATTACATAGATGGAATTAAAGAGGGTATTTCTTGTGAAGTTGTCAGTGAGCCACAGATGTAGTGGTCGGGCTCATGGAGAATATGTTTAAAGGCCGAACGAGTCGTGGAATGAGGGATACCATGGATGGGTTCTATTGGAAATGTTTATATGCCTTGGGATATACATGAGTATTATTTATAGGATCCAAGGATGACCCATTTTACATAGACTCGTACCACACCTAGAGTGAGACCGGGTTCCTAATAGGATCATACAGACAGACTCATAGGATATATGTGGATTTACATCTGGAGTAATACATGAATTTTGACTTAAGAATGTAATGGACAGACTATGATTTAATTCGAATAATTAAAATGAACAAATTATGATGCATCTTCCAAGTCAAAGCACAAGCTAGGATTCAGACTTCACTTATACTTGGTTAGCTATCCTTCTGAGGTATCGTATGTGATTACTTTTACATGAGGGTTCTCAGGCTTAGGAAGGATCATGATACTTATATAATTAAACGTATTTGAACTCTTAATGAACATGAAATGATTATAAATGGATACCAATGCTTGTAAAACTGTTTAATTTTGAGTACTTCCTAGCTTACTAATTTCGCTATTGTACACTACCTGTTATATATATTCACTGACAGATTGGAACAGATCTTGGGTGGTTTCCTACTGGGATTTAGTCACTCACCCTATTTGAGTCATGTTTTTGGGACCAAAAATAATATATTGTTGCAATTTTCGAAAAAGGAAAACACCCTTGTCTAGGTACTTGATATGTTATTTAGGAGTAGGAGATTATGGGACCAAGTCTAGTCTTATGATGCTTATGAGTTTATTTTTTCCTTTTTGTACTATTGGTACTTATATCTTGTATTTCTAAAGTGTGAACTATTTGAATATTTTCCTAGAAAATGTGGCATGAAACATCATCCTTTGTATGCTATGACATATGGTTGTTATATTGTCAGTCTTCTGCTGTTTACATATGTTTCCTGGTATTACTATTTTCATTATTGTATTGTTATTTTTTACATTGTCTTACACTCTTCCAAAGAGGTCATAGTTTCCCCACTATCACACCTAGGCCCTCACTCATGTTGGTAGCCTCTAGCATTTGAGGAAATGATATTGAGGCCATGTGTCTAACTATGTACGGGGCACCTTTGAGTGGCACCCGGAACTATGATGTTACATCCTTATTGGTCTGTTGAACTTTTAATCTATAGTGGATAAACTTATGTCTAGGTATAGTTTTAAATATTTTATCCCTTGTTTTATATGTTGTGTTATCATACCTTCTCTTGAGTCTATTGGTATTTGAAAACACTAGAAAGGTTGTGACGATTTTTATGTGCACGTCTCTACATAATTGATCTTTACTTTGGAATATATTTAGTACTTGATTTTCCAACGGCTTATCTTACCATACTATGATTTAAATGAGTTATTGAGGACTTGTTTTTTTCTTTTATTTGTGTTTCTTTGCATTATGTTGGATGAAGTGAGGGTATTCAAGGATTTCACGTATTATTTTATTTAAAATAAATTTTATACACATGCGGTGTTTAATAAGATTCTTCAAATATATTTTGACTCTAATTAGGTATGTAAAAAAGTTTTGAAAGGGGAAATGTATTATGAAATATTTTTTCATCATTTGTAAGCCTTGGTTTTAAGTAAAGGCTTATTTGATTTTGTAATTATTAAGGTTAAGTCTATTCTGATACTTGGTTATTAATGAGTTTCTCATGGGAACCATGGGTATGCATTCAGGTAATTAGATGAGTGATACACTAGTTTAGATTATTCTATAATGAGTTATGGGTTTATCTTGGTCCTTGTCTTGGGGTTTTTATGTAACATCCCGGATCCAGATTCCACTCAATGGTTCCCCATACCTAGTTGGCCACATGGCCTCAAGCGCATTTACCTAAATGACAGAGGCTATCAAATAGAAGTGAGGGACTAGGTGTGATTGCGGGAAAACTATACCCTCATTGGAAGAGTATAACACATCAGAATATATTAACAAATCAATAGCATAAGAAGTACCATACAACAGAAGTAAACTGCAGAAGATTGATAATATAAATAACCATGTGTCAAATCATACCAAATATGATGTTGCAAGTCACATGTACTATAAAAACATAAAAAATAGGTTACACTATAGTAATACATGATATAAGTACCAAAAGTACAAAAAGGACAAAAGAAACTCAGAATAATCGCAAGCCTCGGCTAGGTCCCATGCTCTCCTGCTCCTAAAAAGAATATCAAGTACAAAGAGAAGATAGCTTTACCTTATCAAAACCTAAAATAATATAATATATTTAGGACCAAAAACATGATTCAAATAGGGTGTGAGACTAAATCCCAGTAGGAAACCACCCAAGGTCTGTGCCAATCTATCAGTGAATATATATAATAGGCAGTGTACAATAGTGAAAGCAGTAAACTTTGAAGTAATCAAAAGTAAATAGTTCTATAAGAAGTAGTTTCCATTTACATAATTTCATGTTAATTTATAGTTCAATTAAATTTAATTATATAAGTCTTAAGATCCGACATAATCCCAAAAACCCCTATGTAAAGTAAACACAACAGACACCTCAAAAGGCTATCGAAACAAGTATAAGTGAAGACTGGATCCAAGCTTGTACTTTGTCTTGAAAAAGGAGATTTAAGTCATTCCATTTCAATATTCAACTTATAATCGGAGTTTTTCCATGAAATTTCTATGTTAGAATTTAATTAATACTCTAGGTTGAATTCCACCTACATCCTACGAGCTCATCCCGATGATCCTCTTAGGAACCCGATATCACTTAAGGTGTGGTGTGAGTATATGTCAACTAGGCCATCCTTGGATTCTATAAATAATCCCCAAGTATCACCCATGACATATAAATACTTTCATTAGAACCCATTTGTTTAATCCCCCATTCCATAATTTGTTTGGCATTAAAATAAAGCCACCATGAACCCATCCACTGCAGTCGTGGTTCGCTCATAGCATAAACATATTACCCACCCTTGGTCCATCCATGGAATCCCTCAATGGATCCAGGGGTCACCCGAGGTATATTGTACAATAGTCATACGGACCTGTCCATTCCATTCAAATCTGACTTCATGGTTCACCCATTGCTAATTACCCTTTTATCATATAAGATTCAATTAAACATTTCATCATGTATTCAAAGGTCAAAATCAAAAGCATCCAATACAATCTTAAGAAAGGACCAACCTCATAAGGCTTGGAATTTCAATTAATCAGATAGGAACAATTGGCATAACAAGCATCACTTGTAAATTAAACTATTACATGGATCTAACATTAATAAAATCATGTGGACAATCCATATAACAAGCCTATCATGTAATTTAAACTGTCATAAGGCTTAAAAACCAATTATTTCATGTGGGAAATTCATTTTATTTAACCAATTTCATTTTAAACTACCCAATAAGGGAAAAAGGCATTACTCATAGGAATCCTTGGCCAAATGGTCATAAACAGTCATCCAAGGGAAACACACCCATGGGGTGGCCCCAAATCAAGTTAAACAACATTAAACATATTTTAAACAACTTATTCGATTACCTAAAAAACAATAGGTAATAACAATGGTCAAATATCAATCAAAGTGACACCCTGAAAATGGGCCTGAAACACTTTAGAATATATAAATAGCGTGAAAATTAGTGAAATTCATGAGAACACCTACCTCATACTCGTACGACTCTCCTCATCCAGCGTTGGCCCCTAATTTAACCTAGGATGAAGTAGATCTAAATAGCGAGTATAAAAACTCAAACCTTGATAATTAGGCCGAGAGAAGAAAACATTAAGAATGGATCAAGAGGAATTTAGAACTCACTGATGGAGTTCTAACGCAACCGACAATGTTTGAAACAGAGTCCAAATGAAGATTCTGAATCCCAACCTACCTGTCGGTGCTACTATTCGCAAAACAATGTGAGTGATCTATCTAGTTTGATAAGAAGAGGAAAATACCCAATTTAGACAAAAATAATGATATGCACGATGTGTAATAGAAAACTACACGTCATGTATATTCCAAAATCTCCCCCTTATGCCAAATTTCCATACACATCATGTAGGGATCTTAGATAGACCATTACATGGCATGTACGAGGATTTACATAGTGTATAACCCCTACCCATGTCGTGTAATAGGACTGCAGCTAGTACTCAGCCTATTTTCCTATCTTCCCTCAAATACAACCTGAAGAGAAATTAATTTTACATCAGAGGAAGAACAGGGTTTTTACAAACTTCCCCCCTTAAATAAATTCATACCCAAATTTCCCTTCCAATGTTGATGAAGAAAAATATAAGAACAGATCTGGCCACTATGATTATACATCTGCCTCTCTCTCCCAGGGCTCATCCTGCACTCGTCTGTGCTGCCATAACACCTGTACTAAAGGAATTAACCAACCACGAATAACCTTTTTCTACAATCCAAAATTCATATAGGATGCTCCTCAAAGGATGCATCTACCTCTAACTCAACCTCCTTGGGATGAAAAGTGTGAGACAGGTCTGAAAAGTTACGTCGTAACTAAGAAACATAGAATATTTCATGAATATCTTGGTACCTCTGACGCAACTGCAACAGATAGTAAAATGACCCAAATCTCTCTAGAATCTTGAACGACCCAATGTATCTCCAAAAAAGCATACCCTGTCTCCTAGTCCTCTTATGTCCCAACCTCTACGCAACATGTAGAAAAACCTTATCGCCAACTTTGAACTCCAAAAGTTATCTATGGTGATCGGTGTGTGATTTCTAATAAGACTGTGTAGTATTCATCTGCTTCAGAATAAATTAAACCTATTCAGTGATCTCTAGGACAAGACGCGGTCCCATCATAGCTGCCTCCATGGCCTCCAGCCAACATAGGGGTGATCAACATGGACTACCATACAAAGCCTCATATGGCGCCATCTTAATAGTAGCCTAAAAGATATTGTTATAGGTGAACTCAACCAGGGGTATGTGTTTCCCCCAAGAACCCCTAAAATCCATGATACAATCCTGTAGCATGTCCTCCAACACCTGAATCGTATGCTCTGACTGACCATCTATATGGGGGTGATAATCTCTTCTTAGAATCACCAATATACTCATAACCCTCTATAACCCTTTCTAGAAACAATAAGTCAACCTGGTTTACATATTTTAAATGCTAAAATGTGGGACCTCGTTAATTCATATAATCTCACGGATGTACAACCACCTAATCTCATCAAAACTAAAGGCTTCCTTGATCTGAAAGAAATGTGAAACCTTCGTCATCCTGTCAATAACAACCCATAAAGCATCATTAACTCAAGACGAACTCAGTAAACCAGTCAAAAAATCCATCATGACATCATTCCATTTCGACTTAGGAATGGGTAGTTGTTGTAAAAGTTTGGATGGTCACTAGTGTTCCTCCTTCCCCTACTGACAGGTGGAGTGCCTCATGAAAAAACTAGCTACATCACTTTTCATACCGAGCCACCAATACTGACGATGTAAGTCTCGATACATCTTGGTGACACCAAAATGCACCTCCCATAAAGAGGCATGAAAATTATGCATCATATTCTCATGTATGTCTAGAGAAACCCATATGTGACCACGAAAATGAAGAACATCATCCTCACCTATGGTGCAACTCGGAGGCGGGTCCTCACCTTCCACACACTCTCCCATAGGACCAGGCCTTCATAATATAAGATATTCTTCATCCTTACTTTGTCCAGTCGGGTGCCGGTAACAGCTATATCTGAAAGAAACGTCTTCCCCTGACTTTCATGCACCTCCAAATATATCTCATAGAACAAATCCATAAACTTCCACTCGCTACTGGCCTACTACACTACTTGCAACTACGTCCTCTTGCTCAAAGCATCAACCACTGCATTGCCTTTATCAAGAATCTAGGAAAGATCGAAGTTAAAAGACTGAAGGTATTCCAACCACCTTGACTTCCTTACATTAGGAACATGATGTGAAAATATTTACTTGAGGCTTTTTTGGTCCATGTACACCACAAAACTCTCGTCCCATAAGTAATGTCTCCAAAATTGTAAAGCATTAACAACCGAAGCTAACTTGAGATCATTTGTCTGGTAATTCCTCTCATGTGGCCTCAACTTCCAAGACATGAAATCAATGACTCAATCCCCTTACATAGGAAATGATCCTAGACCGATACCTGATGCATCACAGTACACTGTGTAACTCCTACCCGGCTCTGGAAAAATTAGTATCAGTGTTGAAGTCAATCTCCCTTTGAGTCCCTAAAAGGTCATCTCATAGGAATTTTTCCATACATAATTTGCACCCTTTTTTTCAGTCTTGTAAATAGAATTTATAAATGTGATAAGACCTATGTGAAACACCTGTAGTAACCATACAACCCTAGAAAACTCTGAACCTCAAATATTCTCTTAAGTTTCTCTAAAGAATCTAATACTCTCACCTTCTCTGGGTCCACTAATACTCCTATCTCTAGGATGATGTGACATAGGAAGTGAATTTGATCCATCCAAAAGTGGAACTTTGTGAGTTTATCTTATAAATGATGCTCTCTCAATATACTAAAAATGATATCACGAAGTGTGGCATGTTTTTGTTGATTATGATTATACACCAAGATATCATCCACAAAAACCAAAACAAACAAATCAAGATAAGGATGGAACACTCAGTTCATCAGTTCAATGAAGACTGCTAAAACGTTCGTGAGACTGAATGAAATTACTAAATACTCATTCAGACTATACCTACTCCGAAAGGTTGTGTGAGGTATGTCTGATTATCTAACATGCGACTAGTGATAATCAAATATCAAATAGATCATAGAGAAAACCCAAGGTACTCAGAGCTGAAAGAAGAGATCTTCTATTCATGGCAGTGGATACCGGTTCTTAACCATCAATTGGTTCAATTTGTGATAATCCATTCATATCCTGAGGGTATAATCCACCTTTTTGGAAAAAAGGACCGGGGAACCCCATGGAGAAGTACTGGGTATGATTAATCCATTTTCCTCTAAATCTTATAGCTACCTCTGGAGCTCTTGCAACTCCATCATATCTATCCAGTAAGGAAGAATGGACACTCGTGCAGCTCCTAGAATTAAATTTATAGAGAACTCTAAATCTATAACCATAGGTAACCTAAGAAGTCGTCCAGGAAGACATCCTTGAAATGATAAACCACTAGAAGGAAATCCATTTAATGTGTTCCCTGGTCATCCAGATATAAACTCACAATCTGTACTATCATCCTGCCCAATCCACGATGCTTTGGTCTAGCTCAGCTCGCCTGGAAATAATATTCAGCCTTGTGTAGCAATAATCTACCCTCTAGTGATGTAAAACTCACCCTGTAGTGATAGATGTCAACAAAGTCTGGAAAGGAAACCAACTAGTCCATCTCAAGGATGATGTCAAATATTTTCATCTCTAAGACATGGAGGTCCCATACGAAGTGAAACCCACCATTCTCAAGGGAAACTTCTTTCACTAATGCACACATGATCTTATAATTCCTAACAGAGTGTCTAACATCATAACATAATCATAATTAAAAACATAGAGCCCAAGGATCTCCACAAAGGGCACCTGATGGGTCCCTCAAGTCAAACACTGAGAGGCATCTTACTCGGGTCCTCGAAGGTCAGCACGAGTATAGGCATCCTACTTGGGATCCTTATCTATAAGAAGGTAAGGGAGGCATCCTTCATGGGATCATTAAATAGTAAGTTATAGAGGCATTCAAAAAGGGATCCTTGGAATGATACATAGGTACACAAATCCTATAAGGGACTCCCTAGATCAGTATCTAAGAAAATGAATCCCTCAGTGGATCCATAGAAGCAACCGGTGTCGCGGCCTCATAGGCCAGAAGGGTGTGTCTCAAAAGGGGAACATCCTCAATAGAATAGTTAATGGGAGATATCTCACAGATCATCTTAGATCAATATCTCAACTAGGTTGGTTTGAACACCCAATACATCACTCACATTCGAGTCTCTCCCTCAGAAGATGACTGAGTTCGATAATAGGAGGAAGAACCTCTCCATTTAGATAGAAGACCCCAAAACATCCATTAGGAGTCATCATAATGATCCACAAATTCCACCATCATGATCTACATATAAAATTACTTATAAATGACTAATCATAGGTCCAAAACTAAAAAAGTGGGAGAAAATAGGAAAATATCCTCAAAGGGTACCGAAAGAGGAGTACATGGTGTGTAGACATCATACACAGTATGTACCCTCAAGCTCCCACATGGTCATGTACTTCCATTGTACTAGGTGTTCAAATACCCTAGATACATGGTGGTTAAGGATGGTACAGAGCGTGTACTCAAGTCTCCCCTCTTGGCCATGTACTTTTACCAGGCTAGAGCCACACGCGGTTTGCTTGTGTAAAACTACATGGTGTGTATCTAAAGTACATGGAATTCACTGTCCAAAAACCATCATTCTGTGTTCTTTCTCACACAAACGGACACACAACCATTTACCATATGGTGTGTACACATAGTACACCAAATGTACAGAAGAAACGTATTTCTTCTCAAATAGAAGAACATGTGGCGTGTGTTCATAGAACCACACACCGTGTTGTCTAGGTTCCCAAACAAAAAAGAACCATGGAACATCCCTCGAACCCCTATTTTTGAAATTTAAACCAATGGTATGCCAAATTATGATCTGTGGGGGCTCATATTCTCTGTGAATCAATGTTTTGAATCCACATATAGCACATCGTAACAGAATTACATTCATGTCCAAAACATGATTCCCCAAATTTTGATCCAAGAGGGCCCATACACCTTAGGGATAAAAGCTTGGCATCCATCCAATTCATACCATAGCACACACCAACACACCTATCATAGCAATAGGCATATATATCATGGAATCCATCAGAACATCATGCAAATTAGTAATTCTCCTAAATGGACTGGCAAGAATGCATAGCATGTGATTTATAGTAAGTGTATATATATGATACATGAGATGTCATACTCTCATCTCATCAGGTTAAAAAAATAAAACCACAATGGTATCAATAAAAACTGCACAATACAAGTGTGTCACCCAACAGTGAAATCAAATCAACTGTAACAACTCAAAATCCAAAGATAACAATTCATTCAAGGATGTTTGGATTTTTTACATATACACGGGGTAGCTACTCTTGGGCACAATTTGTTACCAAACTCCATTTCTTTAATATCCCTATCTAATGTTATCAAATAGTAAGGAAAACTAGAAAAAACCATGCATATGATACCACATTATAACATCCTAGATATAGATTCCACTCAAAGTATCCCCGTACCCGGTTGGCCACGTGGCCTCAAGTGCATTTCCATAAATTTCATAGGCTTCCAACTAGCAGTGAGGGCCTAGGTGTGATAGTGCAGAAATAATTCCCTCATTGGAAGAGTATAACACAGTGGAATACATTAACAAAACAATAATGGAAGTAGTAATACCATACAACATAATTAAACAGTGAAAGACTGATAATATAAATAACCATGTGTCAAATCATACTAAAGATGATGTTGCACGTCACATGTTCTAGAAAAATAGCCAAAAAAGGTTAGACTGTAGAAATACATAATATATGTACCAAAAGTACAAAAAGGAAAAAAGAAACTCAGAAGCATCATAAGCCTCTTCTTGGTCCCATGATCTCCTACTCCTAAATAGCATATCAATTAACTAGAGAAGGGAACTTTCCATTATGGAAACCTGTAACAATAAAAAAAATTGTGCCAAAAAACATGACCCAAACAAGGTGTGAGACTAAATATTAGTAGGTAACCACCCAGGTCTTTTCTAATCTGTCAGTGATTATATATAACAAGAAGTGTATAATAGAGAATGCAGTAAACTAGGAAGTATTTGAAATTAAATAGTCCTGAAAGAATAGGTTTCAATTTACATCATTTCATGTTCATTTAGAGTTCAATTACATTGAATTATATAAGTCTAGAGATCTGACATACGCCCAAAAAAAACCCATGTAATGTAAACACAACAGATACCTCAGAAGGATATCTAAACAAGTATAAGTAAAGACCAGATCCAAGATTGTTCTTTGGCTTGGAAAAGATGTCATAAGTAATTCGATTTCAATATTCAATTTATAATCAGAGTATTTCGTTGATGTTCCTAAGTTGGAATTAAAGTACCCCTCTAGGTGAAATTCAACCCACATTCTATGAGCCCATCCAGACAATCCTCTTAGGAACCCAATATCACTCTAGGTGTGGTGTGAGTATATGTTTACTAGGACATCCTTAGATCCTATAAATAAGCCCCAAGTATCAACCATGACATATAAAAAGTTCCATTAGAACTAATTCACGGAATCCATCATTCCATGATTCCTTCGGCATTTAAATAAAGCCTCTATGAACCCATCCACTACATCCATGGTTTTCTCACTACATAAACATATTAACCCCCCCCCCCACCTTGTGGTCTATCCATGGAATCCATTAGTGGATACATGGGTCACCGAAGGTATAAGGTACAATAGTCATATGGACCCATCTATGCCATTAAAATATAAATCCATGGTTTACTAATTTCTAATTACCCTTTTATCATATAAGATTCAATTAAACGTTGTATCATGCATGGAAAGGTCAAAACCAAAAGCATCCAATAAAATATCAAGCAAGAACCAACCTTATATGGATTGGCCTTTCAATTACTCACATGGGAACAATTTTCATAATAACAATCACATGTAAATTAAACTGTTACATGGATTTAACATTAATAAACTCACATGGGAAACCCATATAATAAGACTATCATGTAATTTAAACTATCACAAGGCCTAACCATCAATTATCTCATGTGGTCAATTCATTTTATTTAATAAATTTCATTTTAAACAAACCAATATGGGAAAAAAGGCATACATTATAGGAATCCTTGGACAAGTGTCCATAAACGATCATCTAAGGGAAACACACCCATGTGGTGGCCCCAAATCAAGGTAAACAACCCTAAACACACATTAAATGACTTATTCAATTACCTGAACAATAATAGGAAATAAAAAGGGTCAAATATCAATCGACGCAACACCCCAAAAATGGGCGTGTGCCACTACGACATATATAAATACCTTGAAAATTAGTGAAAGCATGAGACCACCTACCTCGTACTCATATAATTCTCCTCATAAAGTGTCAGCCTCTAATTATATCTAGAACAGAGTTGATCTAAAAAATGATCATAGATGCCTCAACCTCTATAATTAGGTTTAGAGAAGAAGTAACGAATAATGGCTTAAGAGTAATAGAGAACTCACGAACGGGGTTTCAACGTAACTGACGGTGTTTGAAACAGAATCTGGATGAAGATTCATGATCCCAACCTACCTCTTGGCACTAATTTTTGTAAAACAGGGTGAGGGTTCAATTAAGTTTGAGAAGAAGTGGCTAATTACTGATTTAGACAAAAAAAAGAATATACATGGCACGTGCTGAAGAAATACATGTTTTGTATATTCCAAAATATCCCCCTTAGGCCGAATTGCCTTACACGTCATGCATGGGTCCTGGCTAGACCCTTTCACAGTGTGTACTATGATTTACATGACAAGTAACCCCTATTCTGGTTTTGTAACAGGACTGTAGTGAGTACTCAACATGTTTTCCTCCTTTTTCTCAAATACAACCGAAAGATAAAAGAGTTTTACCTCAAAGGAATAACTCGGTTCTTACATTTAACCTGGAGAGACCAAGAGGGTATGTTAGGGTATGCTCTTTTAGAATCACATGGACACACAATGTTTCACGAGTGAGGCGCTAGTTACCCTTTTTTTGTTATTTAATTTTCCAAGAGGTTATAGACTATGTGATGTGATGTATTATTGAGATATATCCATATCCATGTTATGTTTAATGAATTTTTGATATTTTTCTTGGGTATATTTAACTTTCGATGTTCATTATTCTTTATAAGATTAAATTTGTTTTATAAAACCCAAATAAATATGAAATATTTAGGGACACTTTCCTTTTACACATATTATTTCATGATTTTATACATAATTAACCATCATATACAAACCAAGGATCGTAAATTCTAGTATCTTTCGAATATTAGGTACATAATTAATGAAAAGAAACAAAAATATAATATATTTTCCATAATGATCACCGAAATCCATTTTATCTCCTACAACTTCATGGGATAACCTGGGGAATACATATAAAAAAGGTCTGAGAAAAAAATCCTAGAAAGGGAATAAATATTGGAATAAAGCATAGCACATTGGTTAGAATGCCTAACATGATGACATAAAAAGGCATGGAATGTGAATAAACATATATAATAATAACATATAGAACATGGGATCATTTAATCATGGCATCATAGGAATGTTTAAGAAATATACAACATGTCATAAACATGAGTTGGGTCTAACTGGAAGGACTATATAACATTGTGGAAAAAGACCCATAATAGGTTGTATTTACTCCCAAATCGCATACATGATGTCTCATGAGACTAAAAATTACCCAATTCATTGGATTTTTATCTAGGTGATCCCATCATAACATGTTCAGGCATATGTTTACCACATTAGGAATCAACCTTAAGGATTTAACATAAGGGTTACCCATGGAATAAAATGGGTATCGTAATCGTGTCATAAGTCATAACCAATGGGTGTATCGTGATGGTGTCCATGATAGAATGTATTTAAATAATAAATGGAAATTATTAAGTTAAAATATAAATATATCATGATAAATGGTGTCCAACTGAAGTGAAAACATGTAAAAAGAGTGTTTAAGAAACTTTATAAGTGATCCCCTTTTGTGCGGTTTAAGGGAAAATATTAAAGAGACTTTAATGAAGAAAAAGAAATAATTTTTTATAAAAATATAAATAAACTAAGATTGTTTTCATGATGAAATTTCTGATTTTAGAAAAATAATGGTGTCATAAAATAGATTATGTAGTGTTCATTAAAATGGGTAAAGAATTAGTAAGTTCCCTTTAATCAGGTTTTCTCATTTGGATGAATTAAGAAGGGGACCTTTTTAAACATCTATTTACTCATAAAATAATGTTTAATAGATCTATATACATTATGTTTTCACATATAAAAAGAATTTATAAAAATTATATAAGAAGAATAAATAAATATATTGTTTTAAAGGGAGAGAAAGCGTAACCCAAAGGTAAATTTGGAGGTTTGAAGAGATCTCTTACCTTATGTCTAAAATTATTTTTCACTATCACTTAATTACTTACAGAGGTATATCGACAATAGATTTCTCCAAAGATTAGGTACTTAATCTCACCTTGGACCTCCGATTTGTTCGTATAGTTCATTTTATCAAAAATCGCCCTTCTATGTTCTTCTTATGCAAAACTCTTGAGAACATTGGATTTCAAAACTTTCACATTGGGATTCTGAATTATGTTCATGTCGTGTTTCACTTTTCCTCAGATTATGATTATTATAGATTTTGGATTCGAGGATCTTGGCCCTTTTGGGGTCTTCTATGAAGGTCTACAAGCTCTGGATTTTGAAATTGGATCTGATCCCTCTATTATTCCTATATAGATCGGGTTCCCAGGGTTGCCTCTGCATTTGTTCAAGCAGTGTTCTCTTTATGAAATTTCTAGTCTTTTTTTAACTTCGATTAGATTAAAAACTCATACCTTAAATCTATCTAGACCCTCAGTTGCAAGTATTTTCATTGTGTTTGACATCTCGCGTGATCTGTCATCCCAATTCTGGCTCCAAAATGGAGAGAAAGTATTCATTCAAGAAGTGGTATTTGGAAATGTTCCTCCCCACTGTAAGTGCAACTATAAAATTGGTCATTATATATAGGAATGTGAGTCTCAAATATTATAACCCCCTCAACCTCGTTTCAAATCAGTTTGGGTGGAAAAACCTGGTTCAAAAAGGATCTCAGATGCTCTTAAATCAGGGCATGTTGATGACACCTTGAAAAAAACCACGGATTTCCCCGAGACTTCTAATGAGATATCAACACCTAGGGACAATTTTCATCCTAGGTAAGATCAAGATAAAACTCCTTTGGAAAAGGTTGAGCATCTTACCCAAGAGACATCACCCATAGTTGTGGTTTCTAGTATTCATCATAGTCCCTCCCCTCCTCTTGAGGTAATGTCGAATGTGAAAATGAATGATGACACCCCGAAGGATGCTGATAATGAGAGGTGAAATGCTTTTAAAATTAATGATTCACCAAAAGAAGAGGAAGACAAATCTAATCACATTGAGGAAGATTATCTGAGAACCATGGCTAGGAAAGGTAGAAAGCCAATAGTGGATGCAGATGGGTTCATTACCCCCAATCCCAAAAAAAATGAGGAAACATAGGGATTATTCCCAAGTTGAAATAACTATAGTTACTTGATCCTTGTACATTTCAAGAAGGGAAGATTCTATTCATCCTTTTAGAAGGGAAACCAATGAATCTACTCAAGTTAAAAATCTTAGTGAAATATCACATGAAGTGATTTCAACCCCTGACACATCTCAACATGTTGAGGTCCCAAAACAGCATGGAGGGGTAGAAAACTATGATGTACCTTGTTGTCAAGAGCCTGAATCTACAGAGAAGCTCTGAGATGAAATCTTATATAAATATTTTCAAAAAGGGTAGATCTCAAATAACACATACCTTGCCGTTAATGAGGATATCTTCAATGAAATATTGAAGAGGACGTTTAAAAAAACACATTAATTCATCTTTGACGATTTTTCATCCTCTTAATTGTAGGCTTTGGTTTTTTATGATTGCTGCAAATGATTTTCTTTTTACTAGAGCTTACTGAATTTGATTTTATTAATGATTGGGCTGTCTTGATCAGTTGATGGATTTTGAATCTCTTTCATAGTTTGGTTTTTTGTCTATATATGAAAATCTTGAGTTGCTATACTTCTGTTCGCACCATGTTTAGCCGGTCCCTTCTTCCTTTGGTTTGGTTTCCCTACTCTGTCTAGATTGGATTCTCGATAGTTTCACATATTTTGTTTCGATCTTGGTCTAAGAAGGATACCCTGAGATTTTGTTTGAATGTTTTTTGCATGGATGGATGATCTGTCTTTCGTGAAGACTGATTGAGCAGCATTCTCATTTTCTTATCTGTTCGGTTGGATCTCTTTTATTATGGTTCGACTTCCAGATGGGCTGTTTCTATTTTGTTTTCCCTGAGATTGAGATATGTGGTTTGGTGAACTGTTATTCCGCCCTCTGGAGGTTTGTGATGTCTTCAACGAGGGCGGATCATCCTTTAGCACCTGTAATGAAGATCTTTAGGTCTACTGATCAGCTACTTTATCAGATACAGAACCGCCTACCTATCCCATGGATTCTTGACATACTTGCAGCAGGACTGAAAGATCAGTGCATGTCAGCAGGGCTTCTCTCTTCTAGTCTTTAGTAGGCCTGTCTATCTTCATTTCTATTTGGTTTTCAATGTATTTTTTATTGGTTTCTTCAAATTTCAGAGGTTGTAATAGCTTTACACCTCGATATTTCCATGTATCCCCCTTTTTTATTTAATAAATTTATTTGAAATGAACTGGGAAACCAGTTCATGCCAACTTTCCAAAAAAATGATCTATAAAATTCAATTTCATCATTCTTGGAGTGTTCGTTTGATGATTTTATTATCATTTCCCTTGAGTTTAATTATGGGAGTTATTTCAAAAAGGAAGAAAAAATATAGAAGTTTAATGATATGTCATTAATATACTTCTATAATTTTAAATGATACCATATATAATTTTTTTAGATATGATAATGATTCACTAGATAAAACGTTAATGAAAAATGATTAGTTTATTTTTGATACATTTTATGACTATCATGAACTAGTATTGTGTTATTTAATATTATGTTTATATATTTATTAAAAAAAATATGTTGTAATATACAAGTTTCAATCTTTTTTAACCACAATAATGGTTTTATGATTGGCCTTGAAGGTGGGGAATCGACACCTTGTAGATGATGTTTTCATTTTTTGAATAAAATGATATGAAAATGGATATTATATTAACACAATAACATTGCAGTATATATATGGTACTATATTTATCATGTATCTTTTTATTGTTGAGGAAAGGATGAGGTAGAAGAAAAAAATAATTTAAAAGAGAAAGGCATAGGATTTTACCTCTTGTATATCATCCCCTTGAGAAACTCATTAAGGAACTAGGGTTTGGTATTTTGTTGAGACTAGAAGATATTGAATGTGGGGTGGAGGATTGGTAAGAGAAATGGGTAGAATTTATACAAGATTCAAGGCTTTGGAGGTGTGAGGATAAGGGCTAGTCAGGTGTGGTATTTATAGTGGGAGGGGATGGGTGTTTTTGATTATTTTATTCATTTGTATATTATTTTGGCTCAAGAATATAAATAGTATTGATTACTATGACTAAATACAACAAATAGTTCAGGAGGGTTTTAACCAATGGGTTCTTACCTCATTTATACATAATCCATGACTCAATAATTCATGTATTTATCAAATACTGTAATTTATTGTTTTTCACTATTCACCAAAAATTCAACTATTTTAGAAAAATCCCAAAAATTTAAGCTTACCATCTTTAAGTGTGTAGATTTAAAAAATGGACACCATTTTATGAAAATAATTTTCTAAATATGAGAAATTTAAATTTTAATTATAATCATCATTTATTCAAAAAATAATGATTTTAATATTATAACCGGTTTTATGACACTTTGAAAAATTAATTAAAGTCTCATCAAATAATATTATAATTATAAGACAAAAAATATAAATTTATAAATCTATTTTATGAAAATAAATTTTCTTTAAAATCATTATATTAATTATAAAATTGTAAATAAACATTTATGTTTCACAAAAATACCAACACATAATTTATCATTTTTAAAACATTTATTCACTTATTCAAAGATATAAATATATCATGTTTTCATTTATAAAATACTTAAATTATATTTATAATTTCATAGGTGAGGTTACTATTCTAATGGTTGTATTACTATTCATATTGTTCATATTACTATTCCCATGTTCAGGTTACTATTCCAACGGTCATATTTCTAACAGTCATAAGGGTTTACTTCTTCCTATAAATACCTCTTATTTTATTCATAAAGAAATTATATTTTCCAAAAGTTATATATAATTTCATCTTTAGAATGAATATTTAATTATTTACAATATGTTTTATTTATACAACCTTGTTCTTGTGCACATCCATTATAGTGGATCAACCATATTCAAAGTTTCCAATTCTTATTGTATTATTTTCTATTTATTATCCCACTGTAATATTTAAAATTATTATTGGTTTCTTTGATGACTAATGTGATTTATCTGATTTATATTAAATGGAGTTATTAAAAAAATGGATATTTCATTGATAAAATTTTGGGTCATTATATTCTTCCCCCTTATAAAATTTCACCCTCGAAATTTTTTTTACATGCTATGGTGAAAACAAGTAAGTCTACTTATCCTTCATAATTTACTTCAGTCTCCAGGTCACCTCATTATATTTATGGTTCCTCCATTGTAATTTGACCAAGTGAGTTATCCTTTTTCATAGAAATTTATCCTTACTATCTAATATCTTCATTGAATTATCCTCATAAGAGAGATCATTTACCAGTTGCACCACCTCAGAATTCAATACATGTGAGGAATCTGGAATAAACTTTATCAAGAGGGATACGTGGAATATATCATGCACTTGATTCATGGTTGGTGGAAATTCTAGTTGAGAATCCAAAACTCTGACATGGCCAATAATCTCAATGGGTTTAATGTACCTTGGACTTAGCTTTCCTTTATTCTCAAATCTCATTACTCTCTTCCATGGGGATATGAGGAGGAATACCTTATCACCAACCTCAAAATTATAACTCTTGTTGATGAATATATGCATAGCTCTTCTGTTAACTTTGGGATTCCTTGATGTGCTACTAAATGGTTTTTACCCTTTCAACCATTTCTTTGACCATATTAGGTCCTAGTATCTTACATTCACCAACATCATCTTAACATTATGGTGTTCTGCAACTTATTTCATAAAGGGCTTTATATAGAGTCATTTGAATGCATGTGTGGAAACTATTTTTGTAAGAGAACTCTACCAAAGGAAGATGTTGTTCCATTCCTACTTGGATGTGCGTAGAACATTCTATCAACATGTAATCTATTTTCTGAATAGTTTTCTCAGATTTTACTTTAGTTTAAGGGTGATAAGATGTACCGAAGTTCATCTCATTGTTTAGATCATGTTGGATACGTTTCTAGAATTTTGAGGTAAATCTTATATCTTAATCGAATATAATAGATAATGGTACTCTATAAAGTTTCCCCACTTAAATAATGTATATTTGTGCAAGTTGATAAAGTGATAAGTCCTCTTGAATTGTGATAAAGTGAGTTTTCTTTATAATATGATCCACAAGAACTCATATATCATTACTTACTATGGATGTCTTTGTATGTCAAGTGAAAAATTCCATGGTCATTTTTCCCAGTTTCATGTTGGTATGGTTAATAGTTGCATCATCACCTTATACTTTTTCCTTTCAAACTTCACCTGCTTAAATACAAAGAACTCTAATGTATATTTATTGATCTCTTCATATTGTCCCACCAATAGTTCTCTTTGAGATCTTAAAACATCTTTGTGTTCCTTGGATGGTTAGTAAAGGTTGAGCTATATGAATTATTCAAAATATTTTTATTATCTCTGGATTTGATGGTACACATAGTCATGATGCAAATCTCACAACTCTTTCCTCGTCAATTTTGAACTTTGAGGATTTAACCTTTCTTATAGCTTCCACTATTTTCTGAATTTCACATCATTTCTTTGAGAATCATTTATTTTCTCTAAAAGGGATCGTGGGGAAATAATTTTTTAATGTAATGATTATGTACCTTCCTTTATGAATCCTATGTCTATCTCTTTCAAGTGTAAGAATATTGAATCCTTCTCTATTATCATCATTGATAAAGTTACAGGATCTTTTCTAATTATAGATTCTACCACTTTATTCGCTTTACCAGGATGATAGTGGATTGAGAAGTCATAGTCCTTGATGAGTTATAACCATCTGTGTTGGTTTTTATTAATCTCCTTCTAAGTTAATATATATATCAGGATATACTGATCAGAATAAATTTCACACCTCTCCCAATAGAGATAATTCATCCATATCTTCAACGTAAAGATCACAGCTTCAAAATCAATATCACATGTGGGATAGTTTTTTTCATGGAATTTCAAATGCCTTGATTAATAGGCTGTCACTTTATCATTTTGTATCAGTAAACATCCCAATCCCTCTTTTAAGCATCATTTTAAACCATAAAGAGTTTCCCACTTGTTGGTAGTGTGAGTACTTGTGCAGTGATAAGACACTTTTTCAAATCTTTGATACAGTCTTCACATTCACTGGTCTAGAAAAACTTTAATCCCTTCTGATTAATCTTGGTTAATGGTTTTAAAAATCATGATAAGTTCTTCACAAATCATTGGTAATATCAATATTGACCTTGGAAACTACAAATCTCTATTATAGATGTTTGTATGTGCCACTCTTCGAATACCTTTTCCATTGAAGGGTTTAGAAATAGTTATTTTCTAGTGATAACATGCCCTAAAAATGATAATTCCTTAATCTAGAACTCATATTTAATTTACTTTACATAAATTTTCTCCCTTCACAAAGTCTTTAGAATAGTATTCAAATTATCCTCATGTTTCTCCTTGATCTTTGAGTATATCATAATATCATCGATAATTTCTACCATAAATTTGTCAAGGTAATCTCTAAATAATATATTCATAAAGTCCATGAACAGTTTTGAAGCATTAGTAAGTCTGAAAGACCTCCCTATTAACTCATAGTGTCTATACGTCTTTCAAAAGGCAGTCATGGAAATATCTTCCTTTCTTACCTTTAATAGGTGATATCCCAACCGAAGATCCACCTTAGAGAAATATTTGGCCCCATATAACTTATCTAACAAGTCATTTATCCAGGGTTAGGGGTCCTTGTTCATTATCATGATTTTTTGAGCTCATGATAATCAATGTAGAGGTGCATTGATCCATCCTTATTTTTGAAGAAAAGGACTAGTGCACCCCATGGTGAAGCACTCGGACATATAAAACCCTTTCCCAGATTCTCTAGTAACTACATCTTCAGTTCCTCAAACTCAATGGTGGACATCCTATAAGGAATCTTTGATATATGCATAGATTCAGGTATAAGATCAATTGAGAATTCATCCTCTCAATCCGGGTTAGGACCAGCCAATTCTTTATGGAACACAACTGTGTAGTTCCTCACAATGGTCATGTATTTGATCATGATCCTATTCTTTGTATCAATCATTTGAGATAGATATGTTTTCTCCTAAAGAAATAATATCCACAATTTAGATGATAATTATGAAGGATATTCATCATCCACCTTACACTTGTACAGAATTGGAGGATGCCTTGGGATGTGAAGAGTGATCTCCCTTTAATGAAAGTTGATGTTTTATTTGTATAAATATAGTTAATCCATGACCATAATTGCATAAAACTCCACTATATAAAGTAATATGAGATTTTATGGGAGGTTCAGTCCACAAAACAATTAACTAGGGAGGAGTTATATACTTTGGGTGAAATAATTTCCCAATTTTATGTTCTCATGGATAACTCAACCTCTATATTTTGAGGGGGTGTTTGAATATTTCTATTAAACCATAATGATATGAAGGAATGTTTAGAACCATAATCAAATAATACGTTCTCTATTCTTAAATGAATAACTAGCATACTTTTCAACACATCATTTTTAGGCTCCCCCTTGTTAGTAGTGATATAATATACCCTTCCTTGTTTCCTTGGAGTTTGTTGTGGTTTATTGCCTTTGAAAACCCTTAGCTTAGGGAATTGGATCACATAATTCCCATGTTCCTTACAGTTTAAACACTATTCTATAGGCTAAGTGTTATCATGAACCTTCTTTTTCTCAAAAATTTAGTGGTCTTCTTTAAATCCATTTGGAAAAAATTGTCCTGATGACACTCTCTTCCACATTTGAATCATCTCCTCATTCCCTTAGGTAGTTTCCAAGATGGTTCTTCCCACACTATTAACATGTGGGATGTTGGATTTTCTTTCCTTCATAGGATTTATTTGTTTATACTCTCATATTAAACTCCATTTTCCTCTTGTTGTCTTTGTCCCCATGAGACCATAGATAGTCTCTGATCTATATATCAACCTTAATGGCCTAAAGGAAACTCTCCTCATAGTTTTCAAAGTCTTGAATTTCCATTTCTTTTAATAGACAAAGCTTTACTCAACTAAAGAGGTAATACACCTTGATTTTGGGGTACAAGAAAAATCTGAAAGCATATCATGAAATCCTTGTGAATTTTTCTTCATATGACTAGATAGACCCTTCCTCATTTTCATTAGTTCGAGGAAATCCCTCTCCATCTTAAGATAGAGAGTTTGGGGAAAATATTTATTGAAAAATGTTTTATTTAATTATTCCCATTCCATGGAATCAATTTCCTTGTTAGACTCTATGTTTTTTATTAGTATCCACAACTAATAAGCTTCCCCATTAAAATAATAGACCGCTAGCACAACATTCTCTAATTTTGAGCACTGAAGGGTAGAGAATATCTTCCCAATGAATTTAATCCATTATTCTGTGAGGAGGGTACAATAAGATCCAATAAATTTAGAAGGCCTTTGTAATATAATTCATTCTACCACAACATTCTCTTTCTTAATATAAGGAGGGCATTCCACACAATTCAATTTATTATGCATTACTCGACCCTATTGAGCTAGTTCTAAAATGATGTTTTGAGCTCCCGTTTCCCTTATATTTGAAATTTACTTAGTAAAATTGTAACATTTAATATCACATTGATTGTTTGAATGGTTTATCCTATTTCTATCCATTAAATAATAAAAAAGGTAAAATTAGGGGGACTTGAATACTTAGATAATAAGAATATAAAAAAGGAAACTTTTAATATTAAAGGTTAAACTAGTAAATTAAAAGTATATCCTAACTTTTGATTCCCAATGCTTTAATATAGGTTATCTATGGTGATAGAATTTCCCCTAGGGTTATTACTAATTTTTTTTAATCTTAACCCCCAAAAAAATCTAGATCGTTATCTAATAACAACTATAGTGACCCTTTCCTTTATAAATATTATTACATGATTTTAAGAATAATTAACCATAAAATATAAATAAACAATAGTAAAGTCTTGTGTCATTGGAATATTAGGTACATAATTAAGAAACATGAAATAAAAATATAAAATCTTTTACATAATGATATCCTTACTCCATTTGATCTCCTAAAACTTCATGGGACAATCTATAGAATACGTAGACAAAGTGGATGAGCTAAAAAAACTAGTAATAAAATAAACAAAAGAATAAATCATAACACATGGGTTAGAAGGAATAACAAGATGAAATAAAAAGAAATGGAACATGAATAAACATATGGAAGCATAAAATGTTGAACATGGGATCATATAATCATGGAATCATAGGAATTAGGCAGCAACATACAACATGACATAAACATGGGCCAAGGGTAACTACCAAGACTATATCACAAGATGGACAAAGTCCCATAATGGATTGGGATTATTCCCTAATCCCATACATGATATCTCATTTGAATAAAAATTATACAATGAATTAGAGTGCTATCTGGGTGCACCCATCATAACATGTTCATGCATATGTATTCCACATGAAGAATCAAACATAAGGATTAAGCGTAAGGGTTATCCATGGAAAGAAATGGGTATCGTAATCTTTTCTAAGGCATAACCAATTGGAGTATCATAATGGTGTCCATGAAAGGATAGATTTAAATCATACATGAACATTAATAAGGGAAATTAGGAATATACCATGATAAATTATGACCAACTGAAGTGAAAACATGTAAAAAAGTGTGTTTAAGAAACATTAAAAATGAGCCACTTTAGTGTAGTTTAAGGGAAGATATTAAAGCGACTTTAAAGTGGAAAAGGGAATAAATTTTGTATAAAACTAGAAATAAACTAAGATATTTTTTCATGATTAAATGAATAATTTTATAAAAATAATGGTGTATTAAAAACATATTATGTAGTGTTCATGGAAATGGGTAAGAAATTGGGATGTTCCTTTTAATTGAGTTTGCTTATGAGGAGGAATTGAGAAGGGAGCCTTCTTAAACATGTATTTATTCACAAAATAAGGATTAATTGGTATGAATACATAATTTTTTAACATATAAACGGAATTTATAGTAATTATATAATAATAATTAAGAAATACATTGGAGTAAAGGGAGAGAAAGCGCATCCTGAAGGTAAATTTGGAGGTTCATAGAGATCCATTACCTTATGTATGAAAGTGTTCTGTACTTGAAAATAATGTCAAATGTAATCAAATTACATCTATTAATTAATTAATTAATACTATATTATACATGTATTTTATTTTTTATAATTTTATTAAGTTCATTTATGGATTTTTTTTATGAGTTATAAGATTCAATTTTTTTTTATGGGAGCATTCGTTTCTTGATTTTATGATTAGTTCCCTTGAGTTTAATTATGGGAGTTCTTGTAAAATGGAAGAAAAAAAAGAGGAATGATATGTATTAATTTACTTATATAATTATAAATTATACCATAAATCATTTTCTTTTCATATATGAGAATTATTAATTAGATAAAACATTAATGAAAAATGATTAGTTTATTTTTAGCAATTTTTCTTAAAATCATGAACTAGTAACGTTTTATTTAATATTATGTTTATATATTGGTTTAAGAACATGAAATAAGTTATAATATTAATTTTTCTATCTAGTGTAACCATATTAATGGTTTTATGACCATACTTTAAGGTGTTGATGGAAAATGAAAACTCATCATCCATGAAGGCGGTTAATCGACACCTCACGGACGATGCTTTCATTTTTAAAATAAAAGGACAAGAGAAGGGATTTAAAGATTGATATTAAATTAAGACAATTAAATCATATTATATATATGATACTTGAGTTATCATGTATCTTTTTACTATGGAGGAAATGATGAGGTAGACGAAAGAAAGAATTTAAAAGAGAAAGGTATAGGATTTTACCTCTTGTATATTGTCTCCTTGAGAACCTCTTTAAGGAACTAGGGTTTGGAATTTTGTTCAGACCAGAAGATCCTAAATGTGGGGATGAATTTTGGGAAGATAATTGGGTATAATTTACACAAGATTAAAGGATTTTTAGGTCTGAGTATAAGGGGTGGTGAGATGTGGTATTTATAGTGGGAGGAGAGGAGGGTTTTTATTATTCTATTCATTTGTTTATTATTTTGAATCAATACCATCAATAGTGTCTATTATTATGACTAAATAAATTAAATGGTATAGGAGAGTTATAAAAAATGGGTTCTTACCTCATTCATGTCTCAATAATTCATGTATTTGTTAAATACTATAAATTAAAGTATTTCACTATTTACCAAAAATTCAACTATTTTATTAAAACCCAAAAAATTCACCCTAACTATTTTTTGATGTGTAGATTTTAAAAATTCACTCCATTTTATGAAAATAAATTTCTAAATATGATAAAATTAAATTTTAATTAATATCATCATTTATTCTAAAAATACTAATTTTTATATTATAACTGATTTTAAGACACTTTAAAAATTAATTAAAGTCTCATAAAATTATCTTATAATTATAAGAAACCAAAATATTAGTTTATGAATCTATTTTATTAAAATAAATTTTCTTTAAAATAATTATATTAATTATAAAATTGTAAATTGTAAGATCATGGATTTCTCTATAAGGTATATTCTTGTTTATGTTTCAGTTTAAGCCCCCGTTTTTGGTTAATTAAGTGTTTTTCCAAGTCCTTTAGAAGGATTCCGGGTGTTTCGAGGGTTTGGGACATGAAAAAAGGGAAAGAGGGCTTTTTGGGAAATCTACATGTTTTTCGCAAGCTTTGGAAAACCGTGTGAGGGGAGACCATGCAGGCAGTAGCAATCTCTGGGGTTCTGTGCATGGTCTAGAAAACCATACGAGAGAAGGGAATGTGGGAAGTATCCTCTTCATAGTTTTACATGGTTTGAAAAACCGTGTGGGTAAACCATGCAGCCTGGAAACTTTTAAAAATAATTACAAAAATTCCATTATGGGATTTTAAGTTCCACTCAGTATTTTCCTTCTTTCTTCTCCCTTGAACCCTAGTGATGCCCCAAAAGCTTTAAAAGATTCCATGGATCAATCTCCCCCATCATTGGGCCATTTAGAGTGCCATTGGTTGTAGATTGAAGATCTGGGTAAGTCTAATCCCACTCTTGATTCTCTTTTTGGTTTAGGGTTTTTATCCCTTCCTTCTCTCAATCTGAAGCTCTCAAACCCCTCTTTTTCAGTGAGATTTAGGTTGGGGATTCAAGGGTTGTTTCAATCAGGATCTAATCCTTCAGTTGACAGTGCATTCGCTAACGGATTCATTCTATGTGGTCTACATGTTGTATCCCTTGTGTTTCAAGAGGATTTGTGCATGTAGGGTCATGTTCTTAATTTTACTATTTTGTGTTCTTGGTTCCCTTAATTTATTTGGTTATAGTGGGTGTATAAATGGTTAATTTACCTCCTCATAATCCCCTCAGGATGCATGGAGGAATGCCAAATGAGATTAGGGCCACCCTTGGGTATTTCCAATATTCATCGGATGTAGAGTTTAGCTAAGTAAGTGTAAGGTCATTGTGTGAGAACATAGAGCCCATGATGAATATCTTAATATGCTTGAAGGATGTGTAAATTGTGTTTAGTAATACACTTATGTTGGGTAATGGCCTAAGGGGTTGTTTGGTTAGAATGAAAAATGGTTAAATGGATTAATGGGGAAATTATAGGGGATTGGCTTTATACATGAATATTCTTAGTGATAAAGGCATGGGAAATGGGAATGGGGATAAAGGTGTTAAGTAATATAAATAATGGATGTGTTAATGGATTTAGGAAAGATATTAATTTACCCTTTATTGGCAATGCTTGTTTTGATATGGTTATTTTTGGTGAATGATAAATAAGCACGTGAACATGGCTTGGTTGAGTGGGTTATCTGCTTGAGGTTCTACGCCCACGGGTTGAGTTGGACCGAGATTCTAGCTCTACCCCTAAATGCACAGGGTACAGAAGGGGATGGAGTTCTATTCCCCTAACAGTTGCATTCCACCTGGACTGAGGCTTTGAGGTGAGGATTATGAGATTATTATAATGTTATTCCTAGTGGGATAGGGCTTGATTTTATTCCCATATTCTTGAGAACATTGAATATACCTAATACATTGATCACATGAAAAATGTAGATTAAATCATGAAATGCCTAAGTAGTGAACCTAAATTCAATGGTAGTGTAGTTAAAGGAACATCGTCTTGAATGGTCTATTGAACTGTTAATCTTTAATTGACTTTATTTATCACTCGCATGAACTATCTTCTTTTGCATGATATTTTGTAGACATAGTTAGTGGTGGCCTACTGAGTTATACTCACACCCTGATCGGGCCATAATTTGGTACCAGAGTAGATTTTATTCTTGCTGGTCAGAACAAGGGAAAGGGCCCTATTATAGAGAGTTGATTTGGACATGGGGCATGTAGGGTTGAGGTTCTAGACTTGGAGTATTGGAAATTTTTGGGATTATTCTATTTTATTTCTTTTGGGATATTTTTTCACTTGACATTGTAGTATGTCATGACATATTTACTGTTGTAGCTGGTTGTACCCTATTTTTGGAATTGTTTATTTATGCATGTGGTTGTTTTTTTCAATTGTTCCATTATTTAAATTATTATATGATGTGGATTACTCTTGTAAAGAGGGTATATTCTCCCCACATATGTTATTAGACCCTCGCTGCTAGTTGGCAACCTCTCGCGTATAGGGAGGCACACTTGATGTCATGTGGTGACCTGGCTCGGGGAACCGGTTTAGTGGCTTCTGGGTCTGGGATGTTACAAAGTGGTATCAGAGAAGTTTTTTCTATATCATACCATTTGGGGATGGTAGACATGAGGTTAGGAAAGTTTCAGGCCTTGGTAATGAGCTTGTTCTTGGGAGTAGCTAACCCATGTACTGGGGAAAATCCAAGTCACCCTATGATGGGATTGTTGTTCTTGTTGTTTGTTGTTATATTTGATAATATTTCACCATTGGGTGATGCACTTATTTTTTGATTTGATGGTTTTATGATATTATTCTCATGGACAAAAATGTACATGGTTTTTCATTCATACATCATTCTAGGAACCTCTGTAGGTAAGGTAATGCATCATGATAAGAACACACACAGGATGGGTGTGTGGGATAAAAAGGTTAGGATGCATATTTTTTTCTTAAAAGTAATGAAACAACTGTTCCAAATAATATGATATGAATAGGTAAAAAGGGAAGTGAAAATGTAAAGTAGTAATTATAAAATGGTGTTTGATAAAGAAGTAAAAGTAGATTAACATGTGGTAATAGTAAATTGGAATAGGGAAACTGTTTTGAATCGGGTAAAAGATAAGGCTTGTGACCATGTTAATTAGATACTGTGTTATCCATGACCGTAAGAGAGATAGAAAAGGGTAGTGATATGGTTGTGGGTGGGCTCTTTTGTGTAGTGTATGCGAACTGGATGTTTTTGTGGCAAGTGATGAGCCTATCTATATCTCTTTTCTTCTCATAAAATAATTATGGTTGTGTTCTAAAGCTCATGTTTGGAATTGTAGAGAAATGACATCTTGAAGATGTGTGTCGGTTAGGCGACATGAGGATGTTTTCAAGAACACTCCTCGAGTAGTAGAGCATGAGAACGTGGTAATCTAGGAAAATTGGGAACAATAGTTTTGTGAGAACTTTTCTCATTTTATACAAGTGATGTAAAGGGACCCAGGGCGGGATGAACTGAGTATGTCTGAGATTACCAGGGAGTTTCAGCTACAGCACCCTCTGAACTTTACTGGAGACGGTTGAACAGAGGTAGTGGAGTTTTGGATAGAGTCCATCAAAATTATTCTTTACCATCTATAGACTCCTCTTGAGAAGTAAGTCAAGTTAGTGGGCTATATGCTGAGAGGTAAATAAAAGCATTGGTGGGACATCATGGTTCAAATAGAGCAGGCTAAAGGAATGATGTGGAAGAATTTTCAGGAGAAATTTCTCAAGCACTTTTACCCAGAAACCTTAAGGCATAAGAAGGCTACAGATTTTATGGGTTTGAATCAAGGGACAATGTTGGTAATGAAATATGATAGTCATTTCACCAATTTGAGGTGATTCATTCTGATGTTGATAGGAGATGAGGCAGTTGTGGATAAACGCATCAAAGATGGGCTGAGACACGAGATCAGATCTTAGGTGAATATTTCCTCTGAAAAGTTTTTCTGAAGTGGTGGATCAAGACCTTATCTTGGAGGGGAACCTGAAGGGAGATTCAGGTAGTGAACTTGTGAAACTAGTTAGGTGAGCAAGTGGTGCGACTTCTGATAGTAGGAAGATCCGTTTTGGAATCTTTCAGCATGGTGGAAGTGCACAGAGCAGTCAGAAGAGGGGGTCATCTTCTCAAGGTGGTGACTAGGTCTTTTTTTATCAATGTGGCAGGCCTGGGAAAAAGCATGAATTGTGTCCCAGCCCACCGAGGCATGTGGCATGTTAGGCCATGTGTCGAGGTTATGTAGGAACTCATGAAAGTCAGGGAATGATGGAGGTCATAGGTAGGTGCCGAGTGCAGGCAGCGGGAAGGTTACCCCGTATCAGGAAGGCAATTGGAGCTCCATGGGTTGTACTAGTAGAGGTAGTGGATGTGGAACTCTGGGGTGAGATCATCCTTACCAACAGAGCAGTGCAGTGCAGGGTACTCAGGTTAGAGAATAGGGTAAATGGGAAGGTCATCTCCATGTAGATCAGGCTATACCTGAAGGTGGTGAGGAAGGACCATCTATTGTTTGAGTTACGATTCTTTTAGCTTCTACTCTTTCTAGTTATTTATTTGATACAGGTTCTACACATTCCTTTATTTTTTCTCAGTTTGTAGTTGTGTTGGGATTAACTATAGAAACGACATGTGGGGTAATGTCTCTTGATAATCCACTATGGGTACGAGTTGAGGACATCTGGAAGTGTAAGGTTTGTGCTCTGGATGTTGGTGGGTATCATATTCCATGGGATCAGTTTATCCTAGAGATGTCAGATTTTGACCTAATACTGGGAATGGACTGGTTGGTATTATATCAAGATCATACTAACTGTTACTGACATTGAGTAACATTCACATCTCTCGATGGGAGAACTTATGTTCTTCGTGCTGAGTGGGATTCTCGAATGGTCCATGCTGGGACACTACGCCAATAGTTGGGAGAACTCACAGACCAAGTGGTACGCCTTATGTTAGATGATGGGGAGAAAGGATAACCAATCTTCCCTTTTTTTGTGAACCAGTTTCAAGATGTGTTTCCAAAGTACTTCTCAGGGTTACCAGCCGAGAGATATATTGAGTTTATGATCGAATTGCTACTAGGAGAAAAGCCAATTTCAAATCCACCCTATCGAATGGCGCCAACTGAGCTCCAAGAACTAAAGCTTTAGTTAAAGTAATTATAGAGTAAGGGGTTTATACATACTATTACATCACCTTGGGGATCTCTAGCTTTTTTCTAAGAATACTGATGAATCTCTGAGTTTATGTGTCTATTATAGGAAGTTGAACCAAATGATAGTTAAGAACTGATACCCTCTTCCTAGAATCGATGATTTTTTATCAGCTCAGAGGTGCCTTGGTGTTTTCTAAGATCGATTTGAGATCAGGATACCATTAGTTGAGGGTGAGACCTTCTGACATACCCCAAAAAGCTTTCTGAAGTAGGTATGGATTTTATGAATTTCTAGTGCTGCCGTTGGGACTAACCAATGTACTGGCTGTGTTCACGGCCTTGATGATCAAGATATTTCACCCATATCTAGATCAGTTTTTAGTTTTCTTCATTGATGACATGTTGGTGTACCCTATAACTCATTAAGATCATGTCAAACATCTTGACAATGTCATAAGTGCACTAAAAAACCATAGTCTTTATTCCAAGCTATCAAAATTTCAATTTTGGATTGACGAGGTGAACTTTCTAGGACACATAATTTTTTCTTCAGGTGTGTCGATGGATCTAGAAAAGGTGTAGGCGGTGGTGTCTTGGGATCATGCCAATAATGTCTTTAATATTCAGAGTTTTCTGGGTTTGTATAGTTATTATAGAAAGGTTATTAGAGATTTCTCTCATTTGGAAGCACCACTCACATGACTAACCAAAAAGGTAATTTAGTTTGATTGGTCAGAGTCTTATGAGAATTATTTTTAGGAGCTGAAAACATATATGATGACCCCACAGATTTTGATCTTACCTGAACCAGGTAAGAGGTACGACTTGTTCTGTGATGCGTCCAGTGCTGGGATTGAGGCAGTGTTGATGCAGGATGATTGGGTTGCAGCTTATGGGTTGATATATTTGAGTCCACATGAAAGGAATTATCCCACTCATGACCCAGAGCTAGTTGTTGTGGTTCATACCTTAAAGTGCTGGAGGCATTAATTGTTGGGAGAACCATTCACGATGTTCAGAAACTATAAAAGTCTCAGGTATATATTTATCATTGGGATTTTAATCTTCCTCAGAGACGGTGGGTTGAGTACCTGTAGTCTTTTGATTTTGATTTGGTATACACACTAGGGAAGGGGAATAGTGTTGCTGATGCCCTGAGACAGAAGACTCAAAATCAAGTAGGTCAGGAATCATCTTCAGAGTAGAGATTAATGGCCTTGTTTTATGAGATGCATATGGAGGTATATGATGTGCACGGGCATATGACCCTTTCATCTATAGTAGTTGAGACTTCAATTTTGAGTCGAGTTAAAGAGATTCAGCTGGTGGATCCAAAGTGTTTGGCTATGTAGGAACGTCTTAAAGGTGGGGAGTCAATATCTTGTTGTACTTTCAATGCTGATGGAATTTCTTATATTCATGGTCATGTTGTGGTGTCAGCAGATGTATGAGAGGAGTTGATGCGTGGGTTTCACGCGTCAAAGTGGGTAGTGCATCCAGACATAACTAAGAAGTAACGTGATCTTCGTAGGCACTTTTGGTGGCTAGGAATGAGGGAAGAAGTTGTGAGTTTAGTGGCATTATGCCTTAACTATCATCACGTGAAAGCTAAGCATCAGCATCCAAGTGGATTGTTGCTGTCATTGCCCATTCCATAGTGGAATTGGAATGATGTCACTATAGGCTTCGTGGTGGGACTTCCAAGGACACCTTGGTATAATGATGCAATATGGGTGGTGGTAGATCATCTGACCAAAGTGGAACAATTATAACTTATTTAGGCTATCTATACAGTCGACCAGTTGGGGGAATTATAAGTTCGATAAATAGTATGGTTTCATGATGTGATGAGAACCATAGTTTTGGATCATGATCCACATTTCACCTCGTTCATCTAGAAGGGACTACAAAAGGCACTAGGTTTCTAGGTGATTCTGAGCATGGATTACCACCCATAGACTGATGGGGATCCAGACCTTACAATTCATGTATTAGAAGACATGATGAGAGCATGTGTTCTGGATTTCAGTGGTTCATGGGAAAAGCACTTGTCACATGTTGATTTTTCATACAACAATAGCTTTAAGGATACAGTTCAGATGGAAATTTTTGAGGCACTCTTTTTGAGGCCATGTAGATCACCAGTGTGTTGGTTAGAGGTTAGAGAGTTTCAGCTGTTAGGACCGAGTCTTATGCAGCAGAGGTCAAAGAAAGTTCGTTTAATTCAAAAGAATATGGTAATAACTCAGACTAGGTAAAAGTCATATGTAGATCGGTGTAAAATACCTCTTGAGTTCATGGTGGGTGATAGTGTGTTACTTAGGGTGTCTCCAAGGTTGGGTCACCATCGAATTCGGAAGCAGGGAAAGTTGGCACCAAGATATGTGGGGCCATTTGAGATTATAATGAGGATCGGGATGTAGGCTTACTGATTGACTATTACACAGTGGTATAGTGGGATACATGATGTTTTTCATGTTTCAAAACTCTGGCAGTATCATCTTGATCCATCTCATGTGATAAATGCGGAGGATGTCAAGCTCTAGGTTGACGCGTCCTTTGAGGAGCACCTGGTTCGTATTGTGGATCATAGTTAGAATGTTTTGCGGGGTAAGGTTGTGCCCTTAGTTATTGTTCTATGGAAGCATGGAAATTTTCAAGAAGAAACATTAGAGTAGTAATCGGATATGGGGGCCCTGTGGCCTAACCTTTTTGTTTTGGAAACTTGATGAAGCTCTAGAAGAGCAGCTCGGGGACGAGCCGGTTTAAGGTGGGGAGGTTGTAAGATCTCAGATTTATTTGTAAGGTATATTCTTGTTCATGTTTTATTTTAATCCCATTTTTTTGGTTAATTAAGTGTTTTCCCATGTCTTTGATAAATATTGGGGTGTTTTGGGGGTTTGGGACATGAAAAAGGGGGAAGGAGGCTTTCTGGGAAATCCGCAGGGTTTTCGCAAAGTTTGGAAAACCGTGCGAGGGGAGATAATGAAGGCAGTAGTAATCCACTTGGTTTTCACACAATATGAAAAACTATGTGAGATAAGGGCATGCGGGCATAAGCCTCTACACTATTTGCACATGGTTTGGAAAATCATGCGGGTAAACCGTGCGACCTGGAAACTTTTAAAAAAATAACAAAAATGCCATTACGGGATTTTAAGTTCCACTCGGGATTCTCATCTTTTCTTCCCCCTTGAACCCTAATGACACCCCCAAAAGCTTCAAGAGCTTCCATGGATCAATATCCCTCTTCTTAGGGCCATTTGGAGTGTCGTTGGTTCCAGGTTTAATATCCAGGTAAGGCTAATCCCACTCTTGTTTCTCTTTTTGGTTTAGGGTTTGTATCCCTTCCTTCTCTCTATATAAAGCTCTCAAACCCCTATTATTAGGTGATATTTGGGTTGGGGATTCAATGGTTGGTTTAATCGAAATATAATTCTTTGGTTGAGATGTCATTCACCAATGGATTCATGGTAGGTGGTCTACAAGTTGTATCCCTTGGGTTTCAAGTGGATTTGTGCATGTAGGGTTATGTTCTTAATTTTCCATTTTTGTGTTCTTGGTTACCTTAATTTATTTCGATATAGTGGGTTTCTAAATGGTTAATTGAACTCCTCATGATCTTTTTTAGATGTATGGTGGATGGAAAAATGAGATTAGGTCCACCCATGGGTTTTTCCAATATTCCCCAAACATAGAATTTAGTTAAGTAAGTGTAAGGTCATTGTGCGAGAATATGGAGGCCATTATGAATATGTTAATATGATTGAAGGATGTTTAATTGGTGTTTAGTAATACACTTAGGTTGGGTAATGTCCTAAGGGGTTTTTTGGTTGGCATGAAAAATGGTTAAATTTATTAATGGGAAAATTCTAGGGGATTAGAATTATTCTTGAATATGCTTAGTGAGATAGGCATGGGAAATGGGAATGGGGACAAAGGGGTTAAGTAATATAAATAATGAATGTGTAAATGGATTGAGGAAAGATGTTAATTTCCTATTTATTGGCTATTTTGTATGTCATAAGGTTAATTGTGGTTAATAATAAATAAGAATGTGCACATTGATTGGTTGAGTGGGGTATCGACTTGAGGTTTTATGCCCATGGGTTGAGTTTGAACAAGGTTCTATCTCCCCCCCTAAACACACAGGTTAGGGAAGGGGACGAAGTTATATTCCGCAAACAGTTTCATTCCACTTAGACTGAGGCTTAGAGGTGAGGATTATGAGATTTCTATAACATAATGCAAGGTGAGATAGAGCTTTATTTTATTCCTATATGCTTGAGAACATTGAATATGCCTAATCCATTGAACACGTGAAAAAGGTAGATTAAATCATGAAATTCCTAAGTTGTGAACCCGAACTCAATGGTAGTACAGTTAAAGGAACATAGTCTAGAATGACCTATTGAATTTTTAATCTTTACAAACATTTATTTATCACTTATATGCACTATCTGATTTTTCTGGATATTTTGTAGACATCATTGGTAGTGGCCTACTGAGTTATACTCACACCCTACTCGGGCCACCATTAGGTACCCGAGCAGATTTCTTGCTTGTGGGTCAGGGAAAGGGCAAGGGACCTATGCTAACGAGTTGAGTTGGACATGGGACATGTATGGGTGAGGTTCCAGATTTGGAGTCTAGACCATTTTAAGGATTCTGATGTTTTCTATCTTTTAGGGTTTTTGTTCACTTAACACTATAGCATGGAACGACATATTTACTGTTTTAACTGGTTATACCCAGTTTTGGGAATTGGTTATTTATTTATGTGGTTGTCTGTTACCTATTGTTTCATTATTTAAATTATTATCTACTATGGATTACTCTAGTAAAGAGGGTATAGTCTCCAAACGTATGCTATTAGACGCTTGATGCTAGTCGACAACCTATGGCGTATGGAGAGGCACACTTGAGATCATTTGGCGACCCGGCTCTACGCACCAGTTTAGTGGCTTCCGGGTCAGGGATATTACATAAATACACATTTTTGGTTCATAGAAATACCAAAACTTAATTTATCCTTTTAAAAAAATGTATTCACTTATTCCAAGATATAAATATATCATATTTTAATCTATAAGATACATAAATTATATTTATATTTTCATAGGTGAGGTTACTATTCTAGTAGCTAAATTATTATTCCAAATGGTCATATTACTATTCTAACGGTCAGGTTACTATTATAGCAGTCATATTTCTAATGGTCTTAAGGGTTTAATTCAACCTATAAATACCATTTATTTCATTCATGGGTAACTTATATTTTCCCAAGGATATATATTATTCCATCTTAAAAATTAATACTTTATTATTAACATTATGTTTTATTTATACAACTTCGTTCGTGAGCATGATTATTATAGATGATCAAGAATATCCAAATTTTTCTATTTTTATTATCTTATTTTTTATTTATTGTCCGGCTATAATATCTTGAATTCTTATTGGATTTTTTCTAACTAATGTGATGTATGTGATTTATACTTCATTTAATTATTATAAGAAGTGAAATTTCATTGAGAAAATTATGTGTCATTACAAATTGGGTTTCTAAATTTTTTTTTAGGAAACAAAATATATACTCATAAAAATGATGTTTTTAGAGCTTGTTTTCAAACAAGTGCCAACAGTTTACAATTATAAAGATATTGTGTAGATTTATGGTGGTACCTTATTGGGATTTTTCCAACAATATTGTGTAAATTCATTGCATTTATGTAGATTTTTTATGTTTGATGTGAAAAAAGGATCCACTTTTTATGATGGAACTTCTTGATTCATCATCATCTTTCATAGTATGATGATTAATGGTGACTATAATTCCCATGGATTTGGATCATGTAGAGAATTTTAGGGATAATCTAGTAATGGTTTTTGGATTTTTGATTTAGAATCCACTTCAGATTTATCTGTATTATGGTTAGGACACAAATGTGATGTTGTAACTCACTTTACTTTTACTTTATAACGTGATTCTGAATGTTTAGTTATTTTTGTGGTTGTGTTATACTCTATTTTGTTTGTTTTATATTATTAAAAATGCTTATTTATGTGCATCGTTGTTCATGTTATGGACATATCCTACCATATTTCTAGGTGGAATCAGTTTTGTTGTTTATGGGCTTTAAAGGGTTAACCTATTCCCAATGTCTATATTTGATACTCTTAGTTCTTGGCTCCAGCTGATGGAAATTAGGAATGAACATCAATAATTATGGCTAATAGATATGTGTGATGTGTAAGTTTGACTCGAGAAATTTTGTTACGTAACCCCAATGAAGTTTAAATCCCAAATTATTAAAAGTGAAAAAAATACGTTAAAAATATTACAAGCTAGCATAATATTCCCAATTTAAGATTACTAGTGGATTGTCCTCATTCAAATTGTCCCAAATAAATCTAGAACATCCATTGTTGAAAATGAGAATAATGAACACATTACCTCTCTAATATAGAATCGTTTTCATGTATGGATTGATTAAAAAACATAATAATATCACCCAATTTCTTTCCCATCCCATTTTGACCAAATATTTGAGATATTAGTGATCAAAAGTATTTATTATTTCATTGATATTTTTCATGTAATTTAAATGTACCTCTTGCACCATATGATCAAGAAAAAACCTTGTTTACATGATTTTATGGTATATTTTCTTATTAGAGGATTCCTTTGTGTTATGTTATTATCTAGGTAAATTTCAACGATATATAGTGAGTATTTTCTCAAATATCATTAAAATATTCCAATAGGTATTTCTGAACAACTTCAAAGATTAAGGTTCATCATTTGATAGTTTTCTTAATAATATAGATAATGTTTTGAAATATTGTATTAAAGAGTCTGATCTTTAATTTTAAGAAATTATATTTCAGTTTCGAGAGTGGGGTAGTCCTAAGGTATGTAATTTAAAATATATCATTGAATAGGAAAATTGTAGGATGATTTTATCTCTTTATTTCCATACCTCTCATGTGTTAATAATATGAGGTCATTCTTGGGGAATTCAAGGTTCTATATAAGGTTCATCAAAAAAAATCATCAGTAAGTTCACATTTACTTTAACAAATTTTATAAAAAGGATGCTGATTTTTTGTTTCATGATTCATTCAACATATAATTTATGTGTTAAAGAGGAAATTGATCATGGACCCCATCCTCATACCATTTTGTTATAAGTTACAATTCAAATTGATGTTTACTTTCTTGAACCACGTAGTGGGAGTCATTTTATCAAAAAAAGTGTATGGAATAATACATGTAATAGATTATGCATCGGAAACATTGAATCTTTCTCATATTAATTAAAATATAATATAAATGGATGGTTTTTAAATTATTTTTTCACTTGATAAGTTTCATCAATGTTTATTGGGTTGTCATATGATTATTAATTCTATTAAGGAATCTCTTAGGTACTAGATGAAGAAAGCAGATATGAATCAAAAAAATTTATTCTGGATTCTACCTTTCTAGTAGTTCGATGGGAAATCCAAGACAAGAAGTATTGTGATGACATTATAACTAATCATGTGAGTAGAATCTTCTATACCACTATGTTTTATACGTTGTTCAAGATTCTCTTTCATAATTCACTCCCCAGTGAGTAGTTGTATATAATTAATACTCTGTTACCATAATGTACAAATATATATTGAAATACTTGGTCACATTTGAGTTACCCTTTTTCTTTTATAATAATCACTTTTTAAACTTGAAGTTTGGGTTTAGATTTTATGTGGGGTTATAACCCTACTTAAAAAGAATTTATAGTTATCAGGTTACTATAAGATGTCTTTTGGATGATGTAGTATTTTTTTTCTCACTTTCTATCACAAACATTCTTGTAGAGGACACTTTATACCTCAATAAATACTAGAAAGGTCTTAGAGTGTGGAATTTATTTGATTTCACTTTGTATGGATGCCATTGAATTTTAAAAATCTTTTATGAATTTTCCATTCACCGGTAGTATCTATAACAGATTTTAAATGCTCCAATAAACATTTATTTTTTGTGAGATATTTGGTATTGGAAGAGTATATTTTATAAGAAAATTCCCCACGTATTTTTTATTAACTTATATGTTATTGGAAATTGATTATGTTTTTAAATGGGTTGAGATAAAGGCCACTCAAATTGATGATTCTTGCATTGTGATTGAATTTCTTATATTATATATCTTTTATAGGTTTAGATTACCCAAGGTGATCATTATAAATAAAGGAATATGTATTTCTAACTAGTTTATGAATACACTAATGAGAAAATGTGGAGTTCAACATAATAAATCAATACCCTACCACACATAAATTAATTTTCAAGAATAGGTGTCTAGCAAATAAGTGGATAGAATCATAGATAATACACTACAATTAAATAAGAGAGATCAGATCAAGAATTTGAAGGATGCACTATAGGCATACCAGACTATGTTTAAAACTCCCCTTGGTGCGTCCCCTTAAATAATTATTTATGGTAAACATTTCCATTTTCCTATTTAGTAATAGCATAAGTCATACTATGCTATATGAAAGGTGAACATAGCGATGAGTGAGGCTAGAGGAAACAAAATGTTCCAGATGATGGAGTTAGAGGAGGGAGGTGTATTTTAGTTCCCTATTATATAATCAAAGACAATTATCGTTCGTGACAGACTCGTACAAAGGAAGGTCATCCAAGTTACAGAAAAATTGTAACAACCCGAACTTTTATAAATAATGTTTCCCTTTTTTATTTAATTAAATGTATTATTATGTAATATGGTTATAGAAAACACATGAACATAATTGGTTATATCTTATTATATTTAAAATACCATTAATAATATTTACCATTGTTAATATATTTTTTCAACATATATCGCTTTATTAGTATAAATATATGGCTTTTAACAAATCCAATTAACTCAAACAAAGGAAGTGATGGCCTCAACTAGTAGAATTGTACCCTATTAGTCCCATTTATCAGAGCTTATGAAGGAGATAGAATCTCGAGGATTTTCCCTTGACTAATCCCAAAATGATATCCAAAAACGTAATCATGAGAGAAACGATTTATGGGAGAAGTTAAAACTCATTGAGATCACAACCCAAAACATGTTTGTTGAATGGCCCCATGAAAGTCTCTTTGTCGTGCACCTCACTCTTTAAGATTACATGGATTTAATAAAGGGATATGTATCAAGAACATAATAATATGAATATGTATATTTTATATAATAATTAATTTATTTTCATTTTTTATTGTAACTTTATAAATTATATTTATTTTGATTCAATTAAACACTAATTGTATTTTCGAGTAATACTCAAATTCAATTAAGAGATTTATTTTGTTGAATTTATTTTTTTTATTAAATAAATATTATTTTAATAAATTTTTATTATTAAATAGGTTTTATTAATTATAAATGGTTATATAATTTTTATGAAGTGAAATTTACTTTTTACAAGGGTTCAAAACTATTATTGTCAAAAACCATTCATTTTTTAATAAATGTCAAATATTATATTAAAAGTGAAAAGGAACATATTTAAAAAATTATTTAGATAAAATAAATATTATTTTTTAAAATTATATCATCGAAATTATCCAATAGTTAATTTTTCATAATTTTTTGAGATAGCCGATTTTTTGTGTAAAAATTAAATACCATAAAAATATGTGACGTGTTTCATGACATCATAATGACCCAAAATGATGTAATAAATACAATAATGGGTGTAATTGGACAAATATATATTTTACTATTAAAATAATGTGATTTTAAGTTTATTTTATTAATTTTATATTGCTTTTATGAATCCTCCAAAATATATAATATATTTTATTATTTTAAATTCATATCATTAAAAGAGTGTCTCTTCTCCACATATAAAAAGGTAATAAATTAATATGATATTAAATTTTCCAAATAAAATAACGAAATTATACCCAATTTTTAAAAAAACCCATGGAAAAAACCCACAGAAAGGATTGTGGTTTTTAATATTTTATTATATAGAGTCCAAAACCTAAGTTTGTGAAATATTAAAAAAATTCCCCTCTCATTTCCTATATAAACCCACCCAATATCCATCTTATATTCCCTAAAAATCCTTTTATCATGTCCTTACTCTTCCTTCCTCTTACTATTATCCTACCAAGGTTCCCAAAGCTCTCAATAATCCCCTTTTCAAGCTTTTGGAGCCACACACTCAAGTAAGGGTTCTTTCCTTTCTCATCTTTATCTAAGTTTCTTTATCTTGTTATGACCTTTTATTTTCAATTAATAATTATGGGTTATTTTTTAGAACCTCCCCCATAATTACTTTATCATGTATAAATGATTATATACCCCTTTCGCTCTCATTAATCCCTCCAATGTACACCTATTACCATGCTGAAATTCTGTAAGCATCCTTTCCCCTCTCTTTTTATTCAAGATTATTTATGATTGTATGTCATATTTTTCTAATTATATATGTGTGTAAATGTCCATACATGCCCCTATTACTATCCACTTCATTTATAAATGATTATAGACCCATTTATCTCTCATAAAACATTTTGATGAATTTTTAGGTGATGTTGTTATGTTGCCGAATTTTCAACCCGATTTTCCATGTCTAACCAATTGTGTAGTGAATACCATACCCATTTTCTATCAAGGGTGTTCACTTTTATGCACATTTACATTTTTAATTTGGAATTACATATATGTTTTACACACTCCCTAATCATGGAATAAATTTTGATGATGAATGAATCCATGTTTTATGATCAATGTGGCTCACTTAGGCATGAGAATGAAATGAAAGTGACGGGTGCACCCCGAATTATATAGCCCTCCAATGACTTGGGTAATGTTTAGTATCATGATAAGTAATGTTGGTATAGAGTTGTACCTAATTCCTTTATGGTAATTTTTCCATCGTGAGGTCTTGGCAGTTTAGCCTTGGACTATGTTTATGATGCAGTTTTTTAAGTTGTTTGCACATCTCCCATGTTATGATTATCAGGTTATATGATTCCTTATTATTCATGATCCATAATGCCTCATTGATATTCCATGCATAACATGTATTATTATCTTCATGATATTCCATGTTTATTCCCTTACTGGGATTTATGGCTTATCGCTTTTTTATGTATTTCCTTAGGTTATCCAATATAGTTTTAAGCTCAACCATGTTAAAGAAGATTTCAATAAAGATATTCTAATTCATGTTTAAAGTTGTAACTAAATGCTCATAATTCCCAAAGATACTAGACTTATTGATATTTAGGGTTATATTAAGTGTAATTTTATGTATTAAATCTTGTATTAATGTGTATTAAGGAAAATGTTTGTTATCATTGGTATCAAAGGAAAAGTTTAGTTATTTTTGGGATTATGATTAGAATACTCTAATGAAGGCCTTAGGATTATAAAACTATGTAGAACACCATAGGGATAAGACTAATTATAAGAAAAAAATCCCTAAATTTCCGTATTTATAGAGTAAGTGGTTTATCAATCAAATACATCCATTCCTGGATATTATATGTGGGTATGGTTCTATCACAGATGTACCTAGGGGTAACAACTCCAACAAGGTGTCTCGGGCCTGGCTCAGGGTAACCAAGTACATGACAATGGGCCTTACTGCACACCTGGGTTGACAATCCTATGGAATATTATTTGGTAAATTCATAATCATAGTATAAACCATTATCAAAGGAACAAAAAATTCCCATAATAATATATGTTATTAAATAGATCATGGATATCATAGATTAAATCCTAAAAATTCATAAGTTAAGAAAATACCTATAATTTATAAGTTATTACTTTAATGTCATTCGATTTGTAATGCCCCGACCCCAGTCACCAAGAGTCGGTGAATTATTACATAATATTGGCCTGATCACAAAAGATCAATTCTCGAAAGACTGATTAGTTTAGTAGCCTTGAAACCACTAGATACATTCATAAGTATTTCATAACATCATAAAGTGAAAAAAAACTACAACAAAATCTTGTCTTCATATCCGCTCATACAATCCCTGCAGGTCATTCATAAAATATTTTTCACATCGTGGGAAAAATAAAACATTGAAAGGGGTGAGATCCGATGCTCAGTAAGGATAACAATATAGCAGAAACTTTCATAAATAAACATAAACATTTAAGACAATATATAACTCAAAAAAGCCTTTTAAACTTGAACTTCAGCATAATATGGAAAAGATAAAATGAAACAATTCCATTTAATTATTCACATTGATATTCTACTAGTCGAATAATAACATGAAAAATCAATAACCACTTTCATAATAATGGAATGCATAATGCCAGACTATCATAACCACATAGTCAAGGCCTTGTGCCAAGACTACAAATAAATTTTTGTCATGGTCTTGTTCCAAGACACTAGTTTGTCTCATGAGACCTACCGATGCATTGAGGATCTATAGCGGGCTCCACCCGTCACTTACTAAGTCCAATGCATTCCTCACATGAAAAGGTTTAAACATAACACAAACATTCGTATTGAAACTAGCATACAAAATGTCAACAATTTATCCATAAACCATGAATGTTATAAAAATAACACATCCACAATATAACATATCAAAAAACCTTCAATACATTATGGAAGTTTTGTATCATAATAAATCAACTTCAAATAAACTTAAAATCCATCAAAGGATGTTGACATAGATGAAATCAAAACTATTTGAGATAAATATCTCTTTTTTTGAAATCATTTAAAAGTTACATTATTATAAAAGGAAAATTTTAATTTGAGAATATTCTTATAAGCTTGTAAGGGAAGCTTTGATGATTTTATAATGGCATAAAATAGCCTCACCTGCCGTATAAGTTAAAAAAGTCATTCTTACATTAATTTTGTCGAAAAGGTTAAAAAGGACCTTGTTTGGAAAGCAATGAAAAGATTCCTTTATAAACGTCTTATAAATGTCAAAAAATGGTATAAATTACTATAACCCATTGTCTATAAAATAGTAATAATTTTTTGAAACAAATTTTCAAGAAACATGGATGTGGATGATAAAGAGGCCCCAGTAGATAATTACGTATAAACAACCTCGGATTATGTAGAGATTGTGAAATAAACCCTTACCTTGTACTTTTACTTGGTAGAGGATAGTTTAACCTCTTGTATAATAGTTAAATAATTTTTATTAAATTATACAAGAATCATATACATAAATATGACATCATATATGATGTTTTAAGATTGCTTTGTTAATAATATTTTAGTATTATCGTCATTTCAGGTGTTCACTTGTTTTCTTTTATATGTTTTGTTACATATGTTGTGTTTGTTATCAATAGGTTGTATATTATTCATATCTAGAATTATATCAAGTCCTTAAACATTATATTTAATCATCAAATGAAAATTATTCTGGAATGGATACGATGGGGAATGAATCTCATCGTGTTCGTGGAGATGGTAGTTCGTACGTACGCACGAGCGATAATATCATTCCTTTGATATTAAAATAATATATAATTGGATGGTGTATAATATATACAGAATAATTATCATTTTATATTCATTATTTACATGAAATACACATCATTATTATACCCATCCAAATAATATTGTATTGAATAAAAATTATACCATGACGTGGAGACGGTAAGTTGTACGTACGCACGTATGGTGACATGTCATTCAAAGGAAGGATAGAATACTGAATATGGTTGTACCACATATTTAATAACATCAAAATATATATAATATTCTGGAGTTACTATTTTAGAATCGAAATAACAAAGAAAGAAGAAGTGGAAGAAGAAAGGAACTTGAAAGAGAGTGGTGAAATCATTACCTCTTCTTCAGGTTCTTCCTTTTGATTTGATTAAAAGGGATCCTTAAGTTGGCTTTATGACCAAAGGAGGGACTCTAGGATGAATTTAGGTAAGTTCAGAGGATATTTGGGTAGGTTTTGGCCGAGCCAAATGGCTTTGAAGGTGTGAATTAGAGAGAAGGGGGAGTTCCCTTTAATAAGAGGGGTGAGGGGCACCTTAGGAAAAGATAGAAATATTATTTTATAATAAATTCATATTCGGTTTCTAATGGCTCCAAACTGATTTATTTTGAGTCTAAGGTTGGGATGGGTCACAAAAAACTCAACCAATAAGATTTAGATAGGTTTGAGTCACTTTATTAACCTTATCTTTTAGTTTTAACTCTTAGTTAATTAGTTTGACATTTACCATGTCTCTTTGTATTTTTATATTATATGGTTAATAAAAAAAATATAAAATTTCAAGATACACCAAAGTGGTTCATAAATGATACACCTATAATTATATAATTCATTTTTCCAATCCTTATATTTTTATGAATATTATATCAATTAATAATATAATATTTGTTTTAAAAACTCTTTTATGTCAATTTTGACACTATTTGGTATATGGTTTTTTTAAAAATTCATAAAAGCATTATAACTTCAAAAATAATTCATTTAATCACACCTAACATGTTATATTAACCTATAAAATTCGTGTAATTAATTAAAAGTCTCAAATTATATTTATTCGGGTATTTAAAATATCAATTATTTTATTATTTCACTAATAAGGTGATTACTGCATCATCATTGTGTCATAAATAAATTATATTATTTAATGTCTAAAAAGTATAAATAAAATACCATTATTTAGGAAATATTTTTATCTTTCTAATTAATATTCATAATCCAATTTATCTTATGTATATCTCTATATTAAAAATGTTTTATTTATTAAACATTGATTTTAACTCTTTTAACTCTTCATTGAATTAAATAATAATAAATGTCCTAATATAATCCAAGTAGACCAAATTGGTTCATATTTTATTCCAAAGGTTGTTTATAGTCGAATTATACTTAGCCAATAGAATTAGGACATGTTTTAGGGTAATAATAATATCATTTTTACCCTTAATTACCCTATTTACATTTAACTGTGGTAAATAAAAGTAAAAAGTTATTATTCACCAAAAATTATTTTTTCTTATTGTACAAAATTTTATGCGTTGATATTAACTGTTTCTCTCAAAGTTGTGAAATTCCACTCACAAAAGTGGTAAAATTATGTTTTATGTGAATTTGCAAATTCTCCTAGGAGATGGGTAAAAGACGGTAAAAGTTCAATAAAATTTTTATATATATAAAATTATTATAAACCGACTCCAATTAATTGCATTAAAATTATATAATTATTATGTATATATTTTGACCTAAAATAAATTTAAATAAAATAAATAAATATTTAAATAAAAATTCAGTTTTAAACTATAACTGTGTGTTTTTCACTATTCATCAAAAATTGAATTTTTTTAGAAAAATACCAAAATTTCACCCTAAGATAATTTCGATATTCCAAATCCAAAAATAAAGTCCATTTTTAAATATAAAATTTATAAAATTTCAAAAAGTGGGTATTACTATTCATAACGGCTAGTTTGATTGGTTGTGGTGTGTTAGAACTCGAAGTTGTGTACAACACACACTACAGTATTATTCAAGAGAAGTGTACTGTGGAAGCTTGGGATGTTACAGGATTCTCCTTTATGTGTTTAATAGTTTTAAAATAATCACCCCTAATTTTCCTTTTATTCTAGCCAATGGCCAAAAATTGGAGGAATCAGGTAAACAATCATCATGAAGGGCAATGTGATGGCTTTCCTAATGAGATGCAAAACTCGATGGGAGTAGGAATCACGAACATCATGATGATACTCTCTCATATAACTCAGGTTTTGAATAGAAACATAGATCAGGAGGAGTTTCCAAATCCCCCGAAAATATAACAGGTCCCAATCTTGAGCTTCATGCGACAAATGCATCCTACTTTTAATGGATCATTTGATCCCTTAATCATCAAAAAAAGGATCAACTCTATTAATACAATCTTCTCCATCCTTCAATGCTCCAAACAAGAGAAGGTTATTTTGTTTGTTTATCGTATGGAGGGAGAATATGATCAATGGTGGACATTGATAAAAAATTTGAAGCCTAATGAAGAGATCGAGGTGATGGGATGGAAGGATTTCAACAAAATGTTTTTCCATAACTATTTTCCACAAACCCTCAGAATTAAAAGGAACAGGATTTCCTTCCCCTTGAAAAAAATGATGATGAATATATCATGGTTTATGAGGTAAACTTCACAAGGCTTTCATGATATGGCTTCGGCTTTTTCATTACACCTTAGTGTAAGGTTGACAGCTTCTTTGGTGGGATAAAACCTTACCTACAAAAGTCCCTAGAGATCTGTGACTTTGATTGTTATGAGTAAATTGTCTGATGTGCCCTCAAAGTCAAAATAAAGATCGGAAAATCTCAGGGGTATCATGGTGATAAGAAGAATAGGGTGGAGATTAATTCCAGTGGTAAGGTAGAGAGATCTAATGGTGCCAAGAAATTTCAACATCCCACTTACCAAAGGTGTGGAAAGAAGCACTCTGTAAAATTTCTATAGGGGATAAGGAAATGCTTTAGGTGCAGGAAGGAAGGGATCTTAGTCAGCAATTTCCGAAAAATAAACACGCTACTGCAATGGAATAAAGGAATGATCCTGTCAACCCTCAATATATTTTTCATTACTAAAACCTCAAGTAACTATGGAATTTTTCAAACCAATGCACTAATACAAGGGTTTTCATAGACAACGGACAACCTACAAGGAAGAAAGGGAGTCATTTTTCCATCATAACTATTGAAGTGGATCCCAATAATGTGGTGGTGACAAGTACACTAGTTATTCATTTATAATTAGTTAACGTAATTTTTTATTCTAGTTCTATGCATTCCTTCATATCAAGAAAGATTATTATAACTATTAAAACACCATCACAAATCTTGGATGTGGAGTAATCAGTGAACATGGAAAATGGAGAAATTATTGCATCCCAAGTATATAAATCCCCCTGTCACAATTTGTGGGATGAACTTCTTGTAGAACCTTGTCATACTCCCTTTAGTGTAATTTGATGTAATTATAGGCATGGATTATATTTCCCTATATATGTCCAAAATAAATTGGTGTGAGAAGAAAATCACTCTCCGTATTGAAAATCAACCCCCAATTCTATACAAGTTCAAGGAGGAGGTTGAACCTTCTGTAGCAACATCATATCAAGAATGGATATTATTTCCATCTGAGAATGTGTATCTAACTCAAATGATTGAGTCTAAGTATATAATCATCCTCGAAGACATGCCCATTCTAAGATAATACACTGATGTGTTTACCGAGCAATTTCCGGATCTTCCACCTAGCTCAGATGTTGAATTTTAAATTTAGATTATACCTGGGGAATTACCCTTATCCAAGACTCCTTATAGAATGTATGTTTTGGAACATGAGGAGTTCAAAAAACAAATACAGAAGAATATGGATAAAGGTTTAATATGACCAAGTGCTTCACCATGGGGTGTATGAGTCCACTTCAGTAATAAAAATTATGGGTCAATGTGCCTTTGCACTGATTATCATGATCTCAACATGATCACGATAAAGGAAAAGTATCATATTCCATGTATTTATGACTTTTTAAATCAACTATAGGGTTCCCAATACTTTTACAAGGTGGATCTGTGGTTGGGATATTACCAAGTTAGGGTAAAAAAGTAGGATATCCCCAAGACTACTTTTTATACAAGGTATAGGCACTATTAATTCAAAGTAATGTCGTTCGAACTCACTAATTCTCTGAAAATATTCATGGAATTGATGAATAGATTCTTTATATATTACCTTGACAAATGTTTGTTATTCTTTATAGTTGATATTCTAATATACTCTAAAAGTAAGGAGGAGTATGAGGTGCATTTGAGTACTGTGATAATGACCTTGCGAAAGGAAAATATTTATGCCAAGTAAAACAAATGTGAGTTCTGGTTAAAGAAAGTATCTTTCTTGGGGAATATCATCACAAGAAATGGTATATCTATAGGACATTCAAAAACAAAATCAATTTAATTATGGCTAAGTCCAACACCTGGGACAGATATCCATAGTTTCCTTGGGTTAGTTGGGTATTATCGATGATTCATGAGATATTTCTCCTGGTTTTCAAACACTTTTACCAAACTAAGTCATAAGGGAGTAAAGTTTTATTGGAATAATTAATATGAAGAAAACATCAAGGATGTGAAAATGAGGCTTATCAGTGCAATTTTTCTCACACTACCCACAGGTGGAGAGTTTTTTGTTGTATTAAGTGATGATTCGAAGAAGGTCCTAGGCTATGTGTTGATGAAAAATGAAAATTTTGTTGCTTATGCTTCAAGGTAGTTAAAAGTTCATGAACAGAACTACCCAACACATTATCTGGAGTTGGCTACAGTGATTTTATTTTTAAAAATTTAGAATAATTATCTCTTTGGGGAGAAGTGTGAAATATATAAAAATCACAAAAGTATCAAGTATATATTCTCAAAAAAAGAGTGTAATATGTTTTAATGAAGATAGTTAGAGCTGGTTAAAGACTATGACAGCTCAACTCACTACTATCTTGGGAAGGTGAGTAAAGTGGAAGATTATATGAATAAAATAGATCCAACAATTCTATCATTTATGAGAATTGAGAAGGATATGATCTTCTTCTACATAAAAGGGATGTACACGGAAATCATAAAGGAAGTAATATAATCAATCCTTTCACAAATGATTGCTCAACCATCTCTTCTAGATAGGTCAAATGATTTTCAAAGAGATTATATGGGAATTCAGAAGAGAGTGGAAACTATAAGAAAAGGGAAATCATCAAAGTTCAATGTTAATGAATAAGGTGTTGTAAGATTTAGGTCAAGAATATCTGTACCATCAAATCCTAAGTTAAACAAAGATATGTTAGATGATGCACGAAGCTCAACCTTCTCTATCCATCCTGGAAGCACAAAGATGTATCGAGATCTCTGAGAAAACTATTGGTGGGACAATATGAATAAGGATATCACATAATATACATCAATATTTCATGTATGTCAGAAAGTGAAGGATAAAAGTAAAAAATATAAGGGGATGATGCAACCATTACCCATACCTACATGGAAATGGGGGAACATCACTACTGACTTTGTCACCAGGCTTCCAATGATTTCTAGAAGAAATAATGCTATCTGGGTTGTGGTGGATCATCTTACAAAGACTGTACACTTCATTGTGATTCGAGAGGATTTCTCATTGGATCAACTTCCATGAATATAAATCAGAGAAGTGGTGAGGTTTCATGGTGTATCATTATTGATTGTATCTAATAAAAATATAAGATTCACCTCTAAGTTATGGAAGAGTCTCCATCATGCTATGAATACTAATTTGAACTTCACCATGTCCTATCACCCTAAAACTTATGTCCAATATGAGTGAACTATCCAGACATTTGATGCCATGTTGAGTGAATTCTCAATATACTTCAAACGAGGATGGGATCAACATATTCCTCTAGTTGAGTTCTCTTACAATAACAGTTTCCACTCGAGCATCCAAATTGATCCATAGGAATCCATTTATGGGAATAGGTGTAGAATACCTACATGTTGGGATGAAGTTGGGGAACGAAAAATTATAGGTCTTGAAATGGTCATGTAAATGGTGGAGAAGGTTAAGACCATTCAGCAGCACATAAAGGCTACACAAAGTCGATAGAATAACTATGTTGACAATTGTCGAGAATACCTAGAATTTGATGTTGGAGACATGGTATTTCTTTTCATATCTCCATGGAAGAAAGTGATGAGATTTTGGAAGAAGGGAATGCTTAGTCCAAGATACATCTTCCCCTTTGAGATCCTTGATCACATCGGCGCAGTGGCCTATCGAATTGCACTCTCACCTAACCTATCTCAAGTTCATGATGCATTACTTGTATCACTCTTGAGGAATTAAATACCTAACCCATCACATGTACTCAACACCAAGGTGGAACCATTTGAAAATGACTTCTCTTATGAGGAGCAGTCATTGAATATCTTAGATCATAGAGACAAATTTCTATAGAATAAGACAATGGACTTGGTCAAAGTGTTGTGGAGAAATCAAAAGTTTGAAAAAGTAATCTGGGAATAGAAGGAGGTGATGAAACATTTCTACCCTCATCTATTTTAATATTGAAAATGAAAATTTCTTGGGTGAAATTTCTTAAGGGGGAAGATTGTAACGACCTAAACTGTTATAAATGAAGATTCCCTAATTGATTTAATTAAATGTCTTATTATGAAATATGGATATAGAAAACACATGAACTTACTTGGTTATATATTATTGGATTTAAAATACCATTAATAATATTTAATGTTGTTAATATATGCTTTAAATAGTAATCACATGATTAGTATAAATATAGGGCTTTTAACAAATCCAATTGACTCAGACAAAAGAAGTGATGGCCTCAACCAGTAGAATTGTGCCCTATGAAGCCCATTTATTAGATATTTAGAGGAAAATAGGATCTATAGGATTTTTCCTTGAACAACACAAAGATAAGATCCAACAACTTAAACATGAGAAAAAATTTTTACAGGAGAAGTTCAAGCATGTCGAGATTACGTCCCAAACCATGTTCGCTGAACGGCCACATGAAAGTCTCACCATCACGCACCTTACTCTTAGGGAGTATGAAAATGTAATAAAGGGATATGTATCAAGATATTAATAATATTAATATTAATATTTTATAGAATAATTAAAAAAATTCACTTTTTTGTTACTTTATAATTGATTTTTATTTTGATTCAATTAAACACAAATTGTATTTTTGGGTAATATTTAAATTCAATTAAGGGATTTATTTTGATGAATTAATGTTTTTTTAAATAAATATTTTTTTAATAAAATTTTATTATTAACTATGTTTTATTAATTATAAATGATCATATAATTTTTATGAAGTGAAATGAACTTTTTATAAGGGTTCAAAAACTGTTATTTTCAAAAACCCAATATTTTTTAATAAATGTTTGATATTATTTTAAACCTAAAAATTCACATATTTAGAATATTATTAAGATAAAATAAATATTATTTTTGGAATCATAACTTCTAAATTATCCAATGGTAAATTTTTCATAATTTTTCAAGACAATCGAATTTTCGGGTGAAAATTAAATACCATATAAATATACGATGTGATTTATAACATCATAATCACCCAAAAGTTGTTTAATAAATACTATAATAGGTATTATATAAAAAACATGTGTTTTTCCTTAAAATAATGTTATTTTATGTTTGTTTTATTAATTTTATAATGCCTTTATTAATCCTCCAAAATATATAATATATTTTATTATTTTAAATTCATTACTTTAAAAGAGTGACTTAGCTCCACATAAGACAGGGAAATATATTAATATGTTTGGAACTTTTCTTAGTAAAATAATAAAAACCTCCCCACTTTGGGAAAACCCATGGGAAAAACCATTTTATGGTTGGTGGTTTTGAATATTTTATTATATAGAGTCCAAAACCTAAGTTTGCAAAATAATAAAGAATTCCCCTCTCATTTCCTATATAAACCCACTAATGATCTCACTTATCTTGACCTAAAATATGTGGATCATTTAATTATTCTTACCTCCCCTCTATATAATCTTCCCAAGAATATCCAAGCTCTCAAGAAGCCCATTTTCAAGATTTTGGAGCCACACACTCAAGTAAGGGTTCTTTCCATTCTCATCTTTATCTAAGCTTCTTTATGTTATTATGCCATTTTAATTTTAGTTAATAATGATGGGGATTGTTTTATCACCTCCCCCACACATTAATTATTATTTCTAAATGATTATATACATCTTTCTCTCTCATTAATCCTTCCCATATACACCCATTACCATTCCAAAATTTCGTAAGCATCCTTTCCTTTCTCTTTTTATTTAAGATCATTTATTATAATATGCATTATTTTTGAAATTATATATGTTTTCAAATGTCCTTAAATGTCCCCATTACTTTACACTTCATTTAAAAATTATTAGAGACCCATTTTTCTATCGTCATCCATTTTTATGAATTTTTAAGTGACGTCGTTATGCTGCTAAATTTTCAATGTGATTTTCCATGCCAAACCAATTATGTAGTGAATATTGTACCCATTTCCTATCAAGGGTGTTCACTTTTATTCAAAAATACTTTTTTATTGGGAACTTACATGTATTTATTCCACACTCCTTGATTGTGGAATAAATTATGTTGATGAATGAATTCATGTTTTATGATCTATGTGACACACGTAAGTATGACAACGAAATGAATGTGACGGGTGTGCCCGGAATTATATAGAGCTCCATTATATTGGGTAATTTTTAGTATCATGATACATAATATTGGGACAAGGCTTTACCTAATTCCTTTATGGTAATTGTTCAACCATTAGGTCCTGGTAGTATATCCTTGACCTATGTTTATGATTCATTGTTTTAATATTTTTCCACATTTCTCTTGTTATGATTATCATGCTATATAATTCCTTATTTTTAATATTACATTATGCCTCATTGATATGCCTTGTATAACATGTATTATTATCTTCATATTATTCCATTTTTATTTACTTACTGGGATTTATGGTTCACCCCTTTCTTATGTATTTACCCAGGTTGTCCAATGCATTTTTATTCTTAAGCATGTTAAAGAAGTTTTCAAAAATGATATTGCAATTCATGGTTAAAGTTGTAATGAATTGTACCTAATTCCCAAAGATTCTATACTTCTTGATCCTTTTATTTGTATTAAGTTTAATTTTATGTATTAAATCATTTATTAATGTGTATTAATGAGAAGGGTTTTTATAAAAATTGTTTCATTTAAAATCGAGTTTGAAGATCATATTGAGTAAGCTTCATTCCAAGTGGAATGGGTCATATATTATTTCTAGGGTGTTTCAATTTTTTGTAGTTTAAATTATGGAGGATAAGGTAAAGAGGATTTTTATGTTAAATAGTCACTGGTTGAATTATTTTCATAAGAATTTTGAAAATAATCATTTGGATGAGTTTACTCTTCTCCCAATAATATATAAGTGATTCTATTAGGTTTTCTATTTCCATACCACTTATTTGTGATACATATTTTTATTTTTATCTTATTCATTGAAGATTTATATAATCCCACTTAGAATAATTTCCAAAATCAAGTATATAAGTTGTTACATGTTATTTTTAGGATGTAATTATATCTTTTCAGATTTTATTTATTTTATTTTATTTCGGTGTGTTTTTTAGACCTTTTGAGTTTAAATTGGTTATCTATATCACTTTTCAAAACATTAGTTACATTTTAAGGGTTTTTTTGATTTTTTTTAAATAATTTCAAATTATTGTTGATGTGATATAATTATCCAACATTTTTATTTTCAAAACGTTCTAACTGTTATGGATGATTTTTGGCATCCATTCCCATTAACAACTATATGATGTCAATGTTCACATCTCAGATGCACTCTAGTCCCGTTTGAAAAATTATTTAAAATACTCATTAGTTCATGAGTGAACTTTAGTAATTTCATGTCATCTAGAGCTTGATAATATTCTACATCAAATAATTTTTGAGAATAATGAATTGTATTGATATGAATGTGGTACTTCTTTAACTCTAAGCCCATTTTTATTGTAAACTTATATATGAAACCACACTTGGAATAAAATAATTTTATTTATCCCCTAATAAAACCGAACCAAAATTAGACCTTTTTATGATTGAAATTAGAGATCATATATTGTGACTCGCTGTTGTTGGACGAAGTGAGATAATGCAAGAACCAATAATGATATGTCTCTAACCACATCATAATTAAAGACTATGATGGAAGGAGTCACCTTCTACGATAATAGATCATCTTATATGACTCATATGTATCAACATAGATACATGATATCTATTAAATGAAAATATATTGAGAATTTTATGTCATAGAAGATAATGGGTGACTTCAGAAACTGCAGTATAGTCAACTTAGAAGCATAGCCTACAACTTGGGTTGATCACAAACTATGTTAAAGAAAGATTCATGTTCATGGGCATGTATCTTCTTTCAATATTACAGATGGATAGGTATGATATATGAAATTTTGAAAAAGAAACATAATCGTTGTTAATACCTATTGATGTCGCCTTTGATGATACACAATGCTTCTTGCAACATGTCATGTCACCATTAGTGACAAGGGAAAAACTGAAGTATTTCATTTTCGTAACCAAAAATATATGGATATTAATACTAGTGTTAAAGTATCCATTTATATTTGGGATTATATTTCTTGGGGTCAATAATACTTTAGTTTTTTGAAAAATATATAATGTCTATCACACTATATGATATCAATTAAGTGCCACTTGTGATAAATTAAAGATGATCCAATTCTTATGACATATCATTTTCATAACGTTTCACATGATGTTTAATTAAGTAAGGAAATATCACAATAAATGAAAATTACATGTTTTTTCATGGATCAATCACCTCATATAATATGATGTTTCTAGTATCACAACACAATGATAGAATATTGTGAATCCTCAAAACATTAGGTATGAAACTGTGGGATTAATCTATTAACAAAAAAATGTATTAAGGAACTAATTTTTAACTATTTATAGGAATATAAGTACACATGTAGAATATATATAAGATCTATACATAAAATAAACTTCATATGTTCTTGGTTTTTCCAAATTAGGAAAGAAGAATTGAGCTTTACTTGTGAAGATCATCAAGGTTTTATAAGGATTGTAGAGTGATTGTAGAGTGATTGTAAGTGGTCAATTAAAGGGAAAAGATAGGGGAAATAATCTCAAGGGCTTCCATAAGTGATAATATTTTATTCTATATTCCATGTGGAAGCTATAAAATCCTCAATAATTGTTAGAGATCATTCAATTTGTCCTTATAAAGTGGAATTAAATTCATGGTAATGGGTTTCAACAACTTTATTTTATTTTACTTTTTTTATGAACTATAGTGATGATTAACTAAGGTACTTCTATATCCAAGCCATGTAGAAACCGCAATACCCACTCTAGAATCCAAATGGTTTTATCATTTTCATTTATTCTTGTTTAATCTTCATGATGATTCAAGGGTATGCAAAAGGACATTAGTTTTTCATTAATTCTATTGTTTGTATCTCTTGAAAATATTCTATTTTAAGTGTTTTGCACATATTTATCCATTGAGATTCCTCATTACTCAAATGTTATAAGGTTATGAGGTTGGTTAATGAGTATTCAAGGTTCCTAAACCACTTTAGATAGGATAATGTAAGAGAATTTGGTGTTCAATAGAAGTTACTATCTTAGTAGAACACATCATAAGAAGGGTGAGTGGATTATGTTCACAAGAAACATAATGAGTGAATCCGGAGACTAGATAATCATAGGGGGTTGTGTTAGAGTATTTTAGAGTAAACTTTGAGAACAACCATTTTCAATCATAAATTTTAAACACATTTCAATTGCCCTAAAACACACAATATGGCTCTCATTTCTCTTTATTTTTTAGTTAAAAGTAAAAAAAAATGGAACATAAACTGATATAAAAAGAATATTCACCTTTATTGGATTCTTATTAATAAGAAAATCCCAGTCACACCATTTCTAGTACATTATTTTCAGGTTTAAATACTATTCTTGACCAACCAGTTACAATTGTGTCAGTGTTTTATATCATAAACTAAAGTAATGTATTCTTTTTTTCCATATATTTCAAATAATAAAGAATTTTCATATGATGAGATGAATGATTATTATACTACGATTTAATGTAAGTGTGGTCCTTGAAAAAAGAGCATAAATTTCTTATAAAATCATTTGATTTTATTGTTATAGAAAATTATTCTTTGATAAATCATATTTCTGATACTTAATACAAATTTATTTATTTTAATACTTCTACCCACTTATCATGGAAGCTGGATTCCATATGGATTAATTACATTGAACACCTTTAGTTCAAAAGTTAAATTATAATGCATGTTTTTTATGAATCTAAATACTTGGAAGATGGGATTTCAAACAAAGGGATTTCTGACATAGATTTAATATTTCTCAATAGAATTCTTGATGATTTATTTTCTTCTGGAAGTAGTGTTTTTTTAATGTCTCATTTCATACTTTTATTGCCTTATATTTATTCAATAAATGAGAATTGTCTATTAGAGAATGTTAACACACTCTTATATCCTATACTTATAATTCATAACATGATGATATAATTAATGATATTCTATCTAATATTATTAGTTTGAGGTTGGTTGTTTCTAAATTTTCTAATGGGAAGGAAAACCTTGAGAACTTACTTGGTAGTTTAATGTGTTTTAAATATATACAAGGAATCTGCTACTCTGGTTAGGATTTAATGTTGTAAAGGAATTAATTTGTTTTCAATTCTAGTAGAAAATTAATTTATAATCTTATTTATTATCATTATGGTGCTTCTAGTAATTATTTTAATGATTAAATCATGATTATAACTTAGGATGGTAGGGTAAATCAATTTATCTTTTCTAAAAGTTTAAATTATACTATGTATGTTAATAGTTCTATTAAAAAATCATATTTAGGTCCCAAAATATTTTATTTTTAACACTACTAGATCCAAAATTATATGGGTACCAAAACATCTATTTGTCTGAATTTTCTACAGGGAATGTTTTATAGAAACATCAATACATGGTGTTTTATAGATAGTGGTAATTCTAAGCATATCAGTGGATTTTTTTTTTAAAATTTCTATTCTATTTCAAAAAATTATTAGATATACTATGATTTTTGAAAATAATGATAAATGAAAAATACTTATAATTAGTTAAAATGAAAATCCATAAATTTTACTCATTATAACATTATTTTTATTAAAGGGTTAAATAAAAATTTGAAAAGTATTCTAAAATTTATAATTATAGTTACATTGATTATTTTTTAAATAATTATTTTTATGTTTTAAAAAAAATCAGATTTAAAGACCTAAAAATAAAAATTCATACACCTTAGATCTCTATTCATTATATAAACAAAATTTTAAAATTTTAAATATTTAATTCAATGAATCTTTATTATCTTATAAAATAATTGGAAATTATAATTTTTATTCTGGAAGGAATTTTTTTGAGAATTTAAGGTCTTGGTGCATAGTGGAAGCATTGAATGGATCCCCAATTTTGGTTTTTCATTAGTTTCAATAGATAATATTAAAATAACGTGAAAAAATTAACCCTAAAATCTTCTAGAGAGGATATTTAATATTTAATTTATAATTAATTTAAATAAAAAATAAGCCAAAATGATAATTATACTTTGATAAATTATAATGTATCTCTTTTTTATCATTATTTTGGTTGATAATCTAAGTGAGGATTTTTATAGTTGTAACCATATATACTCTGTGAATATCTGAACAACACTCTTTGTATTCTAGGTGCTAGAATAAAGAAACCTAATGCTTTGAGTTGTTCATTATTGATCACAATGAGAGGATTATCTTTTTCTCTCTTATTATTGAGAGGGAGGTGAATTTTATTCTAGGGTTCGAGAGAACTTTAGATTCCCACCATTGTATAAAAATATTTGTCACTAAAATGATATAATCAAGATTTTTTACATTGGGTAAAATAATTAATAATTTTATAAGGGCCCTTTTTCTAATTTTTTACTCAAAGTAATCACCATGTCAAATAATAATAATATTATTATTATTAATTTTATTATTATTATATCTCATGACATGCACTAAACTCATGGATAAATATATCATATCATTCGGGATATTGACTAAAACCATCAATCAATGATGGAATTTATTATTCCTTTTAATAATAAAATTTTTAATTAAATAAATATTATTCATTCAATAAATAAATATTATATTCACTAAACTCATGAATAAATATTTATTTTAATATTTACATAACTAAATAAATATTTATAATAATATATTAACTATACTAATGGATAAATAAATATTTATTTATTACCTTGTCGAATAGGGAGCCCCCACCCCCACCCCCCCCCCCCGTCAGGGGGAGTGGGGACCTCTAGCACTTAGTGGGTTACATGACACATCGATGATATCTGATGTGGCATTGGATAGTGGTTGTCTTTATCTAGCCATAGGATTTGGTGAAAGGATTTGTTCATAGTGTTGGTTCTTTTTTCAGTAGTGGATAGTGGGATCTCTTAGATATGGTCCATGTATCATGTTCATATGGTGCTCATCATTCATGTGGTGTCTAGATCTGGTGTGATGCCACTTTATATCTATCCATGGCATAGATATCCACTATTTCTAGAACTGTTTAGTGTCGGTTTTAGTGTTCCCTACACTGATGGTCATTGTCTCTATGTATGAACTCCATTTTTCTTATTGTTTTTGGGATCATCAAGCCTAGGGTAAGGCAGTGTGGTTGATTGGGTTGTTGGAAGCATTGGATGTCGTTGGAGGTTATTGATGCTGCAGCTTCACAGGTAGCAGAGTAAATCATGGTGTAAGTGACTAGCATGATGAAATATGGGGTTGGGCGTTGTCCTCAAGGGTTTAGTGTATGATGGTCACGTTGAGCTCACATGATAGTGGTTTCTTGGTCGATGGTGTGTCATTGGTGGTAGTAGTGGCAGTGGTGGTAGCCATGGTTTATGTGGGAAGTGGGAGGATAGGGGTTTTCCTTGGGTTCTTTAATTGTTAATGGGATTTAATTCCAACTATCTAGGTCTTTGGATCTTGTTTCTGGAAATTTTTTCAATTGTATTTTAGGCCACATAAAATTCTTATCACCTTAGGATCTCTAGTCATGTGTTTTTAGGATTTATTTAGTGTAATGGGTTTACCTAAACCCAGTTGAAAAGGTTTTCTAAATTTTTTATTTTCATAATAAAGGGGATTTACCCCAACCTATTATATAAAAACTTTTATTTATTACCTTTTTAATAATAAACAATATATATAATTTAACTCACACATTATGAACTAAAATATCTAGTAATTGAATTTATATGATCAATAATTCTTGAATTATTATTATTCCAAAAATAAACAATAATATTTATTATTAATATTAAATTCAATATATAATTTAATGGGATTATAGATTCACTTAGTGTGTGACCCTCTTGATCTCTTTCTCAAGGGTATTTAGTGAACATTCCTAAAGTCCAACATGAGCATCTAGTAACATGGTAGAGAACCCATAAATAAATAAATTCATTTCATAATGAAAGTAACCTTCATATGAATGCTACTATGTAACATAATTCTTTTCTCACAATATATCATCAATAAGGATGTATAATTATATCATTATCCTATATGGCTAATTTATCTTTCTTTGAATTTTTGAAATGGACTCTTATCTGAACTACCATGGTCATGGATTTAATTAGAGAGTTATAGTTCAATCAAAGGTCTAGAGATGTATTTTTTCATTGAATTATAAGGGAAATTTTATTTCTTAGATTATTCAATTAATATCATATCACTTATGACACACCCAACATATTCTACCTCTCTATGGTTATATATCATCATGGTTTTTATCCATATATCAAGATACATGATTCATGATATAAATTAATAACAATCTCAAGTGTAAGGACCAATACACATGTTTTTAGATTGGAATATCCAATGAAACATGGAAATATGGAATTACTATTTCCAGGACTATCCTTATAACCTCTTATCTTGGAGATTACCAAGTGTAAACTTCATAAGAATAAGTTCCAGTGTCTTATGATCCCCTAACACTGGGTATTCAAACATCATATTTTTCTTATCATACAAATGTTATCTAGACCATAGGAAACATGTTTAAGAATATTATAATATAATTAATATGACATCATTATAGTGGGAAATTATTATAACCTTCAAATATGAAAAATACTCTGAGGAAATTATCACATTAATGTTACATTGAAGAAAAATCATCATGTGATAAGATATTTATTAATATTATGGTAATAGAAAGTACAAAGTCAATTATTGTTAGGGAATCAATTCCAACAGACTCCTACTTTCACTAGAGCTAACTTTTATCTGAAAACATTTTATCTATCACATGATAAACATGATTTTTCTGAGTTATGACTTTTGTGGATGGGACTTCCACATTATATTGTTTCTATTCAACTTTATGCAACTTTACTCCTTTTATAAAATCCTTCAATAAGTGATATCACCAAGTACTTACCTTTTTTCCTATGTGATGAGCTTGATATCCTGGACAATACCATAGTCATAATTTTATCCTCATATATATTATGATAATATTTTAATATCTTGGTATAATTTAATAATCAAGAATAAATAATAATTAAACTTCTTCTTAAGCTACATGAGAAGCTGAAATGAACTCTGTCTGTGTTGATATGTCTACTGATATATTTAATAATCCTCTATTTCTTATTTACATTATCTTGTTTATGATACAACATAAAATTTATCTAAATGAAAACTAGTTTGGTATCCCATTGTAAACTAGTATTACAATTTCTCAAACTATTAATAACTCATTTATTGTACTTTATCAACTGCTTTAGGATAGTTTTGATTTCCAACTAATGGATTTATCCAGGTACTATTTTATATTTTTACATTATTCTATATGAATAAGAAATATCATATCTATGTTCATATCATTTAATATGTACTAGATTAAAAAAACTTATTCACATGTAATTTTATCCATAATAATATCTTCTTAAGATTTAACACATCATCATTGCAAGATTTTAAACCGTGTGAAACAGCTAACAATTCTATCCTTGAATTGTTTTTAATTCCTTGTCAATGAATGTACTATGAGTTGATCTAAGAAACCCAATAGGTCTATCTTAGTAGATCTTGTTCCCTAGAACTTGGGTTGATACATTAAGTCATCCTTAGAGAAATATATTTTATTGTAGTCTTAACTAAATATAACACTATACATTTGTTTTCCATATGATATCAACATATTTTTCTTTGAAAAACTATGGTTCTCCCACTAACCTCTTGTAGAAACATGGCTTACATCCGTTCTTAATAAAATGATACTCCTTTATATTTATTAAAATGAATATTCAATGATCATGATGTTTTTTTCAATTTGTAAATGGATTTCTACAACTTTTATACCTTATTGGAATTATATGGTGTCACTGACCCTTCTAATTGTATCATATAGGCATCTTCTATAAGGTTTCCATTAAGGAAGGTGGTCTTTCCATCCCTTTTCCAAATTTCATGATCGTGGAAGGTTTATATTAAATTTAGAATTCCAATGGATGTTATCATGATTAGTGGTGAAAATGTTTCATGATAGAGTATGTATAGAAAACACTTGGAACCTTTAGTAACCTATCATGAATTTTGGTACCAACTTTACCATCCATGTCTGGTGTATTCTTGAATACCCACTAATAGCTTTACACCAAATGGAGAAAACATCAAAATGAAAAGCTGGATTTTTTTACATAGAATCATTTTCTGAAATTATATGAACATTCCAATATTATCTTATTTCAATTTAATGTCTTCTTATAGGATTTGTTATTCCTATTGAATAATATATTAACTAACTTAGTGAATATAAACTGATCTCTTTTTATTAAACTCTTCTACATAGTATGTGACTCTATAATAACTTCTCTTACAAGGTCTTGTGCAGTTTAGTGTTCTTATACAAACACATGTGAATTTGACTCCTTTTATTCATTAAATTATATGTTTCTCCCACTGTCTAAAAAGAAAATCGTTTCCATCAGATAGAAATATATTCAATCATTTGACTAATACAAATCTATATTAGAGATAATTTTATCCTAATTAACTTTTTGATAATTAACTAATATTTAATTAGTGTTTATCTTAGGTAAGTTTGTAGCTCAAGTCATCTTTAATAAGTGGTTCTCAACAAAAAACATGAATATTTGACATAATGGATATATTTTTATATTATAATTTATATTATATCCATTAGTAAATATAGTTAACATATGGTTATGTGTTAACACCACTATTTTCAAAACATGTCTCTAAAGGAATTGTAGAATACTTACAATACTTAAAATACATATCATTATTCCTCATTTTAACAATATTATAACTCTAATGTGTATAAGTTAATGTGAGTTTAGGAAAATGCACACTCTAAATTTAATTGATCAATGAATGCTTGTTTAAGATATTCATCAACTAACCCACCCATATAATCTTATATCATTTACCAAGTGTATTTACTACTTCACCTTGTATCCTTGAAATCTCTTAAAGGAATCACATGAAGTATGTGAATTTACATCTATCCCTCATAATAGTTCCCATGTATCTTGTCAAACTAATTCTCAAAGCTTTTTCGATTTATAACCTTTAATATCTAAAGGGTTTCATTATCTTAAAACTTTATAATTACATTAAACTAACAGAGAGTTTTAACTCTTAAGATCCTAATCAATCTTCGGGATATATACTTAAAATTTACTTTTAGTTTTACTTGGGAAAGAATTATCTTGTCACAACTAGGTATTACTTAAGTCTTCTACTTTATATTCATAAATAATTATCGAAGTTGAACATCCTTGATTAATGTATTGTTAAACTATTAATTAAGTATGATATTCCATAACAAAATTCATTTCATATATCAAATAATGTCTCATTATGTATATAACTACACAATGAGATAAATGTTCTAGTGACACTCAATAAAAAACAATAGTTTTAGAAGAATAAAACCACTTTACAACGTGAATTTGTGGTTTTCTCTTAGATGATTAGGAATCAACATCATTCAGATAATTATAAAGTTAAGCTTACTAATTGTAATCTTTCTAAACTTTCTAGGTTCTTATATTTTGATATTTATATATGAGTTATTTATTGTATATAATACCCAATAAGTGAATTATAAAATCACATGAAATGTTGCATATACCTGAAGTAAAATATTATTCTTGTTTCTTTTTCAATTCGTTGTAATTATTCTTCCAGTGAACTTTATTGTCACATGTGAAGAATATAACCTCTTTTTCATTAATCTCCATCAAAATCTTTTGTCCCTTTAAAGGAAATTATAAAATAACCATTTACTTTAATCTCATCATAGGTTTTTAACCATTTATTTACTATAAGGAGTAAAGAACCATGTTCTCAATAATCCATATCATCTTAGTGAAGTATATTTAAAAAGATTATTGAGTGGATTGTCCATACTATTAATTTTGTAAATCTTAATGAATATGAAGAATCTAGGTGGTGAGAATGATAATATGAGATAATGGATAATTTATTATCCACATAAAATACTAACTTTTATAATTAATCAATATACTTAAACATATCGAATTCAATATCACTAGCTAGGTACATGTCCTCCAGTTTACATTTCTATAATGCAGTTACAATCTCATTTACCATTAGCCTCTCTTCCTCATTTTTCATGTTTTAGAATATGAGTTATCATGGTGTATATATCCATGTCTTTATGTTTCATATTTATATATCCATGCATAGCTAATAAAATTATGAAATGAACATTCGATGCATCCTCTATGTATCTCTTATAATAATCCTTTTCACCTTTTCTCACTCACTGAAGTGGTTGATCTGGAATATAGGATTATAGCCCATAATATAAATTTCCATGTAGTAGTATTGTGTTTAAGTAATTATATCACTCAATGAAATTTGTGCTAGTGATTAAAGTTTCTTTTCCATGAATGATCGCAACATTTATATAGTTTTTATATCCATTTTTATAAAATAAATGAAATTTGATATTGTTACATTATCTTTATTACTTACTGGGACGTAATAAATTAATTTTATTAGTCTCCCACTATGTTATCAATTCCCAACAACCATCACTAGTGGATTTAGGATATCTTGTAACTTGGATATTCTAGTGCAAATATCCCATTCCTCTATACATAATCCAAAAAAGGAACTAAAAAATTATACAAAGGTATTTAGGAATGATTTTCTTAATAACCACATTAATTAATGGTTCTTTAACCTATTGAGAAAACACAATAATCCTAAAATCCTACACTTAGATATCATAAATGTTTCTCTCCAAGTTTCACAAATTCTTACTAAAGTAATAAACACTTGATGCTAACTAGGTAAATTCAACCAAAGGATTTCATTAGCACTCCTCAATAATTGAAATCATATGGAAAATGGAATGGGATGTACCTTGGACTATGGTTTCATTCTAAATCACGTGTTGGAATGCGTTTACTAACTTAATATTTTCTTTGAGGTAATTTGTTTTAATTATGTGTAAATATTTTTTATTTTGTTCTTCACATGCTTATTAATATTATGTGGATTTTATATAATTAATTTTACTTTGTCTGATAAAATATTTAATGCATAATATTTTTATTTTATTTCATCATACCATTTTATTATTTTATTTTATTTATGTGATAGTTTTTAATCAACCAAATAAACCATGCATCATATAAATAAATAAATAACCATGCACTGAAATTTAAAATAAATATGTGATATGATCATGAGCTTTTATCTCCTAGTTGGCTTATCTAGTGGAGATTAACCAATCTTGTCCCCATTGAAAATAACTCCTTGAAACGATGTCATTTTTTAGTTTTAGTATTCTTCTATTAACTTGTTTATCTCCAAAATTCGGTCCACTTTGGCTCAGGTCCTAAATAGACTCATCTTTGTTGGAGCTCTATCCTTTATAAATAATTACTCATTCAGAGGTGTTTTTTTACCAAGGGTTTAGGGTTACATAAAATAAATCTTTGATATACAATACCATACATAATAAATGAGAGGAAGATGATACACAAATCATTATTTTTATTTTAATAATTAATTAGCAAATAAAAACCATGTAATAAATAATTCAATAAAATTAAATTGATATATACATTGGTCGGTAAAGATTAGGATCAATCACAACATGCAACGACTTTGCATTTATACTTTCTATCACTCATTTTAATTTATTATTATTAAGATAAATTTACTCAAATTAATAAATTAATATAGTAAATAATTAATTGATTATTTATCATGATAATCTATACAAACAAACATTAAGTTACTATAAGATTACCATCCCATGTTTTAAATCAATTAAATGAAATTAATATTTAAAAAATAATCAAGTACATGGAATGTAATGGTGAGGCTATATAGTGTATACCTTTTCAACATTATATTAAATTCATTACTAGAATTTAATATAAATACATGTTTTCTGCTCTATAGATGATACGAAATGTAACTTATACATCTGTCTATTTCCGTTTATAATATTCATTTCTTACATGGCATGTATTTTCACTTGAAACTTCGTGTAACTTATGTTGTGTATTATACTTGTCAATTATTATGTACTTACACAACATGTATGATCACACAACAGGTCATAAAATACACAACATGTAATTTTATGGGTCAATATCTGTAGTTTGTGCAATGTGTATGGCCGCATGGCATGCCATAAATATATATTTAATGTATCACTATTAATTTGTATAAATTAAATAGAGTTTACAACATCATTTCACTATTTTGGAAGAATTATGAATTTGATCATAATTAGACATTTATATCCACGCAACACATTAAAAATCACTTGGCATGCACCTGGTGTGAAGTGACATCGATCAAACAGAATGCTAATAAATCTATATTCCATGTGGTTTGGGTTTCTCTTTAATTAACTACGTGTTAGATCAAATGAAATGCATGCATCATCATGTACCCTTCATGAGTCTGTACATTTTTACATAGTGTGTACAGACATCTACATGTTGTGTAATTTGTTTCGAGCCACTCGCACAACATGCCTAAAGTCATGGTCTGTGTCTCGCATAGATTTTCACATGTTACATGGAATGTAAATCCAGAAACACACCATGAAATTCATGTCTTCCCGTTTCACTTATCTTGTAGTAAATACATGGAATGTAATGATGTTGCATACTTTGACCACATAGATTGTTGCAATTTACGCAGAGTCAAAATTGTGTGGGGTTACGTGGTTTATACACCAACTAAATTCCATATAATCTTGATCAATTCACGTGTCATGCTGCAGATCAAAACACAACATATAATGACTCCAAATATTGATTCAAATGGAATTTTATGATTGATGTGGATCTCACCAAGTGAGGTTGTCCCTGGGAAAAGGACATGTACTTTATCATTACATGTCATGTATTTGTGTCATTAATCTAGAATCTTTGGAAAGTATGGTTGTTATTTTGAGTATTTTCATGTTTTTTTACCTATTATTGGCCATAGAAGCAAATGGATGTGTTATCACTACTATTGGATTAAGAACAAAAAAAATCATAAATGAAAACAATCAATAAAACACTAGAAATTTATCAAACAAATAATAAATAATTATAAATTATAATGAGACAATACTGATAATAGTTAAAGGTTTCAGGGAATAATATAAGCATTGGATGGGTGACCAAATCTGATTTTTCATTGGATTCAATGGATAATATATGAAGAACATGATGAAGGAAACCCCAAAATATTCTAGAGAGTATCTTTAACATTTAATTTATAATTAATTTAAAACCAGATTACCATAAACATGATGATTTTTATTTGAAAAAATTCGATGTCATTATTATTATGTTGTTGTTGTGGTTGAGGATCCAACCAAAGGAGCTAATAAAGTGAATAAATCTTCACTAGTGGATGATAATTCAATATAAGTTAGAGATAAAAATTAAATCGATGCTGATAAAGATGAAGAAGCTTAATATATTAATAAAGTTTATATTTTGAATATCAAATCTAAAAATAAGTGATATTTGAAACTTAAACTAGAGGGTCATGGTGATGAAAAAAGATTATATAGTTTATCTGAAACTATTCAAATTTAAAGATTTGTAAGAATGGGGAAGTAATTAAATATATATTTAGAACAACTACTGAGAGTATCTAATATAATAACTATCTTTACTGAGATTAATTTTAGGATCAGTATGTTATAAGAGTTGACTATATATTTTTAGATTTCAAGGGCACAAAAGTAATTAAAAAACTCTCTAATAGATCAGAAGGAAGATGTATTAAATTTCAAAGATCAATATGAGAAACAATTTAAAAATATGAAATAAATGTCTAATTATATGAAAAAAAATACATCGGCATCAGATGTCTTGAAAGTCAGAATGTATCCTTAAGGAAAGATATGAATAAAGTATGAAAACTTTCAAAAGATAGGAACCAGAAGTTGGACGAATACCAATAGGATATTGAACAATTGAAATGGTAATTACCTTATGAGAAAGTGATATTAAATAATATTAAAAATATGATTGAAAAATATCATACAAGAAGACAAATTTCAAATTTATTTGTATTATCATCTAAAAATTGATGAATTTTGTTAAATGTTTTAACTTTTATGGAATTTTTGTTATTCTTGATGATGATTCTATAACTTTTATTGATCAATGAGATTATAAAGGGGGATATATTTATTCTATTAACTATCATATTTGGTTCTTTATGTCAACTCTCTATGATTTTAGAATTTTTTGGGGTGGTTCTATTTTAAAAAATCACAAAAGGAGGTAAATTGAAGAAACTTTACATTTTAATTTCTTTTATTAAGGGGTAAATAGAGAAGTTATTGATATGATTATGTATTTAATGTTTTCATTTTATATTAAAGGAGTGTTGTTTTGTTGATTTGTTTTTAAATTTATCTTTTAAAGGGGTTAAATTTCAATCTTATGGATGATAATCTTAGGGGGAGTAATTATTGAAAATTAAAGGTAATGGTTCATTTACATTTCTATAAAACATTCCTTTTTTTCTTGTGTGTCTTCTAATTTTATAAAAGGGAGATATTTTTTAGTCAAATGAATACTTTCATATCTTTTTTTGAAATCAAAATACCCTTTACATTAAGTTTTATTTATCTTGAATTTTATTGTTTAATTTCTTTACTATTCACTATTAACTAATAATTTTCAAAGTTTCATAAAACTGAATGATACACTTAAATTTTATAAATTTGTAAAAATGCACTGAACATTGATAATATGCATCGAATTCCATTCATTAGAAAATGTTTCTACTTTTGATTTTATTATAACAAACCTGAAGAACTTGGATGTTATCATTGGGGTTTTTTTGATGAATTCTATAAATTAGACTAGGGATTTGAGGAATGAAATATAGATACTAAAAAACTTCAAATCATGAAGTTGTCCATCATCTCGCTACCTTGAGTGCATATGACTGTATTTTTTAGTTTTTTACTTAGAGCTTATATTTGGAGAAACTGTATTATAAAATATCTAAGTTTTGATTATTGTAATTTTTTCCTTATATCTTTTTGATTGAAGATATTCTAGGGATAGGAATTTGGGATGCTTTTAATATTTTTTATTGATGATATTTTGAGGATAGTAACATACTTACTTATGAACTATGAAGTTTAACAATGTCCTGGTATGAACTTAGTGCTAATCATTTTGATTGGAGAAGAGGTTGGAGATAGAGATTCCTAATTACAATGGGTTTTTCAAAGAAGTTCCTATAATGGAACTTGTACCTTCTGATAAGTTTTTCAGAGAAGTTACTAGTATAAATCATGTATACATTAAATAAAGTTATTAAACCTCCTAGTGTATTAGGGTAAAAGTGAAGAGTACCATGATTGGAAATGTTTAGCAAATAATATCCTTTAAAATGGTATTTGTATTTGTATCCAATTCTCTAGTTTTTTTACTGTTATTGTTGATTTAATTTATAATTAGTTTGGTTTGATTTATATTTGTAATGTTTTTTAACTTCTAATTGTTTTATTTATAATATTATTAATTTTATATTACTCTATTAATTTAAAAATCATATCTTTCAAAAATATTACTTTTTTGATTATGTGAAAATTTTATGTTGGTTTTACAAATTTAATTCACCCCTCTTATTAAATATATCATAAATTTTTTATCTGGGACCATAAAACTCTTTATGATTTATGAAATGGAAGGAAACCAAAGGATAGATACTTTAATGTTTTGTTATGAATGTTTTTATTCTCTTGATATAAATTATGATCTTAGAAAAAAATTTCCAAAAATTAAGTTGGTAATTTCACATAGTTATTAAATTACATATAAATTTTAAAGAGTCGTTAATAAATCTTTATTGAAAAATAAAGAATTTTTTCATATTAGGTTTGATTAAAGTGGTCGTTTTGATTATATAAAGGATTATATTTATGATCTTGGGGATTATTTTAAACACTTGATTTGGAAGTCAATAAAAGGGATAATGATTTAGAACATGTTCAAGTATAAATAGAATATAAAGAGTTTTTATGTAGATAACCTGAGGGTATACTACCATGGAATTCTAGAATCATGGGAGATCAACCCCTAGATTCTATAATAAGGTTTATAAGATGTTATTTGGGATAGTAATAGTTCTAGAAATATCAAGGATTTATCTGTATTTATTTCTTAGGTAGAATGTAAAACCATAGAAGAAATATTTGTTGGTGATGGTTGGGTTTTTTCTATGTATAAATAGCTGAATTGGTTTAAAAATAATAATGTGTGGGAGTTAGTAGAGATATATTCATAATATTTTGTTATAGTTAGAAATAATTAATATTATTATAGTGTGATAACTTGTAAGAAGGATATTTTGGTGGATAAAATTTAAAATAAAGAGGAGGAGATAGATAATGAAGATCCCTTTGTTCATGTTTCTAGGTTATAATTCACTCGGATCCCTTTTTTTACGCATCTTATATGGACTTTAATATTTTTTAGATAGATGTTAAATATGATTTTATAAAAAAAATTATTATTGGGGAAGATTATGTTGAAGAACCTCGATGTTTTGAAATTCCTCACTTTCTTAATTATGTTTTCAAACCTAGTAAAGTTTTATATGGTCTTAAAAAATCACACATAGCTTGGTATAAAAAGTGAAGTTCTTTTATTTTATAAAACGGTATTATAATAGGTAAGTAAAGCCTTACTTTTTTTAATAAAACTTTTTCAATAGATATTTTTCTTGTTTAGATATATGTTATTTTATTTTTCTCAATAAATCAAAATATTTTCAAAGATTTTTCTAAACTCATGAAAAAAGAGTTTAAAATGAGCATGATAGATGAGTTTAATTTATTTCATACTTTTCAGATTTATCAAGTAGTCTTCGGTACTATTTTGAATCAAAGTAAATATACAAAGGATCTTTAAAAAAAATTAAAATAAGTAAATCATATATTATACCTATAGGTTCTACTATTAAACTTGATATATAAAAAGTTGTAAAATCAGTTGATAATAGGTTCTATAGAGAAATAATTGTGAGTATGTTATATATTACTAATAAAAAAATAAAAATCATGTTTTTATGATCTTTTGTGCAAGATTACACAATAAAATACAAAATATTCTCATTTTAATATTCTTAAAAGGATTTTAAGGTACATGAAAGGAACATTGAATCATAGTTTTCATTCTTATAAAAATTTTGGTTTTTGGTTTGTTGTAATGTTATAATAATAACTGTGGGTACTATAGATTTAATAAGAAAATAACTTCTAGAACATGTCATTTTTGGGGTAGATCATTAGTTTCTTGGTGTGTAAAAAAATATTTTATTTCACTTTAAATTACTAAAGTGTAGTATGCTGTAATTATATGTTTTCGTTCTCAGGTGTTGTAGATGAAACACACTATGAGAAATTATGGTTTCCATTTTGAATATGTGCCAATAAAATGTGATAACACTAGTGTTATAAATATTTTTAAAAATATAATAATCCAATATAAAAATAAAAATATTTTTACCAAAAATAATTCCTTAAGATATAATTCGTAAAAAGGTGGTAGTTTTCTTCAGTTTATTAATATTGGATATCAATTAACATATATATTCACAAAAGCTCTTACTTTTGATAATTTTTATTTTATTAAGATTTTTTTTTATTCAATTGAATTTATTATGTTCTTGTTAATTTTTTGAATTTTTGGTGAATGTTTTTGAGTTTTTATTTTATGTTTTTTCACTTACATGGGATTTATTGTGTTTCATTTTACCTTACATGGGTAGTTGAAATTTGGATTAAATATTACACAAAATTCAGTTTAATAATTCATATCCTTTGAAAATGTTGTTTTATTATTATATAAATCTTTTAATATTGATTTGGTCAAATACATAACACTAAACCTATATTTCGAAATACTGTGCATTATTAAGATTCAATTTTATAATTTATATATGTATTATTTTTTCACTATGTAAATGTGATGTTGCTTTTGTTCTATTATCATATAATTATTTTTTTATTCTATTTCATATATGTGTTTTTCATGTTGTTTAACATGAATCGGTGAGGTTTATTTTATATTCAACCATTAAATACAACTAATATTTAATCTTTTTAAACATATCATAACCTATGTTTATTAAGTCTAATATTTCAAATTCCTTAATACTGAAACTCTTATTCCCTGATTCAAACCCTAAAACCTCATAATCCTTTTTTCATAAAAACACATTAACAATTATGGTTATGACCAAGAAAACTTATTCTTCTTCTTAAGTAACTTCACCAAAGAAATAATATTTTTTAGTATTTTAAAATAATATTTTACTATGTAAAGTTATATACTTTTCATCATAAAATAGAATAATTTCTTTAGGATGTAAAATTATGAGATTTCAAACATGGGAATTCATTTTTGAAATGGATAAAATTACAATCTATATATCTTCTAAATTTAGATTTTTTATGCCTACGTGTCACCTCTACATGAAGCCACGTCACCCTAAAATATGTATCCAGTACTCCATACCTAAAACTCCATCCCAATTATCCGCCACCACTTGGTATTTCATCCACCTCCTAGATTTCCATCCCTGAAACCGCTCTCCCTACTCTGGGGTTCCCATAACCCTCTTATCTTCCACCATCCACGAATCTAATCTCCCTCTCCCCTGTACAAATCCCTTCTCCATGATTCCATTCTCACGTCTCCCCAAAACTAAATCCTATGGAAAGAAATTGAGCGCCTCTCTATATCCTTCCTCTCCCACTCACATTCTCCCTCTGCACAGTCTAGGGTTTCTGCATCAAAACATCCCTCTCTTAGGCTTGCTCCGCATCCGCCTCCATCCGCTCCTCCTCCGTCCTGTTTACCTGCTCCGCATCGATCCGATTTGCCTCCGTGTAGCCGATTTTCACTTCATCATCAACCAGGTAATCATCCTCTGAGTACTACCGCCCTCTATATATACAATCCATACCCCTCCCAGTCTCGAGTTCCATATCCTACCCATACGGTTTGTGGTTACCATCAGCTCCCTTCAAAACACCTTCGAATCACGATTTATTTCACATGTATGAACAGTAACCATACATTTATAGGGGAGGGGTAGGGATACACCAAAAACCACCTTAGTCTCAGTATTTCAGTTCCTTGTAATTATGGTAATACCTAAACAAGTCATTTGCTTTAATATTTTGTTCCACTATAACATTTCAAAACTTTGGTATCTCTAATTCTATGTATCCATCTCAAAAACTCTGGGGATCTCTAATTACTTCTTTTTCAGGAGTCTATATCAGAGGTAAGAGATCCCTCTTCTACAATAATGGGCATGAGTACTTCTTCTCCTGGGGATATCGTGTCTTCCAGGGACATTTCTGTTCCTAAGATGTATCCTAGGATTTTTATTCAATAATGGGTCAGTTATTATTCATTTTACAACTGTCTTATAAGAACATCAAAGAAGTGGATGTGTTGGAGTCAAGTTCCACAATGACAAAGGATTTGTTACAGCAACTACAAATTCTTACTCCACTTAGGTATTAGTATATTTATCTTCATTGTCTTTTATTTTCATTACATCAATTGAATGGATATTATTGATTTTATGGCATGTATGCTTTGAATTATTTTTCAATTTTAGCATGTTAGTTTCCTAAAAAGTGTGATGTATTTCAGGTGTACATAATTGGCAGTGATTGCACAGATATGAGCTTATGTGATTTTTTAGGTATTGTGATTTTACATCATTAACCAGTCTGATACTACTATTTTCATGTTGGCGGTGATTGAACATAGAGAGGAGGTTGTATGATTTTTTAGGTATTTCTATTTTACATCATTAACCAGTCTGATACAACTATTTTCTTGTTTGAGGAAATATTGTTCCCTGAGATCATTTTGTTTCGACCATTAACGTATAGGAAATCAGAAGGCGCAACATCAAAGTTTTAGGTATTCTTATGTCCACAAGTACATATATATAGTACCTAATGTTATAATTTCTTCAAAAATTAAATAAATATTTGGTTGCAATAATTTGTTTCTAAACTCCATCCATTTCATCATCATCTTATTATGTTGATGGTTTTAAATTCCATAACACCATTATATATCTTTGATTTCATAAAAACTATAGTGGAGATCATGGAAAAAAATAGTTTCATCCATTCTGTATTTGTTGATTTTTATAATTTAGTTGGTTGACATAAATCTCCTTCTATTGTTGTTTCATGGTTTGCCTTTTGAGGTTATAAATCCTCAATCCCCTTAAAATCTGAATTATATTGTCCTTCTCCTATTTTTTACATGAAAAGTTAAAAAAATTGATTGTTGTGCCCATAAATTTCATTGGTTTCTTCTTCCAACAACCCTCACCAATGATCTTCATGTTAAAAAACGATTGTTGTTCCCATCAATATCATTGACTGTTTTCTAATTGTTTTCTCAGTGCATGTAAATACTTAAACATGAATTGGAATTGAATGCAGGTAATTTGTCGTAAAGTTGTGGAATTGACCTCCCTTCTGTACAATATATGAATACAGGTAATTTTTATTCACTATTTAATCCATTATATATTGTTTTTATGAACTAAAAAAATATGAAACTGATGATTGTTATGCTTTCATCCTTGACTAAAACAACATTTCATCATGGCCCATGAATACAAGCCTGATTTGGTTTGTCTTGAAAAAACGCTTTTCTTTGTTCTGGGGAGTTATATCTAACTCATTATCTCTATAACATATATTTCTATTGACTTCAAATTGATTTTATCAAAAATAGGACCATAGAAAGTGGAGTATATCCAAAGAAGAGGCCCAATCATTCCTGCAAATTATGCACCCATAGTTTTACTTCTGGTAAAATTATGGGTGGCCATATAATGCACCACTTGATGTATGGATTTTCACCCAAAGGAGAAGGAAAGGAAAATCCATATCATGATAGATTTTGTAATGGATAAGAAGGGAGAATATGGATGAGGAGTAATCCAGTTTTATTTATACTAAAATGTAATTGACTATAATAACATTTCATCGAGGCCCATGAATATGAGCCTGCTTTGGTATGGCTTGACCAACTGCTTTTCTTTTTTCTGGGGAGTTATCTCTGACTTATTTTTCTGTAACAAATTTTTCTATTGATTTCCATTTGATTTTATCAAAAAAGGACCATATAAATTGGACGATATCAAAATAAGAGGCCCAAGCATTCTTGCAATTTATGAACCTAGAGTTCTACATATGCTAATTCTATGGGTGGCCATATTATGCAACACGTGATGTATGGAATCTATATATCTTCTAAAGATGGATTTTTTATACCTACGTGTCACCTTTACAGGCACCCACATCTCCCCATAACCTTACTTCCTCCATTGGCTGCTCCCTCTCACTCGACAATCTCCGTCCCTCGCTCGCGTTTCCACTCCACAACATCTAGGCTTACCACCACGGTCGTCCACCCTCATCTGTGCCAGTTTCGCTACCACAACATCCTCTGTGTGCAATACCTCCATCCTCCTCACCTGCTCCATCAACTCTGCCTCCGCCCTCGCTCACCCCTGCCTCCCTCTTCCTTGCCTACTCCTGTTCTGCTTCCACACTATCCCCCGTCCTCCTCGCCTCCTCAATCGAAGCACCAAGAGTTCTAGACCAGCAAACAATTCATCTCGGTAAACCATTTCTAGGCTCCCTTGATTCCTCATCTAACCTATACATTTTATTTGGATTTTGTTTTCATTCTAGGTTTCGGTTTGGACATAATCATAAAGAGTCAAATGATGATATCCTGATCCCTTCTCCAGTGCTCCGGATTCATCTATTTGAGTATCAACATCCATCTTAGTTGAAACTGAAAACATAAACAGTGGTGTGTGCTTCAAGGTATTCTTCTTCAAATGAATCTAGGTTTGTGTTCTCTTAGAATATTTGGCTGGCCGCCACCTCTCTTTTTTTTGGTTTTATATGTAAATAGATACTTTATTTTTTGAATCATTTGTGCATCAGGTGATGAAGAACATGTTATTTAATGGGAAATCGATGGCTTCATTGATATTCGTACATGGAAATCCTAGACTGATTTGTATGTATGCTCATCCAATCAGCCTGGTTATTTTTTTGGATGACGTTAAGAATAAATTTTGATATGTTGAATGATGGTCCGTAGGTTTCGGAATTTGCGGAGTAGATAGGGAAGCCCAACCGGCTTAAACAGGTGTTTCTTCAGGCGATGTTGGGGGCCTTTTGTGCTGATGTTTCTCAAACTATAACTGCATCCCATGATGTTACCAACATAAGATTCAAGGAATGAATTTACTTCCATGATTTCCAATTTCCACACATTATCATTCTGAACTGTATCTTATTTGCTATAAAAAAATACTGTCAATTAATTTGTATTGGTTTACATTTTAATGGGAAAAAACCAAGAAAAATAGTTTTGTTTTCCCAGTGGATTGGATCTTTTGATGCACTTTTATATGTTTTCAAGGATCCTCTTTGATAATGCGATATCGGGGGCATTTTCTGGCGATGTTTCTCAGACGTTAACTTTACCCCTTTAGGTGATCAAGATCAGATACTAGGTCTGACTTGACTATAATGTTTTTCAATTCCCACACAACTTCATTCTAAACAATATCTCATATTCTATGAAAACTATATTTTCAATTTTGTTGTATTAGTTTACTTTTTAAGGGAAAAACAAACAGAAAAAAGCTAATTTTTAAGAGCACCAACCCGTTGTTTTTTTATTGAATTGATCATTTTTTCTTCAGGAGTGAATTTTCATGATTTCACATAACATGAATGGTAAATTTTTGGATGATTCTATGAAGGAAAATTTATTTACCTAGGTTTTTGGAGAGGCAATGTCCCTTCAAGACTCATGGTCCTGCCATACATAGCTATACAGTTTTCAGTGTTACAAAAGCACAAGGAAATTATGGCTCACTCATCCACAGGTGTGTTCTTTTGATATGATCGTCACTTAAATATGTGTGCTTGTAATATATTTCACTCAAATTTCAATGACAGAGTATTCACTGTCACCACTTTCATTTCATCTCACAAGAGGTTTATTGAAAATGTAATCATATATTGAATATGATATCTTAAATATAAAGACTTATATTTTCATATATATATTATTTAAAATGAAAGCTTATTGAATATGAAGTCTTATGTTCGTTTATTATTATATTGAATAAATAGGCTTATATTTCAACATTCAGGCTTATTGAATATACAGACATAGGTTTTGTACTCCCAAAAATCAATGAAGCTTAGCTTATTTTTGTTTAAAAGCGAAAAAACCTCTTATTGTTCTCTGATATTTAACCATTTTTAATGCATTCGGTATGAGCTGTTGGATTATCACTGATATCATGCTCCCTATGGCTTTTTCTGATATGAAGTGTATTGAGGAACATGTTGAGAGAGCATGTTCAATGTCAGTTTCATGGACCCTATAAATTATAATACTGGAATGATTCTCATTTTCTTTGACTGTTGCTGTGATATTTATTCATATCCAGTGCTTTGTTTTTTATTTTAAATTTTTTATTTATCTATTTGAATTAATTTTTTCATTAATATCATTGATATCTCCATCTTGAAAACCTATCATAAAAATGTTAGGTCCTCTCCAGGGAATTCAAACAGTGGCACACGATTTGGTACTTCAACCTTGAATATTTCAGATACTCAGGTATTACAATTGCCTTATATACTAGCTATAAATTATTTTACCAGTCATATGTTTGGTTTTAAATTATTTAAATAATGTAACAATTTGAATTTTATTATCTACATACAGCATTTCATGTCTCAATTTAAATTAATGACCATTTGGTTATCAGTATTCTCAATGTTTCTAACTTCTATTTTATAAAATAAATTACTATTATTATAGTTAATTCTATAATTTTAGTCATTGAATACCTTTCAATGTGATTTATCTTGTAATTCTATCTTTGTTCATGTACATAGTTTTTCTAAGGATTTCTATAAATTTTTTCATACCTCCTGTATCTTTTATAACCATTTTGGTTATTATCACCTGCATCTATTTTTACGGTTTCTCCAAATTTTATCACCTGCATCTATTCTCACGTGCACCTATTATAACTGTTTCTCTAGATTGTGTCACCATCATCTATTATCTTATCACCTGAATCTACTATAATTGTTTCTCCAAATTTTATTTTAACACCTGCATCTATTACAATATTTGTACTTTTTTAAATGAGACTCCTACATCATCAATTTTTTGAATAAAACTTCTGACATGGATGTTAATATGTTTTGATCTCTTTGAATCACTAAACATTGGGGGGGATTCATCCTAGAAAAACAACCATACATTTTTATGAGTTTATATTTCCTTTGAAATTTTCATCTGTAAACAATTCATTATCTCTATAGTCTGGATTTTTCATCTATTAACAAGTCATCATCCCTGCAGTATAAATATTTAAATTTATTTTCATCATTATGATCTTCATTGAACACATCATCAACTCTATTTGGGTCATATTATCACTATTTCAAATTTCAAATATCAGTATTCCTTTAACAACGTGGTTGTTAATAATGCTGATGAAGACATAACAGGAAGTGAAGGCAATTTTCGAGTTATAAATCCATGGGTTTTATTGTAATATTAGACTATATTGAAGTTACCAGTATGATGACACTGCCTTTATGTGATCATTTAGTTCTTTGTATCATATTTTTATTGATTATTTGTATGATTTTTGAAAGTAAAAAAATTGTACAGCAGAGGGAATAAATCTTCATTGTAGTGGGGTTGATAATTAGAAAAAACTTATAGTGAGGCGTTGGGTGAAATGTTCTACTGCATATTTGATAATCTAAAATGGAATTGTTGTGGTTTTACCTTAATAGAAGTTATAAGTTGATGATTTTCTCTGAAATGGAATGCTTCTACTAATAATTTCTTATGTTGTAGTATAGTCCATATTATTTTGAATCATAATAAGTGGTTCAAAAGTTACTTTTCTTAGAAATAGAGAGTTTAAATTATTTTCATCATTTTCTTTCAGATGATTTTGTTTTCTTGATGAAATCTTCATTCTATTTGAAATGTATTCCATAAAAAATTAAATCATAACATTTTTGGATAGTAAACCAATCATGAATTAAATGTTATAATCATAATCCATCTTCCCTTTTGTATATGCATCCTCCACGTCACCAGCCAGTGCCTCCTCATACACATATTTTTCCTCCTCTCTAATATAGTTCATCTTCCACTATCATTTACTCCATTTACATCTTTCACAACTACACATGCCCTATTTTCATTCAATTTCCTCCTCTCACAATAACTGAGATACATTGAATTGGTATAAATGATATTAATTTGAGTACTAATATGAAAAATTGAAATTACATTATCATGCTGTGAAAATGCACGGGTAGGGTACTAGTTATCTATAAAATTCAAGTTGAAGGATTTTATGATAATGTTTAATTTGATATGGGAACTATTGACAATAATTTTAATTCAACCATCAATGAAATGTATTCACTTTAAAACAATTGAGATGACTTGACTTTTAAATATTCCTCACGAAGGTATATTTTTCATTAATGAAAATATGATGTAAGATGGTGTGATAAAATATCAAGATATACTGTTTTGGATTTTTGAAATTATTGTTACACAAAAGAAGTTATTGGGGAATTTCAATCTAGAACACAAGGTTTTTGCTATGTTTATTCAGAATATAATTACACCAAGGGGTGGGGAGTTTTAGAAATTCATTTTTCAAGGAATGTATTTAATGTATATGTTTATAATGACCCACATCATTACAAGTTGATATTTTCAAAGGAAATTTTAATTTTGGGTCTTAGAGTAGGGGTGTTTTATAATTGAGACTTGGATTAGAATTTTGGGAACTAGGGCACCAATATGAGATGTTTTATACATTTTTAGACATTTCAGTGTCTATAAGGGGTGTAGGGTGGAATTTGGAGGAGTTTGTTGTAGTAAAAAATAGAAAATTTGAAGAAAGTTGTACTTTACACCACATCTAGTGGGGGTTGTTCCATGGAGGTCACCTGAAGGAGAGAGTTATTGTAATGTCCTGGTTCCGGAAGCCACCCAGAGGTGCCTCGTACCAGGTTGGTCACATGGACTCAAACACATTTCCCCGAATGCCAGAGGCTGGTGACTATCAGTGAGGGCCTTCGGTCTGATAATGGGGAAACTATTCCCTCATTGGCAGACTAACACAGTGGAAGTAAACAGATATACAATAGAGAAGCAGTAATAATACCATAAAATAGTAAATAGTAGAAGACTGAAAGAATAAACTAAATCATATATATATAATTATTATTCATGATATATATGTCTAGGAAGGCATCCAAACAAGTCACGATGATGGAATATAGAAATTACAAAAGTACAAATGAAAACAAATAAACTTTAACAGCATCACAAGCCTCAACTTGGTCTGATGCTCTCCAGCTCCTCAGCAATCAAGTACCTAACGTAGAAGGGTTCTTTCCCTTATCTATACCTACAACAATATAATCTGTTTGGGCCCAAAGCATGATCCAAACAGGTTTTAAGACAAAATCCCAGTAGACAACAACCCAATGATCTGTTCCAAACAGTCAGTGAATATATATGGAAGGAAATATTCAAAAGGAAGCAGTAAACAAGGAAGTACTCAAAAGTAAAAAATCCTACAGTTTCAATGTGTTTAATTCACAGTTCAAGTAAGCAGATAATCAAAAGAAGGTAACCCTCTGGCAGTACTCATCACCTAGCACCTCTATTTCAACCAAACAAGTACAAGCAACCCTATGGGAAGTACACACAGTCTAACCCCTCTGGTTCAGCTTTAGCTTATACTCTCTGAGGAAGCACTTCCCATCAATTCCCCCTATAGTCTCATATCAGTAACTAAAAGGTGCTATGGGGAATCACTCAATGTCGAATTCCCCATGTGGCCTACATTGAGGAACTACAGACAGTCTGAGGGATCACTTATGTCCATCCCCCCTATGATCTCGCAACGTAACCATAAAATCAGACACTTTGGAGAATCCCTCAACATCCATTCTCTTTATGGTCTACAACACCAGGTTCTCATGGCCCTGTGTAAGTCCAATGATCACAACAATGCATATCGGCCAAAGTAAACCTCAAGAACTACTTGGATAAACAGTCTACAGGATAACAGCAGGATAGATAAAAAACACCTCATCCTATAATACTAGGCATGGAAAGCAAAGCAATATCCTAACAAGAAAAGCTAGACCAAATGTTCATAAATGGTAGAAGAATGGGAAAACACAACCATAACATGGTAAAAATCCTTATTCACAATAATTAACCTCTACTCATGCATTCTAATCATATCATGCATTAATTGGGTCAAACCCCTAAACACGCAATACCCATATCAAGGGTGTTGGGATCTTTTGCTCATATAACTCAAAAACTATTTGTGGAAAGGCACAAACCACCTACCTCGATGTTGTAGGATTTTTATACATGAACCTCAAGCCTTGAATCACCCAATAACGTCATAGATATACAAAAATGCTAAAAACACTCAACTGAGGATATCTTGTGAAATAGGAGAAATCAGAAAACGAGTCTCTAGAAGAAGCAGGAGATTCCCGTGGTGATTCCAACACAATCGATGGTAGTCGATTCGGAGAATGGATGCTCGATCGGGGGCTTGGGGATGAATAAGCACCGTACGGACGCTCTCGATCGAAGAAGGTAAAGAAGAAGATGCTTCTACCAAATAGACGCAACCTTGATCTGTTTAATGAAAAAATAAAGTACACGGCCTATACTTTTAGAATTACACGACATGTACTTGCCCTTACCGGCCCCTGCATTAAGCAGACTCCATGTCACCACAAACAATTTTGTGCTCGGCCGTTACACAGCCAGCACATAGCTACGTGTAGAAACTGATTACACGATGCGTACATATAATACACGGCATGTACTTCAAAAATTTCAAGAAACTCCTCTTTTTCTTAAAAACACAAGAAAAAGGAAAACGTACCTGAAAAGAAGATCCGAGTTCTTACAAACTTCCGACATTAAAGAAATTTGTCCCCAAATTTCCCTAGCAAGGCGGTGTAGAAGAAGAATCTTTGAACAGCTCTGGCCACTGTGATCATACATCAACCTCCATCTCCCAAGTCTCATCATGTACTCACTCATGCAGCCATAGCACTCATACCCGAGGAACAGACCGACCATGGAGAACCTTCGTACTGCGATCAAAAATCTAGATAGGATGCTCCTCGAATGAAGCATCCACCTCTAACTTAGCCTCCTCATGTTTAAAAACATGAGACGAGTCTATGAAGTAACAATGAAACTGAGAAATGTGGAAGATACCGTGCATATCCTGGTACCTCTGAGGTAACTGCAACTGATAGGCAACCATCCCAACTCTCTCCCAATCCTCAAACAGTCTGACGTTCCTCAGTGAAAGCTTGCCATTTCTCTTAATCCTCTTGTGTCCCGACCATGGGGTGACACGCAAGAAAACCTAATCCCTGACCACGAACTCTAGAGGTCATCTCTATCAATCAGCATAAGAGATATCTCATGACTGTGTAGTATCCATCCTCTTTTGAATCAACTCTATCTTCTCTGTGGTCTACAAGACAAGATGAGGTCCTAGCATAGCTGCCTCTCCTGCCTCTAGCCAACATAAGGGTGATCGGAATGGCCTACCATATAAAGCCTCATAAGGTTCCATGTGAAAAGTTTCTTGAAAACAATTATTATAGGAAAAATCCACAAGAGGTATGTTCTTATCCCAAGAACCTACAATATCCAATATTCATGTTCGAAACATGTCCTCAAGAACCTGAATCGTTCGGTAGGGACTGGCCATCTTTCTGGGGGTGGTAAGCTATACTCAAAAGCACCTGTGTAGCTAAAGCCTTTTGTTTCCCCTTTCAGACTTGAGAAGTAAAACATGCATCCCTGTCTAAGACAATGGAGTGTGGAACTCCATGTATAAATACAGTCTCTCGGATGTTCAAATGTCCCATCTCATAAACACTGAAGGTCTCCTTAATCGGAAAGATGTAAGAAACCTTTGTGAGTCTGTCAATGATAACCCAAACAACATCATTCCCTAGAGGTGACCTTGGAAAACCTATCATGAAATCCATCATGACATCATTCCACTTCCCGTCGGGAATGGGTAACTACTACAAAATCCCTTCTGGTCATTGATTCTCTGCCTTCACCTGTTGATATGTGGAACACATCATCATGAAACTAGAAAAATCTCTCTTCATACTTGGCCACCAATACTGACGATGTAGATCACGATACACATTGGTGACACCAAGATGAATTTCCCAAACTAAGGAATAAAAATCCCACATCATCTCCTTGTGTATGTCTGCTGACACCCATACGCGCCCATGAAAATGCAAGATCTCATCCTCACATATGGTCCATCCAGGAATAGGGTCCTCTCATAACACACTTTTCCATAGTACTAGGCCTTTAGAATATGATAGTTGCCTCATTATCACTCGATCAACAAGAGTATAAGTAACTACTAAAAATGATAGAAACATCTTCCCCTGTCTGTTGTGCACCACCAAATGCATCTTAGAAAATAGATCCATAAGCTTCCACTCACTGCTGGCCTCCTGAACTGCTTGTATCTGAGTCCTCCTGCTCAGTGCATCATCTATTGCATTGCTTTTCCCAGGTGTATAGGCATGCTTAAAGTCGAAAGACTGAAGGTACTCAACCCACCTTTTCTATCTCAAATTCAGGTCACACTGAGTGAAGATGTACTTGAGACTTTTTTGGTTAGTGAAAATCACAAAATTCTCTCCCAAAAGATAATGTCTTCAATAGTACAAGTCATGAACAACTTCTGCCAACCCAATATCATGTGTTGGGTAATTTCTCTCATGTGGCCACAACTGATGAGGCATTTACACAATGACTCCTTCTACCTGCATAAGAACAACTCCTAGACCGATACCTAAAGAATCACAATAAACAGTATAGATATTTCCCAGCTCTAGAAAAAATAGAATTGCTACAGAATTCAGCCTCCCTTTCAGCTTCTAAAAGGCTGACTCACAAGAATCTGACCATAGGAACCTTTAACCCTTCTTAGTCAGGCCTATCAGTGGCGTTCCTAATAATGAAAGTTTATGTATAAAATGTATGTAGTTTCCAGACATCCCAAGAAAACTCCATACCTCAAATAGGTTCTTTGGATACTCCAAGGAAACTACTACTCTCACTTTCTATGGGTCTACTGATACTCCTGTCTCTGAGATAACATGACCCAAGAAGTGAATATGACCCATCCAAAAGTGGCATTTTGAGAGCTTATCATATAAATGATTATCTCTCAGTGTACTCAAAATGATCTCAAGATGGGTAGCATGGTCGTGTCGAGTGTGAGATTACACCAAGATACTTTCCACTAAGACTACCATGAAATAATCAAAGTATGGATGGAGCACTCAGTTTATCAGTGCCATGAAGACTATAGGCGTATTCGTGAGACCGAGCGGCATAACCACATACTTGTATAGACCATACCTGCTCCTGAAGGGTGTAAGAGGTATATTAGATGGTCTAACATGAAACTAATGGTAACCGGACGTCAAGTCAATCTTTGAGAACACTCAGGCTCCTCTAATATCATCATAGAGATCTTCAATCCTCGGTAAGGGATATCAGTTCTTGGCCGTCAACTGGTTCAACTTCTGATAATCCATGCAAAGACTAAGGGTATCATCCACCTTCTTTGAAAATAGGACATGAAAACCCCAAGGAGTAGTACTGGGTTAGATGAAACCATTTGCCTGCAACTCATCCAAATGCTTCTTGAGCTCCTATAACTCAGGTGTAGCCATCCTATAAGGAGGAATGGACACTAGTGCCACTCCTATAACAAGCTCAACAGAAAACTCCACCTCTCAGTCTGGAGGAAAACCTGAAAAGTCTTCTGGAAAGACATCCTTGAAACGACCCACCACTGGAGGAAATTTCATCTGTGAAGTCTCCTGGTCATCCAGATATAGACTAGAAATCTGGGCAGTAACGCCTCCCAACCCATGATGCTCGGGTCCCACTCTACTTTCCTGGACATCCCATTCGCCCTTATGAAGAAATGATATGCCCTATGGTGACATGAAACTCACCCTGTGGCGATAGAAATCGAAAACAGCCATGAATGGGACTAACCAGACCAATCCTAGAATGATGTAATAGCATGTCATCTCTAAGACATAGAGGTCCCATAGAAGTGACACCCACCAACCTCAAGAGGGAACTCCTTGCACTATCGTACACTTGTCATCCTTGTCCCCGAAGATTTTCTAGCATCAATATGTCAGAAGAATAAAAGATACAGAGCCCAAGGCTCTCTACAACCACAACAGATATAAATATATGGGAATCCCCTGTATCAAAAAGAGTAGAAGATAAAACTGAGGCAACTAGAATCGTACCTCGAATTGTATAGGGTTCTGGATCCTGCTCCTATCAATCCTACTCCACTGCAATAGTCTGGCATGTACCACGACCCTGTGACCCTGCCTGAACACTCTATGCTGATCCACCCTACTGCTGTTGAAATCCTGGCGAATGAATACCATGGCTGCGACATCCACGTCAACATGAACAGATAGAAGAACTCTAGTTTCTAGACTGGTGAGAAACTTGTGGTACTTCTCGTGAATAAGGAATCATAGAAGAACCCCTGTCACCCGCTGCTGGTGAGAATATCTGACTGAAGCGCTGAAGATGACCCATCGTGTCGCATGATCGGCACCCCACTAGGTCTCTCGAGAAATGTGGTCTTGTATGCCTTCTCTTTACGCACTGGTAGCACACCACATGGCTACCCGAAGATGTCTCTTGCCTACTCATATCCACATGTATAGACTCCCTTCGTTGATTCCTACTGTCAGTAGGAGGGATACTAACTCTGGATGTCGAGCTGCTCTGGCTCACAACTTCAGAATCCCTCATATTGTGCTCCGTGATCAGCACTTGGTTGACTATAAAAGTGATGTAATTCAACCTGAATATGTTCACCTAGGATCGGATGTCGTGCCTGAGACAATCATCAAACTCCTTACAAGGAATAACTCATCACCTCCTAGAATAGGCATGAATCACTTCTTCTCTATGAAACAAGACAAATACTCCATAGTAGAAATATTACCCAGCTCCAAACTCATGAACTCTTAAGCTCGATCAGCCCTCAATGTCTCCGGATAGAAGTAGTTGTAGAAGGCATGATGGAACTCATCCCAATCCTTAACCTACTGGCGTCCCGCCTGTGAGATCACATCCCACCATATCATGGCGGAGTCCCATAGCATGTATGTAGCAAGATTCACCCTCCTCTATGGAGGCATCTCCATATGCGTGAAGATAGAAAGCATGGATTCTAACCATGAATCTACAGCCTGACGTCCTCCTTCCCATGTGAATGTGGGAGGATGCAGCTGCTGAGAAACCTGTGTCAACTCTTCCATAGAAGGGGTAGGATTTGGTACTCCGTGGAAGGATTTCATGAACCTCATAAATCCCTCTCAGAACTGTGCGTCAGCACCAGTGTCTGGAATGACAGCTGGTTCCATGACTGGCACAACTGGAGGATCTGCTGGTATCCCCTGATCAACCATGTCCGGTGTCTAATCACCACCCTTTAACTGGCGTACAACCGGAGGATGTCGCGGTGGCATGACTCTGCAAGGTCAAGCTCACACCTTATATCATGATTATCAAGGACTGAAAACTATAAGTGTAAGAAGTGAATAGTAGAAAGAAAGCATTCACATTTTTTAAAACATGGATACACGGCATGTATAATTCCTACACGGTGTGTTCTCTTAAGCCTTTAGATGGGCATGTACTCATACCAACCTAGGTCATGTAACACCCCAAACACACAACATGTTGTCCTAACACACGACGTGTACTCGAATTATCTTCCATTACCTGAGTCCTTATACACAACTAACCCACATGGTTCTCGGAAAAAATACTACACTGTGTGTTCAAGGTAGAAACTGTGTGTACTAAACGAGCTGCACCAACCCGTTTTGTTAGTGACATGACTAATTACACTGTTAACTCTACACAGCGTGTTCATGATTGACACGGCGTGTACTTGGAATATTTTACTGACCTGTGTTGTTTGTTATATGGTCGGATACTCGGGTTACACCACACAATGTGTTCAAGATAGACATGACATGTACCTGAGTGAAATTACCAACCCATGTTGTTAGAGACACGGCCAGTCATACGGTCTTGCAACACGACGTGTGCCTCCAATACATGTCATGTCCTACCAAAGATTTCTCAAACCCCATGTCTCTGCCCACACATTCTGAGACACAGTTAAATACTACATGGCGTGTACATACATTATATGGTATGTACTTAAGAAAAATAGTTTCTTTTGGAATAGAACGACACATGGCATGTATTCATCATTACACGGCATGTATTCTTGGTTTTTCCGGATATTAAGACTCAGAAACTTTTTCAGAACCCAAAAAAAAGTGAAATGAACACTAAAGTGCCAAATTCTGAACCGTGAGGGCCCATACTCCCTACGAATCAAATCTTGGTATCTTATACATGTCATTAACAAAGATAATAGTGCAATGATCCACCAAATTCCAGTCCATGAGGGCCCATACCACCTCAAAAACCAATGTTTGGTGTTCATTCCAACAAATCCTTACACAAAGCAATATCCTATCAAAATACTGTATTCTATCAAGGCATCTATCATAACAGCATGTATATCTAGCACAAAATCTATCACAACAACATGCAATTGCTAATGCACCCTAAATTGCATGGCAGGAATATGTGATAAGTGATTTCTAGAAAGTGTCTATATTATGCATGAGATGACATAATCTCATCTCATCGGGTTGAAACAGAAATAAAACCTCAATAAAATAAAAAACAATATCACAATACATATGAATCACCCAATGGTGAAAATCAAATCAACTTTAAAATTGAAAAACCAGAAAAATAGAAATAAATGAGGTAGATTGGTTTTTCCCTGTACATGGGTTAGCTACTCTCGGGTACAACTTATTAAAAAGTACCTATTCCTTCTTATCCCATACTATAGGATCCAAACAGTAAGTCAAGAAGAAAAGAAACATCCCTTTGATAATATTTTGTAACATCCCAAGTCCAGAAGCCACCCAAAGGTGCCCCGTACCCGGTTGGTCACAAGGCCTCAAGCACATTTCTCTGGAGGCCAAGGGATTCCGACTAGTAGCGAGGACCTTTGGTGTGATATTGGGGAAACTATTCTCTCATTGGAAGAGTAACACAGTGGAAGTAAATAGATATACAATAGCGGAATCAGTAATAATACCATACAACAGTAAAAAACAGAAAACTGAAAGAATAAACTAGAGCACATATATATTATGATGATGCATGATAAATATGTCTAGGAAAGCAGCCAACTAACTCACAATGTTGGAATAAAGAAATAACCAATGTAAAAAAGAAAATAGATAATCTCCAATAGTATCGCAAGCCTCAGCTTGGTCCCATTCTCTCCAGCTCCTCAGCAATCAAGTACCCGATGTAGAAGGGCGCTTTCCCTTATCTATACCTCTAGTAATATAATCTATTTGGCCCCAAAATCATGTCCCAAATAGGGTGTGTGACTAAATACCAATAGGAAACCACCCAAAAATCTGTTCCTAATAGTCAGTGAATATATATGGTAGACAATAATAAAAAGGAAGAAGTAAATAAGGAAGTACTCAAAAGTAAACAATACTACAACTTCAATATGTTTAATTCACACATCAAGTAAAAATCTAATCAAAAGCAGGTAACCCTCTGGGATTACTCACATCCTAACCCGTCTGGTTCAACCAAACAAGTACAAGCAACCCTATGGGAATTACACTAAGTCTAACCCCTCTGGTTCAGCTTTAGCATAGACTCTCTGAGGAATCACTCACCATATATTTCCCCCATAGTCTCGTATCGATAACTAAAAGGTACTCTAGGGAAGCACTCAACATCCAATTCCCCCTATGGCCTGCATCTAGGAACTACAGACACTCTGAGGGAGCACTTACCTTCATCCCCCCTATGGTATCACAATTTAACAGCAAAAACAGACCCTCTGGATAAGCCCTCAACGTCAATTCTCCTTATGGTCTACTACACCAAGTTCTCATGACCCTGTGTTAGTCAAACGAGCACAACAATGCATATCGTTCAATGTAAAACTCAAGAACTACTTGGCTAAACAGTCTACAGCATACCAACAAGTTAGAAAAAAACACTCAATCCTACAATACTAGGCATCAAAAGAAAATAAATATACTAACAGAAAAAGCTAGACCAAATAGTCATAAACGGTATCCATAACATTGTAAACAATCATATTCACAACAATTAACATTTACTCAAGTATTCTAAGCATAGTAGGCATTAACTGGGTCAAAACCATAAACATGCAATACACCAATCAAGGGTATTGGGAACTTTTGCACATATAACTCAAATACTATATACGGAAAGGCATAAACCACCGACCTCAGTGTTATAGGATCATTATACAGGAACCTGTAGCCTTGAATTTCCCAAGAACATTGTAGATCTTCAAAAATGCTAAAAAATCTCAACTGAGGAAATCTCATGAAAGAGGAGAAATCAAAAAATGAGGCTCTAGAAGAATTAACAGCTTACTATGGCAATCCCAACGCAATTGACGGTGGTTGATTCAAAGAACAGATGCTCGATCAGGGTATTAGGGAATAATCAGCATTGTATACATAATCTTGGTCGAAGAAGGAAAAGAAGAATATTCTTCTTCCAAATAGACGTGACCCCAGTTCATTTAATGAAAAAAAAAGCACATGGTGTGTACTTTCCCTTACTGACCCCAGATTTAAGCGGCCTCCAAGTCACCACACAAGGATGTGTGCTCGACTGTTACACCTCCAGCACATGGCTACGTGCGGAAACTGAGTACACGACATGTACATATAAGTACATGGTGTGTACTTCAAAAATTTCCAAAAAATCCTATTTTTCTTAAAAACAAAATAAAAAGAAAAACATACCTGAAAATAAGATCTGGGTTCTTATAGTTATACCACATACTAGGCATTGTGTGGCAGGGGATACTCATCTGTGATGTGATACACCTAACAAAAGGGTTGTACTGTAAAGGATGTATGTGGGATATGATCAATTCATGACCTAGGTGTTGCATCATGAGGGTTATTTGGGGGGATATGGTGTCACACCGCAACTGAGGGGTGTTGCATCGTGAGCTACCTAGTATATTTTTTGGGGTTCTAACATTAAGAGATGAATTGCATCGTAGATCCTTAAGTCATTCCACAATGGGTGGTCATGGGTAGTGGGTGTGGTTCTAGGGGGTAGCTGTTGTGTTGTGATCTAATTGATTCATGCTGTAATGAAACCCTAAAAGCATAGTGTTGCATTATCACCCATTGGGGAATTCTGCAAAGGGATATTTTTTTAGTTTTTCTATAATGGTGCAGTCTCATATTATCTAGGTCTTTCCCCATCAAATTTAGTCAAAGATTTCATGAAATGATATCCATTTTGGTTGACTCCTCTCATCCTTCTTCCCCTCTCACATCCCCTTTGATGGGGGGTGGTTCATGGATGGTTTCATGGTGATTTAGAGGTATAATCCTTCCATAATCCCTCTATACTTATTCTTCTTTGTTATTACATACTTTGTTATGATTTGCAGTTAGGGTTTTGACAAATAATCCACAAAATCATGGTTCACTACAAAAAAATGATTTCTTAGCTGTAACACCTTGAAAATTCTAAAAGAGTATTTGTTATTCAATAACATGTATGACATGCAAAACCAAACAAAAAAATGAATATAACCTCTCATGATTTTTTGGGATATTTAATATTTTAAATAAATTTAATATATTTTATAGCTTTTAGTTCATTAAATACTGAGTTAGCTTGCATCACATGCGACAAGAACTTTCTTTGAGGACTTACATTACACACAAGACCAAGTTTTACCAAACTAAAATATATTATTAAAACATTATTATTTTATATAATAAGATATAAAATATCCATTAAATTATTGGTTATGAATAGTATTAAAAAAATTATGAAAATATATTGTCTATTAAAATATAAAATGAATTCATATGTTTCCAATTAATTAGAAATGAATATAAAAACCAATTGAATATAAAGTAAATGATTGTATGCTCATAAATGTGTTTTATTATAATAAATTAAATTAATGAAAATTAGTGAATGATATTAATGAAATATATATGTTATATATTAAAAAAAATATTTTTTATATTCATACAACTGATTTTATAGTCATAAGATGAGTAAAACACTATTTTACGCATAAAAACCTATATTTTTACGAAGGAACTTTTACCACTTTTTAATGGAGAACCTATTTTAAATCTAAATTTATAATATTATATAAATTCTATAGGTAAAAATAAAATTCATTGTTTAAATATTATTTTAAGAAATAGGTTAGATGGAATTTTTTGTGTTTTTTTAAAATATTTCATTTTTTAATGAATAATGAAAAATACTGAATTTTAATTCAAAACAACTTTTTCATCTAATTTATTTATAAGTTTAAATTATATTTTAAATGGGTTTTAAAGTTTAATTAGATATATTTTATATAAATTAATCCAATTTCTATCATTTTAATCAATTTCGCATTGAAATTGGATATTAAACATTTAAAAATTTTGAACATTTTTACTTTAAAAACCTGTTTTGTCATCCCGTCTGTAGAATTAAATTTAAATTAATTTATACCACTTCTATGATTGAAATTTGGAAAAATTAATTCCATATTTGGAATAATTATAATTTCTAATTTCAAATTAGTTCAAATTAGTTTTTTACTAAAAATACTAGTGAAAGTGATTAAAATTAATTGCAATGGTTAAGAGAAAAATTAGCATAACAAAGGACTAAACCTTAAAATTATGGGACCAAATGACCTATGAAATTGTCCAAAATACATTGGATTTCCATATTTTCAACTTATACTCCATTATATCTAATTGTTTCTATTATTGGAGTCACTTTACAGGGGAAAATGTGGGTGGAATTCCCTTTTCAAAAATTTACAAGAATGTCACTCTTCCTCTACTATAAAATGGAAATCACCCCTCCCCCTTATTCACCCCTCTTAATCCATTTGGATCACCCCAAATATACTCAAATAAGATTAAAACATACATACCATTAACATATAATACCCCCTTTTCTGATAAATTTAACCAAGGAAGCCCTTTGGTGCAAACCAAAAAGAGTTTCCCAAAGAAGATGTAACATCCTTCATCAAGCTCATTTATTTTATATTCATTCTCCACCCCATAAAATATTCGTATTCAATGATTATAAAAAAACCTAAGGATTATTAGTATATTTATATGATTTTATTCTATGTTTTAGACCTATACTTACACACACATCTATCTAAGGGCTAACGAATTTACCAATTCTTGTATATTGAACTACCGCCTCATGAAATGATGTCATTAATTTTTCATTTAACACCTCTCATGGTTGAGAATTATGATGGAAAAGATGTTTTTATATATAATATATATAATATTATAAATATAATTATGGTTTTTGAATAAGTTAGTGACATGTTTAAAACCATTATATAGATAGTTAAAGGGCATTCAACTGAAAGGAAACGTTTGGTAAGGGATTCTTATCTCACTTTTCTTTCCGTGAGGCATACACCATTTTGAGAAATTAATTATATTGTTTAGTATATATAATTCCCCTATTTTATTTTATATCCTGAATAAATTTATCTTCATGTATTTTATAGTTTCATTTGAAATTATTTCTTTCATGGGGATTATATTTCAAAAGTTATCAATTAGTAAGGGAATTCATCTCAATTTCCATTCTTTATGACATAATTTATTATTGTGCACCTAATTTCTTATATATGTTGTACATAATTCCACATTGATAGATAATATCTTGATTCATTCATTCTAAATTATATTTTGAGTTACAATTTGAATTATTTCATCTAAAGGTATTTTAATTAAGCATTACCAAGTGGAAACAATTTCATAACCCAATTTATTTCCTTGGGTTATATTACATCTTCATTATCGTTAATATTCTAAGATTATGTATGAAATAATGTTTTACAATATATATTTTTTATTTTATCTGTTTTTATGTGTATTAACTTTTGATACACATAATATATTTATTGATTTATTCTCACATCATCATTATGGTGTTTTCAAGGGTTTAATTCACAATCTCATTTTGTTCAGGATTGTTTACACTTAAATTTACATAAAAGTAATTTATTGCATCATTATTTAATTAAACCTTTAATTTTACTCTCATCTAGTTATTAATGACCTTCTCCAAGTAATAGTACCATTTTTACACTCTTTGGTATTCAAAATGTTTTATAAAATGTCTTTAATAAAACCCAACATCATTTCTTTCTGTAGTTAGAGAACATGTTTTCTTTTAAAAACCATGTTTTCTAAAAATGTTTTAAAAAATGTTTTAATCATTTATAAAATGATTTATTAATGAAATTTTACCCTTTTTTCGTTTTTCAATTGTTTTTAAAATGAATATTTTTTTCTCTTTTCAAACAGTCACTTTTCTAACATTTTTACTATGGAAAAAGAAATATTATTTTTACCTTATATATCCTATTCATATCTACCCATCATCATTTCTTTGAAGTTTCTTTTCAATGTTTAAATGGTTACTTTTTAAAGAAAATATTTCCAAAAGTTATTTTCAAAAAAAAATTAAAAATAAAAAGGATATTTTCCTCAATAATTTTTTTAAAATACCTTTTTATAGTGCTTCTATTCATCAACAACAAAAACCATTTATATTTACTCCACTTGTGATATGTTGTATCGATACCATCCTTATTCTTCCTCTAGATGGTTTATGATATATTTGGCCAAGTATAGTAGTGACATTCACATCCATGATTCCATTTTTAGTCCCCTTAAAATATTCAATTTCCTATGATCATTAGACAATAAATTTCCCCTAATTATCCAAATCATTTATCATGGATATTTTTATTTTTTATTCTATATATCATTTTTACATATGGTTTTTACTTTGAAATTTATTTTATTATCTTGGGAAATATTGACAAATAATTATTATTTATTCAATATGGATATTTGATAAGGTATATTGTTTATTAATTAAATTGACTACTTGCTATCAGTAATGATTCAGACATGAAGTGAAAGGTGGGGCCCAAAATTTATATATCACATCGATACATCGATAGGTTATCTTGAGGAAAATTATTTTCACAAATTAAACAGGTTTCTACGTATAGTTTTAAACTTTCTAGATGATAGATCTTGACAGTAGATGTTTTTCTTATGCCTAATACATGACATCAAATAATTAAGCATTGTCTTCAATTAGATTCAACTATTATTTATCCATGATATTTTTTCTTTGACATTATCTACAGATGCATTTCATTCTTAGTTTATTTATTAAATGGAATGTGTTTTCATTTATTTACCTTGATATATTGACTATACCTTACCAATTTATTTTAATGGCATGTGTTTCTAGTTATTTATCTTTATATATTGTTTATGGACTCTTTTATCAGTTTACAGATTATATGGAATTCATGTTCTGTTATTACCTTTCCATATTGATTATTCTCTTTGATTCATTATCATTTCTTCTATACTAACCCTTACTATGAATTTGAGCTAACCCTTATTTTATTTCCTTTACCCAGGAATCCAAGAAGTTTAATAGGAAATATATGTAAGGATATACTTGATAGAATAATGTTATCCACAATAGAAAGAAAAATATATGTTGCAATTAGTGTATTCATTTGTAATACAAGACTCATGTATGTATCTGGTTTTCCAGGACTACTAAACTAATCGGTACTTTAGTCTATATATCCTTATAGTCATTCCAATGCAATGGTAGTAGACACCAGATCCAGGATTACTAGGGTCGGTTCACTATAGTTAGTATCAAAGGAAGTTTAATAGCAACCCTGGGAACTGAATTTAGGGAAACATATATTAGAGAACACAGCCCTAAGGTAGGATTTGAGGATAAGTATATAATTAAATCCTAAAGTTTCAATTAGATATGGATTATATGGTTTTCCTAGAAATACATTCCTAGGTAGATACTATAAGTAAATGTGGTTCTGGAACATATGTACCTAGTGGTAATAACTCTAAAAAGGTATGTCGGGCTTGACTCGAGTGTAACCTGGTACATGACAATTGGCATTATTGTGCACCAGTTTTGATACTCCAGGGGGATATTCTTAGGATAATTAGCATTATATGTACAAACCATTATGAATGATTTAAATATGTGATGAAAATTAATGACCTAGGATAAACCTGGGGTGTCTTAGATAAATAAATAATGTGTCATGATTTTGACACCCTAAAAATTATTATATGGTTTTCCACTATGATAATTGTTGTTCACACTAGGATTTCTAGTTTCAGTCAATGGATGGAACCCAAATGAGTAAAGATAACATTTAACATAAAAATAATAGTGGTGACAATGAGAAACCAAATGAGGTGTTGATAAGAGTGATGTATATCATGTTTACTCCTAATCAGTTTTCTCAAAACATGATTAAAAACATATACCTTAGCCAACAATTGAACTCACCAAAGAAGAGAAGGATGGAGTATTCTAAGAGCTCAGGTGGTGGAGACCATGGAGAAAAGAAGGTTTGATCTCCATTAATCAAGAAATGTGGAAGGAGGAACCTAGGAAAGTTTCTCAACAGAACAGAGAAATGCTTTATGTGTGGGTAAGAAGGTCATACAGCAAATAATTTCTAGGTAAAAATGAAGAGTATGATGGAAGGAAATAAATTTAATCCCGAGGATCCATTTCTAATTTTTTCCTTAATTTTATAGAACCTAGGAATTACCTAATTCAATTCCCTCTTTTAAAGTATAAACCCAAGACCAAAGAATGACCTATGTGGAAATAAATGTATGAAGTATTTATATAATGAGGTTATATTGAAAACCATTATTAAAATTCAATTTTGTGATTAACCTTATTTTAAGGATGTTCATCATATTTATTATAGTTATAGAAAAAGGACACACTATATTCTGGGTGAAAAACCATAAAATATGCTAAGGAGGTGAGTCTGGAACCCATGAAAGATGGATCAAAAGGGTTCCATGCCTACCACTAGCCTACGCGATGTCCTTGTTAAAATTTCATTTTTTTAGTTAAAAATTTTGAAAATAAATATTATTGACGAACCAATTGTATTAATTTTTAGTTTTATAGAGTAATTTATTAACCATATAGACTTTATAGAATAGTTAGATACAAATAGTTAGACTTTTCACTCTTTTATGGGCCTTATAATCCATTAAAAGTGCATTTTATTGCTTCGAGCGTCAAAGATAATTTGTGGATATCCATTTATTGAAGTAATGGATGAATTATAAATTGATCAAATCACCCAAAATGATTAAAAATTTGTTTATAGAAATATGTTAAGTAATTATATTTCCTTACATCCTTAGGCATTATATGAATTACCCAACAGTAGTAAAATGATCTAGAAATAAAATGTTGTCCTGATACCTTGATTTCAGTTGAATTGATGGACTTTTAAATCATCAAAGATTTATGGATTTGAGGCCCTCAACTTTCCATTAACAATTCACTTGTTTTTTATTGATAACCTCAATCACTCCGTGTAAATATTTATGTTTTTCTCAATGTACATATCTTTATTTTCCACTAATGTTCTCCTATATAGAAACCAATTTATATGTTATTCTATGTGACATTTGTACTTATTATTCTATCATATTAAGAAGATATTTTATTAAATCTTCTCACGATGTGGGATTTAAACAATGTAATATTCAAAAATCAAACCTTATATTTCTGAGATTGAGTTTAAATTGTGAAGATGTAATTTAATTAAGGTGGGTAAACTATAACACCCCAAAAATTCTAAAAGAGTAACTCTTATTCAATAGTGTGTATCGCATGCAACACCAAGCGTAGAAAGGAATATAACCTCTTGATACTCTATAGTATATTTAATATTATAAATAAATTTAATATATTCTATAGCTCACAATCCATGTAATACTGAGTTATCTTACATCGCACACAATAACAATTTTCTTTGATGACTTGCGTTGCATGCAAGACTGAGTTTTACCAAAAAAACAATATACTATTAAAACATTATTAGTTAATATAATAAGATATAACATATCCATTAAATTAGCAGTTATAAATAGTATTAACTAACTTATAAAAATATTTGTTCTATAAAAATATAAAATGAATTCATAGGTGACCAATTAATTATAAATGAATATAAAAACCAATTGAATATAAAGGAAATATTTCTATGACCATAAAGGTGTTTTATCATAATAAATTTAATTAATTAAAATTAGTGAATGATTTGAATGAAATATATATTTTATATATTCAATAAAATATTTTTTATATTCATCCAATGGATTTTATAGGCATAATATTAGAAAAAACCAAGTTTTATGTATAAAAGCCTAAATTTTTTTAAAGGCGCTTTTACCGCCTTTTAATGACTAACATATTTTAATTATAAATTTTTACAATTTTATAAATTTTATATTTCAAAATAAAATAAAATTTTAAAATTTGGGTTTTAAAATTATTTTAGAGTGAATTTTTGTTATTTTTATGAAATATTTCATTTTTTGATGAATAGTGGAAATACTAAAATTTAATTCAAAATTAATTTTTCATCTAATTTATTTATTATGTTAAATTATATTTTAAATTGATTGTAAATTTTAATAAGATAAAATTTATATCAATGAAAAAACATCAGTTCATTGAAATCAATTTCTCTTTAAAATTTGATATAAAAGAATCTGAAACTTTTGAACATTTTTACTTTAAAAACCCGCTTTGACATCCTGTCTGTGGAATTAAATTTAAATAAATTTATGAAACTTATATGATTTGAATTTAAAAAAAATTATTCCATATTTTTAAAAAGTATAATTTATAATTTATAATAATTTAAACTTAATTTATTACCAATAATATTAGTTAAATTGATTAAAATTAATTACAGTGATTAAGAGAAAAAATAGCTTAACTAAGGACTAAACATTAAACATAAGGCCAAGATGACCTATAAGAATATCCAAAATAAATTTTATGGAAATATTTAGAATATATTATCCCTTGTATATAATATTTTCTATTATTGGAGCCACTTGACAAGGGGAAATGTGGGTGGAATTCCCTTTTCTAAAATTTACAAGAATATCACTCCTCATCCACTATAAAAAGGCACTCAAGCCTCACACTTATTCACACCTATAAGGACCTTTGGTTTGACCAAAATCTATGCCAATAATATAAAACAATACCTCCCCTAAACCAATAATTCTTACATTTGGGAATAAATCCATCTAAGAATTCCCTTTAGTGAAAACAAAAATAAGTTACCCAAAGAAGAAGTAACATCCTTCCTCAAGATCCTTTGTTTTCTTTTCATTATACACCCCCTAAAATATTTTTATTCAATGATTATATAATAAAATGTGTATCATAAATACACTTATATGTTTTTATTCTATTTTTTATACCTACACTTAAATACACTTCCATCTAATGGGTAACGAACATACCTATTCATGTATGACGAACTGCCACCCCAGGAAACAATGTCGTTCGTTTTTACTTTACCAGCTCTCAGGGTTGGGAATTATGATGGAAACATTTTTTTATATTATATATATAATTTATTATTTATTTATGATTATATAACTTTTATGTAAATCATACCTACATGCTTTCCATTTTTTGGTAATATGATAACATTATTTGTTGATGTGTAGACTATCGCTTCCTCAAAATGATGTGATTCATTCGAACTATACATGGAATGTCTAAAATATGGTTTTAATAAAAATATATGAAATATATGAAATAGATATTATAATTTAATTATAATAAACATATATATATGTATATATAATATTTAATTTTCTTTATTTTAAATACAGGAAATAAATGAAAATATTGGTCATGCATACATACAGCCTACTATCTCCATGAACTATGCATTTCACTTACTATCTCAAAATATATGGATAATTATAAATACATATATAATGAATATATATGATATTTATATAGTTTTTTTAAATTATGGATATTATTAAATCATGATCTCATCATTAGGAACAATAAGTAACAAGTCAAAACATACTCATGAAACTAGGAAATTTACACCTGAAATAGTGAAAATAGTGAAAGATTACAAAAAAAGGATAATAAGATATTATAAGAGGATAATATATGATATTATAAATACGATTATGTTTTTTATAAGTTATTTACATTTTTAAAATCATTATACAATTAGTTAAAGGACGTTCACCTGAAAGGAAACATATGGTAAGGAATTCTTGTCTCACTTTTCTTTCTTTAAGACTTACACCATTTTCCCCATGTATTTATTTTGCGTGGTGTATATACATCCCCTATTGTATTTTATATCAAAAATAAATTTATATTTATGGTACATATAGTTTCATTTGAAAGTATTTCTTTCATGGGTATTATAATTAAAAAGTTACCAAGTTGTAAGGAACTTTATCTCAATTTCCATTTTTGAGATATACTTTATTGTTGTGCACATAATTTCATATACATGGTGTATATTCTATCACTTTGACATATAATATAATGATTCATTCATTATTCATTTTATTTTTATTTTTAATTTGAATCATTTCATCTAATGGTATTATAATTAATTGTTACCAAGTTGGAAACAATTTTGAAACCAAATTTCTTTATTTGGGTTATATTACTTCCCCTTTGTCATTAATATTCTAATATAATGTGTGTAATAACTTTTTAATATCTATTTTGTATTTAAAATTGTTTTATGTAGATTTAAATTTCACAAACACAATTTATTTATTCATGTATTCTCACATCAATGTTATGGTCTTTTCAAGGGACTACTTCACAATCTCATTTGTTTTGGGATTTTTTACACATAATTTCCATCAGAGGAAATTATGAGATCATTTTATGATAAAGCCTTTAATTTTATTCTCCTATGTTTAGTCATGAACTTTTCCATTTAATACTTCCATTTTTTTACACTTTGGTATTAAAAATATTTTATAAAAATTTTTTAAGAAAACCAAACTTCATTTCTCTATTTAGTCAGAGAACCTGTTTTGTTCAAAAAACATGTTTTATAAAAATGTCTTCAAAAAATCTTTTAACCTTTAAAAAATGATCTACTAAAGGCATTTTTACTCTTTTTCCTTTTATATATGTTTTTCAAATAAATCATCATATCTCTTTCTGAACAAATCACTTTTCTAACCATTTTACCATAAAAAAGGAATGTTATTTCTACCTTGTACGACCTATATGGATTTACCCATTGAAATTTAATTGAAGCTTCCTTTGAATGTTTAAAAGGATAAATTTTAAAGATTTTATTTTTAAAAGTGATTTCAAAATAAAAGGATTTTCAAAATGTTTTTCAAATTGAAATGTATATTTTCCTCAAGAATGTTTTTAAGGACCTTCATGTAGTGTTTATATTCATCAATGGGAAAACCTTTTATTTTTAATCCAATTAGGATGTGTTGTATTGTTACCATCCTTATTCTTCCTTTGGATGGTTTATGAAATATTTTTTCAAGGATTATATTGACATTCACTTCCTTGATTCCTTTGTTAGTCCCCTTGAAATATTCAATTTTCAATGATCATTAGACATTGAATATCACCTAATTATCCATATCATTTATCATAGATATGTTTATTTATTAACCCATATATCAAATATATATACGGTATTTAATTTAATAATTATTTGATTATCTGAGGAAATATTAATAAATCATTATTCTTTATTCAATACAGATATTTGAAAAGGTATATTGTTTATTAATTAAATTGATTTCTTGACTTGAGGAATGATTCAAACATGTAGTTATGGGTGGGGCCTGGAATTTATATGGCCTCTTTATGCATCAACTAGTTCTAATGAGAAAAATTAGTTTTTAAAATTAAACAGGTTTATAAATGTTATTTTAAACTATCTAGAGGATAGATCTTAATAGTAGAGGTTTTCATATGCATGATACATGACATTAAATAATTAAGTATTTCCCTCATTTAGATTCATCTATTATTTATCCATGATATTTTATCTTTGATATTATATATGGATGAATTTATTTCTCATTTCATTTATTAAATATCATGTGTATTCACTTATTTGCCTTTCCATATTGACTGTTCCTTGTCCAGTTATCTAAATGGAATGTTTTTCTAGTTATTTAGCTTTCCTTATTGGTTATGCAGTCATTTATCTATTTATTGATTATATGGAATTATTGTTTAGTTATGAACTTTATTTATTTATTATTATCATTGATTCATTATTTTTTCCTCTATACTTACCCTTACTGAGAATTTGAGCTCACCCTTATTTTGTTTCTTTTCCCCAGGAACCCAAGAAGTTTATTGGGAAAGATATGTAAGGATACGCTATATAGAATACAGTTATCCTAAAAAGAAAACAATTATGTTGTAATTAGTGTATTCATTTATAATAAAAGACTCATGTATGTATCTGGTTTACTGAGACTCTATAATTGATTAGTCATTTGGGTTTAATTTCCTTGTAATCATGTTAATGTAATAGTAGTAGACACTAGATTTAGGATTACCGGGTTTGGGTTGCTACATTATCAGTATTTTATTAGTGGCAGTTCTGAAAATCACCACAAAAAAACATATTAATTATTATTTAAAATATAGCTAAGGTTTGGTATAATCACTGCTATGTTTTTTATATTTTTCAATTTTGTGGTGGTTAGTTTAAAAATTCCACTAAATATTTAAAAAAAACCCTAATAGACCCCCTCCCCCCTCCACATAACCCCTTGGTCCTCATATCCCTGACCCCCTACTCCCATCAATGTTGATTGTATTGAAACCCACCCCCTCCCTTGATGGGATTTATCCCCTTGGTGGAGACCCCTCTCCCCCCCACCCGATGGACCTTCTCCAACTAGAGGATTCCCCTCTTCTCCTCCCCCTCCCCTAAAATCACTTCTCCCCCTAGCGGTGACCCCTCCCCACCCCCACCAACGTCCCTTCTCCCCCAAGAGGTGACCCCCAAACCCCTGATTTTGGCCCCCCTTAACCTTTTCCTAGTGACTGTAACCCACTACTGTGGTAATATTCCTAACCCCCTTCTCCCCACAACCACATCCTCCTCCTTCTACCTCACCCTGATTTCTCCTACCGCTATCTTTCTACGATTCTTACTTCACCAACCTCATCTCTCAGACTTCCAAATTGTCTTCTTCCCTATCCTCACCATAGTGTCTTTCATACACAACATATAACCATGATATTAAGAGGGTTAATATTTATCCATTTATTTTTTATTTTTTTTCATGTCAAATTTTATCATTTTTATGTTGACTTTGTGTCCTATTGTATCAAGATCCTTACCTGGACAATGATGCAGTTAGATGATGTTAAAAATTGATTATACTTGTTTTAATAAATATTTATATATTTATATTTGAATTTTTAAGGATAAGAGTGGAAATAAAATACAAATTGATAAGATTTGAATTTAATTTCTTCGAAATTCACCTCGGTATTCCAAGGGTTTGAAATAATATTTATATTATGAAATTGAAAACAGATCAATGGATGGAAGCATAAAATATCTATGTTCTGATTGTAAATTTAAGTGATGATTGAATAGAAAATAATTATATGAGCACTTGATATTGAAATATGTTTTTTCGTGATATGTATACTATATTTGGATTGTCGAATCAAATGATATAGAAATTCAAAATAATGGCTATCCTATCAATGAAATACAATGTGAACCATTAGAGGAGAATTCGGTTTGAAACTCAATAAATGATCCATTTGGATTTTTAGGATACAATGTCAAATATTTTAATAGATCAATAGAACCTTCAATTGATCCTGAGTAGGTTAATGTTTCTCAAAACTTCAGTGACCCAAAAATGAGTTTTATGAATTAGTTGAAGATGGAAAACAAGATTTGTATAATGGGTGTTCTAAATATTCACAGTTTCCTTTTCTACATAAGTTATATCATATCAAGTGTATTATTAGAATTATTGACAAATCATTATCCATTATTTTAGAGTTTCTTTATGATGCATTTAGTGAATCTAATATCCCTACATCATTATATGAAATGAAGAAAATAACTAATAAACTTATACTTGATTATATAAATATACATGCATATTTTAATGATTTCATGCTTTATTGGGGAGAAAATATTGATAAATAATAATACATAAGATGTCATACATGTATATGGAATTCAATGAGAAATAGTGATAGTACAAATAAATTCCACATCAAGAATAAGTAGAGGAAGAAAAGACCTGAAAAGGTATTAAATTACTTTCCTATGAAACTGTGCTTGAAATTATTATTCATGTCATCTAAGACTGCATATGACATGAATTGGTATGATCATGATAGTAATAAAAATGGCTTTATAAGACAACCAAAAATTTAATATCATGGAATTTGATTGATTCATTATATCCAAATTTTTCTTCAGATCCAAGGAATGTATGTTTGGGATTATCCTCTGATTGTTTTAACCCTTTTAATATTTTAAGTACTAATTATAGAATATGCATAGTTATTTTCATCCCCTATAATATACATCCATATATGTTTATAAATAGAAATTCTTTCATTATTTAAAATATTTTTTTGGTAATGAAAATTATTTAAAATGACATTGATGTATAACTTCATCCTATAATCGAAGAATTGTGAGAATTGTGGGATGATAGCATGGAAACATATGATGATTCAATAAGAAAACTATTAAATAAGAATGATAATTTAATGTGAATATTTAGTGACTTTCCAATACTAGGAAACTTATCAAGTTGGGACACTCATACTAGTTTGGTATATCCAAATTTTTAATTTTTATTTTGAACCTTGATGATTACCAAATAGTAGAAAATCGTGTTTCATGTGTCACCATCGATTTATTGATGATTCTCATAAATTCATGTTTAATAGGACACAATTAAATAGAGATAGTGAATTGATAATGTCACTGAAGGTGTTATCTAGTTTAAATATCCTAAGAAAATTAATGAATATCACTATAGAATTTATATAATGTAATCAATTTAAAGAATGGGGAAAGGGTATGAGGTATAATATCTAAATCTGTTGGAATACAATAATGGATGAAAATGAATATATTTTTAAATATTCCTTATTGGGAGTTTAATTTGATACATCATAATCTTGAAATAATTCATATTGAGAATAATTTATGTTAAAATGTAATTTTTACATTCCATAATGAGCAGGGTAAATTGAATAATCACCTTAATTCTCATAAGTATTTGGAATCAATGAATATAAAGAATGGATTATGAAAAAATAATACTGTAAAGTATCCTTTTGCTATTTTTAGAATGAAAAATAAAGATATAGACATATTCATTAAAAAATTAAATAATTTAAAAGAGGTGAATAGATATTCAAGTAAAATTTCAAGCTGCATTGACTTAAAACATAAAAATTCGCATGGATTGTGTAATGTCCCCGACCTAGAAGCCACTAAACTGGTGCTCTGAGTGGCATAGTTACATGACCTTAAGAACGCCTCCCCGTACGCCAAAGGCTGCCGACTAGAAGTGGGGGTCTATGGAGTCAAGTGGGGAGACTATACCCCTTTTTATTAGAGTAAGCCATAAAAAAAATAAACCAAATAGCATAAACAATAATCAATAAACAAGGAACATGTATAACCAATTCCAACAATAAATATGCCATGTCATAATACAAGTGCATGAGTGAACAAAAACACAAAATAAGGACAACGACCAAAATCCCCAAAATGGTCTCGACTCCAAGTCTGGGTCCTCCACCAAGTGCTACCCATGTTCACTCAACTATCTAGTAAGGACCCTTTCCATTCTCCTAACCTGCAAACATGAAGTCTGCTCGAGTACCCAATGGTGGCCCGATTAGGGTGTGAGTACAACTTAGTAGGCCACCACCAATGGTGTCTACAAAATATCCAGCATAAACAGGTAGTGCATGAAAAAAGAATATGAATGATAATTTCCATGTAATTATTCAAGGTGCCATTAACCAGTTCAGAGTCAAAGCCATTGCCACTTCCATTACTGTTCATTTCACACTAATTATCATCACTTACCATTTCATCACATTTCTTTGAGTTAATCACATACATTATGTTACATGGGTCTAAGGCCAACAATCACATGCTAGAGTGTAAACACATGGTTATCCTATCTCACTAGGACTACCCCCCTCATAGAAACTATAGCCTCACCTTGAATCATCAGTCCGAGTGGATGCAACCATTAGGAGAAAAGAGCATCAGTCCCCATTCCTAACCTGTGTATTTAGGGTGGAGTTTAGAACCTCAGTCTACAGTCGACCCATGGGCATAGATCCTCAAGTCATACCTCACACTACCGAGCCATGTGAACATGCTTATATATATAAGTAACCATCAACCCATCGTACCATTTCCCCTTGGACAAACCATTCACAACAAACCACACGGGAATTCACATCATGCCTTAACCCATTAACACATTACAATTTCACATCATTTAACCATTCACCCAATTCCCATGTGTTATGCCTATCTCATAAAGCATTCAACACTAGACCAATAATCCATCCCATTATGGTCTTTAATCAGTTTACACATTAACCCATTTAACCCGTTCATCATTTCCGTGAATTAACCATTCATTCCATTCCAAATAACCCTTAAGTTATTTCCAAGCCTAGGTGAATCACCTAACATCTATTCCAAGTTAGACCAATCATTCCAACGTATTCATCATGGGCTCTACCATTTATTACAACAAGGTCGCTTGTTTAATAACAATCCCTATGTCCGGGAAAGTCGACAAACCCCCTGGGTGGCCCTAAATTAGGTCAAGTAAATCCCAACACATCCCACGGGGAACATGAGGGTTCCCATTTTCCATTTTAAACACCATTTTTACCAAACGTGCCAAGGTTGATCAAAACATAACCAAGTGGAAACAAGAACATAAATAAACTTGCACAGATACCCAAATAACAATGGGATATCATTTATAGACCACCTACCTCAAAACCGCGGTTGAACGCACTCTCAATCGAGTCCTTAGACCTCGATCCGACCAACCCTTGGAGATTCAACCTAAAACTCTCCCAAAAGATAGGGTTTTAGATCTTCTAAACAAGAGGGAGAGAAGAAACAAACCCTAAACCAAAAAGTGAAGCAAGGATGGGATTAGCCTTACCCGAAGCTTCGATCCACAACCAACGGCGCTCTAAATGACCAAGAATCAAAGGAGAACCACCCTTGGGAATCTTGGGTCGGACAAGTTTGTCACTAGGGTTGAGAGGTGATGAATGGAGGAAAATCCCAAGTTGGGGTTTAAAAGCCTGGAGTGGAAAACTTGTAATTTTTCCAAACCTTAAGAGGCTGCACGGTTTGGCCACAGGATTTGGAAAACCATGCACAAACTGTGTGCATGCTATTGTCCAGAGGGGGAGGGGTCACATGGTTTGCCTGGGCAAGCCACACGGTTTTCCCGGGCCATGCGCAGGTTGTGCGCCCTGGTTTGTCTTGCCCATATTTCCTTTATTTCGTGCCCCGAGCCCCCAGAACACCCCTAAGGCCTCTCATACATTCAGAGGACATCCCTTGAATCCCAAAAGAATGGATTCAACCAAAACATAATGAAAATATACCTTTCCAAAAACCATGATCTAACAACCTCCCCACCTTATAATGGCTCATCCTCAAGCGAAGTTTCCAAGCCTCATTGATCCACCGAAGAGAAGAGTTTGGGCCACTGAGCCTGCATATCCGATTCTCGCTCCCAAGTTTCTTCCTGAACCTTCCCATGCTTCCATCGCACTTGCAGTAATGGCACAACCTTGCCTCGCGAGACCTTTTCACTATGATTCACCACAAGAACCGGATTCTCCTCAAAGGACGCATCAGCCTCAAGCTCCACATTCTCCACATCAGCCACGTGAGATGGGTCAGGGTGATACCATTTAAGCTGCGACACATGAAACACATCATGCATCCCACCATACCATTGTGTAAGAGCCAATAGGTAAACCACTGGTCTAATCATCTCCACAATCTCAAAAGGTCCCACATATCTGGGTTATAACTTACCCTGCTTTCAAATCCTACGGTGACCCAACCTTGGCGACACCCGAAGGAACATTTTATCACGCACCCCAAACTCAAGAGTTCTACACCTCCAATATGAAAATGACTTATACCTACTCTGAGCCATATCCAATCACTTCCTGATCAACTTAACTTTCTTTGAAGTCTCATGCACGAGACTTGGCCCCAACAACTCAGATTCATCGGCCTCTAGCCAACACAATACAGATCAACATGGGCTCCCTTAAAGTGCCTCAAACGGTGCCATATGAATCTTAGCCTGAAAACTGTTTTTGTAGGAAAACTCAACTAATGATAGGTGCCTCTCCCAAGATCCACCAAAGTCCAGGACACATGCTCTTAACATGTCTTCCAACACTTGGATTGAACGCTCCGACTTCCTGTCCGTCTGCCGGTGGAAAGCCGTACTCAAAAACACCAGCGTACCAAGCGCCTTATGCAACCCTTGTAAAAAAAGCGATGTGAAATGTGGATCGCGGTCCGAAATTATGGTCTGCGGCACACCATGAAACCTCAATATTTCCTGAACATACAGCTCACCCAACTGGTCGACTATATAGGTCTCCTGAATCGGTAAGAAATGATCCACTTTTGTTAACCGATCCACAACCACCCAGATTGCATCATTCTTCCACGGCTTCCTCATAAGTCCCACGACAAAATCCATTGTTACATCATCCCACTTCCATTCCAGAATGGGCAATGGATGAAACAAACCAGCTTGGCATTGATGGTCGGCCTTCACCTGCTGATAGGTAAGACATCGTACCACAAAACCCACAACTTACTTTCTTATTCCAGGCCACCAAAACTACCTTCGGTGATCACGGTACATCTTGGTCAAACCAGGATACACTACCCACTTTGATGAATGGAACACACGCATCAACTCTACCTGCATAAACTCTGGAACAATCACACTATCACGAACATGAACAACACCGTCCATGCCAACAACCCAACCAGAAGGTACATCCCCACCTTTAAGCTTTTCCTTTATGATCTAACACTCAGGATAATCAAGCGCAATTTCTTTTACCCAACTCAAAAGCGTCGACTCCATTTTTAAAGAAGCAAGAGTGACCTGACCATTCTCCTCCTACACCTCTAGGTGCATCTCTACAAACAAATCCATCACCTTCCACTCGGTGCTAGACTCTTGAACCACCTGATTCTGAACATTCCTACTCAGAGCATCAGCAAAAATGTTTCCCTTTCCCGGTGTGTAGACCAACTCAAAATCAAAATACTGGAGATATTCAACCCATCTTCGCTGCTGAAGATTCAGATCCCTCAGTGAGAAGATGTACTTTAGGATCTTATGGTCGGTAAACACGGTAAACCGTTCACCCAACAAATAGTGCCTCCAGTACTTCAAGGTGTACACCACGGTAGCCAACTCAAGGTCATGAGTTGGATAGTTCTGCTCATGGGGTCTCCACTACCCTGACCCATAAGCTACAACCTGCTCATCTTGTATCAACACCTCCCCAAGTCTGACTCCGGACGCATCAAAAAACACGATGTACTTCTTACCCGGCTCAGTTAAGATCAAGATAGGCACGGTCGTCAACCACTTCTTCAACACTTGGAAGGAATTATCACAAGCCTCAAACCACTCGAACCCGATTCCTTTCATGGTCAAGCCAGAGATTGGTACTTCCATGTGAGTAAAATCCTGAATGAACCTTCGGTAATACCCAGCCAAACCCAGAAAACTCTGAACATCAGAAACACTCTTGGGCTGCTCCCAAGATACAACTGTAAGAACTTTCTCTGGATCCACTGACACACCTGCCTCTGAGATGACGTGTCCTAGAAAATTCACCTCACCTATCTTGAATTGACACTTTGATAGCTTGGCATATAGCCGGTTCTCTCTTAGCGTACCCAAGGCGATGTCAGGATGTTGGGCATGATTTTCGTGAGTTTTCGAGTACACTAAGATATCTTCAACAAAGACAAACACAAAACGATCTAGATAGGGATGAAATATTCGGTTCATCAAATCCATAAACACCACTGGTGCATTGGTCAAGCCGAAAGGCATTACCACAAACTCAAACAACCTGTACCGACTCCAAAAGGTTGTCTGCAGTACGTCAGAAGACCTCACCCTCGACTAGTGATAACCTGACCTCAGATCAATCTTAGAAAACACTGATGGACCCCTAAAATGATAAAACAGGTCATCAATTCTATGAATAGGGTACCGATTTTTTACTGTCACTTGACTCAACTTTCTATAGTCAACACACAGCCTAAACGGCCCATTGGAATTCTTATCAAAAATCATGGGAGATCCCCAAGGGGGTGTACTAGGATGGATAAAACCCTTACGCTCCAACTCCTCAATCTAAACCTTCAGTTCCTAGAGTTCTGTCGGTGCCATTCGGTATGGCAGAATGGAAACTGGCTCTGCTCCCGGCAGCAACTCGATCGTGAACTCAACATCCCTCTCAAGGGGTAACCCTGAGAAATCCTCAAGAAACACGTCCAAAAACCAATCCACCACAGGAGGGAAAATAGATGGTTCCCCTATTTCATTATCATCAAGCATGAGACATGCCACTCGAGTAGTGAGTCCGCTCAACCACTAACCAAATGGTTCTGCATGACATGCTTGAATATCCCATTCGCCACAGTGGACATAAATGTCACCCTCAAGTGACCTGAATGATACCTTGTAACGATAACAGTCTATGTGCACGTGATACAACACCAACCAATCCATCCCCAAGATTAGGTCAATCCCTGACATCTCGAGAACGAACAAATCCCATAAAAAATGATACCCACCAATTTCCAAGGCACATCCCTTGCACTGGTTGATATCCTCATCCCACACCCCCAACGGAGTGTCAATTGAAATAACTCCACACACCCTCTCCACAGGTAAACCCAGTGCTACCACAAGTTGAGCAGAGATAAAAGAGTGTGTGGAACCTCTATCAAACAGCGCACTAGAAAAAGTAGAATCTACAAGGATCGTACCTCGAACAGTCAACGGTCCAGCCTCGCCATCATTAGACGTAAACTGAACTGCCTGAAGCTGACCAGCCCCTCTACCGTGGGCTCCTGCCTGAGTACTTTGCGTTGCACTGCCCTGCTGGCATGAGTGACCTTTCCCCAGAGTTCCACATCCACCGCCCCTGCCAGTACAGCCCGGGGAGCTCCAACTGCCTTCCTGATACGGGGCAACTGATCCCCTTCCCGTACCCGGAACCTTCTTTTCACCATTATGACCACCCGTCTTCCGAGGGTTCCTGCAAAACCTCTGCACATGCCCCATCATGTCGCACGAACGACACTCAACTGGAGGTCGAGGACACTAACCACGCATATTCCCCGACCAACTGTACTGATAAAAATCACATGGTTCCCACTTTGAGAGACTAACCCTCTCTTCTGACCACCTTGCTGGAAACTTTCCAAATGGCGTTTCCGACCATCAGAAGATGCATCAGTTGTCTACCTAGCTAGCACGACAATCCCACCACCCGAAGATTCCTTCAGGTTACCTTTAGAGATGAGTTCCTGATCCATCACCTTTGCAAACCCATTCAAGGGGAAGATATTCACTTGAGACCTGATCTCATGTCTCAACCCATCCTAGAAACATCTTTCTACCGCTGCCTCATCCCCTGACAACAATGGAACAAAGCATCACAAATCAGTAAAGTAACTAGAAAATTCGATCACTGATAGAGATCCCTAAGTCGTGCTCATAAACTCTTTAGCCCCCTCCTATCTCAAAGTCTCTGGGTAGAAATCTTCTAGAAACTTTTCCTTAAAAACCTTCCATGACATTTCCTCACCCTACTCGATATGAGCCTGAATGTCCCACCAACGCCTTTCCTGGCCCCACAACATATAAACAGCCATCTTTACTCGCTTTTCAACATGGGTCTCTAGATGATCTAATGTCGTCTGGACAGACTCTAACCAGAACTCCGCTACCTCTGGCCCACCCTCTCCGGTGAAGGTCGGAGGGTGCTACAGCTGGAACTCCCTAGTCAGTTCAAACATACTCAGTGCAAACCTCCATGGGTCCCAATCCATCATCTACATAAGGTGAGCCAAGTTCCCCCATAATTGGTCCTTTCTAACTTCATTGATTTCCACATTTTCTTGCTCCTCTACTAGAGGAGTGTTCTCAACAACAACCTACCATTTCCCAACTGGTAACCGATGTCGTGGTGGCGTCTCTCAACATTTCCAAGCATGAGATTTAGCACTCATACCATAAAACATTCACGACTTCATCAAATTATCATTACTAGCTACAAAAACCCATTTTCGTATACTAATTCCACGACATTAGCACCTCAAATTCACCACCCTGACCATCCCTACCGTGGGCCATGGTCCACATGGAGTAAGAAACCATGCACTATCACCAACTCACACAACAATTTACAAAAACATTTTACACATTTTTTCCAACCCTTATATTTCATTAAACAACATATACCCACTTTTTTTATTTCAGTCTTCTCATTATTTCTTGGTTACATGAAATGCATGATGCACCTGACTTTCCTGCCTCACACACCCACCTTGTGCGTGTGCATAACCCAATGCATGTCACCTATCTCCCTAGGTGCCTACAATGATGCATGAATGAAAATACTCATTCCATTGAGGCCACGAGCCAAATATCATAACACAGTCACATCAAACCACATGTGCATCAACTAATGGTGAAATATCATCAACTGTAACAACACACAACCAAGAACTACAATTCCCACCCAGGGTGACTTGGGTTTTCCCTCGTACCTGGGTTAGCTACTCCCAAGAACAAGATCAATACCAAGGCCCAACACATCTTAAACCTTAGCTACTAATCCCAAATAACAAGACCTTAGATAAAGAGAAGAAAGACCTCCTCTAATACCACTTTGTAAGGTCCCTGACCTGGAATCCACTAAACTGGTGCTCCGATCCGGGTAGTTACATGAACTAAAGCGTGCCTCCCCATACGCCAAAGGCTGCCAACTAGCAGCAGGGGTATACGGAGTCAAGTGGGGAGACTATACCCCATTTTTATCAGAGTAATCCACAATAGAAATAAAACAAATAACGAAAACAATAACCAATAAACAAGGAGAATGTATAACCAATTCCAACAATAAATATGCCATGTCATACTACAAGTGCATGAGTGAACAAAAACCCAATATAAGGGCAATGGCCAAAATCCCCTAAATGGTCCCAACTCCATGTCTGGATCCTCCACCAAGTTCTACCCATGTCAAATAAACTATCTAGAAAGGACCATTTCCCTTCTCCTAACCTGAAAACATGAAGTCTGCTCGGGTACCCAATGGAGGCCTGAGTAGGGTGTGAGTAAAACTCAGCAGGCCACCACCAACGGTGTCTACAAAATATCTAGTATAAATAGTTAGTTCATGGAAAATGAATATGAATGATAATTTCCAAGTAATTATTCAAGGTTCCATTAACCAGTTCAGAGCCAAATCCATTTCCACTTCCATTACCATTCATTTCACACCAATTATCATCACTTACCATTTCACCACATTTCCATGGGTTAATCAAATACATTATGTTACATGGGTATAAGGCCAATAATCACATGCAAGTCGGTAAACACATGGTTATCCTATCTCACTAGGACTAACCCCCTCATATCAACCAATTCCTCACCTCGAAGAATCATTCTGGGTGGATGCAACCGTTAGGAGAAAAGAGAATCAGTCCCCATTCCTAACCCATGCATTTAGGGTGGAGTTTAGAACCTCAGTCTTCACTCGTCCAGTGGGTGTAGATCCTCAATTCATACCCCACTCTGCCGCGCTATGTGCACATGATTATATATATAAGTAACCATCAACCCATCATACCATTGCCCCTTGGGCAAACCATTCACAACAAACCACATGGGAATTCACATCATTCCTTAACCCATTAACACATTACCATTTCACATCATTTAACCATTCACCCAATTCCCATGTGTTATGCCTATCTTTCTAAGCATTCAACACTACACCCATAATCCATCCAATTATGGTATTTAATTAGTTTACACATTAACCCATTAAACTCATTCATCATTTCCATGAATCAACCATTCATTCCATTCCAAATAACCCTTAGGTTATTGTCAAGTCTAGGTGCATCACCTAACTTCTATTCCAAGTTTGACCAATCATGCCAATGTAGTCATCAAGGGCTCTACCATTTATTACAACAAGGTTGCTTGTTTAATAACAATTCCTAAGTCCGGGAAAGCCGACACACCCCATTGGTGGCCCTAAATTAGGTCAAGTAAATCCCAACACATCCCACATGGATCATGAGGGTTCCCATTTTCCATTTTAAACACCATTATTACCAAACGTTCCAAGGTTGATCAAAATATAACCAATTGGAAACAAGAACACAAATAAACATGCACAAAGACCCAAATAACCATGGGTTATCAGTTGTAGACCACCTACCTCGAAATCGCGGTTGAACACACTCTCAATCGAGTCCTTAGACCTCGATCTGACCAACCCTTGGAGCTTCCACCTAAAACTCACCCAAAAGATAGGGTTTTAGAGCTTCGGAACAAGAGGGAGAGAAGATACAAACCCTAAACCAAAAAGGGAAGCAAGGATGGGATTAGCCTTACCTGGAGCTTTGATCAGCAACCAAAGGCGCTCTAAACAACCAATAATCGAAGGAGAATCACCCTTGGGAATCTTGGGTCAACCAAGTTCATCACTATTGTTGAGAGGTGATGAATGGAGGATAATCCTGAGTTGGGGTTTAAAAGCCTGGAGTGGAAAACTTAAAATTTTTCTAAAATTTAAGAGGTCGCGCGATTTGGCCTCACGATTTGGAAAACCGTGCACAAATAGTGTGTGTGCTACTGTCCGGAGGGGGAGGGGTCTCATGGTTTTCCTGGGTAGGCCGTACTATTTGCCTTGGTCATGCACAGGTCGTGCGCCCTAGATTTTCTTGGATATATTTCCTTTCTTTCGTTCCTTCAGCCCCCAGAACACCCCAAGGCATGTCATACTTTCAGAGGACATCCCTTGAAACCTGAAAGAAGGGATTCAACCAAAACATAACAAAAACATACCTTTCCAAAAACTAGGATCTTACAGATTGAAAATTCATGACTCACTTATTCTAAAGGAGTAGCTATTGTCATTGGCATTGCATAATATGTTACCTGAAAAAAGTAATTGTATTTCTTGTTTATTTATGTACCTTCTTCAGAGATCATTGTGAAAAAACTCTAAATCCAATTGAGCTTAATAAACTTTAAGAAATAATTGTTTTGAAACTTTTTCATTTATAGATGTTATTTCCACATTCATTTTTCACTGTCTTGATTAATTTGTTGTTCATTTGGTTAAAGAAAATAAAATTGGTGGACTAGTACACAATCGATGGATGTATCCAATTGAGAGGTATATTAATATTATTTTTATTTTCATTGATGAATTCAATTTTATCAAATCATTGTGTAAAAATAAATAATATGATTATTATTTTTTCCATCATGTACTTAGATCATTTGAAATAATATACGAGGAATAAAACTCAACTAGAAGGCTTTATTACTAAATGATACATAACTGAAGAGTGTTTAACCTTCTATCTAGGTATTTGGATGGGATTAAGAATAGATTCAATCATATTGGACGTGTTGATGACATATCCACAAATTCTCATTCTGAAAACCATCCATTGATATTTCCAAATACTGGATGATCAGTCCGAAAGGGGTCAAATTTTACACTGAATTAATTAGAGTTACTACAAGAACATAGATATGTGATACTCAATAGTATTATTTTATATTTGTCTATTAAAGAACTGATATTTTAAAAAAAAGAGACAAATGAGGGGTTGATCTCTAAATGAGATGGAATTAAAAAAGTTATTAATAAGGAGATTTTTTAAATGGTTCTACCATTGTATAATTATATGCTCATATTCATATTATTGAAATGTAGTTATTTTTTCAATGTTAAAAGTAACACCTTATATATTATTTTCCGGATAATGAATATTGATAATTGAGATGAAATATCAATTGATTTTAAGTTTTTGGCTCAAGGTCCTCTAAGGAAGGCTAATAGATTTGATGTCTAAAATATTCATTGCTTCAAGTTTTATATATGTAATGTGAAGATGGCTTGAAAACTCAAAATATTGGTGTATTTATACTTTTAGAGGTGGGATTCTATGGAAGGATGTTTGAAAAAATCTAATTAAACTATCATGGTCAATTTTGAGTTATATTATTCAAATGTAAGTGGGTTAACATTTATAGGGGTATAATGAAAGATGCATTACATTTTACTTTTTTAAACTTCTCTTTCTTAATCCAAACGAGTGATCATTTACAGCATGATATATTTATTTTGGTCTCCCAAGATAATATGGTTTATTATATAGATGATGAAATACATGATCTTTGGAGTGTTGTTGTACACTTAAAACAAAGAGACTTGTTTTATATGGGGGATAAAGGTCAACTGCTACTTTATGATAGTGAATATCATCAACCACAAAACATTGAAGAGTTTTCCCTAATAATTTTGAAAGAATGGAACTTTAAAGTGAGGGTCAAAATGAATTAATCATTGCAATGGAGGTTTATAACAATGAAGACAATGAAGATGAATACAATTGAATGTATAAATTCATAATTAAACTATATTACAATTTCTTATTTATAAAATTTTCATACTTATATACATTGTTCTATTTTTTTATTTTTTTCAAATTCTTTTACTTATGATTTTTCTATATATTGAATACATACTGAACCATTTTAATTTTATGAATTATGAGAATAAAAAAATTAATATCTTAGTTGATCAAAATCTCATAGAACACCGCTACTACTGTCAGAATTAGTGGATCTGAGTGATTCTATTATATTAGAGACTTCTAGCGAGCCAATATTTTCCCCAAATGTTTTTGGTAACCCACCATCCAATGCACCTCTAGTGATAAAGCAGTTGGTCACAACTCTATCTAAAATATATTTTCATGTTACCATTATTGGAATGTATTTAATTGTATAAAAAAATATATATTTTATTAGTTGTTTAATGAATTTATCAAATAGAAAAAGAAAACAATAGAAGAGATATAAATATGAATAGAGCATATGTATGGGACCAGAAATAATTCAATATTATATTTTCATTTGATGAGTTTGGGGTTCCATCTAGTGATGTTGTTGGAATTTATGGACATATTCTCAGGAACCTTGCTTACTAGTCAATAAGATTTCCTTTTAATTATAAATACTAGAGACATATTCCCATGTCTTGGAAAAATGAGGTATTTGATAACCAAGTAAAGGTAATATTGATTTAAAATTCATTGATAAATAATTTTAAAAAAATGAGTAAAATTATTGATATACTTATAAAGTGTAAAGTTTTTTTATTTCTAGATGTTTTTTATTTTTATGTCCCTGACTCTATTTCACACCCATGGATCCTGAAAATTTTGGGCAAGAAATGGATATGTTTTAAATGGAGATTGATAAAACACTATTATATTGAAAAATTTATTGATAATAAATGATATAATTTTCTCACATTGTGTTAAATATTTTTAATTAGAAAGTATTTGGGATTAGATCATTCATTTGAATATTTGATGAAAATTCCATTTTTACCCTTTCAAAATCAGTATAGTATTTCAATCATAAATATTTTTATTTCAATTATTTGAGCTTAATATTTTGTTACTATGTTCCTTAGGTCATGGGATACAACTTTTAAGCAGGACACTTGATCAAAATAATGCATTTTGATGGAGTAATTGGGCCATAAAATCCAAGGTGGGCTGGACATGCCAGAATGGAGAAGCTTCTGTATTTCTGCCATAACTCCTTCATATGGGCTTTTATTAATCCCAAATTTTTATAATAGATATAAGAACCATATTGGAACATATTATCCTGCTGGAAGGCCGGCCAATTCACGCGTTTTGGTGGTCAAATGGGTGGTGCAAGTTGGAGTAAAATATTTGGTCAAGATTCCCCATTCACTCTTGAAACCACTTTGAACCTAGCCTCCCCACCACTCTATAAATTGGTTTTTTTCTCATTTGGTGGGGTTGGGACGTGAATTAGGAGATTGGAGGAAGAGTAGAATTTGTTTCACCTAAATTCTCCAACCATTGTAAGAGGGGTAGCTCTGGAAGCAAGGATCCCCTCATCGAAGCCTCCTTCTCTTCTTCATTTTGTAATGTTTTTATTTGTATAATAAACTTCTTTGATCTTATTTTATTCCTAATATTTTCTTCTGTTTTGTTTAAATTTCTTCTTCTATTAATATTCCTATTTGGGTTGGAAATAAAGAGTGGAAACGAGATTGGGTTATACCCTTTCTAAAACTTTTCAAATGCAAAATGTTTCTACGTTGACTACACCGCCCATGGAAGAGTAGTTCTTTTTAGTAATCGATCAACCTCTATCCTTATTCATTAATTTATTTTTAATCAATTAGATACTTTAATTTACATATTATGATCTATTAATTGATTTTTTAATTTAAATGAAACTAATCAAGTAATTTAATAGTTAACACAAAACATGCAAGGTCGGGAATTGTGTGAACTGTGAGAGCACAACCTTAACCGGTAATTCAAAACCACATGGGATTAATTTTTAGAGTTCAAATATAATCCCTAAAATCAATTATTCCTCATTTCTAGAATGGATATGTGCTCTAATTAACCACTAACCATAAGCTAACCTTAGAACAATAATCAAAGCAGGGTGCTGCGATTGCGTGTTCCGAAGCTAGCCTAGGGTTTAAGTAATTTCATCTTTGTGGTTAAATTAACTCTCATAGGGTTCGAGGGTTAAAAAATTAGGGGATAATAATTAATTGAATGTTAATTTAAATGATAATGATAAATAATTTCTTGAATAGGTAGAGTTAGATCAATTACGTCTTTTATATATTGTCTAAAAACATCTTTTTGTTGTGTCTTTTTAATCAAACATCATTTCAAAACTAAAAACAAAAAAATACAATCTTCTTCTAGAAAAATTCGTCTAGATTTATAAACTATAACCACCCCCATAATTTCAAGTAGTGTTTTTATTCTATTTTATTTTATTTCTAGAATAACTCTAAAAAGTTTTTTTAATTCACTTCCTCCTTTGAGAGACGACCTTGGTCAGCCACTCTACTGCACCTAAGTACCCCAAAATCACAATAATCATTTGAGGGAACCCGCGAAAGCACTCTTTAAAATTGGCGTCATTACCGGGGAGGCAAACAATTTATTCATCCATTTAGAGGTATTTCTTTATTTTTTTATTTTATTATTTTTTTCCCCTCTCTCTTTCATCTTTCCCCTATCTCATGTTTTCATTTTTTTCATCCTCTTCTTTTCTTTTTAGACCATCAACTCAAATTTCTCATTTTTATTTTACTATGGTCCGCTTTCATTCTTTTCATTTTTATTTGATTTATGACCCAAAATAATCCTGAAGATCTATTAGATCTTGACCCAGATATTGAACGTAGCCTTAGGGCTCGAATCAGACATTCTCAGTCTACGGGAAGTTTCAATATTCAACCAGTTAGTGAATTACTCTCTTATGGAAACATTGAAATTGGAAGTAATTCAAATTCAAACATAAAAGAGGAACTAATGGATGGAAATAATGGAAATGAACTTAATTGAACCCTTCGAGAATTGGATGCACATAATATTAACTATCAACCAAATTGTATTGCATACCTGAATCTCGAATCAGACTTTGAGTTAAAATCTGGGTTAATTCACCTTCTTCCAAAATTTCATGTCTTATCTGGTGAAGATCCAAACAAACACCTTAATGAATTTAATGTGATTTGCTCAACCCTTAAACCAAGAAATGTTTCTGAAGATCAAATCAAATTAAGAGCATTCCCATTCTCACTTGATGGAGCTGCGAATGATTGGATGTATTATTTACAACCCGAGGATGTAACATGTTGGAATGATTTAAAACATCTTTTCTTGTAGATATTTTTTCCAGCATCAAGGACCAATTCCATTTGTAAATAGATATTGGGGATCAAGAAAGAACAAGTGGAGTTAATGTATGAGTATTGGGAGCGATTCAAGAAGTTCTGTGCGAGCTTCCCACATCACCAAATTAGCGAGGAACTACTCATCTAGTACATCTATGAAGGACTCACACCTATGGAGAGAAGTATGGTGGATGCTGTGGCTGCAGGGACATTGGTGGACAAGACACCAGTAGCCACACGTGCATTGATTGACAAGATGGCACAGAACTCCCAACAATTTAGCGATCGAGGTATACTACATGTCAGGGGAGTACATCAGGTAATTCCTTCTTCTCTTGAAAGTAATTTTATTGATACCAAGTTGGAAGAATTGACCACTATGGTGAGGCAGATTTCATTGGCTCCAAAGACATCCCAACCCCCTCCCTCAAGGCCTTGTGGCATTTTCACTGAGACAAGCCACCAAACTGACTGTTTCCCACAACTACAAGAGACAAAGGATTGCGCAGCAGTATTCCCAGGAAGGCCATTTCTGCAGCAACAAAAACCATATCCCCAAAATAAGTTTGATTCATTTGCTCCTACATAAAACCAAGGGTGGAAAGATCAATCAGACATGAGTTATGGATTTGGGTAACAAAAAAGGCCCCCTTTTCAACCAAACTTCCAACAGCCTCCGCCTTACTAGCCGGGTTTCCAACAACCCCAAAAGAGATTCGAAGATCAAACATCAACAAGTCAACAACAAGGGAATATACAACACAAGGTAGACAATAACACTGATGATCTTTTGAAACAAATTGTTCTTAATCAAGAGAATGAGCTGAAGAGTCAAGGTTCAGAGCTGAGGGAGTTGAAGACTCAAATGATCCAGATTTCCACCACCCTCCATGAACTTTTAAGTAAGAATTCCGGAAATCTACCTTCCCAACCCACTCCAAATCCAAATGGGAATGTTAGTGCCATCACATTGAGAAGTGGGAAGAAAATGAACGATACATCTGTACCTACCATTCCACTAGGATTCACCTCAACTCCAGAGAAGCCACATTCCATACCAACTGATGAGAAATTTATGTTATTAATATTTTCATGACTTATTATATTCCCCCTTTACTGATTTTATATGAAATGTGCATAATTTGTGTGAAATAATAATGTTTTAATATTAAGTATATTTTTTTGAGCATTTTTAGAAGTTGTCCAATTGAGTCAGTTTAATGTGTTAATAATAAATATCACTATAATGATCCAAATTGTGTGGTTCTTATTTTTTAGGATTCTCCTTTCAATATAAAACATTTCATTAGAAGGTATCATGAGCCAATTCTTCCATTTGAAGGGTCATATGGTCCTCGCAAACAAGACCAAAGAATCTGTGAACAAACCAGACCAGCCTTGAAGATTGATTTACTGGGCTCAATCCAGAAATACAAAAACATTAAATCTCCACAATAATTCTGGGGACACTACATTTCATTTTGTATAAAAATTTCAAGGCCCAAATCCAAGTACAAGGGGCCCAAATGAAGCTTTGAAGTCCAGCCCGCAATTCTGGATGAGAATTAAAATCAGTATCGTATTCATGACATATCTCATGATGTAAGCATCAAATCGAGCTGATATTTTGCAGTGTGAAATAGGGGATATAGGCGGCCGACTATGTTGAAGAACCCATTCGGATTGGAAGGCATATTCATATTCAAAAACCCTTTTACATTCTCGACTTCAAAAAGAATGGATTGAAATGGACAGTTTTACTTTGTTTAAGCAACCGGCCATAACTTTTTATACTTAAGTCCAAATGACTCCTAATTTTGAGAGTAGTCAGAAAATTTATTATCTACAACTTTGAAGAAGGATATTTCTCGCGATTCGGCTGTTATTATATCCATATCTTCGAGCCAAGTGGAGGGGTATTGCTGGAATGTAAACAGTCCACTCCTTGGGCTATAAATACTCTCCCCTTCTCTCCTTGAGAGGGTTTGGCATTTCAGAATAGAGGAGATCATATTGGAACGACCAAAGCCTTGAAAAAGGCTTGGGAGGATCTTCCATACTCAAGTTTTCACTTGATATTCCTTTCCTCCTCTCTTTGTTTTCACTTACTTTCATGTTCTTCATTTTTGTAATTTTGTAAGTCCGTTCTTTTGTAATTCTGTTTTAATGCAAGTTTCTTCTTCAATATCACTTATTCTCATCCACCTTATGTATTTTAATATTTATTTTTTTCAAATAGATTAAATTTAGTTGAATCCCCTTCCATTCTTTTGCTTCCTCATTCAATCGAAAATCCATTTTTAATTATCATCATCGTTCGTGTGTGTGTGTCAACGTACCACTCTTTTCTAATCCCTTTCTTTTTATTCTATTCTTAATTTATCATCATAATTATTATAACCAGAATATTAAACACTCAAATGGATGAGTAAATATCTCATTGGGGTGAGTTTTAATTTAGGTATGTTAAGCGATTGAGAGCTTTCGCTCGATGAGTATTCGTTGAATTAACATTGTGTATGTTGGACATAATTTGTCATGGATTAATAACATATTTTGTTTAGCATGTGGTTTCCATGGATTATTGGAACTAAAAATACACTACCATAAACATGTACTGATTGAGATTAAAATCCTAATTAAGTTAAGTCTTGGATTAGAGCTTTAACACTTAGGAACTCTAATCGATGTCAACTTGTGAAGTGGGTGTTAATTTAAATGCAATATAAAGCAAAGCTCAAGGATATCACAAGCTTAACTTCCTAATAATGAACTCACCCCAATATTTATCAATTTGTTGAATCAAAAATCATCCATAAATTATTTCATAATCTTTGCAAACAAACCCCTCAATAAGAATACAATTAACTAAAAACAAATGACTATTTCAAAGTATCATCGCCGAGGATTCGACCCAAGTGCTGCTATACCCATTAGCAGAGCACTAGAACTTTGACCGGTTGATAGGAGACAATCGGTCGTGCATTTCAGCAATCCAAGGAGAAAGATAAAGGTAAGAAAACGATTGATGATGTTCCTCCTAAACCCCTTCCTTTTCCAAACAGAGTTGTTCAAACCAAGAAGATGGCTAAAGAGGTGATGCAAAAAGAGGTTTTGGACACATTAAACCATGTTGAGATCAACATCCCTCTACTTGAAGCCATCAAACAAATACCAAGGTATTCCAAATTCTTAAAAGAACTCTGCACCAATCGGAGAGGGATCAGGGGAAATGAGAGGATCAATCTTGGAAGAAATGTTTCATCACTCATTACACCAACTCTAGCAATTCCAACAAAGCGCAAGGATCCTGGGACATTCACCATCCCATATAACATAGGGGAGTTGAACTTCTCTAATGCTCTTTGTGATTTAGGAGCTTCAATAAATGTGATGCCTCACTCTGTATTCTATTCTTTACAGGTTGGTGAGTTGAAGCCGATGAGAGTAGTGGTGCAATTAGCGAATAGAGCTACGACATATCCAACGGGAGTCCTTGAGGATGTACTTGTCCAGGTAAGAGACATGATCTTTCCAGCAGATTTCTACGTGCTTAACATGGAGGATGATCAGGTAAGTTCTCATGCCCACATTATCTTAGGTAGGCCCTTCCTCAAAACTGAAAAAACTATCATAAATGTCAATGAGGGTACACTTTCCATGGAATTTGGGGATGAAGTTGTGATATTTAATGTTATGGATTCCATGAATTACCCCTCAGAGGATCATTCTGCATTTGTTATCTCCCATTTTTAACCACCAAGTAAAACCACCATGGATTTTTATTGTCCTGTGTTTAGAGAGATTATGAGTATTGGTTCTATTTTAATGTCTAAGAGTACTTCCACACCCATTTCTAAATAACAAGACTCTCTAAGATTTGATTTTAAAATGGAATCATATTCTGATTTTGATCATGTGAACTCTAATTATGACATGGTTGTCAAGTAAGCAGATGGATTTGATGCTTTATTCTCTGATTTTGATGATGCATATTCTGATACTGATGCTCTTTGTGCACATATTTCAGTTCCTTCTATGTCTCCATCCATACACCACCTCCTACACTAGAACTCAAGCCATTGCCACCAAATCTCAAATACTCATACTTGTTGAGTGGTGATAAATTACCTGTTATCATTGCTAACAATATCCCTTTTGAACATGAAGAAAAACTTTTGAATATTTTCAGGGAGAACATTAGGGAAATTGGGTGGACCTTGGCTGAAATATCAGGTATTAGCCCCTCCATTTGAATGAATAGGATTATTTTAGATGATGGGGCTAAACCGGTGAGGCATCCACAAAAGAGACTCAATCCAACACTTTTGGAGGTTGTTAAAAAAGAAGTTGAAAATTTCTTGAGGCTGGTATAATATTTCCCATTTCAGATTCTCAATGGGTAAGTCCTATTGAAGTTGTGCCTAAGAACAGTGGTGTTACTGTTGTCAAAAATGAGAAAGATGAGTTAGTTCCAATGAGGGTGCAAAACAGTTGGCGTGTGTGTGTTGATTATAGGAAACTAAATTAGTCAACTCGCAAAGACCATTCCCCCCTCCCATTTATTGATCAGATGCTTGATAGACTAGCTGGGAAGACAAACTTTTGTTTCTTGGATAGATTTTCTAGATATTTTCAGGTTCCTATATCTCTGGAGGATCAGGAGAAGAATAAATTCACCTGTCCCTTTGGCACATTTTCTTACCGGGGGATGCCACTTGGACTTTTCAACGCCCCAGGTACCTTCCAGAGATGCATGGTGAGTATTTTTTCTGATTTTATTGAGAACTTCATGGATGTATTTATGGATGATTTTACAATGTATGGGTCTTCATTTGATGAATGTCTAATTAGTTTGGGTAATGTGTTGAATCGTTGTATTGAGAAGAATCTGGTCCTGAACTTTCAAAAGTTTCATTTCATGGTAGAGCATGGCATTGTCTTCGGGCATGTAGTGTCAAAACATGGGATAGATGATGATAGATCAAAGGTAGATATTATTTCATCCTTACCATATCCATCATGTGTGCGTGATGTTAGATCTTTCCTAGGGCATCCAGGATTTTATCGGTGCTTCATCAAAGATTTTAGTAAGATTGCTCTTCCTATGTCAAGATTACTTCAAAAGGATTATGATTTTGTGTTTGATGTTTCTTACATGTATTCATTTCATGAGCTAAAACAACGTCTGACCACTCCAACTATCATACAACCCCCACGGTGGGAGATTTATTTTGAGCTTAGGTGTGACGCCTCCAACTTCGCGGTTGGAGCTGTCTTATCTCATAAGGTGGAAGGAAGTTCACATCTGATTTCCTATGCATCAAGGACATTGGATTCAGCCCAATCAAACTACACTACCATAGAAAAGGAGTTTCTTGTTGTCATATTTTCTTTAGATAAATTCCATTCAAAAGTATTGGGCTCTAAAGTAGTTGTTTTTTCTGACCATGAACCTTTGAGGTACCTCCTAAAGAAGCCAGATGCAAAGCCACGACTTATCCGTTGGATGATCCTTCTTCAAGAGTTTGACATTGAGATAAAGTACAAGAAGGGGTTAGATAATTTGGTGGCGGACCACACGAGTAGGCTTACTCACACACTAGAGGATGACACCTTGGACCAGGTACCACTTCAGGACACTTTCGCCGATTAGAATCTTTATTCCATCTCAGGTACGCATCCTTGGTATGTAGATTTAGTTAACTACTTTGTTGCCTCTGAAATCCATGCAAATTTTAAGAAACAACAAGTCCAAAAATTAAAAAGTAACTCTAGGTTTTATGTGTGGGATGATAATTACCTCTGACGCATGTGTAGTGAGCAAGTCATTAGGAGATGTGTTCCCAATCATGATTTTGAGTCTGTTTTACATTTCTGTCATACACTTGCTTGTGGTGGACACTTTGGACCCCAACGGCCAGCTAGGAAAGTTTTGTAATCTGGATTATAATGGCCTAGTTTATTCCATGATGCCCATGTGTTTTGTAAGTCATGATCTCATTTCCAACACACTGGGAATATTTCTAGGAGACATGAGATGCCCCAACAACCCATACTATTCTGTGAGATTTTTTATGTGTGGTGCATTGATTTTATGGGTCCTTTTCCAAGTTCATATGGTTTCTTGTATATTTTAGTTTTTGTTGATTATGTGAGAAAATGAGTGGAGGCCAAGGCCACTAGGACTAATGATTCTCTTGTTGTTGTGGATTTTGTGAAGGCACATATTTTTTGCAGGTTTGGAGTAACAAAGGCTATCATCAGTGACCAAGGGACACATTTCTGCAATCGGAATCTTTCTTCCCTTCTTCGGAAGTTTGGGGTGACACACAAAACATAAACACCATACCACCCCCAAACAAATGTCCAAGTTGAGGTTTCAAATCGTGAGTTGAAACAAATTCTGGAGAAAACCGTGCAGCCAAATATGAAGGATTAGAGCAAGCGCTTGGATGATGCATTGTGGGCTTATAGGACAGCATACAAGACACCCATTGGCATGTCCCCATTTCAGATTGTTTTTTGGAAATCATGTCATCTCCCCGTGGAAGTTGAGCATCGGGCTTATTGGGCTATAAAGTAATGTAACATGGTTTTGGCCCAAGCTGGAATCCAAAGGAAGGTGTAAATTCAAGAGCTTGAAGAGATTCGATTGTCTTCGAATGAGAACTCAAGGCTCTATAAGGAAAAAATCAAAATCATCTCATGATAGAATGATCCAAAAAAGGGAGTTTCATGTTGGAGATAAAGTCCTTCTCTATAGTTCACGACTAAAGGTGATGCCTGGTAAGTTGTGTTCCAGATGGTTAGGTATTTATATTGTATCTAATGTTTTTCTTTATGGTGCAGTGGAGATCACACAAGAGGTCACTGGAAAGAGCTTTATAGTCAATGGGCAACATCTGAAGAGATACATTGAGGGACTTCCTACTAATGTAGTGGATTTTATCACACTGCATGACCCCATCATTACTTGAGAAAATCAGGTTGTTCCCAACCCTTTCACTTTTATATTATTTGTCCTATTTAAAAATTCTGCATTTCATGTGCATATATCATCTCATGGGTTCACATTGAGGACAATGAAATATTTTATGTTTGGGGGAGGGAACCTTTTATTTTAGTAATTTCAATTGTTTTCTTGTTTAAAAAAAACAAAACAAATTGTGTGTATTTTAAATTTTGTGTGTTTATTTTTCAATTTTCTTTGTGTTTTTGAAATTTTTGAGCTGAAATGATTCTCATCACAATTTGTAAATGCCTATCAATGAGTGAAACAATTTATCCGAATAAACTAAGCTTAAATAAATGCTGAAATGACTTTGTTTCAAGTTCAAATATTTAGTAATTTCATGAAAAGTACACTGAATTTTGAATCCCATGCCACATCTCACAGTCTTTATATTTGAAATAACATTCCTGTGAGGCTTCTTAACCATTATTTTCATATTATTTAAATTCACCTCACTTCTTGAGAGAACCAAACCATGCTTGATTTAACCAGAATTTGATTTATTTCTGTCAAAACGTGAGGGTTTGAGGTACTTATGTTTAAATGATTGAGACATTTGTTTGGTATTAAAGCCCTTATTTCAAAGAATCATTTTTTATACGGGCCTACCTTGAACACTTAATCCTTATAGCCCTTAGAAGTCATGCACAACCTATTAGGTTAGCCACATTACAAGCCAATTTTCCCTATCCAACCAACTATTGAATTTAAATTGCATAATCTAGTTGAGCTTAAGTGTGGGGGGAGATATCTTTTGTTGTGCTACCACATTATGTAATACTTTGGGTGGAAAATTAAATTTTAAAGAGATGTGTTTGCTACTGAAGAAAATAATTATATTGAACGTTGTGCCTTTTCTGGAGCTTTCATGACAAGTGAAGCTGTGCCTTTTCTGGAGCTTCTAATTGAGGTAGAAATCTATGCTTATCTGGAGCTTTCAAGAAAATAATGTTTGAGAAGATTGACATTTTTGTTGCTGAATTGATGAATGGTGAAAACCTTCCATGAATTTTCATGATGATGGAGCTGAATTGATACTATGGGGATTAATGAGGAGACCATATTTAAGTGAAAATTAGATTAATGCAATTTTGCTTCAAAAAGAGTCAATCCCTCCTTATTCAGCCTCAGAATTTTTCACATCTAAATCCTACCAACCGAAAGCCACAGAACAACCCTGAAAATTCCTCATGATAAACATATGTCCTTGACTCACATCGGGTGGAGATGTAGTAATTTATCAAGACTATGGTGACCCTTGTATGAGTTTGGATGAGAAAGACATTGCTAAAAAAATTGACATTTATGTGGTGAGTGAAAATGAATATTAGGTAAGTGTTTTGTGTGCATGGGAGGATAAATGAAGTGGAAATATATTGAATGATATAAATGGAGAACATGAAATAATGATTTTTATGAGGCATGATATCTTTTGTTTCTTGGTGTGTAATTGTTGGATCTCAAGGATATGTGTTTTAAATTTTTTTTTGATTTGATATTGATGTTTACTTGATATGAGGTTTTGCCCAGGGGTGCAAAGGGGTAAGTGTGGGGGAGTTGATAAAACAATATTATATTGAATATTTTATTGATAATAAATGATATAATTTTCTCACATTGTGTTAAATATGTTTAATTAGAAAGTATTTGGGATTAGATCATTCATTTGAATATTTGATGAAAATTCCATTTTTACACTTTCAAAATCACTGTAGTATTTCAATCATAAATATTTTTATTTGAATTACTGGAACCTAATATTTTGTAACTATGTCATTACTTAATGGGAAACAACTTTTATTCCGGAAACGTGATCAAAAGAATGCATTTGGATGGAGTAATTGGGCCATTAATTCAAAGGTGGGCTGGACACGCTAGAATGGAGAATCTTTTGTATTTCATCCATAACTCCTTCATATGGGCTTGGATTAAGCACATATTTTTAGAGGTGATATAGGACCCACATATGCACATATTATCCTTCTATAAGGCCATCCAATTCACGTGTGGTGGTGGTCCAATGGGAAGTGCAATTGGGAGTAAAATATTTGGCCGAGATTCCCCATTCACACTTGAAACCACTTTGAACATAGCCTCCCCACCACTCTATAAATTGGTGTTTTTCTCATTTGGTGGGTTTGGGACGTGAGTTAAGAGATTGGAGGCAGAGTAGAATTTGTTTCACCCAAATTCTCCAACCATTGTAAGAGGGGTAGATCTTGAAGCAGGGATCCCCTCATCGAAGTCTCCTTCTCTTATTCATTTTGTAATGTTTTCATTTATGTAATAAACTTCTTTGATATTCTTTTATTCCTCATAGTTTCATCTATTTTGTTTAAATTTTTTCTTCTATTAATATTCCTATTTGGGTTTGAAATCAAGAGTGGAAACTAGATTGGGTTATACCCTTTCGAAACCTTTGCAAATGCAAAACGTTTCTATGATGACTACACCGCCCATGGAAGAGTAGTTCTTTTTAGTAATCGATTGACCTCTATCCTTCTTCATTCATTTATTTTGAATAAATGAGATATTTTAATTCACATATTATGATATATTAATTTAGTTTTTAATTTAAATTAAACTAATCAAGCAATTGAATAGTTAACACAAAACACGCGAGGTCAGGAATTGTGTGAACTGTGAGAGCGCAACCTTAACCGGTAATTCAAAACCACATGGGATTAATTTTTAGAGTTCAAATATAATCCCTAAAATCAATTAGTTCTCATTTACATAATTTATATGTTCTCTAATTAACCACTTACCATAATCTAACCTTATAACAACAATCAAATCAGGGTGATGTGATTGCGTGTTCCGAAGGTAGCCTAGGGTTTAAGTAATTTCATCATTGAGGTTAAGTTAACTCTCGTAGGGTTAGAGGGTTAACAAATTAAAGGATAATAATTAAGTAAATGTTAATTTAAATGATAATGATAAATAATTGATTGAAGAAATAGAGTTAGATCGATTATGTCTTTTAAATATTGTCTAAAAAACATCTTCTTATTGTGTCTTTTTAATCAAACCTCATTTCAAAACTAAAAACAAAACAAATACAATCTTCTTCCAGCAAAATTATTCTATATTTATAAACTATAACCACCTCCCATCCTTTCAAGTAGTATTTTTATTATATTTTATTTTATTTCTAGAATACCTCTAAAAAGTTTTTTTAATTCACTTCATCCTTTGAGAGATGACCTTGGTCAGCCACTTTGTTGCTCCTAAGTACCCCAAAATCACACTAATCATTTGAGGGCACCCGCGACAACGCTCTTTTAGAGATTATGGCATGAGTTTAATGACACATCTTTGAGATATCGACAAATGTATGATAAAGTTCCTGAAGGTGTGTCTCTTGAGCAGTTTAAGAAGTTTTTTAATATTAACAGAGATGCATCTCATGAGGTAATTACATATTTTACAGTATCATAATAACATAAACAAAATAAAATTATAATTTTTATTAATTTTTATATTTTTTCAAGAATTAAATAAAAAAAAAATATGAATCATGAAAAACAATTCATTCCTCATATTGATGGGTCATAGAGTTTTTCTAGAAAAAGAAAAATCTTAGTTTTATTTTATCCATTATTCTTAAATTATTTTATTATAAATAAATGTTTTTCTAACTTGTATATATATTTTTTATAAAGGAAAGTGAATTAGTTCAATTGGTTGGTTGGAAAGAGATGACGCTTAAAGTTAATATGAAACCTGATGGTAGTTTTCTGAATGAACCTACCAGAGACGTTGGAGTAAATTATTATTTAATGTTATTTCATTAATATAAAAATATAATAATGAAAAGTAAATTAAAACAACAAACAAGTCGTAAACTCAATAAAATGGGGTTAGCTGGATGGAACAAATGGTTTTAATTATCTCTATTGTGGTTGTTTGATCTAGGTAGCCGACCCCATTTAATTGGGTTTAAGGATTATTTTTTGTTATAATTTATTTTTTCGTTATTATTTTTTTATAGTAATGTAATATCATTAAATAGCAATGAAAAAATTATTAATTAGATAATATTATGATGTTCGGATAATTTAAAAAACAATTTTTAATAATAATTTATTCACAGGTTGAAATTCATGAATCCAAGGATGTGAACCCTTCACATTCATCATCTGTTTCTTTGAATGATGATTTTATAATCATTTTAAGGAAGGGTCGTATCGGGCACATACAAGGGATGGTTTTGGGACCTACTCCATCAATTGTCTTTTGTAGGATATCATCATCATTTAATACTACAATGAGTGGGGGTCTGATTAGTTCCATTGATACAGAAGCACAGAGAAAAATTTCAAAGTTGAAATAAAATTCCAAGAACATGACTCTTATAGGAAAACAGAAGATCGTTGGAGGTCGATAATGGAAACAAAAATTAGTTTATATATTCTAGAGGATGATGGAAAGGATCCCTAAGTAAATTTCTAGTATTATAGATCATCCTACGGAGGTAAATTCTAGACTCAATTCATGACTCAAAAAATAGTTTTAAAAGATATAAAAGTTTTTAAAAATGTGCCTCAAGGGATTTAAAATAGAAAATGAGCTCAGATTGTTTTCATACTTCCCACATCAAGTGTCTAATTGATACACGAGTCAAACCAACCACATCATGTGTCAGATTGACATGTGGTCAATTCTTATGCATAAAAAATGAATATGGATAATTTTCCTAAATTTTTAAAACAATCTGAGCTCATTTACGCTGTTTTGGCTATTTAAAGGTAGTTTTAAAATAAAATGACCCTTTATACTGAAAATACGCACTTAGAGTAATACCACCCACTTTTTATGTTTTATTAATACAAAGCAAATTCATAAACATAAAAAATGAATTATGAATCATTTTACTAAAGTTTAAAACTAATCCAATCTTGTTTTCAAGGTTTTGATAATGTGGTAGGTGTTTTAAATGAAAATGAAACTTTTATATTGAAAACATGTACTTCGAGTCATGCTACCCACAACATGTGTCAGATTGATGTATGGATGATTCCTACACATCAAAAATTAAATTTGAATCGTTTTCATAAATTTTGAAAACAATACAATCATATACTTGTGGTTTTGGCCATGTGATATGAGTTTTAAAGTAAAATTACGCTTTTATATTAAAAACATAAACTTTGAGTCATACCGCCCACTTCGTGTGTTTGATTGATGTGGGGATGATTCCTACACATTGAAAAAGATTTATATATTGTTTTCTTAATTTTTTAAAATAATATATTCTTTTTTTCTTGGATTGACAATGTTATTAATGTTTTAAACTAAAACGACACTTTTATATTGAAAACATGCACTTCGATTCATACCGAACACATCGTGTGCTGGATGGATATGAGTTCATGACTATATATAAAAAATTAATAATGGATCAATTTTAGGAATTTTGAAAACAATCTGAGCTTGTTTTATTAAATTTATCTATGTGATAGGCGTTTTAAATTAAAATGATACTTTTATATTGAAAGAACGCACTTCGAGTAATACTGCCCTCTTTGTGTGTCCAATTGACATGCGGTTGATTCATAAATATCAAATATTAATTATGAATAATTTTTATAAAGTTTAAAAACTATATGACCTCATTTTATTGGTTTTTTATAGCGTGATAGGTGTTTTAAACTAAAATGACACTATTATATTGAAAACATGAACTTTGAGTCATACTTGTAACACCCCCAAATGATAAAGGGTTAAATGACTAAATGATATGACTCATGTCAACAAGGTGCACCTTTATTTTCACGAGCCTGTCTTATTAGAACTCCATAGTTAAGTGTTCTTGGCCTTGAGTTGTGATCATGATGGGTGACCTTCTGGGAAGTTTCCCATGGTGTGTGTGAGTGAGGAAAAAACCCACAGGAAAGGACTTGTGTTGGCCTATGAGGACAATCAATAGTCAGATGACCTGTTTAGGCACATGGGTCGGCCCCTGGGTGGGGACCACATGTCTGCGGGAAAACTGGTGTTACCTGGTGGGTCGGGACCCAAAAGACATGTTAAGGCAGGGTGGTTGTGCTATCACTGGGACCAAGTTGTCACATTTGGTATCATAGGTGGAACCCAGTCATAAGTGCGGTGCATTGCCTGGGTTGAGATTTAGGGCCCACAATGAGGATGTTTTGCTCTAAAGGGGGCTGATTGTAACACCCCCAAATGATAAAGGGTTAAATGACTAAATGAAATGACTCATATCAACAAGGTGCACCTTTCTTTTTGGGATCCTGTCTGATTAGAATTCCATAGTAAAGCGTGTTTGTCCTGGATTAGTGATCATGATGGGTGACCTTCTGGGATGTTTCCCGGGGTGTGTGTGAGTGAGGACAAAACACACTAGAAAGGACTTGTGTTGGCATGTGTGGACAATCATTAGTCAGATGACCTGTTCAGGAACATGGGTGGGCCCCTGGGTGGGGACCACGTGTCTGCGGGGCAACTGGTGGTACCTGATGGGCCGGGACCGGATAGACATGTTAAGGTGGGGTGGTTGTGCTATCACCGGGACCTAGTTGTCACATATGGTATCATAGGTGGAACCCAGCCTTAAGTGTGGTGCACTGCCTGGGTTTAGATTTAGGACCCACAATGAGGATGTTGTGCTCTAAGGGGGGTGATTGTAACACCCCCAAATGATAAAGGGTTAAATGACTAAATTATATGACTAATGTCAACAAGGTGCACCTTTCTTTTTGGGAGCCTGTCTGATTAGAATTCCATAGTTCTGCGTGCTTGTCTTGTAGTAGTGATCATGATGGGTGACCTTCTAGGATGTTTCCCAGGGTGCATGTGAGTGAGGACAAAACACACTGGAAAGGACTTGTGTTGTCATGTGGGGAAAATTATTAGTCAGATGACCTGTTCAGGCACATGGGTGGGCCCCTGGGTGGGGACCACGTGTCTGCGGGGAAACTGGTGGTACCTAGTGGGTCGGGACCCGACAGACATGTTATGGCGGGGTGGTTATGCTATCATCGGGACCTAGTTGTCACATTTGGTATCATAGGAGGAACCCAGCCTTAAGTACGGTGCACTGCCTGGGATAAGATTTAGAGCCCATAATGAGGAAGTTGTTCTCTAAAGGGGGTGATTGTAACACCCCCAAATGATAAATGTTCAAAGGACTAAATGATATGACTCATGTCAACAAGGTGCACCTTTCTTTTCGATAGCCTGTCTGATTAGAATTCCATAGTTATGTGTGCTTGTCCGGGAGTAGTGATCATGATGGGTGACCTTCTCGGATATTTCCCTGGGTGTGTTTGAGTGAGGAAAAAACACACTGGAAAGGACTTGTGTTGTCCTGTGGGGAAAATAATTTGTCAGATGACCTGTTCATGCATATGGGTGGGCCCCTGGGTGGGGACCACGTGTCTGCGGGGCAACTGGTGGTACCTGGTGGGTCGGGACCCGACGACCTTGTTAAGGCGGGGTGGTTGTGCGATCACCAGGACCCAGTTGTCACATTGTTATCAGAGGAGTCGGTTCTACCATAGAACTTATGACTCTGATCTTTATTTTCTGTGAAGCAATAGTATTGGGAGTACTGAGTGTGGTTTTTTAAGTCCAGGGAGTCTAGTGTTGGTGCGGTGGCCGACGTATCCATACACTAGGACCCTGGATTCTGATTTCCAACTCAGTGCACGAAAACACTGATTGTGAGTGTGTTTTCAAGAGTCTTCTTTGTGAACTATTTGAGTCAACTCACCAGGTATAACTTATTGACCGTGGAGCACCTGTTCCTTATCAGAATGCCACTGCATAGATAGCCAGCTAGGGTTCCCGAGAGAGTACACAATGATGGCCCACCAAGCGGTGAGGCTCCGGTGCAGGGCCCTCTTACTATGTTGGCACCATCTGGTGGTGTACCAGCAGCACCGCCACCCGTAGGGCTGCAGACACCACCAGCCGCACAGGTGTACGATGCACGCTAACAGAGCATGATCATACAAGTTCCAGCAACAAAGGCCTCTGAGGTTTCCAGGTGAGATAGATTCCCACATAGTTGAGGGCTAGCTGGAGGTGATTGCTAGAGTTTTCCGCCTAGTTGAGACACCAGTTGAGCATATGGTTATCTTAGATACTTGTCATTTTCAGTGAGTGACCATGAGGATGGTCCGCATAGTGATGAGGCTTCGATATGTGGACCGTTTCTCGAGATAGTACCTTCGGGTATTGTTCCAGTTATATCACTACCTGTTGGTTAGCAGTTACAAGCGGAGATACCGGTAGAGGACACATGTAGGCTTAGTTCCTTAGACGTGTTTCAGCATCAGATACCCCTCAGGTTCTGAGGCGAGCCCGACTCACAGGAGGCTAAGGACTGGCTCGAGGAGGTGGCTGAGAGTTCTCTAGAACTTATATAGCTTTGGCAGGGCGACATGTCGGTAGCTGAGTATTCATCGAGGCGTAACAATCTTTCCCGGTACTCTATGAATACGATATGATCAGTGCTTCAGGGCTCGAACATCCGAGCGAGGTGTGTTTAAAGGACATCTGATTCAGCACTATTACTCTATGTATTCCTACTTATGCTAGGGTTATAGAGGGAACCTTTTTGGTTGAATGTTCTTGGGCTGAATGGATACAGCCAGTGAATGTTAGCAGTGGGAAAGCAGGAAACCGATGCTAGTCTCAGAGACATGAGCGTGTAAAAAATGTTTCCGGAAGAGGAAGTGTTAAGTATAGATGAATCTGTAGGGTAGCATACGTGGAAGGAGTGCTAGGAGATCAGCATGAAGTGGTGTGAATTTCCACATGTTACAACCACCCCCTTATGTGGAACCTGCTAGGCTCAGGGAGTTAGAGGACAAGGGAAGAGAGTAGCTGCATGCGGTCATGGAGTGGGACCCAAAGGCTCTTGGAATGATTTGAGGTACAGTATGTGTCTACTACTAGCTTTGGTAGCAATAGACATAGGTAACAATCATTCCTTCCTTCCATGAATCTTTTCTAAGACCTAGAGTTTCTGGTTAAACCATTTAATTGACCCTCACGTCTGGAGATACCTTTGGGTGGAGACTTGATAATCACACTTTTGCCGATGGTTTGATCTAACCCTTGAGGTGAGAGTTTCAGTTGGAACCTCTTGGTGGCAGCGTTGAGGCCTTACGATGTTAGTTTGAGTTTGGAAGGGACATCCACAGTTCACACTCAGATTGATTGTATTAGGAAAAAAGGTTGTGGTTTATCTACAACATTGGGATGGGGCTTTCCTCGGGTAGTGAAAATGAAGACCCAGGCAACAAAGGATGGAATCATGTATAATAGGGTGCAGTCGATCACTCATGAGTCGGCCAGACTTACTTTTGTGCCAGACTTCTCCAGAGTTGTAGCACCACTATATGCTTTGTCAAAGAAGGGGCAACCCTTCATGTGGTCAGAGAGATTCCATCATAGCTTTTAGGATCTCAGGCAGAGGTTGACTAGTGCCCCAATTTTGAGGCTTCCCGAGGAAGGCGTAGGGTATGTAGTTTATTGCGATGCATCAGGGATCGGACATGGTTGTGTCCCAATGCAGGAGAAAGCAGTGATTACATATGGTTCTTGGAAGCTTAGATAACACGTGCAGAACAACGCTACCCATGACATGGAGTTAGCAGTAGTGGTCTTCGCCTTGAAGATGTGGCAGAACTATCTTATGGGAGAACGTTTTACCATATACTCGGATCACAAGAGTCTTAGGTATATCATCTCTCAGAATCACCTAAACCTGAGATATCAACGTTGGCTTGAGTTCCTCCAGGACTATGACTTCAAGATAGTCTATACTCTTGGGAAGGGGTATGTTGTAGTAGGGGCACTCAGTTGGAGATCTGGTATACAACTCCTAGGTGAGGAGACAGATCAGCTGGATACTTTATAGATATCCTTTGTGGATAGAGATGGAGTAGCCTTCCTTCAGTCTGTTACATTCACTCCCCCACTTCTTCAGCGAGTCAGGGAGGTGCAGCGTTGGGATGCTGACTTCGAGACACGACGTGCACAGATATCCACAGGACAGGAACCTGATGGATTTTCTGAAGGTGGGGAGCACATCAACCTCTTCAGATGATGTACTATGGTGCCAATGTCACTTTAGGAGGAAGTTTCGAGGGAGTTTCACACATCCCCTCTAGCAGTTCATCCAAGAGTGGTGATGATGTACCAGGACCTTCGACGATAGCACAGGTGGCCAGGTATGAAGAAGGAAATAACAGGGTTTGTCTCTAGATTCCTCACTAGTCAGCAAGTGAAAGCAAAGCATTAGGTACCAGCAGGCTTGGTTCAGCATTTAGAGGTCCCAATGTGGAAGAGGGATGAGATATATCTGGACTTTCTGACGGGTCTTCCACGTATTTCCAGGGGACATGACTCTATTTGGGTGATCGTCGACCGAGTCACCAAGTCAGCCCACTTCTTACTGACCGGAGATGGTATGAGCTACCACGGAGATGGTTCAGGTCATCCAGGAGCAAATGAAGACTGTATAAAGCAAACAGAAGTCGTATGCTGACAGGAGACGGAGACCTCTGGAGTTTGAGGATGTCGACCACGTCTTTCTATGGGTCTCACCTTGACAAGGACTATGGAGATTTGGCCTAGGAGGCAAGTTATCTACGAGATTCATCGGGCCTTTTCAGGAACTCAACAGAGTTGGTGAGGTGGAATACCACTTAGCTCTTCCACCTCAATTGCACCAGGTGCACGATGTATTCCACGTATCCTAGATGAGGAGATATGTGCATGACCCTTTCCACATCATCGACCATGGTGAGTTGGATGTTGATGATGGGGAACCTTTTACAGAGATTACAATAGAGATTGAGGATAGACATAAGCGGGTCCTTTCTGGATGGATGATACCTCTGGTTCACGTTCACTGGTAGCACGGGAACCTCCAGGAGAGCACATGGGAGAGGGGGGCTCAGATGCGTGCTTAGTAGCCCCACTTATTCCCTTAGTTGTGAGTTGTGGCTTATGGGGATGTAGAGACCTAAGGTGGGTAGAATGTAAAGACCCGAAACATCCATGTAATTTTTCTTAATTAAATGGAAATTTTACAGGTCTGTGAAATCTGACGGCGCACGATTCCAAGGCCCGGAGTGCCCAGAATGATCCATATAAGTATTTGTTAAGCTTAAGTTAATGCGTGTAAGCAGTTTTCCTGAAAAAGTTGAATAACTCTTAAATGGTAACTCGGATCAGTAATCCAAGGGCACCGTTGCACTCAGGATGGAAAGTTTACCATTGGTGCTACTTAAAATTTGTCGGCGCGGGCCTCCTTTGAGGAAAACCAAAAATGGAATAATCATAAATAAAATAATTAAATAAATTATTTTATTTTTCAAATGCTTATAACTCACAAATGATAACTCGGATTAAAAATCTGAGACCACCACTGAACATGTGAGTATATGTTTTCTTTAAGAAGATACTAACTTTGGTCGGCATGGGCCACCAGAGAAAGTTAGTTTTTGGCCGCAAATAAAATAATTAAGTAATGATTATTTTATTTTAAAATTCATAACTTTAAACAGTAACTCTGATTGAAAATCTGAGAGTACCGTTGGGTTCTTTGGGGCGTGTTTCACCTAGGCAGAGCCTAACCTGGACCGGTACAAGTAGAGGGTGACTGATAATATTTTTCCGAACATTTTTTTGTGTACGTTTCGTAAACGCGCGGACGACATTTTGTAACTTTTGAAACGGTGCTCAAAATTGAAATATGAGGGCACCGTTGATCTCGCAGCGCCAGTATTCGCATAAGGAGACTTTCACCTCAATGGTAGTTGGTTGAGAGTAAAAGTTATATTTAGGGTTTTTATAAAATAAATTAATAAAATAAAGTGTGCTAACACTTTATTTTACTTTTAGCCAACATGTGGAGGTTGGGTGGTTAAAACCTCATCAAGGGAGTTAGAGGTGGGTCCATCACACCTTAACCTACCATGAGAGGTTATGGTGGTGGGGACCACCCGAAATCAACCTCCCATGTGAGGATAAATGAGGTGGGGACCACACAAGTATTAACACCCCTATTAATGGGAGGAGAGGAAAAACTCTCAACTCCCCTCATTAATGAGGGGGGAGCCTCTGGGAATCATCCCATTAATTAAATCCAACGCACCTCTTTAATTGAACCATCGTAACTTAGTTGGCTTGCTCCTTTTAATATTAAGTAACCGCGTCGTTGAAATTTTTGAAGGATCCTAATAAATGAACTGTCATAAATTCCAACGATCATTACCTACCTCTCTCCCTATCTTTTTTAAAGAAAGCTTGGGGGAGGTTTCAGGATGGCTTCACTAAGCGATGAAACGCTGGAAAAGTGATGCGACTACCAACACATGGAGGATTACGCCTTCTCCAATGAAGAACGAAGAATGCCGACCTTCTACGAATTCTTCCTCAGACACCTACCGATGTGGAGAATCATCAACGAGCCGACGCAACTCGGGTTTTGAAGTGCTTGGAAGACGAGCTGAATGAAAATCCTCTACGTCTTCTTCCGCAACTCCGTCAACAAATGACGTCCTCCTTTTTTGCACCAACATCAACCAAATACGAGCAAGGTAGGGGGTTTATTGCTTGATATTATTATACCCTTTTCTGATCTTCCTCATCAGATAAAAAGGGATTGTTGAGGATGTGTTATTGATCATCTACTTTTCTTGATGAGACAAATGATACCTCTCTAAATGCGGAGGGTGCGGGCCAACCTAACATGGCCCAACACGCTCGATCAATTTTTCTTCCTTGTGTTGATCTTAGAAGTGGCAATGAGGTGATGAAGGTGGAAACGCCAAATGCCGCGCTACCCACGGCCTCCGCGAACCACGCCACCCCTGGGCACACTGGTGTTCTCAGCTGAACACCTCCGGCCCGGGCCGCGCCAAACCAGCCTACCCCGCCGCTGGCCCGCGCGCTGCCCGCGCCCCACCGGCCAGCCCGTGCGCTGGTCGCGCCCCGCTGGTCGGCCCGCGTGCTGTCCCCAAACCGCATCGTCCTGCCTACGGGCTGCCCGCACCCTTCCAACACCCTGAGGCCTGCCCGTGCCCTGCCCACACCCGGCGGCCTTCCCGCGCGCTGCCCGGCGCCACGCCGGCCTGCCCGTGCCCTGCCGGCGCCTCGCTGCCTACCCGCACACTGCCTGGCGCCCCGCTATCCTACTCGCGTGTTGCCTGTCCCCCGCACAGCCTGCCCGCTCCCCGGCTTCCGGCCGAGCCGCGCCGACCAGCCGATCCGGCCCACGGTGTCATTCGTGGCATTGCTAGCCGAACCAGCTCAGCCTTCCGGGCCGATTCGCCCGAGCCGCGCCCCTCAAAGCATTGGCCGAACCAGCCCTCGGCCTTCGGGTCAAGCCACCTACGTGGCGACTACTGGGCCGAATCACCCCTGTAGTCCGCTGGGCCGGGCCCAGCGGACCTGGCCGAACCTAGCGGGCTGACCCGTCCAATGGGCCAGGTCAGACCCATTGGGTCTAACTAGGTCAACCCAGGCTGGGTCGGCCTAGACTGGTTTGGGCCGAGTCGGTCTGAACGGGTTGGACCAGACCTGAGCCCACTACCGACCCTTGTACTTTCATTTGGCCATATCTTTGGCACCAAACGTCCGTTTCACGAACTGTCAGCAGCACTTGCATTCTTAGAGCGTGACGGTCCCTTTGAAATTACCCAATTGGATTTCAGATTATATTTGAGATATGGTATGGTTGGATCATACACGAATCCAACTGGGATCCTAGGACTAAAAGGCTAATAACTCACAGACCGGGCATCTGATCGACGCACTGTCTGGTGCGTTGAGACCCCGATGACGTGGCAGACCTTTGAGATACTTCTTCATGGGAATTTGTGGTAGTTGATTTATCGACTCTTGTCTTGAGGAACTGACCCTCCCGGAATAAATCATGCTTTGTGGGAACCCTGCGGATGGTTGCACTCTAACGACTGTTCCTGGATCCTGTGTGCGTCTGATAGTTCTAACTACTGGTCCTGGATCCTATGTGGGTCTAACATCACTGAATATTGTTCCTGGATCCTATGTGGGTCTGATAGTTCTAACTGATGGTCCTGGATCCTATGTGGGTCCGACAGCACTGAATACTGTTCCTGGATCCTGTGTGTGTCCGATAGTTCTAAATGATGGTCCTTGATCTTGTGTGGGTCCGACAGCACTGACTATTGTTCATGGATCTTGTGTTGGTCCTATAGTTCTAACTGCTGGTCATGGATCCTGTGTGGGTCCGACAGCACTGACTATTATTCCTCGATTATGTGTGGGTATGATAATTCTAATAGCTTGTCCTTGATCATGTGTGGGTCCGGCAGCTCCGATTACTGTTCCTGGATCCTGTGTGGGTCCGACAGTTCTAACTGCTAGTCTTGGATCTTGTGTGGGTCTAACAGCTTATATGATTCAGTGGCTACATCTAAACATCTCTTCCACTGTATAAAAGTTTTATACCTGTGTGACCTGAGTCAGTGACATCATTGTTTTCCTATTGATTGAGATGGGTTACTTGATAACTAAGGTATATGTATGGGCATATACCTAAGTAATGGTTATCCATTGATTTCTTACATTTTTGTTTATCCTTGTTGGATTTTGTGAGACCATGAGGGTGTTGGGGTCGCTACTGAGTATCATTATACTCACCCCTGCATAGGCTATTCTTGCACCTCGTTGTGTTGGTTGCAGATGACAGATAGTGCTGACTGAGGATCAGAGTAGCAGGACTGGATGGTACCCGGAGGTGGACCTTAGGATGAGTCGGTACACGGAGGAGACTGACAGATGTGGAGTGCTAAGGAGGCTATCTGTACCTACCCTTCTATTAGGAATCCCCGGAGGATGACCTAGTAGCTTCTTTACCTTTTCTTCAGTTGTACTTATTATCCAGTTATACTTTTACTTTCTTGTTGAGCTTGTATTTCCGGCCCCTTTTACTTTTCAGCACTCCTTTGTATACATTTTTTATTAGTGTTTTACTTCCAACTCATACTTTGTTGTATGTTTTTACACTTTATAAAGGCAATGCCTTCCCACTTTTAGGGATTTTAGCCTTTGGTGCTAGTCGTTAGCCCCTAGCCAATGAAAGGCGGGATAGGGGTAGTCACAGCACGGGCCCCAGGGGACGGGTCGTGACAAATTGGTATCAGATGAGGAACCCAGCCTTAAGTGTGGTGCACTGTCTGGGTTGAGATTTAGGGCCCACAATGAGGACGTTGTGCTCTAAAGGGGGGGGGGGGATTGTAACACCCCAAAATTATAAAGGGTTAAATGACTAAATGATATGACTCAAGTCAACAAGGTGAACCTTTCTTTTCGGGATCCTATCTGATTAGAACTCCACAGCTAAGCATGCTTGGCCTGGAGTAGTGATCATGATAGGTGACCTTCTAGGGAGTTTCACAGGGTGTGTGTGAGTGAGGAAAAAAGACACTAAAAAGGACTTGTGTTGGCCTGTGGAGACAATAATTAGTCATATGACCAATTTAGGCACGTGGGTGGGCCTCTGACACTACTAGAAAACTGGGATTTGGAGCCCCCTTACCAATAGGGACCACCAATGGATGTCGCTAGGCTTTCCCAAAAGTGTAGGGGGGGGGGGGGGGTTCGGCGCCCCCCTGAACCCTCCTCTCCCTCCTCTCGCCTCGCCACACACCCTCCCCCATTTCTTCGCTCCGTCCTTCGCCTCCCTCCCCCGTCGCTGCACGCCCTGTCCCGTCGTCGTGCACCCTCCCTCGCCGCCATCGCCCATCGCCCTGTCATCCTTCACCCTCCACCGTCTGCCCTCCATTGTCTGCCCTCCGGCCACCCTCCGCCCTGCCCTCCTTCTCATCCGGGCTTCCCCCACCTCTACCCTCCAGCTCCGGCCACCCTTCGTCCTGCGGCTGGCCTCCCTCTACCCTCGGGCCTCCCGCCACCAGCCTCTGGCAGCCCTCCGGCAGCCCTCCAGTAGCCCTCTGGCCTCCCTCTGCCCTCCGGCCTCCCGCCACCCACCTCTAGCCTCCATCCCCTCCGTCCTTCGACCCCTCTTCCCTCTGGCCTCCGCCCTTGCCCCCCCCCCCCCCCCCCGCACCACGCCAACCCCATCCCCTCCATCTTCATCCCCTCCCTCACCGCACCACCGCCGCTTGAGGTATTCTTCATTTGATTCATGTGATTCTTGAATTTTTATTAATTCAATTTGAAATTTGGGTAGGCATTGATTAGTTTTGTACATAATTTGTATATCTGTTTTGTTAAATTTATGATTTTTTAAAATTCATTCACAACAAATTATTCAATCCCTTTTTGTTTGATTAACAACTGTACAGGTTTGATTTTTTTTAAACAATCCAATTTATCATTTGGACACTTTGGATAGTCCCCTTAATAATGTTTTCCATGACTTCAGGCATGTCAGGGGAAGAGACAGAGGATTTACATCATCCATCTGAGGTATCTACGTCTCAGGGTTGAGGTATGTTTGAATGTCATTATCTCTATTTTTTATGTAAATGATAAACATATATATATATTTATAACATCTGTCAAATTATATATAAAATTGTTTTCAACAGGATCAGACTCGACTGCTTCTTCCTCTCGCAAGAGAGGCCCTGGTCGTGGCATATTATCATGGAGTTCCGACACAACTTTTGATGTTTTATTTGATGAGGTATTTCATCATGTGGGACGGAATGCCCCTGCATTTATTCGTCAGCTAGGTCATATCATACGTGACCCACATCGATTTCCATTGACCACGCGTGACTGGGATTCTATCCCTCATGACACATTAGATCATCTTGGGAGGGAGGTTTAGGTAAGAAGACCATTTTACATTATTCCATATGTATAATAAATAATAACATATGTGATTTTTTTCTTTAATAGAAAAATTTAGAAGTATGTCCTGATGAGTTTCGGCCACTGTGTATGAGAAAATTCCATAATATGTGGAAAGACTATAAAGGCAAAGTCAAGAGGGACCACTGGGTACCAAATGTGGGTGCCCCAGACATTTAGGAAAAACTCCCGAGAGGTGTCCTCCCAGCTCAGTGGCGTGATTTAGTTCCATATTGGTCTACTGAGGGTATTGTTGTTTGTATATCTATTTTGGTATATATATTTTCAAGAATGTGTGATTTTATTTTAAATTTGAATGGATTGAATGTAGGAGGTGTTAACACACCTTTCTGAGAATCGAGCGTTGCAGGGACCACCTCACAGGCTCGGGACTCATCACGTGTCTCAGATCTGACATGAGGTATTTATTATTCATTTTTTAATTTATTAATTAATATGTTTTTGTGTTTATATTCTATTCATAAATAGTTGCGGGAGCAAGGTGCACCAACTGATAAAATGTCAGTGTGGATGAGGACTCATGATCGCAATGTTCCAGAGGCTGCAACATTGATAGTAAGTGGTTGTACTCATTACCAATACATAAATATAATATATATATTAATATATGTATATATATTTAAATATTTTACAGGCGCAATTTGAAGCTAAGTTAGAACATCTGCCAGAGGACCAGCAACAGCTTCCCATGCGAAGGGATGAGATCTTTCATCGCATTATTGGTCGGGACGGGCATGGATATAGTTTCACCTATGGAAAAGGGATTCCTCATTCTATAGTGTCACGCGTTGCAGTTTTCGGTCCTGCTGTTTCTCACATGACACAGCAGTTGTCAGATTTCGAGGCACAGATGCGCGCTTCCGAGGAGGTAAATGTGCAATTGATCACTGAGGTAAGAGCACTGCGGCAATATGTGCGTCGAGGTGATGGTGAATGGGATCAGAAAAATAAGGTTTATATTGTATTTATTTATTTAATTTATATTATTTTTGTTATGAAAATATTCATAATGTTTTTTTGTTGTAGGCCCCTGACCCATCAAATGGAGGTAGTAGTCATGACCATTCATGACATGCCATATTCATGAGGTGTGTTTCTGTTTTTAATGGTGGGGTTGTTATTGATATTTAGGTTGTATTTCTAGTAATATTTTTTGTGATTTGGGGGTATCATTTGTGTTTTGGCCTAATGCAATGTTTGTGTGCATGAATCGAGATGTAACCATGAAACTGATTAATGATTGAGATATTTTTTGTTCATTTAATTCTCCAATATTTTCAATTGCATGTCCTGTAATATTTTTGAAAAAACCATGTGATTCCTAATATAGAACATGAAACTTTTTTTTGATGAATTAACTGAGGTTCACTATTTGTTGTCCCCGGCCCACTCGAGACAGCCCTCCCCGCACCGCAGACAACCCTCCCTGCACCCCGAACAGCCCCCCTACACCCCGTACACTGAACATCCCTCCCCGCACCCCGGACAGGCTCCCTGCACCCAGGAAAGTCCTCCCAGAACCTCAGACAACCCTTCCTGCCACCCAGGACAGCCCCCCCACAACCCGGACAGCCCCCCCCCCCCCCCCACACCCCGGACATCCCCCCCGCATCCTAGATAGCCCACCCTGGAAAGCCCTCCCTGCACTTCGAGCAGGCCTCCCCGCACTCCGGACAGGCCTCCCTGCACCCCGGACAGCCCTCCCTGCACCCCGGACTGCCCCTCCCAACACCCAGGACACCCCCCCCCCCCGAGCACCCCGGACAGCCCTCCCCGCACGCAGTACATGCCTCCCCGCACTCCGGACAGACCTCTATGCACCACTGATAGCCCCCCCCCCCCCCGCACCACGGATAGCCCCCCCACCCCCGCACCTCCGACAGCCCCCCAACACCCCAGACATCCCCCCTCGCACCCCAGACAGCCCCCCCCCCCCACCCCACCCGAGACAAACCTCCCCCCGTATGACAACAACTGTTGTGTGAATTGTGAAATGGTCGTGCAGACGACATGTCAATTAGAGGTGTCGTTTGAACGTGGTGACTGGAAACACGTTTCCAGAGTCATAAAACACCAAAAAAGCGTGAGACGGTCAAATTCGGAGAAAACATTCTCCAAATGACCTGAAACCACACAAAAACAATAGGAATATTATTCGTGACGTGTAGGTGGAGATGTTACGCCCATCAGAGGTGTCGTTTGACCGCGGTGACCTGAAACATGTTTCCGGAGTCATAAAACACCAAAATGACGAGAGACAGTAGAATTTGGAGCAAACATGCTGCGAATGACCTGAAACCACTTGAAAACAATCAAAATATTATTCATGATGTGTAGGAGGAGACGACATGCCCATCGGATGTGCGGTGCGCGCGGCACGACTGATTGTGTCATTTTCAGCAACTCGGCGCGTGCTAAAAGGGCGTGTTGGGGGGTCAAAACCACCCGAATGACCTCAGAATGCCATTTTGACATACAAAAATAGCCTTTGTGTGAATTTTTAAATGGTCAGGTAGACGACACGTCAATCAGAGGTGTCGTTTGACCGTGGTGAAAAGAAACGCGTTTCCGGAGTCATAAAACACCAAAACGACATGAGACGGTCGAATTCGGAGAAAATGTGCTCTGAATGACCTGAAACCACATGAAAACAATGGGAATATTATTCTTGACGTTTACGAGGAGACAACACACCCATTGGACGTCCGATGCTCCCGGTACGACCGATTGTGTTGTTTTCAGCAGCTCGACGCGCGGTAAAAGGGTGCATTGGGGGGTCAAACCACCTGAACGATCTTGGAATTCCATGAAATCATACAACAACAGCCATTGGGGGAATTTTGAATTGGTCAGGCAAACGACACGTCAATCTGAGGTGTTGTTTGACTGTGGTGATCAAAAACACGTTTCCAGAGTCATAAAACACCAAAACAACATGAGATGGTCGAATTCGGAGAAAACGTGCTCTAACTGACCTAAAACCACACGAAAACAATAGAAATATTATTTGTGACATGTAGGAGGAGACTTCATGCCCATCGGAGGTGCGGAGCATGCGGTACGGCCGATTGTGTCGTTTTCAGCAGCTCGGCGGGCGTTAAAAAGGTGCGTTGGGGGGGCAAAACCACCCGAACGACCTCGAAATGCCATGAAATCATACGACAATAGCCTTTGTGTGAATTGTGAAATGTTCGGGTGGGCAACACATCAATTGGAGGTTTCGTTTGACCGTGGTGACCGGAAACGCATTTCCATAGTCACAAAACACCAAAACGGCGTGAGACGGTCAAATTCAGAGAAAACATGCTCCAAATGACCTGAAACAACACGAAAATAATAGGAATATTATTTGTGACCTGTAGGAGGAGACTACATGCCCATCAGATGTGTGGTGCGTGTGGTATGACCGATTGTGTTGTTTTCAGCTGCTTGGCGCGCGCTAAAAGGGCACGTTGGGGGGTCAAAACCACCCGAATGACCTCGAAAATCCATTAAATCATACTACAACAGCCGTTTTGTGAATTGTGAAATGTTCGGCTAGACGGAACATCAATTGGAGGTGTCGTTAGACCATGGTGACCAGAAATGTGTTTCCAGAGTCATAAAACACCAAAATGGCGTGAGACGGTCGAATTCGAAGAAAACATGCTCCGAATGACCTAAAAACACAGAAAAACAATATTAATATTATTTGTGATGTGTATAAGGAGACAGAACGCCCATCAGACGTGCGGTGCGCGCGGTACGACCTATTGTGTCGTTTTCAACAGCTCGGCGTGCGCTAAAAGGGCGCGTTGGGGGGGTCAAAACCACCCAAACGACCTCAGAATTCTATGAAATCATACAAAAATATCCGCTTTGTGAATTGTGATATGGTCGGGTAGACGGAACGTCAATCAGAGTTGTCATTTGACCGTGGTGACCAGAAATGTGTTTCTGGAGTCATAAAACACCAAAACGGCGTGAGACGGTCAAATTCAGAGAAAAATTTCTCCGAATGACCTGAAACTACACAAAAACAATAGGAATATTATTCGTGACATGTAAGAGGAGACGAAACACCCATCGGATGTGTGGTGCATGCGGTACGACCGATTGTGTCGTTTTCAGCAGCTCAGCGCGCGCTAAAAGGGTGCGTTGGGGGGGGGGGGGTCAAAACCACCGGAATGACCTCGGAATGCCTTTAAATCATATGACAATAGCCATTGTGTGAATTTTGAAATGGTCGGGCAGAAGACACGTCAATCGGAGGTGTCTTTTGACCGTAGTGACTGGAAACGCCTTTTCGGAGTCACAAAACACCAAAACAGCGTGAGATGGTTGAATTCGGAGTAAACGTGCTCCAAATGACCTGAAACCACACGAAAACAATAGAAATATTTTTTCGTGAAGTGTTGGAGGAGACGACACACCCATTGGACATGCGGTGCGCGCGGTACGACCGATTGTGTCACTTTCAACAGCCCGTCGTGCGCTAAAAGGGCGCATTGGGGAGTCAAAACAATCCGAACGACCTCGGAATGCCATGAAATCATACTACAACAGCCTTTGTGTGAATTGTGAAATGTTCAGGTAGACGTCACGTCAGTCAGAGGTGACGTTTGATCGCAGTGACTGGAAACGCGTTTCCGGAGTCTTAAAACACCAAAACGGCATGAGACAGTCGAATCCGGAGGAAACGTGCCCCGAATTACCTGAAACCACACGCAAACAATAGGAATATTATTCGTGACCTGTTGGAGGAGGCGGCATGCCCATCAGACATGAAGTGCGCGTGATACGACCGATAGTGCCATTTCCAGTAGCTCAGCGCGCTCTAAAAGGGCGCGTTGTTGGGTCAAAACCACCTGAATGACCTCGGAATACCATGAAATCATATGACAACAGCCTTTTTGTGAATTGTGAAATGGTCGGGCAGACGTCACATCAATCGGAGGTGGCGTTTGACCGAGGTGACCCGATACGTGTTTTCAGAGTCATAAAACACCAAAACGGCGTAAGACGGTCGAATTCGGAGAAAACTTGCTCCGAATTACCTGAAACCACACGAAAACAATAGAAATATTACTCATGATGTGTAGTAGGAGACATCATGCCCATATAATGTGAAGTACACGCGGTACAATCGATTGTGGCGTTTTCAGCGGCTCGACGCGAGCTAAAAGGGCGTGTTGGGGGTCAAAACCACCCGAACAACCTCAGAATGCCATGAAATCATACGACAATAGCCGTTGTGTGAATTTTGATATGGTCGGGTAGACGTCTTGTCAATTAGAGGTGTCTTTTGACCACGGTAACCAGAAACGCGTTTCCGAGGTCATAAAACACCAAAACGGCGTGAGACGGTCGAATTCGGAGAAAATGTGCTCCGAATGACCTGAAACCACACGAAAACCATATGAATATTATTCGTGACATGTATGAGAATAGGTCACGCCCATCGTACATTCGATGCGTGTGGTACGACAGATTGTGTCGTTTTCAGCACCTTGACGCGCGCTAAAAGGGCACGTTGGGGGTCAAAACCACCCGAACGACCTCGGAATGCTATGAAATCATACAAAAATAGTCGTTGTGTGAATTGTGATATGTTTGGGTAGACATAACGCCCATATGAGGTGTCATTTCACCGCAGTGACCAGAAACGTGTTTCCAGAGTCATAAAACACCAAAACGGTGTGAGACGATCGAATTCGGAGCAAATGTGCTCCGAATGACCTAAAACCACATGAAAACAATAGGAATATTATATGTGACATGTAGGAGGAGATGAAATAACCATCAGACGTGTGATGCATGCGGTATGACCGATTGTGTCGTTTTCAGCAGCTCGGCACGCGATAAAAGGGCGCGTTGGAGGGTTAAAACCACCCGAACGACCTCAGAATGACATAAAATCATACGACAACAACATTTGTGTGAATTGTGAAATGGTCATATAGACGACATGTCAATCGGAGGTGTCGTTTGACCGTGGTGACCAGAAACGTGTTTCGGGAGTCAAAAAACACCAAAACGGCATGAGACGGTTGAATTCAGAGAAAACGTGCTCCGAATGACCTGAAACCACATGAAAACAATAGGAATATTATTCTTGAGGTGTAGGAGGAGACGACATGACCATCCGATGTGCGGTGCGCTCGGTATGACCGATTGTGTCGTTTTCAGTGACTCGGTGCACGCTAAAAGGGTGCATTGGGAGGTCAAAACCACCCGAATGACCTCATAATGCCATGAAATTATACGAAAATAGCCGTTGTGTGAATTGTGAAATGGTCGGGAAAACGGAATGTCAATCGGAGGTGTCGTTTGACTGCAGTGACTAGAAATGCATTTCGGGAGTCATAAAACACCAAAACGGTGTGAGATGGTCGAATTCGGAGAAAACGTGCTCTGAATGACCTGAAACAACAAGAAAACAATAGGAATATTATTCATGATGTGTAGGAGGAGATTTTATGGCCATCGGACATGCGTTGTGCGTGGTACGACCGGTTGTGTCATTTTCAGCAGCTCGGCGTGCGCTAAAAGGGCGTGTTGGGGGGTCACAACCACCCGAACGACCTCAGAATGCCATCAAATCATACGACAACAACCGTTTTGTGAATTGTGAAATGGTCGGGCAGACGGCACACCCATCAGAGGTGTTGTTTGACCGTAGGGACCGTAAATACGTTTCCAGAGTCATAAAACACCAAAACGGCGTGAGATGGTCGAATTCGGAAAAAACGTGCTCCGAATGACATGAAACCACACGAAAAAATAATAATATTATTCGTGACTTGTAGGAGGAGACGACACGCCCATCGGACGTGTGGTGCGTACGGTACGACCGATTGTGTCATTTTCAGCAACTCGGTGCGCGCTAAAAGGGCACGTTGGGGGGTAAAAACTACCCGAATGACCTCAGAATTCCATGAAATAATAAATCAACAGCCATTGTGTGAATTGCGAAATGTTCGAGTAGACGGCATACCCATCGGAGGTGTCATTTGACCGCGGTGACCGGAAACGTGTTTCTAGAGTCATAATACACCAAAACGGCGTGAGACGGTCAAATTCAGAGCAAACGTGCTCTGAATGACCTGGAATCAAATGAAAACAACAGGAATATTATTCATGACATGTAGGAGGAGACATAATGCCAATCGAATGCACGGTGCGCGCAGTACGACCAATTGTGTCGTTTTCAGCAGCTCAACGCGCACTAAAAGGGCGCGTTGGGGGGTCAAAACCATCAGAACTACCTTGGAATTCCATGAAATTATACCAAAATATCTGTTGTGTGAATTGTGAAATGGTAGGATAGACGGAACGTCAATCGGAGGTGTTGTTTGACTGCGGTGACCAGAAACGCGTTTGCGGAGTCATAAAACACCAAAACGGCGTGAGACGGTCGAATTCGGAGAAAACGTGCTCCGAATGACCTGACACAACATGAAAACAATAGAAATATTATTCATGATGTGTAGGAGGGGATGACATGCCAATCAGACATGCGGTGCGCACAGTACGACCGATTGTGTCGTTTTCAGGAACTCGGCACGTGCTAAAAGGGCGCGTTGGGGGTCAAAACCGCCCGAATGACCTCGGAATGCCATGAAATCATAAGAAAACAGACGTTGTATGAATTGTGAAATGTTCGGGCAAACGAAACATCAATCGGAGGAGTCGTTTGAACGCGGTGATCGTAAATTCATTTCCTGAGTCATAAAACACCAAAACGGCATGAGACGGTTGAATTCGGAGCAAACGTGCTCCTAATGACATGAAACCACACGAAAACAATAGGAATATTATTCCAGACATGTAGTAAGATATGGAACACCCATCAAATGTTTGGTGTGTGCGGAGAACATTCCTTTTTAGACAATAAAACAATTTCACAAACTGAAGCAAATAAGAAAAAAAATCCTGAAATGATAGTAAAATTACCTTTTTAGAGAAATGAAAATTTTAAGAATAAAATTTCATTTATTATTACCTTATGCTTAACAAACCTATTGGATGAATAAAAAATATTTTATTTAATATTATATATATATATATATATGTTTCTTTTACTAATAACCTTAAATAAATGTATTTTATTTATTTTAAATTATAATAAAACACATTTGTAATCTTATAAATATTTCATTTATAAGCACCGTGAATTTTTTTTTTAATTTTTTTTCCCAGACTAGAGACCGCCTATAGAAGTCCCTATAGGCTGCCTGGTCAACAGAAGCAACCGCCAATGGGGGTCGTTGGGCAGTCTCTAGAGGCCCATAGCGACCGCCATTGGCGGTCGCTATAACCCTAACTTTTAGTAGTGTGGGTGGGGACCAAATCATGTGTTGGATTGATGAGAGGTCAATTACTACACATCATAAATTAATTATGGATCATTAAAAAAATTGAAAATAATATGATCTCATTTTCTTGTTTTTTGATATATGACAGTCATTTTAAAGTAGATTGACACTTATATTGAAAACATGCACTTCAAGTCATACCAACCACTTCGTGTTTCAGATTGACATGTAGTTGATTCTTACACATCAGAAATAAATTTTATATCATTTTACAAAAAAATTAAAACAAAATGAGCTTGTTTTCTTGGTTTTGAAAATGTGATAGGTCTGTTAAACTAATTTGACACTTTTATATTAAAAACTCGCACTTTGAGTCATACCAACCACATCATATGTTGGATTGATGCATGGGTGACTCCTACATGAAAAAATTAATTATGGATCATTGTACTAAAATTTAGAAAATATATTATTTTTTCTCATTTTTGGCTATGTGACGGGTGTTTTAATGTAAAATGACACTTTTATATAGAAAATACACACTTCAAGTCATACAACCCACTTCATGTGTCCAATTAATGTGAGGTTGATTTCTACACATCAAAAATTAATTATCGGTCTTTTATTTTAAAGTTTGAAGATAATATGAAAACATTTTTCTATTTTGATAATGTGACAGATTTTTTAAACTAAAATGACATTTTTATATTTAAAACATGCACTTCGAGTCATATTGATTACATTGTGTGTCAGATTCACACGTAGTCAATTCCTACAAGTCAAAAATGATTTATGAATCAATTTCCTAAAGTTTGAAAAAAAAATATGATCATTTTTCCTTGGTTTTAGATATGTGACAGATGTTTTAAAGTAATGTGACACTTTTATATTGAAATCACGTACTTCGAGTCATACCACCCACATCATGTGTCCGATTAATGTGTACTCAATTAATACACATAAAAAATGAATAATGTATCATTTTCTTAAACGTTTAAAACAATTTGTGATCTTTTCTTAGTTTTGACAATGTAACAGATGTTTTAAAATAAAATGATAATTTTATATTGAAAACACACACTTCGAGTCATACCAATCACATCATGTATCAAATTAACATGTGGTCAATTAATACATGTCAAAAATAAAATAAGGATCGCTTTACTAATGTTTAAAAATAATATGAGATCTTTTCCTCGGTTTTGGATACATGGCATACATTTTAAAGTAAAATTACATATTTTTATTGAAAACATGTACTTCAAATCATACTACCTACTTCGTGTGTCTATTTGAAATACGGTCTATTCCTATACATAAATAATGAATTATGGATCATTTTCTTAAACTTTTAAAACAATTTGATCTTGTATTCTAGGTTTTAACAAAGTGATAGATGCTTTAAACTAAAATGGCACTTTTAAAATGAAAACATGCACTTCATGTTATACCTACCACATCGTGTTTTGGATTGATGTGTGGTCAATTGATACATGTAAAAAATGAATTGTGGATAAATTTCCTAAAGTTCAACAATAATATAAATTATTTTTCTTAGTTTTGGCTATGTGATAAAAATTTTAAAGTAAAATGACACTTTTATATTGAAAACACATACTTCGATTCATACCGCCCACTTTTTCTGATGGTCATGAAATCATAGGACAATGATCGTAGATTGATTTTTAAAATTAATAAACTGACACCGCATCAATCTGAGTAACCTTTTTCCCTAAATTCCTATAAATGAATTTTTATTATTTTAAAATACTAAAACATGCATGTAATAGAAAAAAACTATTTTAGATGACCTTATATTGACATAAAATCATTGAAAACTATAGTTGAATTATTTATTTATGTGTAAAAATAGACAACACATCAATCTCACATATGGTGGGCTCAGAATGACTCAATAAGAAATTTTAAAATATATAAAAGTCTTAAAAATGTGCATCATGAGGTCAAAACCAATAAAATAGAATAATATTTCCTTGAATCATTAGAAATTTTCCACAGATTTATTTTGAAATATATGAACTGACATCACATGAATCAAAGTTATAGTTTTCCCTAGATTCTCGCAAACACATTTTTAGTGTTTTAAAACACTAGAATGTGCATGTAACAGTTAAAACCATATAATATGGACTTATATTGATGTGAAATAATGATAAAACTATGGTTTAATTATTTTTTATGTGTACAATAAAACAACATATTTATCTGATGTGTGGTGTGCTCAGAATGACTCAATAAGCAGTTCAGATAATATCAAATACTTTAAAAAAAAATTGTAGGGGTAAAAACCAAGAAAACAGTATTGGATGGCTATGAAATCATTGTAAAATGACTATATATTTCTCTTTAAAATTTATCAATTGACACCCCATTAATCCATGTTACGTTTTCAAGGGATACCCAAAAACGTGTTTTAGTGTTTTAAAATTCTAAAACGTGCATGTAACGGTCAAACTCATAGTAGAAGACCTCAGATTAACATGAAATCATGGGAAAACTATGGTTGAAGTATTTATGTTGTTTACAAATAGAAAACACACCCTTCTAATGTGTGGTGTTCTTGGAATGACTCAATAAGCAATTATAAAAGATGTTAGTGTCTTTAAAAACATGCATCAGAGGGGAAAACCCAGGAAAATGTCATCATATGGCTATGAAATAATAGGAAAATGATCATATATTGATTTTTGAAATGTAGGAACTGGCCCCACATCAATATAAGTAACAAGTTTTCCAGGATTCTCATGAATGTTTTTCTAAATTTTTGAGACACTACAACATTTGTGTAATGGTTAAAACCATATAAAGAGACCTCATATTAATGTTAAATCATCAAAAAACTATATTTTAATTATTTTTTATGTTTATGAGTAGAAAATAAATTCATCTGATGTGTGGTGTGCTTAGAATGACTCAATAAGAAATTTTAAAATAAATTAAATTCTTTAAAATCATTTTTTGGGTAGGTCAAAAAGAAGAAAGTGGAATTAGATGGTTGTTAAATCACAAGAAAACAACCATATGTTGATTTTTTAAATATAGGAAGCAACATCACTTCAATATGTGTTACAGTTTTTTTGGGATGCCCGTAAATGTTTTTTATTGTTTTACAACACTAAAACATGCATGTAATGGTCAAAACCATATAATTTGACCTAATATTAATGTGTAATCACGTGACATCCATCATGGAATTATCTTTGAAATATAGGAAATTATTTCATATCAAAGTCTTTGAAAAAAATTATTGAGTAATTTCGAGCACACTGCACGTTGATTTAGAAATTGATTAAATTGTTATATACATATCATTTTTGAGTTCTCAGTGTTGAATAATATCTTAAATAGATAATTTTATGTTTTAAAAGTGTTCTTCATGATAGATTATTAGTTTTATGTTAAAATATCATCTTCTTTATTCAAAAAATAACAAATGTTATGGAAAATTATAAATATATTCTATTCATATTAAGATTCATATTTCATTTTTTAAATGTTCCCGTTTGTATTGTAGGTGACAGATTCCAGTAGTTGGAAAGTGGTTGAAAATTCTGATCTATGACACTCTTCAGAAGGTAGTTGTGAAGTCTCATTGTTTTTGTGCTATGGTAAAATATTATCAATAATTCTACTATAATTCTTATTTATTATTTGTTGTTTTTATTTATATGTTTTTTTCTCCTAATTGATGACATAATGTGGTTGGTTTTATGTATAATAACTCTGTTTATAGAGGTAGTTTGATGCAGTAGAGGTAGTTGGATAGATGTATTAGTTATGGGTTTATGGTGGATGTTGTTCATATTTTATCTATATATATAGTTAATGAGATTATGGTTGATTAATGATTATGTATGTATGATTGTGGATGGTTGACTATGGATGTGGATGTGTGACTATGGTTATGGATGTATGATGAGTTTATTTTTTATTTATGTTTTAGTTTATTGTCTGGTTGAATTTTTTGTTAGCATATTATTTTTTATTAAATATTTTTTCATCAAAAAAAATATTTAGTTAACAAATTTAGCAACAAATTATTATAGTTCTTACTAAACATAAGCACTATAAACTATTTTATTAGTGGTTATCCCAATTTTTTTTATTTTTTCTTCTAGAAAAGGAAACCTTTGAAAAATATTTTAGCAATATTTTTTGGAATTCCTTATTTTTTCAAAAAAAAATATTATCTCCAATTGAATATATGACTACCACTAAATATGTTAAAAATGAAACATTTAATAATCAATGCTAAATAATGAGATCCAATGCTAAATGATTATCAACTTTTAAAAACGTTTTGGTTCTAATAAGTACCACTAAATAATGTAGCAGTGGTTTAAACTACCACCAGTAATTATAAAAACCACCACTAAGACCTAGTTTTTTTGTGGTGGTGGAATCATCCTGACAATAAGGATTTTATGTATGGTGGATATAGGATTTAAAGAGTTAAGGACACACATATTATTGATATTATTTGATAGAATTATGTCATTTGGTGATTTTTTTTGTTTTTTATTGAATTTGATGACATTTGTTGATGATTGGGTGTTGGTTTATTGTAGTTTTTCTCATAGAAGTGTCAGGACTGCACCATGGACCTTCCACATGTGATTGGTTATTTTTTCTTTGTTACAGGATTTCTCTTTGAGTTATCACCAATTATAACTCCTTGGGATAGATTTTTTAATTAATTATAAATTTTTTAAATTAATATATATGGGTGTCATGTCAAGAGATAGGGGCTCAAGATTTGGCAAGGCTTGATGTAATCTTGTTCGAGGCATGATGAACATGGCTAAAATGGGTTACCTATGATATCATGATAGGTGTTACCTATAATATTTAACCATATACTTTTTTTGTATGATTTTATATGCCTAAATATGTATTTGGGATTGAGTAAAATGGATTGGGACTGATATTTCCCTAAGTGGGAGATTTATATGGCTTACTTCCTATGTTGCAATCCATGAGATTATAAGTTGGATTTATTTACAACATTTGGTAAGGTGTGAGTGTTATTCATAATTTTTATGGTTAATTTCATGGTGTGGTATTATTCATAGAGAATTGTAAATAATGTGTGAGTGTGAGTGTGTGGAGAAGATGGTTCATTTTTTAGCTAATTCCTTGAACCTATATTCCAAGATTCTATTAAAAAGATGTATAATCCATGGAATTTATGATAAGGTGTTTCCCAAGCATATGTAATGCAGCACTGGTTGGCACTAAGGAATAGGAACAGAGGAGCACGCATAGGAGGAGTTCCACCATGATATTTGGATGATGCGTATTCATGATCATGTAGACCCCTCCATAAAGATGAATTCCATCATCTATAATCATGAGAAGATCATTATGATAATTTCACTGTAGTTGGTGATATAAGCCAAAGTTGTAGTGAGGTTTGAATGCATGTTTCTAAAAAGATAAGAGACTATGTGAGTTTGTTAATTTGTGAAGTGTCGATATTGCGTTATTTCTATCCCCAATATATAAGGCCAAATCATGTGGAGTATAATCACATGAATATTATATTTTACTGAGTTTTGTTTGTGAATTTATGAGAATGTGAGGATGAATAGAGTGAGTGAAATAGAAATTGGGATGCTCTCTATTTATTTGAGAAGATAGAAGACCATGAAAATCATTAATGTTGTATGATGATATAATATTTAACCTAGATCAATGTAAATAATAAGGGAGTTCAGCAGTAACATCCTAATAGTTAAATAAGGAAAGACTATGTTAGATGGTTTACAAGATATGCCACATTGAGCTTAATCAATAATTAATATTATTATTTAAATGTTATCATTATAACCTTTCCATTAAAATGGTGGTTATGAATAATATAAACTGAATTATGAAAATATGGTTTACACATGCATATATAATGAATTCTTTTGTGAACAATTAATTAAAAATGAAAATAAAACCCTTTTAAAAATAAATGGAAATATTTTTCTAATAAAATGCCTGCAAGTGTGTTTATACCAATAAAATAAAAAAATCCCTCTTGTTGGATTATATTAATGAAATATATATATATATATAATATATTAAATCAAATATTTAATATTCATTCTATATTTTTTCTATACATGTTATAAAAATAAATACAATTTTATGCATAAAAACATTATTTTTCTAAAGCCAGTTTTGTCGCATTTTGATGGCGTGCTTCTTTTAAAACTAAATGTTGACACTTTTATAAATTCTATTTTAAAAAATAAACTTAATTTTCAAATAATTATTTCAAAATTACCTTAGGATATTTTTTTAAACTTTTCTGATAAGTTTATTTTTTTGATGAATAGTGAAAAATAGTGCGTTTCAATTGAAAAATGAATTTTAATCTAAATAATTTATAATTTTAAATTATATTTTCAATTTTTTTGAAGTATAATTAGATCAATTATAAATCTATAAATCCAATTTAGGTCATTGGAATAATTTTCATTTTTAATTTGGATATAAAAACATTTAAAACTTTTGAACATTTTAACTTTAAAAATATGATTTCTCGCCCCATCTATAGGATTAATTTTAAAATAATTTTATCCATATATGTGTTTTTAATTTTGAAAAATGGATTCCATATTTGGAATTATAAGTTACAAATTTATTCAATAGGTCTCTTTTCTTTTTTAAAAATGTGAATAATAAATTTAGAAATTTTAATTATTACGGTTAAGAGAAAATCGTGTAATTAAGGGTAAACATAATTATGATAATAATTATAAAATTAACCTAATACTTGTAATAAAATTATTGTATGTGTTACTATTGACCAAAATCATCCTTGTTCGTAATTTATGACCTCTTAGAGTTACTAGGGTGACTTTAATCCCCTTACAATATTTTATTTTAAGAAAAGTCAAACTTGTGACACTAATGTTTTTAATATGTGTTCATTCAGAATATATATTTGAACAAAAATTGTATTTGTAAAGATAAAATATTTTTATTTATCATGGAAATTTATTTTTAATTTTCAATGAATAAATAATTACCTTAAATTCTTACACAACATTGATACGGTAACTACTTTATTAATGGAAATATAAAATAAATGTTATTAAAAATATTAAAATAATTACAATTTCATATAATTTATGTTATAAAAGAATTTATATATAAACATGAAATTTTATTAATTTAATAAAATATTTTTTTTTAATTATAATAGATATATTGATATTTTTAAAAGTCAAAGTAATGAATAGTGTCAAGAATGATATTAATGTTATATAATATTTTATTAAATGATATAAAATTCTTAAAAATATTAAATTAGTTCAAATTATTTTTATAAGGTTTAAAATATAATTGATGATACATTTATGGGTCTTTGGTTATTTTATTGTAACTATATTAACCTTTAAATAGTAAAAACACATGTTGTCATAGTAAGAGTTAAAGAGGTTAAATCCAAAAGATAAGGATTAAAATTTTCAAAACCGGTCTAATATTCATTTGATGAATTTATTTAGACCCATAATCATCATATATTTTAAATAAATCAGTTTTTATCCATTTGTTATAGAAAATTAATTTATATTAATTTATTATTTTGACACGTTCCAAGAGTGCCCATATCTTCTCTTATAAAAGGGAAATTGTTATTCCTTTTTCTTCAAACCTAAAAATATAATTGTTTCTAAAAAAAGATCTTAATAATACCTTTATATAATTCTTATACAACTTCTATAAATCATATTTTAGGCATAACACCATCCTTAGTGGTCTGAATGTGTTAAGAAACGAAGGATTTTTAAAGAAGAGGTATCATTTTTCATCAAGCCTTTCTGTGTTGTTTCTTATTCCACCTCCTTCAAACCTTTTTCAAATATGATAAAATAATAAATCCATTATATTCTATATAATGAGATGTTATTATTTTATTTTAATGTCCTATATCCATCTTCAATTCCATTAAATGGGAAAAGGAGTTGTTGTTCATGTGTATGGTGGACCACCTCATCGCGAACCAATGAAATTTGTTTTCCATCATCATCTCTCAAGAATGGTTTTAATGATGTAATTAATGATTATATATGATATTAATGAAATATTTATCACTATTAAAAGATAATATATCATTTATGTTTCATATATTTCCATACACAAAAAAATGATAACGTCATTCGTTCATTCATGTGAGTTATCACCTCCACGAATCGATGTGATTCTTTTTTCATCGCCACATCAAATGGGTGATATGTATAAGTATATTTAAATTATTAATATGATATTAATTAAATTATGATCATTATTTAGAGATAAAATTTTAGTTAACTTCTTTCCATAATGATCATTGAAAAATGGAAACGTTACTCATGTGTACGTACGGTTTACTATTTTGGTGATTGTAACATAGTTCATTTTTCATATCCTTATTTAATGGATAGATTTGATATTATAATTCATGTGTAAAAATTATAAATATTTCATGATTATTATTTTGGATATTATGAAATAATGACCACTTTGACTAATGTACATCATACCAAAGTCATTTTGGACTCATGTAACGAATATTATCAAAACATCCGACATAAACTTAAATAATTAAGTAATTGTTATAAAATATAAATGAGTAATATAAAAGGAATAATAAACATTTAAATGTTTCTCATGCAATTATAAATTATCCTAAGTTTATTATTCATGAATATAAAGAATATACGTGATGATTCAGACTCAAGGTAAGGGACTATTTAACTAAAAATATCATTTTTAAATGTTTTAAAGATTTATTTTCAAAATATTTCTCTTTAATGTCTATTTTTTAAAAAATAATTTTATTAATTTATTTATATGGAAATAAATTGTTTTTAAAAATAATTTTTTAATTTCTCTCAAATGTTTTCAAAAAGGAATCTTTTTAATATTTTATGTAAGAGAAATTATTTTAAAAATTCTCTTTTAAAATTAATCTTTCTACTCTTTTTACAAAATTTAAAATGAATGTTTTTTAACTTATATATCATGGCTGTATTTTCCTGATATCATGAAATTTTAATGTTTTGACGCTTCCTTTACAAGATTACATGGTTGTTTTCAAATAAAATGTCTTCATTCATAAGTACACATCTTTTCTTTAAAAAAAATAAGTGTTTTCAAAATGAAAAATTTTATTTTCCTCAAAAATGTTTTTAATGATATTTTATTAAAATAAAAATCCTATTTACCTTATTCTAAGTATTTTGGTATTGAAAATTAGTTTTTAAGGAAAATTTTAATTTGTTATCTGAATTTTTTTTGAGTTATGATTTAAGTAGTTTTTCAAATGTTTTATGATGAAAATATAAAATCATAAAAATGTTTTATTAATTATATGGTACTTGAGAATTATACAATGGGGTGGCCCATATAGCGTTGGGTGAGCCTGTTATAGCTTTGGGTGCACCCATATAGTGCTTTGATTCATTGGGTAATGTACCTTGTCTTTCGAGGTAAGAAGGAAGGAGTTACCAAAGGGTTTATCATATGGATTTAACTGGGCTCAAGTTATTTTGGATGCATGTTTAAATTGGATTATAAATATCATGCTCTATATTGCAAAAATGGGTTTTTAATTTTCTTGATATGGGGTTTAATGATTTTATTTGAGCTAAGACTGTGTGTGTTCTCATGTAAAAATTATTTATTTCAATTTATCAAAGAATGTTGAGATAAATGTAATTATTACATGGATTTTCATGTTTTTCACTAGACTAATATTTTTCTTTATTTATGTCAATTATTGATCTTTTTGCACTCATCCCATATTTTAAAATATTTTCCATAGGGTTTTAAAGAGGATTAGGGACAATGATGGGGTCAATATCAAACTTGTTAAGATATTTCATGAAAAGAAAACATATATTATTTTAAAAGTGTTTTTTTATAGAAAAAAATGGATACTGAGTATAAGTGTCCACATTTAATGTATGTGTTTACAATGTGAGAGTTTGTACTTATTCTATTAAACTCTAAACCTAAAAGATCTTTGGGAAAATAAATTGATTTCCAGTTTTAAAATAACTAGAATATGTACTATTTAAAGTTAGGTCCTTACAGTTGGTATTATAGAAGGGTTTATAGAACTTTAGAGGTATGATGTTTTCTTAATATTTTTGGATATCAACATGGGTTTATAATTTTCCGGTTGATCAAAAGTTCAGTGTCTTAGAAACCCATTTTGTAGATTTAAGTTATGAAATTTTAAGGTGACTAATAGTATTCTTGGAGACATTCATTTTTTAGGTAATTATGGTTTGTTACAATTTTGGAACATACATTTTATAAAAAATTCATTTAGTGATCAATTTTATTCTGGAAAAAGCTCACTATTTTGGTATACTAATAAAAGATGAATTATATTTTGCAAGCATATGTGATTTTATTTAGGATTTATGCTGATTCATTTTATTTATGGAAATTATTACCATGTATTGAAGATTATATTATTTTGGAATATATATATTTTTATGATACTTTAAGAGCCACTAATGTTATTTGGTGATAAATTTTAATACTATATTGGAAGCCTATGTGATCAAATACTTATGATTTTTGGGTTTTAATCATAGTCAAGAATATTTTTGAGGAATTTTATGGAGTGTTATTTGTTGAATGATCTATGGTGAACTTTGGGTATTACTATTGAATTTTAGAGATTAAATTAGTTTTTAATCATATAAAGGTTTATTATTTTGGGGGAATAATTTTATATTATCCTATCCATTTTTTTGGTTAATGTAAAAAGATAGGTAAAATATATATTTATACTTTTTGGATTTTATGATCCATAGAATTTGATTTTAATGCTTTATGCAAGCAAAATTATTCTTAAATACTCATTATTTGGATAAAAAGATGAGATTGTGGTGAAAATTGATTAAAGGGTAAAAATCTAATTCTCAAGTAAGTATATTTACTTATGTTCTTACTCTAGGTAGTAAAATAATTCCTCAACTCTTTGAAAAAATCTTGAAACTAAAATATTATCCATTTCTTTTTTTACTAAGAAATCAATGACCTTTTAACCCATCATAGAATTATGGTTATATGATTGTTCACTTTTCCATGACCATGTTCTTTATCACCGTCCATCATAACTTGATAGTTATTTTTCTCTTCCATGTTCATTTTTTCCTACATGGAAACCTAGTATGTGTTATCTCAGGTGACCTTCGTACTTTCCTTTCTTTCTTCTGAAGTGGAAGTTTTATTAATCCTTTTTCCAATGTAGGATTTTAACAAAGGTATTTTGAATAATCGAACCCCTATTACCAAGCCCGAGTTCAAATTACATGGATTTAATTAATTAAATGGGGGATAATGTAACATCCTGATATTTTAAAAGGAAAGACTATTTTCTATAGCAAACAAGATAGGCCACCTAGAGCTTAAACGAACAACTAAAGATTATTATTTAAATGTTAACGTTATAACCTAGTCATTAGAATAGTAAGTATAAAAAATATTAATTTAATTTTGAAAATAAGGTTGACACATGTATATATAATGAAATAATTTGTGACCAAATAATTATAAATGAAAATTAATTATTTTTAAAAATAAATAGAAATCTTTTCCTAAAAAACATTTTAAATACACACGAGTGTGTTTATACCAACAAAATAAAAAAATAACTCTTATTGGATTACATTAAATAAATATATATATATATAATATTAAATATAATGTTTAACATTCATTTGATTTTTTTATAGACATTATATGAAAATAAATCCAATTTTATGCATAAAAAGTAGTATTTTTGTAAAATAGTTTTGTCGCATTTTGATGATGCACTTATTTTAAAAATAAATCTTGAAACTTTTATAAATTTTATTTAAAAAAATAAAAAATATTTTTTAAATATTAATTTCAAAATTATCTTAGGGTGAATTTTTGGTATTTTTCTGATAAGTTTCATTTTTTGATGAATAGTGAAAAATACTGCATTTTAAATGAAAACCGACATTTCATCTAAATAATTTATAATGTTAAATTATATTTGAAATTGGTTTAAAAGTAAATTTAGGTCAATTATACATCTATTAATACAATTTAGGTAATTTTAATCATTTTCAAATTGAATTTGGATATAAAAACATTGCAAACTCTTGAACATTTTCACTTTAGAAACTCAGTTTCTCACCCCGTCTATAGGATTAATTTTAAAATATTTTTAGCCATATTGTATTTTTAATTTTAAAAAATATATTCCATATTTAGAATCATAAGGTACATATTTATTAAATAGTTTCTTTTTATTTTTAGACAATATTAATAGTAAACTTAGTATTTTTTATTCCCATGGTTAAGAGTAAATCGGGTAATTAAGGGTGTAAATAATTATGATAAGGATTATAAAATTACCCTAAAACTTGTAATAATTTTTTTATGAGTTGTTGTCTATTAAAACCATCCTTGGGCCTAATTTATGACCTCTTGGAGCCACATGGATGACTTAAATCCCCTTATAGTATTTTATTTTACCAAAAGTCAAACTTATCACACTAATGTTTCTAATAAGTATACATTTTTATTATGTGGACATTCAGAAGATATATAACACCCCATGATTTTATAGTATGTTCCTATTAAATAATTTCAATTCATTAGACAGCTTATATGAGCACAAAACTATTTCTCTATGAAATAATACTTTGTTTTTACAATTATCTAAGCAAGATATTTATAACCTAGCCATGAAACATAATTTTTCCACTTCTATGAATTGAATTTTGAAAAACAAACATACACAGTCACGATCAGTGTGATATTTAGAGTCTGATAGGAGCGGCTTAATTTTTGGTGAATAGTAACATAACCTTATGAATAGTAATTTTACCCTTATGAATAGTAATATGACCCCTTTGAATAGTAAAGTTTCCAAATAAATAGTAACCACATTATTGAATATGTAAATAAAATTTAGGCATCTTATAAAAGAAAATATTATATAATTACTATTATTTAATATTAGTATTTTTATAAAACATAAATAGTTATTTATAATTTTATAATTAACATAATTATTCATAATAAAATGTGTTTTCATAAAATAGAATCATAAGTTATGTCTTAAAATTATAAGATAATTTTATGAGACTTTAGTTAATTTTTCAAAGTGTCATAAAATTAGTTAAAATTTAAAAATTGGTATTTTTTTAGTCAATGACAATTTTAATTACAAATTAAATTTTTCATATTTAGAAAATTGTTTTCATAAAATGGAGTTCATTTTTTGATCCTACATGTAAAAAAATGGTTACGGTGAATTTTTGGTATTTTTCTTAAATACTTGAATTTTAAGTGAATAGTAAAATACAATAATTTACAATAAATGTTAAATTCATGAATTATAGATTAATGGATGATTTTTAGATGATTTTAGAACCATTGGTTCAAAATCACATGCACTAATTATTATATGTATTCACAAGAATCAAAACTATTCCTTTTCTTGAGCTAAATAATAAAATAATGAATAAAATAATTAGAAATCACCCCTCTCCTCCACTATAAAAACCACCCCTCACCCCCCTTCTCTTCACTCCTCTAAGAATTTAGGAATGTAAAATTTCTACCCAAATCCTCTTTCATAGTCTCTCCCCACGTCCGAGAGCTCTTGGTCTTACCAAAAGACCAAAACCAATTCCCTTAAGGATGTTCTCAAGGAGGAGTATTTAAGAGGTAAAATCCTCTTCCTTCTCGTTTTAATTCCTTTTCAAGTTCAATATTTTATTATTATCTCCTCACTTCCTCTATCCAAATGATCATTCTAACTCCATTTTCATCTATATAATATAATTATATCATGTTAATGGAAGACCCATCATCAATCTCTTTATTCTATCACTTTTATTTTAAAAATGAAATCATCGTCCGTGAGGTGCTGATTTACAACCTTTGTGGACGATGAACCCTCGTTCATTAATTTCTCCTTCATGACTATTCATGAAATAATTTTTATGGTTGAAACAGATTATAAAATATTTATTATATCTTATTTAATGTTCTGTAACCATTTTATATACATGATATTAAATAATGGAAGAAAACTAGTTCATTGTGATCAAAACCCACTAGAATTAAGCTAAACGATTATCACTAAATATATTATCAAATTATTCATTCTCACGCCATACAACCAAATGATATGTATAAACATTTACACTTCTTTATTCTCATTAATTTCATATAATTTCAATTCTATATAATTAAACTCATTTTACACGAACTTCATTACATGTATACAAGTAAACCAATCATGATATCCAAGGAAAAGAACAATCATGTGCAATAAAATTGTATCGTATAACTCATCAAAAAAATCCATAAATGAAATTAATAAAATTATAATAAAAAAATACATGTATTAATGGTTCTTAATTAATTAATTAATGGATTTAATCATAGTATTCGGTACATTAAGATCAAGTTCAGAACACATTCATACATAAGGTAAGGGGTTTCTCATCTCACTTTTATTTCCATGAAATTTCCATTTCTCACCACTTATTTCTTGTATATTTGGTATGAATATTTTCATTTGATATATAATATCATTATTCTATTTATATTCATGGTATTAAATGATTCATTTTATTATTATTAATTTTTAGTCATATGATTTGACTGATTACAATGTGGTAAGGGACATCATCTCAATTTCCATTTCATTAAGACTTACTTGTATTGTTTACAAAATCATTCTTGTGTGGTGTATCTACTTCCCCTTTGAGATCATTTCCATTTTAAATTATATTTATATTAAATACACATATTCTTTTATCATGTATATGATTATTGTTTTAGTAGTATACCACTTTACATACGGTGTTTATTTTGTATGCTATTTTAATGGGGAAATATTGACAAATATAGATTCTATACTCAATAAAGATATTGAAAAGAAATTTTGTTCTTGAATTAATCTACGTATAAATAATTCTTTGGACATCAGTGAAGGGTGGGTCCCTTTATATCCCATCAATGCATCGACAGGTCTTATGATACAAAATAGTTGGCGACAAACCCTTCATGATTGTTTCAAAATAGAATCAAATGGGTACCCACCCACAGACTTAAATTGTTCAATGGTATTATGCTTCAAGTTCCAGATACATGACGTCAAATAATAATAATTTTATTTATTCATTATTTAGTTATTACTTTCCTTGAGGTTTTCACTATTAAAAAATATATGGATACGCTTTCATTCTCGGTTTATTGATGGCATGTGTTTTCCAGTTATTCACCATGCCGTATTAATTATGTTTAATTGATTATGATCCACTTATTATTGTTTCATTATTACACTATATTTAACCATTACTAAGAATTTGATCTCACCCATTCATTTTTTCCATCATTGGGTTATAAAGAAGATATCATTTATTAAGTTTTCAAGGATGCAGTTTATTAGGTTTTGTTATGTTTTATATTTTGTTTTATTTGTCCAATGTAAAATGGGTTCCATGTATGTATCTATTTTCTTGAATAATACTAAACTTATTGGTCCTTCAGGATTTGATTCCTTGTAATCATGCTAATGTAATAAATTAATGCACCTGCTCTAGAATTCTAGGGTCGGGTGTTACAATTGGTATCAGACGAAGTTTAGTAGAAACCTTGGGAACTAGATTTGGAAAACATAGATTAGGGAGCACTTCCATAAGATATACATTGAGGATAAGTATACAATAAAATCCAAGAATTTTGGTAAGGTAGATATTATGTGGGTATTCCTAGAAATGCATCAATGTATGGATCCTAGAAGTTGACATGGTTTTGGTACAGATGTGCCTAGGGGTAACAACTCTAAAAAGGTGTCTCAGTCCTAACTCAGGGTAACCTAGTACACAAAAATGGGCCTTACTGCACACCTGGTTTGACACTCCTAGGGGATATTCTTAGAATAATTCACATTTCCTTACAAACCATTATGAATGACTTAAAATTAAATAGAAACCATGTTTATGATTAAGATATCATCTATTCATAAATTTTTAATTTATGTAAAGTGTTTTTCTATTTCCAAATTATGTATTATGATTCATAACCTAATTTATTGCATTCTATTTTTTAGTGATGGTGCCTAATGAAATAAATGGAATCAATACTTGAAGACAATGTAGGGATTTCCCCACTGAGCAAGTCAACACAGTTCGTGTTGGAGGTAAGCAGACCATGACTATATTAGGAAAACATACTCAGGTTTTGACGAATAACCATACTACACCTATTTTGGATATTTTCATATAACAGAAGCCCCCATATTTTAGTGGGAATACTAATATAGTTTTATCTGAGTAGTAGATCAAGTCCCTTGAAAATATATTTTTGGACTTAATATGCAATGAAAATGAAAAGGTAGTACTGGAATTATATTGTCTCAAGGGTGATATTGATCAATGGTGGTTTGTGATCTAGAATACCATGGAGGAAGTTAAAATAGAAGATATGGAATAGAAATTTTTTTAAGGAAATATTCTTCAAAAAAGATTTCCTTCGTGATCGACAAACTTAAATGAAGTGAAAATTCCTTAGCTTAAAGAACAAGGAAGAAGAGAGTGTTCTGAAGTATGAGGCTACCTTCACAAGACTATCCAGGTATGTTATAAATTATGTACATGATTCAGAAGAGAATATTTATCATTTCATTGAAGGTATTAAGCCAAGTCTTAGAAGGGTACTGGTTTTGAAAACATTTTCATCATTTGATGAAATAGTATTATGTGCCATCAAAACAAAGAAATAATTTTATAGATCAAATTTTTTCAAGGAAATAAAGATAAGAATAGGTATTCTGATAATCATGGAAAGGGTAAAGAATCAAAGAAGAATAAGGGAATGAATCAATTTCCATTATGTAAAAAATTTGGAAAGAATCATCCTAGAAAATGTTTTAAAGGCTTGATATTTTGTTATAAGTGCAGAGAAAAGGATCATAGGACTTATGAATGCAAGGTAAAGAAATAAATCAAGGGAATCTACCATAGAAGAGGCTAAGGGGAGATGTCAAAACTTTTGTGATCACAACTGTGGAGGTTAATTTTCTAATGATGTGTTGGCAGGTACTTTGATCATTTCTTCAAATTTATCCAATTCTTTATTTGATTCTGGATCATTGCATTCCTTTATATCATCCCAATTTTCCAAGAAAATTATACATTTTCTTTTTGATTTAATAAAGGAGTTGTTAGTCAAAAATCTTAAGGGAAGTATCATTGCAAAAAATATGTGTTGTTCAGTCCACTTTATGACACATAAACATAATGTAGTTATTGACCTTATCATCATACCTATGATTTACTTTGACATAATTCTTAGTATGAATTGGATTTCAAATTATGATATTAAATCCTATTCAAATAAGAATGAATTTACAATTTTTTAGAATGATGTAGAATCCCTTATCACTAGAGTGGAAACATCATCATCTAGTTCTTATCCAAATCTACCTATATTAGCTCTATGAAATGAAATTCTTAAGGTGGAATAATAGACAACATCTAGGGATGAGAGAAGTAATCTTTTAATTGAAGATGTGCTAATTCGGTAAGAATATATTGATGTATTTCTATAGGATTTACCAGTACATCCTACATAGCAGGAAGTTAGGTTCTCTATTGATTTAATTATTGGTGAAAGACCTATATCAAAGACTCCATATATAATGGACACTATAGAATTAGTGGATCTAAATAAACAAGTAGAGGAATTGAGTGACAATGTATTTATTTTCGCTAGTAATTTTCTTTGAGGATCCCGTATTCTCTTTGTCAAGAATAAAGATGGAACCATGAGTTTGTACATTTATTATAGAGAAATAAATGATATTAAAATAAATAACATGTATCATATATCTCACATTGATGATTTATTTGATCAACTTCATGGAGCTCAATATTTTTCAAATATTTACCTTCAGTCTGGATATCATCAGCTATGTGTGAGGAAGGAAGATATTATAAAGACAGAATTTCAAACCAGGTATGGACATTATGAGTTTATAGTAATTCCATTTGGACTGACTAATACACCCTCTTTTTTCATGGATCTAATGAATAGATTTTTTAATTAATATCTTGACAATTTTTTTGTAGTATTTATTGATTATATCTTGATATATTCTAAAATCTATGAGGACTATGAGAACTAATTATAGGTTGTTCTAGAGACTCTTAAAAGAAAAGAGTTATATGGGAAGTTTAATAAATGTGAATTCTGGATTCAAATAGTTTTTTTCTAAGCTATATTGTCTCTTAGGATGAAATCTATGTTGATCTTATGAAGACAAAGGCAATCCAATAATGGTCTATGACAATGAACATAACTGAGGTGCGTAGTTTTAATGGATTAGAAAATTACTATGAGTAGTTCGTATAGAATTTTTCTTGATTAGCTAACTTGTTAACAAAAATCATGCATAAAGGGGTTAAGTTTGTATGGAAAAAATAATGTATATAGTTATTTGAATAATTGAAAATGAAGATTGGTCAATGCTTCAATTTTGACTCTTCTATGTGGAAATGATGTGTTTGTGATATACAGTGTTACATAAAATAATGGATTGGGTTGTGTCATTATGAAAAATGTTAAAGTTATTGATTATGCATCATGGCAGTTGAAGAATCATGAATAAAATTAATCAACTCATGATCTTGAGTTAGAATCCGTGATCTTGGCTCTAAAAATATGCCGACACTATCTCTATGGTGAAAGATGTGAGATTTATACAGAACACAAGAGTTTGAAATAATTTTTTACACAGAAAGAACACAACATGAGGAAAAGGAAATGGATCAAGTTACTTGAAGATTATAATTTCTTAATACACTACCACCTTAGAAAGGAAAATAAGGTAGAAGTTTCATTAAGTATGAATGATCTGGAACTTATAACCCAAATGAGGATTGATAAATATCCTATGTTCACGGATCTAGTAAATATGGATATGGAAATTGTTAATGAAGAGAAAACGTCATTCCTTTTTTAAATGATTGATAAACCATATTTACTAGAGAAGACAAAAAGCTCTGAATATGATGATGAGAACCTTAAAAAAATTAAACCCATTAAGGATGGGTGATTGGAAGAATTTATGTATGATGATGGATTTCTGAAATTTGGAAATAGTTTATGTGTTCCATTAGTACATGAGATATAAAGGTAACTATTAGATGATGCCCATTTCCCAAATTTCTCTACACACCTTGGTAGCACAAAAATTTATATAGATCTAAAGGAATATTTTTGGTGGGATAACATGAAGTGGGATATTTTTTTACCATATTTCAAGGTGTTTAGTATATCAACAAGTGAAGGCTGAGAGAAAACATCCTAGAGGAATCATGAAACCTCTACCTATTCATATGTGGAAGTGGGATTGCATTATGATATACTTTTTCACAGGACTACCAAGGACACCTAGAAGGAAAGACACAATATGGGTAATTTTGGATCATTGAAAGTGCGGCCGATTGTTGCTTATCAACTGGTCAAGGTTTAGTTGATCTACTAATGTGTATAGAATCACTCGGGTCGAATCCTTGACGATGATACTTTTTAATAGTCGAATGTTTTTAGTTGATTTTAGTTTGATTAGGGGTTTGTTTTTAGAGCTTAAATGATTGATTGATTAATATTGATGTAAAAATTTGATAAAAATCTGGGTGATTTCATCATTAGGTTGTTAAGCTTTTGATATCCTTTAGCTTTGCTTTATACTTCATTAAATTAACACTTATGTCACAAGTTGATGTTGATTGGAATTCCTAAGTGTTAAGGATTTAATCCAAGACTTAACTTAACTAGGATTATAATTTAAATCAGTTCTTGATTGTGGTATTGTATTTATGGTTCCAATAATCCATGTAATCCATAAGTTAAACAAAATAAGTCATTAATCCATGACATGTTAAGTCCAACATACACAATGTTAATTTAAAGAATATTCATCGAGCAAAAGCTCGCAATCGCTTAACATACCTAAATTATAACTCACCACAGTGAGATATTTACTCATCCATTTAAATTATTAGTAATCTGGTTATAATTATTATGATGATTAATTAATAAGATAAGAAGGAGAAATGGATAAGAAAAGATTGGTGCGATGAACACACACACAAACGATGATGATAAATAAAAAACAAACATTAGATTGAATGAGAAAGTAAGAGAAGGGAAGATGATTCAACTTTATTTAAAATATTTTAAGAAAATTAATATTTAACTATAGAGGGTGGATGAGAATAAGAGATATTGAATAAGAAACTTTCATTAAAACATAGTTACAAAGAAAAGACTTACAAGATTACAATAATGAAGAACACAAAAGTAAAAGGAAACAAAGAGATGAGGAAGGGTATCTCAAGTGAAAATTTGAGTATTTAAGGTCCTCAAAATCCCTTTTAAAGGTTTTGGTCGTCCCAATATGTGCTCCTCTCTTCTAAAATGCCAAAACCTTTGATGGAGAGGATGGGGATATATTTATAGCCCAAGGAAGTTGACTGCTTGCATTCCCAATCATTCCGTCCACTTGTATCTCTATTTTGATAATTTAGACAGCCTAATATAAAGATATCCCCTTCTTCAAAGTTGTATATAATATTTTTCCCTACTAATATCAAAATTTGGAGGCATTTGGACTTAAGGAACCAATGTTATGGTGGTTTTGTTAAACAATTTTAATCTGTCCATTTCTGTCCATTCTTTTTCAATGTCCAACATGTGAATGGATTTTTGAATAGGAAGATTCCTTAAAATGCTAATGATTTCTTCAAAAAAGTCAGCCACCTATATCTTATCTTTATATCTGAAAAATCTCAGCTTGATTTTCTAACTAGATCAGGAGACATGTCCTGAATACTGTACGTATTTTAATTTACATCCAGAATGGTGGGTTAAGTTTAAATGAATCATTTGGGCCCCTTTTCTTTAGATTTGGGACTTGGAATTTTTATCCAAGACTACTTACGTTTTCCCCAAAATATTTAATGAGAATAAAAGAATTTGTAATTTTGGATTGAGCCTAGTAATTCAGTATTTATATCTGTTCCAGTTTCATCACAAATTATTTGGGTCTTTTTGTGTGGTCCATATGACCTTTCAAATGGAAGAATTGGATCATGATCCATTCTAATTAAATGTTGTATATTGAAAGAGGAATCCTAAAAAATAATAATCACACAATTTAGATCATTAGGGTGATATTTATAAATAAAATAGTAAACTGACTCAATTGGAATACATCTAAAAATGCTCAAAAATTATACTTAGTATTAAAACATTAATATTTCAAAAATTTATGCACGTTTCATATAAAATCAGTAAAGGGGATATATAATAAGTTATTAATATATTTATAACATCAATCTTCTTAATAAATCAGTATGTTTACTTTCTATAAGAGAATATTTTCTACTTGAGTACCTAGAAAGAATCTATATTAATGGTGTTATAAGACTTCATGGTGCACCTATATCAATTTGTTTATCAAGATCCCCGATTTACATTGATATTCTAGAAGATTATTCAGAAGGATTTGGATACTGAGCTTCATATGAGTATTTCTTATCACCCCTAAACTGGCGGTCAGTCTGAAAGAACTATTCAAACATTAGAAAACTTGTTGAGATCATGCTCACTTGACTATTAAGGTATATGGGATCAGTACTTAACTTTGGTGAAATTTTCCTACAATAATAGTTTCCATTATAGTATTCAAATGGTTCTATATGAAGCAGTATATGTTAAGAGATGTCGCACTGCAACTTGTTGGGATAATGTGGGTTAGAGGAAACTTATAGGCCTATAACTTATTAAAGAGACAACTACAAAGGTAAAGACAATTCAAGACCATATTAAAGCATCCCAAAGTAGGAAAAAGAGTTATGTTGACAACTAGAGAAAGGATTTGGAATTTAAATTGGGTTATTATGTCTTTCTAAAATTATCTCCATGGAAGGGTGTTGTATGGTTCGGTAAGAAAGGGAAACTAATCTCCAAGTACATCAGACCATTTGAAATTATGGATAGAATTGGATCAATAGCTTAACATTTATCAATGCCACAAAGTCTCTCCAAAGTTTATGATGTGTTCCATGGGTAATTGTTAAATAATTAAATGATAGACCCAATTCAAGTACTCACCTATGAAGAAATAGAACTGGAACCACATTTGTCTTACTGTGAAGAGCCTATCAAGATTCTTGACACAAGATTGAAAGTATTGAGAAATTGGAAAACTCAACTGGTAAAGGTTCTTTAGAGAAACAAAAAAATGGATAAATAAACATGGGAATAGAGTGTGTAATAAATAAGAACCACCCACATCTTTTTAGAGAGAAATATACATGAAAAATATCAAGGATAAAATTTCTGATGGGAAGAATATAACACCCCAAGATTTTATGGCATGTTATTCTTAAATAATTTCAATTTATTAGATAGATTATTTACACACAACACTCAGTATCTGCAAAAAAATACTTTTTTATAACAATTATCTAAGAAATATAGATATAATCTACCCATGAAACTCAATTTTTTCTCTTCTATGAATTGAATTTCGAAAAATGAACATACATGGTCAGGATCAGTATGATATTTAGAGTCTGATAGAATCAACTTAATTTTTAGTGAATAGTAACATATTCTTATTAATAGTAATGTTACCCTTTTGAATAGTTATATTACCCTTATGAATAGTTAATTTTCCAAATAAATATTAACCTCACTCATTAATATGTAAATAAAATTTGGACGTCATATAAATGGAAGTATGATATAATTATTATTAATTAAGTATTGGTATTTTTATAAAACAAAAAATTTATTTATAATTGTATAGTTAACATAACTATTCAAAAGAAAATTTATTTTCATAAAACATAATTATAAGTTATATCTTAAAATCATAAGATAATTTTATGAGACCTTAGTTAATTTTTCGAAGTCTCATAAAATCAGTTATAATTTTAAAAATGGTATTTTTTTGAGTAAATCGTGATGTTAATTAAAAATAAAAAAATTTCATATTTATAAAATTATTTTCATAAAATGGATTTTATTTTTTGATTATACACATCAAATAATGGTTAGGGTGAATTTTTTGAATATTTATGAAATACATGAATTCTTAGTGAATAGTAAAATATGATAATTTACAATAAATGCTAAATGCTTGAATTGTAGAGTCATGGATTATGTTTGGATGATGTGAGAACCATTTATTAGAACTCATATGCACTAATTATTGTATTTATTCACATGAATAAATACTATTTCTTTTCTTGATCCAAATAATAAAATAATGAACAAAATAATGAGAAATCACCCCTCTCCTCCACTCTAAAAACCACCCCTCACCCCCTCTTCTTCTCACTCCTCTTAGACATGAAGCTTGTAAAAGTTATAACCAAATCCTCTTCCCTAGTATCTCCCCACTTCAAGGAGCTATTAGTCTTACCAAAATACCAAAACCAATCCCCTTAAGGAGGTTCTCAAGGAGGAGTCTTCAAGAGGTAAAATCCTCTTCCTTTTCCGTTTAATTCCTTTTCAAGTTCACTATTTTATTATAATCTACTCACCTCCTAAATTCAAATAATAATTATAACTAAATTATTATATATATACTAGAATTATATCATTTTAATTTAATATTAATCATCAATATCCTTATTCTATCTCTCTCTTGTAATTTAAAAACGAAATCATCATTCGGGAGGTGCTGATTTACAACCTTCGTGGACGACGAACTTTCATTCTCGAATTTCTCATTCATGACTGGTCATGAAACCATTTTTATGGTTGAAGAATATTATAAAATATTAATTAAATATTATCTAAAGTCCTGGAACAATTTTATATTCATGATATTAAATAACAGAACAAAACTAGTTCATTGTGATCAAAAACCGCTAGAATTAAGCTAAATGATTATCACTAAATATCTTATTAAATTATTCATACTAATATCATATAACCAAATTATATGTATAACCATTTTCACTAATTTATTATCATTAATATAATATAATTACAATTCTGGATAATTATACCCATTTTACATGAACTTCATTACATGTATACAAGTAAACTAATCATGAAATCCAAGAAAACGAATGATCCCGAGCAATAAAATTGAATCGTATAACTCATCAAAAAGGGAATAAATTAAATTAATAAAATTAAATAGAACATAAAAAATTATTAAAGGATATGAATTAATTAATTAATATAATTAGTCTTATTATTAAGGACATTAAGATCAAGTGCAGAACACATTTTGACATAAGGTAAGGGGTTTCTCATCTCAGTTTTATTTCCGTGAGATTAATATTGTTCGCCGCTTATTTCATGTATGTGGTGTATGTATACTTCCATTTAATATATAATATAATTATTCTATTTATATTCATGGTATTAAATGATTTATTTGATGATTTTTATTTTTTGTTCATATGATTCGACTGATTACAATGTGTTAGGAGACTTCATCTCAATTTCCATTTCATTGAGACTTACTTGGAAATTTTCACATAATAATTCTAGTGTGGTGTATCTACTGCCCCTTTGAGACCATTTTCAATTTGAAATTATATTTCCATTAAATATCTATATTCTTGTATCATGGATATGATTATTGTTTTAGTTGTATACCACTTTACATATGGTGTCTATTTTGAATGCTATTTTAGTGGGGAAATATTGATGAATCTGTATTCTCTACTAAATATAGATATTGAAAAAGGCATTTTTTTCTTGAATTAATATATTTATAAAGAATTATTTGGACTTTCAGTGAAGGGAGGGTCCTTTTATATTCCCTCAATGCATTGACGGGTCTCAAGAGACTAAGCAGTTGGCGAAAAACCCTTCTTGTTTGTTTCCAAACAGAATCAGACGGGTACCCACCCACAAACTTAAACCATATCTCTGGTATGATGGTCAATATTAAAGATATATGAATTTAAATAATAACAATTCTCTTTATTCATTATTTAGTTATTACTTTCCATGAGTTTTTCACTATAACAAAACCTATGGATGCACTTTCAATTTCAGTTTACTGATGGCGTGTGTTTTTCAATTATTTTCCATGATATGTTAATTATATTTAATTAATTATGATTAACTTATTATTATTTCATTATTACACTATATGTAACCCTTACTAATCATTTGATCTCACCCCATCATTTGTTTTCCTTCCCCGGGATATGAAGAAGAGATCATTTATTATGTTTTCAAGAATGCGGTTTGTTAGATTTTGTTATGTATTATATTTGTTTTTTCCAATGTAAAATGGGTTCCATGTACATATCTAGTTTCTTCAAGACAACCAATATAATCAGTCCTTAATGATTTTATTCCTCGTAATCATATCAATGTAATAAAATAATGCACCAGATTTGGGCTTCTAGGGTCGGGGTGTTACAAGATATCTTCAACCAAAAATATTATTTGGAAAGATAAAATATTAATATTAATAAATAAAATTTAATTTTTATTTTTATTGAAAAAATAATTAACTTAAATTCTTAAACAACATTGATGCAGAAAATATTTTATTAATGTAAATATCAAATAAATGTTGTTAAAAATATTAAAATAAATAAAATTTGATATAATTAATGTAAAAAAATATTTTATAGATGAAATTGAAATGTTAGGAATGTAATAATTTTTTTTTGAATTATAAGAGTTATTTTGATATTTTTAAAATTCAATGTAATGAATAGTGTCAAAATTGATATTAATGATATATAATATTTTATTAAATGATATAAAATTCCTAAAAACATTAAATTCAGTAAAATGATTCAGATAAAGTTTAAAATTTCATTAATGATCCATTTTTTTGGTCTTTTTTTATTTTATTGTAAATATATTAACCTTTAAATAGTAAAAACGCATATTGTCACAGTAAGAGTTAAAGAGGTTAAATAAGGGTTAAAGCAAAAAGATAAGGATTAAAAAATAGTCTAAACATGTCCAGATTTAATTGGATGAATTTATTTGACCAAAAATAATCCTATATTCTAAATAAATTATTTTGGAGCCATTTTGATTAGAAAATTAATTTATATTAATTTATTATTTTGAGAAGTTCCAAGAGTACCCCTCTCCTCTCTTATAAAAAAACACCTTATTCCATTTTCATCAAACATAAAAACCTATTTGGTTCAAAAAATATATACCAAAAGAACTTTTTATAATTCATATCCACATTATAGAATCATATTTTATATAGAACACCATCCTTCGTGGTCATAATGTGTTAATTAACGAAGGATTTCTAAAGAAGAGGTTCCATTTTAATCAAGCGTTTCTGTTTTTTTTTCTTATTACACATCCTTCAAATCCTATTAAACTAAGATAAAATAATAACTAATGTATATTATACATAATTAGATGTTATTATGTTAGTGTAATTACCCATATTCATCTCCACTTCCATAAAATGGGAAAATAAGTTGTTGTTCGTGTGTACGGCGGACTACCGCCTCACGAACCTATGAAATTCATTTTCCATCACCGTCTCTCAAGAATGGTATAATTATGAAATTAATTATTATATATTATATTAATGAAATATTTTCATTATTAAAATATAATATATCATTTATGTACATATCTTTCCATGCACATAAAAATGATATCTTCGTTCATGCGTACATGTGAATTATCACCTCCACGAAGCGATGTGATTCATTTTTCATCACCACGTGAAATTGATGATATATATAAGTATAGTTAAATTATTAATATGATATTACTGATATTATTATCATTATCTAATGATAAAATAATACTTACCTTCTTTCCATAATGGTCATTGAAAAATGGAAACGTTACTCATGTGTACGTACAACTTACCATCTCCATGACTGTAACATAGTTCATTTTTTATATCTATATTTAATGGGTGGATATAAAAGTATAATTTATTTTTAAAAATTATAATATTTCAGGATTATTATACTAAATATTATGGACTAATAAACACTTTACCTAATGAACATCATACCAAATTTATTTTGGACTCAAGTATAGAATAGCATCAAAACGTCCAATGTGAACTTAAATGATTATGTAATTATTATAAAATATAAATGAGAAATATAAAATTAATAATAAACATAAAAAAAATTATTGATCAATTATAAATTAACCTAATTTTATTATTCAGGATAATAAAGAATGTATGTGATGAGTCGGGCTCAAGGTGAGGGACTCTTTTACTAAAAAATATCAATTTTATATGTTTTAAATATTTATATTCTAAATATTTATCTTTTATGTCCATGTTTTTAAAATTATTTTTATGAATATATTTATATGGACATGAATGTTTTAAAAAAATAATTTTTTAATTTTTCTCAAATGTTCTGAAAAAGGAATATTTTAAAGTTTTATACAAGGGACTTTCTTTTAAAAATTCTCTTTTAAAATTCCTCTTTCAACTATTTTTACAAAATTAAAAAAGGAATGTTTTTTAACTTATACATCATGGTTGTACTTTCCCACTTTCATGATGCCTTAATTTTTTGAAGCTTCCTTTAGAATATTAAATCGTTATTTTCAAATAAAATGTTTTCATTTATAAGTGTATGGATTTTATTTAAAAAAAAGTGTTTTCAAAATGGAAAATGTTATTTTCCTCAAATATGTTTTTAATTATATTTGATTCAAATCAAAACCCTCTTTACCTTATTCAAATTGTTTTGGTATTGAAAATGATTTTTTTGAAGGAAAGGGGTAATTTGATATCCAAAAGTGTTTTTCATTAGTACTTAAATAGTTTTTCAAATATTTTATGATGAAAAAGTGAAAGAATAAAAAAATTTATTCATGATATAGTACTTTAGAATTATATGATGGGTTGAACCATATAGGATTGAGTGAGACCATTATAGCTTTGGTTTCACCCAAATATAACTCTGATTCATTGGGTAATGTATTTTATCTTTTGAGGCAAGGAGGGATTTACAGAAGGGTTTATCCTATGGATTTAACTAGGATTTAGTTATTTTTGGCATGGGATTAAAATGGGTTATAAATGAAATTCTCTATGTTTCTAGAAGTATTTTTAATTTTATTGATATGAGTTTTAAATATTTACATTGAGCTAAACAATTTTTTGTTTTCATGAGACAATGATTTAATTTAATAACTCGAAGAATTTTGAGATAAAGGTAATTATTGCATGGGTTTTCATGTTTTTCACTAGACTAATGGTTTTATTTCTTAATGACCCTTACAAATATTTTTTTTCTTATCCCACATTTTAAAATGTTTTTCACAGGGTTTTAAGGAAGAGTAGGGAAAAGTATAAATTCAAGATCAACTTTTTGAATATATTTTATGAAAAGAAAACATGTATTATTTTAAAAGGGTTTCCTTTGTTGGAAAATGGATGTTGATAATAAGTATCCACTTGAAATGTATGGTTTTATAATGTAATATTTTTTACTAATTATCTAAAACTATTAACCTAAAAGATCTTTGGGAAAAGAAAGTGATTTCTAGTTTTAAAATAACTAAAATATGTATTGTTTAAGGTTGGGTACATATATCATAAAATCTATATCCTATGCAAAGTTCATGTGATAATACATGATTTCATGAGAATAGCATAAAAAACAAACTAACCTGCTAAAACCATGTTTGAAATTAGGTGCTTCCATTTGTTTTCATATTGAAATTATATGTTTATTATTTTTTCATTTAATTTTTTTAAATTTCATGCATGAAAATTGTTTGAATTTATTTCATTTTTCTCAAATTAATTATCTTGGACATTTGCTTTGTGTTGGGCCATCACTTGGTCATGTGGGCCTTTTTCAGTCCACTACCTTTGGCTATCTCACACTTTCCACTTCACTAATCCTTCATGGTTTCATTGGTGGTCATTCACTACGTTTTTTGTCGGTTCAATATGCATCGTCCACCTATTCTACATCACTCAAGTGTGTCATTTAATTTTAGTTTGTCTTCCCATGCGTGGAATATTCTAGTTGGCTGGCTTATTTGGAGATAGAGAGTAATGTCACAGGATTGATAACCCCTACATGATTTGGATTCTAGATTCTGTTTATTCTGGTTCTCCTCTCTATGATTATCACTCTCGTTTCTCTTCTATAGAAACCCTCTCGATTAGAGTGGGTTCTACCCTATTGAATATTTAGTTCTAAGCCCTATCATATTCCATTTTCACAATTGGTGCACCATTCCAAGTAGAGTAATATGATGAAATACCTTTCCTATGAGGAATAAGAGAGGCATTAAACAAACCAGGATGATCAAGGGATATGTTTCTTATTTACATAGAAGTTTGAGAACCTTTTGTATACTTTGAATTCAATTGAACAGAACAAATACCGAGAAGAAATAAAGAACCATGGACTAGATTTATATCTAAATGGGTCTATAAGTTCTTCATTATTTCTTCTGAATTTTGTTGAAGAATACTATTGAAACTTGTTTCTCCTATTTTCATTCTTATTTGCTGGTCTTATTACACTAAACCCATTTACTTTTTTTAGATTAATCAAACACTTGAGTTGGGTGGTGTTCTTATCATTAATGTAAGTCCAAACTAGACTGAGGCAGGAAAATACTTATATTGATATTTACTACTTTATTTCATTATTTCATATTGAATGGTTTGTTTCTATTGAATTTTACTTCTGTAAAAAAATCCCTAATTCGATTCTATCATATTCATGTGTTATTCCTACTTTCGCTACACTGTACCCCTCACAAATTGGAATCATAACCTTATTGGTTATCTTTTGTTGTCAAACTTTTTTCTTGGATTCAATTCTGGTTTCTGTTTTAATTTCCACATTTTGATCTCATCAAAATTTGCTTTTTTTCTCTTCTATTTTTTATTAAATCCACTATAACCACAATAATTCTTTTTAATTCTAAAATACAATTGGACAATCATATATACCATTTAATATTGTCCAATTATTAAGGGTGAATGGTTAACTTTCTCTGCAACAACTCATCATCTAATCCCTTATGTAAACATTTCAACAACTAGGTTTTATGTTGAAATATTTTATGGTGATAATGACTTTAATTTATGGTGAATTAAGATAAGATAATTTCAAGTTTATAAAGCCTCAATTGATGACATCTTAGGGCCTAACAAACCTATTGAAATTGTTTCTGAAACTATTCAAACATCTATTGTTTATGAATATGTATCCCCAAATGTTCTTATTATAGTACATAGTTCTCTACTTATTTATTTAGGTGATAAAGTTCTTATAGAAGTTACTGGTGAAACTACTATAGCTAGTGTATGTCTTAATATATAAAAATTTTACATGATAGCTTCTTTAGTTGGTGAGATTTATAATAAATTCAAATATTTAAATTTAAAATGAAACTTGGTATTTCAATTAAATCCCATTTAGATGAATTCAATAAGGTGATGTTAGATCTAGCCAACATAAGGGTAACTATTTTTGATGAAGATCAAGTAAGGATCTTTTAAATTTCATTAGATCACGTATATAGTAATTTAGTTTAAAAAATGATGTCTACTTGTGACTCCTTAACCCTAGAAGAGGTTATGTCTGCCCAACTCTCTAACGAACTAAATTATAGACCTATAGTTAAAGGTGGGGAAGATACTTTGTTTACAAGAGGAAGACCACTTTCTAGGGGTAAAAATAAAGATTTTGGTAAGGATAAAGTCAAGAGTAATAAGTAACCCAATCCTAGTTCTAATTCTAGGAAAATAAAAATAAGTTTATTCCACAGTGGAAATATCAAGCACTCTAAGCCTAAGTGTAAAAATATTAAGAAATAAGTGAAACCAAATATCCTATTGATCAATCCCTTCAAGTAAACTCTGGTTATGACATAGAAAAATATTGAATGTGTTCATCCATTACCTCAAACATGAGTGGGTATTAGACTCGGTATTTTTATTCCATATGTTTCCTTTTAGAGATTCATTCCAACAATTGGTAGGAGTAGAAGGAGATTTCTTGTTAGTTAATAATATGATGTGTAAATTAGAGGTAATAGGTTCTATTTTCAATGAACTTGATTACCACTCTATCATCACTTTTCTTGATGTTAGGTGGGATCCCGACCTCCATAAGAACCTAATTTTCTTAGGAATCCTAAATCAAAAGGGATATACTTTTAGGTCTGAATCAGGTGTCCTAAAGGTCCCCAAAGGATCCAGAACAATCACTAATAGGATGTTTGTATATAATGGAAATACTCATTCAAGGTAGTTGGGTAGTGTGTATACCACCAATACTGATATTAATCTATTATGGAATAGGATATTGGTGCATGTAAGCTCTAAGGGTCTATAGAAACTCAACAAAGGGTTGTTGACTGACATCATACCTAGTAACCCTCTATTTTTGGGAATATTGTGTGATGGGTAAGGCTAATAGAGTCACCTTTAATAGGTCAAACTTCAAATATAACTACCCCTTGAATATATACATTCTAATTTGTGGGTACTGAAAGGACCAGTTTGGGATATACCTAACACTGAGAGGGGGGGTGAATCAGTGTTGGGTACTTTTTAAACCAATTCCAACTTTTATCCCTATACCTCTAGACCTGTTAGGATCTTGATTCTCTTATTCTCTTTTCCCTGTCGCATGCAATAACAGAAAGCAGTAAAAATGTGCACACGATATTTTTACAAGGTTCACCACTCAATAAGAGTAGCTACGTCCTTGCCATGCATGGGTATGACCACTGCATGGATTCTCCACTATAATGTAAAATGTTGTTACAATGGAGTGGCTAGGAAAACAATCCTCTAGCCAGTGTGAGTCCCTACACTTTGGAGGGGAGTGGGAAACAATCCTCTTCCCTGGACTGGTGAAAGCCAAGTCCAACTTGCAGCCTCTAGCTGGTTCTTTATACTGCCTATCGAGACAGTCTTCTTCCTTCTTCAAAATGTTGGTTCTGCTCTTGATCTATTGTAGTGCTCTTCACTTGATTACTTGCAAAGCAGTAGGCAAGTAATTCTCTTCTTTCTTTCTCTTCTTCTCTAGTGCTAAAACAAACTGCACTAGTTCTTCTTCCTTCTTCCTCTTAGTGTAACAACTGACTTCACTAATCACCTTCTTTCTTTAGCTAGAATCACATACACCAATGTGATTATTCAAACACTGAAGATATGCTCACAAAGCATTATCTGAATTAAACTGCCCTGAATAATTGTCAGCCTTCAGTTGGGCATACTCTGTTCTTCTTCTTCTCTTCCTTCTCTTCTCAATACCAACACCTGAGTGTATTGGTATACTGAATTCTTCCTTTGTGCAGATATGAGTTCAATTGCACGTCTATTTCTTCTTCACTTCGCAAAGCACAACGGGAGTGTTAAACACCAGTCGTGTGAGTGCGGTTCAACTTCTCTTTGTGAAACCGAATGGTTCACAGTTCTTTCTTCTTCGCAAAGTTGCTTCGAGAGTGCAATGCACCTATCGAAGGCCTGTGGTACCCTCAAATTTTTCGCACACCCTTCTAGGCGACTTGCGCATAAAATTCAAGCCTTGCGCGGAAAAACACCTTTTGGCGCGAAAAACATTTTTCGCGCAACTCTTCTTTTTCACGCAGAACTTCCTATTTCACGCAGCAGTTCCTTTTTCGCGCAGCACTTCTTCTTTTCGCGCAATACTCTATACTTCAATTTTTCCATGCGTCAGAGCTCGGGATTTGTCTATGTGTCGAGTCTCTTTCAAATGATAAGGGTTAGCCTCATATTTATAGGCATTTTTGACCTTGCGCATAAAAACCTCTTCCTGCGCGTAAAACCTCCTCCATGCGCGTAAAAACTCTTTTATGAAACTTCATATTATGCGCCATGCTTCAATATTTCGCGCACCTCATGCCTTTGCCATTTTTCATCCTTCTAAGAATGAAGCACCAATTGCGTGCAAAATTCCGCACCACGTTCTATATTGCGCGCAAACCCAATCTTTCTTGCAACATCAGATTTTGCGCACTGCTCCAATATTTCGCCCATTTTATGCCTTTTCCAATTTTTGATCTTCTGATCTCAAACCATCATTTGCGCGAAAACTTTATTCCTCAATTTCGCGCACCATGCCAATATTTCGCGCATCCCGCAGATTTTTCGCGCAACCCGCTACTATTTCGTGCATCCCGCAGATATTGCGCGCACCACTTTATTTTTGCGCGAAACGTGACTAAATTTCCGCGCACTCCATTCCTTTGTCATTTTTCATCGTTCTGACCTTGAATAACTCTTTTCCACGTATAAAACATCTTCAATCTTATGCGCAACATCCATTGCCAAGCACATTTCTTCATCTCCCGATTTTCAGGCCCTAAAATTTGGCAAACACTGGAAAACGGCGCCACCTTAAACTGTGCTTTTCTGCCATCCCCAGATTGTCTATTGCATTTCCATTTTATCTCTTTACTGCTTCCCATAACCATTCTTCTGCTCTTATCATGAATCCCACTATCGTGATATTTATCCTTTGATAGATCAGCTTAAGCATCGTCAGAGTTGCAATGGGAACTGAATCTTTCCTATCTTCAAGCAGCATCATTCCTTCCAATCAAAACATTATATGACTGGAATCATCATTTCTACCCCTTTCCTTCATAAGGCTTGCATCACAAGTTCTCCTAACTCATGATTTGTGTGAAATACATACCAGCAAAGCATCGTCTGATTTAGATACAATGTGAAATGCCTGGCTACCTCAGAATGTCAAGCCCTTCCACATTTTCTCTTCTTCATAACCACCATTCTGCAAATCATATGATTCTATTCTTCAAGTAAGCTCTTGCATGGTTCACATGAAATCATAAATCATTGCATTGTCTTCTTCAAATCCTCATTCTTCTTCAACCATCCTTAGATAGATGATACTTCACCATTCTGCTCCAATCATCCTCAAATGGATGATACTTCTCCATTCTTCATTGTTGTAAACAATGTGTCACCATTAAAACATGTTCTTTGAACTTAGGATTAGCTCAACAATCATCTGAATTTATCGTCTAAGAGAATTTCTCAAGTATGAAATCCAATTCTATGATTCCATAACAATTCTCCAGGAAACCTCACTTCAACCGATCTCCATTAACTTTGGAGTTCTTCTTCATATCCTTCTTCATTTTGACCAGCATTGACAACTGTTGACAACAAATACAATCTTCAAACACAAAGTGGTCCCAACAGGTACCAGCTTGAATTTCCTCCCATGGTGTAGGGTCCTACTTTGTTATATTTATAGATGAATTTTCAAGAAACATGTGGATTTACATACTAAAAAATAAATCTAATGTTTTTTACACCTTTAAAACCAGTAAAATCTTAGTTAAAAATCCCGTTGGGAAAAATATTTAAAAAATGAGAATAGATAATGGATTAGAATACCTATCTACTAAATTTATTCAAGTCTATGGATCGAAGGGTTTTTCAACACACCGAAGTGTTAGGGAAACCCCCCAATAGAATGGCCTTGCTCAAAGAATGAATAGAACTATTTTAGAGAGAGTATAAAGAATTTTTTCATGCTTAATTATCCCTAAATAATCTTTGGTGAAGGCTTCCACTATATCAGTTTACCTCATAAATAATTTTCCTTCCTCTTCCAATCAATTTAAAACCCTTAAAGAACATTAGAATGGTAAATATCCCTCATATAGTTACTTAAGTGTATTTAGATTCACTACTTATGCACATATAAAAACTGATAAAATCAATCCTTGAGTTATTAAATGTATATTTATTAGATATCTTGAGGGTGTAAAGGGTTATAAACTTTGTTTTGATAAACCTGGTTACCAAAAAATCATCATTAGTAGGGATGTGGTGTTCCATGAATCATTTTCTCCAAAATCCAAATCTTTTACTTCTAACAACAATGATCCAGCCATAGATGAGACTGAAGAAACTGACCCTTCGGCTCAGTTTGATCCTATTGTCCAGGCTCCTCCACCTGATCCTTAGTTCATGACCTGAGTTGATTCTATCTCTAGTTATGATTCATATTCAGAAACTAAACCTCTTGGAAATAATACAGACTATATGTGAACGTGGGATAGATTTAAAAGGGTTTCTAGACCCCCTATTTATTTTATCCAATATGATATGGATTATTATGAATTCTATGTTTCTCAGTATCTTATTGATGATAGTCCTTTAACCTATAAGCAATCCCTTAATGACAAATACTCAAAATAGTGGATCTTTATCATAGATGAATAAATTCATTCCTTAATAAAAAATCACACTTGGTCTATCATAGATAAACCAAAAATTACTTAATTAATTGGATGTATGTGTATTTATAAAATAAAGAAATTACTATTGGAAAAAAATTAGATTGGTTACTAAAGGATTTCCTCAAAGAGAAGGAATAATGTATTCTAAAAATTTTTCCCAAGTTGTTAAGTACTCTTAAATAAGGATGTTTCTTTCTTTTTTTGCTTATAGTGACCTTAATATTGAACATCTTGATGTTAAAACTATCTTTCTCTATAGTTATTTAAATTGGAATCTTTACATGAAGCACCTAATGGTTGCACTAACAAATTCAAATCTAACCATGTTTTCATTTTAAATAAATCATTATATTGTTTAAAAAATCCTCAAGAAAATTGTATAGAATATTTGATTCTTCTATGCATGATAACCATTTCATTAGGATCCAATATGATTCTTATGTTTATTTTAATTCATTAAAAATTAAGATAATTTACGTTTAATTATATATTGATGATATGCTCATATTTTTCAATAATATAAAGCTCAATGTTGTTGTTAAATCTCAATTAAAAGGCATGTTTGAAATAAAGGACTTATGGGAATCTAAGAAAATACTAGGTGTAGAAATTATAAGGGATATCCAAATAAACTTATATATCTTTCACATCATGCATATGTTCTTAAAACCCTTACAAGTTATTGATTTGATTCTCTCAAAACTATAAGTATACCTTTTTGGATAACACTGTAATATTTCTTTAACATAAGAACCAACTTTTTTATTGATGATCAATTTATTTAAAAAATTACATATGAAAATATAATTTGCAGCATCGTGTATAAAATGATATAGATACATCTTGAATTTTCTTTTTCAATTTTAACCCTTAGCAGATTTATGGGCAGTCCATTAAATCCATATTATCATGACCTAAAGTGGTTGCTTCGATACTTATCTTATACTGCAAATGTATCTTTGTGTTATGGTAATAATGTGGATAATACCAAATTAATTATTGGATATGTAGGTTTTGATTATGAAGAGAACATTAATACCCAAATTTCATTGACTTGATATGCCTTCACTTCTTGAGGAGGCCCTATTTCAGGGAAATGAAATATGAATTATGTGGTTTCCCTTTAAACCACATAATCAAAATATATAGCTCTGACCAAGGATGTTAAAGAGGCTTTATGGATTAAGGGATTCTCTCATGAACTCAAACTTTATAATTCTCCTTTTAATGTATATAGTGATAATAAATCTTAATTACATTTATCCTAGAATTTCGTATGACTTGGTAAATATAAAAACATAGATATTATATGACATTTTATTAGAGATTTTTTAGAATATGTGTGTGTCAATAAGATACACACTGATGATAACCCGACTAATAGTTTAACTAAATTCATTGTATTGTCAAAATTTATATACTACTTAGATAGGATAAATTTGGTTTCTATTATATAACCTTAGGTGAAAGAAAATAAAAAATTCAATTGAAAATGGTGATGATTTTTTAAATTAGGTGTCTCATTTTGTTTTCATATTGAAATTATATGTTTATTATTCTTCCATTTAAGTTGTTGAGATTGTATGCATGAAAATAGTTTTAATTCCTTTTATTCGACTCAAATTTATTATGTTGGACATAGGTTGTGATTTGGACCATTACCTTACTATGTGGCCCTCAGTTGGGCCACTACCATCAGTCGTATCACACTTCCCACTTCACAAATAATTCACGGGATCATTTCTGATCATTGATTACATTGGTTTTAAATTAAATATCCATTTTCCACCTATTTGGTTCCACTAAAGTGTATCATTTTATTTACTTTGAATTTACCTGTGTGGCATCTTCTGGTTTGTCAGTTTATTTCAAGTTGTAGTGGCATTTCAGGGGATTTATGACCCTTTAACACTTTGTCTTCTAGATTCAATTCATTTTGGTTATCCTCTCCATGAGTCTCACTCTTATTTATCCTCTGGAAAAACCCTACCAGTTAGATATGGTTTTCCACTATTGAATATTTGTTTCTAATCCATATCATCTCTGGTTTTCACTACCGGTGCACCACTCCTGATGTATTACTATAAAAATGTACATTCCCTATGAAAAATAATAGAAACTTTTGGTTAACCAAGAATATTATATGATATGCTGCTTCTTTACATCAAATCCTAAGAACCATCTCCATCATTCTATCTTAGAAAAATGGTATAGTGATTGAGAAGAGATCAGGGCCCCCATACTAGATTTAAATTCGGCCCAGCTCTGTAAGTTCTTCATTTTTCCTTTTATATTTTTTTAAGCATCCTTTTGAAACTTTTTTCTCCTATTTTCATTCTTATTTTATTTTATGACTTACACTATACCTGTTTCCTTTTTTGCGCTTAAAAAAACACATGAGTCGGGTGGTGTTCCTACCATGCACATAGGTCTAAACCGAACTAAATCAAGTAAATCATTGTGTCAATAGTTACTATTTTATTTTATTCTTTAATATTGAATGGTCTGTTTTTGTTGAATTTGACATCTATAAATAAAATCACCAGTTATTTCCTATCGTGTTATCTTTTCTACCTACCACTAGTGCATTGTACCCCTCACACTATTAAATGTATTTTGTGCATACTCTAATTATCACAGAGAATTTTGATCCATATTCAGTGTGTGTATGATTATATGAATAGTAAGTACGTGAAGCTTTAAGTATGCAAGGTAGTGATATTTTTCTTTGAGAATAAGAAGTAAATATTACCTTACAAAATTAAGTACATGGAATAATATTGAATAGATACTTCATGAATATAGTTCTACATAATATAACTTGGTATGAAAAAAAATATTCAAGTGAGAAACTGATTGATTATTTGATACATCAATCCTGGAAGAAGAAATGAAAGAGAGAGAAGAGGGTCATATCAGGACATCCGATTGAATCAAGTATAAGGATAATTAAATGATCTTATCAAAAAAAAAATTAAGGATGGAGGTTTAAGATAAATAGTTTCATTGTTATTGTATATATAGTTAGATGAAGGAGTATTGAAGATGATAATTCTAAACTTAGAATTATTAACATTCGAGAGAAAGTGTTGTTTCACTTTGAGGGAAGACACAAACTCAACCCTCTTTCATAAGGAGTTGAGTTCATCTAGATTGAAGAAAACGAGTAGTATATTGGAGTAAATAGTGTATCTATCAAGATTTAAATATAAAAACAATACAATCTTACCTTTATGATCTTGAAGAGACCCTAAAGTCTATAAACTGACTTTATCCTTCACAGAAGTAGTGTGTAGAGTGAAGAATGGAGATTATCTCTTAGGTGAGGAGTAACCAAACCTTGGATCTTATAAAGGATCTATGCTTATGATGGAGAAGTTTTGGTCAAACCACTGTTATCTATAAAACTAGTGAATCATAATGGGTTTTGGTGCATAGACCCATCATCCGCGTGTTCTCTTTGGATGTATCCTTTATATTGAACCATGTAAAATATTTATGTTTTGTGATTACTTTACTTTCATATAAAAATGTCTTTTTTTGGGTGATTTTTCTATCAAGAATTATATATTGAACACTATTTCTTCTCACATGGTAAAAATAACCTATAAGATAATCAAATGAGTTAATGAAAAAATTTAATTTTCTCTACGTCCTGATTCACCCCTCTCCACTTAGGGTGCCTTGGGGTACAATAAGTGGTATCCAAGATAAAATGTTCTAAATTTGTGTTCATCCTTATATATTGTTTGAGTAAATATTGAAAAAGTATTATCAATTTCAATGGGTCACTTACCTAAAAAGGGATTGATGAAATTATTTAATGTTGAAGAAAATAAATAGTTAAAATTCTAGATAACACTAGTGTAAAAACAGAATTTAATGTCGGGTTTTTACATCGGTTTTTAACCGATGTTTATAAAGGCGACGTAAAAAATATTATTTTCAGCGTTGGTTTTACAGAAACTAATGCTGAAAACCCTCTCTGAATAGGTTTTGGTGTTGGTTACTTTAAAAACTAACGCTAAAACCGAATATTATTTTAAAAAAGTTTCAACGTTGATTTTCTAAAAACCAATGCCGAAAGTTAAAAAGATAGAAAATTGAAAATATTACACTTCCAAAATAATAGAAACCCCTGTAACAAAAACACAATATACAACAATCAAATAGTATTTGTCATTGACTAAAAATCTATAATTTACATGCTTTTATCTACTTAATCAAAAAATTATCTACACATTTTTATTATAAAGTAGAATTAAAATACACGTACCTGAAATTTACAACACGCTCATTTTTGGTTATTATAGAAGTATTCATTTAATTATTAGTATGTTAAAACACATATTATATCAAAAGAGTTAGTTTTTTGAACCCATATGTAATATTATTCATAAATATTAGAATATACATACCTCAAATCATAATCAAACTTAACAAATAGTTCAAAAAAATAAATTGAATATGGGTAAGATCAGATTAATAATAAGACTCGGAATCATTTAATTCCAACAATAACATTGAATGATATGAGATAAAAAAATTGAATAATACGGTAGAAAATATAAAAGAATAATACAACGAACCTTACCAAATTCAGTAGTTTCCCCAGTTGTGATTATCTCATACAAGAATCGTAAAATATAATAACCACATTCAAAATGTCCCTTTTTACGATGACACTATAGTTATAAAACATTAAACTGATAATAAAAAACAATATATAACAAAAAATTAGAATAAAATTGAATATAAAAACTAATTACCTTTACTTCCACATATTTGATTTTATTTGATGTCTTTATCGAACTGTTTTACTTGTTAAATGTTTCCCATGAACTACATTTTCATATATATGAACTAATAATACATGTCTAAAAAATGATAATTAAACATAATGAGCTTATAAAAAACAAAAAAAACTTACTTGTCTAATAAGGTCGAAAATATTTTATGAATGCTACCTGATATACAAAAAACAATATAAGGTGTATTCACTTAGGAACAATACGCCTAACATCCAATGCCCCCTACAATAAAAAAGATCAGAATTAATGACATTATAATGATCATTAGTTCATAATTATGTTTTTGTTATTACTTATCAAGAAATGGAAGAAACCAATAATCAAACTTCGTATGTGATAATATCTCACATATATATTCAACTCTATCTGAATTCATTACATGTTTCACTTCCATGGAAATGAATTACGGATCTATAGAACTATAAATGCTTGTACTTTCATTTTGTAGAAGAATCGTGTGTAGATACCTAATTTAAAAAGAAAATATAGTTAGTCAATTTAAAACCATATTTTATTAAAGAAAAAAAATTTAAATATCAATTTAAATACATAGAAAACAACTACACCAAATTTAGGCCAAGATCTTCAAAATCAACTAGATTCATGCAATCTTTTTTGAGTAATCTCAATGGATATTCTCTTCCGCATATATCAGCCTTCATCCGAAACTCAAAGATATAATTTAATGAAAAAGAACCCTGAGATAATATTTGTATCCCATAATAAATATCTGAAGTATCCACAGTTGATTGTTACTGAACATTTTGTTTCATTTGTGCAGCTTCCTTTGCTTCTAGATAACCCTATACAAGTTAAATGTTAGAAGAAATTATCATTAATTTTGAATAATTTGTAAATAATATTTAAACAACGTATACCTTATATGAAAAATAATGAAGAAGACTAGTTGGACAAATTAAAAAATTACCCAGATAATCCCCAACTTCGGTGATATTCTCATTAGGAAATGGTAGTAAGCATTCGGATTTGTAATATTAAGTAATGATACTCTAACCTGACTCATATGTATCGGCTGGTGATGTATAGAATCCCCCAAAAAATGAACGAGTCCTAACGCAACAAATATGTATATGAGGATCTTCAAAAAACAACTCATAGTATATGTTTTAGTCTGAGCGATGTGGTGGAGGATCAAAGTAAGCAGATGCGGTAGGGTAGTCCAGGTTAAAAGGCTGGGAAGGATGAAAATGTAAAAAATATATTAGTGTTTATAATTTATAAAATAGAAAAATTGATGATAAATAAATAATATACTAATTGGTCTAAGCGAGGAGGTGGAGGATGGAAGTAGGTAAATGGGGAAAGGTAGTCCGGTTGAGCAGGCTGGGAAGGCTAAAAAATGAAAAAGTTATATTAGTATTTGTAATTTATAAAATATAAAAATTGATAGCAAATAAATAATATACCTAGGAAGGCTACTCATATGGGGTAGGGTAGGTAGATGGGGCAGGGTATTCCGGGTGAGAAGGCTGGGAAGGCAGAAAAAATGAAAAAAAATTCTTAGTGTTTATAATTTATAATATAGAAAAATTATTGACAAAAAAATAATATACCTTGGAAAGATGATCATATAGGGAATGGTAGTCAGATGGGGTAGGGTAGTCTGGGTGAGCAGGTTGGGACAGCTGAAAAATGAAAAAGTTATATTAGTTTTTATAATTTATAAAATTGAAAAATTGATGACAAATAAATAATATACCTGGGAAGGATTTGTAGACTCTGACTGTATTTCCAAGTGTTCTAAAAAATCCTTCTACACTACTACTTGAATTTGATCACCCATATACCATTTCATATCTTTCATCTTGGATTTTAGGGATTCTATTTCTGGGTCTCTTGGTTTCTTACTCTGACCAAAAACCTTCCGAATACTAACACCATCCTGATATCTTGTAACACGTTCGGGGTGTTCTTCCATTCCCAAAGTAGTGGCTAAGATATCCATCCTACCTTTGGGGATAAAAGATCCATGTGTCTCTTGATCCTGAAGATCATCCTAAGATGAAAAAGAAAATTTTATATTAGTGTTTAAAATTTATAAAATATAAAAATTGATGAAAAATAGATAATATTTACTTACAATTTTATCAGCTACTTGCTTAAATTACTCTGTAATATACTATTAATTTTTCCTTCTTCTTTCTCATTTCCATTTTTCATGGTGAGTGGGGGGGAGATGGAGGACCATGTTGAACCTCTTCTGAACCACTACTAGATCAAGATCTTAATGCTTCAGATTTTTATTCAGTCATTTTCTACTTAAAATACGGATACCCTCCATGTGATAAAGTATGCGGGTATACATTTCTCAAATGAATCTCATGAAAAGATCTCTTAGAGGCCTATTATATAAAAATAAACTAATAAATAATTGGAAAAATATATAATAAATTTTAAAATATAAAATAATTATCAAACCTGAAACATTTATTCATGAAGACTATCAACAAATCGCTTTCATGTATCTTCATCTATAAACTGATACTTGAGGCATGGGTTTTCAAACCTTTTCTTTCAAAAAACAAAATTTTTTGTTATTTTTTTTAAATCTCTTCATCGAATCATCACTAAAGAGTGATGTCTTTTCTTAATTTCTTTAGTTTCTTAAAAATTGAATTTCATCTATAATTGAATAAATTAAATGTCTTTTAAAGTATTTAATATTCAGAAAATGAGTTAAAAGAAATCAATTAAGATATTTTACCATCATGGGCTCCCAAAGCTATTTCTTTACCATCCTATCCACTTACTTCTAATCGGGATATGAAATACTAATTCTGCAATGGCCCTACATCTATATATAACTGATAAGCTGAACTTCATTTGGGCCAGTTGCATTATTATTATCATTAAAATGGATGTGTAATCTGTCATCATCACGAGCAAGTGATAGTTTTGGTAAATGTGTAATACCACATTTACCAACTTGATAACATTATTTTTTGGTAGTAATATGATAAGTATCCTCTACTGAGGACGCATAAGTAGTCTTGAAAAAAATTTATAAATTAGCAGTTTTATTTTATTAAATAAGTATATTACTGAATATTTAATAATATGAAAAAATAGATATACCTTGATAACTGGTCCTCTATATCTATATCTGACATTGCTACTAGAAAGTGTAATGAAATTTTGTGCACCTACATATCATTAGAATACGTAATATTTAGAAACAATAAAGAAAAAATAAGTTGGTAAAAAAGAGGCATGCATTTGTAAGTTTCAAAAAAAGAATCAAAATATAAATATTTACCAAAAAAATTATGAGACTAATTTAGTGTTTTCCTGCATGCCTTCATCATGATCATTATGTACTGCATGCACTATGTTAATCTTATACTCACTGTAGTCATCCGGAAATTGCATAATAAATGAATATGGCTCATGTAAATAAATAACATTATCAGCATCATCCTTATCACCCAAATGGTATTTCTTCCTTAAAAAATGACAGACCACTGATCATTTGATGGATCATTGACATAAAATACTTGTTTTTCATGTGTCTCCATGATAAATGGTTCCTCGTTGTAATTAAATCTTTTCAAATCAACTAGTTTAAACCCATATTATTCATGTTTCACACCACTCTTACTATCATCCCAATTACACTTAAAAATAGTGAATCAAAATTTAATATAATCAATTTCCCAAATGTCTTCAAGAACTACAAAATATGGCGTTGATGCAGAAATTGTGTTTTTATCTTTGGAACTTGAAAAATGCACTGGTTCAGTGAAAACCATCACATCACTATTCTAAATGGTACTCTTGTCATCCAGATTGTTTGTGTGAAATGTTTAACCATTAATATCAAAACCAGACTATGTGATAACATTAAGAGATGATCCCCCTACTAACCAATTCAATGTTTTTTATATAGATATATCTATGTTTACTTTCTCTTTAAACCATGAAACAAATGTCTTATTATGCTCAATAATCAACCACTTTTCATCTCTTTTCTGATATCGTAACTTTAATTCAGCAATATGTGAGGATATATATGATTGAACCTCATATATTTTTTTCAAAATATATAATTGTGCTTGCATCACTTCATCACATGGAATGAACTTTACCATGAAGCCTCAAACCCATCTAACTTCACTATAAACTATCATATGTTGAGATATATGGAGACCAATATACTCCACCTCATATAAATAATCAGTACAGAAATAAATCACCTATTCTGATACATATTTTTGAACAATAGAGGCCTCTGGTCGATAAGGATTTTTCAAATATCCCTTAAAAATTTTCATATATATTTCAAAAGGATACACACATCGTAAATAAACAGGGCCAAATATTCTTATCTCACCCACCAAATTAATCAGCAGATGAACTATTATATAAAACAATGTAGGTGGGAAATACATTTCTAGTTGAAAAATAATAAGAGTTTCTTCATTATCTAACACATATAACAAATTTTGATCAACTAATTTTCTACAAATGGATTTAAAACAATTACATAACCTGATGATAGTATTTCTGGTAGTTTCCATAAATATACCAAGCATTCCTACAGGTAGAAGTTGTTGCATCAATACATGGAAATCATGAGATTTCATACCTACTAATTTACAATCCTTTAATGAAACCAAATTATTCACATTTGAAGAAAAAACACTAGTTACTTTAATACCATGAAGACGCTGATAAAAATTTATCTTTTCAATGATGCTTAATGTGTGACAAACCAGAGGTAAATATGTACTTATTTCCATTCATAGTGGGAGATAACTCCAAACGTATTCTCTTTTATATCATGTCTAATATAGCATGCAATTCATCTTTTGTCTTTCTTTTTATGTCTAACAAAGTTCCAATCAAAATGTCACATATTTTTTTGACAACATGCATAGAATCGATGTTATGTTTTATCTCTAAAAATATTCAATAAGGTAGTTCAAATAAATAGATTACTTCTTCCAGATATTTATTTGAATACTAGAACTTATTTTCTTTCCAAATGTCAAATCAATATTTTTTACCATGTCATAATATTCTTCAACTGACAATCGCTGAGGGGGAAAGTTGTATTCTTGTAAACTATTAAAATCTTTTTTTAGTCTATGATAAGGATGATAAATTCACAAAAAACATTGATGTCCCATGTACATTGTCTTTCTTCCATTATGAAATTGATAATATGTAGTCTGTTCTTCACAAATTTGACATGCTTTATATCCCTTAACACTATATCTAGATAACTTTCTATATGCAGGATATTTGTTTATCGTGAACATTATCATAACATGCAAAAGAAAATATTCTCTCTTGTATGTATCGAAAACTTTAACACCTTCCTCCCATAGTTGTTTCAAATCATTAATCATTGGTGAAAGATACACATAAATATCATTTCTCGATTGTTTTGGTCTAGAAATCATCAAGATCATCATTACATATTTTTTCTTCATATATAGATGTGGGGAAAAGTTATAAACTACCATAAGAATAGGCCATGAACTTTGTTGTCTATTGAGTCTCTAATATGGATTCATTCCATCAGTACACAATCCCACTCTGATATTTCTAACATCACTTTAAAAATCTGGAAATTTTCTATCAAAACGCTTCCACTATGGTGAATCGGAAATGTGATATATGTTATCATCATATATAAACTCGTCTAAATTCCATATTAACCTTTTTCATCAATTGAATTTGAAAATAGATTATTCAAATGAGGAATTATTGGAAGGTACCAAATCCCTTTAGTAAAAGTTTTGATTCTGGTACCTAAGTATGAATCATAGTTGAATTGTCTGAATTGTATGCAAACAATATTGGATGATATCATTAGAAAGTAAAAAAATTGATTTTTCATGATGTTAGATGATAGTACCTAAGAATAAATATGAGTTGACTTTCCCATCTATCTTATAATCTGATGTACAACATGTTGGAAAACTTGATAAATATTCATATTTGTTCCTATACAGTACACAGTCATTGGGAAAAGCATGTATCTTTTTATACCCCAATCAAATTGGGAATATTATTTTATTTTCCTCATAATTAGAATCTAAAAGATCGTTGCCTTCTAGAAGTAGCTATTTATTTTGGAAAAACTTTTATCACTCCACCCATTTTTTCTTATAAGATAACTAATCAAAAAATTGTTGATAACACTATAAATTTACTACAACTTGGGAATAATGGATTCTCAGAATCTCCATAAAATCATTCAACTGTTTCTTTTTTATGGTTTCAACACCTAAATCATGAACTAAATCTTCAATATGACCCTCTTCCTCATTATGAATATTGTCATCAACATCAGATGTTGAATTTTCAGTTATTTCACCATGCAAGATCCAGGGTGTATAATTAAGGGTAAAACCATAACAAGTGAGATGATCCTTGATTTCTTTGGAGTTTTACTTGATCATATTCAAACACTTTACACATAGAAAAAAAATCAAATCAATGTTCTGAATATGTCATTTAGAAAATTCCAAGAATTCATCAACTCCTTCTTCATATTCACTAGTGGTTCTTTGTAAATGTAACCAATTATAATCTATTAAATACATGATATCACAATATAATTGGTGAATATATTAAAACATATAAACATTTAAATATATATATATATATAGAAAAATTATAAATAGAAAAATATTTAATAAAAACTATTGATAATCGGATAGTAAATATAAAATACAAAACACATGTATAAATAGTAAAAAATTTATTTATATATTATATACATGTGTTAAATTGATATTATAATTTAATTACAATATCAATCATCTAAAATTTATTAGTTCATTTTACATATTTGTTTCATTATTTTGATGTTTCATGTGTTAAAAGTATTGAAAATTGCATTAGTTTAACGGGTGAAAATTTCTTTTTATTAGTAATATGAAATAATAATTAGAGTAAATGTTCATATTTTAAGTGAAATCAATAATTGGATTATAAATTATAAATTTATTTCAATTAGATTGATTCCATCATTTTATTTGACCCAACAATGCTTGGAAATTATATCAGGTCATGAGATCACAAGCAATAAATAAAAGAAAACATGATGTCTAAGTATAGATGCATGGAATACCACCATGGACCACAAATTAATCACCTAAATATGTAAAACACATCAGAACAATTAATAAATCTATAGGAATCATGCACATTACATCAATTATAGGCAGACATGCTACAGAAGCACCAGCATAACAAATATGCATGGAAAGCAACTACATAAGTAAGAAATAATCTAGAATATAATATATTAAAAGTATGATAATTATATAATAGAAGAATGGGGTGAAAACAAGCATGCTTATCAAATACCTAAAAAGGATAATATTATTTTTTCTTATAAAAAACTTACTATAGTATGTAAAATTCATTCTAATAAAACATACAAGGTATATCAGTAAATTTAAAATAGCATAGTAATGCAACCTACATGGAATGTCATATGCAGTACATGTTAATATGTATGTTCCAATAAAGATACATGTAATTATACATCCTTTCTATACTAGGCAAATTGTAAATAACAAAAATATCATAAATCAGTAAAAAAAAGAATATACTCAAACCAGTCAAGGTGAAACCATAATAAACCAAAAAATATATATATGAACAACAATCACAACCCTGTCCACTTGGACTTTTCACCATATATGGGATGATCACTTTTAGGTATAACTATTAACCATGTTCCAACAAATTTACAATAAACTATAAACTAATAATTTAATCCAATCAAAAAAAAATTAAATGATAATTAATTTATCTTAAAAATTAAAAAAACTTACAAAATTCAGAGTTTAACACAAAAATATATCCAAATAAAAACTGTTCTCTGTGGAATGATTTGGAAAAATAAATGCTACAATAACTAGACAAAAAAATATATTGAAAACAAAAAATAAAGATGAAAAAACAACTAAAATCAAACCACGGTAGAATGTCACCGAAAATAGGCTTTGGGAGAACAAATAATACGTAGATGATGAAAAATGGTGAGATAATCAATAACTCAGACCGTAGATTGTGAAAATGAAATAATATCAACAACAGTGGTCATTCTACATCACAAATACACTGTCAATGTCATCATGATTCATGATGAGTTATTACGATTTAGCTTTTGAAGATCCAAAAACATGAGGGTTTCCCAATCCCAACTATTTTTAAAATACTTTTGGCATCAATTTTTACAAAAACCAATGTCGAAGAGTCTGAAAAAACTTTTTTCCATCGATTTTAGAAAAAAAAGTCCAAAAATAATTTTTTTAATATATGGCGTCAGTTTTTATAAAAACTGTCGTCTAAAGATCCCAAGTTTGGAATTAATGGCATTGGTTTTTATAGAAACCAATGCCAAATATTATATATATATATTATATCATAGGTTTTTTTTGAAAAAATGACATTATATATCATACCTTTCAAGGTTTTTGACATCAGTTCTACTAAAAATCGACGCCAAAAACTACTCTTAAAATATTTTGGCGTCGGTTTTTAGTAAAATCGATGCTAAAAATTTCTTTCACATACTATTTTCGTCGGTTTATAAAAAACTGACGACATTACTTCGATGTTAAATTCAGTATTTCTACCAGAGTAAAAAAGAACCAAAGGGAGTCATTGACCATAAAGTAGATCATGAAGGTTCTATTGAAGAATTAGATATTTAAATATCAAGTAATTGTAATATGGGTTAATTATTAAAAGAATCAACTAAAAATATAAATGATCTTGAAGTAGAGATTGACCGACTTGAAAAAGAGTTAATTGATTAATCAGTTAATTAAGTAAAATTAAAATAAATAGTGGAGGTTAAACTCAATACTAAAGGGAAATCCAATGTGATTGAAAACATAAGTGTTTGTCTTGAATAATTAAAAGAGAATAATGAATATCTTGAGGATGAAATTTCAAAAAAGAGATTCCTTAATGATCCTCTTCAATATTATTTATCTAAAATAAATGTTTTGGGAGATTTATTTATGAAGATGATATGAATTATTGTGATAAAAGTACTTATGAAGAAGAGTTGGTTAAAGTTTCAATGAAGGGAACTGAGGACGAGTCTCAAAAGAATATTATATATCTTGAGAAACTGTTGATAGAATCTCATGGTAATATAACAAGGAACTTATATGATCTCATTTGAGAAATAAGTGAGAGGAATATATATCCTTAATAAATTAATGGATAAAAATGACGACATAGAAATATGCCATATCAAGACTCTAGAAGAGAAATTGAATGAAGTAGAACAAGGATTAAAATTAGGTATGGATCTGAATAATGATTAGTTAGAGGTTAAATCAAAAATAGTAAAATAGTTGGATAATAGTCTACTAAATGAAAATCATGTTCATGACGATCAAATAAAAAATTTGGGAGTGAATGTGAAGAAATCTTAAAAACACTCAATGACTAGAAAATTATCTAAGTATGAAATGAATTGAGTTGGAGGCACTACTATAAAATAGGCCTTTAATAGAGCTAGAAATGGACTTTATCAATGCTAGAAAATCATTGACTACATGATTGAGTTTAAAAGACCTAGTTTTCTATCAGAACTGAAAAAGTGCTGATAAAGGGATCCTTTATCACTGCTAAAAAATGCGCTGATAAATGGGACCTTTATCAGAACTTTTAAAAGCGCTGATAAAGAAACCATTTAACCATGATTTTCTTAGAACTGATAAAGGATCGATTTATCAATTATTATATAATCACTGATAAAGTAGATATTTATCAATTCTTTTAACAACACTGATAAACGTCCATACTACATTGTGTTGTGACAACACACTACAACACCACTGTAATGTGTTGAAACAACACACCGCAGCACCAAAAACACACCAAATATAAAAATAAACAAGTCCCAATATAGGATTTAAATGAAAGTAAATTTAAAACACAAACACAATAAAAACACACTATATTATATACATTTCAAACATTGTTTTAGACAATTACCTACATACAAATTATTATATACATTGAAAATAATCAATGTTCCTTTGCCATTTAATTCTGACCCAACACATGCTATTACCAAAAAAACCACCCCTACTCGATAAAAAAATCACCTGTATAAGAAAACAATTCTTATGTTAGTAATAATATAAATAAATAAATAAATAAACAGAAAGTGTTACTTTTACTAAAATTGATGTCAAGTTTAAATAAAAAGACACACTTTGAGTCATATAGGTTACAAAGTGCATCAGATTAATGTGAGGCCGATTCCCACATGTTCCAAATGACATGTGGATCATTGTAATAAAGTGTTAAAAAATATGAATGTGTTTTCTCGGTTTTGAGTACATCAGTTTTCTTTTTTACTAAAATCTCATTTTAAACTGGAAACATTCACTTTTGACTCATTCCGATTACAACATGTATCGGTTTGATATGAAATGGATTCTTACACCTCATAAATGACTTATGAATAGTTTTCCTAAATTATTAAAAAATATGAGTGTGTTTCATTGGTTTTCAGTGAGTGACACTTTTTGAAGTAAAATGTCAATTTTAAACTAATAACAAACACTTTGAGTCACATTAGGCACATTTTGTATCGGATTGAGGTGAGGCTGATTCATACATGTCAAAAATGAATTATAGATTGTTCTCGTAAAGTATCAAAACAATTTGAATGTTTTTTCTCAATTTTGAGTAGGACCTCGAATTCCACTTTATATTTAAACAGGAAAAAAACCACAAGGAAAATTACAGGGGCCGAAAGTGGTGGAGTCCCAAAGAATCCCCACAAATCTGACCCTTACATGAGGGGGGAAGGGATTAAAAAATGTGAAACAGGATAAGGGTGGCCTCCCCGTTTGCGCAACTAGCCAATGAATCTACCGCATGGCTTCCTTCCCTGAAGGTATACCTAACCTCCACTCATTCACCTAGACACTCTCTAAACTCCTTGAGGATGTACGCAATTTCCTAGGGGGCGGGGCCTTGTTATTGACAAGGAGGCTCCTAAGAACCGCAGAGTCTATCTCCACACGGGTAATCTTAAGGTTGTAAAGATCGCACAAAGAGATACCACAGTGAAGGGCTCTCACTTTCGCGCCAACCGCATTGCCCGACCCTAGGTAGATGATGAAACTGAGCGTGAACAAGCAGATACTATCACAAACTATCCCGCTTCCACGCATGATGCCCTGAGTGCAAGAGCCGTCAACGTTCAGCTTTAGACCCAGCCTAGGAGTGTGCCATCGGACCCAGGATCCCCGCTTCAAAGGTAGGACCCCTGAAGAACCCCTCCCTGAAGTAAGAAGAAACCTACACAACATAACCGAGAGCCCCCTCCCTCCACATAGCGACTGCAATTCATCCACAACTACCAGCAGGCGCACCTTCACACCATGCCTTGAAATAGGGCCTCAACTTTGAGTAGTACAGTTGTCTATTTTACTAAAATTGATGACAATTTTAAATAAAAAGATTCACTTCGAGTCATATCGGTCACACCATGCATCAGATTAAGGTGTGGCTGATTCTTACACATCCTAAATGACTTATGGATTTTGTTAGTAAATTGTAAAAACAATATAAATGTTTTTTCTCAGTTTTGAGTATATTAGTTGTCCTTTTGACTAAAATGTCATTTTAAACTGGAACACGCACTTTTGACTCATTTTGATCACATCGTATATCAGTTTGACGTGAAATAGATTCTTATATTTCACATATGACTTATGAATTTTTGTACTAAATTTTCTAGAAAATATGATCAGGTTTTGTTAATTTTCAACGAGTGATGCTTTTTGAACTAAAATATCTATTTTAAACTGATAATAGACACATTGATTCATAATGGGCACATAGTGTATCAGATTCAGGAGAAACTGATTACTACACATCAAAAATGACTTAGAGATCATTTTTGTAAAGTATCAAAACAATTTGTATGTGTTTTATCAATTTTGAGTAGGAAAGATCAACATTTTACTAAAATTTGTAACAATTTTAAATTAAAAGACACACTTTGAGTCATACCAGTAACACCGTGTGTCAGATTGAGGTGTGAATTATTACTACATGTCCCAAAATAACATATGGATTTTTTTTATAAAGTATCAAAATAATATGAATGTGTTTTTTTTATTTTGAGTACGTCGCTTATCTTTTTTACTAAAATGTCATTTTAAAATTTAAACACACACTTTGACTGATACTGATCACATTGTGTATCAGATTAAGGAGTTCATTATTCCTACACATAAAAATGGATTATCGATCATTTTCCCAAAGTATTTAAACAATTTGAATTCATTTTCTTGGTTTTGAGTAGGTAAGTTGGACTTTTTACTAAAATTGATGTCAATTTTAAATACAAATACACACGTGGAGTTATACCAGTCACACTGTGCATTGAATTAAGGTGTGGCAGATTCATGCACGTCTAAAATTACTTATGGATCATTTTCCTAAAGTATCAAAACAATATGAAAGTGTTTTTTTGGTTTTGAGTTGGCCATTTTTTTTACTAAAATTGATGTAAATTTTAAATAAAGACGGACTTATTATATCAGTCATATCGTGCATTGGATTGAGGTGCAGAAGATTCCTATACATTCCAAATAACTTAAGGATTTTTTTACTAAAGTATAAAAATAATATTAATGTGTTTTCTTAGTTTTGAGTACGTCAATTGTCTTTTTTACTAAAATGTCATTTTAAACTAGAAACACACACTTTTGACTCATTTTGATCACATCGTGTATTAGTTTTATGTGAGACCATCCTATATGTCACAAAAGATTTATTAATCGATTCTTTAAATTATCAAGAAAATCCAAGCTTGTTTTCTCAGTTTTCAGTGAGTGAAACTTTTTAAAGTCAAATAATTATTTTAAACTAATAATGGACACATTGAGTCATATGGGGAACATCTTGTATCATATTATGGTGTGCCTAATTCTTACACATAAAAAATGACTTATGTATCAATTTATTAAAGTATAAAAACAATATGAATATGTTTTCTCGGTTTTGAGTATATTAGTTTTCTTTTTTACTAAAATTAATGTCAATTTTAAATATAAAGAAGTACATGGAGTCATATCGGCCCATTGACTTTCTTTTTCAAATTACCAACACTGGATGATCATCTTTGAACAAACCACATCAACTCGAAAAAAGAATCCACCTATATAAGAAAATAATTATTATGAGTGATAGTAAAAAATGAATAAAATAAACATAAATATGAAATAATACATTAATTCTATGGAAAATGATTTTACTATGAAAATATCAAGATTACATCATTGATTTAGCAGTGGAGGGAACTTTAAGGAAAGTGATAAATTTCAACACTATATAGGTGAAAGGTTTTACAGGATAAGAAGTCTGTAGAATTTTTGGCATAGAAAGACATGAAAGATGGACAGACCACCCCAACTCAAAAAAAATAATCCACCAGTATAAGAAAACAATATTTATGTGAGTAATACTAAAAATAAATAAAATAAACATAAATATGAAATAATACATTAATTATTTGGATAATGATTTTACTGTGAAAACATCAATATCACCTATGTAATTGAGCAGAGGAATCATTATTTCTCTTCCTATAAATACAGTGGAGGTAACTTGAAAGAAAGTGATAAATGAAACACTATAGGGGTGAAAAGGATTTTAGGGAGAAGAAGTCTGTGGAAGTTTTGGTGAAGAAAGGCATAAAATATGGACAGACCACCCCAAATAATATAAAATAATCCACCTATATAATAAAATAATTATTATGTGAGCAATACTAAAAATAAATAAATAATACAAAAATATGAAACAATATATTAATTATACGTATAAAGATTTTATTTTTAAAACATCAAGATTGCCTCTGTAATTGTGTAGAGGAAGAATCATTAATCTTACTATAAAAGAAATAGAGATAACTTGAAATAAATTGAAAAATGCAACACTGTAGTGATAAAATGGTTTTGAGGGAGAAAAAGTATGTGGATGTTTCAGTGAAAAAAGGCATAAAAGATAGACAAACTACCCCAAATAGAACAAAATAATCAACCTATATAAGAAAACAATTATTATGTGATTAATACTAAAAAAATTAATTAAACATAAATATGAAACAATATATTAATTTTATAGAAAATTATTTTACCATGAAAACATCAAGATTGCCTCTGTGATTGAGCAGATACATCATCATTGCTCTTATTTCAAAGGCATGACATTTGGATAGAAATATTCTAAAATAAATGAACTCTGTAAGGAATAATGAAAATTAAATCAATGTTTCATTTTATAATTTTTTTGTAAAATAGAGAAATTATATTGTAACGTTTCCTTTACATATTTCCAAAGGATTTCCTTCATTATAGTTTTTTTTATGAGGTATTAATAACATCATCATGTATAGAAGGCATTTTCTACACGAGTAGTCAAACATTTAATTTAGATTTTGTTAATACAATAGATAACATATAATATTCTGAGAAAAAACATGAGAAAATAATTACTCAACTATGGAAGGTGTTATCCTAAGGTAAAATCAGTATTTTATTATTTCAAAGAATTTCAGTATGTTGAAGAAAATGGGTATTTATATTTAAGAAAAGAATTACTCCACTATGGTAGGTGTTATGCTATGAATTAATTCAAAGGTGAATGTTATAGACAACTCATACTCATTTCATTTTCTAGGATGCATACCCACCATTAATATTTATAGGTAATGCACAAAACATATCCATTATTTCTTCACATTGGATCCACATGAGATGTATATTTTTATTTATCACACATTCAGAAATGGTTATTTGAGAAAATGAAACTCTTTCTCAATTATATAATAACCCCTCCACCACCATTTCAAAAAAGTAACTAAAATTTTTATCCCTCAATATAAGCTACAAATAATCTTTATAATTTTCATCAATTGCACTTTTTAGAGGACCTAGTCACAATAGGATGTCCAAAAATATTCAATACAAAGATATATTTCAATAGAAGATATGATTTCATTTATGTAATAAACAATTTCTTATATTTATTTTCTATTTAGATTATTCAACTACCTATTCCTAATACTAATTTACCACTTTAATACAATAAAAATAAAATAATTATACTTTCGTAATAAATTTATTACAATAAAATTAACTTCATATTAATTCTCATTCATTGATTATTATATGTTATTTTTTTTGGTTAATTTAACCACCAACATGAAGGATGATATAAAATGATATCATGGATTATTGTTAAAACAATTTTTTTTTTGATATTTATAATGGAAGGATTTTTGTTTATGGTCCTATAAAGGTAACACGACAATTTAACCCATTCTTAATAAACCACCTTAAGTATTTCGAAAATTACTAAAACAAGCATGTTATAGATTCCTTGTTGGGGAACCATACCTAAAAAATCCATGGAATAAACATGGAACATATAAACTCACAATGGAACTATAATTATAATACCTTTATTATTAAAAAGAAGATGAAATCTTGAATAGGGATCAATGACCAAGATCTCTATATAGAAATAGATAAGGAATAATTGGAACTACCAACAACCAATGATCAATATTAATTAAAAACAAGGAATTAAGCATACATATAAATCAAGTGTATAGATATATAGAGTGAAGAAAATTGATTCGAAACAACAATTTAAAAAGACCAAAATAGGATATTCAAATTGGTAGTCAATCAAACAATGGATCATAAACAAATCATTCTATTCATAATATAAAATCAAAATAGTATACATGGACCGAACCATAAATAACTCATTACATCGTTGAATAAGAAATCAAAAACAAAACAAAAAATACACAAAGAATATCACAAGGCCTACCTCGCTAGGTTAAAGAAAATCCACTTCGGAAACCCTAACTGTAATCAAACACCAGATGTTCGAAAATGATCAAGCAACTGGAGGTAGTCAAGTGTAGTGATTTGAGATTCGATTAACCAAGGAGAAATGCTGGTATTGGGTGGCTTTCATGGAATGATTTTGATATCGCGAAGGGTTCACAAATGGATAGCATTTTTAAATATATTGGGACACTTTTATGAGTGCTTACAAATAAGAACTGATAAAGAGTCCCTTTATCAATGATTATGTAATAAGTAATGATAAAAGGAATATTTATCAATAATTTTTTAGCACTGATAAAAGTAGGTCTTTATCAGCATGAAAAAAGCATTGATAAAGACCTACATTTATCAGCTCTTATTACATAAGCACTGATAAAGGATTTATAATTATAATTATAAAAAAATTAAATATATATATATATATAATAAATATATATAAATATAGTAAATATATTTTTTTAAAATATATTTATTATAATTTTATAATTATTTATTTATAATTATAGAAATATTTTCGGAAAATAATATTTATATCTAATTTTAAGTGAATTTATATGCATATATGTTAAAAATGAGTGAAATTGAATAAATTACAAATAAGTACACTTTAACAATATTGAAAAAATGGATAAGTTTTGTGTGTGTGCATTGTGTATAAAAAATCATTAATTACGTATATGTGAAATCAATCTAACACTCATTTGATCTATGTTAAATTGAAAAATAAAATGATACATTCAACTATATATCCATTGCACTGTGTAATTAGTCAGTATATTTAATTCATATTAATTTTTAATTATAAACCATTATTCACTAAATATATGACTATTTAATATAAAGTGCATAATTATATTATAATATATAAATCATATTTATATACATTAATATATATTTATTTATTTAATATATACAATTTATTAACATTAATTATCATAATTATCTAATTAACAAAAAATTTAATATTTAATAATGTATAATAAATTATTCATCTTTATCAATAATTATTAAATTAATAAAATTTGTTATATTATTTTAATATACTCATTTTTTATTTTTTATTTATTTAGTTATTTCATTTTATTTATTCAAAACTTTATCAATGCTAAAAAACTGATAAAATTTATCTTTACCAGTGCTAAAAACAAAGCGCTTATAAAGGTTCAATTTATCAGCGCTAAATAAACATTGATAAAAGGTTAAATTTATCAGTGATTTCTTTAGCACTGATAAAGATGTCATTTATCAGTGATTTTTTGTAGTGCTGATAAATATCAGCGTTGATAAAAATAGGTTTTGTAGTAGTGAGGTGAGGTTAAGAAACCTGGAAAGAACCTAAGAAAAGTCATCACAAGATGCTAAGAAATGGGTAGCTATTATGGAAGTTTCTGAAAATATTATTATCTTTAAGAATACTCAAACTAATGAAAAAAAGTTCTAGAGATCATCTACAAATTAACCTTGTGAAATTTCATAGAAAAATGTAAATTGTTGTCCTGATAAATTTGTATGTACCAATGTAGTTTCATCTTCTAGTGTGGGTTCAAAATCAAAATCTAGAAAAATATGGATAGATAAAAATACTAAGAAACATACCACATTATCAAAGGTGGATAAATTAATGTCTAATAAGGGTATCCCCTCAAATTTTGTTCAACATAATTCTAAGGTTTTCTAACAACAACCCGGAATAAAATTCAGCTATATTTTATCTATATATATAAAAATAAGACTTAGTATCTATTGTTTGTGTTATTCTATGTTTCTACACAGGGCCATAAAATATTATCATAATAGTTGAATTAATGAAAAATACAAAAGTCCTACATTTTGGGGGAGCATATATAAAGAAAAACGGTAATCTTTTTGTGTCGAAGCATTGTTCACAAAAAGGAATAAATTTATCACCCATGAACATATATTAATGTTTTGGAAAATTCTATGATTATTGAAATATAAGTGGTCGCAGTTATGAGGAGTTCTGGTATGTACTTATCAATCCCAACTCATATATTGTTAAGGATAGGATACCATAATAAAAAAATAAGTAAAACAAAAATGGAAATTAGTTTTCCTTGGTGAACAATCAGAAGAAAAATTCCAAAAAAATTCCATCCAAAAAGAATATTGTTTAGGATGTCACGTCAACTAAGAAAATGTGCTTCTATTATGAAAAAGAGGTCTCATAATGGACCACTTTAAACTATACAATAAAATCAGTACTAAATGGATTAGGCTTGAGATAAAGAAGGAATTAATCCATGAGAATAATAACAGGTTTGGTTTAGTACAAGACATCCAAGAAGAAAAATCAAATTTCATGAGAGGTTTTCTAAAAAGTGTAACCCTAAGACTATTTGATATTTGTGTATAAGGTTTATACTTTCTAGGAAAGTAGTTTAAAATTTCATGACTTGGTTACCTAGGTAAGGGGAATTTTTTAAAAACAAAGAGAAATCACTTATCACTTCTTGAACATAAAATATTACTAAGATGAAGGAGTCCACACATAAAAATAAGACTAGGAATGTGCCTAAATAATGCTTAACAATATATTTAGATCATTTGAAATTGGTTAGTTTTGGAACCAAGGTTGTTCTTCGCTATAAATAGTGTATGGTTTGTTTTTGTTGTCAATCCACATGGAATATTAGGATGTTTTCCAGGAAAGTGATCATACAGTTCAAGCAGACAATAGTTTTTAATGTGGCACATTTTCCTAGTGTTTTCCAAATTTTTGGGTCAAAAAATTAGATATTAAAGGAAATTGTTTTTGGAAAAGTAATTTACGCACAAGACTGAATAATGATTTCAATGTTGTGTGCAAGTTATGTACTGGGATCATCTCATAAAAATATGGAAAATGAAAGAGTCACGTAAAAGATTTGATTCTGTATGCAATATTGAAGGATTTGTTGAATCTTGCATGCAAGGATTGATTTGGGATCTTCACTTCAAAATATGTAAAAGTCAAAAAAGTGCATAAAAGATTGATATGTGTGAAAAATATGAGTTTTCTCTGAATAGACTTATGTTCTCAATGTGACGTCAAAAGGGGTTTTATTCAATCTGAGAGTAACTTACGTGCACCAACGAATACACATTAGAAATTTTTCACAGGGTCGTCGAGGCTTATAAGTAGGTGGCTACCCCCACTCAAGACTTGGAACTTTTCAAGGAAGATGGGATTCCTCTAACACATGAAAGACTTGTGCGTTTAAGAGAAGTATATATCAAATCATTCACTCAAAGTGTTCCTTTATTCTAAAAAGTCAAAGTGAACCTTGTAATGAGGATTCATGAAAGATAAGTGATGCATGAAAAATAAGGGTTGTGTGAAATCCATATTGCATGAAAAATACAAAATCTTATGTGTAATGGAAGTTGTTGCATGAAAGTATCAGTGTGTGCTTCTACTAAGATTTGAACATCCTGCTTGTTTGATCTGTACTTTCAAGTGAATTAATTCAGTACTTCAATGAAAGCAATGTCTCATGCTGGACAGAGATAAATACTTCAATGGAAATCTATTGAAGAGACCTTCATGTGGATAAACTGTGTAAGACTTCACCCATAGTGGTGAGAAAGGGGGAGTCAATGGAAGTGTTCTAAGGGACACAGTGAGCTATCCTATAATTCCTATAAAGGTAGTGTTCCTGGAACATAGGGACTATGACCGAACTTCTATATTCCACAGCTAGTAATGATTAGTGGATTTTGGTATCTCTGACACACTGTCGGTGTATGCTCCATGGATGTAGCTCTTAGTCGTGAAATAAGTAACTGGGATGAGTTTTCTTTCTATATTTGATTGTTTTATTACTTCTCTAATCAATTATATAGGTTTAATGAGTTCCTCACAACATGGGAACAAGATATGTCACTTTAAAATAAAAATTTGACTCCCAGATTCACCCCTCCCCTCTCAGGGTGTTCCAGGGTCTTACAAGTGGTATTAGAGGCTAAAGGTTGTTGGTGTTAAATTTGTCTTTCTTTTCTATAATGGAGAATATAGTGAATGTCCGGGGAGTACCCCTCTTTGTTGGAAGAAACTTTAAAATCTCTAAGAATAGGATGAAATATCATATAAGATCACTTGGAATGGAATTTATTTTTACTATTTCTTAAGGAATACAAGTCACTGATCCGATAGGGCTATATCTTATTGATAGAGACAAGAAACTACTTGATGCAGATACTAAAGCACAAAATTCTTTCACTGTGGCACTTTTTTATTAGATCTATCGAATTGTGATGAGTTATACTTCAGAAAAGTCTATATGGGAAAAATTGTAGAATATATTTTAAGGAGACAATAAAGTGAAGGAGGTGAAACTATAAGTCCTGCATGATAGGTTTGACGATCTGAAGATTCTCTTGATGAGAATGAAGATTCCTTATTCAATCTAATTACTAAAGTAATTGAAGAAATTATAGATCTTGGGGAAGAAATCAAAGACATTGACATTGTGATTTTTTTTCGAAGACTTCCACCTCTATACAACCCAAAAGTGTCAGCCCTTGAGGATATGTAAATTTCTAAACTTCCCCTGGATGAAATTCTGAGTAGTTTGGTGGAATATGAGATGAGATTAAAGCCAGAAGATGCAATGACATGTTTCGGCAAGGAAATGGAATTCAAATCCATGAAAAAACTGGAAATTTTAGGGGATAGTATCAATGAAGATAATGAAGAAAAACAAACTTATTTCTCTCAGTCTCAATAAATTCAAGAAGGTAAAAGGGAAATTTTATGTTAAGTTAGCTATGGATTGTTTTCATTGTGGAATAGTTGGGCACATTTCCTCTCAGTGACCAAGAATATTTGATGGTGAATAAAGTGAAGCTTGAAACATGGAGAAGCCTCAGAAAATGTTTTTCAAAAAGAGAGACTTTGAATTTATAATGAAATTAAAAAGGAAAACTTTTTTCTATTAAGAAGATGATGATAATGAATTCTTTGAGGGAGAAATTCCGAATTTAAATCAGGAACACATGCTTCAATGATGGATACCGTTGAAAATTCAGAACCATTAAGAGAAAAACAAAGAGATAATCAATTGACCACTAATTCTAATCTCAATTTTCAACTTAAGGATACTCTTAGTAAGATTGAGAATCAAAGTAACATATGGAAAATGTGGAGAGCAGTTATGGAAGAATCATCAGAATGTGTTGATCAGCTTGAAGATGAAATTGAATGAATGGAAGAAATAGTGAAACTACAGTCAATACATCTTAAAAGCACAGAAGATGTAGTGGAAATAAAGCTCGGAATTTAAGAATAGTAAAATTTCATCAATAACCTTACCTCCATACTAGAGGAGATGTCTAATACTATTTAGGTACTCAAATCATAAGATGTTACTCTCAGGAGAAAACTCAAAAGTGAATTAAATTCAAAAGCATCAAAGAAGAAAATACAGTTTGGAAAATTCTCAAATACTGAGTTTTTTGAGAGAGCTAAGCATAGTTCCAATGGAGTTGAAAATATTTTTAATGATCAAAGACTCGCATGCATGGGAAACAATGGAATTAGTTGTGATGTTGAAACATTAAATGCTTCAAATAAAATGGTCCAAAATAAAGGAAAGCGGAAAGTTGGACATGTTGAAAAGTCACCTGAAGTGTGGGAAAAGAAATCCTCAATTCAAACTAAAATGGTAATTGAAAACTATAATCAAGAATCCAGAAATGATAGGCATCCAAACTATTTTTCTAAGAAAGGATACATGATGAGGAATAGAAATGAGAAGACATTTACACTTATGAAATTTCAATTCTGTGGTTATCTGTGTCATACCATGTCATACTATGAAGAGGCGAGAATATATTTGAATAAGGAATATCTAGGAAGTCAACAAAGGATAATAAATTCATATCCTACTTCTTATAGAAGAAATAATTTCTATAGATATTTTTTTCATTGTTCTAAATTTAGCCATAAATTTGTTTATTGTATGTATAGGAAAGACATAAACAATTCATACGGAACTAAAAGACATGTCCATACTCATCAACTGTATGGTGTTTCTCCTACAAACAGTTTGTATCCTCTAGAAGAAGGTTATGAGTATGAAGAACCTTCCAAAATGGAAGAGAGATATGAAAATCTATCTTTATCCTTCACTCTATCAAATATTTCATGGAAGGAAAAAAATAAAATTGAAAAGTCCAACCTTGAAGAAGTATCTCTCAAAGATACAAAGAGAAATAGTAATTAGATCCTTGATAGTGGATGTTCACCTCACATGACGGTTAATGCTGATTTATTAGCAAATGTTTAGAAAATGGTCGATGTAATGGTAAGGTTCTATAATGATGGTGTGTTAAATATCAAAGGTAGTGGAAGTACTGAGCTAGCTAATGGAGAGTTGAAGAAAATATATGTTCTTTATGTGGACAGTTTGCATCACAATCTTCTCATTGTGAGTCAACTCTATGAATCAAGGTTCATACTAATGCTCAATAAAAATGGGTGTATTATAAAAGGGAAGACATAAAATTCTCTTATGAAAGGTTTCAGAGTAGATGGAAACTTATACGAGGTTGATTGCAGTGATAATATTTTCTACCCAACTATTGAAGAAGAAAATGACTTGTGGCATCGAAGGTTGGGACACCTGAATCAACATGACATGGAAAATATATCTAAGTAGAATATAGTCATGGATATCCCCAATCTGAAGCATGAATGGGAAAATACTTTTGATTCCGACATACGAGGAAATATGGTATGTAGTTCATATCGGATGAAGAAGAAAAGGGCATCAAATCTTTTTTATCTCATCCATGCAGATGTATGTGGCCCGTTAAATGTTACTGGAATGCAAGGAGAAAGGTTCTTTGTTCTTTTTATTAATTATTATAGTAGAATTTCTTGTGTTATGGTTATACATAGGAAACAAAAAGTGCTTGATTACAAGAAAAAATATCGTCGAATCACCGAGAATGATATTTGACAAACGATCAAAGTTCTACAATCTAATAATATAAGGGAATACACATCCATTGAGTTTGAAAATTACCTATAAAATCATAGAATAAAACATAAGGTGGCTTCTGTGAGAACCCCACATCAAAATAGAGTCATTGAGCATAGGACTTGACAGGTGAACAATATGGCCAGAACTATGCTGATTGATAGTCATATCCCTTGAGATTATTGAAAATAGGTCATTAATGATGCAGTGTATATTCAAAATCAAATAGGGATTTATATGGTGAAACCAAGACACCATATAAGTTATGGCATGGAAGGAATCCCTATTTGAAATATTTTCATGTTTTCAAAAGTAAATGTTTTCTTAAAAACAAAGAATGAAATCAAGGCAAGTATGGTGATTCGGTAGATGAAAGAATATTCCTCGGATATTCAATGAATAGAAAATCCTACAAGTGTTTCAGTAAGTGTCTCAGAAAAATTATGGAAAGCAGTGATTTTAAGATAGTTGAAGATAAAACCAAAAATACCATGAGGGTTTCATTTGTTGATGTGATTGAAGATACAGAAAAAAATAGGCATGGATCATATCCAAATACAGATGTAGAGGAAGGAGTGAAAAAAATTCAGAGGTCAGAACAAGATGTTGATTCAAAATAAGAATCAGAAGACGAAACCATGGATGAAGAAAACTCTTCAGAACCTCATAGGAGAAATCGAAGAGCATAAATTGATCAATCAAACATCATTGGGGATTGAAAATCACCAACAAAAATAAGGATAATGAGGAATAATGCACAATCTATCTTCCTATCAGTTGTTGAATCATCCTCATTTAAAGAAACTGCAAAGGATGAATCATGGCTTAAAGCCATGAACAAAGAGTAAGATCATATCGACAAGAACCAAAGATGGGATATTTTTAACTGAATTAAAAGTCACAATGTGATTGGTATGAAGTGAATTTTCAAGAATAACTTCCATGAGCATGGTAATGAGATAAAAACAAGGCATGATTGGTATGTAAAGGATATTCACATATTGAAGGTGTTTATGTTGAAGAAATATTTTCTCATGTGGCTAGACTAGATTCAATCAGACTCTTTCTTGCCATGGAAATTCAAAGAGGATATAAAGTGCATCAAATGGATGTCAAAATAGCCTTCTTAAATGGAGTTATTGAAGAAGTATACATAGAACTACCAGTGGGGTTTCTTCATGGTAATGATGAAATAAAGGTTTCCATATTAAAGAAGGCACTCTACAGACTGAAGCAAGTGACATGAGTGTGATACTCTCTTCTGGATTCATATCTGAAGAAGCTCAAATTTAAAAGAGGAGGTGTTGACCACAACCTCTATGTGAAGAATTAAAAGGAAGACCAATTTATGGTATTAGTGTATGTGGATGATATTATATTTGGCAGAAGCAGACGAAGATCAGTGGATGAATTTTTCCAATCACATGAAATCATAATTTGAAATGTCCATGATTGGTGAACTCACATATTTCTTAGGGCTACAAGTGATTTAGAGGAAAGAAATCAATTTTATCTCTTAGGAAAATTATGCATGAGAGTTTCTGAAAAAATTTAATATACATGAATACAAACCAATTTCAACTACAATTGTAGTTGGAACTAAACTAGGAAAGCATGAATATGGGACATTTATATATCCCATAATGTATATGAGAATCATTGGAATCTTACTGTACTTGACAGTGACATGGCCAGATATTGTCGTTGCAATATTCTTAGCGGACTCTTTTCAAAGTATTCTAAAAGAAGAAAATATGGTGGCAGTGAAAATAATCATGAGGTATATTTAAAGTTCTCACAATTATGTCTTGTACTTTGTTGAAGGAAGAGATAGTGAACAATCTGTATTTTTAATGCTAGTTGGGCTAGAGATATGGTTGATAGAAAGTCCACATGTGGTGGATTATTCTTTATTGGCAAGAAATTTCTTGGCTGGTTGAGTAAGAAACAGGAAAGTACTTCTCTTAGTACTGCTGAGGAAGAGTATATCTTGGCTATAAAGGCTCGCACATAGCTACTGTGGATCAAGAAACAACTGAAAAATATTGGAGATAAAGTGAAATAGTCAATGGTGATTCACTATGATAACAAGATCATGATTGATCTTAAGAAGAATTTTTTTCAACATTCTCATATGAAACACATTGAAATCAGATATCACTTTATCAAGGTAAAGGTTGAACAAGGCATTATTAAAATGGATCTTTCTGGAACTGATGATCAAGTGGCTGACATAATGACCAAGCCATTGTCAACACATGTGTTTGATAAACATCAGTTAAACCTTGGTGTTCAACGATCTCCCAGTGCATGATGGGGTTATGGGTGTTCCCCTCTCCCAAGTTATATTAAATTATTTTAATCAGTTTGTGGAAGTGATGTAAGTTTATAGTGTAGATACAATCAGGGGGGGTTGTTTTGAGCTCTAAAATGTACAGATATTGGTCTATGGGATTATTACCAATAGGGGAGAAGGAATAAATTTAATGGTACAAAGGAGGAGGGTAAAATGTTTTTTTGGTTATAGGAGAATGTAGAATGGATAGTGATGAGCATTCGATGTTACAAGGAAATAGTTCAGGACATGTAATGCTTCTTTACCATGAAGATAATTCAGTGTTAGGAGGAAACTGTTCCGGGCATGTAATGATTTTGTGACACGATGAGAGAATAGCTTGGAAATCTTTAAGTGTTCCAAAACATAAAAACTCAATTCAAGATTCTTATCTTGTTTCCATACCAAGCATAGCACACGTAGACTTAGAGTGTTGGCTGAGTTGTTTCTTGCATAATAGGTTTTCATTATGGTTGGTGCTCTATTGAATTTATCTGTAGCTTGCCAACAAACACAAAGAAGGATATTGTTGAAACCAAGGTTGTTCTTTGTTTTAAATGGTGTATAGTTTGTGTTTTTTGTGAATCCTTATTAAAAGATATGTAAGTTTTCAAGGAAAAAGATCATACAGTTCAAGCAAGGTGGCGTCATTTCCTAGTGTTTGCCAAAAAAATTGTCTAAAAATTGGAGATTGAAGAAAAGTGTTTTTAGAAATGTAATTTTCACACAATACAGAAGGATGATTTGAATGTTGCACAAAAGTTATGTACCGTGATCATCTCATAAAAATATGGTAAAGGAAAGAGCTGCATGAAAGATTTGATTTTGCACACAAGATTGAAGGAGGTTTGAAATCTTGTGTGCAAGGCCTGTTTCAGGATCTTCACTTCAAAATATGGAAAAGGAAAAAATTGTCCGAAAGACTGATATGTGCACGGAAGATGAGGTTGCACAGAAGAGACTTACATGCTCAATGCAACATCAAAAGGGGTTTTTCGAACTTTGAGTGTAACTTACACGGATCGACGAAGATGCGTCGGAAACATGCGCACATGGTCATTGAGAACTGTAAATTGGCTTCTACCTCCACTCAAGACTCAGGACTTTTCAATGAAGATAGGGTTCCTCTGTCACGTGAAAGACTTGCGCACAGAAGAGAAGTGGAGATCAAATATTGCATGCAAAGTGTTCCTTTAGTCTAAAAAGACCAAGTGAACATTGTGGTGAGGTTTCGCGAAATATAAGTGGTGCACAAAAAATTAAGGGTTGCATGGAAGCCATCTTGCACGACAAAGCCCAAATCTTGCATGCAAGTTTCATTGTGTGCTTCTACTACGCATTGAACATCCGGCTTGTTTGATCAGTGCTTTCAAATGCATCAATTCAGCTCTTCGATGCAAGCAGTGTCACATGCTGGACAAAGACAAAGACTTCAATGCCAATCTATTAAAGATACCTTCATGTTGATAAACTAAGTAAGACTTCACCCATAACAATGAGCAAGGGGAAGTCAACATAAGTGTTTTGAGGGACGTAGTGAGCTATCCCTTAATTCTTATAAAGGCAGTGTGTTTGGCACAGAGTGACTATGACCAAACTTTGGTATTCCGTAATTATTGAAGATTAGTGAATTTTGGTACGTCTGACACACACTATGGAAAAAATGGTTATTTGTAACGAGTTATTTGCAACGAGTTATTTGCAATGGGGAAGGGTCGCGTCGCAAATAGTCTGTCAGAAGAGACTATTGGCGACGAGACCCTCTCCCCGTTGCAAATAATCAGTTATTTGCGACATGGTGATTCTTCCCATTGCAAAAGGTTTGGCGCGACTTCCACGCCAAACCGTGGAAAAGATTTTTGCGACGGGATACCCATCGTAAATATTTCTGTCGCAACTAATCTAACCAATATAAACCACCCATCCGTTTTTTCTTCCATTCCACCCCTTTCTTCACTCCCTCTCCCTCTCTACTTACATTTTTTCTCTTAAATTTTTTTAAAGTTTAATGTTTTAAATCGGTACATCATTTACAGCTTAGATCCTCCGAAAGCTTTAGTTTTAAGGTATTTATCTATTTCTTTTATTTTTTAATTAATTTATTATATTTTAGTTATAATTATTCATAATTAGCTACAGTTAAATTAAATTAGAATTAGATCATTTTATTTTACAATATTATTTTTACAATTAATTACGCGTGATTATTATAAATTATTATAAATTAATAGTTATATTAATTATTATTAATTAATATTTATTAGTGATAATTGGTCATAATTAAAAGTAATTAGTCATAATTTGTAACAATTAGTAATAAATACTAATAATTAGTAATAATTACTAATAATTAGTGATAATTAGTGATAGTTAGTCATAATTAGATGTAATTAGTCATAACTAGTAATGATTAGTGATAAATATTAATCAATAGTAATAATTAGTAATAATTAGTAATACATAGTAATAATTAGGATTAATTAATAATAAATATTAATAAATAGTAATAATAAAGAATAATTAGTAATAAATATTAATAATTGGTAATAATTATTGCTAAATAGTAATAAATAGTGATAATTAATAATAACTAGTAATAAATATTAATAAATAGTAATAATTAGTAATAATTAGAAATAATTAATAATAATTAGGATTAATTAGGATTAATTTGTAATAATTGTGATTAATTAGTAATAATTAGTAACAATTAGAAATAATTAGTATTAATTAGGATTAATTGGTAATAATTAGAAATAAACAGTAATAAATAGAAATAATTAGTAAAAATTTGTAAAAATAGTAATAATTAGTAATAATTAGTAATAATTGTGATTAATTAGGATTAATTAGTAATAATTAGTAATAATTAGTAACAAATATTAATAAATAGTAACAATTAATAATAATTAGTAATAATTAGTAATAATTAGTACTAAAAATTAATAAATAGTATTAATTAGTAATAATTAGTAATAAATATTAATAAATAGTAATAATTACTGATAATTAATAGTAAATAGTGATAATTAGTAATAATTAGTAATAATTAGTAATAAATAGTAATAATTAGTAATAATTAGTAATAATTATTAATAATTAGTAATAATTAGGATTAATTAGTAATAATTAGTAAAAATTAGTAAAAATTAGAAATAAGTAGTAATAAGTAGTAATAAGAAGAAATAATTATTAATAAATAGTAATAAATAGAAATAAATAGTAATAATTAGTAATAATTAGGATTAATTAGGATTAATTAGGATTAATTAGGATTAATTAGTAATAATTAGTAATAATTATGATTAGTTGGTAATATTTATGATTAATTAGTAATAGTTGGGATTAATTAGTAATAATTAGTAATAATTAGTAATAATTAGTAATAATTAGTGATAATTAGTAATAAATAGTAATAATTAGTAAAAAATAGTAATACCTAGTAATAATTGGTAATAAATATTAATAAATATTACTAAGTATTAATAATTATTAATAAATAGTAATAATTAGTAATAATTAGTAATAATTAGGATTAATTATTAATAATTAGGATTATTTAGCAACAATAAGGGTTAATTATCAATAAATAGTAACAATTAGAAATAAATAGTAATAAATAGTAATAATAAGTAATAATTATGGTTAATTAGTAATAATTAGGATTAATTAGTAATAATTAGTAATAATTAGGATTAATTAGTAATAATTAGTAATAATTATTAATAAATAGTAATAAATAGTAATAATTAGTGATAATTATTAATAATTAATAGTAAATAGTAATAATTAGTAATAACTAGTAATAATTTGTTATAATTAGTAATTAGTAAAAATTAGGATTAATTATTAAAAATTAGGATTAATTAGTAATAGTTATAAATGATTAGTAATAATTAAGATTAATTAGTAATAAACAGTAATAAGTGGTAATAATTAGTAATAGTTAGTAATAAATACTAATAAATAGTAATAAATAGTAATAAATATTTATAAATAGTAATAATTTGTATTAATTAGTAATAATTTATAGTAAATAGTAAAAATTAGTGATAATTAGCAATAGTTAGAAATAATTAGTAATATTTAGTAATAATCAGTAATAAGTTGTAATAATTAGTAATAAATCATAATAATTTGCAATAACTAGTAATAAATAGTAATAATTATTAATAAATAGGAATAATTTGTAATAATTTATAATAATTAATAATAATTAATACTAAAAAGTAATAATTAGTAATAATTAGTGATAATTAGTAATAAATAGTAATAAGTAGTAACAAATAGTAAAAATTAGTAATAAATACTAATTAATAATGGTAATAAGGAAATGCATCAAAAATGCATACAACCATCTGGAAAAGGTGAATTCTTACAACTTTTTTAATTAATGTTTTCATTATTTTATCTACTATTTGTAAGTTAATTTCCTTATCATTTTTATCTAATAATTAATTATTTTTTTCACAGATCTTTTGGGAAGTCATGTTTTCTTTTCAATTATTTGAAAAATGCCACAAAATAGATAAAATGATTTTTCTACCAATGTAACCACCTTTTTCATATTCATCATCTCTCTTTGTCGAACTTCCAGCACTATATATTGATTTGATGCTATTAACAAAGAAACATTTATCATTTCTGAAGGATAGGAGAGTAACGGAAGCTCATGTGACCATTTGTGGTGACTTCTCGTGATATAAAGGGAACATGAGCTTATTCTGCTCTTTTGAATTTCAACAACGGGGAAAAATCAGTGAAGAAAATTGAGTTAATATGTAGTGTCAGCAGTTCGACATAGAATGAAAATGGAAACGTGGTTAAATTGGTAGTGAGAACTGTTTTGAGACTTTGGGATGTCTACGAATCAACTACACTTCAATCTGACACATGTTGTGATCTGTATATACTAGGGCAGATAGAACATGGCGTGTTGATGACAATAACAGTAGTAGGAGGAGGAGGAGATGCGTCAATTACTGGAGCAGCAGCACAAATAGATGATAAAGTACATGTGATTTCTGACTCATGGATTTGTGAGTTTTTTATATTATTGCGAATATTGTTTTTTTTATTTTATTATATATTGAATTTTTTAATATTTTATTACTTTATTATTTATTTATTAATTTATTATTTTTAAAAAATTATTAATTATTATTATTATCATTATTTTTTTATATTTTTATGAATATTGAGGTTTTTATTATTTTATAATTTTATATTATTTTATTATTATTATTATTATTATTAATATTTATAATATTATTATTAGTATTTTTATATTATTTTATTATTTTTATTTTTATTAGTATATTAATATAATTTTATTATTTTTATTATTATATTAATATTATTTTTATTATTTTTATTTCTATTATTTTATTAATATTATTTTATTATTATTATTATTATTTTATTTATACTGTTTTATAAATATTTTTTTAAATTTTATTAATATTTTTTTTATTTTTTTTTTGTTTTTTGCGACGGGCATATTTTCCCGTCGCAAAAAGTATTTACGACGGGGTCATCGCAACTGAGTTTTCTAAAAACTTAGTGAAACTATTTGCGACGCCATTTTCTGCAATAGGTCATTTGCGACGGGACCCCATCGCAAACGACCCGTCGTAAATACTTATTTTTTGTAGTGACAATGTTAGTGTATTCTCCTTCGATATAGCTCTTAGTGGTGAACCGAGTAAAAGTGTTGAGTTGTATTTATGCATGAGATTGTTTTATTACTTCTCTAATCCATCATATAGGTTTAATGAGTTCTTACCTACATGGGAAAAAGATCTCTCACTTTAAAAGAAAAAGTTGACATCCTAATTCACCCCTCCCCTCTCAGGGTGTTCTGGGGTTCTACAGTTAGAAAGATGGAATAGTAATGGAAATTTGAAAGTTTTTTTCCTTCTATTATGAAGAATACTGAGAAAAAGGTATTGATGAATTCCAAATAAATTATAAGAAAGTATGTTTTTATAAGTGGTTTCATGTAAAACAATATACAAAGGCTGGGAAGAACGTGTTTGTCAACAAAGACTAGCCACACTCTTCAACTTGTGGATGGCTGAGGTACCCTTATCCCTATGCATTTAAATATTTCTAATATCTATTTAAAGTGGTGTAGTCTTGAAGGGTTTATACAATTCATGGGGTTATATATTCTGAAAAGAGAATATATATGTTTAAATGAATGAGAAAAAACTTTGAAAAATCTGATCTAATGTTGAAGAGGTAGCAATATTTGTCAATTCCAATGGTATCAAACTACCATTGAAGGTTAAAAGATGAAATGAGACCATTTATAAGATGGTACATGACCACTATAAGGATTGTACAACTCTATAAGAGAAGAAACTACATTCATGTATTACATGCTTATTTTTTATTAAACTAAAAATTATGGTATCAGCTGATTGCTTTTAGGATTTCAAGAAGCTGTTAGAAGAAAATAGCATTACAAAAACTAGTTTGTCGTGCAAGAAAAATATTTCAAAATATGGTTTCAAGAGTTGAAGGCATTTAGGGGAAGTTGGTGATGAGAATTCTATGGTTTTTTAGCTTTATATGAAAAGAAATTTTCCCTAACTAGATAGGAAGACCATGATATATCAAGTGATATCAATTGATCCAAGATGTGGTATGCCTCACACTTTATTGATTATTCCCTAATGGTTTTGTTTAAGTTTGATTAAGATCACAGGGTATACTAGAGATTATAAAATTATAAGTTTATTATGTGTTTTTTAAGTTGCGAGTGATATATATAACATTGATATTTTTTGACAAAAACTTTTGTTTCATACATTTCGTTTTGATTTAGTATGATTAGAGTATTTATTGACACGGTATTGCTAAGTTGTGAAATTTACTCATTGCTAAGTGTCAGTCATTTGAGGAGTATTGTAGTAAGAATTAAAGGGGGCATAATATCTCTTATTTTGGGAATTCCTGAAGGTTTTTCTTATCAAATATAGTATAAGGAGTGTATTGAAAAGTGGAAATAAAGATGAGACCATAAAATCTACATTATTTCACTTAATAACCATGCACATAGGAGGAGATTCGGTAAGATCTGTATCATGGGGGTACAAGAGGATGAATTCGTTGGGCTATAGAAGTGAACATATTTATTAGGAATCACTCTTCCATTCTTATTTTTGATGTTGGATTCAAAATAATTGGGACATTGTTCACTCTGATTAAAAACATATGAATATATGATGTAGTGTCATATGTATCTTCTTCATCCTTGAGGTGTTAGGTTTTTTCATGCAGTATTTTCATGTTGTGTGTTTATGATCATGTATAGCCCTTAATAAAGATTAATTACATCATTTAGTATCGTGAGAAGCGTGTTTGGATAATTGAATTGCGGTGGTTGAAATGATCCAAAGTTGTGGTGAGGTTCAAATGCATGTCCATAAGAAGATAAGAGACCGCACAAGTTCATTCTTTTTTGAAGTGTTAATGCTAGGTTATTTCTATTCGTGAAGTATAAGGTTGAAGCACATAGAAGGAGAAATTTTCCGCAGGGGATTTTTTATTTTTTATTTAAATAAAATGGGGGTTGGTTTTTTTTTGTTTCCTCAGATACCCCCAATCTAGATCAATTGGTGCTAGGGAGTTTGGGGTGAAGGGCCAACTCATATGGCACTCACCCCTCCTCCATTTTAAGAAAAAACGAATTAAATTTAATATATATATATATATAATTATAAATACATATATATATATTTTTAATATTTATAAAATTATAAATTAAAATTTTATTTAAATAATTATAAAATTATAAAAATATACATTTAAATATTAAATATATTTATTATATTTATAATTATATATTTATAATTCCATATATTTATATATTAATATATATATTATATATATATGTATATAATTATAAATATATGTAATTATATAGATATATTTATAATTATATACATATATTTATAAATAAAATTATAAATATATTTATTTATAAATATTATTATAAATATATATTACTCAATATTTAGGGGTATAATTGTAGTGAAGCACACACTCACATCTCAACCCCTGATGGAAAAGTCATAGCCCCCAAGAGATAACTATCTCAATTACAGCTTGAAGACCCATACAAGTTATGCCCCGAAAGGCCTATAATTACAATCTATATGACCTAGCACTTTCAATGCATCTGAGTCATTGGTGCCCTGATCAAATCACCTTATGCATCCCCAATCTGAATGATCCTCCCATGTAAGCCAATGATGTACCATTATCTCACTAAAAGTCATGTCAATGACACATACGATCGTCGGACCACCACCCTTGTCATCAAGCGGGGGTTCACCAGTCTCATTCACTAACAAGACACCATAATTGTACAACCAGTGTTGTTCAGGTCATCCCTTCACATCATCACTAGTTTTTGTGACCTTCCCATTGGCCAACTCCTGACATAAATGAAAATACATCTACCTCTCCTCCATCATTTTTTGTACCAGTTCCCTACACGTCCTAGACTTATTGGTGCCTCCATTCATCGCCATCCATTGTGTTGGGCAGCACACACCTTCCCATCATTAGAGAGAACCAGTTATGTCCATTGTCATTGTTTCCATTAGAAGCCGCCAAAGAATTTCTTATGTCTCCTCTAATAAAAGCCCTTACACCATCCATGAGTCCGGGCTGCTAGCCCCATAACTGGCACCACCATCTCCTACCTTTACCCTATTACCGGAAAGACATCCAATCATATCTACCTATGTAACATACCATTAATTATCTATCAGGCACATCCTTGACCTTGTCATGGTTCCCTATTTTCCTATTTTCTATAGAGGATAGAGAAGGAATTGGGAGGATACCTATATTGGTGAAGTCAAATATTTTTTGTACTCTTAGTTTTAACCGACTTTTTTGCAGGATGTAGGAGGATTTCATGTCCTGTAACTAGGTTACACGACGTGTATGTGTTGTTCAGTACATGTCATGAAATTCTTCATGTTATGAAGGGTTACACGTCATAAAGAGTTGTTATAGGTCATGAATGTTTTAAAGAATGTATTTTTAATTTGGGGCGACATATTTCTCAGTGTACTTAGACACCATGGATTTCACGGTGTGTAAAGGAATTACACGTCATGTAATTCCCCAATCAGGGATGTTTTAGTGTTTTGATCGAGTTTTTAGTGCCCATTCGACCATATTTTCTCCCTTTCCCTCGAACCTAAGCTCCATTACAATGATTTTTGGAGACAATATTCCTTTCGGATCGATCCTGTCAGCATTCCATCTTTATTACATTTGTGGTGCATATGTCCAGGTAAGTTATCTTCCCTCTTCTTCAATGTCCTTGATTGTGGTAGAACCCTTGGGTTGTGTTTTCAGATCCACTAGTATAAGTTGGTGTTTCTTCTTGATTTAATCCAAGATTCGTTATGTGGTCTCGTTCTGGAGGTTGTTCCATTGTTGGTCATGGTGCGGTAGGCGTTTGTTGTCAAGTTTTGTGATATTTCCTCTCCTCCGACAACCATATTTCTCAATTGAATCAATCCTAAGATTTGTGGATTTGATTAGAGGGCCTTTTTTGATGTCATTGGGTTTTTGTTATTATTGGATCCCATTGTGGGCGTGTGAGACTCGAGTTTTGAGGTAGGTGGTTCCCTCTCTGGCCTGTGTTTAATAAATCGTATTGTTCCATTCTTATCAATTTGGTTTAAAAATAAATTGTAATGAAATTGGCATGATTGTTTCTGTGTGTTGAAAATATATTTTTGAATGAAAGTGGTTTTCCTAGTTTTTTGGAAAAATGGAAAGAAATAGGAGTATTTTCAAAGCATTGAAAATGGTTTTGTGCAACTATTTTGAAATAGTTTTTGAAACATTGAAATGATTGTGAAAATGAACACATGGGTTGCCTTGGGTACTAGGTGTAAGGTTTAGCTAGAGGCCATCATCCATTTTGGGGGTTCACTTTTTAGGGTGTTACTCTTATCCTAAAGTGTAGATTATTGTATCTAAGAACATATATGATTTTGGGGTTTCACTTTCTGGGGAGTCCCTCTGGTCTTGAAGTGTAGATCATTGGCTTCAGATACCATATTGTACTGTTTCATAGATTTTTTGGTACAAGTAGTATGATGTATGACCTATTGTATTCCTTAGTATTGTGATGTCTATGTTGCTAATGTTGTTTATTCTTTCTTTTATTTGGACTATTTTATCCTTGATATGCAAGCTGATGCTTGTTAAAGATAATATGGAAAATTTTCTTTTAAATTTATATACCTACTTTTGTTTTAGAACTGTGATAAAAAGGGAAATGTTTACCACATTTTATAAGAACTTATTTACTGCTTATCATGCCATATTTTATTTAAATTGAGCATACATGAATTTTTATACAGAGACTTATTATGGAACATATGGGTGGAATCCTATGAAACTTGTTAGCTCACACCTTGTGTGCCACTTCGGGGGTGCGTAGACCATTGTATGTTTTCCATTTTAGGGAAAGGAAAGGCATCGTAGTGAGGAAGTGAGGTTTCGTGTTAGCTATGTTGGGTTTCTAGTGGTGAGATTTTTGGAGTTCATCCACACCATCATTTGGAGTAGCTGTTTGGTTCTAGTCCTTTGTAGTTGGACTTGTCTCTTGGAGTTTTGGCAACTTTTGTAGTTGTTTTATTTCCAATGTCTTCACTGGGGTGTCTCCTAGGTCCTGAAGTGTAGATCATTGGATTCAGGTACCACAGTGTACTATTTCACAGATTTTTGGGTATGTGTAGTATGATGTATAAGATATTGTATTACTTAGTATTGTTATTTCTATGTTGCTAATGATGTTTTGTATTGCTTGGATTTGGACTATTTTATCCTTGATATTCATGTTGATGCTTGTGAATTATAATATAGAAAATGTGATTTGAAATTTATATAATTCTTTTTGTTTTAGAACTATGATAAAAAGGGAAATGTTTACTATGTTTTCTAAAAACTGCTTTATAGCTTATCATGGCATATTTTGTTTAAATTGAGCATACATGAATTGTTATACTGAGACTTATTATGAAACATATGGGTGGAATCCTATTGATCTTGTTAGCTCACACCTTGCGCACCTCTTCGTGGGTGCGTAGACCTTTGTATGTCTTCCATTTTAGGAATGTCAAGGCATCATAGTGAGGTGGTGAGGTTTCATGTCAGCTATATTGGGTTGCTGGTGGTGAGATGGTGGGAGTTCATCCACACCATCATTTGGAGTAGCTGTTTGGTTCTAGTCCTTTGTAGTTGGACTTGTCTCTTGGAGTTTTGGCTACTTTTGCAGTTGTTTTATTTCCATTGTCTTTTTAAAGTTATGTCATATATTCATCAATATTTTTATGTTTATTTTTTATTTGTGTATATATTTTTTTTTTCTTAGGTTGGGTAAAATTGTTCCCTCATTTTTGTTTTTCAATGCCTGGGTGCTTGTCGCCTGCTCAAGGGGATCAGGACGCCCTTCGAGTATGTGACGGAACAGTTTGGGTGCCAGGTTTGAGGGTAACCCGAGTCGATTCATTACAACCTCATAGTAGCACCGTCGAGCCTTCATGTTTCCTTGAGTCCAACTGAGACATCGTCGAACTACGTCCACCATCGCCAAAGTACCACATTGTCCCATCGCCAAACTACCAGCTTTCTCCGACTATTTTTCATCCCCTATACCAATCGAGTCTTCACCAGACCACATCTGCCATCTCCAAACCGCCACCCGTTTCCTCTGACTATTCATCAACCCTATATATCACCACTTTTCCCTCTTATCGGGTTGTATGTATCTTCCAACCACCATCGAGACCTTTTTAGTAGCACCGTTGAGGCCGCAGTTAATACCGCCCAGTGCATTCCCTATGAAGCAACATAGTCTATTGCTCCCACCATGTGCAAGTGGAATAAACCGTTGAGAATCCCCAAATTTATGGGTCCATTGGGGTTAGAACACCAAATGTGATGCATTCTAAATATATATTTATAATTATACAAATAATTATTTATAATTATATAAATATATATATATCAAAATTAAATTTAAAATTATTACATGATTATTGATCTGGGAGGGGGTGGTGGTCCGGCGAGCATCTATGGCATTTCGACATGGAATCCGGCGAGCTGATGGAGGGTGTTGGTTTGGTGGTGTCAGGGTGAGGATCGCGCAAAGCAGGCATGGTGGGGACATGACCATCAGAGGTTCGCAGGGGAGCCCTGATCAGTGGTGACAAATCATACGACGGTGCTTGGCGATGACATCATAGGGGAAAGTCATGAAATGACAGTGACCGAGGTTGCGCAAGAAATCCAGGATGAGGTTGGGGATTACAAGCCATGGTGGTCTGGGCCCTATGGGCTGTAAGAACAGACCTTTTGGGATAAAATGGTAAGGTTCTTTGAGTCGGTATTTTTAAGGGATCCACGGGTTCTATATATGGGTGAGTTATCCCTTGATGGGGGTTATGACCTTCTCATCGACATGTGAGGTATGTGTGTGTTTTGCTATAATTGCACCCCCGAGCATATAAATATATTATATTTATATAAATATATTTATAATTCTTTAAAATTTAAAATATATTTATAAATAAATTTAAAATACATTTATATATATATTTATATATTTATATAATTATAAATTTATTTAAAGAATTATAAATATGTATTTATAAATATAATTATAAAAATATATATTTATATTTATATAATTATAAATATATTTATATAAGTATATGTATACAATTACAAATAAATATAATTATATTTATTTATTTACAATTCTTTAAATATATTTATAATTATATAAATTTTAGTATATATATATATATATATATTATGTGCTTGGGGGTAAAATTACATCAAACACACACACCTCACACACAGGCCAGAAAAGAAAACCATAGCCCCCCCCCCAATGGGTAATCCACCCATCAAGTCTTATTTATTAATATTGATGGTCTGAAGGCCCGGTGGGTATGAAGCACATTACATGGCCCAAAGGCCCCTTTTCTCACACAAAGACTCAGTGCAACATCATACCTTCATCATCCTGCTCACTTCATAAGGCCTACATCATGCATGTGTCACCATTTTCCAGTATCATGTCTGTGTCAATGACTGCCTGCATCATGTCTGTGTCACTGCTTGCATCATAAATCTCTCAAGGGGTTTTCCAGGATTCAAACCCGGGTCTTTTTGATGAAGGATTACGGGGTTTACGGCTCATACCATTATCTCGTCTATACTTGGGGGGTTATGGATTGGTTTTGACCTTGGCGTGTGGGTGTGTGGGTGTATTTGATATAATTGTACTACCAAACACATTATATATATGTAATTATATATATGTATTTATAAATATATATATATGTATTTATATTTATATAATTATAATATTATTTAAAGAATTATAAATATATTTAAATAATTATAAATATAAATATATAAGTATATATATATATATATAATTATATAATTATATATATATATATATATTTATAATTATATAAATATTTTAAATAAATATATATATATATATATATTAACATTAACTGGTTTTTTAAAGAGTAGGGGGTTAGTGCCACATGAGTTGGCGCTTCACCTCCAAACACACCAACACTAATTGATATCTCACCGGGGTATCCTACGAAACTAAAAAAACTACCCTCATTTTATTAAAAAAAATAAAAAATCCCCTATGAAAGATTTTTCCTACATTAAATCTAACCTCATAAAGATTAAATTGTACCCAGTTTTGTTTGAAAATGTGTGATGGTAATATTTTTGATATTGAAAACAAGGGTTCACATAGTAAGTCTTTGGGGTGAATGGATCGCTGCATTTTTCTAAGGCTCTGATGCAGTGGAATTTATCTTTAAAAGTCCACGATCTCCTCATTTTTAGATGATCGAAAAATAGAGACAATAGCTCAAGGAAGGTCTATATTGAGAACGTGAGGGGGAAGAATTTTCTTAGTGGATGTTTTTTAAAAATAAATGGGAATATGATTTCATTTATTTAGGATTTCGGCACTTCCAGCACCAGATCAATTATCATTTTTCAGATAAATTAGAAAAGAACCACTTTGGGTGGCATTATTAGGTTTCAATCATAACACTGCTTGAAGTGGTGTTCTCCTTTAAACAAACACCGTAAGGACATCCCTTTATGTGTCACCCTTGAATTTATACCCTATAAAAGAGTACAACCCCCCCCCCCCAATTCTCAAACTCCCCCACTTTCCTGCTCTCGAAGCTCCCAAGCTCTCAAGCTCCCCTGCTCCCATGGTCAAGGTTTTGTTGACCTTTCAGATGCTGAGGTATTTCTATTTATATTTGAATTTTATTAATATTTTATTTTGTTTATTTAATTATTTAGTTGTTTGTTTGTTGTAATATTAATTTCCATTTTTAATTATTTATATAATGTTGTAGTATAATTATGTAATTATAATTGGTCATTAATTATTAAGTAATTATAATGAGTAATTAATTATTAAGTGATATAATTAGTAATTGATTATTAAGTAATTATAATTAGTAAATAATTATTATGTAAATATAATTAGTAATTAATTATTTATCAATTATTTATATTTACTATCTAACCAATAATTATATAAATAATTAAATAGTAATTAATTAATATTTAATTAGTAAATAATTAATATCATTTTTAATTAATATATATAATAATTAACAATTAAAAATATGATTAGTTAATTATAAAATATGATATTAATAATTAATTAATTATTAATTTATAATTTATAATTAATTAATTAATAATTTATGATTAATTATATTTACTAAATATAATTAAAAATTAATTATAATTACTAATTTCTTAATAATTTATCAATTATAATTTTACTATTGATTTATTTATTATAAATAGTAATTAATTTATTATTCATTTTTTGTAATTAATAATGAGGTAATAATAAATTATTTTCCATTAGTAAATAACTAATAATAAATTTATAATAATTTATAATTACCAATCAATTATAATTAGTAATTAACTTAATATGTGTAATTTTTTAATGAATAATAAATTAATAATTAGTTAATATGATTACCAATTCATATTATTATCAATATGAATAATAATTAACATGAATAATTAATAATTAATTAGTAATTAATTAATATTTAATTAAAAAATAATAAATATCATTTTCAATTAATATAGATAATAATTTAAAATTTATAATGTGGTTCGTTAATTGTTAAATAAATGATTAAAATTTAATTACGAATTAACTAATAATTTTTAACTAATTAAATAACTAATTAATAATGAATGACTAATTTATTATAATTACTAAATATAATTATTAACTAATTATAATTACTAAATATAATTACAAGTTGATTGTAATTTCTAATTGCTTAATAATTTATCAATGAAATTAATTAATTATTAATTAATTATAATTATGAACTAACTAATAATTAATTAATTATAATTCCTAATTAAATAATAATAAATTTATTATGATTAGTAATTACCGAACAATAAATTTAAATTAATTTATAATTACCAATTAATTATAATTACGAAAGAGGTCTAGTTTGAAGTCTAAGCTTCTGAATATTTATTAAAATTTAGAGAAAAAAAGCAAACAAAAGGAAATAAGGATAGAGTCAAACACAAGGACAATCCCTCATCTAAATAAAGAAACAACATGTCAAAAAACATCATAATCATGATAAGAATCATGACCAGGATCTCCAACATCATCAACAGACTCCCACTTTGATTGTGAGTTCTTTTGATTGAAGAGCACAATATACTTCTCCTTAATCTTCTTCTGCTCCAGGGTGAGTCAAATCCTAGAAGATATGCTCCAACTCCCTTGTGATGCAACCCAATCCTCCCATCCACGTCCTCGACCATAATGTTTTGGATGAAAATCCTGCCTCCAAGTCATAGGTTGTTTCAAAGCCCCTTACAGCTCTTCCCTCCCCAAATCAGAAATACCATTTTCCAAGAGATTCTTCTTATTAACATTAGGACTCTCATTGTCCATAGAGGGGACATCAACTACATTGCAACTTTCAAAAATAGGTATTTCCTACATTAGATCAAGAACATAAATAATAAATATCATTTGAAATTAATATCTTTAATAATTAAAAAATAAAAACTTGATTAGTTAATTAGAAAAAAAAAGATTAGAAGTTATTTACTAATTAATTAATAATTTATAAATAATTAAATACCAATTACTAATGGATTACTAATTAATTATAATTACTAAATATAATTACTGATTAATTATAATTACTAATTAATTATAATTAGTAAATATAATTAGAAATTAATTATAATTACTAATTTCCTAATAATTTATTAATTATAATTATTAAGTATTAATTAATTAATTATAATTAAAAATTAAATTTTTTAAGTAATTATAATTAGTAATTAAGATGATAGAGGGGGGATGATGTGGCGACGAGAGATTCTCCATAGAGATTTCAGTGTTGGTCGGGGTTTCCATGCTCTAATGGAAATTCCACACTTTCTAGGTCCCTAGTTGTTGTCAGGAGATGATTTTCAAAATGACCGGGTGATCCAACATTTCTTCATCTAGGATTCCTAGACTCTTGAATGGAATGGGTAGTGAAATGAAATGACTTCATTCAAATGCCAAAGACCGATCTTGGGAAGTGTATTTTTACCTAATTCAGAGATGAAAAGGTTGGTAGGTTTAGGAAGGAGGGTGTCATTGCTCATGTAGTTTCAAATGAAGAATCCAATTCAGATCGGCTTGATCCAGGTAAACACTGTATCATTTCTCATCTTATCCTTCCAAGGGATTCAAATCCATAGAGGATTGATGATTTTGAGACTCATCTTGATTCTATATCGGGATTTAAATCATGGAATTTTATCTCTATGGGTTGGCGGTCTTCACATCCTTTTTCCTTCTAAGGATCCAAAGACAAAAGAATCGGTGTTTGGATCGATATCCTTCAAGCTCAGGTTTTTTTCACACCCAAGAATTGGATTTTAACTTTAATCCATTGGAGGAATGAATCTCAATGGTTCAGGTATGGGTTGGAGTGTGTGTCTTTCATTGGATTGTATGGAATCCTCAGATTCTATATTACTCAAAACCCATTTTTTTTAATTTTCTAAACGCTACTTTATGGTTTAGTGGTAATTGTACAATCCATTCCAAATGATTTCAATATTCAAGTTCAAAATTTAAATAGAAATCATCAAAAAGTTCAAAATTGAAAAGAACATAATTGGTTCCCTTAAGCCCAACACCTCCATGTGCCCACTATCTAATGAGACTACATCCTCATGCCACCCTCGACCCTCAAGAAATGTCACCCAACCTCAATCCACAAAAAATCATCATCACGCCATGAAGTGATCGAATCATGTCACCAATCATTATTACTAAAAAACCTTCATCACATCAATACTATCACAGGTCATCAACACCACCAATTCCACTGAGCTAAACACCGATGAACAACTAGTGGGAACTCGAACAATGCTGATGAAACCCATCGAGGCCAATAGAAAACATCAACAAAAATGTTGTTGTGGTAAAACATAAATCATTGAGACATAGAGGATGAAGATAAGAAAATACAAATTGAGCCCACCAATAATGTTATATCCAACTAAAACATCACATCCCAAAGCCTCCTTGAGAACCACCATACCAGACTAACCTGGGGAGGAGCAATGGGAAGGAAACCGGAGTAGAGTCGAACCAGGTTAGGGCATCAACAGCAGAAAACGACCTTCACCAGGACCAACAACCCCTTTAGGAAACCCAAATTTTATAGAAACAAAAACCACCGCAATGCCAGATCACTGTAAGTCATGCCTCCTCAGACACCGGCGACGCCTCAGCCAATATATTCCAAACCATCCTAGATGACCAACACTTCAAACCCAAAAGAGTTCAAAACACAAAAATAGATGTTAAGAGAAGCTAAAGAGGTACCGATAAAATACAAATAACAACATGACCAATAAATAAACCAAATGAAAGAACTGGTAAACTAAAACCACACTGCAAAGAATGCTAATCCAAAAGAAGAATTCCAAACTCGAACATAAGGAATCACCACCGAAGTGAGGGAAACTAGGGATAAAGGGAGATGAGAGGCAGGGGAAATTTGAATAAGAGATAATGATAATATGTGAAGAGGTGGAGACACCTCCAAAGATGATACCAGCCTCCCCTATCCAAATTTCCTCCAAGGGGGAGCCCTAGGGAGAGAGGAGGGAGAGTCAACGCCGCTTCGAGGCTCTGATTTTGTGTCAACAATCCCATATATTCTATATGACATTACATTATCCATTGGTATTATGATTAATATGGATAAGGAAACTGAGAATATTAGATATTTAAATTGTGATTTTATGTTAGTTGAGGTTGATCTTAGTTCAATTTAGTTTATAAGGCCTCCCTCTCTACTATAAATGATGAATTTTCATGAAGGATCATTTATAAAAAGGTCCATATTTTTTGTGTATACCATAAAAATATTGGGAAATCAAAATATAACTATAAAAGGAACCTCAAATGATCTCATTATACTCATTTTGGACGTGATGTGCAACATTTCCATAGGAAAAGGGACTCTGTTAATGCTGTGAATACTTTTTATGCACAGATTTATGGAGCTACATAGGATGGATTGGGTCACTCTCAGCCTGCTAAGAATGATCCATCATATGATTTTTCTATTTCCTCAAAGCAGGGGAATGGTGTTCAATTATATCCCTTGATTTTTCCTAGAGGTGATCCAAGACCTTATACTGATATTGTAGAGGAATATGAAACGAAGGTTGCCTATGGAGAACCCTCATTTAAGATATGATATTTAAAGGGATTAATCAAGGTAAGTCACCTATTGAATCTTTGGTTGGTCAATCTGATGATGAGAATGTAGCACAGGCTGAACTTGACATGGAATTGTGGAAGGAGAATGTTTTAGCTATTTCCAAAAGAAAAGGGAAAACCAAAGTAGTGGTTGCCTCATTTATGAAACATGGGAAGCACATTTGCATGTTTAGAGGTAATTTGGGGATGATGTCCAAGTTATTTGGGTACATGGTGGCTTCTCAGAGTCGTGTTTCTCCCTTAACTTGTGTTTTTAGTAAATATGAGTTAGTTGGGCATGTGGTGGATTCTCAGAATGATGTTTCACCCTAAATTCATATTGTTATTAGGGAGTTAGTTGGGCATGTAATGGATGATCATAGTGATGTTTCATCCTCCATACATGCTTCCAGTAGAGATTTATCTAGGAATTTGGTTGCTACTTGATGTAGTGTTACTCCCACATATAGAGGAAAGGTAGTTTGCAAGTCTTCCATTGATAATGAACAAATAAAATCACCAGTTTAGGTTGTTCTTATAATTCAAAGAAAATGGAAGGAATTGGTAGAGTGTTTGGTGTTCATCTAGGAGAGGGAGGGGTAATAAATACTATGGTAGATCTCACAGATCCTGGTAGTGTGTTATAAAAAAGGGTTAGTGTAGCTACTATGGCTGATAGGGGTTCTCCCAAGGAGGTTCACCTGCCTCTAAATACTCATACAATTATTCATAAAGCTCCTTATTATGTTGTAAATGGTTCTCCTTGTCCATTTAGTAATGTTATGGTCAACTACAAATTTGTAAGAAGTTTACATTCAGTGATTGGTAAATCTTTCACTTCTAACCCTTTTGGGATACTTTCCCCTGAAATTATTAAAGATGATATTGAAAGAGGAGATGAAAATAAGTGGATATTGAAAAAGTAGATGACAATTTTAATGCATAGAATAATTAAAATGTATCTAAATATGATTATTTATATGATGGGTTGGACCTTAGTAGTGGGTTAAGACATGGAGTAGGGGAATAAATCCTCAAGGATGGGGTGGAAGAGTACCTCATCATAGTATGAGTACTCGATCTCAGGCTGTATGATTTTCAGAATGCTTGTATCCCCCTTCCTCTCCCATTATTATTTTTTCTTTATTTTAATAAATGGTCTTGACTCCTAATATTTCAAATAATAATAATTATTAATTAATTATAATAACTAATTCATAATCACTAATTAATATTACAATATTTCAGGGAGGAGAAATTACTAATTAACTATAATTACTAACCTAATTAATTAATAATCGGTTATTCATATCTATAAATTTTTTATATTATGAATAACTATATTCTAGAGTATATTTCATAAATTTATCCCATAATAGAGCCTTGCATACATGCTAGGTATGATAATGAGTTTAGTTTTTCATCTACCTTGACCGTGGTTTGTAATTGAAGTTATGAACTTTAATTTAGATATTGAATATATTTTGTGCATATTAAGTGTTAGAGTTATTATGATTTAAATTATCTCTTGAGTAAATTCTCCCTAGGTAGAGGGAATTTGGGTTGAACCACATACTTTTCTAGAGTATTTCCTTGATTAAGAATGTGAATGGGTTGGTTATCTATTGATCCAGGCTTACTCATGTGGAGTTTTTGAGTCTCATATAACAATATGATTTTACATGAAGTGTTCATAAATCTCATGCATATGATATATATGGATATGTATGGATATGTTTGAATTCTATTTTTGGGTACGTTACACAAACTCATGGGTTGTGTAAAGAGTTACACATAAATATGGTTTGAACATATTTATTTAGTGGAGGGAATATTATTCCAACCTAAATTACTAGAATCATGGATATATAATAATGAATAATATGATATATGATATTGATCTTAAATCCCCCTCAAATACTAAGTGTTTGTTTCCTTATAAATATTGAAATATTTAAAAATAATTTTTTGTTTATCTGATCAAATTTAATTAATAACAATGTTTTATTTTAGATAAAAAATATAGATTTCTATTTTTATTGAAATGGTCAAATAATTAAGATCGAACAAGGATTTCATTATAGGATATGGTAAAAAAGATTTTGGATGTTCAAAGAGTGTACAACTTTGGAATTTGTTCAAAGAAAAATTCATCGAAGGTTAAAAATAACGGTTAATAAATTGATAGAGTCCATAATATACATACATATATAGTTTCAAGATAGGTTGTGGCATATTTTCTTTCTAGTAACTGATGATCGTGAATCAAAACACATATTTTCAATAATCAGCCTAAAAATCAAATGATAGAGTTGTATGTCACCATAGCTACAATGGAGATTCCATCGACACTGGAAGTTGGTCCATCATAACTTCATGATAAAATGTCACATCCTCAAGCTATAACACCTCAAGAAGTTCCATATGCAATGGTAGTTGTTCCGTCATATCCTAAGGCCACTGGTTCATATACTCAAGTTGTGTGTTTCATAGAGGAAGTGATGTATCTATGGATAGTCCTCCATATAATTTAGATTTTTCAATGGATAATTTTGAGGATGGTAAAAATTAATAATAAGAATATGACGAGGATTATGAACAAGAACATGATGTAAAAGAACATTCTGAGCCCATACTTGTGAGGTTTCACCAACCTTTGAACCACCCTCCACTATTAGCAGCATGGTTTGGATTAAAAATAAGTGAAAACAAAAAAAACAGGGTAAAGTAAAACACACCATTAAAGATAAGATAAAACATAGAGAATGAGATGAGATATGTGAATATTTGATTCAAGATATGAGAGATGTGAAGATTTTCACAAAAGGTTCAGGAGAAAAAAGTATCATAGAGAGTTATGAATGAGTCCTCAATATATTACTGGTTCATGCCAATGTTTCTTTATTTTTATCTATAAGAGTACATCTCCTGTTGTTCACAAGAATGTATTTAACTTAAAAAGAACTCCATCTCAAGGTATATACGGGGTCACTTGAAATAACATACTTCATTTTAATGAAAAACCAAATTAAAACATAAAAAAAAATACCAAATCATAAAACCAGGTATGAGTTAAATAGATATCACTATTAATGTATTATTATTTATAAATTAAATAAATCAGCCTCTATTATCTACCGAAGAGTTACACGTGTCATGTGACATGTTGGTAAGATGACCTCTTATACATCTTTCTATTTGGAGAGTATTTCATTTTCACCATTATGCACATATAGTGGTCACTGTTCCATACCTCAAATTTTCTATATTTTATGGAGTCACCATGTGTGACTTTAATATAGTTGATCACAATTTTATTGATGCACTGGTTGATATATGGTGGTCAGAGACACACACATTTCATCTTCCTGAGGGGAAGATGAACATTACTTTAAAGGATATGTCCTACATGTTTGGTCTACCCATCCATGGATAGGAAGTTATGGGTGCCACTATTGGTGACCGGTGTGCGGCCATACACCGTCTACTAGATGTTGACTTTGTTGGAATCCCATGTGTCTTCTTGGATTCCGAATTGTGCATGTGGTGGATTTATGATCATTTCTACATCATTCTTGATGATGGAGATACTTATTTGGCACACACGTGCATACATTATGTTATTTATCGGAGGTATGTTATGTGTGGATCACTCCACCACCTTGGTACATATGATATATCTACGATTACTTGAGGATCTTGACCAGTTGGGTAGATATAGTGGGGGGTCCACTATATTATCACATATGTATAGATGTATCTATACTAGTTTTTGAGATGATGCACAATAGATTATAAGGTGTATGGATTTGGTAAAGATATGGTCCAAGGAGAATTTTCCATGCATTTCTCATGGAGTTATCGCACCACTTCCACAACAACTATTTCAGGAATTTCCTTGGGGACACTTGTATGTTTATATCATTAATTTGAGTTATTTTTTAATTTTATTAACGTATTTTATAAACATACTATATATTATTATTATTTTAACATGTAGATTTAGGATCGGTGTTATGAACACACTCTGAGACATAGTGTTTATAGTTTTCAACATATATTTGATGTTATACAGCCCATTGATATAATTTTGAAATTAATTTTCTTGTAGAAAAATTAATTCTTTATTAATTTTTTTATGATATTTCAATGTTTTCTTAGTTAGATTGTTTGGATAATCTATGAATTATTTTTTGAGTTGACATTTCAGGTTTCATGGATCTCATATACAAGATTTTTCTAAGCGTCACATCCACCATACTGCACGATTATGGTTGGAGATTACAATACAGTGGTGTAACTCATCCAATTCCACAACATTTAGTGGCACCATACACACTAAGTCATGTGATAGTTTGGATATATACAACATGTCCACATTGCACCATGAAACGTTTATGGGTTGAATTCCATTACACTTATAGGTAGATAGATGATGGATTGGTAGTAGTATCAAGCATGTTACATTGAGTATTGGGACACATGTACCTAATACGGTATCTTTCAGTACAGATATACAACGGCATGATTTCAGCTAGATGAACAATGGGATTATGCATATTGATACTGAAAACACACAGTAATGTACCTTAGGTGTCATGGGATAGGAATTCAGTAGTTGGTATGTTTACTAACATTTATTATATTTTTTAGGTCATGTTTCATATTAATTTTAATGTTATGTCATTTAAATTTAGACGGACTTGATCAACATTTGCATGTCACTGATCATCAAGAGGAGGAATTTATTTACTAGGATGTAGTTCATTCAAATTGGGTGTCTCTCAAATACCCTCTCTATTTCATATGTGATAGTGTCTATGATGAGGAGCCATAGTTATATCCTTTTCCACATGATTTGGTTGAGGTACCAGGGGATGATGATATGCCTAATGTACCCAATGAGGATGATGCAGTCCCACCACCACCACTAGTTAGAGGAAAAAATATGAGGACATGGGGGAGGTCATAGGTGAGGACTAAGAGAGAGATCCCCAAGAGAGGCTCCTGCAGATGTTATTGCACCATAAAGAGAGGATCCTGCATAGCAGGAAAAGGATATTGAATTGCTGGGAGATGTTTATGTTCCAGATATTCCTACTAATACATCTGATATATCATCTCTGTCTCAAATGGTTTTGATGGACTCAGACCCATGTATGGTAGGACATCTTATGGCGGCCTCAGATGACCATTATGATGGTGATGACTTCTTTGATATCACCCTTCTGATGTATTTAAGAGCTTTGGGGCCATATAGATCCAAATATGATTTTGGGAAGTCCTCCACATATGATTTTGGGTCATCCTCTGCATATGATATTTGGAAGTCCTATACACAGCAGCATGAGGAGGCACCAGCAAAACCACATGTGGGGGAACCCATGCCTATATCCAGGACACCATAGTAACATAGATGTCAGATGTAGAGTGGGTGTGAGTTCATACATAGGGTTGTGGTATTGAGAGACATCGACATTGATTTCTTCTATTGGTATAAATCTCATTTCCAATATTGATAGGAATGTCAAAAAATATGATTAAGTAAAAAGCTTATGTTTGGAAAAAATGATGTTTTGTTAATATAAAATTATATTTCATTAATTTTTTTTTCTGAAATTATTTTTCTTTTTAATTATTTTTTTATAATTGTAGTCAATGTTTTAAATTTTGTTTACATTGTATTTATACTTTATAATTTATAAACTTTTAAATTCACATACTTGTAACATTATTATGTTTCATTTAGGTTAATTTGAAAGCATATAAATTATAAAATATACATATTATCTTAATGAAATTTGTCACAGTGACTAAATATATAATAAATTATTTAAAAATAAATATAACATAAAAAAATATAATAAACAAAAACTAAATTACATGGCACAAAATTTATTGTATATAAATATTAAATTTACACTATAAAAAAATTATAGCCATGTTTCTTATTAATTGTTATATTATAAATTACATTACTATGAAGTATTGTTAATTATTTTATTATTATTGAATGTTCATAATTACATTATTAATAAATATTAATTATATTATTAAATATTTACAATAATGACATTAAAAAATTTGAATAATGGTGGAAATGATAATAATAATGTGGTTAATAATATAATTAATAATAAATATTGATTAAATTCGTAATATAGAAAATATAATTATTAATAATAAGGTTATTATTAACAATTTGTTATATTTTAAAATGTATTTTAAATTTATTTATAAATAAATATTTATAACTATATAAATTTAAATATATTTATAAATATAAAATTATTAATATATATATATATATGTTATTTTATATATATAATTATATATGAATATAATTATATATGAATATAATTTTAATTATATAATTATATATTTAAAAATATAAATTATAATTATATATATAAATAGTAAATATATTTGACATGTATATTATTATTTAAATAAGTTAATGTATAATTATATTAATAATTACATATTTACAATTCTTTGAATATATTTATAATTATATAAATAAATATATAAATATATATATATATATATATTTAATATATTTTAAATATATTTTAAATTTATATATAAATATATTTTAATAATTATATAATTATAAATATATTTATATATTTATAATTATTTATTTATAAAGATATATTTATAATCATATAATTATAAATATATTTATAAATATATTCATTATTTACATATATATTTATATAAATATAGTTTTAAATATATTTGTGAATATTTATGTATAAATATATAAATATATATATTTATAAATATAGTAAATAGAAATTTAAAAATATATTTTTATATAAATATAAAAAAATTACTTATAAATATTTATTTTCAAATGTACCAAGACGGCGCAAACCATCGGTAGTAGTCCATGGTCCTAAAATTCATCGAAAAATAACAACCACAAAGTACAAGGTAAGAAGGTGTGTGGAAAGCAGTGGAAAATCACTTCTAGAAAGAGCAAAGAAGAGAATGTCCTAGAAAATGAGAGAAGATTATTCATCTATTAGAATAAGATTTTCCACCACCCCTCCCTCTCAAATGATGGACCCGCCTTCAAGTTTTGGGATTTTTCCATGTCATGTCATCATCAGCTTGAGGATCAATGTTGTCATCTGGTGGGGTGGGATCCTCAGGTGGCTAAGGACCCTGTTCTCCAACTAGACATGGATCAGTATTGCTCCTTACATTGAAAATATTAGTGTTTGAGGATTGTCTTTTGATTCCATGAGTGTTTCCAAATTCCTCAAGAAATACCTATTAGCAATTGTATCTATTTAAAATATTAAGTAGACTAAAGACACAATTTTTTTAGGATGTGAGACGATCCCTTAATTTGTTTGGACCACTTTTTGGGACAACGCCACTTGATTTGGCATTTTCCACACTCATTTCCCCTAAAAAACTAAACCTACCCTCGTTATATTAAAAATAATAACCTATTTGGAAACATTTACCACATGAGGGTGAAGAGATTGAGAGAATGTGGAATAGGGATTTTTTGTATTAGCAAGAGAAGATATAAGAGCATACAAATCATTAAGCATGCGTGAAGATTGAACAATGTATAGAGATCAACGCGAATAATAAAGGAGTCCATTAAATTTTTATCTTGTGTGAAGTGCATGAAATAATATGTGATTACATGATAATACCATTGAGAACCACATAAAAAACTAAAACCATGAAATGTGTTATGCGTTTTATGCACGTACTTTGATTTTCATGAAGAATCTAGATCCATATGTAGTGTGTGCGTGAGTATGTAAGTAGTAAGTATGTGAAGCTTAATTATTAAATGCATTGATAATATGGTATATAAAGAAGAAGGAAATTCTATGTTTTAAATGTTAGTACACAGATCAGTATTAAAAAGATAACACATAAAGACGTTTATGCATAAGATAACTTAGTATGTGACGAAATATTGAAGTGACAAACTAGTTGCTTAATTGATACATCAATTATAGAAGATGAAATAAAAGATAGAGAATAAAAATAATATTGAGACATCCAAATGAGTCAAGTATAAGGTGATTTCATTGATATCATCTAGAATATTTTTAAGGTATAAGGATTAAGAGAAATAGGATCATCATTGATGTATCTGGGGTTAGGATAATGAGTGCTAAAGAATATAATTCTATACTTAGAATTATCAACATTTGAGAGAAAGTGTTGCTGCAATTTGATGGAAGTAACAAACACAACCATCATTCATTAGGTGTTGTGTTCATCCATATTTAATAATATGAGAAACATATTGGATTTCGTGGTGCATATATCATGGGTTAAAGATGAAATAAGATTGTTCTTACCTTGATTTTTTAAACCGGTTGGGGCAGATGACCCTTTTTTATTAGGAAAATAGCCATATTTTTTAACTGGGTTAAGAGGTAACCCTTACATGACCTTGAAGATCCATCGTCTCACATACCTATAAAAACATCGCTCAAAGGACTCCATATATGTCCCTTAGGGCCCTGAGTGAGCATTCTACATCATATCATGTCATTAGTTAAACAACATGCCCCCTAATATTAATCATTGCACCTTGATCCCAGTCTAAATGTTGAATGACCCCCTGTCATGAACCTTTTAATCATGTTGATTCATCATGCTAGGGAACCTTCCTTACATAGTATGGGTAGAGAGTTTGATGACAAGTTTTAACAAACCTATCTCTCTTTTGAGCTGCCAAATTGATGATACATGTGTGGTCTAAACTTAAATCACATTCAGGTTTCTATATAACATCAGACCAATAACATGTGAATATAGTTATATGGAATGGTACCCCTCCATCCCACATCAGTGGTTTATGGGGATGGAAGGCTGGATGATAAGCATTATCACACCTATCCCTTTTTTCAAGACTGCTTACCCGATAGTGTCTACCTGCACTACCTTTTTGTTGCACCGAGTTGTTTTCCCGGTCCCTGTGACTCTGCATTCTTCCCATTGGTGTTGACCCAAAGTCCCATAGGTCCAATTATAAGGCTCAAAATCCAAATTCTAGTCAATATTTCTACTGCTACAGTGCTTCTACATTACCTGTTGTGGAGTGACCATGGCCAAATAATTATAAACAAAAAAACTTGTGAAGTTTAGTGGGTTTTGGAATATCAACACATTATTAGTGTTTTATACTTTAAATTATCCCTTTATGGAGAATCAAGTAAAATATTTTTATATAGTTATTTACTCTCCTATATATCTATATTTTTTTAGTGATTTTACTATGAATAATTGTAAGTTAAACATAGTTCCTTATCATATGGAAAAAAAATCCTAAAAGATAATAAAATGAGTTAAATAAAAAATTTAATTTCTGTCACACCTTGATTAACCCCACCCCCACCTCAAGTATATCCTAGGGTACAACACCCTATTATGATTATAGAAAATACTCTACTATGAGTTAAGGAAATTGGAATTTCCTAGATACTATTTCAATAAGGGGAAAAGATACAGATTTATTTTATGATATGTTGAGACAGGTCTCTATACCAAGAATGGGTTGGGGATTCCTTAGGTTGGTTCTTTTTAGGTCTAGTACAGAAGAATGAGTGGATTAGGCCTGTTGAGACCAAATGTTTCATTTTTTGTCAATGATGTGCCAATATGTGTTTGGTGTGTTACTGATGAAGTGTTGATGCTTGGAGAGTTGTTATGGATTTATTTTATGGAATTTGATGTCATGATTGAACAATTATCCTTGTCAATGTGATGATTGATTGAAAAAATCTTAAATAAGGCTATCAAATAATACAATTATTTATATTTTTCATAAAGAATATGGCTTGGAATTTGGTGGTGAGTATGACATGGAAGTGATTAATTGAAAAACTATTTTTTTCCCTTTACTAAAAAAAGTGGTCATCCAAAGACAACTAGTTGTAGTCCAGCTTGACCATGAATTGTGGGATAAAGATCAAACATTCATGGGATTAACCCTGTATGGAATGGAAGTGATTAATTGGAGAACTCGTTTTCTTGCCTTACTAAAAAAAGTGGTCATCCAATGCCAACTAGCTCTTGTCCATCTTGACCATTCATTGTGGGAGAAATAGAAAACATGCATGGGATCTACCTAGTATAGATAACATAGTACCCATTACATAGAGGTTCAAGGGTTTATGGTGAACGCATAAGTCTCACAGAGTGTGTGTGGTGGCACATAAGGGTGTAAGCTATTCGGCCCACCCCATGTGGTGCATGCTATGTTGTGGGTTCCCAACCCCACTGAGGTATCAAGAGGTGATGGGAACATGGAAGTATATATATAAGTGCTCAATCGAGTGAAATTTCAATGTGGTACAATATAATCATTTGGGTATTTTTCCTATACTAAAAACATATGGATAAAATGTCGGTCATCCAATTTAGCTGAAATGCTTTTTCTGTTAAGCTGTGAGATCATATTCAACCTCAACCTTTGCTGAGAGTCTTCTGTACATCAATATTTTTTCAGCATGTTCCTAATGTAATTAAATCAACTCTTTGTCTGCATTTAATAAGGGCATATCGATCATGATATCTAGGTGAGATCCAAGAATACATTGTATACGAGTTTCATGCATTTTTAATGCATGAAAATAAGATACAAATCTGTAACATTTTCTGATAAAGATAAGACTATGTAGAATTAAATTATTTATATTAATGATTGAGTTACATCTGATATAAATGAACATTCATGTAGTTGCACTTGAATTCATGTAGATCATGTTCAAAAATGAAGTAAGTGCCATGGAATCCATGTATATGGTGTATTTAGGATATTCTTGTATGAGGATCCATGCACACTTCCAACATGATAAAGCAGTTGCATGAATAAATAGGTCAGACGAGTCTTCTGGAATTTTTTATAACATGAAGAAATAGGAGTGATGAGGTCGTGTGATTTTTGATATGCATGTGGAGAATAAACAACCTGATCATTTGGGTATTTAAGTTAAGATACGATATTTTCTTACCATGTGAATAATGAGATTCATGCATGAAGATAAAGGGTGAGCTGAGGTTGCAAAAAAATGAATATTGCTCATCACCTTCAGGTATTTAAAAGATATGCAAGCATTTTTGAAGCTGCATAAGAAGAATTTGAGGATACCCAAACCTTAATAGGTATTTTAAATGAGTTACATGAAATAATAATACCCAATAAATAATAAGGTATTCAAAGTTATAAATTAATACCTAAGAGTTTGTGGGTATTTATATTTGAATGAGGAAAATAAATGGATTATTTATAAACACATTTAATTCATGTAATAATTGAGATCCAATACATAATATTGTTTTGTGGATAAATTGTTCATACAGGTGATGAGGAAAGTTAGAGCATAATTACAAGATTATTTTTGATAACCTAATAATCAAAGTATCGGATAAAGAAGGTGATCCAAATCTTGGAGTTCTTGAGTATTTGAACATGGAGGAGAATCCTGATTACACCAAATATGAAAGGATCCTCATACCATCATTGCTAAAGTTCTTGAGGAAGTACACAAGTAAGTGGAATTTATCTTCCTTGTGGAGGAATAATATCTTAAGAAGAAGATATTTCAAAATTTAGATCATTTAAGAGAATACGTCTTCCATGGAATATGTAGAAATAAAGGGAAAAGTGAATTATATTTTGTTATAGAGAGGGATTAGTGGATTATGTGTTATTATTGTATTCACTTGTGGTGATAGTGAATAATCCATGTTGGGGGGTATAACCAACATGGTAAGTAGTAAGATTTTATGTCAAAACATATAAATATTTTGTTCTCGCTCTATCATTATATATTGTTGGGAAAAAATACATCAAAGGTAACATTGCATCATTTTTGGGGTTTTTTGTGCTTGTTGATAATACAGGTTTCCATGGTGAATTGTAAAGTTCTAGAGATGTTTCTGAAAATTCATGTTGACAAAGAACCATGAAAAATGAAGAGATTATCGGGAGGTGGTACAAAAAGAACAGATACAAAGTGGCGTCGTTTTCTAGTGTTTGCCAAATTTTTGGGGTCTAAATTTTGGAATTTGGTGAGCATTTGGAAAAATAGATTTCCTTGAAGATATCATCAAAGTATGTAAAAGGCATTTATTCCGCTAAGACGAGATTCATGGATTGTATTTCATGAGGACAAGAAGAAAGTTTATGGAGTTCATTGAGATTAAGACAAGATTCGTGAATGGAAGAGTTGAAGAGAATTATAGCGGCGATGGGCATTGCAAGTGGAGCTTCACGGCGAAGGCACGGAGGAATTGATGGAACGCTCTGCGATTACAAAGAGCTCCACGATCGGAAGCTTTCAGTGGTGCTTCGCGATATTGAGATAATTTTGACGGAAATTTCGGAGCTTCACGATTTGAGTTGACATGGTGATAACTTCGCGTTGAAGGTTTTAGGGTCAGTGGAATATCCTATAAATAGGCCTCGACCCCCTCGATAGAAGTAGAGAGTTTTTACAAGAAAATTTGTTGCTCTCATATCGCGAAGGTGGTTCATGAAGGTAGTGTGCTTCGCGATGGAAGGAGCTTCGCGGTGGCTAATTTATCTCTGCAAAGTGGTGTGCCCCATGTTGGCTTAGTGATCTTCACGAAGGAAGTCTCTCTGTGATGACTTGAGCTCCGTGACGGCCTAATCTTTGCAAAGTCTTGAGTTTTGTGACGGTCTGAGCTCCACAAAAGTAATGTTCTCCAAGAGGCAGGAGCTTTCAATAGGTGTGTGCTTCACGATAAGGTAGAAACTTCGCATAGTCTTTTTTGAGGTTCGCGAAATTGGGAGCTTTGTGAAGTAGGGTGCTTTGCAATGGTATTTCCAAAAGGAATTGCCCAGTGTTTCAGAGGCAAAGTGGTATTCATCTATGGATTATTGTTGAACATTAATAGATAATCTATAAATAGTTTAGTATTCATGTATTCATTCAAATGAAGATACCTATAGGTCTATAAACTATGATTGGATCCATTCCATGTTGAGTGAGAAGAGGAAGAGGAAGAAGGTTATCCTTTCTACTGGCAGTGAGCAAGAGAGAGAGGAACAAGGAGTGACCTTTGGGAAGTAATGAGCTAACTCTAAAAATTGTAAAGGCAGTGAGCATGGGCATAGAAGTGATCTAGCCCGAACATTATTGGTAGTGAGATTTAGAGTATTTGGTATAGCGGCACATCGTCATTGTATGCTCCTCGGATGTATCCTAGTGAGGGTGAACCAAGTAAAAATCTCTATGTCGGCCTGCTCACTTCCCTGAATTGAATTCAAATCATCATCATCAGATAAAGAAGAAAAGAAGTGATCATAATAAACACACAAGTCCAAACAAACTGACCCTTGTAATAAAGAGGTCATGATCTAGTGGGGCAAAAAGAATTTAGAAAATAATATCCATAACATGATTCACACCCCCCCCCCTCTCAGGGTATATAGGCCCCTATTGGTCCTAATAAATAGTATTAGAGTGATGGTTTCTTTTATCAGATTTGCTTTCTTTGACTTGGGTTAGTCGACTTGTGTGGTTAAAGAATATGCCTTCTTTTATCTTGATGCGCCATGGAAAAGGGGATAACTTCAATGAAGAAGGATAAGTCTTGTAAAATTATTCAGTCTGGAAGTGTCAATGGAATGCGTGTGATTCAATTGAAGGAATCAAGTAGTGAAGAGAATAATGGTTTGGATAAATCCTAAAGTGAAAATACTTACTCATTCAATGATGTATAAGGAATACATGAAGAACCTGATATTCCAAATGATGTTGGAACTACTGATAATGAAGAAACTCCCAGAAGGCGAAAAGTGGAAGTTGTCCATAAAACAAAGGAAGTGGATCAGAAGTTGGATGAAGAGATTAAATCTAAAGATATCTGAATCCAAATAATGGAAATTGAGGTTAACAAGCTAATAGGTTTAAATCAAAGGCTTATTTATGTCGCCACTGATCTGAGGGAGAAGAATGATTCTCAAGACGAAGAACTTAAAAAGATGTCTATAAAGAGAGAGAATCTCAAAGTTGATGTTAAGGGAAAGAATCTAAACATAGACGAAATTAAGAATTTGAAATCCATTAATGATGATCTTACTACATGGATATTTGAGCTAGTTTATAATAATCAAAGTCTACAGTAATATAATGCATCTGTCTCTGAATCTGTTGCTCAGGAAAAATTGAAAGTAAAGGAGAAAGGTGACATGGTGGATAAGTTGACACATGAATTAGAAGATTTGATGAGTAGAGGACGGATTATTACGAAAGGAATTTATGCTCCACATGAATTAGAAGATATTAAGATTAAAAATTTGGAAGAAGATAGATAATCATTAAAGAAGGAAGTGGATAAATACAATACCAAAGGAATGTCTAAAATGAAGGATGCCTTGCACTTACTATTTTATTATCCTTAAACAAGTGATGATAAAATGCAGAAAAAATATGCTATTTTTGAAGAGAAACAATAGAATATTTTCTCATCTCAAAGACCATATAATTTGGAAAAAACTGGCATTGGATTTGATGAATCTCCTCTCATGCATGATAGAATGTGAGCCATTAATAGTTCTAGTAGTGGAGAAAACCATATAGGTGCTCGAGATAGGCCTAAGAGGATAGATACAAGAATTAGATATGACATGTGCTATTTATGTGGGATTCATGGACACACATCATGATTTTTTTCCGAGGTTGTGGAATACATTTCAGGAGGTGAAAATAGAAACATTAATAAATCTCAGAATAAGAAGATGTGTCGTGAGAAATCAGATAGAATAGTCTCTCAGAGGAAATAATTCATTAGATGCTATTACTATGGAAGAATGGGACACACCATGAGTATGTTTTAGGAATCTCCGGAGATCAATTTCGGAGGAAGATCTCAAGTTACATAAACATCTCAACATAGAAATTATGAAATGAGGTATTCCTATAATGGAAAATGTTTTATATGTTCTGATTATGGGCATTTGAAAAGACATTGTAGTAAGAAGAAAGTAGGAAAGGAAAAGGGACTCAAAAAGAGATTCTCAACTCCTGTGATGCATAATGAGAAATTATACACTGGTAAACAAAGTGGTAAGATGAAAAATAGGCATAGATCCTCAGGAGAATCACATGAAGATAAATGTAAGATGTATCATTCACCTCCTATGTTACACTCACAACAAATATCTAAGAAATAACATGAAAAAATCTATATGAGAAATTGAGGAAACGCTAAAATTGTGAGTAAGAATAATGCACATTCATTGGAGGACTCACCACTAGTGCAAAATAGTGTGGTGACTCGGATATCTGATAAAAGAAATATGAACAATGAATGGGTTAAAAAAATCACATATCATGTGCCAGAGAGAGAAGTGTAGGAAAAAGTAAAATCCCTGCAATGGTGGAAGAAGTAATGAAATATGACAAGTAGATAGATTCCTACTCCGAGAAAGAATCATAGGAAGTGGCATATTGGTGGAACATAAACGAAGGAAATGTCTACCAATAGGTTTAAACCTCAAAGTGTGGGAAAGGCCAAGCCTACAGAATCTACATATCAGAAAAAGACTCAGCATGTGGGTAATGAATGCTTAGTCATATTGCCAGAGCAGTTGAAGCTGGATAGGAAGATAGAATAAGAAAGGGAGTGTGACGCTCTGCTAGAAAGAATCAAAGGGTTGACCCATCTAGATCATCCACAATACTCATCATGAGGATTTCAAAATTACCCCTCTCCCTATGTATATTAATGTTATTAACTGATGATTCAAGTCTTTTAAGTTTTAGGGAGATACGATCCAAGGGGAAGTGGTATCTAAAGATGCAAAGTGGAGAATTGATATGATTCAGAGTTTCAACTAACTCAAATCAGGTTAAGAAGAATGTTTTTGTGTCTATGTAGTGGGCCAACAACTAAAAGAGTTGCATAACACAGGGGGCACTCTATATCCTAATCAGATGAAAGATATCAATGGGATATGAAGGATGAATGTTTATGTTCATAATTACTTATTGGGAGATAAGGAGAAACACACATGTTTTCATGATTATCTATTTTTTTCTAACAATATGGTATCAGCTGACAGCTCTCAGGATGCCAAGAAGCTGCGAGAGAAAAACAAAGGTGTTTCGACAAAAATCTGAGAAAATTAGTTGAAAGAAATGACATCATTGAACAATTAAATAGTGAAAAATTTTCTATTCAAAGTGAGGAAGTGGAAAGAGACTCAGGGGGTGTAGAAGTGAAAAATCATTATTAGCATTAAAGTTGAAGAGATGAGAAAAAATTGACTTGAAAGATATAATTGGTGATTAGATGGTGCCAGTGTAGATGAGGAATATGGAAACTCTACAGTAAGAAAGATAATTATCAAAGGTAGAGCCTAAATGTTTTGAAAAAGGATATGGTGATGAGAGTTGGGTTCAAGATATGAATTAGGAGCTTGACCATGTTGAGAAGAATCAAACTTGGGAGATTGTTTTGAGGCCAGTAGATAAAAATGTCATCAGGACTAAATGGGTCTATCGCAATAAGATGAATGAATATGGAACAGTTATCTGAAACAAAGCACGAATATTGTATAAAGAATACTTTTAGATAGAGATAATTGATGTTGATGAGACATTTTCATTAGTTGCAAGGCTGGAGACAATCAGATTATTCCTAGCCATTGTAGTGCAAAGGAAGTCAATAGTGTTCCAAATGGATGTAAATTCAGTATTCTTGAATGGGGTTTTATAGGAAGAAGTTTATATTGAATAGACATATGGTTTTATCATTAATGAGGATGAGAACAAGGTTTTTCGGATGAACAAGGAATTATATGGTCTGAAAAAAGTGCTGAGAGCAAGGAAGGAATGAGACATTCATTTCTCAATCCAAATATTCCAAGGAGGTTCTGAGAAGATTTGAAATGGAAAATTCCAAGGATATGAAGACTATGGTTCCAACCCGGATTAAATTATCAAAAGATGATAATGGTAAGGCAGTTAATATCATAGAATACAGGTAGATTATTGGGAGTTTACTGTACCTGACATCGATGAGACATGATATTGTTTTCTCCACATGCCAAGAAGCGCGATATCAAAGTAATCCCAAGGAAAGCCACATGCATGTAGTTAAAATAATACTTCAGTATATCAAGGTCACTATGGAATTTAGATTGATATATAGTGACCAATATTAGTCAGAGTTATTGGGATATACTGAGGCAGATTGGGTCGAATCAGCGGATGACAGAAAATCAACGTCATGAGGTGATTTATATCTTGGTGGTTAGCGTATCTCATGGCTAAGGAAGAGGTAATATTTTATTTCCTTAAGCACTAATGAAGATGATTATATTGCGGCCACTCAAAAATGCACACAGTTACTATGGAAGAAGTAGTATCTTTATGATATGGGAGTAGAAGTGAAGTCTCTGATCGGAATCTAGTGCGATAACTTAAGTGCTATAAATCTCAGAAAAAATATCATCCATCATTTTAGGACAAATCACATTGAGATAAAGTATCATTTCATCAAGGATAAGGTTGAGCATGGAATTGTGAAGTTGGAGTATGTGCCTATATAACTACAGGTTGTAGACATTCTAACAAAGGCCTTACCCAAGGAAGCTTTTGAGAGAAATCGACTTGCTCTAGGACTTCAGTCGACTCTCTGCACTTGAAAAAGTGTGGATGTGGAACACCACCCCCCTCCCTAATGTATCGTGTGTTTTTCTCTAATGCATTTATTTGTGTTCTTTCCAATTTTTTAGACCTCAAAGTAGTGACCTTTGGGTTCGTTGACAAAGGGGAGGAATAGTGACCCTCAAAGGGGAGAAACTGTGGCCAATTAAGGGAGAAAATGGCGTAGTCAAAGACACGAGGAGAAGCTCATAGGTAGAGTAGCGAGATAGGGGGAGAGAAAAGAGATAGGGGGAGAGTTTTAAATCTGATGATGCTAGAAGTGATTGATCAAAGAGTAGATATCATGATAGCTGAGGATCATGATAAAAGCAGAAGAGTGATGTTGGAATGGTGTTTGGAGTCTTCCAGTGATCAACAATAGGTATCAGTTTAAGAAATTGATATTAGTTTGAAGTTAAGAGTTGGTGTCTTAAATAAAGTTATTCATTGATGAACTTTTCATAATACTCTTGTTAATCACTCCGAGCATTTCTTTTGTGGGCATAGAGTATGTGGTGAGTGAATCTTTGGTCGCTATATGAATCGCAAGAGGAAAAGTATGGTAGATGATGGAAGGAGACTCAGTGAGGTATCAAAGTGCAAAAAATCATTCTGAGAAGAGTTGTAAACAAACCCCAAGGGAGAGATTGTAGGGAAAAAATCCCTCAAAGGTAACATTGCAGCTTTTTTGGGTTTTTTTGTGTTTGTTTATAATGCAGGTTTCCCTGGTGGATTGTCAAGTTCTATAGATGTTTTTTACAATTAATGTTGAAAAAGAACCATAACAAAGGAAGAGATTGTCGTGAGGCGGTACAAAAAGAAAAGATACAAGTTGGCACCGTTTTCCAGTGTTTGCCAAATTTTTGGGGTCCAGAATTTAGAATTTGGTGAGCATCGCGAAATATAAATTTCCTTCACGATATCATTAAAATATGGAAATTTCATGGATATTTTGAAGATAGGATTCATGGATTGTATTTCACAAAGATAAGAAGAAAGTTTATGGTCTTCTTCGTGATTACAATAAGCTTCTTAAATGGCAGAGTTAAAGAGCATTACGGTGGTGAAGGGAATTGCGAGTGGAGCTTCACGGAGAATGCACAAAGGAATTGATGGAACGCTTTGTGATTATGATGAGCTTCGTAGTCATAAAATTGTCATGGTGCTTTGCGATATTGAGAGAATTTTGGTAGAAATTTCAGAGCTTCATGATTTGAGCTGACATGGCACTGACTTCGCGCGGAAGGTTCGAGGGTCGGTGGAATCTCATATAAATAGGCCTCGACCCCCTCGAGAGAAGCAGAGAGTTTTTGGAAGAAAATATGTTTCCCTTGGCTCGTGAAGGTGGTCTATGAAGTAAGTGTGCTTCATGAAGGAAGGAGCTTCATGGCATCTAATTTATCTCTGTGAAAGTAGTGTGCTCCATGTTGGCTCAGAGAGCTTCGCAAAATAAGTCCCTCTCAGATGACTTGAGCTCCGAAATGGCCTAAGATTTTCGATGGCTTCACCTATGTGACGGTCTGAGCTCCATGAAAGTAGTGTTCTCTATAAGGCTGGAGCTCTATGAAGGTGTGTGCTTCGCAACAAGGCAGGAACTTCTCAAAGGCTTGTTTGAGCTTCACCAAATTGGGAGCTTCGCGAGGTAGGGTGATTTGAAAAGGTATTTCCAAAATTAATTGCATGTTATTTCAGAGGAAAAGTGGTATTCATCTGTGGATGAATGTTGAAGGTTAATAGAGCATCTATAAATAGTTTAGGATGCATGTATTCATGCAAATGAAGAGACCTATAGGTCTATAAACTATGATTAGATACCTTTTAAGTGTAGTGAGTAGTGGAAGAAGAAGAAATTTATCCTTTCTACTGGCAGTGATCTGGAGAGAGAGGAATAGGGAGTGACATGATTATTATATTCTTTTTTATGATTTTTTTGGATTAAATGTTTTAATTTTATAATAAATGTTTTTTATAGTTTTTTTATCTTTTAGCTCATTTTAATTTTTTTAAAAAAATATACAATTATTTTCAATGGAATAAAAATTTCAATTTCAAATACAATGGTCTAAAATTATTTGCGATGTGCATTGTAATTCTTTCATGAATATTATTGGTGACAAAAATGTTTGTCCCTTTCAAATAGTATTTTTTATGAAAATTGTAATTCCATTGAAAATAATCTGGAAGGAAACCATATTTGATGGATAAAAAGTTATGTCATAAATAGTATCTATTACAACTAGATAACTATATCGTAAATAGTATCACCCTAAGGTTAATTGTCATAGATCATCGCAATTAATATTTTTTGTGATGTGGTTTTTTGTGATGGGTTTTTTAGTGATATATTCTCTTCATAAATATCTTTTTACAGCAGGAATTTGTCACAATAAACCCATCACAGAAACCCATTATTTTTTTAAGTGAACTTCAATTGTTGGTATCTTATGTAAGGGTTTTTCTAACACATATAATTTTACCTTATGAAATATTTTTATGTTTTTTTCTAATTTAATAATTTTATAACATTAATATTCTTATTTATATTGGATTGATCGTAAAGTAAATTTGGATGAGGATAATGAAATTTATCTACAATATAAAGTCTCATCATATGAGTTTCATGTTTTACATTAATTTAATAAGTACTTATATTAACTGTGATTCCAATAAAATGATGACTAGTTAAATGAGTGGATCACACATTCTCTATTCTTACCTTTTCTTTTTCATGCAATGCATCTGAAATCACACACACAAGAGCAATGATTGATTTATAAGCTTCACCTTTCAAAATGAAAAAGTTAATCCTTAGTGTGACCCAGAACTTCATTGGGATCACATAACCTACTAGTACCAACATGTGAGTATAAACGAGAAGAGAATATCCTTGTACACATGTTACAAATATCCCGACTATGTTTGGTATATCATGCACTCTAGTGTATCCCACACTTTATAATGATATGAAAATTTTTAAACAGCCAAATATTCTTTCACCAATTTAGACTAATTGTAGATTTTTGATGTGTTCTTTGTTCTTCCTATTCTTCTAATTTCACGGTAGCATGCAAGTATTTATTTCCATTCTTTTACTACTTGTACAGAAGAAAGTCACCTTTTCAATTTTCATGAAAAGGACATTCAATGATTTATCACAGTATTTTAATTATCATAAATAGTTTTAATCAAAAAAATTTGAAAAAGTGACTTCTTCACCTTCTCACTTTCTCTTATTTTTCATCTCTTTCACAATACAAACACTTCACCACAAAACTATTCTCCTTATCTTATTCAGTACACAAGTGCCACACTAGTTTTCTTTTTCTTCAACATGAATTATTTTCAAAACTATCAATACAAAGTATCCCACTTCTTTCTTCAATCTAGATGATTTTTATTATTTTGAATATCGTATCAGTTCTTCCCTCTCGACATAAGAATATTATTTCACAAAATAATTGTGTTGAACAATCACTATTATTTCATCTTTTACATGAATAAAATATAAAAATATGGTTTCAATGTCAATTAATCCATGTTATTTATTCAATTTCTTATATGTATTCACTAGACAACATGAATACCACAATTTGAATCACTATATATTTCAACATTTAAAAATACATAAAACTTTTTCTTAAAGTTTCATCTTTCAAAACTCTTGTTCAAATTGCTTCCATTCAAAGTTTTATGTAACTACATGTGGACATGCAAAACTATCATGGTATTATACATTCAAACCTTCCACAATTCTCAGTACCTAATCCTTCTTCATTACTGCTAGAATCATGATAGACAAAATCATGATATTTGGAACTTAAATCTCGTCTTACATTGCATCGACTAATCTGAGACCACTCATATGTGAATCACTCATATTTGAATCACTCATATTTTTTCAATCATACATAGCCACTCTTATATCAAGATACATCTTTAGATCGATCTACATACATTGAACACTCATAAATTGATCTTCATACATGGTTGTAGAACTCTTACATGGATGACTCTTCTTACAAAGCACATCTCTTTCACACAAAACTCTTCATTTTATACGAAGAACCTTTCATTTTAAAATTAATTTCATTCAAAGTTACTTTCATGAATAAATATAATTTCTTATGAAATTAAATTTCATATTAATTTACTATCCTCTTACAATGATCGATAACCTTAAGAGTTTCATGAACCTTACACGCTACATAAGGTTAAATGAACCTTCTGAGCAGATCAAACTTAAAAGACCTGGAACCTTATAAATAATAGATTGAAAATTATGAACTCACTATTCTTTTAGTGTCAACTTTTATTTATCTTTTCATGATCTGGCATGGTATTCTTCTGATCCTAGAGAATTTCCACATGAATTATATAATCACATCTCAAGATCTCTATCTTCTTTAATGGTGGAACACAGATTGAGAATCACTAATAAAATTTGTAATGGGAGGACTATAAAGAATATAATGTTGTAAAAAACATCATATTATCTGTATAAACTGGTATTTTAAATGTTTAATAGTATCATGCTTCTCTGATCGCTTGTGGAAATTTTGTTTGAATGTGCTCTGGTTTATCAACCAAAGTGATCTAAGGTATTATCATTGAAATCTCTTAGTACCTTCTCATGTTATAAGTATGAAGTGCAACCCCACACCATGGTTCAAATCCCTCACTCGGTGTTGAACCACACTGGGTGTACTCTCCTTGGAAAAGTTTGGACCTGCTCCTGCCTCACACATGTCACTCATTATTGGATACCACCTTTAAGCTTGGTCGGTTATCCCTATGATAGTCCAAATTCATGGGTGATGCGATGGCTTTGATTTGGAAAATATTTTGCCTTTAAATATATATGATTCTTTTAATTACTCAAAATCAATCATACATGGACAAAATGGCATGACTCAAGCCTTTTCCAAATATCAGTATGTAACAAAAATCACTCAAAACCCAACTTCCAGCCATCTAAACGTATCTTATCTTCTTTTAATTTCCATAACATTATCCTTTTAATTTTATACTTATAAAACCATTTAAATATATTACTCCATAAGAACTCTAATTATTGAGATATAATTTTGATCATTATAAATTTTCAATGTAATTAAAAATTCTACAAACACATTTTATTTCAATATAAATGAATATAAAAAATTACAAAGGTTTATCCATTCCATATAATAAATGGAAAGAAACTTCAAAAAAACTTGAAATATCTTCTTCATCGCATAATGATTGGGTTCTCTAACTTCCAATTACTTCTTCTTCATCAACATATTGACATCAAACTCCATTGATAATTTAATCTCATTAGAATTCCATGATGAAAAGTACAACACACACAAATTGGGATCAACAATATTCCCCTTTGTATTTTCTATAAATACTCACATAAATGATATGTAAATATGTACAACCTCAATTATCACTTATTCATATTTCCTTTTCACCCCAATTCTTATCAACCTTTCATTTCATTTTAATCTACCCCCATATTGATAATAAATAAAAAGTATATGAGATAAAATGGTATTAATTCATACTTAATAAATGTTTATTAAATAATTTCACTCTAATTATATGTGAGTCATGGTCAGTATAGAAGACAAGAGGGTTTGATTTAGAAAAAAAGTTGCCCATTATAAAAATAATATGTTACAAACTAAAATAATATACTCATCACCTTTCCCGGGAGTTTTACAACTATTTTTAGGCTGCTAAAATTGAATGATTCCAATTTTAATGAAGATTATAATGGGATATTTCAAGCTAAATTAATTCACTCACTTCGACACATGGGTCTAAAAAATTCAATTACAAAAGTATTTGGATTTATACTTCATAAAAAATTCATGAATCTTCTTCAATATTACACATTAATGTCATTGATAAAAATCAATATCTCACCCTTAATATTGAGATGATTTTTTATAACCAAGGATGATAGAATAAGAAATCATACCTTAACAATTACACCTTTTCAAAGCACTTTCTAGAATTCAGATCTGTATGATGTAGATAATTTATGATAGGTTATCAAAGTATTATATACTAGTCTCACCCTCAAGGAGAAACTACAAATAGTATTCATAAAGGTGGATCTATTCTATAGGTATATTTCAAGGTATCCCAAGTATAGAAGGAACCAAAATGGATCTTTTCAAACTATTTTCAAGGTTTTACAACCTAATTAAACGTCATCAAAGATAATCATTTTATCAGATTTTATACCAATTTAAAGGTCAATATAAGATTGTTTATTGTTATTATAGATGTGCATTTATGATAACCTTTTCTTCTTCTTAGGATCTCTCTCTCTCTCTAAGACCATGTTTTACCTTCAATTGTATACATTGTAATCTCAAAAATATTGCGCAAATAATAGAGAATAAGGTGTAAATTCTTGTTCATCAATGTGAACGAAATGGTTGAGAAGATTTTCTCAACCAACTTGATACATTATTTATGCTTACACATCTAGTTATCATGTTTAGTTTATATTTGGATTAACTTTTCGTAATATGGATCTTTGCCCAAATTCTTTTTATTTATGTGGAATACATCTCCTTTATTTATCCCTCATGCCAAAGGAATCACCAAGTAAAAACTTCATTTTCTTTAGGAATTTTACTTTTTATGTAAACATGGTTAAATATTATTCAAAAGTGTGACCATCCTTGTTGCACCTCCCACATATTTCTTTTGAGGCTATTCAGTTTTCATTTATTGACAATCTCTCTTTAAAATCTGAATTTGTTATATGGAATATCATATTTTCCTTTGGCACAAGCTTTGGATTGTTCTTACTCTATATTCTTATCTTCCTCTAAATATATTTTCCAAATAACCATACACTCATTGGATATACTGGAAACCTTTTTTAACTTCCACATGCTTTTTTATAAGTTTCTTTCACTACAAAAATCCCCTTGTTTATTTCTTAGACCAGTACTTCACTTTATTTTTTCTTACTTCCATTACAACATAAACTTATGGATTTTTAACATGTGTCCATGTGATGACCACTATTTCTATAATATAAGAAGTTAGTATTATTTGTTGTATCACCCTTATTATTCTTCCTGGACTTACTTAGAACCTACTCTTTATTATTCTTGTTGTCCAAGGATGAAACACTCTTCTTTTGAGTCTTCTTAGTACTATTATAGTTTAAAATTTCCTTTGGATTTATTCCCAATGATGAATTAGATTCTTTAATCTTATATAGTATTCTATTTCCATTTTTCTTATACATGATTAGTTGAGCATGAACCATCCCTATGAAAACATTGGTGGAAATCACCATAGGGATTTCCAAACATTTCAAATCTGTTTGAGGTTGACATATTTTTCACTTTCATATACAGGTGATTCATTTTGGTTAGATTTCTCCCCCTTGAAATAGAAATCCATTGTACTTTTGGAATTGATGGATTGTACCAACAGTTCAATGCCTTGTACCCAAAACTATTTCACCACCTATAATGCCCTATAAATCTTAATCTTATTTTCAAAATAGCTTGCTATCTAGATTTGATAGCTTGGTGTTTTTGGGATCTCTCCACTAATGGTTGGGATAATTTTAGGGATCCAAAACTTATAATCATTATTCTATCCACCATGGTCCTAGTGGTAGAATTGTCTTTATTTTTTCATCAATTTTTATACAAATTTCTTATTTAAACTTACACTATTTACAAAAACAGATCTAGTATATTCATTGGATTTAGGTATGGATGGTGAATGTTTCTTTTATCCTACTAATGAATGATCATTTAATGATATAAATATATTTTTTCCACAAATTGAAAGTCTTTTAGAAAAATAATCTCCATTGGAAAAATTTTGTAAGTATCTTTTCTTCCAAAAATATCATGTGGAGACATAGCTTGAGTAGTTTTTATATTTTTATAAGTGAAATAGTGTCTCAAATCACTTTATATTGAGAATGTATTTATCATTCTCCACTATCCCCAATTTCTTTTCACACTCATAATTGATTCTTTCAACTTATTAATCATTCATTTTGAACTTATATAATAACATGGTGTCTCTCTATTTGTTCTTCTGGGATTTAACATCCAATTTTAAATTCTTGACATCAATGTAGTTTTTCTTATTCTCCTCTAATTCATGGATATTCTCTTATATTGTATTTGTGATCTAATAATTTTATTTAACTTCTTTGATTAATTTATTTTAAAACTTGGAGAAACTCACTTTAATCTCCATATTCACTTCTTATATGGATTCAATTTTCTTGAAGATCTCTATACAAGTAAGAAACTTATCTTTCAAGGCATTATCTATATTTTCAAACTTCTTTTCAAGATGAGTGGTTTCTTCAAGCATACATTCAAAAATATCAAAAATCAAAAGAGTCCAAATATTTTGAAAAACAATACATCATTTGATTCAATGCATCAACATAAATATTTATTGGAATTTTATCACTCCCACTAGTGCTTGGTTCTTTTTAAGGGAAATTTTCACAATAACTTACACTTACCTCACGATCACTTGAATTTTTTGATCCTTTATAGGTTTAAGGATTTCCAATTTCTTTTAAGGTAGGTTGAACCACTTGTTCTTCTCTATTTATATTATATATATCTTTAATGGTTTTATTGAATAAAGGAAATGAACTTTCCACTTGTTTACTCAAGAGAGATAGTTTCTTAATTCTCTTTTTCTATTTTTTTCCTGTTCAATACAGACTTGGTTGAAATTGAATTCTGGTCTAAAATTGATAGATATTCAATAAAATTGTACTTCATTATAATTTTTGAAATAGAAAATAAAATATTTATAAGAGAGAAAATTCCAAGTATATAATCCAATTATAGGTGAACATGGATCTAATACCAATAAAGAGGACCGATTATGATATATTCAATACTAAGAGGGGGTGAATCGTTGTTGGTGTCTTTGAGACTTATTATTATTATTTTACTTTTTCACTAGTTAAATGATTGGATCTTGTGTTCTATATTTTTAACTTTTATTTTTCATGAAACACATCTAAATGCACACACACAAGAGGCATAGTGGATTTACAAGGTTTGCTTTCAAAATAGAAGGCTAATCCTTAGTATGAATCGAAACTTCACTAAGATTGCATGAACCACTGGTATCAACATGTGGTTAAAAAATAAGTGATTATCCATTTACTCTTGTTATACATATCTCTACTATGTTTGGTGAATCCTACACTTTATAATAATGTGAAATTTTGTAAACAACCAAAGAGGCCTTCACTAATTTAGAATATTTACAGGCAGTTGATGTGATAATTTTTATTTATCTTCTTCTACTTGCACAGTAGTATGAAAGAAATTCTTCCCCTTATACTACTAATTTTACAAGATAAGGTCACCTATTCACTTTAAATGCATATAATATTCAACACTTTCCCACAGTGTCTCCTTTATCGTGAATGGTATTATTTAGAAATTGTTCAATATGTGACTTTTTACCATTATCTATTTATTTTATTCATCTTCTCTTATGTGGATGACTCATCTTATGAATATCATTTATTTTACAGAAAAAAATTAATTTCATATAGAGAAAATTCCATTCAAAAATTCCTTTTATACGATGTTCCTTTCATATGAAAATTTACTTTCATATGATTTTTTTTTTCAAACAAACTTTATGCTCTATTATAATGATTGGGAACCTTATGAGGTTCATGAACCTGAAATTATTTATAAGGTTAAATGAATCTTACAATATTATTAACCTTACAAAGTCGATAACCTTTTTAAGAACAACACAAACATTATGAACTCCCAATTATTTGAGTGTTAACTTCTTTGAATCTTCTCGAAATCTTTCATGGTCTTTTTATGATCCTCGATAAATCCCCCAAAACTATGGAATCAATACTCTAGATCTACATCCTATTCAATAGTGTGTTGTGTCTTGGTAATCATTGGTGAAACATGTAATAGGAATTTCATGAAGAAGATGATGGTTTAAAAGACATCATATTAGAAATATATGCGTTCATTTTAAATGGTTAACAGTAGCATTCAATACTTGTCCCACGTCAAACTTTTGTTCAAATGTGCACTGGTATATCACCAAAATTTCTCTAAGGTAAAGCCATTGAAATACCTTGGTACCTACCTGTGAAAAAGGTCTATGATGTCATCTAGTGCCATGGTTCCTACACTGGGTACACTCTCCATAGGTTAGTGTTGACCTACCCTGGCTTTCACACATGTCGCATGATGCTAGTTGCTACCTTTAATATTCATTAGTTGTCCCTGTGATTGTCTGGATGCTTATGGTTTGAGTTTTCTAATTTATTATCTTGAAATATATATGCCTTTTTCAATGACTCAAAATCACTCGTACATAGACTAAATGTTATGGCTCAAGACTTTGTTAAATATCAATATGTAATACCAAGTATTCAAAACCCAACTTCCAGCCTTCTCAACTTCTCTCCTCTTTTTTAAATTTTTTCAACATCATCCTTGAAATTTTTTACTTCTCAAACAATCTAAGGGTGTAACTCCACATGAACCTTCATCATATATATATATATATAATTGGTCATTATAAATTCTCCATGGAACTCAAATTATTCAAACACATTTTCCATTAATATAGATGAATATCCAAAACTCTAAAGGTATGATATTTTGTTTTTCATATAATAATTGAAATATAACTTCAAAAATAACTTCCAATATTTTATTCTTTAATTAATGTTTGGTTTATTCAACTTCCAATCACTTCTTCTTTATCATCATATCAATATCAAACTTCATTAATATCTAAATCTCATTGATATTCCTTGACAACAAATATAACACACACAAAGTGGACTCAACACATATTTTACTATGTTTTGAGGTGATTTAGTGTTTCTCCCATCACTTAGTAATTTAGTTAGGTCTTCATCCAAATCATATCATATATGAATCTTGGATGGTTGAGGGGGTAAATCTTTACCCAATCTATCATATGGGTAAACTCAACATTATTACTCTAGTGAATTAATCTTACTAACGTATCCTAGGTAAGTGTAACCAAAATTTGATATTAATAATAGGTACTTAATCCTCTTATGGTCACTTATTACTTACATTCCTATCATAACATAATCTAGATGCACTCAACTTTATCATGACCTGTCTGGTTGGATGATCAAGGTCTTAACAAGTGTTCACTTTGGAAAGAATCTAACACTTAGTATTTTAAAGCGGATATAATCCCACCATCTTATTTTAGTTACCCCCTTTACAAGTATACACGCATCCAATAATTTGGTTTGAAATCTTCTTCTTTCCACCAAATAAATATTTACAAACCCTATTGATGTGTAACTTTTTACATAACACATAACTTGTGTTACTAACCCAAAATAAAAGAAAATTATATTTATAAATATTAAAATGCATCTCATTCATAAATTATATTAAATCCTTTCATTTCAAGGCTTATAATTATATAAAACCAATAATCCACAGAAGAGTAATCTTGGAGTAACATATAGTTAACCCCTACTTTTCTAAACAGGGCATAAGCCTCTAAGCAAGTGAGCAGCCAAGTCCCAATTCCATCTATCTAGGGATACTTTACTTAATATATATTTCAATCACATCAAAATTATGACACCAATTATTATAAAATATAATTAACCATTAAATTTAAACTCATAAACTAATAAAATCCAAAGTTAGGGTAGAATAAAACTAAATCCAACATCACACCAAGAATGTAACTCCTTATATGCATGTATGAAAATTTATAGAAGTAGTTTGAAAATTTTAAGCTAAATCATGTGCCAAATTTCATAATATAACATTTATATTCATGAATAATAAACAAGGGGATAAAATAAATAAAATAACAAAACATATATTTAAAAATGAGATAAAAAATTTATGAATAATTCATAAATAAAAAAATTAGAAATAGTTTATATTTTATCCAAACTTTACGTATATTTCATAATAAAATAAATGTAAACACTTTATATTTATCCCTAATATAAACACCCTTGTATTATTCTTTTATAAGGCATTTTAATACAAATATATGATATTAAATGAAATATAAATATTCTATATTACTATTATATTATGTAAATAATTAAAAATCTAAATATCACATATTTAATATTATTTAAACCTTGATCAAATAAATTATCAAAACCCCTTTTGATATGGTTTAAATAATTTCTCCAATAAATCATTTAATTTGAACAACTAAAATTGAAAAATATGAAAAATTCGTAATTTAATATAAACTCCTTTATATTTAGACTTATTTTATAATTTATAACCATTCTATAAATTATACATATAATTTCTATATAAACCATTTATATATAAATGATAAACCATGTCATATAATTTCAAAAGTTATTTAATAACAACATTTGATATCATGGATATTTATTTTAAATGATTATTAAAAAATTTATAATTAATTATAAACATTTTATAGTTATTTAATTTATAAACATTTTATAAACTAGTTAAATTTTCCAAAAATAACTTTTACACCAGATTTAAAAAAAAAATTATAAATAATTTTATTCAATTGTATAATGAAATTTAGAAAAATCAAAATTTTTTATTAATAATACTCAATATTATCCTATATATCATAATTGATGATGGGTAAGTTGTAGTGTTTAAAAACCAGTTTAACATTATCAATCATATTTTATGATTGATAAACCACATTTGTGACTTAACCTTTGGCACCAAGATGTCTCCAATTAAGATACACTGCATGTGTAAGAAAAACCCAATGCAGAATGGCTCGCGTACCATGAACTCGACACATTAGTGATTGAAGTTTGCGACAAATGTTGTGTAAGGGTAATTTTTCATAGTTAGTGTCTGCATAAGATTAAACCTGTGGTGTGGCCTTTTCAATTGAGTAACTTGACATGTTAGTAATTATTCAGAGTCAGAAGTAAGAAAATTTATATCATTGTAATACCATTGGTCTCAATGATCAAAAGTAGTATATTACACACCATAATATCATCAATCCTGAATGTTAATTAGAGTTTTTTCAAAATTAAAATTTCATACTGCCATGAAAACATTTACTTGCTTTTTTCTATTATTATTATTATGCAATTATATTTCTGTTGGGTTGCTTGTGTTTTGGGCCTCTATGTGGGGTTTTTTGTTTCACTGGGGTTGTTCCTGGACCGTGGTCCGCTGGTTTTTTGGGTTGCTTAGTTGATCTGCTCTGCTAGCCTACCTTGCCCATGTGTTGCCACTATGGAGATCTGCATATCTTGCCTCATCCTGGCTATTGATGAATTGTGATCTGATGGTCCTGGTTCACTGATTTGTATTTCTTGATGTGTTTATCCACTTCCTCCCATTTTACTTCCATCTTCCATGTGTCCACAACTTCTATGGGATCTGTTTCAACCTCCTGTATTTGTCGATCCTTCGGCTCACCTTCCGCCTGCTGCATGGATCCTCATCTGTTAAGCCTATCATGGAATCCTTTCAGTTCTTCTATTATCAATATTTCACCCCTCATCGGTTTTCATTTTCTGAGAGTGTGGTTCTTCGTTTCTATTGGCTACTCTATATATATTTGAGAGAACTCAATGATAGGAACCTCCAAGCGACCCCAACCTTGATGCCTTATGCACCCCTGCTCTAGTGATGTTTCTTGGTAGAGAGTTCGATCCTTGAGAAAATTGGTAGAACACTTCATGTTCAAGATTGTATGACCTGGGAAGATCCTCAACCTCTTCCAAGCCTCTGGTTTTGTAATCATTTTTCTTTTTATTTCATTTCTTGAGTTGTAAGATCTTGTTTTTATATTACTTTTGTGGTATATTTTTCGGGGATTTCATGCGTGAGTCTGTCTAGTTTTAGGGAGAACGTTGCCATCTCCAAGCCATATTTCAGCACTAACTCTTGGGGTAATGTGGTACCTATAACATGATAGTTTCTATGGTCTAAGTTTGTATTCAACCTTTTATTCTTCTCGGTTTTTATGTTTTGTGTTTCTATTTTTCATAATAATAAGGAAAATTGTGGTGGTGTTCTTACTGTGTACTAGAACCAAAAGGTATGAACCATGTAAATACTTGTGTTCGATTTACTTTCCAGCATTTTTTTTTGTTCTTATGACATTGATAATAAAATTATTCTTATTTTTTTCGTTTACTTCGAATGATTTTTTTAAACCTTATCGATTCCACAAAAAGTGGTATCAAAGGGTTCATTCATTTTTTATTTTACAATGTCTATAAAATTTGAATTTGAAAAGTTTTGTGGTGAAAATGATTTTATTCTATGGAGAGTAAAAATGTGTGCTTTATTAGTTCATAATGGTCTCATTGATAATTTACACAGTATCAAGAAACCCATAGTAATTTTTACTACTGATGGTCAGTCCACCACTTCCCTTATTGATGTTGATCCTAATATACTTGAAAATGCTCACTTTACTCTTCTTTTAACCCTAGGTGATAAGGTTTTGCATTAAGTTTCAAATGAAACCATTGTTAAATCTATTTGGCTTAAACTCGAACACTTATATATGACTAATTCTATTCTCGGGTGTTTGTATAAAAAATGAGGTTATATGATTTTAAAATGGCCCCTAGTTCTTCTGTTCGAGTCCATATTGATGAGTTTAACAAAGTATTGTTAGATTTAGATAATATTGATATGGAGGTTAAAGATGAAGATCAATCTTTAATTTTTATAAATTCTCTTGATGATTATTTTAATTGGTTAAAAGACTCCATGATATATGTTAGGGATTTTATTACCTTAGAAGAAGTTAAGTCGGATGTTCTATCATGTGCTCTTTAAAAACATTGTTTGAAGTAGGAGATGGGTAGTGTTAAGTGTAAACCTTAGATTCTACATAATAAGGGTCTTGTGAAAAGTAAGGGTAGGAAATATTAGAATTGTTTTAAGGGATTTAGGTGTTTTTAGTGTGGCAATACTGACCACATAAAATGATATTGTCCTAACCTAAAATATAGAGATAGTATATCCCAGACACATGTGGTATGTCCCAGGTATGACATTGTCGAATTCTTTTAGTTTGTAAACCCTTCATTAGAACTAGGCATAGGTTTTTTGTTGTCTTTTTCTTGTCTTCCTAGGATTGGATCCCCTTGTCTTTTGGGGGAACCGTGGTTGGGGAAAAGGGTCTTGTGGTCTGGTCTAAGCTATTCAGACTTAAGTGGAGAGTTCTCATGTCATATTTCTGTTCATTAATTGTTGTGATTTGTTGTCTACTACATTGTTACTACTGTATTATGCTCTTTTCATTTTTTTTATTGTTCACTTTATTTTACCCTAAGAAAGGTTATTTTAATTACAAGAATTTTCATTATCGAGAGTTATTGTTATCAGATAAACCAAAGATAATTTTTTGGGTAAGCTCTGTTTTAATGTCAATGCTTAGGCAGGTTGATTTCTGAGAATGTAATAGTATTTTAGTAGTAGATGTGTGGTATGGGTAGAACATATTCCACCAATGGAACATGCTTGATGATATTCATGCTGGGTGAATATTTTTAGACTTGTTTTTTTCAGTTTTAATAAAATATTCCCACACTACTTATAGGTTATGGGTAGTTATTGTTTTCTTTTTCAAGAGAATTATCAGTTTGTTTTATTTTAATATTGAAAAGGTGTATATTTTTAAATTTGAGAATTTTTTAAATTAAAACTTCTTACTTACATGAAAAATTTTACATGTGTTTTTCTGTTATTATTATGCAATTATCTTTCTGTTGGGTTGATTGTGTTATTGGGCCTCTATGTGGGATTTTCTGTTTCACTGGGCTTGTATATGGATTGTGACCCGCTAGTTTTTTGGGTTTCTTGATTTATATACTATGCTAGCCTACCTTGCCTCTATGTTTCCATTATGGTGATCTTCTGATATTTCCCCATTCTTGATGTTAAAGAATTATGATTTGGTGTCCCTGGTTCGCTGATTTTTGTTTCTCGGTGTGCTTATCTATTGTCGTATGTTTTCCTTTCATCTATCATCTATCCCAGTTTCTACGAGATCTACTTCAAGTGCTTGTATATATCGATCCTTTGGTTCTCCTTCCACATGCCGCATGGACCCTCATCTGTTACGCCTGTTAGGGTGTCCCTTCGGTGATTCTGTTGTCATTATTTCACCCCTTCGATGGTTTTCATTTGTTGAGATTGTGGTTCTTCGTTTCCATCAGATGCTCCAGAGAGATTTGAGAGAAATCAGAGAGAGGAACCTCTGGGGGACCCCTACCTCAATGTCTTCTAAACCCATGATCTAGTGAAGTTTCATTGTAGAGAGTTTGGTCCTTACAAACTCTGGTGGACCTCTTCGTGTTCAAGATCGTATGACCTAGGAAGATCCACAACCTCTTCTGAACCTCTGGTTTTGTAATCATTTTGATTTATTTTTTTTTCTTACATTGTCTGATCTTGTTTTCTTTTCTTTTTGTCATTTGTTTTTTGGGGGTGGCATGCATGAGTCTGTATGGTTTGATGGAGAATGTTTATATCTCTGAGCCAAAGTTCACCACTGGCTCTTAGGGTGACGAGGTCCCTGTACCTGGATAGTTTCTCTGGTCTGCATGTGTAGTCGGCCTTTTATTCTTATATGTTTGTGTGTTCTCTGTATCTATTATTCATATTAATAAGTAAAATTTTGGTGGTGGTCTTACTATGGAGTAGGACCAAAAGGTCTAAACCATGTAAATACTTGTGTTCTTTTATACTTTCCAGCATTTTTTTCTGTTCTTTTGACATTGATAAGAAAATAATTCTTATTTTTTTCATTTACTTAGAAAGATTTTGGTAACACTGTACCAATTCCAAAATAATGATGATTTAATGAAATTAATAAAATCAAAAAACCAATATCTTTTACAATAATACCTAACTCACTAAATATATTAGTAATCACACTGAAAATAATTTCAATCATAAGTAGCGAGATGATGCATGACTTCACAATTGAAAGTGGTCTCAGAAATCTAATTAACATCTATTCCTTGAATTCATTTGTCTAATTTATATATGATGTCATAAAAAACTCTAACAATAATTTATGAAAACTTCAGGTTTAATTATAACATCCTTTGAATCAAATCAACCACTTATGATAAAAATTTTAATGTGCCTTCTCTGTGTTTCAAAAATTGCATGGCTCATTTTCAACTCATTGGAACTAAACAGATCACTTCAGTTCACCAGAACTTAAATAATCGAAATTTAATTTTTTTCATAATCACAACTTAAACAAATAACCACATGTTAATTAAATTTCAATGATTTGTATTGTGATTTTCAAAATAAGGATGTGAAAGTAGTATTTTAAATCAACATCATCTTTAACCCTTGGGAATGGATCATCATTTTTTACTACCATAAATGCGATTTTTTTGTAGCACCACACTTTAAAAGCACTAAAGAAACACTGATAAAGTGGGTACCTTTATCAATGCTAAAAAAACCCTAATAAGGGTTATTTTAACAATTCTACGAAATCATTCTTAAAAGTACTCATTTATTAGTGCTTTTTTTTAATGTTGATAAATGTACCCCCTTTATCAGTGTTTTTTAGCACTGATAAATGGACTCCTTTTATCAGCACTGATAAAGACCCCCCTTTATCAATTATTTTTTACTAGTGATGATAAAGGATTTATTTGAATATATATATATATATTACATTAAAAATAAAATATTAATATATAAATATAATATATATTTTATGTATATTTTGGATAAATATAAATATGAATTTACACTTAATGTATATAATAATTAGTGAAAATGACTTATAAAATAATTAAAAATATATTTTTAATTATTATTTTGGTAATTATCATTAAGTAATAGTCATTTAAAAACAATTTGAAAATAAAAAAAATAAAAAAATCAATAAAATATCAAAAATAAGTTCAAAACGTAACTTGAATTTCAAATGGCCATAACTTTTGATTAGGATGTCTGTTTGGGCTCTACCACAAATCAAATCAAAGAATACGATGATCTCTATGCCCTCGGTGATAAATGATAACATATATCATGTTTTTTGTGGCCCAAAAAGGCCCAAAAGGCCTCCAAAACTGAGTTTTTAGTCAGTGTACCCCAATTTGTTAACATTCAATGGATTTTTAAACTTGTCTAAGGGGGTCTTATTGCCATTTTTTATGAATAATGAATTTATTTCTAGGTATTACATTAATATTGATATTATGGTTTTGAAATTTTATCATTTTTCACAATATACTATTATTTGTAATCTAATATATAACAATATATACATATTTTTTATATATTCACCCATAAATTTTTTATTTTATAAAAAAATAATTAAAAATATTTACATATAAAATATATTTCTCAATATATTAAACTTATCTAAATAAAAAATAATATCCATTTTATTTAAAATACAAATGTATGATTATTTATATACATATACATATACAATTAATTTATATATAATGTTTATATATATATATATATTTGTGTGTGTATTGACAAACATATATATGTTTATCTACATATTATAATATATGTATATATATATCAATATATAATATATATAAATAAATATAAATATTTATAATTATATTTATAGATGCACACATATATATAAATATATTTATTTACGTATTTATAAACACACACACACAAAACAAATTTTATATATGTATTTAAATATATATAAATATATATAAAGATAAAAAATGTAATGAAGTATATATATATATATATATCATAAAATGAAAAAAAACAATATAGGTGAGTAGAAGAGTCGCAGGTGCATGAGGAGGAGGTCTCTAGTTTGAAACCCAGTAAAGGAAAGGGTGTGTGGGAAAGGGAGAAGGTGTTGAGTGCTATTAAGGTGGGGAGGTTAGCGCTGTTAAAGATGGATGGGGAAGTCTAGTGCTGTTAAAAGGGGCTAGATTTCTGATAAAAGGGGGTGGTCCACCCTCCTATTTTAGAAGAAAAAAATTATTATTATTTCTACCTTTATGAATGCTTTTTTTAGCACTGATAAAAGGGGTCTTTAGCAGTTATTTTTTTATCCCTGATAAAAGGGACCCCCTTTTAATAGTTCCTTGATTATAAGTACTTTTTTAGCATTGATAAAGTATTTTTTTTATCACTAATAAAAATCTATTGTGTAGTAGTGTTTATAATGTTATCTACCAATAGTAATCTTTTGGCTAAGATTATACTAAATCCCTCAAGTATTTAATGATGCTCCACCAAAAATATAAAAACCCTTTATGTTTAGGATGATTCTACGCCAATAGATTGATCTTCCTCTAATCATTCACAATATTTTGAAATCATCTCCTTCTCACTTTTTCAAGTGCTTCAACTTTTGGAACTTATACAATATATGAATAATTTTCCTTACTCATTGTCTTAATAAATCACTACTTATGGAAATTCCACTTCTTCAAGTACTTCAAATTTTGGTTCTTCTATAGGTTGTTTTTGAACATTGGTATTTCTTACTAACTTTTGTATCCCATATTCTGGAATCCCGTTAATGACACTTCATAAATTCAAGTTATGGATCCTCAAATTCTTCAACCCAAATAGTATTCCAGACTTTCAAGCTGATTTATCCCTTTCTTCTCTTAGAGCCTCTTATATCTCCTTATTATCATTATCTCTTTCTGAATGAGCTCTTCTAATTTTATATCCATCATTTTATATTGAAATATCCATGAAATATTTTGTTTCCTCAATTGCATGGTATTCATTTCGATAAATATGGATTGACCAAGACATCACATTTTAGTCCTCAGTCAATATTATTCATCGTTTCCTCAAATATCGATGTGAATCACAAATTACATATCATGATATTTATATATTAAGTGTATATCAGCATTATCAAATTAACTTTTACTTCACATAAATGTTATGTGAAGTCTTTTGGAATCTATCTAGTTCCCTAACTTCCAAAGACTCATAAAAATTATGATATGTAATTCAATCTACTTATGATTCTAGTTTATTCTCTACCTATACATCACTTAATCATCTGAAATATATAGCTTCCTATTCTAATCCTACTTTTGGTCATTTTTACTTCTCTAAAATTCTTCTCAAAATTCTTTGAATCAGTTGAAAACCTTTGGATCTTCATACTTAATCTTACATTCATCTTGGTCTTATGGCATTCTTATTCTATAGATCCAACACATCATCTAAAATATACTTTTAGTATCTCACCATCATGATATAGCTTCTGATCCACTCAAATTTTGATCATATTTATCTTCTAGTCTCCTTTACTTCCCCACATCTGAGCTTCTTTAACTTCCACTTTCCTCAAATTATGATTTTTTGGACTTAGGAAAATTAGTATCTTTTAATACCTTTCAGACATTATTCAAACAAATTCATCTTTAGATTTAGCTTCTATTTATCTATACTAGACTCAATAGATTCAGTTGTCTTCAAATAAATCTAGATCAATCAATTATACTTTAATTACTCTGAAACTTTTGGATTACATCAACTAACGTTATCTGCATTACTGGCTGCTTCCACTTCCAAACTCGTCATCTAGGACATTATTATTATCCTAGATTTATATTCTGGTCATAATATCTTAGGTTCAATTCACCAACGGACTTCTCATTAACTCAAAATTTATCTTATTCTGGTCATCTTCAGTACATGATGCTTCAAAAGCATCCTCAAATTTCATTGCATTGTCTTTTGACTTCACCTTCCAGTCTCACTCAAGATTGGTCTTTAATTACTTCTACCATTATAAGATATTAGCTTTCTTTAAACTCTAAAAAACCTACATATGTAATCTTATGGATGCACTAAAAATCAGGATTCATAGCTCATCATGTAAATTCTATATAGTATCTTTTGGAATTACTATTGTATTATCACACCCCTTTACCGCTTATCTTGGCTTGAATCACAATTGATTCTCCAGGAATCGTGATATTTTTTACTTTGAATGATTTCAACATCATCATCTAACTTTATTAACATTTGAATTCTTCTTTTGGGAAGATTTATTTATTTCAAATAGATAACCCTTACATATCTACTTGTGTTACACATACAAATCATAGTGCATCTTTGGTACTTTTCTAGTTTTTCATTCTATCCTCTATGTACCCTTATGCATCCCATGTGATAACATTTACGTATTGACTCAAATAGATTATGGGTTTTGTATATTAACATGAAAGGGAATCATGGTTAGTTTCTCAAGCCCAAGGGACTAGTATTGATGATGTATGTCTCATGGAAGCATGAGTCAGGGAAAATGTTCTGGGTATACAAAATATTATGATCATTTGTTTTGGGGAATCAGATAAGGTTTAAATCAAGATGAGAACCAGTGATGGGGTTTTGTTAGTGAGGTTGTGAGGGATAGTGATTGATGTGTTTTGGTTGCGTCATTAGGTTTTGGTTTCATGTATTAAATGATCACAGCTAGGTTGTGATCAAAAATGGGATGAGGTGACTGATAAGATAGGTGAGATGATAATATGTTTAGTGGATTGATGCTTTGATGGGAATCATGGGATGTTCCATCTGCAGTAATAAGGGATGTCAAAAATCCATGGGATGTATTGGGACTAGGTTAGGTATGCTACAAGTGAAGGGTGATAATTTTTTTGATGGTTGTGAGATCTTTTAGATTATGGTAATTTTTTGATGTTTCAGAGACTAGTGATCAATTATAAATGTGTTTGGATGATCATGGGTTGAAGCATTGTGATATTATAGGTTTGGGTGCATGGATCAATAGGGGTTGTTTGGTATGGTATGAGCATGTATTATGAAGAGAAACACACATTTAATATTGGAACCTATCATGTGTTGTTATTGGGGAGTGACATGAGGGAATCCATGTGGTGGAGAGTTGACTAATGGTTGTTTGATGGTGTTTACACTCATTTCAATGATTTTTTATCATTTTTAGGGTGATGTTTTTGGAAGACTTAATATTGGTAGTAGATGGAGTTTTTTATTAGTGCTCAGATGTTAGTGGGTAATTCCCCTATAGTATTTTCATTTGGAATCTGATTGGGCATGAGTTTTTCGCATTTAGTAAGCCAGTTCTGTAGGATGATGATAAGGATACTCACAGTGGGGAGAAATATATCAGTAGTGGACGTACAACCATCATGTTGGAATGTTCATGGTTTTGGTGAGACTGGTTGATAGGTTGTTGAGATTCAAATTGGATACTAGTGTACTAATAGCTGAATTCCACCTAATTTCTCGATAAAAACTAGAATTGGAATTTAACTGTGGGGCTTGGGTAGATTCGGTTCTATTTGAGGTTTAATCTAGTATAATTCAATGTCTATTCTGAGAGGGGATTAGGTTTTCAATGCTCATGGAGGAATACAATGGTGGATTTGGCTAAATTGAGGATCCAGTCATAGGATACACACAAAGTGTTAGGTAGGAATTTGATGTGGGTGGTTAGGTTTTTCTGTGATTCCATTAGGATTTGAGGCATCATGATTTAGTTGATTTGATGGTGTGTCAATGTGAGGGGTTGGGTGTTTTCAATGAAAGTTGCACAATTGAGGTCTAATTAGTGTTTTTATTCATAATTGGATGGAATGGTATAGAAAATTCATTTTTTTCATCATATCGAGTATGATGGATGTGATTTGAGGATTAGACTATGGATTTCCTAAGGAAAACCAGTGCATATGGGTTCTATGTGTGGGAATTTGACCTACATCTAGTTCAATGTAAAATTGTGATTGGAGAGTGGTATCTAATTATGATTGTGGGTTCGAAATCAGAAAAAAAAATTAAGTGTTTCTTGAGGATGATAATCATTATAGTGGAAAGTTTTTAATTACCCACACCACTATAGGTTGGTAGTTTTAGGGGAAATTTGCAATTTAAATATTAAAGTAGGGTTTTTTTATGAATTAGGACTCAAAATATAATTTTAGGAGTCATGGAACCCCTAGGATGAGTTTTTAAGCATGTTCAAAAGTTTTGGTGGTTGTTGATGATGTCAGGAGGATGTTGGAGAAATTAGTTTTGGTGTAGAATATAAATTATGTTTCATGTTGTCCTTCATGCCACAATTGGTGGGGGTTGTGCCGTGAAGGCCGTCTGAAGGAGAGTGTTGTGGCATGGAATAAGTATTGTGTCATGGGGGTTGATCAAATGTGAAGTGTTATTACATGATCTATGGGTTTGACTATGAAGGGTAACTATGGGAAATGATCATAATGCGGCCTAGGTTTTGCATATCAAGGGTTCTTTGAGGGGGTGAGGTATCACACCCCAACCAAGGGGTACTACATCATGAGTCAGCACACCAATTTTTTACAAGATAACATTACACTATAGACTAGGTTTTTTGTTTTGAGGGTTTTTTAAGGAGGAGGGTGTCACACTATAAACAATGGTTGTTGTGCCATGAGTTACCAATTCAAGTTTTATAGGTTCTTCTCTTGAGAGAGATAGTGCATCATAAAGCCTTATACCATACTGTAATAAATTGTCATGGGTTTTTTGTGGTGTTATGGGGGGTTGGCATTGTGGTGTGACCCAAGTGGGTCACACCACAATGAAATCCTAGTAGTAGGGGATGGGTAATGAACCCTTAGATAATCCCTCAATGGGACACTTTTCTAGATTTTCTAAGAAGGGGTGGGCCAATCTTTTCCAAGTTTTCCCCCTTTGATTTTAGATCGATTGGTCATGTGGGGAGTTCCATTTTGGTTGGATCCCCCATCCATCCTATCATCTCCATTGATGATGGGTGTTTCTTGGATGTTTTTGCAATGATTTGAAGGTATTATCTCTCCCTTTCCATTTGTTCTTCAACTTAGTTTTTTTCTATGATTTTAAGTTATGGTTTTGATGACAATTCCACCAAATCATGGTAAAATCATCCATAATGGTGAGGCCTTTGTGTGCAATGGATATAGGATTTTTAAGAGTGATGAAAATGAATTTTCTTCCTCTAATTTTGTTGAGGTATTTTATTCGGTAAATTTATTTTGGTTTTTAAATGAATTGGATAAAATTAGTGGGATGATCGAGTGTCGATTGATAGTGATTTTACTCATAGTGGTTTTGAGAGTGCATCATGGGCCATCCATGTCTGATTGGTTTTGATTTTTGTGTTTTGAGAAATCTTAGTGAGTTTATCCCAATTATGCCTCCTTGGGTTGGATTGTTTAATTAATTCTAAATTGTTATGATTAATTTTATGGTTATTACGACTTGAGATAGGGACTCGAGAGTTGACATGGCGTAAAGAGAAATTCATCAAGGTTTGGTATACATGTATAAAAGGGTGTAAATATGATATTGAAGTAGATTAAACCTATAATATTTAACCATGTTTATGTTTATATATGATTGTGTATTCCTTATTAGGGATATTGGAATGGGAAAAATGGATAGGAATCAAGATTTCCCAAAGTAGGGGATTTGGATGGAATAATTCTTCCTATGCTTGGAGAAAGTGATCAGTTACGAGTTAAGGAAATTGGAATCACCCAGATACTATGTTTCCAAGGGGGAAGAGATATTAGTTGAGTTTATGATAGGTAGGTACATGTATCATGGCCTGGTATGGATCATGGATTTCTAAGGTTGGTTATTCAGGCCTACGGGCAGTGGGTGAGACAATTGTACATCTTGTGTGTGGTTAGATGAGGTGAGTGTGATAATCCTTATGACGGTTGGTGTAGTGTGATTATGAGGGTTTCCTTCAGATGATGGTCTTGATATCTCTTCTATGGTATATATGTGATGGGGACCTAGTACAAGTCTTGGGACATATGTTCTTATGGTCTAGTAGTGAGTTTCCAAGGGTCTTTGAGTGTGTTTGTCTGGTCATTCTCCTTGGGTATCAGAATTAGGATAGTGATGTGGGAAATTAAAGGGATGTTAGACCAGCTTATTGAGGCCTGGGTCAGGTGGAGCCTACAAGCTGTGAGAATATTATGGGGTTGAGTATTTAGTTGGTATTTTAAGAGGATATCGGTTTGGGGTTTCATGAACCGAACCTATTTTAGCGAGATGGGAACACTGATGGATGTATATTATTGTGCCTTATGAGTTAGGGTTGGCATGAGAGAGTTAGTCAATGAGGATAGGTTGACTATTAGTTATGCCACGGATTGTGGGTTTGAGTTAGATATGACCAATGCCCAGGTTGTGATCCATCGTATGGGATGGATCAAATGCATGGGATTCCAATTGGGAGACACGTATGGGGTTGTGATTGCTATGTTTGTTATGTTAATACAGGTTATGGTGATATAGGTGTTGAGGGGATGGTGACATGGGGCCCTAGGAATTGGGGTTTTGAGTTACATGCTCGAGTGTTCACATACTCAGATGGGTTTAATTTTTTACCTATGGTTAGACCAATAGAGGGTTTGATATTCCATATGGAATTTAGTATCTATGGTCATGCTGGAAGATATTCTAGGATTTCATATGATATTTAACGCCTAATTTCATATTATTAGAGGGCCTGGAATTCCATATGAAATTTTTTATATATAGTAAAACTGATAGAGATTTCCAGACACCATATGAAATTTTATTTCCATGGTCAAACAAATTAAGAGTTGGGGTTCCATATAGCACTTGTTAGTGTCTATGGTCAAACTAGAAGTAAATCAAGACACCATATGACATTTATCGTGCATGGTAGGATCAGTCAAGATCCAAGATGCCATCTATAACATACTAGAATATGTGCTCAAACTAGTAATAGTCAAATATGTTATGTAACATCCCCATTCTTCTAATACTGTGATAGACATGGTTCACTATATGTTAACCAAATAAGTAAGATCGGGTGTCGTGGTGGTCTGACTAGCACATGATGAACCGACGTGTATGCTTTTGTGCCATGTTTTTTGTTCTTTATTTTCCTCATACATAAACATGTATATGATGTAATATATTAGGGGAACATGGTGAGGCCCTAATAATATATATGTCTCATACCCTATATAGGCACCCAAGTACATGGGAAACCATCATGTCTGTTACACAATTCTGATAACAAGTTGCACAGTGAATCTAGATAGAGCATCTCAGCGGTGTTTGAAGATGGTATTGAGGTGGGGCTCGGGGTTGGTGGGGGAAACATGTACTTTTTATTATTATTTATTTATTTTTATATGTTTGATCAATCTGTTTGGTGGTATATTGAGATGTATGATTGTATAATTACATTATCCATTATCATAACTTGGTGTATATTTATTTTATTATGGTTTGATTTGGTTACAATTTCATACTTGTGTACTCTAATTATCTATTGTGCATGATGTTTTATTATTTATTGTTATTAATAGTTGTTATATAGAGAATATAGCCTCCCTAAATTTGATCACCGAATATTGTTGCTGGCTGGAAGCCTCTAACGTATGGGGATACAAGCCTAGGGCCTTGTAACGCTACCAACATGGTCCCATTTGAGTGATTTTAGTTGAAGCCTTATAATTTTTTCAATGAACAACTTATTAATTAGGATTGATACATAAAAAGAGTGATAAATTACTACACCTTCGGAAAAAGGATATTGAAAAATTGTCCATTTGAAATAATTTTGACTATTGTTTTTAACAAATTAAGTAACTTTTAAGGATACAGATTCCAGTAAGGTGCATCATCTGAATAATTTTTTTTGACAAAGTTCGCAAGAAAATGTGTTATTCATGGATTATATCTATGAACAGGTTATTTATCATTGAAACTAATAATTAAGATAGGTAGAAGGGTTCTTCTATTGAGGGGTTGATAAGACATTGAGAGATATATCATGAAATATTGGATCATCTTGATACTAAATGGAAGAAAACTATTTATGCTGATTCCCAAAACTTTGATGATAAAGTTAAGGAGATTAAATATGGTGTCTATTTTAATATAATATATGGTTACATGACATTGTTTTGGTATTAGATTAATATCAAAGTTATATGTATGAGCTAAGATATAAAAAAATTGTCCAAAAATATCTTCAACTTTTTAATATTCTCAAAATATTATAAAATTAGTTTGGGAAGTCAAAGAAAACATAATGATATATCTTGGATAGATCATTCAAAATCTATATATTATATACCTATAATAACTTTTTTCATGAAAGATATTTTCATGATCGGAACCATAGAATCTTTCATAGATAGTGGTAATATAAGTGTGACACCCCATGTCCACATCTAATAGGATAAGGGTAGACAACTAGCACCGAGTAGGCATATCACACACATCGGAAGCATTATCCTAAAGTAACTATACACAAACTTGTCTCCAAATACCTATACAATGATAAGAGGTAAATAAAACTGATACCATAATGCATTCATAACATCTATACCACAATCATAGTATGATAAAAGTTCTGGAAAGTAATAAAATTCTATATACAAGTCCACACAAAAGTGAAAAAGATGTTAACCTACTAAAAAGTAGGGGACTACTGTCAAATGAAACACCTTTTCCAACCACGATCATCCTAGATCATTATGACCCACCTACTCCCGAACCTCTTAGGACACCATCAAAAAGGTATGTCATATGTATAAGACAAGAAATGTGCAGGCAGAGCCCATGTAGTGGTGAGTATAATAATACCAAGTGGGACACCTAGAAATTACAAAACATATGGCCTCAAGAGTAGTCAACTCATCAACTCAAAGGCATGTAAATCAGGGAATCATACAAGCAATCAGGATAACCATAAATGAAAACCCAGATATACTCATATCAGACTCTAAGTATGAAAAAGGTATAAACCACTACTATCCATAGGGTTCTACTCAATGCTCCAAGGTAGATCTCATTTGAGAGAACTCACTCCATGAATCATGTTGTCATTGATAGAGCTTATCCATGAGATCGTGTCATCAGGTCTTGACAAATAATTACTACCTATAAATATGAAGATCTTGACACCTAGATAGGGGATCACACCTAGGGTCACTGGGGGACACCACACAACCTAATGGATCAACCTGTTAGATAGGTGATTGATTCTCTATACATGGTGGTCATGTCGATACCAGGAACCCTCCCTAGGGAAGAAGATATGATAGGGGATCCCACCTTGGGCCTCACGAAGTGATACCAGAAACTGTATTAGAGACAAAACTCATATAGGGGATCACAATACTAAGCTCAAGACATAATTCCACACTTTACCCTTGTAGGGATGGACCAAGTTATCAGAATCCACTAAAACCGATCCAAACTGAAAATATTGAGGGCATCAAATTCCCATGGAAAAAGTACATGACATGTACTATGAGTACACGGTGTGTCTTGTATTCTCTAGGGTCTTCGACTGTCTCTTTATCTCACTTATAATTTAATACACCATATACACGGTGTTTACTTTTAGGATACACAGATTTAGAGGTTGATTTGGTGCTCAGCATCCTGCCAGCCTGTGCCCATGTATATATGGTTGTGCCTGCATACTTAGAGCCATGCCCATGTACCTATCCATGTCTGAGTACCAGGTTGTTACCATATACTCATGTCATTCCCATGTTTTTATCTATGTTAATAACTACATACCCCTAGGGTACATGCCGATCTTCCATCCATGTAGAGACCTCGACCCCATTATCTTGGTTCTGGTTTCTTAATTTATTGCATTGTCATAAGATGTAAGGAATCACATCCCAAAGGACCGAATGGTTTAGTAGTCTTGGTAAACTAGATATATACTTGAGTCTTGTATTATATTTTAAAACACAAATTAAAACATTATATTTTTAATAATATCATTAGTACCTCGAGTATATCCTTACATATCATTCATAGAACACTTCATAGATTCTTGGGAAAGGGAAAAAATAATGTTGAGATCAAATGATCAATAAGGTTTAAGTACAACAAAAGATATCATGTATCAATAAATAATAATAAATATAGTAAGGTAAATAATTGAATACACATTTAATTTAATAAATAACTTGGTTATAATAACTATATAAGGCATAATCAATATGGAATGGTAAATAACTGAAAACACATGTCATTTAATCAATAAAATGAGAATAAAATGCATCCAAATCTAATATCATTATGAAAATTTCATGGATAATAATAACTAAATTCATAATAAATTAAATTCATAATTATTATACGTCATGATCCCAAGAATCATTATACCTCTACTCTCAAGACCTTTCATAAGATAGTTTAAAACTATAGGTAGAAACTCATTTAATGCTAGCTTACTGATTCACCTCATGATTTTACTGACGCATTGAGGGGATATATAATTTTGGCCCCCACCAATGATTTTAGTTCTAAATCATTCCTCATATATCAAATTATCGATTTAATTCAAGAATTAATTTGTATTATCATAAAATATCTATATTGAGTAAAGAATATGGATTTATCAATATTCCCCTAGGTAAATAACTTTTAATGTAGAAAAATATATGTATAAAGCATTCACTTTTTAATAAATAAACATATCCATGATAAATAATATAGATATTTAGGAGAATTTTAATTTCCAATGATTACAGGAAAGTGAATACTTCAAAGGAAAGATAACGACTACAAAAATAAATCATGAAAGTGAATGTCAATACTTTCCTTCATCAAAGTGATCATAAATCATTCATATAAATAATTTTTATAGTATAAATCCAATATATACCCATTCGAGTAAGAATAAAGGTTTTGTTTTCATTGATGAATTGAAATACCATAAAAATATCTTTAAAATGTTTTTAAGTAAAATATCATTTTCATTGTGAAAATCATTTTTTAAAACTTAAAGTTCACAAAATATTTTTAAAATAATTTTAGTTGAAAATAATTATTGAAACATAAAAATTAATATTTAAAAAATTTAGTGGTCATTATGATAAGAACTTCCATACATGCCGTGTACAACAAAACAAATTTTACTTTCAAATTTTTAGTCAATGTTAAATGGGAATTGTTTTGAAAATGATATGAATATTCATTCCAAAACATTTTTTTAAAATTCAAAATGGATAAAAATTACTTTAATAAATCATTTATAAATGTTTTAAAACGTTTTTTAAAACATTTTTAGAAAACATGGTTTTGGAAGAAAAATGGTTTCCAGTCAAAGAGAGAAATGGAGTCATATTCTCTTAAAAACATTTCTCAATAATTTTAAGTACCAAAGAGTGGGAAAATGGTACAATTACTTGAAAACTTCCGGAATAACAAGATGATAATAAAATTAAGGGTTTATTATATAATGATCAAATAATTTCCTTCAATGGAAATTCAAGTATAAACCATCCCAATTAAAATGAGATTGTGAAATAAACCCTTACAAAGATCATAACATTGAACAGAAAATTAACCAATGAATATATTATATGATTACAATTTAATTACACATAAAATAAGTGGATATATGTAAGAACCCAGACTTTCTTTTCAGGTATGTTTTTCTATTTCTGGTCATTTTTGGGAAAAAGAGTAGAATCTGGAAATTTTATAGGTACACATCGTATACTTTATAAGTACATGCCATGTAATTTTTTATTGCTTAAGGCCGTGTGCTGGCCATGTTAGGGCTACACACATGGCCATGTAGGGGTGATGTGGAGGCTTCTTAATGCGGTGTACAGAAAATCCTAGTACACACTGTGTACTCTAAAAGTATACGCAGTGTACTTTATTTTTTTCATTAAACGGTCTGGGGTCGCGTCTTAACCCCAAATACGTCTTCCTCTCTAGCTTCTTCGACCGAGAATGAGGGTATGGCCGTGGATCTTTTCTAAGCCACCAATCCGCCACCGGTTATCCGAATCGAACACCATTAGTTGCAATAGAATCACAGCGGTGAGTTCATGGTTCCTCTTTGGCCATGTTTCCTGATTCTTTCTCTTATGAGAGTTATCTGAGGTTGAACGTTTTAGACATTTTTGCAGATCTACTCCATTCTTGGACGATTGACAGGCCAAGGTTCAAGTATATCGATCCACTAGGATCGAGGTAGGTGGTTTGTTGCCTTGCATTGAATGTCTTTGAGGTTTTGTACAAAAGTGTTGGATTCCCATGTTTCGGGTATCTCGGGTTAGGGTTTTGATCCTAATTTATTATCCAAATAATATTTATTGTATGCTTGAGGCCTTTAGATGAATAATGATTACTTGTTAGCATGTTTGAGGATCTCCCCATGGGTGTTTCCCTTGTTTTGGTTGTTTATCACCGTTTGGCTTAGGTTGCCTGTGAGATAGACCTTGTTGCATTGATTTCCTACCTTGATATAATTGATTGCATGTATTTCCTTATTTTTATATAATTTTAATGCATTGTATCTATTAGAAAATTAGTTGTTGTACTTACTTAGGGCCGCTGACAGTCGATTACGCATGACTAGACTATTCAAGGCTGTGTGAACTTGGTGTGGTAGACTAAAGAGGGAATTGACGATTAATGGATTCCCTAGAGAGTCTGTTATAAATTATTATCTTTCGTATGACCTATAGGAATTAGAATTTGTGATACCTCAGAGTTTCCTTATTTACATATCGAGACTACAGGGGGAATTATACGTACGTGCTTCTTTAGAGAGTGTGTACCTATCATTGCATGACCGTAGGGGAACTGACTGTGAGAGCTTCCTAGAGTGTCTGTGCCTTTATATGATTACTTGACTAGAGGGGTCTTCTAGTATGAGCCACCTAGAGAGTCATTGTGAATACTGTTTGGTTGGTTTTGACGAGTCCACCAAGACAATGAACAAGCTTGGGTTTTGTACTTATTGTTGTTTAGGTAGTCTGCTGAGTTACATGTTGTGTTACTTGCTATGACTTGGGAATATAGAGTTTTTTGAATAATTTCTTGGTTGATAATTAAATGATTGAATTAAATTAATAAATAAATGTTAATGGATATTTGTAGGATTGTTTACTTTAGAGTACTCCTATTTCTCTACTGCATTTATTTCCTTTTCTTTTGCTATATTGCTCACTGATAGTAGGGAACAGATCGTATGGTGATTGCCTACTGGGATTAGTCTCACACCTTGTTTAGGTCCTGCGTTTTGGCCCAAACAGGTTATATGGTTGCTGGTGTGGATAGGGATTATGGACCTTCTACTTCAGGTACATGATTGCTTGTTGGAGATGGAGAGAATAGGACTGAGCCTAGGATTGTGATGCTACTGGAGTTGATTCTTTACATTTAGTACTTTGTTCTCAGTTGTATTTCAGCACATTTTTTTGTTTGCAGCTTTCCTTAGATACTTGTTACTGCTACATCATTTTTATCATTAATATATATTCATTTCTTCCACTCTTTAGTTTCAGTTATTGTATGTTGTTTACTGCTTTCGCTATTGACTATTATTTCCTTTCCCTTATATACTTAACCAAATGGTGGCATAGTATCCCCAATGATGCACCAAGGCCCTTGCTGCTAGTCAGAAGCCTCTGGAGTTTGGGGAAATACACTTGAGGTCATGTGGAAAACCGGGTATGAGGCACCAATTGAGTGGCTCCGGATTCGGGTCATTACAAAGTGGTATCAGAGGAGTTATTTTATTTTCTATTGACTTACTGTTTACCGACATTAGATAGGGATAGGATGGAATAGGTAAATGGTAAATAGCTATTCCTAGAAGTTCTAGAACCCGTGTATTTTGAAAAATTTGGGTTACCTCGAATATTGCAATTTTAGAGTTTTGAAAATGTTACAGTTTAATTGATTTCATCGTTGGGTGGTGCACATGTTTTGTGTTGTTACTATTTATATGATTTTGGTTATATTTTGTTGCAACCCAATGAGATAAGGGTATGCCATCTCATGCATCATATAGGCACTTGTTAGAAAATCACATGTCATGCATTTTTTCATTCCATCTAGGTTCCATTGGAAATTTCATGTTGTTGTGATAGAATTCTGATAGATGATGCATGTTGTTGTGATAGAATACCTATTATGTTGATAGGGTATCATTTGTTTAGAGATTCTTTATCATGGACACCAATCCTTTGTCTTAGAGGTTTTACGGGCCCTCGAGGATTGGAATTTGGGGGATTATATGTTTTTTATACTGTTTACTTGTTATATGCATTGTGTAAGATGCCAGGATTTGATTCGCATAGAGTATGGGCCCCCACGGATCGGAATTTGGAACCTTAACGCTTGTTTTTCTATGTTTTCTAGGCTTCTGTGCAGTTCTGAGGCTACTGTCTGGAAAAACCCAGAATACACAGTGTGTACTTTATGCATACACGCCGTGTAGTTTTTAGCCATGCTGCTGACTGCGGGGGGAGGGACACGGGCTTGTGAATGTTTTTGTAGGAACACGATGTGTTCTAGTTTAGAACGCCATGTAGTCTGCAATAGGTTCCCCGGCCATGTCACAAACAACACGGGTTGTGTTATCTTTTCACATACACGTCGTTTCTAAATATTACACGTCGTGTAGTTTGATCTAGGTACCCAGTCGGGTCACGAACAACACTTGTTGGTGTTACCCTTCCCTGTACACGTCATGTCCATCTGGAACACGCCGTGTAGTGTCGGTTGTGTGCCAGGCCGTGTCACAAACAACACGGGTCAGGTAAGGCATGTCTAGTACATTCCATGTCTTCTTTGAACACGTCGTGTAGTTTTGTCTTAGGGGATCCGTGTGACCACGATGTGTAGCTGAATACATGGGTTGGGAAAATCCACAGGGAAACACGCCGTGTACCATATTGAAACACCGTGTAGTAGTGGTCTATGTACCAGTCCATGTGGGTAACGACACAGACAGGGGAAAAATCTTAGACACACGCCGTGTAGTGGACAAACATGTCGTGTAGTGGACAAACACTCCATGTAGTTTCCTGCTGGAACAGTCCATGTTCCTAACTGTGTAAGAGTAATCGGGCAGGAAAAAAAGGGGTTGGTACACACCATGTAGTTTGAGAACATGTCGTGTTTCTCGGTGGTTTACACAGCCATGTATGGCTAAGGTACACGTCTGGGATAAAATTTTGGGTGTCACGCCATGTAGTGGTACTACACGCCGTGTAGTCATGTTTATCCCAAATTTTAGAGTTTTTTCGCTCATGTTCTGTTTTACTCTCTTAAGCTGCAAATGTGATCCTTCTTGTGCCTTCAGTTTTTTTGTCTTTGTTAATCTTGAATATGAGGTGTACTTTTGACCTTTCTGATCTATGACACCAAGACGTCCTCCCGTTGCACATCAGGAACCAGAAAGTGACCGTACGCCTGATACGGCAGACCAGGGACTACCAGTAGTTCCGCCTATCATTCCGGACATGGAACCTGTAGTGATTCCAGACAATGGTGTCGACGCTTAGTTTAGATAGGGTTTCATGAGATTCATGCAGACCTTTCAGGGAGCTCAGCATCCTACCCCGTCTATGGCGGAGCTGATGCGGGTTTTTCAACAGCATCATCCTCCCACGTTCACAGGGGATAGAGGACCATAAACTACAGAGTCAAGGATAGAATCCATGATATCCATCTTCGAGAACCTGTAGATGCCTCCAGATAGGAGAGTGAATCTCGTGACTTATATGTTGCGAGATTCTGCCAAGAGATGGTGGGATGTGGTTTCGCAGGCAGGGAGCCAACATGTTATGGCTTGGGACGAGTTCCAGCGTACATTCTACGACTACTTATACCCAGCGATGCTGAGGGCTGGTAGAGCTAGAGAGTTCATGAACCTGCAGCAGGGTACTCTCATAGTTATGGAGTATTCCTCTCGCTTCATAGAGTTACAATGTTTCACTCCCGTTCTAGGGAATGACGAGCTTTTTTTAGTGAGGAACTTTGAGGAAGGCCTCAGACCATACATCAGATCATAGGTTAACATCTTTCAGTTGACTTCTACTACAATAATAGTAAACGAGGCGCTTATCATGGAGAGAAACCTACGGGATATTGGAGATGTGGACTAGGGCGGTTCAGCTTCTAGGGATGAATATTTTTAGGTAGACAGCAGGAAGCACCACCGAGAGTCTACACGAGGGGACTCGAGGAAGAGAGGTATTCCATCTGGTAGATGATATCTTCCTTATAGAAACCAAGAGGTGTGCTATAAGTTTGTAAAAAATGGGCATAAGAAGCCTCAGTTCCCAAGAGACCCAGTGGAGTGCCGATCATGCGGCAAGATGGGTCATCTGTAGCATTTCTACAAGGTTCTCCTTCCAGTGGCTAGTGAAGGAGGATCAGTTTGGACTACACACACAAGAGCAGGATTACCAGTTCCATAGTAGACTGGGGGATGGAGTTCTTCAGGTTATTCAGGCCAAGGTAGAGGCTGTGGATGCAGTGGTCAGGCTCAGGGAGGGTTAGATCAATGATCTCAGGCTGCTACACAGGGCCGCGGTGTATGCCAGACTTTTGCAGTAGAGAAGATTCATCTGGAGCAGGATCCTTGACCTTCTACAGTTCGAGGTATGATTTTAGTATCCTCAGTTTTATCCTCTGCACTTTTTGATATAGGATCTTCTCATATCTTTATTTATGTGCATACTGTGGAAAGGCATAGACTTACTGTTTATACTTCTGAGGATATGATGATGCTAAACACTCCCTTGGGAATTAGAACTGCTAGCGTACGTCACTACTTAGACTACCCCCTTGTGGTTGGTGGGTGTCATTTTTCATGGAGTCTTTATGTTTGGTAGATGACAGGATATGATGTCATTCTCGGGATAGACTGGTTAGTTCCCTTCCAGGGCTTTGTCAATTTCTATCACCGTAGGGTGACTTTCAAATCAGCAGAGGGCGGATCTTTTCTTCACATGGGTAAATGGGATGTCCAGGCAAGCAGAGATGGACTAGAGCATCATGGGTTGGGTAGTGTTACGGCCCAGATTGCTAGCTTATATCTGGATGACCAGGGGTCTTCTCATAGGGATTTCCCTCCAGTGGGTTATCGCTTTCTAGATGTCTTTCCAGAAGACTTTTCAGGTTTTCCTCCGGAGCGAGAGGTAGAATTCTCTATTGAGCTTGTTCCAGGAGTGGAACCAGTGTCCATTCCTCATTATAGGATGGATACACCTGAGTTGAAGGAGCTCAAGAAGCAGTTGGAGGAGTTGCACAAAAGGGGTTTCATCTGACCCAGTACTTCTCCTTGGGGTTCGCCTGTCCTGTTTGTGAAGAAGGCAGACGACACCCATAGGCTTTGTGTGGATTATAGGAAGCTAAACCAGTTGACGGTCAAGAACCAATATCCATTTCCACAGATAAATGACCTCTTTGATTAGCTTCGAGGAGCCAGAGTGTTCTCAAAGATCGACTTGAGATCCGGCTACCATCAGTTGCATGTCATACCATCTGATATACCTCTTATAGCCTTCCAGAGTAGGTATGGTCTGTATGAGTATTTTTTTATTCCATTCTGTCTCATGAATGTTCCAGTAGTTTTCATGGTGCTAATGATCAGAGTTTTCCATCCATACTTTTATTTTTTTCATGGTGGTTTTCGTGGACGACATCTTAGTGTACTCTCACACTCGACACGACAATACTACCCATCTTGGGATTGTTTTTAGTACATTGAGGGAGCATCAGTTGTATGATAATCTCTCAAAGTGAAACTTTTGGATGGACGAGATTCACTTCTTGGGTCATGTCATCTTAGAGACATGAGTATCAGTAGACCCAGAGAAGGTGAGAGCAGAAGTTACCTGGGAGCAGCCGATGAATGTCTTCGAGGAACAAAGTTTCTTAGGTTTGGATGGTTACTACAGGTGGTTTATACAGGACTTCTCATTCTTAGCAGCGCCGTTGATCATCTTTACTAAGAAGGTGGTGAAGTATGTTTGCTCAGAAGCCTATGATTCAACCTTTCAAAAGCTGAAGGGGAGATTGACATCAGCACCGATTCTAGTTCTATTAGAACCAGGAAAGAGTTATACAGTTTTCTGTAATGCATCTAGCATCGGGCTTGGAGTAGTACTTATGCAGTAGGATCATGTCGTTGCGTACGGATCTCGGCAGTTGAGGCCACATGAGAGAAACTATCATACGCACAACCTGGAGTTGGCTGCAGTTGTTCATGCATTGCATTGTTTGAGACATTATCTTTTGGGAGAGAATTTTTTGGTATATACTGACCACAATAGCCCCAAGTATATCTTCACACAGTGTGACATGAATATGAGACAACGGAGGTGGGTTGAGTACCTACAATCTTTCGATTTCAAGCTTTCTTATACTCCTAGGAAAGGAAACGTTGTGGCAGACGCATTGAGCAATAGGACATAGATACATGAAGTTCAAGAGGCCAGCAACAAGTGTCTATTTATGGCTCTGTTATCTGAAATGCGTTTGGAGGTGCATGACAGACAGGGTCAGACATTTCTTTCTTCTACAGCTATTACCTCTACCCATCTTGACCGAGTTCGAATGAGGCGGCTATCAGATTCCGAAGGCCTAGTCCGACAGGAAAGAAAGTTAGGAGAGGACCCTCTTCTCGGATGGACTATATGCGAGGATGAGATCTTGAATTTCTAGGGACGCGTATGGGTGCCAATAGATATACATGAGGAGTTGATGAGAGACTTTCATTCCTCAGTTTGGGTAGTTCTTCTTGGCATCACCAAGATGTATCGTGATCCACACTGCCAGTATTGGTGGCCAAGTATGAAGAGTGATGTTGTTGGTTTTATCATGAGATGTTCCACATATCAGCAGGTGAAGGCAGATCACCAGCGATCAGAAAGGGCTCTTACAGCAGATACCCATTCCCGAGTGGAAGTGGAATGATGTCACGATGGACTTCATGACAGGGTTACCGAGATCGCCTCGAGGGAATGACGTAGTATGGGTTTTCATTGATAGTCTCATGAAGGTTACTCACTTCTTGCTAATTAAGGAGACCTTCAGTGTTCATGATCTTGGATGGTTGTACATCTGTGATATTGAACGCTTGCATGGGGTTTCGAGTACTATCATTTCAGATAGGGACACTCTCTTCACATCGCATGTCGGGCCAGGGCTATAGAGGCTTTGGGTACACAGGTACTTCTGAGTACAACTTACCATCCTCAGACAGATTTCCAGTTAGAGTTCACGATTCAGGTGCTAGAGGACATGCTACGAGCATGCATCCTTGATTTTGTAGGTTCTTGGGAGAATAATATACCTTTAGTTGAGTATACCTACAATAATAGTTTTCAAGAAACTATTCAGATGGCACCTTACAAGGCTCTGTACAGTAGGTTGTTCCGATCACCCTAGTGTTGGATGGAGGTAGGAGAGGCTTCTATGCTGGGACCTCGTCTAGTTCAGGAGAACACAGAATAGGTGGAGTTGATTCGGAAAAGTATGGACACTACACAGTCTCGGAAAAAATCTTATGCTGATCAGCGAAGATGACTGTTGGAATTTATGGTCGAAGATCATGTTTTCCTACGTGTTACCCCGAGGTTGAGACACAAGAGGATCAGGAGATAGGGTAAGATTTCACCGAGATATGTCAGTCCATTTGAGATTTTGGAGAGAGTCGGGCTGGTTTCTTATAGGTTGTAGTTACCTTAGAGATACCAGGCTATGCACGACATCTTCCATATTTCTCAGCTTCGACGCTATTTCTCAGACCCGTCTCATGTTTTTTAACCCGAGGAGGTTGAGCTAGAGCAGGATTCATCGTTCAAGGAATATCCTATCAGGATTGTTGATCGTAGTGAAAAGGTACTCTGTGGTTGATATGTTCTTCTGGTACAAGTGATATGGCCACATGGCCGTGTACAAGACGAGACTTGGGAGAGGGAGGCCGATATGCGATCACAGTGGCCAGAGTTGTGCGAGGTTTCTTCATCACCACCATGTTAGAGAAATTCGAGGACTAATTTCATTCTGGGGGGAAGTTTTTAAGAACTCGGACTTTCTTTTCAGGTTTTTTTCCATTTCTGGTCATTTTTGGGAAAAAGGGGAGAATCCTGAAGTTTTCTAAGTACACGTCGTGTACTTTATAAGTACACGCCGTGTACTGTGTTGCCGCTCAAGGCCGTGTGATGGACGTGTCATGGACACACACACAGCCATGTAGGGGTGATGTGGAGGCCGCTTAATGTGGTGTACGGAAAAGCCTAGTTCACATCGTGTACTCTAAAAGTACAAGCCATGTAATTTTTTTTAATTAAACGGACCGGGGTTGTGTCTTAACCCTAAATACGTCTTCTTCTCCAGCTTCTTCGACTGAGTACGAGGGTACGACCGCAAATATTCTCCGAGCTGTTGATCTTCCACCGGTTATCCAAATTGAACTCCGTCGGTTGCAATAGAACCACAACGGTGAGTCCTTGGTTCCTCGTTGGCCACGTTTCATGATTCTTTCTCTTATGAGAGTTATCTGAGGTTGAATTTTTTAGACGTTTTTGCAGATCTACTCTATTGTAGGATGATTCATAGGCCGAGGTTCAAGTATATTGATCTCCTAGGATCGAGGTAGGTGGTGTAATGCCCCGACCCAGTTACCTGGAGTCAGTGCATTATTTTAATACATTGGCATGATTACAAGGAATCATGTCCTGAAGGACCGATCAGTTTAGCAGTCTTGGAAAATAGATTACATACATTAACATTACATTACAATTTCAAACATAAAACAGAGCATAAATAGTTCTTTGAGAACGCAATTATTCCCTTTAGCATAACCCTGCATATCAATCATAATACACTTCTTGGAATCTTGGGGAAAATAAAACATAGAAAGGGGTGAGCTCAAACACTCAATAAGGGTAAGAAATATAGCGGAAACATTCAAAAATAAGCATAAACATTTAAGGCAATGAATAAAACTAAAACGAAATCCTTTTAAACTTGAACTTCAACATAATATGGTAGAAATAAAATGAAATAATTCCATTTACTTATTCACATTAATATTCTACTAGTCGAATAATCACATGCAATATCAATAACCACTTTCATAATGATGGAATACATAATGCTGAACTTTAATTTCTTTGTCAAGGCCTCATGCCAAGACCTGGGGGCTAACTGTAACCGGAACCCAACCCGGAGAGCCTCTATAACCGGACTCCATCCCGAAGAGCCTCTGTAACCGGACTCAAACCCGGAGTGCCTTTAATAACCAGACACCAACCCAGAGTGCCTCTAATAACTGGACACCAACCCGGAGTGCCTCTAATAATCGGACACCAACCCAGATTGCCTCTAATAACCGGACACCAACCCGGATGGTCTGTTGTAATTGAACCCCAACCCGGAGGTCTTACTTTTACAGGTCCCCAACCCAGAACATACTAGTCCAACACATTCATCTTAATAAGATGATGAAATATAACATAAAAATTTGTATTAAAACTAGCATAAAAAATGTCAATACTTTATCCATAAACCATGAATGGTGTAAAAAAACACATCCATAGTCAAACATATCACAAAAACTTCAATAGAATATGGATGTTTTTTATCATAATAAATCAACTTCAAAATAAGTTTAAAATCTATCAAAGGATATTGACATAGATGAAATAAAAACTATTTGAGAGAAATATCACTTTTTTTGAAATCATTGAAAACTCACACATTTATAAAAGAATTAATTTAAAAGAGATTTTGGAATCAAAGTGTCCCATACCACTTTGAAACTTTTGAAAATAATTATCATTTCAAAACATTGATGTCCACATAAATAAATCCATAAAATAATTTAGAAAATATTGACATTAATTAAAAATATTTAGAAAGATAAATCTTTAAAACATTTAAAATTCTGAACATGATAAAGAGTACCTTTCAAAAATCCTTAAAATGTTAATTTTGAAATCATTTTAAGGAAAAATGGACATGGATGATAAAAATGTCTCAGTAAATACTTATACATAAACAATCTCGGATAATAATGAGATTGAGCAATTAACCCTTACCAATTTGGTAACTTATGAAGTATACACCCCATGAAAGAGGTAGAATACAATGAATATGTAAATACACATAAATTAAAGTTTATTACACAAAGATTACAATTATGGGAAGTATATACACCACACAAAAGGTAATAGTGGCAATATGGCATGAATCTCACTGGAATAAGGAGTGAGATGAAAACCCCTTAACTTGAACTTTCCTTTAGTAGAGGGTACGTTTAGCCTCCAGTATGAAGACTATAGTATGTTATTAAATTATAACAGAACCATATTAATATTTATGATATCATACATTATTCATTTATGACTTTATAGTACCCATTTAATAATAATTTCCCCGTTATATTAATATTTTGAGTAATAATTACTTTTTTTATCGTACGTGTTTTAACTTGTTACTCTTGATTGTATCACTTAGATCATGATTTAAATACTTTCAGAATATAAAAAATGATTTATTTATCACATATATTTAGAATATGAAAATTTATAATAGATGTATATATGAAATGGAAAACACCGTTTATGGAGACGGTAGTTCGTACGTACGCATAAACGTTGTTTCCGTTTTCATATAGTATTGAACGGAAGTAAGTGAATAAGATATATGTAAGTACATAAATACTTATATATATAAATATATATAACTCCAGTAGCATTATTATTTCATATATTACATACTTATTAGTAATATATATTTTTATAATCGCCAATGAATGGTGAACTTGGAAATGAATCTCATCGCGCCGTGGAGACGGTAGTCCGTACATACGTACGCACACTACTTCCATTTCATTTTCATTTTAAAAGGAACAAAAGCCAAATGATAAATAGGTATATTATTATTCAAGTATAATATAATATCTTATATTTGTTACTTAATTTCATTAACACCATCCTTTATAGGTTCCATGTATGGTATGAACGATTCATATCACTTTGAGGGGGCAGTAGTCCGCACTTCCTCAAATGAAATTATCGTATATATATACAACATGAAACGAATAATGTTATGATATAAAATAAAATTATAGAAGATTATAAATAAAATAAATATCATTTATATCATATTTAATTATAGTTTCATCATAACGGCCACCATGAGAGGTGGTAGGAGATAATTGACAATCATCATTTCGTGAGGCGTTTGGTTGCCATCCAAAGAAATATTATGTTCTTCACCCATTAGATGGAGGTGTGTGTAAGTGTAGTTAGAATAATTATAATAATATTATCCTAGTAAATTTAGGATACTGGTTTTGTTACAAATCAAAATAATAAGAAGAGTTTAGGGGTTGGAGAAGTAAAATAAAAGAAATAAAGCTAAGAGAAATTGTTACCTTTAATTTGGGTAACTCCCTTTGGTTTGAACCAAAAAAGGACTCTTTAAGTGCCTTCTGCCTAAGGTGAGGCTTCTAGGAGGAGGATAGAGATGTAGGGAGCTTAATTGGGAAGAGGTTGGACAATACAAAAGGCTTGAGATGTGTGAGGAATTGGTTATAAGTGGTGTCCTTTTATAAGGGGGAGGAGGGGCTCTTTAGGAAAAACATAAAGTATTATTTTATAATAAATTCATATTCAGTTTCTAATAGCTCCAAAGTCGATTATTAGAAGACTAAGGTGGGTATGGGTCGAAATTCTTTCAAACAATATATTTTAGATCAGTTTGGGTCATTATATTAACCTTATCTTTTAGTTTTAACTCTTGGTTAATTAGTTTTACACTTACCATGTCACTTTGTATTTTTAAAATATATAGTTAATAAACATACTATATACCTCCAAGAGACCCCCAAGTGGTCCATTAATGATACACCTATCATGATAAAAGTCATCTGGAAGAACCGTAGATTTTTAGGAATTTAATATCAATTAATAATATAATATTTGTTTTAAAAACTCTTTTATGTCAATTTTGACACTATTTGGTATTTGATTTTTGTGAAAATCATAACAGCATGATTACTTCGAACAAAGTTACTTAAATCAATTATAACATGTCATATTAACCTATAAAATTCTTTTAATTCATTAAAAGTCCCAAATTATATTTATTTGGGTATTTATATTATCAATTATTTTAATATTTCACTAATAAGGTAATTACTGCATCATCATTGTGTCAAAAATAAATTAAATTATTTAATGTCTAAAAATTATAAATAAAATACCATTATGTAGGAAATATTTTTATATTTTTAATGAATATTTATAATCTAATATATCTTATCTATAACCCTATATTAAAAATGTTTTAGTTATTAAACTTTGATTTTAACTCTTTTAACTCTTCTTTGAATTAAATAATAATAAATGTCCTAATCTAATCCAAGTGGACATAAAGGGTCATATTTTATTCCTAAGGTTGTTTTTGGTCGAATTAAACTTATCCAATAGAATTAAGACATGTGTTAGGGTAATAATAATATCATTTTTACCCTTAATTACCATATTTACTTTTTACCGTGGTAAATAAAAGTAAAAAGTTACTATGCACCAAAAATTATTTTTATCTTATTGAACCATATTTTACTCCTTGATATTAACCATTTCTCTCATATTTTCTAAATTCCACTCACAGAAGTGGTAAAATTATGTTTTATGTGAATTTACAACTTCTCCTAGAAGGTGGGTAAAAGACAGTGAAAAAGTTCAATAAAATTTTTATATATCTAAAATTATTATAAAATTCCTCCAATGAATTAAATTTATTTTATATATGTGTTATGTATCTAATTTGACCTAAAATGAATTTAAATAATATAAATAATTATTTAAATAAAAAGCCGGTTTTAAACTGTATCTTAGTGTTTTTCACTATTCATCAAAAATTGGATGTTTTCAGAAAAATACCAACAGTTTACCCTAACCTAATTTTGATATTCCTAATTCAATAATGAAGTATATTTTACCAAATTCAAAACATAGAAGTTTCATTTATTAATTTAAAATTAATTTTCGGTGTTAAAACAAAAAGCGTGTTTTTAAGAAACAATAACTATCAAAAGATTGACACTTGTTTATGTCTAGTTTAAATGTGAAATTATGTCCAATGACCAACATTGGATTAAATGGTAAAACTATATGCTAAATATAATTTAAAACCTTTAAAATTCATAATTTATCACTATTAATTATTTTTACTAAAAAAGTTGTTTTTAATTAAAATTTAGTAATTTTCACTATTCATCAAAATATTAAAGTTATCCGAAAAGTACCAAAATTTCACCCTAGGCTAATTCTGATATTCTAAATCCAAAAATGATGTCCATTTTGAGAGTTAAAATTTATACAAAATCAAAAAGTTGGTATTACTATTCATAACAGCTACTTTGATTGGTCGTGGTGTTTGTTAGAACTCGAAGTTGCATACACCACACACTACTGTATTATTCAAAGAGAAGCGTACCATGGAATATTGGGGTGTTACATTCTCCCCTCCTTCAATAAATTGTGTTCTCACAATTTATGCTCGGTATTGGAAACTTTGGGTTGACATTTCAAAATATCTTAGTTGAAATCCCACATCGAAAAATGGATTAAGGAGGCCTCTATTGAAAATAATGAGTGGTAAGTATGAAGGATACCGAAAATAACACATACTAGGGTCCTTTTAGGAATATATTGAAATGGAAGATAAATTTAACCATCAATATCTGATGGAGAGTGGTAGAGAACATGGCTATGAAAAGGCCAACAATCCCAAAGCCATAAATTTGTGATGATCTAAGGTACCATCTAGGACCACATTTTTTTTCTAAGTTCCTTTTCTTAATGTTGAGGAATTCATATATGAGATTGAATAAGATCATAAGGAGATGTACATAATTTATAGTTAGAGTTTTATCCATTAATAAATTTCTACCACAAACTCATCTTTCACCCTAAAACATAATACAGCTAAAAAACTCGATTTATCTTAATCGTATAGGGTTCCAAATATAATGAATTTATAATTCACATATTAGACCTTTTAAAAAAATAAACTACATTATACCATCTAAAAACTTCACGTAGTCCAATGGTAGGCGATAAATCCCAATTCGACTATGGTTGTGGGTTCGATTCCCATAGCTTTGTCTGACGCGAAGGGTCGTCACACGGTCTGCGTGTTGTCCTTTTATAAAAATCCAAAAATAACCTTTCAAACTTAATCCCTTATAACCTTTAGACTTATCCAAAATACTTCTGTAAACTCTTAGTATGAAATTTATATGATAGTTAAACATAATGTAGATCCTTTTTACCCCGTAATAGCATGAGAATACCTTCATCATGCATTCTTTTAAAACACTGAAACATCCTGAATTACCATAAAACCTTACATTCATGCTCCCTTATTCCTTATAGAATACTGGATATACTTCATCAATCCAAAAATGTTTTAATCTCCAAAAATGATGTAATATACAAATCTTTAATCAGTTTCAAGGTAATCAAGAATATCCAATATTATTTACCCAAATCAACCATATCTTATTCCAAAATCAGTACCTCAATATTAGGACCATATTAAGGTTTATCTTTCCTTCAACCATGTAATTTTCAAAAAGTTTAACTCGCTATAGATTCACTTTTCTTAGTACTATAAAATCTAAAATCCTCAATGAAATAGTACTGTAGTACAATCCTTATTTATTTCCAGTACATCATTGATACAACACTTCAATGAAATATTTAAAAAATAATAACATAATAACATTATTCATTCCTCTTCATCTGTGGTAGTATCATAACTTGATTATTATCCAATAGCATCATTTGTGGCATAGTCTGATGACTGGGACATTGGTTCACGTAGTGTCTAAACTCCTTGCAGATGAAGCATTGTACATTTCAAACCTTTTTCTTACCCTTGCAGTCATGTACTTGGTGTCCTTTTTCTCCACACATATTATATACTCACATTCCCTTCAACCATTTTCCAAGGTGATTCTTTCTACAGTTATCACATATGGAAAAATCCTTCTTTACCTTATTCCCTTTATTTGTTCTTCTCTCTACCATCCTTTCTTTCATTGGCTTCCCTTTAAAGCCATAGGACTCTGATAATTCTTTACTTATCATATCCACACATGATAAAATTTCTTCATATGATGATAATACGTGGGAGACTATTTCCCTTCTAAATTATGGCTTAAGACCATGAAATATATGATCTTTCTTACTCTTTGGATCATGCGTATTGATGAATTCCTCATTCCTTGTACTGTGCACCATTTCTAAATAATGGCATACACTAGATTAGTTTATGAATAGAAATACCTAATCCCAAACTTGTAAAACACTTGATATAAATTAAACATTTTATGGATATAATCTATAATCATAAAAATGTCTTCTTTGAGAAGTATATACTCATAAATCCTTCATAATGTTTTGTAATGAAAATGAGAATTATCCTAAGCATATCCCCCGAGAGTGTCGTAACCAGGAGTGCAGCAAGGTTCGTTGTCATGCACCAGTTCTCGTTCGAGTCTAGCTCAAAGCAATGTTTTCGGGTTTTACCCCTAGGTACATCTGTGCCAGAGCCGCCTCTACCTGCTCATATCTAGACAAGGATGCATTTCTCAAAAAACTCACAAAATCTCTACAATATCAATATTATAGGAAGTTCTTCTCTACTAATCCCCATAGCCTATCTTAGGGCTATGTGCTCTAATCAGAGTTTATCTAAATATAGCTTCCAAGGTTATTGATAAACTACCTCTATTACCAACTGTAACGCCCCGACCCCAGTTACCCGGAGTCAGTGCATTATTTTAAAACATTGGCATGATTACAAGGAATCAAGCCCCAAAGGACCGATCGGTTTAGCAGTCTTGGAAAATAGATTACATACATTAACATTACATTATAATTTCCAACATAAAACACAACATAAATATTTCTATGAGAACGCCATTATTCCATTTAGCTTAACCCTGCATATCAATCATAATACACTTCTTGGAATCCTGGAAAAAATAAAACATAAAAAGAGGTGAGCTCAAATGTTCAGTAAGGGTAAGAAATACAGTGGAAACTTTCAAAAATAAGAAAAAACATTTAAGGAAATGAATAAAACTAAAATGAAAGCCTTTTAAACTTGAACATCAGCATAATATGGCAGAAATAAAATGATATAATTCCATTTACTTATTCACATGAATATTCTACTGGTTAAATAATCACATGCAATATCAATAACCACTTTCAGAATGATGGAATGCATAATGCTGAACTTTAATTTCTTTGTCAAGGCCTCGTTCCAAGACCTAGGGGCTAACTATAACCGGAACCCAACCCGGAGATCCTCTGTAACTGGACTCCATCCCGGAGAGCCTCTGTAACCGGACTCTAACCCGGAGTGCCACTAGTAACCGGACACCAACCCGGAGTGCCTCTAATAACCGGACACCAACCCGGAGTGCCTCTAATAACTGGACACCAACCCAGAGGGTCTACTGTAACCAGACCCCAACCCGGAGGGCTTACTTTTACTGGTCCCCAACCCGGATCATACTAGTCCAACACATTCATCTTAATAAGAGGATGAAATATAACATAAAAATTCGTATTAAAACTAGCATATGAAATGTCAATACATTCTCCATAAACCATGAATGGTGTAAAAAACACATCCATAGTCAAACATATCACAAAAACTTCAATAAAATATGGATGTTTTTTATCATAATAAATCAACTTCAAAATAAGTTTAAAATCCATCAAAGGATACTAACATAGATGAAATCAAAACTATTTGAGTGAAATATCACTTTTTTTTGAAATAATTGAAAACTCACACATTTATAAAGGAATTAATTTAAAAGATATTTTGGAATCAAAGTGTCCCATACTACTTTGAAATTTTTGAAAATAATTATCATTTCAAAACCTTCATGTCCACGTAAATAAATCCATATAATCATTTTGAAAATATGGATGTTAATTAAAAAGATTTAGGAAGATAAATCTTAAAAACATTTAAAATTATGAACTTGATAAAGTGTACCTTTCAAAAATCATTATAATGTTAATTTTGAAATCATTTTTATGAAAAATTGACCTGGATGATAAAAATGTCCTAGTAAATACTTAGAAATAAACAATCTCGGATAATAATGAGATTGGGGAATTAACCCTTACCAATTTGGTAACTTATGAAACATACACCCCATGAAAGAGGTAGCATACAATGAATATGTAAATACACATAAATTAAAGTGTATTACACAATTATTACAATTATGGGTAGTATATACACCACCCAAAAGTTAATAGTGGTAATATGGCACGAATCTCACTGGAATAAGGAGTGAGATGAAAACCCCTTACCTTGCACTTTCCTTTTGTCGAGGGTACATTTAGCCTCATGTATGAAGACTATAGTATGTTATTAAATTATAAATGAACCATATTAATATTTATGATATCATACATTATTCATTAATGACTTTATATTACCAATTTAATAATAATTTCCATGTTAAATTAATATTTTGAGTAATAATCGCTTTCTTTATCGTACGTGTTTTAACTCGTTACTCCTGATTGTATCACTTAGATCATGATTTAAATACTTCCAGAATATAAAACATGATTTATTTATCATATATATTTAGAATATAAAAATTTATAATAGACCTATATATGAAATGGAAATCACCGTTTATAGATACGGTAGTTCGTACGTTTGCATAAACACTGTTTCTGTTTTCATATAGTATTGAACAAAAGTAAGTGAATAAGATATATGTAAGTACATAAATACTTATATATATAAATATATATATCTTTATTAGCATTATTATGTCATATATTACATACTTATTAGTAATATATATTTTTATAATCGTCGATGAATTGTGATCTTGGAAATGAATCAGATCGCGTCGTGGAGACGGTAGTCCGTACATACGTACGCACACCACTTCCATTTCATTTTCATTTTAAAAGGAACAAAAAACAAATGATAAATAGGTATATTATTATTACAGTATAATATAATATCTTATATATGTTACTTAAGTTCATTAACACCATCCTTTATACGTTCCATGTATGGTATGAATGAGTCATATCACTTTGAGGGGGCGGTAGTCCGCACTTCCTCAAATGAAATTATCGTATATATATACAACATGAAACAAATAATGGTATGATATAAAATGGAATTACAGAAGCTTATATATAAAATAAATATCATTTATATCATATTTCATTATATTTTCATTATAATGGCCACCAAGAGAGGTGGTAGGAGATAATTGAACAATCATCGTTTCGTGAGGCATTTGGTTTCGATCCACAGAAGCATTATGTTCTTCACCCATTAGATGGAGGCGTGTGTAAGTGTAGTAAAAATACTTATAATAACAGTATCCTAGTATATTTATGATACTTTTTTGTTACAAATGAACATAATAATAAGAGTTTAGGGGTTGGATAGGTAAAATAAAAGAAAATAAGCTAAGAGAAATCTTTACCTTTAATTTGGGTAAATCCCTTTGGTTTGAACAAAAAAGGACTCTTTAAGTGCCTTCTGCCTAAGGTGGGGCTTTTAAGTGTAGAAGAGGGATTTAGGGATATTAATTTGGCAGATTTTGGACGAGACAAAGTCTTGAGAGGTATGAGGAATTGGTTAGAAGTGGTGTCCTTTTATAAGGGGGGGAGGGGCTCTTTAGGAAAAAATTAAAGTATTATTTTATAATAAATTCATATTCGGTTTCTAATTGATCCAAAGTGTATTATTAGAAGAATAAGGTGGATATGGGTCTAAATACTTTCAATCAATAGATTTTAGACAGGTTTGGTTCATTATATTAACCTTATCTTTTAGTTTTAACTCTTTGTTAATTAGTTTGACACTTACCATGTCACTTTGTATTTTTATATTATATAGTTAATAAACATACTATATACCTTCAAGAGAACCCCAAGTGGTCCATTAATGATACACCTATCATGATACAAGTTTTTTGACCTAACCTAAGATTTTTAGGAATTTAATATCAATTAATAATATAATATTTTTTTTAAAAACTCTTTTATGTCAATTTTGACACTATTTGTTATTTGATTTTTTTGAAACTCATAACAGCATGATTACTTAGAAAGAAGTTGATTAAATAAATCCTAACATGTCATATTAACCTATATAATTATTGAAATTCATTAAAAGTCTCAAATTATATTTATTTGGGTTTTTATATTATCAATTATTTTAATATTTCACTAATAAGGTAATTATTGTATCATCATTGTGTCATAAATAAATTAAATTATTTAATGTCTAAAAATTATAAATAAAATAAAATTACGTAAAAAATCTTTGTATATTTCTAATGAATATTTATGATCTAATTTATCTTATCTATAACCCTATATTAAAAATGTTTTAGTTATTAAACTTTGATTTTAACTCTTTTAACTCTTCTTTGAATTAAATAATAATAAATGTCCTAATCTAATCCAAGTGCACCTAAAGGTTCATATTTTATTCCTAATGTTGTTTTTGGTCGAATTTAATTTATCCAATAGAATTAGGACATGTTTTAGGGTAATAATAATATTATTTTTACCTTTAATTACCTTATTCACTTTTTACCGTGGTAAATAAAAGTAAAAATTTACTATTCACCAAAAATTATTTTTATCTTATTAAACCACATTTTACTCCTTTATATTAATCGTGTCTCTCATATTTTCTAAATTCCACTCACAGAAGCGGTAAAATTAGGTTTTATGTGAATTTACAAATTCTCCTAGGAGGTGGGTAAAAGACGGTGAAAAAGTTCAATAAAATTTTTATATATCTAAAATTATTATAAACTGCCTCCAATAAATTACATTGAATTTATATATGTGTAGTGTATCTAATTTGACCTAAAATAAATTTAAATAATATAAATAATTATTTAAATAAAAAGCTGGTTTTAAACAGTATCTCAGTGTTTTTCACTATTCATCAAAAATTGAAAGTTTTCAGAAAAATACCAAAAATTTACCTTAACCTAATTTTGATATTACAAATTTAATAATGAAGTCTATTTTTCCTAATTCAAAATATTGAAGTTTCATTTATTAATTTAAAATTAATTCCCTCTTTTAAAACAAAAAGCGTGTTTTTAAGAAACAATAACTATCAAAAGATTGACACTTGCTTATGTCCGGTTTAAATGTGAAATTATGTCCAATGACTAACATTGGATTAAATGGTAAAAATATATTCTAAATATAATTTAAAACCACTCAAATTCATAATTTATCACTATTAATTATTTTTATTAAAAAATTTATTTTTAATAAAAATTTAGTAATTTTCATTATTCATCAAAATATGAATGTTATCCAAAAAGTACCAAAATTTCACCCTAGGATAATTTCGATATTATGAATCCAAAAATGAAGTCCATTTTTAGAGATAAAATTTATAAAATTTCAAAAAGTTGGTATTACTATTCATAACGACTACTTTGATTGGTCGTGGTGTGTGTTAGAACTCGAAGTTGCGTACAACACACACTACTGTATTATTCAAAGAGAAGCATACCATGGAAGCTTGGGGTGTTATAGGTGGTTTTTTGTGTTAAGTTGAATATCTTTGAGTTTTTGTGCAAAAGATCCAGATTCCCATGTTTCAGGTATCTCAGGTTAGGGTTTTGATCCGGCTTTATTATCGACCTAAGATTGCTTGTATTCTTGAGGCCTTTAGATGAATAATGATTGCTTTTTAGCATGTTTGAGGATCACCCCATGGGTGTTTCCATTGTTTTGGATGTTTATCGCCGTTTGTCTTAGGTTTCCTGTGAGGCAGATCTTTTTTCATTGATTGCATGTGTAACGCCCCGACCCCAGCTACCCAGAGTCGGTGCATTACTTCGTAACATTGGCATGATCACAAAAGATCAATTCTTGAAAGACAGATTAGTTTATTAGCATTGGAAACACTAGATACATTCATAAACGTTACATTACATCATAAAGTAAAAAACTACAATAAAAAATTCTCCATAGTCCACACTCATATCCTCTTCTGACTATCCCTACAGGTCATTCATAAAATACTTCTTCACATCCTGGAAAATATTAAAACATTGAAAGGGATGAGCTCAGATGCTCAGTAAGGATAACAAAATAGCGGAAGCTTTCATAAATAAAAATTAACATTTAAGGCAATGTATAACTAAAACCAAAGCCTTTTAAACTTGAACTTTAGCATAATATGGAAAAAGTAAAATGAAATAATGCCATTCACTTACTCACAAGGATATTCTACTAGTCGAATAATCACATGAAATATCAATAACCACTTTCATAATGATGGAATGCATAATCCCATACTATAATAACCACGTAGCCAAGGCCTCGTGCCAAGACCACAAATAAGATTTTGTCAAGGCCTCGTGCCAAGATTCTAGTTTGCCTCATGAGACCTACCGATGCATCGAGGAGCTATAGCGGGCTCCACCCGTCACTTATTAAGTCCAATGCATTCCTCATATGAACAGGTTTAAACATATCATAAACCATAACATAATTGTATCACATAAAACATGCATAAAGGAAACATTACATTTCCACATTTCAATCAAAAGATATCAATACAACACATTGATATAATAAAAATTCTTTCAAAACCATTTTCAATACCAAAATACAAGAAAGTTAAAACTTGGTTTTTATTTTTCATTAAAAAAAGTGATGGCTTGTAGAGGAAGCCGAAACTCAAATAATGGCCACGGCGGCAGAGAAGTCGTTGTCGCCGCATATGTACGGAAGAAAAACATTCCCTTTTTTTCATTTATTAAAACGCTTCGTATAAAAAAGATTCCTTTTGAATAAACGTAAAAGTCAAAGGGGTTTATACACTGTATAAAAGAAAGTTGTGTATAAAACCAAATATGCCTCAATGAAAGGATATTGAGACGAAGTCCTTAAAAAGATCATTTTTAAAATAAAATAGATATATTATGTGTATTCACTATATGTACACATAAATAATGTACAAATACAAGATATGACATAATAATATCATGACATAATTTGAAAGTAAGAGATTAACCCAAAGAATGGAAATTGGGTTAAGAAATTCCCATACCTCATGTCTGACTTGACTCGACCGTTCTTTGATCTCCTGAATAATAAACTAGAGTTAATCTCTACCTTCTTAAGAACCTTTTTCAAGTTCATTATTACTTTTATATCACTTATTACAATGTCATGAACATTATGTAATTATTTAAGTTTATAACGGTCGTTTTGTCGATCTTAGGTACTTGAGTCAAAAATAAACTTCTTATAATTACAAGTTGTTCATGTGGTGAAATATCCATTATATACAGAATTATATTCATGATTTAGATATCATATATTTCATATATATCAAGTATATACATTCATTGATAATATTACGTAACATTTAGAGGTAAGAAATGAAATGCACCGTTCATGGAGATGGTTAGTCGTACGTACGCATTAACGCTACTTTCATTTCTATTTCGTATTTAATGGAATGAAATCATAATGATATAAATGTATAATATAATTTCAGTATAATATAGTGTATAGCACCATTTACTCCATCCTTTATACATCCCACATATGGTATTAACGATTCAAATCACTTTGAGGGGGCGGTAGTCCGCACTTCCTAAAATGAAAATATCGCGTTTACCCATAATGGAAACCATAATGTTATGCCATAAATGAAAAATATAAAATCCTAAGGAAAACAAAAACATAATATATATCATATATAAAAATAGTTTCATCAAAATGGCCACCATTAGAGGTGTTATATGAGTTTTGAACAATCATCGTTTCGTGAGGCAAAAATTCGCCATCCACAGAAATAGTATGTTCTTTAACCATTAGATGTAGGTGTGTGTAAGTGTAGCTCGAATCGTTCTTATAAAAACATCCTAGTATATTGATTATACTGGTGTTGTTACAAAATAAATGAATAAAAAGAGTTTAGGGTGTTGGAGAAGCAAAATAAAACATAAGAACACAAGAGAAAACACTACCTTTAAAACGGGTAAATCTTTTTTGATTTGAGCCAAAGGCTTCCTTGGGAAGAATTCTGCCCAAAGTGAGGCTTCTAGGAGTAATATAGGGAAGTTGGGAGAGTATTTGGGTAGAGTGTGTCCGAACCAAATGGCTTGAAAGTGTGAATAAGGTGGGAGTGGTGGGGCCCTTTTATAAGTGGAGAGGAGGGGCACTCTTGGAAAGTAATGAAATATTACTTTATTACACAATGCTTTTTGGATTATAAAGGTCCCACACTTCTATAATTCGAGGATAAGGTGATAAGGGTTCGAAATATACTCATCCAATAGGCTTTGGACAAGTTTAAGTCTTGACGTGTACATTATATTCTCATTTTATTTAAATCATTAATTAATGAGGTAATGGCTGCATCATCATGGTGTCATAAATAATTTAATTTATTTAATGTATAAAAATTATAAAAAATTATCATGATGTAGAAAATTTTTTTATCTTTCTAATGAATATTTATAGTAAAAAATATGACTTGTATAACCCCATTTAAAAATTGTTTTAGTAAATCAACTTATGTTTGTGACATTTTTGTTTTAACTTTAAATAAAAGTTATTTATGTCATTTTCCAACCAAAGTGGCTCCATAGGGTCCCCAAGTTTACCCATGGATAGTCTTGGCCGGACATGACTCATAAAATAGGTGTAGGACAAGTGTCAAGGTCATTTCATATTTTTCTAATATCATTTTTACCTTAAATTTCACTAATTAACTTTAATCGCGATTAATTAAACTTAAAAGTTACTATTCACCAAAAAATTATTTTAATCCCATTGAACCACATTTTAATTATTAATGACAACCATTTATGTCGGATTTTTGAAATTCAAAACACAGAAGTGGAAAATTTTCATTTAAAAGAAAAATCAGTTTTTATAAGTACCACTTAGTGGTTTCACTATTCATCAAAAATTGAAGTTTTTCAGAACAATGCCAAAATTTCACCCTAAGCAATAATTGATATTCTAAATTCAAAAATGATGTCTATTTCACAAAATTACAAAAATATAAGTTTCATTAATTAATTTCATAATTAATTCCCGTTGTCACAACAAATAGCGTGTTTTTTAGAAACAATATATATCAAAAGATTGACAATTGTTTATGTCCAATTTCAAAGTGAAATTAATTCTAATGACCACCACTGGATAAAATAGTAAAAATATATTCTAATTATACATTAAAACCACTCAATAGTATAATTTATCACTATAAATTATTTTTATTAAAAAAGTTGTTTTTAAGTATTTTTCACTATTCATAAAAAATTGGAAGTTCTCAGAAAAATACCAAAAATTCAACATAGGCTAATTTCGATATTACGAATAATAAAATGAAGTCCATTTTGAAATATAAAATTTCTATAATTTCAAAAGGTGGTTAATACTATTCATAACGGCTACTTTGATTAGTCGCGGTGTGTTAGAACTCGAACTTGCGTACAATGCAAGCTGTTGCATTACTGAAAGAGAGGCGTATCGTGGAAGATCGGGGTGTTAAATTCTCCCCTCCTTCAATAAATTGTGTCCTCGCAATTTGAAAATGTCCCTCGAAAATAAATGGTTGAAAATAGAAAATACCTTTGTGGAAACCCACATCGGAAATAAGGTTAATAAAAATATAACATTAAAAGAAAGAAAGAGAAGTACAAAGGTCACCCGAGATAGCCCATACTAAGATTATATGAAAATATGGATATGGAGGAGAAAAAACCATCAAGGTCTGATGGAGAGTTGTAGAAAACAGGATTAGGAGAAAGTTAACCATAAGAAAGTCACAAACTTGTGATTGGTTGAACGATCATTGAATCCCCAATTGGAAAAGTTAACCAGAAACATTTTTGTTTTAAGTTGCCTTTTATAAAGTTGAGGAATTTATTTAGGAGATTTACTAAGAACTTAAGGGAATATACATACTTTTCATGTAGACTTTCATTCTTTAATAAATTTTTACCACAAACCCATCTTTCACTCTAAAAGGTAATAGAACTCAAAAATATTCTATTTATCCTAATTTTATAATGTTCCAAATATTAACACATACCATTTAGATTAGTAAAACTATTTTGTAATAACCAGGGACTTCCTGTAGGCTAGTGGTAGGTAATAAAGGCATGTAGCACTATGGTTGTGGCTTCGATTCCTGCAGCTTTGTCCGACGCGACGGTTTATGCCCCACCCTGCAGGTTGTCCTTTTCCTAAAACTATATTATTATAATATTGCAAAAATAATCTTAATAAATGTTTTAACCTTAAACAATACTATCCAAAGATCAACTTAATCCATTCCAACCTTTATAGTTATCCAAAATACCTCTATCCAAACTTTCTCTAAAAGGTCTCTAAATTCCAAAAATCAATTGTATCATCATATTCCTCAAACAAGGTAAAGTTTCTCTTATTGTCACATAAAAAAATATGATTACCTTAATCATATTAAAACCGTAATTGAATCAACAAGTACTGCAGTACAATCCTTATATATATATATCACATTATTCTAATAACCAGAATATAATCCATGAGTCCAAAAGCACCAATACATTAATTATTCTTCTTCAACTGTAGTAACAGCATAAGATTGTCCTTGATCCCTTGTCCTTTTCTGAGGTAAGTTTCTCTGACGCTTATGAAATTCATTTGCATAATGACTCATTTCCCTACAATTGTAGCATTAAACATTGATAACCTCTTTCTTTCCCTTACAATCATGAGCCTGGTGACCTTTTTCTCCACATTTGTAACAAACTCCCATTCCTTTTAGGAAAGCACCGGGGTGATTCTTCCCACAATTATCACATAATGGAAAATCCTTCTTCCCCTTTTTCCCTTTATCCATCTCTTGTTCCACCATTCTCTTCTTTTCTTGCTTTGCTTTAAAGTCATGAGACTTAGAGAATTCCTTTTCTGTCTTGATAGCACATGAGACAATATCTTCGTATGATGAGAAGGTTTGTGAGACTAATGCTCAACGGAGAAATGGTTTTAACCCATAAAAGAAACGTTCAATCTTACTTCTTGGGTTACGTATATAATCTGCAGAATACCTCACTAACCTTGTAAAGTTGGCCTCATACTTTGCAACATTCGCATCCTCCTTTTGTCTCAGACTCAGAAATTGCATTTCCATATCTGCTCGATGGTCATGTGGAAAGTATTTTTCTAAGAAAAGATCTTTGAACTCTCTCTATTCCATACTCGATACTTCTTCATCTTCCTTTTTATTTTGAATCAATGACCACCATTGATCGGCATCTCTAGTGAGGCGGTAAACTGCCATGATAACCTTCTCCCTTTCACTACTCCCCAAGGCATGGAATATTTTTTCTAAGGAGTTTATCCATTGCTCATCTACTAATGGATTTGTACCCCCATTAAATTTTGGTGGTTGTTGCCTCATGAAGCGGTCTAACATTGATCCTCCACGTTACGGATCAGGGTTCTCCATATGAGTAAGGTTATTATTCATAACCTAAGTGAGTTGTCCGAGTATGGTAATAAGTTGATCATCACCAGTTGTATCTGTAGATCCACAATAATTATCTTGCGCAGGAGGGAAATCCCTATACGGAGTGTGTGCATTGATACGGTTTCCATTCCTTCCACTAGGCGCCATTTCTAAACAATGGAATAAACTAAATTAGTTTATGAATCAAAATAGATAATTCCATACTTGTAAAATACTTAACATAAATTGAACTACTTATGGATATAATCCATAAAAATGTTTTCTTTGAGGAAGTATATACTCATAACCCTTAATAGTGGTTTGCAAAGAAAATGAGAATTATCCTAAGCATATCCCCTGGGAGTGTCGTAACCAAGAGTGCAGCAAGGCCCACTGTCGTGCACCAGTTCCCGTTCAGGTCTATCTCAAAGCGGTGTTTTCGGGTTTTACCCCTAGGTACATCTGTGCCAGATCCGCCTCTACCTGCTCGTATCCAGACAGGGCTGTATTACTCGGAAAACTCACAAAATCTCTACAACAACAAAATTTTAGGACGTTCTTATATACTAATCCTCAAGGTCTATCTTTGGGCTAGGTGCTCTAATCAGAGTTTATCTAAATCTAGCTTCCAAGGTTAGTACTAACCTCCCTCTGATACCAACTGTAACGCCCCGACCAAAGTTACCCAGAGTCGGTGCATTACTTCATAACATTGGCATGATCACAAAAGATCAATTCTCGAAAGACCGATTAGTTTAGTAGCCTTGGAAACACTAGATACATTCATAAACGTTACATTACATCATAAAGTAAAAAACTACAATAAAAAATTCTCCATAGTCCACACTCATATCCTCTTCTAACTATCCCTATAGGTCATTCATAAAATACTTCTTCACATCCTGGAAAATATTAAAACATTGAAAGGGATGAGCTCAGATTCTCAGTAAGGATAACAAAATAGCAGAAGCTTTCATAAATAAACATTAACATTTAAGGAAATGTATAACTAAAATAAAATCCTTTTAAACTTGGACTTTAGCATAATATGGCAAAAGTAAAATGAAATAATGCCATTCACTTACTCACATGGATATTCTACTAGTCGAATAATCACATGAAATATCAATAACCACTTTCATAATGATGGAATGCATAATGCCAGACTATCATAACCACGTAGCCAAGGCCTCGTGACAAGACCACAAATAAGATTTTGTCAAGGCCTCGTGCCAAGACACTAGTTTGTCTCATGAGACCTACCGATGCATCGAGGAGCTATAGCGGGCTCCACCCGTCACTTATTAAGTCCAATGCATTCCTCATATGAACAGGTTTAAACATATCATAAACCATAACATAATCGTATCACATAAAACATGCATAAAGGAAACATAACATTTCCACATTTCAATCATAAGATATCAATACAACACATTGATATAATAAAAATTCTTTCAAAACCATTTTCAATACCAAAATAGAAGAAAGTTAAAACTTGGTTTTTATTTTTCATTAAAAAAATGATGGCTTGTAGAGGAAGCTGAAACTCAAATAATGGTCACGGCGGCAGAGAAGTCGTTGTCGCCGCATATGTACGGAAGAAAAAAATTCCCTTTTTGTCATTTAGTAAAACGCTTCGTATAAAAAATATTCCTTTTGAATAAACGTAAAAGTCAAAGGGGTTTATACACCGTATAAAAGAAAGTTGTGTATAAAACCAAATATGCATCAATGAAAGGATATTGAGACGAAGTCCTTAAAAAGATCATTTTTAAAATAAAATAGATATATTATGTGTATTCACTATAATTACACATAAATAAAGTAAAAATACAAGATATTACATAATAATATCATGACATAATTTGAAAGTAAGAGATTAACCCAAAGAATGGAAATTGGGTTAAGAAATTCCCTTACCTCGTGTCTGACTTGACTCGACCGTTATTTGATCTCCTGAATAATAAACTAGAGTTAATATCTACCTTCTTAAGAACCTTTTTCAAGTTCATTATTACTTTTATATCACTTATTACCATGTCATGAACATTATGTAATTATTTAAGTTTATAACGGTCGTTTTCTCGATCTTAGGTACTTGAGTCAAAAATAAACTTCTTATAATTACAAGTTGTTCATGTGGTGAAATATCCATTATATACAGAATTATATTCATGATTTAGATATCATATATATCATATATATCCAGTATATACATTCATTCATAATATTACATAACATTTAGAGGTAAGAAATGAAATGCACCGTTCATGGAGATGGTAAGTCGTACGTACGCATGAACGCTACTTTCATTTCTATTTCGTATTTAATGGAATGAAATCATAATGATATAAATGTATAATATAATTCCAGTATAATATAGTGTATAACACCATTTACTCCATCCTTTATACATCCCACATATGGTTTTAACGATTCAAATCACTTTGAGGGGGCGGTAATCCGCACTTCCTAAAATGAAAATATCGCGTTTACCCATAATGGAAACCATAAAGTTATGCCATAAATGAAAAATATAAAATCCTAAGTAAAACAAAAACATAATATATATCATATATAAAAATAGTGTCATCATAATGGCCACCATTAGAGGTGTTATATGAGTGTTGAACAATCATCGTTTCGTGAGGCAAAAATTCGCCATCCACAGAAACAGTATGTTCTTTAACCATTAGATGTAGGTGTGTGTAAGTGTAGCTCGAATACTTCTTATAAAAAAATCCTAGTATATTTAGGATACTGGTTTTGTTACAAAAGAAATGAATAAAAAGAGTTTAGGGGGTTGGAGAAGCAAAATAAAACATAAGAACACAAGAGAAAACACTACCATTAAAACGGGTAACTCTTTTTTGATTTGAGCCAAAGGCTTACTTGGGAAGAATTATGCCCAAAGTGAGGCTTCTAGGAGTAATAGAGGGAAGTTGGGAGAGTATTTGGGCAGAGTTTGGCCGAACCAAATGGCTTGAAAGTGTGAATAAGGTGGGAGTGGTGGGGCCCTTTTATAAGTGGAGAGGAGGGGCACTCTTGGAAAGTAATGAAATATTACTTTATTACACAATTCTTTTCGGATTCTAAAGGTCCCAGACTTCTATAATTCGAGGCTAAGGTGATAAGGGTTCTAAATATACTCATCCAATAGGCTTTGGACAAGTTTAATCCTTGGATTTTACATTATCATCTCATTTTATTTAAATCGCTAATTAATGAGGTAATTGTTGCATCATCATGGTGTCATAAATAATTTAATTTATATAATGTCTAAAAATTATAAAACAAATATCATGATGTAGGAAATATTTTTATCTTTATAATTAATATTTATAGTAAAAAATATGACTTGTATAACCTCATTTAAAAATTGTTTTAGTAAATCAACTTATGTTTGTGACATTTTTGTTTTAACTTTAAATAAACGTTATTTATGTCATTTTCCAACCAAAGTGGCTCCATGGGGTCCCCAAGTTGACCCATGGATAGTCGTAGTCGGTAATGACTCATCCAATAGGGGTAGGACAAGTTTCAAGATCATTTCATATTTTTATAATATCATTTTTACCTTAAATTTCACTAATTAACTTTAATCGCGATTAATTAAACTTAAAAGTTACTATTCACCAAAAAATTATTTTAATCCCATTGAACCAAATTTTACTTCTTAATGACAACCATGTATGTCAGATTTTTGAAATTCAAAACACAGAAGTGGTAAAATTTCATTTAAAAGAAAAATCAGTTTTTATAAGTACCACTTAGTGGTTTCACTATTCATCAAAAATTGTAGTTTTTCAGAACAATGCCAAAGTTTCACCCTAAGCAATAATTGATATTCCAAATTCAAAAATGATGTCTATTTTACAAAATTCTAAAAATATAAGTTTCATTAATTAATTTCATAATTAATTCCCGCTGTCACAACAAATAGCGTGTTTTTTAGAAACAATATATATCAAAAGATTGACAATTGTTTATGTCCAATTTCAAAGTGAAATTAATTCTAATGACCACCACTGGATAAAATAGTAAAAATATATTCTAATTATACTTTAAAACCACTCAATAGTATAATTTATCACTATAAATTATTTTTATTAAAAAAGTTGTGTTTAAGTATTTTTCACTATTCATAAAAAATTGGAAGTTCTCAGAAAAATACCAAAAATTCAACATAGGCTAATTTCAATATTACGAATAAAAAAATGAAGTCCATTTTGAAATATAAAATTTCTATAATTTCAAAAAGTGGTTAATACTATTCATAACGGCTACTTTGATTAGTCGCGGTGTGTTAGAACTCGAACTTGCGTACAATGCAAGCTATTGCATTACTGAAAGAGAGGCGTATCGTGGAAGCTCGGGGTGTTACAACCTGCCTTGATAGAATTGATTGCATGTATTGTCTACTGTTTATATACTTTTGATGCATTTTAGCTATCAGCCAAGTAGTTGTTGAACTTACATGGGGCTTCTGACAGTCGATTACGCACGAATAGACTGCTCAAGGCTGTGTGAACCTGGTGCGGTAGACTAAAGAGGGAATTGACTATTAAGGGATTCCCTATAGAGTTTGTTATAAATTAGTATCGTTCGAAGGACCTATAGGAATTGGACTTTGTGCTTCCTTAGAGTTTCCCTAGTTACATATCGAGACTATATGGGGAATTAGAAGTAAGTGCTTCCTTAGAGAGTATATACCTATCATTGCAAGACCATAGGGGAATTGACCGTGATAGCTTACTATAGTGTTTGTGCCTTTATATGATTACTTGACTAGAGGGGTCTGCCAGTATGATCCACCAAGAGAGTCAGTGTGAATACTGCTTGGTTGGTTGTGACAAGTCCACCAAGCTAAAGAACAAGCTTGGGTTTTGTACTGCTTGTTGTTTAGGTAGTCTTCTGAGTTACCTATTGTGTTACTTGCTATGCCTTGGAAATATTGAGTTGTTTTCTTGATTTCATGGCTGGTAATTAAATGATTGAATTAAATTAATAAATAAATGTGAATGGAGATTTGTAGGATTGTTTACTTTAGAGTACTCCTGTTTCTCAACTGCATTTATTTCCTTTACTTTTGCTATATTGCTCACTGATAGTAGGGCACAGATCTTATGGTGATTGCCTACTGGGATTAGTCTCACACCCTGTTTGGGTCCGGCTTTTCGGCCCAAACAGGTTATATGGTTGCAGGTGTGGATAGGGATTGTGGCCCTTCTACTTCAGGTACATGATTTCTGGTTGGAGCTGGAGATCATAGGACCGAGCCTAGGCTTGCGATGCTGCTGGAGTTGTTGTTTACTTTTAGTACTTTGTTCTCAGTTGTATTTTAGTATGTTGTTGTGTTTGCTACTATCCTTAGATACTTGTACCTGCTGAAACATTTTCAACATTACTATATATTCACTGCTTCCACTGTTTAGTTTCAGTTATTATATGTTGTTTATTGCTTTCACTATTGACAGTTATTTCCTTTCCCATGTATACTTTACCAAATGAGGGCATAGTTTTGCCAATGACTTACCAAGGCCCTCACTTCTAGTCGGCAACCTCTGGAGTTTGGGGAAATGTGCTTGAGGTCATGTGGTGAACCAGGTACGGGGGACCAGTTGAGTGGCTCCGGATTCGGGTTGCTAAAATATACAACATAATATAGTCAAAATTAAATACACACATAATCATATAATATCAATAATGATGAAAAAGTAATATAACCCAATGAAAAGAAATTGAGTTATGAAATTATTTACCACTTGGTGACTTTTTAGTAAAATCCCAATGGATGAAATAATTCAAATAAAAACTTAAAATACCATGTATTATTATGGAATAATTATATTAAATTTAAAAGGATAATTATGCACACCATATAAAAGAAATTAGGTTCATAATAAAAAAATATTCCTCAATGAAGTGAAATTGAGGCGAAGACACTTACCTCACACTTCTTTTTAGTTTAACATGCTTTAACCTACATTATAGTAGTTTTAAACTTTTTATTAACTTATAAAAGAACCATATTAATATTTCTAATATCATATATGATCCTTTTATAACATCTTATCAATCTTTCGTTAATAATCATTCAATATTTTCATTGATTTGGGTGTTAATTGTGTTGTTTTCTCATGCGTGTTTTGTCATGAAAGTTCTAGTTCAAACATATAGGATATAGATACATCATATAAATACTTATATTAATGTTATAAATATCATATTTACTCATTTTTATATTTTTATAATCATTATTGAAGGTTCATCATGGAAAATGAATCACATCGCTTCGTGGAGACAATAGGTCGTACGTACGCACGAGCGACAGTATCATTCCATTAACGGGTGAAAGAGTAAGTGGGTGATATATTAATTGTGTATAATAAATAATATGTCATATTTATCACATGTATTTATTAAATTTATCTTTATTACCTTCCATGTAAATCATAAGTGAAAAACAGTTCACATCGCTTCGTGAGGCGATAGTCTGTCGTACACACAAGCGATGTTATCATAATTTAAACAACATGGAAAGTAAGAAGTAATAAATTATATTATAATTAAATAATTATAATAATATCATAAATATAATATTCATGTGTTAAATCCATCATTATATCTAACCTTAAAAGGTAGTGATGGAAAATCAATTACATCGGTTAATGACCCAGTAGTCCATTGTACACACGATTGATGATTTTATTTCCCATTTGATGGAGAAGATGGATAAATATTATGCCATAACCATATTAAAATCTCATTATATGGTATATAATGGTGTTATTATATCATAATTTCTAAGGCATATATTAAGCCGGAAAATGAATAAATAAAATGAAGGAGCTTTGTTAAGATAATTACCTACTCTAAGAGAAACCTCCTTTGGATTTCCTCTTAAGGAACCCAGGGTTGGTCTTTTGGGAATACCAGAAGCTCTAAAATGTGTATATGGGTGTTTTGGAGGTATTGTGGTAGTATTTGGTAGATCCTAAGGGATTTAGAGGTATGTAAAAGTAAAGGGATGGAGTTCCCTTTTTTAAGTGGGGAAAGGGAACCCTCTTGGAAATTACTTAGAAATTTCCCAAAAGATTCCAAAATGATAAAGTAATTCACATGAAAAATTCTGAAAAATGGACATATATTATAACTTTAGAAGGATAATATTTTGATATGGTCATAAAATGAGTGTATTACAAATTGGTGTGTCGTTTTTAACCCTTATCCGTTTGAACCCTTATCTTATTAGTTTAACCCCACAGTAAATAATTTTTAATGTTTTCACTATTCATTTTCTTAAAAAATTAAGTTTACATTATTAGATAATTTAAATAGTGATAATTATAATTATTTAATCAATTTTTCAAAATTATATTCATATAAGTGTCAAAAATTAATTTAAAATCAATTCTTTAGATGCAATGAGAAAACTAGTTTTCAAAGAGAAAGTGTTCAAATGATTAGAAAGTTTTTATATCAAAATTAAATATGAAAATGATTAAAAAGAAAAAAAATAGGATTAATTGATATATAATTAATAAAATTTTACTTTAAAACCAATTTGAAATGTAATTTAACTTTATTAATAATTTAAATGAAAAGACGATTTTCAATCAAAATTTAGTATTTTTTTCTCTATTCATGGAAAAATGAAACATTTTAGAAAAATCCCAAAAAATTAAAATATGGGTAATTTTGATATGATTATTTCAAAAATAAATTTAATTTTATCAAATAAAATTTTCTAAAAGTGTTAAAAATTTATTTTAAATTATGTGCGCAAAGCGTGACTAAACCTCTTTTTAGAGGAAAAAATACATTTTCTCATATAACATTTCTTTTTCTTTCAAATGATTTTTTTTTAAATTTATAATCAATATATAACCATAATTTTCATAATTTAGTTGTTAATATTCATACTCACAAATTTAATGGCTAGTTCATATTGGGGTACTATATTATGGTCCATTTATACTCGGGATTGTGTGTTCCATAAGGTATCAAAGAGATTGAATTTAAAGAAATATATTTTTTAGTTTGTTTAAGCTCATTGTTGTGTATCACATACTCTATTGAATAAAATATTCTTATTTTAGAATTTGGGGTGTTACATTCTCCTCACCTTAAATAATTTTCATCTTCTCAATTTAAACTTAATATCGGCAATCAAGAGATAGATATTTGAAAATTCTTTTATTAAAAACCCACATCAAAAAAATAGTTAATATAAAATAATTTTAGTAATAGATAAAGGTAAGTACAAAGTTCATATATAATAGAACATAACTAGGTCTCTAATTAGGATAAAATTGGTCTAAAGTGATGATATGGACATTGAAGAAAAGCGTAAATAATTATAGAGTGATAGAGGTCATTGATCACACGAAATTGAATGATTATTTCAATGTTGTAGAACTCAAAACCATAAATCTATGATGATTGAAAATTCCATTTGATTCATTGGATATGAAGGTAATAGGATAAAAATTCAAGATCCTTCTCCTAAAGTTGAGGTATCCTTTTACTGTGTAAGAATACAAGGAAATATACTTGATAAGTATCTATTTTATAATAACAGTTTCATCATTTGGTTGTGATTTTATCAATTTCCAATTCATCGCTTACTCCAAGAAATGAATATCTAAAAATTAATTTTTTGTAACTTAAGCACTAAAATTCACTTTTAATGTATCCTAAGATCCATAAAAGAGTGACAATTTTTTTCATCTATCAATAACTATTTTCCAAAACAGATAAGGTTAGCTACATAAATCTATAAAACTCAATAGTAACAATAAAATTTTATCTTTAATATTTGTTTTTCAAATCATTTAACTAAAAATAATGAAATTAACCAGAACATCGCATATTACATTGGTAGGAGTTAAACTCTTACCATCCTTCGGTTTTGGGTTCAAATGTCACAGCCTTGTCAGACACAATGAGTTGTCCTTTTTTCAAAACTATATTAATATAATTCTTATAATGTTCCCAAATTGTGATGGCCCATAATTACTACAACATCAAAGGTAATAGAAATTATAAAGGTTACCAATACCTTTAATCTTAAGTCAAAAATGTAAAGTCATTCTTCCTCAAATAACTTTTTCTTATTCTAAACCAATGGATTGTATTCCCAAAAATATTTTTCAAAAATATCTTTAATCATGTTATATTCTTACCACACAAATTTTCAAAAGGGGTGTTTAACACTTTAAACTTATGATCAACCTTAAACCCATAACTCATGATGATATCAATAACTCTTATGTTAATGAACACATATATGATATGTTGAAAATAACGCTCTACTATTAATGTATGCTTTTTGAAAAATATTCTCAAGAATATATATTATAATAGTATTCACATGATTTATAAATATTTAAGATATATTAATTTTCTTAGTAATAACTTATAAATTCAATATGAAGTAATAATCTACATCTAAGATTATACTTATTTCAAGATACTTTTGTTTTGCTGAGAACAAATACAAATTGTGATTAAATTGTTTTTATAGGAGGGGTATAATGTAAAACCAAGATATTTCAAAATATAATTCTCATTCAAATAAACACTATGATCAATCATCTTTACCACACATCATACTAATCATAAAACAACCTATGATATACTATTAAAATATTTCCATTTAAATATGACTATTGTAACCTATCCCATGGATTGGTAGGTATGAACAAGTGTAACCACACAATGAAATATCTATAGAATATCTTTCTTTAATAAAAATTTCCTAATTAATTTCTATGAAATAAGAACTCAATTTTAAATAAAAATGTATACGATAAATGGAGATATTTTTTAGGAAACTAAATTTTGTGCATAATGTATTATTTTATCAAAGTAAATTATGTTTATCACTATAAATGAATTATTTTAATGAGATGTGTATATCATTTTTTTAATAATATAAATAAACATTAACTTAATGGAGGTTACTATATAAATAATGAATATAAATTTATTTTATACATCAAAAATAAATTTTATACAAAAATTATTTTTATTTCATTTTTGTGTGGATATTATGATTAATTTCCACCACTTTTAGAAATTTAATTTGAAAAATGGAAATAGTTTTTGAAATCGTTATGTTAAAAAAATATTAAGATAATTTTTTATGATATTTATGAAAAGGTTGATTTTTAGTGAATATTATAAGTTGCCTATTTTTCTAACAACAGACTATTTTTATTTTAATAAAATTAATTTCATTGTGCTAATTGGTTAAATAATTTTTATAAATTCACACATGTTTTAGTTTATTAAACATAATCCAATTAATGACATGAGAAATGACATTATACTTTATTTTAGTGTAAAATCCTTTCATTTTTAAAAGGGTATTTTCTAAAAACTATTTTTCATCATTTTTGAAAACTTATTTTAAAATAAAATTATAAAACTTCTAGAAATCAAATATTTTAAAATTAATTTCATATTTGGAATCGTAAGGGTAAAATTATGTAAGTAAGACCCTTTTAACTTCGGCCATATAAATAATTTTCCTAGGTAAAAAGTTGTTGCCATGGTAATGGGTAAAATGAGTTAATTAAGGACAAACCATTGTCATAAGATCAAAAAATATTTTCTCCAAAATGGTGGACCGGTCTTTCTCTCAAAATCACTTATCACCGGTCAATTTGTTTACATTTTTTGATTAACTTGTCATGATTATGACTTCCTTTTTATATTAATAAAATTATATTTTCCAAAACATCGCTTTCTCTCATTTAATATCTAAAATAAGTAATCATGGTAAGGATTAGACAAAATATACAGAATTAATGAAACTATATCACAAAAAATAATGAAAAATAAATTCTAATCATGTTTATAATTTGTTTTTAATTGTCTTAAATAGTATAATTGTTTGAAATTCTTATGCCAAGTTAACACATCATTAATAAAAAAATATAAAACATTAGAGAATGAATTTAAAAACATTTAATGTAATATGTTTTGTATTAATTATATTGTTACCTGAATTTGTATATAATTATAAAGGATGATGAATAATGTATGAGTCTGAAATTGATTTCCAATGTTATCTTGATTCCTTGAAAATCAAAATATTTTAATAGTCATGAAAATAACGTTAAATTAAATTTAGTGTTTAAAATTTATTTTAAAATCATTATACTATTGTAAAAAAACTATATTTACTCAATTGTATGAGAAATTGTTTAACCTATTATGAATGGTTTATATATAGACTTTGAGTGCTCAGATTCAAGAGAACCTTCCCATTATGTTTTTCTAGGGCTTGGCGGTGTCGAGAAGGATTTTGGCAATGTTCTAGAGGATAGGTAGGTGTTATAGACTTCCAGAGGGTCCCTACATGATTGTGGTAAGTTTTTTTCTTGTAACACACTGAGATTTTGTGATTTTTTTTAATTATTTTAATCTCTTTGATATTTTTGCATTTCACACAACACTAAATAATTATATTTTTTTATATTAAGAATTTTTGTTTGGATCATGGAATAACAAGATAATCATGCATGAAAAAACATAAATTTTATAATTATATACATGGAACACTGAGGTTAGCATATGTTTCATGCAAGACTGACTTTCCTTGATGGCTTGTGTAATAGACAAGACTAGGTGTTATATAACAATAAAATATTATTAAAACCACAAATATTTAATATAATAAAATACAACATCACTATTAAATTATTTATTATGAAAATTACTAACTAACTTATCAAAAAAATTGGTTTTAAAAAAATATAAAATGATCTGATTTGTTACAAATTATTTACAAAGGAATATAATGACCAGTTGTATATAAAGGGAGTATTTTTATAAAAAACCATTCTTATGCCCACAATGTTGTTTTAATCCCAATAAATTAAATTAATTACAATAAGAATGTAATTTTAATTTAATATATATGTTATATATCCAATGAAATATTTTTCATATTCATCCAAAATATTGTTTAAGAATAAGATTTGAGTAATCCCAATTTAACACATAAAATCCAATATTTTTATTAAGGCAATTTTACCACCTTTTAGTGGATAACATATTTTATATATAATATTTGGAAATTTTATAAATATTCTATATAAAAATAAACTTCATATTTTAAAGTTAATTATAAAATTTATGTTATGGATTTCTTGTTAGTTTTCTGTGATATTTTATTTTTTAATGAATAGTTAAAAATAATGAATTTTAATACCAAATTAATTTTCAAATATAATTTATTTATAAAGATAAATTATATTTTATTTTTTTAATTTTTAATTAGATTATTTTTTATCAATCAATCCAATTTAGGTCATTGGAATCAATTTCACTTTTAAATTGACTATAAAAACTGAGTAGACTTTTGAACTTGTTTTACATTAAACACCTAAATTGTCATCCTGTCTACAGGATAAAATATAAATTAATTTATGCCACTTATGTGACTGGAATTTAGAAAAATAGATTCAATTTTAGAATTAGAATAATTTATAATATCTATTATGATCAACATAGTTTTCACCAAAAAGATTAGTGAAGGTAATTAAAATTAATTGCAATGATTAAGATTAAATTAAGCCTAACAAGAGACTCTACCCTAAAGCTAAGTCCTAATATAACCTAGAAACTTCTTGAAAAATGATTGGATGGAAATATATTGAACCCATCCTCAATTTTCTCAACTTTTTACTGTTATTGGGTCCACTAACAAAAAAATGTGGGTGGGTTTCCATTTCCCATAATATTACAAGAGTGCCACTCCTCCTCGACTAAAAAAGGCCTCCTCTCTTCCCACTTTCTCACACGTCTCAAGGAACTTTGGCTGGACCATAATCTACACAAATATATCCCCATAATTACACCCTTACCCTTTGAATCATCCCTTTGTGATGAAAGCCATCTAAGGAATCACTTTGATGCAAACCAAAAGGAGTTACCCAAAGAAGTGGTAACATCCTTCTTCAAGCTACTTTATTTTATTTTCATTCTCCATGCCATCCAATATTCTTATTCCATTATTATACAACACCAAAAGTATAATAAATATATTTATATGTTTTTATTCTAATACTTCAACTTACACATACACACACTTACACCTAAAAGTTAACAAACAGACCATTTATGTGTACAGCGAACTACCACATCATAAAATGATGATTGTTCGTTCTTATTTTACCACCAATCATGGTAGAATTCATGAAGGACACTCTATTTTTATATAATATTTATGATATTTATAATTCCTTTAATATTATGTAATTATTTTACAACACATATCTTTATACTTTCCATCTTTTGTAAATATGATAATTTCATTTGAGGAATTGTGGACTTCTACCCCCCTCAAAATGATGTGGTTCATTGCCAGGACACATGGAAGGTATAAAAGAAATAATTAGTTAAACATTTCTGACATAAATAAAGTCTATATTATTTTTCTGAAATAATTACTATTTTTTAATATAATATATACCATTTTCTTTATTATCTTTTCACACACTTATAAAGTGACCGCTTCGTTCATAGATGTGTGGACTGCCGCCTCCTCGACACGATGTGATTTAATTTTCCTCACAAGAATTATATATATAAGTATATATGATTAAATAATATGGTATTTATGATATAATTATCATTTTTGAAATATTAATGTTACTAACCTTATTTCTATAACAATCACTAAGAAATGAGAATGTTTCTCATGCATACTTACGTACTACAGTCTCCATGATTTTAACAATGAATCATTTTTCAAACCATATATAATGATTAGTTTTAACGGTAAAATTATTTATAAATTTATAATTATTTCATGATTATTATTCTGTATATGTTTATACGACGACCCCTTTGACTATAGTGGACCACACGTAGTCATTTTTCACACATGAACTGAATTCAGTCAAAACACCCTACTTAAATTTAATTATTTAAGTAGTTGTATAAAACATGGTAATAAGTAAATTAAAAGTAATAATAAACATGAAAAAATTTCTAAAGTAAGCTATTAATTAGCATAATTTTATTATTCAGGAATAAAAATTCACATGATACAAGTCAAAATCAAGGTATGGAAATCTCATTTCACTCTTTATTTTTGTGAGGTACAAACCTCATTCACCGCTCAATTATTTTGTGTGGTGTATATATACTTCTCATGAATTTATTATATGAATATTATACTTAAATAAATGGGTATTTACATAACCATTTTAGGATGTTAATTTCATGGGGTTTATGTTTCAAAAGTTACTAATTCGGTAAAGTAATTTTGTCTCAGTTTTCCCTCTTTGAGACACATGCCATGTTATAAACCTATATATTGATATGAGGTTTATAAAATTACATTGACATGCTATAAAATTAATATACCTCTTTTCATGATATTTCAAATATCCATGTAATTTCATTTTTCTACAAGGGGAGTATGATTCAAAGTTACCATGTGGTAAGAGTTTATTAAAACAATCTTACAGTTTATCGAGATTGTTTATGATCATGTTTTCATTAATGAAATATTATGATATCTCTTTCTAGAAAACTCTGGACTTTTATTCTCCTCTTCCTATTCTTGATTTCATCATGTATTAGTACCATTTTCCCACTCTTTGGTACTTCTTATAATGAAGAAAACGTTTTTAATAAAATATGACTTACCTCCCTCTTCGATCAGAAATATATTTTCCTTCACAACCTTTCTTTCCAAAAAGATATTATGAGAATATTATAATTATATCCATTGATCATTAAAACAAATTTTTAATATTTTTTCCATTTACCAATTTTTTCAAAGGAATCTTCTTTTCACTTTCCGAACAAATCATTTATCTTATCTTTTTACCTTGAAAAAGAAATGCAATTTTTATCTCATATAACATATGAATATTTACATGCCATCATTTCTTTTTAGATTCCTTTTCATGTTTAAAAGGGTAATTTTTAAGAAAATGTTTTTAAAAGTGATTTTCAATTAAATGAGCTTCAAATCATGTTCATGTTTTTCTTATATGTTTTGAAATTATTTTTCATGATAAGTGGCTTTGAAAAGGGTTTCATGCATTATTTATAAATTTTCAAGGAAAAAAGTTTTTAAAAGGTTTTAAAGTTCCTCTAAAAGGTTTCAAAATAAAAAATTTTCAATGTATTTTCAATGATTAATTTATAAATTTTAATGTTTATTTTAATGAAAATGGTTTTCAAAATGTCTTATGATCATTTCTCCATAAATTATATTTAAGATATATTTAAAAATTATTTCTTATATAAGATAAAATTTGTTGGTGTTACTCATTCCTTTCTGGGGAAATGATTCAATTTTTCAAATCATATTCTTCCTCTAAATGGTTTACGTTTTATGGAATGGTTTTTATGATATTTTTTATCTTTCACGAGTTATATTCTTATGAAATCTACTTTATTTTATCGGTTATGCTCTAATGAAAAGATTATGAAACATATCACTTTTCCACATGTTGGGATATTATTACATGTTTATGACACCCCTTTCATTTCATGGGTTATGATATAATTGTTTATGATCTTGTGGAACATTAATGTATGATTTCATTTTGACATGGGTGGGACCAGTATCTCCCTCAAATACATTGGTTAAATATTTATATCTAATTATATAGACTAAGATTGTCTTGGGAGTGAACCTTTCCTAATAATATGACCATGAGATTGAACCATAACTGCCAAGATGGTATGATGAGTGAATTGATGCTAATAATATGGACATGGGATTGAACCATGACTACCAATATGATATGGGGAGTGACCCAAAACTACTAATATGTTCTTGGAAGTGATGCATTATCCACTATTATATGTTTGTGTGTCTTCCACAAATTCCATGCCTCATTCCAATTATGTTATTTCATGTATTATGTTCTTTATGTCCTTATTATTCATGTATTATGAGATACCAATATTTATGACATGATTCATGTTGATGATCATTGATATATAGGGTTATATCTTATAATATTATGATCATGTTGTCATACCCCTATGCTCATGTTTATTCCTACATGTCTCTCTTGTTTACCCATACTGAGCATCTAATCTCACCCCTTTTTATGTTTCCTTCCCCAGATTATGAATATAATTATTAAGTATGATTTGTTAAATAAGTGTTCTAGTAATGAAAAACCTAGTGGGAGATAATTCCGTTCACTTATGTACCAGTGTTTATGATTCCATGTTTCCAAAGGCACTAAACTAATCCAGTCTTTGGGAGTCTCTTTATGTAATGTTGTAAGTATTCCATAAAAGAGATGTAATGTTAATTTATTTCAATTCTAGGTATTTATAGTTGGTATTAGAGTGAAGGTTTATTTTACCTTTGTAAACTAGGATTATAAAACCTTAGTGTTTACTCTAAAGACATGTATAAGGATAAGTCCAAGGATAAGGGAATGTATAAGACATTTTACCTGAATTTTGGTAGAGGATAGAGTTTTCGGTATCCTTGAAATAAATCCTTATTTGGATACTATATGTGGAAGTGGTTCTGGAGCATATATACCTCGGAGTAACAACTCTGACAAGATTTCTCGGTCCTGACTCAGGGAATCTTGGTAAACGACAATAGGCCTTACTACGCGCCTAGTTTGACAGTCCTGTGGGATATGATTTGGGAATTCAAAAAATCCTCATGAAACATCATTAATGATTAGAATATAAGTTGGATATAAATAACCTAGGACAAACATAATGTGTCATAGATTAATTAAGGTGTCATAACTTAGACATCCTATATGTAACTTTTCATGATTATGTGGTTCCTCACTATGATAATCGTTTCTTATTCAATGGTTTCTATTTTTAGCTAATTGAGGGAATCAGAAGGAATTGGGCTAACATTTAATGTGATGAAAAATCTATTCTTGAGGAGTCAAATGGGATGAACTCTAGAGTAAATGATGTTGTGATCATGCCTAATCAATTTTAAAGGAACTTGATCAACAAAATGTACCTTAACCAACTCTCAGACTAACCAAATAAGAGAAGGAAGGATTTTTCTGAGAGTTCAGGTTATGTAGACTGAGGAGGAGAAATATCCAGTTTCCTTTATGTCAATAATATTGAAATAATAACCTATTTGAATTTTTTAAATGAATAATAAGGTGTTTTGACTTTGGAAAAGTACACAATGCAAGTAAATGCAAACGAAAAATGATGGGTTTGGCTAGCGAAATGGATGGGAATATTGTCCTCACTAAGAAATCATCAAAGTTTAAATGCTTTAAGTGTGGAATGAATGGTCATTATGTAAATTTATTTCCCAATTGGAAATCTTCTATAGATAATCAATAAGGTGTTATGAGTAATGGTTATATTGCTACTGATGATGAAACTACATATAAAATGTGAAACAAAAGATTTTTTAAGTAATAGAATGAGGAAGCCTTTGTATAACTTATAGATGAAGTGGAATAATCAAAGATTCTATGTATTTGAATTCAAGAATTATATTGTATGAACAGTTACATATGCATGGATTTTTTAGTTTATGTTTTTCACTGAGGATTTACAAGATTATGTTGAATTTTTCTGATGGACTGGAAAAGTGATTTAATGAAAATATGATATTTTTACAAAGGTAAGATAACCATTAATATGTTCCTTATGTTATGAAAAAAAAATTGGATAACAATGTTTTGGATAGTAATATCTAAATTGGACAATATTGATTACATTGAAACTAATTAAGGACATGTTAACAAGTGTTTTATTCTATCAAGGTTACATTTTTTTGGATTTAAGGAATATATCAAATATAATTTAAAATAAGGATACATTCATGTTTAAAATAATTATATTTGGTAGTTCAGGTTATTAATCTGTTTCAAGAGAATATATGATGATGGTATTCACATGTTTGAAATGCGAAAACTAGGAGCTACTGTGTGATATACATGGGATCAATGTTAATTTGATTTCATAAATTCTTTTATAATGTTTTAGATTTTTATCATTCGGAAGGGTTATTAGGTTAATCATTAAAAGAATGTTTATGTTTAAATTATGATGAATTATTTAAGTATTAATGTCGTATTGAAAACCTTAGTTAAAAGGATATCTAGTGATTAAACTTATTTCAAGGATGTCTATAATAGGTATTTTGAAATTATATTAATGTAGTCTTAGAAAAGGAAATCCAATATGATGGGTGAATTCCCATCTAGTTTGTAAAGGTTGTGGGTCATAGACCCCTGACCAATGGACAATAAGTGTTTTACTCCTATGGATGACCTAAACAATGTCCCCGTTAATGTGTAATTTTTTTAGTTAATTTTTTATGAATAAATATCATATTTAGGATTAATGACCTCAATCACTCGCTAATATTTATGATTTTCCTACAAGTCCATTTTTTCACATCCATCTTAAGTTATCCTATCAAGAAACCTAATTATACGTTACTTCGGGTAACCTTCATGTTTCCAAATTTCTTTTTCCTAAAGGAAGTTTATGTATTCAATTTTTTTATGTAGGTTTCTATGAAAGGAAATTTCAGGTATTAAACCTTTGGTAAACCAAAAAAATATCTAAGGATAAATTTATTTGACTGGTGGTAAATATATCACCATGAGATTTTGTGATTTTTTTGGATTAATTTAATGTCTTTTATAGTTTTACATTTCACACAACGTTATATATATGTTTTTTTATATTAAGAAATTTGTTTGGTTAACACAACACCAAGTTAATCATGAACTACATGAAACATAAATTTTAGTATTCTCTACATGAAACATCAAGGTTAGAGAATGTTTCATGCAAGACTGATTTTCCTCGATGGATTTCTTAACATGGAAGACCGAGTGTTACCGAACAATAATATATTATTAAAAATATTATTATTTAATATAATAATATATAACCTCTAAATTAAATTAGCAATTATGAATATTATTAACTAACTTATGAAAAATTTGGTTTAGAAAAAATATAAAATGAATTAATTAGTTACAAATTATTTAGAAATGAATATAATAACTAATTGAATATAAAGAGAGTATTTTTATAAAAAAATTTATTATGCTCACAAAGTTTTTTTTAATAAAAATAAAATAAATTAAATAAAATAATAAAGTAATTTTAATGTAATATATTTTTATATATTAAAGTAATTATTTTTTATATTCATCTAATAGATTTTGTAGTCATAAGATAAGATTATCCAAATGTAACACAAAAAATCCAATATTTTTATTAAGGAAATTTTACATCCTTTTAATGGATAACCTATTTTAATCATCAATTTTGGAACTTTTATAATTCTTATATTTAAAAATAAACTTAATATTTTAAATTGAATCATAATATTTATGTTTGGGTGAATTGTTTTTATTTTTCTATTAAGTTTTCATTTTTAATGAACAATTTAAAATACTGACTATTAATTCAAAACTTCTTTTTTATCTAGTTTATTTAAATAGTAAAATTATATTTTATATTGTTTTAAAAATTTATTTATATTAATTTGGTATCAATAAACCAAATTTAGGTCATTGGAATCAATTTTACTTTGAAATTGACTTAAACAAGAAAACTTATGAACATTTTTACTTTAAAACCCCACATTTTCGGTCCATCAGTGGGATTAAATTTAAATTATTTTTTTCCACTTCAGTGATTGGTATTTGTAAAAATTGATTCCATATTTTAAATTATCATAATATATAATATTTAATAATTTGAACTTATTTTTAAACAAAAATATTTGTAAAGGTAATGAAATTTAATTATAATGATTAAGATAATATTATGTTTATGAAGGGACTACACCCTAAACTTAAGGCCTAATATGACCTAGAATATTCTAAAAAAATCATTATATTCCCATATTTCAAACCATTACACCATTTAATCTACTTTTTATTTTTATTGAATTTAATTGAAATAAAAAAATGTGGGTGGGGTTTCCCTTTTTTAAAATATTATAAGAGTTTCACTCCACCTCCACTATAAAAAGGCCTTCACTCTTCCCACTTCCTCCCACCTCTCAATCCACTTTGTGTAGCGACCTGGGTTTTTGGCCCTGTCGGACTTTGGAATATTTGTACGAATAATTCCAGAGCTAGGCGTGAAGACGGCGTGCGATTCTGAGGCCCGGTGTGCCCGGAATTAATTTTATAAAAATATTAAGTTTTTTTATACTATGAAAGTGGCGGGGGTGTGATATCTCCTAAACATTAGCTCAGAACGGAAATCTGATGGCACGGTTGCGTCCGGAACATGCCTTTTACCCTAGGCGGGGTGTAAACTTTACGGGCGCGGGCCTGCGGTGAGAAACGCCACTAGGGGCATTTTCGTAAATAAGTAGCGAAGTTAGTGTGCGAGCATCGGCTCGAATAACTTCTGAATGGAGTCTTGGATCACAAATCTGAGTCCGCTGTTACGTTCAGAACGACACGTTTACCCTAGGGGTGACCTTAACTTTGTCCGCGTCGGGCGCGGAGTCGGGGGCGATGTTTTAAATGAAGGTTTTTAAATAAATAAAAAAGAAAACAATTTCATCTCTCCTCCCTCTCCCACCCATGCGCATCGGAACGGAACCCCACCTCCGTTCTTCGCCAATTCAAGCTCCGAGAGTCCGTTTTCAGCACTGATCATCAGCAGATCGAGCTCCAGCGCGTCACAGGCGTCGTTCTGCACCCGAAGCTTCGGCGATCCGCCAACAGGTAGGAAGTTTGAGTTTTGAAATCCCGGACCCCCGTTTACTTGTTGTTTTTCTTCAAATCGTTATATGGGTTGTATAGTTTGGGTCTCGAGGTTTCCGAAACATGTTTCGGATCTGATTTTGGACCACTGGGGTGCTCCCGGGGGTCCCCGGATGTTTTTCGACGGAAATCCCGGATTCTGGCAGCGGTCATGGCGGAATTCGGCGAGGCAAGGCGGCGGCACGGCGGCGGTGTGGCAGTTTCCGGCGACGGCGGTGGCGGCGCGGTGGTTTCCGGCGAGGCTGGCGGTGGTCCGGCCAGGATTTTCCGGGGGTTCTTTAAACCCCCGTAACTCGCAAACAGAAACTCCGATTTGTGAGCTGTTTGCGGCGACGCGTTCCTTGTGTCGAGACGGACCTTTTGAAGTCACTTTGAGAATTTTATGGTTTGGGATCGTGGCCCGGGAGTTAGAAACGTCGTATAAAATAATAATATTCTATTATTTTACGACTTCGGGCTGTTGTAACTTCTACCCGGAGCGTCTGAATGACGTGCCGTCAGTGGCGTTGAGACCCTGATGGTACGAAGGACTTTTGGAGATGGTTTCCGGGAGTTGGGACCGAGTACGGGGTGTGGGCCCCACAAGGTCGTGCTTTTGCGTTTGCGCAGAAACGCAGCTTTTGCATTAGGAGTCTAATTTTTGCAGATGAATAGTCAATCCTATGTGTTTTTCCGAGAGGATCGCAGTGGTGTGATCCGTTCGACGAGTTTCGGAATCCAGGCGTGGGCCCCACCCGAGCTGGCCTTCAGTGAATAGTGCCTTTTTCACCGGGTGTTCGTTTCAGACGAGCGAGTAGTCGATTCCGTTTGTTTTTCCGAGGGGATCGCCGTGGTATGATCTGCTCGATGGGTTTCAGGATAGTTGTGTGGGCCCCGCACGAGCTATCTACGGTGAATAGTGCCTTTTTCACCGATGCTCCGTTTCGGGTGAGTAAATAGCCTATCCTGCGTGTTTTCCATGTGGAACTCGATGGTGGCCTCGGTTTTGGCCTAGGAGGTGCGCAGTGTGGCGTTTTGGCGGGTCGCTCGGGTTAGCGACATTTGGACTAGCAGTGATTGAGGGTTCTACCTTGGTTCATTCCTACGAGGGTTCATGTGGAATCACAACCTTCGTATGGTTTTGTGATCCTCTTGATTGGATGTTCAAATTGTTAGAGTTGTGGCATACCTCTGGTGGGCCCGGAGCGGGATCCTCTAGCATCTTTACCCTAGATCGGGTTCTTGGTATCGATGTGACCGCTTATTCACGGGCGGCGATCCCCTATCTAGCAGGTAAAACCCGTAGGGTTTGTCGCATCATCGGGAATATGATCCCCTACGCGGTGGGTCGTGCACAGTACGGTTGTGGCATCATCGGGTTTACGATCCCCTACTCAGCATGATGTTTATAGTAGGGTTGCGGTATCGTTGGTTATGCGATCCCCTACTCAACGCGTGGTTTCGGTAGGGTTGCGGCATCGTCGGTTCGATCCCCTACATCGAGTGTTATACCAGATAGGGATCAGGTATCATCGTGACCATATTTATATGGATGATGATCCTCTATCTGAGTGTTAAGCTTCTGTCGAGCGCCAGATCAGGTTGTGGTATCCCCCAGCAGATCCTGGGTGTGATCCCCTATATGTGAGAACTACGTATACCAGATCAGGTCGTGGTATCCCCCAGTGGACCCTGGGAGTGATCCCCTATCTGTGAGCTACGTATACCGGAGTGGGTCTTGGTATCCCCTAGCGGACCCTAGCGGCGATCCCCTATCCGAGGAGTTTGGTGGTTATGTTGTTTTAGTGATGTTTTCTCAGTGATGTTATCCGACGAGCGTGGTTGTGAGCTTCTAAAATTTTTGTTTGGGACCCGATGGAGTGTATCTCTCGGATGAGTGTCATCTGGTATGACCGTGTTCGTGTGGTGTACTCTCCTGGTTGGGGGCAGTTGCTGGTGATGAGTTCGGTACCTCTTGTGTCTTTGTGGCGCGAGCTGTGTATATCTGGATTGTTCAAGGTGTATGTATGGACATACACCTGAGCTGAGCTGAGTAGTTGTGTTTAGCCGAGGATGGTCATGAGATGGAGTTTCTCTCTCGTCTGGGTTCCCTCTGGCTAGGATGAGCGGACTGATGCCTCAGTTGCTCTCTTTGGTTTTTGGGTTTTGGGGTGCCTACTGAGTATGTTTATACTCACCCCTACACGGGCTTTGCCCGCACATGTTTGTGTCTTGTGCAGACCACAGGCCTTTTGACGGAGTCCCAGGAGGACCCGGAGCAGGCGGAGCTTAGTGAGCGAGTTGACCGGGGTGTTTACCGGAGTTGTGCCAAGGGAGCTTTCCGATGGGTGTTTGTGGTAGTGTTCCCCTTCTTAGGAGCAGGTTGGATGCGCTTTGTAGTTTTCTTTTAGTGGGCCCTGTTTTTCCCTTTGTAATTTTGATGTTGCACTTTGGTTTGGGATATATTGTATGCATGCATTTACTTTTTAGTTTCTATATCTCTGCACTATTACATGGAGGTGTTTGTGGGTGCGTGTGCACAGATACCTTAGGCTAATGCCTCCCATGTGTGTGATAGCCTACTCGGCGCTGGTCGCCAGCCCCTGGCCTATTGGAGGCGGGCTTGGGGAGTCACGACTCGAGCCCCGTTGGGCCGGGTCGTGACAGAGTGGTATCAGAGCAGGTTCCACCTTTGGGATCTCAGAGCGTAGTTGGTCTAGCAGTGAGCTTGGTTCGAGTTGCATAGCGGCAGTGTTAGAATGTTTTGAGTTCGGCTTTCAGGCCAGACACTCCAGTGTTGGTGCGGCGGCTGACGTATCCATACACTAGGACTCTGATAACCTGCCTTTCGACTCGGGACGTTCGTATACTGGTCCTAGGGACATAACGGTACATGCATCATATAGGACTGGGTTTTTGGGTTTTCCTTGTCCTTCTTGAGTTAGATCTCCAGATATACTCTTTGACTGTGGTGTGTCTTGAATGTATTTTAGGATTCCTCCATGACGACAGCCAGCGAGGGTTCCACGGCAGGATTTTGCTGACGACCCACCCCACGTAGAGGCTGTGGAGCAGGGCGCAGGTTCTGAGGTTGCACCTCCTGGTGGTCTGCCAGTTGAGCCACCACCTGTCGAGTAGCTGATTGTGTCGGCGGTGTAGGATGAGGTTGCGCGCAGGCTGAGTGCGCTACACGAGTTCCAGAGGCAGCGACCTCTGAGGTTCCGGGGTGATCCAGACCCCCAGGAAGCTGATGACTAGCTTGAGGCAGTTACCCGAGTTTTCCGCCTAGTGAGGACACCTCCAGATCAGATGGTGGTCCTAGCGGCGAGCCTTCGGCATGGTTCTGTCGGGCGATGATGGAGTTTAGTGATGCAGTCCCATGACGAGGAGACACTCACGTGGGGAAAAGTTTGAGCGGCTCTTCAGGTTAGAGTTCTATCCGGTGATGCTGAGGTCTGTGCGGATCCCGGAGCTTCTGCATCTTCGACAGGAGAGCATGACTGTGTCGGAGTACTCAACGAGGTTTACAGACCTGTCGCGCTACTCCCTGGATATGGTTTGAGAACCGTTCTTTAGGGCTCGGACCTTTGAGCAGGGCTTACGCAGGGACATCCGAGCAGGTGTGGTTTCCTTGTACCTGCCCACCTATGCTGGAGTGCTGGAGCGAGCGTTGGTGGTGGAGAGTTTTCTGGCTGAGCAGATTCCCCCTGTTAGTGTTGGGCACTAGAGGGTTGAGACTTTTTCAGTCGGATCGGCATCTGGTAGCCGACGACAGACTCAGGGGTCAGGACGTGGTCGGTGTTTCAGGAGGCGACCCCAGGATGGAGGATCTGAGGCTCATGGCTCACAGGTCTCGCAGGCCAGTTTTGGTCAGCCGCAAGAGAGACGGTGTTACGCTTGCGACGGTCGAGGACATCTTGCTAGAGATTGTCCAACCCGACGTGCTGCTGAGAGGGAGTCGGTCGATGGACCGCCTTGGCAGAGGTATCGTCTCGAGCAAGGAGGTCCGTAGGGCGGCGGACGTGGCGGCAGAGCTGGTGCAGCAGGAGGCGGTGGTAGGCAGTACCAGTTGCCACCACCCCCACCCCCAGGTGGTCCACGCCAAGCTCAGGGAGCTGGTGGCCGAGGGCGAGGAAAGCTGCATGCCCTGGAGGTAGTCGACCCAGAGGCACTGCGGATGGATAGAGGTACGCCTTGTGTCTTTGCTACTTACTGCAGTAGTTTGTCAGACACTGTTTTGCGGTACTCTTTCCTTTTGTTGCTTTCTTGAGTTTTGTTCTGGGCGTTGGTAAGACCCTATGTGTAAGTTTTTCTGCATGCTTCGAATGCATGAGGAAGAAGGATCCTTTCCCCATCGAGATGTGTTTTTGTAACGCGATTAAAACTGTGCGGGCGAGACAGTGCCGCCCAAAGCGGATAGTATTGAGGTGTGGTGGATGAGTCCCTCTGACTTATGCGTTCAGGCATGGGTGTTTGTTGGTGAGCTCGCTGGTGTGTGAGACCCAGTTGAGAGTCAAGTTGTTTTCCTTATGCTTAGGGCTTTTCAGGGATTAAAAGTTCTAGGGGGGAGGATGTAGCGACATGGGTTTTTGGCCCTATCAGACTTTGGAATATTTGTACGAATAATTCCAGAGCTAGGCACGAAGACGGTGTGCGATTCCGAGGCCCGGTGTGCCCGGAATTAATTTTATAAAAATATTAAGTTTTTTTATACTATGCACGTGGCAGGGGTTTGATATCTCCTAAAATGTAGCACAGAACAGAAATCTGATGGCACGGTTGTGTCCGGAACGTGCCATTTACCCTAGGCAGGGTGTAAACTTTGCGGGCGCGGGCCTGCGGTGAGAAACGCCACCAGGGGTGTTTTCGTAAATAAGTAGCGAAGTTAGTGTGCGAGCGTCGGCTCAAATAACTTCTGAACGGAGTCTCGGATCGCAAATCTGAGTCCGCCTTTGCGTTCAGAATGGCGCTTTTACCCTAGGGGTGACCTTAACATTGTCTGTGTCGGGCGTAGAGTCGGGGGCGATGTTTTAAATGAAGGTTTTTAAATAAATAAAAAAGAAAACAATTTCATTTCTCTCCTCCCTCTCCCACCCACGCGCAGCGGAACAGAACCCCTACTCCGTTCTTCGCCAATTCAAGCTCCAGGAGTCCGTTTTCAGCGCCGATCGTCAGCAGATCGAGCTCCAGCGCGTCGCAGGCGTCGTTCTGCACTCGAAGCTTCTGCGATCCGCCAACAGGTAGGCAGTTTGAATTTTGAAATCCCATACCCCGTTTACTTGTTGTTTTTCTTCAAATAGTTATATGGGTTGTATAGTTTGGGTCCAGAGGTTTCCGAAACATGTTTCGGATCTAATTTTGGAGCACCGGGCTGCTCCCGGGGGTCCCCGGAAGTTTTCCGGCAAAAATCCCAGATTCCGGCGGCGGTCATGGCGGAATCCGGCAAGGCAGGGTGGCGGCACGGCGGTTTCTGGCTACGGCGGCGCGGCGGAATCCGGCGGCGGCGCGGTGGTTTCCGGCGAGGCTAGCGGTGGTCCGGCCAGGATTTTCTAGGGGTTATTTAAACCCCCGTAACTCGCAAACCGAAACTTCGATTTGCGAGCTATTTGTGGCGACACGTTTCTTGCGTCGAGACGGACCTTTTGAAATCACTTTGAGAATTTTATGGTTCGGGATCGTGGCCCGGGAGTTAGAAACGTCGTATAAAATAATAATATTCTATTATTTTACGACATCGGGCCGTTGTAACTTCTACCCGGAGCGTCTGAATGACGTGTCGTCAGTGGCGTTGAGACCCTGATGGTACGACGGACTTTTTGAGATGGTTTCCGGGTGTTGGGACCGAGTACGGGGTGCTGGCCCCACGAGGTCGTGCTTTGGCGTTTGCGGAGAAATGCAGCTTTTGCACCAGGAGTCCGATTTTGGCGGATGAATAGTCTATCCTGTGTGTTTTTCCGAGAGGATCGCAGTGGTTTGATCCATTCGACGAGTTTCGAAATCCAGGCGTGGGCCCCACTGAGCTGTCCTTCGGTGAATAGTGCCTTTTTCACCGGGTGTTTGTTTCAGACGAGCGAGTAGTCGATTCTGATTGTTTTTCTGAGGGGATCGTCATGGTATGTTCCGCTCGATGGGTTTCGGGATCATTGTGTGGGCCCTGCATGAGCTAGCTACGGTGAAAAGTGCCTTTTTCACCGGTGCTCCATTTTGGGTGAGTAAATAGCATATCCTTCATGTTTTTCCATGTGGAACGCGATGGTGGCCTCGGTTTTGGCCTAGGAGGTGCGCAGTGTGGCGTTTTGGCGGGTCGCTCAGGTTAGCGACGTTTGGACCATCAGTGATTGAGGGTTCTCCCTTAGTTCGTTCCTACGAGGGTTCATGTGGCATCACAACCTTCGTATGGGTTTGTGATCCTCTTGATGGGATGTTTAAACTGTTAGAGTTGTGGCATCCCTACGGTGGGCCCGGAGCGGGATCCTCTAGCATCTTTACCCTAGATCGGGTTCTTGGTATCGATGTGACCGCTTATTCACGGGCGGCGATCCCCTATCTAGCAGTTGAACCCTTTAGGGTTTGTTCCATCATCGGGAATATGATCCCCTACGCGGTGGGTCGTGCACAGTAGGGTAGTGGCATCGTCGGGTTTACGATCCCCTACTCAGCATGATGTTTATAGTAGGGTTGCGGTATCATTGGTTATGCGATCCCCTACTCAGCGCATGGTTTCGGTAGGGTTGTTGCATCGTCGGTTCGATCCCCTACATCACGTGTTATACCAGATAGGGTTTTGGTATCATCGTGACCATCTTTATATGGACGATGATCCTTTATCTGAGTGTGAAGCTTCTGTCGAGCGCCAGATCGGGTTGTGGTATCCCCCAGCGGATCCTGGGTGTGATCCCCTATCTGTGAGAACTACATATGCCAGATCAGGTCGTGGTATCCCCCAGCGGACCCTGGGAGTGATCCCCTATCTGTGAGCTACGTATACCGGAGTGGGTCTTGGTATCCCCTAGCGGACCCTAGTGGCGATCCCCTATCCGAGGAGTTTGGTGGTTATGTTGTTTCAGCGATGTTTTCTCAGTGATGTTATCCGACGAGCGTGGTTGTGAGCGTCTGAAATGTTTGTTTGGGACCCGATGGAGTGTGTCTCGCGGATGAGTGTCATCTGGTATGACCATGTTCATGTGGTGTACTCTCCTGGTTGGGGGTAGTTGCTGGTGATGAGGTCGGTACCTCTTGTGTCTTTGTGGCGTGAGCTGTGTATATCTGGATTGTTCAAGGTGTATGTATGGTCATACACCTGAGCTGATCTGACTAGTTGTGTTTAGCCGAGGATGGTCACGAGATGGAGTTTCTCTCTCATCTGGGTTCCCTCTGGCTGGGATGACCGGACTGATGCCTCAGTTGCTCTCTTTGGTTTTTGGGTTTTGGGGTGCCTACGGAGTATGTTTATACTCACCCCTGCACGGGCTTTGCCCGCACATGTTTTTGTCTTGTGCAGACCACAGGCCTTTTGACGGAGTCCCAGGAGGACCCGGAGCAGGCGGAGCTTAGTGAGCGAGTTGACCGGGGTGTTTACCGGAGCTGTGCCGAGGGAGCTTTCCAGCGGGTGTTTGTGGCAGTGTTCCCCTTCTTCGAAGCAAGTTGGATGTGCTTTGTAGTTTTCTTTTAGTGGGGCCTATTTTTCCCTTTGTACTTTTGCTGTTGCACTCTGGTTTGGGATAGATTGTATGCATGCATTTACTTTTTAGTTTCTATATCTCTGCACTGTTGCATGGAGGTGTTTGTGGGTGCGTGTGTACAGGTACCTTAGGCTAATGCCTCCCATGTGTGTGATAGCCTACTCAGCGCTGGTCGCCAGCACCTGGCCTATTGGAGGCGGGCTTGGGGAGTCCCGACTCGAGCCCCGTTGGGCCGGGTCGTGACACTTTGGCTCAACCAAAATCTACACAAATATCTCACCAAAATAAATCCCTTCTTCATTTAATCCTTAATTTTGGTATAAATCCATCCATCAATTCTCTTTGGTGCAAACCAAAAAGCGTTACACAAAGAAGATGTAACATCTTTCCTCGAGCTCATTTATTTTATTTTATTTTACCATTGTATCTAATATTATGATTTCATTACTATAAATCCAAAATTAGTCTCAATATTATGAGATGTTTTTATTTGAAAAGTTTTACCTACACATACAAACACTTCCATCTAAAGGGTACCAAACATACTGTTCTTCTGTACGGTGAACTACCGCCTCACAAAACAATGATTGTTCATTCTTCGTTTAAGAATTCTAACGGTGGACATTAAGATAGAAAATATAATTTTTTATAATATTTATGATATTTAAAATTCATTTAATATTACTTAATTTTTTTATAACACATATCTTTATACTTTACATCTTTTGTAAATACGATAATTTTTTTTTGAGGAAGTGTGGACTACCGCCCCTCAAAGCGATGTGATTCGTTCACACGACACATGGAATGTATAAATGATGGTTTTAATTAAACATATGTGACATTAAAAACATAATTATTATATTAAAAACATAATTATTTTTATGTAAATATAATATATACCATTTTCTTTATTACCCTTTCACACACTTATAAAGTGATAACGTCATTTGTGGATGTGTGGACTACGAACTCCTTGACACAATGTGACTACTTTTACATAATAATAATGATATATGGAAGTATATATGATTAAATAATATAGTATTTATTATATAATTATCCTTATTTAAATATTATTTTTATTTAAATTAATTCCATAATGATCATTGAGAAATGACAACGTTACTCATGTGTATGTACGACCGTTCGTCTCCATGATTGTAACGTTGATTAATTTTTCACAAACATATTTAATGATTAACTTTAAAACTATAATTAATTTATAAATATTATAATTATTTCATCTTTATTATTCTATTTATTTTTAGATATTTAACCCATTTGACCCTAGTCGACCGACCATAGTCATTTCTAACACAGGAACCAAATTTGGTCAAAACACCAGACATAATCTTAATTGTTTAAGAAGTTGTATACCACATGGTAATAAATTAATTAAATATAATAATAAAATTAATTGTGGTTCTAAAACAATTAATTAATTAATATAAATTTATTATTCCGAAATATAAATACACACAATACATGTTGGACTCAAGGTAAGAGAATTTCATCTCACTCTTTATTTTAGTAAGATACACACCTCATTCACCACTCACTTATTTTATAGGGGGAATAAAATGACCATGAATGTACTATATTCCTATTATAATTAAATATATTTATATTTACATAACCATTTTATGATCATTCTATCATGGGGTCTATGCTTCAAAAGTTACCATATATATAAAGTAATTTTTTATCAAATGTTCTTCTTTGAGACACATGCCATGTTATACACCTATATTTTTTATATGAGGTGTATAAAATTCATTTGAATTATTATAAAATGAAGAGACTTATCTTTTTTATATTTTAAATCACCATGTCATTTCATTTTCCTACACAGGGATTATGATTCAAAGTTACCTTGTGATAAAATTTTATTTAGACAATCTCACAGTTTATTGAGATTATTTGTTATCACATTTTAATTAATGAAATCTTATGATACATATTTCAATAAAACTCATGTATTTTCTTATCATGTTGTTAATATCGACATCTTCATCTATTAACACCATTTCCACTCTTTTTTACATAATATTATTAAGATAGTTTTAAAGAAAATATGAACTTACCTCCCTCTTCGGTCGGAAATATGTGCTCCTTAAAAATGATGCAATACAAAAATAGATTCCATGAATATTCTACAAATAAACCATGATCATTCAAATAAATTTTTACCATTTTTTTCTTCTATCAATTTTTTCAATGGAATCTGCTTATCTTTTCCTGAACAAGGGATTTTTTTTATGATTTTTACCATGAAAAAGGAATGTTCTTTTTACCTCACACAACATGTATGGATTTACCCACTATCATTTCTTTGAAGCTTCCTTTTCATGTTTAAAAGAGTAAGTTTTAAGAAAAATTATTTAAAATATATTTTCAAAAAATGGTTTTCAAATCATTTTCAAGATATATTTATACTTTTTCAAATAATTTTTCAAGGAAAGTGGTTTTAAAAAGGTTTTCATGCTTATTTTATAAGTTTTAAAGGAAAAAGATATTTCAAATGTTTTTTAAGATCATCTACAAGTTTTCAAAGTAAAAAGGATTTAAAAATTGTTTTAATAATTCTTTTATATGTTTTAAAGTTTATTTTTATTAAAATGGATTTCAAAAGGTTTTACGATAATTTCCTCATGATGTATTTTTAAAATATATTTCAAAATTATTTCCAATATGAGATAACAATTGTTGGTGTTACTCATGCTTTTTTAATGAAATGATTCAATGTTTCCATTCATATTCTTTCTCAAAATGGATTATTTTAAGGAATGATGTTGACTAAATTTATTTCTCTTTTACAGGTTATGTGCTTATGAAACCCGTTTCTTTTCACAGGTTATGATTTGATGAAATGATTCTAGAACCTATATCTTTTTCAAATTGTAGGACATGATTACATGTTTATGACACCCATTTCATTTCATAAGTTATGATATTATTTCTTAGGATCTTGTAGAACATGTATGTATTATTTAATTTTGAGATGGGTGGGACCTATATCTCCCTCCAATGCATTGGGTAAATATTTATATCTCATGAGATATAATAAGATGATCTTAAGAGTGAACCTTGACTACTAAGATGGCCATGGGGGTAAACCATGACTACCAAGATAGTATGAGGAGTGAAATAATTCTACTATGATGTTCATGGTAATGAACCATGACTACCAAGATGGTATGGTGAGTGAACCCATACTACTAAGATGGTCTTTAAAACAATGCCTTGGATTTTATAGAAATTATACTATATGTTTATGTGTCATACCCAAATCCTATGTCTTATTCCTATGTTTTTCTTTATAGTATTATGTTATTTATTTATTTATGATTCATGTCTTATTAACTACCAATATTTATGCCATGATTCATGTTTAAAATATTTGATATGCTGGGTGAGATCTTCTAATGTTATGATCATGTTATTATACCCCTATGATCATGTTTATGCCTACATGTCTACCATGTAGACCCTTACTGGGAATATAAACTCACACTTTTTTATGTTTCCTTACCTAGGTAATAAATATTTGTATTAAGTATGATTTTTATATAAATGGTGATATTCATAAAGAAATAGTGGTAGATAATGTAGCTCAATTATGTACTAGTGTTTGTGTTTCTATGTTTTCAAAGGAACTAAACTAATAGGTCTGTGGTGTTTATTTTTTAATGTTTTAAGTATTACTAAAAATGGATATAATAATAATTAATGTCAAGAATGGGTCATTATAGTGATTTTTCTTTTATCATTGGGTTCTTAGGGGTTGGTTGTGGGGCTATCTGTGTGGTGCTAGTGTGAACCACATTGAGTGAAATGTCATTTTTGGCCATGGTATTTGGAATGGGGCATGTGAGGTCTCCTACTGTAAAACAAGTTAATGGGAAATTCCCAAAAGGGAAAAATAATGGGTTTGGTGTTTTAAAGTATCACCTATGTGAAACAAGATTCATATCTCACCGTGACATGGTCATGGGTGCGGTGAAGACAAAACGACCAAGCTTTTTGTTCTATATCCTAGTGCTTGGTTGTGACAGGTGTTGGAGGAGCCAACTCATCTTCAACCATTCCATGGATAAGGTCATGGTGATGGGAAAATATATTTTTAAAACATTTAAAAAAAGAGTTAATGGTCATGTGATATTCGAATATCCTTTTACTTAAGGATACCATGACGTAGTGGGGTTTTCTCCCAATCATGTAATGGACTTTATAATTCCTCTATAAATTGAAGTCCCGACCTCCCTTGTATCGATTCCATTAATTATCCTCCAAGATGTTTCCAACTACAACACCTCTTGGTGTCCTTTTAATTTTACTTTTGTGGATTCTATCCACTTTTATTGTGGTTAAATTCATTCCCTTTGATCAAGAAATGTTCTTACCATATTTCTCTATTTTAATATTCCCTTTTTATGGATGTTTATTTTGTTGAAACCCCAATTTTTGGATTGTTTATGAGCATGGTTTAGTGATGGAATTCTATAGTTGGATTTTAGTTTGTTTACCTTTGAGATCTTTGGAGTTTTATCCCTTGGTTATTCCATTGTGATCCTAGTTCTCTTAGAATAAAAAATCAAGGTAGGGGATTCCATTTTTCTCTTTATTTTCCATGAACACATAGTACTAACAAGATTTTGTTACTATGGGAATTTCTGGTATGATTTTTCCTAATGAAAATAATTAATCATACATAATTAATTGAATAAGAATGGGGATATTCACATGTGTTTGCTAATTTTTATTATATTACCAATGGAATTATGATTACTTTCTAATTTTAATGTAAATAAATGTTGTTGGGTGGATTATTTGAGATTTAATAATTATTAATGTGAAAAAATTATTCCAATTATTATTTGATCTCACATTTAATTAGTGGTTAAGAACATATAAATGGGTCTCGAACATATTTCTCATGGAAATCTAGAATTTTGTGAGAATGAAAATACTAAATAATGATGTAAATTGATGTAAACCATTTTGTTGAGTTTGAATTATAGTTTAGTGAAATATAGAATTTTTTATATGTATTTTATGTGTTTTATAAATTGTTTTGTGTGATGTGTGAGAACCTTGCTGGTATTTTAATGAGGGTGGTGGTAACTAGGATTGAGGAAGAATGTGTTGGCTAGAGAAACTATGGTTCGTTGGAGTGAGATTTGATGTGTTCTGATGTGTGATATGGTTGTGTAGAAATCGAGGATATGGTGATGATGTGTGATGCAAGATTATAGAGTGGTTATGGGAATTGTTGATGGTGTTTTGTGATGTATTGATAGTTTCGTAGTTGGTGCAAAATTATTGAATAATGGTAAGTTATAATTAAATGAACTTGGGATAAAATAATTAGTTTGGGGATGTAAATCAATTATTTATGGGAAATGATGTTTAATTTGAATATGGAAATATTATAAATAAATATGAAATAGGTCGGTAATTAATGTGGTTAATGTGGAATTTTGAAATTGATGTTTTGTCGTGTCCTTCGTATATGGTATTGGAGGGGTTGATTGTGTTGTGTTAGCTATATTGGTATGTGTTCATGGTGATGTGAAGTTAGTATTAGTTGAGTGTTTTGGTTGTTTGGAACCATAGGTTTTGATTGTGTGTAACTATAATATATTTTATTATCCTTATGATTTCTATATAAATTCCACCTCATTCATGTGTTTAATCTAAAGCAAAATGGTTTGGGTTTCTATGTGTTTTCTATAAATATCCAAATTGGACAGAATGGATGGTTGGATTCCCCCTCTTACCCAATCTCAATTCCAATAGTAGTCATTTATAACATGCTTTGATGTCTTATAGTTACAATACACTAGGGTGATGATTGATGAGATGATGTAGTTCATTATAGAAGTTATGTATATTGGGAGGAGGGAATGAGGTTAATGTACTTCATGATCATGATACAATACTATTCTAGTTTTTGGTAGGGTTTATGGAATTATGATGATGTAATGTTCATGGAATAATGTATAATGATTATGTGGTTTTGATGTAGTGAGTGGAACTGTTTGAGAGTTGGGGATTTATCATTGTAATGATGTTTGTGATGGTATGATGCTGATGGATACAGAAGGGATGTGAGTTCTATGATGTATGGAATTGGGTTGTGATAGAATAAAATCAGTGGGGAAGTGTTTTGGGGTACCCTTTTATTAATATTATTATTCTTATATTACTATAATTGGTTGTGTTATTTGGTGATTAGACCTTGGTGAGGTCATGAAATAGTTGAATGATAGGTTCTTGTTGATTTTTTGGTTTTTTCATCGGGGAATTAGTATTCTCTCCTCACATTTTCATGAGAGACCTTAGGTTTTAACCTACTTAGTATAAATTTTATGCTCAGACTAATTATATATAAACTATTTTACAAGTTTTCAAGAGGGAGTTTGAGACCATATTGGTCAATACTATGTATGGAGTTTGATCTATTGTGGATATTTTTCCAAAGGATTATCTTTCATTTTCTAATTGGATATTTTTATTTCAATTCGTATACCATAACATGCATTATGGGATATTGTGGGATTTATATTTTCTGTATGTATTGGGTTTTTTGTGGTTTATATCTTTTCTCCAAATCATACTTTCTTTTCTATTAAGGGTAATGCCTCTTATATGTGTGACCTTCTTTATACCCTCTATTACATCCACAAACTTATGGCTTGATGGAGCTAGAGATTAGTGGTTATTATATCTCTAAATTTATTGTCAACCTAGTAGGGGTATATTTGTTGGGAGGGGTTAAAGATAGACCGTTATAAAAATGTTAGTTTAGGGATAAGATAAACCTCAAGGTTTGGGATTGTGAGGATCACATGGGTTTGGCAGGGAAATAGTGTTAGAAAACCCACATTATGACAAAAGAAAGGGTATGTGGCTAGAATAATATACTTTAGTGCCCCCAATGATTTGACATAAGGACATTAGTCATACCAAACATTCAAGGTGAAGTGATTCTACATGAGTGGTAGAGACCTAGGAATTCCACAAACATCAATATTATTTACACTTTTGATTGAATGGGGTGAATTCAAAAATTTAAAATGAATTTAGTTAAATAAATATAATATTCCATACTATCAGTCTTATGAAATCCTTGTTTTCAATTTCAGTTTTTTCTCATAGACATTGTCCATATGTGGTTTAGGTTAGTGAGGTCAGTATTCTGAACTGGTTAACCTATAAAGGGTTGACTTGACTGAGGAGGATGAACAGTGGTAGAGTATTTGTGTTCATTACAATGGAAATATTTGGTAAAATACGAAGTAAACTTATTTGATCTAGAGATAGAGTAATAATTGGTGGATCTTGATACAACCTTCATTTTTAATTAGGGACGAGAATAGTACTGGTTTCCCCTAGTGTCTAGTGAGATGAGGGTTGAAATGAATTAGTAGTGGTCACTATATCATTGGGATCAGAATGTGGCAGGTGTTTCATGGGAAGATTTTCTGAAAGACTTCTTGGAGGAATTCCTATCATCGATAATGAAGGTAGAAAATAGGTAGGATTTTCTTTCTCTTTAGTAGGGTAATATTTCAGTATTGGATATTAGAGTTAGATTTAAAGAGATTTTTCATATCTTCAATGATCTTTTTCTCGATAGGTAGTCCCATGAATAAAATATTGAAGAAGCACTCCACCCATCCAACTAGTATGTAGTTACTTAATATACATTTCCAATGTATTTAGAGTTAGAGAATAAGTCCACAATGATTGAGAAAAAACACTCACATTGTGGGATATCATGATACGAGACAAATTATGGGTCTGTGAGGAGTAGGGTTATTGGTGGTTGATCTAAAGTGCTAGGGACTTTAAGGTTTTAATGAGTGGGGAGTTGGCCACAATATCATTCTTTTAGGTTTTCTAGGTCTAGTGGTTTCAATGCTTTTCTTGGGATCTCTAGTCTAGTGTGATTTTTTTGTGAGGGATATGGTTATAACAAGTATCAGTGCTCAGTGACCCCTGAGGCATAATAATATGGTGGTGGTCATGCTCAACATTATCCTTAGTAGTAAGAGAAGTGGTATTACGATCAACTAAGACGAGATAGGGAATGTAGGGGATGAACATATGACGTTCCTTGTATTTAGGTATCCTCACATGAGCAAGAATATTGAGGGGTATTTAAATTATAAATCCAAAGAATATTGATTTGGACAGTTTCATTCAATAGATATTCCATTTCAAAATGGTCTAAAGATCATTAGTGGTATGAATCACTCATCATCTATAGTCATGTATACTTTTTTTGATTTAGGAGCCTCACAATCCTTTTCTTAACATACCTTAGTCCATGCTCTTGGATAATATATAGATAATAATTTCGTCCCCTTTATGTTGACTATGACCATTATAGATGAAAAATGTTTGTTTGATGTGTTTCGGGGGTGTAGAGTAGTGACGGGAAAACATTTTTCACGTATAGATTTATTCTTGCAAAAGATACAATCATACAATTTCATTCATGGGATGTATTTTCGGTATTCCATGAGTGAAATTATATGTTGATTTTAGTGATAATTCACATCATCTGACGTGGATTGTCATTGTGTAGTCTTTTTCAGTGAGTTGGGTTATTTAATAGACATTAGGTGTGTAGAGAACCTCCATGAATTTATGGAAGAGTTTTTAGTGATGTTAGTGGGTGCTAAGATATTGGAGGCTGCTAGAGTCATCAATGAGTTTTTGTATTTTTTTATTATGGAGGTTATTACACTATGCCATTGGCATGATGTTGAGTTTGAGATATAATTTTATCTGGGTGTCTCCCTAATTTTAATGGCACATTATCAGATGTAACCTTCTATGTTGTGTGATTTGATGACTCATATAGATTATCTGATGTAGAAGGTTTTCATCTTACCCAGTGTGTTACCATGGGGTGACCTGATGTTATAAATCAAGATTAAGATGGTTTTATAAGGATATATATATAGACATACTAACAAAGGATAAATTAGGCAATCATTAGGAATCTGTACACTCTTCTACGGATTGATGATCTTTTTTTCTATTTGATATGATCCCGAAAGTGGAAAAGTGACCGGATGATGCAGTGATAATGGTTTTAGGCCACTTTTATTTGGTGAAGTCACGATGAAAGTTGATACGTGGATCAATGAGGGCACGTGACACATAGTGGATCTGGTTTTTTGAATATTTAATGTTGTGGAGTTTGGGAAGGCAATAATGGAGGTATGGGATCTGCATTGTGTTTGATTTTAAAATTTGAATGTTGTATGCTGTAATTTTGTTTCTGTATTATTTATGGTTTTTTCTATTAGGTTTCAAACTTACCCCTTAAATGTGTCAATATAGAATTCAAAAAATATGGGTTGTGGTGGTAAGTGTTCCTGAGAATCATGAAGTATATATTTCTTGATTTCCTTGACTATCTAAAAGACATGTTCATTAATGAAATTATTATATACTCACAATCTTAGGAGGAGAATTTTGGGAATCCAAGGATCATTTTATAGACTATGTAACCCCAAAAACTATATGGGAAACATTTAAAGTTAAATTTATGGATTTGGAAGGCGCATTTCCTTGGAAATGTGGTGTATCAACATGGAGTAGTAGTGGATCCCTTGATGTTTTAGGTGGTCATATCTTTGGTGAAACCTAATAATGTGGTATAGGTTTTAAGTATTATTTTCCTTGAAGGTTATTATTAGAAGTTTTTGTTTGATATTTTTTATACTGAGTTAGTATTGAAATCTCTAACCAAGAATGACCAGGCTTTATTTTGGACTAATCAATGTCAGGAATCCTTTGACTACAAGAAAGGGTAGTTATTCAACACCATAGTTCTCCATTTTCCTTAGGATGGGGTGATGTTCAATGTGATTGATGATGCTTCCCAATTGGGTTTGAGATGTGTCTTGATTAAGTAGCGATCGATGCTCTTCTATGGGTCTAGAGATTTATGTATTCATTAGAATAATTAATCCACCCATGAACTTGAATTGGTTGTAGTGGTGGTTTACCTATATTTTTTGGGGACATTTCCTTATCAAATAATATTTTTTGGTCTTCACTAATCATAATAGTTTGAGGTATTCTCGCAGCACAAACTGAATCTTTGAAAATAGTTTTGGATGTTATTTCTCCAAGAATAGAACCTCAGGATCTCCTAGACCTCATGGAAATGAAATTTCATAACAAATTCATTGTTCAATAATTTGAAAAAGTATATTGTTTAGGAGTTTTAGGACGCTTTAAGGGTGTTGGGGGAGATTTCATCCATAAACCATGATGCAAGGGTGATTAACGAAGGGGGAGGCTTTAAATGAATGTGAAAATTGTCCTTAAGATAGATGTTGTATGAGTCTTAGTGGTGAGACCCATAGGTGGATGTAATGTGGGATCATGTTTTATAGGGTGACTCCCCTGAAGGGTGGTTTGAGGATAACCAACATCAGTTGATGTTTTAGAGGAGTATGTTTTTTCAAATAAAGATACATGAGGAAGCACTTAATGAGTTTCATCGATCATATTAAGTGGTGCATCGATGTGTATCCAGAATGCACCATGGTTTGAGGAAGCGGTTCAGGTAGCCGAGGATGAAATTGGTGGTGTAAGATTTTGTGGAACACTGTCTAGTTTTCCAATGATGAAGGGAGTGCATTGTGTTCATAGTGGTATTTTACATCCATTGGATATCTCCATATAAAATTATGATTAAATCTTGATGTAATTCATCATAGGATTTCCCTGATATTAGGGAGGATATGAAACTATATGGTTAATCTTGGATTAAATGACAAAGTTAGCTCACTTATTACCAATCATAGAGTCACACTCTGTAGATGTTATAGAAAGGAGTTATGTTGGTGATGTTATGAAACTACATGGAGTTCCATGGTCCATACTCTCAAACATTGATAATCATTTAACTTCATTAATATAGATAGTATTCTAATAAGCTTTGGAACTTCGTTATTCCTTACCACTTATTTCCACCCTCAGATAGATGTGTAGATAGAGAAGACCATCAAGATGGTGGAGGGTATATTGAAAGATTACATATTATATTTCAGTGGATCACGAGTTAAGAACATTCATTTGGTTGAGTTCACCAATAAAAATAGGCACCAAAGATCATAAACATGGATCTGTTTGAGGCAATGAATGTGAGGTCATGTCAATCCTCATTGTACTTGAATAAAGTTGGTGAGTTATATACTCTTGGTCTTGATGTGGTGTTGATTATGGCTGAGAGGGTATATGTAGTTCATCAGATGATGAAGGTGGTTCAATATTATCATAATTATTATGTTGGTTGAAGGAATAGGCCTTGGACTAAATGGTTGGAGACCATGTGTTCCTAAAAATGTCCCCTCATCTTGGGTAGTGGAGTTTTGGTCAGGGAATAAAGTTATAACAATGATTTATAATACATTTTGAGGCGATGGAGAGCATTGGTGAGGTATATTATCGACTAGTTATTCTTATATATATGGAAAGGGTCCATGAAATCTTCCATGAAACTCAGCTTCATTTATATTTTCATAATGAATACCATGTCATTGACTTTGGGGATTTGGATATTGGGGATGATTAAATATTCATGGAATAACCAGTTGAGGTCCAAGACCATTAAGAGAAAGTGTTTCATGGGCATGTCATACCTTTGGTTCATGTTATTTGGAGTTATTGTGGATTTGAGTAGAGTACGAAGGAACATTATACACACATGTGTGCTTAGTATCTAGAGTTTTTTTGAGTTCTGAATCTTTTTTCATGGGTGAAGTAACACATTTTTTAGTTAGTTTATAAAATGTTCCATTTTAATCTCATTAATCATTCTTATTTGATGGTTGTGTTTGGGTTGTAAGTATATCCTTGAGAGGTGTATAATGATATGGTTGTTCACACCCTTCCATCTATCCTCTTTCTTTCAGGGTTTTATTTTGATTCTCAAGAATGATAATTGTTTGAGGGGCCTATGATGTATTGTATTCGATTCTTAATAACCATACCTTTACATTTTTATGGGTATTTATGGTTCCAAGAGAAAGTTTGGAGGTGTTTGGGAGGTCATGTGTGTGTTATGTCCTTCCAAAGGGTCACCAAGCCATGGTGGTAGGCGTGGATTTTGTAACAAACCAAACATTAATAAATGAAATCCCCTTTGTGATTTAATTAAATGTATTATTATATATAATGGATATAGAAAACACATGTAGTTATTTTGTTTTATTATATCCTATAATATTTAAAATACCACTAAGAATAATTACCATGGATAATAAAGTCATTGAGTAGTGATCATATGATCAGTATAAATATAGGGTTTTGATAAATACAATTGACAAATACAAAGGAAGTGATGGACTAAACCAATAGGATCATACACTACAAATACCATTTATCAGAGCATCCAAGGGAGATACTTTCACTTTTATTTCCTCTTTACCAATCCCATGTTGAGATCCGATAACTAAAGTATGAGAAACACCATTTATGGTAGAAGTTCAAGCTCATCAAAATCACGACTCAAACCATGTATGTCAAACCGCACCATGAAAGTCTCACCATCACACTCCTTACTATTATGGATTTTTTATAGTATTAAAGGTATATGTATCAACACACTAATAATATGAATTTCTATATTTTATAGAATAATGAATATATTTTTATTTTTATAATTTTTACTTCATAAATTATTTTTTATTTTCATAGAACAAAACAAAAATTATATTTTTGTGTAATTTAAAATTTCAATTAAGTCATTTAATTTAATGAATTAATGTATTTTTGAAATATATAATATTTTATTTAAATAATAATATTAAATATGTTTTATGAAATTTAAATGATCTTATAATCTTTATGAAGTCAAATGTAAATTTTATAAGGGTTTGAAAACATTTTTTGTCAAAAAACCCAACATTTCACAATTAATGAAGATTATAATTTTAAAAGTGAAAACTAAAATATTTGAAAAATTATTTGGATAAAATAAATATAATTTCTATAATCATAACATCAAAATTATCTAACAGTGAATTTTTCATAATTTTCCAAGATAGTCAAAATTTTGGGTAAAATTTAAATACAGTATAAATATATGGTGTATAAGATGATATCATAATATCCAAATAAGTGGGGTAATAAATTCTATAAATGATAAACACGGCCAAATATATATTTCCCTTTTTAAATTATTTAATTTTTAGTTTATTTGATTAATTTTATAATGCCTTTATGAATCCAACAAAACTTATAATTTATTTTAAGGTTTCAAAATCATTTCTTTAAGGACATGATTCACATCCACGTCGGGAAGAGTATTATTTTAATATATTTATCCATTTTAATTGTAAAATAATTAAAAACAATCCTCTTTGGAAGAAAACATTGGCAATAACCATTGTATGGTTTGTGATTCTAATTATTTTATTATATAGAGTCCAAAACCAAAGTTTGAGAAATGGTAAATATTTACCCACTCGTTTACTATATAAAACCACCCAATATCCCATTTCTCTTCACTCATAAAACTTAGATAACTTCATATCTCTTCCATATCTTATCTATAGTCCTCCCTAGGTTCCACATGCTCCTAAGAAGCTCCTCCCAAGAATTAATAATCAAAATCTCATGGTATGGGATCCTCTCCTTCTCATCTTTATTCATGTTTATTCAATATATCAGGTATTTTATCTCTAATTCCTATTAATATAATATGTTCTTCCATATACCCCTTACTATACATTTTATTAAATTATGAGAGACCCCTTTCACTCTTATTAATCCCTTCGATGAACATTTTACCACCCCCATTATGCAGCTGAAATTTCATCATGATTTTCCATGACAAACAATTGTGTAGTGAATGCCCATACACATTTATTATCAAGGGTGTTCACCTTTATGAATTTATACATATTTTATTAGGGACATAAATGAATTTATTCAAAACTCATTTATCTTGGATTAAAATTTGATGATAAATTATTCCATGTTTTATGATCTATGGGGAACTCTTAAGAAGTGGAATCAAATAAAATTGATCATTGTAATCAGAATTATATACCACTATAATGCATTGGGTAATGTTTTTGTATCCTGATACATCATGAAAGGGATTAGGGAGTGAACCTAATATATCATGTGACTGTTTCCATTATTATGACTTGGTATTTATCCTTTACCTATCTTAATGATGTAATGTCTTATATTGTTTCCACATTTACCATGTTGCCTTTATGTTATCATGAAATATCATGCCTCATTGTTCATGATTATGATTCTCACCCCATTTATATCTCATTGATATGCCTATTTTCTAACATACATTACATTCTTCATGTTATGAAACTTTTATCCCCTTATTGGTCTTTATAGGTCATCCCTTTATTATATATGTTCCCAAATTATCCCACGTAGTTTTAAGTATGAAGGAATATTTTGATCATGTTATGGATGTTTTCAACAATGGTGATGTAATCACAATTTTATGTTTTCATTTAATGTATCTAATTCCGAAATACACTAGACTTATAAATTTTTTGGTTTTTATTATGTTTAATCTTATGTAATAAATCATGAATTAATGTGTAATAAATAGTGGATTTGTTATAGTTGGTATCAAAGGAAAAGTTTAGAAATTTTTGGGATTATGATTAGAAAAACTTAGAAAAAGTGTTAGGAAATAAAATAAGTATAAAAAAATTCCAAAATTTTGTTAATGTATAGATTAATAGTTTTATCAAGAATATATCTCCATATTTGGATACTACAACTGTATGTGGCTCTGGAACAAATGTTTATAGGGGTAAAAACCAAAATCTCTGGGTTGAGCTAGACTTCATTAGAAACTGGTGCAAGGTAATGGGACTTTATACACACATGGTTTGACACTCCCAGGGGATATGCTTTGGTAAAATCCAAAAAATCATTAATAACCCTTATTAATGGAACAAAAAATCCCATAAGAAGACTTGTTTGAAAATAAATCATCGGTAATATATATTGAATACTAGAAATTAATTAGTTAAGAAATAAATGTCATTTATAAGGTATACCATTAATTTCATTAGACCCCCTTCAATGAATTTAGTAGTTTAAAAATAATCAAACCTAATTTTCATTTCATTCTATCCAATTTACTGAAATATGATGAATTAGGTAAGAATACAATGTGTAGGGAAATGTGGTGACTCACTAAACGTGATGCCCAACCCGATGAGATCAGTAATCACTAACTTGGTGATGATAATCTCTTAGCTGAATTAGATTCTAAATAGAATAATATATCAGGAGGAGTGCCCAAATCCCCTTAAGAAATGACATGTTGTAATTGAGAACTTTATGCGATAAAGGCCTTTAACATTCAATATATCATATTATAACCAAATTGAGGAAAACTAGATCCAATCCATTGAGAATATCTTCACCATCCTTCAATGTTCTGAGTAAGAGATGGTTATAATGGTTGTTTATCATATGGAGGGGGGATCTAATTAGTAGTGAACATTGATCAGGGACATTAATCTTGAGGAATAGATCTATGTGATAAGCTAGAAGGAATTATAGAAAATGTTTTCTAAAAAATATTTTCTCACACTATCTGACTTTAAATGGAAAGGGATTTCTTTTCACTCATGAAAAAAAGATGATGAATCTATTGGGGCATATGGGGAGAACATCAAAATACTTGCATCTATGCCTTCCTTTTTTTCATTACCCTAAATTTCTTTTTTGACCACATGTTTGCAGGGCTAAAACCTAGTCTAAAAAATCCCTAGATATCTGAGACTTTGATATCTATGAGAAAATTGTCTGATGTTCCCTCAAAGTCAAAATGGAGGTTGGGGAATCTTTAGTGTATACCTATTATAGTATATATAAATTGGAGTTTATTTCTGGTGGTCTGATGGAGAGATATAATTGTGCTAAAAATTTTCAATATCCCAATTATCAAAAGTGTGGAAATAAGCACCGTAGAAATTTCCTAAGGAGGGATAAGAAATGACTTAAGTTCAGGATGTAAAGACACCTAATTAGCGATTGCTGATAGGAGAAACCCACTAATGCGATGGAGTATATAAATTATATGGTCAAACCTCAATGAATTTTTCATTATTTTAATTGTATGGTACATGGGAATTTTTCAAACCAATGTACTAATACAAGGGTTTTATGAGACAACCAATAACCTCTAAGGTAGCAAGGGTGAGGTTATGCCATCACAACCATAGTGGTAGACCCCAAAAATGAAGTAGTGATAATTATTCAAGTTATTTATTCAAGAAAAGTGAAAATAATTTTTGATTTTGGTTCTACACATTCTTTTATATCACTAATGTTTAGTATAACTATTCAAACACCACCACAATGTATAGAAGTAGATTTGTCGGTGGAAATAGAAAATGGGAAATTATTGCATCTTGTGTATCTAACTCTCCCCCTATAAGAATTATTTGGCTGAATTTCCCAGTGAACCTTTTGATACTCCCTTTAGTTGAATTTTATGAAATTCTGGGTATGGATTGTATTTATCTATATAGATCAAAAATAAATTTCCGCAATAATGAAATCACTCTCCGTATTGTGAATCATCCTATAATTCTGTGCAAGTGTAAGGAGGAGGATGAATGTTTTTACGACCAAAAAATCAAGTATCAGAATTATTTCCCTATGAGAAAGAATATCTAGATCAAATTATTTAGTCTAAGAAAAATATCATATTTGAATACATGATTATTGTGATGGAATACGTTGATGTGTTTCCTAGATAATTTTTTGTACTTCCTCATAGTCGAGAGGTGGAATTTTCAATTGAGCTTACACCTGGGGCATTACCATTATCCACAAAAACATATAGAATGGATATTGTAAAACATGAGGAGCTAAATAAAAAACAATAAGAAAATATGGATAAAGAGTTCATATGTCTAAGCGCTTCATCTTGGGGTGCACCAATCATCTTCATTAAGAAGAAGGATGGGTCAATTTGCCTTTGTATTGATTATTCTGAGCTCAATAAGATCATGATAAAGAATAGGCATCCTCTGCAATAGATAACTTGTTCAATTAGCTACATGGAGCATAATACTTCTCCAGGGTGGCTATTTGGGTAGTATATTATTATGTAAGTTTGAAGAATGAGGATATCCCCAAGACTACTTTCCAAAAAAGGTACAAGAAATATGATTTCATAGTAATTTCATTCAGACTCAATAATAGAGTCTTTAGATATTTAATCAAACAAATTTAGGTATTCTTTATAGATGATATTCTAATATAATCAAAAAAAATGGATGATCATGGAGAGTATTGATACACTATTTTAAAGACCTTATGATAGGAGAATCTTTATGAAATGCACATAAAATTTGAGTTTTGGTTGAAGGAAGTCTCATTATTGGGAATATTATAACAAGTAATGGGATATCCATGGACCCTTCAATGATAGAAGCAATTGATAGATTTCTGAGGCCAACATAAATGCCATAAATCCTTAGTTTCCATGGGTCAGCTGGATATTATCACCAATTTATGAGAAATGTATCATGATTTTAAATCCCTATGACCAACTAAATTGAAAGGTAGTAAACATTTATTGTAATGATGAATGTGGAGAGAGCTGTAAGGAGTTGAAAAAGAGACTTGTCACTACACCTATACTCACACTATCTACAAGTAGAGAAATTTTCGTGGTATTAAGTGATGCTTGAATGAAGGGATTGGGATGTGCTGATGAAAAATTATAAAGTGATAGTATATGCCTTAAGGATATTTAAATTTCATTAATATAACTACTCAACACATGATCTAGAGTTGGCTATAGTGATCTTAATGTTGAAAATCAGGAAGCATTTTCTATTTGGGTTGAAGTGTGTAATATATATGGATCACCAAATCCTAAATTATATATTTACATAGAAATAGATGAATTTGAACAAATGAAGATGGTTGGAGATGATCAAGAACAATGATATCTCAATCCACTACCATCCTGGGAAATTAAATAATGTGGTAGATGTTCTAAGTAGAAAGGATCCAACAATTTTATCATTTATGGGATATTTAAAGGATAATATTTTCTTAGATTTGAAAAGGAAAGACATGGGAATCCTAAATGAAGGAACATCATCAATCCTTTCACAAATGATTTCTCAACCATCCCTTCTGGATAGGATAAAGGATGCTCAAAGAGATGATGTTGGAATCCAGAAGAATGTGGAAGCTATAAGAAATGGTAAATACACTAAGTTCAATATTAATTAAGGAGTTTTAATATTTGGTTCACGACTCTGTGTACTATAAAATATTGGGTCAAAGAAGGAGTTGTTTTATTATGCACATAGTTTGACTTTCTCTATCCATCCAAGAATCAAAAATATGTATCTAGTTCCCTGAGAGCACTATTGGCGGGACAATATGAAGAAGGATATCTCGTAATATAAATCATGATGTCTTGAATTAGATAAATTGAAGGCAAAAAGGAAAAAACAAAATGGGATGATGCATCCATTACACATACCTAAATGGAAATGAAAAACGTCACCATAGACATGATCACTAGTCTTTTGAAGATATAAATAAGAAATAATGTTATATGAGATGTAGTGGATCTTAATACAAAGACTTATCACTTCATTGAAATTCCAAAGGACTTCTCATTTGATCAACATGGAAGGATATGGATTAGAGTTGTGGTGAAGATGCATGGATCCCCACAACCGATTATATATGACTGAGACCAAAGATTTAGCTTCATGTTTGAGAAGAGTTTCCAACAAGCTCTAAATACTTCGTCGAACTTTGAAAAGGCTGATCACCCCCAAAATTATGTCCAATACTAGTGTACTATCCAACCACTCGAGGAAATGTTGAGAAAATTTTAAATTGACGTCAAAGGAGGTTGTGATCGACATCTTAATCTAGTCGAGTTCTCATACAATTATAGTTTTCACACAAGGATCCAAAATTCACCCTATGAAGCCCTTTATGGGAAGCGGGAAAGAACATATACATGTTGTGATGAAATTGGGGAACACAAATTGCTAGGTACTGAAATTGTGGAGAAAATGGTGGGAAAGTTCAAGACCATTCAGCAATGATTGAAATATTCTCAATGTTGATAAAATAGCTATGATGAAGATCATCGTCGATACCTAGAGTTTGAAGTTGTAGACACAATATTACACTTCATATCTCCTTGGAATAAAGTCATGTGATTTGGGAAGAATAGAAATCTTAGTCCAAGATACATTGGTCTATTTGATATCCTTGATCACATTGGAGTGGTGGTATAACTAGAACTCCCACCTAACCTATCTCAAGTACATGATGCATTCCTTGTATCCATTTTGGTGAAGTACATACCAAAAACTCACATGTTCTCAATACATATGTGGTACAATTAGAGAAAGATCAATCATATGAGGAGCATCTGATGAAGATCTTAGATCATAGAGACGTAGTTCTACGTAATAAAGCAATTCACCTGGTCAAAGTGTTATGTAGAAACCACAATTTTGAATATCCATTGTGGGAACCAGATGAGGTGATGAAATAGATTTACCCTCATCTGTTTTAGTATTTGAAATGAAAAATTTGAGGTTGAAATCTTTGAAAGGGGAAGATTGTAATGACCTAAACATTTATAAATGAAATTCCTCTTGTGATTAAATTAAATGTATTATTATATATTTTGGATATAAAAGACACATACACTTATCCATTAAGTATTGTTCATATGATTAGTATAAACAATAGGTTTTGATAAATCCAATTAACATCAAAAAAAGGAAGTGATAACCTCAACAAGTAGAATCATACCCTATGAATCCCATTTAACAGAATTCCCAAGGGAGATAAAATCACTATGATTTTATCTTAACCAATCGTAAGATGATATATGTAGCACCTCCTTAGATAGAGTGTGTTTGAAATCTCTTATTTTAATGATCACAAACCATGATTCATTTATTAATAATATTTCACATGTTTTTTGATAGAATTTTATATGAACATATTACTTCTATAATATTTATGTTAAGAGTTTTGGAAAGACATCGCTGGCTATATGTCACTTTTATCACTAGTGTTGAGTCACCATTACTGCTAGGATAATATACTACCAGACTCAAGTCACTATTACCACCAAGATGAGCTACCACCATAGGTGATTCACCGTTACCACTGAGATGAGAAACCACCCGAAGTGAGTCACTGCTACCACCAAAGAAGTTACTGTTAGTGGAGTCACCACCAGATGTTGAGTCACCTCCAGTACTCTTGTAACCATTGTTTTTTGATAACTTTGATGTGAATGATTCAAATGGAAAAATCTATTATTGGATGGTTTGATGAAGTCATTTTGACTTATTAAAAGATTGTGCAAGGAAAGTGTTTCTCCTTTAACAATCACTGCTATATATTTGTGAAGGTTCTCTCACTCATTAAGATGTTTATTTTTCTAGTACAATGATTACTATAGACCAAAAAAAGTGTAGATCAAATCAGTGGGATCTCTTGAAATTTATGATTCACATTCTGTGAAGATCAATGAAACAAAATCACTGAACCCATTATCGAGATTGATTGAGACAACAAACAGAGATCAACTGAAACATTCCTACAGATTTCCACAATCCTTTATTCTGCCTCAATATTCTAGAACAAAGCACATAATCGTCACCATTGCTGATATGAGGATTGCAAACATAAAGAACACATCAGATTAATATCTTTCTATTCTTCATATCTATTTTACTTTTGAGTAGTGTGTAGTTTTAATATTATCCAACACACACTGTCTTCTACATATTCTAAGATAATACTTTTTATTCTCTGATTCCTCAATATGTTTTCCACTATATTTGGGGAAGAGGTCCCTATGTGACTTATGTTTTTCTTTCATCCCAGGTAAAACTATGGAAGTGAATTTTTATCCTAGAAAAATTATTGATGTTGGATGTATACGTAATCTAGGTTAGGGATTTGTTTGATTATATTTATAATGTTCTTTGAAGCAAGTGATTTCTAAGTGAAGGGGATTCACTCTCACCTTGATATTGAACCTGTTGTTTATTCTGATGTGTCACTGTGTTATTTTTTTTCTATCTTATTCAAGATAAAATTTCATTAACAAATAAAAAAATTTATTTGATAATAAATCTTTACTTGTTTTTATATATGTTTATATCTAATAAAATTTATCTAAAAAGTTACTCTATTTCAAAACCATATTTTGACTAAGACCTAATAACTCTTTAAAAAATCTTTTAAGAGGACAGATCTTATATCGATATACTTTTTTTATTAATTGGCCAGTTTATTTATACAAATATTTATTGGGAACTCAATTAAACCTCTATTGAGTTACTATATTCGACCAATATTTGATATCAAAGGATTATTTAAATTTATCTTTTTAAATATGATTTTTGTTTAATTATAAATATCTCAAATTTATATCATTTCTAAATTATATTACTTTATAGATAATAGAAAATAAGGATCTACTACCAATAGGCCTCTTTATATTAATGGAAACAACTATTCTCAGTGTAAAATCAAAATGATAATGCACTTAGAAAGTATAGGTTTTAATATAAGGACTAAAGTAGAAGATCGATATGAAATACCAAAAACTCTTATTAGTGATTGGAGTAGTTATACAAATACTACTAAAAATAATAATTGTAAAGATATGAATTCTTTATTCACTTCTTTGGGAGATGATGAATTTAATAGAATATCTTCTTCAAAATATGCTTTTGAAATATGGGATAACCTATCTAACTGACTTGAGAGAACATCACATATCAAGGTAATGATAATAAATACTCATACAATCAATTATAATACTTTTAAAATTAAATCTAATGAACTTATTCCCAAAATGTATCTCAGGTTCAATGAAATATTAAATACTATGAACTCACTTGGAAAGAAGGTGAAAAAGAAAGATTTAGTGATTAAACATCTTATATGCTTACCTGATAGAAGGAGATGAACATTTGTGTCAATCAAAGAATCATGTGATGTAAGTAAACTTCCTGTCAAAGAATATATAAGAAATTTGATGATGTATGATGAAGAGATTAAACTAAAAAAATAGATTGATGAATATGAACCAAAAAGAAAACCTGTAGTTTTTAAATCTTCTACATTCAGACAAAAAGAAAAAGTACAATTCAATGATTCTGGTGAATAAGGATCTCCTGATGGAAGTGATGAAGAAATTTCAGTCATGGAAATATGATTCAAGATATTCTACAGGAAAAATAAGTTCTTCAAATATTAAAATTTCAGAGGAGATTATGATAACAAAGGAAACTGAAAAAGGATTGGAAAAAGTATTAGAAAAAAGGATAATACTCAAAATGACGTTACCTATTCTGAATGTAAGATAAAAGGCCACATTAAATCTAACTATAAAAAATTAAAATATAAAAATATGTATGAGTATAAGAACAAGAGTTACAAAATTTCCCTGAAAGAAACATTGAGTTCCTCTGATGAAATTTGAGGTAACTCAGGCACTAATCATGTAGATAAGTCTAATAGATCCAACATGTTCTTTAAAACAAGCACATAATAGGTACAAAATTATCTTCCTATGTCTAATATTGATGTTTTAAACATTTCTAAAAATAATGAAAATAATAAACATGAGGATAAAATGAATAGGAAAGATCTTTAGGATTATTGTAACTTGATGGGAGACACTTTTTATGAACTGAAAGATAAATATAAGTCTCCCAAAAAACATCATGCTTTAAAAGTAAATGTTAAAAATAATATTGCTATTGAAAAAGAGAAAAATGATAAGATTTTGAGTGAAACCAATGAATAAAAATTCTCAAATGAATAATGAAAGAAAAACATAGAAAAAATTACCAATGGTAAGAAAACGTTAAATAAAATACCAAGAAAACAAGTTTCTCTCAAGTATACATCTGGCCTAGGTTACCATCCCGGAAAAATAATAAATACAAAAATTATATTTACATCATGTTCCAGTGTTGAATGTTCATATACTACAAACACCTACTCAACTATACCTAATAAGGTTTTTATCTCTATAAGCCATTAATCTATTTATAAGTTACCTATTAGAAAAATATGGATACCCAAATCTCTCTTTACTTACATATCAGGACCCAAGAGAAGTTGGGTACAAAAATCATTTTTGGAATAAACTTTTTGTTCTTGGAAACCTATTTGAAAACCTCCAGAAAATTAGTATTGTATCTAGATAGTGGATATTCCAAACACATGACTAATTAGTATTAAAACTTTAATAATTTGACTAAATTTAAGGGTAGACCTCACACTTTTGGTGACAATGAAAAAGGGAAAATTATCATCCTTTTTCAAATTGGTAATTCTAATTCAGTATTTATTTCCAAGATTTTATATATAGATGGATTAAAATATAATCTTCTTAACATATCCCAATTGTGTGATGATGGATTTTTTTTGAAATTTGAAAACAATAACTGTCATGTTTTTGATAATAAAATTGATTTAATTTTTTACTTCCCTGAGAAATGATAATATTTACTGTACTGATTGAAATTTTTTATATTCTAACAATATTTATTGCTTAAGTGCCTTTTAAACAGAATATTGGATTTGGTATAGGAGACTACTTCATTGAAATATTCACTCAATTATAAATCTAACTAGGAATGGGTTAGTTAAAGACCTACAAAATATTGAATTCTCAAATGATAGAGTTTATAATGCCTATTAGAAAGGGAAACTTCATAATATTTCTCTTAATTCTATGAAATAAGTTTCAACCTATCAACCACTAGAGATAATTCATATGGACATCTTTAGACCTTCCAGAGTCTCCATTCTAAATAGAAAACACTATATCTATGTCCTTGTAGAGGACTTATCTAGATACACTTGGGTATTCATTTTATCTCACAAAAGTGAATCTTGTTCTTAATTTATAAAGTATTCCAAATATGTATAAAACCATAGTGGAATTAGGATTATCAAAATAAGGAGTGATCATTGTTGAGAATTTTAAAATCAATAAATTGAGTCATCGTATACTCAAAATGGCTATAATCACAACTTTTCAGCTCTTAGTACACCACAAAAAAATAGTGTTGTAGGAAGAAGAAATATGAATCTTCAATAGATAGCCTGATCCATGTTAAATGAGTGTGACCTACCAATTTACTTTTGGTCTGAAGCTGCAAATAAAACCTTCTATATTTTTTAAATTTTTTGATTAGACCCCTCCTAAAGAAAACACCTTATGAGTTATGGAATAAAAGAAAACTAAAGTTTAATTATTTTAGAGTTTTCGGTTGAAAAGTATTTATACTAAATGCAGAAGAAAATTTGGAAATATTTGTTTCCAAGAGAGATGAAGGAATTTTTATTTGATATTAAACTTCTAGAAAATCCAATAGAGTGTTTAAAAAGAATGCTAGAAAAATGGAAGAATTTGTCCATATCAATTTTGATGAAACTGATCCCAATGAAGCTAATACTATATTAGAAGACATTGAGGGTGATCTTTAAACTTTGAATAACAATTCCAAACCATTTGAAAGTGATGTTAAACAAAAAGACACTACAACCTGTGATCCACTAGAATATAAATAGGAAGAAAATCTTGAGCCTACCAGGTGCTATTTTCAGATACCCATTAGGACTCATAGACACCACCCTTTATATGCAGTAATAGGAAACATACACATAGGTACACAGACCAGATATTTCCTGAGAATTCAAATTGATAATCAAGAATTCTTATCCCAAATTGAACCTAATAACATCTCTGATACCATCATTGATTAATAATGGGTAGTAACTATGTAAGAGGAACTTAATAAGTATGAAAGAAACAATGTTTGGGAACTTTTGGATCGACCTAATGATACCTTGACTATTGGAACAAAGTTGGTGTTTAGAAATAAGGTTGATGAATCTAGCACTATTGTAAGAAATAATTCTAGATTAGTTTCACAAGGTTATAATAAAGAATAAGTTATTGATTATACATTTTTTTTACCTATAGAAATACATGAATCCATTAGGATACTACATTCTTATGAAGCGCATTTGGACTTAAAATTTTTTCAAATAGATGTTAAAAGTGCATTATTAAATAGATTAATAATTGAGGATATTTTTGTTGAACATCCAATAGGATTTAAAAAAACTCATTTTCCAAATTGTGTTTTAAAATTAAAAAAATCTTGGTAAGGTTTAAAATATGATGTGAGAGCTTTGTATGATAGGCTTACAAATTTAATTATTTCATATTTTTAGAAAAAGGAATAGTTGATCCAACTCTCTTTATAAAAATAATTTCAAAAGATGTTTTAATAGTTTTAATTTATGCGTATGATATTATTTTGGGATCTACTAAATATTACTTATGATCTGATTTATCAAAGTTAATGCAAATTAGATTTGAAATGAGTTTAATGGTTGAAATCAAATTCATTATTGCATTTAGTATTTTTCAAAATAAATATGGATTTATTTTAAATCACAGTAAATACCCAAAAGATCATTTAACACATTTTGACCTAGAAAGTACCAAAGGTAGTGATACTCTATGAGTACCACCTGTAAAATAGACCATGATGAAACTCAGAAATCATTAGATCAAACTAGTTATAGAGGTATGATTGTTAGTCTTCTCTACTTAACTGCAGGTCATCCTGATATTATGTTTAGTGTATATATTTGTGCTCATTTTAAAGAAAATCAAAAAGTGTAACATTTATTAGAAATAAAAATAATTTTAAATACCTCAAGTATACAACCTATTTAGGATGTTTCTACCCAAGAGGAAATGATTTCGATTTAGTTACTTATTCAGATGTTGATTTAGGTGTTTTCAAGTTAGACAGGAAAAGAACATCCAGAACATGTCATCATTTTGGAAAATATATTGTAACATGGTGTAGTAAGAAGAAAAATTATATTACACTATCTACTTCTAAATATAAATACATAGCTATAAAAATTTGTTGTGTGAAAATATTGTAGATGAAACATACTTTACTAGACTTTGGATACCAATTTAGACATGTAACTATTAATTGTGATAACACAAGTGCAATAAATATTTACAAAAATATTGCATCTCTCTCTAGAACAAAACATATTGATGTAAGATATCACTTTTTGAGATATCATTATCCAAAGGTTGATATAAATTTTGATTTATTGAAACTATACATCCGCAAGCTAAAATATTCACGAAGCCTTTGAATTCCAAATAGTTAAACTAAATCAAACCTTAATTAGGAATGATAAAATTCCTTTGATGAGTCACCATTTATGTGTTGTCATTGATGAGTCACCATTAAAGGAGTAACCATTGATGAGTCACCATTTATGTGTCACCATTGATGGATTCACAATTGACGAGTCACTACTGATGATTCATTGTTGATGAGTTACCATTGAACAGGCTATCGTTCTTTTTTATATAACTGTTATTTTTATGACCATTGTGATTTTTCCTATACTGATTAAAATTTTATTATCTTAATTTCATTATTATTATTTTAGAATACCTAAATGATAAAAACATTGGGATTACTCAAAATCGATTCACTTCTTTTAACCCTTGAAATCTTGATCCATTGCCTTCCTAATGATCTAATCTTCCCACTTCCTTTCTCCTCTTGAAGCCTTCAACTGATTCAAATGGAATGTGTGAAGTGAGTTACCGAATCAAATCCACTAATGATGAGTCCTTATAAGGAATTATGAGTATTTATAAGTATTCTTCAATCCATTTCAGTAAACCCACATATAAAGAACCATGTCATTGAAGAAGAAAAATATATTGATGGACAATGGATTCCAACTAGCAATACTCATTTGTTAAAGGTAATAGAAAAAAAATTGGATGAAATTATTTAACCCAAATCATAGAGTGTATTATCCGAGTATTTTTTATGAATTTTTATCAAAATGTGTGATTCATTATAGGGAAAAGGACATATAGAATTCATAGTAGTATACATGGGGAAGAGATCTCTTTATCTTTTAAAGAATGGGAAGAATGTTTATAGATTATTGAAAACGTGGTTTATAAAGATTTTCAAGGAACTGTACCTAATGATAAGTTAGAGGAGAATATCATAGAACTAACTAGAGATCAAACCAAGAGGAAACCAACTAATATATAGCTTGATGGTGAGTTCAAGCTATTTTTTTATGTTTGTACAACATGTTTTATTCCCCAGAAACGGGAACATCAACATATTGAGGATTCAAGATGTTTACTACATGAATATGATAAAGATGGGGAAAATAATAAATCTTTATAGATTTTTGATTGTCCACATGCATGAGATGTGCAATAAAAAATCTAGATAAAACTCTCTCATTTATCCCAAAATGATATCTTACATTTTAGATGCCAAGGGTTATGTTAAACATAGAGAAGAAGATGAGGACAAAATGGGTTGTTTTCCTATCAATGACAATCTGAAAAAGAGTGAAAGTAAGTTGAAATCCCTGGAATGGATGTTTGGTTAGAGATAATGATAAAATATATAATGATTTCAATCCCATTGATCACCCAACTAGACTAAAGGATATATTATATCTTGGTATTGAACTTTATGAGAATCCTAAGTATTCTATTATAGATGTTATTACTGAAAGAGATGAAGAAGATGGATAAGTTGAGTTATTTGAAGGAGGTAGTGATTTGAATATCATAAAATCTTCACTAATAGTATTCAATGAGGATGTCAATTCTATAGGATCTCTACCTTCTAGAGAAACACTCTTTTCTAAAAATGACAATGAATATGATACTGATATTTTTAAAGAATCTCAGTATAAATCATCTACCTCTGAGACCTAAAGTGATGAGGGTAATGATGGAGGAAATTATATTGTTTCTGATAGAGTAGAAAAAGAGATTATGGATCTTTAGAAAACTGATGAATCCTCTATAAGGGTTGATAAGGATAAAGCATATGAATCTCTCGATGAAACTCTTGATGTTGCACATAATGGAACTGGCTCTGATTATAGAGTTAAACAACACAAAGATAGTGGTTATGCTCATGAGGGGAATAGGCAGAATGGTTATGAAATTGTTCATCCTACCTAGGAGTTAGTTCAACATCATCCCTCTTTATCAGTTTTATCCAATATCTTTGAAGAAATCCATACTAGGGATACATTTATGCCTAATATTCCAATAGTTCTTTTAAAGGATATGGACGTTGAAAATGAAGGTGAGAAAACTTCCAATCTTAACGAGCATTTTGATGAACAAGCTCAGTTGGAATCAGTGGAGACCTTGGAAGATAATTAGATAGCAGTTATAGTAGCCATAACTAAGGGGGAGTTGACTACCTTTATGATTACACAGTTAGGGGATCAGACTCCACATGCACCCACTTTTCACCTACAAGAGATATCTCACATTCCCTCAAGAATAAAAATTGGTTAAATATCTCACAAGCCTAGAGACACACCAATTATTCCCTATGTAAGATCTTCAATTAATGCCTTTAATGAATAGAAGAGATATCTCGGTTTTGTACGACTTTGGATAACATATAGTGATTTATATGATTATTCTAAATTCATTAGAGAAGGATTCCTAGTGAATCAGATAGATGAAGCTAGTGAGGTATAGAATTTCACTCTAATGGAAACAAGAAGACCACTTGAGGATGCAGTATCACATGAACAGGAAAATACTACCACTCCTTCAACAGTGATTCCTCCTAGTGTTATAACATGAGATAATTTAGATGCTATATAGAGATATTTTCATTCATATATGGAAACCTTGAGAAAGAATTTCATCTCATACTTTTCACAAGTCTTGAATAATCAAAAATATATTATTTCTCTCCTTAATAAATACAATGTTAGATATTTATCTGAGCTGGTAATATCTCATAGTAAACCCACATTTCGTTTTAATATTCTAGAAATAGAGGTTGAACATAAAATATTTTCATATGAGGGAGAAAGTTTGTAATCTTCAGTGGAGGGTCTGCAAGACACTTTTTCATATTTTATGAGTTCAACTTCTCATAAGTTGGATAGTTTGGCTTTCAATTCCTCTCAATCATCTAAACCTCCTCTTTCTCTAATATAGTTAGATATGGATATTTTGAAACAGTTTTTAGAAAATAAATTAAAATTTCCTTGGGTGATGTCATTACTCATTAAGAATAGATTAGGAAGATACATCTTCAAGGAAAACATATCCTTAAATTCCTAAAAGAATATGCTGGAGATCTCAAAACTGATAAGGAAGTGATCAAAAAAGTGATTAAATATTATTTTTCAAGGATCTAAATTAATCATGATATGTTATACAATTTCAATATTCTTTGTGAGAACTTGAAGATTCCACTAGTGACAAGAGCCTTTGAATAGCAGGTGAGTCAGTTATAAGTACTTACACCTGCTCTTCAGAGGCTTATGGATGAAAAATACGATTTCTTTAATGCCAGGGACTGATGAGTCTCCATCATTATGGACTTTATTAATATTTTAAAACCCTACCTACATGTCCATAAAACAACTATAATTTCTCAAGATCCCATTCGTATTTCTTAAGTTATTCCAAACACAACCAAATTGTTAGTTCAGTATAGGCCTGATCTAATATCTATGTCAATTGGTATTATGCATCCACCATTAAAACCTCTAAGTAAGTCTCCAATTGAAGTTATTAGACATCTCAGACCAATTATTTTCAGAGAACTACTACCTCCTACTACCACTCTGCATCTATTTTAATATTTTCCACAACTTATCATTTAACAATCTCTTCTCAGGATGATGGAATAGGCAGGGAAAAAGGAAAAATAAAGGAGACAGATAATCAACCACCAAACTTTAAGTAGTGAATCTATTTTTGGTGATATCTCTATGATAGGTGTTATATACTTTCTCCCATTCATCACTATCTTATATGTTTTGAAAATAAATTAATGAAATTACTTTATGTTATTTTCCTTTCTCCAGTTTTATTTTTATTTTGTTAATCTAAAAGGGGAAGATAACTAGGCATTTTGAATTTTGATATAAGACTATCTCTATCTAATCATTTTTATATAAGTATTTAGTATATTTTTTTATAAAATTCTATGTTTTGTGATAATTAAAATGGGGGAGAATGTGAGTAGTTCATTGGATAGACTGTGTTTTAAATCTCTCATTTTAATGATCACAAATCACAATTCATTTATTACTAATGTTTCACATGTTGTATGATAGAATTTTATATTAACATATTACTTCAATATATTTCTATTAAGAGTTATGGAAAGACACCTTTTTCTACAAGTCATCGTTACCGCCAGTGGTGAGTCCCCATTACCACTAGGATAAGCTACTGCTAGACTAAAGTCCCCATTACCACCAGGATGAGATACCGCCATAGGTGAGTTAACATTACCACCAGGATGAGCTACTGCCAAATGCGAGTCACCACTACTTACGAAGAGGTTTATGTTAGTGGAGTCACTACCAGATGCCAAGTCACTACCAGCACTCTTGTTACCTTTACTGCATGAGATCATGGGAATGAATGATTCAAAAAGAAAAATATATTCCCGGATGGTTTGACCATATCTTTAAGACATAGTAAAATATGATCTGATGAATGTGGATCTTCTTCCACAAGCGCAGCTATATATTTGTGAACGATATCTCTCTCTCTCAGTATGACGTTTCTTTTTCTAATACAACAATTATTGTCAACCAAGAAATGTGTGAGATCAAATATGTGAAATCTCTTGAACATGATGATTCAAATTATATAATGATCAATGACATGGAAGCACTAAAACCATTATTGATATTGATTGACACAAAAATATAGATCAACTAAAGCATTCCTAAATATTTCCACGATCATCTATTATACCTCAATATTCCAGAACAAAGCATAGACTCCTCACCATTACTGATATGAGGACTAAAATCATATAGAACACATCAGACTAATCTCTTTATATTTTTTCTATCTATTTTACTTTGGATCAATGTGTTTTTTTTACTATAATCCAACACACACTTTCTTCTACATATTGTAGGAGAATTCTTTTTATTATCTCCTTCCTCAATCTGTTCCCCACAGTGTTTGTGGAATAGATTCCTATATGGCCTATGTTTTTTATTTCATCCCACATATAACCATGGAAGAGGATTATTTTCTAAGAAAGCTCGTTTCTATTGACTGTATACCTATTCTAGGTTGTGGATTTGTTTGATTATTTTTACAATCTACTTGGTAGTAGGTGATTTCCAAGTGGAGGGGATTATGTCTCACCTTGCGACTGAACCTCTTATTTATTCCACTATATCTCTATATTATTTGTTCGGTTCTTCTTCCATATTAAAGATAACATTTCATTAACAAACAAAACAATTTCTTTGATAATTAATCTTAACTAGTGTTTATATATGTTTCTACCTATTTTAATTGATCTCAAATGTTAATGTATTTCTAAACCATATTTTTACTGATACTGAAAAAATCATTAAGAAATATTTTAAAAGGACATAACTTATATCGATATGCTGTTTTGACTTATTGGATAGTTTATCTATAAAAATTTTTATTGGGAACTCAATTATCCCTCTCTTGAGTCACTATCTCCAACCAATAATATCCAAAAACAGAAGCATGATCGAAACCATTTACGGGAGAAGTTCAAGCTCATTAAGATCATGACCCAAACCATATATGTTGAACCAACCCATTAAAATCTCACTATCCCAAACCATACTCTTAGGTAATTTTATGGTGTATTAAAGGGATTTGAACAAAGACCCCAATAATGTGAATATTTATATTTTATATAATAATAATAATAATTTAATTTTTATTGTTCTCAATTCATAAATGATTTTTTTTATTTTTATAAAATAAAACAAAAAACATATTTTTTTGTTAATATACAATTTTAATTAAGACATTTATTTCGATGAATTAATGAATTTTTTAAATAAATAATATTTTATTTCAATATTAAAACTAAATAATGTTTCTTATTTATCAATTTACATATAATTTTATAAAGTCAAATGGAATTTTTATAAGGGTTCAAAAATGGCTATTATAAAAAACAAAGCATTTCTAATTAAATATTGATTATAATTTTAAAAGTAAAAATAATAATATTTGGAAAATTATTTGGATAAATTTAATATTGTTTTTAAAATCATAATATCATAATTATCCAACATTTAATTTTTCATAATTTTATGAGATTGTAAAATTTTCGGGTAAAAAATAAATGCGGTATAAATATATAGTGTAAGTTATAATATCATAATACTAAAAAAAGTGATGTAATAAATAATATAAATGGTATCCGTGAACAAATACATGTTTCCCCTTAAAAAATTATGTTATATTTTTATTTTATTAATTTCATAAATCTATTATGAATCCTCCAATACCTAGAATATTTTTTATGGTTTAAAAATCATTTCTTTATGGACATGGATCAATTAAAAAACATCAAAGTTATTATTTTTATAATTTAAAAACTTTTACGAATAGAATAATGAAAACCACTCTACACTTTTATTAACCATGGGAAAAAACCATGGGAAATTTTGTGGTTTTGTTTATTTTATTATATAGTGCCCGCAACCTAAATTTGAGAAATGATGAAGAATTACACACTCATTTCCCATATAAACCACCAATTCTACCATTTATGTATAAATTATTATTTAAAATTCACTATAAATTTTTTGTGTAAATGATTATATACCCCTTTCACTCTCATTAATCCCTTGCATGAACATTTATAAGCCCATGTTCTACTACTGAAATGTCCCCATGATTTTCTGTGCTAAACAATTGTGTAGTGAATACCCATACCCATTTCCTATCAATAGTTTTGACCTTTATACACGTATAATTATTTTATTAGGGACATACATGTAATTTTTTCCACACCCCCTAATCATGGAATAAAATTTTATGATAAATAATTCCATGTTTTATGATCTTTGTGGCATACTTAATCATGATAATGAAATGAAAGTGACAGGTTCACCTGTCATTATATAGGGATCCAATTAATTACGTAATGTTTTATTCATGTGGGGCATTATGAAAGGGATTATGGAGGGAGCCTAATACATCATCATAATTTTTTCATCATGATTTCATTTTAGTTATCCTTGACCTATGTTACGATGCATTTTTACATTGTATCTACATTTCTCATGTTTACTTTACGTTATCATGCTATATCATGCATCATTATTCATGTTAATGATTCTAATTGATTTTTTATCTCATTGATATGACCATTATATAGCGTTTATTACTTTATTAATGTTATGATATGTTTATCTCTTTATTGGGCTTTACATCTCACCCCTTTCTTATGTATATCCCCATTTTATCTCATGTAGTTTTAAGTATGAAGGAAATTTATGAACATGTTAAAGATTTTTTTAATAATGGAGATTTATTCCATATTTTATGTTTTTATGAAATTTAAATAATTACCAAATTCACTAGACTTATAGATCCTCAAGATTTTAATATGTGTAATAATATGTAATTAATCATGAAATAATGTGTAATGAAGAGAAGGGTTTTAACATCATGGGTCATTTTGGCCTTGAGTGGTTGGGGGATAGCAGTGGGGCTATCCTAGTTGTTCTAGGGTGTTCGACAATGAGTGAAACAAACTATTTATCCATGATGTAGGATGTGGGTATTGGGTGTTCTCTATATGTGAAATACAGAGCTCAGAAATGCCCATCAATTGGTATCGCACTAATAGTGTTTTTTAGGGGATCACCTGTGTGAAATGTGGATCTAAAGCACAAAATTTATTGGTATTGGGTGTGGTGAGGATAAAATATCAAATCATTTTATGCTACTCCATAGTGTCTCATCGTGGTGCGAATCAGGTAAGCCAACACGAATTAGAAAACATCATGACATATGCCAAGGGTATGGTTAAATCTATTTTTAAAACACATGATAAAAGAGTAAACAACCATGGTAGATTATGATCTCCTTTGACTATGGGAGACCATGAAATAGTGGTTAGTCTCTACATCATTGAGAGTACATCCAGGATTCCTCTATAAATAGAGGACCTGAACTCTCTCCCATAGATCTTCATCCTTATCTTGGGAGAATTGGTTGACTCCAGATCCCCTTGGTGTACTTTTAATAGCACCTTTTTCGGTTATAAATTCTTGGATCTTGGGGATATTGGGTTCCCAAAAATAAATTATCCTTCTTATAAACTTTATTACTTTCATTATTTCCTTTAGTCTTGATGTTAATTGTTGTGAAGCCCTCTATTTTGGTCTTTTTTCTAGGAATGTAATGGTAATGGGATACTATGTTTAGGTTTCAATGGTTTTCCCTTTGTGTTTTGTGGAGTTTGATCCATTTTTTTTAGGTTTTGATCATAGTTCTCTTTGAAGTGACAATCGAGGTAGGTGATTAAAGTTCTATCTTTATTTTATATTTATATGTGATATTATCATGATGTTGTTTCTATACCTTTGGATGGTAAGAGCTATCCTAATGATGATAATTGACCTGACATAAGAAATTAAATTGAGAGGGTAGACTTTTTATTTTTTTTATTACTTTTGATTATATTGATAAAGGAATTCTGATTTCTTGTTAATATTGCTGAAAATCATGGCTATTTGGTTCCATTTTTTGTATTTTAGTTTTTTTATTATAAAATCCATTTTATTGATTATTTGATCTCACGCTAATTAAGATGTATGAAATTATAAATAGATAATGAATTGTTTTTCCATGGAAACATAGAATTTTGTGAGAATTCCCATTCAAAACAATGATTTAATGAAATCACTTTTTTTTAATCTAAATTTTGATGTTGTGAAAAATGGAATTTCATCCAAGTGCTTTACATTTTTAATATGTTGTTTTGTGTGACGTGTGTGAACCTTATGTAGATTTTTATGGTTTTGGTGGTAACCAGGTACAAGGTGGAATTTATTAGGAGGAAGAACCATAGTTGGTTAGCGTGAGATGAGATGTTGTAAGATGTTCGATGTGGTTTTGTGGAGATAGGGGAAGTGGTGGTAATGTGTGATACATGAGTATAGAGTTGGTATGGAAATGTTTGATGTCCTTGTGTGTTTGTTTTTAAGTTTAATGATAGCTACAAAATTCTTAATAAAGGTTAAGTTATAATCAAATGAACTTGGGTTGGACTTATTAATTTAGGGATTGAAATAAATGATTTATGGGATGGTAAATGGTATAGTTTTATTTAATTACAATATAGAAAATGGTAAACAAATATTACATTTGTTGGTAATTATTTTATTTTATATGGAACTATGAAATTTATGTGTGGTCATGTGCTTAGTATGTAGAGATATAAGGATTGATTGTGTTGTGGTGGAGATGTTGGCATTCAGTTTTCATGGTGCATAGGTCATAGTAGTTATGTGGTTTAGTTATTGGGAAAATTAGGTGGGGATTTTGTGTCATAGTTATATATTGTATCTTCTTTATAATTTCTATACACACCTTACCTAATTCAATTATTTACAATGATGTGAAAAGGTATTTTGTTTTGGGTATTTTCCCCAAACTTCAATGTTGGTGAGTATGGATAAGTAAATATATCCTTTTACATGATCTCTCTTCTAGGTGAGGTTATTAAGTAGAAGCTATTATGGCTTCCGATTATAGTTCATCGAGGGTGAGTATTGATGATAGGATGATTCTGTTCATAGTGGGGGTTGGGCATAATGGGAAAAGGGAATAAGTTTCATTTATTTCATGTTCATGGTATTGTAATGTTCTAGTTTATGGACAAGGATATGTAATGATGAGGATATGATGACTAATTCATGTGGTATGATGATCATGAGGATTTGATTTAGTGATTTACATGATTTGAGATCTTCAGCTTTCCTACTGTGATGTGTTTTGTGATGCTCTGAGACTAATAGATATAGAATGAATTATAATTTCAACACTTAAGAAATTGAGATGTAATAGTGGAAAATTAGTGGGGAAGAAGTGTTGAGTACCCTTTTATCAATATTTTTAATCTAATTTAACTATTATTAGTTGTTTTATTTAGTTAATTAACCTTAGTTCATCGAGGAACAAGATGACCAATATATAATTGTTGATTCTATTGTTTTTTCACTGATAAATTAATATGATATTCTCATATTTGTATGTAAGTACATGGATATATTTATAATGAGTATGCATAGTATGTTCTCCTAATATATATAATTTTTTTCAGGTCACCATGAGGGAGGTGGAGACTGAGATGGTCAACACTAGACTGGGCGTCAGAGTTGTTGTTGAGTTACAGCCATAGGATTGTATTTTGGTATTTTTTAGTTAGAGGATTTCATTTATATTCGTATGAAATTATATGAATTATGGGATAATATTAGTGTCTTCTTTTATTTATGAAATATATTTTTTGGTGGTTGATATCTTATGTCCTGATCCAAATTTCTTTTTTATTAATGGTAATGTCTCATATATGTGTGGCCTTCTTTTTACCCTCAGCGCTAGTCATAAAATCGTGGACAACAAGAGGTAAGGATCGAGGGTCTTTATCTCTATTCATTAATTTCAGACCCTAGAGGGGTACCACTAGAGTGAGGTGGTCATGGAATGTTCCACTTGACATTTTTAAAATGACATTCATTACCCATAATGTGTGAAAAATTATGATAATGGTATTGATTTTTCCTTATAACAAAAAAGGTGTTTGATTTAAAGGCCATAAAAAGTTAGGTTCATCTATTTTATTCTTACCTTGTTAGTTCTAGGTTTTTTATGTATTATTTCCATTATATCTCTCTTTGGTTCTCAAATAAACTAAGAGAATGTTCATAAGAAAATCTAATTTTATTTTTCTTTTCTAGTCACTAACAATTATCTTTTGTATCTATATTATTTAACTTTTTCTAAGAAACTTGTTTTAAATACTTATATGATTAATAATATAACATTTAGTTTCAATAAAAAAAATTTCACAATTTTAAAACAAATCTTTTTTATAATTTCAGAGCAATTCATTTTTTTCTTTCTTCATAAAAGTGTGAAAATAATATTTTTTCGAAACATTTTCAGCATGAATGAAATTTCCAACCACCCCGATACTTCTTCATGATTTATCTTATTTTCTATGTTTTTATGTTTTTACATTGTAATATCTATTCTAATTATTCTATGAATTTCTCAAAGTACATTATTATTATTTTCATAAACATTTGGAAAAATAATTTCACACCACTTATATATTTTTTAATCCTCCACTACACATTTTCTTGATTAATTGTTTTTCATATTCAATATTATATTATTTTAAGTTATTTTTACCAAATTTCATTTAAATTATTCTAGAAACCTAATACAAATAAATTTCTATGTGATTTAAAACTTCATTTTTCCAACATTATTATAAATTATTTAAGAGAAATTCTTTTTAATTATTTTGTTTCTATTTTCCCCTTTATTCCCAAGGGATTTGTATTTAATACAAAAAAATAATTTATGATTAAATGTTGGTATTATTTATGTCCATGTTCTTCATATCATGGTTGTGTTCTACATAATTTAAAATATTGAAATACCTACATACCTTTTACTATATACTATGTAAACACTATATTTTATATAAATCAGGTTAGAGGTGTTTACCAAGAAATATAACTTATTTATTAATTGTTTAAACTTTAAAAACACATATACATGTTAGTTATATATGTATTACCATTCAATAATAAGGTGGTTTGATAATGAATTAGGGATATATTTTTATTTCATATGTTTTGATTTCAATATGAATGTTTATTATTAAAGAATGAAGATTATGTGTTGATTAGAAATTCATTTATTTCACATAATTAATGAATTGGAATCAGTAAGTGTTGGTTGGGGATATACATCATATATCCCTTTGATGAATCTATAGGACTTATGAGAAAAAATAGCTTGGTTATTTAGCATATGCCATACCTATTAATGTATAATGTCTTGGCCTTATGTCTTGGTGGTAAGAATGAGATGTCTAACATTATGAATTATATAATTATGAAACCATTTATCACTATCCATGTGATTATTTATGTTTTTATCTAATCAATGTATGTATTCCCCTTTAATTATATTTATTATGTGGTATATTTTATTAATGTTTATCTTTTTTATATTGTTTATTCCTTTAGTATTAATGATATCATATACTATAAAATTTCCCTTATAGAGCATTGTATCTCACTCTTGGTTATGTTCCATTCCCCATATTGTAAATAAGAATAATATGAATGGTAATTTAAGAATATATTTTTATATGGAGATTTTTTTGGGAGATGTTTAATAATTATCATGGAATAAGAACATCAACGTATAATAGTGAAAAACAATCCATTGGATGAGAAGTATATAGGTTTTCATTCTCATAGTCCATCCCAACTCTCTAAAAATATTAACCTAAAAGACATTGGGGATGTTTACTAACTCAATATTTATTTTTTATTTTTAAATTATGGAAATTAAATTTTGGTTCACATTATTTTGTATTAAGATAACATATAAAGAGTATGATTTTAGCACTTAATCAGGGTGTACGGTTCAGGGGAATTATTTATAGTATATGTTGTGGAGCCTCAGGTGTTGGGTTCTAATGGTTCTATTTATTCATGGGTGGATATGAGGTTTCTTCTATCTAAGGGAGATATGTGGGGATTTTGATGTATATTCCAATGGGAGAGTTCATATTTTAACCATTTTAGTGTATCATTCTTTTTTGAATCATAGTTTGTGTGAAATCATTATATATTACATTTTGGTCAAGGGGATTTCCCTATGGTCCTATCAAAATTCCACCAGGTATAAATTTCAGACCCCTATAATAATATCCTTATTTCCTTTATTCTTATTTCATTTATTATTATTTCAAACCTAGGTTACTCGAGGGACTATTTAATGGAATTTAATTACCCTTTTCTAGGATGTATCCCCCATCACCTATAGATATCTATATTGGTCATTTTAAGAAAGTTTACCTCTTTTATACTGATTCCACACTCTCCCATTCTCTATCTTCTTATCAAAATATTTCATCTCTTATATATTCATGTGATTTTCTATGGTGATTAATGGATAGTTACTTGTGGGATTATGTTCACATGAATCAATGGTTCCTTATGGGAGAGGTGACTAAATATTTGTGAATTGTATTCTACTATTCCTCAGATATCATTGAAATATTTTTTTGAGGCAGGATATTTGTGAATTCCTATTATTTATATTGAAGTGTAGGATTATCATGATTTAGTTTCTTTGGGTATTAGTTGAATCAATATAGATAAATATAATAAATAGAATTAATAATGAATCGTAAGGGTTTTGTATTCAAATGTGGTAATATTGTGTTGATTAGAACTCTTAATATTATATACATTGGGTGTTATCTGATTTTTGGGATTAATGTTTTTGATCAGTATGATTGATATTTTTGAAATTGGATAAACAATATAATTATAATAAAGTTGAAGTTACTGGTGAAAGCTTCTTTTAAAGTAAATTAATTTTCTTCCTTGAAATCAATTGAATAAGTAAAGTGTTCAATGGATCATGTGGATGGTTGATTCATAGATCTTGTAATCTACTATCAAATTATTTCTTATTACTAAAAACTATGAATAATGAATTAGTTAATTCAAGATGGAAATGAAAGGGTTGATTTTTGGAGACAATGGTTTGGGTCTATATGAGTCTATCTCTATTTATTAAAAGATTCTATGCCATTGAGTTATATCCTTTTTCGACCAATGAATTTTTGTAACATCCCAAGTAAATAAGGAATATGAAATTTTCATATTTATTAATATCTGTGAATTAAATATTAATTTTACTTTAAAGGGGATGATATGTTCGATGGAGTACCTGATACACAAAAACGGGTTTCTTTGAAATCTTACGTTGCAGACAACGTTGAGTTATACTGAAAAATAATAATATAATATTACTATTTTAAATGGTAGTTAACGCCTAGCCATTTTAATGGAGGGAATGAAGATAAATACCTACAATATGATTATACATGTTTGTTAAATGTTTTTACATTTATCTAATAAAATTTATAGGCTTAAAATGTTAATGAATCAAATTTTAAGCACAAATAGTCTAATATTATTTAAAAGGTCGATTTATCCACTTTTGATGGTGAACTATTTTTAAATCAAGTTTTTGTCACTTTTATATGTACTATTTGACAAAATAATATTCCTCTTTAGAATAAGAACATCAAATTTTACTTTGGATTAAATTTTGGTATTTTTCTGATAATGTTCATTTTTTTAATGAGTAGTGAAAACACTGTATTTTAATTCAAAAATGCCTTTTAATCTAATTTATTTATATGGTTAAATTATCTTTTTAATTGATTCTAAAGTATAATTAGATTATTTTTTACCATTTATTCATATTTTAGTCGTTTGAAGTAATTTAACTTTGAAATTGGACATAGACAAGTGTCAATCTTTAGGTAGTTATTATTTCTTAAAAACACTGTAACGCCCTGACCCCAGTTACCCAGAGTCGGTGCATTATTACATAACATTGGCATGATCACAAGAAAGATAAAATCTCGAATGACTGATTGGTTTAGTAGCCTTGGAAACACTAGATATATTCATAAAGATTTACATTACATCATAAAGTGAAAAACTACTACAACAACATAGTCTCCATATTCCACCCTCATATCCCCACATATTATCCCTACAGGTCATTCATAACTTACTTCTTCACATCCTGGGAAAAATAAAACATACAAAAGGGGTGATCTCAAATGCCTAGTAAGGATAACAATAAAGAGGAAACTTTCAAAAATAAGCATAAAAATTTAATGCAATGTATAATTAAAACAAAAGCCCTTTAAACTTGAACTTCAACATGGTATGGCAAAAGTAAAATGAAATAATTTCATTTTCTTATTCACATGGATATTCTACTAATCGAATAATCACATGCAATATCAATAACCACTTTCATAATGATGGAATGCATAATGCCAGACTATCATAACCACATAGCCAAGGCCTCGTGCCAAGACTACAAATAAGATTTTTCCAAGGCCTTGTTCCAAGAAACTAGTTTGTCTCATGAGACCTACCGATGCATCGAGGAGCTATAACGGGCTCCACCCGTCACATATTAAGTCCAATGCATTCCCATATGAAAAGGTTTAAACATAAAATAAACATTCGTATTAAAAATAGCATACGAAATGTCAATACTTTCACCATAAACAATGAATGGTATAAAAATAGCACATCCACAGTCAAACATATCACAAAACCTTCAATACAATATAGAAGTTTTGTATCATAATAAATCAACTTCAAATAAGCGTAAAATCCATCAAAGGATGTTGACATAGATGAAATCAAAACTCTTTTTAGAGAAATATCTCTTTCTATTTTGAAATCATTTAAGATTCATATATTTATAAAATAAAACATTTTCTTTGAAAATATTCTTATAAGCTTTTAAGGGATGCTTCGACGATTTTATAACGGCGGAAAATAACCGCACCCGCCGTATAAGTTAAAAAAACATTCTTACCTTAATTCTGTCAAAAAGGTTAAAAAGCACCTTGTTTGGAAAATGACGGAAAGATTCCTTTATAAAACTCTTATAAAAATTCAAACAAGGGTATAAATGACTTTAACCCATATTATTTTAAATAGTAAAAATGTTTTGAAATACATTTTTAAGAAACATGTGTGTGGATGATAAAGAGATCCTAGTAGATTATTACGTATAAACAACCTCGGATAATGAAGAGATTGTGAAATAAACCCTTACCTTGTACTTTTCCTTGGTTGGGGTAGGTTTACCACCTGTATAAAGGTGAAATAATTTTTATTAAATTATACAAGTATCATATACATTAATATGATATCATATATGATCTTTTAATATAATATCTTAGTATTATCGTTGTTTCGGGTGTTAACTTACTCGTTTTATTTTATATGTTTTGTTAAGTAAGCCATGTTTTTAATGGATAGGTTGTATATTATTCATATCCATAATGATATCAAGTCCTTAAAAATTATTTTTAAATCATTAAATGATAATTATACTTGAATGGATACGATGGAGAATGAATCTCATCGCGTTCGTGGAGACGGTAGTCCGTACGTACGCACGAGCAACAATATCATTCTTTTGATATTAAAATAATATATAAATGGATGGTATATCATATATACAGAATCATTAACATGTTAAATTTATTATTTACATGAGTTACATATCATTATTATACCCATCCAAATAATAATATATTGAATAACAATTACACCACGACGTGGAGACGGTAAGCCGTACATACGCACGTATGGTGACATGTTATTCAAAGGGTGGATAGAATACTGAATATGGTTGTACCATATTTAGGATAACATCAAAGTATATATATGATATTGGATTTATTATTTTATAATGGTAATAACAATGGAAGAATAATTGGAAGAAGAAAGGAACATGGAAAAGGGTGGTGAAATCATTACCTCTTTTTCGGGTACTTCTTTTTGATTTGATCCAAAGGGCTCCTTAGGTTGGCATTAAGATCAAACTAAGGCCTCTAGGTTGTATTGGGGGATGTTGGGAGTGTATTTGGGTAGATTTTGGCCGAACCAAAAGGCTTTTAAGGTGTGAAGAAATGAGAAGGAGGAGTGCCTTTTTATAAGAGGGGTGAGGGCACCTTTGGAAAAGTGAGAAATATTAATTTATAATAAATTCATATTCGGTTTCTAATGGCTCCAAAGTTGATTATTTAAATTTTAAGGAGGGTATAGGTCGAAAAACATTCAATGAATAGAATTTAGACAGGTTTGGGTTACTATATTAACCTTATCTTTAAGTATTAACTCTTAGTTAATTTGTTTGACACTTACCATGTCACTTTGTATTTTATATTATATAGTTAATAAACTTACTATATACATCCAAGAGACAACCAAGTGGTCCATTAATGATAAAATATCATGATATAAGTCTCTTGGACGAACCTTAGATTTTTAGGAATTTAATATCAATTAATAATATAATATTTGTTTTAAAAACTCTTTTATGTCAATTTTGATACTATTCAATAGTTGATTTTTATGAAACTCAAACCAGAATTATTAATTCGAAAATATTTAATTAAATCATTACTAACATGTCATATTAACATAGAAAATTAGTGTAATTAATAAAAAGTCTCAAATTATATTTATTTGTGTATTTATAATATCAATTATTTTAATGTTTCACTATTATGGTAATTACTGCATCATCATTGAGTCATAAATAAATTAAATTATTTAATGTCTAAAAATTATAAATAAAATATAATTATGTATTAAATATTTTTATCTTTCTAATTAATTTTTACAATCGAATTTATCTTATTTATAACCCTATATTTAAAATGTCTTAGTAAATAAACTTTGATTTTAACTCTTTTAACTCTTCTTTGAATTAAATAATAATAAATGTCCAAATCTAATCCAAGTGGACCTAAATGATAATATTTTATTCCTAAGGTTGTTTTTGGTCGAGATACACTTGTCCAATAGAATTAGGACATGTGTTAGGGTAATATTAATATCATTTTTACCCTTAATTACCCTATTTACTTTTAACCGTGATAAATAAAAGTAAAAAGTTACTTTTCACCAAAAATTATTTTCATCTCATTGAACCACATTTTACTTCTTGATATTAACTGTGTCTCTTGGATTTTCGAAATTCCATTCATAGAAGCGGTAAAATTATGTTTTATGAAAAATTCAGTTTTTTAACTACCACTTAGTAATTTCACTATTCATCAAAAATTGAAGTTTTTCAGAACAATGCCAAAATTTCACCCTAAGCTATAATTGATATTCCTAATTCAAAAATGATGTCTATTTTACAAAATTTAAAACATATTAGTTGCATTAATGAATTTTATAATTAATTCCCGCTGTCACAACAAATAGCGTGTTTTTAAGAAACAATATATATCAAAAGATTGATACTTGTTTATGTTCGGTTAAATTGTGAAATTATGTCCAATGACCAAAATTGTATTAAATGGTAAAAATATATTCTAAATATACTTTTAAACCACTCAAATTAATAATTTATCACTATTAATTATTTTTATTAAAAAAGTTGTTTTTAATTAAAATTTAGTAATTTTCACTATTCATCAAAATATTAAAGTTATCCGAAAAGTACTTAAATTTCACCTTAGGATAAATTTGATACTAAGAATCCAAAAATGAAGTCCATTTTGAGAGATAAAATTTCTAAAATTTTAAAAATTAGGTATTATTATTCATAACGGCTAGTTTGATCGGTTGTGGTGTGTGTTAGAACTCGATGTTGCGTACAACACACGCTATTGCATTATTCAAAGAGAAGTGTACCGTAGAAGTTTGGGATGTTTCATTGTAATTTTTTGATGTCCCCATTCTTAAAAGTAGATTTATTTAGTCAAATTTAATATATAAAAGTTTAAAATATTGGATTTAAAAAGGGTTCACTATTAAAAGTTGGTAAAAGTGTAATACTGAAAATGAATTTGTTCTTACATTATGTCTAAGAAACTCATAATATGGATTCTAAAATTATAAGGATTATATAAAGGTTAAAATTTAGTTAATACTATTAATAACCTCTTTTTAATGGGTTTTTTGGCAAGTCATGGTGCGCTTGAACTAGGTGTTGCATGTAGTGCAAGTTATTGAATTATTTTAAAGAAATAACACACTATGTAATCTTGGGGTGTTACATTATACCCTCCTTCAATAAATTGTGTCCTCACAATTTGAAATTGTTCTTCGAAAATAAAAGGTTGAAAATAAAAAATATCTTTGTGGGAAAACCCACATCGGAAATTGGGTTACTAAAATTTAGTCTTAATATGAGGAAAAGAGAAATGAAAGGGTTACCACCAAATTATGATCCCGATTAGGAGAACATTGATGGAAATTAGAGACATATAATTGGAGGAAAAATGTAAATATTTATAGGTAGTGATTGAGGTCATCAATCACAAACAAGTTTAAAATTGAGGTCCTTAAATTCATCAATCTATGATGATTTAAAATACCATCAATTTAACAAAACATAAGGTATTAGGATAAAACATTTTTGAAATTTCAAAATATCTTAGTTGAAATCTCACATCGAAAAATGAATTAATGAGGCCTCTATTTAAAATAAATAGTGGAAAGTATGAAGATTACCGAAAATAACATATACTAGGGTTCCATGTAGGGAAATATAGATATGGAAGAGAAATCTAACCATCAATTATCTGATGGAGAGTGGTAGAGAACATGGCTATGAAAAGGCCAACAATCCCAAAGCCATAAATTAGTGATGATTTAAGGTACCATCTAGGACAACATTTTTGTTCTAAGTTCCTTTTCTTAATGTTGAGGAATTTATTTATGATATTGGCTAAGATCATAAGGAGATATACTTACTTTATAATTAGAGTTTTATCCATTAATAAATTTCTACCACAAACTCATCTTTCACTCTAAAAGATAATAGAACGTAAAAAAATCTATTTATACTATTCGTATAGGGTTCCAAAATAAATGAATTTATAATTCATCTACCAGATCTTTTAAAAAAACTACATTATTTAATCCAGGACATCTCTTGGGCCAGTGGTAGGTGATACACCCTTGTCTCCCTTCGGTTGCGGGTTCAAGTCTCGCGGCCTTGCCGGTCGCGACGGGTTGCCACCCAACCTCCGGGTTGTCCTTTTATGGAAATCCAAAAATAATCTCAAACTAGAATTTATCCAAAATAATTCTATCCAAACTCACAGTCCAACATTTATTAGGAAGGTAAACATAATGTAGATCCTTTTTACTCCATAATATCATATGAATACCTCCATCATGTATTCTTTTGAAACACTGAAACAACCTGAATTACCATAATCCTTATTGATTACATTCATGCTCCCTTATTCCATATAGAATGCTGGATATAATTCATCAATCTAAAAATGTTTTAAACCCCAACAATGATGGAATATACAAATCATTAATTAGTTTCAAGGTAGTCAAGAATATCCAATATAATTTATCCAAATCAATCATGTATTATTCTAAAATCACTACCTCGGTATCAGAACCATATAATGGTTTATCTTTCTCTCAACCATATATTTTCCCAAAATTTAACCTGCTATTGAGTCACTTTTCTTTGTTCCACAAAAATCTCAAGTCCTTAATGAAATATTACTGCAGTACAATCCTTATATACTCCATAATTATTATAACAAGTACATTGTTGATACAACACTCAAATGACATAATCAACATAAGAACTCTAATAATTCCTCTTCATCTGTGGTAGTATCACAACTTGATTATTATCCAATAGCATCATTTGCGGCATAGTCTGACGACTGGGACATAGGTTCGCATAGTGTCCAAACTGCTTGCAAATGAAGCATTGTACATTTGAAACCACTTTCTTACCCTTGCAGTCATGTACTTTGTGCCCTTTTCCTTTACACTTATAACAAACTCCCATTCATTTCAGGCAAGTTCCAGGGTGTTTCTTCCCACAGTTATCACATATGGGAAAATTCTTCTTTTCCATATTCCCTTTATCCATCTTTATCTCTTCCATCCTTTTCATCTCTTGGTTCCCTTCAAAACCATAGGACTCAGTAAACACTTTACTTATCTTATCAACACATGATATTATTTCTTCATATGATGATAATACATGGGAGACTATTTCTCTTATAAATTCTGGCTTAAGACCATGAATGATATGATCGTTCTTTCTCTTTGAATCATGTGCACTGCTGAAGTTATCATTCCTTCTACTAGGCGCCATTTCTAAACAATGAAATACACTAGATTAGTTTATGAATAATAATACCTAATCCCAAACTTGTAAAACACATACCATAAATTAAATAGTTTAAGGATATAATCCATAATCATAAAAATGTCTCCTTTGAGGAAGTATATACTCATAAACCCTTTATAATGGTTTGTAAAGAAAATGAGAATTATCCTAAGAATATTCCTCGGGAGTGTCGTAACCAAGAGTGCAGCAAGGCCCGTTGTCGTGCACCAGTTCCCGTTCGAGTCTTGCTCAAAGCGTTGTTTTCGGGTTTTACCCCTAGGTACATCTGTGCCAGAGCCGCCTCAACCTGCTCGTATCCAGAAAGGGATGTATTGCTCGGAAAACTCACAAAATCTCTACAATACCAAAATTCTAGGAATTTCTTCTATACTAATCCTCAAAGTTCATCTTAGGTCTACGTGCTCTAATCAGAGTTTATCTAAATCTAGCTTCCAAGGTTTCTACTAAACTTCCTCTGATACCAACTGTAATGCCCCGACCCCAGTTACCCAGAGTCAGTGAATTATTACATAACATTGTCATGATCACAAGAAAGATCAAATCTCGAAAGACCGAATGGTTTAGTAGCCTTGTAAACATTAGATATATTCATAATGATTTACATTACATCATAAAGTGAAAAACTACTACAACAACATAGTCTCCATATTCCACCCTCGTATCCCCACATACTATCCCTGCAGGTCATTCATAACTTACTTCTTCACATCCTGGGAAAAATTAAACATAGAAAAGGGGTGAGCTCAAATGCCCAGTAAGGATAACAATAAAGCGGAAACTTTTAAAAATAAGCATAAACATTTAAGGCAATGTATAACTAAAACAAAAGCCTTTTAAACTTGAACTTCAACATGGTATGGAAAAATTAAAATGAAATAATGTCATTTTCTTATTCACATGGATATTCTACTAATCGAATAATCACATGCAATATCAATAACCACTTTCATAATGATGGAATGCATAATGCCAGACTATCATAACCACATAGCCAAGGCCTCGTGCCAAGACTACAAATAAGATTTTTCCAAGGCCTTGTACCAAGACACTAGTTTGTCTCATGAGAGCTACCGATGCATCGAGGATCTATAGCGGGCTCCACCCGTCACATATTAAGTCCAATGCATTCCCATATGAAAAGGTTTAAACATAACATAAACATTCATATTAAAACTAGCATACGAAATGTCAATACTTTCACCATAAACTATGAATTGTATAAAAATAGCACATCCACAGTCAAACATATCACAAAACCTTCAATTCAATATAGAAGTTTTGTATCATAATAAATCAACTTCAAATAAGCGTAAAATCCATCAAAGGATGTTGACATAGATGAAATCAAAACTCTTTTTAGAGAAATATATCTTTCTATTTTGAAATCATTTAAGAGTCATATATTTATAAAATAAAACATTTTCTTTGAAAATATTCTTATAAGCTTGTAAGGGAAGCTTCGACGATTTTATAACGGCGGAAAATAACCTCACCCGCCGTATAAGTTAAAAAACATTCTTACCTTAATTCTGTCAAAAAGGTTAAAAAGCACCTTGTTTGGAAAAAGACGGAAAGATTCCTTTATAAAACTCTTATAAAAAGTAAAAAAAGGGTATAAATGACTTTAACCCATATTCTTTTAAATAGTAAAAATGTTTTGAAATACATTTTTAAGAAACATGGGTGTGGATGATAAAGAGATCCTAGTAGATTATTACGTATAAACAACCTCGGATAATGAAGAGATTGTGAAATAAACCCTTACCTTGTACTTTTCCTTGGTTGGGGTAGGTTAACCTCCTGTATAATGGTGAAATAATTGTTATTAAATTATACAAGAATCATATACATTAATATGATATCATATATGATCTTTTAACATAATATCTTAGTATTATCGTTGTTTTGAGTGTTAAATTACTCGTTTTATTTTATATGTTTTGTTACGTAAGCCATGTTTATAATGGATAGGTTGTATATTATTCATATCCAGAATGATATCATGTCCTTAAAAATTATTTTTAAATCATCAAATGATAATTATACTTGAATGGATACGATGGAGAATGAATCTCATTGCGTTCGTGGAGATGGTAGCCCGTACGTACGCACGAGCGACAATATCATTTTTTTGATATTAAAATAATATATAAATGGATGTTATATCATATATAAATAATCATTAAAATGTTATATTTATTATTTACATGAGTTACACATCATTATTATACCCATCCAAATAATAATATATTGAATAACAATTACACCACGACATGGAGACGGTAAGCCGTACGTACGCACGTATGGTGACATGTTATTCAAAGGGTGGATAGAATAATGAATATGGTTGTACCATATTTATAATAACATCACAGTATATTTATGATATTGGATTTATTATTTTATAATGGTAATAACAAAGGAAGAAGAAGTGGAAGAAGAAAGGAACGTGGAAAAGGGTGGTGAAATAATTACCTCTTCTTCGGGTTCTTCCTTTTGATTTGATCAAAAGGGCTCCTTAGGTTGGAATTCTGATCAAAATAAGGCCTCTAGGTTGTAGTGGGGGATGTTGGGAGAGTATTTGGGCAGAGTTTGGGCGAACCAAAAGGCTTTGAAGGTGTGAAGAAATGAGAAGGAGGAGGTCCTTTTTATAAGAGGGGTGAGGGAACCTTTGGAAAAGCTAGAAATATTATTTATAATAAATTAATATTCGGTTTCTAATGGCTCCAAAGTTGATTATTTAAATGTTAAGGTGGTTATAGGTCTAAAACCATTCATCAAATATAATTTAGACAGGTTTGAGTTACTATATTAACCTTATCTTTAAGTATTAACTCTTAGTTAATTTGTTTGACAATTACCATGTCACTTTGTATTTTATATTATATAGTTAATAAACTTACTATAGACATCCAAGAGACCCCCCAAGTGGTTCATTAATGATACAACTATAATGATATAAGTCTTTTGGCCGAACCTTATATTTTTATGAATTTAATATCAATTAATAATATAATATTTGTTTTAAAAACTCTTTTATGTCAATTTTGACACTATTGTATAGTTGATTTTTGTGAAACTCAAAACAGAATGATTACTTCGAAAACATTTAATTAAATCATTCCTAACAAGTCATATTAACTTAAAAAATTAGTGTAATTAAAAAAAATCTCAAATTATATTTATTTGTGTATTTATAATATCAATTATTTTAGATTTTCACTATTATGGTAATTACTGCATCATCATTCTGTCATAAATAAATTAAATTATTTAATGTCTAAAAATTATAAATAAAATATCATTATGTAGGAAATCGTTTTATATTTCTAATTAATATTTACAATCTAATTTAGCTTATTTATAACCCTATATTTAAAATGTTTTAGTAAATAAACTTTGATTTTAACTCTTTTAACTCTTCTTTGAATTAAAAAATAATAAATGTCCTAATCTAATCCAAGTGGACCTAAATGATAATATTTTATTCCTAAGGTTGTTTTTGGTCGAGATACACTTGTCCAATTGAATTAGGACATGTGTTAGGGTAATATTAATATCATTTTTACCCTTAATTACCCTATTTACTTTTAACCGTGGTAAATACAAGTAAAAAGTTATTATTCACCAAAAATTATTTTTATCTCATTGAACCACATTTTACTTCTTGATATTAACCGTGTCTCTCAGATTTTCTAAATTCCATTCACAGAATTGGTAAAATTAAGTTTTATGAAAAATTCAGTTTTTTAACTATCATTTAGTAGTTTCACTATTCATCAAAAATTGAAGTTTTTCAGAACAATGCCAAAATTTCACCCTAAGCTATAATTGATATTCAGAATTCAAAAATGATGTCTATTTTAAAAAATTCCAAACATATAAGTTTCATTAATTAAATTTATAATTAATTCCCGCTGTCACAACAAATAGCATGTTTTTAAGAAACAATATATATAAAACGTTTGATACTTGTTTTTGTTCGGTTTAATTGTGAAATTATGTCCAATGACCAAAATTGTATTAAATGGTAAAAATATATTCTAAATATACTTTAAAACCACTCAAATTAATAATTTATCACTATTAATTATTTTTATTCAAAAAGTTGTTTTTAATTAAAATTTAGTAATTTTCACTATTCATCAAAATATTAAAGTTATCCGAAAAGTACTTAAATTTCACCTTAGGCTAAATTCAATACTATGAAACCAAAAATGAAGTCCATTTTGAGAGATAAATTTTCTAAAATTTTAAAAATTAGGTATTACTATTCATAACGGCTAGTTTGATCGGTTGTGGTGTGTGTTAGAACTCGATGTTGCGTACAACACACACTATTGCATTATTCAAAGAGAAGCATACCATAGAAGTTTGGGAAGTTTCATTGTAATTTTTTGATGTCCCCATTCTAAAAAGTAAATTTATTTAGTCAAATTGAATATATAAAAGTTTAAAATATTGTATTTAAAAAGGGTTCACTATTAAAAGTTGGTAAAAGTGTAATACTGAAAATGAATTTGTTCTTACATTATGTCTAAGAAACTCATAATATGGATTCTAAAATTATAAGGATTATATAAAGGTTAAAATTTAGTTAATACTATTCATAACCTCTTTTGAATGGCTTGTTTGGCAAGTCATGGTGCGCTTGAACTTGGTGTTGCATGTAGTGAAAGTTATTGAATTATTTTAAAGAAATAACACACTATGTAATCTTGGGGTGTTACATTCTACCCTCCTTCAATAAATTGCATCCTCGTAATTTGAAATTGTTATTCAAAAATAAAAGGTTGAAAATAAAAAATATCTTTGTGGGAAACCCCACATCGGAAATTGGGTTACTAAAATTTAGTCTTAATATGAGGAAAAGAGAAATGAAAGGGTTACCACCAAATTGTGATCTCGATTAGGAGAACATTGGTGGAAATTAGAGACATATAATTGGAGGAAAACGTAAATATTTATATGTAGTGATTGAGGTCCTCAATCACAAACAAGTTTAAAATTGAGGTCCTTAAATTCATAAATCTATGATGATTTAAAATACCATCGATTCAACAAAACATAAGGTATTAGGATAACACATTTTTGAAATTTTAAAATATCATAGTTGAAATCCCACATCGAAAAATGAATTAATGAGGCCTCTATTTAAAATAAATAGTGGAAAGTATGAAGATTACCGAAAATAACACATACTAGGGTTCCATGTTGGAAAATATGGACATGGAAGAGAAATATAACCATCAATTATCTGATGGAGAGTGGTAGAGAACATGGCTATAGAAAGGCCAACAATCCCAAAGCCATAAATTAGTGATGATTTAAGGTACCATCTAGGACAACATTTTTGTTCTAAGTTCCTTTTCTTAATGTTGAGGAATTTATTTATGAGATTGGCTAAGATCATAAGGAGATATACTTACTTTATAATTAGAGTTTTATCCATTAATAAATTTCTACCACAAACTCATCTTTCACTCTAAAAGATAATAGAATGTAAAAAAAAATCTATTTATACTATTCGTACAGGGTTCCAAAATAAACGAATTTATAATTCATCTACCAGGTCTTTTCAAAAAAACTACATTATTTAATCCAGGACATCTCGTGGGACAGTGGTAGGTGATACACCCTTGTCACCCTTCGGTTGCGGGTTCAAGTCTCGCAGCCTTTCCGGTCGTGACGGGTTGCCACCCGACCTCCGGGTTGTCCTTTTATGGCAATCCAAAATTAATCTCAAACTAGAATTTATCCAAAATACTTATGTCCAAACTCACAGTCCAACATTTATAAGGAAGGTAAACATAATGTAGATCCTTTTTACTCCGTAATAGCATATGAATACCTCCATCATGTATTATTTTAAAACACTGAAACATCCTGAATTACCATAATCCTTATTGATTACATTCATTCTCCCTTATTCCATATAGAATGCTGGATATACTTCATCAATCTAAAAATGTTTTAAACCCCAACAATGATGGAATATACAAATAATTAATCAGCTTCAAGGTAGTCAAGAATATCCAATATAATTTATCCAAATCAATCATGTATTATTCTAAAATCACTACCTCGGTATCAGAACCATATAATGGTTTATCTTTCTCTCAACCATATATTTTCCAAAAATTTAACATGCTAATGTGTCACTTTTCTTTGTTCCACACAATCTCAAGTCCTTAATGAAATAGTACTGCAATACAATCCTTATATACTCCATAATTATTATAACAAGTACATTGTTGATACAACACACAAATGACATAATCAACATAAGAACTCTAATCATTCCTCTTCATCTGTGGTAGTATCATAACTTGATTATTATCAAATATCATCATTTGCGGAATAGTCTGACGACTGGGACATAGGTTCGCATAGTGTCCAAACTCCTTGCAAATGAAGCATTGTACATTTGAAACCATTTTCTTACCCTTGCAGTCATGTACTTTGTGCCCTTTTCCTCCACACTTATAACAAACTCCCATTCCTTTCAGGAAAGTTCCAGGGTGTTTCTTCCCACAGTTATCACATATGGGAAAATTATTCTTTTCCCTCTTCCCTTTATCCATCTTTCTCTCTTCCATTTTTTTCTTCTCTTGCTTCCCTTCAAAACCATAGGTCTCAGTAAACTCTTTACTTATCTTATCAAAACATGATATTATTTCTTCATATGATGATAATACATGGGAGACTATTTCTCTTATAAATTCTGGCTTAAGACCATGAAAGATATGATCCTTCTTTCTCTTTGGATCATGTGCATTGCTGAAGTTATCAATCCTTCTACTGGGCGCCATTTCTAAAATATGGCATACACTAGATTAGTTTATGAATAATAATACCTAATCCCAAACTTTTATAACACATAACATAAATTAAATAGTTTATGGATATAATCCATAATCATAAAAATGTATCCTTTAAGGAAGTATATACTCATAAACCCTTTATAAAGGTTTGTAAGGAAAATGAGAATTATCCTAAGCATATCCCTCGAGAGTGTCGTAACCAAGAGTGCAGTAAGGCCCGTTGTCGTGCACCCGTTCCCGTTCGAGTCTAGCTCAAAGCGGTGTTTTCGGGTTTTACCCCTAGGTACATCTGTGCCAGAGCCGCCTCTACCTGCTTGTATCCAGACAGGGATGTATTGCTCGAAAAACTCACAAAATCTCTACAATACCAAAATTCTAGGAATTTATTCTATACGAATCCTCAAAGTTTATCTTAAGTCTACATGCTCTAATTAGAGTTTATCTAAATCTAGCTTCCAAGGTTTCTACTAAACTTCCTCTGATACCAACTGTAACGCCCTGACCCCAGTTACCCATAGTCGGTGCATTATTATATAACATTGGCATGATCACAAGAAAGATCAAATCTAGAAAGACCGATTGGTTTAGTAGCCTTGGAATCACTAGATATATTCATAAAGATTTACATCACATCATAAAGTGAAAAACTACTACAACAACATAGTCTCCATATTCCACCCTCATATCCCCACATACTATCCCTGCAGGTCATTCATAACTTACTTCTTCACATCCTGGGAAAAATAAAACATACAAAAGGGGTGAGATCAAATGCCCAGTAAGGATAACAATAAAGTGGAAACTTTCAAAAATAAGCATAAACATTTAAGGCAATGTATAACTAAAATAAAAGCCTTTTAAACTTGAACTTAAACATGGTATTCCAAAAGTGAAATGAAATAATTCCATTTTCTTATTCACATGCATATTCTACTAATCGAATAATCACATTAAATATTAATAACCACTTTCATAATGATGGAATGCATAATGCCAGACTATCATAACCACATAGCCAAGGCCTCGTGCCAAGACTAAAATAAGATTTTTCCAAGGCCTTGTGCCAAGACACTAGTTTGTCTCATGAGACCTACCGATGCATCGAGGAGCTATAGCGGGCTCCACCCGTCACATATTAAGTCCAATGCATTCCCATATGAAAAGGTTTAAACATAACATAAACATTCGTATTAAAACTAGCATACGAAATGTCAATACTTCCCCCATAAACTATTAATGGTATAAAAATAGAACATACATAGTTAAACATATCACAAAACCTTCAATACAATATAGAAGTTTTGTATCATAATAAATCAACTCCAAATAAGAGTAAAATCCATCAAAGGATGTTGACATAGATGAAATCAAAACTCTTTTTAGAGAAATATCTCTTTCTAGTTTGAAATCATTTAAGAGTCATATATTTATAAAATAAAACATTTTCTTAGAAAATATTCTTATAAGCTTTTAAGGGAAGCTTCGACGATTTTATAATGGCGGAAAATAACCGCACCCGTCGTATAAGTTAAAAAAACATTCTGACCTTAATTCTGTCAAAAAGGTTAAAAAGCACCTTGTTTGGAAAAAGACGGAAAGATTACTTTATAAAACTCTTATAAAAAGAAAAACAAGGGTATAAATGACTTTAACCCATATTATTTTAAATAGTAAAAATGTTTTGAAATACATTTTTAAGAAACATGGGTGTGGATGATAAAGAGATCCTAGTAGATTATTACGTATAAACAACCTCGGATAATGAAGGGATTGTGAAATAAACCCTTAACTTGAACTTTTCCTTGGTCGGGGTAGGTTAACTTCTTGTATAATGGTGAAATAATTGTTATTAAATTATACAAGAATCATATACATTAATATGATATCATATATGATCTTTTAACATAATATCTTAGTATTGTCGTTGTTTCGGGTGTTAACTTACACGTTTTATTTTATATGTTTTGTTACGTAAGACATGTTTGTAATGGATAGATTGCATTTTATTTATATCCAGAATTATATCAAGTCCTTAAACATTATTTTTAAATCATCAAATGATAATTATACTTGAATGGATACGATGGAGAATGAATCTCATCGCGTTCGTGGAGACGGTAGTCCGTACGTACGCACGAGCGACAATATCATTATTTTGATATTAAAATAATATATAAATGGATGGTATACCATATATACAGAATAATTAACATGTTATATTTATTATTTACAAGAGTTACACATCATTATTATACCCATCCAAATAATAATATATTTAATAACAATTACACCACGACGTGGAGACGGTAAGCCGTACGTACGCACGTATGGTGACATGTTATTCAAAGGGTGGATAGAATACTGAATATGGTTGTACCATATTTATAATAACATCACAGTATATATATGATATTGGATTTATTATTTTAGAATGGTAATAACAAAGTAAGAAGAAGTGGAAGAAGAAAGGAACATGGAAAAGGGTGGTGAAATCATTACCTCTTCTTCGGGTTCTTCCTTTTGATTTGATCAAAAGGGCTCCTTAGGTTGGAATTATGATCAAACTAAGGCCTCTAGGTTGTAGTGGGAGAAGTTTGGAGAGTATTTGGTCAGAGTTTGGCCGAACCAAAAGGCTTTGAAGGTGTGAAGAAATGAGAAGGAGGAGTGCCTTTTTATAAGAGGGGTGAGGGGCACCTTTGGAAAAGCTAGAAATATTAATTTATAATAAATTTATATTCGGTTTCTAATGGCTAAAAAGTTTATTATTTAAATGTTAAGGTGGTGATAGGTCAAAAACCATTCAACCAATAGAATTTAGACAGGTTTGGGTTACTAAATTAACCTTATCTTTATGTATTAACTCTTAGTTAATTTGTTTTACATTTACCATGTCACTTTGTATTTTATATTATATAGTTAATAAACTTACTATATACATCCAAGAGACACCCAAGTGGTCCATTAATGATACAAATATCATGATATAAGTCTCTTGTCCGAACCTTAGATTTTTAGGAATTTAATATCAATTAATAATATAATATTTCTTTTAAAAACTCTTTTATGTCAATTTTGACACTATTCAATAGTTGATTTTTGTGAAATTCAAAACAAAATGATTACTTCTAAAACATTTGATTAAATAATTCCTAACATGTCATATTAACTTAGAAAATTAGTTTAATTCATAAAAAGTCTCAAATTATATTTATTTGTGTATTTATAATATCAATTATTTTAATTTTTCACTATTATGGTAATTACTGCATCATCATTGTGTCATAAATAAATTAAATTATTTAATGTCTAAAAATTATAAATAAAATATCATTATGTAGGAAATATTTTTATCTTTCTAATGAATATTTACAATCGAATTTATCTTATTTATAACCTTATATTTAAAATGTTTTAGTAAATATACTTTGATTTTAACTCTTTTAACTCTTCTTTGAATTAAATAATAATAAATGTCCTAATCTAATCCAAGTGGACCTAAATGATAATATTTTATTCCTAAGGTTGTTTTTGGTCGAGATACACTTGTCCAATAGAATTAGGACATGTGTTAGGGTAATATAAATATCATTTTTACCCTTAATTACCCTATTTACTTTTAACCGTGGTAAATAAAAGTAAAAAGTTACTATTCACCAAAAATTATTTTCATCTCATTGAACCACATTTTACTTCTTGATATTAACGGTGTCTCTCGGATTTTCGAAATTCCATTCACAGAAGCGGTGAAATTAAGTATTATGAAAAATTCAGTTTTTTAACTACCACTTAGTAGTTTCACTATTCATCAAAAATTGAAGTTTTTCATAACAATGTCAAGATTTCACCCTAAGCTATAATTGATATTCCGAATTCAAAAATGATGTCTATTTTTAAAAATTCCAAACATATAAGTTGCATTAATTAATTTTATAATTAATTCCCGCTGTCACAACAAATAGCGTGTTTTTAAGAAACAATATATACCAAAAGATTGATACTTGTTTATGTTCGGTTTAATTGTGAAATTATGTCCAATGACCAAAATTGTATTAAATGGTAAAAATATATTCTAAATATACTATAAAACCACTAAAATTAATAATTTATCACTATTAATTATTTTGATTAAAAAAGTTGTTTTTAATTAAAATTTTGTAATTTTCACTATTCATCAAAATATTAAAGTTATCCGAAAAGTACTTAAATTTCACCTTAGGATAAATTCAATACTACGAATCCAAAAATGAAGTCCATTTTGAGAGATAAAATTTCTAAAATTTTAAAAAGTAGGTATTACTATTCATAACGGCTAGTTTGATCGGTTGTGGTGTGTGTTAGAACTCGATGTTGCGTACAACACACGCTATTGCATTATTCAAAGAGAAGCGTACCGTAGAAGTTTGGGATGTTTCATTGTAATTTTTGATGTCCCAATTCTAAAAAGTAAATTTATTTAGTCAAATTGAATATATAAAATTTTAAAATATTGGATTTAAAAAGGGTTCACTATTAAAAGTTGGTAAAAGTGTAATATTGAAAATGAATTTGTTCTTACATTATGTCTAAGAAACTCATAATATGGATTCTAAAATTATAAGGATTATATAAAAGTTAAAATTTAGTTAATACTATTCATAACCTCTTTTTAACGGCTTGTTTGGCAAGTCATGGTGCGCTTGAACTCGGTGTTGCGTGTAGTGCAAGTTGTTGAATTATTTTAAAGAAATAACACACTATGTAATCTTGGGGTTTTACATTCTACCCTCCTTCAATAAATTGCTTCCTTGCAATTTGAAATTTTTCTTCGAAAATAAAAGGTTGAAAATAAAAAATATCTTTGTGGGAAAACCCACATCAGAAATTGGGTTACTAAAATTTAGTCTTAATATGAGGAAAAGAGAAATGAAAGGGTTACCACCAAATTATGATCTCTATTAGGAGAACATTGGTGGAAATTAGAGACATATAGTTGTAGGAAAAAATATATATTTATAGGTAGTGATTGAGGTTATCAATCACAAACAAGTTTAAAATTGGGGTCCTTAAATTCATCAATCTATGATGATTTAAAATACCATCGATTCAACAAAACATAAGGTATTAGGATAACACCTTTTTGACATTTCAAAATATCTTAGTTGAAATCCCACATCAAAAAATGAATTAACGAGGCCTCTATTTAAAATAAATAGTGGAGAGTATGAAGATTACTGAAAATAACACATAATAGGGTTCCATGTAGGAAAATATGGATATGGAAGAGAAATCTAACCACCAATTATCTGATGGAGAGTGGTAGAGAACCTGGCTATGAAAAGGCCAACAATTCCAAAGCCATAAATTAGTGATGATTTAAGGTACAATCTAGGACAACATTTTTGTTCTATTTTCATTTTCTTAATGTTGAAAAAATTATTTATGAGATTGGATAAGATCATAAGGAGATATACTTACTTTATAATTAGATTTTTATCCATTAATAAATTTCTACCCCAAACTCATCTTTCACTCTTAAAGATAATAGAACGTAAAAAAACTATTTATACTATTCGTACAGTGTTCCAAAATAAAAGAATTTATAATTCATCTACCAGATCTTTTAAAAAAAACTACATTATTTAATCCAGGAAATCTTGTGGGCCAGTGGTAGGTGATACACCCTTGTCGCCCTTCGGTTGCGGGTTCAAGTCTCGCGGCCTTGCCGGTCGCGACGGGTTGCCACCCGACCTCCGAGTTGTCCTTTTATGGCAATCCAAAATTAATCTCAAACTAGAATTTATCCAAAATACTTCTGTCCAAACTCACATTCCAACATTTATAAGGAAGGTAAACATAATGTAGATCCTTTTTACTCCGTAATAGCATATGAATACCTCCATCATGTATTCTTTTCAAACACTAAAACATCCTGAATTACCATAATCCTTATTGATTACATTCATGCTCCCTTATTCCATATAGAATGCTGGATATACTTCATCAATCTAAAAAAATTTAAACTCCAAAAATGATGGAATATAAAAATCATTAATCAACTTCAAGGTAGTCAAGAATATCCAATATAATTTATCCAGATCAATCATGTATTATTCTAACATCACTACCTCAGTATTAGAACAATATAATGGTTTATCTTTCTCTCAACCATATATTTTCCAAAAATTTAACCTGCTATTGAGTCACTTTTCTTTATTCCACACAATCTCAAGTCCTTAATGAAATAGTACTGCAGTACAATCCTTATATTCTCCATAATTATTATAACAAGTACATTGTTGATACAACACTCAAATGACATAATCAACATAAGAACAATAATCATTCCTCTTCATCTGTGGTAGTATCATAACTTGATTATTATCCAATAGCATCATTTGTGGCATAGTCTGACGACTGGGACATAGGTTCGCGTAGTGTCCAAACTCCTTGCAAATGAAGCATTGTACATTTGAAACCATTTTCTTACCCTTGTAGTCACGTACTTTGTGCCCTTTTCCTCCACACTTATAACAAACTCCTATTCCATTCAGGCATGTTCCAGGGTGTTTCTTCCCACAGTTATCACATATGGAAAAATTCTTCTTTTCCCTCTTCCCTTTATCCATCTTTCTCTCTTCAATCCTTTTATTCTCTTGATTCCCTTAAAAACCATAGGACTCAGTAAACTCTTTACTTATCTTATCAACACATGATATTATCACTTTATATGATGATAATACATGGGAGACTATTTCTCTTATAAATTCTGGCTTAAGACCATGAAAGATATGATCGTTCTTTCTCTTTGGATCATGTGCATTTTTGAAGTTATCATTCCTTCTGCTGGGCACCATTTCTAAACAATGGCATACACTAGATTAGTTTATTAATAATAATACATAATACCAAACTTGTAAAACACATAACATAAATTAAATAGTTTATGGATATAATCCATAATCATAAAAATGTCTTCTTTGAGGAAGTATATACTCATAAACCCTTTATAATGGTTTGTAATGAAAATGAGAATTATCCTAAGCATATCCCCCGGGAGTGTCGTAACCAAGAGTGCAGCAAGGCCCGTTGTCGTGCACCAGTTCTCATTCGAGTCTAGCTCAAAGCGGTGTTTTCAGGTTTTACCCCTAGGTACATCTGTTCCAGAGCCGCCTCAACCTGCTCGTATCCAGAAAGGGCTGTATTGCTCGGAAAACACACAAAATCTCTACAATACCAAAATTCTAAGAATTTCATCTATACTTATCCTCAAAGTTCATCTTAGGTCTACGTGCTGTAATCAGAGTTTATCTAAATATAGCTTCCAAGGCTTCTACTAAACTTCCTCTGATACCAACTGTAATGCCCCGACCCCAGTTACCCAGAGTTGGTGCATTATTACATAAAATTGGCATGATCACAAGAAAGATCAAATCTCGAAAGACCGATTGGTTTAGTAGCCTTGGAAACACTAGATATATTCATAAAGATTTACATTACATCATAAAGTGAAAAACTACAACACCTACATAGTCTCCATATTCCACCCTCGTATCCCCACATAATATCCCTGCAGGTCATTCATAACCTACTTCTTCACATCCTGTGAAAAATAATACATAGAAAAGGGGTGAGCTCAAATGCCCAGTAAGGATAACAATAAAGCAGAAACTTTGAAAAATAAGCATAAACATTTAAGGCAATGTATAACTAAAACAAAAGCCTTTTAAACTTGAACTCAAACATGGTATGGCAAGAGTAAAATGAAATAATGCCATTTTCTTATTCACATGGATATTCTACTAATAGAATAATCACATTCAATATCAATAACCACTTTCATAATGATGGAATGCATAATGCCAGACTATCATAACCACATAGCCAAGGCCTCGTGCCAAGACTACAAATAAGATTTTGCCAAGGCCTTGTGCCAAGACACTAGTTTGTCTCATGAGACCTACCGATTCATTGAGGAGCTATAGCGGGCTCCACCCGTCACATATTAAGTCCAATGCATTCCCATATGAAAAGGTTTAAACATAACATAAACATGCGTATTAAAACTAGCATACGAAATGTCAATACTTTCACCATAAACTATGAATGGTATAAAAATAGCACATCCATAGTCAAACATATCACAAAACCTTCAATACAATATAGAAGTTTTGTATCATAATAAATCAACTTCAAATAAGTGTAAAATCCATCAAAGGATGTTGACATAGATGAAATCAAAACTCTTTTTAGAGAAATATCTCTTTCTATTTTGAAATCATTTAAGAGTCATATATTTATAAAATAAAACATTTTCTTTTAAAATATTCTTATAATCTTGTAAGGGATGCTTCGACTATTTTATAACGGCGGAAAATAACTGCACCCACCGTATAAGTTAAAAAACATTCTTACCTTAATTCTGTCAAAAAGGTTAAAAAGCACCTTGTTTGGAAAACGACGGAAATATTCCTTTATAAAACTCTTATAAAAAGTCAATCAAGGGTATAAATGACTTTAAACCATATTATTTTAAATAGTAAAATTGTTTTGAAATACATTTTTAAGAAACATGGGTGTGGATGATAAAGAGATCCTAGTAGATTATTACGTATAAACAACCTCGAATAATGAAGAGATTGTGAAATAAACCCTTACCTTGTACTTTTCCTTGGTTGGGGTAGGTTAACCTCCTGTATAATGGTGAAATAATTGTTATTAAATTACACAAGTATCATATACATTAATATGATATCATATATGATCTTTTAACATAATATCTTAGTATTATCGTTGTTTCGGGTGTTAACTTACTCGTTTTATTTTATTTGTTTTGTTACGTAAGCCATGTTTGTAATGGATAGGTTGTATATTATTCATATATATAATGATATCAAGTCCTTAAAAATTATTTTTAAATCATCAAATGATAATTATACTTGAATGGATACGATGGAGAATGAATCTCATCGCGTTCGTGGAGACGGTAGTCCGTACGTACGCACGAGCAACAATATCATTCTTTTGATATTAAAATAATATATAAATGGATGGTATATCATATATAAATAATCATTTACATGTTATATTTATTATTTACATGAGTTACACATCATTATTATACCCATCCAAATAATAATATATTGAATAACAATTACACCACGATGTGGAGACGGTAAGCCGTACGTACGCACGTATGGTGACATGTTATTCAAAGGGTGGATAGAATACTAAATATAGTTGTACCATATTTATAATAACATAACAGTATATATATGATATTGGATTTATTATTTTAGAATGGTAATAACAAAGGAAGAAGAAGTGGAAGAAGAAAGGAACATGGAAAAGGGTGGTGAAATCATTACCTCTTCTTCGGGTTCTTCCTTTTGATTTGATCAAAAGGGCTCCTTAGGTTGGCATTATGATCAAACTAATGCCTCTAGGTTGTAGTGGGGGAAGTTGGGAGAGTATTTGGGTAGAGTTTGGCCGAATCAAAAGGCTTTGAAGGTGTGAAGAAATGAGAAGGAGGAGTGCCTTTTTATAAGAGGGGTGAGGGGAACCTTTAGAAAAGCTAGAAATATTAATTTATAATAAATTCATATTCGGTTTCTAATGGATCCAAAGTTGATTATTTAAATGTTAATGTGGGGATAGGTAGAAAACCATTCAACCAATAGAATTTAGACAGGTTTGGGTTACTATATTAACCTTATATTTAAGTATTAACTCTTAGATATTTTTTTTCACATTTACCATGTCACTTTGTATTTTATATTATATAGTTAATAAACTTACTATATACATCCAAGAGACCCCGAAGTGGTCCATTAATTATAAAACTATCATGATATGAGTCTCTTGGATGAACCTTAGATTTTTAGGAATTTAATATCAATTAATAATATAACATTTGTTTTAAAAAATCTTTTATGTCAATTTTGACACTATTCAATAGTTGATTTTTGTGAAACTCAAAACAGAATGATTACTTCGAAAAAATTTAATTAAATCATTACTAACATGTCATATCAACTTAAAAAATTAGTTTAATTCATAAAAAGTCTCAAATTATATTTATTTGTGTATTTATAATATCAATTATTTTAATTTTTCACTATTATGGTAATTACTGCATCATCATTGTGTCATAAATAAATTAAATTATTTAATGTCTAAAAATTATAAATAAATTATCATTATGTAGGAAAACTTTTTATCTTTCTAATGAATATTTAAAATCGAATTTATCTTATTTATAACCCTATATTCAAAATGTTTTAGTAAATAAACTTCGATTTTAACTCTTTTAACTCTTCTTTGAATTGAATAATAATAAATGTCCTAATCTAATCCAGGTGGACCTAAATGATAATATTTTATTCCTAAGGTTGTTTTTGGTCGAGATACACTTGTCCAATAGAATTAGGACATGTGTTAGGGTAATATTAATATCATTTTGACCCTTAATTACCCTATTTACTTTTAACCGTGGTAAATAAAAGTAAAAAGTTACTATTCACCAAAAATTATTTTCATCTCATTGAAACACATTTTACTTCTTGATATTAACTTTGTTTCTCGGATTTTCGAAATTCCATTCACAGAAGCGGTAAAAATAAGTTTTATGAAAAATTCAGTTTTTTAACTACCACTTAGTAGTTTCACTATTCATCAAAAATTGATGTTTTTCAGAACAATGCCAAAATTTCACCCTAAGCTATAATTGATATTCCGAATTCAAAAGTGATGTGTATTTTACAAAATTACAAAAATATAAGTTGCATTAATTAATTTTATAATTAATTCCCGCTGTCACAACAAATAGCGTGTTTTTAAGAAATAATATATATCAAAAGATTGATACTTGTTTGTGTTCGGTTTAATTGTGAAATTATGTCCAATGACCAAAATTGTATTAAATCGTAAAAATATATTCTAAATATACTTCAAAACCACTCAAATTAACAATTTATCACTATTAATTATTTTGATTAAAAAATTTGTTTTTAATTAAAATTTAGTAATTTTCACTATTCATCAAAATATTAAAGTTATCCGAAAAGTACATAAATTTCATCGTAGGCTAAATTCGATACTACGAATCCAAAAATGAAGTCCATTTTGAGAGATAAAATTTCTAAAATTTTAAAATGTTGGTATTATTATTCATAACGGCTAGTTTGATCGGTTGTGGTGTGTGTTAGAACTCGATGTTGCGTATAACACACGCTATTGCATTATTCAAAGAGAAGCGTACCATAGAAGTTTGGGATGTTTCATTGTAATTTTTTGATGTCCCCATTCTAAAAAGTAAATTTATTTAGTCAAATTGAATATATAAAAGTTTAAAATATTGGATTTAAAAAGGGTTCACTATTAAAAGTTGGTAAAAGTGTAATACTGAAAATGAATTTGTTCTTACATTATGTCTAAGAAACTCATAATATGGATTATAAAATTATAAGGATTATATAAAGGTTAAAATTTAGTTAATACTATTCATAACCTCTTTTGAACGGCTTGTTTGGAAATTCATGGTGCGGTTGAACTCGGTGTTGCATGTAGTGCAAGTTATTGAATTATTTTAAAGAAATAACACACTATGTAATCTTGGGGTGTTACAAACACTCTTTTTGTTTTGACAATGGGAATTAATTTTAAATTAATTTCTGCCACTTATGTATTTTGAATTTGGAAAAATGGATTCCATATTTGAAATTAGGTGGTCCAAATTATGTAAATAGGTAACTTTTATTTTTATACATTATGAATATTTACTTCGGTAAATATTTTATTTACCATGGTTAAAGGGTAAATCTATTAAATAAGGGTAAACCAATATTATTATAATAATATTAAATTACCCTAACATGTGTCTTAATCATATTTGTGGATACATGTCCGACCATGGGCATCCTTGGGTCGATTTTGGGACCCCATGGAGCCACCTGGGAGTGATAATGACACTATATTAATTAATTTAAAGTAAAGACAAAAACGACATAAACATATATCTTTTAGTAAATAGATTTTAACATGTGGTTATATAAGTTATATCTTCAACTATAAATATTTATTTCAAATAATAAATGAGTTACTTAATCTTGGAATTGTATTTATAATATTTAGACATCAAATAAATTAAATTTTATATGACACAATGATAATGCAGTGATTACCTTATTAATGAATGATTTAAATAAATGAGATATTAAGGATTAAAAAATATCTAAAACCTTTCAAATTTTTATTAGATTATTTTATTTAGACTTCTATGAACCTTATATTCTAATTAAATATGTTTTGGACCTTTTTAAACTAAAAATAATTTTATAATAAAATAATACTTTCAACCATTGCTAAAGAGACCCTCCTCCCCATTATAAAAATCCACCACCTCTAACCCATTAATCATACCTCTAAATCCCATTGTCTCATCCAAAAAAATCCCAAATAAGCTCCCAACACCCCTCTATTCCACCTAGAAGCCTTTGTCATAAGGCACATCAAGAAATCCTTTTGGTTCAAACCGAAGGGAGTTTAACCGATTTAAAGGTAACATCTTACCTCAAGTTCTCTTCTTTTATTATACTTCTGTACTATCCATTTGCTTATTATAACTTTTTAAATAAAAAAATTATCCTAAATATACTAGGTTGATGTTATGATAAGGATTGGAACTGCACTTGCACACACCTCTGTCTAATGGGTAAAGAACATATTGTTTTTATGGATGATGAACTAATGCCTCACGAAACAAAGATTGTTCAATCATCTCCTACGACCTATTATGGTGGCCATTAAGATGGAACTATATTTATATGTGATATATATTATTTTTATATTGTTTCTATGCTTCTGTATTTTTCATTTATATAATACCTTTATGGTTTCCATAGTGGGTAAATACGATAATTTCATTTGAGGAAGTGTGGAGTACCGCCCCCTCAAAGTGATATGACTTGTTCATGCCATAAGAGGAATGAATAAAGGATGTAATTACTGAAATAATATATGATATTATACTATAATTATAATATACCAAGGTATCATTAAGTTTTCATTACATTAAAATATGAAATAGAAATTAAAGTAGTGTTCATGCGTATGTGCGGCTTACCCTCTCCATGAACGGTGCATTTCATTTCTTATCTCCAAATGTTATGTACTATTATAAATACATATATATACTAGATATATATGATATATATAATATCTAAAGCATGAATATAATTCTCAATATAATGGAATTTTGACCACATGGACAACTTGTAATTATAAGAAGTTCATTTTTTACTCAAGTACCAAATACAAACAAAATGACCGTTATTAACTTAAATGGTTATATAATGTTTATAAATGGTAATAAGTGATATAAAAGGAATAATAAACTTGAAAAAGGTTATAAATCAAGTATAAATTAACTTTAGTTTATAATTCATGAGATTAAAGAATGAACGAGTCAATTCTGACATGAGGTAAGGGAACTTCTTAACCCAATTTACATTATTTGGGTTAAACGTCTACTTATTGATTATGTCATGATATGATTATGTGATAAATGAATTTTGATATCTTATCTTTTATTTATACTTTATTTATGTGTACTTATAGTGAATACAAATAATTTACCTATTTTATTTAAAAAATTATCTTTGTAAGGAACTTCGTCTCAAACATCTTTCATTGAGGCATATTTTGATTTATACACAAAATTATTTTATATAGTGTATAAACCCCTTTGACATTTAATTTATTTTAAAGGGAATATTTTTTCTACAAAGTGTTTTACTAAATGAAAAAAGGAATTTGTCTTTTTAATGTTTGTGTTGACAATGATCTTTACTCCACTGCGAGTATTATTTGATCTTGGGATTCCTTAACAAGCCATAGAGTTTTTCAAAAAGAAAAAAAACTACCATATAACCTTTTTATGTATTTTGGTATTGAAAATGGTTTCGAGAAATAATTGATTCTTCCAATATCTTTAATTGATATATTGTGATTGAAATGTGGAAATTTTTTCTTTCCTTTATGTTTGTTTTATGTGTTATGAATATGTTATGGTTATTGGTAATTGTTAACGTATATGGGTGGTTCCATGATAAACCTAGGGTAGGTGAGCCCGAGATAGATCTCCAACACATTGGGTAACGTGACTGAGGTAAACGTTAATGTTTCTCCTAAGAGATTTCAGGAATATACTATGATGGATATTCCAAACATAACTCCCTATGTAGATGTGATAGCTACAATGTATGTATGATATGGATGCCACAAGTTACCTTTATTATTTATGATATCTACGTGTTATTCATAAAACTTATGATTTCATGAGGTATGTTAAAGATTTTATTCTTGGTAAGTATTTTTGGACAAATGTTTTCTTTCTTTATTTTATAATCCTTTCTGGGATTTTTATGCCCATGCCAAGTTTTTTTGAAATGTTTTTCAAAGGGTATAAGGAAGGTTAAGACAATGGAATAATTCAAGAAGATTTATATCAAGAAAAGAATTATTGTTTTATTTTAAGAGTTTTTATTGTATAAAAAAATGGATACTGAGTATAAGTGTCTACTTTGTAATATTTAAGATGTAATGTAAAAGTTTTGGACTAATTCTCTCAAATAATAAACCTGAAAATATCCTCAATGTGAATTATTAACTTAATTCAAGATTATGTATTGTTCAAGGCCGGTGCCTTATAGTTTGTACCAAAGGTAGGTTTATATAACTTTAAGAGTTAGGATATTGTTAAATTAATATACATAAATTATTATTAATTTATTGTAAGATTGAATTGATATAGAATTTACAGATTACAATGTTGCTTCACTTAAGATATTTCTAGGTTCAGAATGGGTTTCCATAGAGGAAACATGGAAGTTATAATGGGACAACATATAGAGGAATACAACCTTCCAAATACGAAACCTGAGATGGTCAGAATCGGAACTGAATAGTTTGTTGCAGTGATGGAAAAGTTGAATCAAGCTATAAATGGTGGTGGTATCCATGCATGAGATTAGCCAGATCAACAACAGAGGAACTTTTCAATAGTGGATCATTTCATGAGGAAACATCCCCCATAATTTAGAGGATCATATGACCTCGTTCTAGCTGAAGAGTGTATTAAAGAACTAGAAAAGAAATTTGATGTCATGGGGAATTCATAACATCAAACGGTTAGTCTCGTTGTTTACCATTTTGAAGGTGAAGCTGATCAGTTGTGGCCGATGGTGAAAAATATCTGGGATAGTGAGGACATTGATGCCCTTCATTAGGATGAATTCAAAGGTATGTTTCTTGAGAAATATTTTTCTATGGTGGTTCATTTTAGGATGAAAAACAATTCTTGGAATTGAGGTAGGAGGATGACTCAATGGCTTTTTAGGAAGAAAAATTCACTCGACTGTAATTGTATGCTCAAAATTTCATATGAGATATTGATAGTAAAATCAAAAGTTTTTAATCATAATTAAAGACAAAATATCTAAGGGATTTAGCTTCTTGTGAGTTCAAAAGTTATGAAAAACATATTCTATGTGTGGATAGGGTGGAAATGGAGTTTTCTAATGATCATGTGTTCTTTGAAAAACAATAGAATAATAGGTATATGTGGAAGAAGAAAGGGAAGAACTCTACAAAAAAGTATGATGGTAAGAAACTTAAGTTTACAGTTTGTGAAAATTGTGGTGAAAAGCATGCTAGGGAATGTCTCCTGAATTCTAGTAAGTGCTACCAATGTGTTAAAATGGGACCTAAGGCTCATACAATATCAGGTAAATGGTAGTAAAAATCTGATTTATAGTTAGTTAAATGTTTTAAGTGAAATTAAATGAGTCATTATGCAAATGAGTGTCCAACGAAGAACTCAAACAAGGGAAAGAAGTTGGACTACAAGCAGAAAGGGGTGGTTAAATCCTTTGCAACTTCTTCAACAGATGTTGGGCCATTAAATGAAGTAGTATCAGGTACACTGTTTGTTTGTTCAGATTATTCCAACATGTTGTTTGATTCAGGGTCTACACATTATTTCATTTATGATAAATTTTCTAGTAAATTGTAAATTGCATCTAAATATATGAATCCTGAACATATAGTAAAAACAACTGGAAGAAATGTTGAGACAAAATGAAATCAAAAGAACCTTCCTGTCATTGTGTGTGGAATGAATCTACCCAAAAACGTTATTATTTTGCCTCTAGTAGAGTTTGATTTTATTTTGGGTATGGATTGGCTTTTTTTATCATGATAAGATTGAATGTAGATCTAAAGAGGTTTATTTTCAGAAATAATTTCTGTTTGTGTAAAAGAATGAATCCTTACTTTTGATAACATATCAGAAAGCTGAGAAACTTGTAAAACATGGAAATGAATGTTACATTGCACATATTGTTGAAAACAAATGAACTGTTAATATTAATGATGTGTTAGTGGTAAATGAGTATCTTTATGTTTTTTCTGATGAGTTTCTTAGTATAATACCTGATTGGGAAGTTGAATTTATTGTTGACTTAGTTCCTGATGCTAATCCAATTTCAAAACCCCCTTATAGAATGGATCAAAATGAACTTTTAGAGTTAAAGAAGAAATTGAAAGGGTTATTAGATAAATGTTTCATTTGAACTATCACATCACCATGGGGTGCTCCTGTCTTGTTTGTTAAAAAGAAAGATGGTTCAATGAGACATTGCATTGATTATAGAGAATTGAATAACATCACTTTTAAGAACAATTATCCTTTTCTTCATATTGATTATTTATTTGATCAGCTCTAGGGAGCTCAGTATTTTTCGAAGATTGTCTTGAGGTCCGGGAACCATTAGTTTAAAGTAAAGGAAGCAGACATTACAAAGACCTAGTTTCATACTAGATATAGACATTATGAATTTGTGGTTATGCCTTTGGTGTTAACCAGTGCACCAGTTGTATTCTTGGATATTTTGAATATAATTTTCTTTGAGTTCTTGGATAAGTTTTTAATAGTGTTCATTAATGATATTTTGTTTTATTCCAAAAGTAAAGAGGAACATTAAAGTAATTTAAGGGTTTCCTTGAAAAGCTTAAAAGAAAAGAAAATGTGTGGGAAATTAAAAAAATGTGAGTTTTGTTTGTAACAAATTTAATTCATTGGTTACATTGTTTAAAAAAAAGGAATAATTGTTCATCCTGCTAAAACAAAATTTGTTGAAGAATGGCCAAGACCCACAAATATAACTGACATCTATAGATTTCTTGGATTAGCAGGTTATTAAAGAAGGTTTGATGAAACTTTTTTATAGTTATCTAGACCACGGACGATGTTAACTAAAAAACATGTTAAGTTCATTTGGACAAATGAATGTGATGATTGTTTTCAAGAATTGATAAGAAGATTAGTGAATGCTCATGTTTTGGAATACCTTCCAGAGATGGTGAATTTCTTGTATACAATATTCTTCGTTGGAAGGACTTGGCTATGTCCTTATGCAGAAAGATCAGGTAATTTCTTGTGCTTCATGTCATTTTAAACTCCATGAGTTAAATTTCCATACACATGATTTGGAATTAGTTGCTGTTGTTTTTGTTTCTTTAAAAATCTGGAGGAATCATTTGTATGAAGTAAAGTGTGAAATATATACTGAAAAAAAAAATTGAAGTATATATTCACTCAGAAATAATTGAACCTAAGCCAGAGAAGAAGGCTAGAATAAATCAAGGATTATGATTTCATGATTCATTAACATCAAGGAAAGGAAAATAAAGTGGCTAATACTTTGAGTCAAAAAAGTAATGCTATATTAACCTTGTTACATTTGGAACAAGATCCTATGATTAAAGATTTTTTGAACATTGGAATAGAATTTTTTGGTGTAGGAAATACCTCTGTTTTGTTTCAGGTGTAAGTGAAATAATATCTATAAGAAAAAATTAAGAAATCAAAGAAGGAAGAGATTGAGTTGCAAAAAAAGGTGGATTTGGTTCAGAAGGGTAAGTTTCTTGATTTTAACATTGATAATGATGGTGTTTTGAGGTTTGGGAAGATATTATGTGTGCCTTGTGATTCACAGTTGAAGAAAGAGTTATATGTGAAGCTCATAGTTCTCCTTTTTTAGTTTATCTTGGAAATACTAAGATGTACAAAGATATTTGGGTGTATTACTAGTGGGATGGAATGAAAAGATATATTGATGATTTTACAGTGAAGTGTTTGACTGGTGAACAGGTTAATGTTGGGCAGCATTTACCGAAAGGGATGCTTCAATATTTTTCGGTTCCAAAGTGGAAATGGGAAAATATATCGATGGACTTTGTTGTGGGTTTATGGAAGACATATCATGGTAATAATTCAATATGGTTTATTTTTGATTAATTTACTAAATCTGCACATTTCCTTTCTATTTGAGATAATTTGTCTCTAGATCAAATTTATCAGTTATATGTTAAAGAGATAGCTAGGTTTATTGGAGTTCTCCTCTCTATTGTATCTGATCGTGATCCTAGGTTTACTTATAACTTTTTTAAAGGCCTTCAGAAGTCATTGGGTACTGAATCAAATTTTAGTACAACTTTTAATCCTCAATTAGATGGGCAGTCAGAATGAAAAATTCAGACCCTGGAGGATATGATGCGTGCTTTTTCACTAGATTACCATGGATTTTGGGACCAAAATATTTATTTTGTTGATTTTTCTTATAATAATATTTTTCATTCCAGTATACAGATGGATCTATTTGAGGAATTGTATGGGAAGCAGTGTCGAACTCCAGCTTTTTGGGATGGAGAAAGTCAAAAGAAGTTTATGGGACCAGAATTGGTAAAAGAGATGGCAGAAAAAGGTTAGTTTATTTATAAAAACATGAGAACAGCTCAGAGTAGGTAGAAAATTTATGGGGATAACCGGATAAATGATCTTTCTTTCGAGGTAGGTGATAATGTCTTTCTCAAAATTTCTCTATAGAAAAGTGTGATACATTTTGGTAAGAAGGGAAAACTGAGTCTGAGGTTCATTGACCCTATGAAATCTTGTAGAAAGTTGGATCAGTATCCTATATATTGGATTTTCCTCAATTTTTATCTCAGGAACACAATATTTTTCATGTTTCAATGTTGAGAAACTATTTTCCAGATCCATCTCATGTTTTGGTCCTAGAGTTAGTTCAGTTGGAAGAGAATCTCTCTTATGAGGAACAACCAGTCCAGATTATTTACTAAAGAGAGAAAGTGTTGCGGAATATGGTAATTCATCAGGTAAAGGTTTTGGGAAAAAATCATATGGTTGAAGAGGCAACGTGGTAATCTGAAAATTCTATGAGGGATTAATACCCAAACTTATTTGATAACTGAATAAAATATTGTGAGGACACAATTTACAAAAGGGGAGAAGGATGTAACATCCCAAGTAAATAAAGAATATAAAATTTTTATATTTATTAATATTTTTGAATTAAATATTAATTTTACTTTAATGATAATGTTATGTTTGATGGCGTACCTGATACACAACAATGTGTTTCATAATGCACACAATGTTGAGTTATACTGAAAAATAATAATACAAATTTATTATTTTAAATGGTAGTTAACGCCTAGTCATTATAATGGAGATAATGAACAGAACTAACTATAATATGATTATACGTGTTTGTTAAATGTTTTTACTTTTATCCAATAAATTTTAGAGGCATAAAATGTGAATGAATCAAATTTTAGGCACAAATAGTCTAATATTCTTTAAAATGCCGATTTAACACCTTTTGATGGAGAACTATTTTTAAATCTATTTTTTCCACTTTTATATGATCTATTTTAAAAAATTATATTCTTAGTTATAATTGGGGAATCAAAATTTACCTTGGATGGAATTATGGTGTTTTTCAGATCATGTTCATTTTTTAATGAATAGTGAAAATGTTGTATTTTAATTCAAAACTACCATTTAATATAATTTATTTATATAGTTAGATTATCTTTTTAATTGGTTTTAAAGTTTAATTAGATTATGTTTTTATCATTTAATCCAATTTTCGTCATTATAAGTAATTTCACTTTGAAATTGGACATAAACAAGTATTAATCTTTTGATAGTTATTATTTCTTAAAAGCACCCATTTTTGTTTTGACAACAGGAATTAAATTTAAAATAATTTTTTCCACTTCAGTGTTTTTAATTTGAAAAAATGGAATCCATATTTGGAATCATGAGGTCCAAATTTTGTAAATAGGTATCTTTTATTTTTATACATTATGAATATTTACTTCAGTAAATATTTTATTTACCATGGTTAAAGGCTATGTTTGGTAAATACGGGTAAACAATTATTATTATTATAATATTAAATTACCCTAACATGTGTACTAATCCTATTGTATGATACATGTCCGACCATGGTCTTCCTTGGGTCTATTTTCGGACCCCATGGAGCCACTTGGGAGTGATAATGACACTTTATATTAATTAATTTAAAGTAAAGACAAAAATGACATAAACATATATCTTTTAGTAAATCAATTTTTACATGGGGTTATATAAGTTATATATTCAACTATAAATATTCATTTTAAAAATAAATGGAGTTCCTACATCATGGTATTTTTTTAAAATTTTTAGACATCAAATAAATAAAATTCTTTATGACACAATGATGATGCAGTGATTACCTTATTAATGAATGATTTAAATAAATGGGATTTTATTGATTAAAAAATATCCAAAACCTTTACAAACAAATTTTAGGATTTAATTTATACTTATATGAACCTTATATTGGAATTAAATAAGTTTTTAACCTCTTTAAACCTAAAATCATTTTATAATAAAATAATACTTTCAAACATTCCTAAAGATCCCATCCTCCCCCTTATAAAAGGCCACCACCTCTAACCCATTACTCACACCTATAAATCCTATTGTATTGTCCAAACCATACCCAAATAATCTCCCAACATCCCTCTATACCACCTAAAATCCTTACCTTAGGCATAAGGCCCTTCAAGAAATCCTATTAGTTTAAACCAAAGGAAGCTACCTGATTTAATGGTAACGTATCCCCTCGAGTTCTATTCTTTTATTTTACTTATTCACACCCTATTATATGGTAATTATTTGTTTACATAAAAAACCAATATACTAAATATACTAGGTAGTTTTTATGATAAGGATTCTAACAACACTTACACATAGCTCTGTCTAATTGGTGAAGAAAATACTGTTTCGGTGGACGACATATTACTGCCTCATGAAATGATGATTGTTCAATCTTCTCCTACCACCTCTTATGGTGTCCATTAATATGGTACTATATTTATATGTGATATAAATTATATTTATATTGTTTCTATTCTTTTTTATTTTTCCTTTATATAATACCTTTATAGTTTCCATAGTGGGTAAATATGATAATTTCATTTGAGGAAGTGCAGACTACTACCCCATCAAAGTGATATGACTCATTCATGCCATACATAGAACATATAAAGAATGGAGTAACTGAAATTATATATGATATTATACTGGAATTATAAAATACCTATATATCATTAAGTTTTAATTTTATTAAAATACCAAATGGAAATGAAACTAGTGTTCATGCAAAACGTATGACTTACTGTCTCTATGAACGGTGCATTTCATTTCTTATATCCAAATGTTATATAATATTATAAATACTTATATATACTAGATATATATGATATATATGATATCTAAATCATTAATATCATTATGTATATAATAATATTTTGACCACATGGACAACTTTTAATTATAAGAAGTTCATTTTTGACTCAAGTACCAAATATTGACAAAATGACAGTTATTAACATAAATGATTATATAATGTTTATAAAATGGTAATAAGTGATATAAAACGAATAATAAACTTGAAAAAATGTTCTGAATCAAGTATAAATTAACTTTAGTTTATTATTCAGGATATTAAAGAATGAATGAGTCAAGTCGGACATGAGGTAAGGGAACTTCCTAACCCAATTTCAATTTATTGGGTAAAAGTTCTACTTATTGATTATTTGCTAATATGATAACGTGAGAAATGAATTTTGATATCTCATATTGTATTTATAGTTTCTTTATGTGTACTTATAGTGAATACATGTATACTTACAAAATGATGTTTGTATGGAACTTCGTATCAATCACCTTTCATTAAGGAATATTTTGATTTATACATAACTTAATTTTATACAGTGTATAAACCCCTTTGAAATTTATTTCTTTCAAAGGGAATATTTTTTCTACAAATCATTTCACTAAATAAAAAAATTAATGTTTCCTTTTTAATGTACGTGGCGACAATGACCTTTGCACCACCGTGAGTATTATTTGATCATTGGCATCCTTAACAAGCCGTAGTGTTTTTTTAAAAATGGAAAAGAAATACCATATACACTTTTTATGTATTATGGTATTGAAAATGGTTTTGAGAATGAATTGATTATTTCAATATCTTTAAATGATATATTTTTATTTAAATGTGGAATTTTTATCTTTCATTTATGTTTTTTATGTGTTATGAATATGTTATGGTTCTTGGGCATTGTTTACATAATAAGGCTAGTTCCATGATAAGCCTAGGGTGGATGAGCTCGAGATAGCACTCCAATGGAATGGGTAATGTGACAGTGGAAAATATTAATTGTTTTCCTAAGAGATTTAGGGAATATACTTTAAGGGGTATTCCAAATGTAAATCCCTATGTATCTATGATATCTACTATGTAAGTATGATATGGATTCCACAAGTTACCTTTATGATTTATGATTTCTATGTGTTATTCATAAATATCATGATTTCATGAGGTATGTTAAAGATCCTATGCTTGGTATTTATTGATGGACTAATGTTTTCATTCGTTATTTTATAATCCTTACTGAGATTTTTATTCTCATCCCATGTTTTTTTGAAATGTTTTTCACAGGGTAAATGGAGGGTAAGATAAAGGAATATATCAAGAATATTTATTTGAAGAAAATAATTCTTGTTTTCTTTTAAGTGTTTTTATTTAATGAAAAAATGAATACTGAGTATAAGTGTCTAATTTGTAATATTTTATATGTAATGTAATAGTTATGGAATAATTCTCTAAAACTCTAAACCTGAAAGGATCCTTAATTTGAATTATTAACTTAATTCAATATTATGTAATGTTCAATGTCGGGGCCTTATAATTTTTTTTTCAAAAATAAAAAATTTCCATGAATATGAGATATAGGATATTAGATAATTTTTATGATTTATTTTTTTGTGTTTTTTATAGGTGGGATAGATGTGACATGTTGAGAGATAAAATTTCTTCTTACTTTTTCATTGAGATGAAACAGATGTGGTAATTGGATACCATAGGTTGAGAGTTAGGATTATGTATTTCCATATTATTATTGTAGGATGCTAAATGGTTGGTTAGTATATTTTAAGAGCTAAAATTTACCATATTTCTTGGATTTACTCGTGATATTTTCTTTTCATATTATTATTTTTATTGATTCTTAACCGTCTATTTTAGTTTTACTATGCCCCATGAGTGCATATTCCTTATAGTAGATTTGGATGAGTTCTAGAGTAACCAGATTATGGATTGATAATTAAATAATAATGAGTCACTTGATAGTATTAGATGGTAATATTGAAATTGGAATTTGAATTATGAATCACATTATAATGTGATGAAGTGAAATGTTTAAATCAAATTATTGAATTTTTTTAATGAATTAATGGTAATTTATAAATTACCAATGGACACTTTGATGATGATTTAATCATTATTCTTGTGTTCTTAGAGAGATATAGTTCCTCGGGCCTTAGCATTACAACCATATTTCATGTGGTATGATAGCTGTAGTTGTGTATAAGGATATTTACTTTTTGTTCTGTGATATAATATTCATATATATTTATTTATTTGATATGCGCCACAACCCATGTTAGTAGGAAACCAGTATATAATTTTTTGGGGGTGTTTCCCCCAATATCTGGGTTAGTGAGTGAATAAATTGATGACTTTCCCTTCTCCCTTTCTCCCCATATTGTTGTATTCTAATGTATAGGCATATTTTTGTTGTGGTGCATTAAGGTATAATGTTGAGTCTACATGGACTAGGATGGATCTTAGTTTTACTATACATGCATTTGTGGGCTGTAGTGGTTTAAGGATTTAGCTTATACTTGTACTTGGTCATGGTGACTATAGTTTCCCATGGGTGTACATTAATGGATAGTAGTTTCTAGAGGTATAATTCATGATACACATGATGTAATGGGTTTTGAAATTAATATTAGTCAGGGATGTGATGATGTATGTGTTGATGGTGTAAAGGATGGAATATGGATGTGATATGGTATACACAAGTTGTATGATAACACATGGAAGAGATTATAATACAATATGTTTTGTATTGGGGTGTGAGAGTGAAAAACCAGTGGGAGAGTGGATTCAGGGAACCATTCTTATTTAGATGTTTTTATGTTGATAAGATTATTTGTAGACATTTATTGGTGAGTGAGTCGTGGAGAGGATGGGATATAGATATACCAGATTAGGGAGAAAGTTGGTTTTATTATTTATTCACCATGAATTAGTATGATTATTTAGCATTTTTCCTGGGGGGTTTCAAGAAGAATAATATTGAGAATATCTATATACTCACAATATATATATATATATATACACTATTTTTTCAAGTCCACATGAGATGGTTGGTGATCTAGTTGGGCGTTACTTGTTTTTCCTAGTTGTTTAGGAAAGAGTTCATGGTATCTACCAAGGATTTTTTTGGTATTTTCATTATTTCCACTTTATATGAAGTTAAATTTATTTATTGGGATGGTTTAATTATTTATTAATTGAGTTTATTGGATATCAAATAGTCTCTTATCTTAAAATTTATATTAAGGGTTAAGTGCCTCCAATTTATATAGACTATATAACTGTTGTTCTAGTCTTCAACATGAAACCTATTGGAGGTGGTATTTTAGGATCACTCCCTATATTAATTTAGGATATTTTAGGGGTACTAGTATAGGGAGGTGGAGGGGTTTTGACATGAACTTACTCATCATAAAGGTGAAAAATACCATATTGGTTTCACTCCAACTGATGACATGATCAATAACATACCCAACCACCATCCGATTAGCTAAGTTTATTTTTAATTGGAAAAGTAAGGTATCAAAGTATGAAGGTTCTCTTTCTTAGTATCTAATCAAACTTCAGTAAAAGTATTTATAAAAATCATACACTCCAATGTATATCCATGAATGTATGATGTTCCTTGAGATACGCTTTGGCAGGTCAATCTAGGAAACAAGTCTTCACTTATTACCTCATGATTCTATGCTTCATATATTGTATGCAACCCTTTGTAAACAGTATTATATTATATGTGGGATAATATAAACTTATCATAATAACCCATAATACTCCATGATGATTATATATTATGGATATCTCAAAAATGCATTTTGAGGGGATATTTATCGTTGTACTATTCAACTAAATTTGCAACACACATAAATGAATGATAAATAGAAACTACTTTTATTATAAAACCAAGACATATAGTATATTATTAAACACTTATAAATAATATTTAACAAAATCAAAAAAATAACATATTTTTCATATCATATATGATAAATTACCAGTTTATACTAATGTTTGTTTTATTTTTTTGAGTTTTGTTAACTCGTTACATATATATGTAATTTGTGTCACAACACTATGTGAACACCAAAAAAATTACTATTACTAAAAATTTAGTCAGTTAAATATATGAAGTAATATATTATAAATAATGGCGAGACTTAGTAATCATATTCCCAATGTTCAACTCTTTGAACATATTTAAACTCTTTTACTGAAAAATATCAAATATTTTTCTGTCAGTCTCATATCATCTACCTAGAACTATTTATAATCTTAAAATCATCATACTTGGAAAACATAACATAAAAATGTTTCCTTTTAATTAGTGTAATTTCTTTCATTATTAACAACCAACATATCTTAAACTCTATTAAGATAATGTGACATTCTCTTTATAGGTTGGCATAATTCTTTAATAAATATTGATATTAAATATCTCATAGTACTTAAATGATACTATTTACATTTTTTTACCATTATATATCCTAACTATTTAGGTAAATAATCACATAAAATATGACTAGAAAAATATTATTCTTGTTAACTTTGAACTTCTATAAGTTAAAAAATACTCTCATTAGCCTATAAGATATTAAATGCCTTCTCGGAATATTTTGATAATATTAAATACAATTTTATTTTTATTAGGAAAAAATAATTATTTCTGTCTAGTATGAATATTTAACAAATAAACTATTATTCCCAAATCCTATATGGTAATCTATGTTTTTATAGAATTTTCTTGAATGGAATTTAATACATTAGAATATTCCAGTGATGAATGGTAGTGGGAACATATTCCCCCATATTTTAACAAATATATAAATTAATAATTTATTCAATAAACTTTTATTATACTTATAATCTTGTTGAAAAATGTTATAGAATTGGGTGAATGATAAACCATATGTATTCATCCAATCTTATAATTTTTTTTATAACAACCATTTTTTAATAAAAACATCTCTGATCATATATGAAAAATAAGATGAGGATTCTCAAAATTTATTTAGGTTCATGAGGGCTTGATCTATTCCAGATATAGTAACATATTGCTTCATGACTTGAATATAAACTATAATCTCAATAAATTGTTCCATTGATTTTGAACTCTTGTATATTTATAACACTTTTAAATGATTCATTTGGTACCAATACCATTCAAAACAAATAATTGTTTTTATAATACTGATACCTGACATGTACATTCCATTGAGTTTCATAAAACTCCTTCATGAAGTTTAATAGTCCCATCCTATATAATCATTAATCCTATTTCGTAATAACACCTTATATTTTAAGGACTTTAACTATCTATTTGTTGAAATTTATTGGAATTTCCAACCTATCTTTTTATCTTCTTATTTGAAATTTTACTCACTTTTACTATCTATCTAGAAATATAACCTAGACATCACATGCTTAGTTAATCTATTTATAAACATGATAGTTTTGAGTAAAATGTTCTTAAATTCCACCATATTTTTGGGATATTTCCATCAAAGACAATATTAGAAATTCTTTAACTAGAACTAGACATAAATAAACCTTTATATAATCACTCTATGCACTATATAATCATATTAGATTCACTTGCTGAACATATTTAATAATTTGGATAATCGTGAAGGTGTTCTTCTACGACATATAATCTCATATTATTAATCTATTTTCTTATGCTTCCAGCCTCAGGAGTTTTTACACAAAGATTTTTCTTCCTCAATTCAAATTTTAAGCTTGATTATGGTGATGTTATTTATCTATAACATAATTTTTTATCATATGTGGTTCATGTTTTAAATATTTTAATCATGTAATTTTAAAGAAGGTACTCCCTCTAAATTTTTTGACCATGTACGTCATATCAATTTAGTGATCTAAGATTTATATTTCACTAAGTAATGAGTTCAATTTGGAATTTGGATCACCACTCAGTTATTTAGATAGGGAAAAATACCAATCAAAATAGTCATTATTCTATTCTTATCGAGCGGATAAACCATTAAGAAAATCCATCATATAGTTCTACTCAATTGTATTCTTGGGTATCCTTAATAAGGATTTTCCATCTAAGTGTTACCCATAGAAACATCTAAGACTAGTCTATGAAAATACAATCCAGGAACACCCAACATTGGCATGACCTACCCAAGGATGTTTTAGTGTCACCTATCACTTTTTTTCCTTATACAGGAAAATTAATAGGCACTCAACTTTGGTGGAACCCACCTAGTTGATTGATCAGGGTCTTCAAATGATTGGATTTGAAAGGAATATTTCACATAGTATTTGAGTATTTTTTTTCTTCAAAAGTATCACCCACTTAATATAAATAATATAAATATTAAATTCATAATTATTCCTTCTAATGAAATAATTACTATCCAATGTATTTATTCCCTATTGTATGCATGATTCTAACATTATAGATTTAGAATCCTATTCCATCCACCAAAATAATTTGTTCACACTGCATTAATTTGTAGCTCTTTTCAAAACACATAGCTTTTGTTACTCCCCCAAATACTAATGACAAAAATGTTAATACATATCCATATACATCTCATGCATAAGGTATGTGAACACTTTAAGCAAAGTAATAATGTAATATGAGATTGAAATTTTCTTTGTGACTAAGAACAGAGCCACAAATAGCCTTCCAACACATTTTTTCATGGGAAGAAATTTTAATGTTTAATGGGAACCCAATATCCAAACTACTACAAAAAACATGAAATTAAAATGAAAACATATAATTTGTACGAATAAATGTCTATAAATTGTTACCATAAATTCATAAGAGGATCTATTCAACACTGTAGTTAGTATTATCTAAATTATTTGGTATATTATCTTTAAAAAATGAGTTCATATGGTCCCATGCATTGATATACTCCTCCATGTCAATATTAACTGAATTAATTCCACAAATATCCATCCCTCACCTTTATAGAATGAGTCATAATCCTCTAGGTCAGTGGGAAGTCCAACCTAAATTCCCCTACCATAGGATTCTTTACTCAAGAGATAATTCAATTCATAATATATATGAAAACTAACATGAAAACTATATTCAATAAAAATTCCGAATATAATAACTCAATTAACAAACCAAGAACAATGTAGATGAAAGGATAAATTTTACTGTGTCTAATATAACATGTAATTCAATGATATATCTCTTAGAATAAACATTTATATAAATAAATAAAACACATTATTCATATTATATAGGAAATTTATAAATATAAATGAAATAAATAATAACTTCTTTAATAAATGGACATTTAAATTTGAAAACAATTTATGACCTTTTCATAAATTAAAAGCTTACTATAAAGATTTTATAATTAAGCTAAACATTATGATATTACATAATCATAGACATAAAAACTTTTATATCCAACTTCAATATGAGTACTTTAATGTTTTATATTATATGAAATTTATATATATGAAATTATATGAATTACAAATTTTATATTTAATTTTCTATTATTTAAACATTTACATAATATAAATATCATGTATTTTATATTATTTAAACCTTTAATCAAATCAATCATCAAAACCTTTTTTATGTTGTATAAACAATATCTTTATATAAGTCCCTTTATAAATTTAAACCACTCAAATTAGTAAATTATGAATGAATCATAATTTTAAATATATATACTTCTTTACATTTAAGACATATTTGTGAAGTTTATAAACATGTTTTAAGTTATCAATGTAATTTATAAATATTTTTATTAATGATTACGAAGATTCCATATAATTTAGTTGAAATTTTAATACATTTTTACTATAATATATAATCATTTTATAAACTATATTAATTTTAAAAATTTATTATTAATACTAACTCTTCAACATTCAGGGAATATTTGTAATAAATGTTACAAAAAAAATTAATCATTTTATATTTACCATAAAGGCTCAGAGCATGATTTAAAACCCATGATCCCAAAAAAACATAAAACAATTTAATGTTAATGTGATTACATGAGGTACAATGAGCATGTACTGACAAAGAGAATATGTGAATAGAAAAATAGGGTGATAAGAAAAACCTCTAAACCATATCTGAGTGGACATGAAGAAGCTCAACATGAATTGACACCCAACGATTTATCATATGATAGAAGAAACTATATAAGAATCATCAATGCATCTGCCCCTAATTCCCATGTCATCACAAAAATCATCATGTAAAAACCGATAGCATGCACTTATCCTTATATTGACTTCAATGAAAGAACTATCATCATATAGAGATTGAAAATCGCATGTATAATCACCTCAATAGATCAAGGTAATGACATGCCATTCATCAACATTAAAATCAATTTGTATGTTCACATTAAAGCTTTAGGATATTCCAAAGTGTGGTACTTGATGGTCATGTGTCTAGGTCAGTGCACAAAATAAGAGTGTGAGCTGATTCTTGGGTGATTTAGTGGTGTAGGGAGACACATGTGAGGGTGAAACTGTTCAAGGAATCCTACGACTTGATTTATATCCCAATAACACATCCATGATAATGAATAAATGCTTATTAGAGGTGAAGTCAATTATGGGACACACTCAGTGTGGGTATTTCTTATCATTCCTTATGAATGATATCCCACCCATTCCTCACATGTTCTTCCATGACTAGTGATGTTTTCTGTACTCACTCTAGGTTTGTATGAAATGATCAAATGTGAACACATCAAACCAAATTTAACATCAGTATGTCAAAATTGAGTGTCCTAGATTCTTGAAACACTAAACATCTATATTCTCAATTTTAAATTTTTAAATCCACCACAATATGTAATTTTGTTCCTAGAAAATGTACAAAACACCCGAGATTATGATTTTTTACAATGTAACATCATGTCCATAAACTTTATTGAATTTTCATTAAATATAATTATCAAGTAGGGTAATAAAAAAGGTTTTGTTATAATAGATCATGATGTAATTAACATTATCGCATAATGAATTCTGGAATCTGACCTTTCTGATCATGGTAATACCATAGCATGATATTATTTTATAGATAATAAGCATACACCATATCATTGTATTACAATATAATATTGAAGTAGTATTGTTTCAAAACCATGTTCTTCATTAAACAGTATAGTACAAATATTGAATCATCGAATTGATGGATACAATAATATTGTTTTTTATGGGAGGATCATCATATGATCCTCATTAGTGGATAAAATACAAAAATAGTGTGAATATATCCTCAAATTAAGTAGCGTGTAATGAAATTAAAAAAACTAGAAAAAAGTGAATTATCCAATGCAATGACATTCATATTTCATAAATAACAAACAATGCTGATGATGATCATGAGGAGAAGTATATCAAATACTAATTCCTTTAGGGGTAACCAAATTGGGATCAATGAAAATTTCTCAATTAATACCATGAAAATAAGAGGTTCTAGAACCTTCACACTATGATAAACCATGAAATGAGAAGGGAGAGAGCCTGTAGAAATTTTTAAGAAACTATTGATCATCATCAGCATTGAATGAAAGCTATAAAGACACAAAAAAATTATATAAAAAACTTATCGTTTTTATAGTGAATGTCTAGAAGTTCCTCAATGAATATAAAACTTTTCAGGAATTATGAGTATCATCAATTGACACCCATGATTTAGGACTCATTGATGAATGTGCCCAATGATCATTATGTATACCATTTAATCCATAAATAATGGATTAAAACAACAGGAAACCAAATGGTATTTAATCTGTTTCTAAGAGGGTATGCAATTTAGTTATCATATATTCTAGATTTCATTACATGTAACAAAAATTCATTTATACATGACTCACATGCCTATATTCTACATATATTTTATGCATGATTATATACATGCATAATATGAATTTATAATATGTTCGTTATATATGTATATAAAATATCACGTACTGTATAATAGCATGATATATATATATACTACATTTTTAATATAAATGTATTCATTATAAAGGCATTATTTGAATGTATATTTTGTTACAAATATAACATATATCATAATCACCATTTTCTAGGGTGAATGATTCATCACCATACTTATCTATTATGGAAGTACGATGCATTACTAAAACCAATGATATGGGGAATTCTATATCATTATACTCATCAATGATGGTTGATGATCAACTACTTAAATCATGGAAATGTATCAGTAGAGTAACAAATTTGGGGGAATGATTTATTAACAACACTCATAGTTGGAATGGATGAGATTCAACCATAACCAATAATAATGTGAAAGATATATCATCATACTTACTAAAAAATGTGTATGATTCACCAATAAAACTTAATGAGGGTGTACAATATACCACCATATCGACTTCCCAAAATGAAATATTTATCACATAAACCCCTAATAATGGTGAATTATATACATTCAATTCCAACAATGAGGGTGGATGAGATTCCACCGATAAGATCATCAAGGTGAATGACTCATCACCGACATTTATAAAGATAATGTGAATGATAAATCAATTACTAAATAATTTAAGTGAATAAAATTTCAATAATTAATTAAGTATTGTAATCATTTCATCACACAATACTCTAATTTTGGTGTATTAGTTATCCCCTAATTATGTAGACTATGGATCTTATAGAAGTATCACCTTCACTAGGGTCAGGTAAATGTGGCCATAAATTATCCTAAAGACCTATGAAAAGGAAAATTCACCACTATCCTGAATCTTACACATGATTTACTATACCAATGAATGATTTAGGACACCTTATATGTCTCCATAGGTTATAACATAAACACATGTACTTCTCATGGTATACCTTTCACATGAAACATTCCTCTTTTTTAATGATTCGAGAATATCAATGACCATGTACTCAAAGATCCAAGATTAAAAGACTTATCATGAGATAGATAGAACATATTCATCTCTTATCAACCAAGGGAACCCAATTTTGTTATGTTCAAGAAAATAATATAATGCATGTATACCTTACACAACCAAGGATACATGAAGACTCATAAAAAGGATTAAGAATGTTTAGGACTCATTAATGAATGTGTTCAATGATCATTATGTAAACTGTTTAATCCATAAATAATGGATTTAAAAAATAGGAAACCAAATGGGATTTGATCTGTTTCCAAGAGGGTATTCAATGTAGTTATCATATATTTTATATTTCATAACATACAATAAGACTTCATTTATACATGACTCGCATGCCTATATTCTACATGTATTATATGCATGACTATATACATGCATAATATTAATATATAATATGTTCATTATATATGTATATAAAATATCACGTACTATATAATAACATGATATATATAAACACTACATTTTTAATATAAATTTATTCATTATAAAGGCATCATTTGAATGTGTATTTTAATACGCATCTAACATATATCACAATCATCATTTTCTATGGTGAATTATGCATCAGCATACTCATCTATTATGGAAGTAGGATGCATTACTAAAACCAATGATATGAGGAATTATTTATCATTATACATGTCAATGAGGGTTGGTGATCTACTGCTTAAATTGTGGGAAAGTATCAGCAGAGTAACTAATTTTTGTGAATGATTTATTAAAAACACTCATAGTTGGCATGGATGAGATTGAACCATAACCAATAATAAGGTGAATGATATATCATCATACATACTAAAAAAGGTGGATAATTCACCACTAATACATACTAAGGGTGTAAAATATACCACCATATCAACTTCCCTATATGAAATATTTATCATATAAACCCCTAATAATGGTGAATGATATTCAAGAAATGCCAACAATGAGGGTGGATGAGATCCCACCATTAATATCATCAAAGTGAATGACTCATCATTGACATTTATAAAGATAATGTGAATGATAAATCCATTACTGAATAATTTAAGTGAATGATATGTCACTAATTAATTAAGTATAGTAATCATTTCATCACACAATACTCTAATTTTGGTGTATTAGTTATACCATAATTATGTAGACTATGGATCTTGTAGAACTATCCCCTTCACAAGGCTCATGTAAATGTGGCCAATAATTATCCTAAATCCCTATGAAAAGGAAAATTCACCACTATCCTAAATATTACACAAGATTTACTTTAGTAAGGAATAATTTAGGGCACCTCATATGGCTCCCCAAGTCATAACATAAACACTTGTACTTCTCATGGGTTACCTTTCACATGGAACATTCCTCTTTTTTAATGATTCATGAATATCAATGACCATCTACTCAAAGATACAATATTAAAACACTTATCTTGAGATATATAGACCTAATTATTCTCTTATCAACCAAGGAAAGCCAATTTTGTTATGTTCTAGAAAATAATATAATTCCCGTATACCTCACACAACCAAGGATACATGAAAACTCATATAAACGATTAAGAATGTTTAGGGACGACCCACCTCTTAGTTGTTATCTCCACATATTCCTCACAAAACCAAGGATACATGAAAACTCATATAATGCCCGTATACCTCACACAACCTAGGGCCTGAATTTTCCTGAACACATACATTTTCATTTTTCAAGTAATTAGTGTGTCTAAGAATGTTTGGAAGTGATAATGTTGTGTGGGAATAATTTTAGATGGTAAATATAAATTTATTAGCTATGTATGGACCCACCCTCACTAAACCAGAACCCTTATATATGGGCATAATTATCTTGTGGTAAAGACAATGACCCATATGTATCTTTCAATATCGAAAAGGTAACCTATACATATTTACTATATCATTTAAGTGACCCATACATATCACCAAATTTAATTATGGTTACCTATATGTATTATTACTTTTTCACAATAGTAACTCTTACATACTATTGTGTGACATAGAACTACAAATTTTCAAGTCTGTTTTCTCTGGGTAACACTTACGTTCTAGACATTATTTGTTTTTAGAACTTGAATGACATATTATGGATTATATACCTTTTCTCTATTATTTATTTTCTATATTACTTAACTTTTGAATGTTTTATCTTCTAAACTCACCGAACTTCTGTTACTCAGACATTCTCATAGTTAAATTATACAAAAATTATCTGATATTTGACTAGAAACAATGTAGAATTCTACTGAATATGAGGATTTGATTGCATAACATCAAAAACATTAGGATAAATCATTTCATTACTAGAACTAGTAAATTCTTAATATCTCTAATAACCATAGAATTAAATATTACATATCACATTTCAACCCCATAATTTATGAAATTTCCAAGTCATCATGAAAAGTTACATAACTTCTAAACAACTTAACTACCATAACTTCTAAAAATATATTTTTTTCACCTTAATATAATTTTATGATTGATAAAATTATATTATAAATAATATTTTATAAATGATAAGGGTGATATTAAATAATAATATATAACCTATGATAATATTAATTTTCATAATGTAGATCATAAATTCACTATGTCAATACCATGATCACGTCAAATTAGGTGGTTGACTTGGTTTTATAAGAGTAAAACAATATAGGTAAATGAAATTCATGCATCCTAATTTTAAAATTTAGGCGTCCTCTCATACCATAATTATTTTTTAATGGGATGGTATAATAGTAAAAATTTTGGGTGATGGGGAATTATTTGAATTGAATTGATGTGCAACATTTTGGAGGATAATTGTCATATAATCCCTAGTGTTTTAATTTCTTCTCTTATATGAGAAACTATTAGGTCTTATAATTTAGGTAAGGTATTTTAAACCTCTCATATTTATTAAGATATGGGATTATCATGATTTGGTTTGGATTGGATAGATAATAAAATTTAAATGAATAATATTATAATATAAAAATAATAAAATTGTGTGGGATAGAGTAATTACTTTTCATGTGATTATAATTGTGTTTATATTATTTGGATCAGTTATTTCATAGATTACCTAATAGTTGCTGTTGTTTTTGAATATTTAAATAACATATCTAAATCTATAATGATGTTACTATGAATTATATTTTGAAAACATACCTAAATCTATTTACATTGATATGATAATATTGAGAAAATCATTGATCATGTGAATAATAAATTTTAGGGATGTTACAATTAATTTATTGATACAAATGGGTGATACATTACACATAACTTTTTAGTGATTATTATAGCAATTAGAGGACTTATTTGAATATAAATTATTTATAGATTATTGATTTCAATTAGTTTCTATTATATTTTTGTTTTGTTTTTCTGAAACCTGAACATAATTAATCAAATTAATCAATACAATAAGGTAGAAAATGGTTTTAAAATTTTTAATAGTGGTCAAATGCAATCATACCTGGTTTTCTATAATCTATCATGCATTGGTTGAAGTTATTTAGAGTGCATAGTGATATTTTTCTCTTCTAAAAATATGTTTTTCCACTTTTATATATTTATAATATCAAGAACCCTTGCTGAGATTAAAATGAAAACCGTGAATTGTTAATTGATATGGTGAGGGTGATTCTATGATCATGACTAATTTGGGGGTGACTTATTGGATGATTGTGGAATAGAATGGATGTTATGGTAAGGTGAAGGAAATGGTGTTTTGAATGTTTTTATGACATGGATATGTTTTCCAACTATTTTTTTCTTACTTTTTCTATTCTTATTACATACTTCAACTTGCACGTTATATTTCTGGTATACTCTTTATTGAAGTAGGTCTAGTTGAGTCTTGGAATGAATGGTATTATGGAATGATAAAGAATTATAAATTAATAAATAAGAATAGTTGATGATGACATTGATGATATATATTAATAATTAGAAAATATGGATCAGGAAAATATCAAAAGATATAGAATATAAAATCGAGATTTATAATTTGAATAAAAAACCCTATCCTAGATTATAAATTAAAATATTATTCCATTATTAATAAATAATTAGAGATTTATTTATAGAATATTTTTAGTGATATTATTTATCCTTGATGCTTGAATTCTTAAGAAGGTATTTACTTCATAGTCCTTAGTGATGGCAGCTGGGTCTTCATGTGGGATGATAACATTAAATCAAATCATATGTAGGTTAGTTTCTCCTAGAATGGTTGCATTATATATATTTATCATGTTATGTTATATCTTAAGCTTCACCACCTTATTTGATGGAGAAATTTGACACACATATTTGGGTTTGGGTTCTTGGTGTCTTTCCAACATCTATGTTTTTGAGGATATAGATTCCTAACTAATCTATGTACATAATTATCTCTTATAGACATAGTATGGTATATATGTTTATCTAGTCTATAATGGATTATAATTATAGAATATGTCCTTATAAATGGGATATATTGGCTCGAGGTTATGACATAAATTTATATAAGGGGTGGGGTGTCTAAAGGTTATAGTGTATACATGTATCCTCTCTGTAATGGATAATGGTTATATATGTGTACTTATGCATGGAATTTTATGGTATAATCTGTAGTTTTTATTTACATGGTTTGTGATTAAAATGAATCAACTAAGGCTACCCCCTAAACCAGAACTTGACTCAAACCTCAAGTAGGCCTGAAGGGCATTCTCAATCTCTTTCAGTTGGAGACTAGTGCATGGGAATCAAAAAACACTTTTGATAATTTTTTCACCCAATAATCAAAGGGAAAAGAATAAATATTTGTAATATAAAAACAAATATAAATAAATAGCTTAGCCAAGACACTTAATCAATTGGATATAATGAAAAGTTATCAATACATAGACAAATAAATAATCAACATGATAAACCAATATAGATACAACCCAAAATAAAATTGAAACCCAAAATGGCTACCAACTACCTCCTCCTGACCCAATTCCTCTCACCATATCATGCTACTAAAACAAGACACCTCAAACATTCATAAAGAAACAGTGAAAGATGTCAAGGATCCAGAAAGAAAACATGAGATACCACATACCCCGAGTGGTGTATGCATGTTCCTAGCAAAAAAATCCTTAATAGGATTTCACCAAAGAGTTTGTGTAATTATTTTATAAATATTCTTCATTTAGGTAAGTTTTAATTACAAGATAAAAATAGGTTTTTCATATGTGAACAAATAAAAACCAAAAATAATGACTGTGGACATTTTATAAACAATACTCTTTATAAAATTGACCATTCTGTTCATTATGTAAAATTTCATAAACTAATCCAATAAAAATAACCACTTATAAAATCATTCTATTAAATCACACTCTTTAAATAAAATACCATATTTCACTTTTTAACACCCTTTTTAAAGACCATTTACAAAATCCTTTATAAAAAACTCACATGGCATGAATAAGAGATAAATAAAAACTTACTAAATATTAAAAGGAAAAAAGAAAAGAAACCAACCTCAGATATCACTCATTTCAAACAAAAAACATATTTAAAAAGAATCCAGGAAAAACCCCTACATCAAACTACTAACTAGAGTACAAGAATCATGGTATCCACCCAGGGTCCTAAAGTGTGATAGTCCTAAACTTAACAAAACACAGACTAAATTTTCAGACCTTTTTGTTTCTTATACATTTGTAACCCGACTAGATTTTACCTGAAATTGTTTGAGAAAAACCCATCTAGTACCATTTCATAGTAAAGTGGAAACAAGTAATGTTTAAATCACTTGTGTTGAATACATATTGACTTCCCACTTAGCTACTCATTTTCCCATGATGAAAAAAGTATAGGCTGAGAAAGAAATCGCCAATACAGTCATCATGAAACATAGACAATAATATCAGCCACTCCTCCAGATCCATCAACTGGAATAACTCCTGAGATCCATCACCCATTATCCATATAAATCATTCACCAACCATTAAAGGGAAATAATACAAAAGGGAACCTATGTTGTTCCCATGTATGATCGAGACCACTGAGAGGGGAGGGGTGAATTAGTGGTTCCTTTTTATTTTATAAGAATGTTTCTTAACTCTATAAGAAAAACATTCTTAGCCTCCAAAACTGTAAGATTTATAATCTACTCAAATATAACTCATAACCTCACCTTTAATATTAAACAAATATAAATATACAGAATCAAACAATATTTTCATGGTTCTGTACAATGACATAATCCTTTCCATGTCAGATATTCCCCCCAACATGGATTCATTCAATATATTTTTTTCAGAATAAAAATGAAAAACAAAGAATAATTCTATGATCCTAGTAGATTAATTCTTTCTATAGATGGTTATGCCCCCCAAATTTCCATTCCAAAATCCACATCCTTTAAATAATCATTTTTATCAACTAGTAAGTATCCACAGTCATAAGCTTCACTTTCTTCTCCTTTTATGGTCCACTTTTGAAGTCTTCACTTCCTCCAAAAGAAAGATAAATCAAACTTTACTTGTATATAAACATTAACAACTTCACTAATTCTCTAAGGAACGTTTTCGTCTGGAAACTTATTCTAGAACCTCAGTTTGGAAGTATTCCTCAATAGAGTCAGTCTGATCAACCTAGTCTAGAAACCATTGTACAATGATTATCAGTCATGTCCGATTCTTTTTCTACTCTTCCTTCTTCAATTTAGTAAGAAATCAATCAAGTTCTCATAATTAAAGGATCCCATGGAACTTTCTCTAATGAACCTAGATATGATGGATTTCAATTTGATGGCCTCATTCTCATGGACTTGTCCTGAAAAAACTTTGTCAGATGAATCTTTCTCAGATGATAGTATTGAATGTCAATCTGATGATATTCCTAAGATTTAACCAGAAACATCATGTTTAGTTGGGTACTCAATACCTATTCTAGAAAATCCAGAGCTTGAGAGATTGAACTGTTTTGTATCAACTTTATAAATGGACTCAACTCTACTTTTATAGGGACTTAAAACCAATTTATGCGAGGTTCTGAAAACTTTTCCTAGTTAACCAAATTTCTTGAATCTTCAATTCTCCTTAAATATCATATCTCTCTTTAAATCATTCAATTCCCTTTTGAATTTTTATATCTCTATTATTTTTGGATCTTTAATTGAATTCTTCAATTCCCCTTTAATTTTTGATCATAAAATCTCCCTTCTTTATTTCTAACAAATCTTCAATCCCTTTCTAATTATAACAATATGATATTCCTCATTATGATGAAGAGTACTTTGAAAAAATTGTATCTTCATTATGATGATACACACCAATTTAAATACAAATATTCTCATTATGATCTATCATTCCGATTATTCATTACGATGAATACATACGAAGATAGACCATTACAATTGTCTCTTGTAAGCACTTCAAGTATTCTTATGTAGTTTCTTCATAATAACTGTTAAATTTAAGCCACTTAAAACCATTCTAAAATATCCTCAATCTATTTATCCTTTATTCAATTCCTCAGAACAATGATTCTAAGTATGATCATTTATCGGTGTCAAAATTCATTACGATGGATCAATCTCTTCTTGGGTATTCCTCACAATGGTGAGGATCATACCAATGAAGCATACATGGAATACTTCTCATAATATTCTCCTATCATACATAGAACCCCAGCATGTATCATGACTTACTCATGACTTTTAATATGTTTGAGCATCATCTTAAGCATCTTTTAACATACTCAGGAAATTATTGTAACTTCCATATCTTCCAAAAACATCTTTCATTACCAGTCAGTCTGAATATAATTCCCCTGAAGGAAACACCATTTCTTCCAATCTGATTCTCAATTAGATTTTTAGCATATGTTCTCCCCCTTATTTCATCATTCTTTCATCAAAATATTCTCAGAAAACTTATGGCTTTTGTGAATAACCAAATAAGGATCCATAGTCAAATTCATTATCAAGATTCAGAAAGCTCCGATTAGATTTTCATTATGATCAAAACTTTTATTCCAGATTCAATATGATTTCTAGATGAATACCATTCCTTGATGAATATGATTCAAAGTATCTTTCAGCAGAAATCCCATTATGATAAATCATATTCAATGACTCACTCCGATGGGATGAGTCCATTTCTTAAATATGATTTCCATGGTCAAGAAACCAGAAACTTATCATTTTCTTAACTTCATACATATATCAACTATTGAAAATAAATACAACCAAAATAGACCATTGTTCTAACAGTATCCCATTTGTGTTTTTTTCAATACACACTATTTCTTTATCCACTATAAAAAAATAAGTGGTATTGTTTTATTTTCTCACCTTTTCTTCTTTGTGTATTATTTTATTTGATCCCCATATTCCATATCTCTTCCCCTAATTTTATTTCTCTCCCCCCTAAAATATTCTTCCACCTTATTGAAAATAAAATTCAAATGGGTCATCATGGAATGTTTCCTTGTGTATTCTTAAATTGTCTCATTTTAAAAGGATAGAAATTTTTATCTCAAAAACATGAAACTCTTCTTTAGTGGAACATTATTATCACATGAGTTTCTTAAAAAATATCCCTTAACTAAACAACTAAAAGTATATGTGGGTGAACTCGGTGTAGAAAACAAGAGTGTATAATCGAGTTTATCAATGTTTTCAATTACACAACTTTCATGTAACACATTTTCATGTTTCCTCCAACATTATAATTTATGGGACAATCTTGAGAACAATTTATTTAAGATAAAAGTACCCAGAATCCATATCAACAAAGATATCAAAATGTTTATGTTTATAAACAGAACATTCAAAAATATCTTTTCCTAACATTATTAAATTATTTTGAAAGAATAGTAAGAGACTAATTAACATCAACTTCTTACATAAACTCGTTAAATTCCTTATAAATTAGTAAAAATAAAAATATTTTGGGATCAATGAGGAACCTCAGTTGTTCCTTAGAATAATCTATCAGACTCATAGTCCTCTCTTAGATTTTCCTTTTTCTTCTTCTTCTTGGATTTTTCATGGATTTAATTTATTTCTTCTATAAATCCTTTTCGATTTTTTTACCAAGTTTATCTTCATCTACAGACTCTTTTGATACATATTTAAACTTCTTTTCTCTTCTTGGAACCTTTCTGTTATAGTGAGTTTGTAAAAACTCTTTCATTCCTCATTCCAATTCTATTAGGTTAGTCAAACAATTTTTTTTAACATTCCCTTTCTGATCACATCTCTTACATTTTTTTTGAATTTTCTAACCACAATCTGTCAACATATTTTTTTCAACATTTATCACATATTTGGAAAAAAAATTATTCCACATACTTCAACTGCTTTTTGTACATCTTATAACTTTATTTCCATATCAAACTGTTCTATCTAAATATCTAATCACTCTTTTATTTTAGATTCAACAAGTTTGTTTTTATACACTTTCTTAACACATTCATCATTCTTCATCTTCTGGGTTTTCATTTTCAGTTCCACATAATTTTTAGAAACATTTGATTTTCATTTCTCATCATAAATCCCCTTGATTCATACCTATTTCTTGGTAGAGAAATTTTATACCAGCATGAATAAGGTCTATGTCAAAATATCCACAACACTAAAAATGACCTCAAAATATTGATTTTCCAACTCATAATAAAATTATTCATAAATTTGTTATTTTTTTGTTTATTCACAAATCATATACACTTTTTTATGAGGATAAATTTTTTGGATAATTCATATCATTCTTGATGAAATATGTTTTTGCAGAAATGTGATTTCCTAAAGATTTATTTTCACCTTCTTTAGAAGTTTCACCCTTAACATCAACTACCTTGGATATTTTTTATATCATATTTCTTATCTCACTTTATGTTGTAATAATCAATGATTGTGTTTCTAAAAACTCTTATTCCTTCTTATCCAATTTACTTTTTCGAAAATCTATGATTTTTTCGGATTTAGCTACCTACAACTTATTCTATTTACATTATTTAACAAGTGTAAGTTCTATCTGGTTGAGATTCTCAATTCTAGCAAACGTTTCTTCATAACTTTGTAGTTTTCGTTCAATATTTCCATTCTCAAAAGTGATTCCTTTGGAAGATTTCTTCCACTTACTTCTTTATTTCTTATATTGAGTATTTTGTTCATGTGAACTCTTAAAATTCTTTTTTAGAGTCCTTTACACGTTTATCACCTATTCATCATTGTCAATACTTTCGAAAGAATCACTTCTATTTCTAATTTTGAGCAATAAAGTTGAGTTGATGACAAGGTTCCTCATCAGATGAGGAAACATTCTAATTTTTTCTTCTCAGATAACTTTTTCTTTTTTTCATGAGGATAATTTTTTCATTATTTTTCTTCCAATTTTTTTTCTAATGTTCCTCATCATCATATTCAAACTCATATTCTTTAATTTTATTCCATATATAATTCAATGTGGAATTTCATTTCCCTTCACAATTACAACATTTGGGTGTTTAATTTTTTTATTTGGCCTTATTTTATCTATTTGAAAGGATAGAAATAATTGTATTGACATTTTCATCTTCTTCCTAACTTCTAAATCACTTCATTATTATTTAATTTCCTTATAATTTTTCCTTTTATCAAAGACTTAAAAGATATTTTCCGATCATGATTTTATTTCTTTTTCATAACATTCTCTCTTCTCATTTCATAAGTAATGAGAATACTATGAAGATCAGTCGATGATAAGGTTTCAAGATCTCTATTTTCCAAAGACAAACTTTGGCATCAAACTTATCAGGAAGAATCCTCAAGATCTTTTCTACAATAGTTGTGTCTTCCAATTATTCACCAAGACATCCTATGGTGTTAGCAATATCACCTACCCCTATAAATAAGTCACCAACGTATTCATGCTAAAAAGTTTTCAGATCTTCAAACATCAACCTGCAAAGATGTAACATTACCATATTCAATTTTGTATTCCCTTCATAAATTTTTTCAACTTATCCCAAATACCATTTGTAGTTCCATGTCCTTTTACTCTATGAAAGTCAATTTTGGTATGTGGTGAGTGTAAAGAATTTTTATCTTTTCCATCATTCATAAGATTTCTCTTATTGGAAGTTATAAGAGGAGTATTCTAGGAATATGGAGGAGATTGATCTATAGTAACTTAAAAACATCATACATAAGGGATATAAGATATAGAGACCTTCTATATTTCTCAATATGACATTTCTTTACACTAAAAACCGAAATCCCTTTATAGTTCACAGAATTGAAATTCTCCATCCCCTACATGGATCCTTCAGATGGAACCTTACTATGATACCAATTTTTGTTTCCAAGTTGGATCAAAACCACTGATAGGGGAGGGGTGAATTATTTTTTCCTTTTTATATTATAAGAATGTTTATTTACTCCTTAACAAAAAAATTTGTTAGCCTCTAACACTTTTTGGAGTTAATATCCACTCAAATATAACTTTAAACATCACCATTCGTATGATAAAAATATAAACAGAAGGTATCACATGATATTTACAAGTTTTGGTACCAAGCCTTGCTCCTTTTCAAGTTGGATAGTCCGACCAAAATGGATTCTTTCACTATCTTCTTTCCAGAATATAAAGGCATAAGAAAAGAACAATTCTAGAATACTAGTTTCAACATTCCCTCTAAAGTTGGTTATAACCCCAACTATCCTTTATAGTATCTAGTTCCTTCAAACAATAATTTTTCAAAAACTAGTATGTATCCATAGTTACAAGATTCAATTTCTTATTATTTTATGATCCACATCATAAAGACTCCACTTCCTCCACAAGTAAGCTTAATAAGACTTTACAAGCATACAACCTTCATTAACATCAGCATATCTTTGATGAACTTGTTGTTCTTGAGTATTTTTCTAGAACCTCATTCCAGAAATCTTCCACAGTAGAGTCAGTATAATCTTCCCAGTCTGGAAACCTCAGTCTAATGACGGTCAGTTCGGTATGATTCTCTTATTTTTCTTCATTATTCAATTTAGGATAAAATCAATCATCTTATGAAAATTCACGTGTCCAATGAAACTCAGTATGATGAACCTAGATATAATGGATGTCAATCCAATTGCCTCACTCAAATGGACTTGTTCTGATGAAACTTCATCAGATGAATCTTTCTTGGATGATTGTATTGAACATCAATCTAATGATCTTCCTTAGCTTCAACTTGAAACACCATGTTTGGTTGGGTACCCAATACATTTTCCACAAATTCTGGAGGTTGATCACTAGAATAGTTTTACCTCAACTTTTAAAATTAACTCAACTCTCCTTTTATAGGGACCTCAAAAATAGTTTATGCGGGGTTCTGAAAACCTTCCCACTTAACCAAATTTCCTGAATCATCAATTATATTGAAATTTCAGATCTATATTTAACTAATTAAATTCTTTTTGAATCATTAGATCTATAGGATTTCTGATCTCCCTTTAAATTCTTCAATTCCCCTTGAATTTTAGATCTTCACACCCTCTTTCATTCTTTATAACATGTATTTAATCTGATTCTAATTATCTCAATACAGTCTTCCTTATTAAGATGAATACTATTGTGAAACACTTATTTATTTATTAAATTTATCCACACCAACTGAAATAAAAATATTCTCATTATGATTTTTTCATTATGATCTATCATTCTAATTATTCATTATGATGAAGACATACACACATGGCTCGTTACAATGGTCTCTTGTAAACACACATAGTCTTCTTAGGTAGTTTCTCCATACCAACTATTAAATGTAATAAATGTAAAACCATTCTGAAATTTCCTCAATTTATTTATCCTTTTCTTCAATTCCTCAGATTGGTGATTTTGAGTTTGATCATTTATCAGTGCTGGAATTAATTATTATGGATCAGTCTCTTCTTAGGTATTCCACACAATGATGAGGCTCATACTGATGAAGAATAATTAGAATACTTCTCATCATATTCTCCTCTTTTACCCAAAACTTCATCTTGTATCATGGCTTCCACAAGACTTTGAATGCCTTTGAGTATCATATTTTGCATCATCTGACTTAACAAGAAAATTATTGTAACTTGTCTTCCACCAACATCTTTATTTCCCACTCAGCCAAAATATTATTTTCCACAAGGAAGAACAATTTATCAAAATACAATGATCAATATGATTATGATCATATCTTATCTCCTTTATTTAATCATTATTGTATAACAATTTTCTCAGAAAATTAGGACTTTTATGAATTACAAAATAACAAAGCATCATCAGATTCATCATCGGGGTCAGGCAGACTCCGATCAGGTTGTCGTTACGATAAAAAATTTCATTAAAGACTCAATATGATTTCTAGATGAATACCATTACCAGATAAATATGATTCTTAGTAGATTTTAGCAAAAATCATAACATGAGAATTCATATTCAATGACCCATGCCGATGGAAGGAGTCTAATTCCTCATTACGATTTCCTATGTATGGAATCTAGAAAAATCTCCTTTTCTTAACTTCAAAAATATATTACCTTTTGAGAAAAAATACAACCCAATCTCACCTTAGGTCCAAAAATCTGAAGGGTCTCACACACACCCACATTTGGAAACCATTTACACATTCCAAACAAACCTTCAAGAAAATGACATATTATAGAAATTCAATTCATTACATTTCAAACCATTTATAAAATTTTATCAAAGACTTGGGAAAATTGAGAATCCACTTAAAAACCCTTTTAATATCAATTAAAAATTTTATTTATAAATTTAATCAAGTAAAAATACAAATCGTAAGATTGAATCACTCATTTAAATTCTAAATAAAATAAGGGCACAAAAACACCTACCTAAAACATAGTAGAATCGATCCATGCAAACCTAGAATGAAATTCCTTTGATGAAGAATGCCCAAAAAATCAAATATAAGTAACTCTCAATCACTATTAACTAAACCCCCAATGTAATATCCACCTTTGAACCTTAATCTAACCTAAACACCCCCCTTATGGTTTATATAAAGGGAGAAAACTAATGTAAAAGGGAAAAGAAGAAGAGGAAGAGTGAAATAAGTGTTAGAAACATTAATTTATTGAGTTGGATTTGTTAAAAATAAAGATTAAATAATTTTCAAGGATCTTGATGTCAATTTGGTTGTTGGAATCTCAATGAAGAAAGTTGTATTTGTTGAAAATAACATTGTTGACAAAATATTATTCAAGATTACCTAAGCAATGAAGTGGTTCCTGGGAGATTTTTTTATCCCAATAGTGATGGCCAAGGTGAGTTTTATACAAAAAAATAATTGATATTAATGTTTTTATTGTTGAAAAAGATGTGAGTGATAAACTGGAATAAGTTCATAAGTAAGCTAAAAGTGTTTATTTGTGAGTTGTTTTTGAAAATAGTTCAAAACAACCAAGATAAGAAATCCATACCCATGATAGAGGGGGTGTTTATGTAATGTTTTCAACATGAGAAAGTAATAAAAATGGTAAGTTATCTTGGTGAATATAGAGAAGATTTCAAGTGTATCCATTCCCATGGTTGAGGGCTGTTGAGAAGAAATGACCTAAAACATACAGATTGATAGGGACTACACCTATAGTGGTCCTCACAGTGGTGTTCTAGTGAACTTATCAAAAACACCCATATAAGGATGACCATGTATATGGAAATACATTTCATGGTTTATAGTGTATGTTTAAAGCAAAAATGATAAAGATGTTCTGGGATCAAGCTGCGGTGCTTTAAATGTTGGTGTAAAATTACCCAAATTATTGAATTGCACCATAGTAATGAAGTTGTAGTCAATCATGTGTACTGTATTGCAATATTATAGTGAATAATGGACAAAAGATATAGGCCCACAAACAAAATTGGTTGTTTTTCAGCCACTATTTAATTAATTTCATATTTTCCTATGAATATACTATAGTGTCATTACCTACGGTCGGTCATAGGGAGTCCTCTCAGATGAAATAAATTTCTATTTTCACTGTTATAATTTAAATAATCCAAAACTAATAAAAATATATATATTAGTGGTGTTGATTATTAAATTCATGTAATATATTTATATATATATTAATGAAATTACAAAACACCAAAAAAAGACACAAATAAGTTAGCAGTAGAAAAGCATTTCTCTCAGGGGTTCTTACTGATGTTATCCTTATTATTCAAAATATATTACTCATTATTTTACTTAATATAAAGACCAAGAAATGTTAATTTACACCCTATCATTTGAATTGAATTTCTACATAAAAAATCCTCTACATGCATGAGTAATCACATCCACATCAATACTTAATTTGAACTCCACCATTTGAAAGGCATATATATCGAAAATAAGTAAAACGAGTGAATGGGGAGGAAGAAAACAATAATAGTAAAAATGGGGAGACCTCACACTATAATCAATTTAAACACTACTAAAATATTAGAATAAAAATAAAAACAATTAAATCAAAATATACCCAAAACATCACAACTCCCCCCCCCCCCCACAAACAACAATGAGGGTTAGTTCCCTACAAACATGGAGATAAATGAATCATAGTGGGGGAAACATGAAATTATAAAAAAAGAGATTTAAGTTGGAGGGATATAGATAAAATAAACTATATTTAAAATATAATTAACTATTACCACATCTAAACTCTACCTCATCCAAATAAAAATGGATATCCTTTGGAATGGGATAGGTGGTATAAATTTATAAAGAGAAAGGAGAATAATTTTTACTCCAAATAAATCCTAAAAAAATTACGTGGTTTTACGTTAACTAGAAAATTTTAGAAAATTATCCTTCAATAAATTTATTCTTATATGTATTTTTAATGTACCAAAAACATTTCATCTTTATTGGACAAGTAATGAAAAAATTATTTCTACATTACTTAGTAAAGTTATTCTATCCAAGTGACTATTCTAATTTAATGTTCCAGCTTCCCATGAATTTATGTAATTGAATTAGGTATAAGCAAGGATAAAAAAGTTAATTATTTTGTTACTTGGGATATTTTCAAGCTTCATATATAATATTATCTCATTAGTTTGATCCCTTTTTTATATACATTCCCAAATTCAAAATCATCCAAATTCATGCATAGATTTTGTGTCTGTGAGTGGGTTTGGGGCAGAAAGATAATGGATAGATATTTGTATACAATTCAATTAAATAAATATAATAATTTCTAGAATAAAAAAATGGAATTTAAAATTTTCAATTAGATTATAAAAAGTTTTGGCCAAAATTAAAAGTAAATGAAAACCGTGAAAAATCCAAAATTACACCAAATTATAAATTAGGTTCGAAATATTAATAAACCCTAAGAATTATAAAATTTACAATAAAATAACATTATTGAGGGATTAAAAAATTTAATTACAGTATAAAATATTTTAAAATTATAGCTTCATCGCTGACACCCACGGTGGAAGATGCTCTGTCCAACAGGTGGTTTTATAAGGAAAAACAACAAATTATAGAGGACCACACCCATGATGTTATGAATTTTGGGGTTAAAAAGAAAAGTTTTTTTTACCAGGACATGGTTTTGGTTGTGTTTCGTACTAAATTATAAAATCAAGTGTTTCTCTCTTTGAATTATTATTTCACAAGTCATCAATAATCCAATAATTTTGGGACATATTTTTATCCCCTGATTCAACAGGTTTTGGTGGTTAGTTATAGTAATTCATTTATTGATTTTATTCATAATAAATGCACATTTAAAAGGAGAAACAATATTCATTTACAACGTAGTTAATTTGAATACAGTTATGAGTAAATAATTGAAGTATTTAAAGGAAAACGTAATGGCACAATTACATGAAAATAGGTGACACTTGAATTGGAATGATATCTCCAACTTATCAAGGATGATCATGAAAGAAAAAATTGTCAGTACTTAGAGGAGTCTCTATGAATATTTCTATATATTTATAATATAACGAAAATTAGAGGGAGACCTAAAAATATATTGAACATTTGAATCTATATGTGTAAGAGATATTTATTCTAGGAGAGAAGATTGATGCTTGAATAATTGGCACTACGGATTATCAAGTCGAAGAGAAGAAGATTGATCACTAGTTTTCATTGAAGAATGTTATTTGAGATGAAATCTGTAAACTAAACAAGTAGTTTCTAACAATTTATATCTCAAAAGTAGTGAAGAGGATACCCAATGGGACTACAATAGAGAATATATACTTGTTTGAAGATGGATTCTATAATGTGGTGAGGGGAGATAAACATGCATAAACAATATGTGGATCCTTACTAGAGTAGAGAGAAAACGAGGAGTGATCCAAGGGTGATATTTTTTCAACCCTAAAAATTCTAATACAATGATCATGGGAAAAGAGTGATCTAGTTAAAACCATTTTAAGGGGTGTGGACCATGTGGAGAGAAGTGATTTGTGTAGTGGATTTTGGTTTATGGAATAAAATTAATGTATCCTCATTCGACATTTACCAATGAGTGTGAGCTAGCAAAATTAATGTGTCTTAATTTACATTAGGTATGAACACCCAAACTGATCAAGAAACCTACATTATATCTTATAAAACAGCCTACTGAGTGATCCTCAAGGTTGTGAGGACATGATCATTAAGTAAGTTAAACAATTAAAAGTATTAATAGTTTTAACTACTCATTTACTTTACATGAACATATTTAACCCCCTATTTGGTAAATATCACTCTGTGCACCTATTGAGGTACCAACAAGTGGGGTCAATGGGAAGGTTACTTTTGTTTTCCATGAGGTGAATCTTTTTTTGGTTGAAGTTGAAATTTCAACACTCTCTGATTATCTTTATTACCATTGAAAATGCTAGGAATTCAAAGAATAATTAGATACCTTATAGAATATCATATTGTTGAACTATCTATAAAAATTGAAAGATATTTTGTAATGATAATTGAATCCAAAAAATGGAAGGTATGGATATTCCAAATAATGAGTTTATTTTATCATTTAATTATTCTTTAGAAATATACGATAAACCTTTTATAACAATTGATATTGAGACTATTGATGATTAGGATATCCCAAGGAGGCCAAGAAGGGAAGATTACCAATTATCCAAACAAGTAAATCAATAATTAAAGGAATAAATTATGTGACGTAAATAAGAAAACAAGTCTCTAGACATAAAGATCAATTTTCTAAATTGTTTTTGGAAATATAAGAGGCCTCAATAAAATGATTTTTGACATTAAAACTGACCTCATGGATAAAAAATAACATAATGTAGAAGAGTTGAAGATGATATCCAAAAATTGGAACAACTCGGAGTATATTCAAAAGGAAATTGTCTAATATCAAAATAGGTTCATAACAATAAGTCAAAGAAGGATGAGCTAGTGAGTCATATACATGAAGTGGATGATGATAAAATACTTAAACCATATAAGGTATTCTTTAAAGGCACTATTTCTAAAATGAATACTAAAATGATGTAATTGGATAAAATAAGAGGAAATCCCAGTCAACTATTTTAAGAGGATATGTTTTTTTGAAGACTATCAAGGAAGAGTTTATTTCTCAACTTGAATTAAAGAGTAAGAAGATCCAATATTTGGAATAATAATTAGAATCTTCCAAGAATTAGTCAGATTCTAAGGGTAAACCTAAACTCAAGAATTATTTCCTCTTATTATTTGATCACCCTTGAGGGGTGATGATGAAATAAATAAGAAGTATCCCATATCAAAGAGAGACATGAAAACATTAACATGTCACAAAGACCATACTCCATTGGTAAATATGGTTTTGGCTATGAATGAATATATAAAAGGGTTGAGAGGAAGAGGGCTATGAATATTCCCAAGAAAATGGAAATTTGTGAAAGTGCTGGAAATAGACCTAACAATGGCCCCAGAGGAGGTAAAAATAGGAGGATGGTGATTCAATGAAGATAAGAAAACATGTGTTACTTTTGTGGATGGATGGACATAGTTTCAACTTTTTAATTGAAGAATGGGAATATATAAAATGTTGTTATGTTGGTGGAAATATTGAATGATTGAGTCACTAATAACAAAAAAGGATGTATGGGTATTTTCTTAGTGATTATTATTCAAAACATGTATTAACTAGAAGCCTCAAAGTATATTTAGTAGATATTAAAAGAAAATAACTTCAAATATACATTGAAATAAATTTTTATTTAATAAATATATATTAAATACTATATGAAGATTACCACATTATATAATTTGAGGTCAAGATAAGCTAGAATATAGTCCCTAAACATAAGAAATCCTTGAGAGATAAGAAAAGTGTTTGGAAGAAATAGAATAGGTCACTTGATGGAAAATATAAAAGACTACATGATAAATGGAAATCCAAAATATAAGTAATTATTGAAAATTATGAAAAAAACATCAAGGTATTTTGAAGTTAAAAACATCGTTTAGAGAAAAAATCCTCCTATTATAAGAGAAGAATCCATTAGTGGTGATGTTTTGAAAGAAATAAGATATTATGAATTGTGTTTTGTGAAAGAGAATAAACCCAAAGAATATAATAGGTTGTTATAATCCATCCAATCAAGTTCATATATGAATATGTACTCAAAAATAAATGATAAAGATAAATTGGTGGTCCATAGTGACTCGCCATCACCATCAGCTTGATGATGATTGAGGTACCCCTATCTACATATTATTTATTATTTCTAAATGTTTTTAAAGAGATTCATAATTAAGGGGGAGATATGATCAACATATTAATTTTCTAGAAATTAAAATGTTATAGAGATAAAATAAAACCTTATGGTATCCCCCAATATAACCTTAATAATTGGGTTTATGAGCTAAAACTCAAGGGGGTTGTGTTGAACATTAAAGGATATTAAGCATTATCAAATATTTATAAACCCTATAAGGAACTGAAAGGCATGGAGTTTAAGTCGTATATTTAGTTCAGATTAATATGCTCTTACAATTAGTTGAATTAAATTTTTAACAAGTGGTATAAATTACTTCCTCATGTGGTATGATCCTCATAACCAAGTGATTTAATGTTATATAATTACTATTTGTTGTTCAGTGATAGTGATAATAAGTTGTTTTAATAAGTAAAAGGGATAAATATATTATGTTCTTTTCATTAGTATTCATGGATTTCATGGGCATCGTTATTATTTTCTATAAAAAATATTGTTTCCTACTTCTATCTAATGCTTAGTGGGATAAGAGGATTTATTGACATATCAAGATCCAAAATGGAAACACATTCAATGAATCTATTGATTAAATTTAATATGAATAGATATTTTCTCATAGGGGTATAAGACAAGAGCTGAATAAGTCATCCCTATACTCATAATGGTAGTTGAAGCCTATGAGGAATCCCTCTTGGAAGTTGGAGATAAATGGATAGATGATATATTTTAATATTTCTTCCCAAACAAAAAAGGTCTCAAAAATGATGATGTTCCCTATAACTAAGAGGATAAATAAGAAAAGTGACTCCCTATATATGAAGGTTTAATATTGGATAAACCCTTTGTATTTGATATCCCATTGTCATTCCATTTTCAATAAGGTGGAGAATATATATTAATTGTGAAAAATATTTTTATTATTAGCGTATTGTGTATTGTCAAAAAAAATACAAAGGGGTGAATTGTTAGAAATAACGAAGGATTGAGTTGGACTTGTTAGAAATAATTATTATGTAATTTCCATTGAGATTTATTTTACTATGTTTATTGGATTCCTAATATATCATGTTGAATTTGTTAATAATATAATTATTGAAAACATATTATTGAAGATAACCAAAGTGATTAAGTGGTTCTTGGGAGATTGGTTAATACCAATGATGATGGCCAAGGTGAGTTGTTAATAATAATATCAATTTATTTCCATGTAGGAATTGTTGAAAAGGATGTGATTGGTCAGGTGGAAGAAGTTTGGAAGTGTTGCACCATGACTTTTTTCACAATAGTGAAACAATACCAATCCAGGAAGGCCTAACCCATACTTTATGGTTTGTTGATGAGAAGTTGTCCAACACAAGAAAGACTACACCTTGTTTTGTGCTAGTGGTAAAGATAAAGAATTGGTATGGTGCATACATGCCCATGGATAAGGTTGTATTGATGAGAAAATGACAAAATGGGTAGATAAATCTGAACCACACTCGATGTGGTCACCGTAGTTATTTTCTAGTGCACCTATCAAAAACATCCATAGAAATGTGTACACACCCATATTAATACATATTATGGTTGAAAATATGATTTTCAGGCAAAAAAAACAGGTTGATTATAGCATTAGATGCAGTTCTCAATGTGTTGGAGGAAAATGTAAAAACGTTGTGCAACATGCCATAGTGAAGAAACCTTGGTATATTGTGTGTACTGTATTAAAGAACTAAAATTAAAAATGGACAACATGTGTTGCCTCATTCTCATGATGGAAGAATCCATGGCCAACATGTGGGTGTGAAAACCATATTGGACGACTATAGAGGACCATAACTACAGTTTTTTTAGTTTTGGAAAAAACAAAAAAGTATTTTTCACTACACCATGGTGTTGGGTGTTGGAGGGAATGACATAGAAAATTTGAAGGTTCGCACTATTACAATTTTTTCATTAGTCATTAATGATCTAGTAATTATGGGGAAAGTTTTTAGCCCATGATTCATGTGGTTTTCTATGTATGTTTTAATGATTCATTTATTTAATTTAGTTGTAAAAAATTTATATATAATAATTGTAACAACAATCATCTGTGAATTAGTCACTTTAACTACAGTTATGAGGAAATCATTGAAAGAGTTATGGGAAAATTGAATACACCAATTACAAGAAAATAAGAGGCATTTTATTTCATAGTATATCTTTTATTTATCAAGGAATATCATTAAGGGAAAATCGGATTTTTTTAAAGGTAGTGCTTCGGTCAAAGACTGAGGCACGATTTATTGAGGATAGAAAAAAAGGTTACAAGAGTCGAAAGGATGGAAGTTTCCTACAATCATTGTCATAAAGCTGAAAAATATCAAGAGGGACTGCATCAATCCACGTCATCTCTTGATTAACTCCCATGTTTTCAAGTGCGTCAGCAACTTTGTTAGCTTCTCTAAAAACATGTGTGGCGATAAGATTGAACTACAGAAGAGTTTTGAGGCACTTAATCCAGCGAGTAGTGAGAGGCCAGGCAAGGTGAGTCATCCCCTTCCAGATTTCTTGAACGATGGTGGTAGAGTCACTTTCAATCCAAATCTTCCTCCATCCTTTTTGGAGGGCATAGTTGACAGCGTGGATCACACCCATCATTTCAGCTTCTAATGAAGTGACAGTGCCACAGGCAGTGAAAAAACATCCATTTCATATACCAAGATGGTCTCTGAAGATCACTCTGCAATCGGAAGGGCCTGGGTTTCCCTTGGAGGCACCATCAATGTTCACCTTGACCCATCCTGGAAGCGGAGCCTGCCAGAATACTTCAAAGGTGCGTTTGGGTTGCTTGAAGATGCCTTCAATGTGAAGTCTCTGAAGGATCTCGAAGTCTCTAATAGTATTATTGCAGTGAGCCTTTTGGATAGAGGCAGCCTCACACGTCTCAAGGAGGATAGGGGCTTTACCTGCATTAAGATTTGATGAAGAGTTATTATGAATCATATTGTTTCTATCATACCAGATCACATGAGTAAGCTCAGCAATGGAAGAGAGGAAGAGATTCTTGATTTGTTGTGATTCCTCTTGCTGAGCACATCTTTTTAATTGAGATCCAATAGTATCATAAAGAATCCATTTGTAGCTAAATAAGTCAATAGTATAATTCCAAAGAGCAGAAGTTGTAGCACAAGACAGAAAGAGATGATTCGCATCTTCCCTGTGTTGGTTGCAAAAGTGACATTTTGAGCATAGCTGAATACCAAGATATTGTATGAAAACTTAAGTAGGAATTCTATAATGTGCAATTCTCCAAATAAGTGTAAATATTGAGGTTTTAATCCATGGTTTGTTAAAATGGACCAACCATTCAAAGTTGGAGTCAGTGTTTATGAAATTCTGCTCATAGTAACTTTTTGAGTCAAGGATTCCATTATTAGCAGGTTCCAAGATAAGGAAATCATCAGTAATGGAGAAAGTATAACTATCAATGACATGCATAATGTTATCAGGGATATCACTATTGTGAGAGTGAATAACATCTTTAATGGTACGATTGGTGTTTTCAATAGTTTCATTAGAAGATAGCATAGAGATTAGGGGGGTGCCAGTCCAATTATCAAGCCAGAAATTCATGGAAGAATTAGAATTGACCATCCATCAGGAGTTCTTCAAAATGTTGAAGTATGTGTATTTGATAGAGGGCCAGATCGAAGAGGTGATGTAATTTAAGTTACCCTTTTTAAGTTTGTGAATAAATATCTTTTTAAGGAAATCAAAAGCATCCGAGTTGGTATGAATTATCCTCCAGGTGAGTTTAGCTTGGAGCGCATCATTAAAGAGTCTGAGATTTTTAATTCCAAGACCACCTTTTTCTAAGGGGTTACAGCAGGTGTCCCAAGGGATGGTAACAAGTTTTCTTTCAAGAATACTTCTAGTCCAGAAAAAAAAATTAATATAGGAATTGATCTTTTTAAGAGTGTTAACCGGCCATTTATAAACCATCAGCGAGTAAACCGTTTTAGAGACAATGGCAGATTTAACAAGACAGATTCTTCCAGCCATGGAGAGGGATTTTCCATTCCAGGTGGAGAGTTGTTTAATAATTTGATCAACAATATAGGAAAAATAAAGGTATTTTGGCCTTCCCCAGAAGATAGGAACACCAAGGTAGTTAAATGGGAGGGATCCCTCTTTAATTCCTAATTTTTGGCAATGGAGACCTTTCTGTGAGGGGAGAAATTTGTACCAAAAAAGACAAAGGATTTATTCCAGCTGATCGCTTGACCTAAGACCTCCTCATAGTGAGACAGAGCAGTTTTTAAAACCTGAATATTCCTTTTGTCACCGTTAAGGAAAAGAATTATGTCATCAGCATAAATAAGATGGGTGGGGACATTCGTGTCCCTAGAAGCCTGGATGGGCTTGAGTTTACTTTGCTCGACTAGTCGGGTAAGTAATCTACTGAGGTAGTCTTCCGCAATAACAAACAGAATGGATGAAAGAGGATATCCTTGTATGATGCCTTTAGAGCATTTAAAATACCCCTTGGGGGATCCATTAATCAAGACGGAAATAAAAGTAGAGTAAAATAAAGTTTTTATTCTAAAAATAAAAGTATCTTTGAAGCCAAAGCTTTGCAGAACTTTGAAAATGAAACTCCAGGCAATGGTGTCAAAGGATTTTCTAATGTCGAGTTTAATGGAAATATTTCCACCTCTTGCATTCCTATTAAGAATATTAGTGCATTCCGAAGCAAGGAAAATGCAGTCTTGTATGGATTTGTCCTTTATAAAACCAAATTGGTTCCAAGATACAATTTTGTTGCATATAGGGGCAACCCAATTAGCGATAATCTTGGTTACGATTTTATAGAGAGTATTAATAAGGGCAATGGGTCTAAACAGATGGATCTTCGAAGAATTCTCCACTTTAGGAATTAAAGTAAGGAATTTAGAATTCAGACCACGAGGGAGGACACCATACGAGAAGAAAGATTTAACAATTTTACAAACATCTTGGTGTATGATATCCCAGTGTTGTTGAAAAAAAGAATTATTAAAGCCATCGGGACCAGGAGCACTATCAGGCTTTAAACTAAAGACCGTGTCCTTTATTTCATGGTCCAGGGGAGTGCTTAAAAGATAATCGTTGTCCATGTCATCAACCATATAGGGGATGATATCAATCATAAGATCCTTTTTGACCTCCAGACCATTGAAAGTATTATGAAAGTACGAGACAATATGATTGGCTATTGCCTCCTCAGTGTCAATAATAATGTCATCATGAACAAGGAAGGTAAGAGGTCTACTAATTTGTCGAATTCTCTAAAGAGAATTATAAAATTTGGTGTTTCTATCACCATAAGAGATCCATTTTATTTTAAAAATTTGTTTTCTCATGTTATCCTTGAGGGTGAGAAGAGAGTTTAGCATTAGAGAAGTACTGATTTCAGGTTGGGGGTCAGTTATGAAATCCAATCTAGTAGCATTGTTTTTAATGTGAGCTAGCTCGCTTTCAAGAAGGGAAATGTTAGTTTCAATTTCTTTAATTTTAGACCTACACTGATCTTTAAAGGAATTCTTAAGATGTTTTAATTTAATATTACAAGAAAAGGCATCTCTATGATGATTCATAGAATTCCAAAAGTTTTTAATGAATGAGACACAATCAGAGTTTATAGACCAAGCATTGTTAAATCTGAAGGGAAAAATAGTTTTACAATTTTTTGTGAGAAAAATGACAAGAATTGGGTGATGATCAGAGTTTAACTTAGAAAGGGTAATGCTAGAAATGGTCTCCCATTTATCAAGAGCTGTAACATTGGTAAAAGCTCAATCTAATTTTCTAGCAACAACCTTGTTGTAGTGCCTTCTATACCAGGTGTATTTAGCACCAGTGAGGTTAATTTATATTAGATTAGAGTCTTTAATAGAATCCCTAAACTCATGAGAGGAGATGGATGAATGCGATGGGCCAACTTTTCCCTAGAGTTAAGAATAGAATTAAAGTCTCCAAGGACAATCCAGGGGTCTTTAATACTAGAAGAAAAGACATTGAGATCACTCCAAAGAGGACGCCTTTCTTGGTATCTATTCTTGGCATATATTATAGTGCAGTAAAGATGTATGTTATCACATAAAAATTCACAGGTGAAATATTGATTAGAAAAACCATAAGTATTGACATTTTGTAAAGATGAGTGGTAGAAGACCCATAACGAGTCAACCATAGGTCCATTTTTACAGGCCCCAAGGAAAACATATCCATAAGAGTCAAGATGTTTAAAAGTAGAAGAAAAGTTTATTTTAGGTTCAGCAATAACAAATAATTTTGGTTTATGAGTTGTCAAGTATCTCTTGATCACAACAAGTGTGTCAGGGTTAGCGATTCCTTGGCAATTCCAGAAAAAAATATTCATTTGGACCTATGTTTAGGGTTAGAACCCCTTTTTTTGAGTTACTTGATCCTTTAAACCTCTTTGATCTTCTGATGGATTGATTGGAGGTTGTACTAGATTTCCTTTCTTGCTTACTAGAGGGGGTGATATTAGAATTCCTAAGATAAGGAGTATTAGCTGTATCCTGTGCAATAGTGAGTGTTTTAGTGCATGTAGGGGAAGATATATGACATCCCACAGCCTGCAGGGATGCCTTAGGGGAAGCTTCTTGATTATTTTCGATCTTACAAGGGGTAGAAGCCAAAGTGTTATGATGTAGTGGGGTCAAGTTGGCATCTGATTCAACTGATTTCAAATCTTATTTGTTACCATTAACATAAGTAGCAGTTAATAAACTAGGAAGATTAGGCTTTCCAACCTGGGCAGCCATATTAGCAGGATCAGTTTCACTGATATCTAATTTTGAGAGATTAGTATGTAAAGCAATAGACATAGAGGGAGTTGAGGGATTGATAGTACCTGTAATCTTCATGTTTGTTTCACTAACCTATTTTTCCATAGTGAAATCCGAAGTCACGGTATCTCCCTCAGCCGTTGTTAGAGGAGAGGCTGATCCTGTGCACTTCAATTTAGCATCACTAACCTGCATATAAATATCTAATGTACTGGAATATAAAGTATTAGAATGAGCAATTTTATCATCATGGTTATCCTGTCTGTTGGAAGGTTCTGGAAAAGGCCCAGATAGAGTGTTTCAAGGCAGAGCAGCAATAGCATTTATAGGAATAGAAACATAAATGTTACCTTGTGAATAGGCACTATCAGGGGATGCGGCAGCTATCATAGTTAAAGAGACAAAGTTATCAGATCTCAACTGATTTGCCAGAGTGAGAATAGGGTTGGAGTTCTATTGCACAGTTAGAGAAACCCTATTCTCCTTATTATCTGTTTTGGAGTAACCTGTTTTCAAAGAAAGCTTCCCTGCATAGATGGATTGAGAGTTGTACCTATTAGTGTCCCCTTGTTTTCTTGTTTCATAAGTATTACTGGGGGAAGGGTCTAAAACAGGAGGCTGAGAAGCTGTGAGAGATTGTGATTCATCATATAAATCATGGCCTTTTACCAGATTTTCCTCTTCCTCGACCATATCACCCCAAGATCCACCTGTATTTAAGGGGTTATAGGCATTTGTTTTTTTAACCCAGATCTCATTTTTTTCGTAGTGATTTCTTTAGTTTCAAACAAGGGAGATTTTCCTTTTTTATTCTCCTTAACCTCTTTCCCCTCATCCTCTAAAGGCTTAACAACTTGTTTTCTTACTACACGACAATTAGCATAGTTGTGACCTATGATTTTTCATACCTCACAAAAAGGAGTTAGTTTCTCATATTCAATGGTAATTTCAGTTATGTAATCATGATAACTAAAAGTTATAGAATTCGGGAGCTTTGATTCAAGGTTCACTTCCACCATAATTCTTACAAAGATTCCAATTTCATCATTAAGGGTTCTTTGGTCAATTTTAACAGGAGAACCTATGCCAGATACAATATTATTTAGGATCTTAGGGTGCCAAAAGTACCAGCTTAGACCATGTAGCCTAATCCATATTTTAGCAGTGTTATTTATATGCGTGTATGGATCAAAAGTAAAGTCCCACTCAGATAATCAAAGAAAACCAGGCTTCAAATTCAAATTTCCAATTTGCCAAATACGTGCAAGATCATCCTGTGAGTTAAATAGGATATGGAAATATCCTCTTCCTATTGGAACTAATTTCCAGTTCTGTATGTTCCAGCAATGTGCAATCCTAGGTTTTATTTTAGTTAGAGGCCAAGGGAGATCTCCTTTGATATTTGAAACTCGAGCTAGAACGACATACCTGCATAAATGCGCTTTTGATGGAGTGCATCAGCATCGGCCTCTACCTGAAATCGTCCATCATCTAACCTTTTAGATAGAGGTGGCTTCATTTCATTCATGTTGCAGAGATCTGGTCCTTTGAGCGCATCAAGAAAGGAGATAGCCTTGGATCTCCCCGAATAGGGTTGAATGTGTAAGCATTCAATCGGTAGCTGAGAATGTGCTTTGTCTTCCTTGGGAGGGAGCTCCCATACCGGATCAAAGCCCGTCATGAGGGGTTAATACAGAGGAGACGAGATTGAGGAGCTAGGGTCCGTGAAGCCTCTCCGAGAGTCACCTGATGCTCCCATCCTCACTTCATTTAAAAATCTCAGAATTTTATAGAGGAGTATCTATTCAAATTTCTACACATTTATAAAAAAAGAAAATTTTAGGGGGACTCGAGATTATATTGATGATATGAATATCTACATGGAATAGTGATTTATTCTAGGAATGGGTCTATAATCTTGAATAATTAAAACTATTTAGGATCATGTCAATAATAAGAGGATTGATCATGACTTTTTATTAATGAAGATTATTCCAGACATGTTCTAGAAAGTGGAGAAGAAGGTGATTCCATGGTGGAATCCACCATAGGAGAAGGAGTATCCCAATGTGCCTATAAAAAAGGGATAAATCCTTATATTAATATGTATTATTTAATCTATTTAAGGTACTTACATGTATATGAACTATTTTTGGATATTCCCTAATGTAAAATAGAATAGGTGGAGGAAGATGTGGTAGTGAGCTGGTGGTGACCATTTGGAGATATTGTGTCGACCCAAAACATTACAAGGAAATGATCCAGGAAAAAGAGTGACCTAGACTGAACTATTGTATGGGGAGTGACCCCTATGAAGAGTAGTGATCTCTATAGTGAATTTTAGTTCATAAAATAATGTTGATTAATTCTTCTTGGATGTATCACAGTTATGGTGAACCAAGTAAATTATTGTGTCCCTATTTATTGTATGCATTCACACTAAAGAAGGTCAAGAAACCTAAAGTATATCTGGTAAAAGATCTTAAAATTTGAACCTCAATATTGATAGGTCAATAAACTTATAGAAATAAAGATATTAAACTGATTAAATGTTTTAAATTATCTATCACTTTTCAAACCCTTATTCACCCCCTCTCTGGGAAATCTCACTATAAGACCCAATTAGGTACCAACAATAGGGTAAAAGGAGGGATTACCTAGGATCGTTCTCTTGAAATCATGGGGAGATAAAAATTGGAGGAGGAAGAGAGGGAGTTCTCTCCTTTGGCATACCGATGAATATATAATCAATTAACGGGGATAATGATGAAAGAAACCTCTAAAAATTATTTTGGTAGAATATTTGAAAAATCAAAATTCTAATTATTAGAAAACAAATTGTTTAGAAACATTGTTGGGTAAGCCACGTGCTAACCCCGAAGGATCTAATATACAATAGTAATAGAAATAAATGGTTTTTCCACATAGTTAGTAAACCATTCACCAACCATGAAAATTTCATATGAAACCATCTGCATCACTCTATCATAGTTTTACATGTTTACTCGCTGCTATGTGCAACCCATGCATCAACATCCAAGACCCAGGAATACTAACATAGTTTCCAATAGAACTATCATGGTTTGATCCAAACCATGATCTACCCATGCAACCCAAGATGTGAAATAAAAAAAAATTAACTAAAAATGTTCACTTTTTCATATCTCCTCATGTTTTCACGTAGCATGTCCATATAAACCATGTAACAAAACAAAAAATCTAGGAAAATTAAAAACTAAATATTGAAACCTCTGAAAATTCAAATTATCAAAGAATAAATTTGAATAAATAAATAAATAGTAATATGGGATATAATATTCTCACCACCATAACACTTCCTTCCCCTAAAAAGTATTATGACCAATATGATAGGTGAAAATGACTCAAAAGGGTCTTCATATAACGAAAACCACTCAATAACACTAGATACCACATATACTAGGATGAAACCTATAGAAAATGGTGACATAAAATAGGTCTCCCCACCATTTTAAAATTCATTAAATTGGTAGAAACAAAAAAAGAAACACCTTGTAATGAAATACCAATAATAACCTCAATCCCACTAGAACCTCAATAATCCATAAATCATCACAAAACCCAGTTTCCATCATTGAACCAAAATAATGACCCCAACAAAAAACTCAGGATATAAACCAAACTTATCAAAACATACACGGGTTCTTAACCTAGGACATAGAGATCTATACAACTAACTAGAACCTCAACCACAAGGGCACTATCCCATAAAAACCCAAAAAATATAATCAAGAACCCCTAATGCTCATTAGAGGAAACATCGGCTCTAGTCACCCGAACATGGTCTTATCGGTCCTCACATGTCCAAATCACCAAGAACTTGAACATCAAAAATCTATGGCATAAGAAAAAACCACCCACACCATAAGAAATCATAAAAACACCCAACCAAATTAAAGGAAAAACAAAAGAATAATAACCCAAATAATAAGCAAATTAAATATACAAGGCACATGAAAAACCAAAACCCACAAGGAAAAACAAGAATCTACAAAAATCAACCACAAGAGAAAAGTGAAGGATCATAAAAGTTAAAACCAATACCAGTAAGAGAAAAACTATAACACTCCTTTACCAACCATAAGAATACCAAAAGACTAAAAATCCATAAAACCCCTCTTAAACCAATGGAATCTAAAAAATAAGGATCACCCAAAAACCATAAGGAAATCTATAAAACCAAATCTTCTGATAAACAGACTCACAAAACCTATGAAGATGGAACAAGTGACAACACTGATGAAACAGTCGCAAAAAAATTATAATGTAATAGAGACCCCCCAAAAGAATCTTATCTTACTCAAAAAAACACCATTCCATGTACCGGATAGGTTTCAAATTGATTCAAGATGTCTTGGATAGATTCCAAGGAATATAGAGAATTCATCTCCACCACTCGATCTCAAGTCTGGATAGATTTAATGAAAGTAAAAATCAGGCCTAAGGGATGAGTAGAATCACCTAGAAGACTGTCTAAAAAAGTAGAATTCCAACTCTTCTATAAATATTTCTTGGTTAGAATACTATAAGTATCATAAAACAAAATTCAATAAAAAAATTACAAAAATAATTTCAAAAAATCCAATAAAATACTAATTTTTAAATAAACCTCTTTTTATAAAATTTTAAAAAACATCCAATGAAATTTTTTGTTGTACAATTTAAAACCCATTACTAAAAACCCGGTTGATCTTTCTCTAATAAACCAATCATAAATTTTTTTAAACACACCCTTTTTGAAAATCTCAAACACTCAATTTTAATTAAAAACCAAATTATTATTTCAAAATTTATCCATGTCATACTTTTAAAATAAAAGTATCATTGTGAAATCTACCACACTTTCTTATAAAAATATCATGTTTTCAAAATACATAAAACCATAACTAAAAGGGAAAGTTTTGTTAAAAATACACCATCACCATTTGAAAACATCTCATAAAATCCCAAAAACTATTTCCAAATGAATACAAAATATTTCCTTTCCATCCTTAAACAAATTTCCCAAACATAAAATAAGATTTTAAAAAACAACCCACATAAGGAGGCACTGACCTAATTAAAAAAAAACTGCATAATACCAATCACTATAAAATTATACCCTTAATTTAACTCAAATGAATTGTAAATTTCATTGGATTCAATTCAGAATGAAAATTGACTAGGAAACACAATTTAGGTGTGAAACCTACATATGAAAAATTTGGATGCATGGTCAAGAAAACCATGAAATAATAATGAAATAACCTCTTGAACGATTCAAGAACCAACCACATGGTCAATGAAAGGTTTTATATATCATGTAATAGTAATCATGAAACCTTGGTTCCTCACCGTTTTCACTCTCACACTTTTAAATAACTAAAAAATAACTAACACAATCAATATGGATCCATATATCATTAAAAACAACCAATAAGAAAATAAAAATCAAGTCTAAAACCCCCAAATCCCTTGGTAACCCATGTCTCATCATATAAAATGGTGATCAAACACACATATTATATATACCTATTGAGTTACAATAATGATCCTAATATCCATTATATCCTAACTCACCCAAAATAACAGGATGGGATTCTCAAGAATCTAGGACCCATCCAAATAACCTAGTCTCTTATACCATTTTTAATTAACCAACTTAGGCTTCCACCTAAATTTACACCCTAACTAGATTTAAACTTAACTTAAAGGAAGTTACCAACAACACAGTCTATAAATGAGTGCTTGGGAATCAAATAAGACTCCAAGGAATGGTTTTCCAAAATAATCAAATGAAAAGCTGACAACTAATCCAAGTATATCAAAATAATAATAAAAAAACAATAATTCTAAGATAGATCATCAAATGGACAGAAAGAAAATGTTTTAATTTATATAGAAATAAAGGTTAGATGGGTTAAACAAATAAATATACAATATGAAATAAAGTTAATACAAAAAATAGGTTATGACTTCATCCCCATGACTCAAATACACTCACCACATCCTACTACTGCAACTGGACAACCCGAACAATCCCAAAAAACCTGACACCATTACTAAAGATCTGGAAAAGAAAACACGAGAGACTCTACACACTGATCGGTGTATCTAAGGTGTGAGAGAAAAATACCCAGTAGTATTTCACCAAATATATTTTTTAAATTCTTTTAGAAAGGTAGTTCATTTAGGCTAGTTTGATATATAATATGGAAAAAAATTAGATGTAAGAACATGAAAATATAAATCAATACCAATACCGTTTTTTAAAAATTAATATTTTTAGAAAAAAAGTTTTTTTAAAAACCTATATTAAAAAATACATTTAAAATAAAAACATTCAAAACCATTATTTCAAATCACCCACATCACCTAAAATAAACTCTTTCCCCTTTAAAAACATTATAAAATACACTTTCCAAAATCCTTTAGAAAACCAAATCACGCTTTATGAATAAGATAACAAATCATAGATACAACAAAAGAAAATAAACCAACCACATGTGCCACCCATGTTAAAAAATAGAGGATATAAAATTAGTCGAACAAAAACATCAACATAAAAATACCAACTAAAGAAAAGGTGTAATAAACCCCTCCATGAATCCTAAAGTGTTATACTCCTAGACATAACAAAACATAGACTATCCTAATGGCCTATGTTGTTTCCTAAGATCAATCCAATTTAATATCCTATACCCTACATCATAAGTGGAAAACCCCATAGTCATTTTTCATACTATTGGGACACTATTAGTGTGTGACTCATTAGAGTGTCATATTTATAGGCTTCCCACTTAATTACCCAGGTCATAATGACAAAAATAAAGTGTAGGGGGAGAAATAAATAACTAGAATATCCATCAAGAAAGATAAATAAGAATCTCATCCTCACCCCAGATCCCTTGTATGAAAAATCCCTTAATATCCATCACCGAGTCTCCAAATACATCAAACCCCACCCATAAAAGGGAAACAATACATAGAGTAATTAAGAGGGTCTTACACAAAAAAACATTTGGAAAGAATTAAAAAGTTTCCAAATGGGCCTTATAATGACTTGGGATTCCAATTCCTTTCACAAAATTTCAATATCGACTTATAAAATAATTCTAAAATATAATTTTTCCCTTAAAACCATTATTTAAACCAATTTAAATAATCAATAAATCATTTTATAAATTATCTTAAATGATAAAAAACAAAATATTTAATTTATTCCATGACACAAATGGTGCCAAATATGTTCATTTTATTTAAAACCATTACCTAAACATTTTATGAATACTTTTCATTTCAATTATAACATGAATCTCCTAGTATACAGGAAGGCCAATTGAGAATTCACGTCAAAACCCTTTTGACAGAGGGGTTACTTAGTAGGGTTCTATTTAAATGGAGGGTTTAGAAGATTAAAATTGAATATGGAAGTGAATAAGAGATCTAATTTTATGTGATTATAGATATAATATTGATGGATGGGGAGAAAGGGGACAGAAACCCCTAAAATATGGTTTGGGGAATTTTTGAAAACCAAAATTATAATTCGAGGTAACTCACATGATTTATTAAACAATACACTAACTATGAGGGATCTACTAGATACTCACAACACCACTATATATTTTGGATTCTGGGATTTTAAACCAAATTCCAACCATTAAAAAATACTCTCTAACCATTTGAAACATATTGGCACAGTTCCTGCACAACTATTATTAATCATGCACAACATGTGTGCTAACACCACATGACCAAAAAAGATATGAATTATCTACACTAGACATCACATGGGTTGATCTAAATATTTAACTACCCTTATAACAAATAATATACAATAAAAAATGTACTAAAAAGGTCAAATTCCCTAGATCTCCACAAGATGTCTCCTTGTATGTAAAAAAACCATTTCAATGAATTAAAAAACAAGAAAAATAAAAAAAATCAATCCTAAAACATCAAAAAAATTCAAATTAACCTAGAATAACATTAAATAAATCAATCAACAAAAACAAAGGGTGTTATAGTGATGGATCTCATATTTAAATTTTCATTATGGGGTTGTGATGGTGTTGGGGATATTGGAATGTGGTTGTAGATGTGACGTGTTATCATAAATTTTCATTTTGACTAATGAAAGGGATACGAGAACCAAGACTAATAAATTGAGGTTTATGGTGATTGGTTTAGTGTGAAATCATTATTGGGGATACCCTACCCTATGTATATGTTTTAAATGATGTATTACATCTATGTGTAACATAGTGGGAGACAATTAGTTAGGATGGGAATATAGTGCACATAATTTTGGCGATGAGTTAATTTCTTTGTGTATCCAATGGGGATTTAGTATACATGTCCTCATTTGTATAAAAGGTTTTGGGGAGGGTCTTACTGAGTATACTTTTATGCTTAATCCTATATATTACACACACACACACACAGATATATATATATATATTCAAGTATCTAGGAGGGATATATTGATCATTTTGGGTGTTAGTAGTTCATGGATGTTGTTAATGAGTTAATGGTGTTCATGGTAAAAACTATATGTGTTTCCCTATCATATCTTGTTTTTGGACATTCATTCCATGATATTTAATTTTTTTGTATCAATTTATTTATTATTATGAAGTTGACTAGTGGATTATTTATAAATAATTTTTAATTTGAGGGTAATAACATCTATATGTGTGTGTTTCATATCCTCTATGCTAGGATGCAATTTTCGTCTTATTGGTGGAAATATTTGGGGGTCACTCCAATTTTTTACTTCCTTCCTATGAGGGGTACTAGTGGGGGAAGTTCATGAAAAATTTACGCAGGAGATTTTTTTTTGAGAGATAGGATGGAGCTTGAGGATTTGTACAGGTGAGGATTTCATGAGTTGGTAGGAAATAGTATCATTTTTACTTAGTATGAGACATAATCAAGGGATACCTTTTAAGAAATATGTGATTATGGACCCCTATGTTTTTATACAAGGAACTAAAGTTTAATAAACATATTAGGCTAAGTGATTCTACCATAAGGTTAGAGACCTATGAAACGATCATACATCATGATTATCTATATATTTTTGAATTAGGTATATTATTGAAATCCATAATTTTCATATATAAATACTAAATCTTATTAGTAGAAATATCCATTACATATCAATATGATCCACACTAAAACTAAAAATGTTTAGTGTATTTTGAAACATGTATACATAAAACCCATATGCGTAAATGATCTACATCATTTCCCATTATGTTCTTCAAAACTATCACCATACTTATACATAACATTTTTAAAAACTTTCTCCATAACATAAGGAAGGGAAACATAAGAAAGGGTGGGATTAGATGCTTAGTAAGGGTAAACATAAGATATATGAATCATTGATTATATGTGAGCATAAGATAATAATTAGTGAATTATATCACACACTTAACATTAAAATATTATACCCGTAAATTTATTAATCATAATCATGAAACATAGAAACTTTTTTTTTCAATCAAAATACATAATACATATGTGTAAGGAATCATTGATAATCAGTCATGATCCATGGGGAATTATCATTAGAATAAGTCAAAATTGTTTGGAATATATATAATCCTAGAAAATAATTTCCTTAGTGTTGGATCACTTCCAAGACTATCCTAGAGAATTTGGTTCCTTGCTCGTTCTATCATTTCTTTAGTCAAGGTCCACTGCCAATACTATCTTATTGAACAATTTCCCTTAGAAAAGTATGTTCACTCACTATTATAGTCCTTATTATTTTATGAGATATTCTTCTTTATTCAATTCATTAGGAGGATACATAATATTGGGTCCACCCATCACATAATTAATACTATATATCTGTGTTCCACAAGATCATAAATAATTCATCATATCATCAAATCAAATCCCATGGAAAGGATATGATTTTAATAAATATTTAATATTCATAATAATAAACTATCCATAGAAATAATTAATATGGAAACAATAGATAATATCCCCAGTAAATAATAAGAAACTTGAAATAATTTTGTTATAGAAAAATATAAATTTAAAAGATCACTAAAAAATTTCTTAAGGAAAATACCTTTGTTTATTTGAAATTATTTAATTAGAATCTGAAAATTTCAAAATTATTAAGGAAAAAAATTATTTTTAAAGAAAAAAATGAAACATATAAATTAAGCTTTATATAAAATAGTATTCAATATCGGGGGAAATTTATTCATGTAGTGTATGTAAAAATAAAAATTTCTATAACATTTTCCATAAAAACATAATAATACCAACTTTGAAAAATGATAATAAGGTTCCTATTAAAAAATGGAATGTATAGTAAAATATAGTGAAAAATTAATTTAAATAATCTTTTTATAATAGTCATAACATTATTGAAAACATTTTATAGAAAACTTTTAAATTGAAGAAAAGACCCACGAATAAATAGAGAAAACAATGTATGCTTTTAAAAAAAGCAGTCTCTTGAGTACTTAAATAGAAGAAAATGAAATTAAAAAATTAAATCTCTAGAAATAAACATTTTTTAATTAAATTAAAAACAAATTTTAGAGATATATCATATAATTTCATAATCAATAAATTTAATCAAAAATAATCCTAATGAGAATGAGATTATATACTAAAACACTTACCTCAAGTCAATATTTATTCATAACCAGTCTAACATCAAGTATAATAAGTTTTTATTTTCTTTATAATTATACTATATAAAACTAATCATAGATATAATACCATAAATGTTTAACTTATAACATCTTATCACTTGATTACTAACAATAATTCATTATCACCATCATTTCAGATGTTAGCTTCTTCGCCTTTCATGTATGTTTGGTTCCAAAGTTATTTTCCTTACTATTTGATCATGGTTAACAGATATACATAATTTCAATAATGATATAAATATTATATATATTCATTATATACATATTTGTGACCAATAATATAAATCAATGCAGAAAAATTTATTACATCACTACGCGGAGACGGTAGTTTGTACATAGGAACAAGTGGTGTTTCCTTTTTTCAATGGAAGGAGAAAAAAATAGGTTAATATAAATTCACTTTTATATAAACATTAATATATCAAAAATATCATATATGTATATTATATATTATATAATAACCAAAAAATTATGGGGATGGAAAATGAATCATATCGCTACATGGAGGTGGTAGTCCACATGTACACACATGCGATAGTTTCATATCCCATTTTATAGATAAGAGGTTTTAAAATGTTTTGAAACCAACACAATGAAATATTATTATATTTATTATACATGATTAATATTTATTTTATGGATATATAATTTTTAGATTAATTAGAAGAATAAATTAAATTGGAAGATCTTGGTTATGATCTATACCTCTTCTTTGAGATTCCTACTTTGGAATAGTCTTTAAGACTTGAGGGATTGGTATAATGAGAAGAATGGAAGGTCTAGGACAAGGGGAAAGATTATAAATGTGTTTTTAGTATATATTTTTCTATATATAAGGATCAAATTCTGTGAATAGGGGAGGATAATAGATTCTATTTTATATGTGAGGGGAGGGAAAAACATGGAATTTCATAAAATATTTCAATGATATAAGGTCACTTTCCTTGGAAAGTGGATCCATATGGCCATTTATTATAAGTTAGAACAAGATAATGTAAAAATAACATCAAAAAATATGAATTTTATATCTTTGAGTGTAAATCATACAACTATCTCTTCGTTTTAACCACAATAAACTCATTTTAACCTTAACTGTGGTAAAAAAATTATAATGTTTTATATATTCACTATGAACAAAACATAAGTTGAATATATTAGATTATATTAATTATAATGATTAAAAATATGAAATTTATTTTAACAATATAAATTTCTATAAGTGAAAAATTTAATTTTAAATAATCGTTCACCCTATAACAAAAAACCCAATTTAAAATAATGAATCTTTAATGATAAAACATAATTTATTTACATTAATTTCCATGTAGAAACCATAAAATGAATTTAAAAATACAATATTAAATATATAATATATAAAATTTATTAAAAACATTAATCAATAGATATTAATTTAGTTTATTATGATGAAAACACATGTTACATATAAAAAAATTTAGATAAATTTATTTTTATATCAAAAAATGAACTTATATAAAAAATTAAATATAATGATGATTTCTATGTAATTAATTTGATTATTTATAATTAAGTGATACATATGTTACTATAATACCAAATTAAAAACAAAATGGTACATTTATTGAAAATAAATGACATTGTTTATATAAAAAACTATATTTTTCACTTTTCAATGGAAAATAAATCTTTTTAGAAAAATTAAAAAAATCACCTTAAGATAACATTGAAATTTTGACTTCAAAAATTCTATCCATTTACTCCAATAAAATTTCCAAAATTTTTATAAATCAATTATAATGTTCACGTGAATAAAATATATTTTTGATGCATAAAATGACTTTACGAAAAATTTAGTACCTATTTATTATGCATTAATAAAAAAAATCATTATTAAAATAACATTATAGTTATTTGTCATTAATTTTTTACAAGTATTTATACCTTCCAATTTTAATATATAGATTATAATGATTTAATAAATTATATTTTATATGGACATGGGGTTTCGTGTAAGGAAAGGGATCAAAAATATCAATTCTTATTTCGAATGAATATATATATAAAAAATCTTGAAGAGTTACATTATTCCCCCAATAAAATTAATTTGTCCCTTGAAATTCCATAAATTTGGTAAACAAAAATGAGTAAATATATCATTCATCACATATTGTAATTATTATGTAGCTTACTAATTTTTTTTATTTCTCTAAATAACTTAAACCAATTCAGAAGTCGTGTTCAATGGAAATTTATCTCTTTGATACAATATTTTTTTCGGTTGTTCTTCATAGGAAAGATCACGTTGTGATGGTATAACCTTTTATTTCATTACATTTAAAGGATTATGTATGTAATTCATCAATATAGATAAATAGAAAACATCATTAACTTGAGATAGGTTTGGTGAGAGTGGTAAGAGATATGATGTAGTCCCTACTCAATAAAGAATCTAGAAGGGTTAAATATACCTAAAGATCATTTTTCCCTTCTTTCCAAATATCATAACCTTCTTCCTTGGAGATATTGTTAGGGAAACCTTCTCACCAACATTGAATTCTAGATCACACCAATGATTGTTAACATAATCTTCGATTGAATCTAAGTTTCCTTTGTGTACTATTAAATGGATTTAACATTCTCTTCCATTTCCCCTGCCTGATCTGGTCCCAATATCCTTATTTCTACAAAACCATCCTAATTTTTTAGATTTTTATAATTCATTCCATAGAGTGATTCAAGAGGAGACATCTGAATGCTCGAGTAAAAGCTATTATTAATAGAAAAATCAACGTGAGGAAGGCATTGATCCCAATTTTATCATCCTGGCATTTGTATGAGGTATTCCATGTTTAAATTTTGGATAAATAACATTTTAAAATGGTTAATAAAATTATTAATGAGAGTATGAGGGGTATTAAGGGGTTATTAGGGTTTCAGGACATGAGAGAGGAATATAATAGGACATCTAGTGCATAGTTCACAATTAGCACACGATTAGTGATAATAGTGTTCCATGGACCTTGAGATTATGTATCCTAGCTTCTCATGGAAAGAGGAAGTCGTGTGACCAACACTCATTTTTTCAAACCATGTATGTGGACTAGAAACCTTGTGTGTTGGCCCCCATCTTGGACATAGGGTCCCACACAGTTTGAACAAGGTTTGGCTAACCATGGATCCAAACCATGTGTTTCTTAAAATAGTGTGTTTTACTATTTTCCCCCTCAGTCCTTAAATAGTTTTTACCAAATTTCACTCTTATTTCCTCCACCAGCCACAAGGGTTAACAAATTTATCCTCCCCCCTCCTTCAAGGGTGATTATCCTTCAATTATTATTTGTTTTATGTTTTTTTTTGAATGCGAATTGAATCATCGAGTGAGTCTACCACTAATATTTATTCCATTTTCTATGAGAAGAATGGTTTAAAGATTTATATCCTTCCAAATTAATACACCATTTCTCTCAAAATATTATTATATTGGTAGTTTAAGGTTGTTTTTGGTTGTATCAAGGGATTATTGTGGGTGGGTATTTTAATTCAATCTTAATATAGGGAGTTTATAACATTTATCCTATAGTCGTGATGTTTTACATGTGTATGTAGTTGTGATAATGCTTTTCCTTAAAACATATTTGATTCATTTACTATGAAAAGTAAATTGTGCCTCTGATAGAATTTTAAAACCCTTCATTTACCTCATTGGGTCCTTTGATGATTGTGATTTCGGATTTATGGTCACTCATGGGGTATCCCACTACCTTGAAAATGAAGAAGTTGGTTATGGAAGGGGGAACTAGAGGATTTATTTGATTACACTATTTTAATGTGTCTCCAATATGTTAAAATTTTATAAGGATGGTTTGGGTTAAATTTTAATGCTTAAATGGGCTTTGAGAAGATTATTGGTAAATATTATTAAATGGTTTAAGTGGGATGTACCTGTTTCAAAATGTTTAAAATAATGTGTAATTGATGAAGTTGTGAATAAATGTAAAATTGGATAGTTAATTAAGTTAAAGGTGGTAAATAGAAATGCTAATGATTGTGTATGGTTCACCAATGTTATTGATTATGCTAAAGATGATGAGCATTATAATTATTGAAAGGTAATTATTGATGAAATGGTAATGGGTGTTGGTTATGGAATTTCCCTGTATAGAAATGATGTTGGTCATGATAGTCCAAATTGATAAATGGGCATATGTCATTGAGGTCAACACCATGACAAAGAAGTTAGTCATTGAGATCCACCCCATGGTTTGGGTACCTGGACTTCTACCCTATGGTACTATGAATTATATGTAAATAATTAATAAACACCCTCAAGAATTAAAGTAGTTAAACCTTCATGGTATTGTTCATACTCCGGAAATGGGATAGATAATTTTTAGTTTTTCGGTGCTATTGGGAACCCAAAATCCATTAAATATTAATGAAACCAATTTTATTAACAAGATTTTCGACTATTTATTCATACTTCTGCATACAATGTTATTAGAATGTATATTTCATTAGACATTTTTGGTGGTGGACTACTATGTTGTACTCACATCCTACTCAAGTAGTCATTGGGTAGCTAAGTAGACATCGTGGTTGATGTTCAGGATAATGGAAAAGACCCTATGTTTGATGGATGATATGGGAGTTTGGATAGAGAATGGATGAGGGTATTAGACATGATGTCAGGACCGATTTTTTGGAATTGTATTTCATGTATTATTTTGGAAGCCTCCAGTATAAATGGAGATGTGATTGAGATCATATATCACAATGGCTCGATACATCAATTTAGCAGCACCCAGGTTGGGACCTTAAAAAGTCATATCAGAGAAGTTTTTTTCAATTGTTTTACTAATTTGGAAAGGTAAAAAATGATAATAGGATTTTTTGAGGCTTGGAAATCATCTCACCCATGGAATTATCTTATCCATGTGTTAATAAAAACCCATGTACCCTTTATGGGGTTGTTATTCTTTATGTCTTCTTGTTATAGTTGAATGTTATTTCACCTTGGGTGATGCATTTTTTGTGTGAAGTTATTTTTATTAGATTTTCCTTCTAAGATGGTGTGGCATGATTTTTTTATATATATGTATCATTTTTGGAAAACATTGATTTATGGGACATGCATTATATTATAAACACATAGAAAAGTAGGTTATGGATGGGTTATAGGAAATGAAATTTCTTTTTTTCAGTTTTATAGAATACAGTGCCAATAAAGAGTAGTAACTGGTTTTAACTACAGAACTCTAAATTAAAATAGTTAAAATGGATCCTAAATTATAATGATTAATGTTTTTTGAAAGTGAAATTGATAAAATGGTATCTAATGAAAGGCTTGTGATTATGTAAGTTTGTTTTACCCCATGTCATCGATAACTCAGGTTAAGGATAATTGAGGGTAGTGATGGAGTTGTAGTGGTATATTTGGATATCGTGTATGTGGGGTAACTTGTTTACATCTATTTGTGATCCTTAATTTTTTATAAATTAGGGAAGATTTATGTTATGATCTTTGAAACACACATTTAAAATTATAGATATATTCCAATGTGGCGATGTTTACTGATTGGGTGACTGAAGGACATAACTGAGAATGCTCCTACAGAAGGGGGACCAAAGCCCCCATTGATTCTACGTAATAGGGGGAAGATCAGTTCTTTGAGATATTCCCACATTTTATACAGTTTATTGATAGAGTCCTAGAAGGGGTTGTGTGGAGTATGTTTTATTTTAAGAGATATTTTCAACTACAACACCCTATAACCTTTATAGGAGAGGGTGTAACTGAGGCATATGAGTTATGGATTGAGTCTGTCTAGTAGATTCTAGATCATTTAGAGACTCTTCATGAGAAGATGGTTAAGATGATAGATTACATGTTATGAGGACCAGCGATGTGTTGGTGTGATATTAATGATTGGGGTGAGTAGTTGGAAGGAATGGCTTGGATGAACTTCGAAGTAAATTTCCTGGAGCACTTTTACCTTGAGACCCTGAGGAAAAGTAATTATAAAGGGTATATATTATTTACCTAAGAGATTATGATGGTGATGGATTATGCTAGTTTCTTCACTAACTTGTAGTGTTTTTCTATGAAATTCATATGAGATGAGTTAGTTGAAGCCTATAATTTTCAGGATGGACATCGATGTGAGATCATGTCCCTGGTAAATATCATTATTTGGAAGAGTTTTACTAATGTAAAGGTTCATGATATCATTTTTTGGGGGAACCTAGAGTGAGATCCTAATGGTGGGAAGACAGTTTCAGTTTAATGATCTGGTGGTGCATCTATAGATAGTTTGAAGCATCGTTATAAATACATTCTCTAGGGATGTGTTGGTTAATATATCCTTGAGAGAGGGACAACCTCTACGGGAGGTAGTTCAGTCATCTAATATCAGTGTTGTAGACCTAGCCTAATGTATAGTTTGTGTCTTCTATCATCGGTGGAGTTCCAAGATTGTAGTAGGATGGGGAATATACAAATTTGTTTTTGGGAATTATTGGTTGATGGGTAGTGATGGGGGATATAGGCTGATAGAGATCACCAGAATGGGTTCTTCTACACTTATCAGTATTGAAGTAGTAGTTCCATTGGCTTTATTGATCGATGTAGTAGACATGGTTCTTTGGGAGAAAATAACCCATGTCAGTTGGGATATGTAACCAATTGTACTCAGATAAGAGTACAATGTAGTGGGATAAACTAGTTATAAGAAGTTAAAAATATACCTGTCGATGGTGAGGTTATTCGATCGACTATCTGAGGTATGATTCTCATATCTTATGCACTTTATAGTGATTTATTTGACACATGACTGTTGCTTTCTTTTATATCTACTGAGTTTTTAATTGGTGTAGTCTAGAAGTGGAATATATGTTTGGGGTTATGTCGAACAACAAGTCATTGGGGGTGCGATTGGTGGGTATCTGTCAATGTAAGGAGTGTTCCACCATTTTTTGTGAGTGATATCCAATTTTGGACTTTTATATACATGATATGAAAATATGTTACCCAATACATGGAAAGAATGGTTAGTTAAATTTCAAAATCACAAATATTGTTACAATAGTAAAGTGAGTTTCACATATCATAATGTTGACACTTATGTTCTCCATGAGTGGTGAGATATACTAAAAGTCTGTGTGGGGCCTATTTGTCTATAGCTAGGTGATATTATATCCTTGATTACAAGTAGGAGTGGAGGTTGTTGTATTTCATCATTTAATATATCATTTTTAAGACATGTTTCTTAAGGAATTTTTAGGGTTCCACTTTTTAGAGAGGCCGATTTCATGATTGAGATGATTCTTGGAGCTAAGATAATTTCTATTCCTCCTTATTGAATTGTTCCAGTAGAACACTAGGAGCATAAAATTAGTTGTAGGAGTTGTAGGATAAGAGGTTTATCCATACGAGTACATCACCTTAGGCATCTCCTATGTTGTTTTCTAAGAAGGATGATATAACATTCATTTATGGCCCCCCTTGTGAATAAAGGGTAGCAAATTGTTGGCGCAAGGATTGAATAAAAATGCGGCTAAACTACACACCTCTTGAAAAAAGGTTTTTTACCATTTTCCCATAAAACCTTAAGAGTTATTATAAAAGGTTCCTCCAATTTTTACCTATAACTATATAATTTATGAACCTTGGGCTCTCTTCTCATTCATGGAAAATTTTCCTTTGATTCTTAGTAATTTGAAGCATCATTGTTATAAAATCTAAGCTATATGACAGTCTACTACTCCTATTTCATTCATTTTATAGTGGAACCTTGTTAGAGTTTTTTCTCTCCTTCTAAATCCTTAAACCCATTCTTTTCTTATAGATTCTTAAATTTTTCAATGAAGGTTTTTTTGAGCTTGAATCAAGGATTGAGGTTGGTCGAGTACTTGTCTTCGACCTAGAGGTAGGTGGTACCTAAGTATTATACGATAGTCATGATCTTTTAAATGTGTATAGGGTTGTGTCAACATGCTTCGTTGATATTTATTTTATTCATTAACTAAGGTAAGTAAATTTAACCTCTAATATAAGTGCAAACCCCTTCACAGACCCCATTAGGTTTGTTGATGATTGCATAACTGGACCTATGGTCACCCATGGCATGTGTCACTCCCTCAAAAATACAAAAGTGACATACAAAAATTGGGAATTATGTGGTTTATAGTATTACACCATTTTCATGTGTGAATGGAATGTTAACATGGCATACTGTTTTTTTTTCACTTAACATGTATATGTTAAATGGGTTATGCGATGTCAAAAGTTAAATGTTGTTAAATGGTTCAAGGGGTAAATCCAGGTTTTTAACTTTTTTAAAGAATGTGTGATAGATGTGGATATGAATAAATGGTAAAATGGAATGGTTATGGAATTGAGTTAAATGTGTTAAATGTAAATTGAGACAATTGAGGATGGTCAACCCTTATTGTTGATTATTTTAAAGTAGTTAATCATACTAATTCTATAAAGGTAAATTTTGATGAAATGGTAATGGGTGATGGTCATGGAGTTCTAAAACATGTAAATGATATTGGTCATAGAGGTCCACATCAAGGAAATGGTTTTGGTCAAGGAGTTCCACACCATAGTAAAGATGTTGGTCACAGAAGTCCACATTGGGAATGGGTGTCGATCAGGGCAGTCTACATCATGGTTTGTGTACAATACTAATTATCCAAGGTATAGTAACATATATAAAAATAATTAATGAATTCACTCAGGGATCAAAGTGTCTAACCCCTCATGGTATGGTTTTGACTTTTGGCATGGGTTGAAGTAGGTTTAGTATGTTAGTGATATTTTAAAAACCTAGATCCATTGGGGATTAATGAAACCTATTTTATTTACCTACTTGTCTACTTTTTATTCATACTTCTCTACACACTATTATTATAATGAATATTTATTTAGACACCGTTAGAGGTGTCCTACTTTGTTATAAAGACAACCTTCTCGGACCACCGTTAGGTTGCCGAGAAGAATTCATGATTTCAGTTAAGGATGATGGAAAAAGTCATATGTTAGAGGGATGATATGGGATTTGAGATGGAACATAGATGAGGGGACTAAACCTTACATGGAGAGTCATTTTGAGTATTTAATTTAGTGTCTTATTTTGGTTTGGTTTTGTAAATTTATGATTTCATGACATAACAAGTTTATAGCTTTTTTTAGTTATTAATTCTTCAGTTGGGGAACATGGTATGTGATGTTTCGGTAATTATTATTATTAATAATTTTCAATATTTATCTATATTTGTACTATTATTTTACTATAGTAAAGAGGGTATAGTCTCACTAAATATTCCCTCAGACCCTTCTAGCTAGTCATAATTCTCTTTCATATAGGGAGGCTCTCTTGAGGTCAGGTGGCTCACTAACTTGGGGAACCAGTTTAGTGGAACTTGAGTCATGATATTACACCACTAACAGTTTAAATATTGAGAATTTGATCTCAACATATCCTCCAAGGGTTAAATGGTCCTCATAGACAAACCATATTCATTAGGATTATAATTAGTATAGATTCACAACTTTGTATCAAGATCTTGCTAAAGGATTCTGTATAACATCAATGTAAACCTCATATTATGATCAGATACAACAGAATGTGGTACCCCATGTACCTTAATACTCCCTTAATTTATATCATTGAAATATGATCATGACAGAAATATTCTATAATAGTAAATAAGTGTTTTGAATTCATAATGAAATTGACTACACCCAAAATAGAATTATGGAATTTATATGTTTTGGGTAGTTCAATGATGAAATCCATGGAGATTTTTTCCAATTTCCATTATAGTATGGGTAATGGTTGTAAAATCCCCTTAGACTTCTATCTCTCATCCTTAACATTATAACACTCCAATAATCAAGATACACACTTCACAATATATCTCTTTATGTTATCCCGCTATAAATACTCTTTTATATTTCTATACATATTAAAAATTCAAGAATGAATAAAAATGATGAGCTATGATATTTTCTAATAGGTCCTTAATTTTTTTTGGTATTTTAGAGATACATACTTGGTTTTTGAACCTTATAATTCCATCACAATTAAGGTTTAGATCATGAACATTTCTCACCCTCTTTGTTATAACACATCCTACTTCTACACTAAATATTTACATGGATATATAGTTGAACACTTATTTGAGAAGATAATATTTATCCCCTTACTTTAAAATTTCAAGATGCATCCTTTGAAAATATATAAATAATGGATTTTTTTCTGATTCTCATCATATATAATATCACATTATCCATTTGACTCAAATTATCGACCACCTTGTTCACTTTCATAGTGTGGTAAGGTATTGAGCAGTAATAATCTTTAAAGAAGTCTAACGACTTTTTTTGGAACATATTAAACTATTTATCAGTGACTATATACCTTATTATTTTTATGATCAGTATTCATGTCACACAATTCTCTATAAATATAATGTCTTCATAACATTAATGAAAATATTACTATTTATAATTCAAAATCCCAAGTGAGGAAATTTTCCTCCTGAAACTTCTATTAGCTTGCAGAATAATTATCCCATATCATTCTATATAAGAACACACCCCAACCCATTTTTTAATCAATCACTATAAATAACAAACCTTTATCCACTTTAGGGTAGCGTGGGAATATGTGCACTGAACCACCTTCTCTTCATTTCATTGAATGTTTTTCACATTATTATGTCTAAAGAAACCTAACTCTCTCTCAAGTAATCTTACTGAGTGGAATAGATAGTCATGATAAATCCTCCAGAAAGTTTCAAAAATATCTTGCAAATCCCCAAAAACTATGGATCTCAGTCACAATACTTTTTTGTTGTCCAACTTTTAATAACTTTGGCCTTTGATGGATCCATCAATATAACCTAACCTGAGATTATATAAACCAAAAAATGAAACTATATATAATCAAAATTTACACTTGGTAAATTTTCCAACAAACTATCCTTCATTAGGCTCTTTAGTACAATACTCAAGTAATGTTCCTACAATTCCCTGTTTTTGGAATATATAAGAGTTTCATTTATAAAGACTTCTAAAAATTAGTAAAAGAAATATTTAATTTAATAATTAATTAAATTAATTAAAATAGTTGGAGAATTAATTAGACCATAACTATAAATTAATATTTTCCATACCTTGATCTGAATTTTTTCATGGGTATGTCTTCACTTTTGGCCCTTAATTGATAATATCAAGATTTAGGATCCATATTGAAAAACATTTACCACATTTTAATTGATCTAGAAAATAATATATATAGGTTAAAGGATTGTTATTCTCAATCTGTCCTTTTTTAGCTCCTAATAATATATGTAAATCTTCATTAATCCATCTTTTTTCTTAAAAAATAAAATAGGTTCATCCCATGGTGATGTGATTATTTAAATGAATCTATTTTCATGATTCTATTAGAGTTGATTCTTATATTCCTAAAACTCAATCAGGGCCATTAAATATGAATTCATCAAAATAGGTGTATCATTGTGTATGAGTAATACTGAAAAATCATCTTCACAATTCAGAAGAAGACTTGGTAACTCTTCTTGATAGACATAAAAAAACCCCATGAAATACGCATATCTTCAATAATGATTTTCTTCTCAACTATTTGAGAAACATTACCCCTTTAAATAGGAATCAAGACCCATGAAATGGATGTAATTTCTATTAAATATTCATTTGTATCATCTCAGTTATAAAAAATCAAAGGTTGGTTAAAAATATCAAGTGCTATTTTCATTTCTTGTAAACTGATATGGGATTTTGATAAAGAAATCCAATATATTCCCAAAATCACATAAAATTAAACTACAGTAAGAATATAAAAATTGAATGAGAATATTCCCACAAATATCTATTAGGGATGATTCATAAAATTCAAATTAGATCATTATACCATTAAGTGTTCTTACAACTACTTCAATATCTATTTGTTGAGGTAGTAATTGATACTCTTTTAAAAAAATCAAAAATAAAAGAGTGCATAGTTATAGAATAAAATAATAAATTAATATTTCTAGAGTGGATGGTGTGTGTACATTTGAACATTTTTCTATTTCACCCCATAAAAATAGTAGTGATCTCATTACATTTCCATTTTTCTATGGGATTAAGTGGTTTTTGATATTTTCCATCTCCATTAACCCTCTATTTAGAGAAATGGTCAGTATAATATTTATACTACTTAAAATTAGAGCATTAGAGTGTGATTTTTGAATTCTATAGAGATTGATATCTATTTGTTTCATTATCTAACTTCTTCCCATACATTTGGTGCTCGATTTCCCAATGTAAATATTTTTCACACTTAAAGCATTTACCATCCCCTTTAAGATAATTTCCTTTAAGTTTCATTCCACAATTTTTCAGGAAGGGAAAATAATCCAATTCCTTCCAGGGGTTTTTTATATTTTTCATTTCCTTTGAATTATATATTTATTTTATAATCAAACCCTTAATATTGATGGGTAACTCCAATATCTCTTTTCACCTTTATAACCCATAGAATATTTTTTTTATTTAAATTAAAATTTATGTGGGATAACACCCTTTAGAGAATTGATTTTAATCCATTGAATAATTAAAAAATATTAATTTCTATTTCAATAACCATACCATAAGCATACCGCAAAAATGTTGTAAAATTTTTCCCATTGGTACCAACAAATTCATCACCCTTTTTTTTAAGCTCAAGTAATTCCTTCTTCATCTTCATATAACGAATATGAATAAAGTGTTTAATGAATAATAATATCCTAAATCCATTCCACTGTATAGAGTCAATTTATTCTCATTGCCTAATATTATGGATAAGAGTCCACCATTGATCTGTTTCACCTAACAAATGATCAAAATGAAATTTAACCTTTTTATATTCTATGAACTGTTGAACGAAAAATATATTTTCAGTGATGCTGATCCTTTGATAATCAATTAGTGGATCATAGAACCCTCTAAAAGAATTTAGATGTTACCTAATAAAGAAATGAATAATACAATGTTCCTTTATTCAATTATATGGATGCATGTAAAGATTCATGGATTTAAAAAGTTTTCTAAGTATAAAAAAGGATTTTATTATTCTAGATCCCATAACATTTAGTTTCTTAGGGGGGGAATAATTTCATTGTAAATCACATTCAGTATTAACATGGTTCCCTATATTTCCACGCATTTACTGATACTAAAATGAATAGTATGAGAAATAATAATCAGAATAGAAAATCATATAATACTTAAAATCAATTATAGGATGTAAAAATCCAGGAACATTCTTTTAAATTTATAGAACCTTATGTTTAACCTAGGTTATCCACAATTATTATCAATTCAAATCCATCATAATGGATCATAATGAAAATGATAAATAACCTAATAATATCCCCAATGAGTTTCAAACAAGGTGCACAATAAGGGCTCATCCACCATGAACCAGAAGGATAGTCGAGATATACTCACCCAACTCTTTTTAGTGTTATCTCCCCTAGATTCATCTATGCCATAATCACATCCACTTGTAATATCTAGAAAGGTATGTATTTTTTTGGGAAACGATACTCCTTTATTTTCCATAACTTATGATTTAATCATTTAATAAGGCTTATCCTAAAGGTTCCAATAAATATCCTTCAACTGAGGTTCCAAAATTTATTAAACCTTTATTTAATACAAACCATAATGACCCATATATTTCATACATAAACACTAAAAATTATTACTATAAATATGAATTATATATCAATATGATCCATGATATAATCGAATAGGCATAAGGTATTTGAAAAAATGGATACATAGATAATAAGTACAAAAATGATCCACATTATTTACCATTAAATTCATCACAACTATCACTCATATAAGACATTACATACTTTAAACCATTCTCTATAACCTGAGGAATAGAAATATAAAAAAGTTTGAATTATAATGCTCAGTAAGGGTAAACATAAGATTTATCAATCAATTATAATAAGTGAGAATGATAATAGAATAAGCGTATAAAAAATAGGAATAACATTATAAAATCTTATGAATTAATTCATAGATATTAATAATTAATCCATCAAAAATGTTTTATCAATCAAAAGACAAAATACATAAGGGTGAGAAAACATCAACAGTTAATAATGATCCATGAGATCATTAATAATAATTAGAAATATGTTTTTGACATACACATAAAAAAATAAAATCAATTCCTTAGTCAAGTAACACTTCTAAGACTATCATAGTGGATTGAGTTCACTCTATATTCCATCATTACTGTATTCAATGTTCAATACCAAGACCATCTTATTAGAAATAATCCTTTAATTAATTGGGTTCACTCCCATTCTAGTTCTTATTATCTAATGATATATCCATATTTACCTAATTCATAAGAGGGATATATAATTCTAGGCCCACATATCACATGATGAAAACCATACATATGTGTGCTACATGATCATAAAACATTCACCATATCATTAAATCGTAATTAGTAGAAAGGATATAGGTTTCAAAAAAAATTTATCATAATAAGGATAAAACATACATAGAGAGAATAAAAATCATAAAATTTGATTATATCCCCATTAAATCATAAGAAACAAAAGAGTATTTTATTATAGATAAAAATACCTTTAAAATATCACTATAATATTTCTTTAAGAAAATACACATTTTTATTTCTCAAAATTACAAAAATATTAAGGAAAATATTTTATTTTCAAATTGAAATAGATAATTATAAATTAAATCATTTACAAATATTTTTTAAGATGGTGAAGAAAGACATTCCTCATTTTATGTAAAAATAAAAAATACTTTCACATTTTTTTAAAATAGTGAAAAGTACCATATTTGGAAAATGATTATAAGTTCATTTTAAACATTAGTAATGAAAGTAAATTATAGTAAAAATGAATTGAAAAAATCATTGTATAATTGAAAAAAATTACTGATTTTTAAAGGAAAAATTATTGACCAAACAGAGAAAAAAATCAATTTTCCTTAAAAAATTACTTGGGTACCTACGGTACGTAAAGAGGAAATAATTAAATGAAAAAAAAATTAAAACTCTAGAAATAATCAATGGAGAAGAAAAGGGATAATATTTTTGGGATAAAGATCAAATAATTTCATCATCGAAAAAATTCAATTATAAACAATCCCAGTAAAATGGATATTATAACATAAAACCCTTACCTCAAGTCCATATTGATTCATAAGCACTCTAAAATCATGTATAATAAAATTAAATTTTCATAAAATTATATCCCATAACCATAATAATTCTTATAATAACATACATGGTTTACTTATCACATATTATCACTCGTTCATTAATAATATTTCATTATCACCATCTTTTCTAGTGTCAACATCTTTGTTTTTCAAGTATGATTTGGTTTGGAAGTCAAGGTAATTGAACTTTGAACATGGTTTATTCATATAAATTAATTAAATAATTATATAAGTATCATATTTATATTCATTATATACATATTTATAACCATTCATATAAAGCAGTGATTACAAATGAAATACATCACTATGAGATGGTGGTAGTCTATACATACGCATGAGTGAAGTTTGCAATTTTCGATTGATTAAATGATGGAAAAATAAATATAAATTTTAATTTCAAATAATAATTATTATACAATAAATATAATATATGTTAACTATATAGAACATAATAACAATCCAAGAAATATGGGGATGGAAAATGAATCATATTGTTTTGTAGAGGCAGTAGTCTATACATACACACAAGTGATTCTTTCATCACCCAATTGATGAAGAAGATTTTGTAAAAGTTTGTTATATAACCATAATAACATTTCAGAATATTTAGAATAAAATATTCATCTTATTTATATATACAATAAGTTTAAAGGATGCAAAATATGAAATATAATTGAAAGATCTTGGTTAAGAACAATGCCTCTTCTTTTTGATACATACTTTGACTTACTTCTTAAGCCTTAAAAGATTGGTCTTAATAGAAGGAAAAAAACATCCATGGTGAGGGGAAGGATTATAGGAATGTTTTTAATCAGTTATTTTTCTTTATATAAGGCTAATATTCAGTGAATAATGCAGGATAAGAGGTTCCCCTTTATAAGTGAGGGGAGGGACACACATTGGATTTCATAAAATATTTTAATGATATAGGGTAAATTTATTGTAAAAGTGGATCCAAATGGATAGTTATTTGAATTTAGGATAATATAAGTTTTATACATCTTCAACTGATAATAATTTTATAGGTTTGGGTGGTGATATTACCATTATCTCTTAGTTTAACCTAATGTAAACCCGTTTTAACCATAATTATGGTAAAAAGGGTAATATTTTCTTTCTATTCACCATGAAAAAAAAATTAGGTGAAACTATTGGATTATTTTAATTATTATAGTTCCATATATAAATAAATTTTACCATATTATATTTCATTGGTAGGTATAATTTAATTTTAAATAATTGTGTAACCTGTAATAGAGACCCATTTTTGAAGAGTAAATCTTCAAGTATAAAATATAGTTTACATAATTTCCATTCCTTATAAAAATCATTAAATGATTATTAAACTATATTATTGAATATATATTATATAAATTTCACTAAAATGATTAATAAATAGAGATTCATTTTATTTTTTATGATAAAAAACATTGTGCACGTAAATATAGTTTCTAGAGAAATCTATTTTTAATCCCAAAAATGACTTTATATAAAATCATGTATAATTATAGTTATTATGAAATTAATTTCATTATATAAAATTAAAATATAATTTTTTTTATTTTAAGATAAAATTCAATCAATAAAGGTACTTTAACTTGAAAAAATGACAGTTTTTTTAAAAATCAATATTTTCACTAATCACTGAATAATAAATATTTTTAGAAAAATAGTAAAAATTAGACATAAAATAATATTGAAATTATTAATTAAAAATTATATTCTATTACTAAAATAAATTTTATAAAATTTATAGAAATTATTTACAATGTTCCTAAGAAAAAATGTGAATAAATTCATTTTTTGAGAAAAAATATTTTAAAGCGTAAAATGACTTTATTGAAAATTCGATACTTATTAATTATATATCAATAAATACATTTGAATTATTAAAAACGTTTAAAAATATTTTTCATAAACTGTTTATTACTCTTCATACCCAAAAATTTAATATCCAACTTAAAATGTGTTTATTATATCATGGTTCATATAGAATCAAGGTTTCATGTAAGGAAAGCTATCAGATAATTTATGTTTTATTTAAATTGAAAAAATATGAGATCTTGGAATATTAAAAAGATAATAGGAATTATGATGAATCTTAATTAATATTAAGTATTTTAAATTATCGATTTAGAAAGTCCCTAATGTTTTTTATTATGTAGGTATTACTCAAGGTTTATATCCTTATAAGGTTCATGATAATGATGTACAGTAGGATACACTAGTAAATCTCCAAAGAGATAAATTTGATGAAGAATAATCTTTGAGATATATGATTTATGAGTTCAAACATCAGAGCTAAAAAATCATGGGGATTTTTTGTTTGATCTGGAGGCCAATGTATGGTTGGAGGAGGTTGATATTTCTTTTAGTTTGGATCATTCTAAGAAGGATCCCAAAATAACATTGGAAGTCGGTATATTTTTATGAGTTTCTCACAAGTGTTAGATTTTATTCTATGGTGATTGTAAGGAGTTAAAATTTTCTCGAGATATGTTATATGATTTTTTCCGGGTCAAGATAATTTATTTGATTATAAAAAATACACATTAATGGGCAGTTCTTTATATTTTATAGTAGGGTTATAGTATTTACTGGTTTGGTATGTTTTTTAAGAAATTTCCACATTTTGATTTATATCTTCAAGATAAAGAGGATAAAGAATGTAACTTTTAAGAGTTATTCCATTCGTAGATTCTATGTTATGTCGTGCCATTAATATTACTATCATTTATAGAGGTGATGGTGTAGGATGAGGTTATTGATAGGATGTTTCATCAGAATTTATAACCATGATATAGAAGTATTAAATATTCCCTTAGGAGAAGAGATTTTATTTAAGTTTCTCAATTTCCTAATCAATCTATGTTTAAAATAATATAGAGTCAGCTTCAACTACCTTTATCCTTTTTCACTATATTTTGAATTTCTCGAACCCCAACAGAGAGATTAGATTTTTTTTGTTTTTCTTAATGAGTTTATTGTCACTACAATATATAGTTCTTGAACATCCTCAATAGTTACTGTAGATCTGGTGGTCTTCTTGAGGTTCAATCCTTACAACTATATCCTCTGAGGTAGATACTGAGGTGACAAAAGAATTTGATACATTTTTATTACATATTATTAGATGAATATTTAACCCATATCATCATGAACCATGTCATAACCAATAAATCTTATTCTCTTTTAAAACATGGATATATAAAAAACTGGTATATAAAATATCTACATCATTTTCCACATAGTTTGTCACAACTTGAACCCTTCTTAGAAATATCAAACACAAAGCATTTCCTCATATCTAGGGGGAATGGAAACCTAATAAAGGGTTAGATAAAATTCTCAATATTGGTTAAAAAGATAGATATTAATGATCATTTGAGTATAAAATGATCATATGGGAATGGTATTTTGAGATTAACATTTTAAGACCATACTTAACAATTCATATACCATAATCATGATTCATGGAATAAAGCATGGAAATTTATAAGACATGAATCAAAAAGGAATAAAAACATGATCTAGGATATAATAAAATTATCATAAGATAATGATATAAATTTATGGAATAAAGAGTGGAATAAATATAGTAATATAAATATTATGTCCAAACTACCAACCAAGACATTTATAACATTTTAGGCGTAGTATAACCTGTGTACTTAATTTGGGTTTGCGATAACCTTCTATTTACCAACTTTTTGGCTTAGGATAACCCATTGTACACCCATTGAGATCATAAAAAATTAATCCATACCCAATGAATTGGAGGGACATAACACACCCACCCATCAAATAATCATAATATATTCATATGTATAACAAATGATCATGAAAACATTTATCATTTCAGTATTGGTTGACCCGTTAAAAAGAAAAAGGGTTTCATAAATATTTTATCACCATAATCATAAACAATACTATGGAATAATAAATATGGTATCAACATATCATTATCCCAGTTAAGCATAGGTAATATCACTTGATGTTTTTATAGGCTAAAATATAGTTAAAAGTCCAAAATAACATTTCTTAAGTAAAATAACCTTTTTATTTTTAAATAACTAATTTAAAATATAAAACTTTATAGAATATTATGAAATATTTTTCATTTTAAAAGAACCAAGGAAAATTATAAAAGAATATTCAATTATAATATTTGTCATGATGGTGCAAAAATCTATTTACATGGTGTATGCTAAAACAAAGATTAATTTTACACCTTTGAAACAGAAATCATTCAAAAAAATATTGGATGATTACTTATAATCCTTTTTATAGAAATTCAAACATGGATAATTATTAATTTAATAAATATTTGGAGAATGGTAAAAACATTCTTTACTTTTTTTAAATAAAATGAAATGAAAACATTTGATATCTATAAATAACTATTAGAGAATAAAATAAAAAATATTTTGAGATATATATAATATATAATTTCATCATCAAAAAATTTAATCACGAAACAAATTATTAAAAATTGAGATTGTAACATAAAACCCTTACATAATGTTTGACTTACATCACAATCACTCAAAACTCATATATAATAAATTTAAATTTATTACACTTATATAATAGAACTATATTCATACTTATAGTACCTTACATGGTTTACTTATAGTATATTATCACCTGTTCTTTAACAATTTATTTAATATTAGTGTTTTGGGGGATAATTGTCTTGTCTTTCAAGAATTTTTTGGTTTTAATGTTTTGAACCTTGTACTTTGATCATCATTTCCTAATATATATAATATTATTAATTATGTTTAAATTATATATCTTTATTATATACATATATATAACCTTATATTAATGTTAGAGACAGAAAAATGAATTACATCGTTAATAGAGACAGTGGTCTGTACTCATGAATAATGTTTAAATTTTTTAACTAAAAGAAAGAAAGAAAAATAAATAATATTTTATTATTATAGAATTATAAATATAATTAAATTTCATATATATTTATTAAATACATCAAAGTGAGTTTTTTATATAAAATGAATCATATCTCTATGTTGATGGTAGTCCACACGTACACATGAGTGATACTATCATTCCCATATGATGGAAAAGAGGAAGGAAATGGTTGTAGAATCACCATAATGACATCAAAGTATATTGATTATATTTAATTAAAAAATTTATTATGAATACAAAAAATTTATAGATGATTTAAGAATAAATAAAATTGTAAGATATCAGTTAATATTTATAAAAACTCTTTGAGATACCTCCTTCATATTACAACTTAATCCATAAAAGAGTAGACATAATATAAAAAATGTATCTAGGATAAAGTTAAGAAATATGGGAATGAATTATTTCTTGTATTTTATGGTATAAAAGGCTCAAAAATTGTGAATAAATGTGGAGAGTAGTTTCCCTTTTATAAGTGACAGAGAGGACACTCATGGAATTGCTTAAATGTTTTAGATATCATATTTTCATTTTCTTGAGAAAGTGGCTCCAAAAAAGAAAATATAAAGATGTTAGTATAATATAGGGTATAAATATCTTCATAAAATAATAATTACAAATTTTTATGTGGTAATTTTACCCTTATCTCTTAATTTAACCCTTGGTAAATCTTTTTTAACCTTAATCTTGACAGCTAATTTTTTGTTGTTTTTACTATTAATTATAGAAAAAAATGAAGTTGTACTCAATAATTTTTTTCATGTTGAGTATAAATATTTAATAATTTTTATCATATTTATCTTCTATAATTTTCAAAAATTAAACATAAAGTAAGTGCACAAAACACAACAAAATATCATTTTTTTAAAAAATCTGTATTAGGCACAAAATTGAATATTCTTTAAATTCGCTCCCTGCAAATACCAAGAAATTAATGTTAATTTTTTTTGAATATATAATATATAAAATTTATTAAATCCATTAATAAATAGATATTAATTAAATTTATTAAGGTAATGACACATTGCGTACATAAAAATTATTTTTATAAAAATGTGTTTTTACGCCCAAAAAAAGAACGCATACTAATGTCAAGTATAATGATAATAGTTATATAATTAATTAAATTATTTATAATTAATGGATAATTATTTCACATTTAGATAAAATTCAAAACATAATAGGAATTTTGAATTACTTGATTTAATGAAAAGAAATGACAATTTTACAAAAATCGGTATTTTTCAATACTTATTGATATATTGATATTTTTAATAAATCATAAAAAATTTGACCTAATATAATATTTAAATGATTATTTAAAATATTATATAAACTCACTCAAATAATTTTTTAAAAAATTGGAATAAATTATTTATAATGTATCCATAAAAAATTATTTAAAAACTATTTTTGAAAATAAATATATTTGTGCTGCATAAAATGACTTTAATAAAGATTGAATACTTATTTATAATGAATTAATCAAAAAAATAATTTTTTAAAACCTTTTTACATATTTTTCAAAAAAAAATTATTAATATTTATACCTACCAATTTAACAGCTTGGTTATTATTATAAACTATATCATAGTTCATTTAGATTCAGGGTTGTGTGTAAGGAAAGATATGAGATAACTCAAGTTTATTTCAAAGTAAATACATATAAAATCATGGGGTGTAACATTCTAACCCCATTAAAATAATTTTTTACTGTGAAATTCAATCACTATGATTTTAAAAATGGGGGATATCTCTACTTCATCGCATATTTAGGTTCACATATAGCTTCCTTGAATTTATGATTTCTTTAGAGAACATTGATTAGGTGAGTATTATTGTTCCATATCTCTTTATATATATGATCCAACATTCATATTAGTTGTTATTCATAAGAAATATTATGATATAGTGGAATGACCTCTATGTTAAATACTTGCGATGGATCAAGTATGCAATTTCATGGGAGAGACTTGTGGAATACATCATCAACTTGATATGGGTCTGATGAAAGAAAAAATTGATAGCCTACCAAAAAAACTCAATCAAGAATCTGAAAGTGAAAAATATAACTTTTTCATAACATTACCTTCATTCTAAATCACATAACCTTCTTCCATGGATGAATTTGCAGGAATACTTACTCACCAACATTGAATTCTAGATCTGACCAACGAGTGATAATATAACTCTTCTATTAATTATAATCTAATTATATGTGCTGCTTATAAGGCCCCATGCCTTAAACCTTACTTAATCTTGAGTTATTACAAGATTACACATTGAGGATCTTTTCAGGTTTAGAGTTTTAGAGAATTAGATCATGAAACTTGCATTACATTCCACATTTAAACAAAGTGGTTACATAAAAGACAGTATTCATTCTTCCCACCAACGGAAACATATTTAAAATATAACACAGATTATTTCTTGACACATCCTTGACACTATCATCACATCATGTACCTTTCCCTTGACCTGTGAAAAACATTTCAAAAACTTGGGATAAGAATAAAAAGCTCAGTAAGGGTTACAAAAAATATGGAAAGGAAACATGAGTTCATATATACATGAGAATGAAATCATACTTTACCCATAAAACATAGGCACTTTAACATACCTCATCAAACCATGAATAAATCATAGAAAACATAAGACATAAAGGTATCTTGAGGCATTCATAACATTCTTACGTAGGGAGTAACCCTCTTGGTTACGTTTGGAATACCCATCACAGTATATTCCCTAAATCTCTTCGGAGAAACCTTAACGTTTCACTCCTTCGCGTTACCCAATGCATTGGAGAGATATATCAGGTTCACCCACCCTTAGTTTATCACGGAACCACCCGTTCTTCATAACAATGCCCAAGAACCATAACATAATCGTATCACATAAACATGAATAAAGGAAACATAACATTTCCACATTTCAATCACAATATAACATTTTAGGATATTGAAATAATGAATCCATTCAAAAAGAAACCATTTCCAAAACCATTTAAAACATTTAATAAAGAGATTTTTGAATCAAAGTGTCCCATACCACCTTGAAGCTTTTAACATTTTAAACCATTAATATCCATATAAATAAATCCTTAAAACAATTTTGAAAACATGGATATTAATAAGAACAAATAATTAAAACATTTAAAACGACATTTTGGTTAAAGGGGTTTTACCAAAATTAGAGACACTTGAATACAATAATCGAGGAATAACATTTAGTCAGAACTTTATAATATCATGAGAATAAAAGGATTCATGATATAATACTCCAAAGGACAGTATATACACCATATAAGAGTGAATTGGTGCATAACAACAATGAACCCTCAATAGAAATGTCAAATGTGATGAAATCCCTTATAAAGAAGGTATCCTTAAATTAAGGACAAATAAATCTCAAAAATATGTGTGAAAAATATATATACACCCAATATAAGTGGATATTAAGTGTAAAACAATAAAAGGTCAATCACACATATTCAATGGATGACATATTCAATGACTACAAGTTGAACCCAAAGAAATCGAAATTGGGTTAAAAAGTTACCTTGACAGCCTAACGGCATCACATCAAAATGAGTTGATGAGAGATAAAAAGTGTATCTCATCACTTGGACATAAAATTTACATCAATAAGGATGTATGAGAACATATCCCAACATAAAAATAAGTAAATTAAAAGACCCAATAAAATAAGTCTTTTAAAAAAGAGGAGGGTGAAAGGTTCCCTTACCGACTTGGGTATCTTTCAAAACATACACCCCATGAAAGAAAGACAATAGGTCATTGATGTAAATACTCATAAACGAAAGTATATTACACAAAGAGTAGAATAATGGTCAGTATATACACCACTCAATGGAATTTGTGGCGAATGTAGCATAAATCTCACGGGAATAAAAGTGAGATGAAAAATCCCTTACGAAAACTCGGCAGCCTAACGGCGCAACATAAAACTTCCGAATATTGATTAATGAGATCAAATAAAGTATCCCATCATATTACAATAGAATTTACAGCAAGTGGAATATAAAAGAAAATCCCCCAACATTTCAAGGAGGAGTTTAAAATAAGTGACATAAAGGAGAGTACTTAAAAAGAAAGAGAGAGGTTAGATCTCTTACGAAAGTTCGGCAGCCTAACGGCGCCACTCAAAACTTCCAAAATGGATTGATGAGAGAGAAAAGGGTCTCTCATCTCATGAACATACAAATTACAGTAAATTTAATATAAAAGAACATCCCAATCATAAGAAATATGAGCTTAAAATAAATGACATAAAAGAGTGTACTTAAAAGGAAAGAGAGTTGTAGGATCTCTTACCTCGGGTCCGACTTGACTCGATCGTTCTTTAATCTCCTGAATAATAAACTTGAGTTAATTTCTAATTCCGTAAGAATCTTTTTCAAGTTCATTATTACTTTTATACCACTTATTACCATGTCATGAACATTATGTAATCATTTAAGTTAGTAATATTTGTTTTGTCGATATTTGGTTCTTAAGTCGAAAGTGGACTTCTTACAATTACATGTTGTTCGTGTGGCCAAATGTTTATTATATCTAGAATTGTATTCATTATGTAGATATCATATATGTCATATATATCCAGTACATTCATGCATTTATAACATTACATAATCATTTATAAGTAAGAAATGAAATGCACCGTTCATGGAGACGGTAAGCCGTACGTACGCATGAACGCTACTTTCATTTCTATTTCGTATTTTATAGAATGGAATAATAATGATATAAAGGTATATTATAATTCCAGTATAATATCATATATAATATCATATTTACATATTTTATACATCCCACATATGGTATTTAACGAATCAAATCACTTTGAGGGGGTGGTAGTCCGCACTTCCTTAAATGAAGATATCGCGTATACCCATAATGGAAGCCATAAAGGTAAGAAAAAAATGAAAAATACAGAAGCATAAATAAAACATAAACATATTATATATCATATATATAAATAGTGACATCATAATGGCCACCTTTGAAGGTGTTAAATGAGTATTGAACAATCATCGTTTCGGGAGGCAGAATTTCACCATCCACGGAAACCGTATGTTCTTTAACCATTTGATGTAGTTGTGTGAGAGTGTAGCTCGAATAAATCTTATAACAACATACTAGTATATTTAAGATACTGGTGTTGTTAGAAAATAAGTAAATAAAAAGAGTTTAGGGGGTTGGAGAAGCAAAATAAAACAAATGAACATGAGAGAATGAATTACCTTTAAAAGTGTAACTCCTTTTGATTTGAGCCTAAAGGATTCCTTTGAAAGGATTCTGCCCAAAGGGAATCCTATAGGGTGAGGAGAGGGATGTGGATAGAGTAAATGGGCATGGGTTGGCCGAGCCAAAGGCTTGAGTAGTGTGTTAAATGAGGTAGAGGTGGGGGCCTTTTATAAGAGGAGAGGAGGGGTACTTTTGGAAAGTAAAGAAATATTACTTTATTTGAAAATGTGTTTCGGTTTCAAAAGGTCCCACATTGATATAATTCGTGGATAAGGTGATAAGTCTTCTAAATCATCTCATCCAATAAGTTTTGGACATGTGTAGTTCATAGATTTTACATTATCTTTCCATTTTATTTAAATCGTCAAATAATGATGTCATCACTGCATCATTATTATGTCATAAATAATTTAATTTATTTAATGTCTAAAAATTATAAAAAAAATACTATGATGTAGGAAATCTTTTTATCTTTCCAATGAATATTTATAATCAAAAATATGACTTTTATAACCCCACTTAAAAATTGTTTTAGTAAAACATATCATGTTTGTGTCAATTTTACTTTTACATTAAATAAAATGTTATTTATGTCATTTCCCAACCAAAGTGGATCCATGGGGTCCCCAAGTTGACCCATGGCTTTTCTTGGTCGGCCATGATACAACCAATAGGTGTAGGACAAGTTTCATGTTGTTTTCACATTCTTATAATATCATTTTTACATTAAACTACACTAATTACCTCTAATCGCGATTAAAAACTTAATAAGTTACTATTCACCAAAAAATTATTTTAATCTCATTGAACCACATTTTACTTCTTAATGACAACCATGTATGTCGGATTTTTTAAAATCAAAACACAATGATTTCAAAATTTCATTTAAACGGAAAATCAGTTTTTATAAGTACCACTTAGTGGTTTAACTATTCATCAAAAATTGAAGTTTTTCAGAAAACTCCCAAAAATTCACCCTAAGGTATATTTGATATTCTGAATTCAAAAATGAAGTCCGTTTTACAAAATTCAAAACATATAAGTCACATTAATTAATTTAATAATTAATTCCCGCTGTCATGACAAATAGCGTGTTTTATGAAACAATAAGTATCAAAAGATTGACACTAGTTTAAGTCTGATTTCAAAGTGAAATTGATTCCAACGACCACTATTGGATTTAATGGTAAAAATATTTTCTAATTTCACTTTAAAACCAATTAAAAATAAAATCTAATCATATAAATAAATTAGATTAAAAAGTGGTTTTGAATTAAAATACAACATTTTACACTATTCATTAAAAAATGAACTTTATCGGAAAGATACCAAAAATTTACACAAAGTAAATTTTGATGTCCCGATTCTAAATAAGAGTTTTATTTGGTCCAAAAGAATGTTTAATAGTGAACAAAACTATATTTAATGACGGTTCTCCATCAAAAGGTGATAAGTGAACCTTTAGTGAAGACTAGAGCATATACGCCTAAAATTGAATTCTTTCCGTATTTTAAGCCTTTATCTTTTATTGTATAAATGTAAAAATATTTAAGAACATATATAATCATATTTTAGTTATTTATATCCATTCCTGCCATTACAACGGCTACATGTTAACTACCATTTAAAATAATATTATTTTATTATTAGAGTGCAACGTAAGATTCCCAAGAAACTCGTTGTTGCGTGTTGGGTACGCCATCGAGCATAGCGTCCACTTTAAAGTCATATTAATATTTTATTCACAAATATGGATAAATATGAAAATGTCATATTCCTTATTTACCTGGGATGTTACATCCTTCCCCCCTTTTGAGAATTGCGTCCTCGCAATTTTAAAATTGCGCTTGGAAACATCCTTGAACGTCCCACATCGGAACAAGAGTCGGTAAAACAATCACTTTAAAATAAAGAAAGATAAGCATAGAGGTCACCCGAGTTAACCCATACTAGGATTCCAAGTATGAAAATATGGACATGGAGGAGAAAACATAGGGTCATGTTCTGATGGAGAGTGATAGAAAACATTTTTAGGAGAAAGTTAACAATAAGAAAATCACAAACTTGTGATGGGTTAAACGGTGTTGGCTTCCCCAGTAGGAAAAGTTAATAGACAACATTTTTGTATTAAGTTGCTTTTTATTGAGGAATTTATTCATAAGGAAGCATAATCACTTATCATGTTTACTTTCAACTTTTACTAGATTCCTTAGTCAAACTCATATTTTTTTCCAAAAGACGAGTATTTAGGGAGACTTTTTCGCATTAAGAGTACTATAATCAACTTCTAGAGAATCACCTAATCCCCAAAAGAGAACTATATACATCCCATGTATTTAGGCTTTAACCAAACCAAAACCAAAAAGGTTAGTACAAGATCAGATAATCCAGAAAAGGATAACCCATTATAAAAAGAAAATCTATTCTTAATCTCCAAAATTTGTCCAACAAAACCCAAAGTTCAACGAGGACCATCCGATAAACAATTTGTCCATAAAATTCTTCAAAGAAAACCAATATAAGATTGAAACCCAAATATTTGAAGGATTTAGTCACATAGTCTTTCAAGATAAATCGTAACATTTATCTCCAAACAACATCAGTTGCTCCTAAAGTCTCACATTGAAAAGTAATTATCCTAATCACATATCCTCCAAAATCAACTTACTCTTAATTCATAAAATCATATAACTAAAAAAGAATCAGTCAAACTAACCAGGGACTTCACGTAGTCCAGTGGTAGGCGATAAATACCAGTCGCACATTGGTTGTGGGTTCGATTCCCGCAGCATTGTCCGACGCGATGGGTTGCCGCACAGTCTGCGTGTTGTCCTTTTTCCAAAACTATATAATTCTCAAATCATTACCCAAAAAGGGATAAAATCATCAAAAATAACCATAACATAATTTAACCTCAATTTTATCTCATGCCTTTCACTTCAATCATAACATATGGTAACCCATAATTACCTCAAAAGTAAGGATCATATAAACCCAAATGGTTCTTTATAACTATGTCCACAAAAGAAAATATAACTATTACTTGAATAAAATTTGCCTATATTAAACATCAGGGTTACACATAATATAAAAAGTCTTCTAATGTAACCCCATCATCAAAAGAGACTTAATACTCTTAAGAATTTCACCCTAACTCTTGAATCCCTTATATGTTGACATCTTACTCATTCAACATTCTTCATGATCCATTATCCATTCCTTTCCAACTTATTCTGAAATACCTCTTTCCTACAAACAAAATCATGAATCATATCCTAAGATTCCAAAATAAGAAAACAATAGTCATGAAATAGTACATACCTTTGATTGGTCATTGTCAGTTTCTTCATCCTCAATTGGAATGGCATTAGGTATTGGTAAACGAATATTGGTACGCTCTTGGTGACCCCATTCACGAAACTTCTTCATAGGACATGTGTTTTCATAATGACCAAGCACACCACATTTAAAACATTCAATTGATCCCTCATAAAGAACTTCTTTCCCTTTCCTCGAGCCAACTGGATGCTTCCTTTTTCCATGGCAGGTTCTTGCTTTATAACCTTCATTTCCACATCTATAGCATATTTCTGTCCCTTTGAAACATTTTCCTAGGTGTTTCTTTCCACATCTTTGACACATAGGTTTTTGAACACACTTACCTTTATGATTATTACTTGTACTTCCGTAGGGATTTGTTTCTTGCATATATGATGCCTTAGAGAAATCTCCAAGGTTTAGGTGGTCAATCATGACTCCAGATAGTTGGTTGAGGATAATCAAAAGAGTTCTCATTGCAGCTCCCATATCATTCAGTTGCTTGCTCAAAAAACTGTCACAGTTTCCTTCACATCCATTGTTTCTTTGGTGCCTGCTAGATCCAGCCATTTACTAAAACCAAAAAGGTCAGTGTGAGTATATCAACAAAACCATCATGTACTAATGAGTAAGATAGACAATAAGATATACTTACTCATTCACTTTATCTAAAACTAAGACTCTTTCTGAAATCCTAACCATTATGGTAATTGTCAATTATGCTTAAAGAATACCCTAACCTCTAAAGTTATCTAAACCGACCTTTGATAACAACTATAAGGCCCCATGCCTTAAACCTTACTTAATCTTTAGTTATTACAAGATTACACATTGAGGATCTTTTCAGGTTTAGAGTTTTAGAGAATTAGATCATGAAACTTGCATTACATTCCACATTTAAACAAAGTGGTTACATAAAAGACAGTATTAATTCTTCCCACCAACGGAAACATATTTAAAATATAACACGGATTATTTCTTGACACATCCTTGACACTATCATCACATCATGTACCTTTCCCTTGACCTGTGAAAAACATTTCAAAAACTTGGGATGAGCATAAAATGCTCAGTAAGGGTTACAAAAAATATGGAAAGGAAACATGAGTTCATATATACATGAGAATGAAATCATACTTTACCCATAAAACATAGGCACTTTAACATACCTCATCAAACCATGAATAAATCATAGAAAACATAAGACATAAAGGTAGCTTGAGGCATTCATAACATTCTTACGTAGGGAGTAACCCTCTTGGTTACGTTTGGAATACCCATCACAGTATATTCCCTAAATCTCTTCAGAGAAACCTTAACGTTTCACTCCTTCGCGTTACCCAATGATTTGGAGAGATATATCGGGCTCACCCGCCCTTAGTTTATCACGGAACCACCCGTTCTTCATAACAATGCCCAAGAACCATAACATAATCGTATCACATAAACATGAATAAAGGAAACATAACATTTCCACATTTCAATCACAATATAACATTTTAGTATATTGAAATAATGAATCCATTCAAAAAGAAACCATTTCCAAAACCATTTAAAACATTTAATAAAGAGATTTTTGAATCAAAGTGTCCCATACCACCTTGAATCTTTTAACATTTTAAACCATTAATATCCATATAAATAAATCCTTAAAAAAAATTTGAAAACATGGATATTAATAAGAAAAAATAATTAAAACATTTAAAACGACATTTTGGTTAAAGGGGTTTTACCAAAATTAGAGACACTTGAATACAATAATCGAGGAATAACATTTAGTCAGAACTTTATAATATCATGAGAATAAAAGGATTCATGATATAATACTCCAAAGGACAGTATATACACCATATAAGAGTGAATTGGTGCATAACAACAATGAACCCTCAATAGAAATGTCAAATGTGATGAAATCCCTTATAAAGAAGGTATCCTTAAATTAAGGACAAATAAATCTCAAAAATATGTGTGACAAATATATATACACCCAATATAAGAGGATATTAAGTGTAAAACAATAAAAGTTCAATCACACATATTCAATGGATGACATATTCAATGACTACAAGTTGAACCCAAAGAAATCGAAATTGGGTTAAAAAGTTCCCTTGACAGCCTAACGGCATCACATCAAAATGAGTTGATGAGAGATAAAAAGTGTATCTCATCACTTGGACATAAAATTTACATCAATAAGAATGTATGAGAACATATCCCAACATAAAAATAAGTAAATTAAAAGACCCATTAAAAGAAGTCTTTTAAAAAAGAGGAGGGTGAAAGGTTCCCTTACCGACTTGGGTATCTTTCAAAACATACACCCCATGAAAGAAAGACAATAGGTCATTGATGTAAATACTCATAAACGAAAGTATATTACACAAAGAGTAGAATAATGGGCAGTACATACACCACTCAATGGAATTTGTGGAAAATGTAGCATAAATCTCACGGGAATAAAAGTGATATGAAAAATCCCTTACGAAAACTCGGCAGCCTAACGGCGCCACATAAAACTTCTGAATATGGATTGATGAGATAAAATAGAGTATCCCATCATCTTACAATATAATTTACAGCAAGTGGAATATAAAATAAAATCCCCCAACATTGCAAGGATGAGTTTAAAAGAAGTGACATAAAGGAGAGTACTTAAAAAGAAAGAGAGAGGTTAGATCTCTTACGAAAGTTCGGCAGCCTAACGGCGCCACTCAAAACTTCCAAAATGGATTGATGAGAGAGAAAAGGGTCTCTCATCTCATGAACATAAAAATTACAGTAAATGTAATATAAAAGAACATCCCAATCATAATAAAGATGAGCTTAAAATAAATGACATAAAAGAGTGTACTTAAAAGGAAAGAGAGTTGTAGGTTCCCTTACCTCGGGTCCGACTTGACTCGATCGTTCTTTAATCTCCTGAATAATAAACTTGAGTTAATTTCTAATTCCTTAAGAACCTTTTTCAAGTTCATTATTACTTTTATACCACTTATTACCATGTCATAAACATTATGTAATCATTTAAATTAATAATATTTGTTTTGCCGATATTTGGTTCTTAAGTCGAAAGTGGACTTCTTACAATTACATGTTGTTCGTGTGGCCAAATGTTTATTATATCCAAAATTGTATTCATTATTTAGATATCATATATGTCATATATATCCAGTAAATTCATGCATTTATAACATTACATAATCATTTAGAGGTAAGAAATGAAATGCACCGTTCATGGAGACGGTAAGCCGTACGTACGCATGAACGCTACTTTCATTTCTATTTCGTATTTTATAGAATGGAATAATAATGATATAAAGGTATATTATAATTCCAGTATAATATCATATATAATATCATATTTCCATCCTTTATACATCCCACATATGGTATTTAACGAATCAAATCACTTTGAGGGGGCGGTAGTCCGCACTTCCTTAAATGAAGATATCGCGTATACCCATAATGGAAGCCATAAAGGTAAGACAAAAATGAAAAATAAAGAAGCATAAATAAAACATAAAAATATTATATATCATATATAAAAATAGTTACATCATAATGGCCACCTTTGAAGGTGTTAAATGAGTATTGAACAATCATCGTTTCGGGAGGCATAATTTCACCATCCACGGAAACCGTATGTTCTTTAACCATTTGATGTAGTTGTGTGAGAGTGTAGCTCGAATAAATCTTATAACAACATCCTAGTATATTTAAGATACTGTTGTTGTTACAAAATAAGTAAATAAAAAGAGTTTAGGGGGTTGGAGAATCAAAATAAAACAAATGAACATGAGAGAATGAATTACCTTTAAAAGTGTAACTCCTTTTGATTTGAGCCTAAAGACTTCCTTTGAAAGGATTCTGCCCAAAGGGAATCCTCTAGGGTGAGGATAGGTATTTGGAGAGAGTAAATGGGCATGGGTCGGCCGAGACAAAGGCTTGAGGAGTCTGTTAAATTAGGTAGAGGTGGGGGCCTTTTATAAGAGGAGAGGAGGGGTACTTTTGGAAAGTAAAGAAATATTACTTTATTTGAAAATGTGTTTCGGTTTCAAAAGGTCCCACATTGATATAATTCGTGGATAAGGTGATAAGGCTTAGAAATCCTCTCATCCAATAAGTTTTGGACATGTGTAGTTCATAGATTTTACATTATCTTTCCATTTTATTTAAATCGTCAAATAATGATGTCATCGCTGCATCATTATTATGTCATAAATAATTTAATTTATTTAACGTCTAAAAATTATAAAACATATACTATGATGTAGGAAATCTTTTTATATTTCCAATTAATATTTATAATCAACAATATGACTTGTATAACCCCACTTAAAAATTGTTTTAGTAAAACATATCATGTTTGTGTCAATTTTACTTTTACATTAAATAAAATGTTATTTATGTCATTTCCCAACCAAAGTGGATCCATGGGGTCCCCAAGTTGACCCATGGCTTTTCTTGGTCGGCCATGATACAACCAATAGGTGTAGGACAAGTTTCATGGTGTTTTCACATTCTTATAATATCATTTTTACCTTAAACTACACTAATTACCTCTAATCGCGATTAAAAACTTAATAAGTTACTATTCACCAAAAAATTATTTTAATCTCATTGAACAACATTTTAATTCTTAATGACAACCATGTATGTCGGATTTTTGAAAATCAAAACACAATGATGGCAAAATTTCATTTAAACGGAAAATCAGTTTTTATAAGTACCACTTAGTGGTTTCACTATTCATCAAAAATTGATGTTTTTCAGAAAAATCCCAAAAATTCACCCTAAGATATATTTGATATTCTGAATTCAAAAATTAATTCTGTTTTACAAAATTCAAAACATATAATTCACATTAATTAATTTAATAATTAATTCCCGCTGTCATGACAAATAGCGTGTTTTATGAAACAATAAGTATCAAAAGATTGACACTAGTTTAAGTCTGATTTCAAAGTGAAATTGATTCCAATGACCACTATTGGATTTAATGGTAAAAATATTTTCTAATTTCACTTTAAAACCAATTCAAAATATAATCTAATCATATAAATAAATTAGATTAAAAAGTGGTTTTGAATTAAAATACAACATTTTACACTATTCATTAAAAAATGAACTTTATCGGAAAGATACCAAAAATTTACACAAAGTAAATTTTGATGTCCCGATTCTTAATAAGAGTTTTATTTGGTCCAAAAGAATTTTTAAGAGTGAAAAAAACTATATTTAATGATGGTTCTCCATCAAAAGGTGATAAGTGAACCTTTAGTGAAAACTTGGGCATATACGCCTAAAATTGAATTCTTTCCGTATTTTAAGCCTTTATCTTTTATTGTATAAATGTAAAAATAATTAAGAACATATATAATCATATTTTAGTTATTTCTATCCATTCCCGCCATTACAACGGCTACATGTTAACTACCATTTAAAATAATATTATTTTATTATTAGAGTGCAATGTAAGATTCCCAAGAAACTCGTTGTTGCGTGTTGGGTACGCCATCGAGCATAGCGTCCCCTTTAAATTCATATTAATATTTTATTCACAAATATGGATAAATATGAAAATGTCATATTCCTTATTTACCTGGGGTGTTACACTGCTAAATATATCTAACCTTCTCCACAATTTAATTAATTATATATGGTCAAAATATATATATTTCTACAAATTAGTCCAATAATGTTTGAGTTATTAACTTGATTCTATATAGTTATTTATAAGTAACCTTCTAAATGATCGAATGAAACTTATGGTTATAAGATAATTCTACAAGGGGAAGGTGTTGATCCCAACCACCATTTCATTATTTAGAACATTATCCCAACATATCCTTTTGGGTTGAATGGTTCTTTGAAACTCGATATCTTTATATGCATGATAGAATTTACTAAAACACAACTTTGTATCCAGAGCTTATTGAAGACTTCATATAACTTCAACATAATCCTTGAATATCGATCAAATAAAATATAATGTGGAACTCCATGTAACCTTAAAACATCCTTAAGGTATATCCTATAAATATTATCAAGTGATAAAAAGTCCATAAAATAAATAAAAAAATGTTTACTTAATAATTTGGTCAACTATAAACCAAAAAGAATTATGGGATTTAAATGTTTTTGGGAGTCCAATAACAAAATCCATATTGATTTTTTCCATTTATATTTCAGTATGGGTAATAGAGGTAACATAACATTAGACTCATATCAATAAGATTTAACATGTTAACAAACCAAGCACCAAGATACATAATCTAAAATATCTCTCTTCCTTTTTTACTATCATAAATACTCATTATGTTCACTATACATATTCATAATTCCAACCTTTTTTGAGAATGACAAGCTACGAGATTCTTATTATATATCCTCCTTGAATTATGGTATTGATGAGACACATAATTGGTACATAAAATTTATAATTAAATCACAATTTATGTTGAAATTAGAAACATTTCTTACCTTCTTTTGTAGCTCTACATCATCCTTTTTTATCTCTTTAATATTCAAATAGATATATAGATGGAAAATCATTTGAGATAGATAAGATTGATCCCATTCCTTTTATATTTCAAGATCTGCCCTTTCCAAAAAAAATTGAGATCCTTTATGTTCCTCATTATACATCAGCAAGCATGATCCTTTCAACTCAAATCATCAACCACACTTTTCTCCTTCCTAAGGTGTTAAAGTAATATCAAGTAATAATCCTCAATCAACACTATCTATATTATATGAAGAATATTTATCTCTTTATGGGAGAATATATACTTTAAAATATTATTATCAGTATATATGTAACACCATTCTTCCTGAAGATAATGCCTCCATATATTTAATTCAATGATGAGCACAGTTAAATTCATTTCATAGGTTGGGTAATTGTACTCATGAACCTCCAATTAGAGTGAGGAATAAGATATCACCATATCATTATGCATCAGAATACATCTTGGACCCTTATTTGATGTATTACTATAAATAAAAAACCCTTATCCACTGTAAGGTAGTGTTAGAATTGGTGCAATGAAAAACCTTATCTTCAGTTCCTTGAACTTTTCTTCACATTCACCAGTCCAAAGGAACTAGGAACTCTTATGAGTTATCTTGGTGAGTGGATTAGATAACCAAGATTAATTTATTACATATATTGGTTAATATCCAACCAATCCAAGAGAACTACTAATTTATGTCATAGTTTTAGGTCTAGGACAATGTTTAATAACATCTGTTTGTTTATGGATCTAATGACATACCCTTTATTGAGATTATATGAACCAAAAATGAAACATTCAATTTCCAAAATTTACACTTGATAATTTTTTCAGACATCTTCTCTTTACATATGGTAATTCGTACAATTAACAAGTGATCTTCACGTTCTTCATTCCTCCTAGAATATATAAGAATATAACATATAAAGACTACCAAAAACTAATCAAGAAAATATCTAAAGACTCTATTCCTTAAATCCATGATGATAGAAGAAGAATTAGTAAGACCAAATTACATCACTCTAAATTCATTGTGCACTTACCATGTTCAAAATTCTATCTTGGTTATGTCTTTACTTTTGACCTCTATTTGATAGTATCTAGTTAGAAGATCTATCTTCGAAAAATATTTAGCTCCACAAAATTGATCAAATAAGTCATTAATATGGGTAAAATGATACTTATTATTTATTGTGATCTTTTTAAGTTCCTAATAATCAATATAGATTCAAATTGATCTATATTTATTCAGGAAAAAAAAGTTGCACCCCATGGTGACACACTTGTCTGAATGAATCCCTTATAAATATTATCCTGGAGTTTCTTCTTTAATTCCCAAAATTTAATTATGGTTATTCTATATAGAGTCTTTAAAATTGGATGATAGTGATGCTATAATGGGTCCTGGTCAAAAAATATTATATGACACATAATATGGTCTAGTGACTAACGGAAGTTATATCTCTAGGAGAAGGGTCATGGAGTTTTACTCATCCGAGTACTTATGTATTTTTTTTCTCTTTTATACTGTTTTTAAATTGATAAATTAGAAGAGGTTAAATTTTATTGGTTTTATGAAAAATGAATTGGAAGTAAAATAATTATGAAAATCACAAATAATGGGTCATAAAAAATAAAAGAGGTTATAAGGTGAATTCAAGTGGGTTGGTTTTTCATTTACAGTCATTCTAAATTTTCTAACTCAATGCATAGACTCACTATCATTCATCCATACACCATACACTATTTTCCTTTAGTATGAAACTATTAATATTCTCAAGGATCCCTCAAATAGACCAATTATCTCACATATTCTCCACATTGAATGGGTAAACACACTCATCATAGAGTGAATGGACTTACTCACTCACCTAGAAGAAACCACGTACCATTATTCTACTCAAATAAAATGATTCCACTAGAATGATGTGTGATCCGAATGGAGGGAGTCATTGAAATGAATAAATTAAGGTGTGAATCGATGTTGATGGAATTCAGTTAATGATCACCTCCTCCACACTCCACTCCCACTATTTCACTAGAATAATAGCGACCCTCACTTTTCATACATTAAATTTACATCATTTTTTGTGGAATACTTAATATGTTACACTAATAGACGCATAAATACCCTATTAGTTTTGTGACTTTAGAAACATGGGAATATAAAAATTAGTATATATGTGAGCTACATATCTCCCTCCAGGTTCTCTATGACTGGAACACTTCTTAGACACATCATACATAATACACATCTTCACAACCTGGGGAGAGGAAACATAAAAGGGGGTGATATCATATGCTTAGTAAGGGTAATAAAGGTAGATACATAAGATAAACACGATCATAAGGGAATGAGAACATGATAATAATATTATAATTTCCTACCCTAAATATAAAAGATCGTAAATCATGGCATAATGATTGGTATTTCATAACACATAAATAAAAATGTAATCAATAGCATAATCCATGATAAAATAACATAGAAATAAGACATAGAATTTGTGACAAACTCCTAAACATGTAATATAATTCTGTATAAGTTAAGGAATATTACCAAAACATATCAATTAACTTAATGGGAAATACAGATATTAGTCAGGACTCACCAAAATCACTAGTCAGATTCCATTCCTTGTAAGGTATTGGGTTACCCATCTTCCCATAGTGGATCAAGTTTCCCCATATTCCCATAGTGGATCAGGTTTCCCCATCATCCCATAGTGGATAAAGTTTCTTCATATTCTATATTGGATTAAGATCATCGACTTTAATTGCATCATTATCTCATGAGATATATATATTTACCCAATACATTGGAGGGATAAATAGTTCACACCAATCTCATAATGAAATAATATATATATATGTACCACATGGACATAAATAGTCATATAATAACCCATAAAATTAAATGGGTGCAATAAAAATATACCATATTTTATTATATGGAAAAATAAATAGGTTTCATAATCATTTCATCAAATTATAACCCATGAAACGAAGTGAGCTTCATAAGAATATAACATGTTAAAGAGAAACATATTTCATAACTATCATTACATCAAAAAATAAACCATTCATAGAAATAATATAAGTAAAACCATTGAAAAAATTCCCTATAATGGAATTATATATACCAATATATGTTATCTTATATGGAAAATAAATTGGGAAAATGTATTAAAAAAATTTCTTGAGGAAAATATCCTTTCTTTATTGAAAAGTTATTTTTAAAACAAGAAACACTTTGGAAAACATATTTCATTTAAAATAGCTTGAACACAAATAATGGAAACTTTGAGAACAATAAAAAAATTAAAATAATTTCTCCTTAGAAATTAGACCAAAAATTAAGTTTGAAAACATTTTTGAAAACAATGTTTTTTAATAAAATAGATATCTGACTGAAGATACAAATAAGCTTGGATTTTATTAAAATATTTTTATAAATTATATTAAGTACTAAAGAGTCTAAAACTGATAATAATACAATAATACATCCCAAATAACCATAGGATAATAAAATTAATGATTGTTCTTGAAATATGGGTCATAACATTGCATCTATGAAATCATAATCATAAACAATCTGAATAAAGGATGATATTGTTGCAATAAAATATTACCACTTGGTAACTTTGAATTAGACACCACATATAAGAAAATGAAATTAAAATAAAATTAATATATCATGTAAATAATAAAATTCATGATATAACATGTCAAATAACAGTGTATAAACCCTGAAGAATAACATAGGTGAAAATCATGGTATATGTCTGAAAGAAGGAAAATTGAGACAAAACTACTTAACCAATTTTGTAACTTTTGAAGCATAAAACCCAAGAAATAAAGGTATTAAAATGGATAATAAAATAAAAAATATTTAATTATTATAATCCTATAATACATTCTTACTAATATACATGACACAAAAGAAATGGGAGGTGAATAAGGCATAAGTCTCACAGAAATAAAAGTGTGACGAGAAATACCCTTACCTCATTTTATATTTATTATTCATGATCCTCTTATATTGATCATGATTTAATTATTTACAGAATTTGAAACAAGATATAAATAACACATATATTCATTATTTAAATATTTATAATAAATATGAAATGAAATACACCGTTCATGGAGATGATAAGCCGTATGTATGAATGAATGTTGTTTCCGTTTAATTATAATTTTGCAAAAAAGAACGAAAATGAAATAAATTTATATATATATATATATATATATTATCATTAAATTATATTTATTATTTCTTATATATCATATAAATTTTTTTAACCCGTCCCTAATACGTTACATGTAAAGTGTGAATAAATCACATCATTCCGAGGTGGAGGTAGTTCTCATGTCCACAAATGAAGTTTTAGTATTTACAGAAAATGGAAATAATGAAGGTATGTTTTATATAATAATTAAATAAGATTGAATAAATCATAAATATAATATATTTCATATAAAAATAGAGTGTCCATCATAATTCCCAGGCATGAGAGGTGGTTAAGTACAAATAAATAACATCATTCTGTGAAGCGGTAATTCTCCTTACAAAAGAACAGTATATTCATTTCCCATTATATGAATGTTTGTGTCAGTGGAAATTGAGAAGTTAGAATAATTACATATCAATATATATAGTACACTAATGTTATTATATAATCATGGAATAAGCAGAGTTTTGGGGGTGGATAATGAAAATTAATCAAATGATCTTTATGAATGATATTACCTATTCTTTGAGTAACTCCTTTTGGTTTGCACCAAAGGGCTTCCTTGGAAGGATTTATTCCCACATGTAGTCTTCTGTGATGAAGTTAGGGATTATTGGAGGATAATCGGGATTAATGTTTCTAATAAAAATTACATGATATGTGTAAATAAGTGATAGGGTTGACTGCCTTTTTATAGTGAAGGATGAATGGAATTCTTATAAATTTTTGAAATGTGGATTCAACCTAGGTTTTCCCTTGTAATGTGGATCCAATAATGGTTAAAATCATATACAAGGGTTTATAGGGTAAAAATATGAATATAAAATGGGTTTTGGAGAAGTTTATAGGTCATTTAGGCCTTAAGTTTAATGTTTAGCCATTCATTATGAAAATTAGCCTCTTAATTGTGGTAATTAATTCTCTTCACATTCACTTATATTTTTGAAAAAAATATAATTTGATATTTTTTGAAATAATTAATTATTATTATAGGAAATATGGAATCCATTTTTCAAAATTATAATAATATAATTGGAATAAATTAATTTAAAATTAAACCCATAGATGTGTCATGGAAGGTGGTTTTTAAGAAAAATGTTTTATAGTATGATATGATTTCATATCCAATTTCAATGTAAAATTGCTGCCAATGACTTATATTGGATTAATTTATTTATAAATAATATAATTAAACTTTAAAAACATATTAAAATACAATTTAACTATATAAATAAATTAGATGAAAAAGTAGTTTTGTATTAATATTCACAATTTCTCACTATTCATCCAACAATGATTTTTTTTAAAAAATCCCTAAAATTCACCATAAAATAGGTTTCACATTATGAAATCAAAAATTATGTTTATTTTATCAAATTAAATTTCTAAATGTTCCTAAAATCAATTTTATTACTGCTCAAAGAAGGACATAAAAAGAAGTTCATTTGAGAGAATGGTATTTTAAATCATATAAAGACTTTACAAAAACAATATGTTTTATTAAAAATATATTTTATATATATAAAATAATTATAAATTATATTTTAAAATTATATTTTACTATTAATATAACTAATTTTAATGACTATGTTATAAATATATCACTTAAATTATTTTAATAATAAAATTTTGTTTTGTAGAAAATCAATGTTGTGGGTAATACAAACCAAGTCGGTGTTGAGTGTAGTGAAAGATTAAAATGTTGTAGCATATAACCAAATTTTTAATTATTATAGCTTGCAATTAAATGCATCAAATAAAATTAATTAATTTGAAAAAAGGGTCATGAAAACTCAGGGTGTTACATTTTACCCCTTTAAAATAAATTTTTCCCTAGAAGTTCATAATTATGATACAAAAAATTGAGTATATTGATTCCTCATCATATCCTAAATTTCCCACATAGATACCTCTAAATGGTGAATTTTTTCATAAAAAAGTTTTCAATGTGAGTGGTCTTGTTTCATATAACTTTCTCGATATGATCCATAATTTCAACTCATTGTTCTTTATAAGAAATATTGTGCTCTAGTTGTATGACCTCATAGTTATATACATTTGAAGGGTCTGATATGCACATTCTCATGAGAGATACTATAAGGACCCGGCATTAAACATTACATAATATTTAATTAAATGAATAATTATCATTGAGGATCTTTTCAGGTTTAGAGATTTAGATAATTAGGAAATAACTATTACATCTCAAAAGATTTCAAAGTAGACACTTCTACACAGTTACCATTTTTTAAAAAACATGAACTCTTGAAAAAAAGAGTCATGTATAGTTCTAGGTTTAAGATAGCATGACTTTTCATTGAACCCATCCTTGACCCTATTTCACATTATGTCCTGTGAAAAACATTTCAAAAACTTGGGATGAACATAAAAAGCTCAGTAAGGGATACACAAAGAAGGAAAATTGTTAGTTTTTAAAAACAACAATTAAATCATGAATACTTTAACATAAGTAATAATTTTCACCTTTATGAAGTAGTAAATACTCTTCAATGAATAAAAGATCATTACGTGCCCTTTTGTAACCAAAATATTACCATAAAACCCATATAAAGAACACATAACATATAAAGGTAACTTGGTACATAAACATACATAAATGAAATAACCATACGGTTGACTTCCACACAGATCACAAAATGGAATAGCCATACAGCCGACTTCCGTACCCAATGCATGGGAGGTTATAACATAACCACCCATCCTGGTATTCACGACACCACTCGTCATTTGGTTTATCACGTAACCACCCGTCAAATGTCCAAGTACAATTATAAAATCATAAGACATAAAAAAATATAAAGGAAAGAAAAAATTTCCAAATTTCAATCACAATTTATCACTTAAATATATTAACATAAAAAAACCATTATCAAAACCATTTTCAATACCAAAATACATAAAATATTATATGGTATTTATTTTTTTTGAAAAATATTTCGGCTTTTTGAGGAAGCCAAAGATCAAATAATACTCACGGCGACGGAAAAGGTTATTGTCACCAATTATGTTAAAAGAAACATTACTTTTTTTCATTTAGTAAAACTCTTCATAGAAAAATATTAGCTTTGAAAATTCAAGGGTGTTTATACAGAGTATAAAAGAAAGTCATGTATTAAAACAAAATATGCCTCAATGAAAGGAGATTGAGATGAAGTCCTTTACCTTGTGTCTGACTTGACTCGATCATTCTTTAATATCTGGAATAATAAACTAAGGATAATTTATACTTTCTTAAGAACCTTTTACAAGTTTATTATTCCTTTTATATCACTTATTACCATGTTATAAACATTATGTAATCATTTAAGTTAATAACTTTCGTTTTGTCGATATTTGGCACTTGAGTAAAAAATGAACAACTTATATTTACAAGTTGTCCATGTGGTCAATAGTCCATTATATCCAGAATGATATTCATGATTTAGATATCATATATATCATATATATCCAATATATACATGTATTTACAATAGTACATAACATTTAGAGATAAGAAATGAAATGCACCGTTCATGGAGACGGTAAGCCGTACGTAATCATGAATGCTACTTCCATTTCTATTTCTTATTTTAATGGAATTAAAACATAATGATACATAGGTATATTATAATTCCAGTATAATATCATATATAATATCATTAACTCCATCCTTTATACATCCCACATAAGGCATTAACAAATCACATCACTTTTAGGGGGCGATAGTTAGCACTTCCTTGAATGAGATTATCGTATTTACCCACTATGGAAACCATAAAGGTGTGATATAATTGGGAGGTACCAAAGAATAAGGAAATAATATACATAATATATATCATATATAAATACATTTCCATCATAATTTCCACCATGAGAGGTGGTAGGAGAAAATCGAACAATCCTCGTTTCGTAAGGTGTTAGTTTGTCATCCACAGAAACATTATGTTCTTCACCTGTTAGATGGAGGTGTGTGTAAATTTAATTCGAATAATTCTCCTAACAACATACTAGTATATTGATTATACTAGTGTTGTTACAAAAGAAAATGAATAAAAATATTTTAGGGGTTGGAGAAGTAAAATAAAAGAAAAAAATTTAAGAGAAATTGTTACCTTTAATTTGGGTAACACCCTTTGGTTTGAACCAAAGGACTTCTTGAAGTGACTTATTCCTAAGGTAAGGCTTCTATTAGGAGTATAGGGATGTAGGGAGCTTAATGGGGTAGATTTGGGACGATACAAATGGCTTGAGAGGTGTGAGGAATTGGTTAGAAATGGTCTCCTCTTATAAGGGGGAGGAGGGGCTCTTTAGGAAAGTGTGAAAACATTATTTTCTTATATAACGATATTATATTTATAATGGACCAAAAATTATTATAATCGAAGATAAGATGGATCAAGGTCGAAATAAAATCATCCAATAAGAATTGGATAGGTTTTGGATAATATTTTAATCATTATAAGCTTATTTGTTGAAATCATTTATTAATGAGGTAAATACTACATCATTAATGTGTCATGAATAATTTAATATATTTTATGTAGACAAATTAAAAAAAATTAATATCATGTAGGAAATATTATAGATTTCCAATGAATATTTATCCTCAAAAATAGGACTTATATAACACTACATAAAAATTAATTACTAAAAGATATTTTCTTTTGTCATTTTTGCCTTTACTTTAAGTTAATTAATCTAAATTGTCATTATCACTCCCAAGTGGCTCAATAGGGTCCCAAAATCACTTCAAAGATGACCATGTTCATAAATGACTCAACGAATAAGGGTTGGACAAGTGTTAAGGTAATTTTGAATTATTATAATATTCTTTTAACCTTGAATTACCCTATTTACCTTTAACCGCGGCAAATAAAAGTCCAAAGTTACTATTCACCAAAAATTATTATCATCTTATTGAACCACATTTTCCTTCTTTATAACAACCATGTATGTCAGATTTTCTAAATTCAATTCCTAGAAGGGGTAAAATTTCATTTAAATGAAAAAGTCGGTTTTTTAACTACCACTAAGTGGTTTCACTATTCATCAAAAATTGAAGTTTTGCATAAAAATACCAAAAATTCAGCCTAAGAATTATTTAATATTATGAATTGAAAATTGATATATGTTTTTACAAATTCAAAACATAGAAGTGGCATTAATTAATTTTAAAATTAATTCTCGTTGTTAAAACAAATAGCGTGTTTTTAAAAAACAATAACTATCAAAAGATTGACACTTGTTTTTGTCCAATTTCACTATGAAATTAATTCCAATGAACAAAATTGGATTAAATGGTAAAAATATATTCTAATTACACTTTAAAACAAGTTAAAAAGATAATATAACCATATAAATAAATTAGATTAAAACTTATTTATGAATTAAAATATAATATTTTCACTATTCCATAAAAATGAACTTTATCGGAAAAATTCCAAAAAATTACAAAAAGTAAATTTTGATGTCCCCATTCTAAAGAAGGTTTTTATTTGGTCATATATAATGTATTAAAGTGACCAAAACTATATTTAAAAAGGGTTATCCATTAAAAGGTGATAAACCGGCTTTTTAATGTAAATTTTTCTTAAAATTAGATCCATTCACATTTTAAGCCTCTAACTTTAATTAGATAAATGTAAATAAATTTAACAAACCTGTATAATCATATTGTAGTTAGTTTCATACATTCCCGACAATATAATCACTAGGAGTTAACTACCATTTAAAATAATAATATTATATTATTAGTGTGCAACGTAAGATTCCAAAGAAACTCGTTGTTGCGTATCGGGTACGCTATCAAACATAGAAACCCCTTTAACGTAAAAATAATATTTTATTCAAATATATTAATAAATATGAAAATATCTTATTCTTCTTTTACTTGGGATGTTACATCCTTCCCCCCTTTTGGAAATTATGTCCTCGCAATTTTTATTCACTTATCAAAATAAGTGGGGGTATTTATCCCTCATAGAATTTTCAGATTACCACGTTTCCTCTTCAACCATATGGTTTTTTCACAAAACCATTACCTGGTGAATTACCTTATTCCACAACACTTTCTCTCTAAGATCAAGAATCTGGACCAGTTGTTCTTCATAAGAGAGATTCTCTTCCAACTGAACTACCTTTGGGCTCAAAACATGAGATGGATCTGGTATATACTTTCTCAACATCGAAACATGAAAAAGATTGTGTACTTGGGATTAACTTGGAGGTAAAGTCACTTTTTATGCAACTAATCCAACTTTCTCCAGAATTTCATAAGGTCTGATGAACCTCGGACTCAACTTTCTCTTCTTACCAAAACGCATCACACTTTTCCATGGAGAAACTTTGAGAAAGACATGATAACCTACCTCAAAAGAAAGATCCTTCCTCCGGTTATCTGCATAACTTTTCTGTCTGCTCTGATCTGTTCTCATGTGCTTCTAAATCAAATAAACTTTCTCTTCCATCTCTTCTACCAATTCTGGTCCCATCAACTTCCTTTCACCTACTTCATCCCAAAAATCTAGAGTTTGACAATGATTTCCATATAATGCCTCAAATGGAGCCATCTGTATACTGGAATGAAAACTGTTATTATATAAAAATTCAACCAAAGAAAGGTGTTGGTCCCAACTTCCCTGATAATCCATCGAACAAGCACGTAACATATCTTCCATGGTCTGAATTGTTCGTTCTGATTGCCCATCTAATTGAGTGTGAAAATATGTACTAAAATTTAATTCAGTACCCAATGAATTCTAAAGGTCGTTCCAAAAGTTAGAAGTTAACCTGGGATCACGATCAAATATAATAGAGAGGGGAACTCCATGAAACCTGACTATCTCTTTAATATACAACTGAGCAAGTTGATCTAGAGACAAAGTATCTCCAATAGGAAGAAAATAAGCATATTTAGTCAATGTAACCCAGATTGAATTATTACCTCGAGATGTCTTTGGTAATCCCACAATGAAGTCCATGGATATATTTTTCCATTTCCACTCTGGCACTGGTAAAGGCTGAAGCATTACATTTGGTAACTGTCGCTCTTCTTTAACCTACTGACAAGTCAAACACTTCAAAGTAAAATCAGCAATATCTATTTTCATTCCATCCCACCAGTAATATTTCCGAAGATCTCTGTACATCTTAGTACTTCTAGGATGAACTGAAAATGAAGAACTATGAGATTCACATAACAACTCATTCTTCAACTATGAATCACAAGGCACACATAATCTCTTCCCAAACCTCGAAATACAATCATTATCAATATTAAATTTGGGAAACTTACCCTTCAGAACCAACTCTACCTTTTTTTTGTAACTCAGTGTCTTCTTTCTACGCTTTCTTTATTCAGTTTGATAGAGAAGATCTCACCGACACCGGATACAAAACAAGATAATTTCCTGCACCAACAACTTCTATGCCAAAGTTCATCAAATCAAAAACCAAAGGATATTGTTCCAAACATAGCATGGATAATGAGATATTACTTTTTCGACTCAAAGCATCGGCCACTTTATTTTCTTTTCCCGGATGGTAATGGATCATGCAGTTATAATCCTTGATTAATTCCAGCCATCTCCTCTATCTCATGTTTAATTCTTTCTGAGTGAATATATACTTCAAACTTTTTTGATCAGTATATATTTCACACTTCACTCCATACAAATGATGCCCCCAAATTTTTAAAGCAAAAACAATAGCAACTAATTCCAAATCTTGTGTAGGGTAATTTAACTCATGTAGTTTCAACTGATGTGAAGAATAAGCAATTACCTGATCATTCTGCACTAGAAAACAACCCAGTCCTTTCAATGAAGTATCACTATAGATAACAAACTCACCATTTCAATATGGGAGTGGAAAAACTAGAGCATTCACCAATCTCTTTTTCAATTCTTGAAAACAATCATCACATTCTTTTGTCCAGATGAACTTAATACCTTTTCGAGTTGACTTAGTCATTGGACTAGATAAATGTGAAAAAGTTTCAACAAACCTCCGGTAATAACCATCCAAACCAAGAAAAATATGGATCTAAGTTATATTTGTGGGTCTTGTCCATTCTTCAACAACTGTTGTTTTAGTAGGATCAACAATTATGTCATTTTTTGAAACAGTTTCACCAAGGAAAGAAATTTGCTGTAACCCAAACTCACACTTACTAAATTTACCATAAAGTTTGTTTTCTTTTAAGGTTTGAAAGATGACCCTTAAATGACTTTCATGTTCCTCATTACTTTTGGAATAAACCAAAATATCATCAAGGAAAACAACCAAAATCTTATCCATGAACTCACTGAAAATTCTATTCGTAAGATCCATGAATACAGCAGGTGCATTAGTTAACCCAAAAGGAATAACTAAAAATTAATAATGGCCATATATAGTACGAAACGTAGTCTTTAGAATGTCTCATTCCATTACTGTCAACTGATGGTACCCCGACCTCAAGTCTATCTTTAAAAAATACTGAGCTACCAGGAGCTGATCAAAAAAATCATCGATATGAGGCAAAGGAAACTTATTCTTAACAGTGATGTTATTCAATTCTCTATAATAAATGAAAAGCCTCATTGAACCGTATTTTGTTTTAACAAACAATACAGGAGCACCCCATGGTGATTTTCTAGGTCAAATGAAACCTTTATCTAATAACTCCTCCAATTTCTTCTTTAACTCTAAAAGATTAATTTGATCCATTTGATAAGGGGGTTTTGAAATTGGATTAGCATTAGGAACTAAGTCAATAGTAAATTCAACTTCCCGATCAGGTATAATTCCAGGAAACTCATCAGGAAATACATCAAGGTACTTATTTACCACTGGCACATTATTAATCTGAACAGTTCTTTTATTTTCAACAATATGTGCAAGGTAATATTCATTTCCATTTTTTTTACTTGTTTCTCAGCTTCCTGTTATGTAATCAAAAGCAAGGGTTCATTCTTGTACACAAACTGCAAATATTTTTGAAAATAAACCTCTTTAGTTTTGAATTCAATCATAGCATGATAAAAATAAATCTAATCCATGCCAAAAATAACATCAAATTCTACTAGAGGCAAAAAAATAAGGTTTGTAGGTAGATTCGTTCTACACACAAGGACTTGAATGTTCTTATGTTTTCATTTTGTCTCAACATTTCCTCCAGTTGTTTTTACCATAAGTTTAGTATTCATATCTTGAGATGGAATTCCCAATTTACTAGAAAACTTCTCAGAAATGAAAGAGTGTGTAGACCCTGAATCAAACAACAAATTAGAATAATCTGAACAAAGAAACGGTGTACCTGATACTACTTCATTTGATGGCCCAAAATCTATTGAAGTAGTTGCGAAGGATTCCACCACCCAATCTGATTTTTTTCATACTACTTTCCCTCAGTTGAGTTCCTCACTGGACACTCATTTGCATAATGACCAATTTAGTTACACTTAAAATATCTTACCGATGGATTTTCATTGCCTGCTTGTTCATCTTCCTTACAGTTACGAAAAATATGACCAGACTTACCACATCGGAAGCACTTTCTAGTCATTGATAAACATTATCTAGGATGCTTTTTACCATACTTATCACAAGTTAGATATTTAGTTATCCTTCCTCTTGGATTATTTGATGAATTCTTCCCGTTTTCCTGCCAACTGGACTGCATATTCTTTTGTTTTTTAAAGAACACTTGATCATCGGAAAACTCCATTTCCACCTTCTTCACACATCGAACAAGTTTTTCATAACTTTTTAACTCATGAGATGCTAATGCTCTTTGATATAATGGCTTCAGTCCAAAGTAAAATTGATTTATCTTACTATCAAGGTATTAGATGAAATTTGGTTCATACCTTTCCATTCGAGTGAATTTTTCTTCATAAGTAGCCACTGAGTCATCCTATTGCCTCAATTAGAGTAATTTTTTTCCATCCTCATATGAACCACCTTAGGAAAATATTTCTTAAGAAACATACCTTTGAATTCATCCTAATCAAGAGAATCAATCTCCTCACTATCCTTGATATTTTTCACCATCGACCACCACTGACCATCTTCACCTTTAAAATGGTAATCAACAAGACTAAACTTTTGATGTTCTGAACAACCCATGACATCAAAAATTTTCTCCAGTGCTTTAATCCACCCTTAAGCTAGCACAGGGTCAGATGATCCTCTGGGCATCATGAAATGCTCCACTACTGAAATGTTTCTCTGTGGTTGATCTGGAAGATCTCATGCATGGATACCACAACCATTTATAGCCTGAGTCAATTGTGCCATCACTGCAACAAACTATTTAGTTCTGATTCCGACCATCTTAGGTTGCAGATTTGGAAGGTTGTCTTCCTCTAGATGTCGTCCCAACATAAATACCTTGTTTCCTCTGTAGAAAACCATTCTGAACATAGAAATATCTTAGCCTAAGCAACATGGTAATCTGTAAATTCTATATGATTTAAATATTAACATAAAATACTTTATGGATATTAATTTAACAATACCCTAACTCCTAAAGTTATCTAAACCGACCTCTGATACCAACTATAAGGACTCAGCCTTAAATATACATAATATTGAATTAAGTGAATAAATCTCATTGAGGATCTTTTCAGGTTTAGAGTCTTAGAGAATTAGGAAATAACTATTACATCTCAAAAGATTTCAAAGTAGACACTTCTACACAGTTTCCATTTTTTTACAAAATATGAACTCTTGAAAAAAAGAGTCATGTCTATTTCTATGTTTAAGACAACATGAATTTTCCTTGATCTCATCCTTGACCCTATTCCACATTATCACCTGTGAAAAACATTTCAAAAACTTGGGATGAACATAAAAAACTCAATAATGGATACATAAAGAAGGAAAACTGTTAGTTTTTCAAAACAACAATTAAACCATGAATACTTTAACATAAGTAATACTTTTACTCTTTATGAAGTTTTAAATACTCTTCACTAAATAAAATATCATTACTTACCCTCTTGTAACCAAAATATTACCATAAAATTCATATAAAGAACACATAACATATAAAGGTACCTTGGGACATAGACATACATAAATGGAATAACCATACGGTTGACTTCCACACATATCACTAAATGGAATATCCATACGGCCGACTTCCATACCTAATGCATTGGAGGTTATAACATAACCACCCATCCTGGTATTCACTTCACCACTCCTTATTTGGTTTATCACATAACCACCCGTCAAATGTCCGTGTACAATTATAAAATCATAAGACATAAAACAAATATAAAGGAAAGAAAAAATTTCCAAATTTTAGTCACAATATATCTCTTAAATATATTGACATAAAAAATCTATAATCAAAACCATTTTCAATACCAAAATAAATAAAATATTATATGGTATTTATTTTCTTTTAAAAACATTTCGGCTTGTTGAGGAAGCCAAAGATCAAATAATACTCGTGGTGGCGAAAAAGGTCGTTGTCACTGATTATGTTAAAACAAGCATTCCTTTATGTATTTTAGTAAAATGATTTATAGATAAATATTCCCTTTGAAAATTAAAGGGTGTTTATACAGCGTATAAAATAAAGTCGTGTATTAAAACAAAATATGCCTAAATGAAAGGAGATTGAGACGAAGTCCTTTACCTCGTGTCCGACTTGACTCGATCGTTCTTTAATATCCTGAATAATAAAATAAAGTTAATTTATACTCGCTTAAGAACCTTTTTCAAATTTATTATTCCTTTTATATCACTTATTACCATGTTATAAACATTATTTAATCATTTATGTTGATAACTTTTGTTTTCTTGATATTTGGCCCTTGATTCAAAAATGAACACCTTATATTTACAAGTTGTCCATGTGGTCAATAGTAAATTATATATAGAATGATATTCATTATTTATATATCATATATATTATATATATCCAATATATAATGTATTTATAATAGTACATAACATTTATAGGTAAGAAATGAAATGCACCGTTCATGGAGACGGTAAGCCGTACGTACGCATGAACGCTACTTCCATTTCTATTTCTTATTTTAATGGAATTAAAACATAATGATACATATGTATATTATAATTCAAGTATATTACCATATATAATATAATTAACTAGATCCTTTATACATCCCACATAAGGCATTAACGAATCACATCACTTTGAGGGGGCGGTAGTCCGCACTTCCTCAAATGAGATTATCGTATTTAACCACTATAAAAACCATAATGGCTTGATATAATTGAGAGGTACATAATAATAAGAAAATAATAAACATAATATATATCATATATAAATACAGTTCCATAACAATGGCCACCATGAGAGGCGGTAGGAGAAAATCGAACAATCATCGTTTCGTGAGGCATTAGTTTTTCATCCACAGAAACATTATGTTATTCACCCATTAGATGGAGGTGTGTGTAAGTGTAGTTAAAATAGTTCTAATAAAAACATCCTAGTATATTTAGGATACTGGTTTTGTTAAAAAATAAAGGAATAAAAAGATTTTAGGGGTTGGATAAGTAAAATGAAAGATAAAAATTTAAGAGAAATTGTTACCTTTAATTTGGGTAACTCCTTTTGGTTTGAACCCAAAGACTTCTTGAAGTGTCTTATTCCTAAGGAAAATCTTCTAGGAGGATTATAGGAATGTAGGGAGCTTAATTAGGAAGAGTTTGGACGATCCAAATGGCTTGAGAGGTGTGAGTAATTGGTTAGAAATGGTCTTCTTTTATAAGGGGGAGGAGGGGCTCTTTAGGAAAGTGTGAAAACATTATTTTATTATATAATGATATTCGATTTCTAATCATCCAAAAATCATTATAGTCAAAGATACGATGAATTATGGTCGAAATTAAATCATAAAATAATAATTGGGCAGGTTTTGGATTATATTTTAATCATTATAATATTATTTGTTTAAAACATTTATAAATGAGGTAAATACAGCATCATTATTGTGTCATGAATAATTTAATATATTCGATGTCTAAAAATTATAAAAAAATACTAACATGTAGTAAATATTTTTATCTTTTCAATGAATATTTATAGTCGAAAATAGGACTTATATAACACCACATAAAAATTAATTACCAAACGATATTTGCTTCTGTCATTTTTGCCTTTATTTTAAGTTAATTAATCTAAATTGTCATTATCACTCCCAAGTGGCCCAATGGGGTCCCAAAATCGGCCCAAAGATTCCCATGGTCATAAATGACTTAACCAATAAGGTTTGGACAAGTGTTAATGTAATTTTGAATTATTATAATATTCATTTAACATTGAATTGCCCTATTTACCTTTAACCGCAATAAATAAAAGTCAAAAGTTACTATTCACCAAAAATTATTTTCATCTTACTGAACCACATTTTACTTCTTGATAACAACCATGTATATCGGATTTTCGAATTTCAATTCACAGAAGTGGTAAAATTTCAATTAAATGAAAAAGTTAGTTTTTTAACTACCACTAAGTGGTTTCACCAATCATCAAAAATTGAAGTTTTTCAGAAAAATACCAAAAATTCAGCTTAAGCATTATTTGATATTCCGAATTAAAAATTGATTTCTGTTTTTCCAAATTCAAAAAATAGGAGTGGCATTAATTAATTTTAAAATTAAATCCCGTTGTTAAAACAAATTGCGTGTTTTTAAGAAATAATAACTATCAAAAGATTGACACTTATTTTTGTCCAATTTCAAAGTGAAATTAATTCCAATGACCAAAATTGGATTAAATGGTAAAAATATATTCTAATTAAACGTTAAAAAAAATTAAAAAGATAATATAACCATATAAATAAATTAGATTAGAACATAGATATGAATTAAAATACAATGTTTTCACTATTCAATAAAAAATGAACTTTATCAGAAAAATTCCAAAAATTTACACAAAGTAAATTTTGATGTCCCCATTCTAAAGAAGGATTTTATTTGGTCATATATAATGTATTAAAGTGACCAAAACTAGATTTTAAAAGGGTTCTCCATTAAATGGTGATAAATCGGCCTTTTAATGTAAATTATGCTTAAAATTAGATTCATTCACATTTTAAGCCTCTAAATTTTATTGGATAAATGTAAATACATTTAAAAAGCATGTATAATCATATTGTAGTTAGTTTCGTTCATTCCCGCCAATACAACGGCTAAGATTTAACTACCATTTTAAAAAATAATATTATATTATTAGTGTGCAACGTAAGATTCCAAAGAAACTCGTTGTTGCATATCAGGTACGCTATCGAACATAGCAACCCCTTTAAAGTAAAATTAATATTTAATAAAAAAATATTAATAAATATGAAAATATCTTATTCTTCATTTACCTGGGATGTAACAGATACATGTAAAAAGTTGTTGAATTCAAAGATATTTTGTGGAATTTCAAAGAGATAGGGTAACATAATGATATAATCATGAATTTCAAAGGGATCAAAATATATAGGGATTAGTTTCCCTTTATCCCCGAACATCATAACCTTTTTCAAGGGATATATTTATAAAAACACATTCTCAAAAAATTAAAATTCTAGATCAAGCCTAAAGTTATTAAAATAATGTTTCTTCTGACTTTGAGCTGCCTTGATGTGCTACTGAATCATTCTAACATTCTCGTCCATTTTTTAAGAATCTTAGGTCTGAATAGATTTTTTTCTCCAAATTCATCCTAGAACAATATGTATCTAAATTTCTTAATATATAGGGATTTATATTGAGCCATCTTGAATATTTTGAGAAAGCTATTATTGTAAAAAAAACTCAATTGGAGCAAGGTTTCGATCCCAAAAATCTTTTAAATCTATATATCAAGATCTTAAAATTTCCTCTATGGTATGAATTTTTCTTTGATATTGAAAATTATTTTAAGGATGATAATAAATTCCAAAACACAATTCCATATGAATTTATTAATGTATAATTTTCCAACACTTTGATGTAAACCTTGGATCCTAATCATATAAAATGGAATATGGTACTCCATAAAACCTTACAACTTACTTAATGAATATCTAGGAAATTTGATCCAAATATAAGTCTTCTCTGATATTGATGAAGTGTGATGACTTAGTAAGACAATTGACTAACACCCATATATCATTAAATACTTTAGAGGTTTTGGGGTGTCCAATAACAAAATCCAGAGTGATGTTATGCCACTCTCATTCTCGTGTGTGTAATGGATTCAACATCCCCTTAGACTTTTGTCTTTCAGCCTTAATTTTATAGCATACCAAGAAAATATATAAAAACCTTATGATATACCTATTCATTCCATCCAACCAAAAGTATTACATCAAATATTTATACATATTAATATTTCTAGGATTAATAGATAACGAATAACAATGAGATTACTCTAATAGATCCTTCTTTAAATCTGGTATGTATGGAACACATTCACAGTTCTCGAACATTATCATTCCATCCTGATCATTGTTAATTTCAAGAATATCTCTAACCTTCTTTTATAGCTCTACATCTTCCATATGTGACTCTATGATCTTCCCATGGATAGAGGGTTGGAAATTCAATCTATTGAGATAATATTATTCCCCTTCCCTCAATATTACATGATACATCCTTTGAATATCGAAAAATATGAGATTTTTTAGATCCTCAACATTGATAATATATAACTATCCTTTCGACTCAAAGCATTGGATACCTTATTTGCTTCTTTATGGTGGTAATGTATTAAGAAGTCATAATCCTTTATCATCTTTATCCATCTTCCCCATTTCCTACTCAAATACATATATATGAATATATACTTATGAATTTTATGATCAATATATATATATCACCCTTATCTCCATAAAGATAATGCCTCCACATCTATAATGAAAAAATCACCACGGATTACTCCCACTAATGGGTTGGGTAATTTTTCTCATGGATCTTAAACTATCATAAGTAATAAGAGATAGCCATTTTATTATTCATAAGAACGCATCCCAATACAGTCATGGATGCATAAATATAAATTGAAAACTTTTATCCACTCTAGGGTAATGTATGTATAGGTGAGATGACCAACCTTGTCTTTAGTTCCTTGAAAATTTCCTCACATTCATATATCTAGAAGAACTTGGAAATACTCTAAGTTAACTTAGTTATAGTATTATATAGTCATGATAAATTCTCCCTAATCCATCGATAATATCTAGTTAAACCTAGAATGATACAGATCTAAATCACCATGGCTGGTCAAGGTCAACATTAAATAGCCTCCATCATTGATGGATCTGTTTTTATACCCTCTATTGAGATTATATGAACCAAAAAAATTATCCTTTTTCATGAAACATTCACAGTTAATAAACTTTTCATATAGTTTCCCCTTACATAGGGTCTTTAGTACAATTATCTAGTGGTCTTCATGTTCTTCATTTCTCATTGAATAGATAAGAATATAATCTATAAAGACTACAAAAAACTAATCAATGTAATATATAAATACTATATTCATAAAATGAGTTAATATAGAAGGGTAATTAGAATGACCAAAGGCGTAACTACATATTCATAGTGTCCACACCTTGTATAGAATGGCATCTTGGGTATATCTTCTTTCATGACCATCAATTGATTATATCGAGAATAAATGTCAATTTGGAAAAGTATTGACCTCTATGCAGTTGAAAAAAAATTCATAAATATGGGGAAGAGGATAATTTTTATTGATTTTGATCATATTCAAATCATGATAATCAATTAAATGATTAATATTCAATAAAATAATGGGTGCACCCCATTGTGACACACTTGGCCGAATGAATCCGTTATCCTGGTTTTCTCAGAGTTTCTTCTTCAATTTCTGCAACTCAATTGGGTCCATTATGTAGCATGTCTTTGAAAATTGTGTCGAAACATCTATGAGTTCTATTGATAACTCAGCCTCATGTTTTAGCAGAAGTCTAGGTAACTCTTATGAAAATAAATCAAAAAATTCCTAAACAATAGGAATATAATCGATGATGATTTTCTCCCCAACCATTTGAGAAAAACATGAATTCTAAATGGTACTAAATACCCATACATTGGTTTGAATCTCTATAGTAAGTTCATACATTTCATAAAAGTGATAAATATCATATGTTGGTTTGAAATATCAAATGTAAATCCCTTTCATCAACAATTGATGTGGGATTTACGCAGATAAATCTAATGCATTCCTAATATGACATCAAATTCAACAAAAGGAAGAATCAAAATATTTAAATAAGCATATTCCTAAAAAATTAATGAGAGATGAATTATTTACTTGAGAGGAAATCATCATACCATTAGGTTATTTCATTGAAAATTAGACATATAATAATTTGGGTGGGATCTTAACACCCTTAGAAAATTATTTAGATATGAAAGAGTGGGTAGATCTAGAATTGAATAAGAATATAGAAGTTCTAGAGTGGGTGGTAAGTGTACATTTCACCACATAGTTTTTTTCACCCATATTTATAAATAATGTATGTTTGAGGTTTCACATTATCTCTTGGTTTAAGAGGTTGATGACACCGATCATCATCACCAACCATTTGGTTTCGGAACTAGTTAGAAAAATGTTTATCCTCCTTACACTTGAAGCACTAAAGTGTGTGAGTTGAATTCTGTAAATATTTCCCCTTATTTTAATCATTGTAAAACTTCACCCCATAAGTTTGAAATCAATTTCCCGTTGTCCTTCCCTTCCTAAATAAAATCATTTATTAGACCCCACAATACATTTTCCTCCATGATTGTTTCCACAGTTGGAGCATAAAGGTAGGATCATATTTTTTTCTCTATGTTTTTTAGATTTTCCTTTGAACTTAATCTTCTCTTTTTTTTAAAAACCATGAGATTGATAAATAAATCCAACCTCTATTTCAACATTTATCACAAAAACAAAAACTTCTTCGTATCTAATAATGTTAATTATGTCCAATTCCCTTATGAGACTTGTCTTTAAGCCACTGAAGAATCAGTAAACTATACATTCTGGTTGAATGATAATACTAGAAGCATACCATGAAAGTCTTATGAAATTATTCTCACAGATACTGAGGGATTCATCATCCTTTTTCATCATATCAAGGAAATAATTTTCCATCTTTATACGAAGAAGACAAAGAAATTAATTATTGAAGAATAGTTTATTGAACTCATTCAATGGCCTGACGACCTTCATTTTTTATTGATTTTTGATAATACACCTTTCAAGGGGTGAGGTGGGACCCTTACAAGGCCCACAGGCATAAGTATTACATGGCCCATAGGCCTTAGAAGAATTAATTTCCTGTAGGCTTCAAACATTACATACAACCCAGACTAACTACTTGGAAATACTCCTCCCCAGCATCTTTATCATGAAATCAGATCTCCACCTTTGCATGGTTGTTCGGATAGGCTTTCCCATGAAAGCACGGGCTTGTCCTGGTGGCAGGTTCCATAACCTATCATTCTTGCAAACCTTTTAACTTCTTCTATGGTGAAAGATCCTTTATCATCCTAATATATGGATTCTAATTAATCTTTATTCTTTATATTCTTGATTAGAGTCCACCATTGGTCAGACTCACCTTCAAAATGATAAAATACTAGAATGAATTTCGCATGTTCAAAAAACTAGAAAACATGGAATATTGTTTAGTAGTACCAATCCATTTTTTAGAAAAAATTTAATTATAAGATCCACAAGAATAAGGGGTAGTTTCCTCATGAAGGGGTCAAAAATATTTTGTTCCCTTATTTTCAAATTTGGAATTCCAACATTATTCATAGATTACAAAATTGGGGTGATCATATAAATGATATTTTTCATTCCATCTCCCATATCATTCGGATTCTCAGGAGGAAAATAATTACATTGTCTGTCACAATCCTCATTAATAAGGTTACTTTAGGTTCAATCCATTTACTAAAACCAAAAACCATAGAGTAAGAAAAAAATTTCATAGTGAGGAACCACATATTCATGAGAAAAAACATATATGATGTCTAAATATTGGAAACTTATTTAATATATGACACCTTAGGTTCATCCTAGGTTATTCATGTTCAAATTATATTAAAATTCTTTGTGACTGTTCATTAAGAGTTTATAAATTCCCAAATAATATTACCATGAGTGTCAAACTAGGTGTGTAGTAAGGCTCATTGTGGTGCACCAGTTCTCGATCGAGTCTAGCTCAATATGATTTTTTTGAGGTTAATCCCCTTATGTATATCTATGCTATATATATATATATACTTATAGTATCCAGAAAGGGGTGTATTTATTGTAAACCAATAACTCTTCCTTTACCAAAATTCAATGAAATTTTCCTATAGTTTTCCTTATCCTTATCCTTATCCTTATACATTTCCTAAGGGTTATCACTAAGGATTTATCATCTTATTTTCCAAAGGTAAACTAAATTGTTTCCTGAATACCAACAATAGAGACCCTCTATTTTTATACATTATCATTACATTATTTTTTCAATATAATTAATACATTACTTAAAAAGATGCCTAAACACCATATAAATTTAGTGAATTTGTAAACACGGAAACTTAAATAATGGTAAATAATTGAGAAACATTATCCCCCACTAGGTTCTCCATGACTATCACCATTTTGGACACATCATACATAATACATGTCTTCATATCCTAAAGAAAGGAAACATAAAAAGGGATGAGTTAAGATGCCTAGTAATGGTAAAAAGGGGAGATATATAAGTGTACATGAGTATAAGGGTATGAGATCATGATTATAACATTATAAGATCAAACCCGACATATAAAATATCATATATCATGGAATTAATATTTTCAGTTCATAAGACATGAATCATAATGGAATCTAGAGAATAATGAGTGAAATAATAACATAGGAATAAGATATAAAATTTTTTGTAGATAGATTAACATGTAATATGTTTATATATAAGTTAAGATGAATTAAATACACATACCAGGCCATAACATGAGGACTACACCTACTAGGTGGGACACATAACCATCCTAAGTCACAATCCTTTCCTTGTAAGGGACCAGGTTTCCCTATCTTCCCACAGTGGATCTAGTTTCTCCATCTTCCCATAATGGATTGGGTTTCCCTATATTACCATAGTGGATTGGGTTTTCCCATATTCCATAGTAGATTAAGACCATCGACCTGAATCCCATCATTATCTCATGAGATATAAAATTTTACCCAATGCATTGGAGGGAGATGCATATCCCACCCATCTCATAATGAAATCATACATACATGTGCCATAAGATCATAAATAGTAATATCAAAACCCATGAAATGAATTGGGTCACATAAACATGTAACCATATATTATATTTTTTAAAAGGAGGCTGATTTCAGAATCATTTCATTAAATCATATCCCATGAAATGAAGTGGGTTTCATAAGTATATAACATGTGAAATGGAAACATTTTTCATAACCATCATGCCATCAAAACATAAAACATTAATTGAAATTATATGAATGAAAACATTATAAAATATCTCGATAAGTTCGCGTATAACACCATTGTACATTATATTATATAGAAAATAATTTTGGCAGATCTTTTAAAAACATTTCTTGAGAAAAATATCCTTTCTTATTTGATTTTTTTTTTAAACATGAAACATTTCTGCAAACAGTTTTCCTTGAAAATTGATTGAAAAATTATAACAAAATATATGAATACCATAAATAATTATTAATATAATTTTTCATTGATAATGAGATAAATTATCAATTTAAAAACATTTTTGAATTTTTTTTTTGAAAAAATTATTTTTAAATAAAACAAGATTCCGACTGAAGAGAGAAATAAAGTAATATTTTCCTAAAAACATTTCTTAATTATATTAAGTATAAAATAGTGGAATATGATTATAATACCCGAAGAAATCATGATTAAACATATAATAATAAATTATATGTGTTTTCATAAAATATGGATCATAATATTTCATCTATTAAAGCTTAATCATAAACAATCTCGATAAACGATGTGATTTTTACAATAATATATTACGACTTGATAACTTTTAATCATAATAACCATGTTAGAAAATGAAATTACATGAATATTAAAATTTCATGAATTGAAGAACATTAAAGATATGACATGTCAAAGAACAGTTTATATACCTCATGGAAGAACATAAGTGCATATTGTGGCTTGTGTCTCAAGGAAGGTACATTGAGACCAAACTTCTTTGAGGATTTGGAAACTATTGAAACATAAGCCCCAAGAAAGAATGTTAATAAAATGGATATGTAAATACCAAAATATTTTATTATAATAATCATATACTACATTCATGTTCATTATATAAACAACATAAAATAAATTATTTTTGAATAAGCAATAAGTCTCCAAGAAATATAAGTGAGATGAGAAATCCCTTTATCTTATGTCTTGAATTTCATCATACTTCTTAAAACCTAATTTATAATAAATATATTTTATTATAAATCTAACAAAGAACTATATTATTATATCTATTACAATATATGTATTTATATTATCGGCTTATTGACACTTTTTAACGTTACTCTGCTTTGATTTTTGTACATGTTTTGACTTATTATTATTGACCATATTATATAGATCAAGATTTACTTATTTAAAAAATTTAAACCATGATATAAATAATATATATATATAGTATATAAATATTTACAATAACATATAAATGATATAAATATGAAATTGAATACACTGTTCATGGAGACGGTATGTCGTACGTACACATGAACAATGTTTTCATTTAATTATCATTTTGAAAGAATGAACTAAAATGAAATAAATGTATTTATATATATATATTATAATTACATAGGCCTTTTTATTTCAAATATATTATATAAATTTTCTAAATCTATTTTTAATACATTCTATGTAATATGTGAACGAATTACAACTCTTTGAGGAGGTGGTAGTCCACAAGTCCACATACGAAGTTATCATATTTACAAATCATAGAAATACTGAAGTTATGATTTATATAATAGTTTTAAAAGATTAAATAAATCATTAATATAATATATATAATATAAAAACATAGTTTCCATCATAATTCCCAACTATGAGAGGTGGTAAAGAAAAAAACAACAACATAGTTTTGTGAGGTAGTAGTTCTCTATACATAAGAATGGTAAGTTCATTACACATTTGATGAAAGTTTTAGTAAACATAGGTATAAAACAAAGAATAAAAACAACTTAGTTTATTTACGATTATGTGGATATTATATAATCTTGATATAAGAATATTTGAGAAAGTGAAGAATGAAAATAAAAAAAAAATCTATAGGAAAGATGTTACCTATTATTTGGGTAAATCATTTTGGTTTGACCAAAGGGAATCCATTTATGGATTTATGACAAAAGGTTGGTTTACAGGAATTATTTAGGGAATTTGGGTAGATATTTGGTCAGATTATTGATGAGAAAAAGGTATTGAGAGAAGTGAATAAAAGGGAGGGGTGAGTGCCTTTTTATAGTGGAGAAGAAGTGATACTCTTATATATTTTTGAAAAGTGAATCCCACCCACATTCATATCATGTAAAGTGGATAAAATAACAGTAAAAATCATAGAAAAATGATTATAGGGTCTATATATGAATATTAAATTGCTTTTTTAAATGTTTCTAAGTCATTTTGGGCCTTAAGATTGAGGTTTAATCCTTTGTTAAGATAATTTTTCTCTTAATATCTGTCATTAATTTAAATCCCTTTCACTAATATTTATGGGAAAATATATTTTGAAATTATTAAAAATTATAAATTATTCTTATCCTAAATATGGAATTCATTTTTTCAAATTTTAATCCATTTTTCCTCCTTTTGATGATGTGCTCACTTTAAATATATTTGTTGGAACTTTTATATATTCTAATTAACGAATTAAACTTCTTCTTTGGAAGTGATATATTTAAAATTACATTGAATCATGTTTTGATATTTTTCTATTAAATTTTATGTTTTGATGAATAGTAAAAATATATTAAATTGTAATTGAAAATAAAATTTTTCATCAGAATAATTTGTGTTGATAAATTATTTTATTTTATTGTTTTAAAGACAATATTTAATATTGTTTTATTATTTAATATAATTTTTTTCATTGGAATTAAATTTACCATGAATTTTGATGTAAACACATTTCAATTTTTTGCAATGTTTTAGCTTTTAAAAATTATTTTATCATTCTAACAACAGGATTAATTTTAAATTAATTACTGCAACTTCTATGTTTTGAACTTTGAAAAATGAATTTCATATTTTTAATCAGTCATTATAAATTGTGTAAATAATTTCCTTTTATTTTTTTGAAATACAAATAACAACTTTAGTAATTTTTTTATTACCGCGGTTAAGGGAAAATCAGGTAATTAAAGGTAAAAGTAATATTATAAAAATCCACAAACATTGGTTAAAATTATATTGGACGACTAAATTCCACCATTATCACATATGGTTATAAATTCAATCATTTAATATACCCTTTTTCATGAATATGAGATGAATATTATTAAAATTAATGAATGTGAGAAAATGTCACACTCTCATTTCTTAAAAGTTTAATAATTCTAATATAGTGATATACAAAAGATAACATTAGTTATAAATTATCTCAGTAAAGATAAAATAATTAAGACCTCATATAGATTTATTTATATTTTTTATATATGAAATATTTACCATTAATGATGACATAATATGAAGTAGAAATAGGGTGTGATCACACCAGCACTAATGCACCAGATCTCATTAGAACTCTGCAGTTAAGCGTGCTTGGGTGAGAGTAGTACTAGGATGGGTGACCTCCTGGGAAGTACTCTTGTCGCACTCTTTTAAATCAATGATTCAAAAATCTGGGGAGGGGCAGGTCAAGTGGGTTGGGCCTACTGGTCATGTATTGGGCATGGTATGCCTCTAGGCCTTCGGGTCATGTATTACGAGTTTGTCGGGCTTATGCTCTGGGCCTACGGGTCATGTACGGGTTCCCCTTAAACCCTTAAAAGGGGGATTATCCATAAAAAAATAAAAAAAAAAGAAGGCATTCGGGCCATTCAGAGTAATATGAAGTAGAAATTATTTTATTAATATAAACATCAAATAAATGATATTAAAATTTATAAAATAAATATAATTTTCTTAATTAATGACATAAAATAATTTTATAGATAACCTATAAATGTTTGTGACATTTGGAAGTATTTTTTATGATGTTATGATATTGTTTTGATATTTTTTAAATTACAAATATTGAATAGTATGAAAATTGACCTAAATGAGATTTTGAAAAAAAACTATTTTATTAAATTATATAGAAGCTATAAATATATAAGTTTCGTATAACTAACATGGAAGTGTTAAATATGTCATAAATGACCCATTTTGGGTTATTTTGGTATTTTATAGTAACTATATTAACCCTATAGTGTAAAAAGATAATAAGACACAATAAGAGTTAAACCTAAAAGATAAAGTTATGTTTTTGTCATAAACTTTTCTAAAAATAATTAGTTTAGATTATCTTGACCAATACTCACCTTATCCTTAAAATAAATAACTTTTTATCTTTTGAATCTAATAATCTATATATATTAATTTAATCATTTCAAAGTCTCCAAAAGTTCCCCTCTCCTCTCTTATAAAAGGGCTCCTCTCCTTGTCTTTTATTCACACTTCTAAAGCACTTTGGGTCAAAAAAACCCACCACATTATCCTACCAACTTCCCTCACTTCATCCTAGTGTCCATACTTTGGACAGAAAGCCATCATAAGGATTCATTTTGTTCAATGAAAATGAGATACTTGTAAAGGAGGCAATTATTTTATCAACTCTTTCAAAGTTATTTTATTCTTCTACATCAAATTCCTATGTGGTTTCAAATCTATTTTAATAAATAAAGTATAATATACATTCTTATATGTAATAATAAATCTGTGAAAACCATGTCCCTCCTTTTATACATCCTACAAATTATAATATCACTATGCATGTGTACATATGGTTTACCATCTCCATGATGTGGTTTAATTTTTTATTCAACACTACTTTTTTGGATATGTATAATGACAATTTTAATGGATATAAATAATGAATATAAAAATATAATGATTCTATATAATTAATATACCATCCAATTCCACACCATTTAACCATATAGAGAATGATGTCATCGCTTGTGAGTACATACGGATTACCGTCTCCACGACAAGGTGAGATTCATTATCCCCATTAACCATTAAAGAATGATTATAAAATTAATACGATGAGTAAAAATAATAATTATAAACTTAATATAATTTTGGATATGAATAAAACAAAACCTATTCATCAAAAACATTACTTACGCAGAAAAATATGAATGGGAAAGTGAAGCAGTTAACACTTGGAAAAAATGGTAATACTAAAATATTATTAACAAAACAATATAATAGGATCATATATGATATCATAAATATGGATAAGATCCTAGTATAAATTAATATCACGATTTAACCATTAAAAATTAGATTATCGCACCCTCGACTAAAGTAAAGTCCAAGGTAATGGATACTTTCACAATCTCATTATAATCTAAGGTTGGTTATACATAAGTATTTACTGGGGAAATCCTCATCATCCACATCCATGTTTCTTAAAAATGTATTTCAAATTATTATTACTATTCAGAGACAATTGTTAAAATTAATTTATATACATGTTTAATTTTTTATATAACATTTTTAAGGGATTCTTTCAGTCATTTTCCAAAAGAGGTACTTTATGAACATTTTGAAAAATTATGGAAGGAATGTTTTTTAACTTATACGGCACAAGCAGAAATTTTATGTCATTATGATGCCTTAACATCTTAAATATTCACTTACAAAATTATAGGTTTAATTTCAAAGGAAAAGTTTTATTTTATAATTTCATAGCATTTAAATGATTTCAACATTAAAATAGATATCTATCTCAAAGAGTATTAATGATTTCATTAGATAATTTTAATATATGTCAAGAACCTTTGTTGGATTTTATGATTAATTGTTGTTGATTTACTATAATACAATCATTCATATTTTATTGAATGGTTTATGATATGTTTGACTATGGATGTGCTGTTTTGATTCCATTCAGGTTTTATGGTTAAAGTATTAACATTTCATATGCTAGTTTTAATACAAATGTTTATGTTATGTTTTATCCCTTTTATAAGAGGAATTCATTGAAGATTTTAAGTGTCAGGTGAGTCCCACTATATCCCCTCAATGAATTTGTAGGTCTTAGGAGACAATTATCTTCTGGTTTTCGCTAATTTCTTAACCAATCATATATTGTGTCTTGGCTGAATCATTGATGGTATGTTTAAGATGTCCCTCATTATGCATTCCCTCTTAATGAGATTGGTTATTACTTGTTATTATTCAACTATTAAAATATCCATGTGAATGGTTATATGGTAATATTTGATTTATTATTTCCATATTATGCTTAATATTATGTTTAAATGAATTTTTTTATTAAATATCTTACCTTAAATTTTTAGTCTTATTACGATAGCTTCTTCTGAATTATTTACCCCTATTGAGCATCTGAGCTCACCCCTTTATTATGTTTCATTTCCCCCCGGATGTGAAGATTTGATATATGAATGAATTATGGGGATTATGAAATGAAATAAGAATTTTTTCAAAGGGGTTTCTAAGTTGTCTTTCACTTCAATATGTAAGGTAAAACTTATGTTTGTATCTAGTTTTTTCAAGGCTACTGAACTAATTAGTCCTTCAAGATTTGATTTCCTATGATCATGAAAATGTAATAAAATATTGCACTAACTATGGGAAAATAGTGTTGGGGATTTATAGTTTTTATTAGAGGATGTTTAGAAACAACCTTAGAAATTCGATTTAGAAGGCTTTGATTAGGGTTCATAACACTAAGATAGAATTTTATAATAATTATAGAAGAACATCCTATAATTTTTTAAAATAGAAAATATGTGGATTTTTAAGAAATAAATCCCTCTATGGATACTACAAGTGGAACTAGTTCTGATACATATATACATAGGAGTAACAACTCCAACAATGCGTTCTGGTCTTAACCCAGGGTAACCTGGTACATGACAATTGGCCTTACTGCGCACCGGGTTTGACACTCTTAGGGTATATTATTAGGGTAATTCACATTTTCTTTACAAACCATTGTCAAAGATTTAAATTTTAATAGGTCCCCAATGAAACCATGTGTATGATTTAGAGATTTTTTATACATAAATTATCAATTTAGGTTATATGATTCATTATTTCTGTGATTATACATTATGTTATGCTCTAATCTAGTGTAGGTAATTGTTTAGAAATGGATCCTACATGAAGAAATGTAAATTTTATCAACGCACATAATCCATATACGGATTTACCTCCATTGAAATATAATGATTTTGGAGGAGCTGCAACTTGTTCTAAACAACTGATAACCATATTGGGATAACTAAATTAGGTTATGAACATTAACCTTACCCGTATGGAGTACCCCAATCCACAATACAAAGGATCAATGTTACAATGACTCATGAGACAAAAACCTCCAACATTCAATGGGACAACAAATATTTTTGAATCTAGGTGATGGATAAGTTCCTTCTAGAATACATTTCTTGCATTGGAGAGTAATGGAAGTGAAAAATTTGTCATGGATGTTTATCGTCTCTCAGAATATAAAGATGAATGGTGGTCATTAATTCAAAACACAAAGGAGGATTAGGAAGTAGAAAATATGGGATAGAGGGAGTTTAAAAAACATTTCTTAGAAAAATAATTTCTTTATGAACATCGAGATGATAGAGAAAGGAAATTTATGATTCTAAGGTAAAAGAAAGATTGTAATTTTGAAAAGTATGAGGCTAACTTCACAAGGTTATAAAGGCATTCCATAGACTACATAAATAAACCAACGAGTAAGATTTATCATTTCTTTTATGGGTTAAAACAATTTATCTTAAAGAATTTGGTCTCCCAAATATTCTCAAATTATAAATATGTAGTCTCATATTCCATCAAGACACAGAATAGGTTTTCCATCTCTTATGACTTTAATGGAAAGAAATAGAAGAAGTGGATGGTGGAGCAAGAGATATATAAAGGGGAAAAGGTAAAGATGGATTTTCCAATATGTGTTAATTGTGGGAAGAAACACCCTAGTACTTGCATCAATGAAATGGGAGTTTTCTATAATTTAGGAGGTAAAGGTCACCAGGATCTTGATATTAATGGAATGAAAGAAGCTATAAATGTGAAATGATATAATTTTAAAGATATTAGACATTATGAAATTGATTTTTCCAAATCATAAAGGACCTGTATCTCATAAGAAGAAAATGGATCGAGGTTAATATTATGTTGTTACTACGGTAGTAGTATAATAATTTATGTATATATGTTTTTTTATTCAAGAATTATGTTACTATTTTCTAGAAATAAGAATAATGTGTTCTATAAGGATTGTACTGAAATACTTATTCTTTATGTATTTGGATTCATGGAAATTTTCATTAAGGTTTTTATGCTGATAAAATATTTGGTATGTTTCAATTAGAGGTACATTATGTTGTTTGGGGAATCTGTTGTCACGATTGACTTTGGAAATTTAGAAATCTATTTAGACTATTAATTTGGATAGAAGTAGTTTGGATAAGTCTGATGGTTGGAATGGTTTAAGTTGAACATCAGATATTTAAGGTTAAAATATTTCTTGAAGTTATTTTTTTGGAAAAAATATAGTTTTATAAAAAGTAAAACTCGCAGATTATGTGATAACTCGTCGCATCTGACAAGGCCGCGATACTTGATCCCACAACCTAAGGACGACAAGGGTGAATCACCTACCACTAGACTCTGTGATGTACTAGTTATTATAACATTGTTTTCTTTATTTAAACAGTATGACAGATAATGTATAAGTTCATTTTTGGAACCCTATATGATTATGATAAATATAATATTTTTCAATACTATTATCTTTTGGAGAGAAATGTGAGTTTGTGGTAAAAATACGTTAACAAATGAAACATGACTTGACAAATAAGTAAGTTTCATTATGATCTTGTTCTATAAAGAAAATATATTCTTAATGTCTAGGAAAAGGATCTTAAGACAAAAAATTATATCCTAGTAATTTTTCCAATGAATCAAATGATCCCATAGATAATTTCATAGTTAGATCTTTATGATTGTTATATTTTTACTCATAGTGTTCTCTATCACTCGCCATCAGAACATAAGGATTATATTTTTCTTTCATGTCCATGTTTTCCTACCTGAAACCCTAGTATGTGTTTTCTCTGGTAACCCTCATACATATTTTTCATTATATTAAAATGGAGGTCTCTATAACCCTACTTTCAATTCAGGTTTTTCATAAAGGTATTTGTTTTTATGTACTAACCTTTTATTTTCAAAGTGAAATTATAAACTGTGAGGATGCAATTTATTGATGTAAAGGAGAATGTTACACCCCACGACTTTACTGAATAAATTTAATTATGTTTCTTTCTTTCTTTTTACAGAACAACATGTTAAGATTATGGTACACAAAACAATGAGCTAGCTTGAATTACACATAATGACCATTTATACTAAACAACAATATATTAGTAAAATATTATTATTTAATATAAAATATAACCTAGATAAGGTTACTTTTTGGGCCTAAATGTGTCTACGAGTTGAGCTATCTAATTAAGGGTTAAACCCAAAAGATAAGGTTACTTTTTTGACCTAAACTTTTCTAAAAATCATTGGTTGAGAGGATTTATAACCAACCTCACATTATCCTAAAAATAAAACACTTTTTATATATGTTAATTAAAAATAAAATTTATATTAAATTATGAATTTTGGAGTTTTCAATAGATACCCTATCCCCTCATTTAAAAGGGAACCTCTCTTTCTCTTTTATTCACACCTATAAATCCATTTTTCTCAGCCATCCCCTTTACAATTCTCATCCCAACTCCCATAAATTCATCATAGTGTCCATAATTTGGGAATACATCCAACCTAAAGAGTCATTTTTTCAAATCAAAATGAGATACCTGAAAAAGAGGTAGTTGTTTTATCAACTTTATCAATGTTTTTATCGTCATCTACATACACTTCCTATGTTGTTTCAATACAAAAGTAATAAATCAAGTGTTATTTACCTGATGAGATTTTATTATAATTATGGTATAACCATATTCCTACTTTATCCATCATATGAATAACAATATCACCATGTGTGCGTATGTATGGATTAACATCTCCACACCATGGTGTAATTTTTTATTCAACGCTAATTATTTGGATGGGTATAATGATGAATATAATGGATATAAATAATTAATAAAACATGATAATAGTTATTTATAATTAATATACCTTCCAATTCTGTACCATTTAACCATCAAGGTAATGATACAGTCGCTTGTGCGTACGTATAGCCTACTGTCTCCACGACATGGTGAGATTCATTATCCACATTAACCATTCATGATTGATTATAAAATTTAAATGATGAGTTAAAATAATAATTATGAACTAAATATCATTCCGCATATGAATAAAATACATTCTATTCATAATAAACATGACTTACATGACAAAATATGAATAGGAAAACGAAGCAGTTAACACCCATAAAAAAGGTAATACTAAAATATTATTAACAAAACAATATAATAGGATCATATATGATATCATAAATATGTATAAGGTCCTGTTATAATTTAATAACATTATTTAACCATTATTCATGAGTTTAATTCATCCTATACTAAAGTAATGTACACATTATGGGTTAATTTCACAATCTCATTATTATCTATGGTTGTTTATACATAAGTATCTACTAGGAAATTCTTTATCATCCACATCCATGTTTTTTAAAACTATATTTAGAAATATTATTACTATTATAAGATAATAGTTTCAAGTAATTTATACCCATGTTTTACTTTTTATAAAACATTTTGAAAGGGATATTTCAGTTTTTTTTAAATGGGGTACTTTATGACTTTTTCGAAAAATTAAGGAAAGAATGTTTTTCAACTTATACAGCACCAGGGGATATTTTCTGCCAGTATGATGCCTTGAAATTTTGAATCATCCCTTACAAGATTACAAGGTTATTTTAAAAGAAACGTTTTTTATAATTTTGTGGCTTTTAAATGATTCTAATTTAAAAAGTGAATATTTCTCTCAATGAGTTTTAATAATTTCATTAGATTGTTTTCATCTTTGTCGACATCCTTTATTTGATTTTATGCTTAATTTAGGGTTATTTGTTATGAAAAAATATTTCCTATTTTATTAAAGGGTTTATGATATGTTTGACTTTGGATGTGCTATTTTTATACCATTCATGGTTTAGGGTTTAAGTATTAACATTTAGTATGCTAGTTTTAATACAAATGTTTATGTTATGTTTTACCCCTTTCATAAGAGGAATGGATTAGACATTGTAAGTGTTGAGAGAGCCCTACAATAGATCCTAGATGTATCGGTAGGTCTCATGAGACAATTATTTTTGGATTTTGGATAATGTATTATGAAATTATGTATGGTTTCTAGGATGAATTCTTGACGGTATGTTTAATATTTCCCCCATTAAGAATTACCTCTTTATGAGATTGGTTATTACATGTAATTATTCAACAAGTGGAATTTCCATGTGTATGTTTATATCGTAATATTTGATTTATTATTTCTATATTATGATGAAGATTATTTTTAAAAGACTTGTGTTTTTATTATACATATTTCCTTAAAATGTTATACTTATTATGATAGATTCCGCTGAATTATTTACACATTCTGAGGATATGAGATGACCCATTTCTTATGTTTCATTTTCCCCAAGATGCGAAGATTTGAATTATAAATGAATTATAGGGATGAGGAATGGAAGTAATAATGTTTTCATATGAGTTTCAAAGTTTTATTTCATTTCAAGATGTAATGTAAAACTTGTATTTGTATCTTGTTTTTAATAGGCTACTAAACTGATCGGTCCTTAGGGGTTTGATTTCTTATGATCATGTAAATTCAACAAAATAATGGACATACTCAGGGAAACTAGGTTCTGAGCATTACAGTGGGTCATGGCCTTCACATGAAATATAGGGATGTGTCATCGGTAATAAGTATTTATCCATGTCATACAGATCTTCGGCTTCAGTTTCATTTGATATCAGTTTTTTAACGGGTTTATGATAGTGGAGAGTGCTATAAGATTTTGAGGATTCGATAATGAGTTGACCTTAATTATTTTGTGACATGTTGTGTGATTTTTTATTTGATATAGAACTTGTTTTTTAATCAGATTCAATTGGGTGGGAAGGATCAATATCAGTCTCCTAAATTGAAATCATCAACAAGCTTTAGGCTCCATTTGTTTAGAATGGGTTGTCAGATGCAGTTGTAGCAAGTTTGGAAGTGACCATTCACAATAGCTGGTAATATGGGAGCACAAAGGTGGTGATATAGAAAAGTGGGTGGGTAGAGAAAAACAGGGGAAGTGATGGTTGGTGATAACTAGACTTTTTTTCTAGCGGTAGCAGGCTTGGTAAGCTGCAATATTAGCAGTCACGATGAGACGAGTAGGTGGTAGAGTGACCCATAACACACACGGAGAAGTATATATAAAATTTATAGTAATGATAGTAGAACCTGGTGATAGAAATATACACTATCTTTTTTATTTCTTAACGTTTGGCGGTAACACCAGATCCAGAACAAACTTCTATTCAGACATTTATATTTCAATTCACAAATAAATTTTTTTAGTGTTAATATGTTTTAATTAAATTAAAAATAAAAAAAATTAAAGAAAAATTTCAAAAATCAGTTCTAATACATCAATTACAAACAAATATTTAAAAATTTAAAATAATTTTCGATGAATTCATAAAAAAATATTAAAAAATCTAGATTATCATTGCACAAAAAGAATTTCAATTTCCATTTAAAATCAACTAATGGGTTTAATTTTAATTAGAATATGAGTGAAATAATTAATAATCAAAAATAAATCCTAATCATGTATGTTCTATATTTAATATTTATAATTTTAAATTCATGGTTTTAGAAACAATTTTAATTTTCATGAAAATAAATATAAAGAGTCTTCATTTTATTAAAATGATGCATACTATATTAAAAATCATTAATTGATCCATTTAAAAATTAAGATCCAATTACACAAAGTTAAAAAAAGCCACAATTTTATACAGTGTTTGGAATAAATTAGGAATAATTTTCAAGAAATGATTGAAAAAAGTTTTTCAAATTTTATCTCACATTACTCCCCCACATTTAGACTAGTACACCACCAGACATTGAATTCTAAAAATTTTGATTGTGTGGGCTTACATCAAATATATTTTCAAAGTTAAAATGGCATGCTTCCTTGATCAAAATCATTAATACCTCCATATATAATTTTTATTGGAGTGGAAGTATATTTTATGGAAGGGATATCACGTTCCATTTCAATCAATGTTACAGAAAACATGTTCATAGAGGTCTTGAAATTAAAAATCACTACATCTTCAATCAATCCATTCAAACTCACTTTATCTGGGGGATTGTTGATTTAAAATCAACTTTTTTTTTACATTCTCATAGATATATTCATGGGAATATTGAAATATGAAAATTTAAATTATGTTGTGCATTCTATTTTCCATAGTTTTAAATCTATTTTATCTATTATTTCCATACAATCCCATTAGTTAGTTAACAAAAATTATTCTCCTAGATTATTTTTTGATAACTTGAAATGAATTACTTTGATTGACAAGATGGACTCCTCTACTCCACTGGTGGATTCCATCACCACCATCATATGCCAATTGGCTTGTTTGGACTCCCTTCCTTAAAATCACAATTCAACTATTAATAATTATGATTTTTTTAATTGAGTGGATATGATGATATGTGATCCAGCTATGAATGGAATTCTTAATTATAATGTTTTTATAGAAACCTGGTTCATATTATTCGAATTTCTTCTGGTTCCTTAAATATAAAATGAATTTTACGATTTAGATTTACTCAATAATAGAGGTTGACTTTCTCAAAGATCTTTATTAATTATATTCTTAAAAACTTGGGTATATTTCTATTTTAGAGGTGTTTTTTCTTCCACAAGCATATATAAAACATCAATTATTTTTTCCTTAGCTATCACATGGCCTCAGTTCTCTGGAATGATGTTTTTGATATATTTGAGACACATCCTCCACACATGGACTCAATCATTGATAACATCCAAGAGTGGTTTAAGATAGCGATTTCTCAACAATTATTGAAATTATATAATGTGTCATGTTCAAAGATCATTCTTGTTGTGTGTAAAGGCAAGAATAAAATGATTCATTAGTATCCCTCTTTGATTTCTCAATATTTAACTTTAAAAGTCATGTTGGTATTGAAAATTCAATGTGGTCACTGTAACAAGTATGTTCATAACATCTTAGTTCCAAAACACCAAAATCTTTCTAGGAATTTCCACAATCTCTCAGTTAATGTTGATGTTATGTTGAACTCTCTATTTTTGGTATGGATTAAATGAAACTATCTTGGAGGTTCTAGAAGCAACCTAGTGTAACACCGCATGATTTTATGGAATTCAACCTTCTAAATTTAACTTCTTTGATAGCTTATGAGGTTAAAAACTGATTAAAAATTATTATTATAATTGTCACCTAGATATTGGTAATGAAAGAAATGAATAAGATTAATTAAATTATGAAAATATATAGAACACATTTTCATAAAATTAATTCATTTTTTACTAATTAATTAGAAATTAAAACCAATTGAATATAAAAGATGTATTTTTTTATAAAAAACTAATTTTATGCCCACGATGAAATTTAATATTAATAAATTAAATTAAAATCTATTAGTGAAAGATAAAATTTTAATTTAAATATTTTATATATCTAGATTCATCCAAAATATTTATTAGATGCATAATATAAGAAAAAAATCCAATTTTATACCTTAAATTACTATAATATTATAAATGCAAGTTCACTGCCTTTTAATGGAATAATTGTTTTAAAAATAAATTTTTACACCAATATAAATTTTATTTTTAAAAATAATTTTTTTTAATAATAATGTCAAAATTAGCTTAGGGTGAAATTTTGGTATTTTTCTGAGAATATTTATTTTCCAGTTAATTGTGAAAAATACCAGTTTTTACAAAACTGTGATTTTAGTTATAATTTACAAAAAATTTATTATTAGAATAGTAAACTCGCCATTTAAAGTATAAATAAAATTTATGAATCTTAAAATTGGTAATCGAATATAATTATATCATAGTATAAATAAATAAATAGTTTAAAGTTATTTTTTATGTGTAGATATTTTAATAAAACATTAATGTTTATTGTCAATTTTATAATTAATATAATGATTTAAAAGAAAATTTATATTCATAAAATGTATTCAAAAATTAATATTTTATTATCTTTCTATTATAAGATAATTTTATGAGACCCTAATTAACTTTTCGAAGTGTTATAAAATTAGTTATAATTTTAAAATTGGTATTTTCTATGTAAATGATGATTTTAATTATATATTAAATTTCTCATATTTAGAAAATTATTTTTATGAAATGGTTTTCATTTTTGAATTCTAAATGTCAAAAATTCGTTTTGTTAAAGTTTTAATATTTTTATAAAATAATTATATTTTTTGTAAATAGTAAAATATGATAATTTATGGTATAAATACATTATAAGATAAATACACTATTCCATGATTCATTAATGGTGTAAGTACCATAATCTATAACTTATCTTAATTATTTTAATATATTTTATGATAATTCTAATACTATTCATAGTCTTGAGAAAAAATAATAAATAAATGAAAAAAATATTCAAAAAACACCCAGCTCTTTCACTACAAATACCAAATCCCACCACCTCTTCTCCTAACACCTTCCATTCATTGATACATTTACAATTTCTATGCTAAAAAAAACCAAGGAACATCTCCTTGTCTAGGAGCACTTTTTCTCATCCAAGAACTAAACACCTTTCTATAAGGAGGTTCTCAAGGAGGAGATTTCAAGAGGTAAAAATCATCTTTCTTTTTTTATTTTGTTTTCAATTTCTTTTATTTTATTATCCTTATCTATCATCCCCTATAAAACTATACATGATAACCTGATTATAATTTATATATTATAGTTATATCATGTTAATTGAAGTTCCATTATCAAATTCTTTTCTCTCTATCATTTATTCTATAAAAGAAAACATGACTCGTGATGTGTCAATTTACGGACATCATGGATAATGCATTCTAATTTTTAATTAAAAACTTCAATTATTGTAATAAAACAATTTTTATGGTTAAAAAAATATGATATATGTATTACAGACTTTTTAATGTTTTGAAACCATTATATACACATGATGTTAATTAATAAAACAAAACTAGATTGTGAGGATCGAAAAACCGCCAAAATAATCAAAATGATTATCAATAACATATTATTGAATGATTAATCCTCATACCATATAATAAATAATATATCTATATATAAATTTAAATATATTAATGTTAGTTAATAACATATAATTCCAATTTTGAATAATTTTACCCATTTTACATGAACTTTATTACATATAAATAAGTGAAACGGTAATGAAAACCAAGGAAACGAACACACCTGAATGATAAAATTGTATCTTATAACTCATTAAAAATACCATAAATGAATATAATAAAATCATATTGGATAATATATTGTATAAACGTTTCTTAATTAATTAATTAATTAATTTTTTATTATCTATGACATTATGGTCAATGGAAGAACACCTTCAGTTATAATGTAAGGGTTTCTACCCAAATCTCCATTTTCATTAGGGTTATGATTTATTTCACTATATACCAATTTCATTATTCATAATTTGTATATAAATATTCAAAATTATTTTTATACATTCAAAAATAGTGTATCAGGATCAGTTCATTTTCCATATATGGAGAAATACATAGTTTACCGGGTTCATTTCTCAATTCTTCCTGATTAACAAACCAGATTAAAGGGAACTTCTCGATTTCTTACCCATTTTAAATTAACACCCATTATATGCTTTCATATATCACTATTTTTATAAAATAAAAAAATTCATCATTAAAAAAATCTTTTTTTAATTTCTAGTTTTATACAAAAAATTGTTCCTTTTTCTATTTTGAAGACTCTTTAATAGTTTCTTTAATCGACATTAAAGAGGATCATTTAGAAAGTTTTTTAAACACTATTTTTACTTGTTTTCACTTTAGTTTTACATAATAATTCCTAAAAAATAATTTTATTTTACTGCCCTTTTTTTCAAGGATATACCAGTTTACAATCTGATTTTTTTGACAAATACAAATGGTTTTCTAAAATAACTCTACCTTCCAAAGTAAAAAAGGGTTTTTTCTCATCTCAATTTTAATTATACAAGATATATTATTTGTTCACCAATTATTCCTTGTATGGGATGAATTTAATTCCCTTGGATATATCATATCATGATTATTATTACTATTAAGATATTCTAAGTTTCATTTAATGTTATTTCTTTATAGAAAATATGATTTAAATGTTTCAAAGGGATATGTTACACTTTGGAATGTTTAAAAATTATCTTCCTCAAGAATTTATCAATTATTTTTCTAGATTATTTTAATTTATTATTATTATTCAAATATTTCAATGTGGTATGGGACACATTAATTTAAATCTATCTTTTTTTTGTACATATGAGGAATACATTGGACATAGTAAGTGACGGGCGATGCCCACTATAGTCCCTCGATGCATCAGTAGGTCTCTTCAGACAAAAAAGAAATTCATTTTGGTTGATATATAAACCATTTTTTCAGAACTCTTATTCAAGTACTCAGAGGTATGATTATGATGTCCAAACTATGCAATACTTCATTGTGATATTAGTAATTGATGATTCATTTGATTATTCAACTAGTATTATATCAATGGTTATATTTCATGTGATTTTTATATGGAATTATTTATTCACAAGTTATTCATTCCATATTATTCTCAATAGTATGAATTATAAGAATTAGTTTCATTTATTCAACTTGACATATTGATTATGTTTATGGTATCTTCAACTCTATTTTTCCCCTTACTAAGCATCTAAGATCACCCCTTTCTTATGTATTATTTTTTCCCTAGATGAGAAGATATATATTATGAATAACTTGAAGGGATAGTCTAAGAGTTATGTATATGGAGTTTCTATATGATATTTCATTTCATAATTTAACGTATTTTTCATGTATGTAATATAATTTACAAAACTGCTAAACTATCCCGTCCATTGGTATACTAACACTTGTTCATAGTACCAATATATTGAATTAAGGAATCGAATCTGATCTATTGGGTTCAGGGTTTTTATAGTTAAGATCAAATAATTTTTATTAGAAACATTAGAAACTAGCTTTAAAAAACATAGATTTTGGAACTGAACCCTAACATAAACTTTGAAGATAAGAATAGAATAAATTCTTATAATTTTGGTAAGGTAGAGATAATGGGGTTCATTGTAGAAATAAATCCCTATATAGATACTTCTATTGAATGTCATTCTGGAACAGATATACCTTGGGGTAACAACTTCAACAAGGTATCCCGAGCCTAACTCATGGTAACTTAGTACACGAAAATGGGCCTTTCTACACACCTATTTTGATACTCCTGGGGAATATTCATAGGATAAACCACATTTCCATTACAAACTATTATAAAGGATTTAACATTAAATATGTTTTCAAATAAACCCTTTTCATGACTATGATATTAGATATGCATAAATTTTAGAATATATGTTATGTATTTCACTAGTTTTGGGATTGTACATTATTTTTTATATGGTACTGATCTAATCTAGTGTATTCCATTGTTTAAAAATGTAAACAAGTGGAAGGAATGGGAACAAAATCAATGAAAATAATCTAACGAGTAAGAATTATCATTTATTTAATGAGGATAATCCAATATTTTAAAAGGAACTAGTCTCTCAAATATTCTCATCATATGAGGAGATAGTATCATGTTCAAATAAGGAGAAAAATATTCTATGTATTATGGATTTATAAGGAATCTTGAGAACAAGAGTACAATGAGAAAAAATTTGGATAAATGAAATAATATAATGAAGTATTTTCCCACAGGTGATAATCATGTAAATAATCACACTAGTAGTTAATTAAAAGGAATGAGAGTTTTCTACATGTTTGGATATATTGGACACTGTGTTTGTGATTTCAATAGAAAGAAGAAGTTTTCCAATGTACAATGCTTCAACTTCCAGAATCCGGGACACTATGTGAATCAATGTCTCAAGTGTCAAAGGAATATAACCCAAAAGATAATAATAGATCATGGTTATGTTTATACTACTACCATAGAATAATAGGGGTGATTAATATACTTGCTTTTTGAGTGAAGATTTATGTTATTTTAGTATTTTATCAACAGTACTCTGGCTATAAGAATCATGATATATATAAGGATTATAATGAAATAATTATTCTTTATGGAATTGGAAGTATGTGATGAATAACACTATTAATCATGAAAAGTTATTCTATTTTAGTAAATCTTTTTGAAAAAATATGACTTGGGAAAGATAACCCTAACTACCTTATTGATATTGATATAATAATAAATTGATGTTAATGGGATAGTATTGATGACATTGAATGTGGTTAGAGATTATATGGTTTACAGAACATATTCAACAATATAATATTTTACTCACAATAAGAACGCATCTTTTATAAAGGGTTAAAAGAGATTAAGGTATTCATATATTTAGTATGTTTCAATAAGAGATACATTATTTGGGGAGTATTATGTTAAGTTGATTTCTTAGATAGAGTGACCTTCATTCAAAAACATTTGTATATTTAATGTGGACAAACATGTTTTAAACAATTATTATGATTAAGTACTTGTGGAATGGTTCAATTTAAAATTTGGAAATTATTGTTCTTTGATTACATATGGTAACTTTCTTAGATTCAATATGTATTTGCAGGACAATATAGTGACTTATGGATCGTATGATTCATTAAAAGTGTTTTGGTTGTGAATGATCTATCTTGAACATTCATTTCCAAGAGTAAGGGATGATGGGAAAATATATCTAAACACAACCAAAGGATATAATTATTCTTATACAACTTTATTATCTAGATATTAAAATAATACCAAAACTCTAGGGAAAATATTTTTGACACAAATGTTATCCATTTAATTTTCATTCTGAGAAATCAATGGTTGGTTGAACGATCATAAGATTTATAGTTTTGTGAAGATTAACTTTCATATAACCATGTTCTCTGTCAATCTCCCTCATAAAATTATAATTATATTTCTTTTATATGTCAATGTTATCACTTTACACAAATTATGTCCTACAAAAAATCCTTGTTTTGTGGTAACCTTTACATTTCCCTTCACCTCTTGTAAAGAGGATATTTTATTAAACCTAATTATGATGTGGGATTACCATAATTTTTTTTAAAATTATCAACCTTTTATATCAAATTTAAATTTAAAATTATGAGGAATCAATTTTTTTTAAGATGGGAGAATGCAATAACCTAAGATTTTACAGTATTTCTCTATTTAAATTTTAATTTTTTGATAGCATATGTGTGTAAAAAATGATTAAGTATTATTATTATATTTATCTCCTAGATGCTTGGAATGGTGGTAATGAATGATTATTCATATATTATAAAAAAATATATTCCAAAATTTTATAAAATTAATTCAGTGGTTACCAATTAATTTGAAATGAAAACCAATTGAATATAAATGATTTATTTTTATAAAAATTATTTTTATGCCCATGGTGAAATTTTATATTAATAAATAAAATTAATCACTATTAGCAAAAAATAATGATTAAATTTATATATTATGTATTTCTACATGCATCCAAAATATTTTTTAGAGGCATAAGATAAGAATAAATCCAATTTTATGAATTAAAAGGATTTATTTTAATAAAGGCAATTTTACCGCCTTTTAATGGCGCACTTGTTTTAAAACTAAATGATGGAACTGTTATAAATTATATTGATCAAAATATATATAATTTTTTAAATAATAATTTCAATATTATCTTATGGTGAATGTTTGGTGTTTTTATGAAAATATTTATTTTACAGTGAATAGTGGAAATCCCAATTTTTATAAAACTTTCATTTTCATTATAGTAAATAGAATATTTATGATTAGAAACATTAACTCACATTTTAAAGTATAAATAAAATTTATGAAACTTATAAGTTGTAATATGATATAAATATATAAAATTATATTTAAATAAATGTTTAGTTATTATTAGTTAAGTGTTAATATTTTGTATACAACACAAGAGTTTATTTTCAGTTTTATAATTAATCTAATGATTTAAAAGAAAATTTATTTTCATAAAATTTATTCAAAATTAATAATTTTTTTGTATTATGATTATAAGATAATGAAATTATAGCTTAAATAATTTTTCTATGTGTCATAAAATAATTTATAATTTTAACATTGATATTTTCCAAGTAAATGATGATTTTTATTAAAAATTAAATTTCCCAAATTTAGAAAATTATTCTCTTAAAATAGAATTACATTTTTAATTATAAATGTATAAAAATGGTTAGAGTGATGTTATAGGATGTTTTTGAAATACATAAATTTTGGGGTAATAGTGAAATATGATAATTTACGATATATGTACATTATATGATAAATACACTATTCCTTGAGTCATGAATGATGTAAGAACCATAATATATAAATTACCTTAATTATTTTAATATATTTTATAAAAATGATCAAATTATTCATACTCTTCAGAAAAATAATAATGAAATGAATAAAATATTAAAAGAACAAAACAAGATTATACTGATCGAAAAACCACCAAAATAATCTAAATGATTATCACTAATGTATTATCTAATGATTTATCATCATATAATAGAAAAAAGTTATATATAACCATTTAAACATATTTATGTTCCTTAATAACATATAATTCCAAATATGGAAAATTATACCCATTTTACATGAAATTTGTTACATAGAAATAAGCGAACTGATCATGAAAACCAAGGAAACGAATGCCCCTGAATAATAAAAATGTATCTTATAACTCATCAAAAAGATAATAAATGAACATAATAAAATTATATTAAATAAAATACATGTATAATATGTTATAAATTATTTAATGTGTTTAATTTTATTATCCAGTACATTAGGGTCAAGTGTAAAACACTTTCGGACATAAGGTAGGGGTTTCTTCCCGAATCTCCTTTTTAATTCAGGTTATGATTTTCCCCTCTATGTTCCAATGTAATTATTAATTATTTTTATATACTACTTATAAATTATGTGTATACATTTAAACTCATATATCTAGATCCGTTCCTCTTTCATTTATAGGGAAATAAATGTTTTACAATGTTCCCTTCTCAATTCCTCCTGATAAGTAAACCCTATTGAAGGAAACTTCCCGATTTCTTACCCATTTTCAAGTACCACTCATATTGTATTTTAATCTAAAAATACATTAATAAAATGAAATATTTTATCATTAAAAAAAATCTTCATTCATTTTTGGATTCATATAAACAATTGTGTGTCTTTACTATTTAAACAATCTTTAATATTTTCCTTAAATCTCATTAAAGGGGCTCATTTATAAAGTTTCTTAAACACTCTTTTTACAAGTTTTCACTTCAGGTTGTCAAAATTTATTCCTAAAATATAATTTCATTATTCTTAAAGTTTTTTTGGATACACATGTTTACAATCTGAGTTTATGACAAATAAAAATAATTTTCCAAAATAAGTCTTCATTCCATAGTAAAAAGTGTTTTCCTCGTCTCACTAATACCTTTTTTGAGATATATACTTTTTTCACCACTTATTCCTTGTATGTGATGTATTTAATTTAAATTGATATATCATATCACAATTATTCTTACTCTTATGATATCCATTGCTTCATTTAATGTTATTCATTTATAGGAATTATGATTAAAAAAATTCAAAGTTGTATGGAACACTTTGGAATGTATAAAGATTGTCTTCCTTAAGAATTTATCAATGATTGTATTAGAGTATTTTCATATATGATTATGATCCAAATATTTAAAAGTGGTATGGAACACTTTGATTTAAATGTATATTTTTATTAGACATATGAGGAAGGCATTGGACTAAGTAAGTGATGGGTGGGGCCCGCTATATCCCCTCGATGAATAAGTAGGTATCATGAGACAAAAAAAATGGATTTTGGCCAAGGAAATAACCATTTCTTTTTTTAAGACTTGGACAAGGGATTGATGGTATGTTTATGATGTATGGAATATACATTCCATCATTATGATATCATTAATTGATAAATCATTTGATTATTCAAATACTAAAATATCAGTGGTTAAGTTTCATGTGATTATTTATATGTAATTATTTAGTCATCTTTTGTTCCTGCAAAATTATAATCACGATTAAGATTAATTAGCATGAGTTTCAGTTAGTCACCATGAATTCTTGTTTATGATAGATTTTGATGTATTGATTACACTTACTGAGCATCTGAGATCACCCCTTTATTTGGATATATTTTTCCCCAAGATGTGAATATGTATATTATAAATGAATTTTAGGGACAATCTATAAGTTATGTATATGTATTTTTAATGTTTTATTTAATTCCATTTTGTATTTTATTTTTCATGTATGTAATATATTTTCCAAAAATTCAAAAAAAAATCTATCTTTTGTGATGCGAGAACTTATTCATAGTACCAATTTAATTTACTAAAGCACCAGCTCTAGGCTACTGTTGTTGGGGTCCATGCACCTAGGCACTAGGGTCTTTGGGGATATTTTTAGAGATCATAACAGTGAAGTGATAGGAATCATTTATGGACCATGTGGTATTTCAACTTCTTTAGAAGCTATAAATCTTAGTTTGATCAATGTACTTGAGATGGTGGGTCAACATGGAAAGTATAACATATGGTTTGAGTGAGACTCCACCACGGTTATGCAAGGTGTTAGAACCAGCAACATTTAACTCTCATAGAATATGGATACTAAATGGATAAAATTTTAGGACATGCCCTCCACAATAAATTTCTTCATCACACATACATATGGCAAGAGAATTATCTCACGAATGGCCTCGTGAATATAAGGATGAGTTGTGATGACTGAATATTTTTCAACTAACTTTCTAATTATATGATGCCTCTTTTCCAAAGAGATAAATGTAAAATTTTCTCCTTTTAAATATAGTAACATTTTTTGTATAAATTTTATAAGTCGTGTTCTTTGGGCAGGGTCCCATTTTTTAAAAAAAATACAGTAGTAGGATTAAAGGAAATTAATGTGTTCCTCTACTAAATGCCCATGCCTCTTATATGAAATTCACACACTATTTTAATCCATTATAATTAAAATTAAAGTTATATGGGTGAATTTGATAGATTTAAGTGGAATTAAAATTTTAACAAGTGTCAAATACATTTTTCCCCATTGGCATGCTTCCTAAACTTACCTTCATTTTCAAACTTCATTAATTCTTCCTAAATGAAATTTTTATAAGTCAAATTCCCTTTCATCTAGGTTCAGTATTATCCTCACCTAACTGAATTCATTTTTGGAATATAATCACTTTATTCTCTTTTTTTGAATTTTTTCTTCCCATATAAGTGTGAGGAATTATGTAAAATAACTTATTAAAATTTATATAGAGGGATCAAACTCACCCACCGAGTTCCATTTCCATTGATGTTCATTGTGGGATCATACGTTCCAATTTATTATATTCCAAAACCCCTATAGGAATTTTATTTTAAGATGATCCCTATTTTTATAATCAACAAAAATGGTTAGGTAATCCTATATTGAATTCAAAATTCCATTGACCACATGTTATAATTTTTATTCTATGATGATCTTTTTAGTTCTTAATAAATTTCCCTACCTACTAAATTGAATTTCTATATAATAGGGGTTATGTTTACTTAGAAATAATTAAAATTCAGTAATTTAGAATCAATGTAATTAATTAACACTAACAATAAATCCAAAATATTAATGATAACATTTTACTCAAATAATGTTTGAAAGAATAAAAAACCATACAAAATATATGAAAAATATTTATAGAACAACTTTTTTTGTTTTTCTCATATTGTCCAAAAAAGAGTTTCTAGAAACAAAAGTAATATAGAAGGAAATGTAATTTCTAGTAGATTCATCCACTCAACCACACTTTATTTAAGCTATATCATCAATGAATTTTAAATAATTCATGAAATTTTTAGTAGATTTAAAATAAGAATGAATATAAAATGGGTATGTTTGAAGGATTTAACTTTACTATGGTTATCTATTTCATGGATATCCTGAGAGATACATGATTCCAATTTTTATTTTGGATTTAAATAGTCTTTAAATAGGGTCATCTTGCTTCTTCATACAAGTTTCATAACAATAAAAATAATCCTTAGTTAAACATGTATTCATAATTAAGAGAAATAACAGAAAATAAATGAATAGAATAGAAAAAGAGAAGAGAGTTCTCCAGTAAAACCCCCTTAATAAGTGATTCTATTTATAATATATATATTTAGACAATTTTCTAGTTATCCCCAGCCTTTTAGATGATGGATTTTATGTCAAAAGAACCATAAAATTTTCTTCTATCTGAAGACACTCAACTCTAATTTTTTATGGAGGCTCCCATTACCCGAGTTCTTAAGTTCCAGTTCCTCGGCATTATGGCATATTATATCTTGTGTGGGTTTAAGGAGAATGTATGTGGTCTCCATAGACTCTTCTATATCTATTTAGGATTATTTATCTTTACCCGGTGAAATTTATAGTAGTAATACTTCACAGCATTCATCAAAGGGATAATTAGTAAATATTTTACAATCTATAAGATTAAAATTTATTCATTTCAAGTAAAAGTGCCCATTAATATGTAGTCGGATGTTCTTCAATTTCTTCATGAATTTTCAATGATAATTCTTCCACTACTATTTATCCTTACTAGTAGTATTAAATATTGATTTGAGGGAGTTGTTAATTCACAAAATGTCCTAGAATATCTTCATCTTCCGCATGAACATCCCTAACTTTATCACATTCAAACTCATCAAGAGTGTATTTTAACAAACTATCATGGAAAAACTCATCAATATTTGTTTCTTCATCATCATAAAAATATATTTTTCAATTATTTCTAGATCTAGTTTCTCTTAAAGGGAAGCTAGATGAGGTTCATCATTATCATCATCCAAGTTAGGAATTAGTTGAGTTGAGCCAAAAAAATTAAAAGTAGATAAATTAGTGAATAATTTAAATTATGAATATTTAGAATGAAATAAATACATTTATGTGGTATCCACCTCTTTTATCGCATCATATAGCTCATTTTTCAAGTACAATAAAACATTAAACGTTTCTAGTGTGGGTGGGGATCATAGTGGGAATTATATATTTTCATTAAAACTAACCTCACCCACCACATATTTATCCCCCAATTCCTAAAACCATTCTTATTATACAATTTCATTTATATCAAAAGATAGATTAGTAGAAAAAAAATTTAATAAAATCATAGACTGAAATGTTTTTAAAAGTGACTTCTTAAAAAATTCCAGCATATAGTTCCATAGTATGGTACACTAACTCTATGAATATGTGTTCAATAGTGTAGAATGGAAGATATTATACTTCAAAAAGTTCTAACTCCTCAATGTACACTTAATCAATGACCATGGGCTCTAATTCTTTAAATTCTCATTCTTTCCTTTGATCGATGAGTTCTTTGAGGGAAGTGGTAATTGCAGTTGGCATTTTGTTCTATTCTACCAATATTTCTCTATATTTCATCAATTTTGGGCCCCTTAGTAAGGCGATATTAAATTAAATTTTAATATCCTCTTGTGTAAACTTATATTTAGCTTGATCATGTGGGGGAATGTATTTTTTATGTTAATTGGGTTTTTTATATAGTAGCGTCCATCCTCCAACCCAATGGTGTAAATCCAAGGTTACTAAAGGTGTTTCCATTCAGTATCATTGTCCTCCAATTCCCATGAAAATATAAAATAGAAATATAAGTGAGTATCCATTAATGAATGGTCTATAAGTAGTGATTATCCCATATAAGTGAAATAAAGAATGAAAAAACATAAAAAAGAAAAACTGAAAAAATGATTAAAATTATGTTATATGTAGTGAAAACATAACCATTATCCTCAGTAATATCTCCAAGTTGATCATGTATTATTTACTATCTATACTCAAAAAAATTATTTATACTCATAATGTAGCTTAGTGGCTAGCCAGAGTTTTTTCTCTAGGAGAAGAGTTTTGGAGTTTCACTTATCGTGGAACTTATTTATTTTTTAAATATTTTTAAATTAAGAAATTAAGATATATGATGATTGGTTGGTTTTATGATAGAGTTAATTTTAATACAATAAATTAAGAGAATGTGACAAAGAGGTTAGGAATAAATTCAGAAGGTGTTAAGGTGAATTCGAGAGGGTTTAATCACCATTTACAATTTGCCCAAATTTTTGAACTTAATGGAAAGTCTTAATATCATTCATTCATTCTCCATCCAATGTTTTCATTTTGTATGAAACAAAAAAAATTCTAATTTATCAATCAAATAGACCAAGGATATTGTGATGCCCCGACCCCCGAATACCCGAATCCAGTTTCTTCAAAACATGATGCATATTTTTTAACAAAAACATGCACTAATAAATTACACATCATGTCCGACACAGAGGATCGGATTGGGTTCTGGTTCTGGGAAACTCGCTACTTATGAAATGATTATTCTTCTAAAAGATGATACCTAAAATTTTTCATTTAAAAATGTAGGGTGAGCATAAAAATTCCCAGTAAGGGGTTTTAGAATAACATATTACCCAAATATAACTTTTGAAAACATTCTTTAAAACTTTCCATAAAACATTTTTCTTAAGAAAAGTTGTAACACATGTAACATATCATAATAAAAAAAGTACAAAATTAAGATAATGCTAACATAATTACAAGGGAACATGATTCAATTATAGGCATGATCATTTGGAGTCATAATTAAAATACATTCTATGTGAAAATGTAAGTGCAAAATCAATAAATAAGGGTAATGCATGATCAGAGATAGGCTTAAAATAATAACTTCAATTTCATCCTTTACTACTGTGAAACATAAACTCATCAAAAAACCTCTTAGTACTACATAAATACTATTCCATAACATCTAATTCTTCTGATTCTCATAAACATAATCTATTTAACCAAGAATATTCTTCTAGTTGAATATTTTTCTGGTAAACTAAATTACATAGTAATAATGAGGAATGTCCATATTCCAGACTGTGTCAAGGCCTCAGCCATGACTTCTAATGATTAAGGCCTCGGCAAAAATCCATACCTCATAGTTGGGAAAGGCCTCGGCCAATTTCTCTTCTAGTTGTCTCATGAGACCTACTGATGCATCAAGGGGCTTTAGCGGGCCCCACCCATCACATACTAAGTCCAATGCATTCCTTATATCTCTAAACCAAAGTGCGCATAACACTTTTATTTAACAAATTAATTATCAAATAACCAATACAATTGTCACATTTTACTTGTTTACTTACTTCATATTATTAAAAGTTTCATATACTACCTTGAATAATTAAATTCTAATTTCATAAATTATCATAAGTGATAAATAAATAACAACTTTCTTGATTAATCACATAAATTAATAACTTTAAAACCCTTACATAAACTTTTAATGCATTAAAATACATGTTTATGACTTCATAATAGATATTATTCATGCTCAATTCATGAACTAATAAATTGAAATGACAAGGGACTAAATCATAATATGTTAGTTATTATTTAGATAACAAATTTCTCAGCGGCACACATAAACTAATATATGTTCTTTTCACACACAATGCTAAGCTAAAAATTATAAACCTTATTAATCAAATACCTATTGGAATTTCATTTGGATGCATAATAAATAAAAAGGTACACCAAACATTTCATATAGGGTTCTAAGCTTGCATATGCTCAAACCATTATTCTTAAAATTCTTTTGTATAACACACCTTAATGTCAAAATAGAAAGCAAGGAAATCAACCACAACCAATACCCAAAAGCCTAAAAACGCCCAAATGACTTAATGTTAACAAGGGTTATTGAGTTTAAAATGATATAGTGATATTAAAAGGTTTACTTATTAAAATACTCAAGTATGTACAAATATGATTATGTAAACAAGAATATTTTTCAGGTAATATAGAGTACACTAATAGGTATTAAAAAACTAGTTTAAAATTACTTACTTATCAAAACAACCATTAATCATATAATTTTCATGTTGAAGGATTCAATATTGGTCTATCAGGTGAGATACAAAAATTATATCATTATAATAGACCGTGTATACTGAATATATATGAAAATATAAAAAATTCTATTTCATCTTTGGAAGTCAATGTTTTGAAGACATGAAACGAAACCTCAAGGAGGTTCTTTTAAATCCATATATATATATATGAGAACATACCTAATCGGGTATGTAAAGTATAAATGTTTTACACAAAATATAGTTCTTCACATTTTTAAGTTCTTAATTAACTTTGAAGATCAAGTTTAGAAATCTTAAATCTGGACATAAGGGTTATATGTAAAACTATAGAGATATTAATATGTGTATATATATATATATATATGTAACTGATTATGTAAATATGGTATTTATATATATATTGTATGTAAAAAAAATTTCATGAGGTGACTATGCTTCAGGTCTACTAATACCCCATGAACTCGAAATCTTGAAGCCATGAATCAGGTATAGAAGGGTTTAACTCAAACAAGAAGATGTATATATATATATAAGAGTGTACATAAAAAATAAAACTTCAACTCAATGAGAAAAACAATATAAATCCCTTATCTTAGCTTTAGGAGGAAGAGGAGAGGCTCAGGAATATTAGTTGAAGATTGCTGGAGGTTTGAGTGTGGAAGAACCGAGGATTTATTGGGGTGTGTCAAGTGTGTTTATTTAAACTGTATTATACATAAACAGAATATTTTAATGCCATTTGAATAGGATCTGAGGCCTATATGGCATATAAAAAACCATGGGGTTGGTCATTGTAGAAACCGCATGAGAGGAGGGGCTAGAAGCTATCAAGGTTGAAATAAAATGGTGCAAGTGGGAGTAGGAGTAGGTTACAGGAGCTGCTCATGCTGCAAAGAAGAAGACGACGTTGTGAGAAGAAAACTGTAAAAGAATGGATGGCTGGGATTTTTTCTATCCATGATCTGATGGCTGGGGCGCATCTACGGATTTTAAAAGTGATGGACTGATTGAATTAGTTTTGTGTCTAGATTGGATGGCCCTGGTTCAATACAGAATTTTAAAAATCTTAGACGGATGATATTAGAGCTCAGGTTCAATCGAACGGTGCACAAAACACGCGGTGATAATGCGACTTCTAATAATCGAGTGTCATATCGGAATCGATAGCGCAGATCGCGCACGACGCAATCAAAATCCCTGGATCACGTTTTTCCTGAAGATCCCCATCCCACATCGAAACGGTGAGATGCTCGTAGCCTCTTTATAAGAATATGACTCTTGGTATGTGTTTAGAAATCACAACACACACAAAGGGGGGATTATACATGGTCTCCCACCCCTACAAGCCTCGGCCTACCCCTGCCTCGTTGTGGCATCGCACCTATAGTGGCTAGCTCCAAACCCCCATGTGTGGGCCCTTCGGGGAAACTATGCCTAGGCTTGGGCTCGCCTAAGCTGAGACTGAGGGCTAGGCTTAGCCTCCTAGTGTGAGCTACCTCCCTTGTCCTGACTAAAGGGTAGTCCCTAGTGGGATAATTTTGTTATAAAAGCTAACTTTAAAAATTATAAGTTCATAAGGAAATTAGTACATTCAGTTTAACTATGTAAAATATTTTACAAAACATGACTCTTATTTAAACTTTGAAAGGTTAATGAATACAAATTATACTTTATATTAACTAAGAGTATTTCTAAAATTATAAATGCTAAAGTTTTAATATACCATGTTCTGAATTGAAATTTAATATATACACATGAAACTTTTATACTTGTATTATAGGTATCAAAACATGGATTTTAGAAATCATGAATATTTTAACTAAAGAATTCGTTATGATTTAGTAGTGAAAACATTTACAATATATTTTTAATATTTTCAAGGTGTTTGAATTCCTCATTGCATTTCAAAATTACTTTAGTGTACTTCAAAATTTTATACCATGTCCTTTTAAAATACATAAATAGGGTTTTTTTACAATTTTCAATCCATAACTTAATTATTTGTAAAACTAAATTACACTAACACATTTTTATTCAATTCACAAAAGGCCAATGGATATAATTATAATCGTTGGAATACAATAGTCACCCAAGGAAATGGTTGAATTGATTCCGTATAAAACCATGACTTAGGGTGTCCTAAAACTAAAGACAAAAGAAGAAGATGGTTCACATCATTCCATTGATGCTTAGTGTGGCCGCATTGGCTTTGGCCATAATGATGTTTGTTATGGAGGACCCTAAGGACCCATATTATCTTCTTGGGGTTCTCATTGTTTTGGGTGGTCTCCCTATAGTTTTGATAGGGTTTTTAATTGGTATTTTTGGGAAGAATGTTTTCTTGTGATCATGGTGCATTGTAAACACTTTAGTGTAATTTTTTTAAATAAAAATAATTGTGTTTATCTTATAAAATTTGTTCAATAAAAATAAATTTAAACAAAATAAAATCATAATATTATCATTATATGAGATACAATTTTTGTGGTGTAACATTTTTTCCCCTACAAAGAATTGTGTCCTCGCAATTCCTTTCACATAACCTCGTTAAAAGATTCCCTTACAGACTTCACCACATCCTCCATCGTGGAGGATCCTCAGGTAATAATTGATGAATACCCAATTCGGTGTTCAACTCTTCTATTTCCCTGGACCAAACACACCTCAGAAGTTATGGGTTGAACTCATGCCGCGTAAACTTATACTTCTAAAGGGTGGCTTGAACAGTAGAGAGTGAAGAAATGTCCAAGTGGACAACCTATCTAAGGAATCACAAGAATATTTCCTGATTGAAAACATCTAAGTCATAGATGTTATCATATAAGCTGAAACTGAAGATTCATTACATGTAGGATGTGAAAAGGATTCCCTCCAAATCATCCTCTTGAAATCTTACTCTAGCTGTGAAGTTCTGGGCTAGAGTAAAGCATAGAAAAATCCCTTAGTGGTATTTTCCTCTTTGTATGTACTCGACCAGTTGGGTCATGGATATGTGATGGTATATGTAAGAATCTTCATAGCAGGAGCAGAGAATTTCTAGACTATTTGATACTTTGTAAAGTTTCTTGCACGTTATTCACAAGTTTGGGAAGGGTAGGTACTTTTCCTCACAGGTTTTGACCAAGATGGTATCTAGTATCTTGGTAGAGAGTGATAAGATGTGAGTCTATCCTTCCATATGAAAATTTTTATGAAAGTCTAATCAAGGAAACAAAAACACAGAAAAAGTAGAAGGTGGAAGAAATAACAAATTATATTTTCATAAAAAATGGGTACATGACACCCAGGACTAATGGTTTCCCCAGTTCCCAAATACATGAATCCCTAAAACAAGTTCAAAACTCTCAATCTCCCTAAACCATATGAAACCCGAGTAGTATTGTTCGATCTCTTGGGTGCACTTATGTTGTATCCATAGTATGGAATGTGGGGTGTATAGTAGAGAGACATCAGTATGTACTTTATGTATGTACACAGAATGGGAGGCTTCAAATTAAAGAATCTTGAAGTCCATCGCTTGGCCGAAATGGACATATGACAAGACCTACCACATATATGCTTCGTGGAGGTCTCCCGCCGCTGCAACTTCTTAGAAATCCATAAGGTATTGGATTCCTTCCACTACGGTGAAGAATCTTAAAATTACCTCATAGTACTTTCCCCGTCGTGCGTAAGATGAAAATCGGGTCTGCATTATAAAGATGTCGTCCAAACCTGCTACTCGGTGGAGTTAAAGTACCCGGGGGAGAGTTCGATACATCATAGAGGTGTTTTCATGTCATACAGATATGGCCATAGTTTACAAAATTTTTGTGGGAGGATATAGAAATTATGGTTTCTAGGGCCTCATTGGAAAGATAAAGAAGACTAGTACCTTCATTTTCCATCTGAAAATTAGGAAAAATCTCATATTTATTAATGCTTAAGAAAATTATTCTTTGATTCAGTTCTGGTTTTCCAGAGTTATCTAAACTGAATCCTCTGATTCCAAATATGAATCCCCAACCCTTGAATATCCGGAGATGGTGCCTTAATTATATGATGCGTAACTTTTAACAAAAACATGCACTGATAAATTACACATCATGTCCCATATAGAGGATCGAATTCGGTTAAGGTTCTAGGAAAACAACTACTTCTGACATGATTCTTCTGCTAAAAGATGGTACCTTAAAATTTTCATTTAAAATTGTAGGGTGAGCATAGGAATTCCAAGTAAGGGGTTTTAGAATAACATAATAACAAAATATAACCTTTGAAAACATTATTTTAGACTTTCCATAAAACATTTTTCTTAAGAAAAGTTATAACACATGTAACATATCATAATAATAAAAGTGCACAATTAAGATCATGCTAATAGAATTACAAGGGAACATGATTCAATTATAGGCATACTCATTTGGAGTAATAAGTAAAAGGTATTATATGTGAAAATGTAAGTACAAAATCAATAACTAAGGGTAATTCATGATCAAAGATGTTCTTAAAATAATAACATAAATTTTATCCATTACTACTGTGAAACATACACTGGTTAAATAATCTATGAGTACTGCATAAATACCATGCCATAACATTTACTTCTTCTAATTCTCATAAATGTAATCTCTTTAACCAAGAATATTATACTAGTTGAATATTCTTCTGGTTAATTAAATTTCATTATCATAATGAGGAAAGTGCATATGTCGGACTGTGTCAAGGCCTCGGCCAAGGAATCTAATGATTAAGGCCTAGGAATAAATTCATAACTCATAGTTGGGAAAGGACTCACCCAATTAAACTTCAAGATGTCTCGTGAGACTTATTGATGCATCGAGGGGATATAGCGGGCCCCACCCATCACATACTAAGTCCAATGCATTCCTCATATCTCTAAACCAAAGTGCGTATACCACATTGATTTATCAAATTACTTATCAGATAACCAATCCAAGTGTCACATTTTACTTGGTTACTCACTTAAAATTATTCAAAGTTTCCCATACCACCTTTAATAATTAAATTATAATTTACTAAATTATCATAAGGGTTAAATAAATAAGAACTTGCTTGATTAATCATATAAATTAATAACTTTACCACCCTTCCATAAACTTTTGATGTATTAAAATACATGTTTATGAATTCATAGTAGATATTATTCAAGCTCAATTCATGCGATGATAAATAGAAATGAAAAGGAACTAAATCATAATATCTCATTTATTATTTAGATAAGAAGTTTCTCAACAACACGCATAAACTTGTAGATGTTATTTTCACACACAATGATAACCTTAAAATTATAAACCTTATTAATTAAATACCTATTAGAATTCCATCTTGATGCATAAAAAATAAAAAGGTAAACCAAAAATTTCGTATAGGGTTTTAAGATTTCACATTCTCAAACCTTTATTGTTAAAATTATTTTGTATAACACACCTTAATGTAAAAATAGAAAGAAAGGAACTCAACCACAACCAATAACCAAAAGCCTAAAAACACCCATATGACTAAATGTTAACAGGGTTGTTGAGTTTAAAACCATTAAGTGAAATTAAAAATTTTACTTACTAAAATAATCATGTATGTACATATATTCTTATGTAAACTTTAATATTTTACATGTAATATAGAGTAAACTTATAGGTATTACAAAAGTATTTTCCACTTACTTACTTATCAAAACATCCATTAATCATATAAGTTTCATGTTGAAGGATTTAGAACTGGTCTAGGAGGTGAGATACACAAATTATATCATTATAATAGACCATGTATACTGAATATATATGAATATATAACAAATTCTATTTCATCTTTGGAACTCATAGTTTAGAATACTTGATACTAAACCTCAAGGAGGATCTTTTAAAACTGTATGTGTGTGTGTGTGTGTGTGTATATATATATAATAACATACATAATCAGGTATGTAAAGTATAAAATTTTTACACAATATATAGTTCTTCACATTTTGATGTTCTTAATTAACTTTGAAGCTCGTGTTTAGAAATCTTAGATCTGGACGTAAGGGGTTTATATAAAATTGTAGGGCTGTAAATTTGTATATATATATATATATAATTATGTAAATATGCTATGTATATATATATAGTATTTAAAAAATGTTTTCACGAGGTGAGTATACTTCTGGTCAACTAATACCCTATAAACTCGAAATCCTAAAGCCCTGAATCAAGTATAAAATGGTTTAAACTCAAAAAACAATATCTATATATATATAAGAGTGTAAATAAAAATACAAATTAAACTCAATGAGAAATACAATATAAATCCCTTACCTAAGCACGAGGAGGAATATGAGAAGCTTGAGAAGATTAGTTGAATCTTGCTGGAGGTTGGAGTGTGGAAGAACCGATGGGTTCTTAGGGTGCATCAGGTGTGTTTATATAAACTATATTTTATTACATATAATATTTTAATGCCATTTGAATAGGATTTGAGGCCTATATAGCTTATAAAAAACCATAGGTTTAGTCTTCGTGGAAACAGCGTGAGAGGAGGGGCATTCAGCTATCAAGGGTGAATAAAAATGGTTCAAGTGGGAGTAGAAGTAGGTTACTAGTTCTGCACACGCCGCAGAGAAGAAGCTGATGCTGCAGGAAGAAAATTGCAAAAGAATGGATGGATAGGATTTTTTCTGTCCTTGATCTAATGGCTGGGGTGCATCCATAGATTTTAAAAATGATGGATGGCTCAGATTAGATCTGTGGCTAGATTGGATGGCCCTAGTTCGACGCGACATTTTAAAAATCTCTGACAGCCGAGATTAGAGGTAAGGTTCGATCGAACGACGCCCAAAACATGCAGTGTTAACCGTAGTTACTTAGAATCGAGTGTCATATTGGAATTGAAATCCCAGATCACACACGACGCGATCCAATGGCCTGGATCATGTTTCTTTTGAAGATCCCCATCCCACATCAAAATGGTGAGATTCTTGTGACATCTTTATATGCCTAAGACTCCCAGTATGTGTTCAGAAATCACAACACAGACAAAGGGGGCCATATAAATGGGCTCACGCCCTCGTAGGACTTGGCCTACCCCTTCATCCCTCTGGCCTTACGTGCATGGTGGCGCACTCTAAACCTCCATTCACTTCTGCATGCCCTTTGTGGAAACTATGCCCATTCTCAGGCCGACCTAAGCGGAGGCAGAGGGCTAAGCTCCTCCGCCTAGCGCGAGTTTCCTCCCTTTTCCTGACTAAAGGGATTTCCCTAGTGGGATAATTATTTTTAAAAAATCTAACATTCAAAATTAAATGTTTATAAGGAAATTAGTACATGTTTTTTAACTATAGGAAATATTATACAAAACATGACTCTTATTTAAACTTTGAAAGGTTAATGAATACAAATTATACTTTGTCTTAACAGAGAGTATTTATAAAACTATTAATGCTAAAATTATAATATACCAAGTTATGAATTGAAATTTAATATATACAAATGAAACTTTTAAACTTGTTTTATAGATATCAAAACAAGGATTTTCGAAATCAAGCATAGTTTAATTAATACATTGTTTATTATTTAGCAATGAACACATTAACAATATATTTGAAATATATTCTAGGCTTTTGAATTCCCCATTACATTTCAAAATCACTTAAGTGTAGTTCAAAATATTACACCATGTCCTTTAAAAATTCATAATTAGGGGTTTTTTATAATTTTCAATCCATAACTAAATTATTAGGAAAACTAAATTACACTCACAAGTTTTTATTTAATTCACCAAAATTCCAATGACTATAATTATAGAATTTGGAATACAACAGTCACCCAAGGAAACATTCGTGTTGATTCTTTATAAAACCATGACTTAGGGTGTCCTAAAACTCAAGAAAAAAGAAGAAGATGGTTCATGTCATTCTATTTGTGCTTAGTGTGGCTGTAATGGATATGGCCAAACTGATGTTCATTATGGCGGATCCTAAGGACCCATACTATCTTCTTGGGTTTCTCGTTGTTTTGGGTAGTCTCCCTATAATTTTGATAGGGTTCTTAATAGGTATTTTTGGGTAGAATGTTTTCTTGTGATCTTGGTACATTGTAAACACTTCAGTGTCTTTTTTAAATACAAATCCTTGTGTTTATCTTATTAACTTTTTTTAGTTAAAAAATTAAACAAAATAAAAGCAAAATATTATCATTATATGAGATAAAAGTTTTTGGGTGTAACAAATATCATATAATCTCATTGTCAAATGGGTAAAAATACTCCTAAATGGAGTGAATGGACTAACTCACTCACCTGATAGCAATCATTTAATATTAATCCACTCAAATCACATGACTCCATTGGTAAGAAGTGTGATCTGAATGAATTGAGAAATTTAAATGAAATAGTATTGGAGTGTAATAGTTATAAGGGAATGTACAATGATGATCTCCTCCTCAACACACTAATCCCACTATAACACTAGAATAATATTGAAATTGTGTAAGAAGTTGAAGTATAAAAATCACACACACCGTAGTGATTCCCCTTAGACCGCCCATTAGTGTGATATCTATCCACGATCATGGATTCTGGGATCTCTAGGATGTTATAGGGGTGGGAATGAAAAAATATAAGGGAGAAGGAATGTCATGGTAAAAATATAATTAACATAATTATAATTGGAATTTAAAAATATTGAAAATACAATAAATCCTAATCTAATCAAAACTAGGATGAATTCCAAGTTATGAGGTCTTATTTTATAGTGGGGGATGGAAAGATATTTATTACCACCAAAGCATTATACTGGGAATCAGTGCAGATCCTCAAGATTCTTCTTCATCTAGATGAGTTCCATTTTTCATGTACAATGGTTGAGATGAATTTGGTTAGAATCATGTTTTCTGAGCTCATACATTCTTTCTATGATCCTCATTGTAATCCCTCTATAAATTTTCTTGGGATGTATTATCTCTAATTTACTAGTGTAATAGAAGTCAAAATATAATAATTTCATGGGCTTACATCAATATTTACAAAAATTTGGCCATTATATTTTCCTTCCATTACCTTTACATAGCAATTTTATGACCTTATCATAGTTGGTAATTGTTAGCCTTATGTATGTGTATTGATCCATGGATTTTATTCTTCATCCTTTGAAACAACACCAAGTTGATCAATCTAATTTTTTTTGAAATAATATAATTATCTTTGTTTAAATCGTTAGTTTTATCATCCTCAACTACTTTTAAAATCATCAAGGTCCTCAGTTAGATTTATATTTTTCATTAGTGATCCAAGCCATGTCTCATGGTATGGATAACCATACTTGTTGGACCCTGAATAAGCTACCATATGGAAAACTGTCAATAATTCATGTTATCAATGTTGATATATATCCTTTCAATTAACAATGATTAGAATCTCTTGCATCTTATTCAAGTGATGTTCAGGATTGTGCATGGATGCTTTCGTGTCCATCCATAGAATGAATCTTGGCTTGTGAATTCATTGAGAAAGTACCTCATATACATGGAATACATGTTATTTCAATCATGAAGTTGGTGTGTGGGAGATATACCTTGGACCCCTCTATCATAAATCATATACCTTGGACTCCTTTGTCTTTAGTTTTAGCTTCGTTGAGAAGCTTCAACAATGGAAGCTTCTTCAAATCATGTCCTAAACATGGTCTTCCATTTCAACAAATACAATATTTATTTTTTCATTATATTTAGATACCCAAGCCTTGATATCATTCATTAATTTTTCTTCATAGTGTGGATCTGGTATAGGGAATTTACTTGCATCAGCTCCACCAGATTCAACATCTTCAATAAGAGTTTCCCATGAGGATTCACTGATAATAATTTCATATAAAGGATGTAGGAACTCCATTCCAGTTATATCTTAACAAGATTATTATTCAATAATAGACTTGTGTACAAGTCATCGATTCTTCAAATAAGGCATGGGTATGCATGATTTATTCCTAACAGTTGACTTTTTCTGGTGGTGGGTTATGGTATTCACATGTGATGTGGGGATTTATCACAGATAATCAAAATTTATCCACATCATGTAGAGATTCAGCTTCATCATCATTTGAATTTAGTTTTTTTCATGGGATTCTAAAAATATAGAGTGCATGTTTGATTTAGAGAATTCAATCTCATCTTAACCTTTAAAATTTGGTGACATGGTCTATAAAGGTCACATCGAGGTAGAAATTGTTTTGGACATGGAATAAATAGGGGGAAGGGCATGATATCATTCTCCTTGATTTATATTATGAATAAGATTCAGTCTCCATTAATTCATCTTGGGTCATCATATCTAATGGTAACAAGTCTGGAAGGGAACTTTCACTGGTAATATCAAGATGGTAGCACACTCATGAAGTAAGAGGAATATAAATGATGGTATACAAATAGGGCATGTGAAGGTTGGAAGAAGTGGATTTTCCTTCTAGTGTTAGAATTTTTTTTTGAATTAGTGGTTGTTGTATACATTGGTTATAGAAAACCTAATCTTTTGGGGTTACCACTGGAGTTGTATCAAGATTTGTTCACTCTTGTACATTTTAATTCAGAAACATTTTTTTTAGTGATGAAATTTTATTACTAAATAAAACATGAAAAAATGAAAACCATTCCAAAAAAACTTTCCAATAAATATATTAAAATTAAATATTTAAAAATTCATTTATTTTTTAGTTAATTATTAAAAAAATATTTAAAGACTTTAGATAATTATTTCACTAATAAAAAATTTACATTTATATTTAAAAATCTATTTGATGATTTCATTTAATTCATATATTAATAAAATAATTCTTCATAAAAAATAATTAAATTTAACCATGCATATTCCAGAATGAATATTTATTATTTTAAATTCATAGTATACCAATCAATTTAAATTTTCTTCAAAATAAATGTAAGGATTTTACATTTAATTCCAATGATTAATAAAACATTAAAAATCATTAATTGAACCATTTAACAATTCTGTTTTAAATTCACAAAGTAAAAAAAACACAATTTTACATGTGGTTTGTATTAAATCAAGATGTAATTTTCTAGGAATAACAGATAAAAAATTGGAAAATTTCATCTCACATAAATAGGTGTTGCACCAGGTATGAGTTCTATTAGAATCTTGAATTCAAGATTCATTGTAAGAATAGGAAAATCTTCTAGAAAGGCATCAACAAAAATTTCATTTGGTAGGTATATCAGTGTTGTGGTGTTTTTCCCTAACAACATGATATAAATACCCTTTTTCAATCATAATCAAGTAGAGTACAATGGATTTAATTTCCATTAGAAGTTAATATTTATCCTTAACTTGAAAAATGACCACAGGTAGGTTCATAATATCAAATATGACTTCTGATACTAGGAAATTGATATGGTATTTATATAAATAAATTCAGTCCATACCCAAATTAACATTAAATTCATTAAGAGGAAGAATAAAGATATTTACAGGAATTTCATTACCAAAAACTACAATCAGATAATATTCATAGACATGAGATTAAAATATAATACAATTAAGAGTTTCATTTCTAATTAAATATTTAATCATTGTGGTTGTAATTTGATACCCTTCGAATGTTATTTAGATATAAAATAGTAGACACGTCCAAAATCAATTTTTACATTATTAGTTCTAGATTGGGTGGTAAGTGTACCTTTTATCACTTCATTGTTATACCCCATATCGACAATAACAATTGAACAAGATTTTACATTAAATATTGGATTTAAATTTTACTAATATTAATCATTATCATTAACCCTTATATTTGAGAATTAATTAGTGTAATTCCCATAATCCTTTTATTTGAAACAATGGATTGTGGGTGGAACATTTCATGGAGAATTATATCTATTCACATCATTAGTTAACTTCTTCCCATCACTTCAATATTTAATTGCATGATGAATTTAATTTATACTCTTAAAACTCTTAATATTTCCTTAATAAAATTTCATTCATGCTTGTTTCCACACTTTTAGCATAAATGAAGGCTCAAATTCTTCCCACTATGGATTTTGTTTTTAAAATTTCCATTTAATTTCATCATTCATTTCTTATCAAACAATGGGATTGATGAGTGAATCCAATATATATTTATACCTTAAATATACATCACAAAATTATTCATATATAAAAAATTATAATTTTGATAACTCCCTATGGATAGTTAGTTTTATACAACAAGAGAATCAATAAATCTTGCTTTTAGTTTTGATGATAATACCATAAGCATACCTCAAAAGTCTTGTAAAATTTTTCTCATAGAACATCTATATTTTGTAGTATAAGAAGTTTATTCTACTTTTTCATATAAATAATATTAGGAATGTAATTTTTAAAAAATAACCTTATAAACACATCCCACTCCATAGTGTAAATTTTTTCCATTTTTCTCATGTTCTTGGTAAGAGTACACCCTTAATCTCCTTCTCCTTACAAATTACAAACAAAAAAATAACTTTTTCATGAACTTTGCATTGGAGAATGGAAAATATATTTTTAGTTTTATTGATCCAGTCCTATATAATAATCGTATTAGAGGATCCACTAAAATAATAGATATGTGGACCCATGAAGGATTGAAAGAAAATATTGTTCCTTACCTTTCTTGTTTGGAAGCTCAATATAAGGCATGGATTGCGAATGTTGTTTAATAATAACAAGAACATTTTTCATTACACCCCCTATAACATTTGGTTTCTAAGGGGGAAATCTATTTCATTAGACATCACATTTAGTGTTAAAACTTTTTCATTCAGTACTAACCATTTTTATACAACAAAAAAATTTAATTTGATAAATAATAATCATGGTGAGAAACCATATAATCATAAAAATCATTTATCATCTGAATTAATCATGACAACTTATTTCCAATATATGACACCTTAGGTTTAACCCAGGTTATCCATGGTCATAATATATTTATACCCATCATAATGGATCATTAAAAAATGTGAATTAACCCCATAATATCCCTTGAGAGTGTTTATCCAGGAGTACAGTTTTAAGTTCACACATATTACACTAGTGACGATTGAGTCAGTAACCAATCCTCCCCATTCCAAGTTGAATTTATGTCACAAAAAAAATCTACTTTCTAGTTTCTATACATGGATATTTTTTCTTATAAAACCACTCTTATTTGATTACCATAACTTTGCATATTCTCCTATACTTAGTCTTCTCTTAAGTGTTCTCAGTATATTTTTCTCATCATAGTTTCAAAAAAAACTAAAACTTTCTATAATACCAATTGAGGCAACCCAGGAAGATCACCTATATATATTACATATTATTAGATGAATATTCATTACATATCATTATGATCCACTCATGAACCAAAATGTTTTAGTGAATTTCGAAACTTTGATACCAAAATAACTCGTACATAAAAGATCTACATCATATCTAACTCATTTCTTCACAACTATAACCCTTCTTATACATATCATACTTGAAACCATTCTTTATATCCAGGGGAAAATGAAACATAATAAAGGGTGAATTCATATTAAAAATATGGGTAAAAAGGGTGAAATTAATTATAATTTAAGAATAGAGGGAACATATAGGTTTGAAAATATGAGATTAATATTTGAGAAGCACACCCAACAATTAATATATCATAATAATGAGTCATAATATAAATCTTTGATGTTTATAAGACACAAATCATAATGGAATTAAAGGACAATATTCATGATATCATAACATTGGAATATTATAATGTCATGAGATATTGTCATAAATTTTGGAATTATCATAATCCTATAAATCTTATATAAAGGCTACCCACCAAGATATTCATCACATGTCAGGATTAGAATAACCACCAGTGTACCTTCTTTAGGCTTCTGATAAACTCTTGTATACCCTATTTTGGGATTGGAATTATTTCTCATGTACCATTAAACTCATAAATCATTAATCATTAAATAATTCAATGTAGGTATATAACTGATTCACCCATCACATAACCATAATCTATTCAAATTTATACCACAGGATTATAAAAACATTTATCATTTCTACCTTGTGAAACCCGTGAAATAGAAACTAAGTTTCACTAATATTTTATCATCATAATCATAAAAAATAAAAAGAGTTAATCATGGGATCATATCATAATAAATAATAAGCTACATAAATTGATGTTGTCATATATTATAATACCTTTAAAATATCACTTTCTTGAAGAAAATACACTTTTAATTTTGAGATCACTTATTTAAAATCCTAAAATTCCCTAAATATTAGGTGAAATAGTATCTTAAAAAAGAACCATCGAAACATGTAATGTGATATTCAAAATAAAGAGTTGTTCTGATTTGTTAAAATCCATTCGTGTGGTGTATGTTAAAACTTATATTCCATTCACACCTTTGGTAAAATGTACATCATTCAAAAAATGACAAAAAGATTCCATATAAAATATTTTATATAAATTAAAAAATAGATAAAAAACAATTTCATAAATATTTAAAGAATAATAAAATAATTCTTGAAACCATTTTAAATAAAATACTGATATGGGAGAAAATAATTTTGACTGAAGAGAAGAATAAAGTTGGGTTTCCTTAAAAATAATCATTCAAATCATTGAGTACTTAGACAGAAGAAAATGTTATTTCTAGAAAAACAAATGGAGAAGAAAATAAATAAGATTTATGATAGATAGATCATATAATTTCATTATCAAAAAATTTGATCATATACCATCCAACTAAAAAGTGAGATTGAAAAATAAAACCCTTACCTAAAATTTCAATTGCATAATAAGAGCTCTAGACTAATGTATAATAAATTTAAATTTATTTTAATTATATTATATAACTATATCCATTCTTATAATACATTATATGGTTTATTTATAATATATTATCACCCATTAATTAACAATTATTTATTAAAATCACTATCCTCTATGATAACTATTTCATTTTTTATGAAAGTTTCAGTTTGATGGTTTTGTTCCTTGATCTTTGATCATGATTCCATAATCTCCAAAATATTAATCATGACATGAATATCATATTCACTAATTATATATATATATATATATATATATAACCATCCATAAAAGTTAGTGATAGAAAAATGGATTGCACTATTCCTCTAGATGATAGTCCATACGTACAGATGAACATTGTTTTTATTTTCTAATGAAAAAATAAATAAAGATAAATAATAATTTATAATTAAAAATCCTAATTATATAATAAATATCATATATTTTTATTAAATATATCATTATTCCATCTATTTTAGGTGGTTTTGGAAAATGAATCACATCACTTTGTGGAAACAGTATTCCACACATACACAAAAAATGATACTTTCATTTCCTATTAGATGGTCAAGAGACGAAATTTTCATACCCAAATAATAATAAAAATAAGAATATTTATGATAATATATTCATAATTTTATTTTGGTAACTACATTTTTAGAAAATGTTTAATAATAAATAAAACTGAAATATCTCAGTTAAGATTTATACCACTTCTTTCAGAGACCTCCATTGGATTACACCGTAATATATGAATGATAGGTCATAGAATAAGAACATAGGATCTAGGATGAATGTAAGGATTATTTTAAGGTATTATGTTATGTATTTGTGGTTCTATAAGCCTCAAAATTAATGAATATCTATGGATATGAGTTTTTATTTTATATGTGAGGGAGAAGATAGAGTGGAATTACATAAAAGATTCAAATAACATAATGCATTTTTCTCTTGAATTTAGATTAAAATGGAATAAAATATGATGCTAGTATAATATTTGTTATAAAACACTTAAAATAATAACAATTAAACATGTTTATTTAGAAATATTACCCTTATCTTGTAGTTTAACCCCTCCGGTAAACATGCTTTTACCTTAATCGTGATAACAAATATTTACTATTAATTATGAAAAAATGAATTTTCCTAATTATATTTTTTTTACATGATGATTAAAAATATGGAATCAGTTTTTCAAATTTAATTTTTTATATTTTGATGAAATTAATTTTAAAATAAGCATGAAAAACTCAATGAGAACCCATTTTTGGAAAAAAAATGTATTTTTAAGCATAAAACTAAATTTACTTTCATTCCTAACATTAAAACCCAAAAAGAAAAGTTAAATTATTTTTTATAATATAAAATTTATATATTTCATTAAAACATTAATCAATTGAGTTTAATTTAATTTATTAAGATAAAAACAAATTTCACGCATAAAATTGTTTTTTAGAAAAATGGGTTATTAAGAAAAAAAACTGAACTTATACAAAAATTAAGTATAATAAATTTTCATAAGTAATTAATTTTATTATATTTAATGAATAGATAATTATTTAACTTTAATATAAAATTAAATGAATAATTGTAATTTTAAATTATTTATTTAGTGAAAATAAATGATATTTTTAAAAAAGTCAGAATGCCTTATTATTCATTAAAAAATGAATCTTTTTGGAAAAATCTTAAAAGTTATCCCTACATTAATACTGACATGATGATTTATAAAACGATATTAATTCCAAAAAATAAAATTTCCAAATGGTAGAAATTAATTATAATATTTGTACAAAAATTGCTTCAATTGTTTTTGAAGAGAACCTATTTTTTACACATAAAAGGACTACTATAAATTGAGTAATTGTTTATAATTTAATAATAAATACATTTGAATTATTTAAAAATCTTATACATATTTTTTCATAATTTTGTCATTATTATTTTTACCTTCTTATTTAACATCAAGGTTATAAAGATATACTATATAATAATTCAATTAGACTTGGGTTTGTGTGTAAGACAAGATATCAAATACCTCATGTTTATTTCAAAGTAAATGAATATAAAATCATTGAATTTTACAGTAATAATAATAAAAGAGTTTTTTATTCGTAGGTTAGTAGTGATGAAAGGATTCAGGTGGAGGAAAACCCAATGATTCCACTCGTCCTTTGGGGCATAGAGCATAATACAACCATGGAGGAGGCTAAAATCAGGGATAGAGTGGATGTGGAGGTAGACATAGTCAGATGAATTCCATTGAGTTACTAGATCCAGGTGATCTAGAAATTATGTGAGGCACCATCTATCGATATTCTATCTCAGTGTATGCTTTGTTTGATTTAGAAGATATGGAATCCTTCATTGCATCTTCTATTATAGATGATCTAATACTTGAAGAGAAAAATCATGTAGTGTCCTCAGAACTAAGTACACTAGTTCTAGGTTTAGTTAGATGTTATGATGTATGTATAACTTTTGAGATAATGTTTTGGTAAAATTTCTCATCAATAGATCTTCTATAATTTTAAATACAGCCATATGATATCATTCTAGACATGTAATGAGTATATTTCATATAAGATATTAATGATTTCTTTAGGGGGTGATTTATATTAATTATTTTTTAGAAAGATCATACCATGTTCACTGGTAAGAAGGTTCCCAAGATGGGCCAAAGTCCTACTGAGTCCTTATCTTATTAAAATACCATGATGATATAGATTTCATTTGGGGTTTGACTAGAAGTGTTTCCAAAGGTTGTATAAGAGTACCATGATTTTTTACTAAAGTGGTTATGATTCTACCCCCATGTTATGAAATCATGTTTTGGATAACATTACAACTAGGTGTCACTCTAATATTAATTTGTCCATATAGTATAGTACCTTATAATTTGCAAGATCCATGGATTCATATTGACGATATTTTATAGAGAAGGTTTATTCAACCTAGTGTGTCACATTTGGATGCTTCGGGCTTGTTCGTGAAGAAGGATAATAACAGTTTTCAATTATTTATTATTTATTATTTATCATTTATCATTTTTTGAATTAAATGATATGAATGAAGAATTATATACTTATATGGATTGATGATTGGTCATATCAACTTAAGATAGATATCTAGTTCTAAAAAATAGAATTACTATCAAAGTACCATCAGATGTGGGTGAATGATGAGGATATTTAAATGACCTCCCTCATGTGTCATTATGCGCTCGAAATATTCTAAGTAAATCAAGTTGGTGTCAGTAATTCACCATCCGTGTTCATGGTACTGATAAAATATATGTTCCATGTGTTCTTGTACCAGTGTGTGGTGGTGTACATTGATGACATTCTCATATATTTTACATCATAGGAAGATCATACATAACATCTATGAGCCAGTTTGGATATTATTTGGAACCATAAGTTGTTTGGAATGTTTTTGAAGTGTAAGTTTTGGCCATATGAGTTTTATTTAACGAGACTTGTTATATCTCAATAGGGAGGATCTATGGATCCATAGAAGGTTCGGGAAGTTTTCCCTTTGGTATCCTCTAATAATGTTGCTAATATTGTGAATCATTAGATATTATTGATCCATAAGGATTAGGATTTCATATGCACTAACCACTGTTATGATTATTTTTAGTATTTAAAATAGAAACTATTCAACAATCTTGTTTTTATTTCTATAAGAAGGAGTTATTTTTTATGTTTTTTTGATTCTTCACAACATGGATTAGGGTTTGTTTTGATGTTATAGAGAGTAGTAACCTCCCATGGGTATCAATACTTATGACATTATAAAAATAACAATGATGACTATAGTCTCAATATATCTATGATTGTGTTTTCCCATATGTAGTTGAAACTATATCTCCTCAGTGAGAATTTTTTGGTTTTTATGAATTATAAAATTTTGAGATATATCTTCCACCAGTTTTATTTGTACATGTGAAAGTGATAGTGGATGGAATTATTAAAAGCATATGAATTCTATATTTTATATACATTGGTTTAAGGGAACATCATTTTTGATGCGCTGATCAGAAATTCACATGGTGGAGATGTTCTTTAGTCTAGTAATGGTTGGAGATTAACAGATGTTATTTTAGTAATGCACCTTAATATGAATGAAATCGGTGTTATGTCTCCACCAGATGATTTTTTAGTTATCCATGGTTTAACCATTAGAAGAATCTGAGTTAGAATATTTTAAGGGGTAACTTTGTAGAGTTCATACTATTTGTGGTGATACCCCAAAGGGATGGTGTAAGGATGATCAACATCCCTTTTAATTTTATGGAAGATTTTTTCTTCCTTCAATGATGAGTAAGGTTGTTTCTTATGAGTTTCAAAACTCACCATTGGTAGTACATCATGATGTTTCTAAGATGTATTGTTCATTAAGGGGCCAGTTCTAGGGATCTGAGATAAAAATATTAGTCATAATATTCATATACCACCATTTAGTTTTTCAAATGGTGAATTCCAGACAATGTGTTCCTGAGGTGTTGGTTCAGAACTGAGATATCCCTTAGTGGAAGTGGGAGTACATATCGATTGATTTTGTGAGTAGTTGACCATAAGAACTGGCTGGATATGATGTTATTTGGATGATCATGGATCGCTTAATGAATCTCTCTCATTTATTAGTGATTAATTAGTCAAGAATAGTGTATTTTTTTTCAAGTAAATATTTGGAAGTGATTATATGGATCTATATGTTTATGAGAAAATTAATATTTTATAATGATCCCTATTTTACCTCAGAAATATGGAGTGGTATGTAATAATCTTTTGGATCTCAGTTATGCATCATCATATCATATCATTCATAGAAGGAAGGTTAGACAAAGCAGACTATCTAGATTTTGGAAGACATAATGGGAACATGCACTCTTTATTTTGGAGTTTTATGGGAGAAAACCTACCTATGAATGAGATTAATTATAATATAAGTTATCACTACACCATTTTTATAACTCCCTTAAAATAATTGTATGTATGACCTTTCAAATCTCTATTATGTTGGAATTATGTTTGAGAATCAGTGATTCTCATACCAGAATTATCCTAGATCATAAAAGAGATGGTTCTGGTTATTTAGGGGTAATATGAAGGTAGGTAAAAATCATTAAAAGTATTATGAAGATATTAAATTAAGAAAAATAAAGTTTAAATTTGTGTTTATATATCATTAAAGGTATTTCCTCACCATTATCAATAGATATTTGGTCAAGGGAGTAAACAGTCTACCATGTTTTTTGAAAATTTTGGGGTGTTAGAGGACATTAGTGAGGTTTATATCGATTGGTGATTCCCCCATAAATTTATTGGATCCAATATATTTTAAACATGTTCAAGACTCATAGATATCATCATGATGAATCCCATATCATTGATTGGAGTGAGTCATACTTTCAGTATGATGTGATTTTCATGGAGTGTCTTATTGAGAATAAAGGCTTATTGGGGAAGGTGTTGCATGGTCATGTTATTCCTTTAGTTCATGTCCTATGGAAACAAAATTACTTAAAAGAGTATACATGGGAACCTGAGTGGAATATTCATGAATAATATCTTGAGTTTTTCAATGATTTATTTTGTAGATATGATATATATGACGTTTCCCTAATTGATATGATCATGATGATGCTAAATGATTTTATGCCTTTCCCATGATGAGTTGTTTATACTCATATAATAGAATGATTATTATTTTACAGGTATCATGTGTGGTGTTTTATTTATGATTACCCCATTTTATTTTATCCTTCTCATGTTTGGTTTTTTATTTTCAAGGATGAGAATTTCTTGGGAGGTATCTGATGTAATGTCCTAGATTTTCAGAAACCCTTTATATTTTTTCTAGCACTGAAGGTGTTAGAGGATATTTGGAAGTGATTTTATGCCGCATAATGGAGTTTGAATTTTAGGGAATTATTTTTGGCTATGTTTTTACCCTCCCTTACTTAACTAGAGACCTTTACAAGTAGGATCACTCTCCAATGATAAATTAAATGACCCATATGTATAAACGTATGTTTAAGAGGTAACCCACACTCTAATAACCCAATATGTTTGTCTATACTTTCCTATAATTGAATAATATATTTAATATATTCATTCAAATGTATCAAAAAAATAAAATAAATCTCTACAAACCATATTAAAATAGTGTTTTATGATGTGAAACATCAATAAAAAAGTTTTAATAACAACAGTTCCTCAAGTAAATAAAAATATCACAAAATTATTTTGTATAAAAACATATATTTAAATTCCTCACATATAGTTATTATTTTTAAATAATTATTTGGTTTTGAATAAATTTTACAGTTAGATGAAAAATAATTAATGAAATGTGATAAAATATTAAACATTACGAATGGATACTTTATGATTTTTTTAAATTGATGTGTGTTTTTTCTAATGAATTAAATAATAACATTAAAAACAAGACTCTAATATTAATTCTTATTTAAAACTGAAAAATTCCTACTTATTTAATTAAAAATTAACATAAAATAAGATTAATGATATTTTGAATTTAAATGTTTATCTTCCAAAATTTTGTTTTCTTTATTTAATGTATTTTATTTCAAAATATATGTTTATAATTTTTAGAATTTAAATTTTAATAATTAAACGTCTTTTTTTGATTTATTATGTCAATATTGTTCTAATATAAATGGTTGTGATATTTATGAAATTGTTTATTTTTTGTGAATATTGAAAAGTATAGTTTTTCAAAATGCATCATTTATGACTATAAAAAAATTATATATAACTTAAAAACTTATAAAGAATTTTTCATGAATAAAAAATTATTTTTGGAGTAAAATTATTTAGTTAAAAAATACAATGTTGAATCGAGAAAATGGATTTCTATCATTTGAAACTTAGATAATATTTTAAATAATAAAATACTATTTCATATTTTTATTTACATATGGTGTCACTAGGTAGAAGGATGCCTTGTATTCATGTGTATGACAAAATAATTTTTAAAATAAAAAAATTAATTTCATAAAAATCAAAAAAACTTATCATTTTATCCTTAACAAAAATTTTATAATAAAAAAATAACTTTTTTGTTAAAAAATAGGTTTTTACGAGTTAAGTGCTCCAATATCAAAATTAATTTTTCAAACAAAATTAAATTTTGTTTTACTATATATATTTTATATTTATAATCATTAGGTTTAAATTATTTAATAAGGTCTATTTTATAGATATTAAAATAAAAATACTAAGGTAAAAAGTATTAACCATGGTAAAAACCAAAAATAGTACAACTGAAAAAATCTATGTTTAAAAGACGTAAAAACATGTGTGGAAATTTGTGTTTGAGGATTTATCTACATTACTTTTCCCATACTGAATTATATTACATTTTTTGATTTATTTTACCTTTTAATAGTTAATTTTACTTTCATATATTACAAAAATAGAACTCCTCTTCCATATAAAAGGAGTCAACACCACCCAAATTCTATTCAAACCCCTAGACTCTTGTATTTGACCACAATTTTCCAAAATTACACAACAAAACTTATAGACACTTCATAGAAATTACATAACTATTTAGATACTAACAGGTGGATCTAGTTTTAGTACATATTCATATATGGGTAATCACGCTGAAAAAAGGAAACTTGAGTATCAACTCAATCACATTTCATGTTGAGTAGGTCTAAGACTACAACTTGGATTGACATTTCAAAGGGATATGCTTTGGGAAATCACTTTCTCATTATGAACCATTATAAAGGATTTGAGAACAACACTATGGTATAATTAGAGAACCTAATTGGATATAGAAAATGAATAACCTAGATTGAAACATATAAATTTATAATTGATGGTACATATTTCATTTATTATTTATTCCATTTTTGTAAATATTTTACATTTTTATATGTTTTTTGAATTAATTAATCATATATTTAAAATAATTTATTCATATAATGGACAATTCATGGAGAAAAAAAAGTTAATAAAGGATGATATGAAAAATTCAGTGATAGAATAAATGATAAACCAAATGATATTGAAGTTGGTGTTGAAAATAATATGGTCATTATCACCCAACAATCTCAAGTTTTGATTAACAACATGAGTCACTCTAAACTCTTGACCACACCAATAAAGATAAGTACAAAGATTCATAATAGATTTGGTTATGAATATGATGAAGGAAATAATATTCAATTTACTTCAGGAAAACTTTTTGGGGAGAAACACAATATAGAATTTATGAAATAAACAAGAAAACGTTTCAAGTCAATAATAATTGGACATTGATCTGGTGATTATCAAAAAGGGATGAAGTGGTCAACCGATTAAATGAAATATATTACAGTCCGAACAAATATATCATCCAAACATAAATTCTTTAAACAAAATTAGTTAGTGTCTTGTGATAATTTATTCCCCAATCCAAGGGATTATAAAGATTATAGGTATCTGCAACGTCCTATACCAAGGGAACAAGGGAAATACTATCCAATCCCTATTACTATACTAGATCTTAATGATTATGAAACACTTTTCATACAATCTATAATTGTGGATAAATTACTACATTAGTGTATATTGTATCTTGGAAGTTTTATGTGATCATTAAATCGCCTCCATGGTGATTTTATTTTTAAAGAAAACTTCCTGTGGAATTATATCCCAAGTTTAATTTTATTGAAATGTTCCTTGTGTAAATATTATTATTTTAGATGAATTTAATATGATTTTGGAAATGTATTACTTTTATACACTTAGAGGGAAAATTATTTTAAATAAGGAAATCACATTTCATATTAGCCTATGGTAGTCTATCAATGAAAGTATGATTATGAATACCTTTTCGATGGGAATTATATAATGTGTATCCTTCTACCAAATAATGATGGACCCTTGGATCAAATGGTTGGAAGAAAACATAATGTTAGGGTTAAGAATATTGTGAGAAAAATATATGTTGCTTAAGCTTTTATGGTTGATATTTCCCTAGAAATTTTATATTTATTCAAATATATAATTTAGATACCCTTATATATATTCATTAGAAGATGATAATTAAAATTTTTAGGAAGTAATTTTTTTAAGGGGGGAAATGTAAAATTTAAATATTTTAATATATATATTCCATTATTTGAATAATATATTAAAATTATTTTTTATTTTCAACACCAAACTAAATTTAATCATGACACACCTTATTAAAATAATTTAATTTGATGTGAAAAAACATTAAAAAAAGGTAAAATAAAAATGATTCCTTATGTAAATAATAAAATAATAAAAGGAGGTATTGAAAAATATATTTTTAAATTAATTAGATATATTTATTATTTTTAAAGAATAATTTATTTAGTGATTAAATTTAATGGCCAAATGATAAAAAAATTAATGAATTGTGATTAAAATTATTAAATGTTAAAAATTGATATTTTTCAAAGAACTTTTTTTATACAATGATGTGTATTTGAACTTATAATTTAAACTAATAAATTTTAAAATATTATTCAGATAATAATTAATATTTTAAAATAATATAATAATACTCAGTTAATTAAAAATTCATATGAAATTAGATTAATAATAAAAGTTTAAGAGTTTATTTTCTTATAAAAAGAAATTTTATTTGTCTTTTATATTTTAATTTAAAATATAAATTTAGTACATTTAGAATCTTAATTTTAATAAATGAACTTAATTTTTTAATTTATCATAAAAAATTATCCTTATAATATTTTCCTGGTATTTTTCTAAAATAAAATATTTGAATATGAATAGTGAAAAATATTGTTTTTACTTATTTCATATTGTTTTTGACTATATAAAAATGTTAGTATAAATAAAAAACTATAAAATGTTCTTCATGATTATATATTTATTTATAGATCAAAATTATGAATTTAAAATTACTATTTTGAATTTAGAAAAATTATTTTTATCATTTTGAAACTTAATTAATCTTCTATTCTAATAAAAACCCATTTTTAATAATTTTCATTAATTACGATATAAATGTAGAATTATTTTTTGGATTTATTTTTAATCCATATAAATATTATTATTTTAATAATCAAATTATTAATCTCATGTAATTTAAAAACCTCTAAAATTTTATCCTAAACATTATTTTTACACTTAAAAATAAACTTTTTTCTTAAAATTAGTTTTTATGCATTACATGTGCTAATATTAGAATTAATTTTAATTATAAATAAAATATGTATTTTTAAATATTAATTTTATATCTATAATCATTATAACCCAATTAAATAATAAGTTCCACTATTTAATAATTAAAATTAAATTACTTAGGAAAATTTTAGCTACCCATGTAATAACAAAAAATGGTAAAAGTGAAAAATATAACAGTGAAAGAATTTAAAACATATTAAAAATATGTTTGGAAATTTTTTATTGAATATTGATCGAACTTAACCTTACTAAAATCCACTATTTTCTATTGTTGGGTCCATTTGACCTTTAAACAGTGACGTTAAGTTTATATATTACAAACATATCTCTTTTATCCTTTATAAAAGGATCCATTACCGCCCCACTTTTCTTCACACCCTAAGATCCCAGGATACATCCAAAATATGACTAAGAAACTCTACAAGACTCATAGACACTTATTATAGGTTATGTTATTCTCAAAAGACCACCTCTTAAATCTTTAATCCATCTTTCAAAGGAGTTCATCAAATGATTAAGGTAACATTTTCAATTACTCCTTTTTCTTTCCCTTTTTATTCTTTTCTTCTACTTCTAACTAAGAGATATTATATCCATGAATGTATGATAAAATTAGTATCAATATTATTAGTAAATATTATTATACTAATGGAATATCCATTTATAACTGTCCTCCATTAAAATTAGAAATATGATCACGCCATCATGCATACGTGCAGACTACTGACGCCATGACTGATGTGCTTGATTTTTAATAACCATATTAAAGTAATGGATATAAAACTAAATTTAAAGGATTAATATTATATTTATTAAATTATAATAATCCTTAGATTACAAACAACTCACTATCTTCCTTTTGATATATGTAAAAATAACATCCCCCTGTGCATATGTGAAAATTGCAATCTCCATAAAAGTGACATATTTCTTTTTATACTCTAGTATTTTATAATTTATCCTAAAAAATTATAACCAGATTAAACACATTAAAAAATATAAATAAAAATATTATTATTATGTAATAATTTTACTATGACCTTCTTAACCATACTCATCCACTAATTAGATTTTTTTCTTGTTTGGGTTGGTTTTACCACCTATATAAAAAATGATATAAATTTCCATCTTGGATGACTAAGGAAACATAAATTATTAAGATATAAGAAAATAATAAGTAAATATTTTTCCCTATAATTGTAATGGTAATATCTAACTCATTATTAAGATACCACCACTCATTCGTGAAAATTACGAAATGAAGATCGTAACCGACTTCATCCCCGTGAATCATAATTAAAGTACTTATGAAATGAAATTAGAAAATTTGAAACCATTATTCAAAATATATTACATAACCTATAATGATCTTATCATAATTAAATTTAAATATATAAATAATAATTGGCACCGGAAAAAATGATGTTAATAACATCTAATGAAGAAAATAAAATATTACTAAATTATATATTTTTATTAAATGATTATAAGTGAATATTATAAAAGGTTATTGGAAATAATAAGGTTTTGAAATAAGTTGTTAAGATATTTTTTTTGTTATATAGTATATCATAGAATTTTCAGTTAAGCAGGAATAATGGTATGATTTTTTGTTTCTTGATTTTTCTTCATTGAGATATGATGCATACTCAAAACTTATTTAGATTTTGTGGTATATATATTGGATATGGATTTATTTTCTCATAATTTTTAATGATATATAATGGATTGAAAAATATATATATATATATATCTTGATCTACGTTTCATGGGTTTTCAATTTCAAAGAAAACAATGATGTAATGGTTTTAGGTTCACTCCAATCCCCTTTCTTTGAGTTATAATGTATCATTTTGAACTTCATACTTAAATGATCGGTTTCTTCCATAATAATATATTATATTACACTTCCAATTTATTTCTATGAAATATTAAAAAAATTATTCAAATCTCCCACCTTGATGAATTTATTCCATATAAAATATGACATTGTTAAGAATGATTCTCATTAACTTTAATGATTTTTTTATTCACATCCATATTTTACCTTCCCACCAATGATATCATTTATATTTAGAAACCAAATAATATGTTATCTCATGTGATATTCATATTTTACTTCTCATATTTTGAAAATGATTTTTTGTTATCTATTTTCTATGATTTGGAATTTCAAAAAATGTAATTTAAAATATTAAAAAGGTTTTCCCTGAATATTCACTTCTCTTATTAAAAAATTAAAATTTAATTAATATTTTATTGAGTTATTTTTAAAGGTACCATTATTGAAGTTTATTTTATTAAGATTAATATTTTTCAAAATTGTTCACTTCACCTTTTTGAAATTATCTTTTTAAAGTTACCCCTAATTTCTTCTTTTTATCATTATGTTAAAAATGTTTTGTAAAATATATTTTTAAATTTTTTCTATGTGAACACAAATTTTTTTAACAACCATTATTTTCAAAAAATATTCTTTTCCATAATTATAAATAGTTTTTTATATAAATCTAAATTATAAAGATTTTAAAACAAAAAGGGGTATTTCCTCTTAGTTCTCAATGCAGTTTAAATAGTTTTTATCTATGTCCACATCCTTAATTATCATTATTTTACAATGAGGATATGTTTCTGTACCACTGTACACCTTCATTCTCTATATGGATTATGATGAAAAAAAATTTAGTAATTTTATGTAAAATAGGTTTATTTCTCATAGATTATATTAGATGTGATAAAATGAAGATTATTTTGTGTTATTATAATGTTTGTTGAATGTATTCATGAAACCTATATCATTTACATGGGTTAATAAGTGATATGGTTTTTTCATGTTTTCTTAGAATATATATGTATAAAGGATTATAACATGATTGGTGGGTTCTATATAACCCTCCCATATATTGGATAAAGCTTTATATATGGTTAGATAAAAATTGGAAACAACCAGTAATGCCTAATCCAATGTGGAAAATATGATGTAATGCTAGATCTATTATATGAAAAAAAAAATGTGAGGTCAACTATAGGAAACTTGAAGTAATTCCAAATTCACTAATGGAAACAATAAGTGATGCATGATCCACTATGTTATTATTTAAATTCATATTTTTGTGCCATTTTTCTCTGTTATATACCTATGATTATGATCTATAGATCATGTTTATTATCTCCCACTCTTATGTTATTGTACATGTTTTTATAATTTGATATTTAATTTCCTTATATCATAACTTTTGAAAAAATCTTATTATTTTAACTTTTTTATTAAGATATTTCTCCCCTGATCGTGTTTTATCATATTCTGATGATATTACCCTTGATGAAATATTGTTGATTTTGTTTTTTATTGATCATTCAGCCTTACCCCATTCTTATATTTTTATTCCCCATGTTATTAAGATGATTATAACTTATGATTGGTCTAGAAGGTAGTCTATAATGGCTCAATTATAGATTAATTTTAACAAGTATTATAATTTTTTTTCTTGAGTAGCTAGTCCTTAGAGACAAATAATATTTTCTTCATGGGATTGTGTGATTATTTGTGAGATGTAATTTTTAACTAATGTAAATGATGTAAAATAGAGAATTTCTTCACTCACATTGGATCAAATATTATGTTTATAGAAAGTATTTTTATCACCAGACTTGGGAGTGTGGGTTTGGGGAACCTCGCATACATATTTTCTTCGTCATAAATGTGACCAATACATATAACCCTATATCACGGAGGTTAATTACATATATATTGAATTTTACATAGAAGTAACCCATATATATTTCTAAGTGACTAAATTATTTATTAATTTTTATGAGTATTTTCAATGGGTAACCCATAAATTTAGAATTTACTAATTTTTAGACCCAAACTGACAACTTTTGGATGTTTTGTCTTATATAAGCTCTACATTTCAGATAAATTATCTTTTAAATACCATATCTTACAAATTAGTTATATTTTAACACTCCAAATTTAATTACTCATAAAATTTCAGTGTTAAACTATAGGAATATCTATGTATCAACTAATCTATGACTAGTAGAATCTCAGACTTCTTTCTAACATCATATTTTGATTCTGAATCATTATTAACTTTAATATAAATCATATCATACTAGAACCAAAAACATCTATATAATTCTAACCATATTGTAAATTACCCTTACATCTAACTGTTCAACCCCATACCTCCTAAAATGGCCCGAAGGCCTTCATTTTGTTATTGATTTTTGATAATCACCATTCTATGGGTGAGGTGGAAACCATACAAGGCACGTAGGTGTAAGTATTACATAGACCATCGGCCTTAGAGTAATTCAATGCTCGTAGGCTTCAAACATTACATAAAATAAAGACTAACTACTTGAAACTGCTCCTCCCCAGCATCTTCATCATGAAATAGGCTCTCCACCTTCCCATGGCTATTCGGCTAGGCTTTCCCATGCATGCACAGGCTTGTACTGATGGCAGGTTCCGTACCCTCTCATTCTTGAGTCTGTTTAGCTTCTTCTATGGTGAAAGCTCCATGATCCTCCTTCTGAAGTTTGTTCCTTGTAGGTTTTATGGTTTTCATCTCCACTTATGATGTCCCAAAGGCCTTGAGGTAGCCTAAAGGCCTTGAGGTGGCCTGAAGGCCTTACTGACCTGAAGGCATGGATGGCCCGAAGGCCTTAAAAGACTCGGGGACCAAATCAGTGACCCAAAGTCCCAAACATGGGAATATTCTCAGTTGCTATAGTGCCAAACAGTGCCTGCTACAGTTCCCGCTACAATACCTACTACAGTCTTCACAGTTCCTACTATATTTCATGTTATAGTACCTACTACAGTCCCTACTACAGCCTGCTACAGTACTGCTATAGTTGGAAACTAGCCTCTTCCCGGATTTAATCTCGGGTCTCTTAGATGCACTTAAGGATTCCTCACTAACTGGGATGAGGCTCATGTTCCAGTTTAACCCCATAAATTGTCTAATTTCTAAGTCAATATGCAAGGTTAATTAGCTTCCAAAAAAATTAACTATTATAACTTCCAAAAATTGCCCCCCATTTACCTAAATCGTATTTTACGACAAATTAATTCATGTTATCAATAATATTTTATAACTATTAAGGGTTTTGGTAAATAATACACTATAACTTCCAAGAATTTAAATTTTATGATGTGGATTATAAATGCATCATGACCCTCACCTAACCATAATAAATTTGGTGGTTTAATGGGTTTTAAAATAGAAAAAATATTCTATAGTAACATGATTCATGAATATAGATTTTAAACTTATGGTGTCCTATTATACCTGAATTATTTATTAGAGGTGATGAAAGACTTTTTTGGGTGATAGATAATTATTTGAATAGAATTTACATGAATTGGCTTGAGTATACTTCTCACGAAATCATTAGTGTTTCACTTTTCTCTCTTCAAGTAGGAATATTTGCGACATAAAATTAAGGTAGGGGATTTGAAACCACCCTTATTTGTTAAATGTAGATATGGTATTATCATTATTTGGTTTCTAATGGATATATAGTGAAATTAAACTATATATTACTATAATATGAATATAAGAAAATTGATAGGTATAGTAGTATTATTTCATACACAATTATAATTTTTTCTATATTGTCAGGATATTTGATTTTGTAGATTACATGCTTATTTATACTATATTTTAATATATCTTTATTCTATAAAAATATTTTAATATTTTACTATGAATTAGTATTTATATAAAATAACTAAATCTATTATGTGACTTTGAGATGGTAAAATAGGAAGAATATTTATTATATGAATAATAATTTTGAAGTAACATACTATGAATTACTTGATATATATCTGTGTTGTATTGTTTATAACTATTTAGTTGTTATTTAATATATTGGAGAACATATGTTAATATATATTATATAGATATTATTGTAGTATATTAGGTTATGAGATATTTGGATTTTATTTTTATTGAAACCTACACATGACTAGTTTAATAAATGATGATGGTATGGAAGATGATGGTTGATGAAATTATTTCTTATGGTCAAATATGTTCAACCCTTATTTTTTACAATATCACACACATTGGTAGATATATTCTAATAGTGTATTGAAAATTTTCACTTATGAAAATATGATATTTCTACCAGTTTCATATATTTTGAATTTCAATAAACCTTGTTGTGATTTAACAAAGAATTAGGATAGTTAGTTACTATTAAGAGGGTGGTGCGGGTATAATGAATAATATAGTGGAAACATAGTGGATGATGGGGGATAACATTGATAGTATGATATGGTAATTAAAATTTTGTTTTAATGGTTTGCTTGAGAATCCTATTTTTCTAGTAATTTTTTAATTCTTTGTATGCTTACCACATGATATTATTTTCTCATTATTATTATGGTATATCCTTCCTTGATGTAGGTCAATTTGAGTCTTGGAATACCTGGTATTATGTAATGCTAATTAATTATAAAGGAATAATTTAGAATTAGTGATGATGATAATGATGGTATTTATTATTAAGTATAAAACAGAGATTTTATAAATGTCTAAATGATATTAAATACAAACTTTCGAATTATAATTTTGAATAAAAACCCATGGATTAATGATTAATTAAAATAGTAATCCAAAATCTATTAATTATTGATAATTTTTATATATAGTATTATTAGTGATATTTCCAAACCATTATTCTTTAATGCATAAGGAGGTATTTTTTCCGTAGTGATTAGTGATGGGTTTTCATATGATACAATATCTTTAGATCTTGTATTAGGTAGGTTAGTTTCCCATATAATGATTGAATGCTATATATTAATTATGTTCTATTATTTCTGACAATCCTCATCCTTAGTTGGTAGGGGAAACATACACCTATATGTTCCACTAGTTTATAAGTGTCATTCCAACATCTTGGTTGTTGATCATATAAATGGCTGACTACCCCTTACTATTCTCTCTCCTATAGATGTACAATGGTATGAAATTAAGTCCATGATATGGTAGACTAAGTTCATAGTATATGTCCTTATATAAGGGATGTAATGGCTTGAGGATATAACATACATATATATATGGGAAATATAGTCTTAAAGTTATATTATATACATGTATCTAGACTATAATCCATCCAAATTTTTTTATTTTAAAAAAATACACATTTTGAGGTTTAGTGGGAAACATAAAAAAATTATAGTATTTCCAAGCTATTTCCTTGATGTTAAGGTCAGATTGATATCATATTTTTTCTTGTAAAACAACAATTAAGAACTTTTATACCACATTAAATTCATCAAGTAAATATTTTGTAGAGTAATTGTATAGAAAAATCACATTAAGTTGTCATTATAACTAGAATAGGAGTTCTCCTTTGTGGAATTCTAGATTACACAAATTTTCCACTTTGACCCTGTCTCCCAGAAGAAAATTTATTCTAAATTACAGGGATGTAGATCAGTTATATGAAGAAGAATGACAAAATTTATCAACGGAATGTTTTATATTTTAATGAGAAAATTGACGGGTATGAAAATTTTATCATACCCAGTAATCCATGGACCTATACAAAGGTCGTTGATCAACAAAATCCAAATTTTACCAAGATACATTATGACATTCTTGGGCCTCAAAAATATTCTTGGAGTCATAAAAATCCTTCTCACCTTGTCAATATGGTTCCACCACTTTATTGATTTTTCCCCTTAGTTGGTGATCAATGGTTTTGGAAAACTCAAATAGTACTTCAAACCCATTTCCTTCTAAATAAAAGACAAAGAGTTCCACTTGATTTGATAAGTGTTTCCCTATTTTTTCATACATGATGTAATGTTTTTTTGGCTTCAAGGTGTCTTAATTTTCCTAATACTCTTCTCTATCTACAATGGAATTTTTAATCTTATTCATATATTCACCCATTTCAAACCATCACTAACTTTGTTAACCTCATGTAGTTTCTCAAATGAATTCATGATATCAATACATGGTTTAGAATAATTTTTTAAGTTATGGTAATTTTTTCCTATTTTAATATATGGGAATTAACTTGTTGCCTCCTATAGAGATATGAAGATGATTAGCTCAACTGTCCAAAGATTTCACTTAGGTTATAATAGTTTCTAGAACCTTAGGTTCTTGAGATTATACTCCCTACTCCATCATAACAAATCACTTATAGGAACTGACATCATGTGTAGTATATATTTATATCATTCGTGGTGGATCTAAGTTTTACTTTGTGATTATAGGGATGTGATGGGGTTGTTTCTATGGAAAGTTTTTTCATACTATGATGTCTTAGTAAAATATGTGAATTATGATTTATAGTGGAGATAAGAGGACTAATATGTAAGATTTTTGAGTTCAGGGTGAATGGTTCATTGGGAAAATAGAAGTGTGGAATTCATCATTATATATATATGTGTGTGTGTGTGTCTACAATGATATGTTACTTCTATCAATTACTCAACAAGAAGAACTAAGTATGGATGAGAATATAGTTAAATTGATATAGGGTATGAGTTATTTTTTTATTTATTAAAGGGGATTCAGTATGATTATTCTATATTTAAATGAGAAAATTGGGTGAGGGTCCTACTGTGTATAAATGTATTCCCACCATTGTTTTTGTGTGTGTATTATTGGTCTAATACTGGTTCCTCTAAGACTCAAAAGGGGGGCTTATTCCTTGGATTTTATTGTCTATGAAAATCACCCTCTTTATGTTATATTAAATTATAATATTTTATTCATAAAATATGAATGTAGTGGAAAAACTAATAAATAAAATATATCATACAATATATATTTATAGTGGTTCTGGGTACAGAAATCCCCTAGTCCACTCCTCCAACGCACAAATCAATGTGCTTAGTGATTTTCACTAGATCAGTACTTTTACCATGGACTGCCAATCACTTTCTTAGGGACTATATGACTGAGTGAAAGTGGTCAACGTTTGGTACAATAACATGAGATTTTACCAGGATCCAACAAGGCTTTACAAACACCATACTTCAAGGTTCTTTTACAAGTAACTTTTATAAAAACATAGTGAATAATATAGAGTTTACATATGACACTCATAGTTGTAAGATATAACTAAAAGAAGAGAATAAATCTATATTAGAGATCTTAAGAAACAAAATTATCATGAGGATATTCTTCTAAAAAATAGTAATGATTTTCTGTATAGCATAATTGTAAAACATGTATGTTATTATTACATTAATGTAAAATAGAGCAAATCACATATAGATTGTCCATTTATAGAGTTCATATTTGATAGTGTATGTAATTTCATTCTTTCATATGTTCTATATTTTCACTTATTCTATTTACTCACAAAAGAATATAAATCTTTTCTTTTTAAATTTTGGCATGAGATCAAGAAATTTTGGTCTGGGAATTAAACTTCAAGATAACCTTTTATCTAAAATACCTCAGAAATAGTACTAACAATTAAATTATCCTTGTACTTATTCATTTTATCTTTGATTGAAACTTTTTATAATAAATTTTACCTTAAATAAGTACTCAAATATTTAATTCTTACATGAAAACATTAATTTTTACTAAAAGTAATCCAATGATAAGAAATACTAGGTTACAGAATCACATATCTGATTTTAGAACACCACATAGACAAATTCCACATATCCATTATTTATATATTATATTTCACATAATCAATTGCACATAGGTAATTTCATATAGGTGATTTCACAGAGGAGAATTCATGTATCCAATTTCACATCTCTATATGCACGTAACCTAATTTATTCTGACAGCCTTCATTATCATGATAAAAAAAATTTACAAAGCTGAAATGAATTACATATTCATATGGAACCACATAGTTGTTTTCACCACATATCCAAATCACATTTTTGATTACTCCATGTGACCGATTGAAAATTATTTATCATCTACATCTACAATTTCTAATGTAGGTGATTCACTGATGTAGGCAATTTCACTGTAGATGTTTCATGTTGTATATGTTTCCCCATATATTCAAATTCCACACATAGCCAATTTTCCATACATTGTAAAATTTAATTAAAATTATAGATTGCAAAGAACTAATAGTATATTGTATTAATGTAGTGGTTAAAAATAAAGAACATTCTCAAGAAAAAAACATTAGTAAAATATGAATGGTATTTGAGATCATGAAAACATAAATCACAATGGATATGTTCGAATAACACTTGTATCCAAAAAAATATTCCCCATTTTTCATATTGAAAAAACCATACAACATTAAACATAAGATTTGATAAATTTTTTAGAAAAGATAAATAATTTATATATATATATATATATTTCAATAAAAATATTGTTTTCATCCTTTCTTCTCTTCCTTAATTAGACACTTTTACACAAACTTTTACTTCCTCCAAGTGTATAAACTTCTCTTTAGTAAACATACACCTTTTGAATAATTAAAAATGAATTAATTAGATATAATAAAACATTTAATATAACACTTGAATGTAAAAATTATTAATTTGCAATGATTTAACTATATTCTAAAATATAGCCGGACAAAAATTTATTAGAAAATCAAATAACTCATTTAAGGAAAAAAAATAAAAAATTAAATAAAAACAATTTCTATGAAACAAAATAGTGATAAAATATCTTATATGAAAAAAATAATTTAAAAATAAATAATTAAAATAAATCATAGAAATCATAAGACATAAAGGTAACTTGAGGCATTCATAACATTATTACGTAGGGAGTAACCCTCTTGGTTACGTTTGGAATACCCATAATAGTATATTCCCTAAATCTCTTCAGATAAACCTTAACGTTTCAATCCTTCGCGTTACCCAATGCATTGGAGAGCTATATCGGGCTCACCCACCCTTAGTTTATCACGGAACCACCCATCTTCATAATAATGACCAAGAACCTCAACATAATCGTATCACATAAAACATGCATAAAGGAAACATAACATTTCCACCTTTCAATCACAAGATATCAATACAACACATTGATATAAAAACATTATGAAAACCATTTTCAATACCAAAATAAAAGAAAAGTAAAACATGGTATTTATTTTTCTTTTAAAAAAAAGGTATGGCTTGTAGAGGAAGCCGAAACTCAAATAACGGCCACGGCGGCAGAGAAGTCGTTGTCGCCGCATACGTACGATAAAAACATTCCCTTTTGTCATTTAGTAAACAATTCTTATAAAAAATTATTCCTTTTGAATAAATGTAAAAGTCAAAGGGGTTTATACACCATATAAAAGAAGTTTGTGTATAAAACAAAATATGCCTCAATGAAAGGAGATTGAGATGAAGTCCCATACCTCAGGTCTGACTTGACTCGGTCGTTCTTTAATCTCCTGAATAATAAACTTGAGTTAATTTCTACTTGTTTAAGAACCTTTTTAAAGTTAATTATTCCTTTTATATCACTAGTTTCCATGTCATTAACACTATGTAATTATTTAAGTTAATAACGGTCGTTTTAACGATCATTGGTACTTGAGTCAAAAATAATCCCTTTATAATTACAAGTTGTTCATGTATCCATTATATCCAGAATGGTATTCATGATGTTGATATCATATATATCATATATATCTAGTGCATGCATGCATTTATAATATTACATAATCATTTAGAGGTAAGAAATGAAATGCACCGTTCATGGAGACGGTAAGCCGTACGTACGCATGAACGCTACTTTCATTTCTATTTCGTATTTTATAGAATGGAATCATAATGATATAAAGGGATATTATAATTCTAGTGTAATATCATATATAATATCATAAATTCATCCTTTATATGTCCCACATATGGTATTAACGAATCAAATCACTTTGAGGGGGCGGTAGTCCGCACTTCCTTAAATGAAGATATCGTGTTTACCCATAATGGAAACCATAAAGGTATGCCCAAAATGAAAAATAAAAAATCTTAAGGAAAACATAAACATATTATATATCATATATAAATATATTTTCATCTTAATGGCCACCTTTGAAGGTGTTAAAAGAATGTTGAACAATCATTGTTTCAGGAGGCAGAAATTCACCATCCACGGAAACAGTATGTTCTTTAACCATTAGATGTAGGTGTGTGTAGGTGTATCTCTAATACTTCTTATAACAACATCCTAGTATATTGAAGATACTGTATTTTTTACAAAATAAATTAATAAAAAGAGTTTAGGGGGTTGGAGAAGCAAAATAAAACAAAAGGACTCAAGTGAAGACATTACTTTAAAATCGGGTAACTCCCTTTGGTTTGAGATCAAAAGCTTCCTTGGGAAGACTTCTGCCCAAATTGAGGCTTAAAGGAGTAAGAGAGGGAAGTGGAGAGACAAAATGGGTAGGGTTTGGCCGAGCCAAAGGCTTTGGAAGTGTGGGTAACGAGGTAGAGGTGGGGGCCTTTTATAAGAGGAGAGGAGGGGCACTCTTGGAAAGTAAAGAAATGTTACTTTATTTTCAAATGATTTTCGGATTCAAAAGGTCCCACGTTGATATAATTCGAGGGTAAGGTTATAAGGGTTTTAAATCCACCCATACAATACGTTTTGGAGATCTATAGGTCATAGATTTTACATTATCATTTCATTTTATTTAAATCCTTTATTAATGAGGTAATCGCTGCATCATCATGATGTCATAAATAATTTAATTTATTTAAAGTCTAAAAATTATAAGAAAAATATCATGATTTAGGAAATCTTTTTAACTTTCCAATTATTATTTATAATCAAAAATCTGACTTGCATAACCCCATGTAAAAATTATTTTAGTAAAACATCTCATGTTTATGTTATTTTTACTTTAACATTAAATAAAAAGTTATTTATGTCATTTCTCAACCAAAGTGGCTCCATGGGGTCCCCAAGTTCACCCATGGATTTTCTTGGTCATCCATGACACATCCAATGAGGGTAGTACATGTGTCAAGCTCATCTCATATTATTAAAACATTATTTTTACCTTAAACTACACTAATTACCTCTAATCGAGATTAAGAACTTAAAAGTTACTATTCACCAAAAAATTATTTTAATCTCATTGAACCACATTTTACTTATTAATGACAACCATGTATGTAGGATTTTTAAAAATCAAATCACAGAAGTGGAAAAGTTTCATTTAAACGAAAAATCAGTTTCTTTAACTACCACTTAGTGGTTTCACTATTCATCAAAAATTGAAGTTTTCCAGAAAAATTCCAAAACTTCACCCTAAGCTATATTTGATATTCTGAATTCAAAAATGATGTCTATTTTACAAAATTCAAAACATATAATATGAATTAATTAATTTAATAATTAATTCCCGCTGTCATGACAAATAGCGTGTTTTTATGAAATAATAAGTATCAAAAGATTGACACTAGTTTAAGTCCAATATCAAAGTGAAATTGATTCCAATGACCACCATTGGATTAAATGGTAAAAATATATTCTAATTTAACTTTAAAACCAATTCAAAAGATAATCTAATCATATAAATAAATTAGATTAAAAATTGGTTTTGAATTAAAATACAACATTTTTCACTATTCATTAAAAAATGAACTTTATCGGAAAAATACCAAAAATTCACACAAAGTAATTTTTGATGTCCCAATCATAAAGAATAAGTTTATTTTGACAAACAGAGATTATAAAATTGTCAAAAGATAGATTTAAAAATGGTTTTCCATTAAAAGGCAGTAAAACAATCTTTTAAAAATATTAGTGTATTCCATGCTTAAGATTGGATTTATTTTCATTTTAAGCCTCTAAAACACTATCTAATTCATTAATAGGCATAGATAAAAATATCTATTATTCATTACTTACTTGGGATGTTACATCCTTCCCCCTTTAGAAAATTGTGTCCCCATAATTTATTTACTTATCGAATAAATGGGGGTACTTATCCCTCATTGCATTTTCAGATTCCCATGTTGCCTCTTCCATCATGTGGTTTTTCCACAAAACCTTTACCTGATTAATCACCTTATTCCGTAACACTTGCTCCCTGTGGTCAAGAATCTGGACCGGTTGTTCCTCATATGATAGGTTCTCTTCCAGCTGAACTACCTCTGGACTCAAAACATGAGATGGATCTGGCATGTACTTTCTCAGCATCGAAACATGAAAAACATTGTGTACCTAAGATAAACTCGGAGGTAAAGCCACTCAGTATGCAACTGATCCAACTCTCTCCAGAATTTCATATGGTCCAATGAACCTTGGACTCAGCTTTCCTTTCTTACCAAATCGCATCACACTTTTCGATGGTGAGACTTTGAGAAAAACATGATCAACTACCTCGAAAGATAGATCTTTCCTCCGGTTATCCGCATAACTGTTCTGTCTGCTCTGAGCTGTTCTCATGTGTTTCTATATCAGCTGAATTTTTTCTACCAACCCTTCTACCAAATCTGGTCCCATCAATTTCCTTTCACCCACTTCATCCCAGAAAGCTGGAGTTCGACACTGCTTCCCATATAATGCCTGAAATGGTTCCATCTGTATACTGGAATGAAAACTGTTATTATATGAAAATTCAACCAAAGAAAGGTGTTGGTCCCAAATTCCCTGATAATCCACAGAGCAAGAACGTATCATGTCCTCCAATGTCTAAATTGTTCATTCTGATTGCCCATCTGATTGAGGATGAAAAGTTGTACTAAAATTTAATTCAGTACCCAACGACTTCTGAAGGCCTTTCCAAAAGTTAGAAGTGAACTTGGGATCACGGTCAGATACAATGGAGAGAGGAACTCCATGTAACCTAACTATCTCTTTAATATACAAACGGGAAAGTTTATCTAGGGAAAATTATCTCGTATATCAAGGAAATGAGCAGATTTAGTCAAGCGATCAACAATAACCCAGATTGCATTATTACCTCGAGATGTCTTCGGTAATCCCACAACAAATTCCATGGATATATTCTCTCATTTCCACTCTGGCACTGGTAAAGGCTGAAGCATCCCTTTCGATAACTTCCTCTCTGATTTAACCTATTGACAAGTCAAACACTTCATAGTAAAATCAGCAATATCTCTTTTCATTCCATCCCACCAGTAATACTCCAGCAGATCTCTATACATCTTAGTACTTCCAGGATGAACTGAAAATGGAGAACTATGAGCTTCACATAACAACTCTCTCTTCAACTGTGAATCACAAGGAACACACAATCTCTTCCCAAATCTCAAAAGTCAATCATTATCAATGTTGAATTCAGGCAACTTACCTTTCTGAACCAGCTCTACCTTTTTCTGCAACTTACTGTCTTGCTTCTGTGCTTGCTTGATTCTGTCTAATAGAGAAGATTTCACTGATACCTGAAACAAAACATAAGAACATCCTGCACCAACTACTTCTATGCCAAAGTTCATCAAATCCTTAACCAAAGGATCGCGTTCCAAATGCAACATTGCAAATGAAGCGTTACTTTTTCGACTCAAAACATCTACCACTTTATTTTCTTTTCCCGGATGGTAATGAATTGTACAATCATAATATTTGATTAATTCTAGCCATCTTCTCTGTCTCATGTTCAATTCTTTCTGAGTGAATATATACTTTAAACTTTTGTGATCAGTATATATTTCACACTTTACTCCATACAAATGATGCCTCCAAATTTTTAAAGCGAAAACAATAGCAGCTAATTCCAAATCATGTGTAGGGTAATTTACCTCATGAGCTTTCAACTGTCGTGAATCATAAGCAATTATCTGATCATTCTGCATTAGGATGTAACCAATTCCTTTCAATGAAGCATCACTATATATAACAAACTCACCATTCCTGGAAGGTAGTGCCAAAACTGGAGCATTCACCAATCTTCTTTTCAGTTCCTAAAAACAATCATCACATTCTTTTGTCCAGATAAACTTAACACCCTTCCGAGTTAGCGTAGTCATTGGACTAGATAACCGTGAAAAATTTCTAACAATCCTTCGGTAATAGCCTGCCAAACCAAGGAAACTATGAGTATCTGTTACATTTGTGGGTCTTGGCCATTCTTCAACAACCTTTGTTTTTGCAGGATCAACAGTTATCCCATATTTAGAAACAATGTGACCAAGGAAAGAAATTTGTTGCAACCAAAACTCACACTTTCTGAATTTCCCATACAATTTTTTTTAAGGTTTGAAAAATAACCCTTAAATGTCTTTCATGCTCCTCTTTACTTTTAGAAAACACAAAAATATCATTAATGAAAACCACCACAAACTTATCCAAGAACTCATGGAAAATTCTATTCATTAAGTCCATGAATGCAGCAGGTGCATTGGTTAGCCCAAAAGGCATTACTACAAATTCATAATGGCCATATCTTGTATGAAACGCAGTCTTCGGAACATCTTCTTCCTTTACCTTCATCTAATGGTACCTCGATCTCAGGTCAATCTTTGAAAAATACTGATCTCCCTGGAGCTGATCAAACAAATCATCGATATGAGGCAAAGGATATTTGTTCTTAACAGTGATGTTATTCAAGGCTCTATAATCAATGCAAAGTCTCATAGAACCATCTTTCTTTTTAACAAATAAAATAGGAGCACCCCATGGTGACGTGCTAGGTTGAATGAAACCTTTCTTTAACAAATCTTACAATTCATCCTTCAAATATAAAAGTTCAATTTGAGCCATGCCATTTGATAAGGGGGTTTCGAAATTGGCTTAGCATCAGGAACTAAGTCAACAGTAAATTCAACTTCCCGATCTGGTATTATTCCAGGAAAATCATCAGGAAAAACATCAGAATACTCATTTAACACTGGAACATCATTAATCTGAACAGTTCCCTTTTTTTCAACAATATGTGCAAGGTAACATTCATTTCCATCTTTTACAAGTTTCTCGGCCTCTTGATATGTTATCAACAGTAAGGGTTCATTTTTGTACACAAAATGAAAGTATTTCTGAAAATAAACATCTTTAGCTCTACAGTCAATCTTAGCATGGTAAATAGAGACCCAATCCATACCCAGGATAACATCAAACTCTACTAGAGGTAGAACAATAAGGTTTGCATGTAGGTTATTTCCACGGATAATGATAGGAAGATTCTTATAAATTCTTTTTGCCTCAAAATTTCCCCCAGGTGTTTTTACCACAAGTTCAGGAGTCATTTCTTGAGATGGTATTCCCATTTTACTAGAAAAGGTTTCAGAGATGAAAGAATGTGTAGACCCCGAATCAAACAACACACTGGCATAATCTGAAGAAACAAACAAAGTATCTGATACAACCTCATTTGATGGCCCGACATCTGCTGAAGTAGTTGCAAAGGATTTCACCACCCCTTTCTGCTTGTAGTCTAACTGCTTCCCATCACTCGAGCTCTTTGTCGGATACTCGTTTGTATAGTGAACCATCTCATTGCACTTAAAACATTTCACTAACTGTAAATCAAATTTGAACTTACCATCACCTTGATCTTTTTCAGTGCAATCACGAGCCTTATGTCCCATATTACCACATCAGTAGCACTTTCCAGAATTCAGAAGACATTCCCTAGCATGCCTTTTTCCACATTTACCACAAACTAGAAACTTAGATTTCTTACCATCAGACTTTTTTGAAGAATTTTTCCCTTTCTCCTGCCACCTCAGTCTCTTCTTCTGTTGGTTGTCATAGAACACTTGGTCATCGGGAAACTCCATTTCCACCTTCTCAGCACATCGAACAAGCTTTTCATAACTTTTAAACTCACGAGAAGCTAATGCCCTTTGATATTTTGGCTTTAATCCTGAGTAAAAACGATTGATTTTACTATCAAGGTCTCGGATAAAATTTGGAGTATACCTTTCCAATCGAGTGAACCTTTCTTCATAGGCAGCCACTGAGTCTTCCTCTTGCCTCAATTCCAAGAATTGTTTTTCCATCCTAAGTCGAACAGCCTTAGGAAAATACTTTTCAAGAAACATACCTTTGAATTCATCCTAGTCAAGAGCATCAATCTCATCGGCGTCCCTGATATTTTTAACCATCGACCACCACTGATCTGCTTCACCCTCCAAACGGAAAATAGCAAGACTAACCTTTTCATTGTCTCAACACCCCATGACATCGAAAATCTTCTCCAGTTTTTTAATCCACCCTTCAGCTAACATAGGGTCAGATGATCCTCTGAATGATGGGGGATGTTGCCTCATGAAATGTTCCACCACTGACATGTTCCTCTGCGGTTGATCTGGCTGATCTTGTGCATGGATACCACCACTATTTATCGCTTGAGTCAACTGCGCCATTACTACAACAAACTGTTCAGTTCCAATTCTGACCATCTCAGGATGCTGATTCAGAAGGTTATTTCCTTCTGTATGCCTTCCTAGCACTGCTTTCCTGTTTCCTCTGCGGAAAACCATTCTGAACAAACATTTCTTAAATGAAGCAACATGGTAATCTTCAAATGCTATATCATTTCAAAAAAAATATTTTTGGATAATCATTTAATAGAATTATAACTCCTAAAGTTATCTAAACCGACCTCTGATACCAACTATAAGGCCCCGGCCTTAAACCTTACTTAATCTTGAGTTATTACAAGATTACACATTGAGGATCTTTTTAGGTTTAGAGTTTTAGAGAATTAGAACATAAAACTTGCATTACATTCCACATATAAACAAAGTGGTTACATAAAGATAGTATTCATTTTTCCCATAAATGGAAACATATTTAAAATAAGACATGGATTCATTCTTGACACTTCTTGACACTATCATCATATCATGTACCTTTCCCTTGACCTGTGAAAAACATTTCAAAAAAACTTGGGATGAGCATAAAAAGCTCAGTATGGGTTATAAAAATATGGAAAGGAAACATAATTTCATATATACATAAGAATGAAATCATACTTTACCCATAAAACATAATCACTATAACATACCTCATCAAATCATGAATAAATCATAGAAATCATAAGACATAAAGGTAACTTGAGGCATTCATAACATTATTACGTAGGGAGTAACCCTCTTGGTTACGTTTGGAATACCCATAATAGTATATTCCCTAAATCTCTTCAGATAAACCTTAACGTTTCAATCCTTCGCGTTACCCAATGCATTGGAGAGCTATATCGAGCTCACCCACCCTTAGTTTATCACGGAACCACCCATCTTCATAATAATGACCAAGAACCTCAACATAATCGTATCACATAAAACATGCATAAAGGAAACATAACATTTCCACCTTTCAATCACAAGATATCAATACAACACATTGATATAAAAACATTATGAAAACCATTTTCAATACCAAAATAAAAGAAAAGTAAAACATGGTATTTATTTTTCTTTTAAAAAAAAGGTATGGCTTGTAGAGGAAGCCGAAACTCAAATAACGGCCACGGCGGCAGAGAAGTCGTTGTCACCGCATACGTACGATAAAAACATTCCCTTTTGTCATTTAGTAAAAAATTCGTATAAAAAATTATTCCTTTTGAATAAATGTAAAAGTCAAAGGGGTTTATACACCATATAAAAGAAGTTTGTGTATAAAACAAAATATGCCTCAATGAAAGGAGATTGAGACGAAGTCTCATACCTCAGGTCTGACTTGACTCGGTCGTTCTTTAATCTCCTGAATAATAAACTTGAGTTAATTTCTACTTGTTTAAGAACCTTTTTAAAGTTAATTATTCCTTTTATATCACTAGTTTCCATGTCATTAACACTATGTAATTATTTAAGTTAATAACGGTCGTTTTAACGATCATTGGTACTTGAGTCAAAAATAATCCCTTTATAATTACAAGTTGTTAATGTATCCATTATATCCAGAATGGTATTCATGATGTTGATATCATATATATCATATATATCTAGTGCATTCATGCATTTATAATATTACATAATCATTTAGAGGTAAGAAATGAAATGCACCGTTCATGGAGACGGTAAGCCGTACGTACGCATGAACGCTACTTTCATTTCTATTTCGTATTTTATAGAATGGAATCATAATGATATAAAGGTATTTTATAATTACAGTGTAATATCATATATAATATCATAACTCCATCCTTTATACGTCCCACATATGGTATTAACGAATCAAATCACTTTGAGGGGGCGGTAGTCCGCACTTCCTTAAATGAAGATATTGTGTTCACCCATAATGGAAACCATAAAGGTATGCCAAAAATGAAAAATACAGAAGCTTTAGGAAAACATAAACATATCATATATCATATATAAATAGAGTTTCATCTTAATGGCCACATTTTAAGGTGTTAAAATAATGTTGAACAATCATCGTTTCGAGAGGCAGAAATTCGCCATCCACAAAAACAGTATGTTATTTAACCATTAGATGGAGGTGTGTGTAGGTGTAGATCGAATACTTCTTATAAAAACATCCTAGTATATTGAAGATACTGGATATGTTACAAAAGAAATGAATAAAAAGAGTTTAGGGGGTTGGAGAAACAAAATAAAACAAAAGGACTCAAGTGAAGACATTACCTTAAAATCGGGTAACTCCCTTTGGTTTGAGCTCAAAGGCTTCCTTGGGAAGACTTCTACCCAAATTGAGGCTTCAAGGAGTAATAGAGGGAAGGGGAGAGACAAAATGGGTAGGTTTTGGCCGAGACAAAGTCTTTGTAAGTGTGGGTAAGGAGGTAGAGGTGGGGGCCTTTTATAAGAGGAGAGGAGGGGCACTCGTGGAAAGTAAAGAAATGTTACTTTATTTTAAAATGATTTTCGGATTCAAAAGGTCCCACATTTATATAATTCGATGTTAGGGTGATAAGGGTTCTAAATACACCCATCCAATAGGTTTTTGACATGTGTAGGTCATAGATTTTACATTATCATTTCATTTTATTTAAATCCTTTATTAATGAGGTAATCGCTGCATCATCATGATGTCATAAATAATTTAATTTATTTAAAGTCTAAAAATTATAAAAAAATAAAATGATGTAGGAAATCTTTTTATCTTTCCAATGAATATTTATAATCAAAAATTTGACTTGTATAACCCCATGTAAAAATTGTTTTAGTAAAACATCTCATGTTTGTGTTATTTTTACTTTAACATTAAATAAAAAGTTATTTATGTAATTTCCCAACCAAAGTGGCTCCATGGGGTCCCCAAGTTGACCCATGGATTGTCTTGGTCATCCATGACACATCCAATGAGGTTAGGACATGTTTCAAGCTCATCTCATATTATTAAAACATTATTTTTACCTTAAACTACACTAATTACCTCTAATCGCGATTAAAAACTTAAAAGTTACTATTCACCAAAAAATTATTTTAATCTCATTGAACCGCATTTTACTTATTAATGACAACCATGTATGTCAGATTTTTGAAAATCAAATCACATAAGTGGAAAAGTATCATTTAAACGAAAAATCAGTTTCCTTAACTACCACTTAGTGGTTTCACTATTCATCAAAAATTGAAGTTTTTCAGAAAAATTCCAAAACTTCACCCTAAGATATATTTGATATTCTGAATTCAAAAATGATATATATTTTAAAAAATTAAAAACATATAATATGCATTAATTAATTTAATAATTAATTTCTACTGTCATGACAAATAGCGTGTTTTTATGAAACAATAATTATCAAAAGATTGACACTAGTTTAAGTCCAATTTCAAAGTGAAATTGATTCCAATGACCACCATTGGATTAAATGGTAAAAATATATTATAATTTCATATTAAAACCAATTCCAAAGATAATCTAATCATATAAATAAATTAGATTAAAAATAGGTTTTGAATTAAAATACAACATTTTTCACTATTCATTAAAAAATGAACTTTATCGTAAAAATACCAAAAAAATCACACAAAGTAAATTTTTATGTCCCAATCATAAAGAATAAGTTTATTTTGACAAACATAGATTATAAAATTGTCAAAAGATAGATTTAAAAATGGTTTTCCATTAAAAGGCAGTAAAATAATCTTTTAAAAATATTAGTGTATTCCCTACTTAAGATTGGATTTATTTTCATTTTAAGCCTCTAAAACACTATCTAATTCATTAATAGGCATAGATAAAAATATCTATTATTCATTACTTAATTGGGATGTTATAATTCTGCCTTCCAATTATATCATATTATGATTCAAATTGGATGGATACTCCACTAAAACATGAGAAACCTCTTGAATAGAATTGGATGGTGCATGAGGAATAGGGGTTCTGGAAGTAGAAAAAGAAGGCACAAGCACAACTACCGTAGGTATAAAAGGGGTAGTAATAAATCATTTCCCTAATGGGATAATCTATAGAGGCATTTATAAAACAAGCAATCTTCTTTTTTGGAGTGTCCAAAACTACTGGATTTGCCTTAGACATTGGGGGATCCAAATACTCGTATGAAGAGTCTTTGTATATTATTTCAACTTCCTCATAATTTATAACTATAATATTTTTAATTAACTAATTATTTCATGTTATAGGACCAATCAAATGAAAAATAATTCCCTTAACATCTTGGGAAACTCCCAATATTTATCTTATATTAGCACACACCAATTCATCAAGATATATAATCATGTAATTTAATGACATATCAGTCCCAACACTAAGCCTTATAAGATATTATCTTGAATCCATGTACTCATTAAAATAATATTTCTTTAGATCATTCATTAGAACTATTGTGAACATATTACATTGAAGTGATAGAATAAGAGAGTGTTAGGAACCACTAAAGGTTAATATATAGAAGTTTAAGTGAGTTGAAATATCTTAATAAACTCAAAATGACATATAACAACACTTCTTAAAGTATTAAATCTCTCTTTTATTAGAGAAATAATGATATAAATATCATTAAATGCATCTTGGGAAATATTATATTGAACTGTAAGAATATTTTGAATCATTTACCTTTGGGATACAATTAGAAAACCTATCTCATTAATCTTAGACATGGTAGAACATACTCCTCTAATTACATATTCATGAGATTTAAACTCTTCATGATCTTTAGCATTCACATTACAACTAAATGGATTCCTAGGGTTTATATTTTTTATCTGGCTGGATTGGGATCCCATTATCCCAAATAGTTCATCAGAATCAGCTATTGAAACAAAACATTATTTGATATGATTGATATCATCCTTGGAGGATATCAACTCTATCATAAACTCAATATAATCTCCTATGAAATTATTAAATTTTGTCATAATAGAAGAGTCAAAGTTTTTTATATAAGACCTATTATAACAAATACTAATTTATGGTTTATCCTCAAGCACAAGACGAGGTGATGCATAGGTGTTGGAGTGTGAGAACGATCAATAGAATCCATAATAACATCTCTATATCTATCTATTTCATGATTAGGATATCCAAGAGGGATTCGATTTTCCATATGATGATCAACCTCATTTTATACTCTTTATTATTCAATTGGAACACTAGACATGTTTTAAACTATCATCACCCTAAGAGCTACATAAACTATATCAACACTTGGCTCAATATGTTGAACTACTTCAGCTTCTTAGATCTGGAATGTCTATTCTATAATAGGATTAATATTTGGAACTTGAGGCTCAGATCTGGAATCTATTGAATTATACACATCCATATCTGGAACCATCTCAATAGGTGTTGTAAAAGGCTACACTACCCCTCATGAGGACAATTAAGTAATTCATCTATTTCCAAAAATCAAATATGATCAAATTTTAATTCTAACCTTGACAATATCATATCCACTACTTCACCAAACCAGAACTATGCATCCTCATGAACTCATTAGATTGTTCCTCAAATTGGAAACCTAACTTCTTCAAATCAAACATGAATTCCCATCATTGAAAATGAATGAATTTCATTAGAAACATCTTAGTACTCTTCCTCCATTCCATATCCACTTCTTTACCCTCAAGTACTATGAACACCACACCACCTAACATAGTTTCATTAGAAGAACGAGATCAAACATCTTCTCAATTCTTGGTATTTTCCATTTAAGAGGGTCATTATAAGGTTGAGAGGGAATTTGAGAGTGATATAGTAGGAAATGGATGAAATTATGGATTCTTTAGGAAGGAAAATTTGTGAATGGTGAATGGTTCGGTGCTTAATTTGAGATCTTAGGTTCGAAACTCGATTCGTAAAAGGGATACATAGTCGATTTAGAATTTTGAGTCTATCCAGAGTTAAAATAAAAAAATAAAAAATAAAATGATGACACACATTTTCTAAAAACACATCATGTTAAATATAAATGGAAATGAAAAATGAATTTTGAATAAACTAAAAATATAAATTTACTTTAATTATTATTTTCTATAATGCATTAAAAATAAAATTATAATAAAATAATGAAGAAATAAAAATTTAAAGGAATATGTCAATCTTAACTCATCTAAATTCAAATGTCCCCAATTCTATTTAAATAAAATCAAAATGTTTTCATTCAAGTGTACTAGTAAAAATATCCACTTCATGGTTATCAAAAGAGATGTATTTGAGAGTGATATCACCTTTTGAAGAGTAATCTCTTGAAAAATGATGTCTCATATCTATATGTTTACTTCTTGAAAGATTTACCAGATTCTATTAAATGTTGATAACAATATTATTTTCAAAATTGATTGTGACTTTATTATAATTTAACTCAAAAAACAATTAGGGTTGTTTTATCCACAACACTTATACACAAAAACGATCAACAACTATATATTCTTCTTCAGTAGTGGAAAATAAAATAGGGTGTTCTTTCTTATTGGACCACGATTCAAGGGATTTTCTTAGAAAGTGGATGGTTCCTCAACTACTCTTCTTATATATTATATAACCACTAAATTCATAATATAAATATAAATTTAAATTAAAATCAAATGTTTTTGGAAAATGTATAGAAAAAGAAAATGTTCGTTTTAAATACATTAATTTGTTTGTGAAATTTAAATGAAATTCCTTGGAATTTTCATGGAATATATTGCATAAACTTACTTCAAACATAATATATGGTCTAAAGTTGGTTAAATATAATAGACACCCTATTATTCATCTATATATATTATTTTTAATTGGTTTCCCATTTTCATCCAAGTCAAGATTTTAATTAAAACTCATAAGAGTTATTTAATTTTTATTGCATTTGTGTCCAAACCTTTTATATATGTAATGTTTGTATTTATTTTGATTCATCACCTTCCCAAATTATATTTGTTATATTTTATTACCAATAAAATAATTTAACTCACCAATCGTGAACATTACCATATTTTGAATGAGTTTTGAAAATTCATTACTCAAATATTTGTTTATAGAACCAAAAATCACTTCATTAACATGTATATGAAATAAAAAAACATCCAAGGATGATATTTTCTTTTGAATATTACGATTTTAAACTCTTAATGAAAATATATTTTATAAAATAAAAGAACATAAATTTTCATTCCAAGCTCTAGGTGTTTTTTTTAATCCCATACAAATATTTTTTATGTTTGAAAACTGATTCAGAAAATTCGGATTTTCCAAATGAGGATGATGTTCAACATTAACATCTTTTATACTAAAACCATTTTAAAAAGAATATATTACATCCATATAATAAAATTTAAAATTCATTTTTTTAATAGGTTAGTAGAATCCAAATAGATTATAGTTTTTCTATAGGTGCAATGGTCTCCTCATAATCTATACATTCCTCCTAATTATACCCTTTGTCAACAAGTCTAACATTATTCCTTGGGATCAAAACATAATCATAATTTTTATTCCTAAAAACCCATTATGTTTATATAAATGGATTGTTAGAGGGTGTATATACCAATTCCTACACCTTGTTCCTCTAAAACTAGTTTAATTATTCTTGAATTACTAAAACCCAATATTCAACAACTAAGGGTAATTTTTTAGTTTTATGTTCTAGGTGATATAATAAGGAATAAAATTCTACATTATCTCCTATTATACTTCTATTAAAAATACCTTCATCTAGGCTTCATATAATAATTACTATGTGATGGTTATTAATTGTTCTAGTCTATATAGACAACACACTTTTTGTTCACAAGTACCCTTATATTCATGATTTGGTTACCAAATCAAGTTCCATATTATCATCTCTTTTTTTTCATACAGAGGTTCATGCCTCATATTTACATAAGAATCTATTATTTAATCAACATGGGTCATTTTTTAATCAAAATGACCACTTTAATTACATTTCACCTTAGTGTATTCTTCAACATTGGCCTTTTGTTAAAGATCCTATAATCCTTGTAAGTGATATAACATCCAAGGAATATTTCTTTATGAGACTATGAATCAAATTTTCCAATTTTTGATTTGGTGTTAAAAATATGAACTTTTCATCAAAAACAATTGAAGTATCTATCTATTGGATTACTATTATTCAATAGATCATAGGGGGTTTCATATAAAATAAGCCTAATTAGGACTCAATTTATTATATAATAGGTTGTATTTATAGTTTCGTCTAAATAATGAGGGGTGTTGTTATAATCTCAAAACATTACCTTAGTAATTTCTTAAAATGTAATATTTCTCCCCACAAAAACAACATTCTGTTGAGGTGTATTAGGGGTATAAAAAGTATGTTTGATACCTTGGTTTAGGAAATATGAATTGAAGTCAAGGTTTTAAAATTATCTTACATGTTTACATTTTAAATAAATAATTTTGTAAATATTCTATTTCTGAACAATTTTTAAAAAAAAATATAAAAGTAGAATAAATTTCCATTTTAAAAAATAAAAAAATAAGTAAATATAGATAAATCATGAAAACAATTCCAAAACATATAATTTCCCTCTAAATATTTCTATTCTAGATTTAGAAAAAAATTAATGTAAATATGTTCTAGGGGACTATAAGTAACAAAAAAAATTATTTTCTTAAAATATGTCTTATTTTCCTTGCCCATTTGGTGTGCATCACAAAGTTTCTTTTTTCTCAAATTATTTTGTGGTAAATCTAAAAATAAATTCATTCTATATAATTTTTTCAATGAATAGACATTAAAATGACCTATTATTCTATGCAAAATCCAATATTAATTTATTTCTATATTTAAATAGTTTCCTTTTTCCTATATAGCGAATTAGGACCAAAAGTATAGACATTACCCTTTCTAAGTTCCATTAATATTATAATCTAATCCTAGAAAAAATAACAATCATCATTAAAAAAATATACAAAATAACCTTCATTAAAAAGTTTTGAAATACTTATCATATTGTGCTTAATAATTCCATATATAAAAAATTTTTGATGAGGACCCAAATTTATCTTGATACCCATATTCTATTATTTCCAAAAATATTATAAACTGAATATTGGGGAACCCAAATTTATTTGTGCTATCTAGAAAATAAAATATTAAATATTGAAAAAAATTCAAAATAGAAGCGGGTTTAAATCCCTATGATTATTGATTTATTAAAAAAAATTATCATAGTGAGATGATTTTCTAGAGTTATAGAAATTAACTTTGGAAAAGTTTTTTATACATAGAACTAAGAATAAAATTATTTTTATCGAACTTTGGGATTTTACCAGGCTTCCTATTAAAAATTTATTTTTATGGGATTTATTATTTAAAAACATTTCATTCAAATAATTACTAAGTTTTATGAAGATAGTAGTATCATATTTAATATTTTAGAAATATTTTTGTCTGATTTAAATTTTATTATCATATTTATCTTAAGAAACAATATAATTTCGTATCTTGGTTTTCAAATGTAATTTCATTACTTAAGCCCACTTTTTCAATGACAAAAACACTATATGATTTTTGGGGGGATTTGGTTTTATTTTTCCAGATTTTTTACTTTGTTTCAATAAAAATAAAAGTGTTATTTAATTATTAATAAGATAAATTTTCGTTTTATAATTTAGATTCATGATCAAAACATTTATAATAATATACCTGATATGAGTGTGCTATAAAGAACATGTTACCCTTTTGATTAGAAATTACTGCATCTGAATTTGATGATGGTCATCACTAAAGTCTTCAAAAGCAATCCATTTTTCATTCAGGGATTTATTGGATTTTATATTATATCCAACCATCTTGAAATACTTATTATTAGATTTCTTGATATCTTGTAACTGAGGGTTGTTTGGCCTGATGTGTCAGAGATTCTTACACTCATAACATCAAACATATATAAAATTTCCATTATTCTTCATGTAATTATTGAATGGTTTCATGAAAACTCCTATATTGTTATAGATCTTTATAATAATTCTTACAAAATGAGTATATTCATCATTTGATCCTGAATTTCTTGAGGTACCTTTTTCTCTATATGATTCAACAAAAATTATAATCTTACTCTTCTTGTTATCTTTATAAGTAGAAAACTTCAATGCAACATTTTCGTTTTTCATAAGCTTATGCTCACATATCTGAACTTTTATTTCTTATTTTTTTACTTAATAAGTGTACCAATAATATATTTTATACTAAAATAATTGATAGATATAAATTTCAGAATGGTATATGAGAATCTAATCCATTTAGGTGGTATATTTTCTAAGTTTTTTATAGCATGATCTTGTTTAGAAATAGTATCTTCTAAAGAAGAAACATTATTTACAATATTAGTAAGTTTTTGGTTCAATATGGTTACACACTCTCCTTTTACCATCATGAAATTATCAAATTTAATCTTGGTATAATTTTATCAATGACCTATCACATTATATGTTCCCTTATAAACTATTAATATGGTAATCCAAACCTCATGAGTAATTTCACATTTTTAAACTTATTAAACCCATCAGGAACTTTTATACATATTATAGAATTCATATATTTAGAATTTAAATCAAAACTATCTTTATTATTAGTGTCCCATGTTTCAGGTTCTATTTTGAGAATTTCTTAACACTTCATATCTTTTAAATAAACCTTGAGAAAAATATATTTAAGGTAAATGATTATTGACACCTTCCAACATCAATAGTTTTCTCCATTAACATAGGTGAAACTTAAAATTTAAATACCTTATATGTTGTCAATCATTGTAGACATTGTCAATAAAATATTATGAATTCTACCATTGAAGGTGGATAAATCAGAGGTCACAACCTTAGATGCCAATTTTTTTCAGAGTCCATATTCAATAAGACACAAGAGGGGGGATTGAGTTCATGTAATTTTCTCAGATTAGAAAACCATCCTATTTAATGTATTTCAACTTCTAGTCTTTTGTTCTTCAAACATGCAAGAATCAGAATATAAAATCACCAAGAAAATAGATCAGAAACTAGATATTTATAGTGTTCCATTTAAAAAAATATAATTTTCCACTCTACCATTTCTAAAATCCAAGTCCTTAGTGATTTTCCAAAGACTAATCATTTTACTGTAGTCTTTTCATCATTTTATTGGGGTTGGGATGACTGACTAAAAGTTTTCAACACTTTATACAATATTAGAAGATTTTAAAATGATATAATAATGATTTACAAAGACCAACCTCTGAGGTAAATTTATAAAAAAACTAGACAATGAAAGAGGGAATAAATAGAGAATTTAAAGATGACACTCATAGTTGTAAGAAGAAACTGATATAAGGGAAGAAATATAATGTAGAGATGATGAGAAATAAAGTCATATCAAGGATATTCTTATAAAACTTAGAAATAATGATCATGATAGTGCAACTATTGAACTTTTATCTTCTTTTTATTTTCACACAAAATTTTGAAACAAATACAAAGATTGATTAGAGAGAGAGTTTAGAGTTGATACTGATAGTGATCATATTATTCTGTATGTTCTCTATATTTATCTTCTTCACCACACTTGAAAAAATCATGAAAAAAATAACTTTTAATTACTTAATATGATATCTATAGAATCTTGTATTATAACTATATTCAAAATATCTTTTCCACAATAATAAATTAAAAAGGTATTGACCATTAAATTATCCATATACTTCTTTATTTTATTATTATTTGAAAAAAAATTAATCAATTTTACTATAAATAAGTAATAAAATATATAGTGCATGAATGAAAACATTAATTTCCCCTTAATGTAGTACAGCATTAATAAGTAGAATGTTTTCGAATGGAGAATCCACGATTGGACCACCACATATCCAAATTCCACTAATTTGAATTCACATAGAAGAATTGATCCACATAGCCATTCATTACAAACCCAATTTCAAGTAGGCAATTTCACATAACTTATTTCTTGTAGGTGACTTCATGTAGGTGACTCACATGGTTTAATGCATGTAGGTGAATTTATTCACGTATCATTCTTGCTCACATATCCAAAATTTAGTTTTTCTAAATCAATTATGTAGCCATTTTAAACCACATATCCATTTTAAACACTTCACTAAATCATGTAGATATTTTCCCCACATAAAATAATCATGTTTCTATTTGATCTATGATGAAAATTTCACATTTCATTAATTCATCGACGTAGGCAATTTTCATGTTGGAGGCTTCATGATGTAACAATTTTTCATGTAATTTAATGCCTCATGTGGCCAAATTTACATACATAGTAAAAACTTTTATAACAACCATATTTTTAAGAACTAATAATAGAATGTCATAAATTGTGAAATAGTATAATTAAGACAATTAAAAATAAAAACATTAGTAACATATGAAGGGTGTTTTTTATCACCAAAACATAAAACACATTGGATATATTGGAACAAATTAGTAGTTCAATATATATATATATAGTACTATAAGAGGGATTTGGGGATCAATATATGTGTAACTAGAATATGATGGTTTTTCACGAGTTGATGGTGTTTTTCAACATTACTATTTGTGTTTCCATGGTAAATCTTTGTTATTTTCTTACATTGTATGGTATTTCATGTATTAGGATCAAAAAAGTTTTTAATATGGAGTTTATTAGTGGATTTTTCTTTTATTTCATAATAATTTTATCGTAATTCCTCATATATGTGTGTGTTTTATACCCTCCATTCTAGTATCCAGCTCATTTCTTATTGGATGTTGGCTTTGAGGGTCACTCCATTCTTCACTGTCAGCTTAAGAGGGGTACCAATGTGGGAAGGTTGTGAAATAAAAAGTAATAAATGAGGTAGGTATGACCAAATTTTGTCACTGAATAATAAAGAGAGAGCCTCATAGTTCAATAATATTGGGGTGGATAAATTGGATAGGATTAAATAAAAATATCATTATAAAATTACTAAAATACCCCTTAAATAGGATGAAATTGGATTCCCATTGTAATGTCAATGGAACCCCACCGAAACATTGATGGGATATCATTTTTTGGTACAACACCATTAATACCTCTAGTAGAGAGGAAAACCCTCTCTAACATGACCACCAAAAGATCTATGTCAACCCACTCGGCTTTGGGTGGTAGTTCCACTACGTGGAATTTATTACCACCTAGTCTATATTCATGATTTTTGATTCCAAACATCCTCCAAGATGTTAAATTTATAATTTTATTCATATATATATATATATATTATGGTCAAAATTAAATTGAATACACACCTCCTTCCATGTGTTTCATTATAAAATCCCCACATATAGAATCTCATCCCCAAGATGCCTCACGGAACATCACTAATAAACAACTGATACCATTACACACACAGATTTTCTAACCACTACAAATATTAATCCTAGATATTTCCATGATTCCACTAAATTCATACCAAAAACACCAATTCCAATTGAATGATCCCACGATCTATTCAATTAAATTAACTAATTGTTTCTCAAACGATACACCAGCCTCTATTTTGACATCACCCATGTTAGTCACGTGAGAATGGATGAGATGATATATCTAACGTTTAGGTATATGGAATATATCATGTATAACCTGGAATTTACAAGTATATTCTAATTGGTATTCAACTAAAATTATTCTTTCGACAACCTCGAATGGACCCACAAATCTAGTTTTAACATTCCCTTCCTCTTAACTCATTAGTACCCTAAATGAAGATACTCTCTAAAAAATAGTTTATTTCCCATTTCGAACTCTATATGAAAATGTCTTCAATATGTATAAGATCACTACCAACTCTGAGTGGTTACTGACCACTTATAAATTAATAAAACATACTTCAGTATCTCCTGTATGAGACTTGAATTGATAATATAAGATTACCCAACCTCTATCTGGTATATAGGTGATTAGAATGACCATCCATACATGGAATCAAAATGTTCCATCTGAATTGATATCTCCTAGATATTTTTATAGGAAAACACATAAATCTTGAGATTATTCTTTCATAACATTCAAAAATTAAGGATTCATGATTGGGGAATTTTATCCAAAATCTAAATCGTATTCTCAAACTCTCTATCAGTATGAGGATTTTATTCAGTACCCAAATTCAACTTTTTATCTAATACCTTCTGTAACCTCTTCTAAAAGTGATATGTAAGTAAATCATCCTAATTTCATGTAAAATTATCCAATATTTTATCTATTTAACCTATAATTTATATTTTAAGGTCTTATATTCTTTAATATTATCAGTTTTCAATTTAGGTCACTTTTTCCTTCATTAATACACCTAAATGGGTAATTTAATATTTTATAAAATTTACTTGGAAAACATTAATTTGGTATTGTTTTAATAAAATTAACTCCATTAATCTAAAATAAAATTTTCTTTTTCTAGTATTACATATTTATTTTGATTAATTTCATTCAATTGGACCATGTGATGAATTCAATAATATGGTGGTGAAATAAAGCTATAAAATTAGAAAATATTCAGGTATGTAGAATTGACAAACATTTAGTAAATGGGTCATAACATGGTATGCATCCCTCAAAATGGGTTATTCATGTTTTAAATGAAATAAATCTCTATGGTTCATATCTTAGAAAAATATCAGTGAAGTATTTGGCCATAAAGGCTACTAGTTGATGCATGAAAGTGGAAGGAAACAAATATTTTATCTGTTCTAGAAAGTTGAATTAGCTAATTATGATCCAAATGTTTTTTCACATGTCTATTGTAACAAAGAATTTTTTAGATAACATATAATTAATATAGACTATTTTCCTATATGATTATATTTAAAGATTTGATCGTATAGGGTTTCAAAAATGAATTCAATATTACAGGAAAGAATGGATGGAAAAATCTACCACACCGCTTTCTTAAAAATTGGTTTCTAAACATCCATTCATGGGATAACAAACTTTATATACAAAAAGGGGGAACTTAGAACATTCTATGGAAGGGAAGGATGTCATCATCATATATTCATGTATATATTATTATACCTCCTTACTAGGTACTTATAAACCCCATGATGATTGATATAGAGAGTGTCTCTTAATTTAATCAAAACATTTACTTATAGTATTTTGGAAGTTTGTAGAAGTTTAATATTTGTATTCTATTGTTAATTATCATTTTTATACTTTAATAGACGTTATTCTCACATATGAATCCAAATAACACAAATCATAATGCATTCATTTATAAAACACAACTTTTAATGATTTTATTTGGTTGGTCTCTTTTCTTGAATTTCTTTCTTGTGAGTGTTCTCAAGGGTTGCATAAGTTGATGAAATTTATAAGTTTCTGTTAATGAGAATACTTATTTTAGAATAAAAAAATTTATATATAAAAAAAACTCAATAGAACATCATTTTCAATATCCGTTTCTTTGATGAATTTGGATAAAAATATTGGACACAATTCGATCAATTTATGTTGATTTTTCATGAATTACAATTTCTTTACAATTGAATCCTAGGGGATATATTTGAAATTAATCACATATATTATTATGTTTATCATGGTATATGTTAATGAATCTATGACTGATCTACATTATTTGATAATTATAAAGGTTGATCATTAAGGGACACTTACCCAGGTTGGTCACAATATCTCTACATAACATATTTCATGTTAATAACTTATTATAAATTCTTATCTTCAAATCACAACAAACCCCCATTTTATGTAATCTAATATCTTATTTGAATATATTTTTTTATTATTATTTATGGTTTCAATGGTAGATGAACTAGGGTTCCTAATATACTACACAATTTCTAGTCTAAAATTAACAATCTTATTTGATGAATTCGATAATGAGATCAAATTTTAGTGTTGGTACACGATATTCCCATACCATTATAGGATGGGGGTGGAATGTCTTCTCATTGTATCGTTTCTATACCACTAAAAAAATAAAATTTATTTTGTAGGTATTCTAGTGGAGTATTATAACATTGATACTATTTATCTCGAATAGTTTTTCGAGCCACAAAATTTAGCCATTTTTTCACATTGACTTTGGGCCATCAAAAAGACTTTGAGCCATAGGGTATCTGGACCATGAATTAAGCTCATGTGGATTGTGGGAAGTTGTAGTCTTGTGAGTCTAAATGTGGGGAGTCTATTTATGATATAACAATAGTGGGACCAATCACTGGAATTTGTGAACATTTATACAAATCACTCAATAGGTTGATGTAGGAAATAGAAGGGCTATGGATACATGGAGCTAGAGAGAACATATGATTGTCTTATAGGTCGGTATGTTTCAATTTAGGTGTTTTACCAAAGAGCCTTTTATCCATGAAATATTCTAGGGATTTGTATCTTTTGGTCTTTGGTTCATGTAAGGGTTTCCTCTCAAATGAGATAAAAAGAGGGTTTATCCTTGTAAAAATAATGAGTAAATTTAAATTCCTTTAGGCCAGAGGTTGAAATAATTTTCTAATAGGATAAAATAAAGATCTTAAAAGCCACACGTAATCGTGGGGAAAATATTTTTTTAGGAATATAACGATTAAATGATGAGAAAAAAAGAAAACCTAATCCAACCACACAATTTTTCTATTAAACAAATTTATAGGAATGGGTTGATATATGAATTTGATTTATTTTTTACAATTAATAGTTTATGGGGGAAATTTCCAATGAATTAGCGATTAATTTTATTTTTGGAGGTAAAAAATATTTAGATAAATATTGATTTGAATTTATAGGAAAAAAATTCAATTTCATCTCCCACACTTTGACAATGAAAAATTAATATCTTTTACCTCTTTCAGGATTGAAGGAGACACTTATTTTGACCACATGTAGTTTAAAGAATGTATGGAGGGTACATTACCCTATCTGAATAATGAATTCTTGGTGGAAATTAAATAATATAAAAAGTTTGAAGTTAAAATTTATATAGGAGATACATTTTTTTTGGATTAATTTTATTCAACATTCATTATGAATTAATTTCAATCTGACCTCCCATACACTAAAATTGAAAACTCATTTACAATAATTCTTTTATTAGATAGTGATAATGAAAATAAGTTGTCAACACTGATGAGAAGATGGTATTGGAATTCAAAGAAGATGAATAGGTTAGAGAGCTGGTTTAATTCAACACAAACCTATATATTAACTTTCATATCACAAGGAATTAGACAACATGAAAGTCAAAAGGGTTCCCCTATATCATTTATTTCCATTAATTTTTCACTTCCATTCCTCACATTCTTATTTATTTTGGGTTATAACATTTCTTATTTTTGTATTTTGGGTTTCCAACTTTTGCTATCCACTTGTAGATGTCAGAATAAAAAATATGTGGTGATTCTATAGAATGAATCCCCACCCACCTTTAGATTGGGAATAAAATAAAAAATAAAACTACCAAGGGTAGTAAAAACCTAGTACCCAGGTACAATTTAAAATAATCTTTATCCATTCACTTTCACTTATTTAAATTTAATATTACTTTTTCTACCTATAATTTAATTAAATTTTTATTAATTTTATTTTAGATTGGAAGAAGGAATAAGCTCAATTCTTAAATAAAAGTTTCCATTTCCAAATAAACCCATGTCGTATATTTATTTCTCATTAGATTATCCTCCATATTAATTTAATTCTATATGAGATAAAATAATGTAACAGCCCGAGATTTTATGAAAAATAATCCTTTTAATTTTATTAATGTCTTGTGTTGTACACTACACCAAAAGGAGCTTTCACAACACGCATCCTTGACTTGCCTTACATTACACGCAATCGCAACCTTCCACGACAGCGTGTGTTGTACGCAACACCAAGTTTCGCTAAACAACGATATGCTATTAAAATATTATTAAAACTAGACGTTATGAATAGTAATAAACACTTTTTGAAATTTTGTAATTTTTTATTTTTCAAAATGGACTTCATCTTTGGATTCGTAATATCGAAATTAGCTTAGGGTGAAATTTTGGTACTTTTCGGATAACTTTCATTTTCTAATGAATAGTGAAAATTACTAAATTTTAATTAAAAACAACTTTTTTTATCGAAATAATTAATAGTGATAAATTATTAATTTGAGTGGTTTTAAAGTATATTTAGAATATATTTTTACAATTTAATACAATGTTGGTCATTGGATGTAATTTCACATTTAAACCAGACATAAACAAGTGTCAATCTTTTGATAGATATTGTTTCTTAAAAACATGCTTTTTGTTTTAACAGCAGGATTTAATTATAAAATTAATTTATGAAACTTCTATGTTATGAATTTGGTGAAATAGACTTCATTTTTGAATTCGGAATATGAAATATAGCTTAGGATGAAATTTTGGCATTGTTCTGAAAAACATCAATTTTTGATGAATAGTGAAACTACTAAGTGGTAGTTAAAAAACTGAATTTTTCATAAAACTTAATTTTACCGCTTCTGTGAATGGAATTTCAAAAATCTGAGAGACACAGTTGATGTCAGTAAGTAAAATGTGGTTCAATGAGATGAAAATAATTTTTGGTGAATAGTAACTTTTTACTTTTATTTACCACGGTTAAAAGTAAATAGGGTAATTAAGGGTAACAATGATATTAATATTACCCTAACACATGTCCTAATCCTATTGGACAAGTGTATCTCGACCAAAAACAACCTTAAGTGTAAAATATTATCATTTAGGCCCACTTGGATTAGATTAGGACATTTATTATTATTTAATTCAAAGAAGAGTTAAAAGAGTTAAAATCAAAGTTTATTTACTAAAACATTTTTAATATAGCGTTATACATAAGCTAAATTCGATTGTAAATATTCATTAGAAAGCTAAAAAGATTTCCTACATAATGATATTTTATTTTTAATTTTTAGACATCAAATAAGTTAATTTATGTATGACACAAAGATGATGCAGTAATTATCTTATTAATGAAATATTGACATAATTGATATTATAAATACCAAAATAAATGTAATTTAAGACTTTTTATGGATTCCACTAATTTTATAGGTTACTATGATATATTATTGTTGATTTAAGAAACATGGTTCGAACATATAATTCTATTATGACTTTCACAAAAATCATATATCAAATAGTGTCAAAATTGACACTAAATAGTTTTTAAATCAAATATTATATTATTAATTGTTATTTTATTCCTAAAAATCTAAGGTTCGGTCAAATGACTTAGATAAGGATATATATATTAATAATAAACAATTTGGGGTTCGTTTGGCATGTTATAGTAAGTGTATTAACCATATAGTGAAAGAAAACAAAAAGACACGGTAAAAGTTAAATTAATTAACTTAGAGTTAAATCTAATTGATAAGGTTAAAATAATACCCTAAACTTGTCTAAATCCTATTGGTTGATAGGATTTCGACCCATCCCCACTTTATCTTCGAAATAAGACCCTTTGGAACCATTATAAACCGATTTTGACTTTAATATAAAATAATATTTTGAGATATTCCTAAGGTGCCCCTCTCCTCCCTTATAAAAGGACACCTCCTCCCCCTCCTCCTCACACCAATTTGAGCACTCAAGATCGGCCAACCCCTGCCATTTTCTCCTCTCCACTTCCCTATAATAATTCTAGAGGTCCTGGTCTTCTCCAAAGACCAATCTTAGTTCCTTAAGTGGAGGATTCAAAGAGGCATTCCAAAGAAGAGGTAATATCCATTACCGATCTTTTCAATTTCTTTCTTCTTCAACTTCTTCTTATTTAGTTGTTTCATGATAAAGTAATAACATCAGTATTTATTATATACTGATATGTTATTATAAATATGAAACAACTCTAATTAACCTTCTATCCATCCTACGAAAAAAGGAAATCACCGCGCGTGCGTACGTACGGAATACCGTCTCCACGCCGTGGTGTAATCTATTTTCCGCCACCACCTTAATTGGATGGGTATAATGGTGTAAAGAATAACTATACATAGTTATTACAACATCATATTGATTCTGATATATTGTATAATCCACTCCAATTCAATTCAATATTTATGGAAATGATATCATCGCTTGTGCGTACGTACGGAATACCGTCTCCACGACGCGATGAGATTCATTCTCCCTGTTAACCATTTAAGAATGATTATAAAGTATATATAAGAAATAATAATGAAATATATGACATTACAAAGCTACTGGATTTATGTATATATATATATATGTATGTCATCTACTTACTTCCATTCAAGACAATAAGGAAAGGAAAACAGCGTTCATGCGTACGTACGGACTACCGTCTCCATGAACGGTGTTTTTCATTTCATTTATCTCTCTATTATATATATATATATACTGAATATATATGATATATAAATCATATTTTATATTATGGAAGTAAGTAAATCATGATATAAGTAATAATAATGTCAAGAACAACAAGTCAAAACACCTACGATAAATGAAACGATTTTACCCAAAACGCTTCTTTAACATGGAATTTACAAAAGAACGGGTAATATAATGTCACAAGTGAACCATATATGATATCATAACAATGAATATGATTCTGTAATAAGTCAATGACATTATTTAAATCATTATACAGGAGGTTCAGACACATACGAAGCAAATCGGACCTAAGGTAAGGGAAAATACCACAATCTCATTTTTATCCGAGATTGTTTATTCGTAAGTATTTACTGGGGTGTATTTTATCATCCACATCCATGTTCCCTCAATATGTAATATTGTTTCCATCCACTTACAATAGTTTAAATCCAATTTTACCCTTAGGTGAGTTTTTAGTAAAGAATATGAAAGGAATATTTTGTTTTTTTCGTACGAGGTACTTTTTGACTTTTCCGACAAAAGTACAAAGAATGTTTTTTTTTAAACTTATACAGCATGAATGGATTTTTAAAACATTATTTCCAAGAAGCATCCTTTACAAGTTTTGAAGTTTATTTTTAATCAACTTCTTTTAGTTTAAAATTCTATGACATGTTAAGAAAGGAAAAAAAAATTTGAAGTAGAAAGTATATTTTCCTCAAGAATTCAATTCAAGTGTTTTATCAAAATTATTTTCCATCTAAGATAATAATGGGTTCTGTTTCTATCCATATTTTTACATTGATTTGACTATGTTGTTATGGAATTATGTTTATAAATTCCTTTATCTTATATGAATGGTTTTATGATGTCATGTTGTTTAAGAATCTCATTTTTATTACATGGGTTATGAAATGATGTATGATTTATGATTTTGTGGCACACATAATAATGGTATCATTATGAGATGGGTGGGACCTATATCTCCCTCCAATGCATTGGGAAAAGATTTTATATCTCATGAGATAGACATGGCTGGAATGGTAGGTTATACCGGTTCAGTGAAACAGGACTGAAACGAGGGTTACTCGATTCAGAAAGGGACTTTGTCCACTAAGATAGTCTTGGCAATGAGTCTTGACTAACAAGAAATGATTCTCTATGATTATGTGTGAATTCCACAAAGTTTCATGTTTTAGGTTATGATTATTGTGATTACATTTCACTACCATGATTTATCCCATGTTATGAAATTATGCTCTCTTTTTCAGGTTATGATTTCCAAAATGTTATGTTCTTATGAATACGATGTGATTGATATTTCTTTTGTTTACCCTTACTGAGCATTTGAGCTCACCCTTTTATGTTTTCTTTTCCCCAGGAATAAAGAAAGGTTTTAGGTAAAAAAAGGAAGATCTTTATGGGAGATGTTGAAGATCTTTCACCACGATTAGAAGATTTTATTCCGAGTTTCCAAAGACACTAAACTATTACGATCCTTGTGTGTGTGTTTTTGTTATGTACTAAGTATTCCGCAAAATTAATGTAATGTTCATGTACGTCAAGCTTCGGGTCTCTACAGTTGGTATCAGAGGGAGGTTTAGTCAACCTTTGGAAACTAGGATGCGAGAACTTTAGTGAGATCCCTAGAGATATTTCTAAGGTATGTCTAGGGATGTCCCTAAGGTTAAGTATACGTATAGGTTATAGTACTAGAATTACGCTAACGATCATAGAATTAAACCTAAGATGTTAGATATTGAAGGTACTCCCCCTTTATTATGTCGTTTTCCCTAGCATGATTTTTTCCTCTCACACTATTCTTTTTGGGTTTTAGAAAATGGCTGGAGACAAGATGATTCACAATAATGGAGGATATGATGGACAATGGAATGATATTCTTCATAATGAAATGGGATTTGTAAGTCCAAACATCATTATTATGCCGAATCAGAAATCTCATAATATGATCAATAAAGTAAAATTTGGTAAGTTTCCTGACTCGGCTAATAAGAGAAAGATGGAGTTTCATGATGATCATAATGGAAAGAAAGTTCAATTTCCCCTATGTAAATCATGTGGGAAGAGGCATCAATGAGAATGTTTCAAAGGAACTAGAAGATGCTTTGGGTGTGGAAAAGAAGGACACAAAGCAAGTAAGTGCAAAGGAAAAGGTTCAATTAACACCATGGATGAGGATAATGGTATTGCTACGACATCAACAATGGTTAAATGCTTTAAATGTGGAATGTACGGGCATTATGCAAACCAATGCCCTAAGGGAAAGTCTCATGAAGAGAATCAGTATGGTCGTATGGGAAGTATTTATGTTGACGATGATGAAGAAACTACAAATGATATGTGAGATGAAAGAAATGTTGAAGCTCGGTCAATGGTCTAAGAATGTAGTGGAATGATTACATGTTTATCATGTGTAATGTTGTATAAGTAATCTCATGGAATAAGGAGACATCTAAGGATTGTTATACTGTTGTCTTTCCTTATGTTTTGAAAGTGTATGATGAATGGTACCAGTAACCATGAAAGTTTATTCAGATACTTTTGGAAAGTAGATGATAAGTGCATAATGAAAGGATAAGAAGACAATGAGATTCATGAGCTCATGATTGATATAAGGACTAAGTGATATCATGGTTTGAGTATATAGAATTTTGAGGATTTTGGTATGTGGAAGGTGTTAACTTTTAAATGCATTCATGTTTTCACTAAGGTATTCAAGAGAATACATGATTAAGGACTTTGAATGTTTGGAATGTGACCAACAAAACATATCTTATGATATATGGGGATCAACGATGGTACTAAATCTCTGGTAATCGTCTTCACTATGTTATGAGAATGGACTACAGTATTATGGATAAGCCTAAAGATTGAAATGGATTATGTTAGACATAAGTGAGTATTTTTTAAGGATAAAAGTTTTTTTTTCGATATTATTGATGGGATGTTATAGTAATGTAGTTTTAGAAAAAGGACAACCTGCAGGACGGGCGACAGCCCATCGCGTCGGACAAGGCTGTGGGAATCGAACCCACAACCGAAGTGCGACTGCCCTTTATCGCCTACCACTGGCCTACAAGAAGTCCCTGTTTAGTAGAAACTAGTTTTATTATATTAAGAAGTATGATATATGAAGTATAAGTCCATTTTAGGAACTATATGTGATTAATCTCACTATAGATCGACTTATGTATATAATTTTTGCTAACCTTTTGTTTGAGACAGATGGAATGACCCGTCATTCTATCACATGATCTGTTAACACTTCACGAATAACAAATTCAACTTCATTTATTTAAGAGATGAAGTGGAAATTCTTAAAGGCACGAACAACAGTGATATTGTACCAAAATAAAGTAAGTATTTATTCTAATTCAAATTTTCAACTTTAGGGAAATGATCTTGAAAACCAAAAATGTTGTCCTAGTGATCTTATACCTGATAAATCAGATGGTACCTTAGATCATCGCAAATTTATGGATTTGTGATTACTGGATTTTCCATAGCCATGTTCTCTACCACTCTCCATCAGAACATGATGGTTAGATTTTTCTTCCATATCCATATTTTCACCTATGTTCTCCTACGTGGAAACCCAGTGATGAGTTAATTTGGGTAACCGTTACATTTCATACTTTAGTTTTTAAAGCCATGTTTTGGTATTCCTTTTTACGATGTGGGTTTCTATTAAAGAAACTTTCGAATAGTAAAGCATTTATAACCCCGACGAATTTCGAGGGCGAAATTCATTTTAAGGGGGGTAGAATGTAACAGCACGAGATTTTATGAAAAATAATCCTTTTAATTTTATTAATGTCTTGTGTTGTACACTACACCAAAAGGAGCTTTCACAACACGCATCCTTGACTTGCCTTACATTACACGCAATCACAACCTTCCACGATAGCGTGTGTTGTACGCAACACCAAGTTTCGCTAAACAACGATATGCTATTAAAATATTATTAAAACTAGACGTTATGAATAGTAATAAACACTTTTTGAAATTTTTTAATTTTTATTTTTCAAAATGGACTTCATCTTTGGATTCGTAATATCGAAATTAGCTTAGGGTGAAATTTTGGTACTTTTCGGATAACTTTCATTTTCTAATGAATAGTGAAAATTACTAAATTTTAATTAAAAACAACTTTTTTTATCGAAATAATTAATAGTGATAAATTATTAATTTGAGTGGTTTTAAAGTATATTTAGAATATATTTTTACAATTTAATACAATGTTGGTCATTGGATGTAATTTCACATTTAAACCAGACATAAACAAGTGTCAATCTTTTGATAGATATTGTTTCTTAAAAACATGCTTTTTGTTTTAACAGCGGGATTTAATTATAAAATTAATTTATGAAACTTCTATGTTATTAATTTGGTGAAATAGACTTCATTTTTGAATTCGGAATATGAAATATAGCTTAGGATGAAATTTTGGCATTGTTCTGAAAAACATCAATTTTTGATGAATAGTGAAACTACTAAGTGGTAGTTAAAAAACTGAATTTTTCATAAAACTTAATTTTACCGCTTCTGTGAATGGAATTTCAAAAATCCGAGAGACACGGTTGATGTCAGTAAGTAAAATGTGGTTCAATGAGATGAAAATAATTTTTGGTGAACAGTAACTTTTTACTTTTATTTACCACGGTTAAAAGTAAATAGGGTAATTAAGGGTAACAATGATATTAATATTACCCTAACACATGTCCTAATCCTATTGGAAAAGTGTATCTCGACCAAAAACAACCTTAAGTGTAAAATATTATCATTTAGGCCCACTTGGATTAGATTAGGACATTTATTATTATTTAATTCAAAGAAGAGTTAAAAGAGTTAAAATCAAAGTTTATTTACTAAACCATTTTTAATATAGGGTTATACATAATCTAAATTCTATTGTAAATATTCATTAGAAAGCTAAAAAGATTTCCTACATAATGATATTTTATTTGTAATTTTTAGACATCAAATAAGTTAATTTATTTATGACACAAAGATGATGCAGTAATTATCTTATTAATGAAATATTGACATAATTGATATTATAAATACCAAAATAAATGTAATTTAAGACTTTTTATGGATTCCAATAATTTTCTAGGCTACTATGATATATTATTGTTGATTTAATCAACATGGTTCGAACATATAATTATATTATGACTTTCACAAAAATCATATATCAAATAGTGTCAAAATTGACACTAAATAGTTTTTAAATCAAATATTATATTATTAATTGTTATTTTATTCCTAAAAATCTAAGGTTCGGCAAAATGACTTAGATAAGGATATATATATTAATAATAAACAATTTGGGGTTCGTTTGTCATGTTATAGTAAGTGTATTAACCATATAGTGAAAGAAAACAAAAAGACACGGTAAAAGTTAAATTAATTAACTTAGAGTTAAATCTAATTGATAAGGTTAAAATAATACCCTAAACTTGTCTAAATCCTATTGGTTGATAGGATTTCGACCCATCCCCACTTTATATTCTAAATAAGACCCTTTGGAACCATTATAAACCGATTTTGACTTTAATATAAAATAATATTTTGAGATATTCCTAAGGTGCCCCTCTCCTCCCTTATAAAAGGACACCTCCTCCCCCTCCTCCTCACACCAATTTGAGCACTCAAGCTCGGCCAACCCCTGCCATTTTCTCCTCTCCACTTCCCTAGAATAATCCTAGAGGTCCTGGTCTTCTCCAAAGACCAATCTTAGTTCCTTAAGTGGAGGATTCAAAGAGGCGTTCCAAAGAAGAGGTAATATCCATTACCGATCTTTTCAATTTCTTTCTTCTTCAACTTCTTCTTCTTTAGTTGTTTCATGATAAAGTAATAACATCATTATTTCTTATAAACTGATATGTTATTATAAATATGAAACAACTCTAATTAACCTTCTATCCATCCTACGGAAAAAGGAAATCACCGCGCGTGCGTACGTACGGAATACCGTCTCCACGCCGTGGTGTAATCTATTTTCCGCCACCACCTTAATTGGATGGGTATAATGGTGTAAAGAATAAATATACATAGTTATTACAACATCATATTGATTCTGATATATTGTATAATCCACTCCAATTCAATTCAATATTTATGGAAATGATATCATCGCTTGTGCGTACGTACGGAATACCGTCTCCACGACGCGATGAGATTCATTCTCCCTGTTAACCATTTAAGAATGATTATAAAGTATATATAAGAAATAATAATGAAATATATGACATTAAAAAGCTATTGGATTTATGTATATATATATATATATATGTATTTCATCTACTTACTTCCATTCAAGACAATAAGGAAAGGAAAACAGCGTTCATGCGTACGTACGGACTACCGTCTCCATGAACGGTGTTTTTCATTTCATTTATCTATCTATTATATATATATATATACTTAATATATATGATATATAAATCATATTTTATATTCTGGAAGTAAGTAAATCATGATATAGGTAATAATAATGTCAAGAACAACAAGTCAAAACACCTACGATAAATGAAACGATTTTACCCAAAACGCTTCTTTAACATGGAATTTACAAAAGAACGGGTAATATAATGTCACAAGTGAACCATATATGATATCATAACAATGAATATGATTCTGTAATAAGTCAATGACATTATTTAAATCATTATACAGGAGGTTCGGACACATACGAAGCAAATCGGACCTAAGGTAAGGGAAAATACCACAATCTCATTTTTATCCGAGATTGTTTATTCGTAAGTATTTACTGGGGTGTATTTTATCATCCACATCCATGTTCCCTCAATATGTAATATTGTTTCCATCCACTTACAATAGTTTAAATCCAATTTTACCCTTAGGTGAGTTTTTAGTAAAGAATATGAAAGGAATCTTTTGTTTTTTTCGTACGAGGTACTTTTTGACTTTTCCGACAAAAGTACAAAGAATGTTTTTTTTTAAACTTATACGGCATGAATGGATTTTTAAAACATTATTTCCAAGAAGCATCCTTTACAAGTTTTGAAGTTTATTTTTAATCAAATTATTTTAGTTTAAAATTCTATGACATGTTAAGAAAGGAAAAATGTTTTTGAAGTAGAAAGGATATTTTCCTCAAGAATTCAATTCAAGTGTTTTATGAAAATTATTTTCCATCTAAGATAATAATGGGTTATGTTTCTATCCATATTTTTACATTGATTTGACTATGTTGTTATGGAATTATGTTTATAAATTCCTTTATCTTATATGAATGGTTTTATGATGTCATGTTGTTTAAGAATCTCATTTTTATTACATGGGTTATGAAATGATGTATGATTTATGATTTTGTGGCACACATAAGAATGGTATCATTATGAGATGGGTGGGACCTATATCTCCCTCCAATTCATTGGGTAAAGATTTTATATCTCATGAGATAGACATGGCTGGAATGGTAGGTTATACCGGTTCAGTGAAACAGGACTGAAACGAGGGTTACTCGATTCAGAAAGGGACTTTGTCCACTAAGATAGTCTTGGCAATGAGTCTTGACTAACAAGAAATGATTCTCTATGATTATGTGTGAATGCCACAAAGTTTCATGTTTTAGGTTATGATTATTGTGATTACATTTCACTACCATGATTTATCCCATGTTATGAAATTATGCTCTCTTTTTCAGGTTATGATTTCCAAAATGTTATGTTCTTATGAATACGATGTGATTGATATTTCTTTTGTTTACCCTTACTGAGCATTTGAGCTCACCCTTTTATGTTTTCTTTTCCACAGGAATAAAGAAAGGTTTTAGGTAAAAAAAGGAATATCTTTATGGGAGATGTTGAAGATCTTTCACCACGATTAGAAGATTTTATTCCGAGTTTCCAAAGACACTAAACTATTACGATCCTTGTGTGTGTGTTTTTGTTATGTACTAAGTATTCCGCAAAAGTAATGTAATGTTCATGTACGTCAAGCTTCGGGTCTCTACAAATAAAGGGTGGATAAATTTATGTGTGGATGAGTGTAAATGTATATATGAGTTCTGTATTTTTTTCATTTTTTAGGAACTCTGATCTCTAATAAATATCCATTATCATCTTTCCCCTTGAATTTATATTGTTAGAGTTTACTTTAATTTCTAATTAATTGATTTTATATAGGATAACTAATGTCAAATATTTTTTCTTAATTTTTTTTTTAAATATTTAAATGATTTTTACAAATATTTGAAATCATTTTCCAATAATCACTTACATAAATTATTTTCTCCAAAATATTAGGTATTCAAAACCCATTTTTCATATTCATTATAATATCCTCAAATTCTTAATTGAAACTTGGATTTTTTTGTGAAAACAAGAACTTGTGATTATTTATTTTTTAATTCATTGTAGTTCATGTTTTTTTAATATTGTTGAAGATTTTATTTAGCTAGATCAAATTTAGAATCTGTTGCCTCTTAATTTATTATAGTGAACTAAATCAGGGTTTCCCAAACTTTCTACCGAGTAATATTCCTTATTTGGATATTTTAAAGAATAATTTTTCTTCCATTCCCCCTCAATATCCTATAAAATAAATAAAAACTACCCATAATAACTCATTTGAGAAATTATTACAACAATAAAAAAATTATTAGAATCATTGGAAAAATCACTAACAATATTTAGGACAACACCTTCATATTCCTGCCAGTTTCAATTTTTAAATTTCAATTTCTATAATTTGATGTTTGAATATCAATATATGTGTAACTCACAAATATATAATTTAATTTCACATAATACAACATAATATATGTTCATAATGAATATAAATAATTAATAAAAAAAGTTATAATAAATAAAATATTGATAATATGAATATAAATATTAAACATTTATTAAATGGAAATATGAAATAATATGAAGAAAATAATATATTTCCCAGTTTAGAACATCCTGTATAAATTCCAAGAACCACATTGGAAAATTCAAGTAGAAAAACACACATAAAAATATATATTCACATAGATGACTTTTACATAAAATTTTCATGTAGCTAAATTCACTTATTCCTTTCACATATGTGAATTCACATAGCTATTTTCACTAAACCATCTCACATAGGAAATTTACATAGCTAATTTCATATCTCTGTAAACATATTGACTTATAAAATTTTATACTTAAATTAGGACTTGTATATCGGAAAATAAAGTGTGGTTATAATTGACTAACATTTATATAATTTAATTATCAATCTAAATTATCAAAAATCACTTTAATGAAACATGAATAAGTCAAATTATCTTTAAAATACAGTAGAAAAACATTTCTAGAAAATTATGGACTTCAGAATGAAAATATACACTGACTTATAACATAATATAGAATATTTTACTGATCAATTCTGAATTTTATGTCCTAAAATGAAATTTATATAATTTTCTTGTCTTTTTAAACAATCAATCTTTACTCACTTTTGAATTATTTAACCATACTCTGGTTGAAATACATAAGGTAAGTGAATATGGGAATTTAGCTACATGGTTTGGAATTTAGCAACATGGATTAACTATAGCCTATATGAATTTCCATTTTTGATTTTTGGGAACAGTTCATGGATATGTTGGAATAGAAAAAACAAGTATGAATGATATTTAAATGTCCTAGATGACCTATTTATCATAGGAAAACTTCATTAAAATTGGAAAATATATTATGAAAAATTGAAAGATGAAATTGATAGATATATTATGTAAGAAAATATTATGATAAAATCAAGGTTAAGTATACATTATTAAAAACATAATATATCAATCACAATTACACAATAAAAAGTATTAAGGGTTTTAAATAATACATAGAATAAAGAAATAAATACAATTCCTTGTATAGTTGATAAATTTTTTTAATTAACCATAATATGATATTTTGTAATTGTCAAAAAAAATTAAATAAATATGATATAAGGGTCCACTATAACATTGGACCCCATTTTAATAATAAAAAAATTATAATTTCAGAAAAGTACACTTTTAAAAAAATTATAAAAAATATTAATTTCTAAATGAATAATACTACCGTTAAAATAATTTTTTCCTCCATAAAGTTAATAAAATGTTATATTTTCTTTAATTGATACACAAAAATTAACTCCACTTAAACTTAAACATACTTGAAAACACATTTTATTTCATAAAAAAAGAATGTAAATAGTGTATTAAGTATTCTTCAAAAACCATATAACAAAAAAACATATCATAGATCCACTATACAACCATTCTTCATTAGAACATGATATTTATATTGTGATTAACATTTTCAATGTTATTTGTGAATAATAGTAAATAACCCAATATAAATATTAATCTTATGAAAAAAAATTAAATAGTATGTTGATATAATCTAGTATATATGTGAAGACATAAAATCAAAATTTATTAAACAAATTTTATCATAATTTTAAAATAGTAAACAAAAAATTAATTCCAAATTTTTCAGATTGTGTTTATATATGAAAATTTTATCATATAACATAGTAAAACTCTCTATAAATTCATGAAAGATAAATATAAATATATATATACATCATAAAAAAGTTTAAAGTTTATTTTATAAACTTTCTAAATCCAACATCATTATTAATGATATCAACAAGTTGATTTTATATTAGAAATTAGTCCCAGTATTATGTTTCTTTTTAGAACATGATATCCTAGAAAATGAAACTTATCATCAATTTGTTTTTTCCTAGAGTCTCCTATAAAATATTTGGAAAACAATCATCAAATTTATTATCACAGAAATTTAGAATTGCATAAAAATCAAAACCAAACTCAGTCAGTGGTTTCTTAATCCCTAATAATTGATCAAAACCCTCTACATCAACTATATATCTAGATTTTGTAGTTTATAGGGAAAATTTTCATTTCAATCCCATGAAACTAAAGAGTTTCCAGGTAAATGACACATACTTGAAGTGATTTTCTATCAATATTTATTCTACTAAAATCATATTCAAAAAATATTTTCAAATAGAGTTTAGTTTTAGCAAGGTAATCCAAACCAAGATTAAAATATCCTTGATCATTTATAATAATCATATTAATATATTAAATTTTAATTTCTTTAGAGTTAAATTGAAATATAGAACACATGCAAATTGGGAAAATAAAATCATACATGGATGTAGTTTTGTATAATAAAATTCAAATTATTTCATTATAATTTTTAATATCAATTGTTTTTAAATATTTATATAAATCTAATTTTGAATTAGTGATCATGTGAGTATTTACAATTTAATATGATTCTAAAATAACTATTAACTATATCTTTAGCATACATGAATTGATTTATAATAATACCATAATTTCATTGAAGTATTTGTAAACCATGGAAGAATTTAAATTCCCTATCATAATCAAATATACTTTATAAGTCATTCATAAAAAAATTAATTAAAAATAATTTTAAAGGTAGATTTTAAAATAGTATCAATAACATTAATTTTAACAATAAAAATATTCTTATAACATTTGTTAATAAGACAATTTCGGGTCAACCTTTCCCTTATAATTTTTTTAAAATAAAAAAAAAGTAAAAAATTCTTTATAAGCATTAAGAACTTATTTTAAACCTTATAATTCCTTAGAAATATTTAAAATACAATCATTATTCTTTTCATTCTCCAAACCAATGAGTTGTATAACTTATACTTCATTAGAAATATGGTATTTTAGAAAATAGGTTTTGATATCAATTTTAAAAAAAATAAAATCCATGAAAAGAATCATAAGAGAATAATATTCAAATTTCTTCTATCATAGAATTAGGTAAAAAATATTCTTTAAAATCAACACCATATTCTTAAAAATTTCTATTAGGAAATAATTTATCTTACATTTTTAAATATATTACAGATTCATAAATCTTGCATAAAAATGTACATTTTGTTCTAATAATATGATAATCATTTTTTGGAATAACTAAAGACCCCACCATATTTTTATTACATTTATTTAACTCATCTGAAATAGCTAATATAAAATTAGAATAATTTAAATCCTCATAAATATTCATAGGTAACACAATTACAATTCAATTCATGATAATCAAAAATATTTATAACAGATTTTCTAGTTTGAACATTTTATCTAACATTACCAATATTTTTGTCTTTCAGGTGATCTATATGAGTCATCGAAGATCAGTCATGAATATATTTATATTGAGAAGTAATATTTTTCCTCTCAAAATGTGCATATTTCACATAAGGTTCAAACTCTTAAAAATAAAAATATCTAAAATCATCATCATGTTGATCAATATCACCATTAATTTTATTCAAATATTTATTAACAAATAAAACATGAATTGATACTTTAAAATCCTTGTTTCATTTATTATAAAATCTATACGAATTAAAATTATCTGAATATCTTAAGAATATACCTTCATAATATTTTGTATCAAATTTATATAAAAAATATTTATTGTTTCGAAAAAAATTATTTAAATCCCCAGAATCTAAAATAGCAAATTTTTTGTTTTCTCCCCTTCCAAACCTCATAATGTGTCTTTTTCATCAAAGGTCCTAAAATAATTCTATTAGTAGTATTATAAGAATTATTCACAACATTTTTTTCAAAAAATAATTATCCATAATAAAACCACTTAACCTTACCCTAGCCATTCCTTGAAGTGTTCAATTTTTTCCTTTCAACCAAATCATTTTTTATAGTGTTATATGAGATAAATATTGTGAAAATATCCTTTTTCTTCACAAAATTGAATAAATACAATATTCTAGACCTTACCACCATGGTCATTTCATGTTGATTTAATTAAGTGTCTTGTCACATCTAGGAATTATTTTAAAATTATTTTTCTTGTAATTTATATTCATTATTTGTTTGTGGAGGTTTCTCAGGTTTTTTTTGGAGAAACGGGTGGTTCCATCATGATTTGGACGAAACGGTGAGCCTATTTCCTGATTTAAAAACAAAATTTTTTCTTTTATAACTCCTTAATTTTTAACATTTTTCACCCATTACACTTTACACATGGCCTCCGCTGAACTTTTCAATCCACCATATCCATTTGGACCCCTTAGAAACTCATAATCATGGTGGATTTGTGTGATTTATTCAGGCATGGGGCCAATCTTGTGATTCCATTTTCATTTTAAAAAAAATAAATTCTTTCTTTGATATATCATACATTTTTTAATATGTTTTTTTCATTCCACCTCTCACTCGATCCCAAAAACCCAAGGCACCCCCCATGTTCCATTTTCATTATTTTGACCTCATCTTCCTTAGGTATTAGGGTGAACATCCTCAAGGTTTCTCAAATCATCCATATTTGAAAAGGTAATTTGTTTCTTTCCTAAATCATTCATTTTTTACCCTTTTCTCCCATTCCAATCCCCAATTGACCATCTCAACCTTATTCAAACCTCCCTTTCAATCTTGTCTTCTTAGATATCCAATTAGTGTTGCGTTTGGGGTGATTTCTTCAAAGTTTCTCAAGTATGTGATTTACTCTCTCGTTCCTTCCATTTACTTTGGGTTTCTGCCCTCCTTGGAGTTAAAAATTTCCAAAAACTAGGTTTTCATACTTAGGGATTGTTTTTGAGTTTTGTGTTTTTATCTTGTGGTTTTAGATTCATTTTCACTCCCTTGTGATGCGGCAGTGGTACAGTTGAAGTTATGCACAAGTATTTTAGGGTTTAACATATATGGTAGGTGATTCTATATGTAATCATTGTATAATGATCTATTTTCCTAGATTTAAATTTATTTTATGTGTATATTTATTTATATTTTAAAAAAAACTATTTTTTGTATCATTTGTTTAGCGGTTGATTTTTAAGATTCAATTTTGTGTGAAAATGGGTGTTTTACTTGTGCATTTCATGTTGTGCCATTTTTTGTTATTTTAAAATTCATATAATGGCTTAATAAAAAAAATTAGTGCTAAAAATTATGGTTAGGTATAATATTGGTAAGCATTTGGTGTTAAACTGGTGTTTTAAAATGGATTTTGGGTGTAATGTTTTGTTATAACTTTTTTAATTGTTTTATAGAAATTCTAAGCGTTTGTTTGAGTTATAAAAATGGTGAAATGAATGTGCAGATACTTTTTTGATTTTGTGTTACCATAAATGGTGTTTTTATGTGTAAATGAAATTTGGTATCATGTGGAACTTGTTTGACCACAAAGAGGGAAACACAAGTATCTAGGTGGGCGGGCGTGTACTAGCATGCTAGTGATCCGGAGTAGGATTGTCTCTATATCCCTTAGAAATTTTTAAAATGAAAACACTAAAAAAATGATGATGATGATGATGGGGACCACTAGGTTATGGGTGATTCCCCTACTAGTGGATTGTGAATGGGAACAGATATTGTAAAGGTTACATTCACACCGATATGCGATGTACTTGAGGCTCACAACTAACTAGTGCCTAGGGGTGTTCCTATATTGAGTGATTATTGACTATTTGGAATTTATATTTATATTATGATGTATTTGGATGGAAAATTAAGTATGTTACATGTTTTATTTAAGTTTACCCATTCTTTAAAGTCACCCTTTTTGAAAACTATTTTCATTTAAACGATGCACCATTAGAAATTATTTCTATTATTCATTGTTAATAACACTTGAATGTCTTTTATCTTATAATTATTTTCACATGTAATAATTGGGTGGTATTATATTGGTATTAGGATGACACCCTACTCACACCTTTGGTTGTAAGTATACTTGGTTATGTTTGACACTGGTAAGGGAAAGGCTTTTGGAGATGGTTGTTTGGGTTGCTAGTTGCTTCCGTTTTGTGGTGTTGTGGAGACGGCTCGTGGGTGATGACCCCTTGTCATGTGGAGGCATTTGGGTTGTTTTTTCTGATAATTTTGTTTTTTTTTTGACCTCTTGTTTCATGTTAAAAATGTTATATTCTGTTCTTAATTTTTAATTAAGGCTTGTTTGACATGAATTTTCAGATTCAATTTATTGATAGTTTTTGGTAGTTTAATGTATCATAAGTCGTGTAAATTGATCCAAAGCCAATATTTATGGTACAAAGTCACTTATTCCAGCCCTCGGGGATGAGGAAATACCTTAAGTACTTTCCATGGGCCAGGTTGGGTGCCAGTTTTGATGGCGAACAGATCTGGTTCGTGACAAAACGGTATTAGAGGAGGCTTATCTTTTTGGATCATATTATTATTTTGGGGTGATTCTGGTTATAAAGGTGATAGGATTGTCAAGGATCAATGTTTTGGTTATGAGTATTGTTCCTAGATAGTACCTATCATGACAAACCTTGAGTCTCTATGGGATGATGTGATTGTTAGTTTGACTTTTCTTCTAGGTGGTATGTGCGGGGTGCCAACTATATGTAGACTTTAAAGGGGAGTGAAGTGGTTGGTTATTTCATGGTTGTGATGTGCTTGACTTATTTATATTTGATTTAATTCCTAAATTTTATTCATAAGTTTTGTACTAATGATTTCTTTTATGACTATTTCCTTGTGTAGAAATATGCATTCCCAAAACACTCCCATGAACCCATAGGAGGACGTTGAGGAGATTTCTCCCTCATCAATTGTTCAAAGGATGGAAGAATTTATGGTCAAGGATGTCCTAGCCCTATGATATAGAGTATCACACACTCTTACTTCAGAGAGGTAATAGGAGTCTTGTCCTAGGAAGGACAATTCCCAAGAGTTCATAAAGAACAATCCTCCTAATTTCTGAGGTAGCACGAAACCCCAGGAAGAAGAGGAGTAGATCGAGAAGATCAATCACATTTTTTAGTTTCTTGACACACCTGAGAAGGTTAGGGTGAAGTGTGCCTTTTTTCTGTTAGAGTTTCCCAGCCTTATGTTGTGGGAATCAGTGATTGAAGCTGGGAAGCATGAACTGATGAGCTGGAAGGAATTCGAGGTTTCCTTCAATGAACAGAATTTCCCTAAAGTCTTGGTATATGGTAGATCCAAAGAGTTTATAGAGATGGTTTAGGGGGTCCATTCAGTGATGTATTATTCTAACTATTTTTATGAGATGGTTCGGTATGATCCAAAAATGGTCTCTAATGATTAGATGAAGGCTTAGAAGATCAACAGGGGTTTGCGGTCAGAGATCAATTCCTAGGTCTTCTTGTTTAAATTGAAGACATACAATGAGGTTGTTGATAGATCTTTTATGGTAGAGATTTAATGTAAGGGGGAGGTCTGGTTTTTCTAGTCTAGTTTTAGTGATTGGAAGTGGAATTTATTCTGAGAAGAAAATAAAGCCATAGGAGCATGGGAAGAAGGGAGGTGGTAGTTCAGGCCAACCTTCTAGGTAGTTTTCTTCAGTGTCTTTCGATGAAAGGTATGTTGTGTGCCAAAAATAAGGGAGTCCAGAGAACACCCGACTAGCATGCACATCTCCTATGAATCCCTACTATCAGTAGGGAGTTATGGGACACTTGCAACATTTTTACAAGATGGAACGTACACTCAATAGTGGGGTAGGATCATGGTATTCCACGGGAGTTCCATCTCAGTCAGAGTTTTTGAGGAAAGGGGGATATCATTTTGGTGGTTGAGGTGGTAGGGATAGATTTCCTTATAGTTAGATCCATTTCAGGGTAGATCCAAAGATGATTGGTCATTCTCAAGTTGATATTAGGCATCTTCATGTGGTGGAGCAGGCACTAGCAGTATCGGATGCAGAGCCTTATAAAGATTTAGGTACCATATGGATTGAATATTCTATAACTTCTACTCTTTTTGATGTTTGGGATTCTGTTTCATTTATCTATACTCGTTTTGTGAGCATGCTGAATTTTCCAAATGTGTTGTTATCTGTTACAATAGATTTGGTGGCACTGCTGGGTATGAAGAAGGAGTTGGGGCTCTGGTGCCCGTTGTTTTCACTTATTATGTCTTGGGTAGAGATGAATTGGAGCCTCTTGGTATTAGATATGAATATTTATTATGTAATCCTTGCCATGGAATGGTTGGTGCATTTTTATGTGTGCATCAATTGCTATAGGAAGAGAGTGAGTTTCATGGCACCTGATGGTAGTTCTCAGGTTTTTCATGTGGAATGGGATCCTTAGTTGGGTTGTGCATGACCTCCACTCCCAGATTTGTGGAATCTTGTCTTCTGGTGGTAATCAGTCATTCTAGAGGATGATGGTCATGATCCTAGGGGTATGTTACCTCTTATAGTGGATGAGTTTCTAAAGGTGTTCCCTGATGATTTTTTAGGGTTTCCCCCAGAGCGGGACGTGGAGTTCTTGATCTAATAGGAATCAGGAACACAACTAATTTCACTTCCCTCATATCACATGGACCCCACTAATCTAATGGAATTAAAGATACAACTGTATGAATTTTAATCCAAAGGATTCATTCACCCAAGCGTCTCTCCTTGGGAAGATTCTATCTTTTTTGAAAATATGTCCGAAGAATCCCTTAGGTTGTGTATTGACTTCCAGATTCTGAAAATTGAATCCATCAAGAACAAATATCCTTTTCCCTAAATAGCTAACTTGTTTTATTAGTTAAATTGGGAAAATTGGTTTTCTAAAACAGACTTGAGTTCAGGTTAACACCAACTAAGGGGGAATGGGGTAGATATCCCAAAGACAGTGTTCTAAAGTAGGTACAACCACTTTGAGTACTTTTTCATGCATTTCAGGTAGACCAACACTCATACAATCTTTATGGAACTCAGGATTAGGGTGTTCCACTAGTATCTAAACTCTATTTTCATGGTATTCATGTATGAAATCCTGGTTTACTCTGAATATAAGGAGGATCATGAGCATCATTTTTGGATTGGGTTGGGAACTTTTCGGGATCACCACCTTTATGAAATTTTTTTCAAGTGGAACTTTCTGGATCATGGAGGTGAAGTTTCTAGGGAATGTGATCTTAGAGTAGGGAGTTTTGTTGGATCCCTAGAAGATCAGTGAATTGTTTTCAAGGGAGCATCCAAATAATGTGATTGATATTAAGAGTTTCCTCGGCTATGTAGGACACTATAGGTGGTTTGTTTGGGATTTCCCTTGGCCTTCTTCTCTTATGACCGTGATCACCCGAAAGGGGGAGAAGTTTGTTTGGGGCCCAGAATGCCAGGAATCCTATGAGGAGCTGAAGCAACGGTTGAATTCCACCCCCATATTGATCTTTCTAGAATCTGTAAATTCCTATGTGGTGTATTGAGATACTTAAAGTATGGGTCTTGGGTGTGTGATTATGTAGGATGATCACTTGGTGGTGTATGGATCCCTCCAACTCTGACTGCATGAAAAGAATTACCTAACCCACGACTTGGATCTAATAGTTGGGATGCATGCCTTGAAGACTGGGCATCACTACCTATTTGGGGAGAAGTTTGTGGTCTATTCGGATCACAAGATCTTATCTTACATCTTCTCTTAGAAGGATCTTAACCTTAGGTAGTGGTGTTGGATTGAGTACTTATAGGGGTTCCAATTCAATATCTTCTACACCCTGAGAAAGGGTAACATGGTGGTTGATGGATTGAATAAAAGAGTATTAGTGTAGGCCTTGAGAAATTCTAGTGATGAGTGCACTCTAATGGGACTCCTTGATTAAATGGATGTGGAGACCAAGGAGCACAAACGGATGGTCAGACAGAGTGGAATTGGGGAAATAATGCTATCTGGGTTGTGATTGATCATCTAACCAAATTGGCCCATTTCATTCCAATCAAATATTTGACCAAAGTGATGGAATTGGGATGATTGTATGTGAAGGAAGTTTTGAGGCTCCATGGGGTTCAATAAAATATCATTTCAAATGTGGACCCTCGTTTTACCTCTCAGTTTTGGAGTGGCCTTCAGAAGGCATTGGGGTCATAGATTAAGTTTAGTATGACATACCATCCTCAAACGGATGGTCAGACAGAGTGGGATAATCATATTATAGAAGACATTATTCGTGAATGTGTGTTGTATTTTTATGGTTCATTTGAATTCCATTTAGTATTGGTAGAGTTTCCCTATAAAAATATCTACCAATCCTCAATCAAGATTCCACCATTTGTGGTGCTTTAGGGATGGTTGTGTCGACCTCCTTTGTATTGGGTGGAGGTGGGTGAGACCTTGTTCCTAGGTCTGAGTATTTTGGAGGAGACTTCAGAAAAGTTTCAGTTGATTAAACAATGGTTTCTTAAATCCAACATTCGACACAAGTCATATAGTGATTAGTGGCATCGAGCTTTCGAGTTTTTCATGGCTGACCAGTAATTCTTGAAAGTGGTTCCTCCTCTGGGTCATCACAATTTGGGAATACAGGGTGAGCTAACACCAGGGTATGTTGGACCTTTTTAGATTACTGAGAAGTTTGGAAACATGGCATACATTTTATCTTTGACATCTTAGTTGTCAATTATCCATGACGTATTCCATGTCTCAAAACTGAAGAAGTACGACCCGAATCTGTCCCATGTGCTGAATTGGAAGGAGTTGGATGTAGAGTTAAATCTATCTATCATTGAGAGATGAATGTTTATTATGGAATCTCAAGAAAAAGTGATTCAATCTAAGAATATTCTTTTAGTTCATGTCCTTTGGCTGCATGGAACCGATGATCCTGAGACATGGGAGCCGAAGTCTTGGGTCGAAGTGCGGTTTCCATTTCTCTTATCTGATCAGGCTTCAAGATGACCTTATAAGGCTGAAAGGATTTTATAGTGGGGATAATTATCACATAAATGACATATTTTAAAGTTATTTTTCATTTAATTTCTATTATTTCCTTGTTTTCATGGGTTTCCTAGGTATTTTTGGAGAAAGGGGTGGTTTCATCAGGATTTGGGCCAAACCTTGAGCCCATTTCCAGATTTAAAAACAAAATGTTTTCCTTTTATAACTCCTAAATTTTTAAATTTTTTTACCCATTCCACATCCCACTTAGCCTCACCTAACCTTTTTAAACCATTATATCCATTTATACTGCTTAGGAACTCACAATCATGGTGGATTTGGGTGATTTATTCAGGCATTGGGTCAACCAGTGAACCCATTTCCAGTTTTACAAAAAATGCTTATTTATTTTATATCTCATTCTTTTTTTATATTTTTTGGTTATTCCACCTCCTACTCGATCTTATAAACCCTAGTATCACCCCCATGTTCCATTTTCCCTCTATAGAGCTCATCTTCATCAGGTATTAGTGAAAACATCCTCATGGTTTCTCAAATCGCCACGATTTGAAAAGGAAATTGTTTTCTTTCATAAATCATTCATTTTTACTCTTTTCCCCCAATTTTAGTCCCTACATTACATAATCATCCTTATCTGAACCTCCCATTTAATTTTTGCTGCTTGGAGATCCAACGACTAATGAGTTTGGGGCTATTTCTTCAAATATTCTTAAGAATGTGGTTTCCTCTCTTGTTCCTTCCATTTCCTGAGGGTTTCTACCCTCCTTCAAGTTCCAAATGTTGAGAAACTTGGGTTTCATATCTGGGGTTTGATTTTTAGTTTCTTGGTCCTATCTTGGGGGGTTTAGGTTCATTTTCACTCCCATCTACTATAAAGGTGGTGGTGTTGAAGTTCCGCATAAGGATTTGAGGGTCTGGAGATATATGGTAGGTGATTCTATATGTAAGCATTGTAGAATGAGTTAGTTTTCTAGATTAATATTTATTTTTCATTCCTCTTTCATCATTTTTAGTGCGAAAACTATTTTTGGTAGAATTTGTTAAGAGGATGATTTTTAAATGAAAATTTTTTGTGAAAATTGATGATTTACTTGTGCATTCCATGTTTTACTAATTGGTGTTGTTTTATAATTTCAGGAATGGATTTATAAAAATGCTTTAGTGTGGAAAAGTCGGGTTTGGAATAATATGGGTATGCATTTTGTGTTAAAATAGGTATTTTTAATGGATTTTATGTGCAATGTTTTGTTCTAATTTGTATAATTGTTTTATTGAAATTATTGTCTTTTGTTTGAGTTATACAAATGGTGAAATACATGTGTAGATAGTCTTTTGAGTTTGTATGACCAGAACAAGTGTTTTTATATGTAAATGGAAATTGGTAGCATATGGATCTTGTTTTAGCACAAAGAGGGAAACTGGGGTATCTTGTAGGGAAGATGTGTACTAGCATGCTAGTGATCTAGAGTGGTTCTGTCCCTGTTTCACTTAGTAAGTTTGATGTTCACAACACTAAAAAAACTGTGATGATTATGTTGTGGACCACTAGGTAATTGGTGGTTCCCCTAATAGTGGCTCTTGCGTGATAATTCATGTTGTTATGGTTACTTTCACACTGATATGCGAGGTACATGGAGCTCAAAACTAAAAAGTTCCTAGGGGTCTTCCCGTATTGTGTGCTAATTAACTATTTGGAAATTATGTTTGGATTATGGCATGTTTGGATGGAAAATTAAGTACCTTATATGTTTTATTTAAATGTACCATTTATTTAAACTTACCCACATTGAAAACTGTTTTCATTTATAAGATGCACTTTTAGAAATGATTGCTACCATTATTTATTTATAGCACTTGAAATATTTTTATCTTATAATGATTGTCAGATGGAATCTTTAGGTGGTATCCTATTAGTATTAGTCTCAAACCCCACATACACCATTGTTTATAACTATACAAATTTATGTTTGATGCAGGTAAGGGAATGGCTTTTGGAGATAGTGGTTCGGGTTGCTAGTTCCTTCTGTTGTGCGGTGTTGTGGAGACGGATCGTGGGATATAAACCCTTGACATATGGTATTATTTGGGTTGTTTTTTCTACAACTTTTTTAGTGTGGGCCCTGTTGTGTCATGTTTAAAACCTTTTATTCTATTTTGAAATTTTAATTAAGGCTTGTTTGGAATGAATATTCAGATTTAGTTTATTGATGGTTTTTTGTTGTTTTATATATCTTAATTCGAGTAAATTATTCCCGGACAATTTTTATGATACCCTAGAATTTATTAAAGCCTGTGGGGATAGGTAATGCCCTTAGGTCCTTTCCAAGATCTAGGTTGGGTACCAATTTTAATAGCAACCATATCTGGTGTGTGACGTGTCACTTCACATTTGGAACAAATTTATAAAAAATGATAAACGTAGATATTGATTCAGATTTATGTGTAAGAAAATAAACCCATGTTATTCTAGTAAAATAATTAATAAAAACAAAAAAAATATATCTCCTTCCACCCAAACTAGTAGGTTTTATATGACCAAATAAATCCAAATGAATAAGATCCAGATGCCTAACAATTTTTACTTTCGTAGTTTACATGAAATTGCATCTATGTTGTTTACATTTCAAGCATGATTCACATACAAAGATGTTGTCCACTTTAAGCTCAAGTAATTAAAGAACTATTTGGTTTATATAAATCTATTGAATCACATTAAAATTATCATGTCATAACCTCATATTCCACAAAATGTTATCATATTGTAGAACATTAATACATTTTACATTTTGATTATTTAATTAATCAAATTAATTGAATAAAAGTATCCATTCATATTTTAATTAACCAAAAATAATTTATCCTTGAAAATTATTCATTTATGAATTTGAAATTTATCAAAAAATCTTTCACCAAATAGTTGTGAAATGCATAATTTTTTTTCATCCTTCGACATATAAAACATTATAAACAATAATAGAATTTGAAATTACAACCTCACTTAAAACATTTACCTTTCCTTTAGAATTATCATAGAAAGTAACATTACGTACATACCCTTTATTAAATAATAAGAAGTTTTATATTTCACCAATCGTGTGTCATTTCAATACACTATCCAAATAACAAAAATCCATTTCGATGACCCATGAGAATTTTTCTATAATAATATATTTAAGAATGATTTGGTACCCATTAAAATTTATATCCAATGGGATTAGAATATGAATTATTATAAATCCAAATAAATTTCAAAAAATTGATTACAAGAAATATAAAAGATAAATAATTAGAAATAAAAGCATTAGTATATTCAATAGATTGTGTAAACCATAACCAACACTAATTTTCATAATGACCTTAAACATGACATATAAAAAATGTAAAAACAGATGTTCTTTCCTTAGATATTTTAACAAATAATTTCTTATAAATTTTGTGTAAATTATTATAAAAAAATAGTATATCTATTTCTGTTCATTTTATTAGAAATTATCCATTTTTAAATGTTTTCCCTTCCTTGAATGAAAATTAAATATTTGAATTTAAACATTCAACTTTATTTTAACATGTTCAATCTCATTAGGAACATTATCAAAATACCATATTTAAGATTCATGAAGCTTTAACATGAAATCATCTTCTCTTTCTAAAATTTCTATATTCCATATGCGAAGAATCTAGTTTTTAAAATGTAATTTCTAGATCTTAGTGATTCCATTATTTTCATCTTGGATATATTTCTTTTGATTTTCATTCTCCTTAAGAACATCCTTATATTGGATATTAATCTTCTTTTATAAATCAATGATCTTTTCAACTTTATGATCATTTCTATAAAATTACATAACCAATTCCTCAATAATGGGATTTTCAGATTAATATTTATAAAATGAATAATATATAGAATCCCTTACTTGATATGATGAATCCATTAATAAAACATTTACCAAATCCTTTTCTAAACTAGAATTTTAAATAGTACTTGAGTACTTAGTTAAAATCTATCTATTATACATTTCCTTATGTTATTTCTTATATATATTATTTTTATTATTTTCCACCTTTAATATTAAGAAATTGAGATCAGTTCACCCTCTTTTTCTACACACAAAACAAATTGAACATTCATAATTATTAGAAATGAAATGACCATTATTTTTTTCATTAATATCAACATTAGGATAATATTTTTAGGATATCCAGGTATATCATTTCTTTCATTTATATCATACATTTTTAACATATTATTTGTAATTATTATCACTACTAAATAACTCAAAATCAGAAGTGTAAGTGTAAAATTTTTATTTAAAATAAATCACATTCTTATTTGAATTATCTTCAAAAAATATATTTACGATCCAATTAATATTGTAATACTGATCTAATAAGCTCATCCTATTTATATTCTTGAAGTTCCTCCTTCCATATATAGAAACCTATTTATCATGTTGCGTATTACTAAGTACTCTGATAATTACATCGATAAGAACATGGGTTTCAAGATTTTATCCCATATAACTCATACTATTTTCAATTCTAGTAAATCTCTGAAACATTAAATTCATAGTTTTATCTTCACCAATTTGGAATTATTTATATTCATCTCTGAACATACCTAAATAAGATCTAATAATCTTATCCAATCCATAATGTGTAACTTGCAGAATTTTCTATCTCTCTTCAGTAGTTTTACATCAAAATACATGACTATAAACATTTCTATTTATTGTACATTATAAAATATTTATCACATTGTAATTCAAAACATACTTTACTAAATCATTACCAACTTATGATTCAGGCTCACCTTCTAGCTTCTTGTATAGTTATTCCATGATAATATACTAATGAATTCTATGTTTCATTAAGATTACTTCCATAAGGGATTTCCAATTTCCATAATATGTATCGTCATAGTGGGATGTTAATTACTATATACATCTATAATTTGAACTAGTTCCTATAATCTTAAAATGATATTTTCCCATTTATATTTAATTTTGTGATATTTATCACAAATAAAGATATATATTGAGATTAGGATCAAGCCTGGATATAAATTTTTGGTCCCAAAGGTATGATTTAAGATTATAAAATAGGGTGGTGAAGCGAAATTTTTAAATAAATTAAATAATTTAATATTATCATATCATAGTTCTTATGTTAATGTAGTGGAAAAAACAAATGAGATGGATATTGTGATATTTTAGTTGTTCATATCTAAATGATACTAGTCTATTGTTTACACATATCATAAACTAAGATAGATGGAACCCACTATAACCACTATAATGTAATATTATAATGACTTTTTCTCACATGGATTCATAACCTAATTAAAAATCCTTTTCCACAGGACAATTAAGCCCAAATAGATCTACCTTTTTCCCTCCTAGGGGAACAAATTGAATAGACTGCATTTTTTCCTCTATAGGTACAAACTAATACATATATTTTGTTTGGGTGTCACATCCCACAATCCCACATTTTAATGGGTAGTATAACCCATTACCATTGAATATATAAAAAATAATCAGATGAATAAAAAACATAGAACTAGATGAATTCTTCACAATATGAGAGTCGAGGAAATAATAAAATCTCATAATTAAAAGGATAAAATGATTTTATTTCAGTTGGGAGTGGTATGTTATCACCAAATAATTTGAATGTTATATAATTCAAGAGTATCTTGAACCTCATATCTTGATCTAGCTTACCGGTTATATAAACTTTATGTACAATGAGTTTTATACTAAAGGTTTCAAATTTGAAATATATTGCATCTTTCTTTTCCCAATGAACAACATCAGGGTTATCCCTAATTATTCCAAAATTATATTCTATATGTCTATCTTTAATAAATTAAAAATACAATTTATGCCAGTCTTCTTTGATATCATGTAGAAAAATCAAAACTACACAGTGGAACACATTAAAATAATTAATACATTGATAAATAATAAGTATTATTATCATTATAAAACTCCCTGAAAATATTCAAGACTCTCCCTTTATATTAAAACTGGTTTTAATTTTTATATCTCAATTTCCATAATTTTTACTATGAATATAAATATATGAAAATATAATGAAGATCAATTTTAATTTGACAAAAAAACGAAAATTTGTTCACATGAATTATAAATAATTATTAATTAAATTTGGAATATATTAAACACTAAATATTCATATTAAACTTGTATCAAATTAAAATATGATAATATAGTATATTTCTAGATTTTAGAACATAATGTATAAATTCACAGAACTACATATGTAAATTCTCATAGAAAAATCAATGTTGGAAAATCAATTCATGTACTAATTTTCGTGTATCAATTTTCACATAGCCATTTGACTTAGACTAATTCACATAGCCTTTTTCATTTAGGAAAATTCACCTAGAAATCTCAAAAGTCGATTCACTTAGCTGACATTTGAATTTCATAAATAGCTTGACTTATCAACATGTATACCTAAATAATACCTTATAAATGGAAAAATTAACATTCATTTTAGTTGAATTATATTTATATAATTTAATTATATTTCCATAGAATCAAGAATCACCTTAATCAAACCAATATTACTTAAGTTATCATCAAAATATTTTAGAAAATAGTTTCAAAAAACTATAGAATTTAGACTGAAAACATACTATGATTCCATAATAATTTTGATCATGTTATAGATAAATTCATAATTTTATATCTTTTAATGAAATTTATTAATGTTTTTTTATATAAAACTCAACAAGAATCACAAAATTTGGTGTTTATTAACCCATGTTATTTCAAAATAAATATGGTATGTGTATCTTGAATTTTGACTATATAGTTTGTAATTTTTCAACATGGGTTTACAATTAGCTATGTGGATTTCCATTTTGATTATTTGGGAATAATATATTGGATACATGGTAATCATTAAAATCTTGTTTAAATTATATTTCATGATCCTAAATGACTTATTTTGTCTAGGAATACTTCATGAATCTGGTAGAGCATGAAATGAACAATATAAACATGAAATATAAAGATATTTTAAGATAAAAATATTAAGATATAATCATGGTTAAACATAATTTAATAAATATTTAAGATAAAAATTATAGTTAAATAATAAAAACTAATAATAATTGAAATAATAAATATAATAACATTCTAATGGAAATAATTAGCAATGTTTTGAAAAAATATAATAAATTATAATATGAAAGTTTTTATCATCAAAAAATTATATAAATATGATCCAATGATCCACTTCGACACATAATTCAATAAATTTTCATTTAACTCGCAATTATCATTCATTATATAAAAATACATTAAATAAGTGGAATTTAACCATTTTTGAAATTTCCAAAGTAAAACATCAGTTCAATATTATTATCATAACATTAACTACAATGATCCAAACTGGAAATTTAGTTTTTTTCAAATTCCATGGTTGATTTCATTCAACTATATGATTTGATGAATCCAACCATATGGGGTAAAAATAAAGCATAAAAATTGCAAAATATTTGGGTAACCATAATTGACCAACCTTTAGTAAATGGATTATAACTTTTGAAACATGACGTAAGATGGGTTAATTATTGTTTTATATGAATTATAAATTCATAGATCATATGAGTCCAAAATATCACAAAAATATTAATTCATTAATGTTATTGGTTGATGCATAAAAATAGAGTAAAATTAAATGTTTTTAATTATTTAAAAGTTTACTTATGTAATTTTAATATAACTTTTACTAACATGTCCAATGGGCATAAAAGTTTGTGGGAGAAAATATAATACATATCATAATATCTTTATAGTGGATTACATTTCCTTATTTGGTGGTATATGGAGAAAAACATACATTCAAATACAATTAGAGAGAAAATATTCCACACCACTTAGTTATAAATAAGTGTCTCCACCAACATTGAAATGAAAATATTCATTTAAGATAAAATTGAGGACAATAATAAAATAAAACAAAATATAGGGATAAAGTATTGATTTTGTATTATCTAATTTCTTATTCCTTCTCACTATGTACTTTTAAACCCCCTTATGATCGATCTAGAGAGTGTTACAATTTAATCTTGAGATCCATGTTTCAATTAATTGGGAAGTCAATTGGAGTTAAATATTTTTGTTCTATTTTTCATCATTTTGATAATTTTATTCTATATTCATGGATGGTATACCCACACATGATTCAAATGAACACAAATCCTCATTATTTCATTCATAAAATGGATTGTGTGATGATTTGAGTTGTTATTTCCTTTCTCTCGCCTTTATTCCTTATGAGTGTTATTTTGGGTAGCATTGGTTGATTAAATCCTTAATATTATACTAATGATAATTCATATTTTATTATCAGAAAATTTTATTTATAGAAACAAAAACTGGAAAAACATTAATTTCATCACATGTTTCCTTGAATAGTTTTCATAATGTTATTAAACACAAATCAATAGATTCTAAATGGTTCTAAATTATTTAGTGTTTAAAATAGAATACTAGGAGTTAACATAGAAGAAACACTCATATATTATTAGTTTTTTCTTTGATTAATTTGAAGATTATATGACTAATCCCACTTACGTTTAGTGAGATTATGGTTAAGCATCATGGGACACTTATCTGGGTTGGTCATGATATATCTGCATTCCATATTTCATTTAAATAACTTAGTTTCAATTATTTTATTCAAATCAGAGTGCCCTAATTTTCTATAATATAATTTATTATTCATTTTTTTCCTTTTTTTGGTTTCATCATCAAATGTTTCATCAAGAGATTACATAAGGTTCCTATTATACTATATAAATTCTAGTATATAATTAAAAATATATTTTTTTCATTTGGAAACATGTTCACATCTCAATTTTATATGATAATATTATCTATACTATGAAAATGTATTATCTCTTGAATAAATATTCACCCAACTCATCAATGGATCGGGTCTCCTTGCTAAGTGTAAAATATGTTACCTTCGTTAATCATTCTATAATCACCCATATCATAATTATAACCTATGTAGATATGATAAAACCATTCATAAATCCATCATTACATCATCCATTTTTTTCATCAGAATGAGTAGAGAATAATGATCATTATGAGTCTATAGTGTTTTCTATGATGAGTTTTTTATTCCTATATAAAGTGGAAGAAAAAAAAAACCCATTATAGATCATCTTAGAGTGGAATAAAAAATATGATATACTAAAATCATAAAACAATAATAAATTTTTATCTATTCTCTCAGTATTCACTATAGAGAGTTTTATTACGTTCCCCTAGAAATAACAAATAGTTTTACACATATGAAAATATATTCTTTACAATTGAATTTTTAAAGGATCTAGTAAGAACTATTCCTCAAAACAGTGTAGTAACACCTCTACTTTGAAGGAAAATGAATCGAAGAGAAATGGAGAGAGATTTTGGATAATATATAACAAACTCCAACGTTTTGAATAAGGTCTAGTAATATTCATCTTATAGGCTTACTTAATTAAATTAATGATAATCCTTTATTTTTAACATTTATTATGTTATGAAATAGCCAAAACACATTCTTTCCACTTCATTGATTAAATATAATTTTTAAACCCCATTTAGTATTAATTTAATCAAAACAATATCATATAATGCTTCTTTCACTAAAAATATCATGATATTAAACATGGGTCATTCTGTCAAATGATATTATATATCATTCTCCACATGCACCATGATACGATCTAATTTACCATCGTAATATATAGGCCATGGAATGGTGACTTTCATAGCATATTTCTTTGTACTTTAGTACACAATTCCCAATAGTCCCCCACTTTCTCTAGATCCTCTTAAGATTTTTGAAAAACCTCACAAATCATTTTAATTAAATTAAAACTCCTTTGGAAATGACTATCATAATATTTATAAAATGTTGTAAAAAAACTTTGTATCAAAATTATTCCTAATTCATTGACCGTTGGTGTAACTCTTCTCTCCTTTATAGCATTGTAAATAATTATGAAATCCGTAATTCATAATTTTAAACAAAGAGTATCCTCTTGGAAAATTTCATTGCTATGAAAATAAAAAAGTTTCCAAGAATATCTTCATTAAATAGAGTCATATAACCAAATGATAGTGTCCACCATAAGATATATCTTTTCACATTATATGAATTCTTATATAATCCTTTTTCTGAGATATTGAGTAATCACTAGAAATAGTAAGTGTCATTCTAGCATAGGTAATCTCATACAGTCATATTTATTTAAAATATAATTTCAATATTGAATGAATACACAACATTTCAATCATAAAAGTTGTTTATCATGTCACATTTCATTCGACTAAGCATGAAAATGCATTTCTTTACTTTAACTTAATCATGGGACAATTTATCTTATTAATCTGACAGAATAAAAAATCCCTTCTTGGTTAAACTCAACTAATGACATAATCCACAACTTTCCAAACCACATTTAATTATATATGACTCTAGGATAGGATAATGTAAATATCAATTTTTTAAGGTTCACATTCTAAGTAACTTTTCAACCTCAAGTAATGGGGACTTATATTAAGAAAACACCCCTTAGTATATCAATGGTCAAATGATATTCTATGTGATAGAATTTCATGGGATAGTCATGATAATAAGTCTCCATTTTTTATCCCATTAATGAAATTGCTATATAATATAATATTCTACTCAGGTTAATCTTAACATTGAAACATAACCCATGATACTTCATGATGATCCTCAATTAAGGGAAAATCAAATCCATAATTTATCATTCACTATTCATGTAATATAATAAAAAACACAAGAATAAATAATAAATATATATTTACATTATTATAAAATGAAAATATATCACCATTTATAATAATCATTACATCCAATATATTATGTTTCAAATACCCAAAGAATTCACCCAATCCTCATGCTTTTATTGAGTTAATGCCTTTACCAAGGGATATACTTCATTATCCTCTATAGCCACCAAACAGTTCTTTATGATAACATCCCTCATAAAGATATATCAAATGAGATGTTATTTTCAATGGATGTGGTTGGTATTTGGTGAGACCATGGTTTCTTATCTTGAGTCATAAATCCACTTTTGTAATAAAAAATATCAATTTATCCCTTAATTATTGGATCCTCTATAGCACCCCAGGTTTGGTTCACAAATTAGTAAATGAACATGAGAGACTCTTGGCCTCAAGAACATCTTCCCATATCTCATAGTCTTCTAAATAGTAGTAAGGGTCTAAGATAGTTCAATGTGGAGACTTTAGTCTCATGATCATAGTTATGTACAATGGTATTATTATAAGATAAATAGTGGAAACATATACAGTAATAAGGATGTAGAAACTTAAATAATCTAACCATGATAAATAAACTGGTAGAAACAATATCCAATGTCATATTCAAAATTATACTCATGTCATGGTGATATAAAAAATATACAGTACATACTACTAGAAATGTAAGCTATATCCACGGATCTATAGCCATATTTTTATAGATTCGTGGCTATAGATTATTTATATCCATGATTTAGTATATAATTCCATGGCTAAAAATTTGAGCTGTGTTTTTTTTCAAATCCCGTCAGGCTCCTCCTTTATTCTCCCCTGATCGATTTTTTTTCAAATTTTGTCGTGCTCCTCCTCCATCCTCCCATGATCGCAACCCTCTAAACTATATCTATCACTGTGGAGACCCTCTGAACCCTGGACGTCTCTCACTGCGCATGACCCTCCTTCCCTGACCCATCACAACCTCTCCTCTCCCCGATCCTCCACCACTGATGGTGCCCCTCGCGACCCTCCGAACACTCGACGTCTCTCATGGTGGTTCCCTCCTCCATGATACCCACTATACACGACCCTCCTTCCTCGACCCATCGTGACCTCTCCTATCCTCGATCCTCCTCCACCGACGTTTCCCCTTGCGATGGTGCCCATCACTGACACCGAACAAGGCAACCCCACCGCGAGCTGTTGCCAAAGATCGTGGGCCACCTCACCTCCCCCACTGACGCTGCTCTTAGGTGGCCTCCCCGCCTCCTTTGGCATTCCTCCGATGCATCCAACCCCCTCCAGGTGATCCTCCTCCTCCTTGTTATGAACAATTTTGTGTTCTTTATTTTATTATCAGTGTGTAGAAGTAAACTCGAATAGTTTCGCATGCTTGAGTGAGGCAAAGAGGTTTTTTAATTAGATACATTATTCTTATTATAATTGATATGTGTGGGAGTGTGTGACAAGTGGTTTTCAGTGATGAACCAATTAGTCTAGATTGGGAATCTTCATGGTGGAGTTGTGTACAATTGGAATCGATAAAAAGTGATGGTATCAAATTTTTATGGTTAAATTGTGAATTAGAGGATCATCCTAGACCCTTATCAAGGATTGAAATTATTATGGTTGGGAGTTTTTAATGACCCTCACAATTAGAGGGATGGTAATTTTATAGAAAATTTTATTTTTTTTGCCCGAAGAATGGAGATTTTTGAGAATTGGGATACGAATTAGAATTTCAAGAGTTAATATATCTCTGGGATGTGTTTTCATTTTAGGATAATGGTTATTTAGAGGGTCGTTTTCCAAATCATAGGGTGGTGGCTAACTGAAAAAAACTACAGTAGTTATTGGGTATTAGATTGGGAGGCACTAGGTGCCTCTTAATGGGTTTTTAAAAAACTACAGCCTTTATAAGGTACCCAATAGAGGGGTACCAGGTACTCGGTGGGTTGGAAAGTGTAGAGGACCTTTTATAAGGGCCATCAGGTACACAATGAAGGTGGATTGGTTACCCAGTAGGGATGGGTGTTGTTTTTTAAGGATAATAAAATAGTTATTATGGATTCTACCTCTAAAAATGCTTTATGGGGTTCTTCTACATTAAATGGATAGAGGTAAATATTCCTATTCTACCTCCATTATTCTTTCTTATTTATATCTTTTAATATTTAGTTTTTTTAGGGTATGGTTTGTGTCAGATTTCACCAAGACTTATTGTGGAACATGAGAATGTGATATTTCCAAGATTTATTTATCCATTGACGTGTTAGAAATATTGTGGCACATGGAAACATTGTTTTCATTTTCTCATTATGTTAGATACTCCAATTCTTTCATATTTATTAATTTTATCCTTGATGAAATCATTACATTGTCATCATTCCCTCATAGAATGTGGTGTAGTGACATTAAACTTCCACATTCTCATCTTTAACCAAGATTTCATATGATCTTATTCTTTCTTATATTTTGATATCTTTACCAAAAAAACATACCAATTGATATATTATATTTTTACTAGAATGATTATTATTTTTCATGTTTGATTCCCTGTATAAATATTCACACAATAGTGTTTCTTATATATTATATGTTAATACTATTCAAATATTTCTTGGATTCAGGTATGAGAAAACATGACCAAGATGTATCATGATCATATTTTGGTGTTATATTTAAAAATCTAGATGTTCTAGAATCATCCCCAAGCTAACGATGAGCTCATGGAATTTATGGATCTATCCTATAGTGATAAAATCGAATATTTAACCACTTATTATTCTTTGGTGGTTAATCATTATTAGATTTAAAATTCACAACAGTGATAATGAAGTTACCATCATTGAAGCTACTATGTGATGACATAGGCCCAATGATATTATTCCCACTAGGAAAATTTTAAATGTTACATCTTCCTATTTACCTACAATTATGAATAATAATATTGTTTTTCTAAAAACAATAAGTAATTTCATAATTTTGAAACTAAACCTCTAAACATGTTAGAGTGAATTGAGGTTCTTCAACATGTTCAATTTACTACTTTCATAAATATTATTGAAGGAAAACATAGTGGAGACATGGTATCTACTAACTATAATAATCTTGGGTTCCTCCCCATTCCATGTGTCCAACATTCAGAAACCCATGTTTCTTCTTTGCTTGACTTCCATGAACCTTCTTCACTTCAATCCCTTCCTCTCCCTCCCTCCCTCTTCAGCACACAGTTTTCCTCATATTCTCCTCCAACTCAGGGTTCATCTCTTATTAACCTAGGGTTCTTTGTCTTCCTTTGAGTCATACCATTTCTTTTTCCTCACTCCCTCTTCCACACGTGGTTTCCCTCAGTTTCCCCCCACACTCGCAATTTTTATCCTATCGACCTATGGTCCCAGAAGACCCCAGTCGTCATCTTCCTCCTAATATCAGTTCCCATCCACTCCTCGTATTCCTGTGTACTATTGCTATTGTCGTACTCCAATACCATCCTTTGTATCAATCCACCCTAATTCCCTCTATTGAATGTGACACCGCCTTCTTTTTCTGGATCTAGAATTTGTTCAGATCAACTCCAACTATCGATTTCCCTCGGTTTCCCCTCCCACTCAATTATCACCTCCTGTTGATCTAGATTTCCCGCCTACCCCAGTCAACATCTCCCTCTATCACCTGGTTCCCCTCAACTTTTCCAGGTGTTCTCGGTATTATTTGTCTCCTATGATATCTACCTCGGTGAAGCATGCCCTGTACCCACTTCGCGTTTCCATTCACCATCACTGAAACTTGCTACTTTCTTCATAAATCTATCTTACTGTTGCTTCGTAGAAATAGACGAGAGGGTAGAAATGTTCCCTAAGCACAGATTCATCCAGCTCTCGATGAATCATGCATATGGTATTTTCTCTTTTGTAGCATCTCGGTATCATTTTTCTCAGATCTATAATTTCACATTTCACTATGTTCATACTAATTTTATAGGGTGTAATACAATATAGTGCTTCACAAATGGAGGGTTCTCATAAGATTCTGGAAATAATTTCAGTTCTCTCCAAGATTTAGTTTTTCCAGCTACATATGGATTATTGAAACATCAATACAATATATCTCTTGTTTTGATGCACCAATTACTACTTGTACTCCTTTTTATTGGTCAATATTTCATCATCTAAAATTTCTTCCATGGTTGATCAACTTCTAAGTTATTAGGATCTTTTCTCAACACTGGAGAACTTTTCTTTGTAGGTCAAAAGTGTTTGATTTTCTTTGTGCTTTCTTATTTCTCACATTCTAAACATTTATGTTGAGGAAACTTGGTTTTCTCTTCTTTCACATGTTTATTATTGTTTGAAAATTGCATGTTCACTTGAGAAATTAGAGAACTCTCAATGTTTTTTGTTTTTTTGGTTTATCCTTTTATAACTCATTAGACAATATGATCAAACATTCATTCTTATCATGTTCAACCTTCTTCATAGGTGTGGATCCATTTTTATTATGATATATTCTATTTTATTAGAAATTGTGCCCTCTAGTAAACTTTTATTATCGGGTGGGATAAAAACTTGTATCGAACATAACCCAATTAAGCTGAAATTCGAGAAAAAATAATTATATACCATTAACAGGAAGAACAATTGTTAACTAATACGAATGTTCTATTTGATAGTATAAGTTTGAAACTTGGATTTATTCCCCCCTTGCTTGTAGGAACATGATTTGATCCATGGGGAATTGTGGTTCTTATATGTTATGTGGTGACGTGTATAGTCACAGTAGACAGGTATGTTTTAGTTTAGTTTTTATTTTATTTTCTTTATCACATTGGCCACTTAGGTCTTTTACTTCTTTCTATGGAAAAAGGGTAATTATATTCTGCGAAGGGGGGAAAATGGGATTTAGATTGATTCAGTCTGCTGTCTTTGATCCAAGGTAAGATTATGTGGTAAATACTTCTCTCACACATCATGTATTTGGGGATTTCAGTGTTTTTGACTCCATATTATGTTTTTAGTAGGGTGTTGAATCATTTCGTGTTGGTTTGGGTGGATTTGATTCTCCCAATCGAGGTAGGACTTTAATTTCATTGGTTAGTTTCTCACTAGTTATGTATCATCCTTTATGTGTTTTAATGTTCCTAATATACTTTGTGTAGTGAGTTGGTCCCTGCTTGATGGTTTCGAGTAGCCAAGTTAAGGGAGACTCGCCTGCGTGGGCATAGGTAAGAAAGTATATGTATGTGGGTTCCCCCATTATGTGATAGTCAACCATGGAAGTGATTATGCACGCATGGGGCTATGTGTGCCCATGTATATATATATATATAAATGCATACGCAGGTGAGTGGAGACTGGTTTATGCATATAAGCATATGTGCAAGGATCACCTTGAACATGCTCATGGCCATGCGGGTGTGTGGATAGGGGCTAGGTGTCCTTGAATGTGTGTGAATGTGTGTATACTCAGTGGGGGAGCAACAAATTTTAGTTATAAAGCTCCAAGAACCGAAGTGGATGGTTTGGTTCCACCTTGAAGTAGGATCTCTCTTCTTGCCTCTTTAATTCAAGAATGCTTTAAATAAAATCTAGCTTCTTTCTTAATTCTGCTTAATTATATTGAATTGCATATCTTGAATAATATTTCTTTAATATAATTGTTTCATTTGATAAATAAATTCATGTTTTTATAATAAAACCCCTCCAACGGAGGTGCGCTGTCTGCGAAAACTCACAGTGATAGTTATGTTGATCTAGTTGCTTAAATTTTTGCATTTGAGTTATGCAGATTGAGTTTTAGAATAAATGTTAAACATAATTAGATGAATTGTGTGATAAAGAAATGCCATGATTTTATAATAAAACCGCTCCAATGGAGGTGCACTGTCTTCTAAACCAAAGAGTAGTGATAGTTATTTATATCATGTTTATATTTGGTTAGAGTCTTTCATATGCCGCTTGTTGGTGTTTGTTTTGTGGCTAGGTAGTTTTTGTTTTCATTGAATAATATAAATTGGCTTATCATATTAGTTTAACTCAAATGACATTTCTCGAGTAGGCATATGCCTTGACCATGACACTTTCCTTTTCACGCTTTGAACATTATAAATAAAATTTCCATGTTTAGGAAAAGTGAATGAATTTGTAAATGGTTTGTGTAGGGTGTATGATTATTTTCCGTCATTTTGTTTCCCTTTAGACGTTGCGTCATTATGCTGCTCGCTACAACCTTCTCTGGAGATCCCTTATTATAGAATATTAAATAGATGATCTGTTCTAACATCTGTCGGTGGGGCGACGGCCGAAATATTGTCCCGCCTCATCCCGCACCCTTTTCTCCTGGCCGGAAGATGTTGCCTTGTGGATGCCGCTGGACCAGACCAACACACTGCGGTCACGCCACTGTCACGCCACATTTAGGCCGCGGTAATGCCATGATTTGTCCCTGCTCCAGTCACATCCAGCCCACACCAGCCCCTTCCACATTCATTTCAGCCCGCTGCCACCAGCCTTCTAGCCCGCAACAGCCCCCGTGCCACCTTTGAATCAGCCCAATCCATCCACGCAACACCAGTAACCTGCCCCCATCCACCGGCATTCCAGACTTCTCCTGCTCCCTTAGCTCCTGGTTAGAAGATGTTTCCCCACAGATGTCGTTGGACCGGGCCAACACGCCGCGATCACGCCGTGGTCACACCGCGGTCATGCCGCAGTCATGCTACGGTCACGTCATGGTCACGCCATGGTCACGCCATGGTCACACCGTGGTAATGCCGTGATTTGGCCTTGCTCCAGCTACATCCATCCCACACCATCCCCCTTCCACCTTCATTTCATCCCACTGCCACCAGCATTCCATCCCGCAACAGACCCCCTTCCACCTTCGAATAAGCCCACACCATCCCCTCAGCACCTACAACTATCCCCCTTCCACCAGAATTCCAGCCTCCTCCCACTCCCTTTGCTCCTGGCCGGAAGATTCTACCCAAGGATGTCATTGGACCGGGCCAACACACCGAGGTCATGTCGCGATCACGTTGCGGTCACATCGCGGTCACGCCACGATCACGCCGTGGTAATTCCATGATATGGCTCAGATCCAGACACATCTAGCCCCCACAAGACCCCTTCCACCTTCATTTCAGCCCACTGCCACCAGCATTCCAGCCCACAATAGCCCCCCTGTCACCTTCGAATCAGCCCACACCATTCCCCCAGCACCTCCAACCATCCCCCTTCCACCAGCATTCTAGCCTCCTCCCACTCCCTTCGCTCCTGGATGGATGATACTGACCCACAGATGTCGTTGGACTAGGCCAACACGTTGCGGTCATGTTGCGGTCATGCCGCGGTAATGCTGTGATTTGGCCCTGCTCCATCCACATCTAGCCCACACCATCCCCCTTCCACCTTCATTTTAGCCCTCTTCCACTAGCATTCTAGCCCGCAACAGCCCCCCTGCCACTTTCGAATCAGCCCGCACCATCCCCCCAGCACCTGCAACCAGCCCCCTTCCACCAGCATTCTAGCCTCCTCCCGCTCCCTATCATGATTTGGCCCTACTCCAGCCACATCCGCCCCACACCAGCCCCCTTCCTCCTTCATTTAAGCCCGCTGCCACAACTATTACAGCCCGCAACAGCCCCCCATGCCACCTTCGAATCAGCCCCCACCATCCCCCCAGCTCCTGCAACCAGCCCCCTTCCACCAGCATTCCATCCCCCTTCCACCAGCATTCAAGCCCGCACCAACCCCCAGCCACCTGCAATCCAGCCCGCACCAGCCACCACACCATCCACCACCCCCAGCCTCTTGCAAAACACTCATGCCAGCCATCTTCCACCTGTAAAACAGCCCCAGCCACCAGTTCCAACCCTCACCAGCCCCCGAACTCCTACATCTCAGCCCGCACCAGCCCCTGCCACATGCCCAATATCCCCCAGCCACCTGCAATACAGCCCACACCAGCCCCCTGCCACCTATTCCAGCCCGTACCAGCCCCCTTCCATCTGCCCGCCGCCTGCCTTTCTGCCCGCACCAGCCACTATAGCCTGCAATAGCCACCGCACCAGCCTCCAGCATTCCAAGATGTGCAAGAAAAACTCCATGAAAATCACAAAAAGTAAAGTAGAAAGCGGATCCCCTTTCTTAATCCATCTTTTCCCCGAAAATTATCCATGTAAACTGCCATTAATGTTCACCGAGAACATTGGGGTAGAGACGCATCTTTTAAACCAAGATGAGAACCTAGCTGGAAAACTGAGCAGATCCAAAGCATCCCATAAGAAGTCCATGTGATTGAATCAAAAGACTTGAATAAATTGATCTAGAATGAATACCTAGGAACCCCAGAATCAAGATGGTATCCCCACAACAATTCCTCGGTAAAAATATTCTTATGATGAATTGGTTTTGGTACTGATGATTGAGGATATTTTTATCCATCTTTAGATTTCTGAGTATCTTAATGTTATTTTTGTAACCATCCTACTAGAGGGTCCGAGTTATAAGTGAAGGAAGTTTATTATTCAGACTAACCCAGACAAAGACTATTCTTGGAAAAGTTTCAAGGAACTGTTCATTTAGCATTTTATCATAATGAAGTGAAGGTACTGATGGATATAGAATTTTCTAGGAGGGGTTGTCCAGGTGGGGAGTGCAAGGGATTTCCAGGGGGTGCTGGGGGTTCAGCATGGCAGGGGGGAGGGTGCAGGTGGGGTGTCTAGGAGGTGTTGTCTAGGGGGTGTATAAGGGCTATCCGGGGGGGTCTGCAGGGCAGGGTGTAAGTGAGGTGTCCAAGGACTGTCTGGGGTGTCGGGGGGGTCTATAGGGCAGGGGGAGGCTATAGGTGGGGTGTCTATGAGGGGTTGTCCAAGGGCTGTCTGGGGGGGGGGGGGGGTTGGGGGGTCTGTAGGGTAGGGGGAAAGGTGCAGGTGGGGTGTATAGGGGGGATATCCAGGGGGTATCCAAGGGCTGTCTCGGGGGGGCTGATTTGAAGAGATAAACTCATGAGCAATGGGACCTAACCTCATAGCAATAATTTTGCTAATGGTTTTTGTACATGTATTCCCAATAGAAATAGGTCTAAAATCTTTTAAATCCACATCATTTTCTTTCTTTGGGATCAGGGCAATAAAATTGGAGTTGATTCCATTGGGAATTGAGGCATGGTTAAAGAACTCCCTCATAACGTTAAAAAGGTCATCACAAACTATGTCCCCGTAGAACATAAAGAATTAATTTGTGAACCCATATGGACTATCCACACTCTCATGATTTAGAGAAAAAAGGGCACTCTAATCCTCCTTCTCACCAAGGGATGCAACAAGGGAGATTGTGGGATTGGTGTAGCCCGATCTGGTTGGGCCGAAGGTTTGTGGCCCGCAACTGTCACGGATCGAGATCTGTGGTGATCTCGTTGGGGGTTGTAGGGGGTAACGCACCCCTACATTAGGGTTCCGGGTTCCAAAGTCCTCCAGTCCAAATTTTCCTGAACTGTAGCAACTTTGACCACTATAGCAGTGCAGACTTTAGAGTCCACTTTACTATTGCGCTTTTGACTTCCATCCGGCAACCACTAGAGTATTGGATACATATAGGAAATGATTCATAAGATTGAAAAATACTATAATAATATTTCCTCATCTATTTATACTACTAAAGAAATATTCTCCTCCGTGAATAACATGAGTAGAGTTGTCATCACTTTCAACTGGTCAACCACTTCCTTGAAAACCCATTCTATAGAATCTGCCTCAATTAATACCGATGAGATGAATGCACATCACCTATAAAAACATGGAGATACTATTTGACTATAGAATAGATCGAATCATAATCAACTAAATCTAAGGTAGGTGGATCACTAGATGTATATGCAACAATAGGAGGTTTCTGAGAAATAAAAATTCCACTGAATTCTAAAAGAAGTATTTCTATGAAATATTATAAATATACTATGGATACAAAATCTAAAGATATTGTGGAAACAACTCTATCAACAATAGGTAAAGAAACCTCTACATGTTATGATTTGGTTGGTACATCTAAGGGAAAAGCATGAAGCTCACCTTCTTGGTCAATCTTCTAAACAAAGGATCCCTTAGGATATGTGCAAGGGATGTGTAAGGGGGTGTGCAGGGTGAGAATATATTATATGAGCTCAATTTGTGCCATATTTCTTTCAAGTGATCTTCTTATATAATGATATCACCTATCATGAGAATATATTATATGAGCTCAATTAGTGCCACATTATTCTAAAAAGATATCTCTTTCATGGTGTAGTGAATAAGGAATGAAATTTTCCATTCTTACATAACTCTAAGATATTCACACTCAAGCTTTAGTTCCATTCACCTTTTGTCACGACCCGCCCTCGGGGTCCGAGCCGTGACTACCCCAAGCCCGCCTTCCATAGGCCAGGGGCTGGCGACTAGCACCAAGGCGTAAATCCCGGTAAAAAGGGAAGGCATTGCCTTTGAAAAGTAAACACACACCACAGAGTAAACAAGCGGAAGGTAAACACTAAGCAAGCAGAGTACGACTGAAAGTGCGGAAAGGTAAATGGGCCAGTATACAAACCCAAACTGAAAGTAAAGTACAACTCGAAAAGGGAAAAACAGCAACTGTAAAGTAAAGGCCGCTACTCCGAGTTGTCCACTAGAAATCCCACCTGAAGGGTGGGTACAGATAGCTCCTCTGCTCCACGGGTCCCGCCGTCCGCTCCGAGCACGTCCCGCCTAGTGGTCCACCTCCGGGTACCGTCCCGCTGTGCAAGCCTCAGCTAAGGTCAACGATGTCCGTCGTCTGCAACCAACACAACGTAGTGCGGGCGAAGCCCGTGCAGGGGTGAGTATAAGCTACTCAGTAGGGACCCCGAGACCCCTGAAGGTCTCTCAAATCCACAAAGGATAAACCACGAAGAAAAGTACAAACACGAAGTAACAACTGACACAGCTTAGGTATATGCCCATACATATACCTAAGCCATCAATTAAAATACACTCCAACCTCCGAGCCCAAGTACAACTCAGTCCACGCAGGAAAGTATACGTATTCCACATAGGAAAGCAAAATAAAATCCACACAGGATTGCACAACACAATCCACACAGGAAAACAACAGGATTCAGCTCACATAGGTATACTTCTTCAAGGACGATAAAGATGATCACTGATCCATCTAAGTCGTCGGACCCACGAAGGATCGATAGGTAACTAACCCCCGCAGAAGACCCACACAGGATCGGGCTCACACAGAACCTGTAGGCGCTGGCTCACACAGAACCGCTGAGCGCAAGGACCCACACAGGATCGGGCTCACACAGAACCTGTAGCACTGATCCACGTAGGATCGCTGAGTGCTGTAGTCGTCGTCGTCGAATCCACACAGGATCTCTGTACTGTCGTCGTCAAATCCACACAGGATCTCTGTACTGTCGTCGTCAAATCCACAGAGGATCTCTGTACTGTCGTCGTCAAATCCACACAGGATCTCTGTACTGTCGTCGTCGCAGTCACAGTAGCAGTCGTAGCAGTAGAACAGTCGCAGCCAGTACTAGGGTTCCCGCACACAGCAAGCTCGTTCGGAGGGTCCGCTCCACGAGCCGAGAGGCTGATACATCAACTGTCACGAAGACCGAAGTTGATGTATCCAAAAGTTCCGTATCGTCAACAGGAACTCAACGCAACAGACGGCGCGTCGATCGGACGCCCGGTCTGAGAGTTATTGGCATTTTCGTCTCCGGGGCCCGGTTGGTTTTTAAGGCAAAACCAACCCGACCGTACTCCACCTGCGTCCAAACCTCGGGCGGAGTATGCCAAAAGATCCGTCTCACTAAGAGGAACACTACGCGACTGACGGCACGTCAATCGGACGTTCGTAGCTCAAGATATTAGCGTTTCCGCTCCGAAGGCCCGGTTGGTTTCGTGAACGAACCAACCCGGCCGAACTCAAAGTAAACCGAAACCTTGAGTGCGATATACCGAAACGACCGTCTCGATCCAAGGATCGCGTTTCCGCAGACGGTTCGTCATTCGGAGGTCCGAGGCTCAAGTTATGAGCCAAAAACCGAAACTGGTCCGAAACGGGGGGTCCGGGTCCGGGCCGACCCGGCCCGACCCCCCCCCCCCCCCCCTGGGCGGCGCGGCGGCCGGCGACGGCGGACGGTGGCGGCGGGCGGCGGCGCGGCGGCGCGGCGGCGGGCCGCGGTGGCGGCGGCGGCGGGCGGCGGCGCGGGTGGCGGCGGAGGCGGGCCGCGGCGGCGGCGCTTGGCACCGCACGTGGGTCACGCGGGGGGCAATCAAGCCCCCCCTGTTTGTGAAGGCGGCACGGCTTTGAGCCGTGCCTTTGCAAAAAAAACGGCCCCCGCAAGTGGGGGCCGGCTGGACGAACCGGGGGGGCTGTTTCCCCCCCTCCTTTAATGAACCGCCCCCCTCATTAAGAGGGGGGTTTGTTGAACCGGCCGGGGGATTTATTCCCCCGGTTTTTATGATATCCGGCCGGCCAGCTGGCCGGCCGGTTTTTACCAACGGGACCGGAAATTCCGGTCCCGCCCTCGACTTCCGACGCCGGCGGCCCGGCCGCCGGTCTTTCCTTCCGCCGCGGCCCGGAACCGGCCGCGGTCTCCTCGTCCCGCCGCGGCCCGGAACCGGCCGCGGTCTTCTCGTCCCGCCGCGGCCCGGAACCGGCCGCGGTCTTCTCGTCCTGCCGCGGCCCGGAACCGGCCGCGGCGTTCGTCATCCGGCGCGGTGCGACGGCACCGCGTCCCTTCGCCGTGCTTTGATATTATTCAACGCGGCGCGACGGCGTCGTGTTCTTGTTGTTACTTCCAAGGTGCGTGCGACGGCATCGCGTAAGATATTCGCACGTTCATCCGCGTGGTGCGACGACACCACGCCACTTGCTTTCCTCCGCAAAATAATTAAACAAGAACGATGGAGGGGGGTTCGGCCGTGTTCGTGCGGTCCGGCCCCCCTCTCGTTAAACATAATAACGCAACTTAAAACATTTAAAAGTCTCAAGTTTGACATGCGAAAACCAGGATCAAGAAACGGAATAAATAAATATTGAATCAACAACCCCTACCTCGGGTTTAAGATTCAAAGGTTCGGCTACGCTCCGCGGAAGACGGCGTCGCGGAGGTCGGGTGTCGCGGTTGACGTTCGTCAAATCCGTTGACGAAGTGTTATGCCCGAAGAGACACGACGTTGGCGGATCTTCTTTTGCCGACGAAGAAGGTCTGAAGATACCGGGTCGCCGAGTCGATGATCCTTGACGAAGTGTTGTCGTTCTTCGTTGAGGATGAAGACGTTCTTCGTTCTTCATCAGAGCTTGAAGATGAAGGGAAAGCTCTCCAAAGACAATCAAAGAACTCCAAATAAAATAAGACTACCTCTTATTTTATTAACACAACACAAAAGAATTTCAATGTTTGAAATTCAAAAAGGGGTTTAACTCCCTTAATTAAATAAGGGTAACTTAAGCCATTAAAAGAGGCGTTAAAGGAGTTGGGAGAATTTGAAAGGAAAAGGGGTTCGTGTGGGCCCCACCACACTTAATCCTCCCAAGGGAGGTTAAGTGGGTGTGGGTCCCACTTCCAACCACCTTTCATAGGTTTTTAAATAAGTTAAAATAAAATTTGTCTTACACAAATTTTATTTAACTTAACTGAAAAACCCCAAAACGTAACTATCAACCCGCAACAAACGCAACTCCCGAAAAGGTCTCATTAAGCGAATATCGGTGCTGTGAGTTCATCGGTGCCCTCGGTTTTCAATTCTGAGCACCGGATCAAAAGTTAGGAATTCCCGCTCGTTCGTTCACTGAACGTACCCGAGCCAAACTTCGGAAATTAATTCTGGGCACTCCGGGCCTCGGAATCAGGTGCCGTCTGAAACCGCGCTCTTGTAAAATTCTAAAGAAAATTAAGAAAAAAATTTCCTTGAATTTTACGGGTCTTTACACCTTTAGTTATAGAAACTTTATTTATGAATTTCAACCTTACATGAACCTTAAAGATACAAAATTTATCTCACAAGAATTCATACCATACTTTTCTTGGACACCTCCACCTTGAACCTATATAATATTAAAAATTTCATCATATTATTCAAATTAATTTCATGAAGCATTCAAGTTTATTTGGTATTGATATGGGTTAATATTTTTCTTCTTCTCGGACAACACATATAATCTCATATTTCCCCTTTTATGCTACTTCAATATCTCCCAGATATGATGAAATAGTAGAGGCCAGAGAAGCTTTAGAATTAAGGAGTATGTGGGAATCAGTTGTTGATTCTATGAAATTCTCAGGGAATGTGTTAGATATTTCAGTGGAGGTTCATTTATATTGTGTATCAAGTGACAAATTTATTTCTAATAATCTTTCCAAGGATTACAATGTAGTCGCCAGGCCAACCGAGCAGTTGAGAATTGGGCCGAGATACAGGAATTGACTGTACTATTAGGGGTTTGTAAGGGTGTTTAGATGACTATGAAGAATGCTTTTCCCTAATAAGGATCACATGTTTAACATAGGTGGACCATATTTGATTCTTTGAATGACTTGGGAAATAATTTTTTTTATATTTTTCAAAAATTAGAAACATAAATCGATGGAGTTCATGTGGGATGGCTTAGTAGTGAGATTACATGAGGAGACAAGCATATATGAATACCACTGAAAATAAAACAAAAATTCTGCCCATGGATTCTTCTTTTAGAGTTCTGGTTTTGAAAAAATAAATTTAAATGTATTGTTTCCAAGAAAAACCATTCTTGGTAAGAAAATATGTAGAAAATGGAATACTTTATTTTCGAATTTCAATACATATTTTATGAACCAATAGATTTACCACATGAGTTAGAGATAATTTTATTACTTTAATTCATGGTTAAACCCCAATGAATATGTATAACCATATAATCTAGATCCTTCCTTGAATGAGGAGGATGGAAAACAATTATCAGGAAGTAGGGATACTGGTGGGGGGGGGCAGGTGGGGTGTCATTGAGGGGTTGTCCGGGGGGCTGTAGGGAAGGGGGAGGGTGTGGGTGTGGTGCAAATGGGGTGTCTAAGTGGGGGGTATAGGGGGGGTCTTCATGGCAGGGGGAGGGTTCAGGTGCGGTGCAAAGGGGGTGTCCAGGAGGGGGGGGACCTGGCAGGGGGGATACTGGTGGGGGGAAAGGGGGTCTTCAGGGCAATGGGGAGGGTGCAATGGGGTGTCCAGGAGGGGGGGACCTGGAAGGGGGGTGTAAGGGGGGGTCTTCAGGACAGGGGGAGTGTGCAGGTGGGGTATCTAGGAGGGTGTCTTGGGGGGGGGGGGGGGGTCTGCAGGTGGGGGTGTAGGGGGAGGGTGCGGGTGTGGTGCAAGGGGGGTGTCCAGGTGGGGGGGGGACCTGGCATGGGGGGATACTGGTGGGGTGCAGGGGGTCTGTGGGGTAGTGGGGAGGGTGCAGGTGTAGTGCAAGGGGGTGTCTAGGAGGGGGGGGGGACCTGGAAGGGGGGTTATAGGGGGGTCTATAGGGTAGGGGGAGGGTGTTTGTGGGGGTGTCTATGAGGGGGTGTCTAGGGGGGTGTAGGGGGAGGGGGGTCTCCATGTGGGTGGAATGATGTCTTACATCATTGTCCATCCATAGAGTTATGTGTCAAAATCTTAGATATACACTAATGACACTAGTGTTATCATACATGATCAGAACATTTGTATGAGTGAAATCATTATCTAGCCCTTTGGAAATACCCTAGGATTATGCTGAGTTCTTTTTCAATAGCAAGAACTGCTCTTTGTTCCCTTGCACTTTTTAGAGACTCTTCAATAAACCCCTTGGATGTCCAATACCAATTCAACAGCTACTTTCCCGGTCCAAAAGAGATGGGTAACTGGGTAGTTTTTCCACACCCAAGCTATAAACAGTTGTTGAACAGTCTGGAGAAATCCCCCTGCTACATCAACCAAGCCATTTGTTTCAATATTTCCGGAAATCATTGATAAACCTGGGGGGTGGGTGGGTGTGCAGGGGTTGTCCAGGGTCTGTCCGGGGGGGTCCATAGTAGGTGTCTCGGGGTGGGTGTCTAGGGGGTGTCTAGGGGGAGGGTGTGTCCAGTGGTGGTGCACGGGGGATGTCCAGGGGGCCTGGGGGCTGTCCAGTGGGGTGCAAGGGGGCATGGGGGGTCCAGGGGGCATGGGGCGAAGGGGGGGTGTTCAAGGGGGTTGTCTAGGGGGTATAAGAGGGCTGTCAAGGGGGTTGTCCGGGAGGGTGTTCAAGGGGGTTGTCCAAGGGGGTGCAAGGGGGATGTCCAGGGGCCATGGGGGTCCAGTGGGGGTGCAAGGGGGCTATCCAGGGGGGTTCAAGGGGGCTATCCAGGGAGAAAGGGGGTATGGGGGGATGTTCAAGGGGGTGCAGGGGGGTTGTCCAGGCAGGGCATGGGGGTGAAGGGGGGGTGTTCAAGGGGGGATGTTGGTTTCTTTTTATGAAATGGGAAGGCCTACAGCTATAGTTTCAAACCGTGGTTGTAGGTCTATTTCCACGATTTTAAACCGTGGATAAATCCATATAGCCACGGTTTGGAACCAGGGCAATAGGACCTGTATGGATTACTTTTCTTCCACGGTTTCAAACCGTGGCTATAGTCCTTTAGCCACAATTTTGAACCGTGGCTATAGACCTTGAGACACGCTTTGAACTATGGATATAGGCCTTTATCCATTGTTTGAAATTGTGGCTATAGGTATTTCCCTATAGCCACACCAATACCACCCAGGGTCCGTTGAATCGTGGCTATAACCTATAGCCATGGTTTTTGGGCTAATAACCACGGTTTCAAACTGTGGAAATAGCCTAAATTTGAAGTAGTGATGGGAAATGGAGAAAAAAGTATATACAACAAGCTATAAAAAACAAGAAAATACTCAAATCCATCTCTATTAAAATTAAGGTCATAAGCATAGTCCTTTGCTCCCATACTGAAACATGGAATAATAAATCATTTATCAATAACTAGAAGCTTCCCTTCATACCTACATGAAATTGTGTAATATTTCTGGGTAATAATTTGTTTCCCTGATAGGATGTGAGATATACTCATTAGGCCACCACAAATGGTGTCTATAAAAAATCATATATGTGTATATAAGCTGAAGTAATATGCTGGTATACAAACTACAAATGCTATAAATTACAAATATATATAACTCAGTGTACCAGTATACGCTATGATCAAAGAGTCCATAAATGATGAATAATTGTATAATAGAGTAAGTAACTAGTTGCAACCCTATTATGGAATATCAATTATTAAGAAACTATTTAATAAATTAAATAATAATCCATTAGACCTATAATGTCTATGAATCATGTATAATGAAAAAGGCATCCTCTTCTAGTCTATTAAGCTCATCTATACTAAAATCATTGTAATATATACCTACATGGACAAAGAACCCTCTACCCATAACCAATTTTCCTCTTGGATTCCATGAATCTCAAAAATAAGAAACACGATAAAGACTTTGATGGATCCCAAGTTGGTTCAATAAATCTAGATACAAGGTAATAGTTTAATGAACCAAATATAAAATATGTAAGTGGGTCATTGTTTCCATACCATGATACCTCACATCAGTGCTATACCACATCATCCATTATCAACATAGTATATAATGATTAAAGGGACCATGTTAGTTCCCATTCCCTTCAGCAATTAAATTTATTTTGATAATTTCATAAATTATCTCACCTATAAGTAATAATAAAGGAGGCTATGTTAGTGTATATTTCATTAATCAACTACAATAAATGAATTATGGAAGGGAACCAAGGGGACATGTTAGTTTCTATTCCCTATATCAATTTAATACATCATATTCCATTCTTTAATAAATTTAAATACAAGTGATAAGAAGGTGGGCCGTGTTAGATTTCATTCCACATCTCTAATCAATTACATAATTATGCATAAGCATTGTTATTTACTATTTCATTCCATAAATCAAATTTATTCCTTTTCATTACTCTATACATTCATAAATGACAAGGTACTATAATAGGTTTTTAACCTTTAACAATTAATTTAATTTATATATAGCCATAAGTATTTGGATTGCTCAACTCACCCTAAGGGTGGAATTATCATAATCAATAAAGCAACCCCACCTCAAGTGTGGTTCAGGGTGAGGTTGGTAATATATAACCTTGTATAAGGGTGTTATAACATGTTCAAATCAAGGATTTAACATTCAATTTGATGGTCTATTAATTTAATGAGAAACACCCAGAATGTTTGGTGTGTGGGAGAATAGTGAAAATGTATAAACACAAAAACATTGAGGGAAAAGGTATAGACCTCCCACCATTGACTGATAGTACTCTCCTCATCTTTTTCCAGCCTCTAACTAAAGATAGATTGAAGGGAAATTGAAAAAATATATGTATTCCCTGAAAATTTGGCATATTCGCTCAAACGAATTTAGAATTCCATATGGTGAGATAAACTAATGAAGGAAATAAGATGATCAAAGAGCTTACCAGTACAAATCTAACATAGAAAAAGACAATTGATTATAAGATCAAATGAATAATTTATCAAAATGCCTATTGGTAAAGGAGAAGATAGATCAAACCTGTTAGATGTTGTGAAAAAATGGGAGAATAAAATTGGATTTTTTTATTAAATAAGGTATTGGTGAAATTTACTTTTCTCCCATTTTAAGGGCGCACATGGTTTGGCTGCACAACTTGGCCAAAATGAGCACTGACTGTGTGTAATCCCTACCAAAATGGAACTAACCAAGTCGGATAGGTTAAAAATTTATCCAAACCATGTGTACCTCATACATCCCTTTATAGACCCTCTGTATCACCCCTTCATAGTTTTAACATTCTGTATGACATTAAGGTAATGATTTAAACAAACCATCTACATTGGATGTTTCCAAAAAAAAATAAGAACTCTGGGATCCAAATAGTCTCTAAACACTCTTGAAGCCTTCCATAAATCATTATGTAATTTTATCAAAAGAGAAAAAGTGATTTATATTGAAATATGAAGGATGGATGCCTTATTAAAAATATTGGATGTTACAACCTCCAATGATGAAAACAAGTAGTCCTTAAGTTTTCCTTTCATGGGTGGTAGAACATCATATGAGAAAATATCTTTTCAATGAGCATGTATGTTATCACCTCACTCCCAAGTATCATTGTTTAAATGAAAGTCCTTCCATAGCACTGAACTAGATGAATTGAACTACCTCAGAGAGTCTTCTTTCTTCATTCAATGATACATATAGGATACCACTAAAAGGATGCATCTAACCCTAACTCAGTCTCATCAGGATAAAGAATATTAGATGGGTCCGAATGTTAATAGAGAAGCTAATATACATGGAAGATGTCATGGATGGATGAGTAGCTCTGAGGGAACTATAACTAATAGGTTCCATCTTGACTCTCCATAATCTAAAAGGACCCGATATAATGAGGTGAAAGCCAACATTGTCTCCAAATCAATATAAGCCTTATCTTAGGTGAGACACATAAAAATACTTGATCCCCAACATTGAACTCTATTGGTTGGTAGTGGCGATTGGCATAATAATTTTTCGTCGACTGAGTTGAATCCATTCACTTCCTCATAAACTAGACCTAATCAAACATCTCCTAAATTATATGGGGTCCTAGTAGTGCTTCCCCTGCTTCCACAAACCAGTATAGGAGTGACCAACATGGAATAATGTATATAGCAACCAAAGTATCCATCTATATAGTCTCTTAGGAGTTATTATTTCAAGAGAACATAGTGATAGGTAAATGTTTTTCCCAAGATCCTCCAAAATCTATGATGAATTGAATTGTATGTCCTATAACACATGTATCATATTTTTGGACTGACTATTAGTTAGTTGGTGATAGGAAATAATGAGCAGTACTCTTAATCTTAGTTCTTTATGCAACTCTTTCCAAAACCATGACAAGAAATGAGTGTCTCTATCAGATATGATAGTACATGGAACTCTATGAATGTTTATGACCTATATGACACATATGATTCCTAGATCCGCCGACACCGCCTCGGATCGGCTCGGCTCTCCACCTCGGCGTTGATCGGTGGGCTTGGCGGCTTCTCTCTCCCGGCGATGTCGTGACCTCGTGGAACCGTCGGCCTCCGATTTTCCCCATCGATGTCGGCCTGCCTCTCACCTCAATCCACCTTCACTGGATAGGTATTCATTCGGCGGCACGATGAAGGTGCAGCGGTCGGTTTCCAGTTGTCGCGTTTGAGGGTTGCTTCTTCGTCGTCGGTGTGTACGCTAGGTGGTCCGCTGCAGTCTACGAGTTTTTGGAAGGCGGCGACAGGATCTTTGTTCTGTTTTTCGGTTTTTTTCAGAGTCTTCAGCGCTCAGGTGGGATTTGGAATGGTAAAGGGTTCTTGATCATGGATCTTTTTCATTACTTTTTTGTTCGAGATTGGATTTGTCTTTTGCTGCTCACGCGTTTGTTCGGTTTCTGGGTTTTGCGTTGATGTGCTGTGGATGAGTCTGCTCTGGGGTTCTCCGTGCCTTGCGTTGTCCGATGGTGGGTACTGGTTTTATGGCATTCTGGATTTTTGAGCATTCTAGTTGTCGCATTTCAGCCTTGGTGTCTTGCTCGGTTTGAATCGGGTTTTCTGAGTTTGTTATTGTGAAGAACTGGCGTTGGTGTACGGCGGAGGGAGGAACGATCAGTGGAGTCCATGATGCTAGATATTATCAGTCTGGTTTTAGAGGATTTTGGTTTGAGGTGATTCTGTTGTGGTTTTATATTCTTGCTGATGGCCTGTGGTCTGCAAGGTGTTGCGGAGGATGCACCTTTTGATTTGTTTTGACTTGGTGAAGGGTGATTTGGATCTTATTTCTGCGAATTGATGGGGATTTGTGGTTTAATTTTTGTGTGTTTTTTGTGGCACTGCGACCTTGGTCCGAGACATTGTATCCAATTTATTTTCAAGGGACTGTTCCAGAAGATGTTCAGAGTAGGAAGCATTTCCATTTTCATCGCGGTTCGGATTTGGATGTTTTGAGAGGGTATGGGGTTTTCCATCGGTACCGGGCCCGTGCATTCTTGCACGGGACAGCTAGCCGAGCAGTGATGGGAATGTGGAAGCTGATCATATTGTTTTTGTTGCTAGGGTGGTCCTTTTCCTTGCTTTTGAATTGGATTGTATTTGGTCTGGATGATCTTGGTCGTGGAGGCATGGTTGTGTTTTAAGTCTCTGATGTCATTCTGGTTTCCCACTTTCTCCTCAAAAGTGCTTTTGAAATAAAAAAATTAATTTTCAGTCATCCTACTTCCATTTAGGAATGGAAAATGATTATAAATTCCTTGATTATAGCTAGTGATCTACCATCACTTAATGAAATGTGGAACACCTAGTAACAAAACCAACTATCTCCCTTTTCATACTAGGACATTAATACTTGCGATGTAAAGAACGATACATCTTTTTAAAGACACGATATACCACCTAATCAAAGGCATGAGTTTGTCACATCAATTTGCCTCAAATTTATTTAGGAAAAAAGATGTTTCTATGAATGTGTAGGACCTAATACTCTTCAACAATCCAACCAGGTGGTGGTTCCTCACTTGAAATGCTTTGATATTGGACCAAGCCCTTAGGATCAGAATTTTGTCTCATATTTACTCAATCTAGAAGTGAACATGTTGTTATTAAGGTTTTAAGATAAGACTAACCACAGTTCTCCTAGAACTCATTGTGGATATAAGAAAGTAGGGCCATTAACTACCACTCACAACTAGCCTTATGAATTGCCAATATATGAGTATTCCAGCTCAATGCATCATAAAAACATTTCTTTTACCATGAATATTAGCAGTTTTAATGTCAAAAAATTAGAGGTGTTATACCCATCTTCTCTTCCCATGATTCAAGTCACCCATTGTAAATATATACTTTAGTATTTTGTTGTCAATGTATACTAAATAACTCTATCCTAGTAAGTAATTCCACCAATAACTCAAGGAATGAACCACAAATAATAGAATAGGACTATGAGTTGTGTAATTATTCACATGTTCCATCAACTGGTGAAAATCAAAAGCAATAAACTGATATCCCTACATCAAAAAGACTCCCAAACTGATTTCTGACATATCAAATAAAATCATATAGCCTCTACTAGGATCAGATAAAATTTGGATTCGCATTGAAGTATGCCTTCCTTTCAAATCCTTAAAGGATCTCTCACACACCTTTCACTGGAAGAATTTTATACCCATTTTAGTCAAGCTAGTAAGAGGTGCTGTTAGACATTATAAATCCCAAATAAATAATTTGAAAATACCCACCATTCCCAATATACTCTATATATCAAATAAATTTTTGATATTCTTCAAGGAAACACTAGATCTCACCTTATCAGGGTCAAATGATTCCCTTATTTCTGAGATAATGTGACCCTCGAAGTGAACCTTATTGATCAAAAAATGGCATTTGATGAGGTTAGAATACAACGGGAGCTCTCTCAATGTGTTCAAAATAGTATCAAGTTTTTGGTAATGTTCATATTGAGTTCTAGACACATATTTGGTGGATATTTTTATTCCATTTTCAATTTTTTTATTATAATTTATGGAATAATCCCATTATTTTCAATGCTTTGATAAATGATGGGAATTTACAAGTAATGAATTAAAATTGGGTTTAATGGTTAAGAATGTGTTAATTATTGAGTTTGGTCTTTAAGTTGAGATTAAGGGATTATTATTTGAATTTTTATTATGAATTAAACTGCTTTATTGTTATTTTTATTATTTTTCAAGGGTTTAATAAAAAAATTCCAGGCCTAAACTGGCCCTCAAAAAGGACAGCCCGCTGCTTAACAAGCTCATACAAGGTGGTTGTACTTTCCAGACTGACCTGGGAGGTCCTACAAGAACCGGAAGGCTTCACATGGGGGTTAAGACCTCCAAATATTTATATGGGGATCAGATTATTTGGAAATCATAGATACCTCTAGGCACAAATGTTGTCACACATGGAGACTTCGTCCTGCGGTAGGAGGTGGGATTCGTTGTAGATGGGGTTTTTCGGCAGAGGCAGTAGGATTCCTCCAGCTCCATTCTAACTTCATTACTAGAATGTATCCGAAATATGGATTATTTGTGCTCACCCAAAGTGTGGTAATTTTAATGTGTGATAAATGCACCACCACACTCTGTTGTGCTCTTCCACACTCCATTGTGTTCCATGCAACCACCATTATTTTCTACACCCGTTGAGCTCCATCTACTATAGTGAGGCCATGATTCACCTCTGATCCACTCTTAGACCTTCCACAACCCCCCATGATGAAATTTTGACACCTCCTTCATCCACCGTGATGGATAGAGGATGGAGGATCTCTTTCCTTTTTCCACTATCACCCGGAGACCGACAATGGCAGCTACCACGCGAAGATTGGCTTGAGCTCCTTTCAAATTTCTGAATCCTGGGACCACAATGGACCACCTCATCACCCTTTTATGACTCCCTTTTATCCACTATGAGTTCCATATTTGTAGCACCCCAAGCTTCCACAGTACGCTTCCCTTTGAATAATGCAGTAGCGTGTGTGGTACGCAACTTCGAGTTCTAACACACACCACAGCCAATCAAACTAGCAGTTATGAATAGTAATACCCACTATTTGAAATTTTATAAATTTTATCATTCAAAATGGACTTCATTTATGGATTTGGAATATCGAAATTAGCTTAGGGTTAATTTTTGGTATTTTTCTAAAAACATTCAATCTTGATCAATAGTGAAAAGCACTGAGTTATAGTTTAAAACCAAATTTTTATTTAAATAATTATTTATTTTATTTAAAATTATTTTAGGTCAAAATATATACATAATACCTATATAAGTTAAATGTAATTAATTGGAGACAGTTTATAATAATTTTAGATATATAAAAATTTTATTGAACTTTTCACCGTCTCTTACCCATCTCCTATGAGAATTTTCAAATTTACATAAAACTTAATTTTACCGCTTCTGTGAGTGAAACTTCGAAAATCCGAGAGACATAATTAATATCAAGGAGTAAAGTGTGGTTCAATAAGATAAATATAATTTTTTTTGAATAGTAACGTTTTACTTTTATTTACCACAGTTAAATGTAAATATGGTAATTAAGGGTAAAAATGATATTATTATTACCCTAACACATGTCCTAATTCTATTGACTAAGTATAATTTGACCAAAAAAACCTTATTAATAATATAAGAACCTATTTTATCCACCTGTATTAGATTAGGACATTTATTATTATTTAATGCAAAGAAGAGTTAAAAGAGTTAAAATCAATGTTTAATAACTAAAACATTTTTAATATATGGTTATACATAAGATAAATTCGATTATAAATATTAATTAGAAATATAAAAATATTTATAACATAATTGTATTTTATTTATAATTTTTAGAAATTAAATAATTTAATTTATTTATGACACAATGATAATGTAGTAATTACCTTATTAGTGAAATATTAAAATAATTGATATTATAAATACCCAAATAAATATAATTTGAAACTTTTAATGAATTACAAGAATTTTATAGGTTAATAGGACATGTTACAGTTGATTAAATGGATTAGGTTCGAAGTAATAATGCTATTCTTAATTTAGAAAAAACAAAATACCAAATAGTGTCAAAATTGACATAAAAGAGTTTTTAAAACAAATATTATATTATTAATTGATATTAAATTCCTAAAAATCTATGTTTCATCCAAAGACTTATATAATTATATTTGTATCATTAATGAACCACTTGGGGTTCTCTTGGAAGTTTATAGTATGTTTATTAACCATATAATATAAAAATACAAAGAGACATGGTAAATGTGAAACTAATTAACTAAGAGTTAAAACTAAAAGATAAGGTTAATATAGTGACCCAAACCTGTATAAAACCTATTGGTTGGGTGGTTTTCGACCCATAATCACCTTATACTCGAAATAAGTCACTTTGGATCCATTAGAAACCGAATATTAAGTTATTATAAAATAATATTTCTAGCTTTTCCTAAGGCGCCACTCACCCGTCTTATAAAAGGGAACTCCCCATTCTCCCAATTTCACACCTTCAAAGCCATTTGGATCGGCCAAACCCTGCCCAAATAACCTCTCACCTTCCCTCAATTAAACCTAGAGGCATTATTTTGATCAGAAAGTCATCCTAACGAGCCCTTTTGATCAAATCAAAAGGAAGAACCCGAAAAAGATGTAATGATTTCACCACCCTTTTCCAAGTTCCTTTCTTTTTACACTTCTTATTTCTTTGTTATTTACATTATAAAATAATAAATCAAGTATCTTATATATTATTTTATGTTATTATAAATATGGTACAACCATATTTAGTATTTTATCCACCCTTTGAATGACATGTCACCATACGTGTGTACGTATGGCTTACCGTCTCCACGTCGTGGTGCAATTGTTATTCAATACATTATTATTTGGATGGGTATAATAATGATGTTTATTTCATGTAAATAATAAATATAAAAAGATAATTATTCTTTATATATGATACATCATCCAATTATATATTATTTTAATATCAAAGGAATGATATTGTCTCTCGTGCATGCGTAAGGACTACCGTCTCCACGAACGCGATGAGATTCATTCCCCATCATATCCATTCAAGAATAATTTTCATTTGATGATTAAAAATAATGTTTAAGTACTTTATATCATTATGGATATGAATAATATAAAACCAATGGATAACAAACACGGCTTATATAACAAAACATATAAAATAAAACGAGTAAGTGAACAACCGAAATGACGATAATACTAAAATATTATTAACAAAGAAATATTAAAAGATCATATATGATATCATATTTAGGTATATTATCCTTTAATAATTTAATAAAAAATATTTAACTATTATACAGGAGGTTAACCTATCCTAGACCAAGGAAAAGTACTAGTTAAGGGTTTATTTCACAATCTCTACATTATCTGAGGTTGTTTATACGTAATTATCTACTAGGACCTCTTTATCATCCACATCGATGTTTCTTAAAAATGTATTTCAAATAATTCATACTATTTTATAGACTATGGGTTAAAGTAATTTATACCATGGTTTGACTATTATAATATTTTTATAAAGGAATCTTTCTGTCGTTTTCCAAATAAGGTTATTTTTAACCTTTTCGACAAAATTAAGGTAATAATGTCTTTTTTTAACTTATACGGTGGGTGAGGCTATTTTACACCGTTATAAAATCGTCAAAGATTCCCTTAAAAGCTTATAAGAGTATTTTCAGTGTAAATGTTTTCTTTTATAATTATGTAACTTTTAAATGATTTCAAGAAAAGAGATATTTCTCTCAAATAGTTTTGATTTCATCTATGTCAACATCCTTTGATGGATTTTAAGTTTATTTGAAGTTGATTTATTATGATACAAAACTTCCATATTGTATTAAAGGTTTTTTGATATGTTTGACTGTGGATGTGTTATTTTTATACTATTCATGGTTTATGGATAAATTGTTGACATTTTGTATGCTAGTTTCAATAAGAATGTTTATGTTATATTTAAATGTGTTCATATGAGGAATGCATTGGACTTAGTAAGTGATGGGTGGAGCCCGCTATAGATTCTCAATGCATCAGTAGGTCTAATGAGACAAACTAGTGTCTTAGAACAAGGCCTTGAAAAAAAATATTTGTAGTCTTGGCACAAGGCCTTGACTATGTGGTTATGATAGTATGGCATTATGCATACAATTATTATGAAAGTTGTTATTGACTTTGCATGTGATTATTCGACTAATAGAATTTCCATGTGAATAAGTAAATGGAATTATTTCATTTTATCTTTTCCATATTATGCTGAAGTTCAAGTTCAAAAGGCTCTGTTTTAGTTATACATTTTCTTAAATGTTTATGTTAATTTATGAAAGTTTCCACTATATTGTAATCCTTATTGAGCATCTGACCTCACCCCTTTCAATGTTTTATTTTTTTCCAGGATGTGAAGAAATATTTTATGAATGACCTGCAGGGATTGTATGAGGGGATATAAAGACAAGATGTTTTAGTATTTTTTTCACTTTATGATTTAATGTAAGACTTATTAATGTATCTAGTGATTCCAAGTCTACTAAACTAATTGGTCTTTAAAGACATGATATTTTGTGATCATTCCAATATTATGTAATAATGCATCGACTCTGGGTAACTGGGGTTGGGGCATTACAGTTGGTATCAGAGGAAGTTTATTACAAACCTTGGAAGCTAGATTTATATAAACTCTGATTATAGCACATTTACCTAAGATGGACATTGAGGATTAGTATAGAATAACTTCTTAAAAATTTTGGTATTGTGGAGATTTTGTGAGTTTTACAACCAATACATCCCTATCTGGATAGGAGCAGGTAGAGGTGGATCTAGCACAGTTGTACCTAGGGGTAAAACCTGAAAACACCACTTTGAGCTTGACTCGAACGGGAACTTGTGCACAACAATGGGCATTGCTACACTCTTGGTTACGACACCCACTACAACAGAATCGCCGTTTAGCGGCGGTTTTTTTTGTGTTTAGTGGCGGTTTAAACCGCCACGACATTGTTTGGTGGCGGTTTATAGAAATAGCCATCTAATAGGGCATCGTCAATCTATTAACGGCGGTTACTTACATTTCGTGGCGGTTTTAGGAAAGCGTTGTGGATGCCTCATTCCACGGCGGTTCCCCTGAATTTAGCGGCCGTAAAACTTCCGCTAAATTCAGGGGAACCGCCGTAGAATGAGGCATCCACGATGCTCATATTTAGCAGTGGTTATAACCACGGCTAAATGTAAATTTTATTTTACTTTTAGTGGCGGTTTAAACCGCCACCAGTATACATTTCTCGGCGGTTAAAACCGCCGCGAAAAGATTCACAGAATAAAACAAAACTTGGCTTCTGCTGCACCACTGCCCTGAAAAACAAATAAAACCAGAAAAAACCATCCCTGGCCTCCCACCAATGACCAAGATCTGAATATCCAGAATAAATAAAAACATCCAAAAAACATGTTTTTCTCTCAATGAGAAATAATATACAACTTTAATATTTTAAAAATAGAACAAAAATCTGAAACTCTGGAAAATAAGACTTCCTATTAGAGAAAGTATTATTAACACAGCAGTCAGATATCCATAAAAGGTTCCAACACATTCCTCATACTCGTGTATACAATATCCTAAATAGTAAATACTAAGAAGATAAAAATCCATTGATACAACATTGTAACATCCCAAACTGGATTCCACTAAATCTTATAACTTCACTTTCTTAGGATAGATCATCCATTGCGATTCCACTTTACTTATAAAAATTGATAATTGATGAATTAGTAGTTCTATTAGTACCAACCCATTTATATAATGATTTGTTTTGGTTTTATGGCCTAGAAACCATCCTTAATACTTATAATAAATTTGAACTGATGAAATAGCTTAAATAACACATTAGAAATATATTGTTATAAAAAATCCTATTGTGGTAATAGTTTTAGAGTTACATTGGGATATAGCTTTTATAGGAATGTGGATATTTCCAGTGAGTCTTAGTTGACATCTTTTTATGTTGGAATATAGGTTAGGTGGGAGATTCTAGTGACCTTTTAGGAATAAACCTAGAATTAGAGTTGATTCCTCGTGTTATGTGAGGGGTTAACCAAGTTTTTCTAGCATCCTTGGAGACATTAATCATCATTGGATGCATCATTTTAGTTTTTGGTCATAGAATGTGTTTTTTTATGTATTTTGGGATTGAGTAAGACTCTAGTTGTGGAATGATTCCCCAAGTTGGTAGGCGATCATGAGATAAGTAAGACTTCTAGGTGTTATGAGCATCTTTAATGCTTGAGATTAGTGGGAATGACATGCCAATATAATTTTATTTAGTTTAGTTAATTGTGTGAGTTTAATTTCAAAGGTTTATAACTCAAGAAGTCATCATCCATGTTAAATGGTTATGTAGGATAACGTGACACTTGGGTTTGATTTTTTAAGCAGGCTAGAAAATACCAAGAATGCACAGTGTCATTGGTCTTATGAATTATATGAAATGGGTTTTCCCATTTCATTGATGTAACATCAATTTAGTATTCATTATCATATAAATTTCCTATTTAACTAAGGTTTGGTGGAGAGAGTTGTGTGGTGTTTTGTGAAAAAATTTCTAGTCTCTGAGAGTTTGAGGGATGAAATCACAGGTAACACCTTGAGGGGTATTATCACATAACTACTTGGTTTAGGGTTGTGGGATCTAAAAAGGTTGTGTTAACCGATCACTCCATGAGTGAGGTTACCTAGGTATTAACTATGTTGTGGTGAGTGATGTAGACCAGATTTTTTAGTAGAAAAGCTAAGTTATCCTAGTTCTATGGATGACTATGTAAGAGGATCGAGTTTTATAACATCATCAATCTGGGTTAAAGTTCAAGATGTAGTTATTGATGTTGATTTAATGTGTGCACATGGAATGAGGATTGCATAATGCATGTGATTATGAATAGACCATTTCTATTTATTATTAAGTGGATTATGTAAATCTATGTGGTAGGAAGTGAACCACTGGTTGTTCAAGGATGGAATATTAGTTCCAAATGAGGCTTCATCATATGCCAAGGATGGATTGTCATGATGGAACATGGTATAATTATGTTGACTCACATCCATAAACCATGTTTAGTGGTGGACAGAGTGTTTTTCATGGGAATTAGATTCCTATTTTTATTAAAATGATGAATATTAAAATCCTATGGTGGGGAGAATCACATAGGTCATTGAAAATGTAACCTTTGGGAGAGTGGTTGTAGAAAGAATAGTCATGAATGGTAAAGAAAAAAGTTCTGTAATTCCAGTAATTAAAGTTTCATGACCGGATAGCTTGTAATGAATCAAAAAATGGAATTAAGAATCATAATATAAATAATTCAGGGATATAATGATAGGTAATAATTACCAGACAGACCATGATTAAGTGGAAATTGTGTTGGAAATGCAGTTCAAGTCATGCAGTAACAGTTCAGTGATCAAAACAGTTATGGTTGGAAATGGTCCATTGTAACCATCCTAATATTGAATTATTTAGTAGAAGTTATTTTCATAAAATTTGTGTTTTTATAAGACATACCAATTGTGCGTCAAGTCGATATCCATCTTCGAGATTATATTTTAATTTATAAAGTATCATTTCCTATATTCATGGACTTATGCTAATTTATCACCCCTCAATCACACCTATATCTTAGTGAACCACCCTTGATTTAGAACATTCTCATGACATTTTAGAAGAGCTAGAGAATGTTTAGATACTTTTTATGCTTAAATCATACATTTTGAACAATGGGCCTCACCAAAGTGTCCACAACACTATCCCCTTGATCACTATGAAATGACCCAATTTGTTCAACACATCAACAATGTGTTTAACTCCTAGTCATCCAAAATCTCAACTACCAATTCAAACACAGACCTAAATGGAATGATGTATACCACAGTCGAGAAATGAAGACATAAAAAGAAACATTAGAAATCAATAAAATGCATAAAAAGAAACATGAGAAATTAAGGAAATTTTAGGACATGAAAATGTGTGGTGGTAACTATGTGCCACAAATGTTACATATACAAACCAACTGTTTCCATTTTTGTTCAACACATCAACAGTACAACTACTCAGAGTCCGATGATGCATCGTCACCCTCTCCACCTTCATTTCCACTTTGTGTTGTCACCTGTAAGAACATTATATTAAAAATTAAATATGGTTACATATTTATATTAAAACTTAAAACAAATTAAAGTTATCAAACTAAATGATTTTTATTTTCTATGATTTACCTACATACCGCCAATCGATGCACTCCCACCGGGGGCATATCTTATCATCTGCTGACATAGTTCAGTCAACTCTTTCTGTAATGCAGATATCTGATCCCCCTGCTGGTGAACTGTGTTTCATAAAGAAACAATCTCTTTCTTAGCATCTCTGGGCTGACTAAAGTCAGGAGTAGATGCAGCAGCTATCCCTGGTGGCCTGCTAAAAAACTCATACGGCACGGGTCCCAAACCCGTCCCGCGCACTCTCCCAGGATGCTCCTTCCCAAGGACTTTAGCAACCGTTTCATCCTGGTAGACAGAGTAGGAATGCGCAGGATTGTCATCCCATAGTTCTTTAATTTTGACCTATAAATCAAATATCAATATATATTAACACAGAAAAAATTGATAAGAAGTTATTATGATAAAAAAATTGACTTCATACCCCAACTTCTTTAGCAGGCTCATTAACAAAACATCCATCTGATTTCTTGTGAACATCCAACCATAGTTCAGTTCTGGATGCTTCATGGACTAAACTCTGTGACTGCATTAATCAAAGATAAATCAACAATTCAATATATTTAATGGATAATATTGTCTTATAAATATTTAAACTAATTAAAAGATTACCAATGTACTTCGATTTCTAGAAAAACTTGTTGAGCCCGCAGTGTGCGGGATGACTTGCTTCGCTCAGTTTAACGCATTCTGTCTTGATAGATCCTGAAATAAATAAAATGAAATTTAATACTGATTTATTGAATGTCATGTCCTTTTCATATACATGTATAAATGTAAAATTAGGATAATATAATAATATATATATTTCAATACCATCCGCTTCTGATCCCGATTCCTGTCAACAAACACTTTCCACTGCTCTTTCGGTACCCCACTGGGTAGATTCTCATACATTTACAGCGTGGTCAACGAAGCATCGTTGACATCACACCAAAATCTCCATTTAAAATCTTTCCACTTCTTACCTAGATTTTTCAACGTTCACTTCTGTGCTATCACATCAGCAACAGTAAAGTGGAAGAACATCTGTATACAGAAATTCATTTTGAACATATTAGTAACATGACATTAAATTAAAACATAATTTAATAAATTTACCTTGATTTTAGAATCAAACACTTCATTTTTTCAGCTTAGAGGCATATGTCTCCAATCGTCATATGAAATGGGAAGGGAAATGGGCTCTACTGCCAGCTGGCCTAGAATCTGGCCAAGCAACCTCGTGGCATCATCCGTAGGGACCCCGTAAGAATCAAATGGCACAACAATCTTCTCTCCATTCAGATTCCAAACATCTGAACTTTTTATTTTTTTCTCCAAGGTTGCATTTTTTTCATCTTCAATGAGAAAACAATTAGTATAAACAAAATTAAATAATTTTATTTAATTAAAATTTGTACCTATGAGAGTGACACTCCAGTATGTCCCGGAAGAACTGGAAGGGGCGCATCGCTGCCCCACTGTTGAGGCTCCTGAAGGGGGAGTCAACGATTCAGCCTCTACTGGGACATCCACAGATGGTGCAGGGGGAGATGGTGTAGGGGTGTCGGCAGCTGGTGCATCAGATGTTATCGGGAGGGAGGTAAATGGATAGTCATCTGTCACAGAACTGGATGAAATAATGTAATGCTTCTTCCTTGGTATTCCTGTCATTTAATCAAATAAAAGTAAGTTCAGAATATATATTTCAGAAAAATTATGCAGAAAAAAAAAATTAAAAATGATAACAGATGGAGTACTAACAGACAAAATATATATAACAATGATAATGAATGACTGCAGAAATGAAACAAGTGGTTGCTGAATAAATAAATAATTGTACATACAATCATTTTCCTCTTCAATCATGTCAGTTTCCTGGTCCATTTCTTCATCCACTTCATTCATCCTTGCTAGACTAATATTTTCAATATCATTATGGACAAATAATTCTGCTTCCTATTGCTGATTAAATTCAATTTCAGAGGTCAGATTTTCCACTTCATCACCCATATCATACAAATCTCTTTGTATTGCGTGATCAACTACACTCCACCCTTCATCGGCAACATCATTCACATAATATACCATCTTTGCTTGCGATGATAAGATATATGGATCATGCAGTTCACGATCACCAACATCCATCAAGTGAGAGAAGTTCACAGAAGTAAATTGCAAGGAATCTCTTTTAACGCCTCTGATAATATCGACCCATTTGCATTTGAATAAAACAACTGAAAAATGTTCGCGGTAGTTTAATTCAATAATATCATGCATCTTTCCATAGTATTCCACTTTAGAAAATGTAAATATACCACTATTTTGTGTTCTTAAACCCACTTCTCGATCGACTGTATGAAATCTAAATTCATTCACATTATAAGCGTCGAACTTTCTAACTTCTTTTAGAGGACCTCTAGCAAGAAACTTAAAATCTTCTGATACCTCTGCTCGAGTATCAGTATTCATGATCTAAAAAAAGAAATATACTTTATTAGATTTACAAAATGTATGTGTCAAACTAATATTCGTATTTATTGCAATATTTATGAACTTACATGTCGTGCAAACCATTCTACAAGCTCTTTATTAATAGCTTTCATTATATATTTCTCATTTTGTTTTCGGCCTCTCATTCGTCTCTTTGTTTGTATCCTCCACTCTTCAATAAATGGATCTTCAATTTCACTATTCAGCAGCACATATCTATGTGCCTGTAATAATTCCAATTCAGTTATTGTCACATTTGATGTCCTCCCAACTGATCGGCCAATAGCAAGAAATATTTTTGATTTCTGATGTATTTGAGATTGATTCGATGTGTCTTCAACACGTCCAACTCGATTAAATCTTGTCTCAATATCATCCAAGTATCAAGAACAAAAGGTAAGACGCTCTGCAGCCACATAGCCTTCAGCAATTGAGCCTTCTATTTAGCTTTATTTCTCGCATATGATTTCAAATGCCCAAGATATCTGTGAAATAAAATAAACATAATTATGCATTTAATTAAGTACCAAAATTTTTTTACTTAACTGGAAAACATATAAATAAAGTACCTCTCAATTGGATACATCCATCGATAATGAACGTGGCCTCCTCATTTAGCTTCCTCAACCAAATTCATAGTTAAATGCATTATTACAGTAAAAAAGGATAGAGGAAAGATCATATACATTGCACAAATGGTCAATACAAACCTCTCATAGAGGTTGTCAAGCTAAAATGGATGTAGAGATTTCTCACATAGTTTTCTGAAAAATGTGCAGAACTGGAGTATAACAATAGTAATTTTTTTCAGGTAATAATGTACGCAATTCCAATGGTAGTAACTGTTGTAACAAAATATGTGAATCATGGATTTTCAATCCATGTAACTTATGATTCTTCAAGTCAACACACCTCGAGATGTTACTTGAATACCCATCAGATACCTTAACATTCTTTAACATTCGAAGGAATGTATCTTTATCCCTATTTTTCATTGCAAAATTTTCCGGAGGATACTTTCCATTCTCATCTGGCCAGAGATCGCATTTTATGTTCATTGCTTGTAAGTCTTTGCGAGCATTGAGATGATCCTTCAACTTTCCATGCTCATTAAGCAATGTGAAAATAAAATTGTCACAGACATTCTTCTCAATATGCATCACATCAAGATTATGCCACAAAAAATTAAATTCCTAATACGGAAGTTTGAAGAATATACTTTTTTTCTTCCATTACTGTGTTCCGGTTTCCCTTGACGATGCACTTCGGACTCGTTTTCCGCTATCATTTAAATGATTAACCTTCCCAAATTCTGTTTCAACATTATCAAGCTATTCCAATATTTCAAAACCATTTAACAACTTTAGAGGTGGTCTATGATCAATGTAACCATTAAATTTTGATTTGTTCAGCCGAAATCTATGAGATGCATCGAGAAATATTCGATAACACAAGAAGCACCATTTTCTATTGTGAGGTAGCCGTTTGGTCTCAAAATCAAAGTTAAAAATGGGACTATCCAAACACATGTAAGTGTTCCAACTAGATAAATTCCCAAGCCTAGGGAAGTCACGAATGGTCCACATTAAAGCAGCATGCATTTTCAACATTGTTTTAGAAGAAGCATCAAATGTCTCAACACCGTTTCTCCATAACTCCTGGAATTCTTCAATCAAAGGCTGCAAGTATACATCAATATCATTTCCAGGCATTTGTTTTCCAGGAATAATCATCAAAAGGATAAAAGATGTTTCGTTCAGGAAATGCATCACGAATCAATTCCAATATCGTGGACATTGCCTTATTTGTAATTCCACATAGACATTTGATATGGTACAACTTCAGCAAAAATGAAAGCTTTGAATATTTCAAACACCCACTATACAACTCTTGATTTCAATCATCAACTAAATCATGAAACACATTTTCCTCAGTGAAGTTTTCTCTTAAATTTGGGTCCACAAAATCAAGAGAAGGATCCAATGATATGTGACAATCTTGATCTGCCTGTGTTACAGTCTCAAAAACATCACTTGTCATGTTGCAATTTGTAGCACCCTATTCTGGTTGTTCTGATATGTTTTGATGCTGATAGTGGTGTCTTGTAGTGCCGAATTCATCATTTATTAGGTTTTTCATTTCATTTTACATTATCGACGAACTTAGGACCTCATTATGCGGATTAACATCAGTGCTCAATCTTTCTATAACGTTCGATTCTCCATGCCAAATCCAACACAAATATTGAGCAGGGAATTGCTTTATTATTAAATGTTCATAAACCTCATCTCTCTTCAACCATGTTCTAAATTTACATTTAAGACATGAATATTTTATTCTCCCTTCAACGGATCGATTAGAAATTGCAAAATCTAAAAACTCATTCAAACACTTAACATACTGAGGTGTGTTCCTCGGTAATGTGATCCAGCTTTTATCCATGTATATCACAATGTACCTACACAAAAAACAAGGAATAAAACATGATACATCTTCTATAACCCCATCATCAAAAACAAATAATGATGAACAAAATTTCCATAATAGAGAAAAATTCAAGGATATATCAAGAAATGGGTCTCAAAATTCCTCAAAGTCTCTAAACTGGAAGCACAAAATGGATGAACTCTTTCTATAAGAATGGGCCTTTTCATCATGTTATGGTCCATCCTACCTCTACTCCTTGCACATTAGATTCTCTTCATTCCCACTATTAATTTGTTCCATACCTGATAAAACTAAGGAATGAACAACCATCGATTTCCAAGAATATTTAGCTTCCATTCACATGTCCCTAGTGACAACCTCCAAAATGGATGTTATTCCCAAAGAAAGTAGAGATGTACCAAGGTCTGGGTGAAGACCATCACCAAAGAAATGATCTTTCTCATAATTTATGACCCCTATCTTTGGAGAATATATAAAAACCATGAAAGGTTATTGACATACTCCCATACTGATCTGTCACCAATAAAAAGTCTCATGAGCTCATTCTATTTCTCTACATTCATTCCCTTAGGAAATAACCATTAAAAAAATCAATATTGATGAGATTCCAATTCATACATTCATGAAGTTAAGAAGGTACCACTGACTCCCACAAGATTCTACTGAAACTATAAATCCAGTTCTAAAAAATTCTCACACACAAAGTGATTCAGGAATCCTATGATGGTGTCCGAGATTGAAAATGATTTAACATCAACAAATCAACATGTATTCTAGGTCAGAATAAGAACTAAATAATCCTTTTTGAAAATTACAGTGGACAACAATAACATCTAAATGAACTATATCAATTAAATACTTAAATTAGATTTATAGGTTGATACAAGATAGGATATTTAGATTTATCTATGTATACTATAAGAGTAGGAATCATGGTCTTTGTAGTTATGATAAAGGGACTACTATATAGATCATGCTCAATCATTAAAGGACTGAATTTTAAATATAAGTACATTGATGAATAAGCCTCTGGTGAAATATATCATGTAGAAATATATCCTATGTATGATAGGGGATATCATTAACATACCATGGATTCATGGGTAGGGAAACATGTTTATATTGAGATATTTTATTTATCTGACTCTTATGTACATATTTATAGCTAATAATAGGGGTGTCCAGACCCGACCCGACCCGACCGGCTTGGGTCGGGTTGGGTCGGGTTGCAGGGAAAAAACTCAGGTCGAGTTCATATCGGGTCACTTTTGTATGGGTCGGGTTGGGTCTCGGGTTGGGGTCATTTAGACCCGAACCGACCCATGACCCAACCAAAAAAAAAATTCCATCTCTCTCAGCCGTGGGCAGGGGGGCCCCGACATTTCCTTCCACCTCTCCCTCTCGCGCTCTCTCCCTCCTCCTCTCCCCCCGAAGAAACCCTACCCCCTTCTTCCTTTCCCTCATGATCGACGACAACAGTCCTCCCTCCCTCTCTCACATGGCTCGCTCGCTCACGCTCTCACCTCGCCAGGACTCAACCACTACCAGCCTACTCCTCCTCTCTCTCCCGCCAACCGATAGACCCCGACCATCCCTCACACGCACCTATCAGCATTCATGCTGAGCTAAATATATAAATAAGTCAGGAGCACCGATCGTCCTTCCTCCTTCCCTGAGTTTCCCCAACCACTGGCATGTGGCGGCGCCTCCTCCTCCTATACAACTAACAGTAAGCAGTTTTTAGTACTCTAACCCATTATTAGTGGTGTCAGGGCTTTGAATTTAATTTGTTTGTTGATTTTTTATTATTTATCTTGATTTTAAAGGTGGGTTAAAATAGGATTGAAAAAGTTGGATTTTGGGTGTGCTTTGCGGTGGTGCCTCCTCCTACTGCCTGTTGTTGCATGCGTGTGTGTGCAGTCTGGATTGGTTAACTAATTGGTAAGCAATTTTTATTCAAAAACCATTATTAGTGATTTGAATTTGGTTGGTGATTTTTTAGAATTTATCTTGCTTTTACCCCATTGATGAGTGTGCTATCACCTATTGTTTATACTTGTGAGAATTCATTTGATTGTGTATCTGGTGACCATGTGTGAGAGCTATAACAAGAACTTCCCTGTAAAGAATAAGCCAGGGGAGAGAGAGCAATCACCATTGTGCATCAGGTGATAATGTGTTTAAAAAAAAGAGCAATCATATTTTATTTTTCAATTAACTTGGACTTTTTTTCAGCAACTCTTGAAAATTGTTTATGGAACTTATTACTTGTAATAAATAGTTACATGATTCTTCAGGTGTCAGTGCCTGCAGTCATTGGATGAGTATGGGGGAGAAAGATGCATTCTTTTGGGTACAGAGCCAATGCCCTGCTAATGTGTGTCGTCAACATCCTCACGCTCATCTGTGTCATCAAAATCATCGAGCTCAGGTGTTTCATGGCTTTTGGGCAGAACCACTTCTAGACCACCCATGAGAAGCTGCAGTTCTATCTTTGTACCAAGACATTGGTATGGTTGTTTTCCAAGATGTTTTTTCCCTCCTATCAATTTTCCAAACAGTTTTTTCGTAAGTAAAGGTTTGAGGTTTTTAAGTGCATGCCAAACAATAAATTATTTGATAATGTAGAAATGAATTTATTTATATATTTAGCTTAGAATGAATGCTGATATATAGTTGCATTATAGTTTTCTGTCCATAGTGTTACAAATTCAAATGCACAATTATTTTCAGTTTGATTATTGAATATGGTTTCTGGACAGGGGTCTGGGGGGGAGGGGTTGGGTCTGGGGGGCTGGCCGCACAACACATGGGGGGTTGGGGGGTTGGACAGGGGTCTAGGGGGCTGGGTCTGGGGGGCTGGGCAGGGGTCTGGGGGGGGGTCTGGACTCTGGGGGGCTGGCTACACAGGGGGGGAGGGGGCTGGGTCTAAGGGGCTGGCTGCATAGGGGGGAGGGGGGGCTGGGTCTGGGGGGCTGGGTGCACAGGGGGTGGAGGGCTGGGGGACTGGGCGCATAGGGGCTGGGGGTGGGTCTGGGTGCTCAATAATTGCCTTATATTATTGATTACTATCCAATAATGTTTGGTGTTCTTTTATATAGATCCCAAAATGTGTGATCTATTAGCATCTCTGAGGTGACATTGAATTTACCCTATGCGATTGGACTTATTTCTTGAGGATAGATTTCATATGTTTCTGCTCTTGGATTTGTGAACAAGAGATTTTTTGATAATTTAGGTTGTGTTGATACCTTTGGATGGTAGGTATGGGTGATAGATCATGATCTTTTGATTTGATAATGTGGGAACATCCAGGACTCCCTAGTGGGCTATTTACTAAGTGAGTGATCAATGGTTTCCATAGTCTCTTGTTGAGGATTCCATTGAAGCACGGTGATGTTAAGGCTACACATGTGGTCATGATGCTACCCATTGATGGATTGTGTTCAAGTAAGGACATTTGGAAAATTTTATTTGTTACTTTCCATAATGTTTGTATTTTGATGAGGAGCCAATTTTGATCATTCTACTTTGAGGTGTTCATCCGGACAATTGTGAATTTCCTTGCTGGATGGGTGCACAGGGGGGAGGGGGGCTGGGTGCACAGGGGCTGGGTCTGGGGGATGGGTGCACAGGGGCTGGGGGGCTGGGGGGCTGGGTGCACAGGGGGTGGGGGCTGGGGGGGCTGGGTGCACAGGGGGTGGGTCTGGGGGCTGGGTGCATGGGTGGGGAGGGGCTTGGGGGCTGGGTCTGGGGGGCTGGCTGCACAGGGGGGGCTGGCTGCATGGGGGGGGTCTATCTACATAGGGGGGTCTAGCTGCACATAGGGGGGGAGGGAGGGGTTGGGTCTGGGTAGTGCAGGGGTCGGGTATGGGGGGAGGGAGGGGCTAGGTCTGGGGGGTTGGCTCGGGTTAGCTCTGATATTTTATGGTCATGGTTCTCAGACCTGTAGATGCTAACATTTTTATATATAAAAACACAGAACCAATTATTGGTTATTCTTCATAGATATTTCAAAACACAACCTGATGTGAATTAAGGATTATTAGTATCATATAATACCTTGGAGGGGGCATTAATTTTATGGTCATGATGTTTAGACCATTGTGTCACAAAGTTTAATATCCTATGAAAAGGACCATGGTTTTGATAAGACATTACAAAAGGAGAATCTAATGTTATGTATTTGGGGTATCCAAAAGAGATTAATACCCAAATTGGAAGGTGCAGAAGAATATAATTTCATAATTTATTTAACTGTTAAAATGGTTCTAAAATGTTTAAACTTCAGGGTACAACAATCACATTGAATAGAATGATTTTGGAAGGTTTAAAACATACATTATGAATGCCTAAGTCAATAAGAAATAGAGACCAACTAGTGAAGAATTACCATTAGAAATAGTGGAATACAAATACCATTCTCATTCAATAGAATCTAATGGTTGTAGGTTGGATATTTTCTCAATCAGTCCATTGATTGATTATGTGGTTTAGGTGGAACTATCTTCCATGACTGAAATATCCCATAGGGATAAATTTATATGCTTCGAGGAAAGGTGTGATATTTAGTATCAAATCCTAATAGGTTAGCTCTAAATAAATAAAAATACACAACCAATTTTTATATGAATATAGAAAAAATTATTGATTAAATCAAGTTTAAGGGATCCTAAGAGTAGTATATCAACTTGGGAAATTTATCAGTGTTGACTCACACATCAGAGTTATGAACTGGCTTCATAGAGAAAAAAATATTCAAAAATAATTTTAAAACATTATATGTTATTCCACCATGTACTGAAATTGTTTCTTGTGTGATATAATGCAACATGAGACTCCTATGTATTAAATCACTTAATATAGTGATATATTCGATTTGAAGAGGTAGTATTTTAATTGAGGAGAATGTACTATTAAAATTTCCTAAGTCTAGTTGAAAATGGGCTGGGATATCCAATATAACTTTTTCCAAGATGAAACTTTTATGGGGAATAGGAATAAATTATCAAGGATCACATAGTGAACCCCATGATATTTTTATGATAGTATTCTTATAAGAAATATTTTTCCTAATCCATAAAAGGGAACAGATTAGTGGGAGTGAAACATTACACCTCTAATGATTTCTTTAAGAGGGTTTAGACCTAAAAAATAGTTGTTACTATTTTGATTTTTAGTTTATGTAATTTTAATTAGGAAATAGGGTTAAAATTTAAGGTCATACAGATTTCAAAAAAATGTTTTTGAGGTTCAACGTCACTTAACTTAGACATGGAAGGTAGAACAACTAGTACATCAATGGGGAGGACATATCCAACTTCAGTTGGGATCCCAATTGATGTATATTTTTTCCCATGGGTAAATTCACAATGTTTATGTTTGTAGTACATGTACTATGTATTTTTTGTCATGCCTATGAAAATAAATATCATTGTCACCATGTATTTCATTAGAATGATAATAAATCCACACAAAGTTCTTGAAATGAAAATCCCTCTGTCAAAGATATGAATCATATAAAAGGAAAGGGAAATTTTATTCTTATCATGGGTCCATATATAAGATAACCCATTTAAAAATCTACTACATGGATTCACCACATATGTAGGTGATAGTAATTATAATATTTTGACAAGGAATATGGTAGTTGGTTCCATGGTAGGGTACCTAGATATCACTACATGTCCTAATGTGATGGGAGTTAATCCAACTTGTAGTTATACTTATAGATGATTCATTGCATAGATTTATATCACATGTGAGGAATATGTGCATTAATTCTCTAATATAATTGTCAACCATGTGGAAAAGACTTCTATATTGATCAAGATCTCATTTAGTGGGGATTGGATTTTAATATCTCATCCTTGTATGGGATTGTAAAAAGGTGATGATCTATATCTAATACCCAATAGATAAGATACATTTTTCCATAGAAATAAAATATTCAACTATACAATTATTATATAGTTTGTAATAATCTACATTATACCATTACATGGATGAAGATCTCATATTGGTAATGGGTCACATAGAAAGGAAAAATTGTCTTGTATTTTATTTTAGGAAAACAAGTACTCATGTGATAAGGGATGATTTTTATGATGTTTAATTGAATGTAATTAGGAAAAATGTCATACAGTTTAAAATCATGAGACCAGGAGGTTGTAAACTAATGTGGATATTATACCAAACTATATACTAAAAAACTACCTACTGGAAAACCAAAAAACCTAAAGAAGAAGAAACAAAACCCTACCTAGAGGAGAAGGCGATGCAGCTTCTGGGGTCACGGGGGGCTGGGGGTCATGGGGTCGCGGGGTCGTGGGGTTACCGGGGTCACCGGGGTTGCCGGGGTCGGGGTCGTGGGGTCGCCAAGGGAAGCGGGGGGCCGAGGGAAGCAGGGGAAGGAGGGTCAGGGTGGAGAGAAGGGTCGGGTGTTAAAAAAACCAATGTTTCGCGGCGGTTTATTATAAACCACCGTGAAACCTTTTTTACAAATGGTTTAGCAGCGGTTCCTAGAACCGCCTCTAAACAGTGGTTTTGTTGTAGTGACCCCCAGGGGATATGTTTAGGATAATTCTCATTTTATTTACAAACCATTATGAAGGGTTTATGAGTATATACTTACTCAAAGAAAACATTTTTGTGATTATGGATTATATCCATAAACTGTTCAATTTATGTTAAGTGTTTTACAAGTTTGGATTTATGTATTGTGATTCATAAAATAATCTAGTGTATTCCATTTTTTAGAAATGGTTCCTAGTGGAAGGAATGGAAATTGTATCCATGAATGCACTCCATGTAGGGATTTCCCTCATGTTTAAGATATTTATAGTGGAGCTGGTGATACAACTGGTGCTGATCAGCTTATAACCATATGGGAAAAACTCACTTAGGTTATGAATAATAACCTTAACCATATGGAGCACCCTGATTCGCAGCATGGAGGATCAATTTTAGATCGCTTCATGAGGAAAAAACCACAAAAATTTAATGGGGGTACAAATCCACTAGTAGCTGAGCAATGGATAAATTCCTTAGAGAAAATATTCCTCGCCTTGGGGAGTAGCGAGAGGGAAAACGTTGTCATGGCCATTTACCACCTCACTGGATATGTTGATCAATGGTGGTCATTGATTCAAAAAATGAAGGAAGATGATAAATTATCAAATATGGAATGGGGGAGTTTAAAGATATTTTCTTAGAAAAATACTTTCCTCATGACCATCGAGCGGATATGGAAAGACAATTTCTGAGTTTGAGGAAAAAGGAGGACGAGAATGTTGCAAAGTATGATTCTAACTTTATAAGGTTAGCAAGGCATGCTTCAGATTATATACGTAACCTAAGAAGTAATATTGATCATTTCTTTGATGGGTTAAAACCGTTTCTCCATCGGGCATTAGTCTCACAATCCTTCTCGTCGTACGAATATATTGTCTCATGTGCTATCAAGATAGAAAAAGAATTCTCTAAGTCTTATGACTTTAAAGCAAAGAAAGAGAAGAAGAGATCTGATGATCACTCTGGAAATGGAAACAAGGGGATAAAGGGAAAAGTTGAATATCCATCCTGTAAGTAATGTGGGAAGAAACAACCTGGTACTTGCTTGAAGGGAATGGGAGTCTGTTACAAGTGTGGTGAAAAAGTCCACCATGCTCGTGATTGCAAGGGGAAAAAAAGAAGCTACCGATGTTTAATGCTACAATTGCAGGGGGGATGAGACATTATGAAAATGAATGTCCTAAGAGTCAGGGGAACTTACCTCAGAAAAGGCCAAGGGATAAAGGCCAAGATTAGGCTATCACTACTGATGAGGTAGAAGCTCTGAAAGACGTGGTGGTAGGTAATTTAATGGTTTCCTTAAGTTTAGAAAATGCATTATTTGATTTTTGGATCATCGCATTGTTTCATATCTTCCCAGTTTTCTAAGAAAATTAGATATTTTCAATTTTATTTAACAAGGGAGTTATAAGTTAAAACTCCTAAGGGAAGTATCATCGCAACAAAGTTTTGTGAATCCATTCCCATTGGAACATATAAATGTTCTTTATCAGCTGATCTCATCGTCATACCTATGATTTAGTTTGATATAGTCCTCAGTATGGATTGGATTTTGCAATATGATGCGAAGATTTATTATAAGAAGAAGGAGTTTACGATTTTTTATGATGATGATAAGGAACACCTTATCTTTAGAGCAGAATCTTCACCACCTAATTCTAATCAAGATCCACCCCCATTTTCTCAACTAAATTCAATTATTGGGGAGGAAGAGAATTAAATGACTGTGGGTGAGGAAAGGATGGTTCAAATATAGGATGTACCTATTGTGAGAGAATATGTTGATGTGTTTCTAGAAGATTGACCTGGACATCCTCAAAAACGAGAAATTGAGTTTTCCATTGATTTAATTCTGGGATCAAGGCCCATATTGAAGACCCCTTATAGAATGGCCACAGTGGAATTAGTAAAACTAAAGAAACAACTAGAGAATTGTGAAATAAGGGATTTATTCTCCCTAGTGTCTCTCCATGGGGATCCCCTGTTTATTTTGTTAAGAAGAAAGATGGATCTATGAGGTTATGTATCGACTACCAGGAGATCAATGCTATAACAATAAAGAACAAGTATCCCATACCTCACATTGATGATTTATTTAACCAACTTCATTGAGATAAATACTTTTCAAAGACTGACCTTCGATCTGGATACCAACAGTTGTGTGTGAAGAAGGAATACATTCCGAAGACAACCTTTCGAACCAGGTACGGGCATTACGAGTTTACATTAATGCCTTTTATAATGACTAATGCACCCTCTATTTTCATGGATCTAATGAATAGAGTTTTCAAGGAATATCTTGATGACTTTGTAGTTGTATTTATTGATGATATCTTGGTATACTTCAAAATCTATGAAGATCATGAAAACAACTTGCGCACTATATTGAAGACTCCGAGAAGAAATGAATTATATGGGAAGTTTAGTAAGTGTGTATTATGGCTTCAGGAGATTTATTTTCTTTGAAATATTGTCTCTAAGGATGGAATCTCTATTGATCCTTCTAAGACAAGAGAAATCCAAGAATGGTCAGCACTGACGAGTATAACTGAGGTACGCAATTTTATTGGTTTAGTAGGTTATTATCGACGTTTCATCCATAATTTTTTCCCATTTGGATAACCCATTAACAAAGCTCACACGTAAAGGGGTTAAATTTTTTTAGACAAAAGAGTGTAAAGAATGTTTCAAAGAACTAAAGAAAATATTAGTCAATGCTCCTATATTGACTCTACCATCAGGGAATTATGGGTTTGTTATTTATAGTGATGCACCAAAGAAAGGACTGTGTTGTGTCCTTATGCAGAATGATAGGGTTATTTCCTATGCATCATGACAGCAGAAAATTCATGAGCAGAACTATCCTACTCATGATCATGAGTTAGTAGCTGTAATCTTTTCTTTGAAGATTTAGAGACATTATCTATATGGTGAGAAATGTGAGATTTATACTGATTACAGGAGTTTTAAGTATATTTTCTCACAGAAAGAACTCAACATGAGTCAAAGGAGATGGATTGAACTGCTCAAGGATTATGATTGCAGAATAAAATACCACCCAGGGAAGGAAAATAAGGTTGCAGATGCTTTGAGTAGAAAAGATCATGGAGTTTTGAACAAGATGAGAGTTGAGAGGGATACTATTTTCATGGATCTAGTAAAGATGGATATGGGAATCACCATGGAAGGTGAAACATCAATACTTTTTCAAATGGTTGCCAAACCAACTTTACTAGAAAGGATAAAGAGTTCTCAGACTGATGATGAAGAGTTTCAAAAGAAGATTAAAGCTGTGAATGATGGGAGATTGAGTGACTTTGTATATGAAGATGGAATTTTGAAATTTGGGAAGAGACTTTGGGTTCCCAATATACCTGATATAAAAAGGGAATTGTTGGATGATGCTCATAGTTCCAATTTTTCTATACACCCTGGGAGTACCAAGATTTATAGAGATTTGAAAGAACATTTTTGGTGGGACATCATGAAGAGGGATATTGCTGATTTTGTGTCAAGATGTATGGTTTTTTAACAAGTGAAAGCTGGAAGGAAACATCCTGGAGGAGTCATGCAACCTCTTCCCATACCTGAGTGAAATGCGATAACATAACTATGTAATTTTTCATGGGACTACCAAAGACTCCTAGAAGGAGCGATGATATAAGGTTAATTGTTGATCGTCTTACCAAATCAGCACATTTTCTTATTATAAGAGAAGATCTACCACTTGAACGTCTAGAAAGGTTATATATTAATGAAGTTGTGTGACTTCATGGAGTACCCCTATCAATTGTTTCTGATCGTGATCCACATTTTACATCAAGATTCTGGAAGAGTCTTTAGAAGGCCTTGGATACTAAACTTTATTTGAGCACTACTTACCACCCCCAAACTAATGGAAAATCAGAACGGACTATTCAAACCTTAGAAGACATGTTTAGATCTTGCTCACTTGACTTTCAGGGTATGTGGGATCAATATCTACCACTGGTGGAATTATTTTATAATAATAGCTTCCATTCAAGTATTCAGATGGCACCATATGAAGCGTTATACAGAAAGAGATGTCACACACCAACCTGTTGGGATGTCGTTGGTGAAAGAAAACTCATAGGCCCAGAACTGGTGGAGGAAACGATGGAAAAGGTGAAGGTATTCCAAAACCAGATCAAATCAGCTTAAATTAGGCAGAAGAGCTTTGCTGATAACCGAAGGAATGATTTGGAATTTCATATAGGAGATCATGTTTTCTTGAAGGTATATCCATGGAAGGGTGTTATACGTTTCGGTAAGAAAGGTAAATTGAGTCCTAGGTACATCGGACCTTTCGAAATTCTAGAACGAATTGGGGTTGTATCTTACCGTTTGGCAATGCTGCCAAGTCTCTCCAAAGTTCACGATGTGTTTAATGTATCACTGTTGAGAAAATACATGCCTGACCCAATGCATATACTCACTTATGAGGAAGTAGAACTAGAACCCGATATGTCTTATTGCAAAGATCCCATCAGGATTCTTGATACCATAGAACAAGTGCTGAGAAACCGGATGACTCGCCTGGTAAAAGTTCTATGGAAAAACCATAAGATAGAAGAGGAAACGTGGGAACCTGATAATCTTATGATGAAGAACCACCCGAGTCTTTTTATGCAGTAATATTCTAGAAATTTTGAGGACGGAATTATTTGAAGGAGGGGATAATGTAACACCCCAAGCTTCCACAGTACGTTTCTCTTTTAATAATGAAGTAGCGTGTGTTGTACGCAACTTCAAGTTCTAACACACACCACAACCAATCAAACTAGCCGTTATGAATAGTAATACCCACTTTTTGAAATTTTATAAATTTTATCATTCAAAATGGACTTCATTTTTGTATTAAGAATATGGAAATTATCTTAGGGGGAATTTTTAGTATTTTTCTGAAAACTTTCGATTTTTGATGAATAGTGAAAAACACTCAGTTATAGTTTAAAACCAAATTTTTATTTAAATAATTATTTATTTTATTTAAATTTATTTTAGGACAAAATATATACGTAATACCTATATAATTTCAATGCAATTCATTGGAGTCAGTTTATAATAAATTTAGATATATAAAAACTTTATTGAACTTTTCACCGTCTTTTACCCATCTCCTAGGAGAATTTGAAAATTCACATAAAACTTAATTTTTCCTCTTCTGTGAGTGGAATTTCAAAAATCCTAGAGACACAGTTAATATCAAAGAGTAAAATGTGGTTTAATAAGATAAAAAAAATTTTGTGAATAGTAACGTTTTACTTTTATTTACCACGGTTAAATGTAAATAGGGTAATTAAGGGTAAAAATGATATTATTATCACCCTAACACATGTCCTAATTCTATTGGATAACTATAATTCTACCAAAAACTACCTTAGGAATAAAATATGAACCACTTTGGTCCACTTGGATTAGATTAGGACATTTATTTTTATTTAATTCAAAGAAGAGTTAAAAGAGTAAAATCAAAGTTTAATAACTAAAACATTTGTAATATATGGTTATACATAAGATAAATTGAATTATAAATATTCATTAGAAATATAAAAATATTTCCTACATAATGGTTATTTATTTATAATTTTTAGACATTAAATAATTTAATTTATTTATGACACAATGATAATGCATTAATTACCTTATTAGTGAAATATTAAAATAATTGATATTATAAATACATAAATAAATATAATTTGAGACTTTTAATGAATTAAAAAAAATTATAGGTTAATAGGACATTTTAGGGTTGATTAAATAAATTAGTTTCTAAGTAATAATGCTATTATAAATTTATCAAAAACAAAATACCAAATAGTGTCAAAATTAATATAAAAGATTTTTTAAAACAAATATTATATTATTAATTGATATTCAAATCCTAAAAAAATAAGGTTCTTCCAAGAGACTTATATAATGATAGGTGTATCATTAATGAACCACTTTGGGTTCTCTTGGATGTTTATAGTATGTTTATTAACCATATAATATTAAAATACAAAGAGACATGGTAAATGTGAAACTAATTAACTAAGAGTTAAAACTAAAAGATAAGGTTAATATAGTGACCCAAACCTGTCTAAAACCTGTTTTTTGGGTGGTTTTAGACACATAACCATCTTATCCTAGAAATAAGTCACTTTTGAGCCATTAGAACCTGAATATTAATTTATTATAAAGTAATATTTCTAGCTTTTCCTAAGGTTCCCCTCACCCCTTTTATAAAAGGGCACTCCCCCTTCTCTCAATTTAACTCCTTCAAAGCCATTTGGCTCGGCCATACCCTAACAAAATATCCTCCCAAATTCCCTAACTTCAACCTAGAGGCCTTATTTTGATCATAAATCCATCCTATAGAGCCCTTTTGATCAAAGAAAAAAAAGAACCCGAAGAAGAGGTAATGATTTCACCACCATCTTTCAAGTTCCTTTCTTCTTCCACTTATTCTTTCTTTGTTATTTCCATTATAAAATTATAACTCCAATATATTATATATAATGTAATGTTATTATAAATATGGAACAACCATATTCAATATTATATTCATCCTTTGAATGACATGTCACCATATGTGCGTATATACGGCTTACCGTCTCCACGTCGTGGTGTAATTGTTATTCAATACATTATTATTTGGATGGGTATAATAATGATGTGTATTTCATGTAAATAATAAATATAACATGATAATTATTCTGTATATATGATACAACATCCAATTATATATTATTTTAATATCAAAGGAATGATATTTTCGCTCGTACGTACGTACGGACTACCATCTCCACGAACGCGATGAGATTTATTCCCCATCGTATCCATTCAAGACTAATTTTCATTTGATGATTAAAAATACTGTTTAAGAACTTGATATCATTCCGGATATGAATTATATACATCCTATTGATAACAAACATGGCTTATGTAACAAAACATATAAAATAAAATGAGTAAGTGAACTCCTGAAACGACGATAATACTAAAATATTGTTAACAAAGCAATATTAAAAGATCATATATGATATCATATTTATGTATATTATTCTTGTATAATTTAATAACAATGATTTAACTATTATACAGGAGTTTAACCTACCCATGACCAAGGAAAAGTACTAGGTAAGTTTTTATTTCACAATCTCTACATTATCCGAGGTTGTTTATACGTAATTATCTACTAGGACCTCTTTATCATCCATATCCATGTTTCTTAAAAATGTATTTCAAAACATTATTAATATTTTATAGAATATGGGTTAAAGTAATTTATACCCTTGTTTTACTTTTATAATATTTTTATAAAGGAATATTTCAGTCATTTTCTCAACAAGGTCCTTTTTGACCTTTTCGACAAAATTAAGGTAAGAATGTCTTTTTTTTAACTTATACGGTGGGTGAGGCAATTTTATGCCATTAAAAAATCATCAAAGATTCCCTTAAAAGATTATGAGAATATTTTAAAATTAAATGTTTCCTTTTATAATTATGTAACTTTTAAATGGTTTCAAAAAAAGAGATATTTCTCGCAAATAGTTTTGATTTCATCTATGTCAACATCCTTTGATGGATTTTAAATTTATTTGAAGTTGATTTATTATGAGAAAAAACATAAATATTGTATTGAAGGTTTTGTGATATTTTTGACTGTGGATGTTTTATTTTTATATCATTCATGGTTTATGGATAAATTGTTTACATTTCATATGCTAGTTTCAATACGAAAGTTTATGTTATGTTTAAACCTATTCATATAAGGAATGCATTGGACTTAGTAAGTGACGGGTGGAGCCCACTATAGCTCCTTGATGCATCAGTAGGTCTCATGAGACAAACTAGTGTCTTGGCACAAGGGCTTGATGAAAACATATTTGTAGTCTTGGCATGAGGCCTTGACTATGTGGTTATGATAGTCTGTCATTATACATTCCATTATTATGAAAGTGGTTGTTGATTTTGAAAGTGATTATTCGACTAGTAGAACATCCATGTGAATAAGTAAATGACATTATTTCATTTTATATTTTCCATATTATTCTGAATTTAAAGTTTAAAAGGCTTTTGTTTTAGTTATACATTGCCTTAAATGTTTATGTTTATTTATGAAAGTTTCCGATATATTGTTATCCTTACTGAGCATCTGAGATCACCCCTTTCAATGTTTTATTTTTCCGAGGATGTGAAGAAATATTTTATTAATATACTCCAGGGATAGTATGAGGGGATATGAAGACAAGATGTTGTTGTAGTTTTTTTTACTTTATGATGTAATGTAAGCCTTATGAATGTATCTAGTGATTCCAAGGATACTAAACTAATTGGTCTTTCGAGACTTGATATTTTGTGATCATGCCAATATTATGTAATAATGCAGCAACTCTGGGTAACTGGGGTCAGGGAGTTACAATATTTGTGGAGTATCATCGCTGCCATGCCACACTCCCACCACCATGGCTGATCACCCAAAGCTGGCGCTCAAGCTCCATCACCACTGATGAATCTTGGGGTCACCTATGATCTCCTATGGACCAACTTATAAACCCCATGAAATGTTATCAAGACTCATATGACCACTTCGTTGTCCTGATGAAGGAGGGGACCCACACTTCTTCTCCACTACCATGCTGCCACATAGCTGCTATGTCCTGAATCCATGCACGATAGGTGAAAATCCCGATAGATAGTGTAGATCTTATCCATGCTAATGATTCAAAAAAAACATGTGATTTATGGGTGGTTTATATCTCATACCATGGGTCACACATGGTTTTTAAATTATTTTAAATATTTGATGATCCCAATAGATCTGGGGGGATCACTGAAGACTAGGGAACCATGAAGGCCTAGGACGCGAGGTATTTCCTCTCACTTGGCCTATATAAACAAGTATATTCCCCATGTGTTAAGGAATTTATTATCGACAACATCATCAAGACTTCACCCATGAGAAGAGATGGAACACTTCTGAGGATGAATTCCCCTACATGAAAGCCATCATACACTAGGAAGAATAAGATGAGTGATTCCCACACCTCATTTTCAGTTAATTTTTCACATTCATCCTGTCCCATTATTCTTATTCTTCAATGAACTCGCCTTGTATGGAGGCGTATAAGCCATTGTGATTGGGTGGAGGGAATGAGGAACTCCTTTTTGTGATTTTTTAGTTTTTATTATTATCTAATAAATAATTTTTTTAATTTAATGGTATTCAATTTACTAATTTTATTAATTTAAAATAAATGGGAGTGTGTTTTATTTAGTTATTAAATATTAAATTCCTTTGATGTAATTATTAATTCTACATTTCCTTTATTTTTTATTGTTATAATTTGTTGATCTAAAAAATCAATTAATGGGGTGATTTAGTGATTAAAAATCACATGAGGAAAGAATGATGGATAGATTTGGATATTTGGGGAATGTCAATTCAAGATTTGGTATTGCCTACATAATTTAAAAAAGGCCCATTGAGATTTCCACACATTGATAAATTTATGTCAAAGGAGATTAAGAGAATTGATTGTTACTCTATTCAATTAATTATTTTAATTAAAACAAAAAGATTCATTATTCTTAAAAATAATGTCAACATACCAAAAGGGGATCACCTAACCTAAATACAATCATCTCTTTCTCAATTGAATTTATCGAATGTTAAATTTCCCTTACATTTTAGTCTTTACATTTTTTCCTCTTATTTAATTTAAAAAATAAATACTTAAATTAAAAAACCTTCTCTATGGATATTACTTTTGGTTACCACTAATACTACACATTCACAGGAATTAAAATTCTTTTGGAACTTTCCATGACTGGTGTGCATCAAAAAAGGAACTATTTCCTTGGATCAAATAACTTATTTGTTTTATTTTTCTATTTTCACATTTTTGAAAAAAACTATTTTTATTGTAAAAATAAAAACGAAAAAATTCCATGATGTTTTCAAATGACAATTTCTTCAATTCATTGAACAATTATTCTCAAGTGAAAGCATCGGTGTTTAAAAATGTTGAAGTGGTGGTTGTCCTACAAAATCTTGATGAGCTCACTAACCTTGATAATATTATGTTAAATTGGAATAATAATTGAATTTAATATTTGGAAATAGAATATTTGGTTGAATAGGTAAAAATGTATTATCAATGACTAAAACTAAGAAGGAAGCACCATTAGAGATACTCAATTTTAATGAAGACATCAAAGAGTTCAAGGCCTGGCTTGAGGAGTATCCACAACTCGCCATATGAATAGAAAAATCCAGAATGATCATGATGAGTAAGCGTATTTTCATGATAAGGAAAAATTTATTATTGAGCTGAATATAAGAGCTTAATAAGAACTAGATTATTTATAAAATGAGTATGGGGTACAACTTGATCTCCATGATCATTACTATGTAGAAGAGATGATTCCATCCCACATAACTCTAGGCATAGAATTGGAGGAAGCCATACAAATAATGGAATTTTAAGGGAAGATGAAGGATCTGGAATACCAAACTTCATCAATTGAGATCCAACTTCAAGAGTCACATGCCATTGAGGAAGTGATTGAAAAAAAAATAACTCACAGATATTATCCTTATTTAATCTCTTTATTTTCGGATTTTATTCAATATTAATTTAGTATCACTCTTAATAGTTTTGAATGTTCATATTTGGTCATTTTTTCCATGCCTTGGGGATGATGAAGAAACATGACATGCACCTACTGGGGAATACATACAGATTCCTAATTTTGATGAATATACACTTGGTGGTCCCCATTAGAAAATACAATTTACTGAGCCTGAGGAAGTCAAAACATATGTTTGTCACATTAAAGGTGAGAAATTAATTATTAAAAATTAAAAATTAATTCAAGTAAAAATACGTATTTATTTCCCCTATAAACATTCAATTTATGAATCCCATATTAAGATACCACTATTATAGAAAGATATGGTTACACAAGTATCAAACAAATAATGAGGATGATTTGTATTTCATCCTACCCCCTCCATGCAAGCTATACTTAACTGTGAAAGGGGAGGATCTCATATACTCTATATGTGGATCATTCCCCAAGAAAAAGGATAAATAACATGTTATTCATTGGTTAAAATAAAAGTAGATTCATCCAACAACAGAATTTGGATAATAGCTTGTACTTTAATCTAGAGGTAATAAATAATTAGGCCCCACTTGGAGGGATTATACCAAGTCTTATCTCCTTCATTTACAATATAGGAATTTATATTTCAATTTTAGTTTTAGAAAGTAGTCCACTATGAATATCACTCCCTATTATAATTTTTATCTGAAATGAAATGATCCTTATTATTAATTGAGTAATTCAATTTTATAGGTTAATGATGGCATAAGGAAACCCATCAACATTACATGAAAGAGGAAAAATATTTAGAAAAACTGGATTTCACTTTTCTGAAAATATTATAAACTCCCTACATTTTTTCCAACAACATTTTTTTGCAATTTAAATAGAAAATTTCATTCCCACAATTAAATTATTTCTTTACTTGACTAATATAGGAGACATGAGTTTCTTAAAAATCCTTTGATTCCTTGTTTTAATTTTCAATGTTAATGAAATTTAATGAGTAAAATAGATAATTTAATTATTAATGTGAAACATGGATATTAAAATGAGGACTCATGATTTTATAAAATTGGTTGATTAATGTAAATGAAATTTCCCAAACATAGTGTGTGCTTTGAAATCTTGAAATTTATGTGAATTTATTTGTTATTATTAATAATTCCTTGAGTGGTTTTCAAATATTATATGACCATCCCTAAGAGGACTTCTATAAAGTAATTCCTATTTTATCTTGATCATATTATGTTAGCCCAAATAGGTGAAATACAATAATAGGGTGTGAATTAGGGTATGAAAGATTAAAAAAACCACCCCTTTAGATATTGTTTCATCATTAAATGAAACCCCCTTATCACCTTCTCCTGTATCAACGTATAAAAAAATGAAATCATGAATGAGACATAACAATTCTACCTCGTTCAACCTCACTGGGATACATCCAAAGAGCATACAATGAAAATGTGCCGATGTACTAAATCCACTAAGGGTCACTGCCAAATCACAAGGTTTGGGATAGATCAATTCTATTCTTAGGCTCACTTTATTTACAAAGTTTAGGTTCAGCTCATTTTTTCCCAAAGTGGAACTCCTTGAGTCTCTTTCGTAAGATCATTGTAGGTGGAAAGGATCATCTTCTCCCTCTTCCTTTTCTCATTACTCTTAAAAGGATACAATAATAGTTTATGGACATATAGGTCCCTTAATTTTCATGAATGAACACATCCACATTTTTAGATTATTATTATGTTGAAGTCTTGTTTTCACCTATAGATGAAAACCACTTTCCACATACTGTTAGTTTGTGGAATTTTTTCTCTCTTGAACTATTTTAGTCCTTTATATAACTATCCTACATCCTCCATGACCTTCCTTAATCCTTCATGAACTACATTACTCCATTTGGCGTGAGCAATTTGCAATCGCATTTTTCTTGGCTGACCGCCACCTTCTTTCAGGACGGTTGATGCCTCATAGACCACATATTCTACATAGTCTCTTTTATTCTCCAATCTATATATCCCCCACAAAACCCTTTCATGGAATATTCCAGTGAACTAATTCACCCTTCACAAAATCCTCCCTCATGAACTATTCTCTTTCTCAGAATTATCCCTCGAGAACTACTTCAAACATAAATGAATTCTTCCCAAAGTGATGACCTTTTCTAATGAAATTTTATTTAGTTGAGGATCTAATTAGGGGAAAATATATAGTAAAATATATCCACCAAATCCACTAAACTGAATTACCCAAAACATCTATGTGGTACAACCATCACCATAAAATTCTATGTGTTCTTCATGGAACCTTAATCCTTTGTGGTGACTGATGTCACTGACCAGAACATTCATTTGAACCTATCAAAGAAATGAATATACAAAATAACATTTAATATTATTAAAGAATTTCTGGAATGTCCTTTATCCTAAATTACAACCTTTACATAAATCCTTTGTTATCCCATAGAAATCATGAATGACCTTGTTAGGGAATAGCCGTGTTTCAATCCATTTTTATCCATTCCAAACCTCATCTCTGTAGTTTCGTTGCATTTTTAAGTTAAAGTGTAGGGGTGAAGGGAGTCATGAATAATGGGATGAGATACATTGTAAATAAAATTGTCAGAATGAAATTGAGAAAATAAAGATATTTTTTTGATCTATTCAATGTACTTAATTTTTTTCCCTTCTTGAGAAAAAAAGGAATGGGTTGTGACTTAGAAGAATAAAAAATTACATTCATTGTACTGATGATTTTTATTAGATGTGGTTATGTGGTGGATGTGAGGTTTATTCTAAGAATAAATTATAAAAATTTTAAGAAAATGAAAAAAATCTACTTTGTAAAACAATATAAATATATAGAAAATTTAAAGAAGGTGCAAATCATTCATTATGTTTAACATTGAACATGTCCTTTACATTGAATTTTCAGGATAAGTGGGAGTTTCTACTTTGAAGGGGATAATTTTATTATTATTTTATTTTTTATATCATGAATTTTACTTAAGAGATAATCCTCATCCTTATGCATTAAATTTTAGACATATATTCTTACAAACCTTAAGCCTTAGAGTCATTTAAACCATTATAGAATGTCCTCATGATTTCATGTGTATATTGCCTTTACAATATGAAGAAAGTAGTTCCTTCATAATCCTATGGATAAGGATTATGAATTAATGATATGAGTATAAATCTATTTGAATTATTATCATGAGGGATGAGTGAAAAGATGTAAAAGATAGGTAGATTGTGATTTTTTAGGTTTAATAATAAGGAATTGAATATCTTGAATTAATGAAAAGATAAGTTGAATCATTATTGAAAGGGGAAAAGTAAAATAAATGTATTTATTTTTTCTTAAATAATGGGAAATTGAATTGATATTTTATGTGACATTTGATAATATGATTTGAAAGTGATGATTGTTTAATTTTATTGCCTTCAAATTTTAATAATGATAGTATTGGTGCCCTCTTAAATTTCTTGTTGAGATTTTATACATGAGTAAAAGCATAGTTTATGTGTTTTTGCATTTGAAAGACAAAATAGTGGTTCATATTTTTAATACATTTTCAATGTTTTTTATTATAATTTAAAAAATAATCCCATGATTTTCAATATTTTGATAAAAGGTGGGAAATTACTAGTGAAGAATAAAAATTGGGTTTAATGGTTAAGAATGGGTTTATTTTTGAGTTTGGTCTTTAGATTGAGCTTAGGGGGTTATTATATGAATTTTTATTTTGAATTTAATTGTTTTGAGATTTTTTTTATAACTTTTCAAGGGTTTAAAAAAAATAACCCTACCCTAACCTAGGCTTGAACTAGGCTGCCCCACCACTTAGCTAGCCCATAGAATGTGGGATGAATGGACAGAACTACCCAGGAGGGACCGTTAGAATTGGAAGGCAACACATGGGGAGGGGGGGTAAACCCATGCATATTCCCCTTGGGGACCAAATTCAATAGAAATCATAACTACTATATGTTCAATGAATTGGTACACAGGGAGACTCTATTTCGTGGCTAGATGAGAGTTTCTCTGTGGATGGGGCGGTCCAGCAGTGATGGTAGGATTCCTCTAGCTCCAGTAAAACTTCATTGACATACTGGAGCTGTAAGATGGTTTATATGTTCTTTCCTGAAGTGTGGGCATTTTGATGTGGGATCGAAGCGCCGTCACGATCCAATGAGTTCTATCTCTCTCTGTCGTGCTCCGTATTGTTTCCTTCGTTTGCAGCACCCTCCAAGATCCATCATCTCATGCAAGGCCCCGTTCGACCTTTGATCCACTCCTACACCTTTGACTAGCCCCTATGATGAAATTTAAATACTTATTGTAGCCACTATGAAGGGTGGAGGAAGGAGAAGCTCTCACCTTCTACCACTATTATCTAGAGAACCACCATGGAATTCTCCTCCCACTACAACAAAAACAGGCAAGGGAAGCACCACCTTATAAAAGTGCTAAGAAAAAAACACTGCTAAAGATTCTCTGTATCAGCGCTAAAATTTTAGCACTGATACATGGACTCTTTATCAGCACTATTCTAGTGCGGATAAAGAATCCCTTTATCATCACTAGAAAAGCGCTGATAAAGAATGCATGTATTTAATCTAAAATTTTAGCACTCATAAAGGACAACCTTTATCAGTGCTAAAAAGGCGCTGATAAAGAGACCCATTATCAGCGCTAAAAAAGAACTGATGAAGTATACCTTTATTAGGGATAAAATTTTAGCACTGATAAATGATGGCTTTATCAGTGCTTTTTTAGTGCTGATAAAGGGAGCCTTTATAATTGATTTTTTAGCACTGATAAAACCATATTCCCATATTTTATAAAATCAGTCACACATTGTCCTCTGTTTATCACGCCCTAAAGATCTCGTGGTATTGTACCCCTATGACAACTCCCCTCCCCCACCCATGATCTTTGTGTTTCCAGAACTCCACCACCCCACAATCTTCGCATTTCCAGACCTCCTCTGCTAGCCCTTATCCTTATCCTCTCCCTCTAACCCCTTCGACGGATCCTCCTCCCCGCAAACCCTACTTCTCCTCCTCTCTGCTCGTCCCTACTTCCTGCGAACCCTACTCCTCCATTTCTCAACAGTTGGTAGCTCCTCCCTTGCACCTCCTCCTATGGTGGTTGCTCGTTCCCCTCCCGACGTAGCGTAGAAGGTTCCCTACTTCTCCTCCTCTAAGGCGAGTTTCTTTTTTCTTTTTCTTGATTCTCTTCTTAAACATTCTTCTTAAGAAGGATTTGACAACAATGTTGATTTGGTTTTTTGTGGTTTTTTGTTATGGTTTTAATGTTTAATGGTCATACATAGGACATTTAGATTACCTTCATGTGTTAAGTCATGTTTTATTTGGCTATTCTTCTCATTATTAAAAAATATTTGTTAAATATTTAGTTTAGGTTGGGGACATAAAATTTCTCATTCTTTATTATATGTAAATTTTGTAATTATGATGTTATTTTATTTCCATTGGATGGATAGTACTGATTAACCAAAATACTAGAATGAATTACACTAATGGAACTTAAAGTGAAGAGGGAGTTTTTCATGTGATTTATGAAGTTCCACAATATTTCTTGTATATTTATGGATTTATTGGTGTTTTTGCTAAGAGATTTATTCATGATGTTGTGGAAGAAATTTCTTACTACTAATATATGTTATAATAACATTTCATTATTTTCTAGTCACTTAATGTAGGTAATGAATTGGTTGTATGGAAATCTGTAATTAAAGTGTTATATTTAAACTATAAATTCTACTTTAATATGATAGAGTGTTTAAGGGGAATTTTTTAGTGTGAATTTCATATATTTTTTTCATCTCATGATACTTTGTATGGGGTATTTATCACTATTATTATAAGGGTGATGTTTGATTGATGTGGTTGGGAGCATGGGGTGTGGTAATTAATACAGTAGTGATGGATGGAATATTGTGTGGTTATGATAGCAATGATATGGCTATTTAGGTAGAAAATAAGTGGTTTTATGGGTTTTAGAATGTGTTTAGTTGTATTTTATGCCATGAAAATTTAGTTATTATTGGGTGGTGTCATAGTTTCCTTTTGGCATGGAATATGGTAGGAATAAATGAAAATAGTAATCGGTGATGAGTTGGAAATGATAAATGATGGTTTGTTAAATGATTAATGATAATGATTGGAATAATTATGTTTAATAAAGGGTTAAAGATAGAATAAATGTTATTAATGATTAATGAATTGATTATAATTGGTAGTGATTGAATGATTGGTTTTACATTAAAACGGTTAACAATTGAAATGCATATGGTAATAAAAATTCAAGAAATTATAATGTTAAATGAAATGAGAAGTTGTTAATGTTGATATCGATGCTTATGTGATTTGTTGGGGATTATTTGTGGTATCATAATGGAAGTGCTTATAATAGGGTGGTAGTAACAAGGAAATGGTTGATGAGGGTTTTTGTAGTGTTTGTTTTGTGTAAACCCATAGGAATGATTTATGAGTGACTATATACTAATTATATTTTCTTATTATTTCTTACGCACTACCACTTGAGTCGAGTAACCTATAGCATCCTGCCTTTTAATCACATAAACTTTCATTAAATTTTACAAAACCGAGGATCTTTAAGGTTTAGTGTCTTGGAAACCAGGAACTTTAAACATGAAAACATAAAAAATTCTTCTTAAACACTTGAAAGGCTTCTCCTCATGTTCATCCTAGGTTCATTACTGCATCTCAGAACCTGGGTACATACATCAAAAGAAAGGGTGAGCAGAAGGTCCAATAAGGGAAACAAGGGGAAACATTTAACATGTGAACTTGGGATACATCAACAATGTCATGAAAAAGAACTTTAAGGCATGAGAAAGAAATCATGAGGCATATCATAATAAAAATAACATTTTTCATAACTTGAAGATGTGGCTACAACATTTAATATTGATAATCATTTCTTTTCACCAAGGTCCATCCCCAAGGTTTCATTAAAAATTACCAAGGTTATTCACCAAGGTATCAGTCTAAAAGGCCATATCTAGAGATTAAGTATTTAACCAATGCATTGGAGCGCTATCAGGGCGCACCCTTGAAATGTCTTTATTATCATGTGAGCCACATATATCATCATCAATCATTTCATAAACAACCCATATAGAAAAAAAGGAATGGGTTTCATTTCATAATCATAACGTTTAAAAACTGCTTTAAAGACATGATCTTTGCGTCACTTTAAACCCACGGAAAGAGAGAGTGGGTATCATGTATGTAAATCCCAAAATTTAAAATAGAAAAACTTGGTATATATGTGAATAACCCTATAGAAGAGAGATCCTTGAGTAATCACTTAATAAAATAAAATAACTTTAGAAAAAGAGAGAGACATTTTGAGACAGAAATTATGCAGCATAACAGTAATGTTTCGGGGTTTTAGAAAACATTGAAAAGAGAGGGGACATGGGTCACCCACTCATAAATGATCCATAAAATAGTAGGGGAACATAATATAAAGGATTTAAGAACATGGTATTGAAATTTTAAATACATTCCATATGAAATGAAGAACATGAAAGGAAGACAAAAATGATATTTCTCTTCTGAAAATTCGGCAGCCTAACGGCGTCACTTAAACTTCAACAAAAAATAATTTGACGAGATCAAATAGGGTCTCTGATAATATGAACATAAAATTTCAGTATGATAGATATAGAGATCATACCCCAACATAATAAAAAGGAACTTGAAAGACTTGACATGAAAGTAGAACTTTGAAAAATGAGAAGGGTGAAAGAATCCCTTAAAAATTCGGCAGCCTAACGGCGCCACTTAAACTTCAACAAAAATGAATTGACGAGATAAAATAGGGTCTCTAATCATATGAACATAAAAGATCAGTATGATAGATTTAGAGATCATACCCCAACATAATAAAAAGGAACTTGAAAGACTTGACATGAAAGTATAACTTTGAAAAATGAGAAAGGTGAAAGAATCCCTTAAAAATTCGGCAGCCTAACGGCGCCACTTAAACTTCAAAAAAAATGAATTGACGAGATCAAATAGGGTATCTAATAATATGAACATAAAAGATCAGTATGATAGATTTATATATCATACCCCAACATAATAAAAAGGAACTTTAAAGACTTGACATGAAATTAGAACTTTGAAAAATGAGAAAGGTGAACAAATCCCTTAAAAATTCGGCAGCCTAACAGCGCCACTTAAACTTCAACAAAAATGAATTGACGAAATCAAATAGGGTCTCTCATCATATGAACATAAAAGTTCAGTATGATAGATATAGAGATCATACCCCATCATAATAAAAATTAACTTGAAAGACTTGACATGAAAGTAGAACTTTGAAATATGAGAAAGGTGAACGAATCCCTTAAAAATTCGGCAGCCTAACGGCACCACTTAAACATTCTTAAAAAGAATTGATGAGATCAAGAGGGGGTCCCTCATAATATGAACATGAAAAGGGCAGTAAGATGAATATAAAATAACATTCTCCAATATAAGAACATGGAGCATAAAAGAAATTCCATAAAAGAGATTACTTGAAAAGAAAGAGAGAGGTCGGATCCCTTACCTTAAAACGCAACTCTTAAAACTCAAAGGTTGGGACCTTGAGGGCTTGGGGCACCTTGGGAGGACTCCTTGGGAGGTAATGAGACCAGATCTTCGTTGGGGGAGAGTTGTAAGTGAAAACTAAAGGAGGAAAGGGTGGATATTTATAGGGAATGTGAGGGGACAAGGCATTAATGGCCAAAGGACACCTCACAAGTGGTTTTCTCAAAACCATGGGCTCTCCCATGGTATTTCCCATGGATTTAGGCCACATGGGGCCCCCCATACAATAATTCATCACCTTTTGTTGGACAACCCTTAAAATATCTCATTACATCATCATGACACAGTTATGATGTCATTAAACATACCGAAACCCTAAAACTGCATTTTTACTATTCACTGAAAATTCATCTTTCTCAGAAAAATCCCAAAATTTCACCTTAACCAAATATCGATGATCTGATTACAAAAATGAACTTCATTTTATAAAAATATTTTTTAAAATATTTTTAATTTAATTTTTAAATAAATACACTATTCACCGAAAATTTATTTTTTCAGAAAAATCCCCAAAAATTACCATAACATAATATCGATGCTCTGAGTTCAAAAATAAAGTCCATTTTATAAAAATAATTTTCTAATTATTATTAATTTAATTTTTAATTAAAAAACACTATTCACCTGAAAAAACTAATACTTGACTAATAATTTATGAAACCATTATTTACCCATTTTATTGAATCAAATTACTTAAACAAGGTGTCTAAATTATATTAAAACTTTCTTTAAGTGAGATTACTAATCCATTTGGTCACATTACTAATCCTAAGCGAAAAATCACTATTCATAATTTACTATTCATCAAAAATCAAGTTGATCTTATAAGACTCTAAATTTCGTACTGAACATAATTGTAGAAGACCATTTTTTGAAAATCATTACACATTTTAATTATTTAAGGTTTACATAAACATTTTTAAAATATCCTTTTTCTAAAATTCATCAAAAATATGCATACTATATATATCCAGTCATTTGAAAATTCATAAACTTCATCATAAGAAGAAATCGAAATTTTTTATTTAAAACAATGGATTACACAAGGCAGTTACGGTCTCCTTACATATCCCCTTATTACACCAGCATAGGACCTAAGTGTAAGGTGTGCTAAGGTGAGGGAATCTGAGGGCGTCTCGGCCAACATCGCACGAGTAGTAATTTCTATTAGTTTGAACTTCTCGCGAAGGAGATTCCATTCTAGCATCACATGATGAAGTTCGGCTTGGGTTTGGTCCAGAGCAAAGCTCAGTGGTGCTACCTCCTTCTCATGTTCTGTTAGATGGGCTTCGATCGGTCTAAGACTACTGGGTGAGGCCATCGAATCTTCTTTCTATATTAATTAACCAAAATCACTTGTATTTTGAGACAATAATCAAAACATTTAGTTTCCAGTGGTCATATTGTCCAACGATCATATAACAGTCAAAACCCAACAGTCTCATTTTAATTATACTCATGTTATCAAATGAAACAGTTTTGTTGAGTATAAAATAACACACAAAATTAGGAAACAAGATTTATTCAAAATTTTGGATCGTTACAAACCTGATTGAAATTCATATGGGTACTTTGGTTCTGAGTGTTTTTCTCAATATCTAGGTTATAGAGGGAACACATATAGAACCACTCCCTCTTCCCTTCTACCCCTTCACACTTAGTGTGAGTTATAATGGCTCACAGTGTGTGTATATATAAAACATATAAATATTTTAGGTTTTGGTGTATATATATTCTTTTTGACATGATTATGTTTATTTGGTGTGGATATATAGTGGAGGTGGTGAATTGTAGGAGGAGAGTATGATGTTTATGTCATTTATGTTCACGATATCATACTATGATGAGGATGTGTTGTGTGGTTGTGATGTGGATATGGTTTTTTTGTGTTTGTGACATGTGTATGTGTGGATATATGGTTATGAGATTATATATAAGGGGTTGAAGCATAAGAAATATTCCATTAGAGTGTGAGAATGACCAGATTAGTGGGGAAGTGGATGTGGGGTAATTTATTAATATATATTCTTCTAATATTACAGTTAAAATGGAGTTTGGAATTAGACACTCATGAGGATTGAATGGGATTATAGGTGAATAATATTTGTTAAAATTTTCATATGGAATAACTAGGGAGACAATCTATGAAACAAGTGATTATCCCCTCTGTGATTGAATGTATGTAACTTGAGCTTACCAAAAATATTAGGCAGGATGATATTGAATGTAGGGAAGAGACCTAGGAGTGGTAGATGTATCATTCTTGATTATTCTTGTGTTAAGACTAGGGTTATTTTAGGAAACTATAATGAATCTAAATTAATTACATTTAATGAATTCAATATGGTAGATATTATGAGAATCTTTTCTTTACTTATAGAGTTGGCTACAGGTTTTCATCCATATGTATTTTAGGTTTGTAAGGTATAAAACGATGGACTAGTTAACCATAGAAGGGTTGACCTGATAGAGGATGATGATCCATAGAGGATGATTCCGTGTGATTTTTACCATCTATAACACAAGTGATTATCCCCGCGAACCCCTTTGTGTATGGAAACTGTGTTGATTTTGATGGGGGGTCTATCCTGGTTCTATTGATTTCCAAATATTTATTAGAAATGGTTAGGCTCTATTAATCTCTATTTTTATAAGTAAGTGGTTCTCTTCTACTCTATTTGGAAGTCTTGTTTTGTGTATTTGAACCGTAAATACTAATATTTGATATTCAGATAGGATGGAGATGAATAAATATTGGATGGATGCTAATCGTTTGACAATAGAGTATGAGAATGGAGTGAAAGAGTTCATCAATTTTTTCAAAGGATCACGAAAAGGATCCTTCTCAAATCCTTTGTCCGTGTTTACATTATTGTTATTCTAGACTACTTACTCCAGAGGAGTTGGAAGAACATTTGATATGTCACAGAATAGATCGGAATTTTAAATGTTGGAATATACATGGAGAAAAAGCGAATGTAGCTACTAGCTAGGATAAAACTATGTTTTATGGATCGTCAGATATGAATACAAATATGGATAATGAAGAAGACTATATGGAGGATGTGACTACAGATGTCAATGATGATAAATATCGTATTGATGAAACGACAAAGACAATTTAAGTTGAACTCCTTGATTTTCCAAAATTGTTTGAGAAGTTAAAGAGTTGTGCAAAGATGTCATTGTATGCCGGTTGCACTAAATATACAGCATTTTAAGCTATACAAAAGTTGTATAAATTGAAAGCAGGAAACAGATGTAGTGATTTAAGTTTTATGGAACTAATTTCTCTCTTGAATGACATGCTCCTGGAAGATAATGAGCTCCCAATCCAAACATATAAATCTAAATGAATGCTACACTTGATGGGTAAGATTTCTGAAAGAATACAAGCCTTCCTGAAAGACTGTATGTTGTTTCGCAAGGAGAACAAATCACATACATAATTTCCAAAGTGTGTTTCTTCGAGATACAAGAAAGATGAATCCAATCCTATGAAAGTTGTGTGGTACTTTCCTATCATTCCAAGGTTATGGCATCTATATGTAAATGAAGAAACTATAATACAATTGTCATGGCATTATGATAAAAGAAATAATGATGGGAAATTATGCTATCCAGCCGACTCTCCTCAATGGAAGAAAAGTGATCATTAGTATCCTGAATTTGGAAAAGAGCCGAGAAACCTTTGTCTTGCGTTATCTATAGATGGAGTGAATCTTTTTGGTTTTCAAACCAGCACCCATAGTACATTGCCTGTTATGTTGGTAAATTATATCTTGCCACCCGGGTTATGCATGAAGTGGAAATTCATCATGTTATCTATGCTTATATCAGGACCAAAACAAACCGGTAATGATATTAATATTTATCTGGATCCTTTGATCAAGGATTTGAAGTTATTGTGGGATCCAGTTGTTATGTAGTATGATGATTATAAAAGTGAATACTTCACATTGGGCGTGATGTTGTATGGGAAAATAAATTATTTCCCTGCTTATGGAAATTTTTCAGGCTATAGCATTAAAGTAACTCAAGGGTGTCCCATGTGCGAAGAAGATACATAATCAATTAGGTTGAAACATTCATTGAAATCTGTGTTTCTAAGACATCATAGATTTCTACCTCATCTGCATAAGTACCGATCTTTGACGACATTATTCAATGGATGTTTAGAAAAACGTGTTGCACCATCTCCACTAACAGGTGATCAACTATTTGAGAAAGTAAAAGATTTTAACACTATTTTTGGTAAACCCTTTTCAAAAAACCGTACGAAAATCAGTTGGAAAAAGAGATCACTTTTTTAATTACCATACTGGAATTTTTTGTAAGTCAGAAATTTTCTTGATGTGATGCATGTGGAAAAAAATGTATGTGATAGTGTTATCGGAACGTTGCTAAATGCCCCTAGAAAAATAAATGATGTAATTAAGGCAAGTTTGTACATGGTTGACATGGGAATGCGAGAAGATTTGTCTCCCGTGAAGGGTGAAAATCGATGGTTTCTTCCTCTAGCTTCTTAGACTCTTTATAGGGAGTAGAGATATCAGTTTTTCAACTTCTTCAATGATGTAAAGGTTCCAGAAGGGTATTCATCAAATATCAAGAACTTTGTGTCAATGAATGATTTTATGTTAAAAGGATTGAAATCACAAGACCTCCATGTTTTGATGCAAGATCTAATTCAAATAGCTTTAAGTTGCATTTTTCCCAAGAATGTTCTTCATACGTTAAGCAAACTTTTTTTCTTTTTCAAATCTATATGTAGAAATGTTTTAGACCTAGAGAAATTTCCAGCTATGGAAAAAGAAATTGTCATCATATTATGTGAATTAGAAATGTTCTTCCCACCAACATTCTTTGATAAGATTGTTCATTTGATGATTCACATGATGAGAGAGATTTGACATTGTGGTCCTATTCACTATAGATGGATGTACCCCGTTGAACGGTATATGAATATTTTGAAAGGGTATGTCAAAAATCAAAGTCAATCAGAGGGTTGTATAGTGGAGTGATATATTGTGGAGGAAGGAATTGAATTTTGTACCGAATACCTCTCTGATGTGGAAAGAATTAGTATCATGAAATCTCCTCACATTGGACGTATTGAGAGTGAGGGAATTTCTGGAAGAGATGTTGTGACAATCAGTATTATAGATCGGGAGCATGCCCACCTTTATGTTTTTCATAACAGTTGGAAGGTTTCTCCATATATTGAAACTCACAAAAAAATTCTAAGGTAGTTTAATCTATCAAGGGATGAAAAATGGATATCATATACACATAATCACCAGTTTATAGGATGGTTTCAAAACTATATTTTTAAATAGTTGGATGAAAATCCAAATTCAATTTCAGAATGACTTTGATGGATATCCGCCAGACCAAGTGTATATTTATTATCTTACAATGGTTATGTAATTAATGTTTATACATTCTATACAGATGAACATGATGAAGATAGTAACATGCAAAATAGTGGAGTTACACTTGTGGCTGAAGCGATGCATGTTTCTGGTAGTAACGATAGAAATCCAATTTATGAAAATATATCATAATTTGGAATTATGAAACAAATATGGTAGTTGGATTATACAACATTCCAAATTCCGATTTTTCAATGAAAATGGGTTAATAAAAATAGTGGTGTTAAAATAGATGAATGGGGATTTGTGAAAGTTTATTTTAGTAAAGAAGGGTGAAATGATGAATAGTTTATAATGGCATCACAAGAGGTACAAGTTTTCTATATTCCAGATCCCGCAAACCAAAAGTGGTCGATTGTTCTGTTATCGTCCAAAACAACTGAAGGGTCCGATGAAAATTCAGTTGAGGATGATCCTTTCAGTGGTACATCGCAATCATTTTACAGTGGTCCCAATATAGATAATTTTTTGTATGTTAGAGGAGACCATAATGAAGGGATTTGGATAATCAATAGAGGTGTCAAATCCCTTCATCCATTGAAAAAAAGAAATAGAGTTCAATAAACATGTTATATTTTATTAGTAATATATATCTCTATATCTCATGTTATTATCATATCATTACTGAATTTATGTAATCTAAATCAACTATTCAACCACTTTTGCAAATAATTACTTCTACATGTTATGGTGCTCTTAACCTTGAGGATGAATCTATCTCTCAAGCTGCTGCTGCTTCTGCTGCTGCTCCTGCTGCGGCTGCTCACAGTGCAGAGCAACAACAAGTTTCTGAACTCGTTGTTGCTCCTAGTGTTGAGGTCCAACAACCATCTACACATGTTATTGCTACCATTTCAGATGAACATAAAGATGATGTTTATATCAAGGAAATGGTCGGGGATGAAGGACAGACGTCGCAGAAAACACAGGTGCGTCATAGTTTGACGGTGTTAGCCATTGTTCATATGGAGAAAAGAAAAGGCATCATATTTGAAGTTGGATAGAATGCATGAGGACAACATATGAATCCCAACAAGTCTATGTTTAATAGTTACATTGGAGTTTTCACTCGGAAACGCGTGCCGAGTGAAATAGATTAATGGCACCATGTTTTGTCCTGGATGAAGGCTGTGATCTGTGAAGAAATTACAGTAACATTATGATATTATTTCTTTAATTTACTAGAAAATAAAATAATTAAATAGTGTCTTACTCTTCCCAATATCTTGCAAAGTACATTTATAGTAGATGATTCACACAAGAATTATGTACTAAGGCTTACAAGAAGGATTCATCTAGGTTTTCACACTATTTTAACAAAATGTCACCTGAATGATTCTGAAGGTAAAATAAACCTGCACCCACCCATTTTCTATGCTCACCTAATATCCCAAGAAGCATGGGATATATTTATTGGCCATCATGGGGATGAGAAGTTTCAGGTACATTGTGGGTGATAATACGTTGTTTGAGGATACGTGTATTCATCACTTTGATTGTCAAAATTTCATTTATGAAACAACAACTCTGTACTAAAAAATAAGGAACATTCATCAAAACCAACATACCCCTATCATAAAGCAAAGATGGGTTATACTACACTAGAAAAGAAAATGGTACTTATTTTAAATTTATAGTAATATTGTTAGGTTCCAATAAACAAAATCATAATTATATTTCTATATTTATATGTAGATTGATGAGTATAAAACCAATGAAACTTCCATCCCACATCATCTTCTATGGAAGGAGGAACGTGTGAATAAGGAAGGGAAGCTAGTAGATGAGAACACACAAAAAGTGTGGGAAATATGTGTAAGTATGACACGACGATAAAAATATTTGTTTTAAATTGCTATGACATAAATGTAATTAGTTATTTTTCTATATCTAACAGTCACAGGAATCAGCTACTCCGTTAGCGGATGCAGACCTATTATCGACGGCTTTCAAAAATCCAGAACAATACAGTCATTTCAGAGGTGCGGGGTTTGGGGTGACACCCCGAGTATATTTTTAGAAAAAAATAAATGGATGATATAGATGCAAAATTGATTCCAATGAGAAAAAGACTAGCAACTCTTGAAGAACGATTGCAATGGTAGGGAGAGTTGCTAGAAAATTTTATGGGTGGGAAGCAAGGAGAATACACAATTCAGGAACAACCAGCGCATGAAGATCCTACCCCACCCCTACCAGCTTTGAGGTGAGCCATTCCCCTCAAAGTGTTGTCTTAGCCATGGTAATCAATATTCTAATAATTATTCCCATGAAATGTGAATTAGACAAACACTGATAATTTTCCTGTACTGATCTTCTATAGGGTGATAATGATTGTGATTTATATCTGTCATCACCCACCTATCACCTTGTAGTGAGGGCTATAGTGTTCAACATCCAATATGACAAGCTGCATAATAGACCACTTCAGAAAGATAATCTGAAAGTGATGGTTACTGTAGCTCATGATCCAAATGCAGAGCTACCTATTCCACTTGATGATGATGATATTCTTATGGTAGAAAATGCTATTGGGATATTCATTACATGGCCATCACAACATGTAAGAGTACATGTGGAAAACGAGGTATTTATTTACTTTTTTTCAAGCTAAACCTTTAACAATTAATGAAAAAAGGGTCTGAACCAATGAATGTTATTATAGATGGAGAAAGGGAAGGGGGTGACAAACGTCGGCTCAAAACCATCTAAAGGATTGACCAACTGATCCCAAGGAGCTACTAAAAGCACAATAACACCACCTTTTCTCTATCCACATTTAGTAGAATTTAAGACTCATGTGGATATGAAGCTAAGAGGTGGTAGTAGTCATATAGTGGTTTTAGATAAAAATATATACAGAGAGGAAAGTCATGATTTCGTTGCTTCTAAAAATGTAAATGAGATCCTTGAAAACGGTTGGCTAGGCGTCACAGTTGTTAATATATATATGAGGTATGTTTTCAAGAATTGATTTTCTAAAAGCTTATCTAATGTGAAAATTATGACTAAATTCATTTTATATTGTTGACAGATGTATATATGAAAAACAGTTGAAGGAATTTTCCCATGAGCCCAAATTCGGACTCGTTAGTCCTCATACCACATCAATACATCTAACAAAGTTAGAGCCATCAAAAAAGGATTAAATAGTGAACTTCTTGATGAAAACATTTGAAAGAAAGATTATAGATGACAGACTCTTCATAATACCAACCATATAGGGTAAAACTCTACGATTAAAGCATATCAATTATATTTTCACTTCTTTTATTACTTGTTCTTTTTTTTGTTTTTTGAACACATTGGTTGCTAATTGCAATGAACTTGGATACTCCAAAGATTTATTTTCTGGATTCAAAGCTAATATATCCATCAATCCGACCACACATGATGGAGTTTGTGAATCTGTAAGACACTACATCCTACGTTTTAGGTCTATACATCAAGTAATACAATTTACATTATATTTTATAGAGGATTATGTTATAATAGAGTGGTGTATCCTTATCTTCTAAAAAAAGGAATGAGGATTGGGGCTAACCTTAAGGAGGCGAGCAAGTACTACGTCTGGAAAATATCAGGTTATGTATAATAAAATTTCACTATCCAAACACATATCAACACAAGTTACTTATTCTCCTAATGATCAAATTTTTTGAAGTGTCCAAAACAAAAAAACAATAATGATCGTGGTTATTATGTTTGTAAATTTATGAAAGAGATCATTTTTCATCAACAAACTAGCATCCCTAAAGAGGTATTTTCAAAAACAAATACTATTTTATTTAATGTATTTATTAATTATTTATTTTTATATTTTTTTATTACTACTCTGACTGATGAAAAGCCTCATACTCACAAGACGATATAGATTTGTTAAAAAAAAGTGGGTCGCATACCTGATGGTATATTGTACACAAATAGCATGATGATATTACTTGGGGACATGCACAATTGGCGTTCATTTTTGAGAGGGGTTAAGGGGATAAAAATATGAAACATTTTTGTATATAAATTTTCGTAGAAAAATTCTGATTTTTATTAAATAAAAAATCCTTTCTCCAATGAGTCATTTTCCATTTTAACAGATGAAATTCACCAACAACATACAAGAATGATGAACCACTCAAAGTGTCTCTCTTTTGTTTAAAATGGATAGAATTTTAAGTGAAAACAACAAATGACATATGAAAATATGACCAAATGCATTCGGATTGTGTTGATCCTTTAGGAGAACGATCCATGGGTTATTTGTGATGGGTATAAGTCAACCCCGCCTCAATCCGAGGCATGGTGTGGCCGGTATCACTCAAAATGTCTCTCTTTTGTTTAAAATGGATAGAATTTTAAGTGAAACGACAACTAACCAACTTAAATCCGACCAAAATCCTTAATATTGTGTTGATACTTTAGTATAAAGATCCATGGGTGCATTGATGATGTGTACGAGTCAACCCCACCTAATTCCGAGCCATGGTGTGGCCGGTATCACTGAAAGGGTCTCTCTTTTGTTTAAAATGGACAAATTTTTAAGTGAAAACAACAACTAACGTACGGAAATCTGACCAAACGCATTTGGATTGTATTTTTCCTTTTGGAGAATGATCCATGGGTGCATTGGTGATGTTTATGAGTCAACCCCGCCTCAATCGGAGGCACGGTGTGGCCGGTATTACTCAAAGTGTCTCTCTTTTTTTTAATTAATAGAATTTTAAGTGAAAACAACAACTCAAGTATGAAAATCTAACCAACACATTAGTATTGTGTTGATCCTTTAAGAGAAAAATCCATGGGCGCATTGGTTACATGTATGAGTCAACCCCGCCTCAATCTGAGGCACAGTGTGGCCGATATCACTCATAGTGTCTCTCTTTTGTTTAAAATGGACAGAATTTTCAGTGAAAACCACTACTGACATATGAAAATTCGACAAAACACATTCAGATTGTGTTGATCCTTTAGAATAATGATCCCTGAGTGCATTTGTGACGTGTACAAGTCAACCCCACCTCAATATGAGGCACGGTGTGGCCGGAATCACTCAAAGGGTCTCTCTTTTCTTTAAAATGGACAGAATATTAAGTGAAAACAACAACTGACATACGCAAATCTGACCAAAAGAATTTATATTGTGTTGATACTTTAGGAGAACTATCCATGTGTCATTTATGATGTTTACGAGTCAACCCTACCTCATTCTGAGGCACGGTGTGGCCGATATCACTCAAAGTGTCTCTCTTTTGTTTAAAATGGACAGAATTTTAAGTGAAAACAACAACTGACATACGCAAATCCAAAAAAATGAATTAGAATTGTGTTATTAATTTAGGAGAACGATCAATGGGTCATTTTCGACGTTTAGAATTCAACCTTGCATCAATCCAAGGGACGGTGTGGATTTTATCACTCAAAGTGTCTCTCTTTTGTATAAAATGGATAGAATTTTAAGTGAAAACAACAACTGGCGTATGAAAATCCATCCAAACCCATTAGTATTGTGTTCATCCATTAGGATAATGATCCATGGGTGCGTTGGTGATGTGTAAGAGTCAACCCTGCCTCAATCTGAGGCACATTGTGGCCGGTATCACTCAAATGGTATCACTTTTGTTTAAAATGGACAGAATTTTAAGTGAAAAAACAACTGACCTACATAAATATGACCAAACGCATTAGGATTGTGTTGATCCTTTATAAGAATAATAAATGAGTCATTTGTGACATGTATGTGTCTTCCCTGCCTCAATCTGAGGCACGGTGTGGCCGGTATCACTCAAAGTGTCTCTCTTTTGTTTAAAATGGACATAATTTTAAGTGAAAACAACTAACATATGAAAATCCAACCAAACGCATTTGGATTGTGTTGATACTTTAGGCTAACAATAAATAGGTCATTTTTGATGTGTATGAGTCAACCCCGCCTCAATCCAAGGCACGGTGTAGCTGGTATCACTCAAAGTATCTCTCTTTTGTTTAAAATGGACAGAATTTTATGTGAAAACAACAACTGACATACGTAAATAAAACCAAACACATTCATATGGTTTTGATACTTTATGATAACTATCCATGGATCATTTATGATGTGTAAAAGTCAACCCCGCCTCAATATGAGGCACTTTGTGGCTGGTATCACTCAAAGTGTCTCACTTTTGTTTAAAATGGACAAAATTTTAAGTGAAAACATCAACTGACATATGAAAATCACACCAAACTCATTCATATTGTGTTTATACTTTAGGATAACGATACATGGGTAATTTTTGGAGTGTATGAGTCAACCCTGCCTCAATTTGGGGCACGGTGTGACCGGTATCACTCAAATTGTCTCTCTTTTGCTTAAAATGGACAAGATTTTTATTGAAAACAACAATTGACGTACGCAAATCTTACCAAACACGTTTTTATTGTGTTTATATTTTTGTAAAATGATCTATGGGTGCTTTGGTGATGTGTAAAAATCAACCCCGCCTCAATCTGAGGCATGGTGTGGCCGATATCCCTCAAAGGGTCTCTCTTTTGTTTAAAATGGGAAGAATTTTAATTGAAAACAACAACTAACATAACCAAATGCATTTGGATTTTGTTGATCCTTTAGGAGAACGATAAATGGCTCATTTTTGACATGTAAGAGTCAACCCCACCTTAATCTAAGGCACGGTGTGGCCGGTATCACTCAAAGTGTCTCTCTTTTATTTAAAATGGACAGAATTTTAATTGAAAACAACAACTGAAGTGCGGAAATCCAACCAAATGCATTCGGATTGTGTTGATTCTTTAGGAGAATGATACATGGGTCCTTTGTGACATGTATGAGTCAACCCTACCTCAATATGAGCAACGGTGTGGCCTGTATCACTCAAAGGGTCTCTCTTTTGTTTAAAATGGACAAAATGTTAAGTGAAAACTACAACTGACGTATGCTAATCTGACCAAAAGAATTTGGATTTTGTTGATCCATTAGGAGAACGATCCATGGGTCATTTTGGATGTGTATGATTCAATCCCGCCTCAATCTGAGTCATGGTGTGGCCGGTATCACTCAAAGTGACTCTCTTTTGTTTAAAATGGACTGAATTTTAAGTGAAAACAAAAACGAACGTACCCAAATCCGAGCAAACACATTCAGATTGTGTTTATCCTTTAGGAGAATTATCCATGGGTTATTTTTGATGTGTATGTGTCAACCCCTCCATAATCTGAGGCACGGTGTGTCCGGTATCACTCAAAGTGTCTCTCTTTTGTTTAAAATGGACAGAATTTTAAGTGAAAACAACAACTGACGTATGCAAATCCGACCAAACGCATTCGAATTATGTTGATATTTTAGGAGACCGATCCATGGACGGCCCAAACCCCTTGGATGGCCCCTTAACCCCTGGACGCCCCCAACACCCTAGACACCACCCCACCACCTTTACACCTCCCCCACCCTCCTTGGACACCACCGCCCCCATAGACAGCCACCCCCACCCCCTTGGACACCACCCCACCCCCTTGGACAGCCCCACTAACCCCCTGAACTACCCCCACCCCCCTAGACACCACCACACCCCATGGACACTGCCACCTCCCTGGACACTCCCACCCCTAGAAATCCTCCTCAACCCCCTGGACACCCCCACCCCACTGGACACTCCCATAGACCCCCCCAGATAGCCCCCATGACCCCCCGGACACCCCCACCCCCATAGACACCTACCAACCCCCTGGATGGCACCCCCACCCCTCCTAGTCACCACCCCACCACCTGGATACCCCCATCCATGGACGACCACCCCCAACCTCCTGGACACCACCCCACCCCCTTGGACAGCCCCACCAACCCCATGTACCGCACCCACCCCCAGACACCCCCAGACCCTGGAAATCCCCCCCCTAACACCCTAAACACTATCCCACCCCCTGGACACCCCCATGGACAGCCCCCCACCCCCCCCCCCCCCCCCCACCACATGGACACCACCTTCCTCCTAGACACCACCCCACCACCTAGACACCCCCACCCTCATGGACAACCCCCACCACCCCCTGGACACCACCCCATCCCCCTTGAACAACCCCCAACCTCTTGGACCCCCCACCCGCTAGACACCCCCACCCCCTGGACACCCCTATCCCCTTGGACACCCCCATCCCACCCTCCTAGACACCACCCCACCCCCCTTGGATATCCCCACCAACCCACTAGACCTCCCCCACTCCACGGAAACCCCCACCACCTACAAATCCCCCTTCCCCAACCTGGACACCCCCCCCCCTCTTAGACACCACCCCATCACCTAGACACCCCCACCCTTGGACAGCCCCACCCTCATGGACAGCCCCCACAAACCCCTGGACACCACCCCACCCCCCATGGACATCCCCCAACCTCCTTGACCGCCCCCACCCACCCCCCCTGGACACCCCTATCCCCTAGGACACCCCCATCCCTCTGGATATCCCTACCCCCCCCCCTAGAAAGCCACCCCAAACCCCTGAACAACCCTCCAACCCCCTGAATTCGGAATTTAATTTTTTATGTATTTAATTAACTAATGAATTATGTTTCAATGGTGTAATTTCCCAGTTCCGGAAGCCACCCAGAGGTGCCCCGTGCCCGGTTGGTCACATGGCCTCAAGTTCATTTTCTCGAACGCCAGAGGCTGCTGGCTAGCAGTGAGGGCCTTGGGTGTGATAGTGCGGAAACTATGCCCTCATTGGCAGAGTACACAACGAAAGTAACAAAACATACAACAGCGGAAGTAGTAAATATCCAACAACAATAATAGTGGAATATTGATAAATAAACAACTAGAGAAAAAATTTCATGAACCAGGCTGGGTCGTCATCCAACCCGGTGCCCAACCTGGTCACGACATAGCCTGAAGGGCGTTCCCAATCCCCAAGGGCGGGAAACTAGTGTCGGGCACCACAATGAGGTAGTTGGGAATGATTTATCCCAGAAAAGACATATAAACAATCGACAAAAACTATACAAGGTAGTTAAATACTTTCAATTGAAAAAAAAATCAAGAATAGAAAGTTAAACATACCTGTCGGGTCACCACCAAACACATAAACAAACTTACTGCAAGAGATATCCAAAACAAGAACCTGGAACTGAAAATATAAAGTAGGCGTGAGCACCGAGATGATAAGTAGGAAAGCCAAAATACAATAATTCCCTATGCCACTGCCTTTAATAAGAAATCCAAATCATGCTAGTTTGAAAATAAGGTATAATAAAATAGTGTTGTTCACTCTTCAAATTCAAATAACAAACTTTCATTTCCAAGAAAAAAATTTCTATTCCCTTTTTGAAATAGGTTTTGAGCATGCATTAACATTTCAAAATTTAAGGAGACCAATTTAGATTCAATTATGGCTTTCACAAAAGAGGGGAAAAGCATGAAACAATTGAATTTAAAATCGTATCACAAGCACCATGGGAAGCCCCTAAGCAGCTAGTGTTGGTTGGGGACCTAGGATCTTTGTGTCTCGATCAAACGTGGCTTAGATGACCATGACCCTCAGAAAATCTGTCTTAGAAGTACACGACCCTCAGAAAATGTGGCTTATAAGTCCATGACCCTTAGTCATTCATATGTTTAGTTAGTGTTGCAATCCTCAAACCTGCAGTGAAACTGGGTCAAGTCACCTCCAGAACACTAGCTCACAAGTCCTAGTTCACCCACCTAGATACCCAGGTTTCCCATTGTGCTATGTTTCAAGTGGTGGTGAGTTTTCATAAAACTAACATACATGAACACATCATTCTCTTTATTCAAAAACACACCCACCCCTCTCACCACCGATCTCCCCCCCTTGGGCTCATCCCCCTTTTTCTATCCGTCACATAAAAATGCACAAGCCTCTTTACTAGGCACATATCACAAACCACACATAAACACTTACATCACATTTCTCAAACTAGGGGAATGTCTCAAGTGGGGTTTTCCATTTTTTCAAACCAAACTCAAAGTGCCAAACGGGCCTCATCGCTTTTTAAGGAATATTCATCATTTTGAAACACATGAAGGCAGTGTATTTTTAAAACAAACATAAAACCACACTTACAAGGAAGTAATCCTTTTTTTGGGAAATCAAATCATCTTTTAATCCTGTGTTCACACCAAAACCCATTTTGAAAATCACTTTGGAATCCCTTCGAAATTCAAACATGTCATTTCACTTTCATAACAAATTCAAACAGAAGACCACACACCTTTTGGAAATACCCATTTCATGTTCAAATACACATGAGACCACTTTTTAATAACCATAACCATATATATGTATAGTGCATATGAATTTTATATAAACCCAAGGAAATAATTCTAAATAAAAATCAAGCAAATTTGGATCTCTAATTAAAGGTAAAGGCATAGGGAACCTACCTCAAAAAACGTAGCTTTTGACAAGGGTAACCTGAGACCGCTTCACCTCCATGCATATACATTTTCATGCATATGCATATACACAGGTCCTTATTTCTAACGAATCAAACCCCCTAGGAAGGGACCACTCAATATACATATAATTTAATAAAGGAATTAAACAATTAAACAATTTATAAAGCATTTGAAATATCACATCAAAGGTTTATAACAAAAATGCACTCAAACATCCTTTCTAATACCAAGCGCACCATGACACAACACCAAAAACATGATAAAACAAAATTTTCAGCACTTTCACGACATAATAAACCCACATCAAATTTTATAAAACACTATGAAAATATCAGCACGGGTTTTCACAAAATCAAAACATTCATATTAAATAAACACACTACGAAACACATAGAAATCATATTAAACCTTAAGTGAAACTATATTCGAACCAATAAAACTAATCAATCAGTATACTAAATTAATTAAATAAAAAAATTAATTCTTTAAACAACACATATATGCAGAAACATATACCTTCAGTATCGTAACTTCGCAAACGCGGTGCGCAAACTCCGCTGTATGACAACCACACCACAAACAACGCAATTAATCCTTAAAAACAAGAAATCGGATCAATGAAACAATAAATGAACCAAACGCCAAACCAAAACCCAAATTGCAACTCAATAAAATTAAAATAACTATCAACCAAGGTATAGAAAACTTACGGAAAGGGGTCCGAGATGTTTTCTGAGCTTGCGCGGTGCCGGAAAATTAAAAAGGAAGCTTCTGAAAAAAAACGCAACAAAGGGAGTGGTGCGCGAACGGCTGGACAAAACAGGAGGATAGTGTGGCTTGGTGAAAGACAACAGGGGGTGTTGTGGATGTCCGAAAGGGGATGAGGGGTAGAAGAGGTGGTCGGGCCGAATAGAAGGCAGCAGGGGAGTTCAGCCGAGTGGGAGGGCAGTAGGAGGAGGGTGCGGTCGGCGGCCTGCTGGACAGGGGAGGCGCGATCGGTGTGGCACGGCGTTGCCGGGCGAGGTAGGAGGGCGGCGTCAGCTCAAGGTGGTAGGGATTAGGAGGAGTGGCTGGGTGAAAGAGGGAATCCGATGCAAGGAAGGCCGGGGAGAGGCAAGCTGGTGCGCGGCGAGCCTGAAGGTGCTAGGTGCTGGACGAGCGAGCTGGGGGAGAGGGTGTCGTCCGAAAAGAGTAGGGGATCCAGTGGCGTACTTTTGTCCGTAGGAGAGGAGGCCATAGGGACTTCCGCGATGGGGAGAGACGCTGGATAGCAGCGACGCCGGAGAAGGAGAGAAAGGGGTAGGGGGTTTTGGCACAGGTAGGGTTAGGGATTGCTACGCAAAAACAAAAAAAGGTAAGGAGAAGTGTCCGCGCGGGAGAGAGGGGAGAGAAAGAAGGGGGGAGAAAAAAAGAGGAAAAAAAGAGATAAGAAATGGGGAAATAATAATAATAATAATAATAAATAAATAATAACAATAATAATAATAATGAAATGAAACTTTAAAAAAATGAAACTCAAACTAACCTATTCATAATCACAAAAATAATGGTAATCTAAATGTAAGTTAATTATTTTATAATTGTAAGATTAAATTTAATATTAATGACCAAATCAAATTATTAGCTAAAAAATAATAATTATAAGTATAACCAAATTTAAAATATTAACTTAATTAATATTAATACTAATAATAAAAGTAAAATAATAAAACCAACCAAAATAATAAAATCATTATTAATTGAGGTTAGACACTGTAAGGTTGCGTGCATGGTCGCGTGCCCGGTCGCGTGTGCGGCATGTGCCCGGTTGCGTGCGCGGTCGCACGCCTGGTTGTGCGCCCGTGTAATAATAAATCTAAGAATGAAACGTTTTTTTATTTAATTTGGTCACTACGCATGGTCACGCATATGGTCGTGCACCGTATATGAACCCAAAACACTAAAGAAAAACTCGGCTAAACCTGCGGCTCAAAAATGAGATCCATAATAATTAAAATAAAATAAAGTGTCAGGTCGGGTTGTGACAATTCTCCCCACCATGACACTTTCTGCCCCCAGAAAGTCCCCAAAGACTGTGTCAACCCAATATTCCACTCAAGAACACAAAGAACTTAAAACCAAACCTCAATCGCCTGGAGACCCGGCATTCAAAAATCCCATGACCTGAAACTCCAATTTCTCAAAAACCAGAATCACCAAGAAAAATGACCAACAAGGAATTTACCTCGAAACAGAACTACAATATGGAACACCTCAACCCCTGACTTAGGGATCACCCGGGCCACTCGAGATCTCCAAGAACACTCGTCAAGCGACCCATTATATGAGCTAACCAATTAGCATGGCCAAGGTCGGGCGGAGCAAAAGCAAGGTGTTGCACCGCCAAGTGCACTTTGAAAACAGAGTCTTCCACAAGCTCGTCATATGGTGGTCTCCCCACCATATTAGGGTTCTCATAAAACATTGTCTCTTTAGATCAAAACAAATCACCAACCCAGACAAACATCTAACACTAGGTTGATCATCCAAGAACCCTAGGTTTATCCAACCAACAAAAGAGGGGACGTCAGCGAGACCCGAGGTGGGTCTCCCCACCATTTTAAAATTTCCTAACACCACGGAACCCGCGCGGGCATTCCCAGTTTACTTTGAGCGATACAGACTGAACTCTTCATCATGAACCCACCAACACGGGCCGACCTACACGGATGATTTCTACACTGGACAATATTCTATCACATGAGATGTTTTTGATAGCAGAAACTCCTAACCTATCGACAAACTAGACAGGCGCACATTAATCCCACAATACATGATCATCTCTGAAACGGGTATGATTTCGATTCATAATTGACCACAACAAGGTTCATGGAGCACGCACGCCACCTTTACAAGAATATGTATTTTCCAAACCTCTTTAAGGATCAAGAGGAACACTCATAAACTATGACCGCAACAAAGATACACGACCTTAATACCCATCACAACAAAATGAATCCTTCAGAGTTGATACCACAATTAAGAAATTTTATTTTTCCCTATCCATCATTGCGGACTTAAGTCAGACCAAACTTGTACCACGTCCGACGAGTTTTGACTGCGCGCAAGCCTCACCCCGAGACCTATGGCTGGGTCCCTGATGTATGAAGCATCTACCGCCTCGCAGTCATAAGCTGACCACCTCTGACTAGAACTTCCTCCACTGAAAAATCACCCTACATACTACTCCTCGTCCCCCAAGCGGAAACTTTGTCAACATACCAACTAATAATTTCAGCGAACGACTTAGGGTGTCTGATTGAACACACTAAAGGTAGAAGATTGAGCAATCTGTCAAATGTGCGACACAAACTGACGAAAGGAGAACTCCAAGAACAATTCCTATTGGTTCACACTCCTCATTGGGTGAGGAACATTCACTTACCATAGTATAAACCGGACCAACAACTATTATGAACTTTAAACTGATTGTTCCACACAACCTCTGGGGGACAAGAAACTAGTTCCTCAAAAAGGTTAACATACCTCCTTCACCCTTTGTTGACTGGTCGAGCACCTACGAGATCCACCACATTCCTTTGCCTTCACTTAGGTACAATAGCGGAATGAGGCTAATCTTTAGGGTCTCTCATGGCATCGCCATTCGCAACGAAAATGGAACCATCACCATTTGTTGGTTTTGTCTCTCTCCTCCAAACATACTCAATACAACTTACGCATACACAACATCTAGGGTTCCTCCAAAACCAGAGACACTTCAAACTTTCCCAAAGCACTCAACGACATCCAACCGACCTCGACGTCTATGAAAAATCAACACCATCGAGCAGAACCCAACTTTTCCATTCCACTGGGAGTCTAGGCTAATCCAAGAATTGAGAGACTTACTGGAAACCCATGGGACATTTCTAGGGGCATATCCCAAACAAGAAACACAAAACAGCCTTCCACAAAACTAAACACATCACAAATAAAACATCCATATATCAAACACAAATCAAACAATTTCAATTTAAAACATCAATTCATCCTTAAAGAAAAACACCCGCTTGAGAAACCAAACACAATACAACAAAACCCAATAAATCTTTTGAATTCATCGCCTTCACTCCGGAATCAAAATCGTTTTCCATTTTCCAAAACCATTTAAGCACAAAAACCCATTTTTGAGAAAACAACCCACTTTTCATGAAACAAGAAGTAGCCTTAGAAAGCAATCATCCACCACTGATATTCCACGATGCCTCGCAAATGTGCATTTTTTTTTCAAAACCATTTCAAAAATTCAAGGCAAATTTCCAGAATTATTTTCATTTCTAAAACAACCCACTTCAATTTCAAATAACCCAAGACATTATTTTAGGAATTTAATTTCAACAAATCAAACACTGAATTCCAAAAACAAGGTCCCAGAGAACGCACTCCAAAAATCATGCCAACCACACACCAAAATAAAATAGGAGCAGCACCAAAGTATGATTCCCTTTTTAAAGGAAAACAATTTTTCCCCAATCCCAAAACTAAAGCAAGACATCATGAACACTAAAGCACCTGGATAGAGAACTAGTGGTCATGTCTGACCCGGCTACATGGTTTAGCAGACCATGCCCTAGGCGAGCGCTAACCACTAGGAGTGTCGAACTGTACTCTCGGGCATCACATGGGTCACTACTCCATGTGAGGCCGTGCGTAGTACCAGTTTACTCCTATTGTCATCCCCCCATCCACATAGAGAAAAGACAAAACTTAAATCCCAAACTACACCTGGTTACTCGAGGATCGGAACGAGTAAGAGTTCGCGATGCTCTTCTCGCACCTATCCCTCGAGTACCGAAAGTCATATCTCTGATCTACCTGACATCCCAAGTGACAAGAACACAAACCTCCCCTTTGATACCATTTTTTCATGAATCAGGTCGGGTCGTCATCCGACCCGGCGCCCGACCTGGTCCACGACATGGCCCGAAGGGCGTTCCTGATCCCCACGGGCTGGAAACTAGTGTCGGGCACCACAATGAGGTAGTTGGGAATAATTTAGCCCAGAAAAGACATATAAACAATCGACATAAACTAAGAAAGGTAGTTAAATACTTTCAATTGAAAAAAAATCAATAATGGAAAGTTAAACATACATGTCATGGGTCACCACCAAACACAGAAACAAGCTTACTGCAAGAGAGATCCAAAACAAAAACCTGGAACTGAAAATGTAAAGTAGGTGTGAGAACCGAGATGCTCAGTAGGAAAGCCAAAATACACCAACGCCCTATGCCACTGCCTTTAATAAGAAATCCAAATCATGCTAGTTTGAAAATAAGGCATAATAAAATAGTGTTGTTCGCTCTTCAAATTCAAATAACAAGCTTGAATTTCCAAGAAAAACATTTCTATTCCCTTTTCGAAATAGGTTTCGAGCATGCATTAACATTTCAAAATTTAAGGAGACCAATTTAGATTCAATTATGGTTTTCACAAAAGAGGGGAAAAGCATGAAACAATTGAATTTAAAATCGTATCACAAGCACCATGGGAAGTCCCTAAGCAGCTAGGGTTATTTGGGGACCTAGGATATTTGTGTCTCGGTGAAATGTGGCTTAGAAGACCACAACCCTCAGAAAACATGGCTTAGAAGGCCACAACCCTCAGAAAACGTGGCTTAGAAGTCCACGACCCTCAGTCATTCATATGTTTAGTTAGTGTTGCAATAGTCAAACCTGTAGTGAAACCGGGTCAAGTCACCTCCGGAACACTAACCCACAAGTCCTAGTTCACCCACCTAGATACCCAGGTTTCCCATTGTGCTCTGTTTCAAGTGGTGGTGATTTTTCATAAAACTAACATACATGAACACATCTTTCTCTTTATTCAAAAACACACCCACCCCTCTCACCACCGATCTCCCCCCTTGGGCTCATCCCCCTTTTTCTATCCATCACACAAAAATGCACAATCCTTTTTACTAGGCACATATCACAAACCAGACATAATCACTTACATCGTATTTCTCAAACTAGGGGAATGTCTCAAGTGGGGTTTTCCATTTTCGCAAACCAAACTCAAAGTGCCAAACAGGCCTCATCACTTTACAAGGAGTATTCATCATTTTGAAACACATGAAGGTAGTGTATTTTTAAAAAAAACATAAAACCACACTTACAATGAAGTAATCATTTTTTTGGGAAATCAAATCATCTTTTAATCATGTGTTCACACCAAAATCCATTTTGAAAATCACTTTGGAATCCCTTCGAAAGTCAAACATGTCGTTGCACTTTGATAACAAATTCAAACAGAAGACCACACACCTTTTGGAAATACCCATTTCATGTTCAAATACACAGGAGACCACTTTTTAATAACCATAACCATATATATGTATAGTGCATATGAATTTCATATAAACCCAAGGAAATAATTCTAAATAAACATCAAGAAATTTTGGAACTCTAATTAAAGGTAAACGCATAGGGAACCTAACTCAAAACTCGTAGCTTTTGACAAGGGTAACACGAGACCGCTTCACCGCCATGTATATACATTTTCATGAATATGCATATACACAGGTCCTTACTGACGATGACTCGAACCCCCGAGGAAGGGACCACTCAATATACATATAATTTAATAAAGGAATTAAACAATTAAACAATTTATAAAGCATTTGAAATATCACATCAAAGGTTTATACCAACAACGCACTCAAACATAATTTCTAATACCAAGCGCACCATGACGCAACACCAAAAACATGATAAAACAAACTTTGCAGCACTTACGCGGTGCCGGAAAATTAAAAAGGAAGCTGCTGAAAAAAAACACAACAAAGGGAGTGGTGCGCGCACAGCTGGACAAAACAGGAGGATGGTGTGGCTTGGTGAAAGATGATAGGGGGGTGTTGCGGCTGTCCGAAAGGGGATGAGGGGTAGCAGAGGTGGTTGGGCCGAATAGAAGGTAGCAGGGGAGTTCAACCGAGTGGGAGGGCAGCAGGAGGAGGGTGCGGTCGGAGGCCTACTGGACAAGGGAGGCGCGATCAGTGTGGCACTGCGTGGCAGGGCGAGGCAGGAGGGCGGCTTCGGCTCAAGGTGGTAGGGAGGAGGAGGAGCGATTGGGTGCAAGAGGGAAGCCGATGCGAGGAAGGTTGGGGCGAGGAAAGCTGGTGTGCGGTGAGCCGGAAGGTGCTAGGTGCTGGACAAGTGGGATGGAGGAGAGGGTGTCGGTCGAAGGGAGCAGGGGATCCGGCGGCGCACTGCTGTCCATAGGAGAGGAGGTCGGAGGGACTTCCGCGATGGGGAGAGACGCTGGACAGCAGCGATGCCGGAGAAGGAGAGTAGGGGGTAGGGGGTTTCGGTGCAGGTAGGTTTAGGTATTGCTACGTAAAAACAAAAAAAAGGGGAAGGAGAAGTGTCCGCGCAGGAGAGAGGGGAGAGAAAGAAGGGGGAATAAAAAAAGAGGAAAAAAAGAGACAAGAAATGGGGAAAAAATAAAAAAATAATAATAAATAAATAATAACAATAATAATAATAATGAAATGAAACTTTAAAAAAATGAAACGCAAACTAACCTATTAATATTCACAAAAATAATGGTAATATAAATTTAAATTAATTATTTTATAATTGTAAGATTAATTTTAATATTAACGACCAAATCAAAATATTAGCTGAAAAATAATAATTATAATTATAAGCAAATTTAAAATATTAACTTAATTAATATTAATAATAATAATAATAATAAAATAATAAAACCAACAAAAATAATAACATCATTTTTAATTGAGTCTAGACACTGTAAGGTTGTGTGCGCAGTCACGCGCCCGGTCGCGTGCGCGGCGCGTTCCCGGTTGCGTGCACGGTCGCACGCCTGGTTGCGCGCCCGTGTAATAATAAATCTAAGAATAATACATTTTTTTATTTAATTTGGGCACTATGCATGGTCACACATATGATCATGCACCGTATATGAACCCAAAACACTAAATAAAAACTCGGATAAACCTGCGGCTCAAAAATGAGATCCAGAATAATTAAAATAAAATAAAGCATCAGGTTGGGTTATGAAAAAAATATATATATAAATGATGCATGATATATATAAGTCTAGTAAAACATCCAAACAAGTCACAATGCTGAATACAGTACTAAATCAAAGTACAAAAGAATAAGAGTTGAGCAACTCCTCAGCATCGCAAGCCTCTGCTTGGTCCCATGCTCTCTAGCTCTAGTGCAATCAAGAACCTCAAGTAGAAGGGCACTTGCCCTTATCTATACCTGCAACAATATAATCTGTTTGGGCCCAAAAGCATGAACCAAACAGGGTTTGAGACAAATTCCTAGTAGGAAACCACCCAAAGGACTGTGTCTAACAGTCGGTGAGTATATGGCAGATAAATGTACAGTAAACAGTAAACATTAAACAGGAAAGTACTCAGCAGCAAAAATCCACAGTTCTAGCTTGAAATTTACAAACAAGAAATAATCCACACAATCATGTATAACAAATAGGTAACCTTTGGGTAGTTCTTACATCCTAACCCCTATGGTTCAACCTATAAGCACTAGCAACCCTCTGGGAGGCACACACAGTCTCACCCATCTGGTCAGCCAAAGAAAGAATAGACTCTCTGGGGAGGCACTCACCTTCAATTCCCCCTCTAGTCTTGTATCATAATAAAGGCGCTCTGGGAAAGCACTCAACATCTCATTCCCCCTGCGGCCCACATTGAAGAACTACAGACACTCTGAGGATTCACTCAAATTCAATTCCCCCTGTGGTCTCGCATCGTAAATTAAAGACACTTTGGAGAAGCCCTTATGTCCATTATCCATATGGTCTACTATACTCGGTTCTCACAGCCCTGTGTAAAGTCAGCAAGTATCGCATCGCGTAATGGCCAAAGTATCCTCAAGAGAAACTTGGCTAGTATTCTATAACATCTCAGCATGGAAGAACAACAATCACACCACCCTGCAAACTAGGCATGGAACTGGCAATAGCCTAACTGGAAAAACTAGACCAAACGGTCATTACAGGCAAACATGCATGGGAAAAACATCCAAAGAACAGTAAATTACCCTATTCACAAGCAATTTCCTCTACACAGGCATATAAGAAAAGTAGTAAAACAACAAGGGAAAAATAGGAAATACGCAATACCATGTTCAAGGGTATTGGTAGAATTTGTACAAAATACTTAAAGTCTTTCTACTGAAAGGCACAAACCACCTACCTCGACGTCAGGAGATCGATATACTTGAAATTCAAAGCTTGATTCTCCTTGGAATGTCATGGATCTAAGAAAACATCCAAAACTCTCAACCCACGATAAGTGGAGAAAGAGGATGACTTGGAAAATGAAGCTATAGGAGAAGGAAGATATTACTGTTGTGGTTCCAACGCAATCGACGGTGGTCAATTCAGAGAACAGACGGAGGCTTGGGGGCTTAGAGGATATTAACGGCTGTACAGGATGCTCTCGGTCGAAGAAGCTGGAGAAGAAGACCGTTCTGGGGTTAATACGCAACCTCAGTCCATTTAATGAAAAAAAGTACACAGCGTGTACTTTGGGAGTACACGGCGTGTACTAGGCTTTTCCATACTCTGTTTTAAGCGGCCTCCACATCACCCCTATATGGTTGTGTGCATGGTCATGACACGGCCAACACACAGCCTCGAGTGGCAAGGAACTACACGGAGTGTACTCATAAAGTACACGGCGTGTACTTAAAAAAATTCCAAAAACTCCTCTTTTCTAAAAAACTCCAGAAAAAGGAAAAACGTACCTGAAAAGAAGGTCTGAGTTCTTACATACTTCCCCCCTTAAAAATTCACCCCCGAATTTCACTAGCGTGGTGTAGAAGAAGAAACCCCGAACAACTCTAGCCACTACGATCGTATATCGGCCTCCCTCTCCCAAGTCTCATCTTGTACTCGCCCATGCTGCCATAACACCCATACTAGAAGAACAGAATGGCCATGGAGAACCTTCGTACTATGATCGACAATCCAGATATGATGCTTCTAAAACAATGCATCCACTTCGAGCTCAACCTCCTCAGGTTGAAAGACATGAGACGGGTCTGAAAGGTAATATCGGAGCTGATAAATGTGGAAGACGTTGTGCATAGCATGGTACCTCTGACATAACTGCAACAGATAGGTAACCGGCCCAACTCTCTCCAACACCTTAGATGGACCAACGTACCTCGGTGAAAACTTACCCTGTCTCCGAAGTCTCCTGTGTCCCAACCTCGGTGTGACATGCAAGAAAACTTGATCCCCATCCTAGAACACCAGAGGTCATCTTTGTTGATCATCATAAGACTTCTGACGAGACTGTGTCGTAGCCATCCTCTTCCAAATCAACTCTATCTTCTGAATGGTATCCTAAACAAGACGAGGTCCCAGAAAAGCTGCCTCTCTTGCCTCCATCCAACATAAGGGTGATCGGCATGGCCTACCATAGAAAGCCTCATAAGCTGCCATCTGAATAGTTGCTTAAAAACAATTTTTTTAGGAAAACTCCACAAGAGTTATATGCTTCTCTCAAGAACCTCCAAAGTCTAGAATGCAAGCTTGGAGCATATCGTCAAGCACCTGAATCATACGCTCAGATTGGTCATCTGTCTGGGGATGGTATGCTATACTCAAAAGTACATGTGTACCCAAAGCCTTCTGAAGCCCCTACCAGATCCGATAAGTAAAACGCACATCTCTATCTGAAAAAATGGAGTGTGGAACTCCATGTAGACTTACAATATCACGGATGTTCAACTGTCCAAGCTCGTCAATAATGAATGTCTCCTTGATCGGAAAGAAGTGATAAACCTTCGTAAACCAGTCGATGACAACCCAAACAGCATAATTACCTCAAGGCTACCTCAGCAAACCGGTCATGAAGTCCATCGCGACGTCATTCCACTTCCACTCGGGAATGGGTAACTGCATTAAAAGACCTTCTGGTCGCTGATGTTCCACTTTCACCTGCAGACAAGTGGAACACCTCATTCAAAAACCAGAAACATCCCTCTTCATACCTGGACACCAATACTGACGGTGTAGATCACGATACATCTTGGTGATGCCAGGATGAACTGCCCAAACTGAGGAATGAAAGTCCCGCATCATCTCCTCGCATATATCTGCTGGCACCCATATGACTCCCTAGAAACGCAAGATCTCATCTTCGCATAATATCCATCCTGGAATAGGGTCCTCTCCTGACACCCTTTCTCGTAGGACTAGGCCTTCAGAATCTGATGGGTGCCTCATTCGTACCCAATCAAGATGTGTAGAGGTAACAGCTATAGAAGATAAGAATGTCTACCCTGTCTGTCATGCACCTCCAAATGCATCTTAGAGAACAGACCCATAAGCTGCCACTCACTACTGGCCTCCCGAACTGCGTATATCTGAGTCCTCCTACTCAACACATGATCCACTATGTTACCCTTTATCGACGTATAGGCAAGCTCAAAGTCAGAGGACTGAAGATACTCGGCCCACCTGCGTTGTCTCAGATTCAGATCACACTGAGTGAAGATGTACTTGAGACTTTTGTGGTTAGTGAAAACCACAAAATTCTCTCCCATAAGATAATATATCCAACATCTCAAGGCATGAACAACATTTACAAACTCCAGATTGTGCATCAGGTAGTTCCTCTCATATGGCCTCAACTGCTGAGACACGTATGCAACGACTCGATATCCCTACATAAGCATAGCTCCCAGCTCGATACTTGAAGCATCACAATAAATAGTGTAGCTCTTGTTTGGCTCTGGCAAGACTAGTATCGGTGCTAAAGTCAAACTCTCTTTCATCTCCTGAAAGGATGACTCACAAGAATCTGACCATAATAACTTTGCACCGTTCTTGGTCAGACCTGTCAGTGGTGATACTAAGCGTGAAAAGTCCCTTATGAAGCGTCTGTAGTATCCAGGCACCCCTAGAAAACTCCACACCTCAAAGATGTTGTTTGGATGCTCCCAGTAAACTACTACTATAACTTTCTCTGGGTTTAATTATACTCTTGTCTCTGAAATAACATGACCCAAATAGTGAATCTAATCCATCCAAAAGTGGCATTTCGAGAGCTTAGCATATAACTGATGCTCTCTCAGTGTACTCAGAATGATCTCAATATGGGTAGCATGGTCATGTCGACTGTGAGAGTACACCAAGATATCGACCACGAAGACCACCATAAAAGAGTTAAAGTATGGATGGAACACTTGGTTCATTAGTGCCATGAAAACTGCAGGCGCGTTCGTGAGACCAAATGACATAACCATACACTCATTTTGACCATACCAGCTCCGGAAAGCTGTAAGAGGTATATCGGATGGTCTAACGTGCAACTGATGATAACCGGACCTCAAATTGATCTTCAAGAACACCCGGGATCCTCAAAGCTGATCAAAGAGGTCATCAATCCTAGGCGAGGGATATTGGTTCTTGACCATCAACTGGTTCAGCTTCTGATAATCCACACAAAGCCTAAGGATTCCGTCTGCCTTCTTCGTAAACAGGACAGGAGAACCCCAATGAGAAGTACTGGGTCAGATTAAACCATTTTCCTACAACTCCTCCAACTGCTTCTTGAGCTCCTGAAACTCAGGTGTAGCCATCCTATAAGGAGGAATGGACACCAGTTCCACTCCTGGAACAAGTTCAATAGAAAATTCTATCACACGCTCCGGAGGCAAACCTGAAAATACCTCTATAAAGACATCCCTGAAATGATCCACCATTGGAGGAAAGTCTAACTGCGAAGTCCCCTGGTCATCCAGATAAAGACTATCATTCTGGGCTATAACTGCTCCCATCCCATGATGCTATAGACCCACTCTACTCGCCCCGATGGAGAAAAGATCTACCCTCTGGTGATATGAAACTCACCCTGCGGTGATAGTAGTCGGTGACTTCCTGGTAAGGAACTAGCCAGTCCATTCCAAGAATGACATCATAGTCGGTCATCTCTAGGATATAGAGACCCCATATAAAGTGATACCCATCCACCTATAGAGGGAACTCTTTGCACTGACGTACACTAACCTTCCTTGTCCCCAATGGTGTGTCTAGATTCAAGGTATCAGTAGATGAAAAGATACAGAGCCCAAGTATCTCCACAACAACAACAGATATAAAGCTATGGGAAACCCCTGTATCAAAAGGAGAAGAAGATAAAACTGAGGCTACTAAGATCGTACCTCGAACTGTAGAGGGTCAGGGATCTTGCTCCTGTTGGGTCTGATCCACTGCAAAATCTTGACCTGTACCACGACCTTGTGAACCTTCCTGACTACTCTGAGTCGATCCAACCTACTTTCACTAAAGGATTGGTGACTAGCCACCCTGGCCTTGACCTCCACCTCGGCATGAATGGCCGGAAGAACTCTAGTTCCCAGACTGGTGAGAAACTGGTGGCGCTGCCCCTGAACAAGGAGTAATGGATGAACCTCTTTCACCAGCTGCTAAGGATAAAACATGACAGAAGTGCTAAAGGTGACCCATCTTGCTGCAATATCGGCACTCCACTGGGTCCCTCTGGCACTGCGGCCTCGTATGCCTAGCCCTTCTACACTGGTAGCATACCACCTAGTTACCTGAAGATGTGTCTCGCTGCCTCGGATCACTGCGCGTAGACTCCCTACGGTCCTTTCTGCTATCAGCTGCTGAAGCACTAAGTCTGGAAGCGGAACCGACCTAGCTCTCAACACCAGAATCTCTCAGATTGTGCTCCTCAATCAGTTCCTGGTTGACGATGGAAGCAATGAAAGTCAACCTAAAGATATTCACTTATGATCGAATCTCCCGTTTACGACCATCCTCATACTTCCTTTCCAAGAACAACCCATCTGCGCTCTGGAGGTGTGTGAATCGCTGAAGCTCAGTGAAACGAGAGGAATACTCAATGACAGAAAGAGTACCCTGCTCTAGGCTCATGAACTCCCGAGCTCAGTCAACCCTCATGGTCTCCGGATAGAAGTAGTCATAAAAGACGTGTTGAAACCCCTCCCACGCCATAACCTGTTGATGACCTGCCTGTGAGATCATGTCCTACCACCTCTTGGAGGAGTCTCATAGCATATTGGTAGCAAGCTTGAACTACCTTTCTGGAGGCGTCTCCATATGCTCAAAGATCGTCATCAGGGCTTCTATCCATGACTCTGCATCCTGAGGCCCTCCTTCCCCTGAGAAGGTCGGAGGATGCTACTGCTAGAAAACTCGCGTCAAGTCTTCCATAGTCGAGGTAGGAGGCGGTGCTCCCTAATAGGTCTACATCATCCTCAGAAATCCTTCCCTAAACTGTGAATCAGTTCCTGCAACTACTATAACAGCTGGTGCCAAGGCTGGCATAGCACGGGGATCTAAGGAAGGTCCCTGATCAGCCATATCTGGCGTCTGATCACTTCCCTACAATTGACGTTCAACCGGTGGACGTATCGGTGCCATATCTCTGAAAGGTCAAAAGCACACCTTAGATTCATGATTAACAAGGACTAAAAACCTGAAGTCACAAGAAGGAACAGGGAAAAGAATGCATTCAAGTTATACAAAACATGACTACACGGCGTGTTCCTTCCCTACACAGCATGTTCCCTTAAGTCATCCACATGGGCGTGTACTTCTACCTAAACTGGTCGTGTGACACCCCAAATACACGGTGTGTTTTCCTGACACATGGAATGTACTTGAATCCTCTTCCCTACCCGATTCCTTCTACATGGTTAAGCCACACGGCTCCTCTAAGACAACACTACATGGCGTGTTCAAGGAACACACGACATGTACTAGAAAGGGTAACATCGACCCGTGTTGTTCGTGACACGGCTGGGTACCTAGATCAGAATACACGACATATAAGATTCAGACACGGTGTGTATGTGAAAATATAACACGTCCCGTGTTGTTCGTGACATGACCGGGGTATCTATTTCATACTACACGGCGTGCTAAACTAGTAGACGACACGTTCCTACAAGATTTTTCACAACCCCGTGTCCCTTCTCGCACAGTCAGCGACACGTCTATAGACTAAACGGCGTGTATTCATAAATTACACGCTGTGTATTCTGGGTTTGTCCAGACAGTTGCCTCAGAAACTGCTCTGAAGCCCATAAAATACATAAAACCAGCGTTAAGGTGCTGAATTCGAATCTATGAGGGCCTATACTCCTCGCAAATCAAATCTTGGAATCTTATACAAGTTAAAACAATGGAAAAAACAATGATCCACCAAATTCCAGTCCATGAAGGCCCATAACACTTCAAGAACCAAAGTTTGGTGTTCATCTATGCAAATCACTACACAAAAAAATCACTATCAAATAGCAGGGATTCTATCAAAGCATCTACCGCAACAGAATGCATAATGTACACAAAATCTATCACAACCACATGCAATCGCTAATGCATCATATATGGCATGGCAAGAATTCATGTAATGTGATTTCTAACAAGTTCCTATATGATGCATGAGATTACATACCCTCATCTCATCGGGTTGTGACAGAAATAGAACCGCAATAACAACAACAGTAACAGCACAAAACATTTGAATCACCCAATGGTGAAATCAAATCAACTGTAAAATTGCAAACCCATAAAATTACAAATAACGAGGTAGTATGGATTTTCCCTATACATGGGTTAGGTACTCCTAGGCACAACTTATTACCAAGTACATATTCCATCCTATCCCTGACTATAATCTCTAAACAGTAATTCAATAGAAAAGAATCCTCGGATACCACTTTGTAACGTCCCTATTTCAGAATCCACCCAGAGTCGCCCCATTCCCAGTTGGTCACATGGCCTCAAGCGCATTTCCCCGAATGCCAGAGGCTGTCGACTAGCAGCGAGGGCCTTGGGTGTGATTGTGGGAAAACTATTACCTCATTGGAAGAGTACAAAGCAGAAGTAACAACACATACAACAGCAGAATCAGTAAATATCCCACAACAATAATAGCAGAAGACAGATAAATAAACAACTTGAGCAGAAATATATGTAAATGATGCATGATACATATATGTATAAGAAAATAGCCAAACAAGTCACAATTCTGAATACAGTACTAAACCAAAGTACAAAAGAAAAACAGATGAGCAACTCTTCAGCATCACAAGCCCCGGCTTGGTCCCATGCTCTCCAGCTCTAGTGCAATCAAGAACGTGAAGTAGAAGGGTACTTGCCCTTATCTATACCTGCAACAATATAATCTATTTTGGACCAAAATCATGACCCAAATAGGGTGTGAGACAAATTCCAAGTAGTCAACCACCCAAAGATCTGTGCCTAACGGTCAGTGAGTATATGGGAGATAAAAGTACGGTAAACAGTAATTAGGAAAGTACTCAGCAGCAACAATCCAGAGTTCTTGCATGAAATTTACAAACAAGAAAGCAGCCACTCAAGCAAGTAGAACAATCATGTAACCTCTGGGTAGTTCTCATAGCCTAACCCCTATGGTTCAACCTACAAGCGATAGCAACCCTATGGGAGGAACACACTGTCTCACCCCTCTTGTCAGCTAATGAAAGAATAGACTCTCTGGGGAAGCACTCACTGTTAATTCCCCCTCTAGTCTCGTATTGTACTAAAGGTGCTCTGAGGAAGCACTCAACATCTCATTGCCCCTTGTGGCCCACGTCGAGGAACTATAGACACTCTGAGGAAGCACTCATCGTTAATTCCCCCTGTGGTCTTGCATCGTAAATTAAAGGCACTCTGGAGAAGCCCTTATGTACATTCTCTCTATGTTCTACTACACTAGGTTCTCACAGCCCTGTGTAAAGTCAGCAAGTATCGCATCATGTAATGGCCAAATTATCCTCAAGAACTACTCGGATAGCATTCTATAGCTTCTCAGTATGGAAGAACAATAGTCACACTACCCTACAAACTAGGCATGGAATAGGCAATAGCTTAATAGGCAAAACATGACCAAATGGTCATAATAGGAAAACATGCATGGGAAAAACATACAAATCACAGTAAATTACCCTATTCACAAGAAATGTCCTCTACACAGAAATATAAGCAAAGTAGGAAAACAACAAGGGAAAAATAGGAAACATGCAATACCCGGTTCATGGGTATTGGTAGAATTTTCACAAAATACTCAAAGACTTTCTATTGAAATGCACAAACCACCTACCTTGACATTAGGAGATCAATATACTTGAACCTTGAAGATTGATTCTCCTTGGAACATCATAGATCTAAGAAAATTTCCAAAATATCAACCCACAATAACTAGAGAAAGTGGAGGAATTGAAAAATGAAGCTATAGGATAACGAAGAGCTTACCGCTATGGTTCCAACGCAATCGACGACGGTCAATTCGAAGAACAGACAGAGGTTCGCGGGCTCAGAGTAGATTCGCGGTCATGTGGGATTCTCTTGGTTGAAGAAGCTATAGATGAAGACCGTTCTGTGGTTAAGATGTGACCCCGGTATGTTTAATGAAAAAGAAAGAAAGTACACGACGTGTACTTTTGGAGTACACGGTGTTTACTAGCCTTTTCCATACTCCACTTTAAGCGGCCTCTACATCATCCCTACATGACCATGTGCATGGTCATGACATAGCCAGCACACGACCTCGAGCGGCAACGAAGTACACAACATGTACTCATAAAGTACACGGCGTGTACTTCTAAAATTTCTAGAGACACCTATTTTCTCAAAAACTCTAGAAAAAGGAAATACATAACCGAAAAGAAGTTTTGGGTTCCTACAAATGGTGTATGGGTATACTTTTTTTATGGGTATACATGGTGTAATTACCTAATGAATTATGTGTTAATTTTGTATGGGTTTACTTACTTGTTGAGATGCAGAATTTTTTGCAGGTGTTGTTTGGGTGTGCTGCTATAGAAATTTTTGTTGCAATAGAAAGGGCATTTATCAGTGCTTTCTTAGCACTGATAAAGGAAGCCTTTATCAGTGCTAAAAAAGCACAGATAAAAGATACCTTTATTAGCGCTAAAAAATCACTAATAAAGGATCAGTTTATCAGCAATAAAAGAGCACCTATAAAACACACATTTCTCAGTGCTTTTTTAGAACTGATAAATGGGTCTTTTATCAGCTCATTTTTAGAAAGGATAAAGTTATCCTTTATCAACTCATTTTTAGCACTGATAAAGGTATCCTTTTTCAGCACTTTTTTATCACTGATAAAGGGACCCCCCCCCCTATCAGCACTGAGCTTTACAATGCTTTTTTAGCGTTGATAAATCCCGTTTTGAGTGCTGATATAACCCATTTTTGTAGTAGTGTCAAAAAGCATGGATCGAGCTACATTCAGACTTCCAATGGCTGGAACCACAATGGACCACCGTAAAACCCTCAAATGACTCTGCTTTAGCCACATTGGAGCTCTGATGAAGGGAGAAACCCCATTGTTGTGTCGCACTTTCACCACCATGAATGATCACCCTGAGCTCATTTTTTAGATTCGTTGCCACTAACGAATCTTGGGGCCACCTCTAATACACTTTGGAACAACCCCAAAGCCCATGTTGGACTATCAAACCTCATCCGTCCAATTCAATGGTAGAGTTAATGAGGATACCCTTGCTACTTCTCTGTTACCCGACTGCCACCTAGCCACCATGTCCCAAATCCATGCATGGGAGGTGAAATGCCAAATTCTTAGCATGGATCTCATCTATACTAAGAAATAAAAAATACCCATTATATGTTGGGGGTTTATAGATCCTACAACAGGTCATATGTTCTAGCGACCCAACCCAAGATAGCTTAGAGTCGGTGTCTTCTATCAATTACAATGGAATGATTACAAATAAAAGATACTCAAAGGACCGATTAGTTTAGTTTTCTTAGAAAACCAGATACATAAATGAAAATTGTATTACAAATGGATACACTAATTACAACATATTTTTTGTCTTCTAAACAAATAAAAAACACTGAGGATTAATGTAATCCATCTAGTATACTCCTTCATATCTTTTATAGTACACTTCAATGATTCTTGGGGAAAGAAACATAATAAGTGTTAGGTCAAATCCTCAATAACGGAAAAATATATCTGAATAAATAATTAATCAATGAGAATATTCAATATGTCATGGTCAATAACTAGAAATACATGCCATTAAAATATACAGAAATGGAAAAAATAAATATGGAAAGGTATGAAATTAAAACACCTTCCATTATTCAATGAATTGAAATGAAATGTATCCATATATAAGCTGACATAAAATCTCGTGGATGAATAATAACTAAAACTAATATGAATGAAATTATTAATTATTGGATTCTATGTTTCCTAGGTACATAGAACCAGTTCTATCATGAACTTTCACAGGACGATTTAACTATTAGGTAAAAACCCATCAAAGGTGGAATGAAAACTATTTTGTCTCATGAGACTATAAATGCATATAGGGTATTTAATTCACCAGTCCCCAACTCACAGGGCTTTCCTGAAATAGTCCCTAACCCGTGTCTACCAATCCAATGAAATCTTCATATTGAATTATCATATAAATAATATGCCCTATCAAATAACTGTATTGAATGAGAAATACATATTTTTCAATAATTCCCCAATTAATCAACTAACTGTAAAAGTAGGCATCCTATGTAAAATGGCATATAGTTTAGGCAATAGTAATATCCCTGAAAAATGAAATGTATGATAAGGGAAAATTCATGGATTAATGGTCATAGGAAATTTATTATTTCAAGGTGACCAAAAAATAAATCAAGTAAGTGAATGTGAATAACATACTTAGAGAAATCAATAATAAACCTTCTAGTGGAAGAATAAAGATTTCATCAACACAAAAAATCCCAATTGGGGTAAAATAGAGGGTCATTGTCATTTGTTAAATAAAAGAATAACTATTAAAAATATTCATGAGTAAAATATCATTTTCCTTTAAAAAAACTATTCTGATGGTATTTTTCATTGAATGTCCCAATAAATTTTTTTAAAAATAAACCTTTTAAACTTGAAAATCAAGCTTCAATGAAATGATGGCAGATTAATCCATACATTTCGTATGATGTAAAAAGAATATTCATTTTGTACTGTAAAAGGGTAGAAAATGACTCGTTTGGAAAGTGACAAGAAGTCTCCTACGAAGATATTGGTAAAAGAAAAAAAGGAAAATAATTTCTTTTAAATATTATAGGGTAATGCAATAATATTCTTGTAATCATTTTCTAGGAAACATGGTTTAGAATATATTTCTGACTGAAGAGAGGGTAATGTTGGCCTTTTTTCGAAATACTTTCTGAACTGTATTATATAACAAAGAGTATAAAATGGTACTAATATAGTATTATATCATGAAATTATATTTTATAAGGAATCTTAAGATTATTATTGATATATTTATCATAAAATTTCATCAATGGAATCATAAACATAACCAATATTGAAAAATGGATGAGATTGTCTTGATAAACTCTTATAACTCAGTAACCGAGATCACACTCTCCATAAAAGAAAGGGAAATTACATGAAGAATATAATATAATGAAAATATTTATATTCACTATATATCATGTAAAATTGAAATATATGAACCTCATAAAAGTGTTTAGTTGAATAATAAAACATGAGTTTAAGGAAGTAAAATTGAGAAAAACATTTTACTGATTTGGTAACGTTTGAATATTAAACCCCATGAAGGAAGGATCATTAAATGGATATTTGAATACCATTAAATTTATTTATAATATACATATAATACAATCATGTCATTACATACACCTCATAAAAGTAGAGAGTGGCGAACAGAACAGGTATCTAACAGAAATTAAAAGTGAGATGAAATCCCCTTACCTTGTATTTCCTTTCAGGAGAACATCCTTTATCATCCATTACAATAAATTTATTTTAATTTTATACTTGATTTAATACCATTTAAAGTTTTATAATTACATTTATTTCTCTTATTACCATGTTGTATACACTACTTAAACAATTAAGTTTAGGTCGGGTGTTTTTGACCAAATTCACTTTATGTGTCAAAAAAACTATTGTTGGTCAACTATGGTCAAAGGGTCATTATATAAAATCTATATAATAATAACAATAACATAATTATCATATTTCTAAGTCAATTATACTTTTAAAATCAATCATTAAATGTGGTTATGCAAATTATCCAATGTAACAATCTGAGAGATGGTATGTCATACGTACGCATGAGTAGCATTCCCATTTTTAAATGATTGTTGTGGAAAGAAGTAAAGTAAAAAAGATATTTCCATAATGAAAATTATATAATAAATACCATATTATTTAATATTATATACTTATATATATAATTATATGATGTAAAAGGAATCACATCATGTCGTGGAGGTGGTTCCACACGTCTACGAACGACGTTATCTCTTTTAAATTGTGTGAAAGGGTAATAAATGAAAAGATATATATATTTACACATGTTATATTTAGAAAAATATAATTAATTAATTAATATATTTTTTATTTTTTTTCACTTAGTTTTAATTATAACCGTTCATTTATACATTTCGTGTATCGTGTGAACAAATCACATCACATTGAGGGGGCAGTAGGCCACAATCCATCAAACAATGTTATCGTAAAATTGAAAGAATTATATGTATGTATTATAAAAGTAAATAAGTATAAATAAATATTAAATATCATTTATAACATATATAAATATATTTACCATCATAATTTTCACCGTAAGGGTTGGTAATGGAGAATTGAAAAATCATCATTTCGTGAGGCAATAATTCACCATTCATAGAAACTGCATGTTTGTTACCCATTACATGGAGGTGTGTGTAAGTTTAAGTAAAACCCTTATAATAAAAACATCCTAGAATATTGAGAATATTATTTTTGTTATCTAATCATAGATAAGAAAATTATAGGGAGTGGATAATGTAAATGAATCATAAAATCATGAGAGAAGGTGTTACCTCTTAATAATGTAACTTCTTTTGGTTTACACCAATAGTTTTGACATGGATTATTTATGAACTAAAGTAGGATTAAAGGTATAGGGTAGTAATTTTTTTTATTTTATTTGGAAAGATATTGTTCTTTGTTAAGTGTTTTGAGAGGTACGAGGAATGGGGAGATATGGTGGCCTTTCTAATTTTGGAGTGGCACTCTTGTAAATATTTGAAGAGAGAATTCCACCGATGTTTTTCACATTGAAAGTGTATCTGTTAATGGAAAAAATTCCAAAAAAGTGATTATAGGGTTGATATACGGCCATGAAATGGATTTTAGACAAGTGCATAGGTCTATTTAGGCAATAAATGTATGTTTTAGTCTCTTATTATGCTTAATTTAACCATAATCATTGTAAATAATTTTAATTACCTTCAATAATTATTTTGATAAAAAAAAATTTCCTTATTAGACATTATAAATTATTATTATTACAAATATTAAATTCATTATTCCAAATTCTATTCACAAAAGTGTCATAAATTAAATTCAAATTCATCCCGCATGCGGGACAACAATGCGGGTTTTTTAAGTAAAACGTCTGAAAGTTGGATAGGTTTTGTAGTAAATTTAAATGTGAAATTGATTATAATGAACTAAATTGGATTAAATTATGAATATAATATCTAATTAAACATTGAAAAAAATATAAAAAATTATTTATCCTTATTATTAAATTAGATGTATAGGCAGTTTTGAACTAAAATTCAGTGTTTTTAGTTATTCATTAAAAATTGAATACATATAGAAAACTACCAAAACATCATCATAATATATTTTTATGTTTATATTATAAATATTATGTTTATTTTTACATATTTAATCAATTAATGTTTCAAAATTTATATTTAAAATTGGTTCTCCATTAAAATGTGGAAAAAAATTGCCTTTATAAAAATATTGGTTTTATGTGTAAAATAGAGTTTGTTCCTATATTATGCATATCAAAACAAATGGATGAATATAAAAATATTTGTATGAATATATAAGATATATTTTTAATTATAATAATTATCTAATTTTAATTACATAAATTTATTTGGTTAAAACAGCTTTGTGAGCAAAAAATGGTTTTTTTTAAACATTATGTTTATATTCAATTGGTTCCTATATTAATTTTTACCCTATGAATTAATATTATATTATAATAAACCAGATATTTTCATAATTTAGTTAATAATATTCCTAACCACTAAAATTGCTACAATTTTATATCATATTATATTAAATAGACATATTTTAATAATACATTTTTATTTGGTGAAACTCGGTCTTGTATGTAACACACGAGGTCGAGGAGGGTCTCTCTTGTGTGTAAATCAAGATATTGAGGAAGGTTTATCTTGTGTATAATGAATGCTAAATCAGTGTATCATGCATTTAAATATATATATTATATTATAATGTTTAAATATATTAAAAAGTATCCAGATATTATATTACCTTATGCGCTTGTTGTCGCAAGTCATACAGGCTATCGAATACAAGGTTCTTACTTCAGTTTTTTGGAGCATCAAATTATCACCACCTTATTTAAATTAAATCCTCTCAATTTAAAATATATTATGGTAATATATTGTTTGATACTTCTTATGTATGAAATCCCACATCGTGATAAGGGTTCATAAGTAATCCTCTATGAAAGAAAGAATGGAATGTTCAAAGGTCACATGGAATACCATGTACTAGAGCTCTAAGTAAGTGAACAATAGTTGAAAGTAAAAATATGTGCTCAGAGTAAATACATAAATATTTAATAGGGTTTGAATAAGCTCATCAATCAAAAAAAAAGTTAATGATAATTGTAAATTTTAAGGCCTCAAAGACATAAATATTTGATGATTTAAAAGGCCATTGGTTCAATAGAAATATAGGTATTAGGGAATTTTTTTTATTTCTAAGTCATTTTACTGATGTTCTAAATTTATTTTACTAACAAATAATATAATTAAATACTCTTACATGATAGGTTTCAATATCATATGAACAATCTAAACTCTTGGTTTTGCATAGATCAAAATTTATTTCATCCCTTTACTACTAAAATGTTAATTACCAATAATGAATGTTTTATGCCTGAAGCACTAAGAGAAACATTTAAAGGATTTTAAGACCTATAAAAGAGTGAGAAGTATTAATATTTTACTTTTAACTATCTCCCAAAATAAATATTGTTAATAGAATAATTTATAATCCTCAAAAATGTTACTACTAGTTCAACATTAATATTTATTCATTAAATTGTTAAACTAAAAACAAAGAAAATTAACAAGGACATTATGTAGGTTAGTGGTTGGTGTGAAACCCTTATTTTCCTTCAGTCATGGGTTCAATACCCTCATCCTTTTGGGATTTTATTTTTTTCACTCATATTATAGGTTTTCCTTTTCTAAATACATATTAATATAATTTCCAAAATATATATGATGGACATCCTTGAAATTAGGTTAATCAATAAATAGAATTTTAACTAAGGTTTTCAATAAAACCTCAATACATAAATACTTAAACCACTTATTTTCATATATATCCTTCCATGGTCTAGATCTTATCCTTTAGGAGAGGTTATTGACTTGTTTAATTTCCAAGTTCCCAACATTTATGACAAAAAACTGTAAAGGATTTCTTAGTATGAGCTTCATTTATTTCCATCATACTCTTCATTTTTCCTCAGAAATACTTTGATTTATGTTCTTATTTCCCATACATAAATCATTTACATGTTCTATTGTGACACTTTATTAGGTGTCTCCTTCCACACTTCTCACATGTTGAAATCTGAGCCTTCTTTTCTACACAGTCTCCACTACTTGAGATCTTATCATTCCTCATCCTTCCCTTATTTGGTGCACTCAAGAGTTGTTAAAGGTATATATTATTAATCATATTATGGTAAAATTGATTTGGAAAAAACCTGATATCTTCTACTTCTATCAATGCATCATTTGGTTTCTCATTTTCACCAACTTTTCCTTTTTGTCTAATGTAAACTTGAATCCTTCAGGTTTAGTCCATTGACTAAAACAATTAAGAATAGTGTGAGAGACAATATTCATAGTTTGAAAAGTATATAATTATCTATATGATATCTAAATCATGAAATATTATTTTTAAATCAAAAACACTTTTTGTTTAAACATGATTATTCATTATCAAAATCCTTTCAAATTTTTCATTATGGTTTGTAAAGAAAATTTGGATTATCCTAAGAATATCCCCTAGGAGTGTCAAACTAGGTGCGCAATAATTCTCGTTGTCATGTACCAGGTTACTCCGAGTCAGGAATGGAACACCTTTTCTGAGTTTTTAATCCTTGGTACATTTGTTCTAGAACTATTCCAAATTGTGGTATCCAAAAAGATATGTATTTCTAGGAAGACCCGAATAATATATACATCCCCAAAATTATAGTTGTTTCATATAAACTTATCCTAAAATTATATCTTAGGGTTATGTTATCTAACCTGTGTTTTCTTAAATATAGTTCTCAAGGATAATAAAAAACTTCAATTAATACCAAATATAGTGAAACCACCCTAGATATACTAGAGACGATGTCTGCTATCAATTATACTATCATGATTAGAAGGAATCAATCCCCAAAGGACCGACTAATTTAGTAGTCTTGGAAAACCTAATAAGTAAATGAGAATTGTATTACAAATGGATACACTAATTAAAACATATATTTTTTATTCTAAACAAATATAGAACTTTGAAGATATCTCTAATCCATATAGTATATTCCTGAATATCTTTCGTTGTACGTTTCTTGGATTTCTCAAGAAAGAAACATAATAAGGGTGATCTCAAATTATCAGTAAGGGGAAAATATAGATGAAGCAATAATGAATCAATGAGAATAGTCAACATGGAAACTTAAATAACTAAAAATACATGACATTAAAATAAATAGAAAATGGAAAATAAATAAAGAAAGGTATGAAACTAAAAGGCATGTCATCAATCATTGACCAAAAATGAAATGTATCCATAGATATATTAACACAAAATCTCATGGATGAATAATAACTAACACTAATATGAAATAAATTCTAAATTATTGGATGCCATTTTTTCTGGTACATGGAACCAGTAACATCAAGACCTTTCACAAGACAATTTAGTTATCAGGTAAAAACTGATCTAAGGCTTTCCAACTATTTCATCTCCTGAGAGTACCAATTCATGAAGTCTATTTCATTCAGTAGTCCCAAACCCATAGGGATTTCATTAAATAGTCCAAAACCAGTGTCTACTTATCGAAAAAATTATTCATATTGAATAATAAAATAAATAATATGCCTTATCAAATAACCTTATTGAATGAGAAATACAGATTTATCAATAATTTCCCAATTAATCAAATAATTTTCAAAGTAGGCATCATATGTAAAATGTTATATGGTTTATGAAATGGTAATATCCATGAATATTGAAATGTATAATAATGGGAAATTCAAGGTTCAATGATCATAGGAAATTTAATAATTAAAGGAGACTAAAACATAAATCATGTAAGTGAATTTGAATAATATCCATGGAAAAATAAATAATAAACCATCCAGAGGAAGAATAAGGATGGAATCAATATAACAAATCCTATATGGGGTAAAATAGAGGTTTGTTGTCATTGATGAAATAAAAAAATAACTTTTGGAAATATTCTTGATGAAAATAACCTTTAGATAAAAAAACATCTAAATGTATTTTTCATTGAATATCCCATCAAAAAAAATTTAAAAATAATCCTTTTAAACATGAGAAATAGGATTCAAATAAATGACATTGGATTAATCTATACATGTCGTATGAGGTAAAAAGAATATTCCTTTTTTATGGTAAAAGGGTAGAAAATGCCTCATTTGGAAAGAAAAAAAGAATATTCCTCCTAAAAGATTGGAAAATAAGAAAAAGGTAAAAATTCCTTATAAATATTATAGTGGAATGGAATAATATTCTTATAATCTCTTTCGGGGAAACATGGTTTGGAAAATATTTCTGACCGAAGAGAGGGTAAAGTTGGGCTTTCTTAGAAATAATTTATTAACTATCTTTTGTACCAAATAGTAGAAAATGGTAACATTACATGATTATTTAATGAAATAACATATGATAAGAAACTTCATCATTGTTCTTGAGAGATGGATCAAAATATTTCATCAAAGGAAGCATAAACATAAAATATCTTGAAAAGGTGATGTGATTGTCTTAATAAACTCTTATAACTCGGTAACTGGGATCATAATCTACATGTAAGAAAGGGAAATTACATGAAGCATATAATATCCTGAAAATATTTAGATTCACTATTTATCTTGTAAAATAGAAATTTATGCTCCTTAAAATAGAGTTTATGTGCATAATATTACATGCGCTCAATGAAGGAAGATTGAGACAAAACACTTTACCGATTTGGTAAATTTTGAATCTTAAACCCCATGAAACATGGATCAAAAAATGGATATGTGAATTAACATAAATTTAAGTATAAAATACATATAATACTATCATTTAAGTACATAAATCTCACAAAATGTTGGAGTAGTGAACATAATAGGTATCTCATAGAAATTGAAAGTGAGATAAGATCCCCTTACCTTGTGTTTCCTTTCGGGTGAACATCCTTTAGATTCCTATATAATAAATTTATGTTAATTTTATACTTGATTGATAACATTTTTCATCTTCATAATTAAAATTATTTCACTTATTTCCATTTTTTTACGCTACTTAAATAGTTATGTTTAGGTTGGGTGTTTTTGACCAAATTCGGTTTAGGTGTCCAAACAACTATTTTTTATCAACTATGGTCAAAGGGGTCCTTATATAAAATATAAAGAATAATAAAAATTAAATAATTATCATATTTTTACATAAATTAAACTTTTAAAATCAATCATTAATTATGGTTATGAAAATATTCCAATGTTACAATTATGGGGATGGTAGGTTGTATGTAAGCACGAGTAACCATCCCATTTTAAATGATCATTGTGGAAAGAAGGTAAGTAACTGAAATATTTCCCTAATGATCATTATATAATAAATATCATATAATTTGATCATATATACTTATATATCTAATTCTGTGATGTAAAAGTAGTCACATCATGTCGAGGAGGCTGTAGTCCTCATGTCCATGAATGACGTTATCTCTTTTAATGTGTGTGAAATGGTAATAAACGAGATGATATATATATATATATATTATTTATAAAAATATAATTATTAATTGAATATAGTTTTTATGTTTTTTATTTCACTTATGTTTAATTATAACCATTCATTTATACATTCTATGTATTGTCTGAACGAATCACATCACTTTAAGGGGCAGTAATCAACACTTCCCCAAATGATGTTATCGTAAAATGAAAGGTATGAAATTTATGTATTATAAAACTAAATAATAATAAATACATGTTAAATATAAAATATAACATATATAAATAGTGTGACCATCATAATTTCCACCGTAATATGTGTTAAAGGGGAATTGAACAATCACTATTTCGTGAGGTTGTAATCCGCTGTTCACATAAACAATATGTTCGTTACCCATTAGATGGAGGTGCATGTAAGTATAGGTGTAAACCATATCATAACAACATGCTAGTATATTTATTCTACTATTTTCTGTTATGTAATCCTATAATAAGAAAAGTATAGGTAGGGTATAATGGAAATGAAACCAAGAAGCATGAGAGAAGGCGTTACCTCTAAATCGAGTAACTTCTTTTGGTTTATACCAAAAGGATTACTTGGGTGGATATATGAACTAAGGGAGGATTAAAAATATAGGGGAGTATTTTTGGGAATTTATTTTCTCAGATATTGGCCTAACTTAAGAGGATTGAGAGGTGTGGTAATGGGGAGAGTTGTTGGCCTTTTATAGTGGAGGAGGAGTGACACTCTAGTAAATATTTTAAGATAGAATTACACCCACGTTTTTCAAGTTCCATGTGGATACAATAATGGTCCAAGGTCACAAATATTGATTATATTATTGAAATATGGCCATCCAATGTCTTTTTTACAATTTTATAGGTCTATTTAGGCATTAAATTTATGTTTTAGTCTCCTATTAAGCTTAATTTAACCTTAATCGTTGTAATTAATTTTAATTACCTTCATTTGTATTTTTGGTAAAAAAAAGTTTATCGTATTAGAAATTATATATTATGATGATTTGAAATATGGAATCCATTTTTCCAAATTTCAATCACATATGTGTCATAAATTAAATTCAAATCATCGTGTACACGGGATAACAATGAAAGTTTTTAAAGTAAAAAGATCTGAAAGTTGTCTATATTTTTGTAGCCAATTTCAATGTGAAATTTAATACAATGAGATAAATTATATTAATTGATAAATATATTATATAATTAAACTTTAAAACCAACATAAATCATAATTTAACATTATAATTAAATTATATGAAAAGGTAGTTTTGAACTAAAATTCAGTATATTAAGTTAATCATTAAAAATTTAATCTTTACAGAAAATTACCAAAACATCATACTAAGATAATATTTATGTTTCAATTATAAATATTAATTTTATTTTGACATATTTTATCAATTTAAGTTTCAATATATAGATTTAAAATAGGTTCTCCATTAAGATGCGATAAAATTTCCTTCATAAAAATATAGGGTTTAATGGGAAAAATAGGGTTTGTTATTATCTTATGGATATCAAATGAATGGGATGAATAAAAAAGTATTTGTTTGAATATATAACATTTATTTTTTATTTCAATAAATATCTAATTTTAAATTCATTAATTTATTAGGGTAAAAAAACATTGTGAGAAAAAAATTGTTTTATATAAAAAACATCCCGTTTATATTCAATTGGTTACAACATTCATTTTTAACATATTAATTAAGATTATATTATTAGAAACAATATAGTTTCATAAATTATTTAATATTATTCATAACCACTAATATAATGGCTAGGTTATGTCTTATTATATTATATAAAAATATTTTAATAATTCACTGTTATTTTGTGCAACTCGATCTTATGTGTAATACATGCTATTGAGGAAGGCCACTCATTCATGTAACTTGATCTATAGAGGAAGGTCACTCTTGCGTGTAACACTTTCTAACTTGGTGTGCATACATATAAATATTTAGAATCTAGTTTAAATAGTGAATATATTATAATGTATTTGGATAATATATTACCTTGCATGCTTGTTGTCACAGGTCATACATGCTATCGAATAAAAGTTTCTTACATTAGTTTTTTGGCACATAACACAAAAGTTTTTTCAATTATCTTAAATATTTGATGATCCCTGCAGATATAGGGGAGGTTCGTCGATGGACAGAGAACATTGAAGGCCAAGTAAGTGAGTGTTCACCTCTAACTCAACCTATATAAATAAGTCCAGTCCCCCTACCTCAAGACATTGAGTACCCAAAATATCATCGAGAATTCACCTAAAAGTAGATAGAAATTAATTCTGAGGAGAAAGACCCCTTATTGAAATCCATCACAAGCTAGGAAGCAACAATATGAGTGTTACCCACTACCACTTCTAATCTTTTCTCCTTTTCACTATATTTTCACCTTCACCAGGCCCCATAATTCTTATACTTAAAAGATCCCTTGTTTGGAGGGGTAGAATCCATTTTTAATGGGTGAAGAGAATGGGGACCCCTTTGGATGATGTTTGAGTTTTTATAATTATCTTATAAATAATTTTTTTCTTTTTAAATTATTGGTTTTCAATTAATGAATCATTGAATTTAAATAAAATGTGAATGAGTTTTATTTAATTCTTAAATATTAAATTTATTTGATTTAATTATTTCTTCTATGTGTTCATGTTTTTTTATTGTTCTAATTAGTTGATCTAAAAAAAGTAAAAGAGTGATTTAGTGATTACTAATCACGTGAGGAAAGAACGATGGACTGATTTGAATATTTGAGGGAAATTCAATTCTAAATTTGGTATTTCCTGAATAATTCAAAAAATTCCCATTGGTATTTAAATGATTATATGAATATATTTCAAATGTGAATAAGAGAAATAATTGTTACTCTATTAAATTAATTGTTATAATCAAAACAGAAACATTAATTTTTCTTAAAAAACCATGATTGCATCACAAAAGCGGAAAACCTAACATGAATCCAAGCATCACTTTCTCAACTGAATTTCACCAACTCTAATGTTCCCTTGCTATCTAGTCTTTAAATTATTGTCCTCTTATTTACCTTTTCAAACATGAAAATTAGATTAAAAACACTTCTATTTGGAGATTCTTTTTGGTTACCACTAATAGAAAACCCCAAGGGTAATTAAAAATTCTTTTACCACACCCCATGACAGGTGTGAATCATTGAGTTTGTGAGTTGGCCAAGATTTGTTCTATTAATAATACCACAAATGAATCAAGATATGAGGTGGAAACCAAATTTTTCAAATCCGTGAATACATCTGGAGAGTTTTTAATATCGATCAACTTGAAAAAATACTTGTATAGGACATATCTAATATGCAATGTTGTACATAGTATATCATTTGGTTTAATACACACCTAATAGTAACCTAAACTCAAATATATCTTTGATAAAACCCTCTCTCCTAAGAGCTAGTCTATGATTTAATCTATATGTGTAAGTGGATACCAATTATTAACCGTAACCCGGTTCAGTCAATGGTAATCCATACAGAGTGTGAGGATACAGTTTTCCTTCTTGGGATAATGGAAAGTTAAACCCCAGAGGTAAGTACTAGTTCATATAAAACCCTTACATTCCAAGTCCTCTGGGTACCTCTTAGGAACCTAAAACTCAATAGTATCCATCCATTAAGGAGGATTAGATACCAATGTTTCTCCTAACACTTTCTCAGTACTAAACTCTACCACTCTCTCTTGAAGTAGCCCAAAAATTTCTTTAGGGAAGACATCCCTGAAATAATCTAATAAAACATGGAAATTAGTCTCCTACATTCCCTAGTAATCCTTATAAAGTATAGTAATATGGTATATCATATTACCCAACCTGTGATGCTTGGGTCCAACTAAACATTCCTATAGATCACATTAACCCTTGTGAATATAACTATTTTATTATGGTGTTATGGAAGACACAATATGATGATAGAAATCGACACAAGAATAATAAGAAACCAACTAGTCCATCTTGACAACTGTGTTAAAACCCATCATCTCAGGAACAAAGAGGTCCCATGAGAAACGATACATGAATATATCAAGGGACACTCCATGCCCTGGCGTACACTCTTCGATTGAATTTACAATGGAGTATTTATTTTCATCACACCATATAAAAATTATATCTTGAGTCCAAGAATATTCACAGTTTCAAAAAATAGGAAGTAATACAAAACACCATTACAAAGTAAATCATATACTAAAGTGGGGGTTACTAAAATTTTACTTATAACCATGGATGGACCGACACTCTTCTTTATAGGGATTGACTAAACTGCATATATTTGTCCCTTTCTAAAACCCTGAGATAAATCCTGACTACCCTGTAAATTCCCCCTCTAATGGAACTGTAAGTAGGGTGTTTAGATCCCTCGTCCATGAGCACCTCCTCTACATGTACAACCATTATTACTCTAGCACCCTTTCTGATATAGATATTTTGATCCTACTCCTAAAGGTTGAGTTAGTGTGTATCCACTTCTAATGTAAATTGGTGGAACAGTCTGAAAAAACCTTTGCACATGGACCATACTACTATAGACACTACATGTAATTGCGTCTCTATCACATTGGGGGTTTATATGGCCCTTTTTACCACACATACGAAAAATCAAATCACAACAAAATCACATGATCTAACTATTATTGAATCCGGAATAAATCATAAAATGACTCTTCATACTTCTAGATGAGATACATCCTTGATGAGGGACTAAACCAATGTTCCTCATAAATCTAGATTCTCTATGTTTTTTCTTGGTAATTTGGGCCTTATTAACTATCTCAGTGATGGTTGTTAAATCAAACACTTTCACCTGAGATCAGGTGGCACATGTGATCCTATAATCAAAACATCTGGCACTAGAAGGCTCATCACTAAGTAGAGGATGAGTAAAATATTAAAGCTACATAAAAAGGATGTATCATCCATAAAAGATAGAGTACCTTTCTATATGTGTATAATTTATATTAATCTTTTATGCCTCAACATCATAAGAAATAAATAATTGTAAAAGGCTGTCTAGAAATCCCTCCTAACCATAGCCCGATACTGATTAGACTTGGTTAACAAATCCCACAATATCATAGCTGAATCACATTGCATATAAGTTAAGAGATTGAACCTACTCTAAAGATGAATTTTAAAATTCTCAAAAATAGATATCATGGCCTCCAACCATGAAACCAAAGCATATGGACTACCATCCCTCAAAAATGTGGGAGGATGTTTCTACTGAATTTCTTGTATAAACTCAATCATAGTATGGAAAGGTCAAAAGGCTTCCTATATGGTCTTCATGAGCTGTAAGAATCAATCTCGAAACTAGGAATCAATTCCATGGTTGGTTATAATAGGAAGTGATGCAAGTGGCACTATGGGAGGCATTACCAGTGGCTTAGGGCCCACCACATCTGAAGTGTGGTTGTCCCAACCATCATGGCGTATGACTAATGGCCTTTATGATGGAATGTCTCTAAAAATTTCATGCACATATATCATAAAATATTTAACAGTGATATCAATCATAGAAATAATAATAGTACAAGTATAACCCTTCCTACATAAGAATCACAGCCCTATTCCTAATCCAAAATACCTTTCTATGTGACATATATTACCACGAAGAATCACAATAGACATTTCTAACTTCCAAATACCAAGGTTTTCTTAGGTTCAGGTTCTCTGTTTCATATTAAGGGTTCTGGTATATAGTGTACCAATTATATGTTATAGTGTAAATCACTCTTTAAGCTAAAATTTTTGACATCATTTAGTGGAACCCATTTCATTTAATTTTTAAGAATCAACATTTCATGATCATTTATGTATATTATTGTCCAGTTAGATGAGTCCCCATTCCCTTGTTATAAAGTACTAAATTTTGTAGGTTTCAATTTCCATGTCATTTAATGAAAACAAGGTTTTTACCTTCAATCGTAGAATATAACAAGTTCATATACGATGGTTTGATTATAAAGGTTACACATACAAATTTAAAAAGGATTATACACTTTATAAATTATTATTGGAACCCATTTAGTCACAACCATAAATGTTTCATCCCATAAAACCAATGTTCCATGGATAATACATTTCATAATTGGTTAATTAAGTTTCCAACATCAAAATTATAAGGGACAAAATTATTTAGGTTGATACATACACTTTAATAACCAATCATATATCATAAATACAACCAGACATTCTATCAAAGAGTATTCATACATGTAAATATATAAATTACCATAGAAGGATAGATTACAAGTATGTATACTAAATAATTACCAAAACATGGTATACAGATAAACATTCCATATAATCTGGTAGTCAAGAAACCACAACATACTATAAATAATGCATATAATAAAATACATATGGCATGACATATGCATGGCATGTGAATCCTCAAGTGCCTACTATGATTCATGAGACAAAACCTCATTTTAGTACCATCCAAGGATAAAATAATGTCTATAGTTTTAATAATAGTGCCCTAAATCATATTTGTTACCCAATGGTGAAACCAATAAAATTGTAATAGGAATCACCCAAAATAACAAGTCTTATCCCATGTGATTCGGTTTTCCCTATGCATGGGTTATCAACTCCCAGGCACAAGATCATTACCAATTTTCATCACATTCTTAGTCTTCTGTATACCAACCCAAATAGTAAGAAAAAACATAAAAGGGATCAGATACCACTTGTAGCACCCCTGGGTCCAATTCACTAATAATTAAGCAAACCTGAGAGCCAATTAGCATCCAGCGTGCCTACATATACACTAGAGGTTGTTGACTGGTTGTGAGGTTCTTTGATAGTTTAGTGGGGAGAATATACCCTCATGATTAGAGTTAATAGCAATAGTATAATAATTATATAAAAATCATAAACGAATATAATAATAGGGTAGTGGAAAATTAAATCATCCAACCAAGATTAATAAAAAAAGTAGAAATCATATCCAATGTCCTATAAAAAATGATGCTCATGTAATGGTGATATAAAAAGGGAGGATACACGGGAAACATAGAAATATGAATATCCAGAAAGATATAAAAATTAGAAAAGTACCAAATTTTATTATCACTAGAATCATAATCATAAACTCAGTCCTTTTTTGTTGTACTCCATCTAGAATAAGAAATAAGGCATTCAGAACTAGACCCTTCCCTTTATACCAACCTATAATCATGAAATCATTCCAGCAACCAATCATTGGCCCAAATAGGGTATGAAATATACTCATTAGGCCACCACTAATAGTGTTTATAAAAACCATGTATATTCATATAAATTTAAGTAGTGTTAAGATATAAAAGAAATAAAAGATATAAGTAAATAAAGTGATTAAAATAATTCTTCCTATGAAATATATGATCAAACAACCCATAAATGATGAATAACTCCATAACATAGTGAGGAAATAAATATGACCTACAATGGCATATCATGTTTTAAGAAACTACAACAGGCACCTAATAATCATTTATGATAACTATGAGGGCCTGGAACCATGGCCAATGACCAAGGAATCCTATTCAATTCCACATAGCACATTCATAGAAAATGTTGGGTAATGTAGACCAACATGGGCCAAAAACCAAAGGATCATGGTTGAGGCATCCTCTTTGATTCCACAAAGTTCATCTATAGATAACTTGGTAAATACATAGGTGAATCCCAAGGAGTATGTGTGGGGCAGTCTAAGAAAGTTGAATCCAAGGTAACAGTCAATGAAACCCAATATAAAATATTTACGTGGGTCAGTGGTTCCATACAGTGATACCTAAAATTGGTTTTATTCCATTTCATTGATTATAAAAATAGCATATAAGGGGTAAATCGACCATGTTAATGTCCATTACCTTTGTAAATTCAATTTATTATAATCATTTCATAAATAAACTCACTTACAAGTGATCAGAAATGAGGCCATGTTAGTGTCTACATATTTAATTAATTATATTCAATATATAAGTGATCAAAGGGACATGTTTGTTTTTATTCCCTTAATCAATTGAATTCATAATATTCAATTTTTAATTAATTCACATACATGTGATGTAACAACCCCGACCCCAGTAGCCCAGAGTCAATAGTTATTTTATTACAATGGAATAGATACAAGAGACCACATAACTAAGGATAAATCAATATAGTAGTCATGAATAACAAGTGGCATACATGGTTCTATTATTACATTATTAAATAAACATAGAACATAACAAAGTAAAATAAATTGCTTTCTTGAAACTTATTAAAATATCTCATCTTCCTAACCTAAGGATGGAAAAAAATAAAAAGGTGAGCTCAAATTCTCTATAATGGTGACATACAAGAGAAACATAAATAAATAATTAGTGAATAAAAATCAATAAGGCACAAAAATATGAATAACTGAAAATCACATTACATTTAATCAACAAACTAAGAATTAAAATGTATCCATTGATTTTTTTCATAGTGAAAATATCATGGATAGTAATAACTTCATGCTGAATGAAGGAAATGATTAATTATTGGAAATAAGGTAACTGGAACAAGAAAAACATCCATAAAGACCTCTTAAAAGATGATTTAAATCTGTGGGTAGAATCCCATCTTATTCTTCTTGGAAATAAGCATGAAGGGTTTGTTGGAAACTATTTTGTCTAATGATACATGTCGATACATTCATGGGATTTATAATACTTGAACCCACCCATCACGGCAAGTCCAAATTATTCTTCATATACAGTTTTAATTCATGAAGAATATTTCTTATAAGATATATCCATATTGAGTAGAGAATACAAATTTATCAATATTTACCCAGTTAAAACAATATTCAAAGTAAACACCATATTAAAAAAATGGTAGAAAATATATACAATAATTATATCCATGGTGAAAGAATTAGGGATATTTAGTGATATCTTGAATGACTTATCATAAAAATTAAAAGGGTCTTTACACAAAGGTAATAAGTGATGAATATTGTATATGTCCCAAGAAATTAATGTGAGGCAAAAAATACTTACCACATTGAAATATTTTAAACTGTATGCCCTATAAAATAATTTTTTATCAAATGAAACATTGAATACCATGAATATAAATAAATTCAGGATATGACATGCCAAATCCTTGTATATATTTACTACAAAAAACAAATAATTGGTGAATAATTCATATCTCATAGTAATAAAAATGAGATGAGAAGCCCCTTACCTTATGTATGAAAGCATTCTACACTTGTACTTAAGGTCCTGGAAAATCAAAATTGATTTATTAATTATTTATCTAATAACCTATTCAACATATATTCAATATATTATAATTTTAATAAGTTATTTTAGGGAAATTTTAATGATTTATAATTTTTAATTTTATTCTTCTGAGAGCAATCATTTCATAGTTTTATGGTCGGTTCCCTTGTGTACAATTATGGGAATATTATTAAATTGGAAACAAAACTCTGGAAGTGAAATTCTTTAGTATTAATGAACTTATAGAATTTTAAATGATCTGATATATCACTTTGTTATATGTTATGAGGATTAATTATTTGATACAATATTAATGATAAATGTTTGGTTTATTTTTGGCGGGTTCTATGACCATCATGAACTCATATCATTTTATTTAACACTATGTTTATATGTTAGTTCTAGAATAATATATAAATTATAATATGTATATTAAAATCTTATTTATTCATAATAATGGTTTTATAACCTTCCATGAAGCGGTGATGGAAAATGAAAACTCGTCATTCAAGAAGATGATGAATTGACATGTCACAGATGATGTTTTAATTTTTAAAATAAAAGGGGAAGAGAAAAGATTTGATGATGGATATTCAAATATCAAAATAAAATTATATTATATATATGATAATGGAGTTAACATTACACTTTTTATAGTGTAGGCGAGGAGAATAAAATAATGGAAAATAAACTAAAAAGATAAAGAAGGAGGATTTTACCTCTTGAATATCATCTCATTCAGAACCTATTTATGACACATGGATTTGGTATTTTGTTAATACTAAAAAGTCATGTACATGGGGAAGTGGATTATGAATGGTGTGGGGTAATATTAATACAATATTAAAGTATTAGAATGTCTATGTATAATGGATGGAAAGGGGTGGTATTTATATGGAGAGGAGAGGGGTGTTTTTTTTTATTTTATTCATTTAATTATTATTTTCATTCAAGACTATCAATAGTGTTGATTATGATGAATAAATACAGTAAATAGAGTACTTAAGTTAGAAATAATGATTTATTACCTCATCCATACATTATCCATGACTTAATAATTTATTTATTTACTTATAATGTTAAATACTATAATTTTTTGTATCTCACTATTCACAAAAGAAAATCAACTATTTTTGAAAAATACCAAAAAATCATCCTAAAAATTTTTTGATGTTTAGATTTCAAAAATGGACACCATTTAAAAAAATATTTTATAAATATGAAAATTTTAATTCCTAATTAAAATCAATATTTATTCAAAAAAATACTAATTTTAATATTATAACTGATTTTAGGACACTGAAAAATTAATTATGGTCTCATAAAATTAAATTATAATTATAATAAAAAAAATATTAATTTTTTAATCTATTTTTTGAAAATAAATTTTCATTTAAATCATTATATTAATTATAAAATTGTAAGTAAATATTTTCACTTCATAAATATACCAACAGTTAATTTATCATTTTTAAAACATTTATTTACTTATTACTTAAAATAAATATATCATATTTTTATTTATGAGATACCTAAATTTTATTTATGAATTTATATGTGAAGTTATTTTTATAATTTCCATATTACTATTTTTATGGTCATGTTAATATTTAATAGTATATCATGATAATCTATTGAATTTTTTTACGAAGATACATACCGAAAAATATTGGGGTGTTATATTTTTATCTCCTTTGAAAATTTCCTCCTTAGAAGTTTTCATTAATATTTAAATAAAAATAGATAAGGGTGATTCTTCTTTATAACATCCTAATTATCCCATGCCACCTCATCATTTTTTTTAATTTCTCCAGAGAAAATTTTCCAGTTTATTTGCACGGTTTCTTAAAAATTTCGCTCTAGTGTCAAGAATAGCTATTAGGTCTTTCCTGTAAGGTAAATCAGTTTCCATTTATATTTCATTATATGTGAGTAGATTCATTAGTCCAGGAATGTACATCCTTAACAATGATATGTGGAGCACATATCCTCTATCCAAATTTCATAATTCCATCACCATACAAAAATTCCTCCAATCTTCCATCCTTAACGTCGTTATTTTTTTTTTTGAAAATTCTCATCATCAGATAGAGATGTTTTTACCTTTTCTAATAAAGATGGTTTCATAATCATTTTTAAAATAGTAATGTTTCACCATCCTAAAAAATTTACATATCCAACTTTACAAAATCCATGAACATAGGATATTTTTGAATCCTCATATTTGTTATAATTCCATTATCTTTCCTATATAATACATATAATACCTTATTTTCTTTTCATGGGTGGTAGTGTATTGAGAAATCATAATCTTTGAGTAATTATGGCCATCATCTTTGCATCACGTTGAGTTATTTTTATGTAAATATATATTTCAAACTCTCATTACCGTTATATTTGTCACATCTTTCACCATAGAGATAGTGTCTCCATACATTTAGATAAACGACTATGGTTTCTAACTCAAGATCTTGAATTTGATATTTTTTTCATGATTCTTAAACTAATTTGATGCATATACAATAAAATTATCATTTTTCATAAGGATACAACCCAGTCCTTTCTTCGATGCATTAAATTATATCAAAAACTCATTATTTCTTGGTGGTAGAATCAAAATTGGAGAATTAATGAATATTCTTTCCCATTCTTCAAAAAATCTACACATTCTTTTTCCCATACAAACATAACCTCGTTATGTGTGATCTTGGAAAACAGGTTATATAATCCGGAAAAATTCTGAACAAAACAACGATAGTAATCTTATAAACCAATATATACCTTACTTAAGTTCATTGTCTTAGGACATTATTGGATTTCCATTTTCTTTATAGGATCAAATGAAATTACATCCTTAGAGACAACATGGCCAGGAAAAGAAATATCGTAAATCCAAAATTACCACTCTATAAATTTATCATATAACTCTTTTCTTAAGAGAATCTCATGAATTATCCAGAAGTTACTATCATGGTCTTCATAGCCTTTAGAATACAAAAAAATATCATCAAGGAATACTACAGCAAAATAATCAAGATATTAATTGAATACACTATTAATTAGATCTATGAAAAACAAAGATGTATTTGTTAATAAAAATGGAATTATTGCTAACATGTAATTTCCATACCTCATATTAAAAAGATGTCTTTGGAGTATCTTTTTTATTTACTCACAATTTTTGATACAAGATTGAAGGTCAATCATTGAAAAATATCGATCTCTGTGAATTTGACCAAATAAATCAACAATGTGAGGTAGAGGATATGTGTTAATTACTATAACAGGATTGATTTATCTATGGTCAAAGAATTGACGTGTGGATCTGTCTTTCTTCTTAATAAAGATAATAAGGGATCTCCCTAGATAAACACTAGGGTAATCAAATCCCTTAATACTCAACTGCTATAGTTATTTCTTCAGCTCCACTAATTCCACAATGGCCATTCAATATGGTGCCTTTGATATTAGTCTTGTATTAGGGATTATATCAATGTTAAAATCAACTTCACGCTAAGAGGATGTCTAGGTAATTCTTTAGTAAATACGTCCATGTGTTCATTTTCAATTGGTATATCCTCAATTTTAATATTAATTTCCTCATACTTAGATGTTTTATTTTATTACTCCAAAGGTATTTCATTTAGTAGAGCTACTAGTAGTGGATTTAGATAAGTACTAGATGATAATATTTCTTCCCTAAAGATAAGAAATTCTATAACTTCCCCACAAATACTAATTTCCTTCTTATTGAAATAAATATTTGTATAATATTTTGAAATCCACTACATACATAGGATTATAAAAAATACAACCATAGGTATGATGATAATGTTATCAAATAAATCATGTTTAACTATCATAATAGGGATTTCCCAATATATATTGTTGTAATGAGACTTCCCTTAGAAGTATTGACTGACCACTCCTTTATTAAATCAAAATGGAAATGACTAATTTTCATAGAAAACTTGGTAGATATAAAATAGTATGATGATCTAGAATAAAATAGAGCACTGGATAAATTTAAAGATATGGTTAATGTAGTTTACACCAAATCATTGGGTAATTCTACTTTAGCTATAGTGATTGAATTAGCTTGGCCATCTTCCAATGGCCTCTTCTATGGTTGATTCTTGTAACGCCTATGAAATTTATTTGAATAATGCCCTATTTTTTGACAGTTGAATCATTTAATTTCATTGATTTGTTTTTACCCTTGCATTCATTATCACGATGACCCTTTACTCCACACATATAACAATATCCCATGCCTTTCAATCATTTCCCATTACGATTCTCTCAACAATGTTTACATAATAGGAATTTCATTGTCCCCCTTTTCCTCTTTGATGATTTACCTTTTATAATGTTATCAGAATACCTCTTCTTCTCATGATTTTCGTTGATCATACAGGATCATGAAAATTAATTCTCTATTTGGATGGAACATAATACTATTTTTTCATATGATGGTTTTTTTTGAGAATCGAGTTCCCTTAGAAGACTTGTATTAAGACCTTATAAGAAATGATCAATCTTATTTAATGAATCATGTATGTAATTTGTAGCATATATGGGTAGTCTTGTGAAGGAAAACTCATACTATAAAACATTATCATATTCATTTTTCTATAAGATAAGGAATTTTATCTTTAATTCAGTTCATTTATCATAAGGGAAAAATTTGTCGAAGAATTTTTCAATAAAAGATCTCCATTCCATGTCTCATCCTAAATCTTTCTACATAGTATTTTGGATTAATAACCACCATTAATTAGCATATCCCTTGTGGAAATATATTGCTAACAATACCTTTATTGTTCATCACATCCCAGTTACTGAAATATATTTTCAAGAGGATTTATCCTCTTTCTCAACTACTACTAGATTAGTTGTACCACTGAAATATATGGGTTCAACTACATGAAATGATCGAACATAGGTGTATTATGGTTATCCATCATAACCTGAGAAATATTTCATAATATGGTCATCATCTTCTAAGATCCAATAGTAACTCTGTTGACTTTGTTAGTGGGGTAACCCCTACATTGTCTGTGGGTACTGATTCCCATTTTTCCATTAGGTTCCATTACTAAATAATAGACCACAATGAGTTTTCTCATAATAATCATGAGTATTTGGCCAAAAATCACTATAATGAATTATTATAATTCTCATTTATATTTATCATATAGTTCCAATTGTTTCTATTAAACATTTTCTGGTACCAATTGTTACAAACACGCCCCCATTAGCCCAAATTCAGTGGTTATTTTATTACAATGCCATAGAAAAAAGAGATCACATCACCAAGGATCGATCAATTTAGTAGTTTTTAGGAACTAGATACATACATAGTTCACTTGTTACATTGGAATTTAATCATAGAACATAACAATGGAAAAAAACTACTTACTTAATACTTATTCAATGATTTCATCTTCATAACATTGGGAAGGAAAAGAAAGAAAAGAGTAAGCTCAAATGCTTAGTAAGGGTTAAATATAATAGAAAAATGAATCATTAATAAGTGATTCTTAATAAATATGATATAGAAAGGTGAATAAATGAAAACCGCATTCCATTTATCAATAAACTGAGAATAAAAATGTATCCGTAGATTTTTTTCATACTGCAAATCACATGGATAATAATAATTGCCTACAAGATTAAGGCTGTAAAAAAAATTTTGATGTCAGGTATCTGAAACATGAACCACTACCCTCAAGAACATTCAAAATATATTTTAACTCTTTTGGTAGAAACATGGATGATTCATCTTGGAAATAAACATGAAGGTTTTTCGCCAACTATTTTGTCCCATGAGACCTGTCGATGCATTAAGGGGCTATATAATGTTGATCCCCACCTGTTATTTCAAGTCAAAATTATTCTTCATAAATTGATTTAATTCATGAATAATATACCTTATCAATGTATCCCTATTGAGTATAAGATACATATTTATTAATATTTCCTCAATTAAAACAACACTCAAAATTAACACCGCATGTATAAAAATGTTATATGGAATATAAAATAATTATAGCCATGATAAATGAAGTTAAGAAATTTAATTAAATATTTAATTAATGATGACAATAAATTAATGGGGTTGTAAACAAATGTAATAAGTAATAAACATGGTATATGTCTCACATAAATTAATGTGAGATGAAAAACCCTTACCCCTTTGTAATCAGTTGAATTTTATGCCCTATAAAATTAATGATTATATGATTAAACATTGAATACAATGAAGATAAATAGATTTATCATATGATATATAAAAGTTAATTATACATACCCCAAAAAAATAAATTATTGTTGAATAAGTAATATCTCATAGAAATAAAACTGAGATGAGAAACCCCTTACCTATCTGAAATAATTTATCACTTGTACTTAATAACCATGATAATAAAATTAGAATCATTAATTACTTAATAAAAACATTTTAAACATTTATTTTATTTATTAAAATTTAATTAAGTTCATTTTAGGCCATTTATATTAGTTATAATGATTAATTTTGTTGTTCCAAGAGCATTCATTTCATGGTTTTATAGTCGGTTCCGTTGTGTATAATTCTGGGAGTTCTTATGAAATGAAAGAAAGACTATAAAAGTGATGTTATTTAGTATTAATGAACTTCCATAAGTTTTAATTGTAATATATATAATTTTGTTATATGTTATGAGGATGAATCATTAGATTAAACATTAATGATAACTGTTTAGTTTATTTTTAGCAGTTTTTACGACCATCCTGAACCTGTATAATTTTATCTAAAATTATGTTTGTATATTTTTTAAATAACATGATTTATATAACAATATATTTTTTAAAATATAATTTTACCATAATAATATTTTTATGTGTAGTATTTAATCTAGAAATATTAAATGAAAATTCATTGTCCATGATGGCAGTGAATCGACATGTCATAGAGGATGTTTTCATTTTTAAAATAAAAGGAGAAGAGAAAAAATATGATGATGGATATTCCATTATAATAATAAAATTTTAGTATATATATGATACTTCAGTTACCATTCTAATCTTTATAGGGTATGTGAAGAGAGGGTAATAAAGAAAATAAATTTAAGGTTAAAGAATGAGGATTTTTCCTATTGAATATCTTCTCATTGGGAACCTCCTTAAGACACTTGGATTATGTATTTTTGTAAGAAATAAATGACTTAGACATGGGGAAGAGGATTGGTAAGGTAATTGGGAAGCATTTAGAAAATATTAAAGGCTTATAAGGTATTGGAAAAATGGGTTGTGAGGGTGTAATTTATAGGGAGAGAAGAGGGTTGTGTTTTAGTATTTTATTCATGTGTTTATTGTTTCTGTATAAGAATATCAAAAGTGTTGATTACCATGAATAAATATAATAAATAGATCATCTAGGTTCTAAATAATGAGTTCTTAAATCATCCATATATCATACATTATCCAATAATTTATGGATTTACTTATAATGTGAAATACCATAAATTACTATATTTTACTATTCTACAAAAATTAAACTCTATTAGAAAAATAAAAAAATCACCCTAAACATTTTTCAGTGTTTAGATTTTAAAATTTTACTCCTTTTTATGAAAATAAATTTATTAATGCGAGAAATTTAATTTATAATTAAAATCATCATTCATTCAAAAAATAAAGATTTTAATATTATAATTGGTTTTAGAAATCTTTGAAACATTAATTATGGACTCATAAAATTATATTATAATTTTAATACAACAAAATATTAATTCATGAATCTATTTTAAGAAATGAAATTTTCATTTCAATCATTATTTTCATTATTAAATATTAAATATACATTTACATTTCAAAAAATAAAAACACTTAATTTATCATTTTTTTAAACATTTATTTACCTACTCCTTGATATAAATATGTCATATTTTCATTTATTAGACACCTAAATTTTATTAATAATTCTATAGGTGAGGTTATTAATTTAATGGCTACATTAACATTCCTAAGGGTCATGTTAATATTAAATAATATATCATGTTAAGTTATTGAATTTATTTAAAAAGATACATACTATAAAATCGTGGGGTGTTATACTTGAAAAGAAGGTAGGAAATGTTATTTTACATGCCACTTATCTAATCAATTACATAATTATGCATAAGCCACGATATTTTACATTTCCATTAATAACTCCAATATATTCCATTTCCTTAGTAATTTAATTCATAGATTAAAAGGTTCTACAACATGTATTTAACCTTTAAATTCATTTAATTTATATATGGCTCCCATTAATATTTTTTAATTGCAACTAACCCAAAGGGTGGAATAATCATAATCAATATAATGAACCCACTTCAACGGTTGTTTTGGTTAAGGTTGGAAACCTCCATATATGTCTAAGGGTGTAAAAACATGTTCAAATCAATGAGTAAATATCAATCTTACTATCCTGTTAATTTATGGTGAAATTCTCTAAAAGTACGTTGTGCGAATCAACAATGAAAAAGTATAAATGCCTAATATTTTATGGAAAATGTATAAACCACCTAACATAGAAGGTCAATACTCACCTCATCTATTTTCGGCCTCTAACTAACTCTATAATGGGAGAAATTTAATATATATATATATATATGAATTAATTTAAAATACGGAATATTAGCTCATGAAAATTTAGACTTCCATATGGAGAGATAAATGATGGAAGGAAGAAATTTGATCAGAGATCTTACCAGAATGAACTCAATGTGAAAAAAACACTTTCTTACACGCTCAAATGAAATTGTTACCAAAATTACTATAAGTATAAGATTGGAGGGATCCTATAGGGACCCAAGACTTTTCTATATAACATTATATTATTTTGAGCATAATTATACATCATAGTACAAGCCACTAATCGTTAAGTCTAGGGACTTGGAAGACTAGGTACAAAAAACATAAAATGTGGGGCTAAAAAACTTTTTTATTTTATCTCCATAAAGATCTCATAACTTTCTTTGATACCTTACATCTGCATAGGGTACCCTGGGGAACATATAAACAAAGGGATGAGCTAAAAATCCCAGTAAGGGAATGAACATAAGGATACATCTTAAGCACATGAGTTAGGAGACATAACATAATGATATCCCAAGCATGGAAAATATGAAATCATATTGTATAACCATGGGATCATATAAACATGAAATCATATTAATATGGAAGAATCATAAAACTTGTATTTAGTATGGTTCAAGGCTTACTTTCAATCCTGTTTCCCATTTAATTATGGGTTAAGGCTAACCACTAATCTCGTTTCCCATTTTACTACAGGTCAAGGCTAACTGCCAATCCTGTTTCACATCGCTTATCATGAGACTTAACTTTACCCAATGAATTGGAGCGCTATCTAGGTGCACCCATATTAAAATTTTCATGAATATTCTTCTCCCATAAATATTATTTCCACATAAATGATCATACATAATCAACGATACATAAACATAAGAGTACCCATGGAAGGAATTGCGTACCACAATCAGGGCATAAAGAATAATCAATGGGCGTATCATGAAAGTGTCCGAGAAAGAAATGAATTAGAACATCAATGGACGTTAATAGGTCAAAATATCCATATAAAATGGTAAGTTAAGTCAAACATAAGTGTCAACATACAATAAATTTATTTGAGAAACATTAGAATTAAAACTTTTTTGTGAGGTTTTAAGGAAAATACTATAGAGATTTTAAAATAGAAAAGAGGATAATAATTTATATAAAACTAGAATTGAACCAATAAGGGTTTAATAATAAAAATACAGATTTTATAAATACAATGGCTTATTAAAAATAAGATAGATTTCACATGAAATTGGGTAAAAGTTCAGGGAAGTTCCTTAAAATAGGTTTGCATATCGGAAAGTTCTAAGGAGGGAATCTTTTAAAAACATATTTATCCAAAAAAGAGAGTTAATAAAGGGTATTAATAAAGAATTTTATAAACATACACATAATTTAGAATATTTACATAAATAGATAAGATAAATCCATTTCTATATAATGAATCATAAGGCAACTCGAAAGAACAAAGGAGGTTCATGTAGATTTTGTTACGGATTTCCAGCATGGTGTCGGGTGTACCTAAAAGGGATTGATGAGAGAGAGAATGGGTTTCTCATCACTTATAAAACATTATGAATGTATGGGGGAGGTGCTAAAATATACCCCATCATTTTGGATTACACATAAAAAAGGAATAACATAGAGGATAATCTTGATTAAGAGAGAAATGTAGAAGATCCCTTACCTTAATTCTGATGGTGTTCTCCACTTGTTATTAGTGACCTGAATAAAAAAATTAGGTATATTAATTAATAATTTTAAAAAATACTCTATATTATATTGGTTTAGTATAATCATTTTAAGTTCATTTATAACCATTTTGATTGGTTATGAGGTTCAATTTCATTATTCGGGCTCGTTTGTTTACATTGTTTTAATGATAGGTTCTCTTATATTCATGTTGGGATAAACATGAAAGATGAATGTGGTTGTCCATAATTAAAGTTATATTCTATTATTGAACATCCAGGATATTTCATGGTTTGAAATTTAATTTGGTAACATATAATGAAGTCAAATTATTATAAAAACCATAGTGACAATCGTTTTTGTTAATCAGTGAGTTTGATTACACAGTACATGTTTTCTTTATAACTTAATACCATTTGTAAAAAAATATTACAGAAAAAAAATAGGATATATTACATATATAATAATCTGGTTCACCCACAACACAAATGGTTTCATGACCATAATTAAATATGATAATAGAAATTGATAAACTGTTGTCCTTTAATGTGCTAAATTAGCACATCTCAAACATTGCTTTCATTTTGTTCAAATAAAATATGGGGAAAAGAGATAACATAATGATATATCCTATTAGCATAAAAACATTCCAGTAGATGTATGTTACTGGTTTTATCATACTATTTGGGTGAAGTGAGGTGAGGAAAGAAACAAAAAGAAAATAACTTAAAAGAAATGAAGGAATTGGAAAGAGGAATTTACCTCTGGAGACTTCCTCCTTTGAGAACCTCTTAAGGGGAGAGGTTTTGGTATTTTGAAGAGGATAGGGGCTTTCATACGTGAGGTAGGAGCATGAGGAGAGATTTGTATAGAATATTATCAATGAACAAGGTTTGAGAGTAGTGAAGAGAAGATAAAGTGAGGGGGGTTATAGTGGAGGAGAAGAGGATTTTCATAATTTTATAATCATTAGTTTATTAATTTCCCTCAAGACCAGAAATAGTGATGATTACATGACCAAAAATAGTAATAAATTCATGTGACTTCGAAAAAATTGGGCATAAATCCGCATATCGTCGTCAATGAATCAATAAATCCCTTCTTTAGCATTTATCGTAAGTTATCATATTTTATTATTCATCAAATATTCACGTATTTCAGAAAAATACCCAAAAATCACCTGAACCATATTTCGATGTGTAGAAGCAAAAAATGAAATCCTTTTTTCAAAAATAATTTTTCAAATATGATTTTTTAATATTTAATTAAAATCATAATTTATTATGAAAAACCAGTTTTTAAACATTCATTTACTTATTCTAAAATATAGGTATATCGTACTTTGAACTTGAATAATATTTATATATTATCATAAGTAAAGTTACTTTTCATTAGGGTATATTTCTATTCATAAGGGTATGTGACTATTTATAAGGGTAGGTTACTATTCACCAAAAATTATGTTCTTTTTATTTGACTCCAAATAACATTCTAATTGAAACTGTGTATGTCATATTTTTAAAATTCCAAACACATAAGTGGAAAAAATGTTTAAAGGTAACTTGGAACATAGTAGTTCATTGTGTTGTGTTTTTATGTGATTTTATGACATATTTATATGAAAATAATTTCCATTGAAAAACATTGGGTCATTACATTCTTACCCCCTTATGAAATTTTGCCCTAAAAATTTCATTTTACATTCAAGGCCAAAAACAAGTGGGGGTACTTTTCCTTCATTGCTTCCTCCAGTTCCCATGTTGCTTCTTTGTACTTATGGTTTTTTCATAGTACTTTGACCAGATGAGTAGTATTGTTGTGGTGAAATTTGTCTCTAAGATCCAAGATCATCACTAGCTACTCCTCATGTTCCTCCTTGATCTTGGAGTATATCAGAATATCATTAATAAAGACTATCACAAATTTGTCGAGGTAATATCTAAAGAATCTATTTATTAAATCCATGAAAATTAATGGAGAATTAGTGAGTCTGAAGGGCATAAATAAGAACTCATAGTGTCCATAAATCATTTGAAAGGTAGTGTTGGGAATATCTTCCTTCCTCACCTTTAATTGGTTATATCCCATCCGAAGGTCCACCTTAGAGAAATAACTAGCCCCATGAAGCTGATTGAACATGTTATCTATCCATGGTAGGGGATACTTTTTATTTATCGTGATTTTATTGATCTCACAATTATCAATGCCAAGACGCATTGATTTGTTCTTATTCTTGACAAAGAGGACGTGCACACCCCATGATGAAGCACTCATGTGTATAAAACCCTTCTCCATATTCTCTTGTAACTACTTCTTCAACTCTTCCATCTCTACAGTGGCCATTCTATAAGGTGTCTTTGAGATAGGCATAAATCCATGGATAAGTTAAATTGAGAACTCAGCCTCTTGGTCAGGAGGATGACCAGAAAACTCTTCAGGGAATACAGCAGTGTAATCCCTCACGATGGGAATGTCTTCAAGAATGATTCTCTACTTTGTATCAATCATTCGATCTAGATATTCCTACTCACAAGGAAGAAATATCCACACTTTAGATGATGATTCTAAAGAAGATTCATCTTCCTCCTTACACTTGTAAAGAATATGAGGATGCTTTGGGATGTGAATAGTGATATCCCTTTCCTGAAAGTTGATGTTGTCTTTGTATAAATATATCCAATCCATGACCAAGATTGCACCAAACTCCATTAAATAAATTATAGAGATATTTTTGAGAAGGTTCAGTCAACAAACATTAACCAGGGAGGAGTTATAAACCATGGACACAATGATTTCCCCATTCACTGTTCTCATAGATAACATTTCCTCCAAATGTTATGGTGGTGTTTGAATAGTTCTACTAAAGTTACAAGATATGAATGAAAGAATAGAACTCGAATCAAATAGTACGTTCACTATTCTTGAATGAATAACTAGTTTACCTATTACCAAATCATTTTCTGGCTCCACCTCATCATTAGTGATAGCATAAGCCCTTCCTTGTTTCCTTGGAGGTTGTTGTTGATTTCCTCCGACAACCCTTGTCCTCAGGAAATTAATTGCATAATTCCCATGCTCGTTGCAGTTGTAACACTGCACTGTAGGCTGAGTGTTTATCTGAACCTTCATTTATTCTTCAACATTAGCGGTATTTTTCATATCCCTTTAGCAGTTCATGGCTAGATGACCAAACATTCCACATTTGAATCAATTCTTGGTTCCCTTCAGACAGTTAGCAGGATGATTCTTCCCACAAATTTTAAAAGGGGAAAAGTCAAGCTTCTTTCAATCATGGGATTTTTTTGATGAACCACCCATGTTGTTCTCCATTTTCCACTTCTTGGCCCTAGGCCCATGAGACCCTTGATAGTATCCAGTCTCTATTTCGACCTTGAGGGAACAACAGACAATATCCTCATAACTTTCGAAGTCTCGAATCACCAACGCTTTTCATAGACTCTTATTTAGTCCACTAAAGAAGTGATCCACCTTGCTTTCGGTGTTCATGACAATGAAAAAGGAAAAACTTTCAAGCCTTGTAATGTTTTCTTCATACGCACTGATGGACTCATCTTCTTTTTTCTTAAGTTGGAAGTAATCTCTTTCCATCTTGAGATGGAGGGTTTGAGGAAAATATTTGTTGAAAAACATCCACTTGAATTCCCCCCAATCCATGGAATCAATTTCCTCTTAGTACATTGTATTCTTGATCAGTTTCCACCACTGATCATCTTCGCCATCAAAATTATATACTTCTAATGCAACTTTCTCTTCCTCCTAGCACTGGAGGACGGATAATATATATTCAATGGAGTTAATCAACTATTCGATGAGGAGGGGATCAAAAGGTCCTCTAAACATGGGAGGCATTTTCTGTATGAAGGCTTCTACGGATACTTTCTCTTTCCTTGGTGTAAGAGGGCATTCTACATGATTCATGTTATTATTCATAACTCGACCCAGTTGAGTAAGTACTTTCATGAATTTTTGAGCACCCACTCCTGTCATATCAGACATATAATTAGGGAAGTATTCACATTGCCTATAACATTGGTTGTTGGAATGTGTTCTTATATTTACCAACATTAACTAAGGAAATAACATATAATTATAGGTCTTGAATACGTAGTTATTGAGAATAAAAAGGAATCTTTGAACATAAAAGGATAAACTCGTAAAGGATAAGTATATCCGAGATTATGATTCCTTATGATTCAAACTAGGTTATCCATGATCTATTTCATAATATATATATTATTATGGTATTTTCTTCCTTAATAATGGTTTTTACTAAGCTCGTGAATTTACCAAAGAATATCCCTCAGGAGTGTCCTAACCATGAGTGTCGTGAAGCCTATTTTCATTTACCAGAATCCCCCAGTACAAGCCTGAAACTCCTAGTTGGAGTTTTCACTCCTACGTACATATATGCCAGAGCAACCTCTACCTTCTTATATCAAGACAGGGATGTATTTTCTTTATTAACCACTTACTCCATTATCATCAAAATTTAGGAATGTTTTCTTATACTTCGTCCCATCCTTAAGGTTATCACTAAGCTGCTCTATTCTTAATCTCTAAAAATAACAAGACCATACTTTGATACCAACTATAGAGATCTAAGCCTTTTCCATATAACATTAAATGATTTTAAAAATAATTATATATCAGAGTAAAAGACAAGGATTGTTAAGTCTAGTGTCTTGGAAGAGTAGGTACATAAAACATAAAACATGGGTCTAAAAACACTTCTTTATTTAATCTCCATAAAGATCTCCTAAATTCCTTCGATCCCTTACATCTGCATAGGGTACCCTGGGGAACATATGAACAAAGGGAGGAGCTAAAAATCCCAGTAATGGAATGAACATAAGGATATATCTTAATCTCATGAGTTAGGAGACATAACATAATGATATCCAAAGCATGGAACATATGAAATCATATCGTATAAGAATGGGAACATAAGAACATGGAATCATATAAATGTGAAAGAATCATAAAACATGTCTTTAGTATGGGTCAAGGCCAACCGAAAATCCCATTTCCTATTTAAGTACGGCTCAAGGAAAACTGCCAATCTCTTTTCCCATTTTAGTACGGGTCAAGGCTAACCATCAATCCCGTTTCACATTACTTCTCATGAGGCTTATCTTTTACCAATGTGTTGGAGCGCTATCTATGTGAAAACATCTCAACATTTTCATGAATATTCTTTCCACATAAATATTCTCACCACATAAATAATCATACAAAATCTACCATACATAAACATAATGGTACCCATGGAATGAATTGGGTACCCCAATCATGACATAAAGAATAACTAATGGGAGTACCATGAAAGTGTACATGAATGAAAACGGATTAGAACATACATGGATGTTCATAGGTTAAAATATAAATATATCATGGTAATTTAAGTCAATAATAAGTGGCAACATATAACAAATTTATTTGATAAACATTAGAATAAAAACATGTTTGTGTGGTTTTAAGGTAAATACTATAGAGATTTTAAAATAGAAAAAAGGAAAATATTTTATTTAAAACCAGAATTTAACCAAAAAGGTTTTCATAATAAAAATAATGATTTTATAAAGACAAATTTGGCCTAAAATAGAAGATATATTACACTTGAAATTCGGTAAAAGTTCAAGAAGTTCCTTAAAACAGGTTTGCATATCGAAAAGTTCTAAGGAGGGATTCTTTTAAACACATGTTTATCCCCAAAAGAGAGTTAAGAAAGGGTCTTCATAATGAATTTTATAAAACTAAACATAATTTAGAATATGTACATAAATAGATAAGATAACTCTATTTTGATATAAAGAAAGACAAGGAAACCTGAAAGAACAAAGGAGGGTCGGGTAGATTTCATTGCAGATTGCCCGCATGGTGTCGGGTGTACCTAAGAGGGATTTATGAGAGAGAGAAGAGTTTTTTCATCTCTTTTAAAACATGAGAGAATTATGGGGTAGGTTATAAAAAATACCCCATCATTTGGCATTACACATAAAAAGTCATAACATAGAGTAAAATCTGGATTAATAGAGAAATGGAGAGGATCCCTTACCTTAATTTCGGTGGTGTTCTCCGCTTTTTATTAATGACCTGAATAAACAAATTAGGTCTATTAAATAATAATTTCAGAACCTATTATATATTTAATTGGTTTATTATAATAATTTTATGTTCATTTATAACCCTTTTTATTGGTTATGAGATTCAATTTCATTGATCGGGCTCGTTTGTTTACTTGGTTTTAATGACCAGTTTGCTTATATTCATGTTATGATAAACATATAAGATGAAAGTGGTTGTACAAAATTGAATTTATATGATACTATTGAACATAATGTAGATTACATGGTTTTGAATTTAATTTGGTTACCTGTAGTGAAGTCGAATTATTATATAAAACCATAGTGACAACCGTTTTTTTTAATCAGTGGGTTTGATTACAAAGAACATGTTTTGCTTTATAAATTAATACCATTTGTACAAAAGGATTATATAACCAAATAAAGTATATATTACACATATAATAATCTAGTTAAACCATAACACAAATGGTTTCCTGACGAGAATTAATGATGATAATAGAAATTGATAAATTGTTGTCCTTAGATGTGCTAAATTAGCACATCTCAAACGGTGCTTTCATTTCTTTCAAATAAATGATGGGGAAAAGAGAGAAGATAATGGAATAACCTATTAGAATACAAAAAATCTAGTACATTTATTTTAATGGATTTATCATACTATTTTGGTGAAAGGAGTCGAGGAAAGAAACAAAAAAGAAAAGAACTTAAAAGAAATAAAGAAATTGGAATGAGGAATTTACCTCTTGAGACTTCCTCATTTGAGAAACTCATAAGGGGATAGGTTTTTGTATTTTGAAGAGGCTAGTGTCTTTTGGATGTGGGGGAGGATCTTGGGGAGATATTTGAGCATAATATTGGCAAGTCAAAAGGCTTGAGAGTAATGAAGAGAAGTGGGAGTGAGGGGGTTTTTTATAGTGGAGGAGAGGATGGTTTTCATAATTTTATAATCATTAGTTTATTAATTTCCCTAAAGACCAGAAATAGTGATGATTACATGACCAAAAATAGTAATAAATGCATGTGACTTAGAATCAATAGGTCTTAAATCATAATATCATCATCAATGACTCAATAAATCCCTTATTTATAATTTATCATAAATTATCGTATTTTACTATTCATCCAAAATTTAAGTATTTCCGAAAAATCCAAAAAAAAATCATTCGAAACATTTTTTGAGGTGTAGAATCCCAAAATGTAATGCAATTTTCAAAAAAAATATCTAAATATGATTATTTTAATATTTAATTAAAATCATAATTTACAAAAACAAGTTTTAAAACATTCATTTACTTATTCTAAAATATAGGTATATCGTACATTAAACTTGAATAATATTTATATATTATCAAATGTAAGGTTATTATTCACTAGAGTATATCACTATTAATCAGGGTATGTTACTATTCATAAGGGTAGTTTACTATTCCCCAAAAATTAAGTTCTTCTTATCGGACTCCAAATAACATACTACTTGCAACCAGGTATGTCAAAATTTCGAAATTCCAAACAGAGAAGTGAAAAACTTATGTTTAATGGTCACTTAGCACTTAGTAGTACATTTTTTGTGTTTTCATGTGATTTTATGACATATTTATAAGAAAGTAATTTCCATTGAAAAACATTGGGTCATTACATACCCAATTTTTGGGATTATATAAATAAAGGGAGGAGAAAATAGTGATTATTCGTTAAAGAAGGGAAGGGAGAAATCGAATTTTCACTGATTTTAAGGGGACACACGGTTTGGACAAACCTTGAACTTGCATTGAAAAACCACTTCATTAGTTAAACTAACCATGTGTACCTATGAGACCCTATACAAACCCTCTCTAATACCCTACATGGTTTAAAAAATATTTGTGGCCTCTGATGCATCAATTAAAAAACTAGGTTCTTGGGATGCTTCCACCAAAACGCAGAGTTTTGATCTCTAAACGAGCCTCTGACACACACAAAACCATAACTAATCCTTTAAAAACATACATTAGAATAAAAAATAGATTTATATTAAAATTTAATTTATTTTTGCCTCATCATAAATATAGAATGTTACATCCAACCCAAGTTCAAGAATGATATTCTATATCCAAAAATATCCTTTGGGACATCTGATGCAATGATGTAATCATCGATCAATATACATAAATATGTATAAAATACAATATTATAGTATCTCTCTCTATTTTCCATTAAGAGTTTTTTGTCATTTTTTTAAATAAATAATATTTTCAATTTTTAAGTGATTCATTATCTAAGTGTCTAAAAATCTATATCTATAGAGTGTTTGAATTAATTTTTCATTTATCTGTCTAAGGAGATAGTGTAAATGATATGTGGTGATAAATTCAAACATAACATACATATCTTGAATATTATAGATACAATTATTTTTGTATTAAAGGTTTCATCAATTCACCATATTATAAATTCTATAAAAATTATCTTTCATATATATATATATATAATAAATCATATTCAAAATAATGAATAAAAATATTATTATCCAAAAAAAATTAAAATTAAATTATTTATGGACAATATATACTATGAATTTTCTAATTCTATAAATAATTCACTTTATATACATAGATCATAATATCTTATATTTATGATTTCATGGTTATCAGCAAAAATGTGTGTTTTTACTTGGTATCCAATACCCATGAGTCAGAATTAGAGAGAATTATTTCTGTGACATTCATATCCATATGATCAGAATACTTCTCTTTGGGAAAAATTCTAAACCTTTGTTATTAATCAAAAATTATATCATAGATTATACCAATAATATACCTCAATGTAATAATCATGATACACACCATAATCTTTAACAATGACATATATATGGTGAGTATCAAATATTATAACTTGTTAATAAAGACTTTTATTGAAAATACTTGCACATAGAATGACGATTCTATACATCATATCCTTTTTAGTGAGCCAAAATCTTTATTTCACTAGGATTTTTTTATATTTACCATTTATCCCATTGCATTTCTATTTAAGTATTCTATCATGAAAATCACATCCAATATAAATCTGTGATATATCAGTGGATAGACCATTATATGAATATTTCTTATAGAAAAATTCAACTCTATTAGAATAGTTTCCTAAAATTTAGTTTTTATCATCTAGATGTCATATAATCTTCATAATGATACATTATTACCTAAACTTTATGGTTAGATACATTCCTCATGCCTTACACAATATTTTACATGGGTGTATAACCTTGAGGGTTACTATAACTAAATGATAAAGGTCCAAACATGGGTTTGTTTTGGATCTAATATTACCCAGAATAATTTTATGGTTTTATTAGTCTCTCCATTTTTATATGTATGCACTAAATTTCAATTCTTACTATATCATCCTATTAAATCTTTGTATCTTATCTAATCCAAATATGAATACATTATTCTAGAGATTTAGTTTTATAATCCCTATTATGTGCCACAAATTAATATTTTCAAACCCTTATATTGTTCAAGTCTTTACATAACATATTATTTTTGTTAACAACCCAAAATATAAGTCAAATATATCTACATATATCTAAATTCGTCATAAGAATAAGGTATATGAAACAATTTCAAGTAATGTTTTAGAATTATATGAAACTAAATTTAATATAAAATGTAATGCATGAAGTCTCTATAAAACAACACATTGTTATTATAACCTAGTTGTTAAACATAATTTTTATGCCTCTTTGTTTTGAATTTTGGAAAACGGACATATATAGTTCCATTCAGTAATATATTTAGCATCTGCTAAGATCAATACACAATTTTTTATGAATAGTTACTTGACTCTTATAAATAATAATGCACCCTTATGAATTATAACCTCACCCATGTAAGTATAAATAAAATTTAGGCACATTATAAATGGGAGTAAATATTTTAGAGACTCATAATTGAGTGTTGGTATTTTTGAGTGTGGTAAATATTTAATTACAATTTTAAATTGATAAATTGTTTAAAAAAATTATTTTTCATACAATTTATTCCTAAATAAATATATTTTTCCTATGATTTTAGGATAATTTTATGAGACCTAAGTTAATTTTTTTAAAGTATTATAAAATCAATTTTAGATTTAAAAATTTTATTTTTCAAATAAATAATGATTTTATTTAAAAATTAAATATCACATATTATAAAATTATTTTGATAAAATGGAGTCTATTTTTGAATGCTACATAATAAAAATTGGTTAGTGGAAATTTTTTCGATTTTTCTGAAATACTTGAATTTTTAGTGAATTGAAAAATACGGTAATTTATGGTATAAATACATTAGAATCTAAATACACTATTACATAATTAATATCTTATGTAAGAACACTTGGTTTGAACTCACATGTACTTATTACTATTTTTGGTCTCAATAATCAACAAATTATTTGTCTTAAAAAAATAATTAAATAATGAATAAGATATTCAAAAATCACCCCACTCATCCACTATAAAAACAACACCTCACTCCATCACCTCCTCACTCCTCTAAGCCTTGATTCTTTTCAATGTTCTGACCAAATATGCTTCTGTAGTCTCCCCCCATGTCTAGGTTATCTTGGTCTTTCTAAAAGATCAAAACCCTTTACCTTAAGGATATTCTCAAGGAGGATATTTCAAGAGGTAAACACTCTTCATTTTTCTTTTAATTTCAATTTTAATTTATTTTCCTTTATTATCTTCTCCTCACCTCATTTTTCCCAATGATCATGATAAATCCAGTATTATATATATACTGAAATATATCATATTAATGGATTATCCTTTCTCAAATTGCTATCTCTCTCTCTCTTTTGTTTTAAAAACAAACTCATCATCTGGGAGGTGCTAATTTTCAACCATCGTGGACAACGGACCTATGTTCTTAAATTTATCCTTTATTGATGGCCATGAAACAATTTTTATGTTTTAAATGGAGTATAATATTTATATTATAACCAATTCAATGTTATTGAACAAGTATATATACACAATACTAATTCATACGACAAAACTAGTTCGTAACAATTCGAAATATAGCCAAAATAATCAAAATGATTATCAATGATGTTCTATATAAAAAATAATCCAAAAACCATATAAAAATGAATTATATCACTATTTAATATTATATATTTTCATTAGTATGATATAAATTCAATTATAGATAATTATACCAATTCCACATGAACTTTCATACTCATATACAAGTACACTGATCGTGAAAACCAAGGAAACAAACGCTCCCGAGCAATAAATTGGTATCTTATAACTAATAAAAAATGAAATAAATGAACTTAATAAAATTTTAATAAATAAAATTCATATATAGAATGTTATGAATGAATTAAATAATGTATTTAATTTTATTATCTAGGATGTTATGGTCAAGTGCATAACACGTTCGTACATAAGGTAAAGAGTTTCCACTCGAACCTCCTTTTACTTTCGGGTTAATTTTTTTCAAAATTAATCTAAATTAAATTCACACTTATTATTATTCAATCCTCATAAATTCAAAGTGAATTTTCTATATATTTCTAAAAATCCTAATACTTATTTATCTTATGGGTAGTTAAGAGTTTTATGAATATCTTTCTCAATTCTTCCCGATAAACAAGCCGGATTCTAGGGAACTTCTCACAGTCATACCTATTTACAAGTCCACTATGTAATCTTTTTTAAGCCAAAATTATTATTCTTAAACCTCCCATTTTATCATGGGAAAAATACCTTAGTTTACATCTGTTTTTATGAAAATACTTTTCCAAAAGAACTATTCTTTTTCAAGTAAATGTGTATTTCTCTCAAAAATTCCTCGATGATTTTATTAGAGTATTTTTTTTAAATTTAGACACATCTATTGAATTTTATGTCTTATTGAGGTTAATATCTTATGTTTATAATCTAAAATTTTTTATTAAATTTTTTATTATCAGTTTAATTGTGGATTTTCTATCTTGATATCATTCACTAAACTACTCAATATGGTTAGTCTCTATCTATACCGATTGGGGAAAGTTATTTCATATGTTCATGTTGTTTATGTTTGTCCCCTTCCATAAGAGGAATTAATTGGACATAATAAGTGAAGAGTGGGGACCATTTTATCCTCTCAATTCATCGGTTGGTCTCATGATACAAAATATAATTGGGTTTTGGCTGGGGCTTTACACTAGTATTTTTGGAAGTCTTGACCGAGGCCTTTACAATATGTTTCAGATGTCCAGCATTATGAATTCTCTCTTGTTGGTGTTATTAATTGATTAACCATGTGATAATTAGACAAGTATAATATCAAATATTATTTTTTATTCACTTATGATCAGTTAAATGGTCATATTTAATCATATTTCATTCATACCATATTATTCTCAAGTATATTTTAAAGGCATGTGTTTTTAGTTTTTCACCATGATTAGAGTTTATTTATATGATAAATTTCGTTGTATGACTTACCCTTACTGAGCATCTGATATCACCCTTTTCTTATGTTTTATTTTTCCCTTATTGTGGAGGTGAATATTATGAATGAATTATAGGGATAATCTTGGAGACATATGGATTTTATATTATGTATTTTGTTTCAAGTTGTAATGTTGAACTTATGTTTGTATCTCATTTTCCAAAAATAATAAACTATTCATTCTTTATGGATACAACTTTCTTGTAATAATGAAAATGTTTTAGTATAATGAACCAGCTCTAGGCAATTGTGTTCTTGGTCTTTAAAACTTCTACTTGATTCTTATTATAATTACTATCTCTAGAAATAAAAGGATAAGGAACTCAATGACAAACAAACCCTGCAAAAGGTATTCCATGAAGGTGAAAAGGTAATTCTCTTCAATTCTTGATTCCAACAACACCCATGTAATCTTAATTCTCATGGGGAAGTTAATTTTATTACTTCTAATGTTTACCCATTGGTTAAAGTTCAATTACAAGGACCTTATTCCAAAAGAACATTCCCAATAAATGGGTATTAGATAAAGAATCGCCATGTGAAGATATTGTAACGCCCTGACCCCAGTTACCCAAAGTCCAAGCATTATTACATAATATTGTCATGATCACAAAAGATCAAGTCTCAAAAGACCGATTAGTTTAGTAGCCTTGGAATCACTAGATACATTCATAAGTCTTACATTACATCATAAAGTTAAAAAAACTACAACAACATCTTATCTTCATATCCCCTCATACTATCCCTATAGGTCATTCATAAAATACTTCTTCACATCCTGGGAAAAATAAAACATTGAAAGGGGTGAGCTCAGATGCCCAGTAAGAATGACAATATAGCGGAGAATTTCATAAATAAACATAAACATTTAAGGCAATGTATAACTAAAACAAAATCATTTTAAACTTTAACTTTAGAATAATATGAAAAATATAAAATGAAATAATTTCATTTACTTATTCACATGGATATTGTACTAGTCAGATAATCACATGTAAAATCAATAACCACTTTCATAATAATGGAATGCATAATACCAGATTTTCATAACCACATAGTCAAGGCCTTGTGCCAAGACTAAAAATAAGTTTTTATCAAGGCCTTGTGCCAAGATACTAGTTTATCTCATGAGAACTATTGATGCATCAAGGAGCTATAGCGGTCTCCACCCGTCTCTTACTAAGTCCAATGCATTCCTCATATGAAAAAGTTTAAACATAACATAAACATTCGTATTGAAACTAGCATAAAAAATGTCAACAATTTATCCATAAACCATAAATGGTATAAAAATAAAACATCCACAGTCAAACATATCACAAAACCTTCAATATAATATGTATGTTTTGAATCATAAAAAATCAACTTCAAATAAACTTAAAATCCATCAAAGGATGTTGACATAGATAAAATCAAAACTATTTGAGAGAAATGTCTATTTTTTTGAAATCATTTAAAAGTTACATAATTATAAAAGGAAACATTTACATTTAAAATATTCTTATAATCTTGTAATGGAAGCTTCGAAGATTTTATAATGGCATAAAATAGCCTCACCTGCCGTATAAGTTAAAAAAAATACATTCTTACCTTTATTTTGTCGAAAAGGTTAAAAAAGACCATGTTTCGAAAATGATGGAAAGATTCCCATATAAACACCATATAAAAGAAAAAAATGGTATAAATGACTTTAAACCATAGTCTATAAAATATTAATAATGTTTTGAAATAAATTTTTAAGAAACATGGATGTGGATGATAAAGAGGTCCCACTAGATAATTACGTATAAACAACCTTGGATAATGTAGAGATTGTGAAATAAACCCTTAACTTGTACATTTCCTTGGTCGAGGGTAGTTTAACATCCTATATAATAGTTAAATCATTGTTATTAAATTATAAAAGAATCATATATATAAATATGATATCATATATGATCTTTTAATATTGCTTTGTTAATAATATTTTAGTATTCTTGTAATTTCAGGTGTTCACTTACTCATTTTCTTTTATATGTTTGGTTACATAAGACATGTTTGTTATCCATAGGTTTTATATTATTCATATACAGAATGATATCAAGTCCTTAAACATTATTTTTAATCGTCAAATGAAAATTATTCTTGAATGGATACGATGGGGAATGAATCTCATCGCGTTCGTGGAGACGGTAGTCCATACGTACGTACAAGCGACAATATAATTCCTTTGATATTAAAATAATATATAATTGGAAATTGTATCATATATACAGAATAATTATCATGTTATATTTATTATTTACATGAATTACTTATCATTATTATATCCATCCAAATAATAATGTATTGAATAACAATTACACCACGACGTGGAGACGGTAAGCCGTACGTACGCACGTATGGTGACATGTCATTCAAAGGATGGATAGAATACTGAATATGGTTGTACCATATTTATAATAAAATCACAGTATTTAGAAGATACTGGAGTTATTATTTTAGAATGTAAATATCAAATAATGAAGAAGTGGAAGAAAAAAGGAACTTGAATGAGGGTGGTGAAATTATTACCTCTTCTTTGTGTTATTCCTTTTGATTTGATCAAAAGGGATTCATAGGATGGATTTATGATCAAACTAAGGCCTCTAGGTTGAAGTGAGATAAGTTGGGAGGATATTTGGGTAGGTTTTGGCTGATCCAAATGGCTTTGAAGGTGTGAAATTGAGAGAAGTTGGAGTTCCCTTTTATAAGAGGGGTGACGGGCACCTTAGGAAAAGCTAGAAATTTATTTTATAATAAATTCATATTCGGTTTCTAATGGCTCCAAAGTGACTTATTTAGAGTATAAGGTGTTTATGGGTAGAAAACTACCCATCCAATAGGTTTTAGACAGGTTTGGGTTAATATATTAACCTTATCTTTTACTTTTAACTCTTAGTTAATTAGTTTCACATTTACCATGTCTCTTTGTATTTCTATATTATGTGGTTAATAAACTTAATATAAACTTCCAAGAGAACCCCAAGTGGTTCATTAATGATACACCTATCATTATATAAGTCTTTTTAAAGAACCTTAGATTTTTAAGAATTTAATATCAATTAATAATATAATATTTGTTTTAAAAACACTTTTATGTCAATTTTGACACTATTTGGTATTTTGTTTTTTCTATATTCATAATAGCATTATTACTTAGAAAATAATTCATTTAATCAACCCTAAAATGTCATATTAACTTATAAAATTTGTTTAAATCATTAAAAGTCTCAAATTAAATTTATTTGGGTATTTATAATATCAATTATTTTAATATTTCACTAATAAGGTAATTATTGCATCATCATTGTTCCATAAATAAATTACATTATTTAATTTATAAAAATTTTAAATAAAATAAAATTATGTAGGAAATATTTTTAGATTTCTAATGAATATTTATAATCGAATTTATCTTATGAATAACCCTATATTAAAAATGTTTTAGTTATTAAACTTTGATTTCAACTCTTTTAACTCTTCTTTGAATTAAACAATAATAAATGTCATAATCTAATCCAAGTGGACCAAAGAGGTTAATATTTATTCCTAAGGTTGTTTTTGGTCGAATTGTATTTATCCAATAGAATTAGGACATGTTTTAGGATAATAATAATATCATTTTTACCCTTAATTACCCTATTTACATTTAACTGTGGTAAATAAAAGTTAAAAGATACTATTCACCAAAAATTATTTTTATCTTATTGAACCACATTTTACTCCTTGATATTAAATGTGTCTCTCGTATTTCCTAAATTCCACTCACAGAAGTGGTAAAATTATGTTTTATGTGAATTTTCAAATTCTCCTAGGAGATGGGTAAAAGACGGTGAAAAGTTCAATAAAATGTTTATATATCTAAAATTATTATAAAATGACTCCAATGAATTACATTGAACTTTTATAGGTATTATGTATCTATTTTGACCTAAAATAAATTTAAATAAAATAAATAATTATTTAAATAAAAATTTGGTTTGAAACTATAACTCTGTGTTTTTCACTATTCATTAAGAATTGAATGTTTTTAGAAAAATACAAAAAATTCACCCTAAGCTAATTTCGATATTACGAATCCAAAAATGAAGTCCATTTGGAATGATAATATTTATAAAATTTCAAAAAGTGGGTATTACTATTCATAACAACTAGTTTGATTGGTTGTGGTGTGTGTTAGAACTCAAAGTTGCGTACAACACACACTACTGCATTATTCAAAGAGTGGCATACCATGGAAGCTTGGGGTGTTACATTCTCCCATACTTAAAATAATTTCATCCTCAAAATTTCTAGAATATTACTACATAAAAAGACTCGGGTGGTTCTTCATAATAAGTTCCTCGGGTTCCCACGTTGCCTCTTCCATCTTATGGTTTCTCCATAGAAATTTTTCTAGACAAGTCAACTGGTTTCTCAACACTTGTTCTCTGGTATCAAGAATCCTAACAGGCTCTTCACAATAAGATAGATCAATTTCTAGTTCTACTTCCTCATAGGTGAGTAAATGCATTGGTCAGGCATGTATTTTCTCAATACTAATACGTGGAACACATCGTGAACTTTGGAGAGACTTAGCGGCTTTGCCAAACGGTAAGCTACAATCCCAATTCGTTCTTGAATTTCAAAAGGTCTGATGTACCTGGGACTCAATTTACCATTCTTACCGAAACATATAACACCCTTCCATGGATATACCTTCAAGAAAACATGATCTCTTGCCTGAAATTTGAAATCCTTCCTTCGGTTATCAGCATAGCTCTTCTGCCTACTTTGAGCTGATTTGATGTGGTTTTAGATTACCTTCACCTTTTCCGTCGTTTCCTCCACCAGTTCTGGGCCTAAGAGTTTTCTTTCACCAAAGTCATCCCAACAGGTTGGTGTGTGACATCTCTTTCCATATAACACTTTATATGGTGCCATCCGAATACTTGAATGGAAGCTATTGTTATAGGAAAATTACACCAGAGGTAAATATTGATCCCACATACCCTGAAAGTCATGTGAGCAAGATCTCAACATGTCGTCTAAGGTTTGAATAGTCCGTTCTGATTGTCCATCAGTTTGGGGGTGGTAAGCAGTGCTCAAACAAAGTTCAGTATCCAAGACCTTCTAAATACTCTTCTAGAATCATGATGTAAAATGTGGATCACAATCAGAAACAATTGATAGGGTTACTCTATAAAGTCTCACAAATTCATTAATATATATCCTTTCTAGACGTTCAAGTGGTAGATCTTCTCTTATAGCATGAAAATGTGCTGATTTAGTAAGACGATAAACAATGACCCATATTGCATCGTTCCTTCTAGGAGTCTTTGGTAGTCCCATGATAATGTTCATCATGATATTATCACATTTCCACTCAGGTATGGGAAGAGGTTTCATGACTCCTCCAGGCTATTGTCATCCATCTTTCACTTGTTGATAAACCATACATCTCGACACAAAATCAGCAATCTTCCTCTTCATGTTGCCCCACCAAAAATGTTTCATCAAATCCCTATACATCTTGGTTCTCCCAGGGTGTATAGAGAAATTGGAACTATGAGCATCGTCCAAAAATTCTCATTTTAGATCAGGTATATTGGGAACACAAAGTCTCTTCCCAAATTTCAAAATTCTATCTTCATATACAAAGTCACTCAATCCCCCATCATTCATAGCTTTAATATTCTTTTGAAACTCTTCATCATTGGTCTGAGAACACTTTACCCTTTATAGTAAAGATGGTTTCACAAACATTTGAAAAAGTATTGATGTTTCACCTTCCATGGTGATTCCCATATCCATCATTACTAGATCCATGAAAATAGGATCCCTCTCAACTCTCATACTGTTCAAAACTCCATGATCTTTTCTACTTAAAGCATCTTCAACCTTATTTTTCCTTCCCCGGGTGGTAGTGTATTGTGAAATCATAATCCTTGAGTAGTTCAAGCCATCTCCTTTGCCTCATGTTGAGATCTTTCTGTGAGAAAATATTCTTCAAACTCTTGTGATCAGTATAAATCTCAAATTTATCACCACAGAGATAGTGTCTCCAAATCTTCAAATCAAAGATTACAGTTTCTAACTCAAGATCATGAGTAGGATAGTTCTGCTCATGAATTTCCAGCTGTCGTGATGCATAGGCAATAACCCTATCATTCTGCATAAGGACACAACCAAGTCCTTTCATCGATGAATCACTATAAATAAAAAACCCATCATTCCCCGATGGTAGGGTCAATATAGGATCATTGACTAATCTTTTCTTCAGTTCTTAGAAACATTCTTCACACTCTTTTTTCCAAACAAATTTAACCCCTTTATGTGTGAGCTTTGTTAATGGGTTATCCAACCGGGAAAAATTCTGGACGAAATGTCAATAATAACCTTATAAACCAATAAAACTGTGTACCTCAGTTATACTTGTCGGTGCTGGCCATTCTTGGATTTCTCTTGTCTTAAAAGGATCAACAGAAATTCCATCCTTAGAGACAATATGTCCAAGAAAAGAAATCTCCTAAAGCCAGAAATCACACTTTCTAAACATCCCATATAATTCATGTCTTCTCAGAGTCTTCAATATAATGCGCAAGTTATTTTCATGATCTTCATAGATTTTGGAGTATACCAAGATATCATCAACAAATACCACTACAATGTCATCAAGATATTCCTTGAAAACTCTGTTCATTAGATCCATGAAAACAGAGGTTGCATTAGTCATCCCAAAAGGCATTACTGTAAACTCCTAATGCCCGTACCTGGTTTGAAATGTTATCTTAGGAATGTCTTCATTCTTCACACAAAATTGATGATATCCAGATCGAAGGTCAATCTTTGAAAAGTATTTAACTCCATGTAGTTGGTCAAATAAATCATCAATGCAAGGTAGTGGATACTTCTTCTTTATTGTTATAGCATTGATCTCCCTGTAGTCGATACCTAACCTCATAGATCCATCTTTATTCATAACAAAAAGGACAGCGGCACCCCATATAGAAACACTATGGAGAATAAATCCCTTATTAATCAATTCCTCTAGTTATTTCTTTAGTTCCACTAATTCCACAGTGGCCATTCTATATGGGTTCTTCGATATGGGCCTTGATCCAGGAATTAAATCAATGGAAAACTCAATTTCTCATTCTGGAGGATGTCCAGGTAAATCTTCTGGAAACACATCAACGTATTCTCTCGCAATAGGTACATACTCTATTTGAACATTCCTTTACTCACCCATAGTCATTTCATTCTCTTCCTCCCCAATAATTGAATTTAGATGAGCTACTGGGGGTGGATCTAGATAAGAATTAGGTGGTGACGATTCTTCTCTAAAGATAAGGTGTTCTTTATCATCATCATCAAAAATCATAACCTCCTTTTTAAAATAAATCTTCGCATTATAGTCCGAAATCCAATCCATACTGAGGATTATATCAAACTCAATCATAGGTATGACGATGAGATCAACAGATAAAGAAAATTTATATTCTCTAATGGGAACAGATTCACAAAACATTGTTGCGATGATACTTCCCTTAGGAGTTTTAACTGACAACTCCCTTGTTAAATCAAATTGAAAATATCTAATTTTCTTAGAAAACTAGGAAGATATGAAACAATGTGATGATCCAGAATCAAATAAAGCTTTTTCTAAACTTGAGGAAACCATTAAATTACCTACCACCACATCTTTCGGAGCTTCTACATTAGCAGTAGTGATAGCATAAGTTTGGCCTTGATCCCTTGTCCTTTTATAAGGTAAGTTCCCTAACGCATAAGACATTCACTTGCATAATTTCACATCTCCCTGCAATTTTAGCATTGAACATCGGTAGCTTCTTTCTTCCCCATGCAATCACGAACTTGGTGGCCTTTTTCACCACACTTGTAACAGACTCCCATTCCATTCAAGAAAGTACCAGAGTGTTTCTTCCCACATTTACTAGAGGATGGATATTCAACAATTCTCTTCTTCCCCTTATTTCCATTTTTGGAGTGATCAGAAGATCTCTTCTTCTCTTTCTTTTCTTTAATGTCATAAGTCATAGAGAATTCTTTTTCTGTCTTGATAGCACATGAGACAATATATTCGTACAACGTGAAGGATTGTTAGACTAATGATCGATGGAGAAATGTTTTTAATCCATCAAAGAAACAATAAATCTTACTTCTTGGGTTATGTATATAATCTGAAGCATGCCTTGCAAACCTTGTAAAGTTAGACTCATACTTCGCAACATTCACGTCCACCTTTTGCCTCAGACTCAGAAATTGTCTTTCCATATCTGCTCGATGGTCATGAGAAAAGTATTTTTCTAAGAAAATATCATTAAACTCCCTCCATTCCATATTTGATACTTCATCATCTTCCTTCGTGTTTTGAATCAATGACCACCATTGATCAGCATCTCCAGTGAGGCGGCAAACGGCCATGAAAACTTTTTCCCTTTCGCTACTCCCCAAGGTGTGGAATATTTTCTCTAAGGAATTTATCCATTGCTCAGCTACTAGTGTATTTTTACCCCCATTTAATGTTGGTAGTTTTTTCATCATGAAGCGATCTGACATTGATCCTCCATGCTGCGAATCAGTGTGCTCCATATGGGTAAGGTTATTATTCATAACCTGAGTGAGTTGTCCCAATATGGTGATAAGTTGATCAGCACCAGTTGTATCACCATCTCCACTATAATTATCTTGAGCTGGAGGGAAATCCCTATATGGAGTGCATGCATTGATACAGTTTCCATTCATTCAACTAGGCTCCATTTCTAAACAATGTCATACACTAGATTAGTTTATAAATCGCAATACATAAATCGAACTTGTAAAACACTTAACATAAATTGAACAGTTTATGGATATAATCCATAATCATAAAAATGTTTTCTTTGAGGAAGTATATACTCATAAACCCTTTATAATGGTTTGTAAAGAAAATGAGAATTATCCTAAGCATATCCCCCATGAGTGTCATAACCAAGAGTGCAATAAGGCATGTTGTCATGCACTAGTTCCCATTCGAGTCTAGCTCATAGCAGGGTTTTTTGGTTTTACTCCTAGGTACATATGTGCCAGAGTCGCATCTACCTTCTTGTATCCAGACAGGGATGTATTTCTCAGAAAACTCCCAAAATCTCTACAATACCAAAATTCAAGGAAGTTCTTCAATACTAATACTCAAAGTCTATCTTAGGGCTATGTGCTCTAATCAGAGTTAATTTAAATCTAGCTTCCAAGGTTTGTACTAAACTTCCTATGATACCAATTGTAACGCCCTAACCCCCGTTACCCAGAGTCAATGCATTATTACATAATATCAGTATGATCATAAAAGATCAAGTCTCGAAAGAAAGATTAGTTTAGTAGCCTTGGAATTACTAGATACATTCATAAGTCTTAAATTACATCATAAAGTGAAAAAAAAAACTACAAAAAAATCTTGTATTCATATCCCCTCATACTATCCCTGTAGTTCATTCGTAAAATACTTCTTCACATCCTGGGAAAAATAAAACATTGAAAGGGGTGAGCTTCGATGCTCAGTAAGAATAACAATATAGTAGAGTCTTTCATAAATAAACATAAATATTTAAGGCAATGTATAACTAAAACAAAAGCATTTTAAAATTGAGATTCAGCATAATATAGAAAAGATAAAATGAAATAATTCCATTTACTTATTCACATGGATATTATACTAGTTGAATAATCACATGAAAAAATCAATAACCACTTTTATAAAAATAGAATGCATAATTACAGACTATCATAATCACATATTCAAGTCCTTGTGCCAAGACTACAAATAAGTTTTTTTCAAGGCCTTGTGCCAAGACACTAGTCTGTCTCGTGAGACCAACTGATGCATCGAGGAGCTATAGCGGGCTCCACCCGTCACTTACTAAGTCCAATGCATTCTTCATATGAAAAGGTTTAAACATAACATAAACATTCATATTGAAACTTGCATACGAAATGTCCACAATTTATCCATAAATCATGAATGGTATAAAAATAACACATCCACATTCAAACATATCACAAAATCTTCAATAAAATATGGAAGTTTTGTATCATAATAAATCAACTTCAAATAAACTTAAATCCATCAAAGGATGTTGACATAGATGAAATCAAAACTATTTGAGAGAAATGTCTCTTTTTTGAAATCATTTAAAATTTACATAATTATAAAAGGAAACATTTAAATTGAAAATATTCTTATAAGATTGTAAGGGAAGCTTCAACAATTTTATGATGGCGTAAAATAGCCTCACCCGCCATATAAGTTAAAAAAACACATTCTTACCTTAATTTTGTCGAAAAGGTTAAAAAGGACCTTGTTTGGAAAATGACGGAAAGATTCCTTTATAAACATCTTATAAAAGTTAAAAAAGGGTTTAAATGAATTTAACCCATAGTATATAAATAGTAAGAATGTTTTGAAATACATTTTTATGAAACATGGATGTGGATGATAAAGTGGTCCTAGTAGATAATTACGTATAAAAAACCTCGGATAATGTAGAGATTGTGAAATAAACACTTACCTTGTACTTTTCCTTAGTTGAGAGTTGATTAACCTCCTGTATAATGGTTAAATAATTGTTATTAAATTATACATGAATCATATATATAAATATGATATCATATATGATCTTTTAATATTTATTTGTTAATAATATTTTAGTACTATCATCGTTTCAGGTGTTTACTTTCTCGTTTTCTATTATATGTTTTGTTACATAATCCATTTTTGTTATCCATAGGATGTATCTTATTCATATATAGTATGATATCAAGTCCTTAAACATTATTTTTAATCATCAAATGAAAATTAGTCTTGAATGGATACGATGGGGAATGAATCTCATCGCGTTCGTGGAGACGGTAGTCCGTACGTACGCACGAGTGACAATATCATTCATTCGATATTAAAATAATATATAATTGGATGGTGTATCATATATAAAGAATAATTATCACGTTATATTTATTATTTACATGAATTACACATCATTATTATACCCATAAAAATAATAATGTATTGAATAACAATTACACCACGACGTGGAGACTGTAAGCTGTACGTACGCACGTATGGTGACATGTCATTCAAAGGATGGATAGAATACTGAATATGGTTATACCATATTTATAATAACATCACAGTATATAGAAGATACTATAATTATTATTTTATAATGGAAATATCAAAGAAATAAGAAGTGGAAGAAGAAAGGAACTTGAAAGAGGGTGGTGAAATTATTACCTCTTCTTCAGGTTCTTCCTTTTGATTTGATCAAAAGGGATTCTTAGGATGGATTTCTAATCAAATTAAGGCCTCTAAGTTGAATTGAGGGAAGTTGGGGGGGTATTTTGGCAGGTTTTGGCCGAGACAAATGGCTTTAAAGGTGTGAAATTGAGGAAAGAGGGAGTGCTCTTTTATAAGAGGGGTGAGGGGAACCTTAGGAAAAGTTAGAAATATTATTTTATAATAAATTCATATTCGGTTTCTAATGGCTCAAAAAGTGACTTATTTCGAGGATAAGGTGGGGATGGGTCGAAAACCACCCAAAAATAGGTTTTAGACAGGTTTTATTAACTATATTATCCTTATCTTCTAGTTTTAACTCTTAGTTAATTAGTTTCATATTAACATGTCTCTTTGTATATTTATATTATATGGTTAATAAACTTACTATAAACTTACAAGATAACCCCAGGTAGTTCATTCATGATGCACCTATAATTATATAAGACTCTTGGCTGAACCTTATATTTTTAAGAATTGAATATCAATTAATAATATAATATTTGTTTTAAAAACTCTTTTATGTCAATTTTGACACTATTTGGTATTTTGTTTTTTTTTTAATTCATAATAGCATTATTACATCAAAAATAATTCATTTAATCAACCCTAACATGTCATATTAACCTATAAAATTCGTGTAATTTATTAAAAGTCTCAAATTATATTTATTTGGGTATTTATAATATCAATTATTTTAATATTTCACTAATAAGTTAATTACTGCATCATTATTGTGTCATAAATAAATTACATTTTTTAATGTCTAAAAATTATAAATAAAATACTATTATTTAGGAAATATTTTTATATTTCTAATGAATATTTATAATCTAATTTATCTTATGTATAACCCTATATTTAAAATGTTTTATTTATTAAACTTTGATTTTAACTCTTTTAACTCTTCTTTGAATTAAATAATAATAAATGTCCTAATCTAATCCATGTGGACCAAAAAGGTTCATATTTATTCCTAAGGTTGTATTTGGTCAAATTATACTTAGCCAATAGAATTAGGACATGTGTTAGGGTAATAATAATATCATTTTTACCCTTAATTACCCTATTTACATTTAACTGTGGAAAATAAAAGTAAAAAGTCAATATTCACCAAAAATTATTTTTTATCTTATTGAACCATATTTTACTCCTTGATATTAACCGTGTCTCTCATATTTTTGAAATTCCACTCACAAAAGTGTTAAAATTATGTTTTATGTGAATTTGCAAATTCTCCTAGGAGATGTGTAAAAGACGGTGAAAAGTTCAATAAATTTTTATATATCTAAAATTATTATAAAATGACTCCAATGAATTACATTGAACTTATATAGGTATTATTTATTTATTTCATCCTAAAATAAATTTCAATAAAATAAATAATTATTTAAATGAAAATTCGGTTTTAAACTATAACTAAGTGTTTTTCACTATTCATCAAAAATTGAATGTTTTCAGAAAAATAAAAAAAAAATCACCCTAAGCTAATTTCGATATTCCGAATCTCAAAATTAAGTCCATTTTGAAAGATATTATTTATAAAATTTCAAAATTTTGGTATTACTATTCATAACATCTAGTTTTATTGGTTGTGGTATGTGTGAGAACTCGAAGTTGCGTACAACACACGCTACTGCATTATTCAAAGAGAGGCGTACCGTGGAAGCTTGGGGTGTTACAGATATATAGCTCGAGAAATGCATCAACTTCCACTGAATGCCCATCTACTATAGTAGACCAACCATAGGATGGATACCGAGACCTACCAAATCCAAACCATGGGAACCTCTTTCCCTTTAAATCCATCCCCTTCTCTTCTTCCTCTTCCTCTATCTCTCTTTTTATTTCACTCTTTATTCTTATTCCTCTCTCATTCTCACTTTTTCCACTTTATTCATCAAACCCATTTTACCAATTTATTTTTTATGGGTTTGTATTGTAATAAAAACAAAACATAAATAAAAATAACTAAAAAAATTCAAATAAAACAAAAAGTGTCACAATTAATAACGAGTAAATTTTAAAATTTCCTCCAACCATTTTTAGTATTCAATAGAAATGTTAACTTCTCAAACATTTTTTCTTTTCATCATAAAAAAGGGATAATTAATTTTTTTGAAGGCCAACAAATTAGAAATACCAAATTTTATATTTAAAATGTGTTTTTACCAAACTCATGAGGAAGAAAATAGTATTTATTTCCAAGGCCACCTATGGACATCTTTTCATATTGTGCATTTTCACCCCCTGATTATGAGTCTTGAGGATGTGGACCTTTGATTTGAATTTTACACCTTGGTGTACATTTATATGATAGAGACATTTTCTAAACCACATGAGAGTTATAATAGAAAAATATCCTCCCATTATCCTTACATTGATTCTTCTTTTGAAATCACCTTATAGCCTATGAATACCCTTTTGTTATAAACACTTTAAAAGCCCAAAACCATGTCCCTCCAAACAAATCCATGGATTTAAATTGCATAATTTATTGAAATTTGAGTGTGGGGGAATGTATTTGATTTTGGGTATTATTTCCTTGATTTTCAATGTGTTATCATATTCTTGAGGGTAAAAATACATTTAAGTGTAATGGAGGTTATAACTTCGTGAATGTGGGGAATTGATTAATGTACATGTAATTTGTTATATGTTATTGAAAAGTGTTCCAAAAAACGAAAAAATATGAAAATAGATAAATAAATGATAAAAATGGGTTGTGTCTTGGGTAGGTCAAAAATCATTATTACTCAACCTTTGGTCTCATTATAACTATTAAATTTATTTTCATTAGGTGATCAAATAAGGGTTGGGAGATGAGTGTAATATTTATTCTAAGTACAAATTCTGAAAAATGGAAAAAGAAGAAAAAATAAAATATACAGAACACTTGCATTATATTTTCTTGTGACATAGGTAAAAGTTTTGTGTTTTGAACATATTTAATAATCTAACACCCATACAATTTTCTCTCACTTTTTTCTTTATTCACACATTCATTCCTTTGTAAATATGTGTTTCGATTTCCTTCAATTTATTATTTCAAAAATTATGCATTTATTTTTCTATGTTGGTGTTTTACCCCTATTTTCCTCTTTCTTGGAAATTATATTCCTACCATCACAAAGCCATTGAGAAACCCCTATAAATTCCTCTTGATCCATATGCACTATAGGATTGGAAATGGAAGATGGTATCTCTTAAAAACTCTACATTTATTACATTTTGTAGTTGAATGAGTGAACCTTCATAAATAATTTTTTATCTTCTTGAGTGGACTGAGTTATAAGTGCCTAAATTTTCCATTTCTAATTTTGATCATGAAATTTTAATTTTATTAAGATTTTTGTTGTAATTTTTTTTCTAAATTCATTATGAAGTGAACTAGTCTAGACCCCTTGATTGAAAAAAATTAATATTTCATTATGAGTAAAAATAATTTAGATTTGATTTTATATTTGATTCTCATGAGTATATGCACAGTATTAATTATTGAAGATTTATTGTTATTCATTTATTCCTAACCTTCTATCAACTCCTTTTTTTAATTTTCCAGGTAAAGTGAATAATTCGTTTGAAATACCCATAATTTAATATTAAATATAATTTTTTATTATTATTTGAATTAATCTAGATCTGATAAATTTTACTATTTTTATCAAAACTATCACCCTACATATCCAAATTGTGTGAATATTGTTTTGTATGGTTACTAATTAAATTTAATATAAACCATTAAACTTGACAATTAGAAAATTCTTCCATTTGAAGGGTCATATGGACCGCACAAGAAGGCCCAAGGAATCATTCAAGGAAACTACATAAGATGTGATGTAATATTTTCTATGCTTAATACATAAGTCCAAATTATTGGATACTCCATATGAATTCTACGTATATTACATTTCATTTTGGATAAAAATTAAAATTCCAAACTCAACCAAAATGGTCTTAATTGACGCATTAAAGTATATCCTACAATTCTGTATGAGATTTGAAAACATCCCACCATTCTTGACCTTTCTCCCAATAAAATCATTGAAATGCGATGATATTTTTTGGTGTGAAATCCAAGATATAGTCTAAATTTTTTTATAAGAAATGGTTCTAATTTGAATAAATATTAATCTCTATAAATGAATTCTCATTTTCAACATGGAAAAACTCGACTCAAAACTAAAGGAAAAAACATAATTTAGAAAAATGGCTATAACTTTGGCTAAAAAAGTCCAATCGTCTCCAAATTTGGATAGTGAACATTCAACAAACATATATAAAAAATTAAAAAAAAAATACATATCCGTATTCAGCTATCTATATAGCCAAATGGTCTAGGAAACATGAAGTGTGGTATTAGATTTTAAACAGTCCACCACCCATGACTATAAATTCATCACCCACTTCTCCTTAAAATGTGTTGGATATTTAGAGCTTAGGGTGATAGGTTGGAATGACCATATAGTTGAAATATTTGTGGTAGGATCTTCTAAACTCATCTTTAAACTTGAGATACCATTCCTCGATGCTTTATTTTCATGTACCTTAGGTGTTTTCAGTTGTAATCGTGTAATCTCCACAATCCATTTTTTAATTTTATTGAAAATAAACATTAAGGGTAAGTCGAAACTGACAGCATCGAGACACAGCTTCACAAAATACCCATTATAGAGACCAATTTAAAAATAAAAAACACAACCATTCACTGTGACTTGACTATCAAATGTTACCTGTTTCAAAATTAAAAAGATACCAACATGAAAAACCCACATAGACTCAACAATACCACCACCAAAAGAACTATTTCAAAATTTGAAAATCAAAAAATAGAAAACCATCATCACGCGAGTGTGACTATCGCCTCAAGATGCACACATTGATACCAAACACATCATATAAATATTAAAGCATGTTTCTTTATTATAATCTCTAATTATCATCCAAACTATGTTGTGTAATATTAATAGTCTGAATTTTTTTAAATCAAGTTGAAAATCATTCCCTTATTTCTGTTTCTCACTCAATAAAAATAATGTGCCTAATTTTCTTCACCATTAATGTGTGTATTTGTAACACTACTATTATCTTGTCCTAATATTTTTCTTCTCTTTTTAACTAATCACCATAAATGTATCTAACATATTTATAACCATCTCAATGGATGAGTAAACAATTCATTGGGTTGAGTCATAATTCTGGATTTTGAGTGATTTAGAAATTTTTCTCGTTAGTTGTTCTTTAGCTTAACATTGTGTCTGTTAAACATATCATTTCATTATTAATGAAATGTTTTGTTTAATTTTTGGAGTACATTGATTATTAGAACCATAAATATAGTAATATAAGAAATTATTGACTACTATTAGAACCCCAATTTAGTTAAGACTTTGGTTAAATCCTCAAAACATTGGAATTTATATCAAGATAATCTTGTGAAGTGTATGTTAATTTAATGCAATATCACTCAAAGCTCAAGGATATCATAAACATAAATACCAAATAATGAAATAACACCAATATTTATAAAATTTTTAATTAAAAAATAATCCATCAATCAATTTAAGTAATCTCTTCAAACCCCCTAAATCAAAATACAATCAAGAAAAAACAATTGACTCTAAAAAAGCATCATCGCCCAAGATTCGGCCCGACGACCTCTATATACATTTGTATATCATTGGAAATTTGAATGGATGAAAGGTGAAAATAAACTGTGATTCAATTAATATCTTATATAGGATATTACTATATACTCATGGATCACAAAAACATATTCTTTCATCACCTGCACCAACTCTGACCCAAGAAAAGAAGACTTTACAATCTCAGTCCCACAGAAGGGTGACCTTCATGGTATCATTTAAAAGGCCTTGAAAGGTTATATGTAGATAGTATAGTGACATATATTATTATAAGAGAACTATAAATATTTATAGTTATCCTCACATATCTAGATATAATCTAACATGTAGGGTCTCAATATATCATCCCACATTAGGATAGTGGGCCATGTCTTCCCATCAATCTGCGGGTGATACGTCATGCTCATATGTAATTGGGTCATAAAATCCTCCTAAAATACCCTCAAAAACCATGATTTAAATTGAGAATCATGGTCTAATATTATATTTGTGGGTACCCTGTGAATCAAAACAATCTTTTTCATGTACAACTTCCCCAAACTATTAACCGAACTCTCCTCCTGGATGGAAAGAAAGTGTGTAAAAATGGTAATTCAATTGAAAACAACATAGAGATAGCATTGAGACCTATTTAAATATATGGAATACCTATCTTAAAAACCATCTATATTCCAACCCACTTCCATTTCAAGATCCGAATATAATGATTCTAACCTGCGAGAACATAATATCTAGCCTTTACCTCTTGACATGTGAGTGACGAAGAGACAAACTTGGAAAAACTCCACCTCATTCCATCCCATGAGAACATCCATTTAATATATTTGTACATATTTTCCACACCTATATGTACAAAAAAATTGTAAGTTTTAAACTAATTCATCAAAACATCAAACAATATGACTAAAACCACCATATATCTACAAAAACAATTATGACATGCATCTATCCATTAGAAAATCCATCTGACAAATATCTAAATGATATATGGTCACATAGGACCACATAGTTGAATCCTATCAACTAGGCCTCTATCAAAAACTAATGGGGAGGTATATTAACCACCATCATGTAAAGAAATACTACACCCCACTTCTTTACAAGGGTCATTTGCAATGAACTAAATGCAAAGATACCTCCTCTACCAGTTGAGAATGGGACTTCCTACTAAGATGCCACAACATTTACATTCCTCATATTATAGAATATCTCTAATTAATTGTCCTTTAATAAATCAAATAAATACCTCAGTCTCAATATAATATGTCTCTAAGTGAAGATATACCTGAGAAATTGATGGTCCGAGTAAACAAAAAAACACCCACCCAAAAGATAGCACCTGTAATATCCCCGAGTTTTCATGAACCATTTTTTAGAATAAATTTAATTTTAATTCATATTTTAAAATTAAATAATTCAAACACTCATTTCTCATGACATGGAATTGGAATACATTACATAGAGCATCAAGTTTTCGTATGTTTCACATAACACTGATGTTTCTAAAAAACATTTTTTTAGTGTTATAATTATTTATATGAGATAATTAAAAAATAATCATAAAATGTAGTTATATGAATAATAATAACTACTATTAATATTTTTTTCCACTTGTTTTATATAAATAAAACATGTTGATAATGAAAGATAAATTTTTTGGTAAAGTCCTTTTCTGTTTAAAAATACAGCTTTCTCGAATGAACTATATTTAATGACCTAATGTGAAAAATAATAAAATTAATTTTAGATAAATTTAGAAGATAAATATATGTTTTTAATTTATATTCTTGAAATTATATTATGGTTAATTTTTGTAATTTTTCTGAGAAACATCATTTTTGGGTGAATACTGAAAAATCCGTTTTTTTAATTCCAAACTGCTTTTTCAACGAATTTATTTTTAAGGTTATGTTATATTTTATTTTTTTAATGGTTAAATTAGAATATACATATATAAATTAATAAAATAAAGTTAATTGGAACCAATTTCATATTGAAATTGGATATAAAAACATAGAAAACTTTTGATAATTTTTACTTTAAAAACCCGCATTGTCAATCCGACTACAGGATTAATTTTAAATTAATTTATACCACTTAAGTGATTGGAATTTGGAAAATTGGATTTAATTTATGGAGTCATAATAATTTATAATATCGAATAATGTAAAATTAGTTTATGACCAAAAGTATTAGTGAAGTAATTAATATTAATTACAATGATTAAGGTTAAATAAAGCATAATAAGGGACTATACCATTACATTAAGTCCCAAAACGAACTATAGACTTTTTATAAAAACATATATGGGACATATTTCAACCCGATACTTCTTTTTATTGACTATAAACCATTATTTAACCACTTTAAATAAAAAAACGTGGGTGGGGTTCATTTCCTTTAAAATATTTCAAGAGTGCCACCCATCTTCCATTAAAATGGCCCCCTCTCCTCCAACTTCCTCACACCACTAAAGCCAAATAGGTTCTGAAAAAATATTCCCAAATATCTCCCAACTTACATCTCTTATACCTTTAATCATCCCCTTGTACAAAAGGAAATCCAAGGAATACTTTTAGATCAAACCAAATGGAGCTACCCGATTAAGAGGTAACACCCTCCCTCAAAGTCCTTTCCTTTATTTCCTTTATAAACTCCCTCAAATATTATTATTCCATTATTATATAACAAAACCATTATAATCAATATACTATTATATTTTTATTATATGGATTTTACCTTCACTTAAACAAAATTCTATCTAATGGGTAAAGAACATACTGTTTATGTGTACGGAAGACTACCACCTCACTAAACAATGATTGTTAAATTATCCTTTACCACCTCTCATGGGGAAAATTATGAAAGAACCCCTTTTTATATATATTATGTATTATATTTTTTATGTCTTAAATCTTTTCTAATTCCTTTAGAACATGTATCTTTATACTTCCCAATTGGTTTTAATACAATAACTACGCTTCAGGAAGTGTGGACTATCACCCCCTTAAATGATGTGATTAATTAATACACTACATTGAAGGTATTAAGGATGGAATTAGTGAATATATATGATATATATGTTATAATAATAATAATTTATTAATTATATACATATAAATATATGTATTTTACTTTCTTTCTTTCATCAGAATAATTAAATGGAAATAGTGTTTATGTGGACATATGGTTTATTGTCTCCATGAATAGTGTATTCTGTTTGATTCTTATATATTATATAGATTATTGTAATAAAAATATAATGAATTTAAAATATATTTATATCATGTTTCAATTTTTGGAATCATGATATAATTATAAGGACAAATGACATAACAAAATAAGACACATACGAAGAACAAAGTGAATATTATCTGAAGTGAAACCTTAACATATGATGGTTAACAATAGGTTAATATAAGGTCATAATTAAACCATATATGGTATTAAATATAAGAATATAGTTATGAAAAATATTTATAATATATTTATATTTATTATACAAGTGTTTTGAATGAGTACAATGAGAGTCAAAACTCAAGGTAAGGGGGTTTCATCTCACTTTTTATTTCTGTGAGATACATGTGATGTTTTCCACACTTTCAATTTCTATGGTTTATGTAATGAACACAATTTTATTTTATATATTTTATACATAAATTTATTTTTGTTCAAAATATTCTTATTTCATGGCTTTTATGTTTCAAAATTCACTAAATTGGTAAAAAAATGTTCTGTCTCAATTTTCCTTCTTTGACACTCATGTTTTGTTATGCTTCTAAACTATTTTTCAAGGTGTATATATTTCAATTTTAAAACTTATATCATGAGACACCTTATTTTAATTATATTTTACGCATAATTTAATTTCATTCTTTTACATGAAGGATATAATTCCAAGTAACAAAGTAGTAAGGGTTTATTGAAATAATCTTAACGCTGTTTATGATTGTTAGTGATTATGAAACTTTGATGAAATATTATAATCTATACCCATGGATATTCATGGTTATTATTCCTCTATATTTTTTAATGATATCTTCAATTATTATTACCATTTTTCGACTCTTTGGTTCTTAATATAATTTTTTTAACTAAAATTTGTTTGTCGCTATTTCGGTCAGAAATCTATTGTTTTCAAAAACCTTGTTCTCAAAAATATTTACAATTTTTTTCAAGATATCATTAATAATTATTTTTAACAAAAATTTATTAGTAATTTTTTTATTTTTTTCAAGGATTCCATTATATCTCTTCAAATCTATTTTCAAATAAAAATGTTTTTAAAAGGTTTTACATTGTAAAATGCATTCTAAAAAGAAGAATGGTTATTTTTCTCAAGAAATGTTTTTAAAAGATCTTTAAAAATATTTTCCATAGAGGATAAAAAACATATGTGTTAATCATTCCTTTATCAGGATATTATTCAATTTTTTAATTCATATTCTTTCTCCAAACGAATTGTGTTTTTATGGCATGATGTTTAAGAAACATATTTCTCTTTCACGGGTTTTATACTTTTGAAGCCCACTTCATTTCACGGGTTATATTTCTAATGAAATGATTATTATACCAATATCATTATCCATAGTTTATGATATAATTACTTATTTATGAAACCCATTTCATTTCATGGTTTATTATAGTATTTTTTATGATTTTGTGTCACATGAATGTATGATTTCATTATGAGATTTTTGGGACTTGTATCACCCTCCAATGCGCTGGGTAATGATTTATATCTTATGAGATAGGCTAAGATGACCATGTGAGTGAACCTTGACTACTAAGATATACAAAATAGTTAATCATGAATACAAATTTGGTGTGAGTAGTGAACCCATGCTATTAGGATGGTCATGGGATTGAACCATTACTACCATGATGATATGGGGAGTGAACCTATACTACTAAGACGGTATTGGTAGTGATGCCTTGGATACTATGGGAATAATATTATATAACGATGTGTTTTCTACAATTCTATTCTTTATTCCTTTGTTATTATTTCATGGATTATTTTATTTATTTCCTTATCATTCATGTATTATGAACTACCATGATTTATGATATGATTCATGTTTATGGTCTTTGATATATAGGGTATGATCTTCTATTTTCTTGATAATATTCTCATACCCTCATTATCATGATTATGATTTTATGTATCCATTGTTTACCTTTATTGAGAATATATTCTCACAACTTTTTATGTTTAGTTTCACCCAATTTATGAAGATATAAATTATGTTAGATATGTATAAGAAGGGTGATAATTATGGATAACCTAGTTGGAGATAATGTATCTCTCTTATGTACCAGTATTTATGTTTCCATGTTTCCAAAGGAAGTGGACTAGTATGGTGTTCATGCATTTGTTTATGTAATTTTCTATGTTTTTGATAAAAGTTATGTAATGTATATGTATGTCAATAAATGGTCGTTATAGTTGATATCAGTGGAATGTTTTGTTTAACCTTTCAAAACAAGGATAAGAAAACCTTAGTGATAACCCTAAGTATATATCTAATGATATGTATAAATATAAATAAAAGTGTGGGAAAATTTCTATGAATTTTATCAAATTATAGAGTGAGTGGTTTCCTTGAAATAAATCCTTATCGAGATACTAAAATTGGATGTTCCTATGGAATAGATTTACCTTTAATAATAACTTCTAAAAGATGTTCCAGGCCTAACTCGGGGTAATTTGGCCTATGAAAATTGGCCTTATTTTACACTTGGTTTGAAACTACCGGGGGATATGATTTTAAAATTCACAAACTCTTCATGAACCATTATTAGGTATTCAAATATATGTTTCCTATGAATAACCTAGGATAAACCAATAGTTTCATAGATTATGGAATGTGTCATAATTTAGACATTTTATAAGTGAATTTTCAGGATTATGTAGTTCCTCATTATGATACTTTTTTATTCATATATGATTTTGGCTTTGTCCAATGGCTGGAACCCAAAAGAACTGTGTTATAGTTTATTGCGATGGACAATGCAATGAATTTCCTCATGAGTAACCAAATCTATAGGAAAAACATTGAAAAAAATCATTGCTATACTCACAAAACATTCTCATGATATGAATCATAGTGGAATTCCAAATGATAAAAATATGGAATAATATTCAGTTGAATATTTTATAAAGAAACATCATCCTTCTTGAAGTCGGTCTTCTAATTCACTTTTTTTCTGAACAATGGATCTGTACTGCTGAAATGATATTATATGCTCTCTACTTCTTATAGAATGAGAAATTCATTCTAACTGTTTTTCATTTAGAAGGTGAAGTAGACCAGTGGTGGAATATAATAAAGAACACATGGATGAAATATGAAACTGAATATATGGAATGGGACAGGTTCAATAACTTATTTTGTAATATGTACTTTCCTCGTATTCATCATACCAAGATGGAGAAAATTTTCTTTGAGTTAGAGTAATGGTAAGATGAATATTTTCAAACCAACGAGGCTAATTTAAAAAGGATTAAGAGATATGCTTTAGTAATTATCATCTAACCCGAATGTAAAGTTGATAGGTTCTTTAGTGGCTTAAGACCAAGTTTCAAAATGGTGTTGGCCATAAGAGAATTTAGTAAATATGAGGATATCATGCATTATGAAATGAAGGTTGAAATGGAGGTTAGAGAGACATATCAATCTCATGTTTTTGATAAGAAAATGAAGATGGATTTTAAAGGGAAATCTAAAAACAATGAAGGGAAGAAGATGAGATTTCCCATATGCTCTATGTATGGGAAGAAGCATGGAGGTAATTTCCTTAAGGAGTTTAATAAATGTTCTAAGTGTGGAATGTAATTCCATTGGAAATTTGATTGTTTATGTGATGGGAATAAGTCAGATAATGGTTCTAATGGAGATAATGATACATAGAATGTACCTCTCATTCCCCAATTCTACATGTTTAAGGAGAATGATCATTATGAAAATTGGTTCCCAAATCTAAGGGATAGTGATGATAATCGATGTTAGCAACCTCTTAAGAAGAGGGATAAGGGGAAATCTCATGAAATCTCTATTTTTAATTAGGGGTTCAATAATAATGTGGTAAAATGTTACGTACCATCCAGTCTTGAATTACTAATGTATTATTTGATTTCGGGTCTACCCACTATTTCACATCTAAAGAATTATCTAAGGGTGTTAATATTCAACCAAAATTATTAGATGTAGAATTAGTAGTACAAACCCCTAATGGTACGATTATTGCTTCTGATGTCTATGATTCCTCTCTGGTTGAAGTTTTTGGGGATGTGCTTATTACAAATCTTATCATCCTTCCTTTTGTTGAATTTTATGTTATCTTAGGCATGGATTGGCAATATTTGTATAAATATCATATCAATTATCATAGAATGGAAGTTACATTTTAAATTTCAGACCCTCATTTGATCATCCATCAATGTAACAATAAGTACGAACATCCTATAGAGATTAAATTTAGTGTATGGGTCATAATTACCCTTTATAAGTGATGTTTATCTCAAATGGTTGGGGAAAAATCAGTGTCGATGATATGCGCATTGTTCGAGAATTTGTGGATGTATTTTCAGTAGATATTCCTTCTCTTACACCAAAATGTGAAGTTGAGTTATCAATAGAAATCATACCAGTTCCCACACTAGTTTCAAAGACTCCTTACAGAATGGACTTGATTGAGTTCCATTAATTGATGAAGAAACCCCATGAAAACCTTGACAAGGGATTCATTCGGCCAAGTGTGTCAACCTGGGGTGAACCAGTTTGTTTTATTAAAAATAAAGATGGACCAATGTAACTCTACATTGATTATCAGAAGTTGAAAAAGATAAAAATCAAGAAAAAGTATCCTCTTCCCCATATTGATTACTTGTTTGATCAATTGCGTGGAGATCAATAATTTTCAAAGATTGGCCTTCATTTTTGATATCATCAATTGAGGGTCAATAGTGAGGATATATCCAAGATGACATTATGTATAAGGTATGGAAAATATGAATATATAGTAATACCTTTTAGCCTTACTAATAACCCTTTTATCATTATGTATTTAATGAATATAGTCTTTATATATTACCTCAATCAGTTTATGGCAATATTTATAGATGATATTTTTATCAATTGAATTATAATTGAAGAGCACAAGGACCACCTGAGAAATGTACTTTGGACCCTAAGGAAGGATAAACTATATCAAAAATTTAAAAATTGTGAATTTTGGGTAAAAAAATGTTTTGTTTTTTGGGTCACATAATCATAAAATATGGTATAGTAGTAGATCCATAAAAGACGGAAGCTATTTAATGATAGCCTAGACCAACCACAATAACTAAGATCCATAAAGTTCAGGGATTAGCTAGATATTATTGATTATTTGTGGATAATTTCTCATGTATATCTAATCCTCTAACCAAGTTAACTCGAAAATGTGTCATGTTCCTCTAGATAGATGAATTTGAGGAAAATTTCAAGGAACTAAAGAAAAGGTTGGTGAGTGCACCTGTGCTTAAATTACCCTATAGTGGAGAAGGGTTTTTAATCTATAGATATGCATCCAAGAATGGATCGGAATGTGTTATTATTCATAATAATGTGGCTCTAGATTATGCCTCATTATAGTTGATGATTAATGAGAAAAAGTACCTAACTCACAATTTAGAGTTAGCATAAGTAATTTTTTCATTAATAATATAGAGACATTATCTTTATGTAGAAAATTTATATATATATATATATACTTATCATAAGAGTCTTAAATATATATTTACACAGAATTATTTAAAAATTCACCACAAAAGATGGTTAGAGATGATAAATTATTATGACTCCTCAATACATTACTACCCTAGGAAAGAGAACAAGGTGGTTGATTCTTTAAGTCAAAAGGATCATTCTATAATATCCATGATGTGGATCACAAAAGATCCTTTATTTATATATATTCAAAAGGATGGATCTAGAAATCCTGAAGGAAGGGGGGATGTTTATCTTTCTCAAATGAATGTTCAACCCTAAAACCAAGTGAATATTAAAGAGGTGAAAAAGGAAAAAGGAGTTATGTAATAGAATGTTAGAAAAGATACTGAGTTTAACCATGATCAGGATGGGAGGATAATGATCCAGAATAGTGTATGTGTTCCTTAAAAACTAGATTTTAAGAAGGATCTATTTGAGGATTCTCATAGTTCTTCATTCCATATTCCTCCTAAAAGTACGAAGATGTATAAGGATTTAAAATAATTTTATGGTGGGATGGAATGAAGAGAGATATCATAGAGTTTTTATCTCTATGGTTTGTTTTATAGTATGTTAAGGATGATAGAAAAAAGTATAAAGGGATATTGCATCCATTACCTATACCCAAATGAAAATGGGATAACATCACTTTTTATTTTTTTGGACTACCCAAATCTATAAAAGTCTTAATGATATGTTTGTGGTAGTAAATCACCTTACTAATTCAACACACATCATTGCTATCACATAATATTTCTCTTTAGTTCAAATTTCATGGATATACATTAAGGAAGTGGTAAGGTTTTATGGAGTAATGAATTCTATTGTATCACAATTGGATCTTAGGTTTACCTCAATGTTCTAATGAGGTCTCTATCAAGAACATGATATAGGATTGAGTTTCATAACTAATTATCATCCTCATAAAGATGGTCAGTCTAAAATAAAAAATCAAACTATAGAGGATATGTTGACAACTTTTTATATATATTTCTAAGGTGGATGAGACAAATAACTTCCTCTATTTGAGTTTTCTTACAAAAATAGCTTTCCCACAAAAATTTATATGGCACCTTATGTAGCCATATATGGGAAGAAATATAGAACTCCAACATGTTAGGATGAAGATGGGGAAATAAAGCTATTAGGATCCGAGATCGCTGAGGAAATGGTTGAGAAAGTTAGATCCATTCGACAACATATCAAGGAAACTCAAAGACAGTATAAAATTTATGATGATGAATGTTATCATGATCTAGAATTTGATGTTGGTTAGAGGATATTTTTATAAATCTCTCCCTGGAATAAGGTTATGAGGTTTGGAAAGAAAGGGAAACTAAGACCTAGGTATATCAATCCATTTGAGATTCCAAATTATATTGGGATGGTACCTATATCTTGGAACTTACTCCAAATCTCTTGTATTTCCATGATGTGTTCCATGATTCTTTCTTGAGTAAGTACATATATGACCCTTCACTTGTACTAAACTGAGATGTCATACCGCTGAAGCAGGATCTTTCATATGAGGATAAACTAGTTGAAATTTTGGATCATATGGAGAAATTTCTTTGAAATGGGACCTCTCACCTAGTACAATTTTTTGTGGAAAAATCAATATTTATAGGAAAATATGAGGAAACTTGAGGATATTATGAGGAAAATGTATCCTCATTTTTTTTGTATGAGAATGAGGAATTTTGAGGGTGAAATTCATTTTAAGGTGAGTAGAACGTAACACCTTATGTTTTCATGGAACTTTTTGTGAATGAATTTAATTTTAAAATATCACTTTCAATGAACTAAGTCATACACTCCTTTAACATCACAAGGACTTGGAACAAGTTACACAGAACATCAATTTGGCATATGTTACATGCAATACCAATGTTTCTACGAAACATCATTTTAGTAACAATATTATTTAAATAATATAATTATAAACTATTTTTTAAAATTAGTTATATGATTATTAGTAAGTAGTTTTCGTATAATTTTTAATTTTTTTATATAAATAAAAAATATTGAAAATGAAATATATAATTTTTGGTAAAGTCATTTTATGTTTAAAAATATTGTTTTCTCGGATGAACTGTTTTTAATGCACTTCTTTGAAAAATAATAAAATTAATTTTAGAAACATTTAGAAATTGAATTTTATAAAATAAATTTTATTTTTTAATTTATAATTTCGAAATTATATTTGGCATACTTTTTGGTATTTTTCTGAGAAACGTAATTTTTGGCTGAATAGTGACAATAATAGATTCTAATTCAAAAACTCTTTTTCATCAAATTTGTTTATAAGGTTAAATTATATTTTACTTCATTTTAAAATTAAAATTATATTATATTTTTAAAAATTAATCCAATATAGGAAATTAGAACCAATTTCACATTCAAATTGGATATAAAAACCTAGAAAACTTTTGATCATTTTTACATTAAAATCCCATATTGTAAATCCAAATATGTGATTAATTTTAAATTAATTTCCCACACTTCTGTTATTATAATTTGAAAAAATAGATTTCATATTTTTAATAAAAATAACTTATAATGTTTAATAAGTTCAACTTATTTTTTTTCAAAATGATTATTGAATCAATTAAAATTAATTACAATGATTAAGGTTAAATTAAGCATAATAAGGGACTAAACCATAACATTAAGGCCCAAAAAGACCTACACACTTTCCCTAAATCCATTTTATGGAACTATTTCTAACTTATACTCTCTATTCTAGAAAATTAACCATTATTTAACCACTTGTAATTAAAAAATGTTGGTGGGGTTCTTTTCCATTAAAATATTTCAAATGTACCACCCCCCCTATATTATAAAAGGCCTCCTCTCCTCCCACTTCTTCAAACATCTGAAGCCAATTATTTTCAGAAAAACTCTTCCCAAATATCCCCCCAAATTACCTAAATTCAACCTTGAAGCCTCCCCTTGGGTTGAAATATATTCAAGAAAGCATTTTGGCTCAAACAGAAAGGATTTTCCCAATTAAAAGGTAACACCCTCTCTCAAAGTCCTTTCGTTTATTTCCTTTATCCAATCCCTCGATTATAATTAATCCATGATTTTATAAAAACCCCAGTATCCTAAGTATACTCCGATTTTTTACTCTATGGATTAAACTTTCACTTTCACGCACATTCATCTAATGGGTAAGGAATGAACTATTTACTTGTATGACCGACTTTTGCCTCACTAAACGATGATTGTACAATTCTCCTTTACCACCTCTCATGTTAGAAATTATAATGGAAACTATATTTTTATATTTTATTTTTTAAATTTATTATGTCTTTAATCTTATTTAATTATATTACAACACTTATCATTATACATTCCATTTGATGTTAATAAGATTATTTTATTTGAGGAAGTGTGGACTACTGCCCCCTCAAAATGATGTGATTTGTTCATACACTAAATGGAATGTATTAAGGATGAACTTAGTGAATATATATTATATAAATTATATAATAAAACTAATTTAATAATTATATATATATATGTGCATTTTACATTATTTATTTCAACACAACAATTAAACAAAAATATCATTTATGCGTACATATGGCTTATTGTCTCCATAAACGATGTATTCCTTTAGATAATTATATATTATATGGATTATTATAATAAAAATATGCTTAATATAGATTATATTTTTATCATTTTGTACATTCTAGAATAATTATATAAGTATAAGTACCATCAATATGAAAAATGATGACACATGCGAAGAACGAAGTGAAATTATCTGATATGAAACCTTAACATAGAATGGTTCACAAGGGGGAAATATATGGTCAAAATAAAACCATATATGGTATTACATATAAGAAAATGGTTATGTAAAATATTTATAATAAATATATATTGATTATATATGTGCTTTTTAGGAGTATAATGGGAGTCAAGACTCAAGGTAAGGGGGATTCCATCTCACTGGTTATTTCTGTGAGATACTTGTTATGTTATCCACTATATCCTTATGTGTGGTTTATGTAATTGAAATGATTATATTTTATATATTTTATACTTAAATTTATGGTTATTTTCATTATCAATCATTCATGGGTTTTGAAATAATCTCATCACTTTTCAAAATTATTTATGATCATGCATATTTGACGAAACATTATGATCCATATCCAATGAATATTCAAGAGATTTCTTATACTCTGATTTTTTAATATATCTTCTTGTATTAGTACCATTTTTTCACTCTTTGGTTCTGAAGATAATTTTTTTATGTAAAAACTATCTGTATCTCTCTTGTTCATAAATCTATTTTATTCAAAATCCATGTTTTTGTAGAAAAAAATAATTTTTTTTCAAGAGATCATTAAAGATAATTTTCTAGGAAAATATATTATAAAAAAGTTTTATTGTTTTCAAATCCTCCTTTATAATTTTTCAAATATATTTTTAAATTTAAAGGTTTTAAAAAGGCTTTACATTAAAAAATAATTTTTCAAAGATACAAACATATTTTTTCTGAGAAAATGTTTTTAAAATATCTTTCAAAATTATTACTCATCTAAGATAACAACCATTGGTGTCACTCCATCCTTTATGGGTAAATTATTCATTGTTTCCATTTCTATTATTTCTATAAATCAATTATTTTTTATGATATGGTTTTTATGAAACATGTTTCTCTTTCATGTGTTATATACTTTTGAAACCTGCTTCTTTTAACGAGTTATGTTTATGATGAAATGATTAACAAACCTGCTTCTTTATCCACAAGTTATGATATTTTTACATTTTTTGACAGCCATTTCATTTCATGGGATATGATATGATTTTTAATGGTTTTATGTAATATGTGTGTATGATTTCATTATGAGATGGGTGGGACCTATATCTCCCTCAAATACACTAGGTAAATATTTATATCTCATGACGTAGACTAAGATGGTATTGTATGTGAACCTTTACAACTAAAATTGGGAGTGAACTATGACTACCAAGGTTGTATTTGTAGTGAAATAATGATACTAAGATGTACATGGGAGTGAACCATGAATACCAATATGGTATGTGGAGTGAGCCAATACTACTAATATTGTCTTGGCAGTGATGCCTTTGCTAATATGGAAATCATATTATATGCTTATGTGTTTTCCATAATTCCATGTTTTATTCCAATGTTATACTTTCATGGATTATGTTATTTATTTAATTATGATTCATGTCTTATGAACTTAAAAGATTTAATCCATGATTCATTTCTATGATCTTTAATATGTAGGGTATGATATTATATTTTCTTACTCATGTTCTCATACCCTTATGTTGATGATCATGCTTACATGTCTTCCTTGTTTACCCTTACTAAAATTATGAGATCACCCATTTTAATGTTTTTGTCCTACCAGGTTATGAAGATATTTATTAGGTTTGATGTGTCTAATAAGGTTTCTAGTCATGAAGAAACTAGTGGGAGATAATGTAGCTCACTTATGTACCAGTGTGTATGTTTCGATGTTTACAAAGTCACTAGACTAGTATGGTCTTTAGGAGTCTATTTTTGTAATGTTCTATGTATTATGAAATAGTTATAAAATGTCTATGTATGTCAAGACAGTTTCATTATTTCTTCTCTACATCTTCATAGAGAATACTACCACTACAAACTCTGGGTTAATATTTTCATAGTTCTTCTATCAGGGTCTCTTCTACGTCAACCAATAAGTGATCTCTATCTACCTCTGTATCAAAATGAATATAATCTCAACTCCATAGATATTATAGAACCCCATAAACTCAATACACTCCTCTATTAGTCTCAGCATAGGAGAATTAGTCAACCTCATCCTCAAATAGTCATAATATCTCTAACACTACCCATCATAGATAAACAGATACCCTTTTTTATCTAGGTGGTCAAAGGGGGTTATATCCTATAATAGTATTCCATGAATCTATTGTAGTACCCCACTAAACTAAGGAAACTCTAAAACTCCAACATTTTATTAGGCATCTCCCAAGAATCCACTTCATCAATCATTATTGAGTCCATAGATAAACCATGCTCAAAGATGACATGCCCTATAAATTGAACCTCAAAGATCAAAAAATGACACTTCTAGAGGCTACCTTAAAGATGGTACTCCCAAAGTAAGTGTAAGACTAAATTCAAATGCTCTACAAGCTCATAATCTGATGAAGTGTATATAATAAAGTCATCAATGAAGACAACAACTAATTGGTCCAATAATGTGGGGGAGATCTCTTTCATAATATCCGTGAACTCAAAATGGGAATTTATCAAATTGAATGTAATATCCATGAAATCATCCTATTCATAGAGAAATTGGTTTGTCTTATTTGGAATATAACTCTTGAGAAAACACATATGGTTGAAGATGGACATGAGATAGATCTTTTAGAACCAACTGGCACTGCACAATTGGTCTAAAAGGTCATAAATACATGGAATTGGGTAGTTATTCTATTTTGTTACCTGATTCAAGTGATGATAATCCAAGAAAAGACTCAATCTATTGTCATCCTTCTCCGCAAAAAAATTGGAGTAGCCCAGTGGGGACACAATGGGTCTAATAAAACCATTCTCTCGAAGGTCCACCAATGGCACCCTCAGCTCTCTGATCTCGGAAAGGGCCATTTGATATGTCATAGATGATATTAGTGTAGTCTAGGGGTGAGATTAATTGCAAAAGTATATCTCCCACTATGGTGGAATTACCATAACATCATCAAGGAATATATCCATATAATCCTCCAAAACCACTAAAAACCATATTCCTAAAGAGCTCGCATCACCTTGGGCTATGATTTCCAATTGACATTGATGGATTGATTTTTTCTTAATTTTGATCCCCAATCGATCAGCCATGAGATTGATGAGGAAGGAGAAAATCATCCCATCCACCTAGAGGCTCCTAAATTTCATATCATTATAGTAAATATAGGCACACAACAAGGAAAACTAGTCCATACCCAATATGATTTCATAAGGTTCCATCACAATGACCTAAAATTCCCCACTTGAAACTCACACCTCATAAAACAAATTGAAAATTTATAAAATGAGTGATAAAACAAAAATCACACCCAGTGGTTACCTTTAGCCATATCTACTAGGCTAAGGTCTCAGCGAGGAGCTCTATCTATTTCACAGGGTATGTATAGATAAATAAATAAATAATACTCATGTCTATTAATAAAATAATAAGAGAATAAAAGATAAATATCGTACCTTGAATTATCTCATGTGAATCTTGGTCATACCCATCTATAGCTTGAATCCATTTGAGGCTACGAACACCATCTCTATAAGCTTAGCATGGGACACCTAGAGGATGTAGTGGATGTATCTTCTAGCATAATCCTCCACCAACATCTCCTCCTTTTAGAGCTCCACATTCTTCTTTGTTAGTAGTGTCTCCCTGTGGTATGCCTTGAAAATGCATGGGAGATCCCTACTCGTTTCATTTTCCCTAACATAGTGGTCCATCCAATGTTTCCTATCCTCATCAGTACATCGAGTTGTGAAATTGTGAGCTATGTGTCCTCACCCATCACAAGAATAACATCAACCCTCTCTTGGATGAATGGATCATCCACATGATAGTTAAGACACACATCTATGTATCTGTTTCCAAACATGAGAATCCCTCCTACACCAAGACCATGCCAAATGATGCCTTCTAGATGTTGTAGAGGTCTTAGCCCCATGATGAACACACTGGATTGAGCCACACGACGTTCCTCTTCCCAAAATCTCTCTATAACCATATCCCACTCCAAATCACCCTCATACATGGGTAGGAATTTGGAGACTACATTGGTGTGGATGTATCCGTGAAGACACTACTCAAAATTATGTTCCCAAATGTATCCATACTGCACCATATTTATGGAGTAACATTTGTAGATAATGAACCTCATGGAGTAGTCAACAATATACATTCCATGCTACTACAGCTAGAGAATATCCTGAATTCTCATAGAGAGTAATCTTGAGAGCTAGTAATTAATTTGGAATAGCTTCTAGAAGTCTAACCATGAGATGGTTACCTCGTCATGGTTCAGTGAGATAATACTCCACCATCACCAGACTATTCCATGTAGAAGACTGGATGGAAGCACAACAATATAACCACCGATTCGAGCCAATCCTCCACTGCCTAATATTCTATCTCTCTATGTAACCTCAACATTCACTGATAGTGGGATTCATAATGCTTTCTCATCTTATTTGCATCATCATCCTGTCCCATTGGGGATATCGGCTATACCATTAGAAGTCAATCATCTATCTGAACCAACTAAGGAAGATCCAGGTACCATTAAAAAGTTGGTGGCACTACTCTATGCCTTCCTAGAGGAAACACCTCTTGATTTTGTGCATGAACTGAGGCCTCATTGCTCAATTAATCATCATTATGACCTAGTATCAGCATTATATCTGGTAGTCATCATGGATCCATAATAAATATTACAATTTGTACCATATTTAGATGAGCATATCTAGTGTGCTGGATTAATAATGAATTAAAAGTCAAAATACTCAATCCAATATAATACAAGTACCATTAGTTCCCCTTCACCTAATATCTCATTATGATATGTCAAAAATAAGGTCTGAAAATTCATGTAGTATAGATATGTTGATCACCACAAAAAAATTGTTTCCCTAGCATGAGATATAAAGGCAAGGAACATTACATAATTTCAATAAGTTTCCAAACCAAATTTCACATAGGTCCAACTCTTAACTATAACATGGGGAAAGACCATCTCTGATACCCATTTATCATGACCCAACCTACCAAGGACCACCTATCCGGTGGTAACCCGAATGAGACACCACAATCCAATATCCATTATATTATGGGATGAAGATAAGTAAGAAGTTGGAAATAATGAATATGGGAGGAATTATCCTATGTACCTGTATACAATAATGCAACTATCTCTGTACAATAGAGTAGAGATATCAAATAAAAGGATAACCATCTAGTGTATAATCATACATGAAATGAACTCTAAGAATGTTTCAGAGTATAGTATTGTAGTATATAATATGGTGGATAAAATAAATAATCAACTAGAAAATGAATCCCTAACCTCACAAAAACTGGTAGGAAGAATACTGAAGAGAACTCCGCTCACAATCACCATGGATGAGCACCGATCATGGCTATTTCCAAGGTTTACAAAGCTCCATTGAAACCAAGACCACAAAAATCACAATTGATATGGATTTCATATTCATAAGACACATCTTGTGAAGGAATATCCCATGTAGGTGTGAGTATATACAAAGACAGAAGGCTCCAAAAAACAAAAAAGGGATGAACCAAAAATAAACAACAGCCAGCACAACCCATAATCATGAGGGTCAAGAGAAACCCAAAAGATACACCCATAAAGAAACCCATTCAATGGAGAAAGGGGATATACATATCCACATATAATTTAGGAATGGTTATTCTACCTATATATAGATACATTCATCTTATATTACCATTACATAACACAACCTCACTAGAGTCTAAGTGGAGGGGCTTGCTCCTCTCTACTACGCTCCACATCTGAGGGAGCACCAACTCCCATGGAGGACCCTCTTTCCACTATATAATGATAATGTGGTATTATCACTCCATAGATAAAGTAACCACACCCACCATAGTATGAAGGAGTAATGAATCTACATGTGTAAAGAGTATGGGGATTTTCCCCCCAATGTGATAGGGGAGTACCGACCCCAATATCTCTCCAATGATCCAACTTGATCACCATCATCTTCCAAGAATCATTGAAGGAAGGATCATGTTCAAAACACCTAGTTTAATATATATAAATACAAAATGAATGATAATGACATTTACTACGTGAAAAAACACTTAGGATAGGCTATTCACGGGCCCAAATATGAGTTCTGGGGAAGAAGATGCACAAGGTGAAAGTCTCATATGAAATATATAGATATGTAATTTGTCCACATGATATGTGACCTTTCTAGTATTCCTAGGTGTTTCCTATCTAATAAATGGTGTATTATTGCTTGTAATAGTAAAAAATGTGTGCATGAAGTACACAACATTTCTTATCTCCCTTTTTTGTAATCATGTACTTAGGTGTGTTTGTTACCTTGCACCCAAGGTCTAGCTGTGTTCTAATACTCGACCATGTCCCTCTTATATGGGGTGTCTTACCATGTTCTCAGTAAAATACCCAATTCCCACTACATGGAGTATACTCTGAGTATATAATGTTTTGTTCTAAAACCCTTTTCCCCCAATGTGAAGAATTGCACAACATGTACTCTTAAACTACATGTTGTGTGATCATGATTTCCAATGGAAAAATACTTAAGAACCCAAACCAATATTTATCCTTTTTTATGCATAGATAAACCCTATAGGGGTTCATAGTGGTCATCATAGGGATTGAAAACATCAAAAACCAATTTTATAAGGATCTTTGCTCAAAACACACAAAAACCTACTTTTTCGTGAAAATGTTGATGCTTCAGGTCCACATCCAGGTTAAGAAGCTATTTCCCATCAATAGGATCTCGATTTTCATCATGGAAAAAGTCCAGTGGTACCTCTTTCTATCGTTCCATTATTCACCCATGGGAGAAAATTCCTCCATAATTTTGTATGCAAGAGGCCACATGGGAGGGGGAGGATTGTTTTACTCTATTTATTAATAAAATAATTAATTAATTATGGAATCTGATATCTTTTCACTGAATGACCAACATTGACCACCTTTACATTGTGTCTAGGGTAAACAACACCTCTCAAAAACTAAAGTTGTCTCAGATTTTCCATTCAGGGTCCCAAACAACGTGAAAACCATTTATTCCAAAAGGATGTGTGCGCTTTTTATAATATATATAATTTAAAATATATAAATATAGAGCCCCTCTAGGCATAAAAACCTCATTCCAACTTAGTTCTTGGCTCTAAAAATATTCCTCAAAATATTATAAATACATAAAAGGAGAAAACAGATTCATTACATAGTAAATTAGTTAAACATCACAAAATAGAAATAAATTTAGGCAAACAAAAATAAACAAAAATATTTTAGCTAAACTGAACTAGCCCAAATTGAACTAAACCATATTGATCCAGACTAAATAAAAATGAAATATTTTAATCATAACTATAAACAAAAAAATTAGGCAAATATAATTTGAATAAATTGACCAAAAAAATTTCTAATGAAACTGAAATCACCCAAAATCATGTTGAATTGATCCAAAATGAAACAAAATTATTACAATTAAACCAAATTAAACTCATCCAACATGAACCACTAAAATAGTTGTAAAAACTAATTTAAATATACCTTGAAAAATATATAATAAACTAACATAAATCAAATAAATCTGAATAAACAGAATAAAATTTAATTTACCCAATGTAATTCAAACTCCCAACCCATGCTTAAACATACCATTTTTCAGTTTAATAAATTGAATTGGAAATAAAAGAACTAAATTGAATAAAACTATATAAAAATTAACCAACCAAAACCAAATCAAACATAAATACATTATATTAATTTGAATAGAATGGAACCAAACTAAATTGACATGGACCTAAATAAATAAAAATAAATCAAACAGACCCATGAAAAAATAAAATAACCCAAAACACCGATACGAACTTGAATTAAATTAAAAATAAATTTTTTAACCATAATTAGATAGAACTAAAAATAGATCTAGATGATAAAATTTAAACCAAATTGAATTGTATCAAATTGAACATATCTATACAATAGAAAACATAATAATAATTTCTTAAATTGAACATAAGCCATGAGATTTTATGAAAATGAACTTAAATATAACCAAACTAAAAAAATAGTTGTTGTTTTTCTATGAAATACTATTATATTACATAATTTTTTCTTATATTCATTTTCATTTTCATTGGGTATTATTGAACTTCAAATGGTGTCTACCTCAAGAAGAATTATTTTTCTAAAATAGAAATATGAAATACAAGAGTGATTTTAATGAAGATACGTAAGAAAGGATCATTTATATTAGTTTTTATATATTAAAATTTTAATATCTATTTCATAGAAAATATATTAATTATATCATCAAAATCATGAATTAGGGGACCCTTATGAAAACTTCATGAAAAATGACCATTTGTGAAAAATAATAAATAATAAAAAATAGGGGAGAGTCCACTATTGACCAAGGAGGAGTATCGTCCACACGAGTTATTGTCCCACTTCTAAAAAATCTATCAGCTTTGGTATAACCAAAACATAAGAGGATTTTGTTGAAGTATTAGAACATAATAAATTATCCATGTAAGGGAATGAAATAATTAAAAATTTCCTTGAGTTGTTAGTGAAAATTGTGATAGATTTTTATCTATCACTTTGACTAGATACTAACATGGTTTTTGATACATTCATATCAATGATTCACTACTTATATGATGTGTTGGGTGATATTGATGATGATCCTCAAGGTCATACAGATGAAAATTTTCATGGTGGTGATGATGATGATTTTATTATGGACATTTATGACAAGGGTGATGATAATGATGACCATGACAATAGTAGTGGTCATTATGAGGATTATTTATAGACAGATATTGTTCCTCACCATGTTTAAATTGATATTAATGGTAGTTTCAACCATGTGGATGGTTTTAATGACTGAGACTAATTATATATATGTATAATCATTTGTTTTTTTTTGTAATCAAAAGATTAAATAGAAAATATATAATATGTGTCCTTTCTTTAATGTGCATTATGATTGGTATTTGGAGTACATGTTGTTTATTTGGGGTGAATTTTGGTTGAAGGATGTAGCCAAGTAAGGGCCATACACCAATGGTTCCAAGGAAATATTGCCATATAGTATCTATAACAATATATATACCAATAGTAATTTGAAACCATTGGTACATTCCCATATGAAAGACTCTATACCAATAATTCTACAACAATATTTCTATAAACCTATCCCTACATGGAATGGAAAAATAGATTATGAATTTTTTTATAAATTATATCAACAGTTTCCCAACCTATAATTGTGATTCTAAACTATTGGTATAACCTTGATGTCCAGTGGTGTGTAATAAAAAAATAAAACAATTAACAATCTATGAATAAATCTTATGTCGATTGATGGATATATCTCAGAATACTGAGTTATCATTGGTTTAACTCCCTACTCACATATCAAAATAATAATAATTTTTTTTATTTTGCTTTCAATTATATATCATGTAATATTATTTGAAGAAAAATTAAAAAAATAACTAAGCACATAATTTTTTATAATAATTTGCATTATCTATAAAATTTTTATATCATATTTTATAAAATCCACCAAAACATCAGTTTGAAATATTTTATTTTTAGGTATATTTATTGAAAGGAAACATATTTATTAAATAAGTACAAAAATTAATAATATCCTAGAAGATCATGCATGAGTTTTAAATTGATTTTTCCTTATTCTAAATAATTGATCTATCATTAGTCTTAGTCTATGTTTAAAAATTCATGTAACCATCATCATTTTTATCACATTCATAATAAAAATTATTCCAAGTATATATATATATATATACAAATCATGTATTTTACAATAATTACCACAAAAAAACACAATTTTTTTTAAACATTATACCAATGTCTAGGAATGACCATAAAATTTTAAATATCATGGATTGGAATCTCTAACTTGTAATTGGTTTTAGGTTTTTTATATTTCATCATAAAATTATATTACAAGACTTGTTGTCTTCTAACATAATTTCATGTATGAATAAATAACCAAGGAATTCAGAAGTCATGTGAATAGACATACATTGTTTTATTAACATTTTTTGTTATATAACCTATATATATATATATATATATATATATATTTCATGTGGTTAATTCAATATTTTTAAAATTTCACAGGTACTAACATGGACTTTCCATTAGAATATTCCCCTCTGCATCCAAAAAATTACATATTCCTAATAAATTAAACCTACACCTCAGGAAAGTAATCAAGGATAAAATGTATAATATTTTTTTATTTCTTTTATTTCACCCACCATTTAATTTGTTATACTTTTTAAATAATGATGGTTTTTTGTTACCCATAGAGTGAGATCCATTACAAAAGTCTATCCTCATCATGTTAAAATCTCTAGTAACATTTAATTTTACTTATGAATAAAATTTTCCATTTAATTAATATTTGTTTTATAATTTATATTCTTTTAACTAATTTTAATTTGTATTTAAAAGTTTTGAATATAATTATAAAAAATCTATCTAACTATGAGAATCAAGACACAGAAATCATGTGGCATACCCTGGGTGTCTTCGTCTCTCCTAGTATGAGTGTAACCAAACCCCTATGAGTGGGTACTGAATCAGAATATATATATTTTTGTGTGTGTGTTCTCAGTCAAAGAATCCAAAATGAGAGTCTAAGAGGATATTCATCCCAAAACTCTACCCAAGAAGAAGGATCACGTACAATTCCATGAGAAAATCAATCCATGATGCAAAACAGCTGACATATCCTCCCCGAGCATGAAAGTAAAAGGGGATCAATCACCATATTGTGTTCTATCAACTGATTTCCTCCTCAGTTGTATCACTTACGACTCTATTTCATAAAAAATAATTTTTTTGTGTTCTTATTGTTTGAAATTAATGAATGATTTTCTTTTGTTAATAATATCAATTTTACCACATAAAAAATTAAAATTAAAATGGTAGAGATGATTTTTTATTATATATGATACCTCTTTATTCCATTCAGGCCACCTTTCATATTTTATCCTTGGTCACTAATTTTGAGGCATGAAAAACTTGTTTATTGACATATATATTTTATTACTTATTTATTCTTACTCATTTCTTCTTGAAATTCGATGAGATATTATTATTGAGGGGGAAATAAATATAATTTTTATACAACATGGTATATTGGTACTATAGATGACCACAAAAAGTAATCGTGGATGTGGAAGTTAGTATACTTGACCATTGATTTTGTATTATATTTTATAAAATAATAATTTAATTTTATAATAAATTCCAAAGGTATTATTTTGAGCCAATTTTATTTCTAAGCATCATTATCAAAAACTTATGAATATATGAAAATGTGATGAAAAATAAGGTTTCATTGAAAAGCATAAAATAAATAAGGATCAATATCCAATTTGATGGATTGTGAGGAGTGTTTTTTTTCAAAAAAATAATAAAATATTTTTTATGAAGTGTCAACTCTTTTTTAGTCATAGATTTTAAAATTTACCTATCATCTCTCAATGATAAAAATCCCCCCTTAAAGTCCCCTTAATTTTATTATTTCTTGTATAAAATGAAAACTTATAGAAACATGTTTGACCATTCAGTTTGAGAAAAACTCAAATAAATTTTCATGTGTGATATTGTATCCATGATAAAGGTTAATTAAAAAAAGTACCCTTAAGGAAATAATTATGAAAAAAAATGGTTGAAAATTAAAAGAAAATATAGAATAAACATGAAATAGTTTTTAAATAATTTCATAGAAAATGAATAATAAGATTATATGCACGATAGTAGTAATTATGAAATAAAATTATTTACCATTGGGTTTGATTAAGTATATTTTGTCAAGAGTGTATGTAGTTTAAGTGTGGGAGAATTAGATGCTTATAATTTATTTTTTATTTTCATATGTAATTCATTGAAAATATGATTCATTTCAACCTTGTTTTTCATTTTTATCATTAAAACAATTAATAAACATTGATCAAATTTAAATTGTCGAATAAATAAAGCTTAAATTATGACATCATCACATATAAAAAAAGAAAAATTTTCAAATTTTCAAATTCTAGGAAACTATTCATGAATATATTTTATGAGAATATTCCATTTAATTTTTAGAAGTTGTTTAATTTTCATTTATAAATAGTATACTATTTACAGGATAAGTAATTTTCAATGTATATACCAAGTACATTTAAGAAATATATGAAATAGAAATAAAAACACACAATGAATTTCTACACATACATGAAATGTACATATATTATTAGTTGTAAAAATACTGTTTGTAAGCTACGACTTATATTTGGTGAAAAAGTATAACACTGCATACCATGTACTACTATCATTGATGCATTATAAACCGAGTACCACCCAACTCACATACTGTTGATGCCCAAGAGTAAATTTTTTTGCATTCATGTGAAAAACTAAAAATTATACCATTAACAAAGTTCATAGTATATACTTATTTTTAGTGTATACCATGAACTTTTATACATTTCATATACTTTTATGAGTATGAAGAATGGATGTTTTTATAGGTCGTGTAATTTTAGCAGATCATACGATTGAAAACTGGGAAATTCTAGATCCATAAATAGGTAAAAACATGAGTTGGTTTATAGAATATATAATTTGAAAATATTTTTCAGTTGGGGAGGAGGAATTTAGTAATTTGATATAGTAATTCTTCAATAATTTGAAATTTTTCCAACATAAAATTTCATGTCACCTCATAGGTCTCCCATTGAAAGTAAGATAAACTAAACTTTTTATATTAAATGGTATATATGTAGAGTATTTTGTATTATAATATTCATATGAGAAACATGTTTTAGACCCTCCCTATGGGATAAAATTTCAAAAGTACTGACTGAAAATTCATTTTTTTCATTTTTGAAAAACTGTTTTTGGTTAAGTGAAAACCCACCATTACAAATCACTTTGAGGCTATGTGAGAACCAGCAGATCATTACAATGAACCATTGGCAGACTAAACGAAGAACCCTGTCTAAGACCAATACCGCCCAAAACACCACAAAACCATGCATGACCATCACATTGAGGCTAAGTGAGAATCACACTGGAACAAGCCATAATAACACCACACCCAAGAGCCATCAAGACCAGAAACGCCATCATCGGATCCACCAACACCATCCCAATTTGCCAAAGAAACCTTCGAATCATTCCATAGTGGGGACGTGCGCGAACGGTAAGGCCAAAAGGGCAGTGGATAATCAGCAATTGGTGGAACCAACCCCAAAATGGCAAACAACGAAAAGGGGAGATCAGGTGAGGGAATTGCTCAGACCCAAGCATTCTAGGGGTCGCCCTTTGCGACCTCGTACTGACCCGGGAAGAAGACACAAAACCTGCAGGATCCGACCCTGAAGCAGACCTGAAGTGAACTATTGAAGAAAGGTTATCGTCGGAGTCGGAACCGACCATTCCTGCATCTGCGTACTAACTCTTGAAAACAAACAACAATGCCCCAATCCAGAACACCACAAACCACGTCGGAACCTCCGAGGCTGACCGCGCAGAACCAGAACAACAACATTGCCGGCACCGAACATTCCTGCATCGAAACGAAGCAAACTACCCAGGCAACCGCAATCAAGGGTTTCGTCAACAGGGAACAGAAAACCGAAGGTTGCCGGATCGTCGCTCCGTCGAAGGGGGGAGAAACGGCGAAGAATCCTGACCGCAATGCCGATGTTCCGACTGTGAGACCCATTCGACCCATGCTGATGCGAGGAGCACCGTGTGAGACAGCCACATCGGTCTTCGGGGCAGGTGGAGCATTCGTGGCTGGGGGTGAGACTCTGACGCCTCTGAACGCGGAAAAGCTTGGATCAGAAGCTCCCCATCCGGGAGGAAGGGGTGGCGTCGTCGTCGCCGACAGCGCCGGGGAGAAGACACAGGGTCGTGCGTCGAGCGAGGGGGAGCATGACACGATCCGAGCAGGAGTCGATGTCTGATCTGCGTCGCGCGAGGAAGAATCCGGACGTGGGCGGGATGAGAAGCCGAAGAGGAGCGGCAGAGGGGAGGCGGCGCTGAGGCGGGGGTCAGCGTAAACCCTAGTCCGCGGGATCTCCGAAGCGCTACATCACTGCCTCAAAAGTAGAAGTCAATAGTTAGTGATTCACTTTAAAAACATGATAATTACAAATAAAAGAGTTCATAATTAAAGTATCCTTGTTTATGAATAATAAACAAATCTATAATTAAGTCTTAGTTTCCTAAAGGGGATAGGAAATGTGTTTGTAAGAAATTATATTTTTTAACAATCCAATATATTTAGCAAGGTCCTCCTGAAAATAAAGAAAAGATTTTGGTTCAATGTTTTCAAGGGATATAGTTTAAAACAAAATGTATGATTATGGGGAGAATTGTATTCAAAAATTAATAATGAATTTGGTTAATTTTTATAAAGTAACACCTATTACATCACTCAAGAAGTTAAACTAATTTATTTTTAAACCTTGTAGTCGATATAAATAGAAGTTAATCTAGATAGTTATTATTTTATGAAGGATAAGACTCTCATTGATTAATATATACAATAAGAATAATCATATGAATTCAGCTTCATTGACATCATCATCTCCTAACATGGATAAATTTATATCCAAAGTAAATTATTTAATCATGTTATATAATCATAGATTATATATAGTGATACTTATTATAGAGATATTAGAGATCATGTATTTACTTAGGCCCATGCCACCCTGTTTACCAAGGGAATGAATCCTGCCACTTCTCAATATGAGTAAAAATATGTTTTACTGAGGAAATATACTTCCACTAGTCTCCGTAAGTAGACAATCACTACTATTTGTAATATTACATATCATTTAGGTAACTCCCATAGTTAAGCCTACAATTATTCTCAATCTTATTATAGACCATCCAATAGATGTGGGGACTAATAAATTAAAGGATATGTTTGATAAGGCATTTTTAATTAGAATATAAGAAGAAAGTGAAAAAAAAAGAGTAACAAAATAGATGAAGAGGAGAATAAGAAGACGAATATAGAGAAGAAAAATAAACAATTCATTAAAAAGTTTAATTGAGATATATGAATTGATTCAGAGTGGTAGTGGAATTCATCAATGGTGATTTGAGAGTTTGTTGTAAATGTTTTAGAGGTTATTGCGACCATTTTACCCCAAAAATCCCCATGGGTAGAATTATCACTACATTTTTCACATCATTTACCTCATCGTGAGAAGAAACAACCCTTTTAAATGGATTAATATGCATGATTTAATATATCATAATCATATTGATAGGAATTTATAGGAGATTAAATAGATACTTTTATAGGATAATCCTTTTGTTTTATCTATGGAATATGGGGTGGGGGTGGTAGAAAATTACCAAGGGATAGACCATAAAAAACATTTGATTATTAATTTTGTTTTATTTTTAATTTTTTATATCGTTATAGAAGACTATATATTTTATTCATATTATAGAATAATTATATCACTTTTTTAGAGATTTAGTAACATAATTATATGGATTATTTTGACTCACATGATTTTTTTGTTATTTATTCATATATATATATATATATATTTATTTATGAAATTCATTAATTTATTCCTTATTTGGAAATAAATATTTGAGATAACATGGAAATCAAAATTTTATATATGTAGAGCCCTAAATAAATAAATATCCCAAAGATAAAAAAATAATACACAAATAAGTATATTATTGTAATATTAATTAAAATTTCCCCTTACATATTATTTTTAATTGAATATATACTATGTTCTCATAGGAATATTTTTAAAAATTATGTAATATTTTTTATATTTAGTGTGGGGGAAGGTTTTATGGGAATAACACCAGAAAATTGTTTGAAATAATTGGTCTAAGAGACATATTTTCATAAAAATATTATTTTTTTCAATTGAAAATTATTCAAATATCATGAGAATAAAATAAAATAATCCATTGTTAGTTTTATTTAATGAATTGAATATTAATTTGATTGATTAATCAATACCCATGTGATTGAGTTACTATATAACTTATATATTTTAATTTATTTGTTTAATTTAAACATGATAAATCATTATCAGTTAAATGGTTTGAATATGAATTAAATTGTAATATTTTGATTTATACTTGATAGATTTTATTTGAAAGTATTTAAAAGAAAATGAAAATAACAAAAAATAAAAGATAAGGTATAAAAATATACTAAAAATTACTTTTACTGACCTGAGACTATCATACTTTCCCAATTATCCTCATAACTGTTACAAATAGTTTCGGGAGGAGATTGAGGGTGGGGGTGGTGGTGTTATTCTTGGTTTGAATTCTAAATATATTTTGGATTTAATTAATGATAATTTATATTGATCATACAATAATGTACTTAATTTAATGATTAGGGTTATGAGGTGATTGAAAAATGAATTTTGTTAACGGTAAATCATAATACTAAGATAAATGTTTTTGAATAAATAGTGAAAAAATGGAAAAAAATAAAAATAAGTGTTATTATTTCCCTATGTTTGGATTAATTTGGAGATTTATAAAAAATGTATTAAAATAAATAATGGATTCATTTATTTTTAGTTATTGTTGTAGAAATTAGATATGGGTTGTGTGTATTTCATACTAAATTCACTATTTAGGAATTTTTTATTTAAAAGTGTATGCATTTATGAATTAAAAAATATTTAGTTATAAACAATTTTTAATTTTCATGATGGGTTTCAAATTACAATATTAAAATATGTTTTCTTTGATTTTTGTGATAGGATATTTTTATTGAGGGAAAAAAGTGTGAGTAAATTTGATACCTAGAATTAAAATAATTTTTTTCATTGATTTTTAAATTAAGAAGACTTTCGTGATATATATAATATTGTTTTTTATTGTTTTTTTGGTAGTTTGAGCTAATTGGACACTATTTTGATTTTTGGAATAATTTGAAGGAAATATTAAAAAACTAAGATGATAAAGGATATGTATTACCATGTATTTAACACATGTTATTAAAAGTGAAGACTGTAATCATCTAAAAAAAATTGTAATGCTGAAGGGAATGGAATAATCTATAGTAGTAATATATTTCAACCACTATGTCATTATTTTTTCTGATGAGGTTATATTTACGAACTTATGGTGTGAAGATAATGATGATATAAATTTGAACTTTTTTCTCTGCATATGTCTAAATTTTGAAAGGTTTGAATAAAATAGGGACTGTTTATTAGAACCATAATATGGTGATATCTAATGATTAGTGAATATAAATTTAAAGAGTGTATGTCACACTATTTTATAGGGGTCATGACCGAGCGACATGTCGTTTTTCTCTGTATATGGAGTCAACATGATATTTTTATAACCACTAAATTATTGTATATAAAAGTCAATAAATAATTGCAGTACAGTCTATTTTTATAGAGATTCGTGATTCTAAAATGTATTGATGTCATATTCCATTCAAAAGGACATGTTCAAAATATTTTTTTATTAATTTTAGTAATATTTTTTCCATCTTATATTTCATAATTTAATTTAACCAATCTATTATTTATTTATAAAACTTACTTCATAATATGATTCAACCATTATTAATTGAACATCATTTAGTTTTGAGTGTATAAGTCTCTTGAGAGTTAATAAGTCAAGATTATAAGGACTCGACCATAACAAAATCTGTAAATTCTATTTACGAACCATATCATAATAATAATACATGAATGCTTTCATATCCATTATTGTATACATAAAAATATTATTTTCACCAATAAAAAAACATTTTTGGATATTGAAATATGCATTCCATTTAAAACCCTTTTTGATAAAAAAACCAGAGCAAAGGGATTAATGGATTTTCATTGATATGAAAATGAATATTAATAAAGGAATAAAAGCATAAATTAAAAATTATGGTAGTGGTAAAACCCATTGATGTCGTGTATGTTAAAATTGAACATTCCATTTTCCTTTTGTCAAAACATCCCATATAAAATATGTAATCATATTCCATTTTAAAACCATTTAAAGCAGGTGAAAAGTGAAATGAAATTTACTTTATAATTAATTATGTTTTTATGAAAACATCACTAAAGTAATTTTAAAAAAATATACATTTATGAAAATTATTTACAAAATAAATCATTAAACCATTTAAATAATGATTTTAAGGTAAAGTGTCCCTTACCTCAAGTCTGAATTGTCATTTACATTCATTATATTAAAAAATAAAAATAATATGTTAATTATTTAATTAATTAAAAACATATTTTATTATTCATTTAATTTTATTTATTATCATGTTATATATAATTACTTTATCAATTATGTTCACAACGACTGTTTTGATGATATTCGTCTCAAAAGTCCAAAATCACTTTTTAAGTTTAATATTGTCAGAGAGGTCATTATTTCTCCATACCTAGAATAATGTTTAGGAAATAAGTATCATTTTATAAATTAATTATGTTATTAAAACCAACCATGAAACTTGGTTATGAAATATGAATTATGTTGCTATCATAGAGATGGTCGGTTGTATATACGAATGAGTAAGATTTTTATTTTTCAAATAGCACAAGGGAAAGAAGGTAAACATAATTTTACCTTAATATAATGACTATTAAATCATAAATATCATATTATTTATTTAAATTCACTTATATATAGTATCCATGTGATGCGATCAATAAAAATGAATCACATTGGTCAGAGGAGGTTGTAATCAACACGTATGGACGAACGACTTTATCATTTTCAAATGGATTGATAGGTAATAAATAAATTGATATATTATATTTAAAGAATTATAAATATATCATGAATATCGCACACATATATAAATATATTAAATTGATCTTCATAACCATCCTTGAGATGCAGTGATGTGAAACAAATTATATCTGTCTGAGAGGCGGTAGTCTGCTGTACACAGGAATGATGGTTTTGTTTGGCATTTTTTAGAAGAGGGAGAAGTATATAGGTTATAAAATTAACATAAAAAATACTGGTATAATTAATATACTAGTTTTATTATTTCATCATGCTTGAATAATTTTATATGTATGTAGAAGAAGAAATAAAATGAAGCTGCTCAGTTAAGAACTATAACTCTTCTTTGGACAACCTCTTTAGCTTTATACCTAATGCCTCCCTATTATGGTTTTATCCTTAAACCATGGATTATAGGGAATTAGGATGGATTTTAAGAATGTATTTTTCAATATATTGGATAATAAAAATGTCCCTTGATGTGTGGGATGAGACGATAGGTGTATGTGGGGGGAGAGGGTACACATTGAATTTTTCAAAATAATAAAATATATTAATGTTTTACTCAAGTAAAATGGCTAAAAAATAAAACATTTCCAAACATTATGTGATATAGTGTAATAATATATCCATAAAATAAAATTTAAACAAGTTTCTAGGTCATTTTAATCCTTATCACTTAAGCATAAACTTCCGGTAAACCTTTTTTAACTTTATCTGTGGTAACATGTTTTTAATGTTTTTACAATTAATTATGATGAAAAATTAAGTTAACATTATTACCTGGTATTAATAATGATGATATAAAAATGTGGAATATATATTATCAAATTAAATTCATATAATTGGATAATTTAATATAAAATTAAACATAAAATACGTGATTGAAAATATTTTTTAAGAAAAAATTCTTTTCAAGTAGAAAAATGTTTTTATACCAGATTCATCTATACAATTCATTAAAAAGAGATTAATTGGATTATTAAAAATATTATTGAACAAATTTTTATTTTAAATTATTTTTAAAAAAATTATACATTTTATATTCTTGAAACAAAAATATTGTTTTCAATAAAAATTTGTATTGTTCACTATTCATTGAAAAATAATACTATTCATAATATTCTAAAAAAATAATCATATGATAATTCTGACATGATAAATTCAAAAAGTAATTTTATTTTATGAATCTAAAAATATATAATTTGAAAATAAATATTTTAAATAAAACCATATAATGAATGAAAACCCAATTTGTTTAGAAATAAAGCTTTATCCTTTTGACTGAAAAAATACTTATTAATATAATAATTAATATAGCTATAAAAAATAAAATTATTTAATATTAATAAGAAATGAAAATGATTTATCTTAAAATTTCTAAATTTTATAAATTATTCCCCATTTGAAATTTTTTTCCTCATAATGTTCTTCATTATATAATAAAGTGGTTATATTTTTCCTTCATTACATTTTTTATTCCTTTATTTCTTCTTTGATCATATGTTATTTATACAAAACCATAATAAGGTAAATCAAACCATGCTCTAGGTGGTAATGATTTTTTACTCTTTGTGTTTCATAAGAATGGTTTTCTTTCAACTGATCTACTTCACGGGTCAAATCATGAGATTTATCTAGCAAAAATTGTTTTAACAACAAAACATGAAATACATCATAGAAATGATCTAAACTCAAGGTAAATGAAACCTGATTGGAAAATGATCCATGTTTATCATATATTTCATATGGTCCAATAAACCACATACATAACTTTCACTTTTTACAGAAACTCATAACACGTTTCCATGGAAATACTTTAAGAAAAACATAATCAACTATCTCAAAAGAAGGATCTTTCCTCTAGTTATCTCCATATCTTTCCAACCCACATTGATATGTCATTATGTACTTCTGAACCATCTTCAAATTCTCAACCATTTCTTCTACCAATTTTGGTCCAAATAAATTGTTTCCCTGACTTCATCACAACAAGATGCAGTATGACACTGAATCCCTTTCAATAAATAAAAGGTACCATATGTATACTATAATAAAGAATTTTATTACAATAAAACTCGTCCAAATTTAGATTTTGACCCCATGTAAATCATAAAATATCAAATCATATAACCAAAATTAGGAATCATTCATTATGACTATCCATTATATTGAAGATGAAAGTCTGTACTAAAATTTAATTCAGTACCCAGTCACTTTTGATGATTTTTCCAAAAATTAGAGGTAATCCTGAGATCATGGATATATAAAATAGAGATATGGACCCCATGTAATCAAATTATCTCTATAACATAAATTTTAGAATGGTTATCCTAAAACCTGTTATCTCAAATGGGGAGAAAATTTGTATATTTTGTTAATGGATCAATAGTAATCCATAACATTTTATTACCTTAAGAAGTATTTTGAAATCCAAACACAAAATCCATTTCCATTTAAATTTTTTTATAGGAAAAGCATGAAGCCTACCCATTAGTAATTTTCATTTGACTTTATCCTTCTGAAAATTTATTCATTTCATAGTAAAATTGAAAATATCTTTCTTCATTACTTCCCAGAAAAAATGTTCCCGAAGGTCTGTATAAATTTTTGTGCTTCCATGAAGAATAAAAAATTGAGATCTATAAGCCTCACTCAAAAGTTCATTCTTCAACTTGGGGTAACATACAACACAAAACCTTTTTCTGAATATCAAAACAACTTTTTTAAATATTAAAATCATGAAACATTACATTCTTAATTAATTCTACAATTTCATGTAAAACATTATCTTCATTCCATTCTTTCTTAATCATGTTTGACAAAGATGTTTGTACTTAACCCTAAAAAAAGAGGGGAAATTCCTATATGAACAATTTCAAATAATATATTAATCTAATAATTAACCAAAAGATCATGTTCCAAATAAAGAATAGTTATTGTATAATTATCTCTCTAACTCGAATAATCCTCTACTTTATTTTCCTTACTTAGATGGTAAAGAATTTTGTAGTCATAATCCTTTATAAATTCTATCCATATATTCTATCTCATGTTAAACCCTTTTATAGTGAATATATAATTCAATATATTATGATCTATATATATTTCACACTTTACTCCATATAAATGATGTCTTCATATTTTTAAAGCAAACACCACTTCCCCAAGTTCAATTCCATGTGTCGGATAAATTAACTCCTGCAGTTTTAATTGATGTGAAGAATAAGAAATTATCCAATCATTTTTATTAAAACAAATTCCAATTCCTTAAATGAAGAACCATTTTAGATAATAAAGTCACTATTTCTATTTGGAATAGCTAAGATGGATCATTCACTAATATTTTATTCAATTTAGGAAAAAACTATGCATATTTATATCTCTAGATAAACCTATATCTTTTTCATGTTATCTTAGTTAGTTGAATAGATAACCATAAAATGTATTCAATAAATCATCTATAATAGACAATCAACCTAAGAAAAAATATCAATCTAGGTCACAATTGAAGGTTTTGACCTTTTTTAGCCACTTGAGTTTTAGTGAGACCAATATCCATGAAATCATTTTTTATATGTCCAAAGAATGAAATATGATGTCACCAAAAATCAAATTTACTAGATTCTCCATATATATTATTTTATTTAAGGATTTTTATAATAATATGTACATTATTTTAATGATCCACATAATTTATAGAATAAACTAAAATATCATCAATAAAAACAACCACTAACACATAAAAATTTTCATGGAAATCTATACTCATATAGTCTATAAATATAGATGGACCATTCATCAAGCAAAAAGGCTTAACCAGAATCTTATAATTTCTATACCTAGTAAAAAAATATTTTATTATGAATATAATCCTCCTTCAATGTTATATGATGGTACATGGAACTGATATTTCCATTTTAAAAATATTTATCTCCCTATATCTGATCATGATAGTCATCTATATTATGAAACATATACTTATTCTTAACCACAATGATAATTAATTATATATAGTCAATGATAATACTTATGGAACCATATTTATTATTTAAAAAATCAAATTAGGGAACCTATTAGTGAAGTTTTAGGATAAAAAAAACCTTATCAATCATATTCTGTAACTGAATTTTCAATTCAATAAGTTATAATTGACTAATTTGATAAGGGATTGTGAAGTTTGATTAGCACCAGGTATTTAGTTAGTAGTAAAATCATCTTTTTGATTTGGTATAATATAATGTAACTCATAAAGAAAAACATCCAGATATTCTTTTACTATCATGATAACGTTAATCTGTATAGTTCCATTATTTTCAACAACATGAGAAAGTTAAAATTCCTTTACATCTCTTAATAGTTTCTCATAGTATTTATATTTTATCAAAGTTATTAATTGATTTTTATATATAAACAGAAACTCATTTTTGAAAATAACATCTTTGTCTCTATAATATTTCTTAGCATGATATACTAAATGGAAATCCAAACCCAGAATAACATAAAATTCTATAATTAGAAATATAAAAAGGTTTTCGGAGAAAAATCTTCCAAAGATAATAAAAAAATGATCATTGAAAATTCTTATTTACTTAATACTTCCCCTAGGTGTTTCTACAAAATGTGATGACTTCATATCTTGAGATGAAAATTTTATTTTAGCATCAAATTTCTCAGAAATGAAATAATTTGTAGAACCAAAATAAAATAAGAAACTAGAATAATATGAATAAATAAGTCATGTACATGTTACTACTTCATTTAGTGGCATAAAAGTTTCCAAATTATTTAAAAGGGATTTCCCCACAGTCTTCTACTTGTGATATTTCAACCTCATATCATTCATGCTCTTCATCATACACACATCCACATAATAACCTGTCACTACCCCCTCCCACAAAAGATGCCCCTCCTGAGCTGGCAATGGTGAAAGGGAGATAATGACCCCCGAGTCCCGCCTCCAGTAGGCCCCGGGTTGGCGACTAGCACCAAGGGTATGAGTTTTCACAAATATGGGAGGCATTACCCTTTTATTATTTTAAGATCAGGAAATAGGACAAGTCAACCACCAAAAAGGAAAAGAACAAGTGTATAGAAATAAACACAAACCAAGCCCACATGCATGTTTAAACAATTTTATAACAAGGTGTAAGTACAAGAAAGCTCAAAGTACAATACCAAAAGAAACAAGTGTACAACAACAACAACAACTCCAACTGTCTGACTAGTAAGGTCCCACACGGCCCTGGTAGTCCTCCTGGAAACCTGAAAGTAAACGCAGGTTGAGCATACAAGTATACTCAGTAGGGAAACCTAAATCTCTTGTGCACAAGTGGGGAGACATCCTAATGTCCCGTGAGAACAACAGAAGAAACCTAGCAAGGAATTCTATCCACCCAACCTCACCAGCCACACTCACCAAAAACACAATCACAACAGGTAGTAGTATATAAGAAACAAGAGTATTGGGTACCCCGCACCATTTCCCAGTAGTTAGCTGCTCTTCCTAACGGTGAACTTCCTGACGCTGCCACACTCTCCCCGCCCGCACACACCTGGGCCTCACAAACCACACATCCCGCCCGCACACACCTGGGCCTCACAACCACGTATCCCGCCCGCACACACCTGGGCCTCAAAACCACGTATCCCTCCCGCACACACCTGGGCCTCACAACCACGTATCCCGCCCGCACACACCTCGGCCTCACAACCACGTATCCCGCCCGCACACACCGGGGCCTCACAACCACATATCCCGCCCGCACACACCTGGGCCTCATCCCGAAGATTCTTGGGAAATAGTAGAACCTGTCTGAAGAGTCTTGGGCTAAAACCACCCCAATCGAAACCTACCTGAAGAGACTTAGGTGTAAGGTTGCCTCAAGCCATCACGGCCGAGGGGAGAAGGAGCAGGAAGGAGCTAGTAACTAAGGGAAAACACCCTCTCCCATGAAATGGGAGTGTTCGGCACTAAGTGCTTAACATGGGTGGGGTGCGATAAAATACAAAAGATACAGATATATATATGTATACCAAACACACAGCCCAACCTATGGCTTCTAAATAGGGAAACTGAGCACGTGCCTCAGCACTGCTACTACGAAGCATGCATACAACAAACACCCCCAACCCCATTTAGGTTTTCACGTTTCAGCAGAATTAGTCTATTTAGTTCCTTAACCAATGAGAAAATATCCACAACCAACCACATCGATCGTTCGTAAAACATATCCCTGCCATCCACAAATCAAGTTAGGAAAACACAAGCAACACAACCAAGTCCCTTCTTATTAACCAACCAACCCCATTGATTATTATTCCTTTTCCGTTACCAAGCCCCACCATCCATTAACTCTTCAAAATTTTATTTATTATTCAAAACCCATAGTTCGTTCACATTCAAACTCATCCCTGCAGCCCCGCTACCAACCACCATAACCACAACTACACCGTACATCATTATCCCTTTAATACCATTTATCGCAGCCCCGCTGCCCACCCGATCCACAACAACCCACAAAACAAAGTTTGTGCCACACCATCGCCCCTTTAACATCATTTACCGCAGCCCTGCTGCATGTTCTATTCGTAACTACCCGAGATTCACCCTTCCATTTCACACACCAGTAACCAAGCCAAAACCCACATGTTCATTATTCCATTTTGTTTAACCGGGGTGATCACACAAGGGTTCCAGATTTTAAACAGCCAACTTTACGTGATTAACCAATTACCACATTTCAAAAAGTTTCCATCCATAATAAAATCCATAAGGAGAGGGAAACATTTAATTTCATAAGTAAAGGCCCCCAACGACCATGATTTTCAGTAGGCAGAATCTCATTCACAACATAATATCACAGGATATAAATAATGTAACTGCATTCAAAAACCTCCCATCCCCATTATATAAGCCAGTTATTATCTTTATTAAACCGGTTCAAAATTATTTCATGTAAACAAGAGAACACCCACCCCGCATGATGCACAAAATAGAGAGATGAAGGTAATATCCCTACCTCAACAGGTTCCGATCGAAACGCTCCCCCGGATCAACCTTAGAAGACGTCTGTCGGCGTCCGTCACTTCGGTCGGGTCCTGGAAAACCTCCTTGGGTGGAAGTCGGAAAGGAAAGGCTGAAGGAAAGACAAAAGATCCAATCTCGGTAGTTCTGCCTCGTCGTTACGATCCCGTGACTTCTGACAGATCATAAATCGGAGCTTGGACAAAGAAGTTATGGAAGAAAGCGCCTTCGAGTCTCTTGGGAGAACTCTGCTCAGGGGAAAGGGGAGGAGAGGGGTGAGTTGAAAAGGAGGAGAGGACCCCTCCTTTTATAGGTGAGAAAAGCAAAAGTACACGGTGTGTGCTTTATGGTACACGACGTGTACTCAGTTATTTCACACGGTCTCCACGCGGCTTCCAACATGGCTCTGCGGCCGTTGACTGGTCAACACACGGTTTGAGGGTAACGAATACACGAGGAGGGACTACACGACATGTAGTATTGGACACACAACGTGTACCCATTTATTTCACACGGTTTCAACATGGCACACGGTTGTTGACTGGTCAACACACGGTAACACGTACACGGGGAGAGACTACACGACATGTAGTATTGGACACACGACGTGTACCCATTTATCTCACATGGTAAGAACACAGCCTTCAACATGGGGTATACCCGGAAAGGGGGCACATGACGTGTACTCAAACTACACGGCGTGTAGTTTTAAAATTCTAGAAAGTGTGGGAAAATTCCATCTTACCCTCCAGAACACTTTGTGACCTTATTTTGACAAAGGAATGGGTCGGAGAGGTCCAGGCCATTACATCAGATACCTCTTAAAACATTCTCGTCCCTGAGAATTCAAAAACCAACCCAGAGGAACCCAACAAGATACCTCTTAGGGTTCTCGTTATAACAGGAACCAAACCAACAACCCTAATCATATGTGTTAGGAATTCCTTCTCCTATATCGAGATATTATCCACTTTAGGTGGCACTGACTTGCCTACACGGGTTTAATCACATCCTCATTAATGCATCTTGATTAAGAATTGGGTCTTCCCACTTTCATACATTAGGATTTTTCAACTCGTACTACCCCCAACACCACACAACCAACGCACTGCCCGAACATGTGGTTTTGGGAAATTCCTTCTCCTATGTCGAGATATTATCCGCTTTAGGCGGCACTGACTCGCCCGCACGGGTTCAATCGCATCCTCATTAATGCGTCTCGATTAAGGGTCAGGTTTTTCCCTTTCCCCACACATCCGAACATGTTACACATTACCAGGGAACAAGGAAACAAAAGGTCTCACAACTAACAAGCCAAGCATTCCATATATCAAAGGTACAGAGTACAACATCAACACAAAGCTTAGAAGAACAAGAAAAAACACAAGTCAAAACAACTCCGGGTACTGAGCGTGCATCTGGGCCTCCCGCTCCCAAGTGCTCTCCTCAAGGCATCCATGCCTCCACAACACACGAACCAACGGAATGGTTCATCCACAGAGAACCTTATACTTACGATCCTCGATTCTAACTCTTCGTTCCTCGAAGGTCGCGTCGTCTCCCATATCTAGCTCTCCCCAGTCGATAACGTGAGAGTCGTCATGTAAGTACCGACGAAGCTGGGAGATGTGGAAGACGTCATGAACCTTCTCCAACTAAGGTGGTAGGGCCAGCTGATATGCCACCTCGCCAACTCACCTCAGAACCTCAAAAGGTATGATGAACCTAGGTGAGAGCTTTCTCCCTTTCCCAAACCTCCGCTGCCCCTGTCGAGGGGAAACCTTCAAGAACACGTGATCTACCACCTAGAACTCCAATGGCCTCCTCCGACGGCCAGCATAAGACTTCTGGAGGTCCTGAGCCGCTTTCATCCTCTCACGTACAAGATGGACTTTCTCTGTGGTGCTCTGTACTACCTCTGGCCTAAGAGCACCTGTCTCACCAACCTCTGCCTAGCAAATGGGTGAACGACATGGTATTTCATACAAAGCCGCAAACGGTTCCATGCCAATAGTAGAGTGTAAGCTGTTGTTCTAGGAAAACTCTACTAAAGGAAAGTGTCGTACCCATGATCCTCCAAAATCTAGAACACATGCTCACAGCATGTCCTCCAACGTCTGGATAGTTCGCTCTGTCTGCCCATCGGTCTGGGGGTGGAAAGCAGTGCTAAGGCAAAGATGGATGCCAAAAGCATGTTGTAACCCCCTCCAGACTCGTGAGGTAAACCGAGTATCCCAATCCGAGATGATGGTCTTTGGAACTCCATGAAAACGCACCAACTCGTCTACGTACCTCTGTGCTAAGGTACTCACCAGGATCGAATCCTTAATTGCTAATAAGTGAGCTGATTTCACCAGTCGATCCACCACTACCTAGATAACATCATAACCACCCTGAGTTCTGGGTAGTCCTGTGACGAAGTCCATTGAGATGTCATCCCACTTCCACTCGGGTACATCTAAAGGATGCAACAAACCAACGAGAACATGGTGTTCAACCTTAACTTGCTGACACACTAGGCATTTAGCCACAAACTCCACCACTACCCGTTTCACCCTGGGCCACCAAAACTGTTCCCTCAGGCCTCGGTACATTTTTGAAACTCCTAGATATACTGCCAAGGCTGAGCTATGGAACTCACGGAGAACTCCCTCACGCATTGTCTCTGGGAAAAACAACCTTCCATGGAAAAGCATCTGATGTCGGCTATCCTCTGACCATCCTTCTGGAGCATTCCCCTGATCGACACGATCCCGCATCACTTCCGCCTCGGAGTCCCCCCACTGAGACTCTTCCACCTGCTGCAACAAGGAGGACTGCACCGTCATCTGAAACAAACAGCCTCTAACACCTTCTTCCCTTGCATCCAAGTGCAAGGCAGCCAACTCTCCCATCGCTTTCCAAGCATCAGCAGATTCCCGAACCACTTCCTTATGTGACTTCCTGCTCAGGGAATCAGCCACAACGTTGCACTTACCTTCAGTGTAAGAGATATCAAAGTCATAGTCTTGGAGAAACTCGACCCATCTCCACTTCCGTAAGTTCAGGTCACGCTGGGAGAAGATATAACACAGGATCTTGTGATCTGAGAAGACCATAAAGCACTCCCCAAAGAGGTAATGTCGCCACAACTTCAGTGCAAACACTACTGCTGCAAGCTCTAGGTCATGGGTGACATAGTTATGCTCGTGAGGGCATAACTGCCTAGACCCATAACAGATCACTCCCTTATTCTACATCAGCACATACCCCAGACCAAGGCCATAAGCATCACAAAACACCTCATACAACAACCCTTCCTCTGGCAACCTGAGTATGGGAGCACCGACCAACTTCTCCTTCAGGTAGTCAAAAGCTTCTGGCATTACTCGCTCCATAGGAAGACCTGGTTCTTCCTAGTCAAAGCTGTCAATGGAGCAGCAACTCGAGAGAAGTCCGAAACGAACCTCCGATAGTAACCTGCTAACCCCAGGAAACTACAAACTTCTGCCACGCTCTTGGGTGCTGTCCAAGAAACAACTGCCTCCACCTTCGACGGGTCCACTGACACTCCATGCTGAGACACCACATGCCCAAGGAAGTGTACTTCTTTCATCAAGAACTTACACTTAAACAATTTCCCGTAAAGTTGGTGGTGTCGAAAGACTTCCAAGACTGCCCTGAGATGCTCAATGTGCTCCTCCTCTGATCTTGAGTAGATCAGGATGTCATCGATAAACACAACGAAGAACCGGTCCAGAAACTCTCGGAAGACAAAGTTCATAAGTACCATGAACACAGTCGGTGCATTTGTAACTCCAAACAGCATCAATACAAACTTGAAGTTCCCATACCTGCACCTAAAAGATGTCTTCGAGATGTCACTGTCCTTTACCCCCAGCTGATGATATCCAGATCGTAAATCAATCTTGGAAAACCAACCTGCTCCCCTTAGTTGGTCGAAGAGATCATCTATCCTTGGAAGGGGTAACGTTCTTGACCATTACCTGGTTCAACCTTTGGTAGTATATGCATAGCCTGAGACCACCATCTGCCTTTTTTACGAACAAAACTGGAGCTCCCCATGGCGATATGCTAGGTTGAACAAAACCCTTCTCCATCAGATCGTCAATCTGAATCCGCAACTCCCGTAACTTCGAAGGTGCCATCCGATAAGGGACCATAGAAATCAGATGGGCACCAGGCTGTAAGTATATCCCGAACTCAACGTCACGTCGGGGGGGGGGGGGGGGGGGTAGAGTCACAACCTCCTTAGAAAAAACATCGAGTAAATCCACAACAACCACCAGAACATCCATCATCTCTGTATCAGCTGGAACCACTGATAACCCGCCTAACAAGGAAAGGAGAGGCTTCACGTGCCGGCTTCCTACCTGATAGCTCCTCTCGCCAACAAAAGATACGCGCTGCCCATCCACGTCGGAGAACACGACTCTTCTCCAAAAGTAGTCAATAACGGAACTAACAGAAAACAACCAGTTGATGCCTAGGATGACATCATATGGCTGCATCTGTAACAGAAGAAGGTCCCCACTAGATTGATGTGGTCCCAATGTTAGCCCACATCTCCGAAAAACACAAGATGCGCTGGTCTGGCCTCCAACTGGTGTACTCAGTACCAGTGGTATGAAAAGTCTCTCTACGTCTAGTCCCAAAGCATGGGCTATACCAGGTGAAAAAAGGAGTGCGAAGCTCCTGAATCGATCAAAGCAAAAACAAGAGTGTTGAACAAACAAATCGTACCTCGCACCACCTCTGGTCCTACTGGAGCTATAAACTCTGCTGCGTGCAACTATCCATGACCATCTCCTCTGCATCTCTGATGTTGTCCACCTCCTCGACCACGCCCTAGTTGAGGTCCCTAAGGGGCACCCTGAGGTCGGCCTCCTCCCGCAAAGTCTGCCCTCGGAGGAGCATGGTCCTGCTGCTGCTTGAAGGGCCTCGCCAACAACTGGTGCTGCTGAGGTGGGCGTTGAACCTTCCCACCTCCACCGTACTGAGCTTGGGTCAGGCACCGATTCTGAATGTGCTCGAAAACTCCACAATAAAAACACTTCGGTCCTGGGATCGTGAAAAAGGGAAGAGGACCCGAAGATCTGAACTGGAACTGCTGGGGCCTGCTCCCCACTGGCCTGAACCTGGAAGGTCCCGTCACAGGAGACCTGCTGCTGACTGCCTTCCCCTTCGACGAGCCCGGCTGGATCCCCTCTCGGGGTGCTCCTCCCAGCGAGTGCATCCTCTCTACAACCTCTGTCTTCTTCTATACTGCCAAGTACGTCGGAAGGGTGAAGGGGGTGACAACATACTGGAGCAAAGGACGGAGCGCCTCCTCCAAACGTCTCACCCGAGACTCCTCATCCAGAAAGAGATCCGAAGAAAAGTGCAGGAGATCCTTGAACTTGATCCCCAAATCTCATACTGACATACTCCCCTGCTAAAGGGAGAGTAACTCCTACTGCTTCTCCGCCTTGATCATGGAAGAAAGGAATTCCTCTCGAAATTCCTTCTCAAAGTCATCCCATGGAACCTCTGCCTCTATCCTCTCTCCGAGGTAGAGCGTCCACCACTGTCGCGCCGCACCTCTCAGCTGACTGACTGCTAGGGGAACCCAGTACTCCCTCAGAGCACAAATCAAGGTAAAAGCGATCCCTACCTCCTCAAGACACCCCTCCATCTCCGTATCCGAAGGACTACCCTCGTACTTCTTGAGGGTCTGCCGCTGAAAAGAACGAAGAGTCTTCTGCCACTGGCTATCTTCCTTCTCTCTGTCAATCCTCAACTGATCGACCGCCTGAATCTGTTGGGCCTTGACCATCTGAGCCACCCGGGGATGACGTCCAGGTGCCATAGCTGTACGGTAAACAGAGATTACCTAAGCCCAAGTAGTAAGGAAATTTATCAGGGTTTCATTTTATCATTTTATTTCAATTTATTTCCCAGAACACCCAAATCAAGTAAAACACAATCATGATGATGCATGTACCTTCCCTAGGGTCTCTACCCTGCAATCAATATAGTCTCACTTGGTCATTCGGTAGGTTCAGAGTCCTTGCATCAGATCATGGGGGGCCCTAAAATCCCGTGTCCTAGCCGGTCTTCCCTGGCCTATGTCACGCACCAAGATTAACTAACATTGTTGCCCTACCATCCCATGCAATCCTCACTATGCCTAACTTCAGACTCCATCCTATCTCTCAACCATCACCTCTGATACCATTCTATCATGACCCCCTCCCACCAAAGATGCCCCTCCTGAGCTGGTAATGGTGAAAGGGAGATAATGACCCCCGAGTACCGCCTCCAGTAGGCCCCAGGTTGGCGACTAGCACCAAGGGTATGAGTTGTCACAAATATGGGAGGCATTACCCTATTATTATTTTAAGATCAGGAAATAGGACAAGTCAACCACCAAAAAGGAAAAGAACAAGTGTATAGAAATAAACCCAAACCAAGCCCACATGCATGTTTAAATAATTTTATAACAAGGTGTAAGTACAAGAAAGCTCAAAATACAATACCAAAAGAAACAAGTGTACAACAACAACAACAACTCTAACTGTCCAACTAGTAGGGTCCCGCACGGCCCTGGTAGTCCTCCTGGAAACCTGAAAGTAAACGTAGGGTGAGAATACAAGTATACTCAGTAGGGAAACCTAAAGATCTCGTGCACAAGTGGGGAGACATCCTAATGTCCCGTGAGAAAAATAGAAGAAACCTAGCAAGGAATTCTATCCACCCAACCTCACCAGCCACACTCACCAAAAACACAATCACAACAGGTAGTAGTATATAAAAAACAAGAGTATTGGGTACCCCGCACCATTTTTTAGTAATTATTTGCTCTTCCTAATGGCGAACGTCCTGACGCTGCCACACTCTCCCCGCCCACACACACCTGGGCCTCACAAACCACACATCCCGCCCGCACACACCTGGTCCTCACAACCACGTATCCCGCCCACACACACCTGGGCCTCATAACCACGTATCCCGCCCGCACACACCTGGGCCTTACAACCACGTATCCCACCCGCACACACCTGGGCCTCACAACCACGTATCCCGCCTGCACACACCTGAGCCTCATCCCGAAGATTCTTGGGAAACAGTAGAACCTGCCCGAAGAGTCTTGGGCTAAAACCACCCCAATCGAAACCTACCCGAAGAGTCTTAGGTTTAAGGTCACCTCAAGCCATCACAACCTAGGGGAGAAGAAGCAGGAAGGAGCTAGTAACTAAGGGAAAACACCCTCTCCCATGAAATGGGAGTGTTCGACACTAAGTGCTTAACATGGGTGGGGTGCGATAAAACACAAAATATACAGATATATAAATGTATACCAAACACACAGCCCAACCTATGGCTTCTAAATAGAGAAACTAAGCACGTTCCTCGGCATTTCTACTACGAAGCATGCATACAACAAATAACCCCAACCCCATTTAGGTTTTCACATTTCAGCAGAATTAGTTTATTTAGTTCCTTAACTACTGGGAAACTATCCACAACAAACCACATCGATTGTTCGTAAAACATATCCCTTCCATCCACAAATCAAGTTAGGAAAACAAAAGTAACACAACCAAGTCCCTTCTTATTAACCAACCAACCCCATTGATTATTATTCCTATTCCATTAGCAAGCCCCACCATCCATTAACCCTTACACATTTTATTTATTATTCAAAACCCATAGTTTGTTCACATTCAAACCCATCCCTGCAGCCCTGCTACCAACCACCATAACCACAACTGCACCGTACATCATTATCCCTTTAATACCATTTATCACAGCCCCGCTGCCCACCTGATCCACAAGAACCCACAAAACAAAGTTCGTGCCACATCATTGCCCCTTTAAAATCATTTATGACATCCCTGTTGCCTATTCTATTAGTAAAAACCTGAGATTCACCCCTCCCTTTCACACACCAGTAACCAAGCCAAAACCCACATGTTCATTATTCCATTTTGTTTAACCGGGGAGATCACACAAGGGTTCCAGATTTTAAATAGCCAACTTTACATGATTAAACAATTCCCACATTCCACAAAGTTTCCATCCATAAGAAAATACAGAAGGAGAGGGAAACATTTAATTGCATAATCAAAGGCCCCCAACAACCATGATTTTTAGTAGGCAGAAGCTCATCCACAACATAATATCACAGGATATAAATAATGTAACTGCATTCATGAACTTCCCATCCCCGTTATATAAGCCAGTTATTATCTTTATTAAACCGGTTAAAAAGTTTTTCACGTAAACAAGATAACACCCGCCCTGCATGATGCACAAAATAGAGAGACGAAGGTAATATCCCTACCTCAATAAGTTGTGATCGCAACGCTCCCCCGGATCAACCTTAGAAGACGTCCGTCAGCGTCCGTCACTTCAGTCGGGTCCCGAAAAAACCTCCTCGGGTGGAAGTCGGAAAGGAAAGGCCGAAAGAAAGACAATAGATCCAAGCTCGGAAGTTCCACCTCGTCGTTACGATCTCGTGGCCACTGACAGATCGTAAATCGGAGCTCGGACGAAGAAGTTATGGAAGAAAGAGCCTTCGAGTCTCTTGGGAGAACTCTGCTCAGAGGAAAGGGGAGGAGATGGGTGAGTTGAAAAGGAGGAGGGGACCCCTCCTTTTATAGGAGAGAAAAGTAAAATTACACGGTGTGTACTTTATGGTACATGTCATGTACTCGGTTATTTCACACGGTCTCCACGCGACTTCCAACACGGCTCCGCGGCCGTTGACTAGTAAACACACGGTTTGAGCGTAACACATACGCGGGGAGGGACTACATGACGTGTACCCATTTATTTCACACGTTTCCAACACGGAACACGGCCATTGACTGGTCAACACATGGTAACACATACACAGGGAGAGACTACACGATGTGTAGTATTGGACACACGGTGTGTACCCATTTATCTCACATGGAAAGGACACGACCTTCAACACGGGGTATACCCGGAAAGGGGGTACACGGTGTGTACTCAAACTACATGGCATGTATTTTCAAAATTCTGGAAAGTGTGGGAAAATTCCATCTTACCCTCCAGGACACTTCATGGCCTTCTTTTGACAAAGGAATGGGCCGGAGAGGTCCGGGTCATTACATGACCCAACTCATTACATTTAAAACACATTATATCTTTCTTATCATAATTTTGTCTTACCACTACCGAGATATTTTTATTTTTAATCATTAACCATATGTTCAAACATGTAATATCAAAATAACTTGACAGATTTTGGAATACTTGCCACATGGTTATTTTTACCACACCCATCCCTAAATGAAAAACATGACTTTATTACAATTTGATTTCTTAAATGTATTCATCACATTTTATTTAAACATAGATTTTATTTCTATTTATATTTGTACAATACATGGTCATTAGAAAACTATATTTATACCTCCTCAAAATAGTGAACATGCATCTCATAACTTTTAAATTAATGGGAGGCCAACTATCTTCAGTTTCTAGGCTTTTATCTTGAGTACAGCTAATTAATTCTACAACCTTGATCCCAAATACAATTTTTTTATACCTTTCCAATCATGTGAAGTTTTATTTATACATGGATACTAAAACATTTACCTTATTACTCAATTCATGGAATTAATTTTCCATCTTAATTTAAACAACCTTAGGAAAATAGTTATAAATCAAAAATATTACTAAATGTATCACATTCCATATCTTCAATCTCTTCTATTTTTCTACTATTCTTAATAATTAAATACTAATTTTTTATTCTCCTTCAAATATTAAATAAATGGAGTTTACATTTGATGATCTGAACAAACTATGGCTCTGAATATCTTCTCTAGAGATTTAATCCACCCATTATCTATCTATGAGTTAAGAGATGCATTGAATTCTTTAGGGTTTTGTTTCATAAAATGATCCAATATCAACATATTTCTCTGTGGTATATCTACTTTCTCTATATAATAGATACCACCATTATTTAAAGCACGTGTCAACTAATAAATCACAAACAAAAATTTCTCATTTCTATTTCCAACCATTATATGTAGTTGATTTGGAAGGATATTGTCATATTAGTTTCTTCATACATCATCATCCTTGTTTTTAATATGGAAACCCATTATGAACTGACATAGTGTACTTGATGAAACATGTTAATACTCAAATTATATATCATGATAACAATAAATTTGAAACTCTTAAGGGTATTTAATTACATTATCATTTCCTCTAAAATTATTTATACTTTTCTTCTTATAACAACTATAAAAAAACGAAATTAAACAATCACAAACAATGTTTTTAGACAATAATTCATTTTCATTCATTCCTAAAAATATTCTAGGTTTAGTGTTTTAAATAATTTTTTCATAAACCATAAATAAATAAATATTATATCATAAACTGGACAATATGAATCATTGTCAAATTATCACACAATAAAATTTTTTTAAAATAAAACAAGTTTTCCATTCATTACCAATCTTAAAATTTTTCTTCTTGACCTCAAAATTTTCTCTAATCATCCTTAAACCCTATGAAAAACATTTGAAAACATGGGATGAGTACAAATTAATCTGTAATATATATATAAATATAAGGAAAGAAACTCATTGGCACATGAATAATATTAAAAAGTTTCCTTTTTCAAAATAAATATTTTGTTTAAAATAAGCATTCTATTAAGTAAAATTAAACATATCTTTAAAAATAATTTCTCAAAACATTTCATAAAAATTTGTATTAGAAAAATAAAATTTAAATAGGTTTCTTTGAAATAAGGAAAGAAATAATGAAAAATTATACATTTCTCCATTAATAAGTATCATAAACATTCCTTTAATCTTAAACTCATTTTATTGCCTTGTGAAATCATAATATTTCTGTGAAAACTAATATAAAGTATAGATAAATCATAAAAGTAAACTAGGAAATGATTTTCATATCACTCTTATAATAAATCTTACAAAATGGAATAATTTAGCAAAAAAATTCAAATAATATGTTTGGAGAAACCTAAATGGTTACCTCTATCCCATTACTAAATTAATGGGAGAGAAATATCTATCTCACCCATCATCATGAGATATATCAGCCTCTACCATTATCAAGAGATACATGTGACTCACCCATTATCATAAAAAATGACCAATAACCATAACATAAGCATAATACATGAAATATTTTATTTATATTATTATACTCACAAAAATATTCTTTAAACATATAAGAAATCATTTTTAGATATTGAAATATCGTTTTCATTTAAAACCCTTCTTGAAAAACCCCATAAAAAGTAAAAGATAGTTTTTATTTGAAGAAAACATGAATTATTTTAATGGAATTAAAACATAAAATAACGGTTATGATTGCTATTAAAATCGTATATGTCTTATATAATAAAAATGAACATTCCTTTTTATATTTTGTCTAAGTGTTACATATAAAATATATAGTAATATCCTTTTTAAGACCTTTTAATGAATCATAAAAGTAAAAAAACTGTCTTTTATAATTCATATATATTGTTTTAAATACATCAATATTTTAATTTTAATAATATGGTTTGAAAGAGAAATTTTTAGAAAATAAATCATTAGAAATATAAAATTAGATTTTAAGGAAAAGTGTCTCATACGCGGAGTTTGGCTCATCTCATATGTTCATTATCTTACTAAAGAATAAAATAATGTTAATTTTATTACTTGATTAACAACTATTTCCAATTTTATAATTCCTTTTATATTATTTATAACAATTTTGTATACAATTACCTTATAAGTTAAGTTCATGTCTGATGTTTTGATGATATTCAGATATTATATGTTAAATAACATTGGTAAGTTTCTTATGGTGAAAGGGAAAATTATTACACAAATATCTAGATTAATAATCCTTAAAAATGAAGAAATTTTATAAGTTTAATATAATTTTTAAAACCAAACATGAAAAATGGTTATCAAAATTTAATTGAGTTACAATCATGGAGATGGTAGGTCATATGTACGCATTAGTAACATTTTCATTTTTGAAATAGAATGAGGGAAAGATGTTAAATATAATTTTATTTTTATATAATAATTATTATGTCATAAATATAATATTATTTCTTTTAATACCCTTATATATCATATTCATGTGATGTGGTCATGAAAAACAAATCACATCGCTCCAAGGAAGTTGAAATCCACCCATACACATGAACACAATTATTTTTTTAAGTGGATAGAATGGTAAAAAATATGATATGATATATTTATATAATGGTAAATAATTTATTAATATCATATATATACATATGATCCATCATAATAACCATCCATTAGAGGTGGTTATGTTAAATTAATTACATCGGTTCACGTGGCGGTAGTCTACGGTACCCATGAATGGTGGTTTGTTTCCTATTCAATGGTAGTGGGAGAATTATATGGATTATTACATTTAAATAAAAAAAACCCACCATAGGGAATATAATGGTGTTATTATTTATTATTTTTTTAAAGAATATAATAATGATTTAGAATAAGAAATAGAATGAAAACACCTCGTTATGAACTATATGTCTTCTTCATAGAACCTATATATGAATAAATTTAAACACTTCCTAATATGGTTTTATGATCAAAATAGTTCCTATAGTATATAGTTAGGGATGTAAGGAAGGTATTTGGATAGGTATTTTCTGAACCAAAAGGCTCTTGATGTGTAGAGATTAAAGGATTGGGGGAGACCATTTATATGTGGGGGAGAGGGCACACATGGAATTTTTAAAAACAATAAAATATATCTATGTCATAATCAAGAAAATGGAAAAAAATTGACCATTTATAATTATTAGATGATAAAGGATCTAAATGTGTCCATAAAATAGAATTTATACATGTTTCATTCCCATTTTAACAATTATAACTTAAGTTTAACCCTCGGTAAACCTAAGTTTACCTTATCTGTGGTAATAAATTTTTAATATTTTTTCTATTTTTCATGGTCAAAACAAATTTGGACATTTTAAATAATAATAATTATAAGGGATAAAAATATAGAATCTATTTTAAAAAATTAAATTCACAGAATTGTCCTCATTTAATTAAAAAATCAACCTAAAAAATGCGATGAAAAGCCGTTTTTCAGAAAATAGACTTTTAAGCAAAAAAATATTTTTATACAAAGTTCAACATTTAAATTCATTATAAAAATAATAGTTATAATATATGTAATATAATTTAACTAATAATTTTTTAAAATAAATTTTATCTTTGTAAATTATTTAAATGAAAAAAATTACATGAAAATATGTTTTTTTCACAATTCATTAAAAAATAAAACTATTCAAAAAAATTCAAGGAAATTTATTCTAAAATAATTGAGACATAATAAATTCAAAAATTAAATTAATTTTTAAAAATTAAAAGTATATTATTTTAATGTAAATCATTTAATAAAAACCATATAGTGCCTAAAAACCAATTTGGTTAGAATAAATATTTTTCATTTTGATTAAAAATTTCTGGATATCTAATGAATATAAAAATATAAAATATAATTAATGAAAATTTATTTAACATGAAAATGATTTATATTAACATTAAATGGGTTTTTAATATATTAAATTGAACTTTTAATCCTATAGGTCATGTAAGCACGACCTTAAAAGGCACTTCATCAGGTCAAGGATACTTGTTCTTAAAAGGAACCACAATGGTCCTTGTCACATGACCATAAAATGTATGATGTGCTCTGTTGTGTGGAATTGAACTATGGTAATTTTCATTACCTTTATAGGGATTCATAGGAAGCTACTCTCATAGGTTTGACCCATGTCTGACAAAAAATTCCTTCACTCTAGATTGAGACGAGCTCCATGCATTCCCAATGTGACCCTTCATTAACTATAATCCCTAAGAATATTCCTCGACCCATTAGTGGGTCCATATTCCCTAAAATACCATCACGGGGAAGAAGGAAAGGGTAGCTTATTTTTTGATCACCACACATAATCTCATAGTTGTATTATTTTAAACTGTAAAGTATAACATCCTCAACACATGTCATAAACTATGGCTTACCCTATGTTATGAGAATATGATTCCATGCGTGACAACCCCAAGATGAAAAATGTAAAAAAACTTGGGATTTCCAAAATAAGATGTATCTTGTGGTGATCATGAGATTTTACCCACCATACTGGGAATCACAATCACATGAGCCCCACACATACCATCATTGCTCGTTCGTGAAACCCGAGCATCACCCTCAAGTAAGCCCCTAAGATAGCGATGCTTATATTTATCCGCACCCAAGAAGTATGCTCAGATGATCCCAACTTATACCATCAATTCTCTTTATAACACCCATGCAACAAACTAATGTAATCTCCACTCATTCATTCAATGTTCTTTAGCAGCACCCCATCCCCCCACTCTCGTAATCCCCAAACACACCAACATTTATCCTTAGCATCACATGCGAGTATTTGTGTGAAATACACAACCAGCATCTGAGCTACATGACTTTATACTATATAGCACAATATCCAATATAGAAGACTATAAAATGAATAGCACAACATCCTAGTTTCATGATGTTAAACTATATTACAACTTCCTTGGTAAAAGATGTTTAACTTTATCCTTACCCTATGTAATGAGAATGAGATTCCCGATGTGATGAGAATAAGGTGCTTCATGTGACAGGGGCGATTTGATATCCCCATATTCTAGGAAAAATTATTGAATAATACTCACACCATACCTTTTTTACCCCTTTTGTTGCATATGCATCCTTACTGCATGATGCAAAACATCATGGTTCAATAATGTCACATGACCTCGAACTGTGCAATAAAACTACATGGGATTTAGTCCTCATCTCAGCATATGGTTTACACGATGCCTCTTTGAGGTCCAATACCAATATCCTGACACCCCGATAACCTTTCCTCTAACTCACATAAGGTTATTTCTCATGACGTGGTCTAAGTTACACATGAGTTTATTGGTTTTTATAGATTTTCATAGAGGGTGCTTCTTCAAAAATCTAAAAATAAGTAATTATTCATTATTCATTATTTACTATCATTTATCAATTTATATTTTTTGTTTTTTAATTTTTATTTATTAATTATTAAAAAATAATTAAAAAATATTAAGTTTTAAATATTTAATAATTAATTATTATTAGCTATTAAAAAAAATAATTTATTAATTTCCCTATAATTGGAGGTGGGGTGCTTTAAGATTGGGGTGACAGAAAGGTCAAGGTGTAAAGTACCTAAACCATCTTTTTTGATATAGTTTTCTTTCCTTGTTTTGTCTTCCATGGTGGAATTTTTAATCGACCTTATATAAAAATTTATTAATTCATAAATTTTTAATTAATAATTAATAGTTAATAATTAATAATTATTAATTAAACATATTAATCTTTAATGTATGATATTTATTTATTTATTTATTATTTTTTAGTAAATAAAAATTATTAATTTATTTATAATTATTATGTATTTATAATTTTTTACCTAAAAAATAATAAATAATAAATAGTAAACAATAAAAAATTTATAATAGATATTACAAAATAGATAATAAAAATTAAATATTAAATATTTCAAATTGTTGCCACCGATTTCCCATTTGAGTCAATGGTGTCCAAAACATGGCCTAATTTCCTTGAGTGATTATCCTATCATGCATCATTGCATGTGTTAGTGTATTGTTGGAGTCATCCACATATATCCAGTAAAGGTGTGGTGTACTAGCCCCACATATCTTGTGTGAGGTGTCCACCGGGCTTGTGAGGACAGGCTAAGGCTAACAACTAATCGACAGTGAGAGTTATTTACATGTGAAGGGTGGTGAGGGGCATGACGAGAAATAGTTGGGTTTGGTGGGTAATGTCCAGGTAGTGATGATGGGTCCTCAAAGTGAATATAGTGGCATAATGGATATCAGACTATGATGGTCAATGATGATTATGTCAGCAGTTCATTTTATGAGTGGCACTACCCCCACATTGTCATATGGGGTAGGTGTGGTTAATGTGGTGGCTGTCGAAACCTTACCAAACCACCAGTGAGAGAAGGGATGGTAATGGATTGAAGCAACCTATAAATGAAAAGTTCCTCCTCCCATTTCAACATTAGGATCACTGATCTTCTTATCACCATCAATTCATTTTGTGTGGTATTTTGTGAGGTTGTTTCCTCATATGTTCAGGGGATATTTTTATGAGATTTACCTCCTTGTAATAGAGAGGGAGTGAGTACCCACTTTTACCTATAGTGATCCTTCGATTTTTCATTAGGTTTTTACCACATTCATTTTATGGGGGTTCTCTACATTACATACGGTGTCCTTTATTATCATTTTAAATTTATTTTATCTTGTTATTATTTCTGTACCTATGGTAAAATCCTTGACGGTCCCAACCATTGGTATTAGAGAACAATTTTGGATCAGTTTTGTTTAATTTTTTGGGTATTAATAATTCTCATTAATTATAGTTTACTCTGTGATTGAGACCATGTATTATCATTCACATCATAAAAAAATATTGAGATTATTAAATACACTTGTGTGAAATAGATGAGATTTTGGACTAACAGTGTGTCTAGATGGTGGAAAAAATTTGAGATAAAAAAATTCAATGGGAATAATTTTCCAGTGTTTAAATTGAAGATGTTGGTAGTGTTTAGGAAGGATAATTTCCAACTAGAAATTGGAACAAGATATGTAGATGTGATGATGGAGAATGGTTATAGTGGTATCCAGAATCGTGACATAATCATAAATGTGTTGTCTTCTTCTTGAAGTGGATATATACTAGACAGTCAAGCAGTGAAGACTACTAGAATTAGAAGACATATCAATGAGGCATGGATGATCAACTTGGGGGAAACATGAAACATGATGTATCAATGAGAATGTTTAGATCAATATAAACCAATCCTGAAAGGAATTTTGTACATGGGAAATGATCACAGATTGAAGATCATTGGAGTCTATACCATCAAACTGAAGATGCATGTTGGTATTATTTGAACCATCTATGGATTATTCCATGTGTTGGACCTAAAGAAGAACAAATTATCAATGGGGAAATTTGATGACATTATATGAAAGACACACATTGAGAATGATGTGATTGGAATGGTGAATGGTGATCTTATTAAAATGAAGGAAGAGAATATTTTTAAGAACCTGTATATTCTTTTGGGTGAAACTCACAAGGATAAAGAGATATTTTTTGTATTAAAAACCTCAATGGAAGAGCTGAATAAGTTATGTAATCGAAAGCTTATCCATATTTCTAAATAAGGTCTAATGATTATTGTAGTTCATAAATTGTTTCCTGGGCATACAAAGTTATCCTTACCATTTCTTGAGCATTAGGTTTTGAGAAAGAATCCTAGGTTAATGTTTAAAATGTCCAAATCAAGAAGGAATTAGATCTTAGAGTTGGTCCATTCTAATGTTGGGAAAGTACCAGTTATATAACAAGGATTATCATGGTACCTTGTATTCTAAACTTATGATTATTCCTAGAGATGTTTGATGTACCTAATTTATAGGAAGGACGATGTTTTTTAATCCTTCAATACATTCAATTTTCATAAGGAACATGGATTTTCAAAGAATATAAAGTGTTTGAGGTCTAATAATTGTGGATAATATAAAATCATGGAGTTTGATACTTTTTTGTCAATATAAAGTCATAAAGAGATTGTTCATGGTGGTGTGAACTCCTTAGAAAAATGGAGTGGAAGGCTGAATGAATAGAACATTTTTGGATAGAACACGACTGATGTTTATGAGTACAGGAACGGGAAAAAAATTTGGGTAATGGAAATTAATATTGGATGTTATGTGATCAACATATCTCCTTCACTGGAGAGACATTGATGGAGTTTTTTATTCATAAACACACCAAATATTCTCAGTTATAAACTTTTGCAAGTCTTTTATATGCAATGTTTAATTACTATAAAAGATAAAATCTAGATTCAAAATCCCATAGATGTATCTTCTTGGGATAAGCTATCGGTGATAAGGGGTATCATTTGTGGGTCCTAACTTCCCAGAAAACTATCATCAGCAGAGATATCATTATTGCAGAAGGCAAGGTGAAAATTAAAATTTATGGAGATAAGGAGAAAGAGAATTCAGAAACTACATTAATTGAGGTGGAGTAAAAATCCAAGGAAGATGCGGTTTCCTCTAATTCATTACTAGAGAATGATAGTCACGTACCTTTTGAGTTTAGACCATGATGGTAAACTCAGGAGAAAAGGGCACCAATATGGCATTTAGACTATATCACTATGATCAATATGGTGAACTAATTATTGAAAGATGGTAGAGATCCATCTTCTCTAGTGGAGGGGACATAGATTCCAGATCAATCCTCGTGGATGGAAGTGATGCATGAGGAACTTGAATCCATGCATTAGAACAATACATGAGATATTATTTAGTTACTGCATAGAAGGAAGTCTATCAAAAATAAATAGGTCTTTAGGATCAAGAGGGATGGAAAGTTCCCTATTAAATGATATCATGCAAGAATGGTGGTTATGGATATGCTCAAAAGGAATGTATTGATTTAAATGAAATATTTTCTCATGTTGTTAGTCTAAAGAATATTTAGATAGTTATGGAGGTGTGGCCTACATAAAGTTTATATCTAGATCATCTGGATGTGAAAAATACTTTTCCCCATTGTGATATTGATGAAGAAATTTATATTCTCCAACAAAAATATTTTGTAGTAGAAGGAAAAGAGAACATGGATTTCAGGTTGAAAAAATATCTGTTCCATCACAAATGGGTATCGAGGTGTTGGTAAAAAATATTTTATTCATATATCAAAGGCCTTGGATATAGAAAATTCCATTCATATTCTTGTGTATATTTCAGGGGTTCTTATGGTAATGAATTCATCATTCTTTTATCATATATGGATGACATGTTGGTTGCATGACCGAACAAAAATCATATCCAGGATACAAAAGAAGAAGTTGGTTAGGGAGTTTGATGTGAAGGACTTTCAACCATCAAACAAGATTCTTCGGATGAAGATTTACCAATATTGTAATAATTTAAATATTTGGCTATCATATATTAATTAAATATAGAATTTATGGAAATAGTTCATCATGCAAGATGGTAAGCCAATATCTACATGTATTCTTATTAATTTCATGTTATCCTCTATGATGAGTCCAAGAAGTCAAGAATATAGAATGGAGATGTCACGAGTATTAAATTATTCAATAGTGGGGAGTCTGGTGTTCTCTATTATTTGTACTAGACATGATGTAGCACATATTGTGGGAGAAGTTAATTGATACAAGGATAATCCAAGATAGGAGCATTGGAGAATAGTGAAGAGGATACAGATGTACATCAAGGAGAGATTAAATGTTGTATTATGTTATAGAGGATCATATTTAACTATCATAGGTTATTTCTATTAAGATTTTTTAGGTGATTTTTATTATAGTAATTCCACTACTCATTATGTGTGCACTCTTATAGGAGGAGATGTGAGCCTTATTTCAGAGTTATAGTTAGTTTTGGATTTATCCATGATATAGGAATATTACATGGAAGTTACATAGGCTTGAAGAGAGGAAATTTAGATGAGAAAGTTTTTGGAGGATCTTAGGTTGAGATAAGAGCATATTCTATTGTTTTCTGATGGCAAAAGAGCCTTTCACATTGCACGAAATCTATATTTTTATTATAGGAATAAGTAAATTGTGGTGAAATATCACTTTTCTTGATATATAGTGGATGAAGGAAGTGTGGACATGAAGAACATTCACACTAATTTTTTTTGGAAATTTTCATGATGAATAAAATTGACTCTAATAAGTTCAGATGGTGAAGATCCTTTAATGGACTCATAGATATGTGAGCAGTATATTGGGTAAATTGAAAGTATTTGTGGAGATGTGATTGGTTCTCAATCAAATCTCTATGTGGGTGATGTGATTGTAGTTCATTGGAAGGGTGACACCACACACAATATTTTAAATGGGGAAGTCATGGATGATGTGGTGGGTGAAAAAACCCCCACCAAAACACCAGTGGGAGAAGGAATGGGATGGGTTGTCATCAGCCTATAAAAGGAATGCACCTCTTTTCATTTCAACATCATATTCACCGATATTTTCATCACCATTGATTCATTTTGTGTGGTATTTTATGAGGTGTTTTTTACACATATTCAAGAGATATCTTTATGAGAATTTTCTCCTTATAAAAGTGAAAGAGTGTGTCCCAAATTTTACCCATAGCGATTCTTTTATTTTCTAATGGTTTTCCTCATTCATTTTGGTGGTTTTTCCACGTTACATATGGCACCATTTTTCTGCATTTTTAGTTTATTTTAGGTTGTTATTATTGTATCACTAGTGGTCCAATCATTGATGGTCCCAATAGATCAGATGGAGTAAATGATATGGAAATAAATGGGGAAAACTGATAGGTTTGTAGTAAGCATGTGTAGCGGAGGTAGAAAATAGGATGGGGTGTTGGACATGACCAAATGGGGGGGGGGATTTTGGCCTCCAATGGGTGTTTGGCCACTTCAATTTTGAATTGAGAGACCCTAGACCATTATTAAAGGTATTTCAAGCCACAGGGCCTTCAGACCACAACAATGTAATGCCTATGGGACTATGATTCATGTAGTGGTATCCCCCTGAATCTAGTTAAATACAATGATTATTTCTTTAATAACAAAGGGAATTTACACTACCTAGTTGAAAAAACGTTTTTCATTATTTAATATAAATTATTTTCCAATAATTGTTAATTATTATCTAATGAGAATTAATTACTAATAACTAATTATTAATCATCTATTATAATTTATTACTTATTTATCTGTAATTATTAATAAATTAATTAATAATTAAAATAGATAATAATATTAATTATTTTATATTAACTATTAATTAATGATTATAAATTATTTATTAAAAATAATAATTATTTATTTATAAGAGATTTTTATATGTTGTTTTATGAGTAAAACATAATGATATTTCCCTCGAGGCATTAGTTGAGTGGTACATGAGATTGGATCATTTCAATGCCCGAGAAAATTGGATTGGGATCGAATCCCACCAAATCTAACATTTCTTATATTTTAAATAGGGTGATTCAAATTCATTTTCTTAGATAAGGAATGTGAATCACATCCTTGGATAGCATACCCACTAGTGGTTGATGGGCATAACCATTACCCAGTTCTTTTGTACACCTAGTTGGTATCAACTTGCTACCTGGGGGAACTTGTGTAGGCTTAAGTCACTTGTGACTTGGACACTATTCATATTATGATCAAGGTAATTCATAGACATTTCCTATTTATTGAATGTGAAATACACTATGGGTTTGGTTGGGGACCCCTACTTGGATTTGAGCATTACTATGCACAAGTTTTTTGAATGTGGTGATTCAAATCCATTATATAAATGAGGAATGTGTGACACACTCTATGCTTGGTTCCCCCCGCTTGAAGTTGAGTATTACCCTATACATGTATTTTGTATTGAGAAACTATTGGATGGTACTCACTAGTAGCATCCACTTCCAATTGACTGAGGTTCAATTCATGGATTCCCTTAAGGAGATTTACGGACGATGACATAGGAAGGAGGTGATGCAGGTTCTCAAGGAAATAAGCTCTTGTCGACACACTGCTCCAAGTATGGGGAAAACCCTATACAATATCGACAAAACCTAAGGAATTTGGGATATGTAATTGGATTTTAATCCCACTAGGCCTTAAAAACTCTCCTTTTAATAAAATGATTTGCAGGATGGGTTATCGCTTGGGGGTATATGAATTATCCATCCAAAATGCGATTGTGCATGTGTGTTTCTTTTTATTGTACCCCCAATAACATATCTATTAAGTACCTTTAGTAATCAAAAAATTTAAAATAGTAGATATTTAAAATTTTGAAAAAATATTTAACAATTATCAATTTATAATTAATAATTAATAATTAAAATTTTGTTAATTATTAATTATTATTAATTTATCTTAATTATTAATTTTTTTTAATAATTTTTATTTAATTATAAATCAATTATACATTATTATATGTTTGGAATTATAATTTAATAATTAATAAATAACAATAATTTATAATCAATGATTAGTTATTTGTTATTAAAAACTAATTAATTATCGATTATTGATTATTATCAATTAATATTAATTAATTAATTTTACATTTCAATATATTATCAATAAATAATTAATAATTAATAATTAATAACATTTCATATGTTCTAATAATAAATTTATGATTACCTATATTATTTATTAATTTTGAATTTATAATTTCATTTATTAGTTATTTAAATTTTGTATTATTTTTTTAAAATAACTCATATGTCATAAACCAACCTAGATAACCAGCTAAATCGTTACTCATATAAATCTTGACATGGCCCGAAGGGTGTTTCTAATCCCCACATTTAGGAAAGTAGCACAATCATAGAGAAAAAAACAAGTGGGGTACAATTTATCCATATGAATAACTCAATTAATGAAAAATCCGCAAAAAGAAACCATAAAATATTGGCATGCTAAAAAAATATCAATAGTAAAACTCCACAAGGTAGAAAAAATATATTCTAAATGTGACATAAACATAAGAACTCTTCATAATTAGGGGATCATAAATTCCACTTTTCATAGCCAAGATCCAAGGTTTTTCAAATCATGAACACAAAATGCCTTTGAGTAGTGGTTTCCCTTTTCCTAGACCTCGCATAAAAAGGTCATCAAACATCCAAAGGAAAAAATTAGGGTGCAAGAAACACTAGTCCAGTTGGATCCCACCAAGTATTCAATAATAAATACATATCAAATAAACCAAATATTGTTTATTTTTTAATAAAACACCTAATGATTATCTTTTCAAATTTAATAACAAAATATGAATTTTAAAAACATTCCAATAAAAGTGTAAATTAAGTAAAAAAGTTCATTTCCATTAATATAGGCATCAATATGAATTTCTATCAAATAGAAAATTTTAATCATTTTATAAAAATTTACATGTATAAACCATTTAAAATCATAACACCACTGTTAAGAGTGTCGAGGTTAGGTTGGTATGGATTCTCACGCATCTCAGTGAAAGAATACACCAAGTGTGCACACACCCCTTAATATCATGCCTAGGGGTAACATGAGAACATACCAAATAATGAATCACCTAACTTCATCATGGTTTAGTTAGAGTTAAATTTTTAATACATTTCTAAGTTAAACTATCATAAGCCTTGTGTGTTCATCCTGCGTAACTACCATAGATCCCATGTGCTTAAAGGAAAAAAATATACAAGGGGTTTATATTTCATTGAAATAAATATAAAACCATTTCAATAAGATATTTAAAATGATACACAATTCCAAGATTCAAATCATTCCATTTCATTTTAAAAATCAACATCATTTTTTTTTCTACGAAACCCATTCCTTTAAAAAATAATTCATTTTATTTTAAATCCATAAAACATTTCATACCATTATTTATAAAAAATCATCATTAATGTCTTTCATAATTTTATTCATTAACTTTAAAACAATTTTTTCATAAATCTTATATTTATTTTAAATTAATAATCAAATAGGTTCAAAAAATTCAACCCATTTTTAAATTATCTATGAAGTATTTCAATTCAAGATTTGAAACCCAATTAGAAATCCATTTCAAATCAAGAAAGAAACAATGATTTTTATTTATAGGAATTTCAATACAAATCCACCAAACTCAACAATGTTATCATAAAACACACTAAAAATGATCCAAAAGAGATATTCTAAAGGATATAATCAATCATGAATGGATCCCAAAAATAAAATTATATAATAAGAATATTTAATTAATCATTTCTAGAACAAAAATAAAGACATAAAACACTAAATTATATGATTATTAAAGAACTCATAAAGACCAATGAATATCCAAGAAACAAATCACAATTCCATTAAAGATCTGTAATTAATCTAATAAGATCATGTGATAAACCTTATATATAGAATCAAAAGAACTGATCTAAGGTTCCATTCAAGGAAATATGTGTCGATCTGAAATATTAATAAGGAATGAAGAAGAACGATCACATACCTTTGAAACACAATGTATGACACCCAAAAATCAATAAAAATCAATCATTTGGAGGGAATGATTCTGAAAAATCTCTGAGAGGATAATATATGCTCAAAAGATTATTCCATTAGAAGAAGAATGATAGAAAACTGATGTGTTTTGGGTCTAAAAATAAAAATTCAGATTAATTAAAATTAAATAACAAGGTTTTGACATGATGTTTTTAAAATCATTAACCGTTTTTAGGATACATGATGAGCTACATGGTTTGACAAACCATGAAGCAACAATGAAAAAAACCCACTGTCTCAATTTTCAAATTTTGAATGGAAGGAAAGACATTTTTTCCAAACCATGCACGCAACTATGATCCCTCTATAAATCCAATAAAAAGATCACAATTTCCTCCAAAGACCTAAAATATTTTCCATAACCATATGCTAAAAAATCAGAGGCCTAGAAACTTTTAGAAAACTCTGATGTTCACCCAAATTTACTTGGGAAAACCTCCAAACAAAATATTTTCAAAAAAAGAATTAAAGTACCTGGACGTGGGTGTCAGGATGTTACAATTATCCACAACATAAACAATTTTTACCCCTAAAAAGTATATGAGGAGGAACTTTATACAAATAGATGAATTTATTACTCTCTCTTAAATTCATCATGCTCTCATATCTCCTGATAATCATAACTACATTTAAAAAAAACCCAAACTAGAGGTATAGAGTTTCGATGAAGAATATTTTTCTGAGAATCAATAAGGTGAAATAGTTTCATAATCAAAATCATATTAGGTTTCACATCAAGGTCCTCTAAATTCAAATAATTAAATGGGTATGAAATATATTTCTTTTTCCATGACACATGGAACAAATCATGCAGTGATGTAATCTATTATGGAAATTCTAAATGGTTTACTACATTTCCAATCCTCTCAATAGCCTCAAATGGTCTCGTGTATATCAGTTCTAACTTTCCCTATTTACCAATCCTTTAGTGACCAAACTATGGAAAAAATATCCAAAAAAACTTGCCACTAAATAATAATTCCAAAGGAAGATTAGGACAATTTATATAAGATTTACACCATCTATATATCATCCATGGTCTTCTAGATGAAACTTGGTCCCACAAAGGAAGCTTCGCCATTCTTCGACCCACAAAGAATACATTTACAAGCCCAACCATAAAAATCCTTAAAAGGTTCCACATTAATGGATGAATAATAGATTTTTTATTAGAAAAATAAACTAATCTCAATTATAAATCCCAATATCCTATAAGTTCAAAGACACTAGAATAAGGAATGACCTCCTAAATTTATATAGCTCAATCCATCTGACCAACTTTTTAAGAATTGTATGTCATTCTCACCTTTAAATAGGATTCCATCTCCTCATAGAGGCCTCTCTAAAAATAATCTATGAACCAATAATCTATAATGGAAATAATTGCAGATGGACATACATGAAATCTTAAAGCCTCTTTCACATACATATCTCATAATTCCTCAAATTTTGAAATATCATAAATGGGAATAACATGAGGTGTTTTGGCCAATCATGAAATTGAAACCAAAATATCATTTTCCTCAAAGATAACTTAAAAATAGAACAAATGGTTCCATCAATATATCATCCCACTTCCAAGTTAATATACAATGTTTTTAAAACAACATAGAAGGATTATGATGATCATCCTTGATCTGTTGACAAGTATAACAACTAGAAAGAAATCAGCAACATATCATTTAATACCTGACCACTAGGATCATCACCTCATTCATTAAAATTCTTCATCAAACTTAGGTGAAACACCCATTAGGAATTATGAAAATCCCCTAACATAACCATATTATTTGTAAAATTAGTTACATAATAGTTTCTAATGAAAAGGATACCCTCTAATGGTAGAGACCATTAAATTATAGTCTCCCCACTATTTAAAGAATCCCTAATGACTTTAAAATCATAATCATGATGAAAATATTTCAGGGTCACCTCCAGAAGATAGGACGTTAATTTAACACTTTCCAAAATAACCTTTGACTGGTCCTCTTAGGTCAAATGCATGTGAGCAAAGAGATCCCTAAGATTCCACTCTTCAGATGATTCATTAATGGACTAGGATTGTTGTTCCCTTCCTAGAGAATTAAAAAAACATTCCCCTTCATAGGAGTGTAGGAAAATTCAAATCCCAAATATTCTAGGTTCTCAACCCATCTCCTCTAATGAATATTCAAATATTTTTTGTTGAATATATAACTATTTTTTTGATAAGATTAAATGTTAAAACATTCTATGAAAAGGTAATTCCATAAAATTGTAATGGATTAAAATAAATTTCATGTTTGAGATAAAATTTAGAATAATGTTTCTCATGAGACTAAAGCTGACGATCAATATAAACCACCATATGATCTCATTATATGATAATATATCCCAAACATGAACCTGAGGCATCACAAAAGACCATATTTCTATACCAAAACTCTGGAAGAGTAAACACTATATATGAAATAAAAAATAACATCAAATCATCAAAGTAAATGTAGCACCCCTAGATTTTATGATTTTTCATAAAATAAATTTAATTTCTCCTATAGCTTACATTACATGCAAAACCGAGTTTTAATAAACCATGATATTCTATTAATATTATTATTTAGACATGACCATTATAACATGGCCATTAAATTTCATAGTGTGAATAAAAATGCCAAATTTTTAAAATTAAGTATAAAGGTTTTAGATGATGAAAATATATTTATAAATAAGGATTTAATTTTTATAAAAATATTTATATACATCAAAAATATATATTCCTTAAAAAATTATTTTTATTGGTCTTTGTGAAAAAATAATAAAATTAATTTTTCATACTTTTATAAAATTAATATGGAAATTTTAACTTTAATTTTTGATTCAATGTATCAAAATTATATTAGGGTGAATTGTTTATATATTTCCAAAAATATTAATTTTTTGAAAAATTGTAAACAAATAATAATTTTTATTAAACAACTCCTTTTAGTTTAAATAATTAAAAAACTCCATATTATTTAAATATGGTTCCAAATTCACTATTTTTCAATAATACATTTATTAATCCAATATTTTTCATTTAAATCTTTATATATTCATTGTTTATATAAAAACATTCTTTACTTATGAAAGTATCTCTTTGGAAAATCATTTTTCCTCCCATATTTGGGTATAATTTTAAATTAAAATTTTCCATTTCATTAACTGATTTTTATAAAAATTATTTCCATATTTGGTATCAGAATAATTAATACTATTTAATATGGCAGACGTTATTTTTTCTCAAAAGAATAGTATAAGGACAAAAAAATAAATACAACGATTAAGGTTAAAATGGGTTTACGGGGGGGGGGGGGTGGTTAACTTAAAAACATAAGTAGTGAAATGACCTAGAAACTTCTAAAAATATGACTATATTTACTAATTTAGAACTTATCTCATATATGGTTCATTAATGTACTATTTTGGGTCCTTTTCCAGGATTAATATGTGGGCACACATTTTTCTTTTTAAAAATTCCAACTATATCCTTCTTCCCACTTATAAAAGGCCACCCATATTCTCTCATCTTTACTCTACATAAATCAGTATGTTTAGAAAATTACTACATAAATACATTAATTAAATTCATTGAAACTTCTTATAGACCTTATTTTTATTATTAAATCCTTCTATGAAGGATTTGGTTATAAACCTAAAGGGGTTATCCGAAGAAGAGGTACAATCCTTAACCATGGCGTTTCATTTTATTTATTCCTCTTAAAACTACAAATATTGTTAAACAATGATGATATAATAACATAAGTATATTAAATATACTTATATTTTATTCTATTAATTTAATAACCTATATCTATCTTCTCTTCCATCAAGTGGTAAATGAAACTGCAGATCCTGTGTACAGCGGACTACCGCCTCGTGAACTAAAATAATTCCTTTTACATCACCACCTATAAAGGCTTGGTATAATATTTATTTGAAATATATATATTATATATATGAAATAACTATACTTTTTGAATTAAAATATCACATATAACTTCTTAGATTCCATTTTGTGGTAATACAATATCATCACTTGTGTGCACGGAGGACTACCACCTCACAAAGTGATGTGGTTCGTTCTTCACTTACACTTTATATGGAAGGTAGTAAGGAAAATTTTAATGAAAATATTTATTATATAATTGTAATTAAAATTATTCTGAAAATATATTGTGTTATTTAACATTATTTCATTTCATTCATTGATAAAATGGAAACAATGTTCATGTGTACGTATGACCTACTGTCTCCATGAATGATGTAATTTATTTCCAAACTTTAACATTAATGGATTACTCTAAATACATATATATTGAATATATATGATATTTTTATCATGAAAAAAATATAGAGATAATTTAACCATGATCAAATTAAAAAGACCAAAAATACCAAACAAAAAACATACATGCAAAATGAAGCAGTTATTACCCAAAACATCATTTTAACATGAAAATATTAAAAAATTGGTAATAAATGGACCTTAGTTACTTATATAGGTCTTATAAATATTATTAAGGTTATTTAATAGTATAATAAACTTATATTTATTATACATGAGGTTTGACCATGTAAAAATTAATTAGAGACATAAGGTAATGGATTTTCATCGCACTTTTATTTCTATGGGAGACATCCCTTATACACCACTTGTTACTTTTTTGAGGTCAATATAATACCCATGATTGTATTTTATAATCCTTTTCATGATAATTATGGGATATATGTATCCATATAATGTAGTTTCTTTCATTAAATTTAGATTCCAAATATTCCAAAGTGGTAAAGGTTTAATATTACAATCTCAATATCTGTCATATGATTCCAATGATGAGATTTTATGATCTACCCTTCAATAAACTCATTAATTTTATTATCCTCTAGTCATTTATCGAAATTATTTTTTTTCAATTTGTGTTTTCACTCTTTTGTACTCAAGAGTTAAAAATATTATTTTTAAGGAAACCCAATTTCATTTCTCTCTTTGGTCAAAACCCTTTTTTTCATATATGTCATTCCAAAAATGTTTTAAAGAATGATTTTAATATTCTCTAGTGAATATTTATATTAATTTTTACTATTTTTATAATATTTAAAAATGGTTTTAAAGGAATATTCAGGTCTATTTTTGAATCTGGATCTCTTGATTTTTTTACCAAAAATGTTAAAGTAATTATATTTTTAACATGTATGTCCTGAATAGTATTTCCACTCTCATGACCTCTCAATAATTTAATGTTTACATTATAAGTTTCAAATTATATTTTCAAATAAAAAAAATTCACAATGTTTTTATGAAAATATAGTTTTTAAATGGAAAATTTTAAATTGAAAAGGTTTTTTCCTCATGGAATGTTCCAACTGATCTTTAAAAATAATTATCCATATAAGATGATATAGTTAGATTTTATTTATGATTTACTAAGGATATTATCTAATGATACCATCCATATTATTTATATGGATTGTTTATGATTATTATTAATATATTATTATAAAACTAGTTCCATTTCCATGGGTTAATATATGATGAATTGATGAGATGATTATGAAACCCATTTACTTTCTATATGTTATGCTATGATGAAATTTTTATGAAACACTTTTCTTTCATGGGTCATGATATGAAAAATGTTTTAAGAACACGTGGAACTTGTATGTTTTATTTTCATTATGTTATGGGTGGAAAATATATATACTTCCAATGAATTGTGTATTGATTTATATATAATTAGATAATTATGGGAAACAATCTAATGTGCTTGATCTTCTTTAAAAAATAGGATATTATGCTTGATCTGCTATGGGAAAGAGGTGAGGATGTATGATCCATTATGAAATGGTAAGGAATCATTGATTATTGATCCATTGTGATTTAATAGTCTTAGTCATTAACCTTGATATATTAAATAACTTCTATGCTTATGGTGGTGCCACACTTATATGAGATGAACTTAAGGTTCATGATTGATTAATGATAATTTCTCACTCATACGATTCAAGTCGTTTTAAAAGATAATGTTTTATTCCCTGGATCATGTTTACAATCCATAATGGACTGGGTATAAAATTTTTAAGTTATATTTATTATCTCATACTCTTATTATTATCTTATGATTACATATTATCATAGATTGATATCTTCCATGCTTACCATTATTGATCATATGGGTTCACCACTTCTTATGCTTATTTTCCCCACGTTATGAAGAATGGTTTAATTAGGGAATGCCTATTAAGAGTAATAAATGTGAAGATATTTATGGGAGATAGTGATTATTTTTAATGACATAATAATATTGTGTTCCAAGTCTCTAAAGACACTAAACTATTACAATGCACAGATGTATATATTTTTTAAATATATTAAATATTCGTATAAAAATATGTAATATTGAGGTATGAAAAAATGGGGTAATTATAATTGGAAAAAGATAAATGTTTTAGTGATCTTTTGGAACTTGTATGAGAAAAATTTAGTGAAAATACTAAAAATAATTATAAGGATATTTATAAACATATGAAAATATACAAGAATTTTGATAAAGGATAGAGCGAGTGACATTCGAGTAATTACATCACTATTGGTTTCCCACAAGGATTCATTAATTTCTTACGGGACATCAAAACTTTAATTATTTATAAAACTAATTATATCTAACTAAAAATAAAGTATTTAGAAATCCCAAGTGTTAAACCCACATGGATGATCCGTATATTCTAAATTAATTAAATAATTTGAAATTAAAATTGTTTGATAGATCGATGAAAGAGAAATAATTTAGAAAAGATTGGGTTTTAAATCAAGAGATGAGGCATGTTAGGTTTAGAGATTTTATAGTTCATTCTGTAGGGATTCAATTTATTTTCGGTTTATTTATATTTGGTATCAAAATTGGGTTAGCAGGGATCCTTAGTTTGGGTACCCTTAATTAATCATGTGATTTAACCATTGGAATCGTCATCTACTCGATGCAACCACAAAAAATGGTGACCAAAAATGATATTTAAACATAACTAACCTAGACTGTATAATGGTCATACATAAAATATGGAAGTTAATTAGTCCAATGAAATTAACATCCAATAATTACATGAAATTTTTATACAATTGCAAAAATAGTAAGATTAGAATTGTTAAATGGTGTTGCATCAATCCAAAACATGTATAATAAGAAAAAATAATCCCCAAAAAAACATCCCCTTATAATCACATCACCCATCACAAATAATATTACTCGATCATGTTGGGAAGGATGAGAACAAGAAGCATCAATGCCTAAGGAAGAATGACAGTGAAGTAAGACTCCAGATCATGCACATTTCTCAAGAAATCATCTGCTAGATCCCCTCAGTCATCTTCTCTAATGATAATTCAGGGGATTATTTTTATAATCCATACTGTGAAGATTATAATATGGTGAATTTTTATTTTTTTCCTAAAACTATCTCAATGTGTAATCCATGTCATCAAAGTATTTTTCGTATCTTTCTATATCCTGAACTCTTATGATGTGTATTTGTATATATGATCTGTAATTAATCTTCACACCATTAAAAACCTCAAGACTTGCAATTAATAGTTCTGATCCTCCTGATGAATTCATATCATGTGTTGAAATACATGACATGAAAATTCCTTCCACAAATTTTAGAACATGATTCTCCTTTTTTTTGTTATTTCTTTCGGCCAAAAAAATTCGGTGTCACACCACTTTTCTTCACTCACAGCATGAAGTGCATGTAAGATCTTCTTTTAATCTCTTTTCTATTCTTTTCCAAATATATGTCGTATCCTTCCATAAAACACAAAACAATTCAAAGTTTTAGAAATTGGGTAGATTAATAATTTAAATGAATATATCAATATATTAAAACATGATAATATATATGCCCGAAATAAAACTCGCAACTATCTATATACTAAAAGTGGATGTGAATCTGGAACAGTTGTATCTAGTGGTAATAACTCTAAAATGGGAACATTGAGTTGGACTCTATCATCTTTCGGTGCATTAAAATAGGGCTTGAATCACATCAAGTTTAACACACATGAGTGTTATGATTTCAGAATTCAAAAACTCTTTACAAACCCTCATTAAAGATTTAAATAAATGATCACTATGACTGGAATAGGATAATCCAATGGTTCCTTAGTTTGGAAATAAGGTTTTGTGATTTATAAATTATATAAATTATCTTTCATTATTATATAGTTTCCCACTATGATTATTTTTCTTACACGATGAATTTTTTTCTATGTCAGTAGTTAGAACTTAAAGGAATCATGTTAATACTAAATGAAACAGATAATGCAATGATCCCCCCAAGAAACTAAATATAATGGAAGATGGAATAAGAAATATAATTTCTACACTCACACAACTATCTCAATATATGAATTGTGTTGATATTCCAAATGATAAATGGAGGGAACAACATTTTTTGAGTCCTTCATGAGGAAACACCCACATTCTATTAGTGGATGTGATAATCCAATAGTTTTTGAGAAATGGTTCAGTTCAAGTGAAATGATATTTTCCATTATCTAGTGTATGGAGAATGAATTATTTTGGGCATGTTATCATTTGTTAGGGGAAGCTGATTAGTGGTGAAATTTTATCAAGAATGATAGGGAATATGAAGAGATTAACTCTATGTAGGGGGATGATCTTATGAGAATATTTTTCCATAATTAATTTCATCACATTCTTCTTAAAAATGTGTAAAAGTAATCCCTTCAGCTGAAACAGAAGTGTGGTGAATCCATTGTTACATATAAAAAACAATTTACAAGACTTTAGAGGTATGATTCTTGTATTTTAATCCAACATGAAAATAAGGTTGATAGAATCTTTGGGGGTGTAAAATAATATATCTGCAAAACATTAGCTATAAGAGACATTAGTAACTATGAAGAAATAATTCGACACAAAATCTAGGTTGAAATTAAGATTGTTGATTACCATTATTCCCATGATTATAATAGGAAAATATAGTTAGGAATTCATGAAAAATCAAATAAATCATATGTTGGAATGAAATTATAGCCATATACATGCTAGAAATGTTGGAAGAAACATAAAGGGAACTACTTGAATGGAACTAAGAGGTTATTTAAATGTAGAGGGATGGGTCATAAATCCCATGAATGTAGAAATTAAATGAATTATATTTTTAACACAATACAAGAGAAGAAGATACCCAATAATGCACCACCCACACTCCAATACTTCAAATGAATAGCCTGTGGGAACTAAGAAAACCAGTGACCAAATCTAAAGGTAAATTACAATGATCAATTTCATCAACTTCTTAAGGTGAGGGAAAATGGGGAATATTATGTTATAACTATTTATGATGAGGGGTCAGATCAAGATGTGGTGACCCTATAAAAAAGGTCATTAGAGGTGGTGTTTTATTAGACTAGCGTTGGTTTAAACTGTCACCTAATAGTGTAGTAGCGGTTATTAAAACCACCATGTATTGTACGGTTGCTATTATTTTATACAAAATTATTTTAACTACACAATGGTTATGTTAGGTGCCATTTTTAGTGAATTTGGTGATAATTTTATGTTTATTTATTTGCAGTTATTTTATTTAAAAAAATATTTTGGGGAAATATAAATAAAATGAAATAAATTTCCACTGTACATAATAGTGGTGGGTTTTTAGTATCAATTAATCATAACCGCCGCGAAACATATTTCATTTAATGTATTTATCATTGGTAACAAAAAACCACTGCTAAATCAATTTTTTTTAAAAATTATTTAATAAAGATCTGTAAATATAAAAAAATTTAGTATCTTCCACATATAATGAAAACCATAACATTTAAAAAATTAGATAGGGAAAATACATAAGTAATATTCCAAATGATGAACATAAAATTTGTTATTTTGTTAATAAAACAGAAAATTTTATAACATATAACTGATAATATATAATTCAAAACATCTTAAAAACATAAAAATACCTATTTATGGTAAGATTCAACACTTAAAACTTAAAAAGGGATAAGTTAATATTATAATTTATTTTTTAAAGCGATGTGTGTTGTGCTTGAATTTTTTTTAATAATTTTTTATTAAAGACATTTATATGACAACATGTTCTATATTTGTAAAAAAACCCAGCAGTGGTTTTCTAATTATTTCACATCAATATAAAGACATTTTTTATGGTTTTGACAATTCCATAAATGTTTTAGTGTTTTAAAACACTAAAAACGAATTTAGAAACATCCAAGGAAAACCATAATTGAAAATGATTTTTCATAGATCCCTATATATGAAAATTCAATATATTTTCATTTTCCCGTAATTTCAGGTCAACCCAACATCATTTTTCTGGTTTTAACCCCCTGACAGTTGTTTTTAAAGGATTTTTGTATGTTTAAGAAGTGTTTACCAAGTAATTCTGACCACACCATATGTCAAATTGATATTTTTTGGGTGCAGCAATTAAAAACAACTCAGAGGTTTTTTCCCCAAGATTTCACATCAATATGAGGTTATTTTCTATGGTTTTGACCATTCCCAGAACGTTTTGGTGTTTTAAAACACTAAAAACATGTTTACATTAATCTAACAAAAACCTTAATTTGGAATATTGTTTCATCACTTCCAACATTTCAAAATAAAATCTATGGTAGATATCCCCTGATTTTAGGGAAATCCTACATCATTTTTCAGCTTTTGACCCCATGACAACTATTTTTAAAGTCTTTTATACAATTATGAATTTTTAACTGAGTAATTCCAACCACACTACATGTTTAATTGACATGTTATTCACATATACACATTACAAAAAAATCATTCTTGTTTTTCCCATTACTTCACATTTATATTTAGAAATATCCTATGGTTTTGACCGTTCCATTGACATTTCAGTGTCTTAAAATAGTAAAAATGTGTTTATGGCCATATAGGGACAAATGTGATTCGAAATGATGTGTGGTTGATTCCTACACATCATAAATGAAATATTGATCATTTTACTAAAGTATAAAAACAATCAGAATGGATTTTCCTAGTTTTAAGTATGAAAATTTTCCTTTTTACTAAAATTGATGTGAATTTTAAATAAAATGATTCAATTTGAGTCATACCAGTCAAACCATGTGTCGGATTGAGGTATGTCTAATTCCTAAATGTATCAAATGACTTAATGATATTTTTAGTAAAGAATAAAAAAATAAAAAATTGTTTACATGGTTTTGAGTATGTCACGTTTTTTTTACTAAAATGAAATTTTAAACTGGAAACATGCACTTGGACTCATATCGATCACATCATGTATCAGTTTAAAGTGAGACCTCTTCCTACACATAATTAATGAATTATAAATATATTTCATAAATTAACAACAAAATATGAGTGTGTTTTGTTAGTTTTCAATGGGTGACTCTTTTTGAACTAAAATGATGATTTTAAATTGATAACAGACACTTGGAGTTATATAGGGAACATCATGTATCATATTGAGGTTGAACTAATTTCTACAAGTCTCAAATGACATATGAATCATTTTATTAATGTATAAAAACAATCATAATATATATCCTTTTTTCAGAGTATGTCAGTTGTCTTTTTTACTTAAATTATTGTTAATTTTAAATAAAAAGAAGCACTTGGTGTCATACCATTCACATCGTATGTTGTATTGAGATATAGTTGATTCTTACTTGTCCCAAAGTATCAAAAAACCATAAATTACAATGTTACCATGATTTCCATTTCATTTATTTGTTGAAATGCCAATACTTCATATTAAATTGTTGTTGTAATCCATAACATTACAGGAGGCTCATGTGCCCATTATATCATGATACATGAACAAATGGGCACATGATATTACCCTACTCTTCTATATTTCAACAATAAGAAATATTTTTTCATCTATGAACAACTACTCAATGTGTAGTGTTGGCGGTTTGAAAAATAAAAGCAATGGAAATGGAAATTATGATAACACTAATAGAAAGATATATTTTATCTCTTTTGTTGTTTTCTATAGATATTTGAAAAGAAAATATGAAATCCCAAAATATCTATGAAAAAAAATAATTATGTATTAAATAAAAATTATTAGGAAATTAACATACAAATAGTATATAATATGATGATAACATTAATTAAATAAGTAGTAGAAATTCTCATTTTCATGATGATTGTATGCATTCTTGACACAATTACTTGTTGTAATTATCCTATTTTCAGGATCAAATTCCAATATATCATGAGCATTATCATCTTCGAACAAACCACCCAAGAATGAATGAAATAATCCACATGTATAAGGAAACAATTATTATATGAATAATACTAAAAAAATGAATTAAAAAAATATGAAACAAAACATTTTAACACAAATGAATCCCTTGAACATTCAGAAGGATATCAATTATGTATTCCTAAATTGAGATTTGGAAGATAAAGTGTCTTTCTCGATAAACATGAAATTATTTATTCTTATATATTTACTTTTCACTTTTTTTATTTTTATTCTGGAAACATGTTTTTACCTATATTAATAATGTCTTACTAAATATTTAAAATAACACCTATAAATAAATTTTTATGTGTTTATCCTTTATTTTTGTGAATTTATTGAAAAAAATTTATAATCAAGATAAAATAGACATTTAAAATAAAAGAATTTATATATTGGAAAATGATTTTCTTGTAGAAAATGATATTTTTACTATTATTTTTTATTCACATTAAAATGAATTGATTACCAATAAAATATATGTTAATATAATTATATAGGTTTTTAAGATTAATTATAGTTTCTTTATTTTAAATAGATCAATCTAATTTTTTATTTAATTATTACAAAACATTAATAAAACAATTCACCAGAAATAATATTTTTATCATTATCATGGTCATCAATATTAATCATAGTAATTATAAATTTATTCCCAAAAATGTCACTAGAATTGTTATATAGTATGAAAGTATTTATCTAAAATAAAATATAAACTTTCGGTATATAATTTCAATAGGTGATGGTTTTTTTAATTTTTTCAACTAAATCATTATTTTAAATAAAATATTTCATATGTTTGAAAAATTAGGTACAAGTGTTTTATAAATACAAAAAAGAATATTTTTCATTTGTTATATATATATATATATATAATATAAAAAGGATTCAAAAAAATTAATCCATTCTTCCATTATTGTAATGTAATTAAATTAAATGATTTAGATAAAATTGGAATTTTTTAACTATTTAGATACAATAAAATTATCTATGAAAATAATAAAAAATTATTAATAAGATAATATTGAGATGTTGGAATCAAAAAATGAATTTTCTTTTATAAAATAAATTCTAATAATATTTATATTAAAAAAAATTATATATATATATGAATTATTTTTCGTTGAAAATTTATTGTAACAAAAATATTTAACTCTATATAGGCTCATGATATGTCTTTCATACCAAAAATATTATACTTTATATTTCTACCATGGCTGTAAAAGATAACACACAACCTTCTACCACTATAGAGGATGCACCCCAGATAACATTATCTATTAAGGATATATTTAGTATTTTTATTTCTAATTTTAAAGCTTCCATGGATTCATTAGAATAATTCTATTGAAGTAAATATGAGTTATAATTAATGAAAAAGGGATAAATTATATATTCCTGTACAAATTCCCAAATTATTAATACTATAGTTGTATAATAAACCATTTTCTCTATTATATGGAATCATATATAAAATTATATCAATCCAATTAATCTATGAAATGAATGTCCTTTATGTGTGTTAATAAAGTCCATACCGATAACACCTTTAACCCCCATACCCCATTCAAAATAGAAATAAACTCCCTATGGGGGAGTTTTCAAGGAAAAAAATACAAAAGGACACAATGGAAATTACATATTCACTAACCAATAAAGTGTAATATAATACCATGTATACCTAAAAACAGAACTATAAAGACAATTTACAATAAAATAAACCCCTTTAGGAATAATAGATTTATTGTGATTATAGAGAGAATGATTACAACTTTAAGGGGTTTTTGTGTCTCCACCGAGGAGTGGAATCGAGTCTGGGAGAGGGATGTCGGAGGGAGGGGGTCCACATTATCACCAAGGATAGGAACCGCGAGGGTGAGACATGGGGGATAGAGTCACTAATGAGGATGGAGGTAAGTTAGAGGGGTTAGGGGAAAGGTGGTCACCGATGAGGTGGTGGGATGAGGTTCAACATTGGAGTGGGGAGATGAGGAAGTCAGGGGAGGGGGGATAAGGGTCGGGGTCATTTATAGGGAGGGATAATGGAGGAATTAGCGATTTTTATAAAATTTTGTGGTTGTTAAATGGAAACCACCTCTCTTGGTTAATATAAAAAAATATAGCAGCGGTTTGGTTAAACCACCTCAATATTATATATTTTTTTAACCAGATATATTTCATAGTGGTTACAAAAACTGCCTCTAATTAACCACCTTTACGTAGTTTTTTTATAGTATGAATGGTAAATATTCTATACACTCTATAACTATTAATTTTTAATTTAACATTGGATCTACCATCTCTTAAATCAGAATAATTTTATAAGGGTATTAAAATTCCACCGAAATGATTATATGTTGAATTAATTGTAAAAACCCTTTAATGGGAGGATGATATCATCTCAATTATATGACTATTATCTAGTTTAAGATTGATAAAATTTTATTCCATTAAATATTATTATCCCCCTTAGGTTGAATTTTATTTTATCTTAGGCATGGATTGGCTTTCTATAAAAAAATATCACGTCAATTCCTTTGGAATGGAAGCCTAATTAAAAATTCTAAACAAACTTATGATCATCTATTATTGATATGATTAATATGAACATTCTATGGAGATAACATCTTTTATATGGGTCCTGATTCCTGTTAAATGACGTGTTGACCTCAGATGGTTTTTGAGAAACTAAACATCTTTGATATGAATTTTTTGTGGGATTTTATTGATGTATTTCTAGAAGTGTTTTATAGTCATCAACTCAAACATGATGTTGAGTTCTAAAAAAACTCATACCTGGTCCCTGACCTATTTCAAAGACTCCCGATATAATGGACTGGAATGAGTTGTAGGAATTAAAGAATAAAATCTTGGTTAACCTTTTGATTGATTCATTTGGCCAAGTGTGTCACCTTATACTACTCATGTTGTATTTTTAAGAAGAAATTTTGATTTATGTGACTCTTCATTGATTATAGTGAACCTAAAAATATCACAATAAAGAACCATTATCCTTTACCCTATATATGACTTGTTTGATCACCTATATAGAGCTCAATACTTTTTAAATATTTATCTTCATTATGGATATCATAAATGTAGGGTCAAGAAGGTGGATACACCGAAGACAACATTCCGTACAAGGTATGTACATAATGAGTATATAGTGATACCATCCAATCTTACTAATTCCACCACTATCTTCATAGATTAAATGAGTAGTGTTTTTAGAGATACATTTTATCAGTTTGTGGTAGTATTTATAAAAATTTTTATTACATATTCAAATGGAAAATAAGATCTTGAAGATCAATTGAGAATTGTATTTTAGACCCTAAAGAATGAGAGATAATATGAAAATTTTAAAAATTGTGAACTTTGGATACCAAATGTTTCATTTTTGTCATATTATCTCATGTGAGGTTATACACTGGGTCAATCTAAGATAGTGGCTAATGAATGTTTTCCTAGACCAAGCATAGTGGATGGGGTCTATAGTTTTATTGATTTATCTGAATATTATCAATGTTTTTTACGAATTTCATGATAACATTATCATCCACTCACTATGTTATCTCATAACAGATCCAAGTACCTCTGGACAAAGGAATGTGATGAAAATTTAAAGTAATAGAAGGAAATATTATTCAACTCACCTATTCTTACATTATCCTATAGTAGAGAATGGTATATAATCTATAGTGGTTCATTGAATAAGGGATTGTGATGTGTTCTTATGAGGAATGGTATTGTGATAGCCTCTGCCTCAAGAAAATTTAAGGTTCATAAAAAATTTCCCAGCATACGGTTTAGAGTTTGATGATGTGGTTTTTTCATTAATGATATTGAGGAATTATCCTTAATGTGAATTTTTTATATATATTCTGATAAAAAAAGATTAATTTATATATTCACATATATATATTTGAATATGTACCAGATAATATAGTTAGATAAGATTTAATATTTTGAATGATAAATACACTACAATCATTGGAATTATAATAGGGTGGCTAATGCTTTGAGTTGAAACAATCATTCTAGCGAATCCATGATGAAGATAAAAAAAGATCCAACATTTCCATATTTACAAAAAATAGATATTGAAATATTAAATGAAGGGGATAAATATTATATTTCTCAAATAATGTTTTATTTATCTATATAAGTGAAGATTAAAGAGGTGTGTTAGGATGACGTGGATCTATAAAAGAAGGTTAGAAATAATCTTGATTTTAACCTTGATTATTATGGAATAGAAAGGTTCATGAACTTTGTATTTTTTTCATACATACCATATTTGTATAAGGAGTTGTTAAAAGAGGATGATAGTTCTTCATTATCTATTTCTCTTGGAAGTACAAAGATGTATTGTGATTTGAAAGAGCATTTCTTGGGGGATGGAATGAAGTGAGATATCATAAAGTTTGTATCATAGTTCATGGTATGTCATAAATTTAAGGCTGAGAGAAAACATTCTAAGGGTATATTTCCACCATTACACATTTAAGAAAAGAAATGGGAAAAACCCACCAAGGATTTTTTCATTGGACCCCCCAATACGTCTAAAAGGAACAATTCTAAATAGGTTGTAGTAGATATCCTTATAAATTTAGCACATTTTGTCGCTATAAGAGAATATATCTCTTTAGATTACCTTTATATGACATACTTTAATGATTTGGAAAGGTTTCATAGAGTTACAGATTCTATTGTGTATGATCAGGATGTGAGCTTTACCATGAAGTTTAGGTCAAGTATTTAGCAGGATCTGGATACAGACTTGAGTTTTAGCAATACAAATGATCCTCTAAAAAATGGTCAGTCTAAGAGAAAAATAAAAAACCTAAAGTATATATTGAGAAATTTTACTATGGATTTAGAAGATGGTTGGGATCAACACATACATATGGTAGAGTTTTCATACAATAATATATTTCACTCAAGCATTTAGATGGCTCTTTATTAATCCCTCTATGGAAGTAAATGTATAACTCTAACATAATTGGATGAAGTTAGAGGAAAAAACTATTGGTACTTGAGCTAGATGAAGAAATGAAAAAATAATGTTATATCCATTCACCAACATATAAAGGCAGCATAAAGTTAGTAGAAAAGTAATACTGACAATAGCTGACGTTATCAGGAATTTGAAGATAGTGACAAGGTGATTCTAAGAATTTCTCCATAGAAGAGGGAAATTATAATTAGAATGAAGGAAAAAATAACCCCTAGGTATATTTTTAACTTTAAAATTCTTAATCATATCAGGATAATAGCTTATTTATTGGATCTTCCACTGAACTTCTCTTAAATCCATGATGTCTTCCATGTATCTCTCCTAAGTAAGTACATAACCACCCCTTCAAATGTACTAAAATCAATGGTCATACCGGTAAAGAATAATATTTTTTATGAGGAAAATTATGTGGATATTCTTGATTATAAATAGAAATTTATAAAAAACAATACTACTCACTTGTTCAATGTTTTTGGGTTAAACAACCCATTTGAATAAGCTATGTGGGAACCTATGGATATGATGAGGTATAAGTATCCACATTTTTTGTATTATATTGTTGAATTTCAAGGGATTAATTCATTTTAAGGGGGGGTAGAATGAAACATGCAGACATTTTATTAATTGTTTTCAAATAAATTTAATTTTATTCATAGCTTTTATTACAGAAACCACCAAGTTTTAACCAACCGCAAAATACTATTACCAATATTTTTTAAACATGACCATTATAAATTAGCCATTAAATTTTTTAGTATGAATATAAATAAATAAATTTTTAAAATTTAGTATAAAGGTTTTAAATAAATAAAATATATTTATAAATAGATATTTAATTTTAGTAATGTCATTATATTCTTCAAAAATACATTTTCTCAAAAAATATTTTTTACTTATTTTTTTGAAAATATAATAAAATTCATTTTTTAAACTTTTAGAAAATTTAATTTAAATAGTTATCTTCATTTTCTATATCAACATGTAAAAATTTTCTTTGGATGAATTATTGAGAATTTTTTGAAAAGATTAGTTTTTCAATTAATAGTCAACAAATATAGATTTTTATTAAAAATTGTATTTTTCTTTAAATCATTTACAAGATAAATATTATTTTATTATGGTTTGAAAAGTATAATTAGTTTAATTATATATTTATTAATAACATTTAGGTCATAATAATAAATTTCAAAATTAATTTTTATGTTAAAACATTCTATACTTATGAACATTTTCTCTTTAGAAAACTAATTTTTTATCTCCTTTGTATGTTTAATTTTAAATTAAGATTTTCCATTTCAATGAATGGAATTTGGAAAATGTATTTCATATTTTTAATATGCATAATAAATAATATAAAATAATTTCAACTTAATATTTTTTTAAAATTAATAGTTAAAATGCTAAAAATTAATTACCGCGGTAATGGTTAAAACAGGTTTATAGAGGGTAAACTCAACAAAAAACAGGTAAAATGACATATAATATTTAAAAACACCCATTTTATGGCCATATAAAAACTTTATCTCATATATGGTTCAGTAATAAAATATTTTTTATTATTTTGGATTGTTTAAAAGGTGTGTTCACATTTTTATTTTCAAAAAATCAAAGTGTTTTCTCTCCCTCACTTATAAAAGGCCACCCACCTATCCTCTCCTCCACAATTCAAAAATAATTTTTTTGGAAAATAAATTCCCAAATAAATTATTTAATTCCCTCTACACATAATAGATTTTTAATGAAAATCTCCTAATAAGGCTTTGGGTATAAACATAAAGTTATTCTCCAAAAAATAGGTATTATATTTAACCATGCATTTTCATTTTATTTATTTATCTTACTACATAAAATATTATTCAAACATAATGATATAATAATATAAATATCTATCATATACTCAAATTTCATTATTTCAATGGCATAACACATATCCATATCCTCTTCCATCAACTGAAAAAAAAATCATCGATCGTGTGTATGGCGGACTACCACCTCATGAACCGATGTAATTTTCCTTCCATAACCCCATCTTGTGAAGGGATATAATGATGGATTTAAAATAGTTATATGATATTTATGACATAATTATACATCTGAAATCATAATATCACATATACCTTCTTACTTTTTATTCCATAGTAATATGATAACATTGCTCGTGTGTAGGGTGAACTACCGAGTCACGAAGAGATGTGATTAATTATTAACTTACACTTTAAATAGAAGTTAGTAAGGATGGTTTTAATGAACATAAGTGATATATATATATGAAATAAAAAATATTATATTATTTTAATTCCTTTTTCCTCTCATTCATTTCATTTATCAGTAAAATGGAAACAACGTTCATGCGTACATACAACCTACCGTCTCCATGAATAGATTAATAAATTTTTAATTTTTAACCTAATAGATTACTATAAATATATATATATATATGTCATATTTATGTTAGGGTTTAAATAATAAATATTATGGAACCGTGATATAAGTCAATGGTCCAAAAATACCCAACCAAAATATACATTAAAAATTATGAAATTATTGCTCAAAATATGATTTTAACAAGGAATAGTTAATAAAATACTAATAAAAGATAATAAGTAAATCCTATATGGTATGAAACATATGATTATGGTTAATTAAGATTTTAATAACAAATTTATTTTTATTATTTAAGAGGTTCGAATGTGTATGAAGTAAGCAAATAATTATGATAAGGGATTTTCATCTATATTTTTTTGTAGGACACATGACTTATACACCACTTATCTATTATTTCATGGTGTATATAATTCCCATGAATTTATTTAATTATAATTATCATGATAATTTTACTATATAAATATACATCCATTTTTATTTCCGTCATTGGAATTATGATTCAAAAGACACCCATGTGGTAAAATTTTAATGTTACAACCTTATTGTTTGTTGGGATTGTTTATGATATGCTTCCAATGATTGGATATTATGATACACATTAAATAAACTCATGAATTTTATTATCCTATAGTTATTTCTAAAATTTACATGTATTCTTTTCATTTTTCATCCCTTTTTTTAATCTAGATTCCAAAATATTTTTTTTAAGGAATAACGACTTCATTTCACTCTTCAATCAAAAAACCCTTTATCTTTCATATTAGTGTTTTTCTAAAAATGATTTATAATTTTTTTACTATTATGAAATGATTTTTTTTATAAAATCCCTTGATTGAATTGTAAAAAAATTGTATAAGAGTAACCATCAAATCATTTTTCGAATACGAATCTCTTTACCTTTATTGAAAAAGTGAAAGGAATATTTGTTTTAACATGTACGACATGAACGGTATTTTCCACCATCATGAATAATAAATTTTTTTAATGTTTAATTTATTAGTTCCAATGGTTATATTCAAATAAAAAATACTTTCATAATGTTTTTTGAACTTTTAGTTTTGAAAAGGTAACTTTTAAAGTGAAATGGTTTTTTTTCAAGAAATGTTCATTGAAATATTTCAAAATATTTTCCCATATAAGATGAAATTCTTGATGTTACTAAAGCCTTACTAGAGATATGATCCAATGATACCATTTTTTTTCTTCCTCAATTTTTTTGTGATTATTATGATGGGATTTTTATGAAACATGTACTATTTTCATGAGTTATGTTATGAGGAATTCATGTGATGATTATGAAACTTATTTCATTTATATGAATTATTCTATGACATATTTATAAAATCCTTTTATTTTAATGGGTTATGATATGATGAATTTATTATAATCGTGTTATACACATATTTATGAATTTAATTATCTGATAGGCGGGACCTATATCTCCCACAAACTCATTATTAATGTTTTATATCTCATTTGATAATGAAGTGAATTAAGCTAATCGTCCAGATCACCTACGGGAAACAAACTGATGTGCTTGATCCACTATGGGAAAAAGTGATAATGCATGATCCTTAATGAAATAAGAAATAGACATAAATTTCTAATCAATTATTTGATCATCTAAAATTATTTTATATGATCATAAATTAATATCTTTTATGTTTACCCCGACTAAGAATCTGATCTCCCCCATTCATTTTTTTCTATTCCAAAGGCTATGATGAATTGTTTAAGTTGGGTTTCTCTATGATGATTACAAAATGGGAAGTTGTTTTTGGGATTTGTTGAATATATTTCATAAAATAAGAAGATATTGTAATGTGTCACCGAAGACACTAAACCATTACAATCACTGAGTATGTATTTGTGAAACTTATTGAAAATTAATCTGAAATGATATAATATTTATATATAAAAATACTGTTTAGTTATAGAAAAGCTTAAAATCTAAATCCTAAACAAATATCACTCCCTTTCGGGTAAAAGATGTCAAAGTAAAATCCAACATTGAGTAATATTTCACAAAATGGAAGTAATGTACTACTAAGCCAAATAAGATCTTAATATATATGATGTTCCACATTTCATTCCTTAAAATGAAATCTTTCACCTTCTCATGATCATGTGAGATACCGAGTTTCAAGACTATGTTCCCCAAGAACATTAACACTCAAACACATAATTTCCACTTTGATATTTTTTCATAAAGTCATTTATTTCTAAATATGTCCAGAACTATTCTAAAATGGCATACATGATCCTCTGTGGTTTTAGAGTAAACCAAGATTTCATCCATAAACACCACAATGATAATTAAATCCAATGGTATTATATTTAGAATAAAAAATTATTAGATGAGCTATATTTATGATAGAGATAAAGAAAATGAGGGGCATTAGAAATGATTCTATCTCTTTTTCATGAGTGTAGTTACAATTTCCTTCACCTAAGGAGTGATCTACTTAAGAATATTAAAAATTACACAATACTGGTTGATATGAAAAGGAACCAATATAAAATAAAGAAGTCATAAAAGATCAACCAAATATAAATTTATCACTCATTTTTCTATGGAATATTTCATTTCCCAATAGAAAATTGACTACTTTGTGAAATGGATTTATCCTTGATGGCTAGAACACCATTGTTCTTGAATCCCCTTATTGTTACGAAGATACACTATATAATTAAGATCCCATACCACTAAAGGGTGTGGTAAAAACATGGGAAACCCTCTGTAAGTGACCTGAGAATATCCAAGAGCTATAGATCTTTGGTTCCTCCATGAAATAATGCTTCCAGTGTTATGCCTTTCCATATTGGAAAACATTTAGTAGTCCTTTATCAGGCACTTTAGATTATTTGGATAAAGTTCTTTTTTCGGTGATGAACACCACTTCTTCCACTATGAGATCCATTCCACTTTAATTTCCCTATTAAAGGAACAACAAAATCTTCCACTTTAAGTAGACAAAACTCCTATCAACCAAGACTTACCATCTAGGTAAATATCCTCCATTGGAGTTCTATCCATATCATTAACATTTGAGGTAAGCTTAAACATGAATACCTAAGATAAATTTTTTGATATAATATCCACATGAAACATCTCATAATTCACTTTCTCATTTGACGCCACCTAATTTAAAACGTATAAATTTAAAAAAAATGATTGGCGTACCAAATCACTGATTGATCACCTTGATGAAGGTTGCGAAAATATATATACTTAACCGATGAAATCAAATATGGATATAACTAATCAATTAATGTATTTTGGATATCTTTGCACTCTAATACCTCATTCTTCTACACCAAAACTATAACATCCCACCTTTTTTTTATTTTCCCCTGAAACATGAAGATGACACATTTCTCCTTAATAGAATCTGACATCTCCATGTACTATATGAGCGGTTCAATCATTACCAATCAGTACAATGAGTCTATATTGTAATTAATTCCCTTTAATGATATTGTTTTTGAAAAAGAAACTCCATAGAATAATCTCTATTTTGTCCCTTTGTGGTTCCACCTCTTTACCCTGTATGGGAACAGGTGTAGATCCTTGGGATAGAGCTTAGACTGAACGCACTACAATATTTAAGAGGTTTCAATAAACTGAAGGGTTTACATAATATGATTATGAATCATCTCCCTCCCTATGTAAATTAAAATATTTTATTGGTTGAATGATACTATACAACATCAATAGATAACAAGGAAACATCATTCAAGATACATGGGACCATCAATTCAATCAAACAGATTAAAAATTTGAAACAAAAAAACATGGATTAAATTTTGGGAAAGTCTTATAATACTATAAAAAAACTCCTCAAATACACTTTTCCCAACAACCCATGATAATATCAGGCTTTTAATGATGAGAGATAGCAAGGTACTTTATCATAACCTACCCCATAAGTCCTAAACATCTAGTATTATTTCTATTGGGACATCTTAAACTATATACTGACATTCAAGAACATTATTGACCTAATTTAAAACAACATTTTGAAAATCCAACATGGATAAACCACTAAAATAGTACCCAAATAAATAATTACAATACCTTATGGGAAATCTAGATCCAAAGAGGCCGGTGACTTGTGCCTGATCATCAATAAAAAAAAGAGGGAACGATTTCACCATAATAATAACTCAATCAAGAAAAAATTATATTAAATCCCTAAACTATAGGTATTAAAAAAAATAATTAATTGTAAAGATCTACAAGGAATAAAATTACATATTCTAAATAAGACATCAACACAAGTACTCATCATAATAATTAGATCACATTCTCTTCTTTTCATTTCCAACATCCATGTTTTTTGAAATCAATAACTCCCACCACCTTCGAACAATTCCTTCTATTTTCCTAGAATGGGAATAAGAAATTATATAAATAAACACAGGAAAAACTAGGGTGTCAAGAACACTATCCCAATAAGATCCCACAAATTATTATATTTGTTGTACATATCAAATAAACCAAATATTATTAATTTTTAAATAAAACATGGTGTGGTAATATTTTCACAACTAATAACAAAACATGATTTTCAAAAAAAAATTGAAATACAAAGTATAAAATAGACACAGAAGTGCATTTTCATAAAAAATAGGAATAATAAATCATTCAAATAGGAACGATTAAGAATTTTCATAGAAATTGGCATGTATAAATCATTTTCAATGAATCACCATGGTAAAGAGTCCCATGGTTAGTTCTCTACAAGTATTCTCACATATATTGGTGAAATATTGATCATGGTGTTCACAAGACCCTATATTTTTTGGCCTAGGGAGATTATGAGAACACCTCAAATAATGAGCACCCATCCCTTATCATAGTTTAGTTAGCATTGTAATTTTCAATCCTTTTCTAGGTATAGATAATATAAGCCTTTCATGTGTTCTTATAACCAAACTACCCAGGATCATGTGTGTTTCATGGAAACAAAATAATATAGTGGGCCACCTTTCATTTCATTCAATCTCAAATCACTCAAATCAATTAATTAAAATCATCCCCATAGATAAGTTTTAAAAAAATTAATTTAATTTCAAAGCAAAATAATATTTTTTATCAAAAATCATTCCTTTGAAAAACAATTCATCCCATTTCAAAACTATAAAAAATTTAGGCAATCATTTCTCAAGAATGAATATCAAAGTATTGTATCAATTCATTCATTTACATTAATTACATTTTCCTAAAAACATCACATTATTTGAAATTATATAATCAAATTAACTCAAACCAACCATTCCATTTTTAAAGCATCTATAATGAATTTGAATTCATGATTTAAAAATCAATTAAAATTCTATTTCAAATAATTAAAGCAATAACAAATTCAATTTGCACAAATTTCATTTTTAAACAACATACCTTAATCAAGGTATCATAAAACACCGAAAATTATATCCACAAAAAAGAGAAAAGGAAGAACAGAATAAATCAAGAAGGGATCATAGAAAATAAATTATTAAATAACAATATCTAATTCATAATTCTTAAAAAAATGGGAATGAGAGAAAATACATGCCTTAATGATTTCCAAAAAACTCATACCGACAAATGAAAATCTAGGTAAAGTATACCAATTCTATGATCGGTCTATAAAAAATCCAATGAGATCAAGTAACAAGAATCAAATCATGTATAATTATCCTTGATCAAGGGTTTTGTTCAAGGAAAGAAGAGTGGATATTGAATATCAATTTATAATGAAAAATAAAGGTCACATGCCTTCTAAGACTAGATGTGACACCCAAATATCCATCAAAATTGATCACCATGAGACAAGTAATATCATAAATTTCCAATACGGGTCTCCTTGGTCGAGATATTAATCTACTAGAAAGAGAATGGAAAAAATCATTGTGTTTAGGGTCAAATTTTTTTGGATTAATTAAAATCACATCACATGGTTTGGTCATATGGTTTGAAAAACCATGTTCCAATTATGAAAACACCCTCTGTTCTGAGTCACACAGTTATAAGGGAAAGACACATGGTTTAGATTAATAGTGTGTCTAATCGTGATCCTTAATTTAGAAATCTGACACATGGTTTATGGTCTCTTGGACAGAATTGTACAAGTTTTCCTAACCTTGTGCCAAACATGCACATGCCCAAAAACTTCTAAAAACTATAAAAGTCACCCAATTTTTTATAATAAAATATCCAAACAAAATATGATCGAAAAATGAATGTAACTACTTTAAATCATTTTTCAGAATGTTATATCGAATAAAATTTATTAAAATAAATTATAACTAGATTGTATTGGAGCAACTGGTAAAAATATATTGAATTCAGCATACTTTGATGACATTAGTGTAATGATGAATAAACTCCTGGGATTTATTTGTATTTTAAAATATAAAAAGAAAATAACATAATTAATTTTAAGTAAATAATTAATAATTAATAATTAATACTTTATAATTAATATTGGTTATTATGATTTTATAATACTTAATAATTATAATTTTTTTAACCTTATAGATATATATGACCACAAACTCAAATAATTTTCATAGGTACCAAGGACAATAATTTCTTCAAATAATTATCCTACCCTAATTACTACACTAAAATTACCCATTGGTGCTATAACTATGACTATAACTTATGAAAATTGTCGTCGGGCCTATTTCTATTGTTTTAGACCATGAAAATAGGCCCTATTTTTAATTTTTCTCATCATGGGAAAACACTAATTGATAACAATAATGAACTAATATAAAAATGACATATTTCCCTAGGAAACAATTATAACAAATATCCCCACTAACCATATCATTACCTCTAAAAATAGTCACTTGGCTTGTGGACATTGTTTCTTTTTTAACAGGAAAGGGAACCTGAACAGGTAATGATTATCATATCCTGAAATACTAGTAATTTAAAACCACAACCCCTCATATAATAATCTAGGTAATAATGACCAATTCTAGGGTACCCACTCAAATTATTAGAGTAATTACTTATTAATATAAAATATCACTATATATCATGTTACATGATCCACAAAAATAAAAATTAATCATTAAACATGAAATATAACATATTCATATATAATAATATCTCTATAATATATGATAGTGTAGAATGTATAAAACACTTTATACATATAACACATCCCGAATAGATGTAAGGAAGCTTAAGTATAAATTTATATGGCATGAATATAGCCATAACACTGAAGACTTCATACAACTAATTACTATAACTTATATTAATGTCATCATTTTTATATAATTCTCTATCCACATATACTGATATTTTTTTTATATAATAATGAATATTGCAAGGGTGTGCATGCATGGATAAGAAAAATAATCAATATTTTATCCCAATGAATTATGTGACCGGATAAACAAATAGTGTATGCATGCATAATCAATAAACAAAGTGTATCAAAATAAACACACCAAAAAATTAAAATCTATTACAACTATATTCATGTTTAATACATTCCTTGATAAACCTAGATCACTTTCAACAAACTCTACAAATAGAAATATTTATATATATAAATGTATGTATGTATATATATATATATTTATTTATTTATAATATACCCACACATTTACATATAAGAATAATAAAGGGACCACCTGAACCACATATTTATAAATAGATATTATGTAATCATATATCTAACTGATACCACCTTTATAGGAGAGGATATCCTATCCACGATAATAGATACATTTTTCCACCATATCATATAATTTCAAATTATTCACCGCACATCTGGATGATACTTGAATAAAAATAATATATAAAAAATTGTAATATTCTTACACATCTATTAATGTTTTTCTATTCTTGATAATTAACTATATAGATGCACTATCTTGAGATGTTTGAGGAATAAGAATATCCATTGACCTCATATCAGAGCTACCAGATAAATTCATATATCTATTGATCACCTACAAATTTTTATATAAGTATTTCATCTGCCTCAACCGTATACCATTGGTGTAGTAGAAATAAGTCTTCAGTTTACTACACTAACCTCAATCCTAGGGTTATAGAAAAGAAATAGTGAGAACAGACATATTAATCATCATATATACTAATTCCATGTATCATCAATATCTTATAACTTGAAAATATGGTTGAATACGAAGAAATAAACATATATTTTATCTCCAAATGTTATACATAATAGTTGTTGATAAGGGTAAATATTTAAATATGAATTTATATCTCAATCCTATATTGGTGGGTGGGAAAGATAGAAATCTTAGCAGTACACTACCTCCATTAATGTCCTAAAGTTATTATACTACATCAGAAATAAATGGAAGAAAAAAACCCAATTCATTACACCACACAATCAATGTACCTTCTAACAGTCATAAAAAATTCCAAATAATAATCCATTATGTCATTGTAACATTCCCTATGAAGTTACTCATTCTTATCCCATCATAATAAAATAAAAATTTAAAAGTACACTATTAGATTATTTATTCCACTACTGTCCATAATAATATATCAACACTAATATCCAAATCATATAATCCAATCAACAATATTTAATGATATAAAATTTTCATGTAATCTTCTTCACCATCCCCATATTTATCTAAATTTGTATATAAAAAGTTTTCCACTTAAATTAATAATGTCTATATTATCATTCTCCATTATCTTCAAAATAATAAATGGTATACTTATAAAATATTTATAACAGCACCAATATAATATTTCCCCATTTCTAGAATATTTCTTTTATCATTATTAAGTTCATGAATCTTTTTTTAATATTTAACATCATTATCAATAAAAACAAATATTCCATAAATCAATTTCTAACATACTTCAAAATATATAAATGAATTGGAATATTATCATTATTTAAATAATTAATCCAATCCTCTTTAACACACCTTGTTTACATAGGTAATTCTTACCACATAGTAAAGAAACAACATTCCCAATTATCTTTATAGAAATACATATTTTCATTCAATAAATTATCATTAAACTTATCATTATTAAAATCCACTATAATAATTATTTAAAATATTACTTTATCATAAAAAATCAATTCCATAATTAATTACATTCTCCATGAATAATGTTTCATAATTTTACACTTTTATTTGATTTTTTCTCCAAAATTTTTATAAAAGTAATATTTTTTAAAACATAGAATAAAGTTGAATTATTATTAGTTTAATAATAATTTACTTACACAATATCATAATTCATATGATAATTTTTTTTCATAAAATATTATACTTATCATCTTTAAATTCAATCAATTTTTCTTTTTTACATCCATTCCATTTACTCATTTCCCACATTTAAATTCCTTTAATCATAATGAATTTGATAACCAGTTTAATATCATTAATATATATATAATCATTAAAGGTTTAATAGTTTTCATTATCAATTTCCATTCATATTTAATTATAACATCTATACTCTCCCATATAAAAATTTTCTATTCATTGTAAATTCAGATTACTGTCACAAGAACTTTCCAGAATAATATTCAAAACATTTAAATACAATTATTTTATTAAAAAAATTAAATATATACATATTAACTTATAAAATTATTATTATTTTAATAAAATTATTTTACACAGTTATCATCATTAATTAATTAAATTGGTACAAAATAATTTCTCATTTATTTAATTTATCATAAGGGACTATTGATAATTTAATAATTATTTTTATTATTTACATCTTAAATAAGTCTATTTCAGATTATTAAATTAGTTCATTACTTTTAAGAATCACAATTAAAAACTACCACTAATTCACATCTCCAATGATGGAACATAATGGAATAATATTAATATAGTCGTATTAATATATTATTGTTATATTACTTAACACATGGATATATATATATATATATTATTTTTCTTAATATAAGATATGTTATAAGGTTATATAAATTCAATTAAATAGTTTTATCAATTTTTTTATTATCATTATTATGTTTTATTGGTATTTCATTCAACCTCATGTATAAATCACATGTATGTTACATGGCTCCAAAAACTTATATATATATATATATTGAATAAACACTATAAATTTAACTAACCTCTAAAAATAAAAATTACGGTTAGATTCTAAATGAACTAATCATCAATTTTTTCTTCCCAGAGAATCCTAATTTCTAAAAAAAATAATGATATTTGTGGACAAAGTTACATTATCCATAATCCTTAAATTAAGATTCACAAATATGAGTCAGTTTTTTCCAAGAAAACCATACATTATTGGAATTAGATCACCATTAAATTTCCATCCATTTATTATAGATCTTCTGATTATGCTGGGTAAGGTTTATATCTAAATTTTATGATGAAATTATATTAATATTATCATTATAACTTCATGAAATTAATTCATATAACTATTAAAGTTTTAGTTTCATTATGTTTCTTCCAATATAGGGTTTAATGAACAAAAAGAATTTATTAAAATTTAATCATTAAGACACCTAAATCATAGAGATAATTTATGATCACTAAAACATATCTTTAATATATCTTATATACTATGCATCATATTTATGAGATTATTATTCTAAAGTATTTTATTATATATATATATATATATATATATATATATAAATATATGTTATGGAGGGTTTATTCAGATTGAAGTATTCATCCATTAGCATTATTAAAAATTTTTTAATCACTCAAACCTATATCTAAGATATCACAAAAGATACATGTTTAAATTCTAAAAAATATAAATAATTAGATGTATTTAAATAAAAATATCTTAGATAAAAAAGTCTTATTTGATGAATTTAATATTAAATACTTCAAACCTAGATAAAATATTTTTGGTATCAAACTTCTCTCTATATTTAAAAAAAATAAATTCATTAGATATAGTCCAATCAAATTATATTAGCATCAAATCAGTTAAAATATTAATATATATGAATTTCATGGAATGAAATGAATAAATGGAAAAGGAATAATCAAGGATTTTATAGATTAATATATAACAACAAAATTGGTTTTTTATCAAAGAATAATTCCCAATCATAACTCATTTTATGTTCTCTAGTGACCTAACCATATCCAATGGTTGTGTAATGTCTCACCTTGAGAGACACTGAGTTGATGCCCTAAGCTAGTTCACCATGTAACCTCAGGAATGCCTCCTCGTATTCCAGATGTTTCCAATTAATAGGCGGGGTTAAAGGTGGTACTATGAAGAGACTATATCCCCATATCAAAGTGCACAATAGTAATATAAATAACTAAGAATCATATACATCAGAGTACATATAAAGAATAACTAAATATAAAATTATCAAATAAATGTATATGCAATTGAAAAATATAAACATGGTAGAACAAATAATGAATTGCAATAGGAGCCTAAACAAAAATGTTTTCACAAAAATGACCACCCATTAGGCCTTTTACATAACATAATTAAAAAAACAATGAGAACAAAATCTACTAAACTTCTAAGATAAACCTCATCTATTCTCGAGATACCATTAATGTCGTTGATACCCATCCTACAAATATCAATCTCAACCTTGTTTCAAACCTGTGCATATAATAATCATGTGAGAGATTCTTTAGAACCCATGTGTAGGGGAGTCTTGAGAAGGGTGTAAATAAAACTGAATATTCCACCATCAACAATGTCTAATAAATATAAAAATCAAATATATAGTGTATGCTAATTATAGTGGGATAAATAAACAATATAGAGAAAGAGATACATTTCAAAACAATCATTTTGGGATTAACCCATGGGCCCTTGGGTTTTGAGAATCACTCGGGCTATCCAAACCTATATCAACCAAAATCTACAATTTATGTTATAAAACATAATGTGATATATACTTTAAATAATGTAATTGGAATTTCATTTATCAATTAAATCATGAATCATTTATCATCATTATAGATTATTCATTTCATGTACTTATGTTATTAATTCTCATCGTCTCAATATTTCATCTCAACCTTATATCAATATGAAACGCGCTTGAATCCTTAGTCCTAAAACTAAACCATGTTCAATGCTACCAGTACTAATATATGGTGTCTTATCTGATATTCTAATCATACATCATAAAAATAGTTCCTAGATAATTAGTCCAACATCTACTTATACTTCAAAAATTGTTCTTAGAGAATTGGTCTAGAACCTATTTATACTTCAAACAATAGTTCTAGGAGCATCAATATAGCACCTAAACCATGGATGCAGAGCATCAGTATACCATCCATCCTATCAGGTATACAATCTTTACTAGATCATTAGTCTCTCTATTAAACCATAGAGCATGAAATCAGTTACCGGAGCATGATTAAACACCATGACCATATAGTATACGATATATTCCTAGATCATCAATCCATCACCTAAATCATATAGTTTACTACCAGTTCCTGGAGCATCAGTCGGAAACTTAAACCATTCCATAATTACTCAATTACTAAGGTTCATAATCTTGAACAATCAAAATATTCAAAATAATGACAAAATGATCATTTCTAAAAACAACCTCTTAATGTGCCATTAAAGCATCTCACTATAGGGAAAACCACCCACCCATTTCAAATCAATATTAAAATTCACCCCAAAAACCTATTAAAAACCACTTCAATATTAATACCCTCCATTAAAAAAATATATTTCAAACATATCAGCACCCTGTGAAACCAAAAATCAGGCCAAACCCCAACCCACACAGTTAAAAATATTTCAAAGGCCTCTTAGGTCATTCATAAAATCATAGAACATAAAAACATTCCCATTCATCCTTTCAACATGATATAAAACATTCATTCGTAAGCCCTTCCAATTATCCCTCAACCCTTAAACTAATCCATCTAATGAGGCGAACTTGGTTAAACTGGTAACTAACCTACTTCATGCTTTAAAATCCCCATTATGATTTTCAATTAATGTAAAACCACATGGTCATATTTAAATTCGGTCTTATAAACACCAAAATATCAAATGAAATTCGTGGATGGTGTAAGGTATCTATTTAAACCCTAAAAGAAATTCCTTAAACCAAGGAATAAAACACAGCTCACAATGGGTTTGGGGAACATACCACTTAAACATGTAAATAAATAAACAGTACTATGGGTAAATCTATAATAGAACCTACCTCATTAATAATGCTTTACCAAACATTTTCATGTCCCAATTAATTTTCCAAGGTACGTCTAAACTTCTCAGTGTCCAAATGAGATCATCTAGACTAAACAAGATCTAAACTCTCACTTCGAAAAAAAAATTCAATTTTAGAATTTAAAAATTAAATTATCCATTTAATTTAAAAAGGAATAACAGTCTCAAATATCTTTAGGAACTGAACTCTTATCAAAACTCCAAGAAACTACGATGGGTGGTCCACTACAGATTTCCGACACCAATTTCAAACAATTACTGAAGTGGTGAAACTAATACGATAATTAATTAAATTAATTCAGTATGATAACTCTGGGAAAATTAATTGTGGTTTTATACCTTAACGAAACACCTGAAAATGACATGAGGAAGTCATCTTGGGATAACCTCTCTAAAATCCTACCAAAATTACAATATGAAACTTATTAATCCACCATGATCTAGTGAAATAATCAACAAAACCTAAACTGAAGAACTCAAAACTAAGAGTGGAGGAAGAAGGAATTTAGAAGAGGTTGTTGGAGGTGATTCTAACCTTAAAAATTCACAAAGATCTCCATAAACATTCCCCCAATACAAGAGTTGGAGATAGAGGAAGGGGTTGGGAGATCCCCATTTTTGCATGTGTCTAATGGGGGAGTGGATAAAAAATCATGATGGGGGTGATTTGGTCATTTCAATTTTTTTAAAAAAAATTAGTTGGCCGCACAGTTTGACTTCATGGTTTTCCAAACCATGCACTAATCGTGAAACCTTCACTGGGAATTAAAATATTCCTTGCATAGTTAGGCCACACAGTTAGACATACCATTCACCAACCATTCTTTAAGAAGTTTCTACCCTAAAAAAAGGTACATATTTATTCTAAACCCATGGGAAGACCAAGAACCATGCCTTAGGCTCACCACCAACTCACACAATTTATTTTTTTTCATGCATGGTTTATTCCAAACCATGATCTATCCAGTCAATATAACTATTATCTACTCAAAATTAATAGAAATCACACTGGGCATCATGGTGTCATATTTTTTTCTCCAAAACCATGTACATCGAACCATACACCCTATGAAAAATACTAAAGAACCCAAAGTTCTTTACTAATGTTCAAAAGGCTCACCCTAACACCCAAGATACCATCTAAGAATCATTATTCATCTTAATAATTTCCTTGAGGCCTAACAAATCTTGGTGTTTTGTTCCATGTCCCACTTCAAAATTTTACCCATCTAACAAACAAACATCCAAATTCATTTTTGAATTTTAAAAATTAATTGATGCATGATTTTATAGCATCCTCACCATAATACTTCACATAATTTAGAAGTCTTGGTAATCATCCATTCACATGAACTGACTTATATTGATATATAGTTATAGCCCAACACCTCACCCATTTTTTGAATACCTTAAACATAACCAAGAAACAACCTCTAACCTAAGGAACTCAACCGGTCAAAACCCGATTCAATCCCCATTTTCCAAACTAAAACACCAATATGGAATATAACCAAGGCCATCCAACCAAAACACTGATTATTTCATCGAAAAACCACTTTATAGAGTTATGGTGCTACCCACCATAAGAGTTTTCTTATAACTAGAAACATTAAATGCCTAGAACTTAATCCATTTAAAAATACAAAAAGAACCTCAAAATTGTGCTAAAAGTGCACCTAGAATTGTTCATAACTTAATGTTACCAAGATAAATTAGAGAACCAATCAATATCATCACCCATCCTCATAATTGAAATCCATCTAGAGCGGATTAATTCCTTCCATCCATGTAAAAACTAATAAAAATGTGGAATTTCCTAAAAACCCAGGTTAAATTTTTGAAACACACCCCTAATTTCTAAGATAACCCACTATATATGGGTTTTAACTCAGTGCATATATCCCATATACTAATCCATGTTGGGATCTTCCCATTTGAGTTGTCCAAAAACACTAGGCTCAAACTTTGGGAATGTCACTGCCTCACTTGATCTCGATATCTCAAGTCCCAATGGAATTCCATGGCCAACCAAACAAGACCACTAGAGTCTATACCTTAATTCTAATGAGACTCCAGAGTGAAATACTTGACTTAATTAAAACAATATCCATGCCCTACCGCACCAGCTGTGAACCTCAAACCCATATAGCTCATATTACTTTTGAAAACCATTTTGATCTTGAAGCCAATTCTTGGATTGTTAATATACCACAAATTATTTCCTATTACAATCCCGAGACTGATTTAATCTTTCACATCCTTGGTTCCTCACTAAAATCACGTTGCCACCTTGACTTACCCACAATGTAATTTCCTCGACTCGGGAGGCACTAAACCGGAGCTCCGAGCCGGGTAGTTACATTACCTCAAGTGTGCCTCCCCGTACACTATAGATAGTCAACTAGCCGCGAGGGTCTCATAGGTCATGTTGGGAGACTATACCATCAATACCAGAGTAATCCACATCATATAACAATTGAAATAGCATAAACATAAAATATCAATCCATAATATGCATAATGACCACATCCCAAAATTGTGTACAATCATAAACAACAATAAATATGCCATGCCATGCTACAATGTCAAGTGATCAAATCCGAAAATAAATAAAATAGTAAAATCCCCCAAAATATTCTGAACCCTAAGTATAGAACCTCACCCAAACATTTCCCATTTCCAACTCATCTCCCTAGCATAGGGCCCTTCCCCTTGGCCTGACCTACAAGCCTGTAATATGCTTGGGTACCCAATGATGACCCGAGCAATGTGTGAGTATACCTCTATAGGCCACTACCAATGGTGTCTACAAAATATCCCACAAGACCAATAGTGCATGAAAATGATAAATAAGGTAAGTTAAGGTAAAAAGTTCAATAGGCTATCTTTACTTATGTTACCTTAAGTTAACCTACCAATTAACCCATGTTTATTACTAAGACAATTCACTTATCAGGTCACCCCTTTTAATGTGTTCAATGGATTAGGAATGATCAAAATTTTCTACATGTTATAGTTAATCCGTTCCTATCTCACTAGGCATCATATCACAACAATTCCAAATATCCCCACCTCAAAGTCCCATTCCAAGTGGAATTCAACTGTTATGGGAATTGAACTCTGTCTGCTTCCCAAACCCATGCATTTAGGGGAGGAGCTAGAACCTTGGTCTAACTTAACATGTGGGCATAGAACCTCAAGTCAATACCCCACTCTTCCCAACCCACATTCACATGCTTATTTACCATTCACCAAAAAACAATATATCACAACAATATAGCCAAGATCATTTACAATCATCACAATAATCTCAATAAATGTGAAATTACATTTTTTTCCTCAATCCATAAACACATTCATTATTTTAATTACTTAAACCTTTAGCCCCATTTTCCATTTACCATGCCCATATCACTAAGAATATTAAAATATAATCTAGTCACCTAGCATTTCCCATCAATCCATATAAGAATCTTAATGTATTCATCAAGGGCACTATGTTCTTGCACAACCATCTTACACTACTTAGCTAATTCTATGTTCGGAAAATATCAGCATACCCCACGGGTGGCCCTAATTTGGTAGAGTCATCCTCCTTACATCCCATGGGGATTAAGAGGGGTAAATTTAACCATTTAGACACCCATTACCCCATTTTATGTCAAAGAACCAAGAAATCATCAAAAGAGAGTAAGAAAAAAAACCCTATATGCACAAATATACACAAAACTCAAGGGATATAATTTGAAGACCACCTACCTTAAATCTGTTGGCGGACGCACTCCCAATTGAATACTTAGATCTAGATTCAACCAAAACTTGAATCTTTAACCTTAAACTCACCAAAAATAGGGTTTTATAGCTTCAGATAGAGAGGGGAAAGAAATAGAAACCCCAAACCAAAAAGAAAAGCAAGGGGGAGGTCAGCCTCACCTGGATCTTCAATTCACATCCAACAGCACTCCAAACGGCCAAGAATCTAAGGGGTTTGATCCTTGGGATATCTTTTTCCCTTTGGTTCATTCTTAGGGATGCAAGGTAGGAGGGGTTTGAAAATCCCATGTGGGTTATAAAATTACGTAGTGGAATTTTTGTAAAGTTTTAAGGTTTCTGGGCCGTACAGTTTACCCGCACGGTTTTCCAAACCATGCACAAACCATGTGAATGATTTTTTCCCAAAGATCCCCCTAGAATGATTTACAGGCACTATTTTCCTAACCATGCAAAAATTGTGTAGAGGCTACTATCAGAAATTTTTCCTCTTGCATGGTTTACCTGGGCTGCACGCACGGATAACACTAACTGTGCGCAGACCATGCAGCTATCCCATAAAAATCATTTCCCCATTTTTTATGTACCGACCCCCCTAAACACCCCTGAGCTTCATTAAGGACTTCAGAAGGCACTCAATTGAAAAAATGTACTTAAGATGAGATGTAAGTAAAACCTAACTTGTGGAGAAATCCGGGATCTTACAACCTCCCCACCTTATAATGGCTCGTCCCCGATCCACTCTTTCTGAGCATCATTGAGTTTCTAAAGAAAGGATATCGGGCCACTGGACCTGCATATCAGATTCACACTCCCATATTTCCTCCTAAGCATATCCATGATTCCATAGAACACAAACTAGGGGAACAACCTTACCCCACAAGACTTTCTTTCTATGATCCACAATACAAACCGGGTGCTCCTCAAAGGACACATCAGCCTCAAGCTTGACATCCACGATATCTATCACATGAGATGGGTCTGTGTGATCCTATGAGAGTTGTGAAACATGTAAAACATCACACATCCTACTATACCATTGTGAAAGATCCAATCGGTAAGCCACTGGTCTGATCCTCTCCACAAGTTCAAATGGCCCCACATATCTACACGCCAACTTGCCCTATTTCCGAATTCGACGATGAACCAATCTTGGTGACACACGAAGAAACACACTATCACCCACCAGTAAGCCAAGAGGTCTATGAAGGTAATCTGCATATGACTCATGCCTACTCTAAGATGTTTCCATACCCTTTTGAATCAAATGAACCTTCACTAAAATCTCCTGCATAAGACTCGACCCTAATAGCTCAGACTCTCCGGCCTCAAACAAACACAACCATGATCTAAAGGGTCTCCCATAAAGTTTCTCAAAATGTGGTATCTGAACTGTATCCTGAAAACTGATATTATAAGAAAAATCAACATGCAACCTGTTATTTTCCAACGAACAACCAAAATCCAGAACACATGCTCTCAACATGTCTTCTAATACCTGAATTGTATGTTCTGACTGTCCATCCATCTGTGGGTGGTAAGCCGTACTCAGAAACACCTGGGTACAAAGTGCCTTCTGTAGCCCCTTCCAGAAGTGCAAGGTGTAACATGAATCACAGTCTAAAACTATTTCGTCAGCACACAATGTAACTGTACTATTTCTCAAACATACAACTCTCCCAACTGGTCAACTGTATAGGTATCTCAAATCGGCAATAAATGGGCCACTTTGGTCAGCTAATCTACCACCACCCAAATGGAATAATTCATCTGAGGCATCCTTGGAAGACCCACTATGAAGTCCATCATGATGTCATTCCATTTACACTCTGGAATAGGTAATGACTGCAACAACCCACCTGGGCGCTGATGTTCGTCCTTCACATGCTGACAAGTAAGGCATCGTGGCACAAAACCCTAACATCCTTCTTCATTCCTGGTCACCAAAACTGCCTATGAAGGTCGCGATACATTTTAGTCAGGACTAGGTGAACTGTCCACTTTGATGCATAGAACTCACACATCAACTCCTCTCGTACACCTTCTGGTAAAGTAATACGATCGTGGACATAAGAAACTCCATCAGAACCGAAGGTCCAACTAGAAGGTGACTCTACACCTTTAAGACTTTTCTTCCTAGCCAAATGCTTTGGATCCACCAACTTACTTTCATTAACTCGTCTCAAAAGCACAAAATCACCTTCTATAGATTCCAGAGTCATCTGCTCTTTCCCCTCATGTACCTCCAAATGCTTCATTGAAAACAAGGCCATCATCACCCACTCTGAACTCCATTCCTGAACCACTTGATTTTGAGTCTTCCGGCTAAGATCCATAGAGACACTATTTCCTTTTCCAAGTGTGTAAACCAATTTAAAACCAAAATACTACTGGTACTTAACCCACCATCACGGTCAACGATTCAAATCCCACTAAGAGAAGATGTATTTGAGACCTTTTGGTCGGTAAACACCGTAAAGGGTTCTCACAACAAATAATGCCTCTAAAACATTATTTATAATCATTGTAATAATCTCAATAAATGGGAAATTACATTTTTTCCTCAATCCATTAACACATTCATCATTTTAATTACATAACCATTTATCCCCATTTCTCATTTTCCATGCCCATATCACTAAGAATATTTAAATATAAGATAGTAACCTAGCATTTACCATCAATACATATAAGCATCTTAACTTATTCATCAATGGCTTCACGTTCTTGCCCAACCATCTTACATTGTTTAGGTAATTCTAAATTTAGAAAATATTGGCACACCACACAGGTGGCCCTAATTTGGTTGAGTCATCCTCCTTGGATCCCATGGTGATCAAGAGCGGTCAATTTAACTATTTAGACACCCATTACCCCATCTTAATTAAAAATCACCATGAACTCATCAAAATAGAGAAAGAATAAAAATTCTATATGCAAAAAATCTATAAAAAACACATGTTATATAATTTGTAGACCACCTACCTTAAATATGTTGGCAGACACACTCCCAATCGAATCCTTAAATATCAATTCTACCAACCCTTGATGATTTTACCTTAAACTCACCAAAAAGATAGGGTTTGAGAGCTTCATATGGAGAGCGGAATGAAATAGAAACCCTAAACCAAAAAGAAAAGCAAGAGGGAGGTTAGCCTTACCCAGATCATCAATTTTCATCAAAAGGCGCACCAAACAGACAAAAATCGAAGGAGATTGATCCTTGCAAGCTCTTGGTACTTTTGGTTCATTCTTGGGGCTATAAGGGAGGAGGGGGAAGAAAATCCCATGGGGGTTATAAAACCCCAGAGTGGCATTTTTGAATTTTTTTTAATGTTTTGGGGCCACACAGTTTACCCGCACGGTTTTCCAAACCGTGCCAAAAAAGTGCGAATAATTAGATCACAAAGAGAACCATCGTATGGTTTCCCAAACCATGTGCAAACCATGTGAAGGCTAATGTCCGAAAATTTTCCTATTGCACAGTTTACCTGGGCTGTCTGCAGGGTTAGCACTAATCGTGCGCAAACCGTGTGGCAAGCCCAGAAAACTCATTTTACACCTTTTTTGTGTCCCAAACCCCCATAACATCCCTGATCCTCCTTAAGGGATTTACAAGGCACTTAATTAAAAAAAATAATGGGTTTAAATTGAGACTTTAGTAAAACATACCTTACGGATAAATCTGGGATCTTACACAAAATCAGTCTCACACGACTGGGAACCTTCTGTCATGAGGATCATACACCCACAATGGACATGTCCCTCCCCAGTATAAGAGGGTAATTGTCAGTACTACACTCAACTAAACCCAATTATCATTTCCCAAAATTCCATTAACTATCATACAAATAGTAATACATGGCTATATCACTCTCACCTGAGTGAGAAAACGAAATGTCAACTATCAACTATTCTTGATTTCCAAGAATTTTATGCATATGAATCACCGGACTAGGCCCATAGTAATTACCTTACTCTTAGAAGACCAATGTCACATGTCCCACCATACTGATTCACTTGAATTGGTCCATGAAAAAATACTCTATGGTGGCCCATCATCAAACTAGAAATGACATTTTGATAGTTAGGATTATAGATGATTCCCTCTCAGCATACTCAATATAATGTGATGATATTAGGCTTAATAATCTCTTATCTAAATGTACACAAAGATGTAATTGATTAATACCACAAAAAACCCATACATTTTAATTTATACCTCTTACTATATGTACATTTCAAACCCATTCTAGGGCTCCAGTCCTCCCTTCCCGCAATCATCTCATTACACCCACATTGGTTATCACCCTATTTATTACTACTGCTAAACTCAAGAATCTCAGGAGTATGATCACATAACATCTGATACACAATAAAAATCATGAAGTGTTTCACCATGAAGTAATTCCTCCAATATCCCATTAACACTTTACTATTACATGATATTGTGTAACCCAACCATAGAACATTTTTATGACTCTAGCAAGTTACATCTCATGAAATGTTCGCTCAAAAACCATAACCACTAGTTATACCTCTCTATCATGTCAGTCTCAACCCAAAAGGCAACTTTTTTGTACCAAAATTAGGTAAAATAAAAAGATCCAAATCCACCTTCATTACTACTCAATACCTGATCATTATTGAAAAGTTATGTTGGTTTCACTTACTCTCTCATAGAATTTTTAAATGACACATCTTGATTCGACTATGCAAGGAACCTAATCGGTCCCAACCTTCAAAAAATTAATGTTCTTTTGAAGCATCACCACTAATGTTTATTTTAGGAATTTCCACATGACTCACACTGAAACCCTCTTTACAGACGTCATTATCCACTGGTAGCACCTGCTCTACCTTCCTCGTGCATGATAGTTATACATCACCGGTGCATTCCATTCCCAAAGAAAACTAGAACAACTAGAACAACATACCCTTGAACACCACCTATTATCCTGATCAAGATCATAACCATCAATCACATCTCTCCTTCAAAATGATTACCCTAGATATGAAACTGAATGGGCCTACTCCTCTAGAAACCTACTGCAAGGATAAAGCACTAGCACACAAGTTATCAAAATGAGTCCACTAAGACTAAACATAATACCATACAATACCATTCATTCACTATTTTCTAAAGTATCAAAACATCCAAACATTTATCATATACCCAAAGAAAACCACAACTCAGTAGACCCATCACATGGTCCACCATTTAATGTTCCATAACACTAACTCCCTAAACTAGAGTCAAGATAGATGGTCACTATGCTTTACCTCCTAAACCTATTGGTAATGTCTCATGAGAGTTCACTAGGTTAAACCAGCTAGGTCCACACCAACTCATAGAAGAGCATGACTCACAAGGCATAAAATATTATCCTTTCCAAACATTACACAACATCAACATACCAAGCCATCCATCTCCATGGTATCACATAAAAAAGACTTCATATTCCAAACAAAACACCAAAAACTATGGAACCTATCATATCTGAGAATATACCAATTAGACCAATCCCTAAAGGACATGACCATACAACTGATAACAAAAAAACCATACGCAATGTTCTAATAGTTATATACCTATACCATACTGACCCACCAAGATCACTTCACCTGTTATGCATGAGGATGGCATCAACATCCTCATCATCGAGTGTCTCACCATAGATCCAAATAACATTCCATCATAAAGATATTCATATACAACTCATCCCAACCAACTATAATTCAACCTAGTACTTATATGGGAAAATGTTGTTGTAGTAGTTATTGAAACTTTAAATAACTATGTCTATGGTGTTATAAACATAACAAATTAATATTTCTATAATAATAAAAATCTACGTGCTTACCATGATGTGTGAGACACATATTTCTTTCATAGTCCATGAGTTTAAGAAACATACATGGTTTCTTAAAAATGGGAAAAGGTGCATTAATCTATCATAAACCATCAAATGCAAACTATATGTGAATTTACCAATGAGAAAATAAAATAGAACCATATCATCACAAATTAGAACAAAAATCCCTACCATAGTAACCTGGACTTCCAACTATAATAAGTGTTCAGGATGCACTAGTATGATATCCTTCACATGATCTGAAAATTATAATATCTCCACCCTAAAAAATCACAAATTGGAAAACAATATGAAATTAATGACACTTATACCACTTTTCATTATCCTTAACTAGTTTCCATTGAGTCGATTCCCTGATCCAGTTCACCACATCACCTTAAGTGTGCCTACCAATATCCCAAAGGATACAAACTAGAAGAGGGGGGTCTTAGGTTGTACTGTGGGGAGACTATAACCCCATATCAAAGTGTGAAATAGTAATATAAATAACCAATCCTCAAATACATTAGAGAATGTGAAAGAAATAACTTAATATCAATATTTTAAAAAATGATAAATAGAATTTGACAAATATTAACATGGATAAACAACTAATTAAATGTATTAAGGCCACAAACAAACATGTCATTACACAACTCGCCACACACTGGGCTAGTCATGTAACATGATAGAAGAAAATAAAAATGGAGAAAAGGTCTATATTTTATATCCCAGCTGAAACTCATTCAGAATATGCATACCATCTGAGAAATCCAACTCGGTCATATAAAAATCAAACTAGGAATCTACCCAAACCTATGCCTACAATAATCATGTATGAGATACTCAAGTACCCATATGCGGTGGTGGCCTGAGAAGTATATGAGAAAAACTCAATAGTACTCCATCAATGGCGTCTAATGAAAATAATAGTCTGATAAACAATGTATACATACAATAATAGGGTAAATAAATATTAAAAAAAGTATATACATTTCAAAACAACCATTTAGTGATTAACTTGTTAGAAATAAGGTTTTCAGTGACACCCAGCCCCAAAAAACCTACATACACTAAAACCGATCATCTAAGTCATAAATAAATGGGTGATATATACTATAAACAAATAATGTGGGTTCCCATTTATAAATTACCTCACAAAGAATAAAACATCACTTCACAGTATAAATCTCATGTTCTTGTGCTAGTAGTTCCAAGAGTGTCATCCTAGTATCTCAACCATGTTTCAATATTAAAATTGTAAAGAAACTCAGTCCAACACCTAAAATATATAAAAATATATTGGTACCAGTACATAGTGTCATGACTAATATTCTAAATAAACATCATATAATAGTTCTCAAAGAATTAGTCCAATATCTACTTATACTTAATAAAATGTGTCTGTAGAATCAGTCCAAAACATATTTATACTACAAACAATAGTTCCTAGAGCATCAATACAACAACTAAACTTTGGATGCATAACATTAGTTCACTATCCATCCCATCTAGTATAACAATATTCCTAGAGCATCAGTCGGCAAATTAACCCATTAAGCATACTTTAAGTTCCTATAAACTCATTTTGATGACTAGATCATGTAGTATACTACATATTCCTAGATCATCAGTCCAACATATAACAAATTCCATTTAATATCGGTGACTGGAAAATAAGTTATACACCAAAAACTTTCCTTTATTTCTGAGTTACTAAGGTATGTCATCTTAACATTTCAAAACATTCCAATCAAATACAAAGCATTAATTCCTAAAACCCCTAACAGTTCCATTAATGAATTTCACCATAGGTGAAACCACTCTCCCTTTTCAAATCAGTATTTGAAATTCACCTCAAACTCTTTTTTAAAATAACGTGGAGTTCAACACCCCATCTTAAATAAAATCTACTTCAAAAATAGCTTTCCACATTTGAAACACAAAATCAGTTTAAATATAAACACACATAGTTAAAAACATTTCAATGGACTCTTATGTATTTCAAAAAACATTAGAATATAAATATATTTCAATTCATAATTTCAAAATAATATAAAATATTCATTTATAATCCCTCCCTTATTTCCCTCAATCCCCCAAACAGGCCAACCATTGAGCTTAACTGGGTTAATCTAAATTCCCACCTACTCCACCCTTAAAAAACCCCACAATAACACTTTCGTGGAGCAATACACCCCATGCGATGCTATAAAGTAATTATTAAAAAAACCAATAGATTAGATCACATCTATAGAAGGTCCATGGTATCAATTTGATCCTCAAAACCAATTACTTAGACTAGTGATGAAAACAAACTACATGTGTGATTTAAGGCACATACCACTTACACATGTAAATAAATTGAAAAGACAATGGGAAAATATCTTAAACTATATTCAACATTAACAATGCTCTACCAAACATTTCCAAGTCCTGATGGATTATCCAAGGTCCATCCCTGGCCTATCCAAAATCATCGACATAAAAATGATATTTTCTCGACCACTAAATCACTAACCTCAAATGAAGAAACAAAAAACATTTAATCTTGTGAAAAAAGTAATAAAAGTTGCTAATATCACTTGGAACTCACCTATTTTTGAAACACACAACAACTTCCATGGGTGGTCCACACAAAAATCCCAACATGAATCCCTGGGAAATCCCTAAGAGATGATACCACTGTGATAATTAATTTAATTAATTCCGGACAAAATACCTAAAAAATACCATATCCACATGACTTAATGAAAAAAACAATAAATGACGTGCATAAGTCATCTAATTATATCCACAATAAAATAAGGCTAAAAACTCTATGATAAATGGATGATTACACCATGATCTACTAGAATCATCAACAAAACCTAAACTGGAGAACTCAAAAATTAGAGAGGGGAAGATGGTAGATAGAATCGGTTTTCAGAGGGTGATGTGAAACCTCAAAATAGAAAAACAATCACTATAAAAACACCACAAAAACTAGGGATGGAGAAGGAGTAAGGGGTTATGATACCCCATGGTCCATTATTTCCCAATGGTAGAGAAAGATGGGGAGTGGTTAAAAAACTCAAGGGTGTATTTTTGCCATTTCCCTCTTTTAAAAAAATTCTGGGCAACCACATGGTTTGGCTGTATGGTTTCACAAACTGCACACTAACAGTGTTCACTTCACTAGGTATTAAAAAATTAATCACACGATTAGGCTTCAAAGTTATAAAACAAACTTGTTCTAGCCATTTTATCAGAACAACATCCCCTCATTATCATGGAAGACAATTTGTCTAAAATTATGCATAGATTGTGCATCATGACTCATAAACTCCAAAGCCTCACATAGTTTCTCCTCTAGCTCGTATGGTTTACACTAAACCATTCTATAGCCATGAAACTAAAATATTATCTATTCAAAATAAATTGGAAATCCCTGAGCATTAATGTGTCACTTGGTTTCTCTTAAATTGTGAACACCAAACTAGGCACCCTATCTAAAAAACTCAAAAACCTCTAAAACATAACCCTATGCTCTTGAAGATCACCTAAACACCTGAGATACCTTCAGAGTCACACTAATTATCTAAAACACTGAATTAAGTAATTCCAACCCTCTTAATATTGTTTTGAGTTTTTCTTCAAAATTTAAACCCTCTTGTAAAAAGATATTCCAATTCCTTCTAAAATTTTAAACTCATATGTATTCAAGATCTTACTAGTGGAAACATGTTAGGAGAGACTTTAAACCCTCTACTCTATATAATTTTATCTAAAATATGATTTTTAAAAACATTTTTGGTCATAATTTATATTTAATATTATTTTATTTTTTTAATAAAAAAATTTCCATTACCTCAAATTTTTTTAACATTAAATGAAATATAAAAAAATTCCAACATAAGAAAATAATTTATTTAATACTCAATGAATCAATATGATTATAAATTGGATAATTAGTTAAGGATAAAATTAATATTTTACTCTTATCTAATAAGAAATTAGTATTTATCACAAAACCCATTTCATTGTTTAACTAAACCACCTAAAGATCTAATTTAATTAAAATGTGTGACAATAATACTAGTGGAACTAAAATGGGTACTTGGTTATAAGTATAATAAAATTAATTTAATGAATAAAACACATAATATAAAATTTTCCCAACTGTTAATTTTTTCATCCTAAAAAAGAAAAGATACCATATAAAACCTGATCGATACATCCATTACTACAAACCTTTCATTTCTGGTTGAAGAAAAAAATAACTTTAATATTCTCGTAAACCAATTAGTGGGCTGAAATAACCAAATAAGATTTATTATTGGATTCTACTACAAAAACATCAAAAATCTCTAGAAAATATTTTAAAATGAGTCTCAACTCTAAATAAATCATTATAATGATTTTATTAAAGATAAATTCAACTCTCTAAGAAAATAGGGTAGGAAATAACATGTTTTTATAATTTTTCACATAACAAAACTCATATTCATCACAAGAATAAATTATTTTTTTACTCTAACATATCAACTAAAAGAAAATACACATTCACAATATCTCAATCATTTAAATTCATGATATACTCATCGAATCAATCTAATATATCACCATTTAAAAGTGTGTGACATAATCATTAATTTATACCAACTAATTAGAATTCACCATTCATCCTTAAAAAAGAGTCTCAAGATCCATACATTTAAAGAGAAATGTCATGGTTTTCTCTAAATAATATCTGACCACCATGAATCTCTTCATCAAACATTTCCTAAATGATAACTATAGAACTCAACAATCCAACAAAACTTAAGGGAGATAAACTCGATTTAGCCTCACTAATCCACTTGAAAACTAACTTGGTCAAACTAAAAATTATTTTTTCTAAATTTTATTAATTTTACTACTAATTGAAATTTCATAAGATTGGAGTAATGAATCATCATTACATATTTTCACCATTAAAAATTCAATTAAAAGACTATGAAATCTCTCAGGTTTTTCCACATAGAAGGTTAAGACCTTGAATGAAACATGACATATCATTTACCTTTATAATGGAAATAATGAGCATATTATTTTTTAAATTATATAGATCAATATATATTTATAATATTTATTTTGGGAATGTTTTTAGATAATATCATTTCTAGATGGTGATGAGTAATAAATAAAAATAGACACTCACATAAATTATTTCATCACTACATATTTATTTAATTTAATGAAATTATTTCTTTATGATTTATCACTCAATCCAGTAAAAATGGATACCTAATATTTTATATTGGATAAATGATAAGATACTCATACCATCCTCATCAAACTAGTATTTTCATCTCTCCAAAAAAATTACAATCATTTCATAATAACTCTAGTTTATTATCACATTCATTATTCAATACAATTTAATTTTCTTCCTAGCTTATTAAAGTCTTCTACCCACTAGTACAAATGATTTTATAAACATCATAATCATTTTGATAAAGAGAAAATAAATCCTCTTTATTTCCAAACACTAATCACACTAATAATAGAAGAATAAAATTTTGTCATAAATTTAATCTATACTAAATATCTATAGAAATTAACTATAGTTAACTTAAAAAATTTAAGATTCCATTAAAAAAATTCCATTCACCTCACTCCACTATATAAGAAACTATCAAGTAAGCCTCATATCCACATCATACCTCTTAAACTATTTTATAAAGTAGTTAATAAGTTTTGGAGACTCATATCACCAAATCTGAAGTTAGAATTCTATTTCATATACAAATAACCACGATTATTCTATCCCAAAACATATAATAAAACCATAAAAAAGTATAGTGCCACTAAAAATACAGAATAATTATATAATCCAACCACTTTTGACTACATATCACAACATCTCATAGAGACGCCCATTTCCAAATCCCCAATAGTATCATTAAAAAAAATAAGGATATGAAATCACTATTAAAAATCAAACTGATATTTATACAAATTACTTATCAATAGTTCCCATGCTCATCCCATTTTAAACATAATACTAATACTTATAGTATATTTCCTATAAAAAATAATATTATATAAATAGACAGTCTCGACCTGAATGAGAATCATCAAAACATATCTCACATGGTTCCCGTGAATTTTGAAACTAAGAATAGATGTAAATGTTTTTTATCCTTTATATATTTTCAGATATATGTTAATAAAGTTTAATTTCATTAAGAAATGAGTTTTTTCACACAAGTATATGTCATTAGCAGAAAACCATCCGACTGAATGTTTTTACCACAAGTCATCAAAAATATACTCATATAATATTCCACCATGCTTCTACTATGTCACGATAATCATAAAAGATTTATAAAATACTAATTGATAACATATTTTACTCAAATGAATAATATAATAGTAGTACCAAATATCAACTTCATGTAGAATTCTTTTATCTTTTCAAATACCACATAAAGGTTATATCAATTTTACAATCAACTCATAGAAGAAATAGATAAATTTAGATGATATGAATAAATATATATATCTTCCCACATAAAATCTATTCCACCAAGTAACAAAAATACTATCTAGATCCTCTTGGGTATTCTAGATGTATCTATCTTGAGCGATGCCAAAACATATCATGTGTTAACTCTTTCTCAGCTCCCCATTATAAGCATTGATGTACGATGAAATATCCCATTTTTATAAACATAATATGATGTATCTATAATAAAATATCAAAATTGATCTCATTTTATAATATATATATATATCTATGGATATTATATCAGTATTGATTTCAAAAAATTCCCAAATATTCATTCAAATCATGAAAGTATAAAATCACAAAAATTAGGACCTAAATATACATGATTCATTTATTATCCTTTTTAGCCAATACTGATATTATTGGAATAGTTTTTAATCTACTATAAGAGTAATACCCAAGTATACATAAACTGATCATGGCCTTTGAAAATTCCTCTATTGACTATATGACCTAGTGTTTCGTAATATAATGTATTCTAAATTATCCTAACTAAACATCGCATGTTACTAACTCTAAAATCCAACCTATCACTATGATAAAAATCTATCATTTTCCAACATATATGTAACTAATCTCATAAACCTCTATCTAATAGGCTAGGTCCAGGTTTCCACTGTTGAGGTATTCACTCAAATGATGGGATGTGCCACAACTAAATATAATTTGTCACCTACCATCATGAAATATAATCAATGAAAATTTAAATGTATCATCAACCATGTAATATAAAAAATTCATATATAACAATGTCTCTATAATATAATTTGTTGTAAAATAAATTAATATAGTATTCATATAACACATCACAAATTTATTATAGGAAGATTAAGTCTTCATATTGATTATATGAATGTGATCCTAGAAATTAAGACTCCAAGACACCACTTATTATATCCACTATCCATCTCCAAAATACAATATCATACAATATCTATATCTATTAATCTTCATAGGATTAATAAAAAAATCATGATTCTTTAAGAGTGAGTGAGAAATAATTCTCAAGTTTTTGTAAATTTAAGTGGTGATATTTTCCAAGAAACCATTAATGTCTATATGTTTCATAAAAAAACAAATTTTAAAATGATAAGCACCTCATAATGTTATCATAAATCATAATGATATTCACGACCAATCCTTATCAAGACAACCCTATCTCACATTCATCACACTCACAAATAAAAATGGTTATTTATGTATGTATAATATACTGACACTTTTATATATTATAACAAGAAAGGGATACCATAGAAAATTACCTATTTGAGAGCCCCCAAATACACATTAATCTAACTCATACCACTCTAATCAGTGAGGATATCATGGTCATAACACTCTATCCATCGATTCCCACAATATCTTATAAGTTCAATCTCATACACTCCACATGTGGACGATAGTTGTGAAATAAAGATATGAACATAATAATAATAATAATTTTCTCCCATATTCTATTATATCTTACCCATATAATAATTAACCCTATATAAACCATCCTGATATGATATTTCCATCAACAAGGTACCAAATATTCTGAAGGAATACAAATTACAACTAATATCCTACCATATTTTCAATGAAATATTCTATCTACCTGAACCCATTATTGTGATTATAGTACAAATACATATTCATTTTATTTTAATCCACCATAATCTTAGAGCCATTAGAGATAAATATTTTACAAACCCATGTGAATCACAAACTATCATAATCCCATGTATCATCAATATCCCTTAACATAGTGATATGGGTGAATAAGAGATGATACACATAGAGTTTATCACCAGTTCCTATTTAGAAAAGTGGGTGAGGAGTGGAAATAATGATATATTAATATCTATCTCAAAACCAAGTTGTAGGGTGAGAAATATAGAAATTTTAATTGTATACCATCTCTATTAAATTACAATATTCATTGGAATTTATTATGAATAAATGTAAGAAAAACTAACTAAGAAATCACAACATCCAATCAATATACCAACTATTAGTCATACAAAACTTCCCACATAATAGTCCATTTTATATTTGTATTATTATCTACCATATTCCACATCTGTATCTTAACAAAATACAATATAAATTCAAAATTAAACCATTGGATTTTTTATTCTACTATATACCATTATATTAATATTAATATTAATATTAATATCCACATCTAAAAGCCATATAAACAATATTTAGTGATCTAATTCCTTGTTAAAATATTTTCTAACACATTCATTTTTATTTTAATTTATATCTAAATAGTTCACTACATTAAATAATAATGTTAACATCTCTATTACTCATTGTCCAAAAAATAATCATAGGGAAATTTATATAAAAAAATCATCTCCTTTCTAGACTAATATTTCACCATATCCATCATATTCATGTTTCATTATTTAGTTCATTACTCCATTTAAATAATGGTTTATATTATTATCATTAAACACTAATGTTACATGGATCATTTTCCAACTTAAATTAAGTTATAAAAAGGATATCAAATATAAATATTAACTAATTAATTAATATAATACTCTATGAAACTTTGTTCCTTAATATATAATTTTTACCACACACTAAAGACACAATAATACCAATTATTGGAATTCATTGAACCCACACCCCTTGATCCTGTTTTAGAAACATACACTTTACAAATTAGCTTGCTACCAACTGATGACAACCAATTTTAAACATCCATAATTAAAATGTCAGTAGAAAAGATTGACTCACTTACATACTAATAACCTTTTTTATGTTTATATGTTTAGAGAATTTGGAAAAACATTACTTAAAAAACCATGTATTTTAATTCAATAGAAATTTTATACACTATAAAAAATTTCCTTATTCCTTAATAAGTCTTGAATGTCTCTCAACAAATTCTCTACACATGACACCCTTCTAGATATATCATATGTACCAATTTAGTTAAAAAAACTGGGTAATTGAAATATAAGATGGGCGATCTCAATCACTCAATATGGGAATGTGTACAATTAAAGATTTTATAGAGATGAAAAAATTAGTAATAAGGTAGAGTAAATAATCAATAAATGTTCCATATAATCTATAACTTTATAATTAATTATATCCAAGGTTAACATAAAAATGATAATAATAACATGAACAAAAATACATATATTCATAGTGATGAATTGAATAATTCTAGACATCTTAATATTATCATCAATGACTATCAACCAATATATTCTACAAACTATAAAGTCATCTAAAACAATGTGTGATAAATAATTGGGCATGCATACACTAAATTACCAGGCTATATTTTCTCACGAGACATAATAATGTATCAAGGGCTATAATGGTACCCAAAAATCACTTACACATATCAAATTAATTCCTAAAATATAAAATTCTAAATATAATACATAATCAATATAACTTCATAATATTTAATTATAAGTTTTCTTTTTAAATAAATAGCTTATGTTGCATGGAACACATAGTTCGAACGCATCGTGATCTATTAATAAGTGACTATTATAAGATAAAAATCAAAATAGAAGGAATAACTAGGAATAACAAAATTGTAAAATTTATATATTTAATATTCATCCAAAATAATTTATTAACAAAAGATAATAATGAATCCAATTTTATGCATTATCATGCTAATTTTTTTATAAGGGCAGTTTTACCACCTTTTGATGGTGAACTTGCTTTAAATATAGTTTTTAAACTTTTATAAATTTTAGTTAACTAAATAAACACAATATTTTAATGTATAATATCTAATTTTACTTTAGTTCATTTTTTTTATTTCTTTGGATAAATTTCATGTTTTGATGAATGGTGATAAAATATTTCATATTAATTGAAAACTGTTTTTTCATCAAAATAATTTATAGTATAAATTTATATTTTTAATTGGATTCAAAGTTTAATTAGACTATTTTTATATCATTTAGTTCCAATTAGGTCATTGGAGTTAATTTCATATTAAACATTGATATAAAAACATTTCAAACTTTTGAAGGTTTCCACTTTGAAAACACATCTTCTCATTTCATCAACGAGATTAATTTTAAATTAATTACTTCAAATTATGTGTAATAAATTTTAAAAAATGGTTTAAATGTTTGGAAAAGGTTTTTACACATTATTAAAATATCTTTATTTTATTTGTGAGCTTTATAAGAGTAAATATAATAATTGTTCATTAACACGGTTAACGGTAAATCAAGTAATTAAGGGTAAAAATAATATTATAAATATTAGAAAATTACCCTAATAGTTTTAAATTATTTATTTTATTAGTGTGTGTTGACCCAAATAATTCTTTTTATAAGATTATATCCTTTTTAATCCACTTTTATGAGAATATGACATTTATTATATTTTATTTAATGAAATGTTACAAATTTCCTACTAATATCATTAATAACTATATCATTTTTAATATATGGTTATACCAAAGTTTAATTAAAAAATAAATATTAATTTGGAATATAAAGGATTTTAATCATCATAATATTTTATTTATAATTTTTTTGGATATAAATTATTACATTAAAGCCTAACATAATGATGATGCAATAATTTTTTAATTAATAGAACTATCAAATAAATGATATGATAATTGTTATCATAATTAAAATTTGGGATAATTATTGTAAAAAAATAATTTTATATAAAACCTAGAGATATTAGGGATATATAAAAGGTTTTATTTTGATGTTATATTGTGTATTGATATTTGTTTTATAGTCAATAAATGAATAGTATTAAAATTGACATTAATGATACATTAAAATAAATAATATTTATTAAATGATATAAAATTCATAAAAATATAAAATTCTGAAATATTATTGGGATAATGTTTATAATTTTATCCATGACTCATTTATGATTCATTTTTCATTTTATAGTAACTATATTATGCCTTTAATATTAAAAATACAAGTTTTCACTGTAAAAGTTAAAGGGTTCGACTAAGGGTTTAAGCCAATAGATAAGGGAAATAATGTCACCTGAAATTGTCTTAAAATTATTTTTTGAGATGATTTATAACCATACTCATATTATCCTTGTGATTAATAACTTTTGATACATTTCCAATTTAAAATTAAGTTATATGAATTTAATATTTTTAGGGTTTACAGAAGTGCCTCTCGCCTCAATTATTAAAGGGAACCTCCTCCTTCACTTCCTCTAACCACATTGAGCCTTATAGAACAAAAAAACCTAAAAACTTCTTCCCAAAGAATAATAATCCATGTTTTGGGTGTCCTGGTCTTCCAAAAAACCATCTCTATATCCATTGAGAAAAGATCTAAAGGAAGTCAACCGAAGAAGAGGCAATTGTTGTACCAACTCATTAAAGTTGATTTCTTCTTCTACATCATCATCATGTTTTTTATATACTAAAGTATAAAATACAGTATCATATATATTCTAAGGTGTTATAATTAATATGGTACAACCATATTCAACTTTTTATCCATCCTACAAAAAAATAAAGAACCACACTTTTGTAAGTAAGACTTATAGTCTCCTGGTCGTGATGTAATTTGTTTTTCATAAACACTATATTTGAAGTATATAATGATGGATATGATGGATCTAAATCATAAATATGACCTTATATATATTCTTTATAATTAATATACCACCTAATTTCTTATCCTTTCACCATTAATGGAATTACATCATCGCTTGTGCGTACGTATGACCTACCGTCTCCATGACACGATGTGATTTATTTTAAAATATGACCATTAAATAATTCTTAAAAAATATATATAATTATTAAATATAAAATCTATTAACTTAATATCATTATGTAGATGAATTAATTATATCCTATTCTTAATAAACATGACTCACCTGACAAAACATGCATAGGAAAATGAAATAGTTAACACCCGAAACAAGGGTAATAATGAAATATTATTAACAAACCAATGTTCGAAGATAATATATGATATCATAAATATGTATATTATTCTGGTATAAATGAATAAAATTATTTAGAGCATTATAAATGTGGTGAAATCACATTCCACTAAGGGAATGTACAAGGTAAGGGTTAATTTCATAATCATATTATTATCCAGGATTTTTTATACGTAAGTATATGCTGAAAAATATTTATCATCCTTATTCATGTTTCTTATAAAAGTTTTACAAAAAATGAATCAATTATCCTTTAAATGGTTAATGTATTTTTTTTAACATTTTTTAATTTATATAAAATTATTTTTGAGGAATCACTTTTTTCTTTTTCTAAATGAATTAATTTATGAATTTTGAAAAAAAATACAGAATAAATTTTTCTATCTTCCGTGACATGAGTGGTATTTTCTGCCAACATTAAACCTTAATGTTTTGAATATTCCTTTACATGATTACAAGGTACTTTTAAAAAAAATCTTTTTAAATTGAAAAAACTTTTAAATAAATGATTTCTATGTAAAAAATGAGTATTCCTCTCAAGAAATTTTTACTTATTTTATTATAGTATTTTCATATTTCTCAACATCCTTTTTGGGTCTTATGCTTTATTGAGGATTAAATCTTCTAATAAAATAAACCATATATTATTGAAGGGTTTATGATTAGTTTGATTGTCGATGGGTTATTTTTATACCATTCATGGTTTATAGTTTAAGTATTCACATTTTTTATGCTGGATTTTCAATACAAATATTTATGTTGATTATATTTCATCCTATTCATATGAGGAATTAATTGGACTTTGTAAGTCATGAGAGGGGTATTTTATATACCCTCAATGCATTGATATGTCTCATGATACAAACTAGTTTGGGTATTGGCTGATGTCTTACCCATTTATGTATGTTGTCTTGGTCGAAGCCTTGATGGTATATTTATGATTCCTGGCATTATGCGTTCCATAATTATGAGAATTATTATCAATAATCCACATGATTATTCTATTAGTATAATATCTATGTGATTATTTATATAGAATTATATGATTTTCATTTATTCGTTCCATATTTTTCTCAAGATTATGTTTAAATGGATTTAGATTTAGTTATACACATTTCCTTAATGTTTATTCATATTATTCATAATAGTTTTCGATATATGCTTACACATACTGATAATATGAGGTCACCCATTTCTTATGTTTGGTTTTTTATAGGATTGAAAGATGTGTATTATTACTAATATGATGGGCCAATCTAGGATAATAATGGAATTCTCAATAGATTTTCTATGATGTATATTATGTTTTAATATGTAATGTATGGTTTAGGTATGCAATATGGCTTCCAAAACTGATAAACTGATCGGTCCTTTGGGATTCAAATCTTGTATCTATTCCAATGTAATAAAGTGAGTCACCAGATTTGGGATACTTGGTTTGGGGTATTCATAGTTTTTATAAAAGGAAATTTAGTAGAGACCTTCAAAACTAGATTTTGAAAACAATTATTAGGGAATATAACCTTAAGATATAATTTGAGTATAAGCATAGAAGAACATCCTAGAATTTTGGTAAGGTAGTGATTATGTGGATCTTCCTAGAAATATATCATTTTATGGATACTAAATGTTGAAGTGGTTATGAAACAGATGTACCAAGGGAAATTAACTCTGACATGGTGCATCAGGCCTGACTCGGTATAGCATGGTACTCGACAACATGCATTACTGTGTATCTAGTTTGACACTCCTGGGGGATATTATTAGGATAATATAAAATTTATTTGAAAATAATTAATAAGGATTTTAAAATAAATATGTCCCTAAGGAAACAATGTTTATGATTATGATATTATATATGCATAAAGTTTTCAATTCATGTTAAGTGTTACTAGTTCCAAATTATGCACTATGCTTCATAATGTAATATAATGTATTCCCTTGTTTAGAAATGGTTCCTACTAGAAGTAATGGAAATCGTCTCATCTCACATAATCTATGTATGTATTTTCCTCCTGTGCAAGAATATAATATTGGATATGGAGTTGCAAGTGGAATTGAGTGACTTATAACTATATCGGGATAGCTGAATGAGGTTATGAACAATAACCATACCCGTATAGAGCAGCCTGATCCACAATGTATATGAAAATTGATAGGCCGCTTCATGATATAAAAACCTCCAACATTTAATTGGACTACAATTCACTTTATAGATGAAAAATTGATAAGTTCATTAGAGAAGATATTTCTTTCTTCAGTAATCAATGACAGGGGGATGGTTGTTATAGTTTATTTCCATATATGAGGAGATTAAGATAAATGGTGTTCACATAATCAAAAGAAAAATGAGGTGTAAGAAATAGAAAACATATAATGGAAGGATTTTAAGTAACTTTTATTGGAAAAATAGTTACCTCATGAACAAAGAGCAGTTATAAAGAGACAATTCTTGAATTTGTGGTAAAAGAAGGATCGAAATGTTAAAAAATATAAATCCATCAAAAAAGGATATAAGGGAATTATAAGGATTATATATGTATTCAAAATAGAAATATTGATTGATTATATTATGGGTCAAAACCATTCCTCCAAATGGAACTGGTCTCCCAAAATTTCTCATCATATAAAGACATAGACTTGCGTTATATTAAGATAGAAAATGAATTCTATAAGTATTATGACATTAAGGGAAATAAAGAGAAGAAGAGGGATACTAAACACCCTAAAAAAGGAAACAAGGAAAATATGAAGAAGGGAAGATTTTAGTTTCTATACAGTAATAAATGTTGGATGGAACATCATATAACATGCATATTGGATATGGGTGTTTGTTACAAGTGTGTAGAAACATACCAACAAGGCCGTGAATGTAAGGGATAGAAAGAATATTCCAATTTTAAATGCGACAAGTGAAAATGTATTGGACATTATGAAAATGATTGTTTTAATTGTCAAGGAATCTTTCCTTAGAAAGTATTATGGAGAATGGAAAAGCATATGAAGTCATAAATACAGAGGTTAAAGTTCCTAATGATGTGGCATAAGGTACTTTAATCAGCTCCTCGAGATTATGTAATACATTATTTGATTCCATACGATCACAATATTTTATATCTTTCAATGTTTTCAAGAAAATTTGACATTTCCCTTATGATTTAATAATGGTGTTGTCAATAAAAACTCTTATGGGAAATCTCAATGCAATACATATGTGTCAGAAAATCCCCTTTATGACACATTAATATGATTTTATTGTTGAACTTTTCATTATAACTATGGTTGGATTTAATGTAATCATTAATATTTTCTGGATTTCAAAATATGTTGTGAAAATTTATTACAAGAATAAGAAAATAAGATTTATGATGAAGAAGAAGAATGCATTATCTTTAAATCAGAAACATCATAATATGAATCTTATCAAGATTCACCCATATTATCTCTTCTAAATGAAATTCTTATGGAGGAAGATAAAAAACAATAATGGATGGAGAGGGTAATATTCAAATTGACGATGTTCATATTTTAAAGGAATACATTGATATATTTCTCAAAGAATTACCTAAACACCCCTAGAGCATGATGTTTACTTCAATATTGATTTAATCCCTAATAAAAGACCAATATCAAAGACTCCCTATAGAATGGATATAGTGGCATTAGTAGAGGTGAAGAAAAAAATTAGTGTATTCGGGTAAAAGGGTATTTGTTCTCCTTAGTGTTTCTCCATGGGTAGCTCTTGTTCTTTTTGTTAAGAAAAAAGATTACTTCATGAGGATTTTTATTGATTATAGGGAAATCAAATCTATTATATTAAAGAACAAGTATCATCTACCACTCGTTGATGTTTTATTTGATCAACTAATAAATCTCCATTTTTCTCTAAGATTGAACTTCATTATGGTTATCATAAACTACGAGTAAAGAAGGAATACATTCTAAAGACAACTTTTTTAATGAGGTATAGAAATTATTAGTTTATGGTAATTCCATTTTGATTGACTAATGAACCCTTGATATTTATGGATATAATGAATAGAGTATTCAAGGAATATATTGGTGATTTTTTTATTTATTGATTATATTTTGTTGTATTCTAAATGTTATGAAGACCATGATAATAACTTACATATCATTATTGAGACTCTCATTATTAACTAGATATATGGAAAATTTTGCAAGTGTGAATTATAGATTCATGAAATTTCTTTTCATAGACATATTGTATCCAAGGATGGAATAATTTATTTCCCATGTAATGATAAAGTCGATCCATGAATGGCCTTCACCAATGAGAATAACCAAGGTACATAGTGTCATTGGTTTGGAAGGTCACTATTAGAATTTCATTCAATATTTTCCCAATTATCTAACTAGTTTACTAATATCACATTTAATGAGGTTATGTTCGTATGGAAAAAATAATTTTAAGATTATTTTGAAGAATTTAATTGTATACTGGTCAATTCATTGATATTGAATTTACCATTGGGAAATTGTGAATTTTTTATTTATAGAGATGCATCAAGGAATGGACTTGGTTTTGTCCTTATGTATAATGATAGAGTTATTTCAACGACATCAAGGCAGTTAAAAAATCATGAATAGAACTATCCAACTCATGATCTTGAGTTAGTAGCTGTAATATTTTCTCTAATGATATGGTGGAATTTTCTCTATGGAGAAATATCTAAGATATATACAAATAAAAATAGTTTGAAATATATTTTTCTCATAGAATGAACTCAATATGAGGAAAAAAATATTTCTCAAGCTACTCTTGGATTATGATTGATAAATACACTACCTCCCAGTGAAATAATATAAGGTATTAGATGAATTTTAGCATAGAGTATCATATTGTTCTAAAAAAATGATAAATGAAAGGGATCATGTGTTATTGGAACTAGTGAATCTGGATATGGGAATTTATAAGGAAGAGGAGGCATCAACAATTTTTTAATTGATTGAAAAAAAATAATTATTGGAGAATATAAATAATTATCAATCTAATGATGAGAACTTTCATAAGAATATTAAAAGTCTAATTGAATAAAAATTAGTAGACATTGTTTGTAAGGATGGTGTTCTAAAATTTTGATGGAGTCTATGTGTTCCATTTATACAAGTGCTAAAATTGGAATTTTTGGATGATTCTCATAGATTAAATTTCTCTATACAATGTAGTAAAACAAATATTTATAAGTAATTGAAGTAAATGTTTTGTGGGACAACATGAAGTGGGAAATTTCATATTATATGTCTATATTTTTGGTTTGTTAACAAGTGAATGTTGTGCGGTAGAAACCTAAAGGATTCATATGACCTCTTCTTATTCCTATGTATAAATGTTATGAAATTTCTATGGACTTTGTCACAGGACTACCAAATAATCCTAGAATGAATAATGAGATATGGGTTACCATTGATTTCCTAACGAAATATAGACATTTTCATACTATAAGATAATATTTAACTATTCAATGCTTGGAAATAGTCTATATTAATGAATTTTTATGACATCATAGTGAAAATCTATCGATTGTGTTTGATATAGATCACCATTTTACATCAAAATTACAGAAAGGTATTTAGAAGTATCTTGATACTGAGCTATATTTGAGCATCACCTACCACCCACAGAATGATAGAAAACTAAAAAGAACTATTCAAACATTAGAATAACTTTTTGAGGAATTTCTCACAGTACATTCAAGGTATGTGGGATCATTATTTATCTTCGGTAGAATTTTTATAAAACAATAGCTTAAATTAAAGTATTAAAATGGCACCGTATGAACCGTTATATGGAAAAAGATATCGTACTCTAACCTATTGGGATGAAGTTTGTGAAAGGAAACTTGTAGGCCTGAAACATATTGAGTAAACAGTGGAAAATGGGATGATTATTCAAACCCATATCAAATAAACTCCAAGTTGGATAAAGAGATATGTTGGTAATTGAAGGAATGATTTTGGAATTTCAATACGGAGATCATGTCTTCATAATGGTATCTCCATAGAAGGGTGTCATAATGTTAGGTAAAAATGGAAACTGATCACCAGGTATATCGGACCATTCAAAATTCTATAAATAATTGGAGTTGTATCGTACTAATTAGAAATACTTCCATGTATCTCTAAATTTCATGATCCTTCCATATCTATTCTCTAAGTAAATACATGATAGAACCAACACATTTTCTCTCTTATGAAGAAATAGAACTGGAACCAGATCTATCTTATTGTGAATAGACTATCTCTATTCTGGATACTAGAGATCAAGTGTTGATGAATCTGATAACCCTTCTAATAAAGAAACTACGGAGAATAATAAAACTGAAGAGGCGGTGTGGGAACCTAATGAAATTATGATAATTAACTACCCAAATATTTTTATGAGGTGATATTGTGAAAATTTGAGGAAGAAAATTTTTGAAGTAGGGAAGAATGAAACTCCCAAAGATGTTACAGTATGCTTTTTTTTAAAATAAATAGCTTTTGTTGTACGCAACACCAAGTTTGAGCTCACTATGATATATTAATAAGTGAATGTTATAACCAAGTTTTTAAAATAGAGGGAATTAATAGTATTAACCACATTATGAATACTATATATTTAATATTTATTCAAAATATTATATCGACATAAGATAATAACGAAACAAATTTTACACATTAAAGGGCTATATTATTCTACAAGCAGTTTTGCTGCCTTTTATAGGTTCACTTGTTTTAAATTTAGTTTTTGACACTTATAAATTATATTTGACAAAATAAACTTATTATTTGAAATTAAAAAAATCAAAATTTACTTTGGTTCAATAGTTTTGTATTTTTATGATAAATTTTAGTTTTTTGATGAATAATGATAAAATATTACATTTTAATTGAATTTTTTTTTTCATATAAATAATTTATAATGTTAAATTATATTTTAAATTGGTTTTAAAGTTCAATTAGAATATTTTATATCAATTAATTCAATATAGGTCATTAGATTCAATTTCACATTTAATTTGGATATAAAAACATTTTAATCTCATGAAGGTTTTCACTTTAAAAACATGTTTTATCATTTCATCAAAAATATTAATTTTAAATTAATTACTGCAACTTCTATTTTTTTAATTTTGAAAATGGATTATTTATTTTGAATAAGTGGTTTATCCTTTTATTAATAGTTTTTTGTTACTTTTGGGCATTATGAATAGTGACATTAACAAATTTTTTAACAATGTTAAAAGTAAATAGAGTAATTATGGGTAAAAATAATATTCTAAATATTATTAAATTACACTAAATCGTGTAAAAATTCATTGGATGAGTGGGTGTTGACCAAAATCATCATTTGAATGAATTTATAACATTTTAAGTCAGTTGAATGAGGGTATGAAATTTATTATATATTATTTAAAGAAAAGTTAAAGATTCCATACTCATATCATTAATAACTACTAGTACTCACTAATGTGTTTGCATGACGATATGATCCAATAATATAAATAATGATCCACTACACAATTAAAAAACATGATCCACTCCTCAAATAAAATACATGTTCCAACGATCTAAAAAAACATTCGTTGCTTAAATTAAATACATCATCCACTTCTCAAAAAGAGAACATGATCCATTTTTAAAAACATGAATCAAAAGTGATATGTAGTACAAGTAGAATAAACTAATAATTGAGACAAACTGAAATGATCCACTACTCCAAAATATTCCATAGCTTCTCTATTCCATGATGTTGTATTTATCCAAATTCCTATTATAGTAAACCATATCACCTAGTATGCTGGATCAAAACCCTGCATTAATATTGAATATATTTATTATATTGAATGGAAAAAATTAGTGGTACAAAAAATTTAAATAAAATTATTTTAAAAATATGCAAATAATTGAGAAAGTAGAAATAATAAATTATAATTGCATTTTAGCTTTGTATGGAAACTTCATCATCAAGATCTTCTAACACATTCAACAATTTCGGTACATAAAAAATGAAAAAATTAGAAATATAATGTTTAAAAATTAGAATAAGTATTAATGAAATATGATAATAACAATTTATGTATGACATGTTAGATTTATTAAAATTTTTTGTACATGTTCAGTACATTCAATAATATTTGTACAATTATATTAACATTTTAGAATACATAATAGTCAAAATTGAAATATGATGTAATGACCCAAACCCAAAATCCTAGAGCCAGTGCAGTAATTATTACATTGGAAATATTAATAGTAATTAAATCTTGAAGGAACAATTGGTTTAGTATTCTTGAAGAAACTAGACACGTACATGAAACACAAGAGAAAGGTACAAACTATAATACATAAAAAAAACTAATAAACTGCCGCCACAGGAACTCAATAAATGGTCTCCTATTTATAACATGTTAAAGGAAAAAAATGAAAGGGGTGAGATCAAATGCTCAGTAAGGGTTAAAAATAATAGAAGCATGAATCAAAAATAACTTAATCATAAACAAATTGGCAAAATTAATATGGCATGGTGAATAAATGAAAAATACACCCCATTAATAAACTAAGAATACATCCATAAATTTTTTCATAGTGAAAAACTTATGGATAGTAATAACTGAATATAAATGAAAGAATTATTATTAATTTGATGTCATGTATCTAGAACATGATACCACAATATCATCGAAAGGGTATAAGTCTATGGGTAGAAACCTGTTTTATTTTTGGAAGAAAACTTGAAAGGTTTGAAACCAATTGATTTATCTCATGAGACCTATTGATGCATCAAGGGGATATAGTGGGCCCCTAATATCACTAAAAGTCCAAATAATTATTTATACATATATTAAATACAAGTACAATATGACTTCTCAATATTCTTATAGAGTATAGAATATAGATTCATCAATATTCCCATAGTTAAAACAATATTCCAAATTAACTATGTATGTGAAATGGTACACGTATTAAGAAAATAATCATATCCATGAAACCAGATTATGGATATATTAAATATTTATAATTTAAAATGAAAAAAGATCTCAAATCGGTAGTGGATAGACCACTTAATAAATATTAGGTGCACAATACGAAGTAACTGACAATGAAATGGAAATTGAGACAAAGTCCCTCACCAAGTTGTAATCAATTGGGTCGTATGACCAAAAATTAATAAATATAAATTGAATCATAGATTACCATGTATATAAATAGAATCATTATAATATATATATATATATATATATATATATATATATCAAATTTTAGTACACAATACACCACATACATGAAATAAGTGGCCAACAATGGAAATCTCACGGAATTAAAAGTGAGATAAGAAACCCCTTACAAACATTTTGCCATGGTAACAGGTGTTCTTGTGAGGTATTAATGAGAGGTAAAGGGGTATGAAATCATTTATATATCATAATTTCAGTATGGGGGTGGTGAGAAAATATAATCCATGATTAAGAATTAAAAATAAAAGTACACAACATAGGGGAATTATTGAACAAAAGTAAGAGAGAGGATCCCTTACCATGTGCCTGAAGGTGTTCTTGATTGATCTTGATGACCAGAATAATATAATTTTGATTAATTAATTAATAATTCCATAACCTCATCAAAATTTAATTGATATAGTATAACATTAATAGGTTCATCCATCCCCTTTTTGATGGGTTTAAGAGATTCCATTTTATTGTTTTGGAAGCATTTTCTTTCTTGGTTTTCAGGACCAGTCTACATGTATTCAGGAGTGGAAGTTAATTTAAAATGTGGTTAAACATCCAAAAATATAAATATATATTATTAGTGTCATTATAAATGATCTTATAATTAATTTGGTTTATATACCTTAAGGACGACTCATTAGTTAAAATCAATTGATAAACACTTGGATTAACATGGCAGTTTTGTGCATAATGAACTTGTTTTTTATTATTATTATGTATTATGAGTGTGTAAGGATTCCAGAACATTTGGTAAGGTATAATACATATATTATGATCTGGTTCAACCATTACAAATGTTTCAGGACCAGTTTAGAAGATAGTAATCGAAATTGAAAACTCATCATCCTTGAATGTGATAAATTAACACATCTCAGAGGGTATTTTCATTTTCAGTGTAAGAGGTTGGGGAAAAGAGAGATGATGATGAAATATTCAATTAGCATAATAAAATTCTAGTCCATGTAAGGTACTGGAATTATCATATCATTTTTATGTGGGTAGTTGAGTAGGGAGAAAAAAAATAATTACACTTGTAAAAGAATTTGAAAGAACAGAGAAGAGAGGTTAACCTCTTGAGTAGTCCTCCTTGAGGAACTCCTTAAGGCCTTTTTTGGCCTTTTGGTGAGAACAGATGGTCTTGGACGTGGTATAGGATCTTAGGAAGATATTTGATCATAATTTAGTCTATTCTTGAAGCTTGAGTGGTGTGGGGGTAATAGGGGGTGAGGAGTGGTTTATATAGTGGAGGGGAGGATGGATTTTAAATTATTTTAATCATTAATTTAATATTTTTTCTCAAGACTATGAATAATCCTGATTCACGTGATCCCAAATAGTAATAATTTAATGTGAGTTGGAACCACATTTCCTTACATCATCCTTGAATCACCTATGATGTATTAAATCATGTATTTACCATTTATCATAATTTATCGGTTTTTTACTATTCATATAAAATTCAATAATTTCAGAAAAATCCCAAAAATTCACCGTAACCATTTTTCAATGTGTAGAATGCAAAAGTGAACTCTATTTTTCAAAAATTAATTTTCTAAATATGATAAAATTTTAATTTTTAATTAAAAACATTACTTAATCAAAAATTACCAACACCTAAAATATTCATCTTTATTTTTAAGGTGCTAAAATTTCATTTATACATTCATGTGTAAGGTTATCATTCATAAGGGTAGTATTAAAATTCATAAAGGTAGGTTACTATTCCAAATGGTATGTCACTATTCGTAAGGGTAAGTTACTGTTCACTGAAATTTAACTTCATTCTATCAGATTCCAAATATCACCCTGATTGAAACTATGCATGTCTGTTTTTAAAAATTCAGAATACAGAAGTGGAAAATTTATGTTTAATGGCTAGGTTTTGACTACCTCAAAATTACCTAGTTTTGTTTCAAAGAGACTCAATTCTTTATAAAATATAGGCTATGAATATAATGTATTTATGAAAAACATACCATAAAATTTTTGGGGTGTTATATTATTCCCTCCTTCGGAAATTTCATCCTCAAAATTTTTCATGCATACTGATCCCTAAAAATATATGGGTGGTTCTTATTTATAACATCCTTAGGTTCCTAAATCACTTCCTCTATATTATGGTTTCTTCAATGAACCTTTACCAGACCAGTTTTATGAATTCAAAATACCTGCTCCCTTGTGTTAAGAATCTCGATAGGCTCTTCTGAGTATGAAAAATTAGGTTCCAATTATATTTCTTCATAGGTGAGTACATGCATTGGGTATGGAATGTTTTTCTTCAACAACAACACATGGAACACATTATCAACATTGGAGAGACATGGTGGCATTGCTAAACGGTATGCCACAGCTCCGATCCTTTCCAATTTTCAAACGGTCTGATGTACCTGGGGCTCAATTTCCATTTCATACAAAACCTTAAGACACCCTTCCATGAGGATACTTTTAGAAAGACATTATCTACTACTTTAAATTCTGATTCCTTTCTTTGGTAGTCAACATAACTCTTTTTCCTACTTTGGGTTGCTTTAATATGGGCTTGAATTTTCTTTACCTTTGTTGTTGTCTCTTTGATATGTTCCGGGCCTAAAATTTTCCTCTCTCCAACTTCATACCAACAAGATGGAGTTTGACACCTCTTACCATTTAATTCTTCTTATGGCGCCATTTTAATTCTTGAATGGAAGCTATTATTATAAGAAAATTATACAATAGGTATGTTTTGATCCCACATACCTTGAAAGTCAAGAGAGTAATATCTCAACATATCTTCAAGTGTTTGAATATTCCTTTCAGGATATCTATTGGTTTGGGGGTGATAAGCAGTAATCATATGAAGTTTAGTATCCAAATCCTTCTGGAGACTTTTTCAGAATTTTTATATAAATTGGGGATCTCGATTCGACAAAATTGATTGAGGTTCACCATAAAGTCTTACAAATTCATTAATATAAAGTCTTCTCAGGCGCTAAAGTGGTAAATTCATCCTTATATTAAAGAAATGTGCTAATTTTGTGAGATGATCAACAATTAACCATTTTTTGTGATTCCTTCTAGGCATACTTGGTAGTCCTATGAAAAAATCCATCGTAATGTCATCCCACTTCCACATAGGAATAGGTAGAGGTTGCATAATACATCTAGGATTTTGTCTCTCTGCCTTCACTTGTTGACTAACTGGACACCTTGACATGTAGTAAGCAGTTTCTTGCTTCATATTATCCCACCAAAGATATTTCTTCATATATCTATACATCTTTCTGATGTCATGATGTATATAAAAAATTGATCTATGATAATTGTCTAATATTTCCCTTTTTAGCTCAGGTACTGATGGAACACATAACCTCTTCCTAAATTTCAGAACTCCTTCCTCAGACATGAAGTATACCAATCTCCCATCCTTAAGAACATTAATTATCTTGTGAATATTTTCATCATCAGATTGAGAGTTTTTTATCTTCTCTGGTAAATATGGTTTATCAGTCATTTGAAAGAGGAAAGATAATTCCCCTTCCTTAACAATTCCCAAATCCAACTTTAGTAGATCCATGAATATAGGATTTCTCTCAATCCTCATTTGGGTCAGAAGTCCATGATATTTTCTACTTAATTCATCTGCCACATTATTTTCCTTCTCTGGGTGGTAGTGTATTGAACAATCATAATCTTTGAGTAACTCGAGCCATCTCCTTCTCCTCATGTTTAGTTATTTCTATGGTAAAATTTATTTCAAACTGCTTTGATCCGTATATATCTAACATCTTTCACCATAGAGATAATGTCTCCATATTTTTAGAGAAACAATTATGGCTGCTAACTCAAGATAATGATTTGGGTAATTTTGCTAATGAGTCTTCAATATCCTTGAAGCATAAGAAATAACTTTATCATTTTGCATAAGGATGCAACCCAGTCCAATATTGGATGCATCACTGTATAACAGAAATCCAACATTTCCCGATGGAAGAGTCAAAACTAGAGAATTGACCAATCTTATTTTGAATTCCTCAAGGAATTATTTACATTTTTGTCTATAAAAACTTTACCCCTTTACATGTGATCTTGGTTAGCATGTTAGCCAGTCGGTCAAAATTCTGAACGAAATGTTGATAGAAACCTGCTAAGCCAGTAAAACTGTGTACCACGGTTACGTTCGTTGGCATGGTCCATTCTCAAATTTTCTTTATCTTTGTAGGATCATCTAGGATTCTATACTTAAAGACAACATGTCCTAGAAAAAAAAACTGATTGAAGCCAAAATTCACACTTTAAAAAAATACCATATAATTCACTTCTTATAAGATTTTTTAGAATAATACGCAAGTTATTCTCATGGTCTTCAGAGCTTTAATAGTATACTAGAATTCCATCAATAAATACCACAAAAATGTTATGAATATATTCCTTGAAAAATACATTCATTAAATCCATGAAAACTAAGGGTGTATTAGTTAGTCCAAAAGGCATCACTATAAACTCATAATGCCCATACCTAGTTCTCAATACTATATTTGGAATATCATCCTTATTCATACACAGCTGATGATATCCATATCAAAGGTCACTCATAGAAAAATATTGTGCTCTTGCAAGTTGATCGAATAAATCATCAATTTGTGACAGAGGATACTTATTCTTTAAAGTAATAGCATAGATATCTGTATAATCAATGCATAGCCTCTTGGATCCATATTTCTTCTTGACAAAGATGAAATGGGCTCCCCATCGAGAAACACTAGGTCGAATAAATCATTTTTCACTCAATTCCTCATGTTGTTTATTTAGCTCCACTAATTCCACAATGGCCATTCTATAGGGAGTCTCTAATATAGGTCTTACACCAGGAATTAAATCAATAGAGAATTCAACTTCCCACTATGGATGATGTCAAGGTAAGTCCTTAGGAATAACTGAAAAGTTATTTTTTTATTATCATCTAGGAAAAGGCCTAGTACCTCCATTACAAAGATCCCTCAAGGGGGCTGAAAATAATGTAATCCAAGTGAATATTTCTGCACGAAGACCTGACACTCCCACAGAAGAGACCCCAGACCTTAAAAAATGATTATTCCCTCTCATGAGCATCTAAGGATTTCAAGAGTGTCCACAAAAAAATTAGTCTCCCTCTATCTATGTTGAGTTATGTGTCCTGAATAAATTCCCCTGGCACACCTTCTGATAATGTAAATCTGGTCCCATGGAATCTCGTTTCTTTCTTGTACCATCTTCATCGGAATTTCAGAGTCTGACTCAACTTACGACCCCTCGAGACTGCGCTCCCTGCAAACTTGGAGGCCAATAAGCAGTTACCATGTTTCTGCCCCCATGGAATAAACTAGGCCATAGAAGGAGCTGAAATCCACAATAACAGAACAACAAGCATCGTGCATGACCCCTCCACCTCTCATGAATCCATTTCTAAAAGAACCATCAATGTTGTGTTTTAGCTTGCTGGAAGGGGGAATCCAACCGACCCATTTTCCCCCTGAAACTCCAAGAAAAATAATACTATTGAGGATGTTTTAAATCAGGGATTATTGTTGACTCCACTTCATCGATGAGATAAGATCGTTGATCAGAGACCTTTCCCTCATAAAAAGAAACGAAACTGAAACACGAGAAACTAACCATTCCCGATTCCTGGCTTCCCAGATTGTCCAATAGATGGAAGAAAAGATGATGTCTTAGACATTACATTCTATGATCATTCCCTCCACACCCTGAATCCATGACACCATGAGGCTATGGAAGGGGGGCTGCTAAAGATTGATCCTTGGCTGTGGGGAATAGAGTGACCAAAGTTCAACCACCCAGTCACTCTGAGCAAATAAATGTTCAATGGATTCCCCCCTCGAGGTCGCACAATAGAATCAATGTGTGGTTAAATGAATACCCCTCCATTGTATGTTTTCATCTATAAGTGAATCCATATTATTGATGTTCCAAAAAAGGTAGGTCATTTTGGTGGGGATCTCTTTATACCAGTAATTTCCAGCCCCCTCCTCCAAACTGACCCATGTGTATCTGCTTCTTCTAAACTCCCGGGTGGAGGAGAATCCCTAGCTCAATCCTGTTTAAGAATATCTATCCTTCTCCTTGACTAAGCTGATACTTGGCTGTGGGGAATAGAGTGACCAAAGTTCAACCACCCAGTCACTTTGAGCAAATAAATGTTTATTGGATTCCCCACTCGAGGTCTCCTAATAGAAGAAATGTGTTGTTAAATGAATACCCCTCCTCATTATGTTTTCATCCATAGGTAAATCCATATTATTGATGTTCCAAACAAGGTAGGACATTTTGGTGGGGATCTCTTTGTACCAGTAATTTCCAGGCCCCACCTCCAAACTGACCCCTGTATGTCTGCTTCTTCTAAACTCCCAAGTGGAGAAGAAGCCCTGGCTCGATCCTATGTAACAGAATCTATCCTCCTCCTCGACAAAGCTGATACTATAGAACACCGCCTTCTATTCCTCATTAAGGAATTCCTCAATAAATAATGGATGATTTCTTACTTCTTTGAATGAGATATTGGGTGTAAGGTAGTTCATGACTCCAAATACTTTCCCCCTCCTAGTTTTCTTCCCCAAAACCAGTGTCCTCTCTTCCTATGATCCTTCTAATAGATTTGGAGAGCTCGTCTATGCAGTCGAACATAAACCGTGCCAATCCAGAAAAGCCTACTCTTTGGGTTCCTCCAAAATTTTGTTCATCGCCAAATATACCCTTGAGGAAAGAAGACCACATCTATTTCCCCATTATGATGTCCCATGAAAGTCTTTGATTCATTCCTTGAATTATTTCTTTAATATCATGTAATCTTATTCCACCCTCCTCCACTGACCCTAACATTTGCTCCCAAGACACCCAATGGCACTGACCATTCTGATTGGCATCCCACATGAAAGCGGACATCACCTTCTCCATCCTCACAATAGTGCTCTTCGGTCATTTGATGATCTCCAGTATATGAAACTAGATGGAACTGATAATGCTGTTAATAAGCGTGACACTTCCCCCAAAGGATAGGAATTTAATTTCCAGTTTAGTATTCTTCCAAAAATCTGATTTGTGATATCTTTAAAAAAACATTTATTTAATATGTTCGGGAGAGAGTGGGACCTCAAGATAAATAAAAAGAAGTTGTCTCCTATGGAAACCCAGGATCTCTTTAATAGCTCTCCAGCATCTTCCCGGGCACTAATTGGAGAGGAATACATGAATCTTCCCTTCATTAACATTATTCCCACTCAAAAAATAGTAAGCCGAGAGAATACCCATGAGTTCGATCAAGGATATTATTCTACCATTCGTAAAAATTAGAATTTCATCTGAAAACATCAAGTGTGAGATTGAATCCATTCCTTTCCTTCCAAATAATGGTTCATGTTTCCCATTTATCATGCTCATGTGGAGATTCTGAGAGAGGGAGTCATGTGCCAAAATTAAGAGAGAAGGGGACAAAGGGTAACCTTTATGAATACCCCGCACCGATTTGAAGAAGCCAAAATGGAATTCCACGGGGATGCATAACAACGAAAACAAATGTCGCAAAACCATTCCTGGAAGACAAATTTACAAATCACCTAGATGATAAAACTCCATTCCATGTTTTCATATGATTTATCCATATCCACTTGTACTATTAAATTAGATCAAACCACCTTCTTATTATTATCATTTACAAGTTCTCTAGCAATTTTGACCGCCCCCTGTATGCTTCTACCTTTGATAAACACGTGTTGATCACCTGAAACCAATCTCAGAATGATCCCAACCATTATCCTTATAATAAAATTAGCCAGAATTTTGTAGGGCACATTACAAAGGAAAATTGGCCTGAACTACCCTATAGAAGTGTCATCTTTAACCTTCGAAATGAGTATCACCCTAGAAGAACTCACCGACCTGCTTAATTGACCACCCTGAAAAATTCTTGTATGGCCTCCACCACCTGCCTCTTCACTACCTCCAATGCAGCCACATAGAATTCACCAGGGAAAGCGTCCGAGAAAGGTGTGCTACCATGGGGCATGGCTTGAACTGAACCCTTAATATCCTCTTCATCTGGAAAGGCAAACATAATCTCATTGTTAGAGTTTCTCATCATCCTTAGAATCCCTTCCAAGAACGCCTCTATCTCTTTAGTCCCTTGATTATCCTTGTAGCTTGTACTCATTGTCCAGGCTAGGAGACTTTAAAAGTGTTCTAATGCCAAGCAATCAATAGCCTCCAAATCCGACGTGTAGACCCCATTACCTAAACAAAAGTTTAATCTCATGTTGCTCTTCTCCTTCAGGTAGGCATTGAAATAGGTGTTGTTTCTATCTCCCTCTTTTGGCCATCTTCACGAGATCTTGACTTGTAATCTTTCTCAATTTCAAGAAGCTTCTCCATGAGAAAAACACATTTATCACAGAGTATCATGAACTTGTTCTCATCCCAAGGAGTTTTCAATTGTTGTTCCAGGATCTCAATATCTGTTTGGACATTTTACACTCTCGAACCATCGATGGTTCTATGCACAATCCATTCATGAATATCCTTTTTGAGTCTTTGGAGCCTGTTCATAAGACCATTCAATGCCATTCCTCTTACCCCGCCTTCCCACGAGGTTCTTACCGTTGACATGAAATCACTCTCCTGGTGCCATTTCAGGGAGTAATGAAAAGCCCCCTGACCTGACACATCCCTATGGAACTCCACAAGTAGCGAATAATGGTCAGATAATGTACGAGGGAGATGTGTGACCAACATCTGCCCGAAATAGTCGAGGCCTTGAAGATTCGCAAAACACCTGTCAGGTCGACTCCATATTTGACTAGCTCCCCTGTGATTATTTCACCAGGTAAATAAATTTCCTTTAAAACCCATGTCGAAAAGTCCCACCGAAGAGGTGAAGTACCTAAAGTCTAGCATCCCCCCAATATTACCTGATGAACCTCCTTTCATCTCTGAAGGATCAGCGATTGTGTTGAAGTTTTCTCCCACAAACCATGGGAGAGAATCCGTCCGAACTGAACTCAAGGAGCTATATAGTTCCGATCACTTGGTAGTGTCATTACTGGCATAAATAAATGAAAACATCATCTCTCCAACTTCAAAAAAGATTTTGGTATGTATTCAATGGGCCATAAGATTAACCAGTTCCACCTTATCCAACTGTTTCCAACATATCCAGATAAAATGGTTGTCTATAAATACATGCATGCATGAATGGAATCCCATATTTTTCGTTAGTTTAGGTAGCTTGAAAGCACCCAATTTTGGTTCAAGAAAAGCTGCCATAGATTACATGGATATCCTCGCTTATGTTTCCAGTATGGAACTCTTTGCTTGAGCACCCATCCCTCTCGCATTCCTAATAATCAGAGACACCATTACAGCTTCACACTCCTAGTCCTCTGACCAGTAACACTACATGGGAACAATGAAATGGACATACCAGATTCATTTGATTTAGAGCAGTTTATGGGGCCATGGTGTCTCTCAATCGATACACATTTCTTGGGGAAATGATTCTTTTCCTTGGTCTCTTTTGGATTCTCTAGCAATGAAAAACAAGGTTACAATGAAGGATATGAAGAGAGCATCTCTGATTCCACATTGATAATGTAAACCAAGAGCAATCACTGAGGGGACTCCCGTGAAGCCTTCATCTCTTTCAACACACCTGTCAGAAGCGACTCCTGTAGGGGATCCCACTGATGGTTGGTGACCAGCTTTAGAGCAGTGATTTTTGAATGAAGTATTTGTGACAACTGAGAATAAATATGATACGAGGAGGAAGGTGGTGATAAAAACTTAGGAGGGAGATGTAGAGAATATTCTCCGGTATCTCATCCCCTAGATTCCCTAAAATATATCAGTGTCACATCAACAATCTCATATTCCCCGTGGTGTGCAGGTGACATAGATATCAGATCTTTTTGGGGGGAGTCTGTCCTTAGAGGCACCAACTCATCCTGAACGATCAGATCTGAAAATGGCACATGCATGTGGGGACCATCATTTGAATTTGAATTTTAACTTGCCTCCTCAATGGTCACCTTCTTCGTCGTCTCTGTTGATGGTCCCAATGGCCCCAACTCCCCCAAACCACCATGATGGTAACCAAGATTCCCCAAGATAGATCCCACATCAGGTATCCCTTTTCTAAAAACCATCGTCGAATTCCATTGCATGCCACATGTGAGACAAAACCTCAGAAGAGATTTGAAATGAAGTCTCTTCCACCACTTTCAACCATCCTCGAACCTCAAAAGCATCCGCTCTGAGATCTTTAAAGAGATGTCCATTTTGACACAGATTCTCATGCATACTGTAGATTTATATTGAGTCGTGTCTTCTTCAAAGAAAAGTAACAAACCCAAGGTCGTTCCCATTGATTTCAATATCTCCGGATTGTGTAAAGGTAATGGGAGGCCTGGAATGCAGACCCAGATGGCCACTGAGGAGGTTTATCTTCAATAGTGAAGGTCCCAAGACCAGCTGGAGTGGGAGAAGCACCATGATCCACATCGACGATGATAAGGTTAGTAACTAAAGCACATTTATGCATTATGAGGGAGAAAGATCGACATGTTTTTGTTGCAATGATACATCCACTAGGTGTTCTGACTGAAAACATCTTTATTAAATCAAATTGGACATGTCTAATTTTTTTGTTAAACTAGGAAGATATAAATGAATGCAATGATCCAAAATCAAATAGAGAATTGATTAAGTTTGAGGAAACAATTAAAGTACCAGCCACCACATCATTAGGAACTTCAAACTATGAAGTTGTAATCCCATTTTCTTTCCCTTGCTCTCATGGACTTTTCTGAGGCAAGTTTCCTTGGTGATTAGGACACTCATTTTCATAGTGTCCCATCTCTCTACAATTGAATCATTGAACATTATTGTCAGGTTTCTTCCCCTTCATTCATTAAATTGATGACCCTTTTCTACAAACTTATAGCAGCCTCCCATGCCTTTTAATCACTTCCCAGGATGATTATTTCCATAGTTATCGCATAATGGTAATTTATTCATTACCTTGTTATTATTTTGCGCTTCACATTTTCCATGGTTATCAGAGTATAAATTCTTGTATTGGTATCCCTTGAAAAAATATGACCTAGAAAACTCCCTCTCTATTTTGATGGAACCTAATAAAATTTCATCATATGATGAATATGTTTGAGAAGCCAGTGCCCTACTATGACTTGTCTTAAGATATTCAATTAAATGATCAATCTAGTCTTCTGAGTCACATATGTAATCTATTCCATACCTAGAAATCCTTGTGAAGGTAGCCTCATACTCAGTAACACTGTCTTCTTCCCTTTTCTTTTAGCCATGGAATTTCATCTTCATTCCATTTCCTTGATCACGAGGGAAATGTTTGTGGAAGAATACTTCATTAAAAGTCATCCATTCCATATATTCTATTTCTTCATCCTACATGGTATTTTGGATCAAGGACCACTATTGATCAGTGGTGCCCTTTAGAAAATATACTTCCAACACTACATTTTCATTTTCATTGAATCTTAATATCGTGAATATATTTTCAAGGGACTTGATCAACTACTTATCTACCACTGTATTAGTAGTCCCACTATGAGATGGGGGACTCGACCGAATGAAACTATCCAACACAGGTATAACATGTTTATTTTTCACAACCTAAGTATGTTGTCCCAATATGGTCATAATATGATCTTCTCCGATAATGACTATGATGACTTGTTCAGTGGGGTAATCCTTACATTGTCCATGAGTATTGATTCCCCTTATTCCATTAGGCACCATTTCGAAATAACGGAATACAATGTATTAGGTTATGAATCATAATTTATAATCCCAACTAGAAAAATACTTAGAATAAATTGAAATTATATGCATCGCTAATATCATAAACATGGTTTCTCTGAGGAAAATTTACATTCAAATCCTTCATATTGAATTGTAAAGAATATGTGAATTATCTTAATTATATCCCCAAGGAGTTTCAAACCAAGAGTGCAGCATGACCCATTTTCGTGAACCTAGATACCCTGGTTCATGCTTGGAACTCTTTGTCAGTGCTTTCACTCCTAGGTACGTTTGTGCCAGAGCCACCTCTACTTGTTTGTATCTAGATAAGGTTGTATTTGCTAAAAATATCCTCATAATGTACTTCTTTCCAAAATACCATGATGTTCTTGTATGTTTATCCTCAAATACTACCTTAGGTATTTGTTCCCTAATCTATATTTTCTAATATAGTTTCCATGTTTCCTACTAAACTTCCTATGATACCAACTATAACACCATGACCCCAAAATCCCAGAGCCGATGAATTACCTTTTAAATTTGCAGGATTAATAGGAATGAAATCCCAAAGGAACGATGATTTTATTAGTCTTGAATAAACTAGATACATACATGAAACTCATATTACCAAGATAAAGGTAAAAACTACAATATATTACAATAACTAATAAACTACTACCATATGAACTCAATAAATGGTCTCATATTCATAACATGTTCAAGGTAAACCAATGAAAGGGGTGAGATCAAATGCTCAGTATAGGTTACAGATAGAAAAATAATGAGTAAAGAATAACATAATCATAAACAAATTGGAATAGTCAATATGGCATGGTGAATAAGTGAAAAACACACACCATTAATAAACTGATAATGAAACTACATCTATAGATTTTTCCATAGTGAAAACCTCATGGATAGTAATAACTGAATATTAATAAAGAGAATTTTTATTAATTGGAATTCATGTATCTAGAACATGATACCACTATACCATTGAAACAATTTAAGTTCGTGGGTAAAACCCCATCTGATTTTAGGAAGCAAACTCGAAGGGTTTGTCGCCACCTGATTTGTCTTATGAGACCTGTCGAAGCATAGAGGGGCTATAACCGGCCATTCCCATAACTAAAATTCAAAATAATTATTTATACATAGATTTAATACAATTAAAATATGGCTTCTCAATATCTATATATAGTATAGAATACAGATTCATCAATATTTCTATAGTTAAAACAACTTTCCAAATTAACACCGTATGTGAAAGGGTATAAGACTTAGGAAAATAATCATATCCACAAAACCAGAATATTTATATATATTATATTTACAAATTAAAATGAAAAATGACTTCAAATGGGCAGTGGATACACCATATAAGAAAGATTAGGTGCACAACACCATGTAACTGACAATGAAAGGGAAATTGAGACAAAGTCTCTCACCAAAGTGTAATCAATTGAGTCATATGAACAAGAATTAATAACCATGAAATGAATCACAGAATACCATGAATATAAATTGAATCATGATAATATATATCTAATGGTAGTACAGAATACACCACATTCATGAAATAAGTGGTGCACAATGGGAATCTCACAGAATTAAAAGTGACATAAGAAACCCCTTACAAACATTTAATCTTGGTAATAGGTGTTCTTGTGAGTAATTAATGAGAGTTAAAGGGGTATACCATCATTTATATATCATAAGGGAAGTATGGGGGTGTTGAAAAAACATACCCCATCCTTAATAATTAAAAAAAAGACACAACATAAGGGAATTATTAAACAAAAGTGAGAGAGAGGATCCCTTACCTTATGCCTGAAGGTGTTCTTGATTGATCTTAATGACATGAATAATAAAATTTAGATTAATTAATTAATAATTACATAACCTAATCATCATGTAATTGATATATTATAACCTTATTAGGTTCATTCATGCTCTTTTTTATGGGTTTAAGATATTCAAATTTATTGTTTTGGAAGCATTTTCTTCCTTGATTTTCATGACCAGTCTACTTGTATTCAGGAATGAAAGTTTTTTTGAAATGTTGTTAATCATACATAATTGTAAATATATAATATTAGTGGCATCATAAATGATCCTATAATTATTTTGGGTTATATTCCTTGAGGATGACTCCTTAGTTAAAAGTTATTGATAAACACTTGGATTAACTTGGCAGTTTTGTGCATAATGAACTTGTTTTGTATTATTATGCTGTATTATGAGTGTGTAAGTATTATATAGCATTTAATAATGTAAAATAAATATATTATGATATTTTAATACCATAAAAAAACGTTTAATGACTAGTCTTGAAGATACTAATAGAATTTGAAAACCCGTCATCCTTGAATGTGATAAATTTACACATCTGAGATGATATTTTCATTTTTAGTGTAAGAGGTGGGGGAAAAGAGAGATGATGATGAAATATTCCATTAGAATAATAAAATTACAGTCCATGTAAGGTACTGTAATTATCATAGAATTTTGATGTGGGGAGGTTTGGAGAGATCAAGAAAATAATGGAACTTTTTAAATAAGTTGAAATAAAAGAGAAGAGAGGTTCACCTCTTGAGTGATCCTCCTTGAGAAACTCCTTAAGGCCTTTCTTTTTGGTATTATCCTGATAAACGAAGGTCTTGGATGTGGGAGAAGATATTAGGGAGATATTTGGGCATAATTTCGGAAATTATTGAAGCTTTAGTGGTGTGGGAGAAAGAGGGGTGAGGGGTGGTTTATATAGTGGAGGGGAGGAGGGATTTTAAATTATTTTAATCATTATTGTAATATTTTTTCTCAATAATATTAATAGTCTTGATTTATGTGATCCAAAATAGTAATAATTGCATGTGAGTTCAAACTAAGTGTCCTTACATCATCCTTTCATCACCTATGATGCAGTAAATCAAGTATTTAGCATTTAACATAATTTATTGTATTTTTGCTATTTATGAAAAAATCTAGAATTTCAGAAAAATCAAAAAAATTCACCCTAACAATTTTTCAATTTATAGAATCCAAAAATGAACTCCATTTTTTCAAAAATAAATTTCTAAATATGATATTTCAAATTTTTAATTTAAAACATTATTTAATAAAAAAAATACCAACACTGAAAATATTTATCTTCATTTTAAGGTGCCTAAATTTTATTTATGCATTAATGAGCAAGGTTACAATTCATAAGGGTCGTATTAATATTCATAAGTGTATGTTACTATTCATAAGGGTAAGTTACTATTCACTGAGAATTATCTTGATCAGACTCCAAATATCACCCTGATTGAAACCGTGTTTTCCCATTTTTCAAAATTTAAACATAAAAGTGGAAAATTTATGTTTAATGGCTAGGTTTTGACTACCTCCTAAATAACCAAGTGTTTTTTCAAAGAAACTGAGTGCTTTATAAAATATAGGCTATGAAAAGAATGTATTTAAGAGAAACATACAATAAAATGTTTGGGGTGTTATATTTGATAATTTAATGTTGGAATGACACATTAGTAATAAGAATAAATAGGATTGAATGCATGTTTTGTATATAATCCAAGTTAGGATTCATCGGTAGGTAAATGGGAACATAACATATATTAGAGTATAAAGAAAAGTTATGCAGATGAAACATGTTCAAATTTAAGAAATAAATCTAGATACTCTAATATTTATATAGTTAGTGCATTTGGATTTCAACATTAATGGTTAGGTAATGAAAATTTGTGAGAGATTTAGATATACAGTGCATGAATAATATGGAAGCTAATGAAGGTGAAAGGTGGATTTTCATGTCATTTTCCTTAGTAATGGTTCTGTAAAATTGAACATTGAGCGATCTTATTGATGAATTCATGTTCTCAGTTTACCCTTCCAATTTCCACATATCTACTATACTCAATTATTCCATTGATGGCATGGTTCATAATGTGTTTAGCCAGTAGTAGTGAATTGAAATGTTCAGATTTATTGTGTAAGAGTGATTTAATTTGACATATTAGTGGGGTTTTCTTGCTGTTGTTAACCATGTGAAAGTTATTGACATATGAAATAGAAGTATTAAAAATTATATGGACCATATAAAACACATATATTTGGAAATAAAATAATTAAATATATTAGGGGGCACACGATAGTTTCTATAGATAAAGGTTTCATCACATATGACTCTATAAAAGATCTCATACAAAACCAAAATGGAGTACATAGAACATATGTTAGGCAGATTCCATACAAGAGGATCCTTCATAAAATAGGGTAAACATATTCAAATAACTATTATATGAAATACATATACTAATAACCTTATTTATTTGAAAATTTATTTATAAAACAAGAATGAAAATAAATAAAAGAATCAAAATGTAGTAATACCTTTGAATTGTAGCAGAATCATTCAGTCATTTTTTTAGTTTTGTTTTTTTAACTTTTCCTTGGTTTAGGTGTCCAGATTTGTGGCATGTATTTTAGTAGTCACACTATCTGGAGATATTTGAGGATTATGTTGCACCCCATCCTCACGATCAAAATCTTGCAGTAAGTTTTTCTATATAGAGAATATAGTTAAAAGAATCAATAGTAACTAAAGCTACAATTATAATCACAGAACTATAAATATGCATGTGTTCTTGGAATTCTCGTGCCTCAGAAAAAATAAGATTAAAGACCAATGTTTTATGTTATTGAGGATATTCCTGTAGTAATTGGAAATAAATTTTTCCTAGTGATAAACAAAGAGAAAATCATGGATTTTCTTGGTTTCTGTATTTCTTACTTCTCTCGTCTAAGCAGAAACACGATACACAATACTGATAGAAATTATAAGGATCCTCAATATTCAAATATGTTGAATGAGTAACATAATTTAAAAAAAATTTGTTATCAAAAGAGTATCAATAATTTTAGAAACACATTGTGAATGTTATTCTAGTGTACTAATTGGAAAATTTACTAAACTTATCGGTATTCTTTTCTGTTTGATGTAGTTCTATTATTTTTTCAGAGACATTTTTTACTCTAATTTATACAAAGCATAAATTTGAAATAATTTAAAACTTTTAAACTTAAACATGTACATACTCATACCTGAAAAATGTACAATAGGATATTTTACAACATGTGTTCTTATATGTGTTTATGAAAATATTTTAGTCATTGTACATGACACCTAGGGTATTTGGGTAGAACCTGCACTGAAATTAGTTTTTATTATTCTTAGTCTGAATATTAATATTACTGATCAATATTTTAGTGAATATAGAGATATATATATGTACAAATAAATTCTAAAGTGTGAGTTCATTTTATAACAAACACATGAATCAAAAGGAATTATGGTTTCCAGTAATTGAAGTATATGGAAGGAATATGTTGATAGGATAATGCGTAAGAAATAACATTGAATTAACAAGGATACAAATGTTTTAACATATGAGTCGTGCTTACATTGACATAGAGGAATGTGATGAGTTAGTGAGAATATTATCATCATTCATGAAGTTTTGAAAAAGTAATGAACGAAAATATAGTTTTTAAATATAAGGGATATATAACCAACATGAAAATCATAATAATACAATGAAAAAATCCTTAAAAAGGGAACAATATGTTGTTCATTGGTTTCTAGTATTTTTTTCTTTCTTGATTTAATAGATATTGGTGATAAAGTTGCACATTCATGAGGCACTACTAATTAAATAGAAGATAAATTTAATTAATTAGTGGCAATTAAATGTAAATTTTGAAATCTAATTGAATGTAATAATAAATTTAAATTGAAATTGTTGTTCATAGATAATGGTGAAAATGGTATGCATTCTACTCTTTTGGTGAAGCCATTTTTTTATAGTGGTTCACATGTTTTATTAGAAGACGGGTAAGTAAAGTCCATAGAATAATTTCTTATAGATATAGAAACTGTTATAATTGTACTATAATGAACATTTTTATTGAAAGAATGAGAAATAGTAGAGTCATTTCAACTTAAAATAATATAGAACTCATAAACATTTTTCCATTTTCTTATTAGTGTTCTCCTATGTAACCTTTCTTATCTAGATTTTCAAAGTGATTGGATGTTTATATGGGTTTTATTTTTATTGAATTGTCAAGGATTTTAAGAAAACTACACTGTGTTTATGTGAGGGTAGAATGAATGAAATATATATTGGAAAGGGAAAATGGTATCAGAATAACCTTGTATCTACAATTTTTTTTTGTAATTGTAATGACCACTAGATAAATAATGAAATATAATAAAAGAGAAAGTTATGTATTTGTTAAAAGAAATTACCCTTACTGGTGCTTTACTATATGATGTGGTGTAAGAGATAAATGAAAATGATAGTATGGATATGTTCAAACTGGATGAAAGAAGTTTAGATGTTTCTGATGAATCAGAAAAGTGGATATATAATACCAATCTTAGGAAAATTATAATAAATTTTACAGAGTTGAGAGGAAATGTATGTTTAAAATAAATAGTTACTAAATTATGAATTACACATTCAATATTCTGTAAGGAATACATATATATATAAAAGTGATCGAATCTTCTTGTTGGTTTTATTTTTATTGAATTGTATAGGTTTTCTAGAAAATGATATTATGTTTATTTTTCACTATAGTGAATTAAATATATATTTCATATACAAAATTCTAAGTGAATAACCACTTAAGTAATCATTTTTTTCTAATTGCAATGACAAAGAGATAAAAATTCATGATATTTCCAAAAAAAAATTATGCATTGTTTAAAGAAATTACTCTTACCAGAGCTTTAATATATTATTTGGTGCAAGTGATAGATGAAAATGATGGTAGATATGTAGTCAAAATGACCAAAAGTATTTTAGATGTTTCTTCTAAATTATTATAGGGGATATATTATTGAAATTGTAATAAAATTCGTACAAATTTAATTGAATTGAAAGAACACGTATGTGCAAAAAAAAGAGTAACTACATGTTTATTTACCCATTAAATATTTTTGAATGAATATGTAGATGTAATGGGGAAGAAAAGTGAATATGAGGTAGGTGTGGAAGACCTCCTCAAAACTGTAATTGGGTGACCATCACATTTTTGTAAAGAATATATAACTAAAATAAACCACCAATGTCGATCCCGTAGCAGCCCGTGGGGGAAGAAATTCGTTTACGGGTGACAGAGAATGGGGTATAAGAAATTAAATATAGTGTAACCTTTTTAGAGTGAAAAATTATCATGATATGGATGTGTTTTGCGATGAGTCTGGGTTCCAACAGTATAAAAACATAGTTACCTGAGAAACATGCAGCATTGATAGCAAGCCAAAGTTGTGTCCAAGGAATTGATTGATATCATTTGAAATAGATGGTTGTTGAAGGTAATTTTTTGGATTATACAGTTGAATCTCAACAATTAAATTTAAATGTGAATCCAACATGACTGTATTATTCATTTTTAGAGTATCTCCTGCTGTAGTGGAGGACTGAAATAGAAATGAAGATGTCGACACTAGTTTGTACGGGGAGAAGCACGAATAGATGGGATATTATATCTGGAACCCTATATTGGAGGGGGAGGTAGAGGCCATGGGTATTTCCAAGATGGATGTCGTTTTTTGAGGGTCGAATAATGATTTTTTTGGGTGATGTGGAATCTTTATTAGGTGACACGTGTGAAGAATTAACCCAGCTTTAGTACAAATGGTTGATATAATTTTTAATATTGGGTTATATAGAAGATTAATTTATCTATAAATAATCATTTGAAAAATAAAATATTTTTATTCATGATGATATTTTATTTCTAATTTTTAAGAAATATATAATTACTTTAAAGGCTTACAAAAGAATGATACAATAAATTTTTAATTAATAGATATAGAAAATAAACGATATAAAAAATATTCAAATAAATGACCATAATTAATGTCATACAAAATTTTTATAGATTACCTAGACATATTTTGGATGTATCAACGGTTTTATTTTTAAGTTATCTTGTATTTATATTTTTTAAAAATTCAATAAATTAATAGTGTTAAAATTTACATTAATGTTACTTTAAAATAAATAATATAATAATAGATGATATAAAAGTCATAAAAATATAAAATTCATATAAATGACTGGTAAAAACCTTATAATGTCCTCCATGACTAATTTATGGTTTGTTTTCCATTTTATATACACTATATTAACCCTTGAAGAGTAAACACCCAAGTTGTCAAGATAAGAGTTAAAGGGTTTAACTAAGGGATAAAGCCACGAGATAAGGATAATAATGTGATCGAAACATGTCTAAAAATTATTAAATGAGATAATATAAGACAATACACATCTTTTCATTTAAATAACTCACTTTGGAGCCATTTTTAATTTGAAAATTAGTTTTTTATTAATTCTATATTTTGATGGTTTTCAAAATTTCGCCACAACTCAATTATAAAAAGGAACCACCTCCATCACTTCCTCACACCACTTTGAGCCTTATATATCAACCAAGTACAACCTATTTCACTGCCAAACATCCTTATCCATTTTTTGGAGGTCCTGGTCATCCATATAGATAACTCTATATCCCATAAGAATATATCTAAGGGAAGTCCACCAAAGAAGAGGTAATTGTTATACCAACTCATTCAAGATCATTTCTTTTTCTACATCATAATACTATGTTTTTTCAATAATAAATTAATAACTAAAGTACAATATATATTCAGATTTTTATTATTATTATGGTAAAACCATATTCCACATTTTATACAACCTTTAAAAAATGAACGCATCGTGCATGTGTATGTACGAATTTTATTCTCCACGACATGGTGTAATTATTTTTTCAAAACCAATTTATTTTTATGGTTACAATGATGAATATAATGGATATTAATAATAATATGAAATTATATTGATTCTTTATAATTAAAATACCATCTAATTCCTTTCCCTTGGACCATTAAGGGAATGATATCATTGATCGTTCGAATGTATGGCCTTCCCTCTCCACAACAAGATGTGATTTATTTTTCATGGTAACCATTAAGTAATGATTAAAAATATATATATAATGATTAAATATAATATATATGAACTTAATATAGTTCAATAAATTAATTAAATATATCATATTCATAATAAACTAAACTAACATTACAAAACATGCATAAGAAAATAAAGCAGTTAATACCTGAAACAAGGGTATTAAAGAAATATTGTTTACAAAATGATATAAGAAGATAATATATGATATAAAAAATATGGGTATGGTTTTTGTATAAATTAATAATATTATTTTAACAATTATAAATGAGGTGAAATCACATTCCTCAAAAGGAAAGTTCAAGTTAAGTGTTTATTTCATAATCTCATTATTATCTGGGATTGTTTATACATAAGTATTTGCTACGGAATATTCATCATCCATGACCATGTTACTTATAAGAGTTTTCCAAAATATTTTTACAATTATCCTTAAAATTTTAATATTATTTTAAACCATGTTTGAGTTTTTATAAAAAAATCTATAAGGAATATTTTTTTTCATTTTCTAAATGAGGTAATTTATGACTTTTCAGTAAAAATGTGGAAGGGATGTTTTTTTATCTTATACGACATGAGCTGATTTTTCCTTCGTGATGGTGCCTTAATATTTTAATGTTTCCTTTACATGTTTACTGGGTTCTTTTCAATGAAAATGTTTTATTTTAAAATTTGGTGTCCTATTAAATAAATTATTTCAAAGTAAAAAAGGGTCATTTCTCTCAAGAAAGTTATAATAATTTTATTATAGTATTTTCATCTTTGTCAACATCCTTTGTTGTATATTATAAATGATTGAGTTGATCTATTATGATACCTTATACCATATTTTATTGAAGGGTTTATGATTATTTTGACTTTATATGTACTATTTAGATATCATTCATGGTTTATGGTTGAATTATTCATATTTTGAAGCCTAGTTCCTCAATACGAATTTTTTGTTGTTTATGTTTTAGCCTTTTCTTATTACGAATTAATTGGACATAGAAAGTGATGGGTGGGGCCTGATATATATTTTTGATGCATTAATATGTCTCATGAGACCAACTAGTTTGGGTATTGTCTGATGTCTTACATGTTTATGTATGGTGTCTTGGCCGAAGCCTTGATGATATGTTTATAATTTCTAGCATTATTTATTCCCACATTATGAGATTAGTTATTGATATTTCATGCGATTATTTAATTAATAGAATATCCATGTTATTAGTTATATATAATAATATTTTTTTTATTTATTCATTCCATATTATGCTCAACATTTTGTTTAAATTTCATGTGTTTTAGTTATACACATGTCCTTAATTTTTATACTTATTATTCATTATAGCTTCCACTGTATGATTACCCTTAGTGAGTATCTGAGCCCTCCAATTTCTTATGTTTTATTTTTCCTAGATACCAAGATGTGTATTATGACTAATATACATGGTAAAGAGAAGAGAATAATGGTGTTCTCAATGAATTTTTTTGTTGTACATTGTGTTTTAAAATGTAATGTTAGGTTTATGTATATAATCTAGATTCCAAAACTGCTAAACTGATAAATCCTTTGGGGTTTGAATATTGTATCTTTTCAAATACAATAATGTGAGGCACTAGGTCAGGGCTACTAGTGTTGGGGTCTTTATAATCAATATGTATTAACAATCAATAAATATCTATATATAATAATGTTTATTGAATTTTAGTATTCCCCGGTACATACTCAATACTGATAAGGGTGGTGAATAAGTGTTGGTAATTTTTTAAACAATTATTATCATTTATCCATTTAACTCTTAGACCTATTAGGATTTTTATTTAATTATTTTAATTTCTTTATTGTATGAATTTATATAAAAATAAGTATAAATAGAACATAGTATTTTTACAAGGTTCACTACTCAATAAAAGATTTTATTTCTTGGAATGGCCTATAAATAATCCAATGGCAGAAAACCAATAAAACATTATTCTTTAAATATGGTTAAAATAAGTAGTGAATAATAATTCACTAGCATTGCACTATAGTCAAAAGAAATTTCCTATTTTGTAGATCCTATCTGGTTGTTTATACTATATCTGCAGATAGTATCAACATTCATAAAGGTTAATAACACCAAAAAATTATTCCACCTATTGAGACATATGATCGATGTCATGGTGCTTCTATGTTATTACAATTACTTCTTCTATTCTTTATAACTATCATATGAGTAGGAAAGTAACTCTTATTCTTTTTCATCACATCAAAAAACTAAAAGTTACACTTCTTTCTTCATATGACCTCAACAAAAATAATATGAATATTTCATGGACTGATAATCTCAAAATTATTCATTATAACAAATCATAATATAATGATACCAATTCAGTCACCAAATATTACTCTCTTCTTCTTTCCAGAATCAAAATCATTCTTCATGAATATTGAAATAATGAATTTTTAGCTCATCATCATCATAATTTTATTCTTTTTTAGTCAGAATTATATGACTATATAATTCACTATATATCTTATAATTCTTCTCTTAACCAAATGATAATTATCTGAATATAGATTGGCTACTCACTTCTTCTTCGAGACATAATAATATGTAATAGTGTTTCTATGTTGTGATCTCTTTATTCGATATAAAGTATCAACAATTGAGAATAGTATCAATTTATTCTTAGTTAAATAGATTATTTCTATAAAATATAGGCACTAACCATCTAACCATATTTCATCCATGTATTTATGATATATTTCATAGTATTCTCAAGAAAAAACCCAAGTACATAAATAAAATATTATTATTATTATTTTATGTGGTTTTCATTAATTTTGTCTCTTTTTTATTGGTTATATTATCAAGTAATCATTGGTTATATTCTCAAGTGAATATTCATTCACATATATAAGTATGCATTATCTCCTTTAAAAATCCTAAATGGTGCAGATCACAATTCTTCTACCATGAACACACTAGAATAGCTATGTGGTATCCATTCTTTATGAAAATAGATTGTACGAACCAATTTCTTCATGAAAGTGAATATCTTAAGTGATAATTAGATATTATCGTTTAACTAGTTATGAAATATATTCTAAATGGAATAATTTCATATGTGTATTCAGTTTGTATCTAGGAAGGATTCATGTATCACATTGAGGGGGTGAATCAGTGATATCTTTTTCTTTTATGTTTCATTTATATCTAAACAACCTTCACCTCATTGTAAATATTTATTTTCCTACTGAAGAAAAATCAATCACACATCCACAAGAACACAATAATTTATAAGGTTCACTAGTAAACTAGGGTATCTACATTCATTTTAGGACATTCCTTTAATCTAATGTAGAACTATGTTCAATAATAAAGTGTGTGGGATCTTTCTAGAACAATTGATATAAAAAATTTGTGTAAAAAATATGTTATATTGCTACTTTATTAACTTTTGAAAATAATTTCATTAAAAAAACATCATCAGTTTCATACCCAGTAGAAAGAAATAACTTCTTTGAATTCATAATGATACTTGGTCTGACTTCCAAGTATGACTCCCAAGTCTCAATTTCCTAATAAAGAAATATTCCTTAGCCATAATACTGTTGACATAAATCTTAACTTCTTCTACCTCATTCCAGAAATCCCAATCTGATTTCCCAATCAGATGATCCGTCTTGATATGATAATCAACTGAATACGATCCTCCTCTTATTATTCTTCTTTTGTTCGGTAAACTTCTTTAGGAATCCACAACCCAGAAACTTCTTCTCCCTGTAACTTTAGAGATTTTATCTCTTCACCCTTGAGTAGTATATGTGTCCAAAAAGTACAATTTACATCCTCTATTTATAGGTGCACCAATATGTTTTGGTTGGTATTCTAAAATGCTTTCACGCTCAACCAAATTCCCCAAAATCTTGATTACCCCTGAATTTCTGATGCATTTATGAATTCTTCAATGTTTCATAACACTTCTAAAAACATCTTGAATCTTCATAAATCATCATCTTTCTTCAGAAATTATAAACATTTTCCAGTCTGATTCTGATTCTTCATTCTGATTTTCTCATTATGATGGATGAATTTGGACACTCTGTTTTTCCATGACCAACATGAAAATTCATCCGAACAGAATACTTCTTATTTTGATATCCAATTTAAGATATTATAACCATTCCAAATTCTTCATTATGGTGAAGAAAACATATATTCCATTAAATTTTCTACACCCAATGAAACATTTGTTAACAATATGTCTTCTCCTTATAATCCTCACAACCAATTTCTCCTTCTGATGTCATCATTGTAAACACTTCAGAAATTACTTCAAACATCCTTTCGACATCCCCCTTGAAAAATATTTTATGGATGGTTGAAGTAATTCTTTTTTTCTTATTTTCTTTTGACCAAATATCTTACATATGATGATATTTATCAGTGTCATTTCCAGTATATATCTCTTGAAAAAATTGTTTATAATAAATAATAGTTCTCTTTTCTCTTGACTCACTTGAAAAACAAATACTCTTGAAATAAACCATCGAAACTATTTCATCTTGACCCACATAAAAATATAATCAATGTTTCTATCTGGAAAACAGTCAATAACTCATATTGATGAGAAATGGTTCTTCAAATCGGTCAAAACGAGCATGTATTCTCCTCTATGTTCAACCGTACCAACAAATCAGACATTTATTTATTTTTATTCATTCCAATAAATCACCACAAAAAAAATCTTCCTATGGTGATTATGATGGCATACAGAGTTCGATGGACTGGTATTAGTAGCTTCGGCTTCTGTAACATCATTCTTTTCTGAAAATGATATCAATGAACTTATATCACTCAACATATTTCTCCGAATATTTTTTTATTTTATCTTTTAAACTTATTGAAAACCATCACCTTCTATTTCTCACATTTCCATCAAACTTCTTTGCCTTCAAACAAATTTGAGTCCAGAGATCTCAAACTGATGGACATAGATCGGAAAGCTTTAGCTCCAACAATTTCCTCTTCCACAAACTTCTTATTTTAAGAAATATTTTTTCCTAACATTGAATATGTTAAAGAGCATCTTTAACATCATCTTTATTTTAATACAAAGTGTTGTTGTAACGAACATAACTTTCATTAATGAAAATTCCTCTTGATCTAATTAAATGTCTTGTTATTTAAAATGGTTATATAAAATATAAACTTCTCTGGTTTAATGTTTTTGGATTTTAAAATTCCATTAGGAATTGTGACCATTTTTAATATAGCTCTTAAATAGTGATCACAAGATCAATTGAAATATAGGGCTTTAACAAATCCAATTTACTCAGAAAAAGGAAGCGATGGCATTCTCCAGTATAATTTCTCCATATGAAGCACATTTGTTAGAGCATAGAAAGGATTTGGCATCATTATGATTCTCTCTTGACCAATCCCAAGCATAGCTTAAACACGTGAATATTGAATAAAACCACCTACGAGGGAAGTAGAAGTTGATAGAGATTACCATCGGAACGATGTTATCTATGCCACCCCAAGAGTATTTGACCATCACACACCTTACCCTTCAGTCTTATGAAGGATTTATAATGGTTTATGTAATGAGACCCTAGTACTATGATTATGTACACTATTTTGGTATAGAGATTATACAATCGTTTCATTATTGTCACTTGGTAAATAATTTTTAAAGAAAAAATAGATTTTAAAGTTAATTAAGAAGTCTATTTTGATGAATTAATGGATTTTTGAATTAAATAATTTTTTAATTAAATATTATTACTAAATTAATTTTTATTAAATATAAATGACCTTATAATTATTATGAATACAATTGTGATTTTTATTAATGTTTGAATGTTATTTTGGTCAAAAGCCCTTGGATTTCCGATAAATATCGGTTTTTATTTTAAAATTAAATATACCAATATTTAGAAAATTATTTCAATAAAATGAATATTATTTTTCGAATTAGGACATCAAAATTATCTATTGGTGAATTTTTCATAATTTTCTGAGATAGTCGAATTTTTGGGTAAAAATGAAATACCGTTTAAACAATATTGTGTTTTATGACATTATAATGACCCAATAGTGATGTAATAAAATACTATAAACATTATTTTAGGATGATATATGTTTTAAAATTAAAATAATTTATTTTTTATGTTTGTTTGATTAATTTTACAAAGCCTTAGTGGACCCTCCAAAACTTATAAAACATTTTGGCTTTTTAAATTGATTTCCTTGAAAGTGTGACTCACCTCCCCATAATCCACCCTATTATTTTAAAAAGTTAAGCCATTGTCCTTATAAAATAATTTTCTTCACTAAACTTTGAAAAAAAACCATGGGAAAAACCAATGGGATGGTTTTTGGTTTTGATTAGTTTAATGTGTGGTGTCCCAAACCTAAATAATAATGAATTCCCCATCATTTTCTATATAAACCCACCCATGATCCCAATTCCTATTCAATAAAAGCCTGTGTAGTTCACCCAAACTCTGCCCTTCTCTCTCTAGAATCCTCCCATGTATCCCCAAGCTCCTAAGAAGCCTCTCCCAAGCCTTTTTCATCACACATTCAATTAAGGGATTCCTTCCTTTCTCATTTTATCCATGTTTCTTTGTTATGTTATGTCCTTTTATTTTAAATTATAAATGATGGGGTATGATTTCCCACCTCCCCCATATATTAATATTTATCTTTGAAAAATGAGATACCCCTTTCTATCTCATTAATTCCTCCCATGTACACACATCACCATGCCAAAATTCCGTAATGAATCTCTCTCTCCTCATTTACATTCAAGAAATTATTTTGTATCATGAATATAAATTCCATTACATTATTTGGGGCATGTATCTATATGAACCCTTTATTTTCCATTTCATATACATATGACGAGACACCCATTTCTCTCTCCTTAACCATTTTTATAAATTTTTATATCATTCTATTATGCTACCGAAATTGCATCACGATTTTCCAAGCCAAATTCATTATGTAGTGAATACCGTGCACATTTCTCTATCAAGGGTATTCACCTTTATGCACATTTTATTATTGTTTATAGAATTTAATATAATTATTTCACATTCATTTATCGTGGAATAAATGATGATGTTGAATGACTCCATGTAGTATGATCCATGTGGCACACTTATGCATGAAATGAAATGTTCAAGAAGGGTGTTCCCTAATATGGATCCAATGCATTGGGTAAAGATTAGTATCATAATACGCCAAGTTAAATGAGGATTTAATAATTATAATTCAAGTGAAATGGTTGTTTACTCATGATCCATGTGCAATGGGCCTTGGCTCATGCTATCATGTTAAATGTTGTTGCCACATTTCCATGTTATTTTAATCATGTCTTATCATGCCTTAATGTTCATGTTTCTCTTCTTCTCTTTTGATAATTCTATTGCCTAAAATGTATTTTATTCTAAATATTATTCCTTGTTTACTCTCTTATTGGGCTTTATAGCTCACCATTTTCTTATTCATGTCCTCCTTTTATCCCATGCAATGTTAAGTACAAAGGAATGTAGTGGTCATGTAAAGGAAGTTTTCACTAAATATATTGTGTTTTATGTTCTAAGTTGTTATGTAATGTTCTTAAGCCCTAAAGACACTAGACCTATCAATATTCTATGTTGAATCAAGTGAAGGTTTTTATGTAATAAATCATATTTAAGTGTGTAATAAAGATCTGGGTTGTTATATTTGGAATCAGAGGATAGGTTTAGTTATTTTGGGGATTATAATTAGAAAACCCGAGTGAGAGACTTATGGATAATAATAAGTATAATAAAAACATCCCATAATTTTAGTGAGTATTGAGTAAATAGTTTATCATGAGAATATATCCCTTTCTAGATACGAGCAGGTAGAGGTGGATCCGGGACAGATGTACCTAGGAGTGGAAACTCCGACTAGGAGTTTCGGGCTTGACATGAGGTATCCTGGTACATGAGAATGGGCCTTGATGCAATCTTCTTTATGACACTCCTAGGGGTTATTATTTGGTAAATTCACAAGATTAGTATGAACCATTGTTCAGGGAATAAAATAAAATTCCTATAAGAATATATTTTGGGAAGTAGATCATAGATAACATATATTGAAGCCTATAGATTCATAATTTAAGGAAATAAAATTAATTTATAAGTTGTCCATTTTGGTCTTTGAATTACCCTTTATGTGTTACCCCTAAAATTATTTTTATTCCATCCAATGGCCTGTAATAGGAGGACTCGGGCTGAAAATTGATTCAAATATCAATGTGATGATTGTTCTAATGAGATGCCCAATCCAATGGGAGAAGGAATCGTAAACTTTTTCACGATGCTCTCTCAGTTAACCCAATATTTGAATAGAAACATGGCTCAAGAGTAATGTTTACCCCAACCCCCCATAAGAAATAACAAGTCACTAATGAGAGATTCATGACCCCAAGGCATCCTAATTTAATGAAACATCTGATCCCTTAGTTGTTGAACAATGGATCAACTCCATTTAAAAGATATTCTCCATCCTTCAATGTTCCGGACAAGAAAGGGTTCTTCTTTCTTCCTATTGTATGGAGGGTGAAGGAAATAAATGGTGGACATTGATAAAAAATATGAAGCTTGAGGAGGATATCGAGGTGTTTGAATGGAAGGATTTCTATAATATTTTTTTTGATAAATATTTTCCATGCACCCTATGACTTTAAATGGAAGGGGACTTTCTTTCCCTCAACCAAGATGATGACAAATCGGTCAGAGCGTATGAGGAAAAATTCAGAAGGCTTGCACGATATGCCATTGGCTTTGTCATTAGCACTGAATGCAATGTTGACCACTTCTTTGGTGGGCTAAAACCTAGCCTACAGAAAGCCCTGGTGATCCTTGACTTTGATAGCTATGAAGAAATTGTCCGATGTACCCTCAAATTTGAAATAGAGATTATAGAATCTCATGGATATCATGGGGATAAGAATCATAAGGTGGACTTCAATTCTGGCAGTCTGATGGACAAATCCAATGGTACTAAGAAGATCCAACACCCCACTTTCCAAATGTATGGAAAGAAACACACCAGAAATTTCTTGAAGGGGACAAGGAAATGATTTAGGTGTGGAAGAGAAGGGCACCCAGTTGTAAACTGCCGAAAAGAAAAACCCACAACTGTGAAAGAGGAGAGGAATGCTCCATTCGACTCTCAACGCATTATTCATTGCATTAAGTGCAAAGAAGTAGGGAACCTTGAAAATCAATTCCCCAATTAAATGGTTTTTGAGGGCAACCAACAACCTCCAAGGTAGAAAGGGAGAGATTTTACCATCACAACCGCCATAGTGAACCCCAACAACAAAGTGGAAATAGGTACGATAGTTTTTCATTCAAGAATAGAAAACATACATTTTGATTCTGGTTCTATGCATTCTTTTATATACTGAATTTTTATTTAAAAATCCCAACACCACCACAAATCATGGAAGTAAAGATGCCGGTGAGTATGAAAAATGGGGAAATCATTGCATCCCATGAATATAACTCCCCCAATGTCATAATTTTAGTATTGAACTTCCCAAAAAACCTTGTCATACTCCCCCTAGCGGAATTTTATACAAATCATGGAACGGATTGGCTTTCCTTATATAAAGCCAACATAAATTGTCATGAGTGGGAAATCACTCTCCATATGGAGAATTGACCCCCAATTTTGTACAAGTGCGAGGAAGAGGATGAATCTACTTTAGCTCGATCATCTCAAGAATGGATATTAATGCCCTATGAGGATGTGTATCTTGCTCAGATGATTGAGTCCAAAGAAGCAACCATCCTTGAGGATATGCCTATTGTGAGGTAATTCAATTAACTGTTTCTTGAGGAATTGCCTGGTATTCCTCCTTGAAAAGATCTTGAATTCTCAATTTATCTTATACCTAGGGAGTTTCCAATAACTAAGACTCTGTATATAACGGTTGTTGCAGAGCCTGAGAAGCTAAAGAAACAACTACATGAGAATATAGATAATGGGTTTATATTCCCAAGCGCTTCACCATGGTGTGAACCAGTCCTCTTTGTCGTAAAGAATTATGGGTCAAAATGCCTTTGCATTGATTATCGTGAGCTTAACCAAATCATGATATAGAACAAGTATTTTCTACCCTGAATTGATGACTTGTTCTATCACCTGCATGGAGCATAATACTTCTCCAAGACAGATCTGTGGTCAGGATATTATAAGGTAAGGGTGAAAATGGATGATATACCCAAAACTGATTTTTGTACAAGATACAAGCACTATGAATTCATACTGATGCCTTTCGAACTCAATAATGCTCCAAAAATCATTATGGACTTAATGAATAGATTATTTAGAGATTACCTTGACAAATTTTTGGTAGTCTTTATAGAAGATATTCTAATGTAGTCCAAAACCAAGGAGGAGCATGAGGAGTATCTAAGAACTGTACTAGAGACCTTACGAAAGGAAAAGATCTATGAAAAGTATAGAAAGTGTGAGTTCTAGTTGAAGGAGGTCTCATTCTAGGGTCATATAATCATAAGAAATGGGATATCTGTGGATTAATCCTGGACAACTGTAATCGAGGAATGTCTGAGGCCATCATCGATAATGGATATCTATAGATTCCTGGGGTTAACTGGATATTATCGACGATTTGTGAGAAATTTATAACGATTTTCCAACCCTATTACGAAGCTAACTCGGATGGTAGTAAAGTTTTCTTGGAGTGATAAATGCAAAGAGAGTTTCAAGGAGTTGAAAAGGAGGCTAATCACTACACCTGTTCTCACACTACCCATAAGTAGAAACTTTTTTGTTGTATTTAGTAATGCTTTAAAGAAGGTCTCAGGCTGTGTCTTGCTGAAAAATGACAAAGTCATGGCCTATGAATCATGGAAATTGAAACTTCATTAGCATAAATATCCATCACATGATCTGGAGTTGCCTATAGAGATCTTCGATTTAAATTTTTTGTGACATTACATATTTGGTGAGATGTGTGAAATATATACGGATCACAAAAGCCTCAAGTATATATGGACACAGAAAGAGTTGACCATGCACCAACGAATATGGCTAGAGCTGATCAAAGACTACGACTGCTCAATCCATTACCACCCTAGTAAAGTGAAAAAGGTGACAGATTATCTAAGTAAAAATGACCTAGCAATTCTATCATTGATGAGAATTGAAAATGATCCAATATTCTTAGATTTGATGAAAATTGTAATTTTAATCATAAATAATGGAACATCATCAATCCTTTCACAAATGATTATTCAACCGTCTCTTTTGGAAAGATTAACGGATGCTCAAAAGGATGATGTGGGAATTTAGAAAAAGGTGGAAACTATCAGAAAAGGAAAATACTTTGAGTTTAATGTCAATGAAGAAGGAATTGTGAGATTTGGGAAAAGAATATGTGTCCCATCAAGTCCAGAGTTGAAGAAGGAACTGTTGGATGATTCATGTAGTTCAAGTTTCTCCATCTACCCAGGAAACAAAAATATGTATCGAGATCTCTGAGAGAATTATTATAGGGATAAAATGAAGAAGTAGATAGCTGAATATACATCAAAGTGATTGGTGTGTCAGCAAGTGAAGGATTAGAGACAGAAGTCTAAGGGGATCATGCAACCATTACCCATACCGGCATGGAAATGGTAGAACATCACTACAGACTTTGTCGTCGGACTTCAGAAGACATCCAAAGCAAACAATGCTATCTGGGTTGTTGTAAATCTTCTTACAAAGATTACACACTTCATTGCAATTCAGGGGGATTTATCATTGGATCTACTGGCACAAATATACATCTGAGATGTGTTAAGGATTCCTGGAGTACCACTATCAATTGTATCCGATTGAGATCCAAGATTCACTACTATGTTTTGAAAGATTCTTAAACATGATCTGGATAATGAGCTGAACTTCAGTACGGCTTATCATCCTCAAACTGATGTCCAATCTAAGCGGACTATCCAAACACTTGAAGACATGTTGAGAGCGTGATCAATGGACTTCAAGGAAGGATGGTATCAACATCTCCCTCTTGTTGAGTTCTCATAAAACAACATTTTCCACTCAACAATACCAATGTCTCCTTATGAATCCCTTTATGGTAAGAGGTGTAGAACACCAGCATGTTGGGATGAAGTTGGGTAGAGAAAACTCCTAGGTCTGGAAATGGTCGAAGAAATAGTGGATAACGTTAAGACCATCCAGTAGCACATTAAAGCTGCTCAGAGTCAACAAAAGAGCTATGATGATAATCGTCGATGAGACATAGAGTTTGATGTCAGAAACATGGTATTCCTTTTAATATCATCATGGAATAGGGTTATAAGATTTTTGAAGAAGGGAAGGCTTAGTACAAGGTACATAGGCCCTTTTGAGATCCTTGATTGCATTGGACCAATGGATTATCGACAATAACTCCCACCGAACTTGTCCCAAGTGCATGATGTATTACATGTATCACTCTTGAAGAAGTACATAACTGGCCCATCACATGTACTCAATCCAGGGGTGGTACCATTGGAGAATGACCTCTCCAATGCAGAGAAGCCAGTAAAGATTCTAGATCATGGGGAAAAAAGTTCTATGAAATAAGATAATGCCCCTCATCAAGGTGTTGTGGAATAACCACACATTTGAGGAGGCAACACGGGAATTAGAGGAAGTGGTGAAGCAGAGTCACCCACATCTGTTTTTGTGCGGGAAAAGGAAATTTTGAGGGAGAAATTTTTTAAGGGGGGAAGATTTTAAAGCCCCGAAATTTCATTAATGAAAATTCACCTTGATCTAATTAAATGTATTATTATGTCAAATGGTTATTTAAAACATGAACTTATTTGATTTTATGTTTTTGGATTTTAAATTACCATTTAGAATAGTGACCATTGCTAATATAGCCATTAAATAGTGATCACATGATTAGTATAAATACAGAGATTTAACAAATCTAGTTTACTCAGACAAAGGAAGTGATGGCCTCATCCAATAGAATTGCTCCATATGAATCTCATTTGTTATAGCTCATAAAGAAGGTTACATCATTGGGATTTTCTCTTCACCAAGCCCAAGTCGAGCTGCAATATGTGAATCTTGAACGGTACTGCCTACGGGAGAAGTGGATGTCGATAGAGATTACCACCTGAGCAATGTTATCTGAGCCACCCCAAGAGTCTTTCACCATCGCACACCTTACCCTTCAGTCTTATGCGAGTGTTATAAGGGGTTATGTAATGAGACCCTGGTACTATGATTATGTACAATATTTTTTTATACAGAATATACATTCATTTTATATTGTTACTTAGTAAATTGTTTTTAAATAAAAAATAGTATTTTTAGTTAATTAAGAAATCTATTTTGAGGAATTAATGGATTTTTGAATTAAATAATATTTTACTTAAATATTATTACTAAACTAATGTTTATTAAATATAAATGACTGTATAATTATTATGAATATAATTGTGATTTTTATTATGGTTTGGAAGATATTTTAGTCAAAAACCATTAATTTTCTATAAATGTCGGTTTTTATTTTAAAAGTAAAAATTATGATATTTATAGAATTATTTAGATAAAATTAATATTATTTTTGGATTAGGATGTCAAAATTATCTAACGGTGAATTTTTCATAATTTTTTGAGAAATTCAAATTTTTGGGTAAAAATAAATACCATTTAAATACATAATGTTTTTTATGACATCATAATAACAAAATAGTGATGTAATAAAATACTATAAACATTATGTTAGGCCAATATATGTTTTACCATTAAAATAATTTGATTTTAGTTTTTTTTTTATTTATTTTTCAAAGCCTTAATGGACCCTCCAAGACTTAAATTTTTTTTTAGCTTTTTAAATTGATTTCCTAAAGAGTGTGACTCAACTACACATAAGAAACCCTATTATTTTAAAACTTTATGCCATTTTTCTTATAAAATAATGTTTTACACTCCCCTATGGAAAAACCATGGGAACAATTAAGGGCTGGTTCGTGGATATGATTATTTTAATGTGTGGTGTCCCAAACTAAAGTAATAAAGAATTCCCCCTTCTTTCCTATATAAACCCACCCAAGATCCCACTTTATATTCACTCAAAGCCTTTGGTGTTCATCAAAACTTTTCTATACTCACTCTATAATACTCCCATGGTGCCCCAAGCTCCTAAGAAGCCTCTCCCAGGCCTCTCCCAAGCCTTTGGGATCACACTTTCAAGTAAGTGATTCATTCCTTTCTCATTTTATCCAAGTTTTTTAATATTTTTATGTCCTTTTATTTTAAATTATATATTTTGGGGTATGATTTCTAACCTCCACCATACATACATATTTATGTTTGAATGATGAGAGACCCTTTTCTATCTCATTAATTTTTACAACCCTGCTTTTATTACAAACTTAAACATGATTTATTACATAAACCATTCACTTGATACAACATGGACGATTGAGTGGTATAGTGTCTTTGGGGATTAGGATCATTACATAACAACTTAAAACATGAAATAAAACATCTTTATTGAAAACTTCATTTACATGACCACTATATTCCCTCGTACTTAGCATTGCATGGGATAACCTGAGGGTATGCATAAGAAAAGGGGTGAGCTATAAAGACCAGTAAGGGAATAAAAATGGAATACATGAGAATTACAATACATGTTAGAAAATAGGCATATCAATAGAGCACAAGAGAAACATGAACATAAATCCATGATAAATCATGATAATCATTACATAGAAATGTGGCAACAACACTTAACATGGAATTAGCATGAGCCAAGGCTCATTGCACTTAGAGCATGAGTAAATCCTCATTCAACATGAAGCATGAGTAAACCCTCATTGCACTTGAATTAGAATTCACATGACGTATCATGATACTATACTTTACCCAATTCACTGGAGCTCTATAAGGGTGCACCCTTCTTAAACATTTCATTTCATGCATAAGTGTGCCACATGGATCCTAAAACATGGATTCAATAAACATAATAATTTATTCCATGATAAATGAATGTGTAATTCATACATGAACATTTATAATAAATAAGTAAATGTGCATAAAGGTGAATACCCTTGATGGAGAAATGGTCATGGTATTCACTACATAATGGCATTGGCTTAGAAAATCAGTGCAATTTCGGCAGCGTAACGTCGTGATATAAGAATTCATAAAAATGGTTGATGATAGAGAAAGGGGTGTATCATCATATTTACATGAAATGGACAGTAAGGGGATCATATAGATACATGTAAAAACAATTTTAATGGAATTTTTATTCATGATACAAAAGTATTTCTTGAATGTAAAAGAAGAGAGAGAAGTTCCTTTCGGAATTTCGGCATAGTAATGGGTGTACATAGGAGGCATTTAATGAGAGAGAAAGGGGTATCCGATCATTCAAAAAATAAGAGGGAAGTATGGGGGAGGTGAAAACCCATACCCCAGAATTTATAATTAAAATTAAAAGGGTATAACAATATGAAGAAAATTGGACAAAAATGAGAAAAGAAGAAAAACCCTTACTTGGAAGTGTGCTTCCAAAGGCTTGAGAGAGGCTTGAGAGAGGATTCTTGGGAGCTTGGGGAACCTTGGGAGGATTCTAGAGAGAGTAGGGTAGAGGTTGGAGGAACTCAAAAGGATTTAAGTGAGGAGGAAGTGGGAGCTTGGGTGGGTTTATATAGGAAAGGTGAGGGAATTCTTTATTATTTAGGTTTGGGACCCCTTATATTAAATTAATCCAAACCACAAACCATCCCATGGTTTTTGATAATGGTTTTTGGAAAAGGGAAGAGGAAAACAATATTTTATAAGGCCAAAGTCCTAAATTCTTAAAATAATAGGGTTTCTTATGTGGAGGTGAGTCACACTCCGATGGAAAACAATTTAAAAATACAAGGTGTTTAATAAGTCTTGAAGGGTCCATTAATGCTCTGAAAAGTAAGTCAAAAAAACCCAAAATCACATTATTTTAATGTTAAAACATATATTGGCCGAACATAAATCTTATAGTATTTTATTACATCACTATTGGGTCATTATGACGTCATAAAACACAATATATATTTAAACAATATTTAATTTTTACCCAAAAAATTGACTGTCTCAGAAAATTATGAAAAATTTACCATTGGATAATTTCGACATCCTGATTCCAGAAATAACATTTATTTTATCTAAATAATTTTCTAAATATGTTAATTTTCACTTTTAAAATAAAAACAGACATTTATAAAAAATTCACGGGTTTTGACAAAAATGGCTTTCAAACCTTAATAAAAACTACAATTGCATTCATAAAATTATATGATCATTTATATATAATAAAATTAATTTAATAATAATAATAATATTTTATTATTAAAATATTTTTTAATTCAAAAATCCCTTAGTTTAATAAAATAGAATTTTTAATTAAATAATAACTTAAAACACTATTTGCATTTTAAAAACTTTTATAATGTATCAATAATGAAAAGAAAGTATATTCATTATTATATACAAAAAATAAGTTACATGAACATAGTACTAATTATTTGTTACATAACCCCTTAAAACAGCCACATAATACCTAAGGTTAAGGTGTGCAATGGTGGCAGACTCTTGGGGTGGCTCAGATAACATCGCTCGAGTGGTAATTTCTATCAACTTCCACCTTTCCCGTAGACAGTCACGTTCGAGCTTGACATGATGAAGCTTATCTTGGGCTTGGTGAAGAGCGAAGCCCAAAGACGCCACCTCTTTTCTGAGCTCCGATAAATGGGCTTCGTATGGAGCAATTCTACTGGATGAGGCCATCGGTTCCTTTGTCTGAGTAAATTGGATTTGTTAAAGCCCTATATTTATACTAATCATGTGATCACTGTTCAACGACTATATTAGAAACGGTCAAAATTCTTAACATAAAACCAAATAAGTTGACATTTTAAATAAACATTTTACATAAATAGACATTTAATTATATCAAGAGGGATTTCCATTAATGAAACTTTGGGTCGTTACAATATTCCCCCCTTAAGAAATTTCACCCTCGAAATTTCCTTTTCCCACACTAAAACAGATGTGGGTAACTCATCTTCATTATTTCCTCTGATTCCTAAGTCGCTTATTCAAACTTTTAGTTTCGCCACAACACCTTGACGAGGGGCATTGTCTTATTTCGTAGAACGTTTTCTCTACGATCTAACATCTTCACTGGTTGCTCCTCATAAAAAAGATCATCCTCCAACTGTACCACCCCAGAAGAGAGTACATGTGAAGGGTCCAGTATGAACTTCCTTAAGAGGGATACATGAAAGACATCATGTACATTGGACATGGTAGGTGGAAGTGCTAGTCGATAGGCCACAACCCCGACACAATCCAGAATCTCAAAGGGGCCGATGTATCTTGGACTTAACTTCCATTTCTTTACAAACCTCATGACCTTATTCCACGGAGATATGCGTAGAAAAACCATGTCTACAACTTTAAACTCAAGGTCTCGTCGACGAATATCTACATAACTCCTCTGTTGACTTTGGGCTGCCTTGATATGCTACTGAATGGTTTTTACCTTCTCCACCATTTCCTCGACCATTTCTGGTCCAAGAAGCTTACGTTCTCCAACCTCATCCCAACATGCCGGTGTTCTGCACCTTTTCCCATACAGGGCTTTATATGGTGCCATTTGAATGCTCGAGTGGAAACTGTTATTATAAGAGAACTCAACCGGAGGAAGCTGTTGATCCCATCCTCCTTTAAAGTCTACTGAGCATGCTCTCAACATATCCTCAATTGTTTGGATAGTCTGCTTAGATCTCCCATCAGTTTGAATATGATAGGTCGTACTGAAGTTCAGCTCAGAATTCAGATCTCTTTGAAGACTCTTGCAAAACTTAGATGTGAATCTTGGATATCGGTCAGACACAATAGATAGTGGTACTCCATGCAACCTTACCACATCCCTGATATATATCTGTGCCAGTTGATCCAATGAGAAATCTTCACGAATAGCAATGAAGTGTGCAGTCTTTGTAAGACCATCCACAACAACCCAGATTGCATTGTTGCCTTTGAATGTCCTCAGAAGTCCGGTGACAAATTCCATGGTGATGTTCTCCCATTTCCATTCTGGTATGAGCAATGTTTGCATCATCCCCTTAGACTTCTGCCTCTCTGCCTTCACTTGCTGGCACACCAGGCACTTTGATGTATATTCAACGATCTCCTTTTTCATATTATCCCACCAAATGTTTTCTCAGAGATCTCGATACATCTTTTTGCTCCTTGGGTGAATAGAGAAATTTTAACTATGTGCATTATCCAAAAGTTCCTTCTTCATCTCCGGACGTGATGGAACACATATCCTTTTCCGAAATCGCACAATTCCTTCTTCATTAACATTAAACTCCGAGGATTTCCCTTTTTTAATAGCTTACATTTTTTCCTGAATTCCCACTTCATCCTTTTGAGTATCCTTTAACCTTTCCAAAAGAGACAGTTGATCAATAATTTGTGAAAGTATTGATGATATTCCCTTCTTTATGATTCCCATGTCCATCTTTATTAAGTCTAATAAGATTGGATCCTTCTCAATTCTCATCTTTGATAGAATCGCTGGGTCCTTTCTACTTAGGGCATCTGCCACCTTGTTCGATTTCCTAGGGTGGTAATGTATTGAACAGTCATAATCCTTGATCAGCTCTATCCATATTCTCTAGTGCATATTAAGCTATTTTTTTGTGAATATATAATTAAGACTCTTGTGGTCAGTATATATCTCACATTTCTCCCCATAGAGATAATGCCTCCAGATTTTCAAGGCAAAGATCACCATCGCCAACTCCAGATCATGCGTTGGATGGTTTCTCTCATTTATTTTCAACTTCCTTGAGGCATAGTATATCAATTTATCATTCTACATCAGCACACAGCCTAAGACCTTCTTCAAAGAAGCACTGAATACCACAAAAATTTTCCCACTTGTGGGTAAAGTGAGCACGGGAGCAGTGATAAGCCTCCTTTTCAACTCCTTGAATCTTTCTTCGCATTCATCACTCCAAGAAAACTTTACTCCCTTTTGAGTTATCTTGGTAAGAGGGTTGGACAATCGTGAGAAATTTCTCACAAATCGTCTATAATATCCCGCTAACCCCAAGAAGCTACGAATATCCGTTACCGATATTGGCCTCGTCCATCCCTCGATTGCATCTTTTTTGGAGGGATCTAAAGATATCCCATTTCTTGTGATGATATGGCCTAATAATGAGACTTCCTTCAACTAGAACTCACACTTGTTGTACTTTGCATAGATCTTCTTTCTTGCGCAAAGTCTCTAGTACAGTTCTTAAATGCTCCTCATGATCCTCCTTGGTTTTGGAGTATATTAGAATATCATCTATAAAGACTACCACAAATTTGTCTAGGTAATCTCTAATGACTCTATTCATCAAGTCCATAAAGATTGATGGAGCATTGGTGATTCAAAAAGGCATTACTATGAATTCATAGTGCCCGTATCTTGTACGAAGAGCAGTATTGGGGACATCTTCCTTCTTCACCCTTACTTGATAATATCGCGACCGCAAATTTACCTTAGAGAAGTATTGTGCTCCATGAAGCTGATCGAACAAGTCATCGATTCGTGGAAAAGGATACTTGTTCTTTATCGTGATTTTGTTAAGTTCACGATAATTGATGCAAAGCTTCATTGACTCATCCTTCTTCTTGACGAAGAGGACTGGTGCACCCCATGGTGAAGCACTTGGTCGTATAAACCCTTTATCCAGATTCTCCTATAGTTGTTTCTTCAGCTCTTCATGTTCCATGACATCCATTATATATGGAGTCTTGGATATTTGTAGAGCCCGAAGTATAAATTCAATTGAGAATTAAACGTCTCTTCTAGGTGGAAGACCAGGAAGTTCCTCGGGAAACACTTTAGCGAATTCCCTCCCAATAGGCATTTATTCAAGGATGGTTTCTTCCTTGGACTCAATCATCTGAGCTAGATACGCGTGGTCATAGGGCAGTAATATCCATGATTGAGATGGTGGAGCTAAAGGAGATTTATCTTCCTCCTTACACTTGTAAAGAATCGGGGGTTGATTCTCCATATGGAGTGTGATTTCCCTCTCCCGACAATTTATGGTGGATCTATATAAGGAAACCTAATCCATGCCAAGAATTGCATCAAATTCCACCAGAGGGAGTATGACGAGGTTCGCCAGGAAATTCAATCCACAGATTATAATAGGGGAGGACTTATATTCATGGGATGCAATGATTGCCCCATTTTCCGTACTCAGTGACATCTTCACTTCCATGATTTGTGGTGGTGCTGAAATTGTTCTACTAAACTTTCGAGATATAAAAGAATGCGTAGAACCTGAATCAAAAAGTATGTTCACTATTCTTGAATGAATAACTAGCATACCTGTCACCACTTCGTTTTCGGGGTTCACTTCAGCAGAAGTGATGTCAAAATTGCTTCCTTTCTGCCATGGAGGTTGTTGGTTGCCTCCGAAAACCTTTGGATTAGAACACTGATTTGCAAGATGCCCCGGTTCTTTGCATTTGTAGTAATGAACAACACGTTGAGGTTCGAACGGAGCGTTCCTCTCCTCTATCGCAGGTGCGGGTCTTTCTTGCTGACATTTAATAGCTAGGTTCCCTTCTCTTCTACACCTAAAGCATTTCCTCGTCCCCTTGAGGCAATTTCCAGGGTGCTTCTTTCTGTACTTTTGGAAAGTGGGGTGCTGGATCTTCTTAGTACCTTTGGATTTATCCATTAGACTGCCAGCATTGAAGTCCACCTTACGCTTCTTGTCCCCATGAGACCCCTATGATTCCCCGATCTCCATTTCGACCTTGAGGGCACATCGGACAATTTCCTCATAGTTGTCGAAGTCACGGATCGCTAATGTTTTCCATAGGTTAGGCTTCAGCCCACCAAAGAAGCGGCCAACCTTGCATTTGGGGATAACGACAAAGCCGGAAGTGTATCGTGCAAGAATTGTGAAGTTTTCCTTGTATGCTCCAATAGATTCTTCTTCATTTTTCTTGAGGGAAATGAATTCCCTTTCCATCTTAAGCCGGAGGGTTCGCGGAAAATATTTATCGAAAAACGTCTTCCAAAAATCCTTCCATTCCAATGCCTCGATCTCCTCCTCAGGCTTCGTATTTTTGATCAACGTCCACCATTAATTAGATTCACCCTCCATATGATAAGCCGCCAGGAGAACCTTCTCTTGTTCAGAACATTGAAGGATGGAGAAGATCTTTTCAATGGAGTGGATCCATTGTTCAGCGATCGTGGGATCAGATGATCCACTAAAAGTAGAAGGCCTTTGTCTCATGAAGCTCTCGATGGTGACTTGTTCCTTCTTATGGGGGTTTGGACGTTCCTCTTGACCCGTGTTTCTATTAAAATCTTGAGTTAGCTGAGAGAGAATCATTAAAAAGTTCACGATTCCCGCTCCCATTGGATTGGGCATCTCATTAGTACAGTCATCACACTGATCTTCACACCGGTTTTTAGGCCGTGTCCTCCTATTACCGACCATTGGCTGGAATAAAAGTAAAGTTAGGGGGTAACACATTAATGGTAATCCAAAGAAAAAAGTTGATGACTTTAAAATAAACTTTTATTTCCTTAACTCATGAGTCTATAGACCTCAATCTAGGATTTTCATGATCTACTTTCTAACATAAACTCTTAGGGGAATTTTTTTAATTCCCTTAATAAGGGTTCATACTAAGCTTGTGAATTTATCAAAACATATCCCCCGGGAGTGTCGTAACCAAGAGTTTAGCAAGGCCCGTTGTCATGCACCAATTCCCATTCAAGTCTATCTCAAAGTGGTGTTTTCAGGTTTTACCCCTAGGATACATCTGTGCCAGAGTCACCTATACCTTCTCGTATCCAGATAGGGATGTATTTGTTTGATAAACCACTTAATCAATACATACCAAAACATAGGGATGTTTTTATTATACTTAGTCTTGTCTCTAAGGCTTTACTAGGGTTTTCTAATCCAAATCACAAAAATAACTAAACCTATCCTCTGATACCAACTGTGACAACCCTACTTTTATTACAAACTTAAACATGATTTATTACATAAACCATTCACTTGATACAACATGGGTGATCGAGAGGTCTAGTGTCTTTGGGGCTTAGGATCATTACATAACAACTTAAAACATGAAATACAACATCTTTATTGAAAACTTCCTTTACATGACCACTACATTCCCTCATACTTAGCATTACATGGGATAACCTGAGGACATGCATAAGAAAAGGGGTGATCTATAAAGCCCTGTAAGGGAATAAACATGGAATACATGAGGAGTACAATACATGTTTGACAATAGGCATATCAATAGAGCACAGGAGAAACATGAACATAAATGCATGATAAAGCATGATAATTATAACATGGAAATGTGGCAACAACACTTAACAAGGAATTAGCATGAGCCAAGGCTCATTGCACATAGAGCATGAGTAAATCCTCATTGCACATGAAGCACGAGTAAACCCTCATTGCACTTGAATTAGCATGAGTAAACACTCATTCCACATGACGTATCATGATACTATACTTTACCCAATTCACTGGAGCGCTATAAGGGTGCACCCTTCTTAAACATTTCATTTCATGCATAAGTGTGCCACATGGATCATAAAACATGGATTCAATAAACTTAATCATTTATTCCACGATAATGGAATGTAGAATTCATACATGAAACTTTATAATCAATAAGTAAATGTGCATAAAGGTGAATACCCTTGATGGAGAAATGGGCATGGTATTCACTACACAATGGCATTGGCTTAGAAAATCGGTGCAATTTCGGCAGCGTAACGGCGTGATATAAGAATTCATAAAAATGGTTGATGAGAGAGAAAGGGGTGTCTCATCATATTTAAATTAAATGGATACTAATGTTATCATATAGATACATGTCCAAACAATTGTAATGGAATCTAGATTCATGATACAAAAGTATTGCTTGAATGTAAAAAGAGGAGAGAGAAGTTCCTTTCGGAATTTCAGCATAGTAACGGGTGTACATGGGAGGCATTTAATGAGAGATAAAGGGGTCTCCCATCATTCAAAAAATAAGATGGCAGTATGGGGGAGGTGAGAAACTATACACCAGCATTTATAATTAAAATTAAAAGGGAATAACAATATGAAGTAAATTGAACAAAAATGAGAAAGGAAGAAAAACCCTTACTTGGAAGTGTGCTTCCAAAGGCTTGAGAGAGGCTTGAGAGAGGCTTCTTGGGAGCTTGGGGCACCTTGGGAGGATTCTAGAGAGAGTAGGGAAGAGTTTGGATGAACTCAAAATGCTTTTAGTGAGGAGGAAGTGGGATATTGGGTGGGTTTATATAGGAAAGGTGAGGGAAATATTTATTATTTAGGTTTGGGACCCCTTATATTAAATTAATCCAAACCATAAACCATACCATGGTTTTTTGCCATGGTTTTTGGAAAAGGGAATAGGAAAAAAATATTTTATAAGGCCAAATTCATAACTTCTTAAAATAATAGGGTTGATTATGTGGAGGTGAGTCATACTCCCATAGAAAACAGTTTAAAAAGACAAGGTGTTTAATAAGTCTTGAAGGGTCCATTAATGCTTTGAAAAGTAAGTCAAACAAACCCAAAATCACATTATTTTAATGTTAAAACATATATTGGCCGAACATAAAGCTTATAGTATTTTATTACCGCAGTATTGGGTCATTATGATGTCATAAAACACATTATATATTTAAACAGTATTTAATTTTTACCCAAAAATTGACTGTCTCAGAAAATTATGAAAAATTCACCGTTGGATAATTTCAACGTCTTGATTCCAAAAATAACATTTATTTTATCTAAATAATTTTATAAATATGTTAATTTTCACTTTTAAAATAAAAACCTACATTTATCGAAAATTCACGGGTTTTGACAAAATGGCTTTCAAACCGTAATAAAAATTACAATTGCATTCATAAAATTAAATGATAATTTATATATAATTAAATTAATTTAATAATAATAATAATAATAATATTTTATTATTAAAATATTTTTTAATTAAAAAATCCCTTAGTTTAATAAAATATAATTCTTAATTAAATAATAACTAAAAACACTATTTGCATTTTAAAAACTATTTACAATGTATCAATAATGACAAGAAAGTATGTTCATTATTATATATAAAAAATAATGTACATGAACATAGTACTAGAAATTTGTTACGTAACCCCTTAAAACAACCGCATAAGACCTAAGGGTAAGGTGTGCGATGGTGACAGACTCTTGGGGTGGCTCAGATAACATCGCTTGAGTGGTAATTTCTATCAACTTCCACTTTTCTCGTAGACGGTCAAGTTCAAGCTTGACATGATGAATCTCAGCTTGGGATTGGTCAAGAGTGAAGCCCAAAGACGCCACCTCTTTTCTGAGCTCTGAAAAATGGGCTTCGTATGGAGCAATTCTACTGGATGAGGCCATCGCTTCCTTTGTTTGAGTAAATTGGATTTGTTAAAGCCCTATATTTATACTAATCATGTGATCACTGTTCAATGGATATATTAACAACGGTCAAAATTCTTAACATAAAATCAAAGAAGTTGACATTTTAAATAAACATTTTACATAAAGATATATTTAATTAGATCAAGAGGTATTTCCATCAATGAAACTTTGGGTTGTTACATTAATGCCTCCCATGTACACCCGTTACCATGCCAAACTTCTGTAAGGAATCTCTCTCTCTTCATTTACATTCAAGAAATTATTTTATATTATGAATCTAAGTTCCATTAAATTTATTGGGACTTGTCTCTATATGAACCCCTTATTGTCCATTTTATTTAAATATGATTAGACACCCATTTCTCTCTCATCAACCGTTTTTATGAATTTTTATGTCACGACGTTATACTGCCAGAATTGCATCGCGAGTTTCCAAGGAAATGTCATTGTGTAGTGAATACCATGTCCATTTCTCTATCAAGGGTATTCAACTTTATGCACATTTACTTATTTTTTATAGATTTTTATGTATGTATTCCATATTATTTTATCATGGAATAAATTATGATGTTGAATGACTCAATGTTGTATGATCCATGTTGAACACTTATGCATGAAATGAAATGTTTAATAAGGGAGTGTCCTAATAGCACTCTAATGATTTGGGTAAAGATTAGTTTCATGATACGTCAAGTTAAATGAGGATTTACACTTTCTAATTCAAGATCAATGAGGGTTTACTCATGCACCATGTTCAATGGGCCTTGAATCATGCTATCATGTTAAATTTTGTTGACACATTTCCATGTTATGTTAATCATGTCATATCATGCCTTTATGTTAATGTTTCTCTTATGATATATTGATAATTCTATTGTATAACATGTATTGTATTCTTCATATTATGCCTTTTTTAATCCATTACTGAGATTTATAACTCACCCTTTTATTATGAATGTCCTTAGGTTATCCCATGCAATGCTATGTTAGAAAGAATGTAGTGGTCATGTAAAGTAAGTTTTCTATAAAGATGCAGTGTTTTATGTTCTAAGTTGTCATGTAATATTCCTAAGTCCCAAAAACACTAGACCTCATGATATACTATGATGTATCATGTGAAGGGTTTTATGTAATAAATCGTGTTTAAGTGTCTAATAAATATCATGGTTGTTATAGTTGTAACATATCATTTTTTCAATAATTATCTTTATTTCAAATCCAAACCTGAATATGATTGGTCAGAATACAATTAGAGGAAATTTTTTACCTTTTATTCCATCAAGATATCACCACAAGTTTTAAAGTAGGCTTGTGATTTTTTGGAATTAAAAAATAGAAAAGCATCATCATATTTATATCGAATCCATAGAGAATATGATTCTCTTCCTCATTATGATCAAAACCCCATTCTAGACCCAATGTGAGCCCGATGAGCATTTTCTTCTAGTAATCATATTCCTAATCCTATAATATTTATTAAGAATTGTGGGTCTTATTTTATTAATAATATTTTTAGTTCAATCATTATGTTGAGGGTTCTTGATCCCATTCTCAGATTCACACACAACTTTCCTCAATTCGAATTTTTATTAATGTTTTCAGCATACTTATTTCTTCAACATAACAAACATATTGATCTGTGGAAAAAAATACAACAAAAACAAAACATGGTCTAAAAAATCTCACCATTTATGCTTATTGTTAATACCCACTTCAAACCCATAAAATTGCTTATAATAAATACCACTTGAAGTTTTCTTTTTATACTTTTCCCCATTCCTTTATTTCTCTCCCTAATTCTTGTCTCTCCTACTTATAGACAATCAAATTCAAAGGGGACATCATGATAATTTTCTCACTTAATGATAATTGATACCCTTTCTAAGGGTTTTATCTTTTCATCTCATGTTCTTAATATTATTCTATAGGAGAACATAAGTATCATAGGAATTTATTAACAAATAACCTTTAACTAAACAAATCTAAGTTTATATGGATGAACCTGGTGTAGAAAATAAGAGTGTATAATATTGGTTATAATTGTTATCCAATACATAACTTTCATTAATAACATTTTCATGTCAATTTCAACATTCTCATGGCTGGAAATATCATTAAAATAATTTTTTTAAGATAAATGTAACCAGCATCCATCACAACTAACATATCAAAAATGTCTAGTTTATCAAAACACAACCTTTAAAAAACTCATATTTTTCGTAACTTCATTACTTTATTTTGAAAGAAAAGTAAGAGACTCATCAATTCCATATTTCTCATTTAAACTCCTTCAATTACAAAAAAGTTATAAAAGTGCTAAAAAAAGTTGGAATAAGAAGGAACCTCAGTTTTTTGTTAGAAGAAACAATCAAACTTAGTGTCCCCTCCCAGTATTGAAATATTATTTTTTTCTTTGAATTCTCATTGGATATTTTTTCTTCCATCAATTAATCCTTCATTTATTTTTGTAACAACTTTATTCCAATCATTATAATCTTCTAATGTGGTTGTTTATTTTTCCTAAAATTTATTAACATATTTCTAAGAATTTGTGTGCAACATATTCTTCTTGTTTTATTCTTGGTCTAGTATGATAGTCAAACATCTTTTAGTAGCAGGCCCATCTTTCTCCTATATCATTCATTTTTATAGTTATTTAAGTCACAATTTATTCATATATTTTTATCAACTTTTTTTCATTTTCAGAAACCTTCTTCAAACCATTTTATTTGGATTATTTTATTATTCTTACAACTTATTAACCATTGCTACTAGTTCTTGCCAAATGTCTAAGAACTTTCTATTTTTAGACACATTATGTTTATTTTCAAAAAGTTTCAATATAAATTTCTCTTATTTTTTCATTTGATAGGATTGGATCCCCTTAAAATTTTCCTTCTATATCACTTCAAATAATTTTAATTTCATTTGTTGAACCAACACATATTAGCAATGTGTCTGAATCCACCACAATGCTAGAAGTACCCATAGAAGGAATACCTTCCTATGTAACATCCATTATATCTAGAATTGTTGAACTATTTCTTAGGGAAATTTTCATATTTATCAATAGATCATTTTTAACCACCAAAATTTCTATTATCGACCAAATTATTTCTTTTCATCTTGGTTTTCTTTTTAGCCTTATCAGTTTAAGAAGTAATTAAAACTTTTTTCGACTCAGGATTTTTAGAAACATCTAACTACACAACTTAATTGTATTGAAAACATACATAACATTCGTATCATTGTTTTTATTAGATAAATTTAATATTTTTCTGAACCTTCAAAGATAACATTTTTTCTTTCCCTGGTTTACCCTTTCTAGAGCTTTCTCCCAATTCAAAGATAAAATTATCAAAACATGTAACCCTCTATTGAGATTTAGATTTTTTTTGTTGTAAAATTTCCAAATCTTCTTATTTCTTATTCCACTTTACTTCCATATGTTCATTATGATTATTTTCCTTCTATATAGATTTATTCAAATCATCAACCATGTAACGTCCAGGTTCCGGAAGCCGCCCGAGACACCCTATACTCGGTTGGTCACATGGCCTCAAGTGCATTTCCCTGAATGCAAGAGGATTCCGGCTAGTATAGTGGGCCTTGGGTGTGATAGTGGGGAAATTATGCCCTCATTGGCAGAGTAACACAACAAAAGTAAAACAGATAATAATAGCAGAAGTAGTAAACATATCAACCAATAGTAAATAGTGGAAGAATGAAGCAATAAACAACTAGATCACATAAAAATAAATGATGCATGATACATAGGTCTTGGAAAGCAGCCAAACAAGTCACAATACTAGAAAACAAAAGTAGAAAAATAAAAAAGAAACAGATAAACTCCTCAACATCGCAAGCCTCAGCTAGGTCCCATGCTATCCAGATCCACAACAGTCATGTACCTAGAGTTTAATGGTGTTTTCCCTTATCTATACCGACAATAATATAATCTATTTAGGCCCCAAACCATGACCCAAATAGGGTTTGAGACTAATCCCAGTAGGAAACCACTAAAAGATATGTGCCTAACAGTCAGTGAATATATATGGCATGTAATAAGTAAAGAAGTGGTAAAACAATGAAGTACTCAGTAGTAACCAATCCTACAGTTTCAAAACATTCAATTCATATATCAAGGAACATCTAATCTAAAGTAGATAAACCTTTGCAAAGTAATCTCAGCCTAAGCCTTCTATTTCAACCAAACTAGTACAAGAAACCCGCTGGGAAGTACACAGAGTCTCACCACTCTGGTTCAACTTAAGCATAGATTCTCTGAGGAAACACTCACCACCAATTATTTTTATAGTCACGTACCAGTAACTAAAAGGTGCTCTGGGGAAGCACGCAACGTCTCATTCCCCATGTGTCCTACATTGAGGAACTAAAAAAACTATGAGGAAGCACTAATTCCCCATATGGTCTCGCATCATAACAGTAAACAGACGCTCTGGAGAATCCCTCAACATCTATTCTCCCTATGGTCTACTACTCCAGGTTCTCACAGCCCTGTGTAAGTCAATCAAGCACATTAATTCATATCATCCAAATTAAACCTCATGAACTACTTGGATAAATAGTCTACAACATAACAGTATGTCAGATAATAAAAACTACTCCATCCTATCAGCTCTATGAATGGAAAGCACAACAGTGTAATAGGATAAGAAAAACCAAATGGCCATAACCAAATACAAACATGGGAAAAAACCTCCATATCATGGATATTAACCTTAATTACAAAAAAAATCCTCTACTCATGAACACAAGGCATAAGAGGAAAAATATAGGGTTAAAACCATAAACACTTAATACCCCTTTCAAGGTTATTGGGTACTTTTGCATAAATAACTCAAATATTATCTAGGAAAAGGCACAAAACACCTACCTTGATGTTGTAGGATCATTATAGTTGAACCTCATTCCATGAATCACCCCAAAACACTGTAGATTTTCAAAAATGTCTAAAACGTTCAACCGATAATAACTCTTGAAAGAGAAATAATCTTAGATGAGGTTCAAGAAGAAGGAAGAACTCACCAATGTGATTCCAACTCAATCAACGACGGTCGAATCAGAGAACGAATGCTCGACCATGTTATTGGAGAAGAAGCATGGCCATATGGACACTCTTAGATGAGTTCGGTAGAGAAGAATACATTTCTGCCAAAAAGATGCGACCATAGTCTATTTAATGAAAAACAAAGTACACGACATGTAATTTATAAGTACACAGCGTGTACCTGCCTTTATCGACCCCCACATTAGGTGGTCTCCAGGTCACCACACAAAGTCTTGTGGATAGGCATTACACATCCAGCACCCTACGACCCGCGTTAACCGATTATACGACATGTACTCATAAAGTAAACATTGTGTACTAAAGAAAATTCTCGAAACTCCTCTTTTTTCTCAAAAAGACAAGAAAAGGAAAACATACACGAAAAAAATATCCAGGTTTTTACAAAATTCCCCCTTAAATAAATTCATCCCTAAATTTCCCTAGCAAGGTGACATAGACGAAGAAACCCTGAAAATCTCCAGCCAATGTGATCGTACATCGGCCTCCCCCTCCCAAGTCTCATCCTGTACTCACTCGTGCTGCCATATCACTCATACCAGAGGAACATAATAGCCACATAGAACCTTTTCACTTCAATAAACAATCTAGATAGGATGCTCCTTGAATGAGGTTTCCACCTCTAACTCAACCTCCTCGGGTTAAAAAACATGAGACGGGTCTGAGATGTAACGTCGAAGCTGAGAAATGTGAAAAATGTCGTTCATATCCGAGTACCTTTGAGGTAACTATAACCGATAGGCAACCGGACCAACTCTCTCCAAAACCTCATGTGCCCCGACGTACCTCGAAAAAATCATACCCTATCTTCTAATCCTTCTGTGTCCCAACCACAGTGTGACACGTAGGAAAACCTGATCTCCGACCTCGAACTCCAGAGGTCGTCTCCGTCGATCAGTATAAGACTTCTTTCAAGACTGTGCAATATCCATCCTCTTCTGAATCAGCTCTATTTGTTCTGTGGTCTCATCGGCAAGACGAGGCCTCAGCATAGCTGCCTCTATTGTCTCCAGCCATCATAAGGGTGATCGACATGACCTACCATACAAAGCCTCATAAGGTTCCATCTGAATAGTTTGTTGAGTACTATTATTGTAGGCAAACTCCACAAGAGGTATGTGCTTCTCCTAAGAACCTCCAAAATACAGGATTCATGCTCAGAGCATATACTCAAGCACCTAAATCGTATGCTCAGACTGGCCATCAGTCTTGGGATGGTAAGTTGTACTGAAAAGTACCTGTGCACCCAAAGACTTCTGAAGCCCCTGCCAGACCCGAGAAGTAAAACGTGGATCCCTATCCGAAACAATGGAGTGTGTAACATCATTTAGATGTAAAATCTCTCTAATGTACAAACATCTCATCTCATTAACATTGAAGGTATCCTTGATTGTCAAGAAGTGATAAACCTTCGTGAGTCTATCAATGAAAACCCAAACATTATCATTTCCTCAAGGCGATATCGGAAAACCGGTCATGAAATTCATTGTGACATCATTCCACTTCCACTCGGGAATGGGTAACTGCTGCAAAAGCCCTGATGGTCACTGATGCTCTGTCTTCACCTGCTGAAAGGTGGAACACTTCATGATGAAACCAGAAACGTCTCTCTTCATACCTGGCCACCAATACTGACAGTGTAGATCACGATATATCTTGGTGACACTAGGATGTACTACCCAAACTGAGGAATGAAATTCCCGCAATAGCTCTTCATGTATGTATGCTGACACCCATACGTGCCCATGAAATTGCAAGATCACATCCTCACCTATGGTCAAACTAGGAATAGGGTCCTCTCCTGAAATTCTTTCCCATAAGACTTGGCCTTCATAATCTGATAGATGCCTTATTCTTACTCGATCAAGAAGAGTAGAGGTAACAACTACAAAAGTACAAAACGTCTTCCCCTGTCCGTCATACACCTCTAAATGCCTCTCAGAGAACAAAGACGTGAGATTAAACTCACTGTTGGCCTCCTGAACTGCCTTTAATAGAGTCCTCATGCTTAGTTCATTAGCCACTATGTTTCCCTTCCAAGGCATGTAGGCAATCTCGAAGTCAAAATACTGAAGGTACTCAACCCACCTTCGTGGTCTAAAATTCAAGTCTTGTTGAGTGAATATGTACTTGATACTTTTGTGGTAGGCAAAAACCAAAAAATTATCTTCCTGAAGATACTGTCTCAAACAACATAAGATGTCAACAAATGACGCCAACTCGAGATCGTGTGTCGGGTAATTCATCTCATGTGGCCTCAACTGCTAAGACCCGTACGCAATGAATCTTTCTCCCTTCATAAGCACAACTCCTAGACTGATACCTGAAGCATCATAGCATACTGTATAGCCCTTGTGGAAAGATGAGTCAACATCAGCGCTTCTATCAGATATTCTCATTAGTAGATGGTGACTGAAGTTCTTCTATGACTCCACATTTTGGAGCAGCACCACTAGTTTCTTATCAATCTGGTAACTAGAGTTCTTCCAGCCGTTCAGGCTAAGGTGGAGGTGGTAGACGTGGTAGTCAATCACCAGTCTTCCAGCGACAGTAGAGTGGATCAACCTAGAGTGGTCAGTCAGGGTCATAGGGCCGCAGTACAGGCCAGAAATTTGTAGTGGAGTAGACCCAATAGGAGCAGGATCATGGACCCTCTAAAGTTCAAGGAACGAGCCTAGTTGCCTCAGTTTTATCTTCTACACTTTCGATATAGGGGCTTCCCATAGCTTTATTTTTGTTTCCATTGTGGAGAGACATAGGATCTTTATATTTTCTTCTACTAATATCATGACCCAAGACACTCCGTTGGGTACAAGAACGACTACTGTATGTTAGTGCAAGGAGTACCCTCTTGAGGTGGGTGGGTGTCACTTCATATGGGACCTCTATGTCTTAGAGATGACATGCTATGATGTCATTCTTGGAATGGGCTGGTTAGTCCCCTTCCAGGCAGTTTTCAATTGCTATAACTACAGGGTGAGTTTTACATTACCAAAGGGCAGATCGTTTCTTCATAAGGGTGAGTGGGATATCTAGGCATGTAGAGCGGGACCCGAGATTCATGGGTTCGGAGGAGTTACAACCCATATTTCTAGTCTATATCTGGATGACCAGGGGACTTCATAGATGAACATTCCTCCAGTGGTGGATCTTTTTAGAGATTTCTTTCCAGAAGAATTTTCATGTTTTCCTCCAGAGAGAGAGGTGGAATTTTGTATTTATTTTGTGCTAGGAGCGGCCAAAATTCCACCTCTCTCTCTGGAGGCAAACATGAAAATTCTTCTGGAAAGACATCCCTAAAAAGATCCACCACTGGAGGAATGTTCATCTATGAAGTCCCCTGGTCATCCAGATATAGACTAGAAATATGGGTTGTAACTCCTCCGAACCCATGAATCTCGGGTCCCGCTCTACATGCCTAGATATCCCACTCACCCTTATGAAGAAACGATCTTCCCTTTGGTAATGTAAAACTCACCCTGTAGTTATAGCAATTAAAAACTGCCTGGAAGGGGACTAACCAGCCCATTCCAAGAATGACATCATAGCATGTCATCTCTAAGACATAGAGGTCCCATATGAAGTGACACCCACCCACCTCAAGAGGGTACTCCTTGCACTAACATACAGTAGTCGTTCTTGTACCCAACAGAGTGTCTTGGGTCATGATATTAGTAGAAGAAAATATAAAGATCCTATGTCTCTCCACAACGGCAACAAAAATAAAGCTATGGGAAGCCCCTATATCGAAAGTGTAGAAGATAAAACTGAGGCAACTAGGCTTGTTCCTTGAACTGTAGAGGGTCCATGATCCTGCTCCTATTGGGTCTACTCCACTACAAATTTCTGGCCTGTACTGCGGCCCTATGACCCTGACTGACCACTCTAGGCTGATCCACTCTACTGTCGCTGGAAGACTGGTGATTGACTACCACGTCTACCACCTCCACCTTAGCCTGAACGGCTGGAAGAACTCTAGTTACCAGATTGATAAGAAACTAGTGGTGCTGCTCCAAAATGTGGAGTCATAGAAGAACTTCAGTCACCATCTACTAATGAGAATATCTGATAGAAGCACTGATGTTGACTCATCTTTCCACAAGATCGGTATTCCACTAGGTCTCTCAGGTAATGTGGCCTCATATTCCATCACTTCCAGCACAGGTAGCACACCACCTGGCTATCATAGGATGTCTCTCACCTCCTTGGATACCCATGAAAATACTCCCTATGGTGCTTCCTACTATCAGTAGGAGGAATACTGACTCCGGATGTTGAACCACCCGTGCTAACAACTCCATAATCCCTCCAATTGTGCTCCGTGATCAGCACCTGGTTGACTATAGAAGTGATGGAAGTTAACCAGAAGATGTTCACATGTGATTGGTTGTTGTTATTAAGAATATAAAAAAACATCCTTGCTAGGAATAACTCATCACCTCCTGGGATGGGTGTGAAGCGCTGCTGCTCTGTAAAGCAAGATGAATACTCCATAACAGAAAGAGTACCCTGCACCAGGATCATGAACTCTCGGGCTCGGTCATCCCTCAATGTATTCGGATAGAAGTAGTCATAGAAAGAATGCTAGAACTAATCTCAATCCATAACCTATTGGGGTCCTTCCAGTGACATCACATCCCACCATCTCTTGGCAGAATCCTGAAGCATGTATGTAGCGAGCTTAACCCTCCTATCCGGAGGCATCTCCAGATGCTCGAAGATAGAAACCATTGAATCTAACCATGACTCTGCAGCCTGAGGTCCTCCTTACACTGTGAAGGTGAGAGGATGCTGCTGCTAGAAAACCCATATCAACTGTGCCATAGAAGAGGCATGATGAGGTACTCCACAGAAGGTCTTCATGAACCTCATGAAACCCCCTCGGAACTATGCGTCGGCACCTGTATCAGGTATAAATACCGGTGCCACGATTGGCACAGTTGTATGATCTTCTAGTATTCCCTAATCATCCATGTCCAGTGTCTGATCGCTACCCTATAAATTGCAGACAATCAGAGGACATCTTGGTGGAATGACTCTGCAAGGTCAAGCGCACACCTTAGATCAGGATTAATAAGGACAGAAAACTAAAAGCATTAGAATGGAATAGAAGAAAGAAAGCATTCAAGTTTTTCAAAAACATGGATACACAACGTGTATAATTCCTAAATTGTGTGTTCCCTTATGCCTTTCACATGGGCGTGTAGTCCTGCCACAACTGGTCATGTAAAACCCCAAACACATGACGTGTTGTCCGAACACATGACGTGTACTTGAATCCTCTTCCCCTACCCGAGTCCCCTTACATGGATAACCTATTTGGTTCTCCTAAAACAAGACTACCCGGAGTGTTCATGCTAGACACGAATTTTACTAGATGAGCTTCATCGACCCGTGTTGTTAGTGACACAACCGGATACACAGATCACACTATACTGCGTGTTCCTGATGGAAACAATGTGTATTTGAAATGGCTCCAATGACCCGTGTTGTTTGGTACAAGGTCGGCTACATGGGTTACACTACCTGGTGTGTTCAATCTTGACATGGAATGTGTAACTTAAGTTTTCATCCATCTGTGTCGTTAGTCACATTGGTGGACACATGGTCTCAACACATGACGTGTATGTCCGGTACACGGCATGTCCATCCAAAGTTTCCTGTCACCATGTCTCATCCCACATGATTTGTGAAACGATTAGAGACTAAACGACATGTACATATAGTACACGACGTGTATATACAGTACACGACGTGTACTTAAAAAATGTTCCTTCCCAAACAGAAGGAAAAACGGCGTGTGTTCATCATTACACGCCATGTATTCTGGGTTTTTCCAGACAGTAAGTCTCAAAAACTTCTCTAGAAGCCTAGAAAACCCAGAAATGAAAAATAAAGTTCCCAATTCCAATCTGCGAGGGCCCATAATCCCAGCGAATCAAAGCTTGTCATCTTATACATGTCATATACTAGGATAACTGTGTAATGATCCACCAAATTCTGGTCTATGAGGGCCCATAACACCTCAAGAACCAATGTTTGGAGTTCATTCAAACTAGACCATACATAATCAATACCTTATCTAACAGTCGGTATATTATCAAGGCATCTATCAAAAAAGCATGCATATATTGAACAACATCTATCACAACAACATTAAATCACTAATTCAGCCTAAATGGCATGGCAAGAATGCATGACATGTGATTTCTAGCAAGTGCTTATATGATGAATGAGATGGCATACCCTCACCTCATCAGGTTTCAATAGAAATTGAACCTCAATAATATCAATGATAATAGCAAAAGCATGTGAATCACCCAACGGTGAAAATCAAATCAACCGTAAAATTTCCAAACCAAAAGAAACACAATAAACGAGGTAAATTGGCTTTTCCCGATAAACTGGTCAGCCACCCCCGGGCATAGCTTATTACCAAGTACATATTCCATCCATTCCTTGAATATAGGCTCTAAATAGTAAGTCAAGAAGAAAAGAATTCCTATTATACCACTTTGTAACATACCGGTTCCGGAAGCCGCCCAGAGACTCCCTGTACCCTGTTGGTCACATGGCCTCAAGCGCATTTCCCCGAATACCAGAGTCTGCCGACTAGCAGTGAGGGCCTTGGGTGTGATTGTGGAGAAACTATTCCCCCGTTGGAATAGTTACACAATAGAAGTAAAACATATAATAATATAGGAATCAATAAACATATAAACCAATAGAAAACATCAGAAGACTAAAGAAATAAACAACTAGAGCAATGATATATAAATGATGAAAGATACATATGCCTAGGAAAGTATCCAAACAAGTCACAATTCTATAAAATAGAAGCATACAAATACAAAAGGAATAGATAAACTCCTCAGCATCGCAAGCCTCAGCTTGGCCCCATGCTCTCCAGCTCCACATCAGTCAAGTACCTGAAGTAGAAGGGTGTTTTCCCTTCTCTATACCTACCTCAATATAATCTGTTTGTGCCCAAAAGCATGACCCAAACAGGTGGTGAGACTAATCCCAGTGGGAAACCACCAAAAGATCTATACCTAACATTCAGTGAATATATATGGTAGGTAATAAATAAAGAAGCGGTAAAACAAGGAAGTACACCACAGTAACCAATCCTATAGTTTCAAAACATTCAATTCACATATCAAAGAAGAAGATAATCAAAAGAAGGTAACCCTATGGGAAGTACTCTCAGCCTAACACTTCTGGTTTAACCAAACAAGTACAAGCATCCCTCTGTTAAGTACACATATTCCCACCCCTCTGGTTATAGACTATCTGAGGAAGCACCCATCGTCAATTCCCCCTATAGTCTCGTATCAATAACTAAAAGGCACTCTAGGGAATCACTCAATGTCTCATTCCCCCTATGGATCATGTCGAGGATCTACAGACACTTTGAGGAAGTACTTATGTCAATTCCCCCTATGGTCTTGCATCGTAACAGTAAACAAACACTCTGGATAAGCCCTCAGTGTACATTTTCCCTATGGTCTTCTACACCAGGTTCTCACAGCCTTGTCTAAGTCAATTGAGCATGTTAATTCATATCGTCCAAAGTAAACCTCAATAACTACATGGATAAACAGTCTACAACATAATATCATGTGAGATAATAAAAACTACTGCATCCCATCATCACTAGGAATGGAAATCACAACAACCTAACAGGCTAAGAAAAACGAAACGGTCATAACCAAATACAAACATGGGAAAATACCTCCATATCATGAAATTAACCCTAATTACAAATAAAAGTCCTCTACTCAAGCACACAAGGCATAGAAGAAAAAATACCAGGTTAAAACCATAAACACGCAATACCCCATTCAAGGGTATTGGGAACATTTTCACATATAACTCAAAGACTATCTATGGAAAGATACAATCCACCTACCTCAGTGTTTTTGGATCGTAATATGTGAACCTCTAGAATTGAATTACCCAAAAACATCACAGATCTACAAAAAAATATAAAAAGTTAAACTAAAGATAACTTTGGAAAGAGATAGAATCTGGAGATGAGGTTCAAGATATGAGCGTTTCCGCTCCGAGGGCTCGGTTGGTTTCGTGTACGAACCAACCCGGCCGAACTCAAAGTATTCCGAAACTTTGAGTGCGATATACCGAATCGACCGTCTCGATCCAAGGATCACATCTCCGCTGACGGTTCGTCAATCGGAGGTCCGTAGCTCAAGTTATGAGAAAAAGACCGAAGTTGATTCGAAAACGGGGGGTCCGGGTCCGGCCCGACCCGGCCCGGCCGGCGGCGCGGCCCGGCACGGCGGCGCGGTCCGGCGCGGCGGCGCGGCCGGGGCGCCGCTCGGGTGCCACACGCGGGGGGCAAGGCCCCCGCCCTTTCTGCTGGCGGCGCGACTGGATGTCGCGCCTTGGATCAAATGGCCCCCCTCGTGGGGGCCTGCCTTTGAGAAAAAAATGGGGGGCGCTGCCCCCCCTTTGTGAAACCGCCCCCCCCCCCCCATTATGGGGGGCCAATTTAACCGCCCGGGGGAATTTAATTCCCCCGGTTTTGCACCGTCCCGGCCGGCCCGACCTGGCCGGCCGACTTCTTCTGAACAGTACCAGCATGGGCCGGTCCTCTTCCATTTTCCGGCACCGGCGGCCCGGCTGGTCGTCGATCATCACGTCCCGCCACGGCCCGGAACCGGCCGCGGCCTTCGTCGTCCGGCACGGTGCGACGGCACCGTGCCCTTCCGCCGCGGCCCCACTCCGGCCGCGGCGCCTTCGGTTTCCTTCGACGCGGCGCGGCGGCATCGCGTTCATGATGAATCTTTCCACGGCGCAGCGCGACGGCGTCGTGCAATAATTGTCGAATGATTCCCGCGTGGTGCGATGACACCACGCCATCTCTATTCATCCGCAAGGAGAAATAATAATCAAGACCAAAGGAGGGGGAATTTGACCGTGTTTGTGCTGTCCGACCCCCCTCTCGTTAGATGATAACACTTAAAGATTTATCCTCAATATTGTCATGCTAGAACCAAGAACGAGAATAAATAAATAATCAACAACAAACCCCTACCTCGGTTTCAAGAACGACGATCGTCAACGACCCGCGGAAGACGCGTCGCGGTGGTCGGCGTCACGGAAGAAGGACGTCGATGTCGTGAAGCGAGGATTCGAAGTTCTTTGACGACGATTTCGTCACGGGAAATCGTCGCGGAAGAGATGACGCGGAAGAAGACGTCGTCGGTGTCGCGGGTATGGCGTCACGGAAGACGATTCCCGAGAACATGGCGTTCTTCGTCGATGTTCAAAGGTTCTTCGCGTTCTTCGTCAAAGTTTGAAGAAGAAGAAGAAAGCTCCAAATTCTCTCAAGATTGTCTAGAGAATTCTAACCCAAATAAAATAAGCTAAGGTCTTATTTTATTTACACAACCAAACCATTTTGAAATTCAAAGGTTTGAAATTAAACAACTCAACCCATTTAATAACCAAAGTTGTCATGTTCATTAAAAGAGGAGTTTAAGGGAGTTTAAAAAGAGAAGGTGAAGAGTTATGCTTCATGTGGGCCCCACCACACTTAATCCTCCCAAGGGAGGTTAAGTGGATGTGGGTCCCACCTCTAACTCACTTTGGGAGAAGTTAACCAACAAGTTAAAATAAAAATTTGTATTCCACAATTTTTATTTAACTTATTCTAAATTCCCAAAAACTAACTCTCAACCCGCAATAAACGCAACCTCGGAAAAGGTCTCCTTAAGCGAATATCGGTGCTGCGAGTTCATCGGTGCCATAGGAATTTGATTCCGGGCACCGGTTCAAAAGTTAGAAATTCCCGCTCGTTCGTTCACTGAACGTACCCGAGCCAAACTTCGGAAATTTATTCCGGGCACACCGGGCCTCGGAATCAGGTGCCGTCAGAAACCGCGTTCTTGTAAAATTCCAAAGAAAATTAAGAAAAAAATTTCCTTGAATTTTACGGGTCTTTACATTACTCCCACCTCAGGGATTTACGTCCCTGTAAAGATACATCAAAAACTGGGGAAAAAATGAGGGTACTGAGCACGCATCTGAGCCTCCCGCTCCCAAGTGCTCTCCTGGAGGTTCCCGTGCTGCCATCTGATGCGCACAAGAGGAATCGATCGCCCACGTAGGACCCGCTCCTGTCGATCCTCTATCTCCACTGGGACCTCCGTAGAAGTCGCACCATCGTCAACGTCAAGCTCCCCATGGTCAATGATGTGCGTCGGGTCATGCACGTATCTCCTCAGCTGAGATACATGGAAGACGTCGTGCACCCGGTGCAACTGAGGTGGTAGAGCCAGGCGATAGGCCACCTCGCCAATCCTGCTGAGTACCTGGAAGGGTCCGATGAAGCGCGGAGATAACTTGCCGCCTCGGCCAAATCTCCGAATACCACGTCGAGGTGAGACCTGCAAGAAGACGTGGTCGCCATCCTCGAACTCTAGTGGCCTCCGCCTCCTGTCAGCGTATGACTTCTGCCGGATCTGAGCTGTCCTCATCCACTCCTGGATGACCTGGACCTTCTCTGTCGTGGCCTGGACCATCTCCGGTCCCACAAGTGCTGACTCCCCTGGGTCTGTCCAGCACAAAGGAGATCTACAAGGTCGGCCGTACAACGCCTCGTACGGTGCCATCCCGATGGTGGAGTGGTAGCTATTGTTGTACGCAAACTCCACCAAGGGTAGGTGGTCCTCCCAGCTACGACCAAAGTCGAGGACACATGCGCAGAGCATGTCCTGGAGAGTCTGGATGGTCCTCTCCGTCTGACCATCCTTCTGAGGGTGAAAGGCTGTGCTTAGACGTAGCTGCGTCCCGAACGCCTCATGTAACCCCTTCCAAAGCCGGGAAGTAAAGCGAGCATCTCGATCAGAGACGATAGATGATGGCACTCCGTGGAGCCGCACAATCTCCTGAACGTAGAGACATCCCAAGCTCTCCACTGAGCCCTGCTCTCTGATGGGTAAGAAGTGTGCCGACTTGGTGAGTCGGTCAACAATCACCCAAATGGAGTAGTGACCTCTGGAAGTGCGTGGAAGTCCAGTCACGAAGTCCATAGATATCCCGTCCCACTTCCACTCCGAGACCTCCAAGGGCTGTACCAAGCCTGCTGGTACCTGATGCTCTGCTTTCACCTGCTGGCAGGTGAGGCATCGAGAAACGAACTCTGCTACAACCTTCTTCATGCCCGGCCACCAGTGCTGTCGTCTGAGATCCTGGTACATCTTCGCCACTCCAGGATGTACAACCAAAGGAGATGTGTGAAACTCTCTCAGCACCTCCTCTCGTAAAGCGACTGGTACCATGGTACGTCCTCTGAAAAGGATGTCGTGCTCTGCTCCAAGGGAGAAACCATCAGGTGCCTGTCCCAAGGATATTTGAGCACGCCGTGTCTCACAGTCAGCGTCCTCACGCTGTACCTCTCTAACACGCTGCAGTAGTGGAGGGGTGACTATGAGAGACTGGAGGAAGGCAGCTCCATCTCTATCCATGAAGGATATCTTCAAAGAGGCTAGCTGCTCCGTCGCCTCCTCAAGTAGCTGAATGCCCGTCCTCCTACTGAGGGCATCGGCTACTACGTTTCCCTTCCCAGGAGTATAGACTATCTCAAAGTCATAGTCCTGGAGGAACTCGATCCATCGCCGCTGTCTCAGGTTCAAGTCCTTCTGCGAGAAGATATACCTGAGACTCTGATGATCAGAAAAGACTGTAAAGCGCTCGCCCATCAAATAGTGCCGCCATGTCTTCAGAGCGAAGACCGCCGCTGCCAACTCCAGGTCATGGGTAGCGTAGTTCTGCTCATGTGGCCTCAACTGTCGTGATCCATAGGCGATCACTGCCCGCTCCTACATCAAGACGCAACCGAGTCCGGTCCCTGATGCATCGCAGTAAACTACGTACCCTACTCCCTCCTCAGGCAACCTCAAGATAGGTGCGCTAGTCAATCTCTGTCTCAGCTCCTGGAAGCTCTGCTGACATCTGTCTGACCACACGAAGGGTTTCCCCTTCTTCATCAAAGCTGTGAGTGGTGCCGCAACTCTAGAGAAGTCTGGCACGAATCTTCGATAGTATCCAGCAAGTCCCAAGAAACTCCGAACCTCAGTCACGCTCCTGGGTGACTCCCATTCTAACACAGCCTCGATCTTCGTAGGATCCACTACAACTCCCGCCTCAGAGATAACGTGTCCCAAGAAGTGGACCTCACGTATCCAGAACTGGAACTTCGAGAGCTTACCATAAAGCTGGTGCTCTCGGAGTGTGTCTAGTACAACTCACAAGTGATAGGCGTGCTCCTCCTCAGTCGTAGAGTAAATCAGAATGTCGTCAATGAAGACCACGACAAATCGATCAAGGTATGGATGAAAGATCCTGTTCATGAGGGCCATGAACACTGCTGGAGTATTGTTTACGCCGAAAGGCATAACCAAAAACTCATAGTGGCCATACCAACATCTGAAGGCCGTCTTCTGCACATCCTCGTCTCTGACTCTGAGCTGATGATAGCCTGACCTGAGGTCTATCTTCAAGAACCACCGTGCTCCCTTGAGCTGATCAAAGAGGTCATCAATCCTCGGTAGCGGATACTTGTTCCTCACTGTCACCTGGTTCAGGTGACGATAGTCAACACAAAGTCACAAGCTCCCGTCTGCCTTCTTGGAGAACAATATCGGGGAAGCCCAGGGTGAAACACTGGGTCGGATGAACCCCTTGCCCTGCAAGTCCTCCAACTGTACCTGTAGCTCTCGAAGCTCGGCGGGGGCCATCCGATATGCTGGAGTGGATATCGGGGCTGTCCCGGGGTACAGGTCAATATAAAAGTCTACCTCTCTGCGAGGAGGTAGCCCTGGAACGTCGTCGGGAAAAACGTCCGCAAACTGATCCACCACTGCAGGAAAACCAGGACTCCGCACATCAACTGCTCCAAGGATGAGGCTAGCCAACTGATGATTGATGGGCTATCCTCTCCTCCGCGGAAGTCCATCCTGTGCTGCAAATGCTCCCTTCTCGCCGGTGAAGGTGAACCTGCTCCCGTCGGTGCGTACACATCGCACCTTGCGCCTAAAACAGTCAATCTGTGCATGGACCGTAGATAGCCAATCCATGCCTAAGATGACATCGTAAGGCCTCGACGCTGCTACAAGAAGATCCCAGCCGAAGCTCTCGCCTCCTAGAGTAAGCTCACACTGCCGACACCAGTGCGTAATCACTGAGTCTGCTCCCGTAGGAGTCTCTAGCCGTAAGGATCGAGCCAACGGCTCTGTCGGAATCTCCGAGCTCCGAACAAGGGCAACGGCTATGAAAGAGTGACTCGCTCCTGTGTCTATAAGAACTGCAGCAAGGGTGTAATAGACACAGATAGTACCTCGAATCATCTCGGGTGCACCGTGGTCGTAGGCCTCTGCTGCCTGGAGCTGTGCCTGTCTCTGCCCGCCCGCTCCCTGTGGTCGGGGTGGACCTCGTGGTGGTGGTGGTGGCAGAGCCTCAAAGCGTCGCCCACCACCTGCTGCTCGGCCAGCTCCTCTGCCTCGTCCGCCTCCTCCCTGCGGACCGCCACGGTCGACCCTCTGCCTCTTCCTCGGTGGTCCCTCAACCGTCTGCTGCTCCTCGGCACGGCGGGTCGGGCAGTCACGAGCCTTGTGGCCCTGCCCGCCGCACGAGTAGCACTGTCTGCCTCTCGAAAGACTGGCTCCGCGCTGTGTGCCCCGCACTGCTGAGCCAGTGTCCTGAGGTCGTCTGCCCGAAGGTCTGGTCTGCCTGGACCCCTGAGTCATCCGTCGACTGCCTGCTGCAGATGACTCTACCACGTGCCGCCCTGTGGTGGGTCTCGACGCTGGTGTAGACTCAGCAAGGAAGCTCTCGATCAAAAGGGACTGCTCCAGTACTCCTGTCTGAGTCGGTATGCTGAGGGAGATCAGCGATGCCCTGATATCCTGTCTCAAACCCTGCTCGAAGGTCCGGGCCCAGAAGAATGGGTCCCGTACCATGTCGGTCGAGTAGCGCGAGAGATCAGTAAATCTCGCTGAGTACTGAGCGACCATCATGCTGCCCTGCCGTAGCTAGAGAAGCTCCTGGATACGCACCGCACGAAGGGTGGCTGGGACGAAATCCGAGCGGAAAAGGATCTCAAAGTCCGTCCAGAGAAGAGATGCCTCATCGTGCACCTGGAGCATCAAGCTCCACCATCGGCCCCTGCTGCGTGCAGTAGGCTCGCAGCGAGGATCACCATGAGGTCTGCAGGTGTCCTCACTAGCCTAAAAACTCGTACCACTGCCTCCAGCCAGTCCACTGCTGCCTGGGGGTCCGTCTCCCCACGGAACCTAGGTGGCCGCTGGCGCTGGAACTCGTGCAGAGCTCCAAGGCGACGTGCATCGTCAGTAGCTGGTGCTGGAAGCATCGGTGGCTCGACGGGTAGAGCTACCGCCGGTGCCACTGCTGACAAAAGGCCTTGCACCGAGGCCTCATCGCTCGGTGGGCTGTCGTCACGCTCGACTCTCGGAACCCTAGCTCGCTGCCATCGTGGGGCCATCCTGAAAAGGAAACAGGTGCGCCACGGTCAGAACAGTATACCTGGTGAGCTGATATAAAGTAATCACAAAGAAAACTTTGAAACACACACGCAATCAATGTTTTCGTGCATTAAGTCGGAAATCAGAAGTCAGGGTCCTGGTGTACGGATACGTCGGTCTCCGCACCAACACTGGACTCTCTGGACTGATAACCACACTCAATACGCTAAATATTATTGCTTCACATAGAAAAGATCAGAGTTCGCGGTAGAACCGAACTCCTCTGATACCAATTTGTCACGACCCGTCCTCGGGGCCCGTGCCGTGACTACCCCAAGCCCACCTTCCATAGGCCAGGGGCTGGTGACTAGCACCAAGGCGTAAATCCCTGTAAAAAGGGAAGGCATTGCCTTTGTAAAGTAAACAAGCACCATAGAGTAAGCAAGCAGAAAAGTAAACGCTAAGTAAAAACAGAGTACAACTGAAAGTGCGGAAAAGTAAATGGGCCAGTATACAAACCCAAACTGAAAGTAAAGTACAACTCGAAAGGGAAAACAGCAACTGTAAAGTAAAAGCCGCTACACCGAGCTTTCCACTAGAATTCCCACCTGAAGGGTGGGTACAGATAGCTCCACTGCTCCACGGGTCCCACCGTCCGCTCCGAGTACGTCCCGCCCTGTGGTCCACCTCCAGGTACCGTCCTACTCTGCAAGCCTCAACCACGATCAACGCTGTCCGTCGTCTGCAACCAACGCAACGTAGTGCGGGCATAGCTCGTGCAGGGGTGAGTATAAGCTACTCAGTAGGGACCCCGAGACCCCTGAAGGTCTCCCAAAATCCACAAAGGATAAACCATAAAGGTGAGATACAAACACGAAGTAACAACCGACACTGCTTAGGTATATGCCCATACATATACCTAAGTCATCAATTCCAATACGCTCCAACCTCTGAGCCCAAGTACAACTCAGTCCACACAGGAAAGTATACGTATTCCACACAGGAAAGCAAAACGAAATCCACACAGGATAGCACAACACAATCCACACAGGATAGCAACAGGATTCAGCTCACACGGGTATACTTCTTTGAAAGACGATAAAGATGATCTCTGATCCATCTAAGTCGTCGGACCCACGAAGGATCGATAGGTAACTAACCCCCGCAAAGACCCACATAGGATCGGGCCCACACAGGACCTGTAGGCGCTGGTTCACACAGGACCGCTGAGCGCAATGACCCACACAGGATCGGACCCACACAGGATCGGGCCCACACATGACCTGTAGCACTGATCCACGTAGGATCGCTGAGTGCTGTAGTCGTCGTCGTCGAATCCACTAAGGATCTCTGTACTGTCGTCGTCGCAGTCACAGTTGCAGTAGCAGTAGCAGTAGCAGTCACAGTCGCAGCCAGCACTAGGGTTCCCGCACACAGCAAGCTCGTTAGGGAGGGTCTGCTCCACGAGCCGAGAGGCTGATACATCAACTGTCACAAAGTCCAGAGTTGATGTATCCAAAAGTTCTGTATCGCCAACAGGAACTCAACGCAACAGACGGCGCGTCGATCGGACGCCCGGTCTGAGAGTTATTGGCTTTTTCGTCCCAGGGGCCCGGTTGGTTTTTAAGGCAAAACCAACCCGACAGTACTCCACCTACGTCCAAACCTCGGGCGGAGTATGCCAAAAGATCCTTCTCACTAAGAGGAACACAACAAAGCTGACGACACGTCAATCGGACGTCCGTAGCTCAAGATATGAGCGTTTCCGCTCTGAGGGCCCGGTTGGTTTCGTGTACGAACCAACCCGGCCGAACTCAAAGTATTCCGAAACTTTGAGTGCGATATACCGAATCAACCGTCTCGATCCAAGGATCGCATCGTCGCTGACGGTTCGTCAATCGGAGGTCCGTATCTCAAGTTATGAGCAAAAGACCGAAGTTGATTCGAAAACGGGGGGTCCGGGTCCGGCCCGACCCCCCCTGGGTCGGCCCGAACCGGGTCGACCCGACCCGGGTCCGGCGCGGCGGCGCGGCCCGGAACGGCGGCGCGGTCCGGCGCGGCGGCGTGGCCGGGGCGCCGCTCGGGTGCCACGCGCGGGGGGCAAGGCCCCCGCCCTTCCTGCTGGCGGCGCGGCTGGATGTCGCGCCTTGGATCAAACGGCCCCCCTCGTGGGGGCCTGCCTTTGAGAAAAAAACGGGGGGTGCTGCCCCCCCTTTTTGAAACCGCCCCCCCCCCCCATTATGGGGGGCCAATTTAACCGCCCGGGGGAATTTAATTCCCCCAGTTTTGCACCGTCTCGGCCGGCCCGACCTGGCCGGCCGACTTCTTCTCAACAGGACCAGCATGGGCCGGTCCTCTTCCATTTTCCAGCACCGGCAGCCCGGCTGGCCGCCGATCATCACGTCCCGCCGCGGCCCGGAACCGGCCGCAGCCTTCGTCGTCCGGCACAGTGCGATGGCACCGTGCCCTTCCGCCGCGGCCCCATTCCGGCCGCGGTGCCTTCGGTTTCCTTCGACGCGGCGTGACGGCGTCGCGTTCATGATGAATCTTTCCACGGCGCGGCGCGACGGCGTCGCGCAATAATTGTCGAATGATTCTCGCGTGGTGCGACGACACCACGCCATCTCGTTTCATCCGCAAGGAAAAATAATAATCAAGAACAAAGGAGGGGGAATTTGACCGTGTTTGTGCGGTCCGACCCCCCTCTCGTTAGATGATAACACTTAAAGATTTATCCTCAAGATTGTCATGCTAGAACCAAGAACGAGAATAAATAAATAATCAACAACAAACCCCTACCTCGGTTTCAAGAACGACGATCGTCAACGACCCGCTGAAGACGCGTCGCGGTGGTTGGCGTCACGGAAGAAGGACGTCGATGTCGTGAAGCGAGGATTCGAAGTTCTTTGACGACGATTTCGTCGCGGGAAATCGTCGCGGAAGAGATGACGCGGAAGAAGACATCGTCGGTGTCGCGGGTATGGCGTCGCGGAAGACAATTCCCGAGAACGTGGCGTTCTTCGTTGATGTTCGAAGGTTCTTCGCGTTCTTCGTCAAAGTTTGAAGAAGAAGAAGAAAGCTCCAAATTCTCTCAAGATTGTCTAGAGAATTCTAACCCAAATAAAATAAGCTAAGGTCTTATTTTATTTACACAACCAAACCATTTTGAAATTCAAAGGTTTGAAATTAAACAACTCAACCCATTTAATAACCAAAGTTGTCATGTTCATTAAAAGAGGAGTTTAAGGGAGTTTAAAAAGAGAAGGTGAAGAGTTATGCTTCGTGTGGGCCCCACCACACTTAATCCTCCCTAGGGAGGTTAAGTGGATGTGGGTCCCACCTCTAACTCCCTTTGGGAGAAGTTAACCAACTAGTTAAAATAAAAATTTGTATTCCACAATTTTTATTTAACTTATTCTAAATTCCCAAAAACTAACTCTCAACCCGCAATAAACGCAACCTCGGAAAAGGTCTCCTTAAGCGAATATCGGCACTGCGAGTTCATCGGTGCCATCGGAATTTGATTCCGGGCACCGGTTCAAAAGTTAGAAATTCCCGCTCATTCGTTCACTGAACGTACCCGAGCCAAAATTTGGAAATTTATTCCAGGCACACCGGGCCTCAGAATCAGGTTCCGTCAGAAACCGCGTTCTTGTAAAATTCCAAAGAATATTAAGAAAAAATTTCCCTTGAATTTTACGGGTCTTTACAATTTCCACCTTTCAATAACAAGATATCAATACAACACATTGATATAAAAACAAAATGAAAACCATTTTCAATACCAAAATAAAAGAAAAGTAAAACATGGTATTTATTTTTCTTTTAAAAAGAAGGTATGGCTTGTAGAGGAAGCGGAAACTCAAATAATGGTCACGGCGGTGGAGAAGTCGTTGTCGCTGCATTCGTACGAAAAAAACATTCCCTTTTGTCGTTTAGTAAAACTCTTCGTATAAAAAAGATTCCTTTTTGGATAAACGTAAAAGTCAAATGGGTTTATACACCGTATAAAATAAGGTTGTGTATAAAAAAAATATGCCTCAATGAATGGAGATTGAGACGAAGTCCCTTACAAAGACGGTATCCTTGGTTTAAGGATAAATCAATTACATAATTTTGTGTGACAAACGAATACACCAAATATAAGTGGATATTAAGTGTAAAACAATCAGAGGTTATTCACACATATTCATAGAACGTCATATTAATGGAGTACAAGTTTATCCCAAAGAATCAAATTTGGGTTAAGAAGTTCCCTTACAAAAATTTGATAGCCTAACGGCGTCACTACAAAATTCAGAAAATGAGTTGATGAGAGATAAAAAGGGTATCTCATCACATGGACATAAAATTTAAATCAATAAGGATATAGAAAAACATATCCCAACACAATATTATGTGAATTAAAAGACATAACAAAATAAGTCTTTTAAAAAGAGGAGGTGAAAGGTTCCCTTACCCACTTGGGTAACTTTCGAAACGTACACCCCATTGAAGAAGGGTCATACAATAAATATGTAAATACACATAAATGAAATTATATTACAAAAAGAGTATAATAATGGGAAGTACATACGCCACTCAAAGGAAATGGTGGAAAATGTAGCATAAATCTCATGGGAATAAAAGTGAGATGAAAAATCCCTTACGAAAACTCGGCAGCCTAACGGCGCCACTTAAAACATACAAAAATGGATTGATGAGATAAAATAGGGTCTCTCATCATATTAACATAAAGTTTACAAAAATAGGAACATAAAAGAACATCCCCCATCATAACAAAGAGGATCTTAAAATAAGTGACATAAAGGAGAGTACTAAAAAAGAAAGAGAGAGTTTAGATCTCTTACGAAAATTCGGCAGCCTAACGACGCCACTCAAAACTTCCAAAATGGATTGATGAGAGAGAATAGGGTATCTCATCATATGAACATAAAAATTATAGTAAGAGTAATATAAAATAACATCCTAATAACAAGAAAGACGATCTTTAAAAGGAATGACATAAAAGAGTGTACTTAAAAAGAAAGAGAGGAGTAGGATCCCTTACCTCGGGTCCGACTTGACTCGATCGTTCTTTAATCTCTTGAATAATAAACTTGAGTTAATTTATACTTCCTTAAGAACCTTTTTCAATTTCATTATTCCTTTTATATCACTTATTACCATGTCATGAACACTATGTTATTATTTAAGCTAATAACGGTCATTTTAACGATCATTGGTACTTGAGTCAAAAATAAACTCTTTATAATTACGAGTAGTTCATGTGGTAAAATATACATTATATCCAGAAATTTATTCATGATGTAGATATAATATATATCATATATATCCAGTATATTCATGCATTTATAATATTACATAACATTTAGAGTTAAGAAATGAAATGCACCGTTCATGGAGACGGTAAGCCGTACGTACGCATGAACGCTACTTCCATTTCTATTTCATATTTAATGGAATTAAAACATAATGATACATAATAGTATTTTAATTCCAGTATGGTATCATATATAATATCATTAAATATATCCTTTATATGTACCACATATGGTATTAACGAATCGAATCACTTTGACGGGGCGGTAGTCCGCACTTCCTAAAATGAAGATATCGCGTATACCCATAATGGAAGCCATAAAGGTATTCCATAAATGAAAAATACAGAAGCTTAAGGAAAACATAAAAATATTATATATCATATATAAATATAGTGACATCTTAATGGCCATCATGAAAGGTGTTAAGAGGAGATTGAACAATCATCGTTTCGTGAGGCAGTAATTCGCCATCCACAGAAACAGTATGTTTTTTAACCATTTGAAGAAGGTGTGTGTAAGTGTAGCTCGAATCCTTAACATAAAAAAATTCCAGTATATTGAAGATACTGGTGTTTTTAAAAAATAATGGAATAAAAATATTTTAGGGGGGTGGAGAAGCAAAATAAAACAAAAGGACTCAAGTGAAGACATTACCTTAAAATCGGGTAACTCCCTTTGGTTTGAGCTCAAAGGCTTCCTTGGAAAGACTTCTGACCAAAGTGAGGCTTCAAGGAGTTAGAGAGGGATGTGGAGAGACGAAATGGGTAGGGGTTGGCTGATCCAAAGGCTTTGGAAGTGTGGGTAAGACGGTAGAGGTGGGGGCCTTTTATAAGAGGAGAGGAGGGGCACTCTTGGAAAGTAAAGAAATGTTACTTTATTTTAGAATGAGTTTCAGATTTTAATGGTCCCACATTGATGTGTTTCGAGGATAAGGTGATAAGGGTTTGAAATCCACCCATCCAATAGGTTTTGGACATGTGTAGGTCTTAGATTTTACATTATCTTTCCATTTTATTTAAATCGTTAAATAATGAGGTCATCGCTGCAACATCATGATGTCATAATTAATTAAATTTATTTAATTTCTAAAAAAATATAAAAAAAATACTATGATGTAGTAATTTTTTTTATCTTTCCAATGAACATTTATAGTAAAAAATCTGACTTGTATAACCCCATGTAAAAATTGTTTTAGTAAAACATCTCATGTTTGTGTCATTTTTACTTTAACATTAAATAAAAAGGTATTTATGTCATTTTCCAACCAAAGTGGCTCCATGGGGTCCCCAAGTTGACCCATGGATTGTCTTGGTCGGCCATGACACATCCAATTAGGGTAGGACATGTGTCTAGGTCATTTCATTTTATTAAAACATTATTCTTACCTTAAACTACACTAATTACCTCTAATCGCGATTAAAAACTTAATAAGTTACTATTCACCAAAAAATTATTCTAATCCCATTGAACCACATTTTACTTCTTAATAACAACCATGTATGTTGGATTTTTGAAATTCAAAACACAAAGATGGAAAAAATTCATTTAAATGGAAAAATCAGTTTTTATAAGTACCACTTAGTGGTTTCACTATTCATCAAAAATTAAAGTTTTTCAGAAAATTACCAAAAATTCACCCTAAGCTATATTTGATATTTCGAATTCAAAAATGATGACTATTTTAAAAAATTAAAAACATATAAGTTGCATTAATTAATTTAATAATTAATTCCCGCTGTCAGAACAAATAGCGTGTTTTTATGAAACAAAATGTATCAAAAGATTGACACTAGTTTAAGTCCGATTTCAAAGTGAAATTAATTCCAACGAACACTATTGGATTAAATGGTAAAAATATATTCTAATTTCACTTTAAAAACAATTCAAAATATAATCTAATCATATAAATAAATTAGATTAAAAAGAGGTTTTGAATTAAAATACAACATTTTTCACTATTCATTAAAAATTGAACTTTTTCGGAAAAATTCCAAAAATTTACACAAAGTAAATTTTGATGTCCCGATTCTAAATAAGAATTTTATTTTGTCAAATATAACACATAAAATTGTCAAAAAGTGGATTTAAAAGAGGTTCGCTATCAAAAGGTGGTTAATCGACCTTTTAAAAAAATATTAGAATGTTTACGCTTAAAATTGGATTCATTCGCATTTTTAATCCTATAACATTTATTGTAAAGAGTAAAAATATTTTACAAACATATATAATAATTTTGTAGTTAGTTCTTTTCATTCCCGCCATTACAACGACTAGGAGTTAACTACCATTTAAAATAATAATATTTTATTATTAGAGTGCAACGTAAGATTCCCAAGAAACTCGTTGTTGCGTATTGGGTACGCCATCGACCATAGAATCCCCTTTAAAGTAATATTAATATTTTATTCAAAAATATGGATAAATATAAAAATTTCATATTCTTTATTTACCTGGGGTGTTACAGAAAATGTAGGCACCCTTTATATCAACCCATAATAATGATTATCTCCCATTAATTCCCATGGAAACACCCTCTCTCCCACACTTGCTTAAAATAAAACAAGAATATACACAATATATGGGTAGATAGGGATATATTAGCTTGTAATGTGTCTACATAACATTCAATTCATGGTATCTAAGGCTTAAGAAGGATTGAATGTCAAGGTGGCCAAAAATAGATGATAATTGTACAAAAGGATTTTCATTGAACGATTGCCTCTATCATGAATATAGCATACTTAAATATTATGGATTAAAACAGAATCAAGGAAATTTCTAGTTTTTCTACATGACTTGAGACTCTCAAGAAAGTGATTAAAAGAAAGAATATGCAATAAAGTGATTAGAATGTCTCTCGGTTAATGGATTAAAATATTGGTCAGTGCTAATGAGGTATGGGATTCAAAATTCCATTAAACGCCTAAGAATGATTTGAATATAAATATTCTATAAAAAGATTCCATAACAACATTCATTTGAAAAACAATTTTCCAAAAACAACAGAATTTTCTAAAAAATCGACTCAATCATGAAAAATGATTTTGGATATTCTTTTTAAGATCATTTTTTTTCTAAATACACAAAACAAGGAAAAAGAAATCAAAAATGAAAACACATTTTTTTTAATTCTGTTTTTTTTTATTTTTTTTGTTTTGTTTAATCCTAATTATGACATGTCACCCTCCTACACACCCACAAGTTACATTGTCCACAATGGAAGTATTTTAAATAAATAGACAAATAAATAAAGGTAGAGAGAAGGTAAAACCTGCTATGTGGTGTCATATGTGGAATGTATCTGTTGGATTTCCTCCACAAGATGCTTTGGAAAATCCTCATATAAGTGTTAGATCCTATGGCCATTGATAGTAATCCTTTTTCCACTCTTCTCATGAAAAAATTGTATAGAACCAAAAGGGTAAATATCAATAACGGTATAAGGACCGAGCCATTGAGAATGAAGCTTACCTGGGTAAGGCTTTAGCCTGGAATTATACATGAGAACCTTCTCACCAATATGAAACTTCTACTGATGAATTATGCTATCATGGATAGCATTTTTCTTCTCTTTATATATCCAGTAGTTCTCATATGCATCACGTCGAATTTCTTCCAACTCTTGAATCTGCCACATCCTATGCTCACCTGCATATGAAAGATTCATATTATATTGTTTAAAAACCTAACATGCATGGTGTTCTACCTCCACTTGGTGGTTAAAATACTTTCCAACCACAATTTTGTATGGAGACATTATGATTGGGGTTGTAAAAGTTGTACGGTACGCCCAAAGTGCATCCTCCAATCGCAAACTCCAATATTTTCGGATGAGTTCTACCATTTTTTTCAAGATTATCTTCACTTCACTATTTGATATTTCTGCTTGTACATTAGTTTGGGGGTGATATGATGTAGAGACTTTATGAACAATCCCATACATATGAATAAAATTTTTCTTGTTGCGATTTAAAAATTTGTGAACCCTGATCACTAAAGAAAAATCTCGGTATACCAAACCTACTGAAAATTTGGGACCTCACAAAGTCAACAACCACTCGAGATTCATCAGTCCTTAGGCCTTTTCTTCCACGAATTTATATGCATACTGAATAGACAATATGATGTACAAAAATCTAAATGAATTTGGAAAAGGCCCCGTGAAGTAAATGCCCCATGCATTGAAGATCTCACAAAATAACATGGGATTTTGGAGAATTTCATTCCTCTTGGATATATTCCCTGTGAATTGACAATGACTACATGACTTGAAAAATATATGGTCATCCCTATACAATTTTGGACAATAAATACTTGAGTTAAGGACCTTTAGAGCTATAAGTTATGATCCAAAGTGACCCCCACAAGCAAAAGTGTGACAGAAGGACAAAACAGAGGTGAACTCATGGTCAAGGACACACCGATGAACAAATTTTTCACTACAAATTCTCCACAAATATGGGTTATCCCAAATGTACGACTGAGAATCATGATTACATCTCTGGGATTGTGATGTTATGAAATCAGTGGGGACCCTAGATGTTGCTATAAAATTCATAATGTCTGCATACCAGGGGGTAAGGTCCACAACATCACAAAAGTTCTCACGAAGGAAGAATTCACCAATGGGGAGGGGTGAGTCAACATGATGGTCTAATGGTGGGGAAATACTACTAATGTGGCCAACTACCACATTTTCCACTCCTCTCCTATCTCAAATCTCAAGGTCAAACTCCTGGAGGAGGAGAATCCACCGAATGAGGCAGGGTTTAGCTTCTGGTTTCTTTAGGAGAAAACGAAGGGCAGTGTGAATAGAAAATAAAATTATTTTTGACCCAATATTATATGAACAAAATTTTTCCAAGGAAAACACAATAGAAATAAGTTCTTTTTAAATGTTTTTGTAGTTTTTTTGCGCAGGTTCATCGGTAAGTGAGGCATATACAATGACATGAGGAGACTTCTCAACCCTTTGTGATAAAACTTCCCCAACTACAATGTTAGAGGCATCACACATAAGTTCAAACAGGAGATCCCACCTTGGTGGTTGGATGATGGGAGGTGATGTGAGACTCCTTTTTAGTGAATTGAATGCATCCTCACAGTTTTTATAAAACAAAAACTCAGAATCCTTTTGTAATAACCGGGACAAGGGAAGTGCGATCTTACTGAAGTCTTTAATGAATCGACGGTAAAAACCAACATGACCCAAGAAAGATTGCCCATCATTAACACATTTTGGATATGGAAGGATTGAAATCAATTCATTTTTTGATTTATCCATTTGAATTTCCTCTTTTGAAATAACATTCCAAATAACTATCCCCCGTTCAACTGTGAAATGGCATTTCTCATAATTTAATACAAGATCATTTTCTATGCAACTAAAGAGGATAAAACCTAGGTGTGGTAAACAATCACCAAATTAAGTTCTATAAACCGTGAAATAATCTATAAAAACTTCCATGCAATTCTCTAATTACTATGAAAATATACTCAACATACAATGCTGAAAAGTACTGGGAGCATTACAAAGACCAAAATGCATCCTTCTGTATAAAAATGTGATAAATGGACAGGTAAATGTTATCTTTTATTGATATTTAGGGGCTATATAGATTTGAAAAAAACCTTAATATCCATCAAAGAAACAATAGTGGGACTTACCAGCCAATCATTCTAGAATTTGGTCAATGAAAGGTAGATGAATGTGGTCCTTCTTCATGGTTTGATTCATTCAACAGTAGTTAATACATACTCGCCAACTGTGTTGCACACATATTGGAACCAATTCATTCTTTTCATTTGACACAACTATTATTCCTGTTTTTAGGGACAATTTGTGCTAGGCTATCCCATTTAATATCAGATATAGGATAAATGATCCCTACAACAAGTAATTTACCATCTTATAATTTTACCACATCAAGGAGAGTAGGATTCAAATGGCATTGAGATTGTCTTATGGGTTCAGCCTCATCATCCAAAATTATATGGTGTATACAAATTTATGGGCTAATCTTGGGGATATCAGCTAATTTCCATCCTATTTCCTTTTTACACTCTCTAAAATTGTTGATCAGTTTTGATTCTTGCTATGGGGATAGGTTATTAGAAATAATGACGGGAAATTGGTCAATACCCTCAAGAGAAGCATATTTTAAATTATAAGGAATTGGTTTTAATTCCAACACTGGGGGTTTTTGATTGAGGGAGGTGATTTAGGGGGTGTGATGTCCATGAAACTGTCTATCTACTCATGTTTATTCTCTAGGGATAGAGAATCTATTGAAATGAGATTTGAAGAATCATCGACAGTCATAGGAACCTTATAATGAACACACCCATAAATTAAAGCACAAAATTTACACTTTTTAGAACCCATACAACACTTAAAACATGAATCAAAAACAAATCATTCAAGGGTGATGAAGAGGAAAATGAGTCAGAGTATGGGTTGAGGAGAGAATTGTGTGTGCGTGCATTGTTTGAGAACACATCCATAAAATAGATTGGAAGTGTAAAGTTCTCTTCAATGGGGTGCTTCATAGCTTCAATGATATTAAAACTTACCTTTCTTCATCGAACTCCATAGAAAACATACCATTGTAAACATTGATGATCATCCTTACTGTTTTGAGGAATGGTCTCCCAAGTATGAGAGGAAAATGTCCTTGGGTTCAAGTATCTTCCATCTCAATAATGTAGAAATCAGCAGGGAAGATGAGATTCTTCACTCTGATAAGGATATCCTCAATCACTCCTATTGGATGTGTTGTACTCTGGTTCACAAGTTTCATGACAATTACTGTTGTTTAAATCTCTCCAACTGGTAGAGAATTTTACACAGAGTGAGGCATTAAATTAATTGAAGAACCTAAATCTAGCATAACATCAGAAAAGAAGGTCTCCCCTACTGTACACGATATCGTGAATATGCCTGGATCCTTGGATTTGGTTGGAATTGCTGTTTGAATCAAGGCAGAGACATTCCATCCCAATCTGACTTTCTCATTCCCCTTCAGTCTTCATCTATGGGTGCAATGTTCTTTATGAAATTGGGCATAATGGGGAATTTTCTTGACTGCATCCAATAAAAGAATATTAACTTGAAATTTTTTAAATGTATCCATTATTTCATTATCAATCTAATTATTAGAAGTTTTCTTTGATTTAGAGATTATTTGGGGGAAATTAAGAGGAATGGATGGTTTATTTGAATCATCAATGATACATTTATTTCCCTTTTTATTTTATTTTTCATTACATGAAATTTTTGATGGATGGGAAAGAGTGTTTTCAAGAGGGGGACATACCAGTTGCATAGAATCAGTAGAAGTATAATCTTATTTACCACTACGAAGTGTAATTTCATATAAATTACCTTTATCCTTTGTATTGGAAATGATTTAGGATGGTATTTTTCCTAAACTTTTCATCTTAATCTCACCGATGGTGTTCTCTAACTATCCTACCTGAGTTCGTAGGTATTGAATTACCGATTTTGTGGTTTTTTGGAATTGTAGGTTATGGGTTGCCATTTTCTTCACCCTATCCTCTATGATTGGTTAATATTTGGGAGGATTGTGATGATTGTTTTGAGAATTTTAAGGATAAGAAGGTTTCATACCTTGGCCTTGGTGATACAAATTCAGCTAGGGGTAGCTTGAGTTTCCTCCTTGTCAGTAATGGGGTTCTTCTTGCCACCCGAGGTTTGGATTTGGCCTAAATGGTTCTTAATTTAAGGGAGGTTTTTGTTGGAATGGACTCCCTAGGAACATGGTTGTGCAGGACTCAGGTGAATCTTGAAGTTGTGGGCACTGGTTAGAAAAATGAGTATTGTCAGAACAAATACCACAATGTAATGGAACAGAAGAAGATTGTGAGATACCTTGTTCTTGATAAAATTTCTGTAGAAGGGTATGAATATCATCATGATTTTTATATAACTTTTTTCTAGGGATTAGTGACTTACCTCATGAACTCCTCGAGTAGGTAAAATATCCCATGTACCAAATCGTTTTGCATTTTGAGCCATGTTGTCTATTAAGTCACGAGCAGCGGAAGGAGTTTTATCAACTAGGGCACCACCAGCTGCAACATTAATCATTCCACGATCCATGGGGATAAGTCCCCCATAGAAGTATTGGATTAATATTTTTTCACTAATCCGGTGGTGGGGGAATCTTGAGCTATTTCTTTTGAATCTCTCTTTGTATTCATGAAGGATCTCTCCTTGTGATTTCCTAATACCACATATTTCTTTTCTAATTGATGCAGTTAGGGAGGTAGGGAAGAACTTCTCTAAAAAGATTATTTTTAGTTCATTCCAGCCCCCAATTGTGGTAGGTAAATATTATAGCCAATATTTGGCAACACCATCAAAGGAGAAAGGGAAGGCCCTAAAATAAATTAAGTCCTCAGACACATTTTGGGGTTTCATGGTGGAGAACCCTATATGAAACTCCTTAAGGTGATTAAAAGGGACTCATCGAGAAGACCATGAAATTTAGTAAGAAGGTGGATGCGGCCTGATCTCAACTCAAATTTGGCTGCTTCCTCAGGATATTGGATGTACGTAGGTTGGTACTCCACATCCTGGGTGGTCAGTTCTTCTAAAGTTCTGTTATTTGCAGCCATGATTCCTGGGGTTTGATTGGGTTAAATTTTTGAGTGGTTTAGGAACACTTGAGGTTCCAAAATATTTTCCTCATTGTTACATGGTTGACCTACTCTATATTCCTTGATTTCTGAGTGAAGTGTATTTTCAATTTCAGGGTCAAATTCTAGCAGTTTTATTTTTCGGACAGGGTCATAAAAATAAGTTGTGAAGTTTGTTTTTTTATGACTGAATATAAATAAAATCACTTAAGAAAGTTTAAAATAGAATAGAATGTTATAATAATTTTTTTAGAGAGATAGATGAATAAGAAGAAGAAGTAAGAGAGGGAGAGCACACAAAAACAACCAAAAATTGAAACAGAAAACCAAAAAAAAACAATCAAATGGGGTTGGGGTATTTAAAAGAGTAATAATTATGAAGGAAAATAAATAAATAAAAGGAAATAAATAAAAAATGATCTTGGATCCCCGGAAATGGTGCCAAAATTTGATCACATTGTCGAGCGCGTCAAATTAGTTGTTTAATTTTGAGTAGAATTTATACAGTATAGAAGCAACCCTAGGTCGTCACTCGACGGAACATTAGATCATTAATTTAAATATAGGTTTTGATTATTAAATTAAACAAGGGAATGGGGTTCTAGAAACCTTGTGTTTTTATGATTTAATATTCCAAAATAAAGAGGAAAGTGATGAAAACAAAGTGGAAGTTAACAAAAGTAATTAAACATGATCCACTTGGGGAAATCATGTGATGTTCATCCTTCATCTGTTCAAGAGATAGTGTTATGATATTTTAATCCCTGGTTTGTAACACCTAGAACCATAATGTAACTAATTTTATACTAGGATACCTCCTAGGGTTCAGTTGAAAATACACAATGATTCATCGGATACAACCGATGATTGGGTGATTTGTGTTCGACTTCATAATCGAAACTCACTGAGGCAACACACGAAGAACTCGATGTGTTGTCCAAGTTTGTTTGTTATTTCAATGTGTTTACATGATATTAAATTACATTGACATGATAGATTTTATGTGAGTTCAATTAAACAATATGAACCACACAAACACTATAATTAAAGGGGGGGGGGAGAGGTGGTGAACGGTGTGTGAAACATCACATGAATGGGTACCCCCAAACAAGATCATATGAGTTGAGCATGACATACCAGTACATAACTCAATAAAATAAAAATAGAGGATGATGAAAAACAACACAAAAATCTATAATTTAAAATACCATCCAAATATCATATGAACAAATCTTGGGATTACATCGCATTCCTCCCCAGATGATCACAAGGGGTTTAGAAATTCATGGGAGGGGAGGAAGAGGAATATGTTGAAGTTGAACATCCCATATCCTCTATAACATATAGGGATAATGATAGGACTTCTTTGGGGCACCAAAATGGCATCACCTTGCCTCCTGGCCGAACTCCTAAATGAGGTGCCCATGGTGTTCGTTTATAGTAAAATATGAAGGTGGTTTTGAGCACACAGATTGTGTAAAACCACTTGGATTGTAGTTTTCGACCACTAGACAGTAAAATATACCTTTGGAAAAAACTATAAAGATTTATGCCAACATCCTTACTATCCCCAAATAAATTTTATCTCCATTTGGACATTCAAATATGGTGATAATGATAAAATACAAAACACCGCTTTTGACTTGTACAAATTTGATTCTCTGGACAGATCAGTACATATGGGAATTTTAGAGGCCAAATGGTGCTTGGGTTCCTCCATATAAAGTGTATCCCATTAATATTTGGACTAGAACACAACATTTCAGCCCATATGGAAGTGAGTTTTAGTAGTAGTATGCGTCTTAGTCCACTGGTGTTCTTGGATCATGTGAAAATTGGCCCAATTTTCTAGGACTTCATCATGGGCCCACTAAATCACCACCACCTATAACAAAAACCTCCAAACAAGTAAAATAAAACTTTTTGAAAGTGATAATAATTAAATTATAGAACCAAACATGAATTGAAACTTGTTATTAAACTTTTAATTTTCAATGAAAAATCAGTTTAACACCCTAGTATAAGGGTGAAATAAAACAGTGAATCATGGTATGATCAGAAGTCTCAATATATAAAATTATTCTTCCCAGAACATCAGATCTTCTCTCTATTAACCCACAAACAATACATGTGTCAGGAAAGTACACATTACCTCTTATATTTATCAGTGTGCCAATATGCTTCAAGCCAAATTCTAAAATGTTCTCCCACTCAACGAAATTTCCCAAAATCATGTTTTCCCTTGAAATATGAATGCATTTATCACATCATCAATGATTATTAAATATTCTCAAGAATTATAATATATTTTTATATCTTCTTGTTGCTTCATAAATTATTAAAAATATTTAGTCTGATTCTGAATCTTCATTTTGATTTACTCATTATGATGAAATCATTTGTTCACTTCTATTTTCCTCCACAAACCTACAAAATATCCAGAACTGAAGACTTCCCATTGCTATGACCACATGAATATATTATAATAATTTAAACTTCATCATTATAATGAATAAATCATATTTTTCATCACATTTCTATGTACCAAATGAAAAATATGTGAATAATATAGATTATCATAATGATCCTTAAGACCAACTACCTATTCTGATGTCCCCCTTAATAAAACTTTAGCAATTACTTCAACCATAAGTTAAATATAACCCTTGAAAAATATTTTGTTTTGGGTTGAAACAATTATTCTATTATTTATTTGTTTAGATGAAATATCTTGTATCTGATTATATTTATCGGTTTCATTGGGAGTTTGTGGTAGCCTAACACAATTGTTTACAGGGAAAAACAATTCTTCTTTCTCCTTAACCACATGAAAAATAAAATACTCTTGACAAAAAATCAGATCAATTATTTTCTATTAACCCACATGATAAATGACACAAATATCCAATTCGGGAAACAATCAATAACACATCTTCATGAGAAATGGTTGACTACATTATTCATTGATAATTAATTTTATTATTTGTATCTGTCACAAAAAAACATTTCTTCTCCTATGTATTCATTAGTCCCAATAACTCCCACATTATTTTAATTTTATTGGTACCAAAAAATACCCACAAAAAATTCTTCCCCTGATTATTATGTTGTCATTCTGAGTCTAATGGACCGGTATCAGCATCATTAACTTCAGTAACTTCTTTATTTTTTTGAATATGATATCAATGAAATTCAAACAGTCAACATTCTCCAAAGATTTAAGTCTTTTAGATTATGGTATAAATGAAAAAAAACCTTTAGTTTCTCATGTTTTCATTAAAAATCCTGACCTTCTAACAAATTTGAGTCTAGAAAACTCATATAGATGGACTGAGACTAGAAATCTTCGGCTCGAGCAACTTCCTTCATCCAAAAACATATTCTTGTAAGTGTGAGTTTTTTAAAGACTTTGAATACTTTAAATATCTTATTTACAATCTTATGAATTTTAATGGAAAGTATTGTAACCTCCCATTTCTTCAAGAAAATTCATTATTTACAATCTAAACCTAAATACAATTATTCTAAAGATGATTAGAAACACTTTTTCTACCCTTTATTCCATCAATATCGCTTCACATGTTTTACAGAAGACTTATTATTTTTGTGGATTACAAAAATAGTGAAGCATCATCATATTTATATAGGATCCTTGAAAAATCCAATTGTCTCCATCATTATGATCATAACCTCATTATGAACCCTAGATGATTTAGAGGAGACTTTACATCCTATAATAATCTTCCCAATATATTGAAATTTATTAAAAATTGTGGTTCTGATGATCTGAATATTATGGACAGTCCAATCTATATGTTAATGGTTCTAGATCTAATTATCAACTTCACACACAACATTCCCCAATCTAGATTTCTATTACATTTTTCAGCATACTCTTTTTCTTTAACATAATCATCATATTTATCAATTGAAAAAAATACAACCAAAACCAAACATGGTCCTAGCATATCATAGGAACTTTAATAAAAAAAGTATGGTTTTGAAGAACTATTTCTTCTCAAAACAATTAAAACGTGTATAACACAAGCAATGACCATCTGTTATTCTTCTTCACACAATAAAGTGCATGGCTGGCCCTCACACCATAGATTACTGTGGGACTCCCCACATTATCACTTATAAGAGGATTATATAAATTTTCCTTCTTCATACATGAGTAAATAATAGGTTATCTATTTTATAAGAAATGGGAGCTCTCAATGGAATTTCCAAGTAAAACATCATTTCACTCCTCATTTCATAAGTATTTATAAGGGATATTATACTTCATTCCATCATTCAATCAATGAATCAAATCCCCAGAAAATATGGCATATCATTGAGGTTATTAAATCCTGGAAGATATTGGAACATTATTCATAAAATTATGATTACATGACACTGATATTAATTTTTTTTGATTAAAAACGAATTCATTAATGACAAATATCAGCAGAAGTACAAGTGCAAAGCCATGAAGGGAAATTTTCCAACCAGAGCTGGTTGAAGTCGAATGTGCCTGAGGCTGCAAGCTTATGTTCCATGTTGTTTCCTTCCCTTTTGGAAAAGGAGAAGGTGCATAAAGAGAAGCATTAACACGGTGAGAGAATTCTTCTGATGATGATGCCAAAGGACTGGAGCCCATCATTATTGTGGTTAATAGCATCGATAATGGTAAGGCATTCAGACTCAATAATAATATCACCCCATCCACATTCCAAGGCTAACAACATACTGGAAAGGATGTTCATGGCTTCAGCAACTGCCGGTTCCCAGAAAGCCTGGTGTGGTTCATATTTTGCAGCAAGGATTTTCCCAAGATGATTTCAGACCAGGAGGCCTAGGGAAACAAGCCCAACCTTTGAAAGAGACGTGTCCATGATAATATTAAGAATCCCTTTCATTGGGGGGTTCCAATTAGAGGGAAAGGAGAGGGTAACACCTGGCATAAAATGTTCATTGTGGTCTTTCCATCCCTCAATCAAAGAAGTGTCCCATTCAATCTAGAAATCAGGGGGTTTGTGAACTTGATGAAAAACAACATCGTTACGCCGGAGCCAAATAATCCAGGCCAAAGTGAAAAGAGAACCTGAACGAGACGAGGAGAGGTAGGAGTACCAGTGCGTCAGAAGCTTAGGAAGGTCAGAGTCCAGAGCCAGAGAAGCGGTAGAAGCCGAGCCCCATTAATTCCAAATTTTCAAAGCTCCCGGGCAGTGAATTATGGTGTGCAAAGAAGTTTCTGGAATGTTCGGGAAGAAAGGGAAAAAGGCAGATTTGGCCATATGATGGTAAGTGAGAAGGCTCATGGTTGGGAGAGTAAATGTGAAAACCTGCCACCAAAATTGGCAAATTTTAGGGGGCACATTGAGCGTCCAAATCGATTTCCAAGGCCCCTCATCCCGGCTGACTAAGTGGTTTCCAAGAGACAATCTGTAGCCTGATCTCACCGTGTAATCGCCTGAGATGTCATTGATCCAGAAAATATGGTCGGGGCCTGCGTCTGGGACCCATGAAATGCTTAGGATAATTCTTTGGTCCCTTTTGGTAAACCAATCCATGATCTTTTCCAAACACCACCCCTATCCCTGGTCGGGAAGGAGGCAGCTGACAGTGGAGTCTACAAGACCTGGTTGGACGAGGCATGTAGCCCACATACCTTCCTTATCGATGAGCCAAGGATCAGTCCAGATATTGACCAATGATCCAGTCCTAATCCTCCAGCCCAATCCTTTTTCTAGGATCTTTTTATCCCCCCAAATGATTCTCTAGAGGAAGCTGGGCCTGGGTCCAAGAGAGCAAGCAAGGAAGTCTGTGTTGGGAAAGTACTTATCTCAGAGAACCCGTGCACATAAAGATGATGTATGGTTAACAAGGCGCCATCCTTGAATGGCCAACAGTGCATCATTAAAGAGAAGAAGATTCCGGAATCCCATCCCTCCCTCTGATTTGGGTTTGCAGAGTTTCTTCCAGGCCATCCAGTGGGGTCGATTCTTTCCATCATTCTTCCCCCACCAGAAATTGACAGAACGTGTGTGGATCTGGTCGATGATGAATTCCAAGAGCTTAAACAGAGACATAAAGTAGCTGGGAATGGATTGGATGATATCTTTGATGAGGGTGTCTTTTCCATCTTTAGAAATTCCTTTTGGGGACTAGTCAAGAATGTTTTTCTCGATCCTGTCCACAAGATATGTAAAGATTTATTTTTTGGATTGACCAATCACCGTGGGCAGCCCAAGATACTTCTGATGTTTCAAAACCATACGGATACCCGCAAATGTTCATAGCTCATACCTCTTAAAAATAGGAACCCCTGAACTGAAATAAATTTCAGATTTTCCATGATTGATTGACTGGCTAGACGCCCTCTCATACTGATGGATCGCTTGACTGATCTCCTGAAAATCATTAATTGTTGCTCTAGAAAAAAGGAGGTAGTCGTCGGCGAAGAAAAGATGTGACACTGGTGGGCTAACACGGCAGACCTTTTCCCCATGAATAGAATTAGAGGATGCAACCCTGGAGATAAGATTAGAAAAAACATCAGCCACCAGTATGAAGAGAAAAGGGGAGAGGGGATCTCCCTTAAGAAGGCCTCGGGATGGGGAAAATCCTATGGTGAGCTCCCAATTGACCTTGATTTTGAAGGAGATGGTAGAGATTCATTCCATTACCATATCTATCCATTTAGCGCAAAAGCCCATTTTCAGCATAACGACATGAAGGAAGTTCCATTCCACTCTATCGTAGGCCTTGGTCATATCCAGTTTCCAGGCCATGGTTCCTCTTTTTACAGTGGATCATGAATTCATAGAATGGAACTCTTCATGGGCCACAATCGCATTATCAGTGATCATTCTCTTGGCCACGAAGGTGCTATGATTTTCAGAGATAATATCAGGTAGACAATGTCCCAACCGATTGACAAGGATCTCTGAAAAGATCTTTTAAGAGACATTTCAAAGGCTGATAGTTCGAAATTCAGGGATCGTTAGAGGTTTCTTAATTTTTGGGATGATGATAAGGACAGTTTCATTGATAGCAGCAATGCTAGGATTCCCAGCCCAGATATTTTTTATCATGTTGCAGATGTCGGGACTGATTATATGCCAATATTGTTTAAAAAATAGGGCATGGAACCCATCCAGTCCCGGGGCCTTAGTGGGATGAAGATGTTTCAGGGCCAGGCGTATCTCGTCATCTGTCACATCTTTGGTGAGCTGCCTATTGATCTCATCGGTGATCACAGGTTTGATACAATATTCCACCTCGGCGGACATTAAATGAGATCCTGCAGCGAAGATATTCTGGAAATAGTGAGTCAAGGCATCGTGGATTCCATTGGTATCAGAAACTTTGCTCCCATCAGGTTGTAAGATGAAAGTAATGGAGTTTTTCTGACGCCTGGATGATGCTTTCTGGGGAAAAACCTTGTATTAGGGTTCCCCTATTTAATGTGGCTATCCCACGCCCGCATAGCCCAGAAGCTTTCCATGACACGCAGGGCCATGTCTAGCTCTCTTTGCGTGGATCCAATCTGAGAGAGAATGCAATTGGATGTTGGTTGATTGAGGAGGTTCTTCAGTCTCTTTTCGAGGACACCACAGTACCTGTGGGGGTGGTGGAATTTCTTATTGGTCCAAGACCTCAGATTGGATGAGACCTATTGGATATTGAGGCACACATCCATGTGAGTGCTTTTCCAGCTTGATCGGATCACCTCTTTGTATTCCTGGTCTTTCGAACAGAATCTCTCAAATCTGAAGGGTCTACTAAGTTGTCTAGTTCATTTTCCATGAATATATTCAATGAGAATTGGATAGTGGTCCGAACAGTTAAGGGCCATGTGGCCGATATGAAACTTGCAGAACAAATTAATCCAATCAGTAGAACCCAGAAATCTATCAAGACGCTCCGCGATGCGGGTGCCTTCAGTGTTGCCGTGGAACCATGTAAAAGGGTTGCCTGTATACCCCAGATCGACCAAGTCTGCCTTGGAGACTGTGTCCTTGAAGTTTGACATCGAATCTGAGGGTTAGATGATTCCTCCCCTCTTTTTCTTATGGAGCATAATCTATTTGAAATCACCTCAGAAGAGGATAGGGCTTAGTATGTCATGTCGCAGCTTGAAAAGAAGATCCCATGACATCACCTTATCATTATGGGATGGCCAGCCATTGAATCCCACAAAAGTCTAGGGTGGGTGAAAGTATTTTTGAATAGTCGCTGCCACATGGTGTGAGGAGAAGGACAAGATTTTGATGTCGCTATTGTCCTTCCAAAGGAGATAGAGGCCCCTAAAGTGGCCTTTTCTGGACACCGAGAAGCAGCCTTGGAAGTCGCACTTCAGAGAAATACCAATGGTGTCCTTGTTTTCCAGTATGGTTTCGTACTGGAAAACCATATCGGGGCGACTTTGAGCATAGTTGCGCTGAAGCATGCGAACCATTCGTGGGTTTCCAAGTCCACGATAGTTCCAGCATAAGGCAATCATTTCTCTAGGCGGGGCTGGGTCTCGCCTGCTGCCGCCTTTGGTTCTTTCGGACTTGTATCTCTACTTGTAGTTTTTCATCTTTTGGTGGGATTCCACCCTGATTGGAATGTTTCATTTTGTTTTTTCCTGACCTCAGGATTAGGGTCTTCTGTGTGACCATCACTCTCTCCACGTTGCACCCTTTTCCATGTTATATGGGTAATTTGGCCCAGTATTGGAGTTCCCATCATTTCATGGGCCTCCATTATTAGAATGCCTGCTGCGGTGGATTGTGGGTCAGGATCTGACTCTGGTGGTTCGATGTGCATCAGCATTGGTTTTGAGCCATGTGTTGGTGGTTCTTTTTGCTTTGTCACCGACTTTGTAGATGTTTGAGTATTGTCCTTCAGGGGGTAAGGATGACCTCCAGCTTCTCTCTGAGTGCGAGGCCGAGCCTTAGGGAAATCCAGTAGTCCTAGCATTAGGGTTTTTTCAGGTATGGGTTCCGCCTGACTTGTATGTGCAAATGTGAGACAGTCATAGTCCTTTTCATTTTCCGTCTCAGGGATGAAAGAATTTTTATTTGTTTTAGCACGGAGCCAAGGGCCATATTGGAGGATAGTGTTACCTGATCCACTCTTATGTTTTGTGGTGCACGTTCTTTCCAGATGGACAAGGAAACCACATAAGAAGCCTAAGATTGGGAGCTTCTTGAACTCGAATGATATCCAAGTGTTGGTGTCTTCGATTTTCAGAGACATTCCACTCATCAGTGGCTCTGACACATCAATTTCCGCCTTTATCGGAACCTCGGGGCCCCATTGTATTGGGTCTGAGATATCCCAGTCAAGAAAGTGACCTTAACTGTCCCCAATTTCCCTCATGATTTGTTCCGTTCTTACATGGAAGGGGATTCATTTAATTCATACCCATAAGGAGGAGTAGGTTAAATTCATTCGCTGGATGTCGTCCCCCCCTTTGTATTCTTCCAAGAGGAGGAGTTGATTATCAAAGGACCACGGTTTGCCACGCTTGATTTTGTCTATATCTCTCTCATTAAAGAACTCAAATATGAAGCGATTGATCCCGCCTTCCCAAATAGCCACTCCGACATCAAGTTTCCAGATGTTCTATAGAGTGTTTTTGAGAGCCCCCTGAATAACCGATATGTTTTCCATGAACATTCCCACCACGATCAGAGAAAAGCGATTTTCCAAGAGCGTGTTTTCGTTTCTCCGTGCCTCAATCGTCGCCTTTTCTTTGTCCGTTAGGGACAACCTCTGACATTGATTAACCAAATCTGCATCCATAGAGCAAAACCCAATAGTAGAATTCGATATCCTTCAAAAGAAGTCCCTGGACTGGAACCCCCTCACGGCCGATGACCCCTTCGCGGAAGGTGTTCTCGAATCAAAACACAACGCTGCAGAGTTTCGCAAAATCATGGTTATGGCAAACCACCCACAGGTCACCGCCATCTTCACAGCGCCTATCACTTTGTCGTGGAACAACACCCTACGGCAGGAGCTTCGCGACGACCACTTCGCGATCACTCAACACGGTGGATCTTCGCGGAAGGTGCTTCGCAAATCAACCACTACGCGGTAGAACTTCGCAGCAACGTGGGGGTGGATTACCGCCCAGAGACCACTGTCGTCTTCACAGCACACCAAAACATCACGGATCAAACACCCCGTGGTTGTAACGTCGCGATGGCCACTTTGTGGTCACACAATGCGGTGGATCAACGTGGAAGGATCTTCGCGGAGCAGACCACTTAGCGGCGGAAGCTTCATAGAATGTGAAAACATCTTACCGCCTACCGGACCCCGCCTTTCATGACGGAAGTAGGAAGCAGGACAAAAAGCGCAAAAAGGTGAAGAAATCCATGAACTCTGGTGGAGACTCGAGATTCTGTGCGCTCGGATATGAGTGCGGAAGGGGATCTGCGATTAGGGTTGAGTTTTCCTCGAAATCAGGAGATTGTCTCGAGGTAGGATCACTCGGATCTGAAATGCAGGTGGAGTTTGAGGTTTTGAGATCTGGAATCACCCACCCTCTCCAGATCTGGCACCGATGAGGGATAACATCAACCGAAGGAGCTTCAAGACCCCAGGGGAGGCTGGATCTGCATTTGAAGGTGAATTTGAGCAGATGAAGATGAAGCCTGGTTTCCTCGATAGCACCAAAGTTGGGGTTTGGGAACAGGCGGAGAACAAGAAGGAGCAGGAACAGAGTTCCTCACCATGGAGTGGTTGTGGGGCGGAACAGAATGGTGGAAATGAATCACTGTCACTGAAGAAGAAGAACGAGCGGTGAACCGCAGAGCCGAAGCGGGGTGCAAGGAGGGAGATGGATCCACCGAAACCCATACGGACTGGGAAACTCTAACCTAGGAATCCCTAGGAGAGAACCTGATATTAATTTAATTATTTATTATGTGAGTTTTTGTTTAATCCTCATTATGAAGTTATAACTTTGAATGCGATGATGATCATATGTATCTTAAAATATTAAATCATCTATTTTTTATAACTGCCTCTAAAAAATAATTTATATTCAAAATCATCATGTTCTTTGAGGTTATTATTTATTATTTTCTAATCCTAGAATGCTTGATTATCGAACCGAGGAATATGATCGTTGATGCAAGTTTCTATCATGGACTTGATTATCAGCACATGTCTTCATCGCTGGTGGTCGTCGATCATTGAATTTCTAGTGTCAAATGTCACTCATGTTGGATAAAGGGGACAAATAAAAAGAGTCGAACAGAGAGTTAAATTAGTTAATATTGAACATAGGTGTTATATACATGTAATTATTAAATTGTGAATTGTTCATGCACTATGTCTTCCCCACATTGATCTCTAGTGTGGTTGAATTAATCGTAATAAGTAAAGTTGTTTCATCACTTCTTTAATGAATGGTATTAGAATCAGCACCCATATGCTCTATGCACACACAAACATGCATACACTACCCACATGGGCTACTCCACACCACCACGCGGTCCATATGCACCCTATGCAAGGTTCCTACAATCACTTTGACAACCCACTCTTCTCTACTACCATGGCCTCCCATGCATTGAATGGCTCCCATATGGTCGAGCCAAGGATCCTATATGTACTTTCATATGGACCTTGTTGGATAGCTATGGTTTTCAACATTTTTTAATAAAGGCCTACTAAAAATGAGCTAAGAATCATTCCATGTATATAATTTATCATCTAGCCACTCAGAATCCTCCTTTATAAATTCTTGCATTGTCTTCTAATAACTCATCATGCAAAAAAATTCTTGGATTTACTCAATTACCCTTCATCTACTTTTTGAATATCAATTCTAAAGATCTCTTCCTCATCCAACCATATTTCATTACATAATTTCCTTTTTGGTAAACAATGTGTCACCTCAAATTTCTTGGTGTAACATATTCTAGACATTAATAATAGTGAACCAATGGTTAGACTTATAAACTCAAAACGTAAAAAGAACATCCTTAAGATGACGAGAACTAGTTATTATCTTCTTTATTCACTAATACAAGTAGAATTCACATTGATATCAATCTTGGATATCCTAGATACTTCAATAACAACAAACTCAATCCTTTTAACTTCTTCAACATATTGACATCAATAAATTTTTTATATTTCATTTACCACCATTAACAATAAATAAAAATAATTGAAAACAAATATAACTCATACACAAAGTGTTTTATTCAATTAACAGAAAATAAAAATCCATATTGAATAAATTATACTAAATTTTAGTATTAACAAGTACATAATCAACCTTCCATTGTATTCAATAATCATCATTACAGAACAAAAAAGTATAGAGAATGAAAATATTTCCATAATCAATAAATAAACTATATTTCTTAGAGAACACCCCTAGTCTAATATATGAAAATATAGTGTTTACACTATATGTAGAAATGAGTACATTACTTAGTCACTACTTAAAATGATATAGATTACATCCATGATAATAAATAACATTTCCACAAAAGAGATTATAAATTCTGTGTAATAGAAGGCATCCTAGTAATGAAAATTCCTCTAGAAGATAGAGTTCAAATTTAAAATGAATCATTCAAAAAGATTTTTCCTTAATTTATTTTGTAACATTTTTTAAAAAATGATGTTAAAAGTCACTTTAAAAACAATTTTCATGAGATTTCATGAAGACCCATTAAAATATTTTTGTAAAAAAATCACAATAATTGAAATTTCAAAATAATTTTTTATCAATTCAGAAAATATGGAGTAGAAGATAAAAAATACATAAGTGGAATGAAATGAGTTTTTAAACATTTATGAATATAATATCTTTTTGTTTTGAAAATTTCACAGAATAATGGGATTATATATTATTTTTGAAAACCCTGAAAACATTATAATGAATCTAAATAATTAATAATTTTGATGAAATCTAGGGCACCCATAGATTTTGGAACATATGTTTTTTATCTTAATTTACACTATGTTCGATATATTCTTTCACACTCAACACCAATTTAAAATGAGTTGTAACATTTTATAGGAATATTATAACTAAAATTATAAAAAAATAAATCCTCAAGTTAATAATAAATACTACTCAACTAAAATTTTTATACATTTTGGGAAGAATTGATTAATTTCATTTAATATTAAAAAGGATTGTTCTTTCTCAAATAACTATTTTTTGAAAAGTATTAAACATTTTAAACTAGTAATTGAAATTGACCACATTGAAAATATTATTATATGAATTATTATATTAACATTATTTAAATTATAAATTGATATAAAACAACACTAAGAACACTTTGAAACAACATTTTTCAATAAAAGTAGTTTTTTTATCTTTTTTTATTTTTATTTAAAACCAAACATTTGAATTTTAGAATTTAATTTTATAAAATGAATGTCATATTTGAATTTATCATGTTATTATTACCTCAAGATTTATTTTTAAGATATTATGAAATGATTAATTTTATTTGTGAATAATGTAAAATAGTATTTTAACAATTATGAGGAATTTCATGACATCATTAGAGTATGAGAAAAAAATAAAAAAACATGAAAAATTCTCCATAATCTAATATTATTTAAATAAGTAAAATTAAATATTTAAAATATTTTATTTTATTTATAAAACTTGTGTTTAAAATTTTGGAACACAAATAATATTTTATTATTTTAATAAAATATTTATAGAGTGAAATTCAATTTTCGAATTCCTTGGAATCTAAATAATTTTTATTTGTTTCATAAAACACTAATTAAGGTGATTGAAATCAATAAAATTGATTATTTTATCTAATTTATAATTTTTTCATAAAAATACACTATTTATAAAAATAGTTTTTATGCGGTATGTACAATAATATTAATATTATTTTTTATCTCCCATAGAAAATTTTTTAAACAAATTTTAATTCATATTTGGAATAGTTAGTTCCAAATTATGTAATAAGGCCCCTTTAATTTTTAGGAATTAAAATAAATTTACTTCGGTAAAAAATAATTACAGTAGTAAAAATAGAGAATAGTAAAATTGAAAAAGATAAGAGTAAAAGAATTAAAAAAAATTATAAACATGTGTGAAAATATTTGGTTAGGGCTTCGTAGACCATAAACCATCCCAAAATCAATCATTTTTCCTTATTGGATCCACACGACCTTTAAATAGTGATTTTACCTTTTATATTATTATAAATATTACACCCCCAACCCACCTTTCTTCAAACCCCAAGCCACTTGGATTCAACCAACATATACCCAAATAACTTCCAAACACAAATATACACTTTATATAGGTTTTGGTTATCTCAAATGACCACTTCTAAAAACCTTAATTCCAATTTCAAATAAACTCATCCATAGAGTAAGGTAAAATCATTAATTACTAATTTTTCATTTATTTTCATTTCTTTCATCTTCCACCTATAATGAATATAATATATACATATGAAAATAATTACATAAGTATCATAATTATAATTAAATTTAATTATATATTTGCGATAACCATAATATACCATCCTCCAAACCATCCTAAAAATGAAAATATTTCTTGTGTTGTGTGCGGGCTACCACCTCCATAAGTGACGTGATCTATTTTTCATAAAATAATTTAAATTATAGTCAAAAGGGTTAATTAAGGAATAAATATTTTATTTAAAACTTTTTTAATATTCTTAAAATATAAACCAATTCCAAATCCCCATGCGTTCTATGTAATTGAAGGCATCACATGTACGTACGTGCAGACTACCACCTCCGTGAAAGTGTCATATCTTTCTTTTCATATCATATTTTATTATTTGTAAAAATATATCCAAATATTATTCAACAAAATAAATACATATAATTAATATCATTTATCTTTTTTAATTTTGATATTATACAAAATGAATCACTCTCCTAACTATACACACCCATAGATTATAGTGTGTTCTTATTTGGGTTCATTTAACAACCTACTTGAATATTTATTTAAATTTATATCATGGAAGGATATGGAAAATAAAATAGTTATTTTAATATAAATTATTTTTTAAATTATTATTTTTTTTATATGAAGGTTATAATAATATTTAACTTGTTATTTTTATGCCACCATTTTATTCATTAAAATTTACAAAAACAAGCTCGTCACCAACTACATCGTCAAAAATAATAACTAAAAATGAATAAAATGAAATTATAATATTAAAAATAATTATAAAACAAATATTCTAGTACCTATTTTTATCTTGGAATGATTAGCTTTGAATCTATATATACGAATTGATATAGCCACTATAAAACGGGTAATAAAAAAACAATCAAAGCTAACAAAATCTGATGATTAAAATAAAATACAACTATTAATATATTTATAATAAATGATTATAAATTGATTTTATAGGTATATATAAGGTTCTAAAATAGGTGATTAAGATAGTTATTTTCTTTATACAGGAGGTTGGAGAATGTCCAACTTAGCATAATTAAAGGTAAGGGGTTTTCTTGACTCAATTTATTTTATTGAGTCATAATGATTCTTATTTTAAAATAGTTTTAAAAGATATTTTTATTCTAATATAGGATGATATAATAATTAATTTCCACTTCTATTTTAGATAATTTTTTTCTATGGATCTCTTTCTTCATAAAAAATTATGACTTTATTAATAATTATCATTCTCTCTAAATGAGCTATTTTTCCCATATCCATTTCCACTCTTCCTCATAATGTTCTCCTTCATTATTTTGAAATCCAAATGTGTTTTATTTCTGGTGATATTTAAAGTTATCCTTAAATATTTTCAAATTAATTATTTATCACTCTCTTTATTATATATGTTTCAATAAGAGTATTTAATAAAAATGATGAAATGTTTTTTTCTTTTATGATTATATATTTTATCTTCCACTTCAATTTTTTTTGAAAAAGGTTAGGTATTTTTAAGGCTCCATTATAGAAGATTAATTTTAAAAGTAAATGTTTTAAAATTTTAATGGAGGAGGCAACAAATTACCAAGATCGATTTTTGATATCCAAGAGGGAGACACCTTTATTGAGGTTTTGTGCAAGGGGAATGCTACAACTAATAGAACCTCATGTGATCCATTTGTCTCCAAATATCAAATAGTAGATTCATAATCATGGTAGATAATAATTCACTGATATATAGGCTTGATTGTTATATATTATCCTTAGTTTTATATATGATTTTATCCAAAAGAGATATAACTTCTTATAGGAAAGATGCGAAATCAAAGTTGTCTTAGATATGGGTTTTTGAAAACTATAATATCATTTTAATTATTAAGGGATATTTCCATATTATTTATCAATCTAAACAGAAGAAATAAATATTTTAGGGATTCAAATTTTTAGTCTAAATCCATGTTTCTTTAGGACTGCACAATGAGAGATTAATTTCAACCATCTCATTCAAAACAACACCAATGACTATATTTGAGTGAGGTTGTGTTGTCTTAGTTGGTTGTTTTAGCATCTTATGATTCTTAATGACATCACATCATACATTAGTGTTCCATTGAAACTAGATGATAACACCATTGAGGGTATACTGGGGTATTGTGCGAGATTGGTAGAGGATGATGACTTACTAAAACCTTTTCACAATAATTCCTCCCTCATTTTCAATGGTGATAGGTTTGAGGTTGAATTTGAATGTGAATAAATTCATACTTTTTTTATTTCTACAAGATAATTGGGAATATGTTCTTATGTTGTTGAAAAATCCAAAATCCACAGTTGAAGAAGGAATATAATCCTAAGAAAAAGGAGACTCTGGGAGAAAAGGCCTTCATTCCTGATCTTATGTCATATTTAGAGAAAGATATGGGGATTATTTCTGGGAAACATGATCCAATAGTCCTAAAGGATTATGAGGGAGTGACTATTAATGCAAGAAAATCCATAGTCATGAATTTCAATGGAAAACGAGTAGAGGGGATGAATATCTCAGGCTCAGGGACTAATGGAATATGTTATGGAAAGGATTCCTCAGTGAAAAATTGGTATGAATGTAAGTATGGATCTGTAATCAAGGTCTATAAGTAAATAATTTATCATAAATTGACTAGGAATTCCCATGGGACTAAAGAATCATGGGATACAGTGGTGGAGGGTAATCTGTAATCCCATAATGTTGGAGATTCCACTGACCCGGAAGAGTCTAAAAATAACTTGTTGTGCTGGATGAGATAGCGATAATGTTTTGGTAGGAGAAAAAACTAACTTATTCTGATGTAAAAGGTAAGGAAAAGTCTTCTTATGATTCTTACATTAAGTCAAAATATTCCAAAGTAACTACCACAATAAGGGGGTCCTATAATTGTACTGAAAGTAAGATCATTAATTCCTTTGAATTATATATGAATACAAGTGACTTTGTGGTTAAATTTGGCTGTGTGAAAAATCAAAATTCATTGATTTCTATACTTATTGGTGATACCCTACCCTAATTGGGATCTACTATTCCATAAGTATAATAAATTATTATTGAAAATGATAGTGGCTCTAGGTAAGGCTTGGAATATTTCCCTGCTCAAATTTCACTAGATCCTCCACATTTTCTTGACCCAATTAAATCTGTATGGGAAAAATTTGGAAAATATATGATTGCAAAATGTTATAATTCCAATAAGTTTATCTAGGAAATCAAAATCCTTCTAAATAATATTTATGGTGAAAGGTCACCCTATGGTATCAACAATGACATGAATTAATCATATGACCTACAAGTTGAGGTCATAATTAAAAAAATTGGATCATGGCTCACCCATTATTCATGACTACCTTGAATTTCTGAAATTTCATTCCATCAACATTGAGGTGAAAATCCAACTCAATCCCAATCTTGACATTAGGGTCCTATCCTATAAAAATGGACCACTGGTCATGAGTTATGAAGGCGGGATGTCTATATTATCCTCAAATTAGGAACAATAACCTGGGAAGAGAGAATAAATATAGAGGTATGGTCAACATCCATGTGTTCAGAATACTTATCGAGGCCGTGGTAGATGACCATGACACTTTCTTTTGGGTTTTTGGTTTTGTTTTCTATGACCTTTTAGGAAGTCTGGGATTTTTATTACCCATCCTATACTTCCAGAAATATTTTTTCATTCAATAGTTTGAATGGTCCCTCAAATCCCCTAATTTTATTAAATTTTATTGAAATATTTTCATTTTATCACTTTAAAAATTGATTTTGAATGTATCGCATAACTTCATCTATTAATACTGGTAAAAAAAATTCCAAAAAAAAGTCTTTTATTTTTTCTTTCACTGTCATTAGAATTATACTCTATGAATCCATCTTTTTATATTTTAAAAGAATTTTACAAATGGTTTTAATTTTTTATGATTTAAAAAATATAAGTAATTTTTTTATATTTTTATAAAGTAAACTTTTAAATTTATAAATTAATTCTCGATTTTGAAATGTATTCTAAAGGATTCTGTTTTTAATAATTAATTATCTAGTGCATTTAATTATTTAAAAAAAATTGAAATAAAATTTGTTTAATAATTTTTTTAATTATTTTTTTTGGTTTAATGTGTGTAATTTTTTTTCTAAAATTAATAATATCAAAGTATTTCATCTCAAATAAAAAATATCTAGGTGTTTCTCATGATTTTCAAAATTAGATTCTTATTTTTTTTTCAATGTGATTTATCTAATAATATTAGAAGAGTGTTTTTATTATCTTCTAAACCCTAATTTTTTTTTATTTTAGACCTAGGATATGTTCCTAAGATACCACCCACCTTATTTATTTTGATGGGTTATGATGATTTTATTTTAAGGATGTTTGTTTGAAACTCATTTAATTCCCATGGGTTAATTAATTATTGATGAAATGATATATATTTTAAATTATTTTGGTATAATTTTGTTTGGTTTTCATTGTGTGATGTTATGTGTTTGTTAAAGCCCTGATATGGGTTGCTTCATTAAATCTATCTAATCCATTGTTTAATGTTTTATATCTCTTGAGATAACAAAGAATGGATATAAGTGGATTTATTCACAACATAATGGATGGGAATTATTTTATTATGTTAATTTTATAAATAGGGATCCTTCTTGGGTATTATTATGATATAAAGTGTGGGCCATCATGGATATTCTTAAAATATAAAGGGTGGACCTTCTTGGATATTCTCACAATATGATAATTCCTTGTAATTATTGTTTCAAAATTTCTTTTTTATTCTACGTCTCAATGGAAAGTTACATTTATATTCCAAATTATTATGATTATACTCCATATCTCTTGTTTATAATCTAATTTTATATGTTTTATCATTTAATATGACAAGTACTCTTATCATTAATTACAAAAAAATCTTATTATTCCATGTTATTTTTAATAAGATATTTATCCCATTATCACGTTTTATCATATACTTATGACCTATCCCTTGATATATTGATCAATTTTTTCCTTAAAGAGTGTTTGAGATCACCCTTTTCTTATGTTTTCATTCCCAAGGTCATGTAGATGATTATAAATTATGCGGAGACTATAAGGGGGTATAGTGTGGTTTGATTATGGAGGGATGTTAACAGGTATTATAAAATAATTTCATTATATAGATAATCCAAAAATACACTAAACCTTCAATTAATTGGATTATGTGATTATTGTGAGATATAATTTTTTTACTTATGAAAACAATATAAAATAAATATATATATCTTGGATCATCTCACTTGGTATCAAAGACAATTTGTAAAGTATCTGTTATTAGCATTGGATCTGGGTGTATAGTTCTGGGGTAACTAAATGGTGGGAAAATTCATTCATGTGGAACAAATTTACAAAGAGATTATATTACAACTTTTAGAAAGAAAGTCTACTCTTAATTTTACAGGGAGCATTAGAAACATTGATTTAAAAATATTGAATAGAAAGGTGATGTAAAAAAATAAAATTTTAAGAAATCATTTTTGTTTAGTTAAGAAAATTCTTGAGGGATAATAAGTAATAAGTTTATTGAGTAATAACTCTACCTACTAAAAGAATATATATGCTATGCTTTTATTATAATCAACCATTTAGTGGATTTGAGTACTGAAGAGAGGGAAAATAGAGAGAATACATCGATACCCAATAAATAATGATAAAATTAGATTATAAATTCGGTTTAATAGAGTATGAATATACAATGACCTCAATTTAAATTGAACCTTAAATAATCCAGATAAAGAGTGAGATTGTATAACAAACCCTAAAAGATTTTATAAAACCTAAATTAAAATCTATTGAATGGTGGAAATTTAAATTTATATTTAATTACCATTAATTACAATATAATAATTAAAAAAAATATTCTAGATGTCATGTAAATAAATCAAATATATATAAACATGTGAATAGTAGGAGACATGTGTCAAAGAAAGAAATTTTAGACTACAAACCCTTAAGGATCTAAATACACTTGAATAAAAAATCATAAAATAGAGAATATAAAATGGAAAATTAATTAGAATAATTAAATATTGTATAATTATATAATAATTAGAAAAGTTATAATATAAAACACATAATTAATATTGGTGAATAATTGAAATCTTGTATCAAATAATGAAGTTTGAGATGAGACACCCTTACCATTACTCTCAACATTGAACAAAGTTATTTAACCTACTATACAATAAACATAGATTCCTTGATAAAATTTTATAACATTATTAATATACATTAACTTTTATACTCTTTAGTTATAATCCTTCATTATTCATTCCATTTCTATTTAATGTTTATTTTCCTCATTAGATGTTAGTAATTTCTATTTTTTGACAAAGGTTTTTTAATGTTAGACCCCATTAATGGATACAAAGATCATTATTACCCAATTATTGAAATTACTAGAATATATGTTCTATTATTAATAATAATTTTCTAATTTAATTTTTTGAGAGAATAAATTAAGATTATTAATGATGAAATTATTGAAGAGATTGTTTTCAGGTAATTTATCTATATTAGTATGTTACTTTATAATAAATATTATTTCTTATGTTATCCTTCCTGAATCATATCAATGACTTATATTACACATTTTATACACACACACACACACACACACACATATATATATATATATTCATAAAATATATTTTTAAAACTATCCATGTAAGGAAGTGATGAAAAATGAATTATATTATTTTTTGGAGGCAGTAGTCTACATTTATGCACAGGTGATTCATTCATTTTTTAATAAATGTAAATAATTGAGGGTAAAAAATAATTTATATTTTAATAATTGTAATTATGTTATAAATATCTTATATATTCATTAAATCCATTTATAAAACCATATTTTATTGGGGTGATGAGAAATGAATTACATCGCTTCATGGTGGTTATTGTCTGCACATACTCAAGATAACTACTTTTATTTTCTACTAGATTGAAATGAGATAGAAAATGGTTGTACCAGTAAAATAAATTTTTATTATACTCAATATACCTACCTAAAATCATAAAGGCCATAATTTTTTATTAGTTTTTTTATAATACCATTTTATAATTAGGTTCAGGGTTACCCTTACATGGTCCGTAGACCCCATATGTCACTTAGTCCAAATACAAGAACATTGCAGGACAACGTTCCAGATACCCAATATAAATACACACCCAAATGATTCTTAATATTTATCTGAATGGTTTTAACTGTAATTATTCTCAACAATAAATACGCATACAGAACTATATGAGGTCTGGTATCGATGGAAAAGCCATAATATAAAGTCATTTTCATTGGAAAGAAGAAAAAATAGACATAGTTTCAAATATAAGATAATATAAGTTTCAAATCCACTAAATCAATCTGATTTAGAATTGTTTTACTAATAATTGTGGCCTTATTTCTTATTTAAACTACCAAACCCTTTTTAACTTTTACCATTGTGACAATATTTTACCATGGTAACTTATTTATATGAAAAAAATTATTTTGGCCTTATTACCTAATTTTTTTTATGATTTTCAGAAATGTGTAATATATTTAAAAAAAATTAAATTCCATGACGTGCTAAATATGTATTTTAATATAATAAATCAAAGAATAATTAACAACTGTTCTTTTTTGGAATATGTATTTTTAAGCATAAAAATGATTTTACAAAAAATTCACGTATAAAATTTATTTTAATGAATCTTATTAGTTTATGAATAAATAAATGACAGTTTCATGAATTTATAACCAATCCAAATCTGAATGTTACCCTGTAATTACATAATAAAAAATATTAATAAATACTTCATTTATTATAATAAAACATTAAATAGAATTAAAAATTACAATTATAGTATTATAAATTAAAAAAATTATTTTTTAATGATTTATTTTAATTCCTAAATATAAATTCATTCTATAATTTTTTTAAAACATTTAATTCATTATTATACCAAAATTATCACATTAAAGTTACACTATATATAAAATATTTATTTTTTATCTTCTACTTAGAAATCAACCTTTTCTAAAAAAATCTATCAAATTAACCCTAATATAATTTTTAAATTCTAATTTCTAATAATAAAGTTAATTGAATCAAAATAAAATAATAAAATTTGGGGTTTTATCTATAAAATTAAAAAATTAAATATTAAAAAATATATTTCATTGAAAAATGGACTTTTCAAATATCAAGTGTTATTAGTATTATTTCCCATCAATTTATAATCTATATATTAATTTATTAGAATGTACACTAAAGTATTTAAAATGTTATTAATTTTTTAAATTAAACAAAACATGAAAAAGACAATTATTTTGAAAAATACCCCTTTTAACATTGAAAGATTTTAATCATATCATATTAATTACTTATTTTCAAATCATTAAATATCCTTAGGAAAAAAATAATCCAATGAATGTATCATAAATGGTTACTATTTTTATATTTACTAATGGTTTATTATAATTTTTTGTGACTTATTTTAGTTTTGTGTTAGGTTTAACATAAGATAATGAATATAGTAGTTTAATTAATCAAGAACACATACTAACATATTCAGCTATTTCATTCTCACCCATAAATAAGTTACATCTTCATCTTTTTATTCTTTTCTTAAAAATGTATCTTCAAAGAGGTATAATCTACATTTTAGGTTTAATTATGTCAAATTTATTAGTTACTACTAAGAAACTTAACATTTCTTAAATAAATATTTTAAAAAAAGTATCTACCATTATAAGTCTATTACTTTTGAATGAGTTTCCAAAAGCATACATTGACTATTGAGTGGTGTTTTCTACATAATAATTTATTGATTTATCTTCCACTTTTTTGGGTTTGAGGAATTATTTTAATATTTAATGGTACAGGCTCCATCTTAGAATTTGAAATACCCATCTTTAAAACTGAAGAGGGGTGGATTTTAGAGTTACAGTAGCAAAAAATATAAAAGTTACTATAGAAACAAAACTATTAACCTAAGTTGGGCCTATAAGCCATACATTTTTTCCTTAAATCCAAAGGTAATTAGGTCCACCATATACCTTTAGGACATAAGGGATCTGGGACACAACATATTAACAAGTGACGTAGATTGACCAACAGATTAGTGCAACACATTAGGTTGGTAGTTCCATTTGGATCTAATGAACATTGCATAGTTGGAAGACTGAAAGAGTGATTTCTTCATTGGAATCCATAAACTGGACCTATAAACTATTGGGATATATGGGTTTCACTCCATGGTGTTGGAAATGGATTTAAAACATATCGGTTCTTGCTAAAGGGGGTGAAAAATCATGTGAATTGTGATGACCAGATTGGCTAAGTGAAACATATTTGTAGACAACATGGTATTGAGACATGATGGAATTGATTATTGGGAGGATATAAAGAGTGATGAGTGAACTAAAACATATCATATACTCATTTACCTAGATATGGGTTAATGAGAGGTGTACAAAACTTGACTAAAATTAACTAGACATGTTGTCTACTTTGTTGCATTGGAATAGATATATGGGGTTAAATCCCAATGGACCGATCAGTTTAGTAGTTTTGGAGAACTATATTCATACATGACACCCATTTTATTTTAGTAATATAAAATAAAACATATTAGTGGAAAAAATTCTGTATTTTCAACAAATTAAAAAAATTCTTATTCATATCATGGGGAAAGGAAGCAAAATTTGGGTGATCTCAAAGTATTTGTAAAGTTTACGTACAATTGAAGCTATTTTAAAACAATAAGTTATAATCAATTTGAAAAGGTAAATAAATAAAAAAACAATAAATTTAACCAATTACTTGATTATCACAATTAGAAAAGTTGTAATCAATATGGAAATAAAAATCACTGAAATTAGATTCCATTTAATCAATAACATGATAAAAAATTAATCCATTGATAATATCAATGCAATAATCACAAGGATAATAATGAATGAGTTCACAATGTAAGAAATTATTAATTTTAGAATTCATAATCTTAAACATCATGATATCTGTATTGTCAAACAAATTCCCAAGGTAATTTAAAATTTGGGTAAAACCCATTTAATTTTCCCAACTGATTTGTCTCATGAGAGCTACCGTTGCATCAAGGTGGTATATAATTCCAAGATCCAACCATCAATTTATATCCAAATCATTCCTAATATATCAAATGATTTATTTAATTCATAAAAAATATTATTTATAAAAAAATATATGTATTGATTCAATACTATTTATTTATAAACCTTTCCCTAATTAAAAAAATAAATTTCAATATAATAAACATATGTATAATGATATATAGTTTTAGAAATAATCTTATCCATGCAATAAATAATATGGATATTTAATAGAAATATAATTTATAATGAAAAATTATCAGAATATAATGATTATCTAAAGATCAATTTAACTACAACCTGATTAATCAAGAAATGATAGAAGGCCATCAGTTCAATGATAAAGTAGGATTTTTTAGTATAATCATGTTCTTTAGAATACATTTAATAAATGTGAGATATTAAATTAATATTTCCTAAATATATTTTTTTTAAAAAATTTATAACCAGTAGAATAAACTCCATTTTGTAAAATGGTTATGGTGGTGGGGAAGCCTGTTATCATCGTATACATTAAAAAAACATCCATTTTGTCATTTTTTTAAAAACATAGACAATAAAAATAGTATAAATATTCCTTCAAAACCATTTTCAAAATTAAATTGTAACAAAAAATTTAATAAAAAAATCATTGGTGTAATTAAAATTACTTTAGTAAAATAATTTTTTAAAACATGGACATAGAGTAAAAATTTATCTGATTTAAAGAGAAATAAAATCAACTTTCATTTTAAAAATTTATTTAATTGAATCAAATTAAAATGATAGGAAAGGTTTTAATAACATATAAATACCTAAATATCCAATGGATAAGAATATTATTGGATCTTAAGAAGGATAAATTAAAAAATTCCTTTATGAAATTAAAAGCAATCCCAAAATAAAGCGAGATTGTAAAATATATTATTACCACATTGATAACTTTAAAATTGTACCACTTGAAAGAATAAAAATGAATTAAAACATTAAAATTCTTTAATAAATATTTATTCATGTTAAATACATCAAATGGTTTGTATATACACCATATAAATTTGAATTGGTGTATGTTAACATATATGTCTAAGTGGAATAGAAATCGAGAAAAATTTCTTTCCTCGTGCTTTTTTGATGAAACAATTTGTACTCATGTATAAAGGTTTTAGTATTGTTAATAATTTACTGAATAAAAATATTCATGTTTTTCATATCATATATGATAATATTATAACATCTTACCACCTGTTCATTACCAATGTTTTATTATAATTATTTTTTCAGGTGCTGATTTCCATGTTTTCTCATGCATTTTCTTTCTTGAATGTTATGGTTATTTTGTATATGATATAGTTTTATCGTATATATAGTTTTATAAATATTATAAATAAAATATTTTATCATTATATAATTTTTTAGAACCATTTTTAAAAGTTGGAAATGAAAAACAAATCGCATCGCTTCGTGGCGACAGAAGGTCATACGTATGCAGGACTAATGATATCATTCCCTTAATGGGTAAAAGGGAATGAAAATTGATGGTATATAAATTTTTAAAAAAATATAATCACATCGTATTTAATATAGAATAATTATTTTAATAAATATTTAAATCATTATTAATATCCATGTGATTCGATGGTGGAAAAAAATTCCTTGGTTCGTGAGGCGGTAGTCCACCATACATACGAGTGATGGACTTGTTTCCCCTTTTTTAGAGAAGGGGGTGGATAAATATTTTACCATGGACATAATAAAATCTTAGTGTATTGTAGGTAATTATTTTTTGTATTGAATTTTTTAAGACATAAGTGTTGTTTGTAAAATAATAAAGAAAAAGAAATAACATTGTTTAGAGGATTACCTACTATTTGAGAAACATCCATTGGATCTCCTCTTAGGGAACCCAGGTTTGGTATTTTTGAAATACTAATATACCTAGAGTGGGTATAAGGATATTGGGGATATATTTTGGTAGTTTTTAGTAGTGAAAAATATCTTTATAGGTGTGAAACATTGAGGGGTTCGAGAGCTCTTATATAAAAGAGGAGAAGGACACACATAGAGTTTTTGAAAAGAATAAATCATACCCATGGTTTTCACATGACATAAGGCTCTTAAATGGATTATTATTTAATATTATATGTGATAATTTATAAATATTATTAATAAATATAAATTAGGTAATTATTTAGGTTATTTTCACCCTTATCTTCTTAGTTTAACCCCTGATATACTCATTTAAATCTTAGCCACTATAATTAATTATTACTGTTATTACTATTAATTAGGAAAAAAATTAAGTATAAATTAATATATAATGATTTTTATGATTAATAAAAATAATAATCCATTTTAACTAATTAAATTATCAAGTGGAAGAATTTAACTTAAATATAAACCCAAAAAATGTGTCCAAAAAATGTTTTTTCAAGAAATGTGTTTTCAAGAATAAGATGATCTTATATTAACTATATGGAAATTCACCATCCTTATATAGTTTTAAATATAAATAATTAGATATAAAGGATATAAATTTAAATTAAATAATTCATAATTTATGAATATTTTAATTAATTAAAATTGATAGACATTATTCCATTTTAAACAGAAAGATATTCTTGAAAAATATCCTTTTTAGTTCCAAATGTTCTTCTATTTATTTAATTAATATTTAATATTAAAAATGGTTAATTATAGATATTTTAATAATTTTTTATAAATAAAATAATTAATATTTATATACTATATTTAAAATTAATTATAAAATCTTATTTCGAAGGAGAAAAATGAAAATTCATTTGAGTATTATTTTGACAATGTAAGCTCAAATTTGATATTCATCCTATAAAATTAGAATTTATGTGCCATAAAATATTAAAATGTGAATTTTTTAAAGTTAAAAATTAAAATATAATTTTGAATTATTATAAATGCGGCTTAGTTTTGGGTGTATCACAAGCTATCAAAGATATTGAATTCATTTAAAAGGAAATATATCGTAAATTCTTGGGGGTGTTACATTATTTCCTACTACAAATATTTCAACCCAAAAATTTCATAAATATTACCTTATAAATAAATGATAGTAGTTTTTTACATATAATCCTCTTTTTTCTGCATTACTTCCTCCATTTTAGATTTTTTACAAGATTCCATTACAAGTTGAGCCATTTTATATTTCAATAATTGCTCTCTTGTATCAAGAATTAGGATCAGATCTTCATAGTAAGATAGATCAAGTTATAATTCTATTTTTACAGGTGATTACATGTGATGGGTCTATCATGTACTTACATAAAAAATGATACATGGGACACATTATATACTTTATATAGGATTGGTGGAACATCTAACTAGTAACCCATAACTCCAATCCTTTCTAAATTTTTAAAGGGTCTGATGCACCTGGGGATCAATTATCCCTTATTACAGAACCTTATGACACCCTTCCCTAGAGTTAAATTCAATAAAACATGATCTCACACTTTAAATTCCAATTCATTCATCTAATTTTCATCATTAATATATTTTATACTTTCAATTTATTTTTATATAGGATTGAATCGTCTTTAACATTATTTTTGTATCTTTAACAAGTTCTAGTCCTACAATTGTACATTCACCAACTTCATCCCAACAAGTTGGAGTATAAAATATCATTCCATATAATACTTTATATACCTCTAGATGAATAATTAAGACTCATCTAAAATATTTCTAAACAAATTCAAAACCCATAAATATAAAATATTTTTTCTAAAATTTATCCCAAGACAACATAAATGTTTTTATAATGTCACATATAAAATATTTGGAAACCTTGATTATATATTCTTCTGAAAATGGTAATGACCTAAATTATAATAAACCATTAATTAAAACACGCAATATTTTAGAAACTAACTATCTATTAAATATATGAAATGAAATTACATGTTGTTTAATAATTCCATAAATCCAATAAATATATAAATTACATCAAAGATAATATAAACCACTTTTCTATCATACCATTAATTATTTCCTAGGTCAAAAATATTATCTCAATTTAATTCATCAAATTCATTCATCTCTAGAAATAATCAACTCAATATTAGGAAGATTTTAATTGTTATGATTCCCTTAATTGTGTGTTCTCTAAAAATATCACATTATCATTAAATCATTGTTCTTGGTAATCAGTAACACTAAACATATGATTTCAAAAACATAAAAAAACTATATCAATACAATCTTCATACATTCCACGGTTATTATAACTAGAATATCCTTGATAAAATAATTCCACAAAACAATTATTTATTCTAAATACGAAATCAATTTAATAATTCAAATCAAGCTATAGTAATCAAAAAATCATAACCTTGACCCCTTAGATTATTTTGGGAAATATTACATTAATGTTTGGGTAATTCATTTGTGTAGTGCCACATATCCTTATATTTAAAATATTAAACTTTAAAGTTTCCTTTATTACCCACATATTCATGTGCCTTTTGGAATTTATATCCACACATGAAAAAAACTCTCATTCCCATTAAGAAAGTACCAGGGTGATTCTTTTCAAAATTATCATGTGTGGGTAAATCCTTCTTTCTATTATACCACTTATCCTTTTATTTCTATTACATCCTCTTATTATCTTAATTAAATTTGAATATATTGGATCGGTAAAATTCAATCTCTATTTTGATAGAATATAAAATTATTTAATCATATTCTAAAAAAGTTTCAAAAACCATATCCTGATAGAGACATGGATAAATCCCTTAAAAAATAGTTAATAATTCAATTTGTATTCTGTATATAATATATATAATACATATATAGTCATGTAAAGTTGTCTTCATAATCTATAGTAATTTCATCTTCTTTTTTATTTAATCTATGTAACATTCACTTTTATTAAGTTTTTTCTCATCAAGGAAATATCTATTGAAGAATGTTTCTTTAAAATATTTCCATTAAATTTCGTTTATTTCCTCTTCATCCTTATTATTTTGGATCAATGACCAACATTGATAAGTATCACCTTCGATACAATACACTATAAGGGTAACCTTTTTCTTTTCATCACACCCAAAAGATAGAAATATCTTCTCAAGGTACTTAATCCATTAATCAGTTATGAATGTATTTCTAGTACCACTAATTTATGAAGTCTTATTTCATATAAAATGGTCCAACATAGGAGAATCATGCTATGGAACAACAGGTTTATCTATTTGATAATGGTTATTTTTCATAACTAGATTAATCTTACCAAATATAGACATTATTTTCTTAGTTCCAATACCGGCTATATTATCTTAGTTAGCATAGAAATATATACATTGGTCATGATTATTGATACCCTTATTTCATATATGGGACATTTATAAAAAGTGTAGTATTATGGTTTATCTTATAAAATTGTGAATTTTAAATTATAATGTATAATTTTAAATATGGAATAACAGTTAACATAAATTTAAACTTAATTCATTTTTAATCTAGGAATGATAATCGTAGTTTCCTTGTGAAGATATTTCTTTTTGAAATCCTTCATAATAGTTTATAAATAAAATTTAAAGTATATTAATCATATCACTTAGCATTATCAAATTAGGTGTGTAGTAAGAGAACACTCACCATGTACCAAAATCATGGCTATGATCTACTCGAACAACTATTTTTATGGTAATTACACTAAGATTCATTTTTTAATAAAACCACACCCATTTTTAGTATACAAATATTAATGTATTTCTAGAAAAAAACATAGAATGGAAAAAATTTAGCATCCTTGAACTCATTCAAATAATTATTCATTATTTCTTGGGGAGAGGAATGAAAATAAAGGTGAGCTAAAATAACCAGTAAGGGTTACATATATTAGAATCTATCATGAATCAATAAGTCATAAAAAATGTGGAAAGGTAAATAACTAACCACACATGCCATTTAATTAATAACTTAAATATCATAACTTTATAAGACATAATCAATATGGAATGGTACATAACTGAAAACACTTTCTATTTAATCAATAACTTGATCACAAAATTCATCCTTGGATAATATCATTGAAATAATCACATGGATAATAATGGAATTAAAAATGATGGAAATTTTTTATTTTTAGATTTCATGATCACATACATCCTAATATCTATACTTTCAAGACCTTTCAATAGACATTTTATAACTACAGGTAAAAATGACATTTAGTTTAACTCACAAATTTTTCTGATGTGACCTTTCGATGCATCACGAAGCTATATAATTCCAAGACCCAGCCATCACTACATGTGTAAATTATTCCAAATATATCGAAGGATTTATTTGATTCATAAATAATATTCCTTATAAAAAAATATTTATATTGAGTAAAGAATATGTATTTATCAATATTACACCAGTTAATCAAATATTTTTCAAACAAAACACTATATATACAAATGGTAAATGGTTTAGGAAGTAATGATATTCATGATACAAAGATAATGATGTTTTGGAGATATTTATTTTCCAAGGAAATTTTTTCAGAAGAAAGCAATTGTCCCACAAGAAATTTAACATTCCCAAAATTAATTAAGATATGATAGGGGACCGTTATTTCTTCGAGAATATAGTTTTTTTCAATAAAAGCATGCACTTAGGAAGAATAAATATAATGGATAATATATATTAAAATAATAATCAATAAAATATTTCCCTTTTTAAATCCAATTAAAACATGTAGAATAGTATACTTTTTTTTAAATTGTTACACGAGGGGGGAAGTCCGTCATCACCATATACATTAAAAAAACATCCCTTATAACATTTTTTCAAACAATTACCTTTCAAAAATGTAAACAGATTCATTTAAAATCATTTTTAAAAGTAAATAATAACATAAAGATTACTAAATATATAATTTTATTGAATAAAATTAATTTACAAAAATAATTTTGGAAAATATGGACACAAAATAAAATTATATCTAATTTAAAGAGAAATAAAACAAGTTTTTCTTTTAAATGATTCTTTACTTGAATTAAGTTCCTAGTAGAGGAAAAATTGGAACGGAATATAGGAACTACTCCAATATCTAGTGTATAATAGAACTGTTTGATCTTATTAAAGATAAATGATAATATTCCATCACCAAAGTAAAATTAGTCCCAAATGATTGGGAGATTATAAAATATATTCTTACCATATCAGTAACTTTTAAATTATACCTATTGAATGAATAAAAAATAATTTAATCATTAAACATAACTAATTAATATTAATTAATGTTAAACATAATAATTTGAATTATATACACTACATAAAATTAAATAGGTGCATATTAACATTTTTGTCTCAATGAAATGAAAATTAAGACAAAATCGTTTACTTTAGGTTTCTTTTTGGTTTGAACACAATTAAACCTCCTATATAATGGTTTTATGAATCTAATTTTTTTATAAAATAATAATATCAAATTTTATAATATCATATATGATCCTATTATAACATATTACAATATGCTCATTAATAATAATTTAATATTATAATTGTTTTGGGTGTTAATCGTCTTGTTTTCTCATGCGTGTTTTGTCTTAAAAGTTACAGTTCTTGTGTATAGGATATATTTCCATCATCACCATAATTATATTAATTTTGTAAATATAATATTTAATCATTATATAAAATTTCATAACCACTCTTTAAATTTGGATAAGAAAAATAAATCGCATCGCTTCTTAGATATAGTATGTCGTACGGACACATGAGCGATGATATAATTCCTATGATGGATGAAATGGTAAACAATTTCATAGTATAATGATTCTAAAAAATTATTAGCATTAAATATATATCATATATATATATATATTAATTATTTCCATCATAATTTCTATCCACATCTTTCGGTGATGGAAAAATTTTTTTATTGGTTTGTGTGGTGGTAGTCTACCGTACAAACAAGCGATGGATTTATTTCTCATTTGATGGAGAAAGAGAAGGGTAAATATTATAAAATTAATATAATTATATATAATTATATGAAATATGCAATAAATATTATATTTTATGTTTTGAATACTTAATTTAATGTTGTAAAAGAAGAAATAAAAAGAAAGAGATTTGTTAAGATCATTACATTCCCTTAGAGAAACATCCTTTGGATCTACTCTTAAGGGCCACAGGGTTGGTATTTATTGAAGAAAAAAAGAAATATAAAGTGTATAATGATATTTTATATTAATTTTTTAATTTTTTTTACTGACCCAAATGGATATATTTGTGTGAATATGTTAAGGGACACAGTTCTCTTTTAAAATTGAGGGAGAGGACACATATTGATGTTTTGTAAAGAATATATCATACCCACATTTTTTCAAACTAAAAAAAGCTCAAATTTGGGTAAATATTGAACCTTATATGGGATTATTTCAAAATATGGCTATAAAATATAAATTAGGAATATTTTTAGGTCATTTAACCTTTATCTTTTTAGTTTACCCCCGGTAAACTTGTTTTAACATTATCCACAATAATTATTGTTATTTTATTTAGTATTCATTATATCCAAAAAATAAAATAAAATTAGCATATAATATTAATTATAATTATCCAAAATATGTGTCTATTTTAACAAATTTAATTCATATATGGTAAAAATATTAATTTATTTATAAACGTGCAAAACGTGTCAAAAACAAATTTTCAAGAAATGCATTTTTCAAGAATAATATGATCCTATATTAAACATATAACTAGTAATTATGACTTTATGGTTTTAAATTAATATATTTAGATATATAATATATACATTTAAATTAAATCATTCAACATAAAATATTTTTTAAATTATTAAAATTGATAAAAAATTATTCCTTTTTTAACAAATAATGTTTTCTGAAAATTATTTATTTTTTACTTCCAAATTTTCTTATCATTATTTAAATCAAATTTATAGTTAATAAATTTTTAATTAAACAAATTATAATACATTATTATAAATATAAATAACTAATAGTTAACTGGTACATTTTCAATTAATCAGAAAAGCTTATTTCTAAGGTGGAAAATAAAAAATCATTTTAGTATTATGTTGGCCAAGTAAGTTCAAAATTCATATTCAACCAATAAAATTATAATTTTTGAAGAGAAAAATATAAAAATATTAATTTTATTATATTTTTTATTAATAATAATTTTCACTTACAATATTTCAGTCTTGGGGTTCTATTTATACATGCTCTTAAACATATTGAATTTGTTTAAAAGAGAATATATCATAAAGTCTTGGTGTGTTAAAAGGGTTTCTCTTCTATGATAGCATGATGGGGAAACATAATAAAATAGCTGATGGCGAGGGGGTAATCACAATTAGATGACTTAGATCATGATGTGTGTTTTTTCTACTCATCACGGGCCTTCAGGTCAACTCCTTCATCTTTTAGTCGACATGGCCTTGAAGCTATGAAATTGTAATTAGCCTTTGATAAATTGGGCCTTCAGGTCATGAAAGGGTTACCTATCAACCCAGATGGAAAGAGGTTGTCTTTCCTTAATATAAAAGGATGAAAACCTCTAACTCTCTTAAAAAATATAATTTAATTAATTGATTTCATTCTATTTCATAAGAAAAAAATAGTATTTTGATTGTGTTTTGGTTAGTTTTCACTATCTAATTTATCCCATATTCTATATGTTAAATAACCAGGATGGGTTTTTCATGTATGAAGCACTAAAATTTACTTTTAATATATATTATAAGTTCAAAGAAAAGGATGAAATTTATTCTTATTTTATCTTGACATTTATTAACACAAAATATGGTTAAAATAAGTAAAGACAATACCCAAATGAAATATCAACAAACCGTAATTTGAATAAATAAAAATTAATTTCAAAAGACTCAATAATAAAATTGAATGCCCAACTTAAATAATTCAATTAATAATTAAACCTAAAATTATTCAAAATGTTTCCAAAAAAATCAAAAACCCAAATATTAGAAATATTTGATCACATGTTCTTCGAAAATCAACTTATCTTTTACCTCAAAAAATATTGATATTTAAAAATAATCCTTGATATATTATAAACCCAAAAATAATGAAACAATATTTTCTTAAAATATATTAACCTGTCCCAAAATAACATAAATCACTTTGATATTTAATTAGTCTTCAATCATTAAGTTTATTCATACTGATCAACTTGTATTACCAAGATCAATCAACCCATTGGCCCTATGAACTATTACTTCACCATCCAATTGATAACAGAACATTCAATTATTTCATTATTACTCATAGAGAGTATGTGAACTAACAAATTCTTTTCCCTCAAGATTATTACTTCAGGTGTGTAGTTAGACCTAATTGTTGTGTACCAAGGGGATATTGATTAATAACCATTCAAACTTTTTTAGGGTGATTACCCATAGATTCATCTATATAAGAGCTTGTGTCAACTTATTCGTATCCATACAGGGACATTAATACTATGAAACCACATACTTTTAACTTACCAAAATTTTGGAATGTTTTACCATACTTATACTTATCCATATTATTTTTACTAATATATTATCATCTCAGTCCCTAAAAACATAAAATCACTTATCAATTAAATAACTTAGTAAATGAAGGGATTATCTATACATCAATAATCTCCCATAATCTTATTAATCACCTTAAAATAATGTCATGTATGACCTCAAAAGGGTATATATATACCTTTTATATTATTATAAAAATTAAAATTATCAACCTATTATGATATTTATAACTCTTGAATCATCCTTAACTAATTACATACTAGCCTCTAAAGTTTTTTTTATCCCTCTTTGATACCAATTATGATTCCCCATGAAAACACACGTGAATCCATTATTAAAAAAATAATCTTTTTATATTGTCTTGATATAAAAAAATGAGACTCTATTTTAAACATCCTTAAAAATATCAATAGAAAATTTTTGTCACATATATTAAGAATACCTATTTTGGTTTATAGAATTAAAGAATTAGGAAATTCATTAAATAACAAACCATATCTTTATAACCCAATGGACATTATTTATACTATACCTATAATTTTTTACTCCATGACAAGACTTCAACATATCCTACAAAAGTTTCCATACATTATACACTCCTTGATATATCATATGTATTAATTTTCTTCATAACTGATGGAAATGGAAATATAATAAGAGTTATCTCTAATGATCCGTAAGGGAAATCATACAATGGAAGCTTTCATGGAGAAAAAAACATAAGTAATACGAAATAATAATTATTAATTAAATTTTTCATACAATCAATAGATTTATCATGAAATATATCCATGTATAATACAAAAAAAATTAATAATCACATGTAAATCAATAAATTAATTTGTAATGATAAAATGCATAATCCCAAACATCTTAATCCTACTGCCCTTGGCCTCTCAACTAATACATCTTACAAACTGTTAAGGCCTCTCAACCAAGACATCATAAATAATTAGGTGATCACACACCAATTACCTAATCTATTTTGTCTCATGAGACCTATCAATTCATATAGGGGTTATAATAGACCCCTCCTACCACTTACAATTGTCCAATGAATTCATAAATTATTTAGTGATCAGTAAAATACATAATTAATATTCCTTAATAGTCAAAAAATATCTAAATTGAATCAAGTATATAGGACTCAAATATTCCCCAGTACATAATCAATGTTCCTTTGTAGTCAATAATCATCCATATAGAACTAATAAGTACCTGAATTTTCAAAGTTTCCTCAATCAATAAATGAGATCTCATTCATGGTAAAAATCCAATTTGATTTAGGAAATGTAGGGTGTCTACACATTATAGAGTAATAAAAATACTACTATGCCAATACCAAAAATGGTTTAGAGGAAATCTGTTATAATAAATTCATGGAAAACAAGGTTTCATAATAAATAAAATCCCTTTGAAAAATAGAATGGAAAATAATTGTAAAGATTTAAGAAATACTTTTACTTTACATATTTTGTAACATTATTGAAAAAATGAATTTCAAATTCACCTTAAAAATTAATTTTATGAGTTTTAAATAAGATCTTTGAAATATTTATTGAAAAAAAAATTACAATATTGGAATTTTTAAAATAAAATATTTTTAATTAAGAAGACAGGGAGTGAATGATAAAAATACACAAAAGTGTAATGAAATCCCTTTTTGATTTTTTAGGAAAATAAAATCCTTTTCTTTTCAAAAATTTTCAGAATAATGGGTTTAGATATTACATTATAAAAAATATACTTATAAAGGAATATAAATAACTAATAGTGGTTATTATGACATGAAAATCCATTTACGTTGAAATTTTTTAAAATATTTTATTTTCACATTTTTTAAAGAAATCCTTAAATTACTTTTTCAGAAATAATTAAAAAATTCATTTAATTTTTTATATATAAAATGATATTATATATATATATTGTTTATCAATAAATCATTTATATTTATATGATAAATTTTTTGAATAAAAATAAAGAATATGAATATGGAGGAAAAAGATTACAGACCAAAAATATGAAATACGAATGTCTTTACTTATAATTAAAATTTTAATGGATTAGAGTACCAAAGAGAGGGAAAAAAGAAAATACTTTGAAACCATAGAAATAACCAGAGAATAATAATATATATTTTTTTTATGATATTATGAATATACAATCATTTTAATGTAAATTTATATATAAATAATCCTATAAAGTGTGATATTGTCTAATAATCCCTTATAGATTTTATAACACTCGAACAAAAACCTCTTGAAAGAGAAAAATTGAGATTAATATTTAATAAAAATAAGTAAAAATATAATCATGATTAAATAATACAAATATGAAGTACATAAAAGATATACATAAAAATATGTGTATAATACAAAACTTGACTCAAAGAAGTGAATTATTGATGAAAACCCCTTAGTACTTGAATTAAAATCACTATAAAGAGATAAACTAAGACGAAACATTAATTAAAGTTATTTAATAATTTATAATGATAAAATATTTAAAATAAGTTTCATATGCAATATATAGTGGGGATAGTTTCATAATTCAAATCATGTCTCAATGAAAGAATCTCGAGATGAGAAGCCCTAAACTTTCTAATCAAATTACACAAATGTTATTTAATATCACATATAATTAATATATATATATAAATAACTAAATATAGAACCTAATTTATATATATAACTTTTTATAACCATTAATTATAATCATTAATTTTACTCTCATTAGGTAGTTATTTTTTATTTTCACCATCAAATGTTACTCATTTCAATTGTTCCGCACAAGTTTTGTGATGTCTCACCCCATTATTGGATTGAAGTTTCGTCATTCCAATATTATTAAAAATACAATAATATATGTTCCATTATTATAAATAATTTTCTAATTTAATTCCATGATAGTTTTAAATGTGATTCTTAAATATGAAATCGGTGATGAGCTTATTTTTGGGGGATTTGCAAATATCAATGAGTTTCTTTATATTGATTGTTAATTGATAGGTTATACATATAAAATAATATTGATGAAATACATTTCTACTTAAAAAACACACACACACACACACATATATATATATATATTCTTTAAATTCATTTTTAAAACCATCAACATAATCCGAGGATAAAAACTGATTTATATCACTTCATGGAGCTAGTAGTCTGCACGTGTGCATAGGTGATGCGTTCATTTTTCTATGAATTGAAATAAAGCAAGGAAAATAATAATTTATTAGTATAGAATCATAATTATATTATAAATATTATATATATATATAATATATATATTACCATCTATGAGAGGTGGTGTTGAAAAATGATTTATATTACTTCTGGTATGTGGCTGTTTTCATAGACGCATGGGTGACACTTCTATTTTCCATTAGATAGAAAGGTGATAGAAAATAGTTTTACCCATAACATAAATAAATTATTGTATTGTAAATATTCTAATGTCACAAATTTTATTTGGTTATATAATATATTTAGGAGTATTAGTAAGAAATAAAGTTGAAAATTGTGTGGTAATAACATATATATATTCCTTGTATAATCACTTTCAAAAAACAATATAATGCGTCTTAAATGGGTATTTGTGAAACCCAAAACTACTAGTTAATTAACAAGTTTATCTAGAAGGTATTTGGGTAGATATTGGATGAGTTAATTTTATCGAGTGTTACGGGGAAGTGAGAAGAGACAATTTTCTTTTATAAGTGAGGTGAAATACATCCTTGTAAATACTCTTAAATGTAAAATAATATAAACTCAATTTAATATTAATGTGGTAATAAATGTAATTTATTTTTAATAAAGTATTATATAGGGTGTAAAATCACTAAAAAATCATATTTAAACATTTTTTAGTTATTATTTATACCATATTTATTAAGTTATCCCCCCTTTATCCATTTTTACCCTTTACCATGGTGACAAACTTTTATAATGATAACATATTTCAATTCCCAAAAATTAAGTTGGCCTTAACAGGTAAAATTTATTATGTAGATTCCAAATTTTAATAAAATTTAATTATTCAATTCATATAGTTTATAAAAAATAATTTTATTATAAATACACAAAACACAATAAAAATAGTTTTTAGAAAAATGTCTTTTTAAGCCTATTAGTGATTTTAAAAAAATCATGTATCAAATTAATTATCATGATACCTTTTTGTTTAAAAATAAAAAAAATATTTATGTGACTTTAAAACAAATCCAAATATAAACTTAACCTTGTAATTACATAATTCGAGAAAGGGTAAAAAATAAATATTTTCATATAATAAATCATTGGTTAGGTTTAAAATTTCAACATAATATTTTTAAAAGATTTATTTTTCTTCTTAAATCTATATTTCTTATGAAATAGATTTCTTCAAAATTTAATTCATTATTATACCATAATTATGCCATAAAAGTGATCGAATTTTTAAATTAGTATTTTTCACCATTCACCAAAAAATCAACCTTTTTAGAAAATAAAACATATTCACCCAAAGATAATTTTGAAATTATTAAGTCATAAATAATGTTAATTTAATATAAATAAAATTATAAACATTGGGAATTTTTATTTTAAATGAAAATAATAAATATAAATAAAAACAACCATTATAGAAAATTAACCTTTTCAAACATCAAGTGTTCTTAGTCTTATTTTAAATCAATTTTAAATTTGAATATTAATTTATTAGTTCATTTGTTGAATTATTTTCAAAGTAAAAAATATATATAAGAATTCATAACACTTGAAATATAATTATTTGAAAAATACCCACATTTATCATTTAATGATTTTAATCATATCATATTATTTATTAATTTTCAAATTATTAGATTTAATTATTCAAAACTAAATAATAAAATATAAGTATCAAAATAAATTACTATTTTTATAATTATTAAAAAAATTATAATAAACTGAGACTTCTTTTACTCCGATGTTGTGTGTAACATTAACTGTTTAACATACTAGTTTTATTTAAATGAGAATACATTCGTAAATGTTTAGTTATTAAATTATCTTGAATAAAATAAATATTTTCATCCAATAATTTATCATTAAATCATTCTAATATAAATTATAATATCTATTTAACAAATTCCCTTAGAATTAATGTTGGAAAAAATACCACTCGATATAATTATTTATTTTCTTGGTTGTTGAGCTTATTGACATTGTGATTTGACAATGTTCTAGTGGTTTTTTAGAAGAGGTAAAAATGGTGGTGATGTTTCCTAGTTTTTCCCATTTTTTGGGTACTATGATTCATGGAAAGTATTTTATTTTATTTAAGAATCATGTGAACCACATAAGAATCAAATAGACCATAAAAGAATCACATGGATCATGTAGGGATCATACAAAAACATGGGGAACACATAATTTTCAATGAAGTGATGTGGTTTTTGGCTGACTTGATGGAAGATTAAGTGGAAGTTTATTTTAGGAAGGATGATCAAGTGATTACATTAGTATCTCATCTTCCAAGGTAGAAAGTAGGTATGAATTAGGCAGACATGTTTTTGGAAAATTTTTGATCCATAATTTTTTGGTTAGTGGGTTTCTAGGTTACCCTTCATATACTAAGACCTTCCAATCACTTCATTTCTTAGAGATCACAAAATATAAGAGGAATTTTTTTTAATTTTGATAAGTTATAATGGTTTTTTGAGATCATAGTAGCCACGAAAGAAGTACCACAAATTATTTTGGATAAAGAGTTATGTAGTTTATAGTGACAATATAACAAAGCTATTGAAATAAGGAGTACAAGAGGTAGGTCATTTAAGGAGTCATATAGAGATATCACATGGACATAGGATATAACATCAAGGTATGATACAGTGAAAAAAAACCCATGTAATCCAAAGGCATTGAATAAAGTTCATTTTGGAAATATATTTCAATAATTAAATTCTAACATGAGAAGGAAGATTCAATATAATTGATAAAAAATTATATAAATCACACACATATAAGTTTGAAAAAAATTAGAGCTGATATTGATCATACGATGAATATTTCAAAGGATAAATTTGTTTACATTAATATATATGGGATTGAGATTTCAAATTATGAAAGGTTGTAACCCAATAGGGTAGTGAGTCCCCTAAAATCCATCAAAAAGTATTTTTATTAGTGGATTATGGAACGTTGGACCATTGAAAAAATATTATCCTTGGACTATCTATATTATGTTTAATTTTATTGAATTGATGTGTCTCGTACATACTTTCATTTTAGTTTCTATATTATTGTGAGAAAAACAGAGAACAATGTTTTTTACGATGAAATTGAATGGGGGGGGGGGGTTGTTAATTCATCATGCACTCATTAAAAACATCTATCTTGGGATTTTACCTTGAATGGAGAAAAATTTGTATTATAGTTAAAATATAATGTGATTTTATCTCTCTTAGTAGAATCTATGACTAATGGTGGTCATAAAGGAATTGTGATCACTAAGTGAGACAATTTCCAACTATGGTGGAATTTGATGTAACAATAATTTCAATAATTTGAAATGGATTTATATATTTCATCAATTCTTGGAATATCTGTCCTTATTATAACACACTGAGATTTTAAAATGACACTATACAACAAACAACACTGAGCATAAGTAAACAACACAAAAATTATTATTTTACCATTTTTATAACATAGTCTTTGAATTGGAGGGTATGAATAGAAGTTAAAAAATTATGATATATATATATATATATATATATATTTTATAATGGACAAAAATTTATAGATAAATTATTATGAAATAATACCTCTAATTTTAGTGAAGACATTTTATTATTCAAAATACGTTATCTTCCAAAATGGTTTTTATTGGTTTTTTTTGAGAGGATATTGTAATTAATTTAATGACCTTTTAAAATAAATTAATTTATGAAAATAATATAATTTTTTATAATAATAATATCAAAATTTTATTAGGTTGAATATTTTGGATTTTTCTAAAAAATAATATATTTATTGTGAATAGTGGATAATACAGATTGTTATTGAAAACTGTATTTTCTTTCAAGAATTCAAAAAGTTGATTTTTTAAAATAATATTGTTATGAAAAAAAATCAATTATATTATTAATATTCTAATTGATTTTATTGTATTCATTTTTATAGTTGAATTTTGTATTAAAATATTTTTATACATAAAATTGAATTTTTCTAAATAACTATTTTTCATCATGTATTGTATTTTAATCTTAAATTAATTTCTAAAACACATTTAAAATGAATATTTAAAAATGGTTTCTATATTGAGATCAGGAGGTCAATATTTCCCCTTTATTTTTTGTCATTGTAAAAAAATAAGGTTAATTTGTTTTACAATTGAAAAGATAAAATGGGTTAATTTTGGTTTAAACTATTATGATGATGCTTAAAACTCATTAAAAAATTTTCATTTATTTCATTGGATGATTTTATTTCATATTTAATAATCCAAAATTTAAAATATAACATTTTTTCAATTTTCTTTTGATTTTAAAATTTATAATATTTATGTAAAAATAATGTCAAAAATGTCACTTTCTTGTGTTTCGTATCAATAATATTTTGTGAGAGGGATAAAAAATACTCATGTTTGGTTTTAAATGGATATTTTAAATATGAATTATTTTTTTATGATGCTAATTTATTTTCAATTTATCATGATGAAATAATTACCATAAATTAATAGGGAGCTCCGACACAATGTTTGTGGGAGTAGTAAAAAATCATGTCAATGATTTTGATAGCTCTAAACATATTTTTTTTGGGGAAAGTTTAATTATAACATGAATTTTCAAGATAAATATTAAATATTTGAGATTTATCAATGGTTTATATTCAAATTCAATTGAATTTTTTTAATAGTTAAATTATGTGACAAGTTTATTAAATGACATTAATAGTATTTTATGTCAGATATATTTTATTCAATTATTTAAAAATTATAAAAAACCAACTATGGGAAAATAAAGATGATATATTGTTTTAAATTTAATTCATTTTCCATTTATGGTCCAATTATTAACTTATAATTAAAATTATCACCCTTTAATATTAAGAAATTCATTACAACTGTTAATATTGAAATTTTTTAACCAAGGATTGAAACCAAAAGATAAGGATTAAAATGTTATGTAAACCCATCCAAATTTTTTTTCTCTATTATATTAATAAATTATATTCCTTTTCTTCGATTACATACCATTTTGGAACCATTTTACACGAGTTAGACAAATATTATATAATAATATTTTATGTATTTAATAAAATGACATTAATGATATTTTATAATAGATAATATTTTATTTAATTATTTTAAATTCTTAAAAATCATATCCTCATCCAATTTAATGGGATATGGTTAGCATATCAACTATGTTCAATTTATGGGTCACTTGTCGTTTTATGGTAACATTATTTACCTATAATGATTAAAAAACTTTTATATTGTTGTAATTGTCAATATAGGTGATGGGAATTAATATAAAGAGATAAGGGTTCAAAAATCACCAAACCTTGTCCAAATTTTATTTTATGATATTCTTTAAACTCATTCTCACCAAATAGTAAAAATTTATCAATTTGGGGTGTAATGAATCTGACCCTAGAAGCCTAGGGTTAGGGGTCAATTATTTTCCTTGGAATTAGATATAAGGAGTCACATCCCAAAGGACCGAATAGTTTAGTAGTATTTTAAAACTAGATACATACTTGAATTTCACATAACATTTAAAAACATTAAAATAATACAAATCATTTTCTTTGATTATACCATAAATCTTTAGTAAAACCGTACATCTCAATCGTAAAACACTTCCCGATATCATGAGGAAATGAAATGTAAGAAAAGAATGAGATCTGATGCTTAGTAAGGTTATGAATACAATAAAAGTTCTGTAATACATGAATAATTTGGAAAGAATAAACTATAGTAAAATAATTCCATATAAATAATATCATGACCAAAAAACATATCAATGGATAATATAACACATAAAATAATCACATGGATATCAAAAATTTATTCTCTAATGATGGAATGCATAATCATGGACATCTAAAATGTATTATTGAGGAATTATTCCATGACATATAAAAATTACCATAAGGCATTCTTCAATGAAATCTATATAAATGGCTACGGTATCACCCCAAATCATGTCAAGTTTGTATTTGGAGACCTATTGATGTATCAAGGTTCTAATGCATGTGTCACCCGCAACATTAAAAGTCTAATTAATAACTCATATGAAAGGAGTGAGACATTATAAATTTAAAAAATTTATTTAAAAATAGCATACAAAATTTTAGTAATTACTCTAATAAATAAAAATTTTCATAAACCATCTAGATTAATATAGTAAATGATATAAATATAGTACATCCGCAGTTAAATTGGTCTTAAACCATCTGTAAAATAATAAGGTTTGTATCATTAAAACATATACTTAGCGTATCTTAAGTTAAATAAAGATCAATGTAATTGATGAATATTAATACCAAAAAAGGTCATTGAAAAAAAATTCAGAAAAAATATTTCCACATTGAAAATCAATTTAAAAAAATCCCAAAATATGAGGCAATACATTTTCTTTAAAAATAACATTGTAAAATTATTAAGTATGCTTCAATGTTTTTAGTGGTAATTATGTAAGGAAATTTCATTCATTCCATTAATTCAAAGAATATTGTTTTCACAATATTGTAAAAAGATAAAATTTCAATGTTTAAATTTTTTTAAGAAGAGTAATTTCAAAAAAATTAAAATGTAAAATATGGGTAAAACTATATTTAATAATTCAATTGTATAATTTTGAAACATTATTGAATGTATATTTTTTAAAACATTGAAATGGAAGAAAATGGATTTTTGACTAAAGAGAGGAATAATGTAATATCATATTCATAAACATTTTCACAATCATTTTAAGTAATAAAGAGACTAAAATGATATTATTACATGAAAATTTGATGAATAACCATAGGAGAGGAAAGTTTATTTTTTTAAGATATATATATAAATCAATTCCCTAAATGGATACATAATAAAAAACAATCCAAAAAAATTCTAAGATTGTGAAATAGACCATTACCACTTTGCTATGTTTTGAATCATACTCCCAATGAAAGAAATAAAATATAATTAAATATAAAATACCATTAGTATAAATTTAATAATTGAGATATAATATCAGAGGGTTAGTATATAAACCACACAAAAGAAATAATTGTTGAATATAATATTTGTCTCGTAGATGTAAAAGTGAGAAGAGAAACCCTTACCTCAGGTTCAAAATCCTCCATATGTGTTTTATCCTCAAATATAATAAAAATAGAAATTTATTATATATATCTCTTTTTTTAAAAAAATTATACACATATCATAAAATATATGATTTACTTATAATCTTTTATCACTTGTTTACTAATAATTCATTGTTAAAATCATTGTGTTGGGTAATAACTGCTTCGTTCTTCACATGTGTTTTGGTTTGGTAGTTCTGTTCCTTTTACCTTTATCATGATTAAATCATATCCAAAATTTAAACCATGATTTTAATATCATATATATTCATTATAAAATTATTAACAATCAGTCATAGGATTTCAATATAGAATACTAAATTAGGTTGTTCGTAGAAACGGTAGGCCATAAGTACGCATGAACACTATTTTCACTTTTCAAAAGATAAAAATAAAGAAATGTAAATAAAAATTAAATGTTTCTTAAAACATATTATATCATAAAAACAATATATATATATATATATATTCATTAAATCTATCCTTATTACAAAAACAAATCACATCACATTGTGGAGGCAGTAGTCCACATGTATACACGAGCGACATTATCACTTTCCAACAGATTAGAAGGTAAGATGGTAGAAGTGATATTATTACTACATAAGAATAATAATTTCATTAATATCATATATATTCATTAGTTTCATATTTATATCCATCTATGTTAAAAGAAGATGAAAAAAGAATTACACCACTATATGGAGAGGGTAAATCGTACGTACGCACGAGCGATGTTTTTTATTTTCATATAATGGAAAGAAGATGGAATATGGTGTTCCCATAATCATATTAATGTCTTATTATATTTATGATACTATAATTATTATCTTAGAATGGATACAACACTTTAATAGAATGTAGAAGAATTAATAAACTCAGGGGACTCGGTAATGATTAATACCTCTAACTTGGTATATTTCTGTTAGATATTTTCTTAAGGGAGATAGGGAATGTATTTCGGAAATAAAAGTACCTCTAAGAAATGGAATACATTTTTGAGAAGAGTAATACATAGGTTTTTGTTAGTATATATGGTTAAAAGTGGCATAAAGAAGAGAGAGGATAGGTGTCCTTTTATAATTAAGGGGAGGGGCACTAATAAATTTATCAAATTAGTAAAGTAATATAAATTATTTTTCATTCCCAAATGAATCCATGTGTATATAATTAGAATATAAGATTTGAATAAGTCAAAATCCTATGATAGAATAAAAGTTTGAAAAGTTTAGGGTATTTTTTCACCCTTATCATTTAGTTTTTACCATTATAAACCCTTTTGATAATTATCGTAACATTAAAATTTTCTACCATTTAAAATTTAATAATTATACTATAAAATGAAAAAATTACCCATAAATCAACCATAGTTGATGTTCAAAAAAATATCCTATTCATTTTTCCAAATATAATATTTTTATGAATTTTAAATCATTTAATAAATTATTATTGATTATAAAAAATCATTAATTTAACTTTTAACACCATTAATATAATTTGACTTTAAATACATTTTGTAAAAGTGAGAATTATAATAAAATTCTTTCAAACTTCCATAATATGTCATATAGATCTATAAACTTCATGGAATAAATTAACTAATTTAAATTACATCACTTTTAATATATTTAAAATCATTTACTTTATTTTTCTTTTAATTGAATAAATAATGTATTAGCATTGCACAAACATCTGTGGTAGCTATTTTATTACTAAAAAGTAGAAATAAATTACAATAATGAAGAATGTTCATTATTAAAAAATACCATTACTATTAATTTAACACTTGAAGTTTTCCCTATGAGAATACATAAAAGATATTAAAAATTAAGAGAGTGAGTTTTTGTAACATTGTTTTATTAAAATTTTATATAGTTCATTTACATGAAAAATTAAAAATGAAACAAATCATGTTCAATACTAAGGTTATTATGGTTTAATTAACTTCCTCTAATAATAATTAGATGTTCAGTGGATCCTTGATGCATTTGTTTTATTAATCATAAAACATTATTTGTTTTATTTCTATTAGATGACTTAATAATTTGAATTATGGATTAAGTAAAGTATTATTAATCCTGATTAAATCATAAAATGTAATTGATTATTTTTTTTTGTTTTTTCTGTTTTTATAGTTTACAACATTCACTATAATTTTCAAGATGCGTTCATCGGATAAAGAAGTCTATTGAGTTCTTAAAAAATCATTCTAAATATTATAAAAATAAAATTTGATAATTTCTAGAAATTGAAAATTTTGGAAAAAGTCTAGAACTGACTGTGTTAACTAACCATGTCACCTAATCATGTTACCATTTCCATTTACCTGTCCATGTCAACTGAACGTATCACCTGACCATGGAACTGGCCGCATGAACAAAATGACATGATTGTGTCATTTATTGTAGAACCTATCGGGTAACCTACCATGGAACCTACCAAGGAACCAAAAAAGAAACATAACATGGAACATACAATGGAACCTATCGTGGAACCAACTGTGGGACCTACTGTGGAACCTATTGTGAGTACTGACCATGAGTGAAATTATCTTATAAATTTTTTCTATAACATGGGATAAAGAACTAAAAATTAAGTGATTATTATTTAATTATAAAGATAAAGATATTATCTACCATTTATTAGAATAAATGAAACTTTGAATCAATCTCTATAACAATATATATTTTATTTAATTCACTACTTGTTTTCAGTTAGAATTATATTGATTTCCAGAATATTAATTCTAATTTATTTTGATGATTACTTGAATTTTAGTAGTATGATTTTGATGATAAATTATTATATGGAAATATAATGAAATTATCTAAATAATATTAAATTGGAGAGAAATTTATTTTTCTATTTTGAAGCTATTAACTATGAACTTTTAAAAGTTAAGTTATATATAAATTTATAGAATTTCCAATGAAAAATTTGGTATGTAAATTTTTTTACATAAACATGGCTACATAGATTAATCTATTTGAATATTATATATAAATATCCTATGTTAACCCCTTATATAGATTTTCTAATATTTATTTTTTATTTTCTACATGATGTTGAAAAATCTAGATATATGGTATGTTTTACATAATAGTTCACTTTTCTATTTGATGCATGTTTATTAATGATATAATTAATGTTTTATTTTTTATTTAAATAGTTAGTAATTAATTATAATCCAAGAAAATAATTTTTTAAATTTTTTTATTGACACTACAATAGAACACACTTTTAACAGCACTAGTAATAAGCTTTATCAGTGCTAAAAAAGTGATGGCTACCAAAGAAAGGTCAAAAGATAGCAATTATCAGCACAAGAAAAAGGAATTTAGAAAGGGTAATTTTATCAATAATTTTCTTTAACAATGATAAAGGCCCTTGTTATCATTTCTTTTTTAGCACTGATAAATATGGATTTATCAGCGCCTTTTTCTAGTGCTGATAAAGGGTGACTTTATCAGTGCTTTTCACTATAACTGATATAAATTGAATATAATATTTATTTTATACCCTTTAACATCATTTGAGACCACCTTTCCCAATGCTCCAACTGACTTCCCCACACCCACACCCTTCCTCAATTCTCACAACCCCCCTTGGACTAGATATCAGCTCACCCATATGCATGCGTGCCAAAATTTGATCATACGACCTCTATGTGGAAAATGAACCTCTTTTCCACCGCCCTTCCCTATTTCATTGATTGTTATGATTCAATTTCTATTTATTTATATATATTTACATACACATTTATTATTCATATATATATATAATTATTTTCAATACCTTTATAAAATATATGTTTTTGAGGGTGTTCATGTGTGCATGATATATATATATATATATATATATAATAAAATTTATTTAAAAATTTTATATATTAATACTCATTTAATATATTAGAATATAAATATAAATATATTTCTATTTATCAATATGCATGCACATGTATATATAAACAATATATATATATATATTTTTATTATAAATATATTTATATACTATATTTAATGATAATGAAATATTTGTATAAAAATGTATTTATATAAGATATATTTAATCAATATTGATACCCACACTTAAACATAGACATATTTACACACACATGTACATATATATATTTCCCACATACACACATAAATAATTACATATATATGTATTTATTTATATATAATAGAACACACACATAAATATATATTTGTTTATTGACCCAGGCATGTTTATATATAAAAATTACTTATATTGGTATGTACGTACATATTAGTGCTTTTTTGTAAGGTGAATAAACTAGATAATTATTTATTTTAAATAATATGGTTGATAAATACTTATTTACATATGGTTTTTAAATTTAAAAATACGTATTTTTGTAAATATTTATTTATATATAAAAATTTATTGTAGATAAATACAAAAAATATGCATGTACTAAATTATAAATGAATCTAAAATATGAAAAATGATAAATTTTTAAACTTAATATCAATATTATTGTAAGACTAAGGAATATAGCCAGTCTCCACTAACAATGGATACGAATAATCTCTTAAACGAAGCTAAAATAACATTGAAAAAAATAGTTTGGGTATCCCAACTAAAAACTCAATTTTGGAGGCATTTTGGTCCTTTTTTACCTTAAAAAAATAATGAAATAGACCCCTATTCAATATGGTGTAGATATCATCATAGGATTCGATTTGATATGTTTTGAAGCCCAAATAGACACCAAGATCAAAGGTTGTGTCCATTTGAATTTAAAGTCATGTTTTCAATTTATTTTAGATCATATTTTAAAAAATATATTATATTTTTATCAATGTATATATATATATATATATTAATATATTATTCTTAGCGAAATATTACTTTTTTATAAAATAAAGCCTTTATCAGTGCTAGTAAAAAAGGGTTGATAAAGGGGGCCATTATCAGTGCTTGTAAAAAAGCACTCATAATCCCCCTCCCATTATGAATGTTTTTTTAATTGTACTGATAAAGTTATCCCTTTATTAGTGCTCTTTTGCTAGCATTGACAATGGACACCTTAATTGGTGTTTTTTAATAACGCTGATAAAGGGCCCCCTTTTTCAGTGATTTTTTTATTATAACTAATAGAGGATTCCCTTTATCTGTTCTTTTTTTTAGTTATAAATACCCACTTTATCATCACTTTTTTCTGGAGTTAATAATGTCTATCAATAAATAAAAAATAAATTTATAGTAGTGTAAATTCTTATCATATAGGTTGAAGTGTAACATTAATTTCTTGGGAAAATGAATGTTCCAAATTAAATATTTTTGAAATATGAATAGTTTGCATCATGTGTTTTATGGGAGTTTTCAGAGAGAGTTTATTATAGATTATAATTATTCATTTTTATTGTATTAGCGATATTAATATGTTATTGTCGTATAACATGAATTTAATTTTATAGATTATAAAAGTGACCCATGTGATTAATTTTTTCATGTACATTCAACAAATAACTTGTATACTTTATTTGGAAATATGGATGACAACATGCTTCTGGTGAAATTATATAAGGAGAAGGTAGGATGGTAAAAGGGTTTTGAAGCTCTTGAGTCATTGATGGTAGGTCCTCAGGTTTCTTTGAGAGCATGGTATTTCTCTGAGATTTGTAGTTTATTCTACTATCTAGCGGATCTTTTCCTACGTTTAGTTTTATCCAAGACATCCTTGTCTGAGGATAATGTTTGAGGAACTTTCATGATGTTTGAAGTCTCAAAGAGAATACATTTTTCTTCTCTGAATGAGGACATTCATGAAATAATAATCATATAATTTATGGTTTCACATGTTAAATTCATTGAGGATACTATTTCTAATAGGTTTAAGATATTTTGATTTTTGATTCCTGCTCGAATGATTTTAGTCTTAGGGGTTAAGCCTTTTAATTTTCATGACCTTATAGAAAAATTAAAATGTGATTTGGGGTTTTCTCAGAATACATATGCATTTCGATTGGGAATTTTTTTTTCCATATACTATTTTCATCTGAAAAACTGAAACACTGATAATGGGGATATGGAACCGTCTAACTGAATCCAGGCTTGATCACCATTTAGGAGTGGGAGTTCTATTTTAATCCTTTATCAATAAAAAACATAAGGGTCTAGGTTTGGAAAAAAATTTGTATCAACTAGATGTTATGCAATCATCACATTTTATTTATTGTTTCAAAAGGTGTTGGAATTCCCATTGAGATGGATAGAACCACTAAATTGGCTTGATTCAGCTATTATGCTAGGGTCTTAGTTAAATTTGATATGAGTTAAACATCATTTGATCAAATTATACTTTTCAAATTGTAATATGATAATAATTTTTAGATTATATATGAAAATATGGTTTTATTAAAAAATAATTTTCAAAATATTGGGAATCTTAAGGATGATTAATTTCAAAAGTATGTTTGTTCATTTTTTTATTTGAAGAGACATAATAAAAAATATATATAATGTTCTGAAAAAATCAATGTAGGGATGGTTCCTACATTGCCCACCCAGAAGTGGGTTCTAAAGAAAACTATGCAGCTAGTCAGTTAAAAGACTTTGAAGGGGCTGGTCATGATTTAGAATTGCGGCATGATTACTATTTTAGTGTTTCTCAAGAACGGAATTTAGATGCAAGCTAGGCCGAGACAATGCATAGGGGGATTAAATATGCTGATCCTATAGATTATATTGGTACTGTTCATGTAGAGAAGGGGCATGTAGTCAAACATAGTATTAATAATTAATGTCATGAATGTTTCCATGATGAATCAAAGTATAAAATATAACCATTAATGGTTCAGTATTTTCTTGAGGAAGAGGAGGATTTCTACAAACAGGCTCAAGCTACAAGGAATTATCATAGGCCACTTATAGAGGGATGTTTTTTAATATGATCCACTAATATAAATGCTAGTAATTATGATTTTAAAAGTACCCATATCAAGGAATAACTCAACAAAAAATGGAGTTTAAATAACATTATGGGAAATTAGTCTCATATTGGGAATGATGAATTTCCACAGAAAAGGTCTTAGCGGGATCATGTTGAAAAAGGAAAGGATATGGAGAATGAAGGATTTTCTTCAGATCCTATGAATAATTCAAGACCATGGAAGTATTATTAATATTTAAATACCTCTATGAAAATGGGATCTCTTTTAAAAAATAGAATTACCAAGGTAATTACATCAGTCAATTAAAATATGAGTATGATGGGGATTTTGATAATCAGAATCATTTTTATTTGGATTATTAATGTTCCATTTGACCTATTTGGTTTTTGAATGTGGGAAGGTTTTCCTATTCACCTCTTTCCCCATTCTACTATTATGTTTACTTTATATTTAATTAATGTTCTTATCAAACAATTTAACAAAAAAATAATACGGGCTTATGATTTTGAATCTTTTGTTTATAGATAAACTCATTACATGGATTTCGATTGATCCAGATCACACAGAATAGGTTGTCGATATTATAAAAGTATTGAAAAATTTTACATTTTACTATGACTCTCAACTAGACTTCAACTATTTGATTATTTACTATTGTAGAGTTCACAACATCCCCGACACACAGATATTGAATCCATACATATGGTTTTTCTGTTTTAATTCCTCTTATCCTCTGTATGTGTGTGTCATTGTAATGGGTTATACTACCCATTAAAAGGTAGCATTTATATGTTGTGACTCCAAAAACAAAGTCAAGTTTTGGGTTGTTCCTACATGGGAAAAAGGTAGTTTGTTCGGGTTATGCCTCTAGGTAGAAAAAGGTAGGTTTGTTTTGGGTTTATACCTCCAGGTGAAAAAGGGATTTGTTATTGGGTTGAAAATACATGTGTGAAAAAGTCATTTTAATATTCTATTATATTGGTTATAGTGGGATACATCACTATTAGTTCATGATAAGGGTGAAGAATGGAGAAGGTTCATTTAGATCTAAAAAAATATAAAAATATTAGGTGCTGATTTTGATTTTATTTTCCAATTTATTTACTTTATAACTCTGATATACCCCTTATATTTATGAATCCAATTTTTAAAAGGCCAATTCACTGCACTCTTTGTTATATTTCCATTTTAACACCAAAACTATAATTGGTAACATAGGAGGACCACTAACTCTCTCTCTCTATATATATTATTTGTGATAACAATTACCTGAATTAACACTTAAGGGTAAAAGATCTTTGTTTAATATTATAGGAACAAGTTTAAATGATAGATGCATACCTAAAATATACCTCTGTTTTATGGAATGAACTATGGGTATTAGAAATCTAAAATTTATTCTTTTCATTGATCATAGGAAAATTATGGAAAAGATATACATGCTCTCTGAAGGTAAACCCAAATATATTTTTTAGAGTTGATTCATTAAATTATGTTTTGAATCATAAAGTGATGAATATATTATACTATATAACAAATAGGAATGTGTATAGTCATGATTTAGTATGTAAAACTGCTAATAACATCTGGAAAATTATACAGGATAGAGATCTTGGTTCACATATGATTATTAAGACTATGTTTGGTGTATTTAAAGATGAATATCAAGAATTTAAAATGGGTAATGATGAAACTATTAAAAAAATAATCCATATATTTACTTGTATTGTAAATGGAATTATGTTTCTGGGAAAGACTCCTGAAAACATTGTTCTTTTTGAATGAGTAGTTCGAGAACATCCCTATGAGTGGAAGTCAAAAAATTCCACTAACGATGAAACTAAGAACATTAAAATATATACTCTTTATGAATATATTGGTTCTTTATTAAAATATTAATTGGTTCTCAAGAAAATTTCCATAGAAGATAATTCAATGAATAAGTGATTTAATTTTAAATTAAATGTAACTACTTACCCTTATGGTTATAAAATTAGAGTAGTGATAGGAATAATGAAACCTATATTCCAAAATGTAGATATAGAAGGAAGAAAGGATATACAAGGAGAAACTAGAAATACTATCCTAACCATGATCACAAGGAGAAAAATAAAGGTAATTTCATTTCTAATGATTCTAAAGATATAATTTTTTATAAGTGTAGTAAAAACAGACACATCAAGCCTGAATTCCCAAGGATGAAGAAGGGGAAAATAAAATGAGAACATATAAGTAAGAGAATAAGGAAATGGAAGTCGAATGAAGTTTTATAAAGGATTCAATTACTAGTAAAGAATATTGTTTTAAATAAATATGATGAAAACCTATTCTTAATGGCTTCACCAAATCCAGTAATTGACTCAAATAATTATCTATATTCGGAATTTAAATCTAAAAACCCACTATTGTGGAATTAATTAAATCATTTAATAGACTTAAACATAAATTTGGAAAATTTAATTTTCTATACATGAATCTTAAGTGACAATAAATGGATGTTCTTAAGAAGAGTGAAAATGTGAAGAAATCTATCATGGATGATATAATTTCTTCACATTCAGATCTGGAAATTGAAAAATAAAATCTTAAAAATGAACTTTCTAAAAATGATAAATTAAAAATAGATGGTGATTTTATGTCAAAATATCATGAATTTGAAATAAGAAATTTTGATATCATTCTAAAAATGAATGAGCAGATCAAAAATTAAGCTGGAAGTTTAAAGTCAAATTTATCCATTTTAATTCAATGTAAGATAACATTGAAAAAATTATTTTTTTTAATAAAATGAACAACATGAGATCTTCTCTTGATTATGATAATATTTAACCTAAAATGTATAAGAATTTATTTTTTAAAATTTCAAATGGAAGTACATCTACTGCTACTTGATTTATATTTTATATGAAAGGTTATTATGCCGATGAACGTTCTTTGACATTTCCCCAAGATCTTGGACATAATATGTCTTATATTTCAAAGATATTATCTTTTATATTCTCTATAAAAAACATGTAAATATTTTTCAGTTCCCAAAAATTAATATTCTAATCCCCTCAAAACCAAATTTTCATGGGTATCAAAGCTTTCGTAAATCTGTTATCATAGAAAATATGTCTAGGGAGCATAAAAAGGGATGTATAGTATATGAATAAAGGATGCTCAAGAATCCTAAATTGTGATATTTCATATTATATATCATTTAGTCAATGTGATGGAGGTAATGTTTTATTTTTTGATAATACAAAAAGGAAAGATAAATGGTTTTTGTGAGGTTGAAATTTCTAATTTTTTGTATCTTCTATGGTTTTTACTACGGTGAAAAAGGATTTTTGTGACGAGTTATTTGCGATGGGATCGTTATAAATAGTCACTCGCCAAAGTCTATTTATGATGGGATTTATTTCCTGTCACAAAAATTCATTAAAAATAATATTTGTGATGAGATTTTTTTCTCATCATAAATACATTTGACACACACAACACACCAAACCTCAGGAACACTATTTTCAATAGGAATATACCCTTGTCACAAATTCCCTCTCATATTTTTGTTATTTGTGAAGAGATTTAACTCCAATCGCAAATATGTTCCTTCATTAAATGTTATCTATGATAGAATTGCCTCTCGTGGGAATTAAACTATCGAAAGATGGTATTTGCAATGGTCCCCGTCACAAATAATATGTTTTACCTCTATAGAAATTAATAACAGTGGTTCTATTTGCGACAAGATCTATCGAAACTAATCTAACTTATAAAAACCCTCCAACAATATTTTTTTTCAGTCCATTATTCTCTAAACTCCTCTCTCTTTCTCTACACTCTTATTATCATACTTAATGTTTTTAAAGTTTTAAATTTTAGAGGGGAACATCTTTCTGTCTTTTAATCCGTTAAAAAATACAATTTTAAGTTCTTTTTTAATGTTTTTATTTTTTATTTTATTTATTTTATTTTATATTAGAAATAATTAATATTAATTATTAGTAATTAGTTTTAATTATAATTAGTTAGTTTATTTTTTTATTAATTAGTTTTAAATAATATTAGTTATTTTTAATTACAAGTATTTAGTATTAATTATTAATAATTGTTTTTCATCAGAATTATTTAGTAGTAATTACTTGTAATTAGTATTAATTATTAATATTTAGTAATATTTTCTAGTAATTTTTAATAATTAGTAATAGTTTGTAATAATTAGTAAAAATTTTGTAATATTTAGAGATAATTTGTAATAATTTGTGGTAATTAGTGACAAATTGTGATAAAATATAAAAAAGTAATAATAAAAAGTAATTGGTAATAATTTGGTGTAATTAGTAATAATTAGAATTAATTTTTAATATTAGAGGTAACTGGTAATAATTAGCGATAGTTGTTAATAATTAGAAACAATTAGTAATAATTAAAGGTAATTAGTAATAATTAGCAAAACATAGCAATAAATTGTTATAAATAAAAAAACTGATATAATTTATAATAAATTGACCTAAAATAGTATAAATTATTATAAATTATAATAAATTAATAACATTTTTTTATAAATTTATAATAAAAATTAAGCCTATAATTTTTTTATAAATTAATAAAAATAGTCTAGATTAGTATAATTTATTTTAAATTACCGTGTAATAATATAAATTACTATAAATTACAATAAAATTAAAAATGAAATATGTTGTCAATTTTTAGGTGATGAGTAATGAAAAATTTAGGCATTGTTGGCATAAATTGGTTTCCTCACCTATAGTTTGTAAAATCATAGAGCAATTTGTGTCAACCATGTCCAAGTATTTCATTAGTTCATCAGAACTGGTGTAGGTGGGAAGTGATATGTTGATGGTAGTAGGAAGATGAGAAGATGTGTCGATGGAACTAGAAACAACATGAGTAGACGATGGAGTACATGTGATAGTTATTAAAAATTAAAAATATTTAGTTTTAATTAGTAGTAATGTTTTTAATTAAAAGTAAATAGTTTGAATTGGTAATAATTTGTTTAATTGCCTGAAAGTTGGCGTTATTAATAGTAATTACATATAATTGATAAATAAATAGTATTAATTAACAGAGCTTACTAATAATGTATTGATCATAGAAATAATTAGTGGTAATTGATATTAATTAATAATTATTATCAACATTTATTAATAATGAGTGGTAACAAGTAATAATTAGTAATAAATTAACAAAAATTAGTAATAAATTATTATAAGCTAATAAAATTAAAAAGACAATATTATTTACAAAAAATGATGTAAAATAGTTTAAATTTAGATAAATTATCATATCTTAATAATATTTTTTTAAAAATTTATAAAAAAAACATATAAATATTTTATAAATGAATAAAAATATTTTTCATTATTATAATTTATTTTAAATTACTATGAAATAATATAAATTGTTATAAATTATAAGAAAACTGAAAATGAAATAAGGAATCAATTTTCAAGTGATGAGAATTCACAATGTTGCACATCCAGGGTAGTCAGGATGTAACACATCGATGACAGTAGCGGGAGGAGGAGGAGGGGATGTGTCGATAGCAGAATCAGCTACACGAGTAGACGATAGAGTATATATGATAGTTATGGTAAATTAGAAATATTTATTCAACTAGAAGTATTGTTTTAAATCCAAAGTTAATAGTTTTTTATTTTCTATAATTAGTTTTTATTATTATTAAGTGGGTATTATTAAAAGTAATTACATATAATTGTTAAATAAATAGTATTAATGAAAATAACATAGTAATAATATATAGATCTTAGTAATAAGTAACAATAATTTATCATACGTTTTTAAAATAAAATTAATTAGTAAAAATGAAGGTTAAACCACTATAATTAGTAAAAATTAGTGGCAATTAGTAAAAATTAATAATAAATCACTATAATTTTTAAAAATTAATATTTTCAATAAAAATATGAATCATTTAGAAAAATGTAACAGAAAATTTCTATAATTTTTAAAAATTAGCGTTATTAGAAAAACATTGTGGCGATTTGTAAAAATTAGTAAAAATTAGTGGAAATGACTAAAAACTATTAAAAATAAGTTTTAATGACTAACAATTAGTCAAAATAAGTAGTGATTAGGAATTAGTAAAAGTTAGTGGTAAACCAGTATAATTAGTTATAATTTGTAGTAATTAGTGACAATTAACTCTAAATCACTGTAATTAGTAAAACAATATCGTAATGTAATATTAATTATTGAAAATTAATTGTAAATTACTATATTTTACAAAAAAATTGTTGTTAATAAGAAAATTTTATTAAAAATTAATGATAATTAGTAATGATTTGTAAAAATAACATTAAATCAATATAATCAGTAAAAATTAATAGTAATTAGTAAAAATTAGTGATAATTATTAAAAATAAGCAGTAAATAGTAAAAATTTGTGATAAATCACTATAATTATTAACAAATAGCGGTAATTAGTAAAAAATAGTAAACATAACTATAAATCACTATAATTAATAAGATTTAGTTGTAATTAGTACAAATTAGTAAAAATTACTTGTAAATTAGTAAAAAAATAAAGTTTAATCACTATATTTTTTGAAAATTAGATGTAATTAGGAAAAAATAATGTTCAGTCCCTATAACTATAAAAAATTAATGTTAATTATTAAAAAATAGTAATAATTAATAGTAATTGTTTAATAATAATAAAAATGAACATTAAATTACTATAATTAGTAAAAAAATAATGGTAAATAGTTACAATTAGCAATAATTAGTAAAAATTAGTAATAAATCATTATAATTATTGAAAATTACTACTAAAGTAGCTTTAAATACTAAAAAATAATGTAAAATCACTCTCATAATTGGTAATTATAAAACATTATTAAAATTTATAAATCATTAGAAAATATTAGTGAAATTGAACATTAAATCACTATAATTAATAAAAATTAATTGTAATAAATAAAAAATTAGTGGTAATTAGTAAAAATAAGTGGTAAATAAAAAATATGAAAATATTTTCAAGTAAACTATAATTTTAAAATTTTATACTTTTTTTGGATCGTCTTTTTCTTCAATCAAATAAATCGGAAAAAAATTATTTATTAAATATTTTTAGAGAAATATGGAATAGGTCTACAACAATAATAAGAAATGAATAGATAAAATTAACAATATTTACAATTGAATTATAAATTTTTAATTTTCATCTATTTTTTGGATCATTTTTTCTAATATGAAATTAATTATAAACTATTTTTTTTTATTTATTGAAATATGGAACATGGAAGTCGATAATAATAATTAGTGGTAAATAGATAAAATTGAAAACATTTACAATTAAATTATAAATTTTTAATTTTCTACCCTTTTGGTTTTTCTTTTTCTTATATCAAATTAATCATAAATAATATATTTAATTTATCTTTGTTAGATTAATATGGAACTAGGAAGTCAATAAAAATATTTACTACATGATTGTTATTAGATAAATAATCTTTGGAATTCAAAAAGTTATGATATAAATCTTGTATATACTGAGGGTGTTATTGATTTTTATCATTTTCATCCTGAAATCCATTTTCGTACGGGTAAATTAAGTTTTTATATAAGAAATGTGATCTAAAGAGGTTTGAAACATTTGATTGTGTTGGGGGCCATCTATTGAAATTTGTTTTTAAAACACATTAATCTTTTTGGTATCAATATGGTGAATCCAGTTCTAAAGAAGATACTAATAATTTTATTCGAAATCCATCACAGTTTCAAAATGTAGTACAAGATATGGTCGGTTTATCTTTTCAAAAAACTAATACTCAAGATAATATTTATTTAACTCGTGAGTTGGAAACATTTCAATTTTACGAGTTTTTGTAGTGTTTTGGATATTTCTTATATCTTGGTTGCAAGATTAGAGTATTTGATGTCTTTATAAAATTTACCCCATATTGAATCATATAATCAAATGTCAAAGAGTTGTTTTAATAAGATATTCTCTTTTGTTAAATCACTATTACATAAAAAAAAGTGTTACCAATAAAAATATATGATTGTAAGAGTTTTTCTCGTAATTTTTGTTCTCAGTTATCATAAGAATCATGTATATTCAATTGATTAAATCTTATATTAGGGTGAAAATGATTCATTAGTTAGTTGTACTATGTGCAGACAATCAATGTACAAAGAGACTCAACTAGGGAAGTCTGGATTGATTCCTATAAAATAGTTAAGGTAATTCCTATATATAAATAGATTAAAAAGTTTATTTATATCTCAAAACAAAATTTCATAGATGCCATGAAACATAACTAATACTTAAACCAATAACCAAAAGGTGCAGGCCCATGCCGAATGCCCCATCCCATAAGAATTTATTAAGGAAAAATATGCAGTACAAAGTACAAAGCTGAGAAAGTGAAATTACCCCCAACAACATGGCCAATCAAAAGATGTCAAAATCTCCAGCATCACCATCCTCCGAGATGTCTGGTTCCACTGATTCCCACTCAGAATGTGAAGCATAGTGACTAAGTATATTGATATATTGATCCCTAAGATGTAACTCTCTTTCAAAAAAAGAGTTCTTGGTCATCGACTTACTCTGCCCCTTCATTACATTTATTTCTTTCCCTTTTTCTTTTTTGGCAGAGGACCTGGTAGATACGGTCTTCGGCATGTTGGAGTAGTCTCTCCGTGGCTTCTTATTAGTTGAAGTAGTTAATGCCCCATGCTTACATTCCCATTTTTCCCTCGAACAATATCACTATAAGAGACTTGAAGAACATCCTCATCATTTTCTTTACCTCTACTGGAGACATTTCCCCAGTTTCCAGGAGTTTCCATCGACCCCTTGGAGTAGTCATTTCCTCCATCCTTTAATGTTGCAGCCATCAAAGATTTCCTATTGATGTAAATTGGGGTCAGACACTGTTTTTGATTTTTCTCCCTTCCTATTTTACTTCCTCATCCACTGCAACCTCCACAGGCATCAGTTGATCTGATTCCATGTGAGTGGGCTCATCCTCCATCAATTTTCCAACCATCCTGCTCGGCCCAGAATCTGTCTGTAGTGGTCTAGATCGATCACCTTCCGCATCTCCTGCACCAGTTTGAAGTTATTCCACTCCTTCCAGCACTGCAAATTGATTCCTAGAGCAAAAATATGATCTAGAATTTACAATAAATGAATCAGCAGCCTATGCACCTCTTGATATCCCAAGTCCACGACCCATGAATTGAAGTGGTTTACACGCGTCACCAGCATCAATAGAGTGATTACTCTGCACCGCACCACCATCATACATCTGGACCATTGACCCTGGTTCACCAGACAAAGAGTTAAGACCCAGATCATTTCTTAACTGATCAAAAACTACTGCAACACAAGGCCCTGACTTCTCTGGAGAAGCGTTCTTCATAGCTCCCAATGAATCTCTATTACCCGGTCTAGAAGGGACAGTCGTTAAGGGAGGGTCAACCTGTTTCATCCCTTCATTGACATGACCTGGAGACTTCTTCACTTGATGAAGCTGATCAGCCTCACCCAGATAATCAAGAGCATCATACACCACTGATAGATATCCCTCCCTATCAACATGCTTATTCGCAATAGGAGCATTTCTTACCCCACCAAACATAACCGGAGCCACATGCAAAGTATTTGAAGCACCAAGTTCGACAAGACACTCCTGCATTTATTTCTTACGACAAACAGAAAAATCATGCCCCTGTTTGCAACAGAAAGAGCAGAAGTTGATCCAAGATTCATAGTAGATGGGTTGAGCATACCTGTATTCCCCCTCAATGATAACCCACACCATCTCAAGAGGAGGCCAGGATAGTTCCATTTCAACACAAAACCTTGCGACACTTGGATTCTTTAGGGTAGCCGTCCACTAATAATGACATAGAAAATGACCAATGGAATTCCCAATTGAGCGTAACAGCGCTGGATTTTGGAAAGGTAAAGGCAAACTAGGGATCTGAATCCAAATCGCTAAGGTAGAAGAATCACGGTTCATGTGAAAATCAAAAGACCAACGAAGAAGGTGAAAACGAGAACCTTGAATGGATCTACTAAAATTGGACCAAGCCCAAGCCAGATCATCTTCATCAGAAAAATAAAGAAGGAAGTGTCACAGTCCCAAGAGGCCGACAACTACCCAATGATTTAGACCCCATTTCCCATTCAAAAAATTGTTAAATACCTCCATCAAAGGCCGCCGCTGCCCAAACTTTGCAATCCGGGCCATGGAGAGAAGTGATGGTGCTTCAGTGAACTCTTGAATGGAGATCAGAACCACAGGCTGGCCATTGTAGAGGCCAAGAACCTTCAGAGCAACCCTAATATTGGGGAGAAAAGGAAGACCCACCTCTGAGGGTAAACGAGAGTGACAATCAGCAAACCTGCAACCCGGAGTCCCGATGCCGAGATGTTGAGGCCCCTCCCCCGGGGGAGGGGGGGCCGCCAAGGCCTCCATTGCAGCTAGAGTTTGAGCATCTCCTGATCTTCAAGAGATCTCTCTCAGTCCTCTCCTAATACTTCAACCAATGAAATATAAAATCAACCATGTGATGCTGATTAATGGAAAAATTTTGACCAAGTACATTCGTCATTTTCTTTAGAATCCCAAAACATGTGATTAGGTATTTTTACTAACAGTTTCTATCCATTTGGTTTTTATAGAAGTCAATATTCTTATTATACCATCTTTACAACCCCATACGATTTAACTCCATTGATTTTGATGAATGAGGAATATATATTTTTAACCTTATTAATTACTTTATATCCAAAAAATATTTTTATGTTTATTTAAATCCATTTATTGATGAGTTAAATTTATTATAGAGTATTTCTATCAGTAAATATGATATTTTTGTTAAAAACATGTCCTAATAAAATGTGCATTGATGTCTACAATTAGTGACTTCCCAACATATGACATGTTATCTTGCTGGAGTACACATAGTCCAAAATCATGTATGTATTGTATGAGAGACAACAGAGCGTTTATGATTTTCCATAAAAGAAAATTCTTTTTTTATCAATTATTAATGATTTATTCATACCTATCATTCTTTTCAGAGTAACATATATCATTTAAAAAAAGGTACAACTGAAATATTTGAATCAAAAAACAAATGAATTTGAAATAGAAAGAGATTATAGAGCTTAAACTCTTATAGAGATTGATGATATTGAAGAGTAATATGAATATAATGACATTGTCATATAAAAAGATTAGGATATAGATGAATACTGACACAATTAAATTTTGGTTATAATCAAATATAATATATATCTATATATAACACTTGTTTTTAATTACTTACTGAAAAGAGTCATTTTGTGTTTCAAATGGCTGACAACCAGTTATCTGATTTTCTTTGTGAGTTGGATGAGGTTTAACTACCTGGTGACGAGCTTGTTGCCACATCATCTTACCATCAGACTATAATCAGTTCAATGACGACTTGGTAGGGCCATGTTTTAATGAAATTGATGATTTATGACCCTATCCTCGAGCGATGACCAAGTTTGTTGTTCGATCCATCCACGTGGAGGTATGTTTAGTTGTGTATTTTAGTTTTTTTCAATTAATTTTCATTAATTTATATATATATACTTTTTTTGACTATTTTTTTCATAGATTTTATAATAATTCTTCTTTTTTTTGCACAAAACATAATTTTTTACATAAAACCTTCACCTGATACAACATAGAAGATCAAGAGGTCTAGTTTATTTAGGGATTAAGAACATTACATAACAACATAAAATAAAACATCTAATTGAAAAATTCCTTTACATGACCACAACATTACATCGTAATTAGCATTTCATGGGATAACCTGAGGACATGCATAAGAAAATGGTGAGCTATAAAGCCCAGTAAGGGAGTAAACAAGGCCGAAAATGAAGAATACAATACATGTTAGGCAATAGGAATATCAATGGAGCATAAAATAACATGAACATAAAGGCAGGATAAATCATGATTATCATTACATGGAAATTTGGCAACAACACATAACATGGAATTAGCATGAGCCAAGGCTCATTGCACATGGATCATGAGTAAACCCTCATTGCACTTGAATTAGCATGAGTAAATAATCATTGCACTTGATTTAGATCTATTAAATACTCATTACACATGAATCCACATGAGTAAATCCTCATTTCAGTTGACGTATCATGATACTAAACTTTACCCAATGCATTGGAGTGCTATCAGGGAACACCCTTCTTAAACATTTCGTTTCATACATAAGCGTGCCACATGAATTATACAACATGAATCGTTCAACATCGCCATTCATTCCATGATAATGGAATGTGGAATACATACATAAAAATATTTAAATAATAATTAAATGTGCATTTAATGTGAATACCGTGATATATAAATGGGCATGGTATTCCCTACACAATTACTTTGACTTGAAAAAATGTGGTACAATTTCGGCAACATAACGGCGTGAAATAAGAATTACTAAAAATGGTTAATGAGAGAAAAAGGGGTGTCTCATCATATGTAAATGAAATGGGTAGTTAAGGGTCATATATATACATGTCCCAACATAAGTAATGGAATTTAGATTCATAATAAAAAATAATTGCTTGAATGAAAATGAGGAGAGATAAATTCCTTAAGGAATTTCAGCATGGTAACGAGTGTACATGTGAGGAATTAATAAGAGAGAAAGAGATCTATTAAAAATTAAAACATAAGGATGGTAGTATGGGGGAGTTGAGAAATCATACCCCAACATGTTTAATAGAAAACAAAAGGATATAACAATATAAAGAAACTTGGACAAAATTTAGAAAGGAAGAAACCCCTTGGATGTCTGATCCCAAAGGCTTGGGAGAGGATTGAGAGAGGCTTATTGAAATATTAAAGAACCTTTGGAGGATTATAGAGAGAGTACGAGAGATTTTTGATGAACTACAAAGTCTTTGAGTGAAGAGTAAATGAGATCTTGTGTGGGTTTATATAGGAAATTAGAGGGAATTCTTTATTATTTAGGTTTGGGACACCAGACATTAAACTAATCAAAACCACAAACCAGACCATAGTTTTTGGCCATGGTTTTTGGAAAAGGGTAGCGTAAATAAATATTTTATAATTCCAATGGCCTAACTTCTTAAAATAATCTGGTTTCTTAGGTGGAGGTGAGTCACACTCTCAAGGAAAACAATTTAAAATGATAAAAAGTTTTATAAGTCTTGGAGGGTCCACTAAGGCTTTATAAAATAAATAAAATAAATATAAAATAACATTATTTTAAGAATAAAACATATATTGTCTGAACATATCATTTATAGTATTTTATTACCTCTCTATTCGGTTATTATGATGTCATAAAACACATTATATATTAAAATGGTATTTAATTTTTACCCAAAAATTCAACTGTCTCAGAAAATTATGAAAAATTTACCATTGGATAATTTCAAAGTCCTCATACCAAAAAATAATATCCATTTTATCTAACCAATTTTATAAATATTTTAATTTTTACTTTTAATATAAAAAATGACATTTATAAAAAATACATGTATTTTGTCAAATATTGATTTCAAACCACAATAAAAATTGAAATTGTATTATAAAAATTATACAATAATTTATATTTAATAAAAATTAATTTAATAATAACATTTTAGTAAAATATTATTTAATTAAAAAATCCATTAATTCATAAAAATGGATTTCTTAGTTGAATATTAACAAAAAATAATATTTGTGATTTTAAAAAATATTTACAAAGTAACAATAATAAAATGAATGTATATTATTTATATAAAATCGATGTACATTGTAATAGTTCTAGGGTCTTGTTACATAACCCATTAAAAAACCCTTATAAGAACTAAGGGTAAGGTGTGCAATGGTGACAGACTCTTGGGGTGGCTCAGATAACTTCGCTCAGGTGGTAATCTCTATTAACTTCCACTTCTCCTATAGTCAGTTTTGCTCAATCTTAACGTGTTCAAGCTCAGATTGGGCTTGGTCAAGATCTATGCCCAATGATTCCACCTCCTTTTCAGGCACCGGAAATTGGGCTTCGTATGAGGAAAGTCCACTAGATGAGGCCATCACTTTCTTTTTATGAGTAAATTGGATTTTTTAGAGCCATATATTTATATTAATCATGTGATCACTATTCAATGACTATATTTGTAAAGGTCACAATTATTAACGTTGTTTTAAAATCCAAAAACATAAAACTACATAATTTCATACATTTTATATGATCATTCTCCACAATAAGAAATTTTATTGGATCTAGATGGATTTTTATTAACAAAATTTTTGGTCGTTACAATCTTCCCCCCTTAAGAAATTTTCCCCTCAAAATTTCTTTTTCCCACATTAAAACAGATGTGGGTAACTCTACTTCATCACTTCCTTTGTTTCCCACATCACTTCTTCAAGATTTTGGTTTCTCCACAACACATTCATGATGGTCATTGTCTTATTTTGTATAACTTTTTCCCTACGATCTAATATCTTCACTAGTTGTTCCTCGTAAGAAAGTTAATCCTCTAACTGTACTACCTCTGAAGAGATTACATGTGAAGGGTCTGGTATGCACTTTCTCAAGAGGGATACATTAAATACATCATATAATTAGTCCATGGTTAGTGTAAGTGCTAGTTGATAGGCCATAGTCCTGACACGATCAAGAATCTTGAAGGGGCATATTTACCTAGGGCTTGACTTTCCTTTCTTTACAAACCACATGAAATTCTTCCACGGAGATATGCATAGAAATACCATGTGTCTAACTTTGAACCCAAGGTCTCATCAATGGTTATTTATATAACCCTTATGTCTAATTTTCTCTTCCTTGATATGATGCTGAATGGTTTTCACCTTCTCTACCATTTTTTCGACCATTTATAGTCCTAGCAGCTTATGATCACCAACTTCATCCCAACACGTAGGTGTTCTACAACTTTTCCCATAAATGGATTTATATGGTGCCATTTGGATGCTCGAGTGGAAACTATTATTATAGGGGAATTTAACCAAAGAGGATATTTATCACATCCTCTATTGAATTCCATTGAGCATGTTATCAACATGTCCTCAAGTTTTTGGATAGTCTGCTTAGATTTTCCATCATGATAAGTCTTACTGAAGTTTAGATCAGTATCCAGAGCATGTTGAAGACTCTTCCAAAACATATAGGTGAATCTTGGATCTAGATCGGATAAAATAGACAGTGGTACTCCATCCAGCCTTACCACTTCCCTGATATATATATATATATATATATATGTTTTTTTTTATCTAGTGAGAAATCCTCCCAAATAGAAATTAAGTGTGCAACCTTTATAAGACGATCCACAACAACCAGGATAACAGTGTTTCCTTTAGATGTATTCGGATTTCTGGAGACAAAGTCCATGGTGATTTTCTCCCATTTCAATGATGGTATGGGTAATGGTTTCACCATCCCCTTAGACTTGTGCCTCTCACCCTTCACTTGCTGACACACCGAGCACTTTGATGTATACTCAGCGATCTCTTTATTCATGGTATCCCACCAATAATGACCTTGGAGATCTCGATACATCTTTGTGTTTCTTGGGTGAATAGATAAATTCAAACTATGTGCATCATCCAAAAGTTCCTTTTTCAGCTCTGATCTTGATAGAGCAAATAGTCTTTTCCCTAATCTCACAATTCCTTCTTCATTAACATTGAACTCCATGGATTTCTATTTTCAAATAGATTCCACTTTCTTCTGAATTCCCATATCATCCTTTTGACCATCCTTTAACCATTCAAAAAGAGACAGTTTAGAATTCATTTGTGAAAGGATTGATGATGTTCCCTTCTTTATGATTCTCATGTCCATCTTTATCAAATATAAGAAGATTGGATCATTTTTAATTCTCTTCAATGATAGAATTTATGGATCCTTTCTACTTAAAGAATCTTCCCCCTAGTTTTCTTTCCCATGGTGGTAATGGATTGAGCAGTCATAGTATTTGATCAGCTCCAACCATCTTCGTTGGTGCATATTCAACTCTTTCTATGTGAATATATACTTGAGGCTTTTGTGATCTGTATATATTTCACACTTATCCCCAGAGAGGTAATGCCTCCAAATTTTTAAATAAAATATCACTACAGCCAACTCCAGATCATGTGTTGGATAATGTTTCTCATGGACATTCAATTTACTTGAAGCATAGTCAATGAATTTGTCATTTTTCATCAACACACAACTCAGGCCCTTCTTCGAAACATCACTGAATACCACAAAAAGTTCTCCACTTCCGGGTAATGTGAGCACAGACACAGTGATAAGCCATCCTTTTCAACTCATTGAAGCTTTCTTCGTATTCATCACTCCAATAAAACATTACACCCTTACGAGTTAGCTTAGTAAAAGGGGTGGAAAATCATGAGAAATTTCCCATAAATCGTTGATAATATCCAACTAACCCCAAGAAGATACAGATATCTATTACCGATGCTGGCCTCAACCATCCCTCTATTACAGCTGTCTTGGAGGGATCCAAAGATATTCCATTGTTTGTGATTATATGGCCCAATAATGAGACCTCATTCGAATAGAAATCACACTCTTTTTACTTTTCATAGAGCTTATCCTTTTTTAAGGTCTCTAGTATAGTTCTTAGATTCTTCTCATGATCCCCCATAGTTTTGGAGTATATTAGAATATAATCAATAAAGACTACCGCACATTTTTTGAGGTAATCTCTAAAGACTCTATTAATCAAGTCCTTGAAGATTTATGGATCATTGGTGAGTCCTAAAGGAATTAATATGAATTCATAGTGCCCATATCTTGTATGAAAAGCAGTCTTGGGGATATGTTCCTTCTTCACCCTTAATTGATAATATCCTGACCACAAATCCACCTTGGAGAAGTATTGTTTTCCACGTAGCTGATCAAATAAGTAATCAATTAATGGGAGAGGATACTAGTTCTTTATAGTGATTTTTTTAAGATCACAATAATCGATGCAATGGAACATTGACCCGTCCTTCTTCTTGATGAAGAGAACTGGTGCACCCCATGGTAAAGCACTTGGGCGTATAAACCCTTTATCTAGATTCTCCTGTAGTTGTTTCTTCAACTCATCAAGCTCCACAATATCCATTATATATGGAGTCATGGATATTGTAAATTCCCTTGGTAAAATATCAATTGATAATTAAACATCACTTCTAGGAGGAAGACCAAGAAATTCCTCAGGAAACACTTTAGAGAATTCCCTCAAATAGGCATGTCTTCAAGGATGGTTGCTTCCTTGGACTCAATTATCTGACCAAGATACACATGCTCATAGGGTATTAATATCTATTCTTGAGATGATAGAGTTAATAAAGATTCATTATCTTCCTTGCACTTGTACAGAATCGGGGGTCGATTCGCCACATGGAGAGTGATTTCCATCTCAGGGAAATTTATGTTGGCTCTATATAAGGAAAGCCAAACCATTCCATGAATTGTATCAAATTACACCAGAGAGAGTATGATGAGGTTCATTGAGAAGTTCAATCCACAAATTATGACAGGGGTGGAGCTATATTCATGGGATGCAATGATTTACCCATTTTTCATAGTCACCTACACCTTTACTTCCATGATTTGTGGTGGTGTTGGGATTGTTCAACTACACTTTCAGTATATAAAAGAATTCATAGAACCAGAAACAAAAAGTACATTCTCTATTCTTGAATAAATAACTAGCATACCTATAACCACAAAATTTTCGGGGTTCACTTTGGTGGTAGTGATGAAAAAATCTCTCCCTTGCTATATTGGAGATTATTGGTTGCCTATGAAAACCCTTGGCATAGGGAACTGATTTGCAAGATGCCCTGATTCTTTGTAGTTGAAGTAATGAACAACGCATTGAGAGTTGAACGGAGTGTTTCACTCCTCTATCGTAGCTGTAGGTTTTTCTTTTCAGCAGTTAACAGCTAGTGTTTCATCTCTTCTACACCTAAAGCATTTTCTTACCCCCTTCAGGCAATTCCTGAGGTGATTCTTTCCAAACCTTTGGCAAGTGATGGATTTTATTAGGACCATTGGATTTATCCATCAAACAGCCAGAATTGAATTCCACCTTACACTTCTTATCCTCATGATACCCCTGATATTCTAAGATCCCCATTTCGACCCTGAGGGCACATTGGAAAATTTCTTCATAGCTGTCAAAGTCATGAATTTCCAGGGCTTTCCACAGGCTAGATTTTGGCCCACCAACGAAGCGGTCAAACATGTATTTGGGGGTAACGACAAATCCAGAGGCGTATCGTGCAGGCCTTGTGAAGATTTCCTCTTACTATCCGATGGATTAATCATCTTTTTTCTTGAGGGAAAATAAGTACCTTTCTATATTAAGCTGGAGGGTGTGAGGAAAATATTTATCAAATTTTTTTTTCTTGAAATCCATCCATTATAACGCCTTGATCTACTCCTCTGGCTTTGTATTTTTTATCAATGTCCACCATTGATTATCTTCACCCTCCATATGATAAGAATATAGAAGAACCTTCTGTTATTCAAAACATTTAAGGATGGAGATGATATTTTCAGTGGAATTTATCCATTGTTCGACAATTAATGGATCAGATGACCCATTAAAGGTAAGAGGCATTTGTCTCATAAAGATCTCAATAGTGAATTTATCTCTATTGGGGGGTGGGGGTTGAACATTCCTCTTGACCCATGTTTCTGTTGAATTATTGATTTAACTGAGATAGTACCATGACAAAGTTCGCGATTCCTGCTCCCATCAGATCAGGCATCTCATTAGAACAGTCATCACATTGGTCTCCGCATCGGTTGTTAGCCTGAGTCCTCCTATTACTGGTCATTGGATGAAATATAAAGAATGTTAGGGGTAACACATAAAGGGTAATCCAAGTACAAAATGGATGACTTATAAATAAATTTTATATCCTTAACTTATGAATATATAGGATTAAATCTAGGTTATCCATGATCTAATTTATCATATATTCTTAGGGGAATTTTTTAATTCCCTTAATAATGGTTCATACTAGCCTTGTGAATTTACCAAAGCAAATCCCCTGAGAGTGTCCTAACCAAGAGTGCATAAAGGCTTGTTTTCGTGTACTAGGATACCTCCAGTCAAGCCTAAAACTCTTTGTTAGGGTTTTCACTCCTAGGTACATTTGTGCCAGAGCTGCATCTACCTACTCGTATCCAGACATGGATGTATTTTCTTGATAAAGAACTTACTCAATACTCACTAAAATTTATGGATGTTTTTATTATACTTAGTATTATCCCTAAGGCTTTCACTAGGGTTTTCTAATCCTAATCTCAAAAATACCTAATCCTATCCTTTGATACCAACTATTATAACCCTGCTTTTTATTAAACACTTAACATAATTTGTTAAATAAAACCTTCAATTGATACAACATAGAGTATTGAGAGGTCTAGTGTCTTTGGGGATTATGACCATTACATAACAAATTAAAACATAAAAACCAACATCTTATAAAAAACTTCCTTTAGATGACAACTTCATTCCCCCATACTTAGCATTTTAGGGGATAACATGAGGGCATGCATAAGAAAAGGGTGAGATATAAAGCACAGTAAGGGAGTAAACAAGCCATAACATGAAGAATACAATAAATACTTGGATTTGAATAATAATAAGAATTACTAAAACTAGTTGGGGATCTTAAGATTCCAATACTACCCTAAGATACATCAAGCTCGATACGCATGGAAATAATAATAATATAATAATAATAATATATTATTATTATTATTACCATATAACATAAAACATAACTAAATAGATGTTATTTTTATTTTAGTATGATAAATGTTATAAGGTTATGTCAATGTTGTAAAATATTTTTATCAAAAATTATTTAATTTTTATTAAAGAGTATTTTATTTTATTTCAGCCTTACACATGAACCTCTAACTCACCACTTGGATCCAATAACCATCAATTATTTGTTTAATATTTTTTACATTTAAAAATTCCTATAAATTAAATTAACCAATATAAATATTAAATAGGTTGATCATCAATTTTTTGTTCTATGGATATCTAAAATTATCAATGGTTTTAGAGATATTTGCAGTCAACTTTTCATTATCCACAAAATTTTACCAAGGATTGATATAGATATATTTGTCCTATTGATAAAAACCGTATTCTATTGGATTTTCTCATTGGGATAATCACATACATGTATGGTACAGTTTTAAATTATACTAGTTATTATTTAGATTTAAATTTTATAAAAAATACCTATAACTTCTATGAGGGATTCTAAAAAATCCATGAAATGTATTATCAAAATTCTAATCGATTAGGTTTTGTTTTAGTATAGGGATTAAAAAATTGATGGTATTTTTTTTAGATCCAATCCTTAATAGAACCAATTTATGATTTAAATTTTGATAATTTAAAATTCTCTCTTAGACATCCCATAAACTATAAATCATATTTTTGAAATTCCTACACTAATAAATTCTTATCAACATTATAGGATCTGACATGATTGGATCACTGAGAGGGGGAGGTGGTGATTCAGTGATCCTCTTTTATTTTTTTCTCCTATTCAAATTCAATATTTGAAAATAGTAAAGTTTCATGATCCACTCATTAATCTCTCAACCATTCCCTGAATGTAGAAGGGAAGGATGAATCGTAACACATGGTATTTACAAAGTTTCACACCCATTATTACTCATTTCTATGTTGGTTAATCATTCCAAACATGGATTCATATAATACTTAAAAAATTTATAACAGAAGAGAGACATCATAATGTCCAAAAACTAATTCTTGAATACTCTAAAAGATAAAACATCTATATAATGTATGATCTAGTAAAGATAGACAACACTTAGTGATCACTTCACCATAGTGATCACTTTAACTTTTGATGTTCCTCCTCACTGAAGAGAAGGATAAAAAAATTAGTATGTGTACTCTACTTGATGATAATCAATATTTTTTTATGAGAGAATATTTTTATTGAGACTTTCTCTAGAATAGGAATTAATTGTATATTCCTTAATTGATTCAGATGTACTGCCTCATGATCTCTATTTCATGAGTGCTCTCACATAATTTTCTCCTCTTGTCTCATATAAGAGTCAATCATCTTTCCTAAAATAGATAATCCATAAACATAGGAATAAGAAACATTGAATTACCTATATTTTTGATCAAAACATCCCATTAAATCCTCAATTACTCTAAAAAAGTTCTTCCATCACTATAGCAATGAAACAAATCATGAGCCCCTCTCTCTCCATGCACCATGTAATAATTACACATTACTATCCCATTTTTAACATTGAAAATATTCCAAAATATGATTGAATAATATAATAAAAATAAATCTATTGATCAGGGAAGCATTCAATATCATTCTATGAATGGTAAAAATCATTTCTATGAAGTTCCATGCATCGTAACCCAACACACCTTGCACAACTGTCTGGTGTAGGATTCTTGGAATATTTACATCACCACATCGAGTAACATTTGAATAAAATAATTGATTATATACATGTTGGCATGCCAAACCACCATTCAACCATAAATTCATTCACCATGAGAATGATACTGAGAGTTTATGACTCCTTTTAACTGGTGGTTATCACATATCAACCATGAATTCCTTTAACATGAAACACCCATTTGGGTTGTCACCATTTTACTTACGTAGACATAAAAATAACCATGATTGTTACCATAGGAATGGTCAAGCACATTTCAACCATCTCAAAATCCATGCAGTGAAACTCCAATACCATAGCTTCCTTGTCTCTATTTTGGGCTCATCCTTGTTGCACAAGTGAACCAATTGTTCACCATGGGGACCACCATTGGTATGGTCCCTATCCATATGCTAGTTTTATCTCTTTTCTTCTCACCACACCTTATGAAATAGGGATTTAATACTCTTGGTATCATCTACAGATTCACCATGGAATCCTATAGAGAGTTTCCTTTCCCATGTTAGGTAGTCTATAATACAACATGCATTATGCTAATTCATGGACTTCCTCTACCATCTCTAAGATTTCGTTAACCATATTTGTTCATCACTATGTTAATATTCAATCATGTCTCATCAATAATTTTATTACTATCAAATACAAATAGATTCATTAGTATTTAAAAATCATCATGTCCTAAATCTCTTAGTCAATGCCTCACTCTTTTTTGTTATTAAATCCAACTGAATCCTTTACGATTACTAAAAAGTACCCCATTCAATTTTATTTGAAAATTCTCATCTTCATATTATTTATTATTTAAAATTCATAATCCCTATTATTAAAAATAAAATTCATAGTTAAAATAAGGGGGTATTTTTCATCTTTTCTTCCCAAACATCTTCACCTCCATATTTTCATTTCCATGAGAGGTATTAAATCACATTGTTCCTTCGAAAATAACCATTATTCAATACAATTAATTTATACATTGGATAACCTGATTCAGAAAATAAGAGTGATGTAAAAAAGGTTTTTAATACACACTTATTAACACATCATGTGATACGTTGCTTAGAAAAATTCAGATTTCTCATCAAGGAGTTAAATATTTAACATAAACATCATGCATGCATATCAACACATCATAAAAGTAGTTCAAGTGCATGAAATTTAGCTCCCCATTTATTACACCAAAATATAATACAACACTTCCCCGTGATAACCATTTTTGAAAAATTCATAACAATTTTTTGAAAGTGATATTCTCATACATTATTTATATATTTTCAGGTTTTTTAAAAATCTCATATTTTGAATCATTATATTCAAAGGGGATCTCCCTCAAGGGATGTACTCCAAACCTCTTCTTCAGGGATAGGTACACCATTTTCTTCTCATCATCTTTGTTATCTATAAATTACATCCTCAATAATCTCTTTAAATACCCTAAATTTTATCACAATATATTCAAAAGAATAATAGAATACTCAGAGACCTCTAGGGGCCTCAAGTGTAACCCTTAGGCTGAGATATTCCTCTTAACTGAGGCCATTATTTCCTTCCAATATCAAACTTTTTCTCATGGGAATAATTTTAATTTTCCTCAATAATTAATACATCATAAATTCCTTGTGATTGAATCATATTTAAAATATTTTTATTTTAATAAAATATTATATTCATCCTTAACTTATGACTTGTGGATTTCTTCTGAAAAAACATCTCCTCTTTTTTAAATACCAGTTAATTTTATTGATTTTTTATCCTCATATTTTCAAAAATTATAACCCTTTATTCTTGCCACTTCTTAGGTAAATATGCGTTGAACCAACATGGGTAAGGTTTAGGTATATACCTTGAAAAACACCAATAATATCTCCAAAATTGAAATTTCCCTAAATATTATAATATTTCCTCAAAATGGTGTTGATGTTGTTATCCTTCATCATTATTTTTATTATATGGTTATTATTTTATTAGAAAATTATTTTATTTCCCTAATTTTGTGGTTTTCCTACAAATATCCTTAGATTTACATTGAGAACCTACACCTTTGGAAATAATAGTTCTATTTTTAAACTGAATAAGTGTAGTCTTACCTTGTTCTTTGGTCCTCTATCTTGAGAATATTTTACTATAATCATAATTTATTTATTAAAGTTTTCTATATCCCTCTTCAAATCAGTTTCTGATAAAAAACATATATGTTATAAATCAAATAACTCCTCTTCTACAATAGTAAACTTTTCTTCAAGATCACAAATAATATTTTATTATTAAACAATATTCAATTAGTGGATTTTGATTACATAAACTTGTAATTAATCCATTATTATCTTATCCTATTTTTCATAATTACCTAACTATTTAAATTTTTTACTAAAAACACTCATTTGTGTAGCCATTCACTTTTCACTTATATAGTTTTTTTCTTTCTTGAGTTGTGAAATATAATCATGAAAATTTTCCAACTTAAATTTATATTCACATTCATATTCCATTCTATATTCTCTGTCATCATCACTTCTTAAAAAATGTGAACTTTTATCTACATGAGAAATTAGAGTGACTTTAGTGTCATAATTTATACATGAACCATCATCCTTTCATGATAATAATATTATTTTTATTCCAAATGTCTCCCTTTTATTCAATTTTTTCTTTTAAGGAATTATTTTTTCCCATACGATCAAAATTCTTCAAGATTCTTAATTGGGAAAAACTTTTCAAAAAGTATAATATCATTTCACATAAAACATATATGAAATTGTTTGCTATTTTCATTATATTTTCCCTTCAAGAATCTCTTTGATAAAAGAGATAAAATCTAATGGATATCTTCATCATAATATGAAACTATGATGTCTTCAACATATTTGTTATTCCATTTTCTCATGGTTTTGAAGGATAATAGTACTTTTACTCACTTCTTGAAAGTTGTTTCCTTCTTCATTTCATACATAACAAGAATATTATGCCACTAATCCAATGATATATATTCTCTTTCTTAAAAATATAAAACCTTTAGGCCAAAACAATCTATAAACTCCTTATAATTTTTTTCACTATAGTGAATTCATCAATTTTCTCTCCAAATCCATGAATATGGAAAACTATTTCATATACCTAAGTGAAATATCTATCAACACCATTATCATCATCTATCATAATTTACTCAAATTTGATCCTCCAAATTTGAATCATGACTTCCCTCAAATTTATTTTTACCTCATAGTTTCCCCTAAATTTATCCCATATCTCTTTTGGATTTTCAAGACCCTATATCTTGGTGTATAAATTCTCTAAAAATTACATCAAAAATAAATTTTTTTCCTTTTCAACCATCTCTACATTTGTTTTATATGCATGGGACATATAATAATTATAAGAATCATGTAGAAAACCAATTCTAGCATCGTCAAAAACATTAAGGTTGAGAGAAAGAAGTTAAGAAAGTATCTTATTTATTTAACTACAATATTTTATTCCATGAATATAGGAAATCCTCGGTTGTTTGAAGAATTTTTATTCTCAATTGATAATAAAGTTATCCTTGATATTTAGAGGTAACAAGAATTTGAGACCTCCGATTAGGATACAAATTGATTGGATCACTGAGAGGGGGAGGGTGTGAATTATTTATATTCTTCTCTTTTATGATTTTATCTTCTTCAAACAAAACATCTTTAACTAATGAAGGTTCTAGATGCACATGTTATAATATCTCAACATTTCCTCATATAAGTAAGTTATTTATAATGTACAACACATTATATTTCTAGGTTTTGGAAACCATGCCTAATCCATTAAATGTTAGTTAGTACCCCAAACATTGATACATCAACTACTTAAAAAACATCATACAACATATATCCTTCATTGTATACACATACCACTTCTACAATACACTAGAACATACAATATATCTACAATGTATGATCCATAATTGATAAAATACTCCCAGTGATCACTTTACCTTGGTGATCAATTCACCTTTTCTTTATCCTCCTTCATGAGAGATAAAATAGATCAAACATTATGTATGTGTATACCTTATTGAAGATCATGAATAGTCATTGATGAGAAGTTTCTAGTATTAAAACGTTCTCTAGACTTTGAAAGAAGAATATATAAGTCAAACTTCTTGCCTAAAATAGATACTATATGTTACTTGGTATAAGAATCCTTGAATCACCTTAATGGGATTTTAAAACAATTTATTAATTCTTCAATTACTCCAACAAATTTATTTCATAACTGAAAACATATAAACACTATTGGGTATTTCCCTCTCTTAATATATCTTAGAATAATTCCACATTTATTCCTCAAAATGTAACACTAAATTCTCTAAAAAAATTTTCTTGAATCATGGGATAAAACTAATGCCATTTATTATGGAATAATTCATCATCATCCTAAACATATTCATAAGTAATCATATAATGTTCCATGAATCACATACCAATTCACCTTGTACCATAGCCTGGTATGGGATTCCTGGCCATTTTACCCTCAACACGCTAATGAACATGGGTGTGGTATCCTTTATTCTACAAATTATGACATTCCAAAACAATCTTTCAACCATGAATTCCTTTTCCATGAGAATGGATCTAGCCATGTTGGCCTCCTTTGAACTAAATGCAATCACTTATCAACTATGACATCCTTTAGTTAATGACACCCATTTTGGGAATCCTAGGTTTACACAGGTATATATTACAAGCACCATTAAATGTACCATGGGTGTGGTCAATATTGTTTCATCCTTCATGAAATCTTGAGAGAAAAACTCCATGACCAAAAATTCCTTATGCATGTTTTAGAGATAGTGGGGTTGTATAAGTGAAACAAGTGTTCACTATAGGGACCACCACAATTGTGGTCCTTGTCTATCTTCCCATTATGGGACTTTTATTCTCACCACACAATATGAAATGGGTATGGTCTACTCTTGGGATCTCTTATATCATCACCATGAAATCCTTTACGGTGTATCCTTTCCTTTGTTTGGAATTATTCAATATAAAATGCCTTTTATTAGGGAACTTCCTTCCTTTACCATCCCCAATATGCCTTCAACATTCTTTTTCTGTCACTATGGTTATCCTCGATCATTTATCTTCAATAATTATCTTATGAACAAATCCAACATGCTTAATTGATACAACAACACTCATATTTTCATCAACCATAACCCTCAAGATCTTAGTTAATTATTTAATCCTTATTATCAACAAATCCAAATCAATCATTTAATATTGCTAACACAATGACTTTAATTTTTTATCTGATTGGTTTTGTTATGATTTAATCATTAACCCATATAAATTATATAGATCAGTAAATATTCTGTCCAAAATATCACTAAAATTACAAGTTAAAATTCTATAAACCGTATATCATTAGAATTCATTAACTAGGAGGATTAAACATATAAAATTATTATCTTATGAAATTTATATTAAGTTCTTCAAAAGTTGGAGAGAATATTTGGCATGTTAAGCTCCTCTCTAGATTTAACCAAAATCCATTCATCAGATTTAGGTCAATCTAGTTCCATATATAATTTTATAAATTAATGTGCTTAAATATAATTGAATCAAATTAATAAATTTAGATAGAATGATATTGGATTTGAAGGGTTAATATATTATCATTAAAATGGGTGTTAGAGAAAAGAACAATATATCACTATATTTGATTCTAATATCTCCAACAGACTCTTTATCTCAGGTGCCCACCTCTTTTCCAGGAAATATTCTAAACCTGAGATTATATATCATTTTATTTAAAATATAAATGTATAGATAAATTTTATTTCAAATATATATATTTGATATATTTTTAATATTCTAGTAATTTATTCCTATTAATATAAATAAATCAAACAACAAAATAAATTTATCAAAATATTGACCCTAATAAAATTACTTTCTAATGAGTTAATTAAAAAGTCTATCTCTCAATCTGATTGGAAAAATTATATTTGCACTATTTTTTAACAAAAAATTGATATTTTTTTGAAACACTCATGGTGCTTAACTAAACCACCAGAAGACTTCATTGAACCAAATGTGATCTGAAAAACCTAACTTAAATTAAATTTATATTGATAGAACTTATAAATATATTCATTCATTGAATAAAACTCATAGTATTACAATGACCATTGGTTTATCCACATTTCTGTCTTCTATGCCACTGACCATCAATGTTGATAAAACTAAAAGTATATTTGACATAAATTATTATTATTATAAAAAAAAATGATGGAATCTAATGTTGTGGTAAGCCGAGACCATGTTCTTGGGGTGTACATAACCAATATATGGGCACAATTAGGAATAACTAAGAAAATACGTACACTATAACCATATTTTTGGCCACTAATGAAAAAATATACGGTTATATACATTTGTTATAGTTGTTAAAATAATTTGATATTTTGATTTCATGATTGAAAAGTCACCATTTATTTCATGAAGTATACAATATGTAGAGTAGATTTGGAGAACCTACATTTTATCTTCTATATTAAATATTTCTCATCCACCATGATTTTAAGAAAAAAAGAATAATAAAGAAAAATTATAGAGATTATTTATGACATGGGGGATAGAAAATTATATTAAAAAAATAAAAATATAATAATAGAACCCTATCAATTAATTTGTATATAGTTTTTATAAAGACACACATATGAAAAGTTAATCCATTCAATAATGATGCTGCTAAAGAAAGTGCAGAAATAACTCCCAATTATGTTATGTTTCTTATTTTTTGTAAATCCCATCTATATATAATTAATGAAAAATTATCATAAAGTAAATGAGAATATATTTTTTATTTTATATGGAATTTGATGAAATTGATAACTAGATGAATTTTCAAAATCGATGGATAGACCCCCCAATTTCAAGAATTAATGTTTTTCTAGAAGTAGGGAATAATCATATATATTAACCACAAAGAAGACCTACACCCCCATGAAATAGGATTTAAAAAAAGAAATTTTAATGCTACTTTATATTGGAATAATATTTTCTATTTAAGATAGTGAATAGGTAATCTCTCTTCAATTTAAACAACATAAAAAACTAATGAGTATAATTATGAATAACAACGAGGATAGTCACTTGATTATGAGTGTGTGTAGATAATAGTACTTTGAATTAAACCACATGAAATGGATCTCTTTAAACTTATGTTCATAGATAAAAAGTTTTAATAGTTAGTTAATCATGAATTATATTTTTTCCATGATGAATATATTAGCTATAAACAAATTTAGATCGATCTAATGTACCAATATAAGATAAAATTCCCAATTTTATACCAAACCTTTTACTATCATCACATATCTCTTATAAAATGTAATGACCCTAATAATTTCCAAATGCTCATGGCACAAATATTCCCAGACATGTTTGATAAATTACTTGAGATATTTATGTAAATTTCATCAATTATGTATTATCCTTTTAAGTAAGCCTCAATAACCATGATATGATATATAAGTGGTGTAAAGAAAATTCTTGGTGATAAATTAAGAAATTCACTACCTCATGGTGAAATATGGAACTATTATTGGACACAAAATATAAAAATATGGAATCAAGGTGGATTCAACAAACAAAAATCATGTAAGTTCTACCCAAGCCTACCATAGTAAATAAAGAACAAATATTTAGTGGACATATATGATTTTATTACAAATTTATCTAATATTATTCTCATATTACATGATCAATCACTCATCTTCTACTGAAGGAAGTTCCATTTTTATTTAATAGTTCATATAAGAGATCCTTCATAACTGTTAAAAGAAACTTGGTTTCCACCAAGATTTTGATAGCCCTTAATTATTAGAATAAATTTGAGCTCAAGTCAGATAAGAGATATTACCCTGTAGAAGTTGAACATGGAATATAAGATCAAGTATATTTTTTAACCATATATTATGAATATTGTCTCTAATGAATTTCCAAATCAACTACACCACCATAAAGATAGATATTTTATTAGTAGTTATTTCATTTGATAGATTTAAACCATATCACATTCTGTTCAAGGTGATTTTTTATAAAAAATCATTAATCCATAAGGCATTTAAGTAATAATAAGGATACAAATCTTACTATGATCATGTGGATACGATTATCTAAATATTTCATGTCATCTACAATTATAAAAAAGAGTCAAAGAATATGGTGTTTTCTTAAAAAATTAAACATTTAAAATTGGTTCAATTTTAATGGTTTTTGAAAATTAAAAACCATTAAATGATATAATTTTTTTATTAGAAATGTAAACATATTTTTATGTTTTAATTTTTTATGTATATGAAAAAACATAAAATATGGTATAAGAAAATTGAAATGTACTTATTGTGAAAAAAATAAGAAGTAAGAACCTAATTTAGAAACAAGGTAATTTATGATTGATTTTTTGATAATAATTCAATATGTATCACATATTTTCTAGTAAAGAATACCAATTTCTTATTCCCACTACTTCTTTACTTATTTACCAACGCGATAAAAGGATTGTATTCCTAGATCTTGTATATTTTTTTGGAGTATAACCAGTTCCCACTTTAACAAAAATTCTTAGGTAGATGAATTATTCATTCTAATGAATGATAAAGAGAATGACAAATTTATTAAAATGGTGAAGGTATTGTTTCCTTTTTGAATTTTAAAACAATGTGTATGAATATTTAATAAATGAAAAAATCCAAAAAAAAATATAAATCACAAAGTTATTTTGATATTGGATTATCAATAACTCTGGAAAATATGGGAAAATTCCATGAACATAAATAACCTCTAATAATAACTTTTTAAGGGCCCATATCGGTATAGGTATTTATATATTCAAATGAATTTGGAATTTTCAAATTTTCGGGTGGGTGAAATTTTCAATCGGTATTTGGAATTTAATTTCAAAGGTTTGGACCCCTAAAAGGAGTTATTTTGGATGGTGAATAGGGTTTGATTAGTGAAATGGATTCTCGAGTTTCTGTTAGAGGTAGCCCAAGGTGTTTAGGCTATCTGGTGTCTTGGCTAACAAGTTGGCATACCAATTTTCCAGTGGCTAGTTACTGGCTAGAATTTTTCTTTGAAAAGAGGAAAATTTTTATTTTTCACATTGTAGTGATTAGGGAACCCCCCATTTCATATATTATTTTTCTTGAAAGGCTGTTGGGACTCCCCCCCTCCCCTTCCATATTCCCCTTGATTTGGGGTGAGGTTCTTGAGTGGTTTTGGTGATGATTCAAGTTATGAGCTCATATCATTCCTCAGTTCCATATCATTCCTCTTTCACACTGATTTTGTATTTTTTTAGTTTAGTTTGATAATTTTTATTTCACTAGAAAATGGTGAAATTACATGATTTTGATGTATCCTTAATAAATCATAGTTTGAGGATGTCTCAAGAAAACTTCTACCTATCGTCGCTCTTTATTTTTCCAAAGGTATGTAACAGCATGAAAACTTTCTATTGGTTTTCATTAAAATGAAATATTATTAATGATTTATATGGACCAAGAACATTGGGGTTTCAGCCCGATTGGTGTTATGGGTTTTTTATGGACCTCATGTGAGTTGTTGGTAATGGTTCCAATGTGATGGGATTTCTAGTGAGTGAGATGAGGATTTTCTTCTTCTATGTTAAATAGATTAATGAAATATAAATTTTATTATTATTTAATTCTTAATGTTTCAATTGATTTAGGAGATCAGGGAATTTAGATGTGCTCAGTTGATTATTGATGAAGCATGATGGGCCTTGTTAATTTATATTAGATATTAGAAAATAATTGGAAATAATTTAATAAAGGCAGGTAGTCTCTCATATTATCCATATGGCCTTTTGATTTTCATTTTTGTGGAATGCATTATGTGGCTCACCAAATTAGGTGATTCCTTTTTTGTTTAAATGTTTAATTAAATTTCAATTAAAATTTTTAGTAAAATTATGTTTTTTGAAAAAATTGAATATCTAATATGACTATACCAAAATACCTAGGCCATGACAGTCCAATTGCACCAGCTTGATGCCCCAACAGCTGAAGTCTGAGGCATTATCCATTGAAATGTTGTGACTTCTGTTCCCCTAAGGGGAGTGACTGAGATTAAGGAAATATAGTTTCCCAAGTGTAGGACCCCGAAAACACTTATTTATGGTGGAATATTGTGATTTGAGATGACTTGGATACCAGTCGATCAATCTATATGATTATACGTTGGTCGACACATTTAAAATTACTATTGTTGGGTATTTTTTTAGTTATATGTACAATGTAATCTACATATGTGGATTATATTTTCCTATATGGTATATTATTGGGTCCTTTGATACATGGGGTATTGTTTCACCATGATACCATCTTAAATCCTCACTATTAGTCTACACTCTATAGTATTCAGGGAGGTGTACCTAAGGTCACATAATTGTATGTTCTAGTCAATATTTAGAGTGTACCATGCTGCGATTTTATGAATTTATATCAGAGATGTTTTATTTATTAATTATGTTTTATTGTTTACTAAATAGGATATTTTGGGATGTGATATAAATTTTCAGGACATGTGGACTAATGTTTTGCGAACACCATTCTCTATAGAAGTCCAATTTTCTAGGGGCATGGGATTAATGTTCATATCTTTTACTATTACGATCATTTTGATTATTTTATAGCATGATGCATATGGGGTTTTGAATTTTTTATTTATAAGATCTTGGTTTTGGATCATTTCCTATTTACTATAGGCTATGTATGGATTTTAGTGCTTGGACTATAGAGGAAAGAGGCATATAATTTATGTTGTCTGCATGTAGGATTCACGTGAAATATAGACCTATTACTATGACTAATTTTACTAAAGATTTAGGATCAACTATTTAATGTGACTAAAACTAATCATTAAATTTTTTATTGTATATGTAATTTGTGGAATTATACTTAGTTCTTATGATTTTCAATTATGTGTTTTATTTTTGTGGTAGGTCTTATGGATCCTATGGAAAGATGCTAGAGGATGATGATGATATTCTAGTCCTTATGGTAAGGGATGTGTGACAACACAAGTAGATTTATACATGAATTTGATTACTTAGTTATATCCCCTTTTTTATTTTTAGTATTTATGTTCGATAATTTAATCTTTCAATAACAAACTATATGATTTTTCCCATATTTCTTGGAAGGGTATTATATCTAACTGAGCCTCGTGGTTCAGGTTACTTAATACAGATTATCTGGGATGATTCCATTAGTAATGTTGGTGATGATTAATTTGTTGGGATTATCAAGGGAGTATTCCCATAAGTGTATGATTGGTTAGTATTGATTCCAAGTGGTCAACAAGTTTTTTCATGTTATGTCATGCGACTTTTGAGACATGTGAAAAAATGACACCAAGGTAGAGGTGACCCTTGTGAGTTTTGTTATGGAATTAGTTATAAGACCTAGATACATTTGATTATTACTTATTATTTAGTGATTAGGATCCTTTGTAATGTGAGGGAAACACACGATAGGGGTTTTAAAGGGTTTAATGGTGCCTTTTATGTAGGAGTAACATGGGGATTCTTTGAGAAATTTTAATGATTCAAGAGATGTTCTATAAGGTTTAAGAAAAAGGTATGGTTATGACTTGGGTTTTTATGGGATCGATAACCTTGTGTTCTAGTGTCATAGTATTGAGACTAAATTTTAAGTTCATGAACATTCAGGTTCTTAGAACTATTGTTATGTATGCATGATATATATAGTGATAGTGTCAATTGATTCTTACGTCTTCAAATAGAACCAGATGGTGGATAAGTGTGTGGTTGTATTGAAAAAAATACATGCCATGGAGTATGATATGTGATTATGGCATTTCATCCCAGTATGGTGGAATGAAAATCCTAAGAGCATGATTCAGGTTATAGTGATGGTTTGCTATGGTAACATTAACCTATATCTTTTAGATGAGATCGAGGTGTCATGCGTTGGATATGAGAGACACTTTTGAGATTTCAATCTATAATGGTCTGTGTCATTACATCTTATAGTTTTTGAAGAAAATTTGAACCATTCATTTAATTAATGGTTCTTTTTGAGAAAATATAATTAGATAAAGGATCCAAGTCTTTTAATGTCCAATAAGGGTGGTTTGGGATGGGGTTCATGGATCGGGTGATGACCTGGGGGTCTAGAAGGCAACTGGAGGAGTGGTCGAGGGCATGATTATTGAAATGTGATTAGCAGTCTATTTTAATATGGTATTCACAACATAAAGAGGGTTTATTGTGAGGACAGAGTTATTTTAAAATGTGAAAATAGAACTCTGATGATATTCAGAAGAAATCATGGTGTGACACATAGTGTTAGGCTATGACACATTTTAACCAGCCCTAGTAGATTATTTTTTCCCTGAAATCTCATGATGCGAAACCATGTTTAATATCATGATATACTCTTATATAGTTTTAAATATATTTTCTTCTAATGTGATAGATTTGTAACACCCATTCTTTTTCCTATGAGCCCCTTCTTAGATTTTAGTGGGAATGACAGGTTTTACCCTCTGGGATATCCTCTGATCTCATTACTTTACTGATTAAAATTTCATCCAATATGATGAATTTCACAAAGTGATTTTACCATTTTTTAATCCCTATATCTTCTCAATTCTATTTTTAATATTATTCATTCATTTATCATTGATTTATCCTGATCAGAGAAATAGAAATGAAATTTCACTTGAAATTAAGGGACTTATTCAAGGGTGAAGAGATTCTATTAACATGGAGAGGGGATGTCTAGGGTAGATAAACACATATCAATTAAGGGAAATGAATTTATGGTATTTCATTAGGTTTCATTATTCAATATTTTACAATTTAATATATTAAATTGGTTGTTTTGTGTTTTTGTGTGATAAGGATTTTTCTTGAGTTAGTTTCGGACTAAGGTAACTGACTTTACATGGGTGGTTGGTCATGGACTTAGCTAGGTGGGGAAATCTGGTATGTCTTTCAACATATGTTCCATTAACCCTAGATTGTGGGTATATATTGTATTAATTTAATTAATTATAATTTTGTTATTATTATTATTTATTTACAATTCTTTCAAATTAGTTAGAAACCCATGGTGATCAATGAGGCTGAATAGACATTCATGACTCAGAAAAAGATGTTGGGAATTGATTATATGGTATTTTTCTCCATTTGAGGTAGGTGGTTTATTGTAATCTATCCTATGGTATTATACACATTTACTAACATGATAAATGAGGTTCACCACTTTTTATGGACATCCATGATATCATTTTGTTTTATGAACAACTTATAATGCTTAATTAATTCATGATATTTAGCAATTAATTAATTAAAATAATGTTTATAATAAATTAACAAGGTTACTATGGCCACATTGGACCTTTTTTATGTCTTTATTCCCATTCACCAATGGTTGAATCTTTACTAGTAGTGTAGCCTATAAGACCTATTTTTGAGGATTGATCTCATGGTGTGCACATATGTGTGTGGCCCCTAAGACCACTATATGCTTGTTTGATCAAATGGTTAAAATGTGTATTTGGTGGATCCCATGTTTTATGTTGTACATTATGAGGTTTATGGGTGTGCTACTTTATTACTAGAGAATGTATGTCGATATGGGGTATTTGATCACATTTGAAGCTTCTTTAAATCTTGATGATATTGTATGATTTATTATAAGTGAACATGTGTTTTATTGATGTGATATCTCTATTACCATCTCTTATTGACCATAATTTATATTTATTACATTAATGTGTGAAATCATTTTATAAAGATCCATTTTTTATATGGTATTCCTTTGTAAGAGAACCAGGATTGTTGTGTTGTGAATATGGATATGTGTGACTGCTATGATGCCATTGTTTCCTTTTAATATGTATAGTGTATGTTGTGATATTATTATACATTTCAAGGTATCTAAGAGATAGATGTAATTATTAATGATTTGTATCCCTAGAGGGAGAGTGTGTTCATACATTATAAGAGAATTGTTGGTGATACTGAGATAGATGATGGACACGATTTCCTTGAGTTTACGGACCTGGGGGCATGGTGGTCAAATTTAATCTATCCCAAGAGGTGATAATAGGGAATAATGGTTTGTGTGAACTGACATATCATAAAAAAAGAGTGTGTTGGACTATTATGGTATAGCATGGAGGCATAAATATCATATGACTATTGATAATCTTTAAGGCTTGCTCTTAACTATCATGAGAGATAGAAATAGGGAATTATGAACTAGTGATGTCTAACGAGGCAGCATCAGGCATGTACTACTGATGAAAGAGAGATGGGGCATTACTTCCTAGTGTGGTCTAATCGATGAATCTTATACTTATGAATTGATCATGTTTACTTCCAATATCTATTTTTACTACATTCAAAAATGGATATGAAAAAGATAGTTCCAAGAGTTCATGGAAGCTTGGTAAGGGCATGACTTCTCGATACAAGGTTATTTATTTATTGTGTGTGCTTGGTGATATTATACTAAGTTGTGTGGTTATGTATTGTATGTTAACTTTTGATAATATTTTCACATTCATGCAAATTTAATATTAATGGTTCAGTACTCAAATGCATTGGTGGTTTCTTATCAAACTGTACTCACACCCTGCTCTGGAAGCCATGTCACTTGGGTACCCAAGAAACCCTCTCTTCTTGAAGGTGTAGGTGATGATGGGGCCCATGTTTTTTAATTTAGAAGGATAAGTTTCTCTGAGTTTTGATACTAATATGAGATTATTCTAGGAGCTATAGATCCTATCACCCTATTTTAATTTATTTATCTACTCATCTAATTGACCCAGTGGGTGATCAACAATTGTACATGTTGACTATTGAGTTAGTATATTATTATTCCAACATTCATTCATACATTGGTTGGTAGTTTTTTATGATTAAAATAATTGTATACAATTTACCTATTTCAATATTTATGTATTTTCTTTTCAATCTTATAGAGGGTATAGTCTCCCCATGGTTGTACATAGACCTCCACTGAAAATCAGTATCCTCTGTGATACGGGTAGTGTGCTTGAGGTCCGGTGGAATTCTATACCAAACCTAGTGATTTAGTTCAAGATTATAAAAAAAGCTATCAGAGAATATGTTTAATTTCATTCTTATTTTGGTTTGTTGGTAGATATAATACATAGAAATGTGTCATGTATTATGATGAAACTCATTTTGGTGTGTCGTGAATGCCTTTTAAAAAAAATACAGGTTAATAGGGCATGGGATTGATGTTCTTAGTTTATGTTGTTATGATTTCAATTTATTTCACCTCATGTGACAAACATATATTTTTATGATCCATAATTTCATATGGATTTTAATCTTGGAAATTTTGGAAAGATGTGTCACATGAATCATAATCATCATGTACGTTTACAAAACGTATATTCTACATGTGAGTTATTTCATTAAATGTTATGCATTTATTCTCCTAATAGACGTTCATGTTTCATTGTGTTGTGGTGAACCAAGGTGACACTGATGATGGAATCAATGGTGATGACAACAATGAGAAATGATGATGCAGTCCCTCTGTGAACATATGGTGGATTATGCTTGTTTGGTCATTGTCCGAGAATAATATTCTTAGTGAATAACCTTGTTTGAGTATCCAATTGGTAGATATGGTTGATTAATTTTATAGCTATAGTCTATGTGTATTTATCCATACATCACCTATTGAAATGTTGTTTAATGGAACTCAATATCTATATACTATGATCCAGGTCAGTCTAAGGGAAAATCTATTTTGGTATGTCCTTGTAGATGAGCATAGACAACATTTTATGGGTTGTAACCCCTTTTGAAACCTTATTTGGGTATTTTAAGACCTTACATATAAATTTTAGTCTAGTTACCTAAAAGTAGTTTACTCATACTACTTTTAATTAACCTTAGTGAGAATATTCCTTATGATGGAGTAAATGAGTTTAATGTTGAAAGGTAGTTTTTGTTGACCGAAATTACATTTCATTTGAGGAAACTTTTAAAGGATTATAATTAGGTCTTTTCATTTTGTCTTGCAACCAAAGAGTATTGGTTACCCTGGGTTCTAGTAATCATGATGTAAGGTTGTGTTTTAGAGCATGGTAGACATGAAATCGCATGGGACGACACTTTTGTGAGGGGTGGATCATGGGGAAACTCGGTAGAAATGTGTTTCCATTTCTAAAATGGAGCACTTTGAGTGCTCACGTTTGGTAGAATTATGCCTTATGTCATATGTAAAGATATAAAGGAATGTTATATTAATAGTGGATAAAGGTACTGTGGTGTGCTCAAACAAGGTTTTTCATTGTTGGATATATTGTGGTTCGATGTATCATCCGACGTTAGGGGATGATACCCATCTAGGACATGGATCGTAACCTATAACTAGGAAACTAGAGAATGCTACACACATCAAGAATGCATTGTTGGATAATGTGAACTCCACTCTTAGAAATCTATTAATATTTAGAGTATATCCTTTTTCTTGAGAATTGATGGAATAGATGGTCAAAATTTGTCATCATGTTTGGTAAATATGGTTCATGGATAGAAAAACCCTATGTATTCATTGTTATGAAAAATAATACTTATATGGTGGGGATCATTAATCTAGTCATGATTGTAGTGATCGCTTTTATTAGTAGGGTTTGGTTCTCTATATGACTGACTGATGGTCAATCGTTGTGACTCTAAAGACCAATATGCAGAATAATGGAGAGTATATGGTTCAATGATGACTGTAAAATGTTTTATTTTAATGTTGGATGGATATAATATGTGGCCATTAGAATTATTAAAAATCAACATTTACTGATAGGGAGTCAGATCATTGGTGAATCGACACATGGTTTAGTTCCTTATAGATAATGCAAGTTGTTGATGGACCAACCAAATAAATTCCTTCAGCGTCGATTTGGACATCATTAAGGATTTTATACTGATTTAAATATACCCATAATTCATAAGTAATCATGATTATTGGCATTGTAGGTGTCAATTTATTAGGCTAAGAGCCTTTATAAGTAGAATGATCGAAAATTACTGATTAGTGTTCCGTGTGGACCTGAATGTAGATGATTGGAAGCGCTTTGATCTCATAATTTTGTAAACAAGAGTAGTGGATAAAATTTGGAAGATCCCTCTAGAAATGGTCATATTTCATTAGGTTACATAGGATGAAGAGACACATTGGTTTTATTTGGAACCAGGAATTAGTTTTTGGTACCAACTATTAACGTATGTTTTGGGATGGCATATTTTGAATGGTGAGACCCGGTTTCATCGCATGGTCTAGGGGTGAATCATGCGATGAAATTTGTCATGACATTTTTCAAAGGGTGGAACTTAGTTTCATCATATGATTCTGGGGTGAATGACATGATGCAAAACATTTAAGGCATATTTATGGGAAAAATTCATAGAGACCATGGGAAAGTGGTATTGTGATGAATGGAATAATTGAGAACCTTCATTTTGAGTTGTTAGTGGAAATTTTGGGTTGGGGGTAGGTGTTTGTTTTTAGGACATATTAGTGTTAAGACTATAATTTCATGGAATTTCTTTCTAGAGGAGTTCTAACAATTATTATTTTTTGATGTTGGACCTGATAAAGGATATCTGTGTCGAGAATTTCATATGAATCATTGATGGAAAGTTTTTGGACCATTGGATTGGAATTATCTTTAGGTGATTATTATGGTTGGGAGAACCATGGTTTTGGAATACACCATGGTAAAATGAGTCTTATAGTGAAAAAACCATATTATTTTTGAAATTATGTTAGTTGAAATGATTAATACCAGGATAAAAAGGTATAGTGAGCATTATCTTGATGTTTTTTGGATGATAATAGAATTTTGGATTTTATTTTCATGTTTTTCCTGGGTGTTGTGTTGTGAGAGAGAGATGAAATTTTGGGTATGAGAACATACATTGGGTTTTTCCTTATTTTATGGTGTTAAAACACAAATATATTTTTCTGAATGAAGATCATGGAAGATCATGTGATATTTTTCACATGGTTCTATAACATCTCGAGTATGAGAAGCATCATAGTGGGGAGATTGTATTGTCATATATCATTACATTTCATAATTTTATGATAAATATCAAACCTTTGGATTATTGAAAAATTATTTTTTATAAGGGAATTAGAACAAGGTTTTAAGTTTTTGGAAATCCCATATGGGTGCTTCGTTATGAAGTTCAAGGGTCATGTTGTGACACAGTGGTTGGGAGGGCTATAATAAGAGTGTTTGTGAGATCCAGATTGCTAAAAGGTACAAAAAAAACTATTAAAACTATTAATAGGGTATTCATGGTATGAATATTGTTTTTGGGGTGGCCCAAGAAGTTTTAAGATGTAAAAATGGGGTTTCTATTCCCAAGAAATCATGGCATGAGATATACTGTCACACCACGACACATGTTGGCCTATCCAAATAAAGGCTTCATCCCGAAAATCTAATGATGTGAATCCATGTTACATTCCATAAACTAATACTAGGAATCTTTATGGATTCTTTATTGTTAGGGGATCAATCTATAACCCTCATTATTCATTCATATGAATTAATTATCATAGTTTGGATATGAATGATAGGTTTTTTCTTAGGGACCCCCTGTGATTTAATTCCTTTGCTGATTGAAGTGTTTATCATTGTTAGGGATTCCTCTAGGTGATTTTGAGCCATTTTCAACTCTAGATCTTCAAAATAATCTGTAAAATATCCTTTTTCTATTGACCATGGATTAATATAAATTAGAGAAATAAGATATAAGTTCTATTAGATCTTGAAGGATTTTTTTTAGAATAATGATACTTTGGGTTTGGAATACAATGGGATGCCCCATGTTGATGAACTTATACCATTGATGAACGATTCATTGAAGGTACATCAATGGGTTTAATTCGTAAAAATGTTACATTTTTTTATTAATTTTTTTGTTATTGTGTTTCCAAATTATAGGCATTTTCCCAGTTTGGAGTTAGAAAAATGTAGAAGATCGTCCATGGGTGGTTGTTTGGGGTCCTAGCTAGGTGGTGACATTCATTATGTTGTTCAACCTGTCCTCATTTTCCCCTCAATTCTTATTTTTTATTTTATTCATTCCATTAATTATACTTCAATTATAATTAATTATTTTTAATTCTTTGGCATTATTTAAAACCAGTTGCATTCGATGGAGGCTGAATGGACTTGGATAACCCATACAAAGCTGATAGGATTTTCTTGGATGGGAGTTGTCTCCATTTTAGGTAGGATATTCTGTATACTCTACCCTATTGTATTAAGCTTGTTCATTAACATGAGATATGAGGTTTTCTAATTATTTTTGATGACCATTAATTCATTTTGTTTTATGAATAACTAATAATCCCTCATTTATAATACTTTTGTCCTAATTAATTAAATAAAAAATTCCAAATAAGTATACAAGGTGTTAGGGGGGGAAATTAGGCCATTGTGTTTTGTCTTATTGGACAGACAATGATGGTTTATGCTTGAATGGTAGTTTAGACCATGAAAATTATGTTTGATGATTGATTAGAGTGTGTGTGTGTGTGTGGCCCATGAGACCTCTGTATGATTGTTCAATCACATAGTGTGTTTGTGTAACTAGTGGAGACCAAGTTGGATTTTAGACACATAGATTTTATTTTTCTACTACTTGAGACATAGATCCCATATTACCATGTTATATTTTTTATCACTTATGTATCTTCTTCAAATGTTTATGATATTCCATTCTATCTTTAAATGTATACTCGGGTTACCTTGATGTGATACATATGTTGGAATCTCTTTTCAACCATGCTTGTTCTTGATTACATGAGTATTTGAGAGCATAGTATAGAGACATGTTTTGTGATATGGTATGTCAATGTGTGAGAACCATTATTTTCATTCCATGAATATTGATATGTTTGATTTGTATGATGCAATTTTTCCTATTGATATGTTTGGTATATGATGTGCTATTGTTTTTTTTCTGTATGGTACCTAAGAGATAACTGGACAAATCATGGTTTAATATCCCTATATGGGGATCATATTTAGACACTACATTTGATTTAATGAAAAGGATAATAAATAATATGGGGGCATGATAACCTTATGTGGAAAGACTGGGGGGAATGAAGGTCATATGTGATCTTACCCGAGAGGCGATAATGGGGGAAATATGGTCTATTTGGCCAGAATTGAGAGATGAAAACTTGGTACGATGGCCTATTGTGGTCTAACATGGAGGCATATAACCTATATGAGTATTGAGAAGCTTCAATTCTAGCTCCTAGTAGTCCTAAGTGAATGAAAAGGAGAATGATGTTCTATGAAGGTTTGACCTGGTTTCCTAGGGCCTATACTACTGAAGAAATATGGACTGGGCATGATGAATTAGGGTGGTCTAATATATGAATCATATCCTTACTAGTTCCTCTTGTTTACTTCTGACATCTTTTATGAATACATTCTTTAATGGATCTAGAGTAGGTACGATAGGGGTTTCATACTAGCTTGGTAAGTTCATGACCACTCAACATATGGTTGTCTATTTGTTGGGTGTGATTGGTTATAATATTATATATTTCACAGTTATGTATTTCCTCGTACATTCTTATGATCTTGTTATATGCACATACACTACATTTTAAAAATTATGTACTACACCATGTTTGTGGTTTCCTAATGAGTTGTACTCACACTCTACTCGGGAGACCATGAAACTTGGGTACCCAAGCATCCCTCACTTTCTGTAGGTACAGGTTGGTTTGAGGCCCAGGTTTGGTCTTTGAGAAGAAAATATTTTTTGAGTTTGGACACTAGGATTAGATGAGTCTAGTAGTTGCAAAGCCTCTGATAAAATTTTCTTTTATTTATCTAAACACATGATCATCTTGGTGGGAAATCGGTTGTTGTACTTGTTGATTGTTGAGTCTATATACTTTTATTTTATAAATTATTCATAAATTGGTAGGTATTTTTTAGTTCATTCTGATGGTATAATATTTAAATATTTGGTTATTTTTAATGTTTTTTGTCCACTCTGATTGATGGTATAGTCTCACCAAGACTTTAGATAGACTGTTACTTCTATTCACTAGTCTCGGGCATAGTGGGATGTGTTCTGGAGGTCATATGGAATTCTAGCCTGAACCTAGTGATTCGGGTTAGGATGATACAAAATCACTGTGTGACTATGTGTGATATTATGACCAAAGAGTTTTTATTTGAGATTAAGAAGGGTGATTGACTAGGCCATGGATGAGGACTTTAAAATGTCCCTCTGTGGTATAGGGGACCTTGAAAATGGATCAAGTGCAGTTCCATAGTCGATCTAGGAGTAGTTAAAGGAATTTAATTCATGTGATGAAATGAGCATGACTTAGTAGGAGTAGAACTCATATGATAATGACATGTCTGGGTGAAAATTTCACTCAATGAGAAGAAAATTGATCCATATAGTTGGGAGTGCACCACATTCCAATTAAAGGAGGTGACCCTCATTATGATATAAAATTCAGAATTTATTGTGGATGACATTCCCATGTGTTAGGAAGGGGTATTATATTGACATGTTATACTAGAAATATTTTGTGAGTGGATTGGCCATGTTGAGCCTCTATTTTTAATGGGACATATATTATGGAACATGATGATTTATAATTTTGGATCAGTGGTGCACTGATGGTGGAACTACTATAGTGGGGAGCATGATGTAAGTCATAGATGACATGACCCTCATGTTAAAGACTCAAATATGTATGGGATTATACATTATTTTTATTCACATTTAATTTTTTTCTCCCCCGTTAGTAAATTAATTTTTTAGTTACATAAAGGAGAAAACAAAAAAATATTTGAATATTTTTGTTCCCCCCATTGAAAAAAATATCCAAAAAAAGTGAGTGATAATATGGATTCAAAATACCTTATCCTTGATAGGAATGTGGTTAAACTCTCATCATCAACATCAATTATTCAAATTTATATTTGGTAGTGGTTTATGGAAAACATCTTTTATTTTCTTCTTTTTGGGAACAAATTCCAATTTTAGTACATTTTTCTCCATAATCTCTTTGATTAAGTGATATTTTATATCAATGTGATTTGATCAAGAATTTTGAATTGGGTCTCTATATAAATTGATAATATTATAATTATCAAGACCCACAAGAAGTGGTAACTTCACTTCTACCTTGACATATTCCAATTTAGCCTTTTTCCACATCCATTGGGTTGTAGCTTGACATGTATCCCCATATTCTTTTCCATTAATACTCAATGTAAAACATCTTTGTTTATTTATGTTCCAAAATACACACCATTCACCAAAAAATACTCATCCACCATATTTTGATCTTATATTGTCAATATTTTCTACGCAATATAGATCTAAATGTATAAATAGATTAATTTTCCAATTACTATCATATTTTAGTCTATAGTGAATTAATGCTTAAACCCACGTAAGAACTACATTTCTAGCAATGAAACATGTCTCCTTTGGTGCACTTTTATAACTTTGACATAATGTAATATAATATATAATGTCTAATATTGAAGTTATCAAGTATGAAAATATTATAATTAGCTTCTTAAATTTTATTATGTCAGATTATTTTCTTTTTTCATTCTTATAATGTTTGGTTTAGAAACCAGCTTCAAATCCTCAATGATAAACTTGTTTTGAAGTTATCAAGTAGATTTATCATCAGAATAAATTTATTTTCTTCCTCTTTAGAAATTTATAAGTCCAAGAGGCATATCATTTCTCTCTGAATTTAAATTTCATAAAAACTTTATTATCTCCGTAGAAAATTCTTCAAAAACACATTCTTAATTTCTATACGAAATGATATTTTCTACATATAAAATAAAAAAAGTGATACCTATTTACCATATTTAATATAGAGGTTGGTGTATAGTATTCCTATATTAAACTTTAACTTATTCAATAAATCATCTAATACTTAATACCATGATCATGGGTATTATTTTAATCCAAAAATATCCTTCTTGAACCAACAAAAATAAATTTTATCTTTATAATAAAGGATAATATTGGGTTTTCCAGTGTAAAAATCCTATGCTAATTAAATATTGAGGAAGGAATACATGAAATCCATGTCGGAAATATTGTAATTCCTTTTTACTATAATAGAAATAAATATTCTAATGGTCTATAGTAATTCTACTAGTGTGAAGGTCTCATCAAAATAAATTCCATATACCATTGAGTAACCAATGCTCATAAACCTTTCTATATTTCACAAAAACCCACCTTTTTCATTCATATTATTTTTAGACACACACTATTTTATAGTAACATTAATGTTTTTAGGATTTTTTACTAACTCGTAAGTTTCATTATTCTCTTTCTAATATATTTTTTCATTCATAGAATTACTCCAATATTGGAGTGGCACTTGGGCCTCAGAGTGTCTAGGGTTTCTTCTAAACCCATGGTGCCTAGGGTTTCTTCTAGTCTTGTTTTCCCTTCCCCCTCCAGCCTAGTCAGTTCACGGCAGCTATCCCTGGTCTCAGCTCGGTGTGGGCATGGTTGTGAATATGGTTCCCTTGTTTGGAGTCCTCTTCTCAGAAGGGTCAACATTTCTCGGTGGTGATCTGTGTTTGGATCAGCGCGGTGCGGTTCGCCCCTCTGAAGGCGACGTGCTTGGTGTCATCCGGCGGGCAAGTTGTGTTTGCCATCGACGACGAGGCTTGAATCCTAGACGTTTTACAGGCTTCCAGTGCGACCAAGTTCTTCAGCGCTTTCCAGTGTGGCTTGCCCCAGATCTAGGCGACTATGAGGGGGAGGCTTTGAGACTCAATCTCAGATTTTTTAGGTTTTATTTTGGTATGTTGTGGTTTGTGAAATTGGATGGTTTGGATTTGGTTTGGTTCAACGTTGAAGGTTATTTTATTTAATTTCCTGCTAGTTTATCACCTCCGCAGTTGAGCTTTGTGGTTATAGATTGGTGGAAGATTCTGGATCTGTTTAAGGTGCGGAGGAGGTTGCACATTTTGATTTCTTTTGACTCGGTGAAAGTTAGATTTTGAATTGATGAGGATTTGTGGTTTTTATTTTTCATGTTCACTTGAGGCATTGCGGACTTGGTCTATGATAAATTTTATCCACTTTATTTTCAAGGGACCGTTTCAGAATATGTTCAGAGTAGAGAGCGTTCTTCTTATCATCGCTATCCGGAATTGGATGTTTGGAGAGGGTATGCCGTTTGTCATCGGTATCGGGACCGTGCATCTTTGCACAGGATAGCTTTCCGAGCATCGATGGGATGATGGGCGTTGATCGTATTGTTTTTGTTGCTAGGGTGGGACTTTTCCTTGTTTTTGAATTGGAATGTATTTTATCTTGATGATATTGGATGTGGCGGCATGGTGGTGTTTATGTTTTTGATGTCATCCTGGTTTCTCACTTTCTCCTCAAAAGTGCTTTTGAAATAAAAATTTAATTTTTTGTTCGTCAATTAGTCCAATATTGGTGTTCTAGTTCCTCATTCACATCCCTTAGTTCAACTTGTGAAAATAGTGAGGTATGTGTTGTTTCTATCAAATTTATTCTAGTATGAACCTATTGACCTAGTTCTCAAATATTATTTTATAACTTCACCTTCTTTCAAGGCCATCAATGTGATGAATGATATATATCTTTATCAAAAAAATCACCATCTTCATTTTTCACTTCTTTTGATTATTTTCATATTCTTCACCATGATTCTTATCAAAACTGACTTCATATTCAATTCTCATACAAGATAATTGGTGGGTGTTTTTATCCTTTGATTGTTTAATAATATTTTCGCTAGTAGTTTAAGCATTATTAATTTTTTTCTTTATTATAATAGTTGTATCCTCTTTCATTTGGAGGATAACCTAGGAATATACCATAAGATCTTATATGTTGGAACTGCCCAATATTTTTTACCTTTCAATATAATAATAAAAGGCCTTTCAATCAACTATAAATATTTCAAACATGGGGAATTCTTATAATATATCTCGTATAGTGTATTATTTGAATATATTTTATAAAAAATTGGTTTTTAATGTGAATTACTGCACCAATTTATTTTCTCCAGAAATACTAAGATATATCATTCCAAATCAATGTGGTACAAGCCATAACTACCCTGATTTTATTCTTCTAATAAAAAAAACCATTTTTTTAGTGTGTCTAGTGAACTGAGTTCATAGTTAATACAATTATTTTCAAGATATAATTCAATTAGTCCATTAGTATATTCTACACCATTATCTATTTGGATCTTTTTCAAGGGGAGACCACACTATTTTCTAGAAAAACTTATTAAACTCTCGAACATTTTTAGAGTCTATAAATTATTATTTTAAAAAAGATGTGATATGAATAAATAAATTAATATAGGAAATAAAATACATATACGCACTGGTGTATTGCATCTTCATAGGCCCAAGACAATATTAATGGATAAGATCAAATGGTTGATATTTTTAAATCTAAACTTTATTATGTGGTTAATTAAAAAACATCACAATTTGGACTTGTAAATAATATGCAGCTTATCTATATCTCTACAGAATAGGTATATCATAAATATTTTATCCCTAGGTAACCTTTATCTTGATCATTTCACTAAGATGACTAAGCCTTCAAGTCCATAATGGATTTTTTTCCTTTTAAGATTAAATGTCATGAATTTTCTATATCACTATCATAAAACAAGATACGCTATTTAACAATCCTATTCTCAAAACACATCCCTCTTTTAACCACTAAATTAAGAACACATATATTTTAAAAAAATATTTACCTTTCTCACATAGTTGAGATACATTTAATATATTCTCTTTTAATATATCAAAAAATAATGTATTCTTAGAATTCAAATTATCCTTTTAAATAAATAAAAATATATCTATAATTTCCAAAGGACTCCAATAATTTCTTATACATTTCAATTTCCATAAAAAGAACTAAATCTCCTTTAATTTTTGAATAATATCCAATATTCAAAATCTATAGAAATTCCATTTTTGATGATTTAATTGAAACATCACTAATAGAAACATTTTCCTTTCCATTGTCTTTATTTTTAGAATTTTGAGTATTGAAATTAATTCTAAATTAAGTTGGTATGATGGCAATAAAATCTTCAAAAATGTGACTCTACTCACCATATCTTCTAAAAACCTCTTCAAAATATTGAAATTTATATTTAGCCTTCAGTATATAAATTGTGGTTCCTTCATATAGTTTTCTCTTTTGACTAAATAGACCTCACCTCAAAAGTTTCCTCCCAAACCTTACGGACTCATAATAATTGTGGAAATTAAACCATAAATTTATTTCTCAGTTCCCAAATCCTTCATTGTGGCAATAATAATAAAATTCATATTTACCTAAAACAATTATTTTTATGATGCTGATACCTTCTTTTACTACATATTATAACCATCAGTGTTTTATCATTTTTATAAAAAACATTATTATACCCCTAATGTAATATTATTTAATCTTTGATTCTTTAAAAAAACAAATCACAATTGTTAGCAATATTAACCTTTATGTTATTGTTCCCAGAACATCAATATGTATAAGAGTCATCTCGTTTTGTAAAAACATTGAATTTCATTACCTATAAATTATAAGATGAATTCATTAATACAAATTCAAGATCATTTTCACCATTTTTGTGTAATATGTTTTGGTCAACTTGAGCCTCTTAATTCATTGATTTTTTATTATTTTTTATAACTTTATTTTTTAAGCATTTAAAAAACATCCTGAATTAAAATATTTATGTTATATTTTTTCTTTTCCAATTATTTTTTAGTATTTATAATACTTGATTGGATAGTCTCAAGATCCTAGACCTTTATTTGAACATTCTAACCCACCTCAACTTTTATAATAATCACATTAGAAATATTATTTTTCATGTCATCAATCTCTTTTATTTTCCTTTATTATTTATCATCATTATTTGAATATTTGATTCTGGACTATTCATTATAATTCATTAGATTTTTTATCCAATTCTCAAATTTTGAGATCTTTTAAATATATATCTTAAGTTATTTTTTCGATAAAAACTCCATTTGTGTTTCATTTTCACTCCCAGCATCACTTCTTGCATCAATATTGAGTTCATCCTCATTAAATTTAGAAATAGGTCTCATTTATTCATCATATCCACTTCTCTCATCATTATCAATCATTGATAAAATTTATATTTTTTAGAGAAATTAATACCCTTTACATTTGAATAGAACATTAATTTATTAGATTTTATTTCATTCTTCTTAGTAGATTTTCTAGGTTAGTTGTATTCATCTTGACTAACTTATTCTTCTTTAGTTTCTGATAGCTGATAAAAAATTTACAATGGATCAACACATGAAACACTTTAATTTAATATTCTCCTTAAACTTTCTATTTCCTCTTATTACACTTCTAGGGATGAGGGATAAAATTTTATCATTTTTTATTTAACCTTATATTCTTCATCAAAAACATTTTCTTAAAAACTTTGTATTTATTACACTTTTATTGTTTTAAGGCTTTAAATGAACTTTTATATTCATCTCCACTCTTCTTTTTTAGTAAATATACCTTTATAATCTCGAATTAATATATTACACTATGAAAATAATCTATTGGAAGTATACCAGAGTCATATTTTTCATGTCCCAAGAATTTTTCATCAAGACTATTAGTAAGAATGAATATTATATTATCAAAACCAATGAAACCTATAAAGTTTTACCAAAACCCATGAGTTTACTCATAGTTTTACTTACTATAGTCAATAATTCATCCATAGTTTCACTATCATACATATTAATATCTTCATACTTCAAAATCCAAACATATTTTTAATACAATTATCAATTTCGTTTTATTCATAGATGTTTTATAATTTGTCATATATGAGATTTTTTTATCTTGATCCCTATTACCTAGAGAAACTATTTCTCTTAATAAAATGATAGAATATAATTTTGAGTATGAACATCATTCTTTGTGTTCTTTCTATTAGGTGTTTTCATATCATAACCTCTAGAACAGTTTTTAAAACTATCAATTATAACCTCCAATACATCCAAATTGAAATATTACAAATAATGTAAGATTTCATCTTTCCCTGTAGAATAATTTTTCAAATCAAAGTTGAGAATCCCCTAGTTGTTCACTAATTTTTGGTTATCAACTATTTGTAACAGAAATTCAAAAAGTAATTATTTTTAATCAGAGAAACTATTTATCTCAAAACACTAAATATAATAAAATCAATGAAGGTAACCTTTCTCTGGTACCAATTTGAAAGGACCCTCATGATATGTGGGAAATAACTAAGAGGGTGTTGAATGAGTAATTTCAATAAATTTTCAAGTATATTTCCAAAAAAAATTATCACCAATTAAAGTGAGAATTATATCACATGCGTACACACTCCAACAAAAAACATGATTGGAATATTAAATTTTATAAGGTTTTCTACTAAAAAAGAGTAGTTAACCACTATCATGTTTTGGGTTCGCTGATGATCACACAACCCTCTAGTTTTACCATGTTGATTAGAAATTATAATGTTATATTCTTTTCAAGTGATATATATATTTCCCTCTAACTATATATAGTTCTCTCACACAATCAAAAAATATAAAATTTGGTTTAAAAAAAAGATAATCTACCTATAAATTATAATTCCATCAATTCATTATTTCAATTATTCTTATTCTTCTTATTTTATTCCTTCAATATCATATTCTACACACATAACAGAAAATATACTCTTACTTTATTCTTAAATTTCAATATATTTTATTTATTTAGTGCATCATACATAGTCACATAGCAGTAGAAAAAATAATTCCTTTTTCAATAGAAATAATGAATTTTATATTCATATTTAATTTTAAAATTCAAATATTTAGATAAATAAATTATTTAATCCTCTATTAGCTTCTATTATTAACCTCTATAATTTCTCCTTATTCTATTTTATTCGTTGAATATATCTAGGTGAACTCAAACATAAATCATGGAATGAAAAAACAATTCACATCATGGAAACCCAAGTTTCTCAAACTAAAACAAAAACTTCTTCTCTTTTTACAGTAAAAAAACAACCTAGTCACACAAACCATCATTATACCTTATCACAGATCAATAATTAATTCTCATGGATACTCATTATAAAACTAGGATCTATCATTTTTTATAAAACTACATTATCACCAAGAAATAATATTTATATGAAATACAACTTTTTCTCCAACATTAGGATTCACAATTCACATTTGTGATATTTAATACATGAATGAGTATATTCAACATCATCTAATTTGAAAAAATATATAATTGTACGAAAATTTCAAGAAATAAAATATTTATAAAATTCTATACTATTTTTTTGGAGATCTAAAATTTTTTCTTATATATGAAACTCTTATGAATACACTGAATGAACTTTGTGAAACACATCATAGTATATTTTATAAAATGTATCTATCATAGAAATGAATCTTATAAACTGGAATGAAACTTATGAAATATCTATTAATCTTATGAAATATATAGACGGACTCTTATGAGATATCATAATGCCTCTTTTGAAATAAAACATTTCCTATTTTCTGATAAATGAAAAAAATAGTTCTTATAAAATATAAAAATAAAATTGTAAATTGGAAAAATTACTCATAAATTTTATGAATTTATAGATTTCCCTGGTATCAGTTATGATTAACTCTTATACAATGATTTTTCATCATAGAGGAATCTTATGAATTCCTGACTTACTCTTTCAAACCAGTAGTGTCACACTTATAAATTCTAGACTACCAAATTTCAAGATCTATTCTTTTGAGTTACATTTATGAATTTGTAAAATTACTCATATAAAAATTTGACTTTGTGAAATTTTTACTGATCCAGTATAATAACTCTTTCTTTTAAGCATAACAATTCTTACAAATTTTTAGATTTTCTATTTTGTAGTTAGAATCTTATCAACTCCAAATACACTCACATATTACTTATAAGTAGTTATAGACATCTTACAACAACCACTAATTTCCATAACATTCAAATTGGATAATAAAAATTATTTTATGTTATTTTTAATATGATTTATATATTGAAAATAAAACCAAACACAATAGATATATCCAATTCTTCACTTATATTAAACATCTAAGAAAAAAATATCATATTATAGAGGAAAAATCATCAAATACAAATTTTATAAAACATTCCACGGGTCTCAATAACTTTTTTATGGTATCCTTCCTTTACATAGACACAAAAATTTCATTGAGACACATCTTGGCCCCAATAAGTTTTCATGTGGTATCCAATGAAGAATGTTTCTGGTGGGATTTCTTAGGATTAGTCAGTATAGGATATTTGGTACTATATTTTATTATATTAAAAATAAATTACCTTATTTTTCAAATAAAGGGAATGTTATTTATTGGATATAAGAGTGTAAATATATTTATGAAATTTTGAAATAGATATTGATGAGTTTTCTGATTCATAGATTACCAGATGATGGTATTATTTTTTAGGTTTATTATGATACATCTAATTATGTTTTTAGATGTGTTTAAATAGAATATAGAAAAATAATTTCATATGGGTATTTATATTCTTTTTTTATTTCACCCATTTTATAGATCATTTGGTGATCTTTTTTTTATTTAATCATTAATACCATCATTTTATTATAGAATGATTCTCGTATTATGATCATAAGAAGTTGAGATATGTCATTTCTCAGAAAACATTTAATTCAAAATCGAGGATTTGGGTTTAATTTCACCATGATTAGGATTTTAATATTGTATATTCTCTTTCAAAAGGGTAATGTGTTGATTTATACCTTGATTTGGTGGTATTATGGTGATAATAAATAATTGATGAGTAAGAAATGGAAAGATATATAGTTTCTGTAATCCCTTTATCTTGGAAACAGTTTGATATACGATGAATAATATATCTATAATATGTCAATTAATATATCATTTTCCCTATATATAGAGATATATCAGCTAGGACATTCGCAAGTGGAGTTGTAGAGAGATTTTATGGTTAATGGAGATGTTTAGAATGGTTTGTTTGAGGATAAGGAACATCAGGTGTTGATTCTTGGGAAGTTATTTTTTTCCACAGAGTATATGGGAAGCGTTTTTGTATGAGTTTTATGGTTTATCATTAGTGGTACATCTGGGTGTTTTAAATATGTATAATCCTTTAAATAGGTAGTGTTGGTGGACTATAGTGAAGTGTTTGATAGCTGAATTTGTTTCTTAGTGTCTTATTTTCCAACAAGTGAAAGATAAATAGTAGGTTCCTATGAGGTTGTTGCGTCATTTGGAAACTCATCAATGGAATTGGTAGGATATTTTTTGGGTTCTAATTATGTTATTGACTCATGAATTTAGAGGGTTTAATTCAATTTTTTTATCAAGGATCAATTTATGAACATAAATAATTTATTATCGATTAAGAAATCAATATTAGTGGATAGTTTAGAGATGGTTTATATGTTAGAGTTAATGAATCATTATAGAGTCCCAAGGATTATTATATCTGGTCATGAGTCTTGGTTTACATGATAAATAAGTAAGGGATCATAGGATGTGTTTGGTGCCCAATTCTACATTAGCATCACATTTCAATCATAGACTAATGAATAAAATGAGATGATATTCTTAATGTTTCCATATATATTGTGGTCTTGAATATGGATTATGAGGTATCATGGGAATACCATTTTTCATTTATGTAATTTACATATAATAATAATTCTCATTATTCAATTTTTAAAACACCATATGTGGTTTTTTATGTAAAACTATGTTGTTTGATACTTTGTTATGTTGAGGTTGGTTAGGCTACTATGATTGGGTTGAAAATGGTGTTGGATATGATAGAGTGTGTGTGGATCATTTTAAATTGTATACATACTACTCAGAGTTGATATAAATTCTTCAAGGTCAATTTGAGTTTTTTGGATATTTTTTTTGTGATTTTCTACTCAAGGTGGACGATATATATATATGGAAAGGTAAACAAGTATCCACCTCGATTTATTATCTCTATTGAGGTGTTAGAGTGAATAAAAGAGGTATTATATTAATTTATGACACCTCCATAGATATATTAGGTTCAATATGTGTTCCATGTATTTTAACTATGGAAGTATTATCATGAACCTTCTCGTGATATTAATTTGATTGAGGTGGATATCAATGATGATATGATCTTTGAGGAGTATCTATAAAAATTTTGGATCATGGAGATAATTCTATTCATGTATGAGTTATAATCTTAGTTTAAAATATTTTTACGTAAAGAAGTTGTTGGGATTATGGATCCTTCTTAAGTGATAGATTCATTTTATTAGAAGAAAGAACATTTAAAGATACATTGATCTTGTGAAGGAAATAGAAATGGGTCTTTAGTAGTTAGTAATGATGTGGTTTGAAGGTACCATCATCAAATGGATTCATATACATGGTTGTGGTTAGTTCATTAAAAGGTGATATATTCTTGAGTTAGTTAGTCAGAAGGGTAGCTATGTTTGATCAATTCGTAGCATGTAGTAATGTTTAGGAATGCTATATATTATGAGTGGTGATCTATTTCAATGGATAGACCCCCATGAATAATTTTTTTTAGTGAAACTAGTTGACTGATTGGGACACAGTATATAAGTTAGGGTGGATAACATGTCAATGTGTTATATGATTATTGAGTTTACTGATTAATGTGGCATCGAAGTGATAGATGTTATAAACCTTTTTTACTTCCTTTTAAATGAAAAACATCCAATGTTTCTCATATGGACATAGGACTCAAAGCATAAACCATGTAAATACTCTTTTGTGTTTATTTTTATTTAGTTTCCTCATCATGTTTTGCAATGAATATTTTTATAAGTTGTGATTGAACGTTCTAGAGTAAGTTAAAAATATTGAAATTATTACAGTGAGGTGATTCAACCTATTTTCAGTAAAATCATTCTTTAAAAGTTCTTTCCAATGATTATTTCAATGTTTTTTTGTTCCATTGACTAAATTATACTAGATGATGTTTTTACGAGGTTCTCAATAGTTCATATCCTAGAAGAGGTTCTCAAAATCTTAGTAGTTCACATGGAAATAGCATATGTAACATTTTATACAACTCAAACGTTGTTTCAATTTCTTTTTGAGTTACTATTTATAGAAGGATTACTTTATAAAATAACAATATCTATATAGGAAAAATTAATTGTATAGATTTTCGATTATAGAGGATGATTTTTTAGGAATACCTCATCCAAAATGACATGGAGGATCCATTAAAGGGATTCAATATAGAGAAAATGGATAAAGGAGAATCTGAAAGGATATATATAAAGGAATTGTGTATCGTTAAGATATAATAATCCCAAAATGTGGCTTTTTACATAAAAGAGAAAAATACTATAGTGGAGTTTATGGTAGTTTTAATATATATATATATATATATATATATGAGCTACCTGTATCACTAAACAAAGTGTGTTTTATATATTGTTTTTTCAACATGAAGACATAAAAAGGGAGCTCTACAACAAATCATATGAGTTATTTCTTTATGATCTAGATTTTGCAGAGTTTTTTATGGGGAATTTCATGATTGAGGTTCTAGATATATTATTGTTTCCATCTTTACCAAAAAATTGGGATGTAATGGTAATCACAGTAAGTACCTCTAGACAAAAAATGGATTTTTTTAGTAATGTGTGAAACCTTTTTTCTAATTAATATCTAAAATAAAGGGATATTATAGAACCCTCTAAAAATTAATTGAATTCATATGTAAGAGGGAACTCACCCCATTAAAGAAGCCAAAGATGGTAGAATGAAAAATCAATAGAAAGGAGTTGAGGTAAATCTTCCAGACCAGGGATAGCATGTTGACACTGTGGTAAAAGAGGTTATCTAAATAAAAATTAATGCGAACATATAGGAAACTATATAAGGGTAGATTATATAGGATTATGTTACATGGTATTAAATTATTAGAGTAATTCCAATCTACTCTCGAGTATCAATACTCTTGTGAAATATTGGATTATGGATTCCAGAGCATCTTTCCAATCCACTAGTGACAAGGCATACATGTCAAATTTTTTATCTAGAATATTTTAACATTTTCATCTAGTGGATGAAATGTATCTTGAAATTTTTATAATTTAGATATTAGAGTTTAGATTAATAATGGGGGTTTTCTTATTTCAAAGTATGTCACATATATTCCAAGTCTTCATGAGAATCAGATCTCAGTTGCACAAATGGATAAAGCATGTTATGAGAATCAATTTAACAATGGAGTGTGAAAAATAACACAAATTTACCTAGTTATAGTTACATGTTTAAATCATGTCACACTTTATCTAAAATTATGAAAAAATGGGGCATCACTTATCGGACAATCATTTTCCAGAATAACATAATTATGGCACTACCACATTGGTCACCTTAGTGGGAAGTGTTTGAATATTTTATCAGAAAAAATAATATCATAGAGGGATTATACATATTTTAGGAGTCATTATATTTTCATGCATGGTATGTATTGAGAGGTATTCTTTAACTTGAGTGGGAGAACACTTAAATACTTTAATAATTAACATCCACATACACATTTTTGGGGACTACCCTAATAAAATATCATGATGGGTCACAATATTTTGTGATTTTTTTTACGAATCCATGAGTAAAGCAATGGTTTAATACTTAAAACATAAATCATTAGTGTTTGGTGTGTAATTTTCGATGGAAGTATATTATTGAAAAAATAGAAAATAAGTAGAGGTGTATTAGGATAGAAAATACTGTTTAGTTTACCCAAATATGTTTTTAAAACTATTGTAAAAATAGGTTTATCATGCACTAAATAACTATACCCAGGATGCCTAAACATAATTGTGTATTTAAACTAATTAATGAAACTTTGATGGAGAAGGTGCAGTTCATTTCACCAGGATTTGGAATACCGAAAGAGTTTTGGGAAGAGGCAGTGAACACAAACACACACTTGATCAAAATAATCTATTTTTCACTAATGTGATAGAAGTTGTTGGAAACACTATGGATGGGTAAAACACCAAAATTTTATATCCTTCCGGACTTTATAATCATAGACTATGCACATATGAATGTAGAAGATAGATAAAATATTGATACTACATATCATGAGAATTTCTTTGTGGGATATTAAAATGAAATTATTGGTTTTCTTCTTTGTAGTTGTGATAAAAGGAAAGTAATCAGAAGTTAGAATATTCTATTAAATGATTAGGTCTTATAGAAGTATGAAAAATTGGTGGAGATATAAGATGTGAAAAAAAATTAAATCCAATCTAAGATGATATTAATACAGTATTAGGAGGGTATATGTTATTTATAATTCATATGGGGTTGAATATAAAAAATATTCAATTTTTTTGGAGTAAATATCAGTTAGAATAAGACATTTAGGAATGATACTAATGGGAGAAATTTATGAATTCTTGAGAACTAGTGAATCTATATTTCGAGTTACAGGGGATGAAATTATAGAGGTTACAATTGAAAAAACTATAGATTCTGAGAGAGAAATGTGGATGTAAACCTATGTCATATGGTTAATACAAATATATAATGATGTCATCCACTGATTACATTTAATTTACAGTGAAGAACCAATTACCCTGGAAGAATTTCTTAGATTCGGGGATGAAAAATAGTGGGAGTGTACTATAAAGGCCATGTCCGATTAATTTCATGAGATATATATATGAAATATAAAAATATAATACCAAGAAATAGGGAACATGAAAAAATGGTTTTCCAGTTAATAAAAGAAATCTTGGAAGAAGAAACTATCAGGAAGGGATGGTAGTGAATGGGTTTTAGTAGAAGGATGACATCAACTTTTTGAGATATTTTCTATGATTGTAAAATGTGTTATAATAAAAACTATTATATGATTGGTTTCATCAAATATTTACATCAATAAAAATGGATGTGAAGAGAAACATTCATTATGGGTACATAAAAGAAGAAAGTTATGTGAAGCAACCTGTTGGTTTCATAGATCATTGAAATTAGGGATTGGTGTGATTATTATTTAGAATTATCTCTGGATTTAAATAAGAACCAATATAATAGAATTATAATTTTAACTAATTCATAGAATGGAAAGGTTTCAAGAGAATAATATTAAACCATTTACAGTTCTAAAAGTAGTATTGTAATAGTGAAATCATCATATTTTTGATATACATGGATCATAATATTTTGGTGGGTCCATAAATTCTATGGATGATGAATATAAAGATGTACATATCTAAATTTTCTAAAATGGAATATGTTTTCAACGAAAATAACATTTTGGGTATGAGGATTTAATGAGATATGAATACAATAAGTTTTTTTATCTCATAGAGAATATATCTAGATGTTCAGGGAATGATTTGTGATGGATGGATGTAAATCTATTTCAAACTCTATTTCTGGACACATTTAAATTTTAAATAAATAAGAAAAAAATGGGGGAGTTGTAAAATCATATGAAAAGGGTAAAATATGTATCATTGGTGAGAAGCCTTATATATTCTTTGATGTGGAATTTTCTATATGTTGCCCATGTAGTGGGAGTGGTCCTCCAATACATAGAGAATCCGAGGAAAGATAATTTGGAACCTATAAATGGAATTATTCAATATCTCAAAAGGATTGAATATGCTTCTTTTTATTTAAGTAAGGATGACCCATTGTAATGGTAAGTTGATGTGGACATTGAGGGTGAATCTGATACACATGATTGAACAACTAGATATTTTTTTACTTTTTGTGGAATCAGATCAGTTAGACTTCCAGGTTGTGGCTGGTGATTTGACCTTCCACAATAGATGTAAAGTATATGGAAAATACAAAAGAAAGTAAATAAACAGTATTGTTAAAAAATATGATTGAGAATTTATGATATATATGGGAAAGGTAACAATATTACTATGATAGTAAAAGTTAAATCCATATGGTTAAAAAATGGGTGTCTTATATGATGAAAAAACACATCAAACTAAAGTATCACTTTATCCATAATATATTTGAAGATAGAGATATACAATTTCATATGATTAGTAAAAAAAAATCTAGTATATATTTTCACCAAATCTTTAGTCTAAGAGAGTTTGAGAGAACATTATGCCTCAATGGAGAATGGGTGAATGGAAGGAATTGAAGGATAATTTTATGTTGTTAACTAGCAGGTTGTTTTTTTTCAAGTGTTAGAGGATGTAATAGAGTTCCTTTAAATATGATTCATTTTATAGATTGATGTTATTTTAAATCCTCTTAAATGTTAAAACTCAATTGACTAGAATGAGGAAGTCTAGAAGATCCAATGATCATGTTAAGGTAGTAACAACAGGTCTTCAGTAATCGTAAAATATATAGTCGGAAGGTACCATATTTTTATCGATGAATATGTATGGTGGTGGTTAGTTTAGTAGAAGGTGATATGCGAAGGAGAAATCTTTTTATAAGGTGAGATTTTTTTTGATCTAATAATTCTAGTAATTCAATTAAATGAATGATACAATAGATTATGGGTCATCTAGTTCAATGGATAGACCCCCATGAATTTTGGAGATCATTTTAGTCAATTAACTTATTATGAACCACTATAAAATGTGGGTGAGAAAACATGATGAGGTGTCCGGAAATATTTAATTTCAGTGATATTTGTGGATTCCAAGTCAAAATAAATTTAAACATTTTTACTTCTTATGAAATGAAAAGTTGAAATTCTTCTCCCATAGATATGGGACTCAAAGTCTAAACTCTTTAAATCAAAATTTTCTTTTTGATTCATTTATTATTCATGTTTAGAATTGAAATTTTATATGAGTTTTGATTTAATGTGCTTATGTATGTGAAACTAAGTATATAGATTAATGTGAGGTTATGTTTTCATAGTTCTGAAATAAAAACATTTTGAGAGTTTATTATAAAGTCTATTTATATATCTCTGGTTATTATGACTGAACTTTTAGTAGCTCAAGTTGGTGTGGGGTTATTAATATTGGTTCTATGCAAATAACATTTCAAAGGGAAATATATATTGAAGTGAAGTATTATAATTATATTGAGTTTTTCTTATTTTAGGTGATGTGTATATTTTATTTGATTTGTAAAATTAGAATAAATATGTTTTTTTAGTTGTTTATAATTTTTATGATTGTGGTTTAATATTATCAATGATAAAAAAATTTAAAGGGGTGTGTAATGTAGAGAACAAAATTTTTCAACATATCATATTTATTGAAATTTTTATTATATTTTGATAAGAAGTTTAAAATTATATTTTTTTTTGTTCTGGGAATGAAATTTTGAGTGTTTCATGGGATTCAAAATGTAATTTTTAACCTTTGGTGGTAATTTTGTAATTTTACAATGATGGGTGGTTTTTATCATTATATCAAGTGGTATCGAAATTATTTATTTATTAAATTAATATAAATTTTATGGATAATATTTATAATATATATAATATGGAATGTGAATTATTTTATACAATGTTGGTGATTTGAAAAATGTTAATGGAAATGAGTCAAAAAATGTTTGTGGATGGAACATCAAGTTAGAGAAATTAAATAGGTGGTTTTAAAAAGGAATTTATGATGGATTTAATGTCTAATTATGGATGTACTAATGGGAGAAATTAGAGATTGAAAGAGAGATATAGTTATAGAGAGATGAACTTAATGTTATGAATTGATGAGAGAATTAAAGAAATGAATCAGTGGAATAAAATTTCCAATTAAACAATTATTTATGAAAAAAAATTTATTATATTTATTATCTTAATATATAAATATAATTTTTGTTTTTTGTTCAATATCAATGAAATAGGAATAATGTGAGAGGATTTCGAAACATATGATTAATGGTGATTGTTAGATGATTTACGAATTTTGTTTTTCATAGAATCAATTTAGGTGACTTGAAATTATCATCTCCTTTATAATCCCTTTGAATATAAAAAAATTATATTTTTTCTAGGTTAGGTGTATAAATAATAATAATTTCATTGAATTAATATGTATTAAATGGAAATTAAATAGTGGTTATGAATATTATATTTAGGTATTTATTATTTAGGATAAATAATTTAAATATGATGAATTATAAAATGATATATGTTTTATGATAATTGTAAAATGGTGTAATTATATTATGGTAATAAATGGAAATATAATTATATGATAATTTAATCTGAATCATTTTGGATTGTAGTGGAAAAAAGGAATATTTTTATCCAGATAGATAATTGTGAATATATTTGAAAAAATGAACAAATGAAAGTGTTATATACATTGTCTTCTTATGTTCCCATCATTCCCAATCTTGGTTCTTTCAACCTGGAGATGTTTTCCCTTTGGTTATGTTTCAATAGTTATTTTTCAAGGTGGTGGATTTGAAACTTATGGTTGATGGTCCAACTAGGATGAGCTTCTCTGGTGACACCCTTGATCGATTCAAATGCGGATCTAGCTTCCAGTTCCTTCTTCATTCTCCTTGTTAGTTTTGTATAGTGTCTTCCTGAAGGCTTTGGGATGTACATGTTTTTCGGTCATCAGTGATCCATGTGGAATGTCAAAATTTGGGTTTCTTCTGAGTTTTTATGGTCCTCACTGATGCTTGGTGTGCATACGAATCGTGCGTTCTCAGTTTCTTCTAGTTTGATTAATTTTAGTCTTCTTTTTCTTCATTCCAAGGGTGTTTTCTATTATGGTGGTGTTGGCTCGTGATGCCTTGGTGGTGGTCTAAAAATGGATATGATTCTAACTATCAGACCCGATGGTGATTGGGTGTTGACGAAAAGGTTTTTTGGCAGGTGTGTTGGTTGCATTTGCAGTTTAGGTTGCGACCATTGACTTTTAACGATGTTATTGTGATGATGATGATGGGGTTTCTTATGGGAACATTGGTGTTATTGGAAATATATTTTATACCATGTTGCAGGAGGAGGGTTTTTAAATCGTGGTTTTTCTTTAAGAAAGTTTTTTTTTGAATTTGGAATTTTTATATCTGGTGATGTGTTTTTGTTTATTGAAATGTTTGGTTCCCATTAAGCCTCAAAATGGAATTTTGAAAAATGCAAAAAAAATGGTTTTAGTAATACTCCATGGGATCTAATTTATAATGTACCTAAATAATACCACTATGAATCTATATAGAGTAAATTTTTTACTATGAAATTTATATGTGTGAGAGCATGGGCGGAATAATTAATAGATAGTGGGGGTATAAATCAATTTATTATATGTGATAGTAATGTGTATGTTATGACTAGTTATGAGTTAGTGGTATATGGTATGAGATGTTTATGATGATTCGATGATGATGAAAGTGATAATATAGTGGATAATATTACTATCCATAATGGGTATGTGATGTGAAGTGGTTGAGGAGGTAAAAGTCCATGAGGGAAGACACTTGGTAATTAAGTGAGAGTTCCCAAGGTTGAACACCTTTACAACTAATAGAAGTTATAATGGGAATAGTCCCTAAGAGTGGACACCCATAAAACAAGTGAGGGTCCCTATGGGTGGATAGTGACCCAACTAATTGATGTTAACATCCTATAGAGTTTCATGTGTGTGAAAACATACATGGTTGTTATAAGGTATACATTTAGTGGGTTCCCTACAAGTGGAATAGTGATAGATTTGTGATACTAAGTTCCATGTGATTAGATAGATCCTTTGTGAGGTGATGTCTTAGTGAGCTTCATTTGAATAAATGGATATATTAATATATTATTGTGATATCAATACTAGTGGAGATTTTCTTGGTTTCAGATGTGGAGTGGTGGTGTAAATGTTATGGTAGTGGTTGTGTGGTGATGTGAGATGTGGAATGTGACGTGGTTTGTAATGTGAGATTGAAATAGGTTGGGGAACCATCCCATTTGTTAAGAAGAAAAGAGAAACCCCATTTTTTATTGGTCAAGGAGGAATCTATTACAAGTTGAGGGCCCAAAAAACCACAAAACACAGAAGCTGAAATAAAGCATGTCCTAAATTCTTAGAGGTCCATAGCCTAATGTTTCATTGGCCCCAAATACCATTGGTAAAAGTTCCATTATATTGTAATATGTTGACCCAAAAAAATTAAAATAAAATCCAAGAATGTATTTGGTTCTACCCACCATCACATCCAAAAGACCTCCAAAATCCAATATTTCCCCATACAACCAAACATCCACCTCATAGAGACCCCACCCACTCCCCGCATCTTGATCCAGTCATCCAAGTCAAAATAGATCCCCCTTAATTGTTGATGTGGTTTCTCATATCAAGGAACCAACTAAGGGTACATCATCATCTACATCCAAAATATCAAGGGCCCCAAAGAAACAAACAAATATGATGTCGAGACCTGTCTCAAAATAAACCCGATTTAGATCATCATCGTTAGGGAAAGAGGATGACCCCACATGATATTCCAAAACATGGTGTCGTCAAACTGGGAGGAATCCAATATCTATAGTGGAAGATGAATAAACCAGACATAATTGAACTATAACAAAGTAAATATGAGTATATTGAAATAGATCACTCGACCCACTACCTTGTTCATCACATATGCCTACGTACAACAATACAGAACATAATTTCATCCTTCAATCTACCTTTTGATGCATCGAACATCAGTGAAGACCTAAATTACATTTGACACATGTGCCTACTATCTAATATAAAAGAATCCAACATCCACAATAAATATGTATCAAATTGAGGGAGACCCCCCCACTTCTACTAGGGGAAAACCAAGAGGAAAGAGGATCATGCTCTAGAGATCCCCCTCCCCCTCTCTATAAAAGTGATATAATTATATGGTATTGAATAAAATTGGTTTTATGGATGATTCTTGGGATATGTTTGTTGGTAGAATGTTTTTATATATTTATTCCTTGAATTATTTCATTAGAAGATTCACTTATAAGGATATATGAGAGTTCAATGTAAGAACCTATATATAATGTTTTTATACACACCCCAAATATATATATATATATATATATGTCATATTATCATGATAGATTTTTTTTGTGGTGTAGAGTGACCTTAGATATGGACATAAGAGAACTACTGGAAATGGTAAATTTAATAATGTCATCTTTAAGGTATGCAAGAGTAGATAAACATGTGGTTATGTTTCCACTATAACATGGATTCGTATGAAATAACATGAACTAATATACATTATTCATTTATTTTAGTTGGGTATGCATTATATTATTCATGGTGATGTGAAGTGTTAATTTATAAAACTTTTGTGTCTTCCTTAAATGTGTGGTGATATGCCTTTGGTTCTAGTCTCTAATCCATCGCATGATTATTGTGTTCCAATGGAGGTGGATCATGAAATAATTTACCTTTGGTATATTCTGCTACAAGCATTGTACCAAATTAGAAGATTTATACTTCCTTAGTTTTTTTCATACTAAAACTATCTCATAACACATACCTCCCCTCGTGAACAATCATTTTCCTCCCATTCTATGTCTCAATATTCTTTATTTCATAAACAATAAAAAGAACAAGGGAAAAACTATAAGACTTTGTTTAGAATTTTTATTTCTTAAAAAATGTGGGGAAATTATCTAGGGAGGTGAGATTTTAGTTCATCACATTATATTGGATAAACGGATAATTGATAGTATATAGTATCATGAGGCACCATCAATTAGCCCAGATGGATGTCATTAATTATCATAGATAGATATCCAATTAGGCTATTTGTCCTCCAAATTTGTTTTTTGAGGATGTGTTAAAATAGTTACTATCTTAAATCATTGTGGGATGGTTCGATCATCAATACATAACTAGGTCTAAACTGGGCCATAAATCCCATTATTTTAATAGAAGTTTTTTAATTAATTATAATATAATATTTTAATATAAATATCTACAAATTTAATTCATAAATATTTTTTATGTCAATCACTATTTCCCATAATGGATTTTTAGTTATAATGAATGATATATAATAGAAATTAAAGGAAAATATAAATTGGAATCTATTTTATGTTCACATGAATTAAAATTTAAATAAAAAGTGACAAATTGTTTGAAAACTTTAAAGAAAATAAATTAACATAAATACCATGACGAAAATAATGCTAGAAATCATGGTTTTTACCATAAATCATGTTTGTCTGGTAAATCTAATTTATCTAATTTATTATGAGGGTTTAGAAGATTATAGGTGATTGGGGGGAAACAAATAATATTTATTAATTTAGAAACAAGGAGATGACGACAATAGAATAAAAAATAATAAGAAATGGGATGGGGTAAGATAGTATGAGATTATATAGAGAATAATAGTCATAGATGAACATGATGTCATGGTGATTTACGATGTGGAGTGGGGTTCCACTAGTAATTAATGGGGGTTGATAAGAGTTATAGTGAAAAGTGTAAATGGGTTTATAATAGAGAGGGGTAATTGCGAGATACAATTTTCTAATTTCAGATTATTTCTTTTGTATTTTTATATTATATAATTTTCATTCTCCTTCAATAGTCCTTCCACATTTTTTAAGACCCCATATTCCCTTGAATATGGTAATTTCATGTTTTAATCTATTCTATAGAAAATAATTTTTTAGTTTTTTCTTTTCCTTTCATTTTCATAGTCTCCCTTATCATCATACAAAATGAGAACTATGAGTATTTTAAAAAAACATAAACACGATTGGATGAATAAAATGTAAAAATATATGGTGATTTAAAATTTTACAATTGATTCTAACTCAGACATTTATATTTAATATATTATCTATAAAAATATCATTTTTGGATTGATCTAGATATTCTAAAAATTTATCCTCAATGAAATATTTTTTTAATTAATTCTAACACTTAAGGGTTTACCTAGATAATATTAGGCTGTTTTAAAGTCAATTCATATTGATAATGACCCAAAATCCCTTTAATATTTTGAAACACAATGTAAGGGTTACTCAAGGATTGCTATGGTGGTCAGTAATGGAAGGTACATATATAAAAAAAACCTAGTATCTTGTGGGATTTTTTTAAGATTCAATTCTTAAATAAAGTCAAGTTATAGTGAATAATATATTTATTCTATTAAATTCAATAGGATTCATAATCGAAATCAATTACCTCTTAGATTTCAATAATTATTTGTTATCAATAAATTTAAGGTGGGCATAATAACTTCTCCCAGCCACTCATTTAAAAAATATCACATCCCATTGGAATCTAATCAATGTAAATCTACTATTATTTTCACCCAAGAATTTCTAATAGACTCTAGAGTCTTAAAATAATAATACAAATCATATATTTTATTTTCTTATGATTATTTTTATTAATATTTTTTTTGATATATGATTTGTTATCTATAATTACTAAATATAGTGTGAAAATATATTGTTATAGTTTATCCTAATAATATTGGGTTTTTTTAAATTTTTATTGTCATTAATGTTTTTAATGAAATTTATTATTATACCTTTAAAATTATTCTGAAATATATTTATTATATTTTTTAATGTGATGGTTTTTCTAATATTTAAAACATGTTATATTTAGTTATATAATTTTTATATGGAATTAGGTAGATTGATTATAATTTATTTTATTCATAAAAAATGATAATGAAACACCCTAGAACCACACATCAAAATTTGGTGCTATACGTTTACACATTTCATTATATTAAATAATTATATTTCATCAATTTATAATAAATGAAATATTATTATTATTTTGGAATTTAAATTTATTTTGTTCCCCCTTTGATTTTTTAAGGTGACTATGAATAAATTCAATACTCTGTAGAAGTGGTCTTAAAAAAATCGATTGTCAATTAATATTGAACCATGAAATATAAATCCATCATAAGTTAAAGCTTAAATTATAATTATGAAAAAGTTCTCTCCGTGAAGGAATGGACAATCATTGTATAAGTGAGAATCATATTTTTTATAAGTAAGAATGAAAAATATAAAGGATGTGTAAGTGATCTTAGAAAAAATTAAAATATTAAGTAATATTATAGGGTGAAATTTGAATTCTATTTGAGGTTGATCAAAATATTAATGATTCATAGTAACAAACTGCCAAATAAATTGTTCATTCAATAAAAAAATGGAGAAACCAAATACTTGTGTGACAATAAATGTAAGATATTTAAGAATGAAAGTATCTCATGATAGATTAATCAGAATAAATATAAATGGGAAATAAAAAATAAACTTCTCTCATAAGTGAATACGAAGGATATGTGTAATAATAAAATATGAGAAAATGATAAAGTCGATCTAATCCATTTAGGACTACCGATCTAAATAAGAAAATATATGAAAAAAATGAAGCATGTTTGTATAAACCATACCACTCCATATTAGAATATATCATAACATTAATATAGGTGGCAATCAATATAGAAGAAATATAAAAAAAGCAAGTGTTGTTTTTTTGAAAATAATTAGAGGTTCAAATGGAAATCAAGAATATTAGTTTTTGAAACTTTTCAACATTACTACATCTATTTTTTATTATGGATAATAAATTTAATTTCTATTTTAAGAGAGAATGGAAAATTAATTTAATATTTACAAAAGGATTAATATTAAATAATAAATATAATTTATTTTTTATTTTTTACATAATTATGAGAATGAAATAAAATATTTACAAGTGTTACGGTGACTATTGTTTATTTTTTTATGAAATAGTGATTGGTCACACATTCAAGTCAAAAAATATGGATTATTTTTTCATCCATAATATTGACGGAGTAGATATGGATATTTATCATGATAATGTTAGAAATAATTTATTTTATTGGAGTTATTATTAAAAATATTATCTAGATAAATAACTTCAAAAATTGAAGAAAATGAGGTGAGTTGGAATGGAAAAATTAAATCGATGGGGTTGATACTTTTGATTACTGTGAGTCAATCTTAAGTAATTAATATATTTTAGTTAGAATAAATATATATTTATATTATTATTTAGATTATAAAAACCTTTATTTTACTTATTTGGTACGGTAACATTGATTTGAAATTTTAACTTCCAACCATATATCTATTCAAGTATCTTGTTTGGAATTTAAAGAAAATTTTTGATTAAAAAAGAAATTAATTGACCCTGTTAAAATATAATTTGTCAACAAAATTCGAATTAATTTATTATTAAAAGGTTATTTTTTTTAAAATAATTTAATTAAAATAATTTATTAAATTATCTTATCAAAGGATCTTACATTCTTTGGATGGTAAGTTATTTTTTGTAAGGACATCATATATATTATATTATTTTTCTAATGATGTTTTCAACATAAATTTTGACTAAAATGATACAAATAAAATAACATTCATCATCATGTTAAATTTAACTCAGTTTATTACATTTCTAGTACCATTTATATTGATAGTGTGATACCCTCATATGGTGTTCTTGAATTTTGTGTTATACTAAAACATAATCTATTTAGAGCCTCTTCTATATGTGGAAACATTTCATAAAATATTCCCACACATTATATCCTTGATAAATCTCCCAATTTTCTAGTAATTTAGATAAATATTAAATGGGGATCTTGATCATATTATAAGAGTTTTATATAAGTATGGTAAAATATTGGGAAAGAAACCTCAATATTATATAGGTAAGTTCAAGGTATTTTTATAATGCATCTGAATGATTTTCAATAATCAAAAGAAAAAATTCATGTTTGGTATATATAAATAATTAAAATATAATCAATTATAACCTATAATACATTGTATGACTAGGATACCTAAATATACTTTTTTATAATGATAAATACTTCTTTAAAGTACACCATGTATAGTATTTTTAAATATGAATCACTTTACAAGTTGGAAGATTCCTTGAATCAATTTAAAATTTGTGTGTAATTAACCCGATTAGATAAAGTTGACAATTCTATTATACATCGTGGGAATAAAGTGTAGGAAAATAAATGGGTATGTTCCCAGATTCCAATAGAAACATATTCTAAAACTCGTTTTATCTAGTTTTAAAATAAGTAAAAGAATATTATCAATGTATTATTATCATATTATAATGATTTTAATTGTTTCCCTTAGGATTGGACATATTTTTTTGGTAATATTAATGTCCAATGGAATAAAAATCTTGCTATTGAATATAATTATATATATTTGAAAATTATTTTTGATCCTAATGATTATGGATTCAACTAGGAGACACCTTTTCATGAGGTTGTCATATATAAATAAAAATATAAGGTAATGTATTGCAACAAAGCCTCAGATTTTCTATATGAATGGATGAAATTTCATGGATTGAAGAAATTAATTTTTAGTTATTGGTGGCATTAGATTGATTTTATTAATTTGAAAGATCATAGTGTACAACTAGTTTTCTATCAAAATGTGGAATAATTATTGATCTATTTACTAAGCGTGAAAATTATATATTATCAAAGTTCTTAAATGATCAATAGTTTCTCTATATGATGATTAATGATAATGACATGGTCAAAAAAATCTATCATCTATTTTCTTGTTTTTAGGTTATAAAATAAGAAATACCACTATTTACTATAACTCATTTCTTTGTACATGAGAGAGTTTAAAGAAATTTCTCAATACTACAATGGAGGACTCACCCTTAGCTATAATCAGACCTCCAAATTAATAGATTTTATCTAGTGAATCAAAGGGTGAGATTATATCTTTTATTAATGTTCCAACAATCTCTAAAAATATTTACACTCAATTACTCACATTCGGTCATACACACAGTTTATTGATTAATGGGAAAGAAATTATTAACAACCATATTAATAAATAGATAAATTAAATAAAAATTGATCACAATATTCATTATCATATAATTATCCATAAACTAAAATATTATCATTTCCACCACTAGAAAAATTAATGATGATGGGTTTATACCACCGAGTGAAATTAAAAAACCCTGAATATTGTGCTCTATAGACCACAAAAATGAAATTAACTAAAAGAAAAATAATGTAATAACGCTCCCTGAATGAAGAGGTGATTATGGTAACACAATATATTTAAACACATTTAATTTATAATTTTACAAGGATAATCATTCCAACACACGAATTATCTCAAAAACAATAGAACTGAAGGTTTAGTGAATTAGAAAATTAGCTATATAAAAAACATATTTTACTAAACTCATTAACATTTCATTTTAACTGGTAAAATCTAAACCCCCTTCTTAACATATCAAATGTAATACCCATATTTGTATACTCGATACTGAAAACATAAGAAATGTGTGAGATTGGATGAATAGTAATTTAAATATAAGAGATTTCAAATCATTATCAAAGGTGAGAAAAAGGATAAGTTTATAGTTTCTGAAAGAATAATTAGGATCCTTTAACATAACATTAGGTAAACATACCCATATAAATCATGGATTATAATACATGATCAATCATGAGTATATTTCAAAATATTAGAATATGGAAAAAACTTGAGCATATGAATCATAACATATTGGATCAGGCATCACAACATGTTTTGTATTAGTGGATCAGGATTCAATCACATATTTTTCATGGTTGATCGGGGTTTTCCCATTTATTCCCCTTACTGGATCAAGCTTCACTCTCCTTTCTCCCTTGGTGGATTGAATAACACAACTTGTTTCCCATTATCTCATGAGATATAAACCTTTAAACAATAAATTGGAGGAATGTGTTTAAAAAATCCATCAATTAATGAAAAACCATACTTACATGTGACATAGGATATCAATTATTCATTATATCATGAAAATCCAAGGCAAAAAAATGGGTTTCTTTCATTTGATAAAAAATAACACATGGAATGAAAAAGGTATTTCATTACAATTCTATATTGTATCAACAATGTTTTCCTCATGAATATAAATTGATGATAGAAACAAATAAACCATCCAAAATAGTATTATATATGAACATTTATAGGGTGATTTATAAAAAATAAACTACAATGAAATAAATCATATAGAGATAAAGATGAAATGGTATAGAAATCAGAAAAGAGTTTTTATAAAACTATTCTATATTTAGTGTAAAATATAAAGTTACAGTCACATTAAAAGTCATTTTTGAAAAGGAATTTTTTTAAATTTTAAAATAAGGTTTTCTAAAAATAAATATTTTGAAATAAATTTGAATCTAAAATCCATTTATATATATAATGTTTCCAAAAAGGTGAAGTGATTTTTTTAATTTTTTTCTTTTGATAAATAATCTTCAATAAAGAATCCTTAAAAAAGAAATAAAGGTTTCAAAATGTGAAGTTAAAGCTTAGTAAAACTCCTAAATTTGAAATATTAACTTCAATAATAGATCCTTGAAATGATATAAATTTTATCAAAAGAAATTTGGAGTCTATAATAAAACATTTTGTTTTGAAGGGATTAAAAAATATTTTTAAATAAATTTGTTGATAACTCACATCAATAAAATATAAAAAAACTTCTTTTTAAAAATAGTAGATTGGAAAATATGAAGGTAACATGATATAACATATAATTGATTTCTATACATAAATACAAAAATTGGTGGGAAAGCAAAATGTGGAAAAGTAGGGAAAACCATTGTTAATGGGTACAAGAATTATTCTCAACAATGATATTTTTTGGGGGTATAAATTATTTAAGGAGGAATATTTTATTAAAAAGTGTCATTTTTTACTATAAAAGAATATAAACTACAATTTAATAATTTCTTAGGGTGGAATTATCCAAATATGGAATAAATACTTTCAATAAGAAACCTTCTAATTATGCAAAGGATGTCGATATAAAAATGATCCTTACAACTTTGGTAACCTTTGAATAAAAATCCTTTTAAATAAAGAAAATGATATAGAACTTCAAACCCTTTGAATGAAATCAATATGGTAAAATAAATTTATCTTGTATTGATCACACCATATCAAATATTCTATGGTTCATAATAATAAATGAGTCTCTAGAAATTAAATTTGCGATAAAGAACCCTATTACTATAACTCCTAACATAAACTAAAGTGTGTGATTACCTAGTATGAAAAATATAAACATCTCAATATCATATTTCATAAGTGTATTCATATCTATCACCTTTTATTAAATTTATTGATAATTATACTCTATCTGTATATTTTTTAGTTATTATGTATTTTCAATATCGAGTGTGAGAAATCTTGAATGTTTTGAAAAAGTTTCATAATATCAGTGTTTTTATTCATTATTATCCAAAATTCATCATTAATAGATAATAAAAGGTACTATAATTAATGTTTCACGATATTTTTTAAAGTTATAATTTCATTCAATGAGATATTTACTCACTGTTCTTCTAGATGAAATTAGTTAAAGCATGTTTTGATGATCCTTAAAAAATGAAGGATGATATATTAAATAATGAATTTAATATTAATGTTACCATTATAGAGAAAATAATTATTATTGTTTAATTATTTATATCATATACAATCACTAATTATTTTCCCATTTTCCTCTGTTATATTTTATTTCATTGTTCAAGTAGGTGGTTAGACTGGCCTATAAATGAGCATGCCATATTTTATAGATTATGATTTTGATAGGGATTTATTTTGAAATAATATCATTATTATAGAATAATAATGATATTATTTAGATAAATTTATAGTTTTAAATATTATTTTAGTAGATTTTAATATATAATAAATAAATTATATGAAAAATGAGATATGTTAATTCATAGAGGTGGAAGTCTACACAATGCACAATTAACATCTTCATTTCTAGATGAATTAGAGGGAATGGAGGTAAATTATAATTTCCCTGTTCATAATACTAATTATATTATATATGAAAAATCATCTTTTTCATCTATATAACCAATGATGATAGTTGGTGACAAAAAACAAAAGTCGTCACTTAATAGAGGATGTAGTTCACACAACGCCCGAATGATGTTTTTGTTTTTAATAATGGAAAAGGATAAAGTTGGCTAATATTGATTCCCTCAAAATAATAAAATTTAGTATACAAACAATATTGAGTAAATGATATATACTAATTATAAAAATATAATTAGGAAAATAAGAAAGAAAAGAAAATAATTTAGGAAAAACGTACAAATGTTGAGGACTTAGGATTTCCCTTGGAAAACTACTTGGAAATGATGGTCTTAACACACAATATTTTGAAAAAAAGATTGAGGAAAAGGAATATGATAATAAAGTAATCTAAATTTGTATATTTCTGGTGGAAATTGAATTCTTTGAGTGTTCTAGTAGGGGTTTTGAGAGGACCCTTTTATAAGTGGTGATGATGACATTTTTCAAAATATCTCATCTTAATATAAAGAGAGAACATGTTTCAAATGTCATGAAGACTCAAAAATTTAAAATAATACAGTTTAATATGATATAATGTTTATAATATCTCAACCATTCATTTACATATATGTATTCAATATTTTTTTCATGTACTTTAGTCTTATAATTTTCACTTGAAGTATTTTTTGTTTTACCATGGTAAATAATTTTTTCCTAAGTAACTTACTTTTAATTTAAAAAAATAAAATAAACATTTATAAATAATTTGTATCTAATTATTCCAAATATAAATTCATTTTTATTCTATAAAATTTCAATTTTTAGAAAAATCAATTTTTACAGAAGTTCATGTAATGCATAAAATCCCATTTTTAGAAAAGGTGTATTTTTAAGATTAAAATTTTTTTGTAGGATAAAATTATCAATGTATGTTAGTTACATAATATAAATTGTATTATTATTAAAAAATGATATTCAATTTTATTTCTAATAAATCCATAGCCTAATTTTAGCAAAGTAATATTTAATTAAAATAAATGTCTAATAATGTTTTTCTATTAGAAAATATTTCAGAAGTTGTAAAAAATAGGTTTTGTAAATTACTAATAGTATTTTAAAATGTATAAAATTACTCTATAATATATCATTGATAATTAAAGATGTTTTATAATTTTTTAATTTACACATACTTCTTGATAAATTTATAGACACTGTGTTTTAGTAAAAACTATATTTTCAGCAATTCACCAAAAAACTGTTATTTCAAAAAAAATCTAAAAAATTAACCTTTAGATAATTTTAATGTCTGGAATTAAAAATTTAAGATGACTTTTTAATATTGAAATTAATTTTTTTTAAATTTATCTATTAAATGAAAATTAAAACTATATAGGAAAGTCGATTTTATTAAAAATTGATCTTTTTAAACATTAAGTGTTCTTAATGTTATTTTATCTTAGTTTCAAGTTAAAATAATTTTTATATATTAGTTAATATATTGTAAAATCATATATTATCATAGAAAATAATTCAATTTTTTTTATTCGATTTTTTAATATTTTGAAAAATTATTTGTTAAAGAAAAATTACATAAAAAGTAATTAATTTTTATCTATACATATAAAATTTAAATTGATATCTATTTTTCTATTCACTAGAGGTATTAATCCTCTTATAATTTCCTAATAATGTTAATCTAATATGTTGTGGATCATTTTTTTGGTGTGTCTTTTCAATTTTAATTATCACATACTAATGAATGTATTTAAAGGTATCTAAAAGATATAAAACTGAAGATATAATTTATTGAGAGATATCAACCTCAGAAATTGAGGAATACATATATTTTTCCTTTTAATAGGCGTATCCTCATTATTAAGATTTTTTACAACCATTGAGATCCAAGAGTCTTTAATTGTTTGATATTAAGACCAATATTATAGAATTTACTTCTAAATGGTGCTCTAAATCATATTCACATTGATATGATACAATAGGTTGATAATAAATGTCAATTCCTTATTTAAAATAATGTTTTTCTTAAGTATAGAGAAAAAAACCATTCCATTAAATTTATTTAAGAGAAGGATATTGAGTTTATCACCAGACACATTCCAATAAACATCAACTTGGGATACAATACAAAAATATGTTTTCTTCAATAATCAAATCATCGGTGTGGTGGTTGGATATTTATAGCTTATATTCTAGGTACAAAGGGGTAGGATGAATAAGAACTAAATACGTCACAAATATTTCTATAGTGGATGATCTGTGTTCCTTAATCAATTTTTAGTCCCACTTTAGTAGTTGTTGTTGGATAGGCTTTCACTCATTCCCTTGGATTAGAAGTTTGTTTATGTTAATTATTTTGATAAAATCTTGCATTAGTGCACTGATTGGACTAATCTTCATACTACTTAGAATTGTTTCACTTGAGCATGGGTATTTAAGTAGTTGGAATATTATTTTACATTTTTTTACTTACTAGCCTCTTCATCCAATTTGGACACTCAGGATAACGATGTTCAGCCCATCCACACATGAAGAACCTTCCAGTCCCTTTTAAGAATTTTTCTTGGCGATTCCTTCCAAATTTTTGTCATGTAAGTTGTTGATTTTCCCCTCTATGAGATTTTTAATTATAGTTTTTATAAAAATTAATCTTCATTTTTAATCTCTAGAATAATGATATACTCTTACTTTAATTTCCACCTTATATGAACATCTAATAACCATTTTATATCTAATAAAGTCTTATAGATAATATCAATTGATGAATTGGTTTAGGACGCTAGTTAATAATCTGATGTTATTTTCAGTGTTAGTAAAAATATTGGAGGAAAACATTGCGAGCCTCATATATTTATCCTTGTAAGTGATGATGGATTAATCCTCCTTTTGTTTCATCTATTTAAATTCCAACTCTATCTTAATGTGATGAGTTTGGGGAAAATATTTGATGAAAATATTTTCTTGAACCCCACCCATACCATAGAGTCAACTTCCTCTTTTTCTGTTATATTCTTATTGGTATACCAACATTGGTTAGCTACACCGTCCAAATAATAAATTTCTAGGACAAAATTATCATGTTTTGATCAGTGTATAGTGTAAAATATCATTTCCATCATGTTGATCCACTACTCAGAAACCAATGGATTTGAAGACCCAGTAAATGGTGGAGGATATTGCCTCATGAATAACCGATAGAGAGTTTATCCTTCCTTGGGGAATTTAAGATCTCCACATATTTTGTGTTGTTTCACACTATATAATATAATTGGGTTGGTATTTCAATGTTGGTTTGTATCCCATCATAAATATCATTATGTTGCTCATTGGTAAAATTATCAAATTTTCCATCATACCCATTTTTAACTTAGTTCATTCCAGTTCCATCCATTAACCAGACTAAAGGAAAATTAAGAATGTGTATACTTTTGTTATTGAATATACCTATATGGAAACTATAAAATTAGAAGGAGGATTTCATAATAGATGTGAATATATTAGTGAAATATTTTTCTACCACTTTTATGTACTTATCCATTAATTATATTTCCCATTAATTTGGGTTTATTACTGAGTAATTTGGAGTTTTGGGAAATATCCTGGTTTTCATCAGGAAGATTAACCATATTATTGGTTATAAATTTTGAAGAGTCTCAGCTATGATGTGGAGTAGGATGCTATAGTGTAAGGGTCCTGAGGATGCTTTCTGTTGGTTTTGAAACTTTATACACCCTTACATCTGTTGTAGCCCTTTTTGAAGCTTCTTCCATTTTAGGGAATTTTTTGTATGGTGTATGAGATGAATCATATAATTACACTTGGTAAAATGGATCTAGGGGAGGGTTTTGGTGTGTCTTCAGAAGGCCATTTGACCAAGGGTGGTTGTGATATTTTATGAGTAAACTGTGTAGTTTTCTTTTAATTTTCATCCTTTCATCATTGTGGCCATGGGGACTGAGGGATGGACAATATTTTTATAGAATCAAATTTCCAAAAAAAAAATTATAACCCAAAAACACTCACTCGAACTTTATTCTATCTTTGGGATCAGTATGGCTCCCAATAGGCGTTTTGGACTCTCCAGCCACTTCTCAACAAAGATTTAAGTGACAGTGGAAGTATTCGATTCCTCTCTAGTAAGTGATATCTCCTCTTCTTGGAATTACACATTTATCTCTATTCACTCTTTATAGAGTGATATATCATCATGTAACTAATGGATCTAATCTTTATTTTTAGGGATTTTTGGTTCAAGGTTTGATTTCTTGAACTTCCTCACCTGCTTTCTCATTAGCATTCCCATTTCAAGTGTTAGTTTGATTCCATGTTTAATGATAGGGGGTTCCATAAGGAGTTACCTGAAAATTTAAACCATGAATTTCTTATTTGATTTAAAATAATCCTTTAATCAATTTAAAAATTGTATATGAGATTATTTGATTTGTGATTTTCAAATTGAATGGAATAGTGATATTCCCCCAAAATTCAATTGAAATAAAAAAAATAGATTTGGGAAAATGATGGATTGATTTGAAACCGAATTTAATGAAATGATTTTATATGATTGTTGAGAAAATATTATTAATATAAAATATGATTTAAAATGTATGAATTGATGGAAACTATTATGAAATTTAAAATGCTTGTTGAAAACTGATTTAGGAAATTTGATGCATGATTTTTAAAATTTATGGAAATGATTGATTTTCACATGTCTTATTGAAGAAAATGAGAGCCTTAATATTTAGTGTTTGATAAGAAAATAGTTCTAGGACTATGAATCCATACGAATGGATTGACAATGAAAAAACTAAGAAAAGAATGTTCAAAATTATTTCCCTTGGGGGGTTCCCTAATAGAGTGTAGATTGTTTACTTATAATGGGTATCCTATTAGGGAGTTGATTTGAGTGTCCACATAAATCTTGAGCTGTGATGATAAATAAAAAGTGTGGGGGTCCTATACCCATAAACTATCATACCGTAGGGAATAATAAAATTATGATTTTTTTGTGTTTTATTTTATTATACATTCCATTTATAATAGAACTTTTTTAATCAAGACAAACATTTTATATAAATTTTTTATATAAAATGTTTATTTAACCCTATTTTTTATACATCTTCCATCTTTGTTATTTGAAATCATGTATTGTTTAATATAATTAAATTCCATTATATTCCTTGTTTTTTTAAATTGGATGTATGAATGGTGTTAGACCAACTAGTTTAAATACCTAGAGAGGGGGTGAATCAAGGTATGACAGATAAAAATAATTGATCATTTAGATCTTATTTCATTGTTAAAAACTAGTATTATATCCCTTTCACATATCAATGTATGAACAAAAATGAAATAATGCATGAGAAATAGTGATTTTTCGTGGTTCACCCTCACTGGGACACATCTAAGGAGCATACAATGATAATACACCGATGTACCAAATCCATGAAGGATCACTACCAAAATACGGTTTGTGCTAGATCATTTATACGCCCAAGTTCACTATATTTACAATGTTCAGGGTAGACTCACTACCCCTCCTAGTTTACAACTAATCACAATTTAAATGTTTACTTCTCTCTCAACTAATGTTTGATCACTGCTCCTCCAAAAGAATATATTGTTATTATGACCATATAAAAATTGTTTCACACATAAATGAGTGTGTCATGAAGTAATATTTTCACAGTGCAGATGAAATCCACATTTTAGCAAATTTTTAGTTTTAAAAAAGTGATTTCACCGACTATTTTAGTCCCTTCGTGAACTTCCTTTCACCAACTACGAACTATCATGCTTCCTCTATGAACTTCCTTACACCACATGGCATGAGTTCCTCATGAAAAAATTTTTCTTCACATACTTCCTATGATTTGGGGATGGTTGATGCCTCGTGAACTAGTTATTATTCAAAGCCCCTTTCTCTTTGTGAGCTGCTGAACCCCACAAACCCCTTCCACAAACAATCTTCACATACTTTCTACTTTGAAGATTTTATCCATCATGAAATGATTCTCCTTTATGGAATCCTCTCTTATGAACAACTTCAGACTTAGTATGTGGTCCATGAACACCATGATTCGTGGTCCGAAAACTATAGTATGTGATCTCCATTTTGGAAAAACTTCCTTCGAAATAAAACAATCTCCAGATTTTGTGGCCCAAAAATTATAAAACACTAGGAAACTATTCCCCATTAAACATATACTTCCACAACACCATCTACACTAAAACACGGTCATATATCTTTTTCAATGAACACAATCACCTCAAAAACTATGAGATGACACCTTGAGATATTTTTCCATAATAATTTCCCCCTTTTAGATTGTTGAAAACTCTTCACATTTCGATACCATGTTAAAGATTCTTACATATTCTACCAAATCTCACTTCTTACGATTCAGATAGTGATAAAATATTTACTTAAAAAAACTCTAACCCCACATCAACCTTTCTCAGTATGAGAAACAAGAGAAGCCTAAAATTTTCATGATTAAATCACTTCATTCAAAAACTACTCAACTATAGTAATCACAATCCCCATCTATCTTGATATATATCTTTTGATCAATCATCTTTAGCTTCATTATATATAAAACTCCCCCTACTTTACTGCCCACCATTAAATATTCCTCTATATTGATTAAGATATTTTCTCCCATTTATAGCCATGATTTCTCCCCCTTCTTCAATGAATCGAAAGGTCACTTCATTGTGGTATATAATGAGGAAAATAATACAGATCAACAAATTAGGAGAAAACACACCATTCCTTAAGGATTGGGGGTCCCGTATCCCTAATTTTTCAAGTGTGAGGAGTATATTGAACTCCAAAATCTAGTCAATGATGTTCAAACACTTCTTTGGGTAAGTCCTTTGTAAGAATGTTTGCAAGTAGTAGTTCTATAGCCACATAATTCAACTTTGTAAGCCTTTTCTCCACATTCTCCTTCATTAAATGATACTTGATTTCAATGCTCTTCTCACATGAGTGATGGACTAGATTTTTTATAATATTTATAGCACTCGAATTACTGTAATGGATTCTGTTCAGATGCATTACTAAGAAACCCATATCATCAAATTGTTGCTTCTTACACAATAACTACATGAAATCATTAGAAACTAAAAAACATTAAATATCTGTGGTGATCAATCAAATGAACACTTTTGTTGTTATTGGCCAAGAAATACACAATCCACCAACATAGAATTCAAAAAAATACATCGATTTTCTATCATCAAATAATGCGGACCAATCTACATCTGTATAGCTCAATAACTCTTACTGAGATTTTTTGTTGTATAGAAAACTGAACTCCACCATGCCCTTTATATATTGAAATATTCCATTAACTAAAATAAAGTGGAATTCCTTAGTATTTCATTGATACTATGATACTTCTCATGTGGAAAAAAAATATTCATCTTTGTTGTTGTTAAGTACAATATACTTCAAAAGGTCTTCATGTGTTCTATGACATTGACCGCTTTGCCTTCATTATATTGTGACAGCTTCATCTAGTTATCCCCTAAAGTCTTCATCTCCTTGGAATTATACACTTCAAATTTTATCAAAACCTCCTTGTAATATTTATATTTAGAAATCAATATTCTATTCTTTCTTAATGTCACTTGTAATCTAATAAAAACAATCCGTTAAAAAATTATAGACATTTCAAATTCTTTTTCAGTGAATTCTATAAACTTTTAGCATTGAGCATAATCTGATCCACCAAATATTGTGTCTTATACAAATAAAATAATCATCATCCTTTGATTTCATTAATTTTTTATATAGATATTTTAATCAACTCCTCCATGCTGAAAATTGAGCTTCTTCATAAATGGATCTAGTCTTGAATACTGTGATCTTCGTGTTTTCATGAACCCATATAGTCCCTTTATCAAATGAAAAACTCTATTCTCATCTTCATGAATTATAAAACCATCTATCTTCTCAAAATAAACTTCTTCTTCAAGAACCACATTCATAAATGATGAATTAACATCCATCTATAAAACATTGACCTTTCATTGCAATGTTATGGCCAAGAATAATATAATTTATCCAGACATGAAACATGTGGAAATGTTTCATCAAAATTGATAAGCTCTATATGGTGGTACCCTTTTCACACTAGTCATTATTATTTTTAAATCACTACACCATATTATTTTATCTTACTGTTAATGACCCATTTAGTCACGATTAAATTATTATCTGTTGGTCTCAAAACAATCTTCCATGTTCGATTCTTCTCAACTTGGTCAAACTCATCATTCATAGCATGAACTCTGTTTTCATCTTCAGCTTCTTCCTCAAAACATTTAGGCTATACTTCTGATAAAAATGTTGCGTGTAGTATATTATTCATCCTATCTATCTACACTGGCACTGTCTAATCACCAATTATATTCTATCCATCAATTTATTATCTAATCTTATGTCTTTTTTCATATACTTGTTTATGTTGATCCTTTTCATTATCTAAATCTTCTTCTAAACTAGACCATATACTTACCCTGATCTATTTTTCTCTTTATCACTATCCTAATAATACTGATCATCTATTTTATTAATAGTCATCCAATTCTCTACAATAGATACGTCATTTCTTTCAACTACCTTTCTAAGATTCTTATTAAATAATTTATATGCTTTTCTTTTTCTTGAGAATACCATAAATATCCCATCATCTCCTTGGGATTGAAACTTCCTATATTTCTCCTTATTTAAAATGAAACACTTACTTCTAAAGACTCATAAGTATATCAATGTTGTATTCTTTCCATACCATAGTTCATATAGAGTATTCTCTTCTTTTGGACTTAATAATGATCTATTTGGTGTGTAGATTGATGTCATCACAATTTTGTTATAAATTTCCCTGGAAGGTATTTATCAATGAGACTATTCTTCATATATTGTTGATAATTTTATTTCTTCTTTCAACTAATCCATTTTTGTGGAGTTATTACTACTAATACTTGGTTCTTTATCCCATGTTTCTCAAGTTAATCGCCTGCTTGGCTATTTTGGAACTTTGTTTCTTTATTTATTAAGATCTTTATAATTTTTTGGACTAACATAATTTCTACTTCCCTTTAATAACTTTTTATTCAATTGAACACCTCAAACTTATGGGGGATGATTTAAACTCATGCCATTCTTCTAAAATCATCAATAAAGAGAACATAACATCACCTCACATCAATGGATCTTGTTGAAATTTGTTTGTATACATCAATGTGCACCAACTCATGTACTTTTATTTACCTTTTATCATTTTCATTATACGTATTTTGAATGACCTTATATTGTTGAAAATCATCACATATATAGGTACGATCACATGTTGTCCTAGGGAGGTCTCGATTAGCATCACATTTCATCTGATCTTCCAATTATGTTTGGCTCAAATGACCACAGAATTTATTCCATGACTTTTTTTATTGTTCCCTAGACAAAAAACACATATATTCTTCTCCACTTACAATGTATAGATTCTGCTTCATACACATTCCATAAAAAAGACTACACCATTATTAGCATTAACGATTTGAAATTTATTGGAAAATATTATTGAATTTTCCAAGTCACATAACTGAGTGACACATAGAAAGTTGTAATTAAGACCTTCAACAACTAAGAAATCGACACGTATCATGTCATTTACCCCAAACATGGATTTTCCTAACCCAATAATTTGTAGTCCTTCATTATTACCAAATCTCATAAAACCTTCCTTTTTATATCTGATTCCTATCACATGCTACTTATTTCTTATCACAGGGGAGGTGCAACCACTATTAATGATCCATATTTCAGTTCGATATGATATTTTAAAATCTATATCTGTAACCATTGCTTGTTAAACTCTTTTTACTCTGATTTATGGCTTTTACTTCTTACCTGGTATGGATTGATAATCTTTTTATTCCTTGGAGTATGATGGAATAGACTTATCTTAAAGAGTTATAAGTATATTTTACATTTTCATCTCATTTGATGATACATTGAGTTGCAGCTTATGAATAAATTCAATCTGATTCAACACATTTCTCAATATTATTGATGAGAAATATCTTTCCAGGTGTCCAAATCCTCTACACTTGAAATAGTGACCAGAAAATAACATCTTGAAATACTGATCACAACATGGTTGCCTCTTTTGGTCTTGTTCCCTTTAGTACCTCTTGGCTATCAAATAGAAATTTTGGGAGTGTCTCATCTTAACAAAAAAATAATATCTAATGTGGGTTTCATTCATGTGTGTCACAACTACATTATATGTTAAATACTGCATCAACAGACTCATTTGGGTGCATTCTTATATCCTCATACTTTTTTCATTGAACCTACAACTTTTCTTCTCTAACTTTTGAGTCATCCCCATAAATACTTAATATCTCTTCCTATAACACCTCGAACCTAGTTTCCTAGAGTTGGTGCATTATTACATTATATTGGTATGATCACAAGAAATCAAATATCAAAGGATAGATCAGTTTTGTAGCCTTGAAAATACTAGATACAAAAAAGTTTTACAATACATCTTGAAATAAAAAACAACATATTATCCCCTTTGAAAACTCTCAAATACCTTAGACTATCCAAACAGGTCAATCCTAATTTTCTTCTTTGCATCTAGGGGGAAAATGAAATGTAGGAAAGGTGTGAGCTCAGATTCTCAATAAGGATAAACAATATAGTGGATGCTATCATAAATAAGCGTAAACTATTATTGTAATCTCTAAAACTGAAACAAAATCCTTTTGAACATAATATTTAGAATAATTTGGTAAGAATAAATCAAATAATTCCATTTAAACATTCACGTGGATATTCTACTTGTCAAATAATCACATGTAATATCAATAAAAAAATCTTATAATGATGAAATGCATAATTCTAGACATCATAACCATATCGTCAAGGCCTCATGCCATGACCATTAACATACCTTCAAGACCTTTTTCTAAGAAACTAGTTTGTCACATGAGGTCTACTAATGCATTGAGGGGTTATAGTGGGCCCCTCCCATCACTTAGTATGTCCAATGCATTCCTCATATGAAAAGGGAGAAACATAACACAATCATATGTATTAAAACTAGCATACAAAATGTAAATACTTTAACTATAAAGTATGAATGGTATAAAAATAGAACATCCACAGTGAAACATATCCTAAAACCTTCAATATAATATTGAATATTTTATCATAATAAATCAACCTTAATGAAGAATTAAATCCAGAAAAGGATTTCGATATAGATAAAAGTGATCTACTTAAATCATTAAATCTCTTTGAGTGAGATATCCATTTTTTATTTAATATCATTTAAAATTCATGAAATTATAAAAGAAAATATATTTTTTCAAAATAAACTTTTATGATTTTAATTGAATCTCCAAAATTTTAAATAATCATAATGGAAGAATATATCCTCTCACACTATATAAGTTAAAAAACATTCTTTCCTTAATTTATCGAAATGGTCATAAAGTAACTCATTTGGAAAATGACGGAATGATTATTTTCAAAACATTTTGTAAAAAGTAAATCTTGGAAAAAATGACATTAAAATATTTTCAATAATATTTTGAATTGAATTTTAAGAAACATTGACTTGGATGATAAGGATTTCCCAGAAGATACTTATATATAAGAAATCTCAGATAATAAAGAGATTGTGAAATCAACCCAAACCTTAAAATATCCTTTAGATTAGGCTGAGTTAGCCTCCTGTATAATGGTTAAAACATGTTATTGTATTATAACAAGACTATACCCATATTTAAGATATCATATATGATTCTCTTATATCATTTTGTAAATATGATTTCAGTATTACCATTGTTTTGAGTGTTAACTGTTTTGTTTTCCAATTTCGGTTTTGTCGGGTAAGTCATGTTTTTTATGCATAGAATGTATTTAATTTATATATATAATGACATTAAGTTAATAATTATTATTCTTCACTCATAATATGAATTTTATAATCATTCTTGAATGGTTAATGTGGAGGAATAATCTCCCCGTGTCGTGGAGACGGTAGGTCGTACGTACGCACGAGCGATGATATCATTCCCTTAATGTTTAAATGATATGAAATTAGATGGTATATTAATTATAAATACTAAATATCATGTTATATTAATTATTTATATCAATTATACTCATAATTATACCCATGTAAATAATGAAGTGTAGAATAAAAAATTACACCACGACGTGGAGACGATAAGTCATACGTACACATGCATAGTGATATTGTTAATGGTATGATGGATAAAATGAAGAATATAGTTGTACCATGAATATAATAAAATATCAGTATATGGATTATACTAGAGTTATTATTTTTATATGGAAAAAATATAGAAATAAAAAGTATAAGATGAAAAGAACATTGAAAGAGGAGATAAAACAACTTCCTCTTTTTGGGGTGTCACATTTGGTTTTCAAAAAAAGACTTCTTAGGTTGGATTTCTTCCCAAAGTGTAGACTCTAGGATGAATTTAAAGAAGTTTTGATGACAAATGTTAGGGGTTTTCTGAAATTAATGTATTTATATGAGTGAATTAAATAGATGTTAGGGGGTTATTTTTTATGATAGGTGAGGGATACTTTTGAAAGATCATTAAATATTAATTTATTATAAAATTTATTTTTGGTTTAAAATATCTCCAAAGTGATTTATTTAAAGTATAAGGTGTGGATAGGTAGAAATAATCTTATACAACTATTCTTATTCATGTTTAGGTCATAAAATTAACCTTATCTTTCAGGTTTCACCCTTGAACAATTGAACTCATGTCGTGTCTTCTTGTATTTTTACACTATTGGGTTAATATAGTTATTTTAAAACACCAAACAAACCCCAGTTGGATCATTTATGTCATATTTAAAACTATCCTACTTATTTGGATAAACATGATATTTTTACTAATTTTATAACATTTAATTAAATATAATTTATTTTAATATATCATTTATGTCAATTTTGATACTATTCAAAATTTTCATTTTTAAAAATATCAAAACAACATGATAACTTCAAAAAAATTATTATAATATGTCACTAACATATATATGTTATCTATAAAATATTTTTATAGCATTAATTAAGTCAATTTATTTTTATATTAATATTTTTTAAAAAATTTAATTGATTATTTCTTTAACAATTCAAGTATTGCATCATTATTGTGTCACCATTTAATTTAATTTTTTATTTCCTAAAAATATAAATAAATTACCGTTATGTACATTATCATTTTATATTTCTAGATAATATTTATAGTTGACTTTTTCACTTATATTTTTTTATATTAAAAATGATATTATTAATAAAGATTCAATATGACATTTTTAACTCTTCCTTAAATAAAATGTAATAAATTTCTTAATCTTACACAATTGAATTAAAAAAGATCATATTCTCTACCTAAAGTTTATTTTGGTAGAAAAACACCTATCCAATGAAATTAGGATAGGTGTTAGGGTAATATTATATTATTATAATATTATTTTTTCTTTAATTACCTTATTTTCCTTTTATGGTGGTAAATAAAATTTAAAAGTTTTTATTCACCACAAAATTATTTTGATACTATTACCCTGCATTTTTCAAATTGATTAAAACCATTTTTGACCATTTTTCAAAATTCAAATCACAGAAGTGGTAAAATTACATTTAATGTTAAACCGTAGATGTGCTTAGAAGGTGGGTAAAAGAGACGTTCAAAAGTTCATTAAAATTATTATAACTAATTATACCATAAAAATGATTCCATTTAACTAAAATGTAATAATATATGTATAATTAACCTAATATGACATTATAATAATTTTAATGTAAAATAATTATTTAAATCCAAAAGTCAGTTTTTTAAAAATAATTTTGTATTTTTTACTATTCATCAAAAATTAAATTTTTTCTAAAAATTACCAAAATTTCACCCTAAGATAATTTTGATATTATGAATTAAGAAATAAAGTCTATTTTAAAAAATAAACATTATAAATTTCATTATTTGTTAAATACTATTCTTAGCCTCTTTTTTAAACGGTCAGTTTGAAAGGTTATGGTGCGTTCGAACTTGATGTTGCATGCAACGCAAGCTATTAAATTATTTAAAAGGAATAATACTATGGAATCTTAGGGTGCTATATTCTTCCCTACTTCAAATAATTCCGTCCCCAAAATTTATGGGATATCACTTTAAAAAAATATTTTTGTGGTTCTTCACCATGCATTCTTTAGGTTCCCACATCGCCTCTTCTATTTTATGGTTTCTCCAAAGAAAATTTACCAAACGAGTTATATGATTTATTAACACTTGTTCAATGGTATCAAGAATCTTGATATGTTCTTCATAATAATAAATATTGGGTTCTAGTTCTATTTCTTCATAGGTGAGTATATACATTGGGTATAGTATATATTTCCTTATCATTGATACGTGGAACACATCATGAACTTTGGACAGACTTCATGGAATTTCCAAACAGTAAGATACAACTCCAATTTGTTCCAAAATTTCAAAAGGTCAGATGTACCTGGGAATTAATTTACCCTTTTTACCGAATCATATAACACCCTTCCATGAAGATAAATTAAAAAACGCGATCTCCCACTTCAAATTCGAAATCTTTCATTTGGTTGTTAGCATATAACTTTTTCCATTTTTGAGCTATTTTGATATGGGTCGAAATAGTTTTTTCCTTTTCTATCATTTCTTCAACAAGTTCTGGGACTATGAGTTTTATTTTACTAGCATCATCCCAACAAGTTGGTGTATGAAATATCTTTCCATAAAACACTTCATATGATGCCATCTGTATACATGAATGGAATCAATTGTTATAGAAAAAATATACTATAGGAAAATACTGATCCCACATACCCTAAAAGTAGAGAGAGAAAGATCACAACATTTATTCTTTGGTTTGAATGGTCCTTTATGATTTTCCATCAATTTGAGGGTGGTATGAAGTGCTTAAACAAAGTTCAGTATCTATGGGCTTCTGAATACTTTTACAAAATTGTGATGTAAAATAGGGATCACGTTTAGAAACAATCGAAATGGGTACAACATGAAGTCTTAAAAGTTCATTAATACAAATCCGTTCTAAAAATTCAAGTGTTAAATCTTATATTAAAGTAAGAAAATTTTCTAATTTGGTAAGATGATCAACAATAACACATACCGCATAATTTCTTCTAGGATTCATTGGTAAGCCCATGAAAAATTCCATCGAAATATCATCCCATTTCCACACTATTATAGTAATAGGTTCTATAAAACATCTAGGATGTTGTCATACATCCTTCACTTATTGACTAATAAAATATCTCGACACATAATCAACAATCTCCCTCTTCATTTTGTCCCACAAAAAATGTTCCCTCAAATCTCCATAAATCTTAGTTCCACAAGTGTGTACAGAGAAATTTGAGCTATAAGCATCATCCAATAATTCTCTTTTTAGCTCAGGTATATTAGGAACACAATTTCTCTTCCCAAATTTCAATGTATCATCTTCAAATATTAAGTCAATCAGTCTCCCATTATTTATAGCATTAATTTTCTTTTTAAACTCCTCATCATTATAATAAGAACTTTTTATCATTTCTAGTAAAGAAGTTTTTTCAAACATTTGAAAAAATAGTGATGTTTCACCTTCCATGATAATTCTCATATCCTTCATTATAACATCCATAAAAATAGGATCCCTTTAAACACGCTTTTTTTTGTGTAATTCAATAGTATTTTCTACTCAAAGCATCTTCCAACTTATTTCCCTTCCCTGAGAGGTATTTTATTTTGAAAAAATAATCCTTTAGTAGCTCAAGCCATCTCCTTTGTCTCATGTTGAATTTTTTCTGGGATAAAATATATTTCAAACTCTTGTGATCAGTATATAGCTCACATCTTTTACCATAGAGATAGTATCTTCATATCTTCATAACAATAATTACAAATCCTAACTCTAGATCATGATTTTGGGTAGTATTGTTCCGAAATTTTTAATTACCTTGTTGCATAAGTAATAACATTATCATTCTACATAAGGGAAAAACTGAGTTCTTTCCCTAATGCAACACTATAAGTCACAAACATATCATTCCTAGATGGTAGGGTCAAGATAAAATCATTGAATAATATTATCTTAAATTATTAAAAACATTATTCACACTATTTTGTCCAAACAAATTTAACCCCTTTACATGTGATCATGGTTAATAGTTTTTCTAATTAGGAAACAATTCTGGATGAAACACTGATAGTAACCTACTAAACCCATAAAATTGTGTACCTTGGTTATACTCATCGGTGATGGCCATTCTTGGATTTACTTTTTCTTTAGAGGATAAACATTGATTCCATTCTTGGAGACAGTATGTCAATGAAAATAAATTTCTTGAAGCTGAAATTTACACTTGGAAAACTTCCCATATAGTTAATTTATTCTGAGAGTCTTCAGAATAATATACAAGTGGTTATCATGGTCTTTTTAGCTTTTGGAGTATACCCAAATATCACGAAAAAATATGATGAAAAAATCATCAAGATAATCCTTGAACACTATATTCATTACATCTATGAATATAGAGAGTGCATTAGTCAATCCAAATTGAATTACTGTAAATATTTAAGGATCATACCTTGTTCAAAATGTTGTATTTGGAATATCTTATTTTTTACACACAATTGATGATATCCAGAATGAAGTTCAATGTTAAAAAATATTAATCTCCCTGAATTTGATGAAATAAATCATCAATGTGAGGCATGTGATACTTGTTATTTATTGTAATGGAATTGATTTCCCTATAGTCAATTCATATCCTCATTTATCAGTGTTTCTTCCTAATAAAATACATTGTGGCTCCACATTGAGAAAAACTAGTGATAATAAATCCCTTATTACGCAACTCCTCTAGTTGTTTTTCATATGTACTAATTCTATAGTGTCCATTATATAAGGAGTCTTTGATATTTATCTTTCAGCAGGGATTAAATCAATAGAAAACTCAACTTCACACTATGGGGGTGTCCAGGTAAATCATCGGAAAAAACATCCATGTATTGCTTTATAATAGGTAAATCCTCAATTGAATATTTATTTCTTCATCCCTAGATGTTATTTCATCTTCCTCTATAATAATCTCAGTCTATAAAGGTATTGGGGGTGGATTTTGATATGAATCAGGTGATGAAGTTCCTACTCTAAAGATAATAGATTCTACATCATCTTCACAAATCATGACATCCTTATTTTAGAAATAAATTTTCGCTTCATATTTTGATATCCAATCCATACCGAGGATTATATCAAAATTGAGAAAATTTATGACAATAAAGTCTTCAGATAATACATGTTTATATACCATAATGGGAACTGCCAGACACATCTTTGTTTCAGTGAGACTTCCCAAAGGGGTTTTTACTGACAAATCCCTTGTTAATGTGAATTGTAAATATCTAATTTTTAAAGAAAACTGAGAGATATAAAGGAAATCGAGGATCCATAATCAAATAAATATTTGACTAAATTTAAGGGGTTGATTATAGTATATTCCACAATTTCATTAAGAGTTTCAACCTCATCATTTGTGATCTTAAAAGCTTTTCCTTTCTCCCTTGGCCTTTTATGAGGAAAGATTACTTGACACTTAATACATTCATTTATATAATTCGCCATTTATTTTCAATTGTATCATTGTACATTGAAAACCTATTTATTTCCCATGAAATCACGATCATGGTGGCCTTTTTATCCACACTTGTAACATACTCAAATCCCCTTTAGGCAAGTACCAGGGTGTTTCTTCCCACAATTACTACATAGAGGAAAGTTATCTTTTCCCTTATTCCCATTATTTCCTTTCCCAAAGTGTTCAATAGCCTTCTTCTTCTAATGATTCTATTTAAACTCATAAGACTTATAGAATTACTTTTTTGTGTTGATAGCACATGAGACTATATCTTCGTATGATGATAAAGATTGTGATACCAATGCATATCAGAGGAATGATTTGAAACCATCAAATAATAGAATAATCTTACTTCTTGGGTTATGTATGTAGTCTATAGCATGAATTTACAACCTTTTTATGTTATCTTCATACATTGAAACATTCTCATCCTCATTCTTCCTTAAATCAAAAATTGTCTTTCCATATCAGCTTGTTGTCCATGATGAAAGTATTTTTATGGGAAAAGTTCTTTAATCTCCCGCCATTCCATATTTTCAAAGTCTTCACCCTCCTTTTTGTTTTGAATTAATTACCACCATTGATCTGCATCTCAGGATAGATTATAAAATTTCATGACAACATTTTCACTTATGTTACTGCCCAATGAAATAAATATTTAATCTAAGGATATTATCCATTTCTTAGCTATAAATGGATTTGTATTCATATTGAATGTTGGATGTTTTTGTCTAATGAATAATTCTAACATTGATCCTCCACCTTGTGGAACATGTTGCACCATACGCGTAAGGTTATTATTCATAACCGGAGTCAAATATCCTAGTATGGTTATAAGATGTTTAACACCAGTTGTATCACTAGCTCCACTATCATTATCTTTCATTGGAGGGACATACCTACATGGATTACATATATTGATACTATTTCCATTTTATACACTAGGTGACATTTCTGAACAATGGCATACACTAGATTAGGTTATGAATCATGGTGCATAATTCTTAAACTAGTAAAATACATAACAATAATTGAAAAACATATGCATAGCTAATCCATAATCATAAACATGGTTTATTTGAGGACATAGTTAATCATAAATCCTTTATAATGATTTCTAAAGAAAATAAAAATTATCCTAACCATATCCCTTGAGAGTGTCAAACAAGGTGCATAGTATGGCCTGTTGTCGTCTACCAGGTTACCTCAAGTCAAGATCGGAACACCTTGTCTGAGTATTCATCCCACGGTACATATTGTCTATAACCACATCCACTTTTAGTATCTATAAAGGAATTTATTTTCTAGAAAACCCCACATAATATCTATTTTACCAAAATTCCAGGGTGTTCTTAAATACATAGCCTCAAATTCTATCTTAGGGTGATGTTTCCAGGTCAAGGTATTTCTAAATATACATTCCAAGATTTGTACAAAACCACCTCTGATACTAATTGTAACTCTCTGAACCTAATTTTCTAGAGTCGGTGCAATAATAAATTACATTAGCATGATCACAAGAAATCAAGTCATGAAGGGATGATTAGTTTTGTATACTTGGATATACTAGATACAAAAATAAGTTTTACATTGCATATTGAAATGAAAAACTACATATTATCCCCATAGAAAACTCTCAAAGCCCTCAGACTATCCTTTCACTTAAATCATAATATACTTCTTCGCATCCAGGGGAAAAATGAAACATAGGAAAGGGGTGAGCTCATTTGCTCAGTAGAGATAAACAATACATAAGAAGCTATCATAAATAAGCATAAACTTTTAAGGAAAGGTATAAAAATGAAACACAATACTTTTAAACATAATCTTTACCCTAATATGGAAAGAATAAATAAAATAAATTCATTTAAACATTCACATGGATATTCAACTAGTCAAATAATAATGTGAAATATCAATAACAAATCTCATAACGAGGAAATGCATAATGTTGGATATCATAACCATACTATCAAGGCCTTATGACATGTCCCTTACCATACCGTCAATGTCTTATACGAAGATATTAGTTTTTATCATGAGGCCTACTAATGAATCGAGGGGCTATAGATGGTCCATGCTTGTCACTTGCTAAGTCCAATGCATTCTTTATATGAAAAGAGTGAAACATAACATAAACATTCCTATTAAAACTAGCATAAAAATGTTAATACTTTAACTAAAAACTATGAATGGTACAAAAATCGCACATCCACAGTTAAAAATATCATAAACCCTTCAATACAATATGGAAGATTATATTATAACAATTCAACCTTGATGAAGCATTAAACCCAGCAAATGATGTTTACATAGATGAAAGTGATCTACTAAAATCATTAAAACTATTTTATTGAGATATCCTTGTTTAAATTACTATTATTTAAAATGTGTGAAATTATAAAAGAACCCGTATATTTTTAAAATAACCTTGTGTGCTTGTAATAGAATCTACAAAATTTTAAGGCATCATAATGGTGGAATATATCCTCTCACACCATATAAGTTAAAAAGAATATTTTTCCTTAATTTTTCGAAAAGGTCATAAAATACCTCATTTGGGAAATGACAAAAAGATTCCTTTCAAAACATTTTGTAAAAATTAAAACATGGGAAAAAATTACTTTAAACAATTTTGAATAATTTTTGGAATTACATATCATGAAACATGTACATGTATGATAAGGATGTCCCAGTAGATACTTACATATAATAAATCTTGGATAATAAAGAGATTGTGGAAATAAACCTTACCTTAAACTTTCCTTTAGTTGAGGTTGATTTACCCTACTGTATAATGTTTAAAACATGTTATTGAATTATACCACAACCATATCCATATTTATGATATCATATATAATTTTCTTATATCATTTTGTTAATATTATTTTAGTATTAACCTTCTTTTGAGTGTTAACTACTTCATGTTCAGATTTACGTTTTGTTATGTAAGTAATGTTTGTTATGAATAAGACGTATTTAATTTTTATCTAGACTGAGATTAAGTTCAAAATTATTATTATTTACTCATAATATAAATTTTATAATCATTCCTAAATGGTTAATGTTGAGAAAAAATCTCACCGCGTCATGGAGACGGTTGGTCGTACGTATGCACAAGCGATAATATCATTCCATTGATGGTTAAATGGTATTAAATTATATGGTATATTAATTATAAAGAATAATTATCAGGTTATATTGATTATTTATATCTATTATAATATTCATTGTACCCATCCAAATATAGTAGTGTCGAATAAAAGATTACACCACGATATTGAGGTGATAAGTCGTATACACGCACACATGGTGATATTTTTATTCATATGATGGATAAAATGAGGAATATGTTTTTATCATGATTATAATAACATATTGGTATATGTATGATACTATAGTTATTAATTTTTTTTATTTAAAAAAAATAGATATAAGGAGTAGAAGAACAAAAAAACATTGAAATATGTGATAAAACAATTACCTCTTTTTAGGGTGTCTCATTTTGGTTTGCATAAAAGGACTCTTAGGTTGGATTTCTGCCCATATTATGGCCTCTAGGATGAATTAAGGGAAGTTGAGATGAAAACTTGGTGGGTTTGGGATGATCTAAATGGATTTAGAGGAGTGAATAAAAGATAAGTAAGGGTTTCCTTTTATAAGATAGGTGAGGGGATCTTTTGGAAGATCATAAAATGTTAATTTATTATAAATTTATTTTCTATTTCAAATAGCTCCAAAGTGATTTATTTAGAGGCTAATATGATGATGGGTTTAAATACTCTCATCTAAATATTTCTAGACAAATATAGGTCACAAAATTAACCTTATCTTTTAGGTTTAACCCTTAGTTAAACATTTTTACTCTTGTCGTGTCTTCTTATATTTTAACACTAAAAGGTTAATATAGTTACAATAAAATGCCAAAAGAATCTCAGTTGGATAATTTATGAAAATATTTAACACTATCCTAGTCATTTTTCTGTAATTGAGGTTTTTATTAATTTCCTAACATTTAATTAACGATTATTTATTTTAAAGTATCATTTATGTAAATTTTGATACTATTCAAAATTTTCATTTTTAAAAATATAAAACCAACATGATAACACCTAAAAAATAATTCTAATATTTCACTACCATATAAAGGTTATCTATAAAATTATTTTATATCATTAATTAATTCAAAATATATTCATTTTAATATTTTTAATAACATTTTGTTGATTAATAATTTATTAATTTAATTATTGTATCATTATTAAGTCACCATTTAACTTAATTATTTATTTCCTAATAATATAAAAAATTACCATTATATAGATAATCATTTTATATTTCTAAACTTTATTTGTAGTCTACCATATCACTTATATAACCTTATATTAAAAATGATATAGTAAATAAAATTTTAATCTGAAAATTTTAACTCTTATTTAAATAAAATATAATAAATTTCTTAATATGACACAAGTGGCTTAAATTAGGACATTTATTATATTATAATAATATTATTTTTTATCTTTAATTACCTTATTTACCTTTAACTGTGGTAAATACAATTCAAAAGTTTCTATTCACCATAAATTATTTTGATCCTATTAGACCAAATTTGAATATTTATTACAACCATGTATGTTTGTTTTTCAAAATTAAAATCACAAAAGTGGTAAAATCACGTATAATTTTAAACACTATATGTGCATAGAAGGTGGGTAAAAGAGACGTCCAAAAGTTCAATAAAATATTTATAACTCTTTCTATTATAAAAATGATTCCAATGAACTAAATTGAACTACTATATGTATAATATATCTATTTTTACATTAAAATAAATTGAAATTAAATTAATTTTTTAAATGAAAAAGTCTGTTTTTTAATAATAATGCAGTATTTTTCACTATTCATCAAAAATTGAAATTTTTCAGAAAATTACCAAAATTTCACCCAAAAATAATTTTGATATTTCAAATTGAAAAATGAAGTCCATTTTGAAAAATAATTTTTATAAATCTTATAATTTGGTTGATATTATTCTTAACTGCTTTTTAAAAGGCTAGTTTGAAAGTTCATGGTGTGTTCGAACTCGATATTGCGTGAAACACAACCTATTGAATTATTTAAAAGGAAGAATATCAAGAAATCTTAATGTTTTACACTTCCAACATATATTTTTATTAATCACATTAAATTAAATTCATCTAGATTTCATTATATAAGGCTCCGCCTAAAGAATTTATTCTTTTGGTGTCAGCATTAAATTCCCTTTTATCAGCTTGTGATAAAGAACCAATTTCAATATTGGCTGAAATTACAAACATCACTATCATAACAACATACATTCCTAAATATTGTGAGCAGTGTTGCATCCAATTATTCCATGATAGAATTTTTTTCATTCAAATATCAGAATTCCTTTTTTTATTGAAAACCTCCATTGAAACCCTTCAGAGAGAAACACTAATATTAACCTTCTATCCTGATACCAATTTTTATCCCAACTAGGTTAAATACCATAAGAGGGGGGAAATTATGGTTTGAAGGTTTAAAACAGTTCCCCTTTAGATGTTGTTTTGATTTTGAGAAAAAACACTTCTATCCATTTCTCGTAGAAATGTATGAATATAAATTAAATCATGCATAAGACACAAAAATATTACTTGGTTCACCCTCACAGAACTTCATCTAAGGAATGTACAACAACAAAGTTCTAATGTACCAATCTAATAATGTTTACTGATAAAATAATTCTCAAGAAAAATCACTTCTATGCTAAGGTTCACTACCTTTGCAATGTTCTATGTAGACTCATTATTGGTCATAGTTTACTACCAATCACAATTTGAATGCTCACTGATCTCTCAACTAAAGTGTGATAACTACTCCTCTAGAAGAATCTCTTGTCATTATGAATCATTTAAGAATTGTTTCACACATATATGAGTGTTTCTTGAAGTATTGTTTTCACACTATAGATGAAATTAACCATTTTGAGAACTATTAGTTTGTAGAAATTTATTTCACATACTATTTTAGTGCTTTCAGGAACTTCCTTGCACCAACCTTAAATTGTCCTGATTCTTATTAGAACTGCCTTGAGCCACATGGCATGAGTTCTTCACAGAAAAACTTTTCATCATGGACCGCCTCTACTCCATAGATGGTTGATTCCTCAAAAACTAATTTGAAACCCCTTTCTCTTTGTGAGCTAATGAACCCCAAAACCCCTTCCATGAACTATCTTCACAGACTATCTCCTTGGCATAATTTATCCCTCGTGAACTCTTCTTCAGAAAATCCTCCCTCGAAAATGGATTTGGACATACCTTAATTCTCCGATTAATGATCTTCTGTATTCAAATTATCTCATCCTTTAATGATGTGATTAGGGTCAAATTATAGTAATATAAGTCCCTAAAAATCACTAATAAAAAATACCCAAAACTCTATTGTGGTATAACCTTCACTGAAAACATTCTATGTGGTCTGAATAGAAACTAAATCCTTTATCACGTTTGATGTCATCAAAAAACAAAAACCCTTTGAGGATCCTTAAATCACCACCTAAATACTCAAAATATGAGCATCCTAAGAAAGAAGAGTCTACCATGGATTATGATCCTCCCATGAATGATGAGCCTCCCATTAACTGATTTTGAAATGTAGTTCAAATATCATTCTACATGGATCAGGAAATGTATTCATCTAGACTTTTCAACAAAAAAATCACCCCAAAAACACTGATATGGAACCTTGAGGTTTTTCCCCAAAAAGTGGTTTAGTTTTTATGTAATTTCTCATAGAATATTTTGGTAGTATCAAACTAGGTTGTTGGATCACACCCCACCTTTTTTCAGGTGTTTATTGATTTTCATATTTTAGGTCCATTCAAAGAAAAAGTTCCACTTAGAGGTGCTGGGTGTACTTGATTTGTGGGACCTAGGGTGATGGAGGTGACCAGTGGATATTAATCCATGTGTTACATAGATTTTATTTAAGATTTCATTTGGAAGTTGTTGTGTCTTTTGATTATGTACTATTGGGTATTGTTTTACCTGTTTGACTATGTTACTTTATAATTGAGGAGTTTTGATATACCAACTTGTATTGTTTATCTTAAATTGTTTTGTGCCATAAATCATTAACATTTTACTCTTATATGACATCTGGTGCTATTTGACTACCAAGGGGATTCGGAATTCCCTTCAGAGTATGTTAGGACTAGCTCGGGTATTAGTGTACCAGGGTATCTGGGCTGGTTTATGACAAAGTGGTATTAAAGGAATAGGTTGTACATCTTTCCTAGATGTTAGTATTCATTTTTTTGTCTTTAAATGTATGAGGTATGATTGCTGAGTCTTTGGAGCTAGTTATAAGGGAGTTCCAAGACATCGCTAATCATAACAGGCATTAAGTCACCATAAGTGTTTGGGAAGAGTTACATTGAAGAATATTTTTATCTGATTCTAGTATTTTCCTAGTTTATTTGAGTGGTTTGAAGTCCCATAAGTTTTATGTTCTTTTATATCATGTTTTAGTTATTTATTTGTGCCTCTTTGTTAATAATTCAGTGTTTTCAATTGATTTTGTGTAGCATCACGAATCTAAGAAATTATTTCAATGGGACATAGAAGGATATTTTTGGTAAACCATAGTAGGTTAATCCTAAAATTGAAATGAATCATATTGAGAGAGTGGTACATGTTGTCCAAACTATGGGATAGGTACCTTCACCCATTCATGTTCTGGCACTGATAGTGGGACTCTAAAGGGAATAATTTCATAATCATACTCAAAAGTTTCTCCTCCAAGATCCACTAGATTTACAAGGATCTAATGATCCTTAAGAGTATGAGGATTTTTTAAAAAGATAGAACTTATTTTTTGAGGTCTTGTAAACAATAGTATCTATCAAGGTGAAGTGTGATACCTTTAAGATTTAAGGACATAGCAGGAGACTGTGGGATTTGATGGTGATAATGAAGAAACATGAGGGTTTGGAGTGGAAATACTTTAGAGTTATTTTCATTTATAAATTTTATCTAGATTAGACTGTCTTGAAGAAGTGTATGTAGTTTCTTAGATTCCAGTAGGGTGATAGAACCATGATACAGTCTATGAACTGTTTTACTGAGCTTGTTTAGTTTTCTCTTGAAGTGGTTATTATTGATAAACTAAGTGAACAAATGTTTGATATGGGTCTTAATACTCACATCCAACATCAATTCAACATGTTGAAGTTCACTTATTACACTAACATACTATATGGAGTGTCAATGGATACCTTAACCTAGTTGGTAAGTTGGGGTTTATGGGACTTTCTTATTCTCCTTATTGTGGTTCTATGAGTTACATTAATTGAAATATAAATTGTGATTAGTATTGTAGTTTTTTAGATAGAAGGAATCATCCAAACTTCCTAGTGTTACTAGAAGAGGCCATATAACTTGATTTCCGTGTGGAATGTTTGGACATTCAAATCAGTCTTTTACAGAGCCACCAAATATTTATAGTTCGAGTAAACTCTAAAGTCACATAAATTGGTTCATCTAAATATTATCTTCCATGCACAGTGGAATGGTCTCATCAGCACCAAAACATACTATGGAACATTAAAATTCATTAATAACTAAGTATTTCTATCCACATGAATCTATAATAAATATTCTATGAGTAATGGAATAGTCTCTATAGGAAGTTGTTATGGGTCCATCGAATTTAAGAGTTACCATCACTATATTTTAATATTTAGAGATTGGTTTATTTGAACTAGTGAATCTCACTCTTTTATATCAACTTGTGTTTTGAACCACCTAAACCTTCATATGGATATTTTGTCTTATGTGATGGATATAACTACACCCCTCTAGAAAAAGAGAGAGTACGGTATTCAGGTTATGGCTCATTTTATCTCTTTACAATAGATTTATCTGACCTAGAGTTTTATGGTTCTTCACATGAAACCTCAAGATATCATTTTCATTATGGATTGGTTGATTTCCCATAAGTCCAAGATTAACTGTTATCTTTGGCGGCTATACTATACTATGCCTGATGGGGTGTGAAATGTTTTCATGGGACAATGGGACCCAAGTTCGAGTAGATTGAAGCCTCCTTTACCAATGTGGGGAAATGTAATATTAGTGTTTTATTTTTAAAATGAGTGTAAATAATTGAGTGATGACCTCCCTCCATCTTTTGTCTAGTTTCTCAAATTTCTCCCTTATTATTTCTCTGGATTTCCTTCAATAATTGAGGTGGCGTTTTCTATAGATTTAGTAACTCGTACTCAGCCAATGTCTAATACTTCTTACAATGTGGAATAACATAATTCAAAGAGTTGATATGTCAATTGGATGATCTTATATAGAAAGGTTTCATACATCAAAGTGTGTCAGCTTGGGTGTATCCTATTCTCTTTGTAAAAAATCTAATGATACACTTCCCCAATGTGTTGATTATTGAAAATTCAATCAAGTTATGGTAATGAATAAGCATCATTTACCATGGATTGATGATTTTTTTTATCATTTAAAATGGGTGGAGTGGTTCTTTGATATTAATATTTGATCTGGTTATCACTATTTGAGAATAAAATAATCTAACATTCAGAATTCCACCTTCATATGTATGCATTACCATTATAAGTATCTTGTTAAGTAATTTTGTTTAACCAATGATATTATAGTTTTTATGGAAGTAATGTGTACCATGATTAGTTTGTAGTTTGTTTTTTGGGGAAACATTTTTGTTTACTCCTACACCAAGGAGGTTCACAGGAATCATTTGAGAGTAGTTATGGAAATCTTGGGAGATCACTGAATTTATACAAAGATTACTAAAGGAAATTTATGGATTCCTGAAGTGAAGTTCTTGGGAAATATGGTCTCACAACATGGTATTTTAGTTGATACTAAGATGGTGAAATCTATTATGAAATGTGTAAAATCGCATAACATTTCTAAGATTCAAATATTCTTGGGGATGACAGGGTATTACCACAAGTTTGATAAGTATTTATCAATATTATCTTCTTAGATGACCACTCTCACTCTGAATGGAGTGAAGTTATTTTGGATGAAAGATGACATATTTCTTTGTTTATTTAAATCATATTTTGTCTTTTACTATAATGATGAATATTCTATAATCTATATAGTGAAATTTGGGTTTTTATGATGGATTAGATTCTTTTTTGGTATGTGTCCTTGTGTAGGGTGATCACAAGGTAGCCTATGGTTCCAGGAAGAATATTCTACACAAAAATAATTATCTGACCCATGATCCTGAACTCACATCTATGATTTATGCTTTTAAGATCTGGAATAATTACCTTTTTTGGTGAAATGATTACCATTTGTTTCAACTAAAAATTATTGAGTTATATCATCTCTCAAAATGATCTAAACCTCTGATAGTGGCATTGGGTGGAGTACCTACATTATTTTTTATTTTGAAATTAGATATACCCATGGCAAGGTATATGTTTTTTTTATGATGATTTGAGAATGAATATTCAAACCCAATCTATGAATGAATCATCAGAATAGGTTAATTTGAGGGCTTTTTTTTAGTTTAATTTTGGAGTTTGGGAGGATGATATCAGAGTTACTTTGGAAAGCGTATAGTTTACCTCCTCTATTCTTGAGATGATTCTTCTGGTTCTTTTTCTTGATGATAAATTTTATAGGATTAGAGACCCTATTTATGATGGAGAGACCGTCAGGGAGTTGATTTTCTCTTCAGATGGTATCCTATGTTTTTTGAATCTATACGTTGTACCTTTTTCTATGAGAAAGGTTATGACGGGTGATTTCCATAATTACTAGTGGTAAGTTCTGATTTTAAATAATAATATGTTCTATGATATTCATAAATTATTATAGCGTCTAGGTTTGAGACAAGACATCACTAATATTATTTACCATTATTATACCATCCAATAGGTCAAATTCAACTTCTAGAAACCTTAGGATTTTCATCAACCACTTCATATGCCAACTTTGAAGTGGGATGAGATCTCTATGTAATTTTTTGTTAGGATTCCACATAGAACTTAAGGGGAAATGTAATATGGGATATGAAAGATAGACTAACAAAATCATCTCACTTTATATTCACTCATTAACAAACCAAAGTTATGGAGTTATGATGTATATATGTTAATGGAAATTTCCATTTTCATGGAGTGGAATCTACTATAGGGTTAGACAGGGGTCCCTATTTTACTCCTCTTTTTTTTGGAGAGGCATCCAAGAGAAAGTGGGATCTTAGTTGTGATTAATCATGTACCATCATCTAAAGATGGATATCCATATAGATCAATCTATATAGATTCTTGAGGGCATGCTTCACACTTTCATTTTGGGCATTGGTGGGGCTTGGTATTTTCCTTTAGGACTAGTTTAGTTTTCATACATTAAAATTAACCATCTTCTAATCATAATGGACCATTTTTATGCCTTCTATGGAAGGTCTTGTAGATATCCTCATTACTGGAAAGATAATGGTGTAGTTTCCTTGTCCATACCGAGTTGGGTCTAATAGATTACAATGAAGAATCCGTTGATTTTTCTGATAATAGTGATGGTACAGAGTCAAAATAAATATTATGATAATCTTCATCAGTGACAATTGTAGTTTTCTATTGGTTACCATGTGTTATTGATATTATCACCTCATTTGGTTAATTAACATCTTGGGAAACATTGAGATATTATGATAAGGTTTGTGGGGGATATTTAAGATCATTGATAAGTTTGGAAATGTGTTTTATCATTTGGATTTAACAATTTAGTTGAACTTGACCCACAATGTGGTTCATGTATTGCATCTGAGGAAGTATATTTCTAACCATTTTCATGTCTCGATATTGGAAGATCTTTATGTTTATCCTAATTTATTTTTGACTCAAAATCAAGTCAGGATTGTTCATTTTGAGGAAAAGGTTCTTCTAGGGAAGACTATACCATTGATATGTGTGTTATAACAACATGGTTATGATTCACATGAGATTTAGTAGTGTGAGGCACTGATTATAGAGTATTGTCCTCATATATTTTATATGGAATATTCTTCACTAGTTTTTCTGGGACACAATTTTTTTATGGTGAGGATGTTATAACCGCTTTTTACTTCTTTCAGGTATATATCCCTTCATTGTTTTTGTTTTCCAAGTCTTTTGTGTGCATGTATGAGTATTCTATAAATCATGGTAGTCCTAAATGTGCCATATCTTTTTGAAGGCTTGCCTCAACATTCAATCTCATAGTCAGAGTTCAAATATGCTTTGGGTCTCCTAGACCTGACCCTTGTGGATCAATTATGACATCAAAATCCTTCAATAGATGCTTTTGATAATTTTTTTTGGTTCTTTAGGTTTATAGAAATACATGATAGTGGGGATTCTCAACAATTGGAATATCATGATCAGGTTTATTTCAATTTAATATTTGATAATATCAAGGTCCAAAGATCCTCAAAAATGTAATGGGTGTCATTTCTATCTACATTAGTGTAAATATGATTTTTATATAAAGCATGAAACTCCTTGCATAATGATTTGGGTAATTTTCCATGAACTCACACAACCCTTCCAAAACCCTACTTTTATTTGTATGCTTGAATACCTGGTGGGTCAATACTTGTGTTTTGATAAAAAATAGATTTAGTTAATCATCTGATTTGAAATCATATTTTAGTGAAGGTTAATGTATCTAATACACAAGTGGAGTTGGTGTGGATAATAATTGGAGAATAATTCCATTTCAAACAAGAATTATTTTATGAAATTTGGACTCACTATTGTTCATCATGTCAATATCTAGGTCATTTGTCTTCATCATATCATCATGGGTGTTAGACCTGGAACGGAGTGCAGGATCCGAAGGGGAGGGGGCCAGACACAAAAATAGACCTTGAGGTGGACCAGTTGTGAACTAAAAAGATGTTTCATTTTGGTGGTATCTATAAAGAGGGACGAACCATGAATCCAGGTATAAAGATTTCAAACATCAATGATCATCTTAGATATGAATTAGGTGAAAAAAATTCAACAAGGCAGGACCATGTTGGTTATAGGGGGACCGAGGAGGTGTAAAATGGTATTTCCTTAGTCCCCAATAGAAGTGTATAGAATTATTACTCATATGCATAGGTTGTGATACATATATTTAATCATACTCATGTGGAAATGGTCTAGGAGATAGATGTGAGTAGTCCAGATAGTTGCACTAACTATGAGATTACATTGTGTGATGTATTAGATGAATAGGGGATGGGATAAACATAGTGAAAAACTCAAAAACCTAAGGTCCATGGATACAATTAAACAAGGTAACCATTTTTTAATGGATATTATTTAACAGGAATGCACATGATCAAACAGGTTTAGCACATGTGTAGTATTATAATGTGGAGTGAGGAAACTATGGGGAAGAGAGAGATGATGAAAGTGAAGGCTACTTCTCAAGAGACAGTATAGAGGGAAGACAAAATTGATAAATTAATAGCCCAATAATGATGAAATCTAAAAAAAGACAACGAGGATTCCGGTAGTTCTATTCTAACTGATGGAAAGAAATCCAAATTGAGGAATGACTACTCCAATTTTCCTCGACCAATGGAGACAAGGTATTCTAAAAAGAATAAACACAATGAAAGGTATGGTGAGTCATAAAATTATGGCAATACATTGGAACTAATCATACACTCTTGGGAATAAATAGTGGAGGTGTCATTTCTGACTAAGGCCTCTCAAAAGGGTTTAGAAAAGATTGTAGAAAAAATTTATTCTAGTGGACACCAATGATTGGTAGTGTGGGTGGTTCAACAAGAAATAATTTATTTTGAAAATATGTGTCAATGAAATGAAAATAAATTTGGAGGATTTTTTTCAAACAAGAGAAAAGATGGATTATTACTTTGTAGATCTTGTCAAGGATGATCCAGAAACTAAGGTACATGATTTTCCCTAGAAATTATATAGGTATAATTCTTATATTAGTCTTAAACTTATTTTTAAGGGTTCCATGATCTCTTATGTTGTTTGATACTTTGTGGTTTTGGTGTGTGGTTAATTTTTTATGTTATGAATGTTGGTGCGGTTTTAGGATGGTGTATTTTGTGGGGGTTCTCGCTTAACTATTAAAAGTTTTCCCTTTGAAATAAAAATATTGAATTGAATATTATAAGTATTTGTGAGTTGTGCTAAAAATGTCATTTTTTAGCAGAGAGCTACTCTATAGTGTAGGGTCTATGGTGTGGAGTGTCCTATCTATAGATTGGATAAGTCTTATATAGAATACGATTCAAAGGTATGCTTTTGGTTAGTTCATACAATTTTGACACCCTTATGATTCAAGCTAATGGATATGCTTTGGATCCCTAAAAATTCATTTTTAGAGCCACTTCCATTTTGGGTAGGGATGTGCCATGAAACTATAGGCTATGACATATCCTTTTCTATAAGGTTCTTCCTTTTTTGTAAGCATTGTTTCATGGTGTTTGGGATTCTCCAAAGACTTCCACCAAGTAAAGGGGATCTAGGAAAGGTCCTCAACATGTTTTAAAAAGGCCAATTAACCGAGTGCAGTTGTGGTGTGGTTTAAGAAGGCTATATCATGGTCTAATTGTTTTCATCCTTTTTATTACATGCTAATGGGGTTTCCTTCATTTTTTGAATTTTAATAAACATACATCTCTGGGACCTTTTTATAACATAACTTATCCTACTCAAACTTTCTTCAATATTTTGGATTTTGAAGGCTCCCAAGATGCATCTAGAAACCTCCATCCACTTTTGATCTTAGTAGAAAGTGCCAGGGAAAGTGTTTGAATCCACTATAGTAAGTGAACACTCTATATAGCATAATTCCCTATTTTTCTAGATTATCTCCTTATATAGTGATATATCAAAATTTTATTGATGGATCTAATCATTATTTTTATGGATCTTGGTTCAAGGTGTTATTTATTGATCTTCACTTCCTCTATTCTTGTTATTGTTTCCATTGTGGGTGTTTATTTAATTTCATGATTAAAGGTATATGGTTCCATAAGGATTTATCATACAATTTAAACTATGGATTTAATGATTGATATGTCATGATTTTTAATTGATTAAAAAACTAGGATTTGAGATGTTTTGATGTGTTATTTTCAAAGGGATAGAATAGGGATAACCTCCTAATTTCAACAGATTTGAAATTGTTGGGGGAATTTGATAAAAAATATGTCTTGATTTGAAATTGAATTTGATGAAATTATTTATCATGATTCTAAATAAAATATAATTAAAATGAAATATTATTAAATAATGTATGAATTGATGAAAACCTCTGGTTTGGTTTTGAAATTGAAAACTCATGTTGACAAATTATTTTGGGAATTTTAACTATAATTGATAAACTATATTGAAATGATATATATTTTCCTATGATTGATGGATTTATGGAAGTGCATGTGGAATGGGGTAGTTAGAAGTTATTAGAAAAATCAAACTTGGACTCTAAATCCCTATAAATAGATTAATGTATAAAAAAATAACCAAACCAATTTTTGCATGATGTCCCTTGATGGGACCCCTAATAGGGTGTACATTCATTTCCAGTAATGGTTCCCCTATTGGGGTGTTTATTTGAGTGTACACACATATGTTGATCTATGATGATAAATGAAAGGTTTGAGGATCCTATAGCCATAAACAAACATATTTTAGGTCTTATTAGCATGGTGCTTTGTTATTTTTGATTTTATTATACATTCCATTGATTATATAAAATTTTCATTAATTCAAAAATAATTTATATAAATTTTTTTATAATATTTTCATTAAATCCTTTTTTTGATACATATTCCGTCTTTCTGATTTGAAAGCATTCTTTGTTGAAAATATGTAAATGCCTTTCCATGCCTTGTTTTTGTATAAATTTGAAGCATAAATGGTTTAAATGTTATGAAATTACTTATGGAATATTTTGGTGGTATCCTATTAGTTGTTAACTCACCCATACCTTTGCCTTTGGGAGTTTTTAGATTATCTTATAATAGGTCAAAGAAAAGTAAAATCACCACTTTGAGGTGTAAGGTGTACTTCCTTAATGGGACATAAGTGATGTAGATGACCAGTGGAGATTTTATCCAACTATTACATGGGTTTAATTTAGGCTTTTCATTGGAAGTTATTGTGTCTTATGATGACGTATTGATTGGTATTTTTTCTAGCTATTTGATTCTAGTAATTTATTCATGAAGATAATTAAAATACCAACTTATATTGTTTATCTTCTGCTGTTTTTTGTTAAGAAGTGTTCCATTTTGAGTCTTTTGAGATGTCATATTCTATTCCCCAACCCTTTTGGATCGGAAACACCCTTCGGGATTTATCGGGATTGGGATAGATATTAGTGTGTTATGGTATATGGGTGGGTTCATGATAATTAGTCTAAGATTCTCTAGGTTTTAATCTAGGTTATCCATGTTTATTTTTCTAACTAAAGTAATAATATACCTAAATCCATCATAATGTTTTATACAGAAAATATGAATAAATCAAATAATATCCCCATAAAGCATCAAATCAAGTGTGTAGTTTGGACTCTTTATTATTCGCTGAATAACTATAGATTAAATAACCAATATGAACGTTTTAGGGTTACTACCCCAATGTATATTTGTTTCAGATCCTGTATCCACATATAGTATCCATACATTGATTTTATTTCTAGGAAAACTAAGCAATATCTACTTTATAAAAATATGAAGATGCTAGCTTATGCTGGAACTTCTTCCTTAGATTTATCTATAGGGTTATCTATCAAGTAATTTAAACAAATATTAAAATTAACTAAATCATCCATTGATTCAAAATATAGTGATCCAAGCTAAATAAACATATTTTTTCATTATTAACATTAAAAATCATTCAATATCACAAATAATCAAACAAACTGGAGGACCAAATGTATATTTTTTTGGAAAAATTACCCAAATAAATAACTTATTTTGTAGCACTCATTAATATTTCATCATAATCAATAAACTATAAAATCACTTCTAAAAACATCACATATAATAAATATATTTTTAACCCGATGAAAGAAAACATGAGAAAGGGGAGAGATCATATGCTTAGTATGGGCATCATAAGAGATAACCAATGATGATCATAAGTGAGAAAATGTTAAGTATATAGGTATGAAATCGTACACAATATCCATGAAAATATTATTAAGAACACATACCTAGATTAAACATGGATAATAATACATGAGTAATAATAACATAAGATAATTTTAAAACATAAGAAGATGGAATAAATATAAGAATAAGAATTATAGAATTGTGAATTTGGTATCAAGACCTATTTTCTCTTAGTGGATCTGGATTAACTCACCTATTTACCTTAATAGATCAGACTAGAATCATCTTTTTCCCTTGGAGGATTAGGCTTCACCCACATCTTTCCCTTTGTGAATAAAGATTCACTCACCTTTATCCCTTGGAGGATTGATCATCACAACTCATTTCCCATTTTCTTATAAGATATAGAGAAGAATATATAGGTCCAAACTATAATATAATGAAAAAAATACATATGTGTTCCATAATATATAAGTTATTAAACATATCAAGAAAAACCATGGGAATAAAATGGGCTTCATTCATCACATAATAAATTACCCATGTAACAAAAAATGTGTTTCAAAACACTTCTAGATGGTATCCTCAAACAAAACCTTGCAAATGTAAATTTTTGATACTTACAGATCAATAGCCCGAAAAGAGTATCTTATAAGATCATTTAGAGGGTTATTAATGAAAATAACTTCCATGGAAATAAATCATTTAGAGATAAACATGAAATTGTACAAAAAACATAATATAATTTTTTAAAAATTATTTTATATTCGATTTAAAATATGATGTTATGGTCACTTTGAAAATTTATTTTTGGATAGATAAATTTTGAGAAATTAAAAATAATGAATTTTAAAAATCAATATTTATAAATAAATATCGATAATGAATCCATGAAAATAAATAATGTATTCAAAAATTTGAATTAAAAATATTTTGAAAACATTTACTTTGGAAAAACATTATTTAATAAAGAAGCCCTAAAAAATACAAAAAGGATCAAAATGTTAAGTGAATAATTTGTAAAACACTTAATTTTGAAAATGAAACTTCAATAATATATCCTTGAAATAATATAAAGGTTTTGAAAATAAATTTTATGTTGAACATAAAAAAAATTTATTTTGAAAGGATTTAACAATATTTTGAAATACCTTTATTTAATACCCACATCGTAAAAAAAGTAAAAATATTCCTTTTGAAAATAGGTGAAGAAAAATATAAAGTTCATGAGAGATAAAATGTTATTAGATTTCTTTATAAATAGTATAACATCAACAGTAAGTGAAAATTTAAACAATGAGGGTAAACAATCATTAAATAGGATTTCAATTATTTCCAACAATGATATATTTTTTATGAGGAAGAAATTAATTGTCGATGGTAATTTGAAAAAATAAATCATTTTACAAATAGAGGAATATAAATCAATATCCAATAATCTCTTATGGTGTAAGAAACCAAAATTTAAAGAAATAATTTCAAGAAGAATCGTTTAACTCAATGGTGGTAGTTGATATAACAAATAACCTTACAACCTTAGTATCTATAAAATAAAAATACATTTAAATGAAGAACGTGGTTTGTATCTTAAAACCCCATTACATATATGAATATGATAAACTATATTAAATAGTAATTAATCACAATAAATAAAATACATCATGGTAAATAAAAAAAATATTTCTCAAGAAATTCAATTTGAGACAAAGAACCTACTTAACTTAATTCAAGAATTCCACTAATGTGATTGAAGATACTATATGAAAAAATGACTATATTAATAAGATATTTAAAAACCTTACTAATATATATAACAATATATAAAAATTATTTATAATTATTTTATCAATTTATATTAGTTAATTATAATCTATTTTCAATATTGTGTTTGAGGAATTTTGAGCATTTTGATCTTATTTCATAATAGTGGTGTTGTTTTTCATTCTTCTTTCAAATCTCATCTTTCCAAGATCATAAAAGGTATAGTAATTTATGTTCCATGATATGTTATAAATTTAAAATTTCATTCAATGATATTTTTATTCATCGTTCTTATATATGAAATTGGCAACAATCTTGTTTTGGGGATCTTTAATAAACATATGATGGTGTCTTAATTAATGAGTATCATATTAATTTTAACATTTCAAGAAATAAACGAAAAAAATTATTTATTTATTTATATCATATATCATCAAGGATTATGTTCTCATAGTCATCCATGATATTATTTTATAACATTTTTCATGTGGGTGGTTAGACCGACCAAAATATGAATGTACCATAATTAATGGATGATTATGATTTTGAAAGTGGTTTCTTCTGGAATAATATAATTATTATAGTAGAATAATGTTATAAATAGATAATTTTAAGGTTTGAAAACATATTTTAATATACTTTAATAGATATAAAAACTAGATGAAAAATGATATATGTTACTTTATAGAGGTGGTTGTCTGCACATCGCACAATTAATGTTCTAATTTCAGATGAATTTTAGGTAAAGAAGGTAGAATATAATCTTAACTATAATAAAAATAATTATATTATATATGTGACGTTTATTCATCAATTTCATCCTTATAACTAGTGAATGGAGTTCTTGGTGAAAAATGGAAGTCGTCGCATTATGACAGCAGTAGTTCACACAACACATGAATGAAATTTTCATTTTTCTTAAATTAAAAGGGTAATTTTTATTAATAGTTATTACACTAGAATAATAAAATTTAGTATGAAAATAATAATTATTTCATTATGTAGTAATTAGATAACTATATCTTGGAATGGAAGATAGAAAAGAAAAGATGTCCGGAAAAAAGTACTCATGTTGATGACTTAGGCTTTCCCTTTGAAGACTCATTGGAAGTGGAGGTATTAAGATAATATATTATAACCATATGATCAATAAATAGAAATAAGATAATAATTTAAGTTAAATGGGTAGATTTTATGTGAAAATGTAATTCATTTAATGGTCTTGCAGGAGTGGGGAGGGGGCCTTTTATAATTGATGAGAATGAAATATTTGTAAATATTTAATCTTAATACAAATAGGGAACATGTTTCACATGTAAATTAGACTCCAAAATATAAAATATTGAATATTTGTATTATAAAAGGTTGATAATAACTCATCCATTCACTTTCAAAGATGTATTAAGCATTTTTTAAGTCCTTTAGTCTAAGAGGTTTCACTTTTTCCATTTTTTTAACATGGTAAAAAAAATTACCTAAATAATCTAATTTCAATGAATAAAAATAACATTAATCTATTAAATAATATATTTATATATATTCCAAAATAAAATCTATGTTTTTAGATAAAATTTATATATGTTAAAGAAGTATTTTTTAACATTTTGACATAAAATATGTAAAACCGGTTTTTAGAAAGTGTGTTTTAAATATTAACATTTATTTGTAGGATTAAATTTTCAATATATCTAATTTATATGATAAAATTTTGTTTATTATAAAATAAATAAAATTTATGCGTTTTTCAAATCAATAAAAAACCTAATTTTACCAATAATAATATTTTATTAGAAGAAAGGACTAAAGACTATATATTTTATTGGAAGATATTTATTATGTTTTTATAAATAGGTTTTTAAATTCATAATAGTATTATAAAATTTGTTAATATACTATTTAATAAAAATTTTATCCTAAAAAATGTTTAATACATTTTTAATTTATGATTTCTTGTTGATATAGCCATGAATGCTATGTTTTTTAGTAAAAAATGTATTTTTTACTTTTTACCAAAAAATAATTTATTTTAGAATATATATAAAATTAATCATATGATAATATTTCTATGTGAAATTTTAAAAAAACGAATTTAATTTTATAAAATTAAAAAATTAAAAAATGAAAATTTAATTTTTAAATGAAATTTCAAAATATAGTGGGAAATGGATCTTATTAAAAATTGATGTTTTTAAACATTAAATGTTCTTAATATGATTTTATATATATTAATAATTTAAATAAAGTTAATATATTTGTTCATATATTTGAATATCATATATTATTATGATAATCTTTAAAAATATGTGTATTTAATTTATTAACACATTAAACAGTTATTTGAGAAAGAACAATTAAATCATATTAAGAATTTATCCCCTAATCATAAAAAATTTAACTATTTAACATCTTTATATTTTCTAGAGGTTATATTAATCTTAAAATTTCTTAATAATGTTTAACTAGTATGTCTTATCAAATTTTGTTTCAGTATTGAGTGTGGAAAAAGTTATTAAACACAGTATTGATTTAAAAAATATATATTAAAAAATATCAGGGTGTTATAGGGATACTCCTTTTAAATACATATTATTAATCCTTGAGTATTCCATGTGTCATAGAGATTCTTATTATTTATTTAAAATGGATTGTATAATTATTTTTTTCATTCTCATGTAATGTTCTCACTCCCACAAACACAAATAAAATTTTCTCTCTCTCTCTCTCTCTCTCTCGCCCTCTTGGATCATGCACCATTTCTCAAGTTCAATTATTTATATAAAGATTTAATTAAATATATTAAATTATTATTATTGTGGTCCCCATATATTATTCATGCATCCCATTTATTCATATTAGTAATTTAGGAATGATTTATTAATGGGTATGTCTTTTTCATAATTTCCAGTTCATACAGTGTCTGGTGGACAACACTATTTTTCTTGAGTGCTGATATTATATTTGGTGGTCAATGAATGTTTTGTTGGATATTGGTATTATATTGTCTTATGATAATGGAATGACAGTGTGTTATCTTCACTCATCAAAACAGATCAACCCAATTCTCATTAAATTTCATGGAGTTTAGAAGATGTGTTGGATACATAAATTTTGTTGGTAAGAAATAATATTAGAAAGTAGACATAACATCTATTATTAATGGAAATAGTCTGAGGATCAGATATAGAGATATTGTTTGATTAATGACATATTGTGAAGATAAAATTATATTCATTGATGAAAAATTCATGGGAACTTAATTCTATAAAAATTTGAATTCTATGAATTTAAATAATTGTAACAGGTTTTACATTCTCTGGTCAACATAGTTTTGAGTTATTCCATTACCCTATATTGGCATGATTTTATGGGTTGAGGTAGTGGTGTGGTATTATTTTGGGCTCAATAGATCTTATTTTGATATTATATACTTTTCAAGAAGGAAGTGTTGGAATTTTATAGAGCCTATAGTCCAAACACTTCATTACATTGAAAAAAACATAGTCCTGGAATGCCAATGCATGTTTCATCAATTGTGGATGTAATCTCAAGATTACTAAAAAATACACATTGTTTCCTATTGTAACCTTTAATGTTGGTGCATCCTCCATAGCCCATATGATGTATATTCACACCCTAACATATATGGTGTGGTCTTTCCAATGCTACTGACATTTCTCAAATATGTTTAAGTATTCTCCCAATAAATATGCAATAATCATATTACTAAAATTATATGATATTTTAAAATGTCTTCTTTCACAAAATATTTCAATAAATTACACAGAATCATTCATTCATTTTATTACAAAGACATTATTGATCAAGTATATTTAAAATTAGTTAAATTAGTAAATATTAATGAAATACAATAAATTTTTTTGTGTTAATTAGAAAACATCATTAAATGATAATGTTGGAGAAGTTTATAGGAAATAAATAAATTAATTATGAACAAAACACAATGAATAATTTGAATAAATTAATTATATAACCCTAAAACTATTACTTATCTTCAATTATTTACCTTCTAAAACTGTTATATAGAATATAAATCTTATTAAACCCATTAATATATTCTAGAAAAGTTATGTGAATAGAAATCAATTAAATCAAATACCTTAAAATAATCACCTTCTAAAATCCCTCCCTCTTAGGATCCTCATCCACTGATAAATTTCACATATCCTAGATACCATATACAATATTCTAATATATTATTGTCCCTTTCTTCATTTGTGTTTAGAATTCCCCTAATATTCCCAACCCCATTGATATATGGAAACTTATCGGATTTTTCACATCCATGTTTGTGTATAAAATTGATGGGATGAGTGTAGATATTCCAAAACTAAGTAATTTTAACCATCAGTCACCCATTATATTTATTATTGATAACCAAGACATGGGTCCAACATTTGGACCAAGAATATCCAAATAAATATAACTATTTTAATGGGTTTGATTCATACACCCAATACCTTGTTATATAAGTGAAATTTATAGATCAGATCCCATTTATTTATTTTACTGTCATTTATATCAGTTATAAAAATATCAATTGATAAGACTTATTGATGTGTTACTTTTGATAAGAAGAAAATTTACCCAATATTGAGTTAAATTTTCTATTTTTTTTCTAGTTCTGAAAAAAGATTCAATATCGACAAGGTATCATTATCTCTAGTTCATATAGTGGTTTCTAATTAAGCTTAAATAGGTTCAAAATTTCCCACTAATAAATAAAGCTCCCAAAAAAATGAAAAATAAAATAAAATAATTTATAACTACGTAAATTTACTCTCCCCCACAATTGTTTCATGATATTTCGTTAGTGCATTCCATTTAATATGATCATGATAAACAGTCTATGAAGTAGGATAATAATTAACTAATTTAAAAATAGGGATAACCTATAGTATTTATTTATAAAAGGGTTTTTGGAGTTCAATATCCACTAGTGGCTCCTCCTATAATCTATCATTATAATTATACACTCTTTTCCAATTCATAGTGAAGGGATATTTTCTCCTCCTCAAATTATCTCTATCACACTAAAATATATAACATTGGTTACTAAATTTTTTTTCATTAAAAATTAATTTTATCTAGAATTAATTCTAGCCTTGAATCATATAGTAACTTTTTTTATTTCGAGAGAAAGTATCTCTTATATATCATCTTGTTACATACTATCCCTTCTTTCTACATCAAAATTATATCATTCTCAAATTTCTCTCTTTTAATTTATTCTAACTCTTAATCTATAAATTCCATATATATTGATCTATCTTAAAGTCCATGTTTATATTTTTTACTACTAAGTTGGATATATGATCTAGTTCCCTTGGGATATAAAAATGCTTCCTATAATCCATGTTGAATGGAATAAATCTAATTAATGTAATTTATGTTTTCTTATAATCCCATAAATCATCTTCCCACTTTTGTATCCAATCCTAATTATTGGGTTGAAAATCTTCTCAAAGATTCATTTTACTTATCTATTGATCAATTTGACCCATCCAATGTTCTGTATGTGGAATTTCATTGATGTTTTGTAGTTTAACCATATATTCTTATTAAATATTCCATGATTATATTGTAGAATTTATTTCCTTTGTTATTTATGACTCACATTGGAATTCAAAATATGTAGAAGATGTTAGTTATAATAATGTAATAAAAAATATACGAGTCTTTTGTCTTGGTGTATTTTGTAAGAGTTGGTTTCTTGGTACCAACTAATTGTACCTCGATTACAGATTCATTCGATGTATTGAAAAATAAATTTGAATCTTATTACATATTTTCCATTTTTTATGGATTTAATGTAATAATGTCATAATGAATTTGTCACATTAATAAGGTCATAGCAGTTCCGCACAATGATGAGAACCTTTAAGTTCTATGAAAATATTATTAATATATTTCTGTTATAATATAACATAATATGATGGGACACCTAGTATTTTAACCATTAGTTGAGTGTTCTTAAAAGAAGATGAGTCTTCTTCTCATGAAGTTTATACTTAGTAATTTTTTATATGGGAGATTATGATAACAAACCTACCAGTATGAGTTTTATATGTTTTGGTGTAATCAGATATTTCAATATGTGAACATGTTTAATCATTATTAAAATTTAATATTATCATTGATGTATATCATGACTCACACACTCTGATTTTATAACCAAAAAATTGATTCCATATGTTTTTCGGAGGTAGGGTACGTTGGGTGTGTCGTGATTGACATGTAATTAATGTATAATTTGAGGGATGATTTTTCCCTTCCATATTTATATAAGATAATATTTTATCCCATTTATTTGAATTTAATCTTCACATTAAATTACATAGCCATAGTGAAATGACATATTTATTTCAGATATTGAAATAAATAAGTATTGAGTAATTGGTTTATGAAACTATTATGGAACTAGATTGATGAGATATTGCGATAAAGGGATTATATTACATAGTGAACATTCATATGTGGTTGTCGACATTGCAACATTAAGTTATTTCTCTTGGTTTCATTGAATAGTTACTAGAGAGTATTCTTGGACTTTAGGAAAGCCTCCCTAATGCCAATGGTAAATAATAATAGAGGGTCACATACTAAGTGTTTCTGTTGATCTCGATTTAATTCTATTTGAGTTAATTAATGAAATGAAAATTGTTTTGAATTCTGAAAAATAATTTTATTCAAACCATATTGATAACATAATTTAAATAAATATTTATTTTCTAGTATGTGAATAATAATGTATTTATTTTTTTATTGATTATTTAATAAATATTTATTCACCGATATGTGAATAAAATATTTATTTATTGATAAAATCTTTATTTATGTGTTTAATAAATGAGATAGAAGTACAAATATACCAATATCACATCTGGTGACAAATATTAATTAACAATACAATTAAATAGTATTTTTTATTTACCAAGTTGGCACACACCACAAAATAATAATCATAATAATAATATATTTGTTATGTGAAATGGGGTTTACTAAAGGTAATAAATGTTATTTAATTTCCAATCTAAAATTAAATAGTATTTAACCCAAATACCGACTCGAAAAATATATGGCTCTATCTATTGTGTAGATTATCCAAAATTGAGAATAGAAAATTATTACACACAATGAATTCTCTCTCTACTCCTCCATTTCTCTCCCTCTCATGAAGTATAATCACGAGAGAGATTTCTTCAAGACCGAAGAACAAGAGATCAAGAATGAATATTGTATGAAATTCAACTCACCGCACTAACACTTGGAGATTGAGTGGTGTTTCTTGGAGATAATAGGGGAATATGTGGATCACAATAAGATGAATTCTATCCTTGTATCCTCATAGTGAAACAAAATAAATCTAAAAGGGTCTTTTTGGTTGATAAATATTTACTAAAAAGGAAGGTTTCTAATCCCATGTATTGTTATTTATTCAAATATAAAATTAATTAATTATACTTTTTGATGTGAAATATCATCACTCATAGTTTTAGGAAATGGTTATTAAAATAAATGTTGATATACTACCCAACATTATTTGTTTCTTCTACACTCATATCCAAAAAAGTGGTATTAGAGTGGTCATGTTTAAATTTATAATTATTTATTTTATTATTGATATATGCACAATTTTGGTTAGATTTTCATTTCCTGTTATTCCTTCTTTAATACGATTTTAATTAACATATTATCCAAATATTAATCATGTTCATTTAGTGTATAAGTTTCTTAAATGAATATCAAAAAATGAATAATGATAGGAGATTCCATAGGGAATTTCCAAGTCTTTGGATAGTAAAAATGGGTTAAATGGCGTCTAGTTGTAGAAGTTTTTGTATACCCATGAACATTGGACACAGATGCACCATGAAGTTAATTACCCATGGTGAATTTATTTCACACTACATGTTGACCAGTCCAATCTTTCACAAAATAAGTGAATAAATAGAACACAGATGGAATGTACATGTTGTGTAATCCAGTCGAATTAACACATCAAATCCACATTCATGTTAATAATATACACGATAATTGAGCTACATAGCGTGTAGTTGGATTTTACACATTGTGCAATATAACAATTAATGGAAGAATTAAATTATATTAAACTGACAATTTCAATATTACAAAATTAATTTATTGATTGACAGACATTATGTGTTTGACAATTTAATTATGGGATTAATGATTTTTAAAAGATCAATTAATTTATTGCAACAAATATTTCATTATTGGTTCTAACTTTTATTTTCAACAAATTCTATAAATGATGGGTATATCCAATTAAGTTTGGCTAGTGTTTAATATGAAAGGGGATTAATTAATTAATTATTTATTTTTAACTTTATAATAAAGAATGTATAAATAAATTAATGATATCCAGTTACTTTTGTGTATTAATTGTATGTATGACCAACCATGAGCTTAACCAATACCTACATATGTGTTGGAATTTATTTAATTTAATTTTTTTCATGGGTTTTTTATTATTTAATAGTAAATTAAATTATAACTTAAATATCATTTATGCCTCTATTATTATGTAGGACTTACATATCCAAGGATATTTATGTAATCCCATTTAACCAATCCCTTTGTTCCACTCACATACATGTGAGTAATAAATACATGAAATTAGTGGTACATCCCAAGCTGTGTGGAGGTGCTTCAAGATAGTACCATTACACTGGTGGTTCGATGGAATGATGTAACTCATGAAAAGAATAGAATGTGGAGTTATTCTCGTAAGTGATATGTTGATTTAATGTCCCATCATTAAATCAAATCTAAGATAAGCTCATTGTTGGATCATTTACATTATTTATTGATTTTTATATATGAAATTATTTGTTTTACGGATGCAAGGTCATGATCACAAAAAATAATTAATTAATGTACAAATATGGGAATTAAACAAATGAATTATTCATAAATGTTTTACCCAACATGGTTAATTAATTAAATAACATCCAATAAATATTAAAAAGACATATAAAGGATAAAAAAGATAAAATTTGTGCATAATAAATTAAAATCCCTTAATTAAATGTTAAGTTAGACTTAGACTTACATTACTAGATTATGAATAAAACTCAATAAAACTATGTGTTTGGCCAACCCTTGTTAGGAAACATACTTTTATATGGTGAGTTCATAAGAATGTTCTAGGTAGATATAAAAATTTTATATTAATAGGAGTAACCCTTTATAGACCTGGTGTAATTTCTAGGAAAGTTTTGAGGAAATCCAAGTCAGAATTTTGGAATTGGGAAGTCCACTTAACGGATCAAGGAGCTGTACGCCCACAGTTGGTAATTTCATTCCAAAAAAAAAATACCTTCAAGTACCTTAACCAACCCTGGTTGGTATTATTTAAAGGGGAATATGGATCCTTTCCACTAGAACATGTAGGATCAAAATATAGATGTAAATATATATGTGATGGCACGATACAAGAGGGGGTGAATTATGGGTTTAAAAGTTTTGTATTTAAACTCCTAAGAAGAAACATAGATTAAGAGATCTTAAAATAATATAATTCACTTATCCTCTTATGAAATAATAAAAATGATTGGACTAGCCTTGGATCCGATGGATTTAATATGATACCACATGTTATTAAAAAAATTGTAACTGGGTTGAATACAATGATCAGAGTATAAAAAATGTGAATGATTCTACAATACAATGTATAGAATTTTTTAATACAATGTTGTGTAAATTAATGTATTGTTATTAAAAAAATTTCAATAGAAAAGAATATGAATAGAAATATTAAGCAAAAGGATTATATTTCTATTACAAATAACAGTGGATAAGTAAAGGGTATTACAATTCTTTTATCCCAAAGAGTATGGTATCATTTCACCTAGGATAATAGGTTTTTGTTACTGCCACCTGGGTAATCCCTCGATAAGATGATCAACACATCTATATTCCTATCCACATAATCACACTATTAAGAAGAAAATCAGAACCTATTTCTTTTAAATACTTGAAATTACTCGATACAATGATCAACAACTCCATATTCATATCCCTAGAAGACCTTGATCATTATCATGGTGATCAGTGTCACAAAAAATACAAATAACTTATTGAAATGAATAAAATAAGAACAATTCATTTATGTCTTATATCTTCAAGACTTTTCACATGAAGAAAGAGAGAGGTTACCACATCTCTATTAAGAAATTAATTCACAAGAGTGTGTCCTCTATGTTCAATGGTCCAAGTCTCTTTCTCACTGGTTCAAATAACCTTCTATTTATAGGCATCTTGTACAACATTCATATTTGATTTCAATAGTCATATTTCTCTGAAAATATCAGAGAGACATGGAAATATAGCACTATAAGAGTCAAAACAAAATAGAATACATGACATCATTTTGATTAGTATAAAACTAACTCCACATCATCATTTTGGATAGAAAATAATAGGTAGAGAAACATGAAATAATGAGTATGATGAATATATATCGAATGAGTAAAAGAATAATGTGAAACATGTATATGGTATTAGTTTAAGATATGAGAAAAATGCATTACATGAGTACTATGAATAACATGGGTATGATCAATAACATTAGTATGACGCATAACATGATTACAATGTATAACATGGGTATGATGCATAACATGAGTATGATGAATAACATGAGTATGATGTACAACATGGGTACGATGCATAATATGGGTACGATGCATAAAATGGTTATAATTCATAACATTGATACGATACATTTCATACGGTTACAATGAAAAAAATACATGTGGTTACAATGAAAAACAATGCATGCGGTTTCAATGAAAAATAATTCCTCTGGTTATGATGAAAAACAATACAGGTGATTACAATGAAAAACAATACATGCAGTTACGATGAGAAAAAATACATGCAATTACAATGAAAAACAATACATGTGGTTATGATGAAAAAAAATTCATGTGATTACAATGAAAAAAATACATGAGGTTACGATGAAAATAAATAAATGTGATTACAATGAAAAACAATTCATGCGATTATGATGAAAAACAATACATGTATTTATGATGAAAAAAAATATATACAGTTATGATGAATAACAATACCTGCGATTATGATGAAAAAAAACATATGCGGTTATGATGAAAAAGATAAAATAACTTGTGATTTAAAAAACAAAAAGAAATGAATTAGAAGGTTGAAACACAACTCTTGACTCAACATAATTTCATATAAACTATAAATTCTTATTTCAATGTTGGGGGCTGTTGAAACATGATAAAATACTGGGAGATATAATAAAATCTATTAATTTAGTATTTCTAACATAATTTCTATTTATCAAAAGAACTAATAATATTCTTTTCTTAATTTTAAAATAAAATGGATATCTCTTTATCCACATTATCTCTATGATCAGTGTTGGATAAAGACAACCACTTAAAAAAAATAAATTCTAGGAATGGTATAAACACCTTTGGGTTATTCTATGATATGAACCAAAATATTATCTGCGAGAATCCTCAATGTATGATCCTCCTACAAAGGAGGTGAATGATGAAGAGTTCATTATCTATGAAAACATTCAAGTCATGTGCTCAACATTGAATGTTTGATGCTTTCATCAATGTCTAGAAAACCCAATAAGTCTCATAAAAACACGTATGTGTATAACATACTTGAGGACCTCTATGGTCTTTACTAGGAGAGAGATAGATAGGAATATTTTCAGATTTCCAAGGATCTATTTCATTGAAATAATTGAGAGGATTCCCAAGCTTGTCCTCATGTAATAAAGATCCTAGGCTATATTAAGAGCCTAGAGGTTCTAGGGTTTAAACTCCCAAAATTACTATGAACCGACCACATTTTCCCATCACTCCCTTAGAGATTCACCAACATTGTTGTAAATTTTAATATGACAATAGTAGAAATAGTGCCTTCAATGTCAAATTTATGGAATCAGTTTTTTGTAAAACTATGAAAAATGTATCGGTGGGATATTTTGGGCATCATTTTTAAAATTAACCTATGCCAAAAAAAATTTCATATTGAGTTTTTGGTGCCAATTTTTTTAAAAATTGACTCTAAAAAATCCACCGTATGATTTTATGGTGTTGGTTTTTGTAAAAAACCAATGACATAAATAAAAATAATAATATACAACATCAGTTTCTTCAAAAACAAAAACCATAAAAAAGTTTGGCGCCAGTTTTGAAAAAAAAATGCGATGCTGAAAATAAAATAAAAATCATTTTTGGCATCCGTTTATATATAAACCAACACCCATAACCTATTAAAAATAACACTTTATCCCGAAACCCACATTTTTTGGATCTTGTAAACCTTATTATCAACTCGCGAAGATCCTGATGGTTACCCACAAACCCTCAATGGCCATTTTATTTATTTTCTTTGATTTTTTCATCATTTGATGATCTGTGATCTTTATTCTTCAACATAAATCATTGTTTCATCATCTATGGAAGTATTTCTATTCAAGACCCTTTTCTTATCTGAAAATAAACCATGGTTTGGTTTTCTTTTTTTGTTATTTTTTATTTTTTAATTCGACAAACATTTTTTATATCTTTTATGTGTTTATTATTTCCATGAATTCATTAGAGAAACTTCAGATTAACGGTCTATTTTGAACTCAAAATTTTGTAAGTTTTTTTTTAAAAATTGAACTTAAATTATTTATCATTTAGTTATATTTTTGAGTTATTGTTTCAATTATTTGTATGAAGTTGATTTTATATACTTTATTCTTTTTTCTAAATTTTTATCATTATTTTATGAGTTATTTTATCAATAATATTTTGTAGTTTCTTCTTTGTTCTTCCTCAAACTGTTGTATTTGTTTTTAGTTGATTGTTTTTTATAATTGTTGATGTAAATGTTATTTTATTTTGATATTTTTTTATTTGATGAAATTATCATATGATCTTGATGATATTATGAAATTAAGAATGATATATGGTGGAATTGTTCCTTAATACAATGTACATCACATGTAATGACTCCATATTTTTTACTCATTAAATTAGTACAATATTAATTACATTTTGACTCAAGCGACACCGAAATAATTTAAAAATTATGTAATATGAAATAATACATGTTATATGATTGAAAAAAAATTAAATTACAATATCAATAAACGACATGTATAAAATATGAAAATAAAACATTTACTATGTGTAAATTTAGAAGATATATCATTTATATTACAATATGATTTTTTCAAAAAAAGTGTTATAATTTTATGTAATTTTCATTAATAAATTAAATTGTTCAGCTTTAGATGATTGGAAAATATATGATATTTTTATATATGAATAAATATATTAACATTAATTAGTTTTCATATTCTTTTTGAATGTGTTTATGTTTACCATTTATTTGTTTACATATATATATATATTTAAATATTCCTATATTGTAATATATTCAACAATTATATTGTAATATCATGTATTAAATGGATCGTAATTAGATAAATTTATGAATTCCCACTAATAAATATGAAAAAATAGTTGATGATTTCACGGAATTTTCCAAACAGAATCTTCCAAACATAGATTTGATTTTATTTTCATGTGTGAATTATTTGAATGTGAGAAAGTTAAGCTATAGATTAAACAATGATCATCTCATTTTCTGTGGTTTTAGACTTAATTATACATGTTGGATCAATCATTGTGGAAGAAATAAAAATTCAACATCTAATGTTGATGAAAATATTCATAATAATATATAGGATCACATTTAAGAACTAATTCATGGTTTAGGTGTCAAAACCATCAAAAAACAAAAAAATTTGAATAACCTTTTGGATATTTTGAGAAACCATCATTCCTAAGTTGAAGTTAATATATAGTTTTATATGTTTCTTGGATAATAGTTAACATGAAAGAATGAAATGGGTGGAGTGATTAATGTTTATATAGCTTACGTGAGATATTAAAATAGCCACTTCTAGAAGAAAATGGGCTTCCAGATTCCAATTATTAGTTAAAGAAAATATTATACCCAATGGTATTGGGATGTAAAAAGATACAAGCTTTCAAAAATTATTGTGAGTTATATAATAAAGAATATGAATATTTATCAAACTGTCCAACATGTTGAGATAGATGAAAAGGTGAATTCAGATTCATTCTCAGGCACTGGAATCTAACCTCATTCAAAATATTTTTTGTATAATTTATAATAATTTCATCCAATAATTCATTTATATATTTCAGATAATTTAACTGTGATTCATTCTCAGGTAGTAGAATAAAATCTCCTGCTAAATAAATTTGGTTCCTAGAAATCATTCCTTGTTTGAAGTGTCTATTTGAAAATTCAATTGAGGAAAAAAGTTAAGGTGGAATTAAGATGAGGGAATATCTAATGGTAACTTAGGTCACCCTGCAGATTCACCATAGTAGAAGATATTTGATAGAAATCTCGGAATGGGATTGTGTACTGATGGAATGAATCCATATCGAAGCCTAAGTATCCAACATAGTTCGTGGCCTATTTTTTTGGTACATTACAACTTGAACCCAAATATTTGTATAAATAAAATATATATTATGATTATCCTGATGATTTCTAGACCAAAAAACCCAGGAAATGATATTGATATGTATCCTTCACCATTTATTGATGATTTGAACCTGTTATAGGAGACATGTCTTAATGTTTTCATTACATACAAGAAAGAGTATTTTATTCTTCATATTATGATAATATTCAATATAAATGAATTTATAGTATATGGAAACTTATCTGGATACAGTGTAATGGGACATAAATCATGTCTAATTAGTGGATAAGATACTCTATATTATCAATTTAAAAATGGAAGAATGATTGTGTACTTGGGATATTGATTATTTTTTAGAATTGATAATCCTTTTCATAGATTTAAAATAGAATTTAATATTTTAGATAAATGAAATCATCCCCCAAAACCATTTTCAGTTGAAGAATATTATGACAGGGTGAAAAATATTGATGCTGTGTTAGGAAAGAAAAGAAACTTCATTCTTAAAAAATATATAGAAAAAACGGTCTATCTTTTTTGAACTACTTTATTGTAGATTTTTAAAGATAAAACATAACATTGATGTTATGCATGTTGAGGAAAAACATATATGACAGTTTCATTGGATATTTGTTAGACATAAAAAGAAAAAAAAATATGGTTTGCTTACTATATAAGACTTGATATGAATGAGAATATGTTTGGAGTTATCTCCAACTATGAAAGTAAATAGAACATATTTAAATATATCTTATCATGCATTAAGAAATAATTAGAATATTAATTTTTTCATTGTCTTAAAGTAATTAATGTACCCAGTGTTCATTCTTCAAAAATGAAGAATTTTGTGTCATTGAAGGTTTATAAATTAATAGGTATGAAATCCTAGGATTTTCATGTATTAATAAAAAAACTTCTACCAGTCATACTGCATGGTATATTACTTATAGATTTCAAAAATACTATCATCAGGTTAAGTAATTTACAAATCCATTTTTAGAAGAAAAAAATTCTCCAAATTTGTTAGATGAGATGATGAATGAAGCTTCTCTTATTATTTTTCAACTAGAAATGTATTTACCACCTATTTTTTTTGATATAATAGTTCATCTGGTGATTCATTTGGAACATGAGATAAGAATATGTGGGCCTATTTATTTACTATGGATATATCATTTTGAATGACATTTGAGGACATTGAAGGGATATATTAAAAATCCTTATCGACCAGAGGCCTCTATTGTTCCAAGATATGAATTAGAAGAGGATATTGATTTGTTTAGTTATTATTTGTATAAAGTGGAGCATATTGGTATACCTATATCACGACATATGATAGTTGATAATGAATGTTGAGGGATTCGAGGCTTAAAGGTAATGTTCATTCTATGTGATGAAGTGGTGCAGGCACATTTATACATTTTGAACAACATTGATAAGGTTCAATCATATATATAATCATATATATTTGAATTAATGTCACGATATTTGAAAATAAATTAAAAGTGTTTGATGAATAAGCATAAAAGGACATTTGTTTCATGGTTTAAATAGAAAGTAATCACAAATATATCTACATCATAAACATTGAAATAGTTAGAAGGGGGGACCAAATTTTAATGTGATCACATGGTATGGTTTTGAAATTAATTGTTATAAATTTTACCCAAAGAAGTCGGATTACAAGAGTATCATTAATAATTGGGGTGTAATGGTTAGCACTAAAGCATTGCATTTCTTGAGTGCAAAAAGTTAAAAACCCAATTTCTGCATCAACACTATATTTACGAGTTCTTGAAGACATATAGAAAATTGATTATATTAAATTTAAAGTCATTATGTTTAAGTGTAATTGGGTTTCAAGTAATAGTGGGGAGAAACATGATGAATATGGTTTTAAACTAGTTGATTTGAAAAGATTTATTTACAATGAGGAACCATTTATCAAGGCCACACATGAAAAAAAGATATTTTATGTCATTGATACATGAATGATCTATGGTCCGCTGTTTTGTAAGGGAAAAGAATACATTTGGCTAATGAGGATGATGTGGATGATATTTCTTTATATAAAGCTTCCTGATCTATTACATAATTTCTCAATAATAATGATAATAATGCAGACATATTGTATTCATTACGAAATGATCGTGTTGAATAGATATGGGAAAGAACTAAATTACTCTCATAATTATCTGATAATTATTTTAATTATATATATTTTTTGAAATTTACATATATAAAAACTATATTATTTAATTACTATTGGATATTTAATTATATATATTTGATTATTTATTCAAATTTTTGGGTTAAATTTTTATATTCCAAAATTATGGTTTAACATTGTTTTCATTGAAATACTAGACTTACATTATTATATTTTGGTTTAATTTATGCATATGATAACACCTTTTCAAACTCTGAAATTAACTTTTTTTAATGTTTATATCTTTTCTGAAGTAATATTTATATTTAATAGTTCACCTTGCATTTTTTTGGTTTAAGAATCATAAAATAATTTTTTTTAAACTTACAGATATGTGCCAATTTTTTTACTTACATGTTTCTATTTTCTTGTTTTCTAATTACAGACTTGTATAAAAATATTCAAATACACCAGAATTTCATTACATTTTCTAGTTTCACTAATAGATACAGATACATATATAGATAAACCTCAACCAAGGTATTTTTTTTTCAAATTATTAAATATGCAGTAATATAATTATTTTTGTAAGAAAACTTTTAATTTACCAAAAATAATTATAATAATTTTGATGAGATATTAAGGGTGGAGTCTTATATTGTTAGTATTCTGAAATCGAATTCTCAAGTTGGTAAACATGGTAATAATGTTTTTCCCAAACTGTCACTTTATTATGGAGATGAGCTATTACATATTAGTTTTGATGATAATAATAATGTAACTGGCCCAACTAAAACATAGTTTATCAGCTATATCAATATGAAGAATCATTTTTAGATTATTATTTTATATCTTGATTGGAATTATAGGGACAAGATAGTGATTAAACATATTTGGGATGTCATAAAGGTAAAATATCTCAATTGATTTATATTATATAATTTTTTAATATGATATATTTTAAATGACTTATATTTATGTTATTAAATTACAGATGACATTCAATTTTGTAGAATAAAAAACTGTTAATAAAAGATGTATTACTTTAGTTTTGGTTTGATGGAGGTATTTCAAAACAAAGTTACTAAAAATTATGTGTTTAGATGGAAACAAAATGAAAACATGTTCCTCAAGTATGAGTTTTTAGATTATGATACATGGAAGAAATTTGTTTCTTCCTAAAATAATGAAGCATTTCAGGTATGATAATTATATTATATTATATTATAAAATTTCATGTATATGTACTTAATTACTTATTAGTTTACTTTTAATATAATATGTCTCTATAAAATACAATCAAGACATATAGCTGCAGAATGTATACCACCATACTTTATCACGAGGAAGGTATCATTTATTGGAGAAAAAAATGATTGAGGAAAATGTTGAAGCATTTAGAGCTCAACTTACTAGTGGTTCTGATGAGGTCCAGTTCATTCCACCATCTCCACCAACCCACCAAGATAAATGGAAAAGAGTGAGAAGTAGAAAAAATGAAAAGTATCTTACAGAGAAAGATCTGGAAGTAGCTACAATAATTTTAAATAATTAATTATTTTTTTCATGAATTTTTGTAGTTTATAAATTAACATCACTAATATACCATTTTTATTTTTCATTTCTGGATGAAATTGATGATATATCGACATAGGAAACTTTTACCCCTTAGGGATATATGGACATACTAGCCACTACTTCAAGAAAGACACCTGAGCCACATAAGTGGATATGATGTGGGTGTTAGTATTCAGAAAGTTTTGGGTCATCAAAGTAAAAAATCAAGAGAACCATATATCAAATGATTAAAAGTATAGCTAAAATATATGAAATAGTCGATGTGAAATCAAATTCAAGTAGCTGTGTAGTAGGCTATGTTAGAACAATTGATGGGATAGTCATAGTCTGCACAGGCCTCCCAGCCTATCCAGCCTCCCAACCTTCGAACTCAGATCCTCCACTTCCTCGCTCAGACCCAGCCTTATATTGAGAGTTGTATATAGGATATCCTGATGTACATATTGTTGTGTTTAAATTCATTCATTTTTTTGGAGGATTCTATACATCACCCACCTATTTGTATTAGTTAGGTTAGAGTATCGATACCTAATACTATTGATCTTACTGCTCTACTACCATTCCCTACCATAGAGGTTACCAGATTTGGGGATATTGGGGGTCATTTTTTACTTTTTCCATCTTGCCTTATTTTTCAAATTTGATATGAGGTATGCAATATTTTAGATATTAGTTACATCTGATGAAAAATTAGTTATACTATTTCATAAAATTTTAATTATATTGGAGTATCTAAAATTCAATGAAATGTCACAAAGGTAATAAATAGTTCCTGAACAAACAACTCTAGATACATTAGATATTTATGATAGGGTAGAAATATTATCTCAGGTTTCCTCTTCCATGAATAATATTTATGAGTTTCATATTTGATCCAATATATGTTGAAGAGACTGTCCATTGAAAATATTCAGAAAAGATATCATAGATCTAATTAATTTTGAAGAGCTTAGTGTGCCTATGTTAGAGTGGTTTTCCATGTATGTAAATTGATGACTCAGTTTTTATTTTTTTTATTTGATGATGATTTAAATTGAATAACTATATTAGTTTTTTAATTAGGTATCTTCATGATTTTATTTTTCAAAATGACACCGTATCTATTTATGATTTTATAGATCCAAAATATATTTCAATGGTTGTTCAATATGTGTTGACTGTAAATAGAGAGTCATACATATGTGAGAGGTTATTAATGATGGATATTGGGTGTTGATTTTTCCCATTTCTTGAGGGGTAATAACAAGAACATAATTATGAAATAATTTTCATTATATTGTTATTAAATTTGGCCTTTTTGTTTCGTAGGGTGAATTAGACATTATGAATATTCTTCCAAAGTGAAAACAAATTATATTGACTTTTCTATTTATTAAGTGGTGTTTATAGAAAATTTTCTGCCTTGTTAGATAGGTAAGTTTTTTATAATCTCATTATGTTTAATTCTCATTTTAATACATTTATTATTATTTAATATATAAGAAAATGAATGTCATGGAATTTTTTTTAATAAATATCACTTGTTAATAATGATGCCAAATGCAATCAACTATGTGAATGTAAAGGTAATTTTTTTATATTTGATTTTTTTTATTTTAGAATATATATATATATATATATATATATTGGTTTCTATTATCAAGTTAATGTTTTATTAAATTTAGTTTCATTATCAACAATGAAATATTAAATGTGGTTATTATATTCTCTAATTCATGATTGATGTAATCAAAACCGAGGTAACGAATGAATATGATAAGATTAGTCATATTGATTATTTTATATTTTATATCATCGTATTATTTTTTAATCTTATATCATTCAACATTATTATAGACGTTTAATGATTTCAATACATACATGAAAGATGAACTTAATCATCTTCGATCTTTGTTTGTGAACTATTTGTTATCTATGATTATGATTTAAGGTATGTATATTATAATGTTTCTAATTAGTATTGCATTTTCCTAATAACAGGTGTTAAAAAAATAATTCTTTTGTAATAATGGGTGTTTGAACATAATGATATCAAACTAATGATTGAATAATATCAAACAATGAACATGTTGTAAATTTTAGATTTGAATTTTTTATTTCTACATTATAATAAAAATTTATAGATAGTTTTTTGATTAACTAGATTAATATATGTATGTTTTTATATATTTTTACATAATACAACATGTTTTTTGATTGGTGTATACATTTTTTCTATTAAAGGGATTCTAATTATATTATGCGTGTAATATTCAAAATTTTCAATTTCTTCACTTTCGGTGTTGGTTTTAAGAAAAATGGATAACAAAAACCTCCTCTTCGAAATCCATTTTCAAATAATTGACAAAGAGAAGGAGAATTTTCATTGTTTTTAGAATCAGTTTCCTAGGAAACCGATGTAGAAAATAAATACCAGTGGCCTTTTAGGCGTAAATTTTTAAAAAACTGACATATAAAACCTTATTTTTAACATCACCATTATAGACGTTAGTTAAAACCTGATGTTAAATCGTGTTTTTTAACTAGTGTAAGAAACTTTGAGAAGCCTTTGTCTGATATTCTCACTCTTATTCTCCTTGTAGAAAATGATATAAAGCTTTAAAACCTGTCCATATTTATGATGAACAAATGAAAAGGGTAGGAAAAGAGATTTAATCCCAAATATTGTTCTTTCACTTCCATGAAGAGGAAGATCAACAGGATTTTTTGGGAATAACATGTTTTCTATTTTGCATGTGGAAATAAGGGCCAATGAAATAAAAAGCATACCTATCAAAATGATCAAGGGGAAGCTTCAGGGGAGTTCAATATCAATTAAAAATTATCAATTTCTAAAAATTGGATATTAGATACTGTTTTTGGTGCTCGCATATGTATTAAAATATAGGAACCAAGTTGTTTCAGAAAGATTGACTGAGGGGATTCATATATACAAATAGGTAATAGGGATAAACTTACTATTTTATCTATTGGGAACTACCATCTCACATCTCTAACCAAAATGATATTTGTTTTGAAAGGTTTTTATTAGTTTCCATATGTTCCCAAAATCATTATTTATGTATTTATACTTGATACATATGGATTTATTTTCAAATTTGGGAATAAATTTTTCTTATTTGGTAATGATAGAATTTTTTATGGTAAGTAACATTTAAATAATGGTATTTATGTGTTATATTACATGAAACAAGTAATGGAAATCAGTAATGAAGCTAATTTATATGACACATACCACACCCAACACTGGAATCACCAGTTATGTCATGTAAGTTAAAAGTAGTTAACTAAATTACATCAAGATGGATATTTAGATTCTTTTAAATTATAACTACTTGGTGTATGTTACACATGTTTACAAGGAAAATGGCCAAATCCCCATTTAGTGGGAAAACATAAAGGGATATTGAGCTTCTTTGATTAGTTCATACTAATGTGTGTGGACCATTTCATATTGATGCAGGGGGTGGGAAATCATACTTAATGACTTTTATTGATGATTCTAGTTGATATGAAATTCCTTCTTGATGATGTATAAGTTTTATTCTTTTGATAAATTCAAGTAATAAAAGATTGAAGTTCAGAATCATCTTGTTAAGAAGATTAAGAAACTCCCCTCAGATCATGGTGGAGAATTATTAATCAAGAATTTATTGATTACTTATGGGAGTTTGGGTTCATATCCCAACCCAATATTCATTATATTCCTTAGTGGAATGTCCTAAGTTAAAGGAGGAACCATATCTTGTTGGATATAGTGATATTAATGATAAGCCATGCGAGTCTTGTATTATCCTTTTGGGGATACACATTACAAACAACAACAAATGTACTAAACCAAGAACCACATAAATTGTCAAATTTAATTCCACATGAATTTTTTGAGTGTACGAGAAGCTATGTTATCAAATTTACAAGTATGGGGAAGTGAAACATTTTTGAAGGGCTATTCAGGTAACAAGATTAGACGTTGTGGCAAAAATTTGACCTTCATAGGATTTTCCAAGGAAACAAAATAATATTATATATATGAACCTTAGACAAAAAGGTTATATTGTCTAGTCACACCTTATTCTTTGAGAGGGATCAAATATGTAAAAGTGATAGTGGGTTTATGATAGACTTTGATGAATTCGAGGCTCAAGGAACAAAAGAGTTGTTCTAGGAACGGGTTCCACAATTCCCTATGGAAGAAGAAACTATTCTTGATACACAAGTACTGTTTATGAGTACAAGAGACATTATAGAACCATAACATTATGTTTTTATAGTCACTGATGATATTTAATCATTATTAGTTGATAATAATGATCTTGTAACATACAAGAAAGCAGTAAGTGGAACAGATGTTTCCATGTGTCAAGAATCTATGAATTCTAAAATGGATTCCATATACAAAAACCAAGTATAGATTTTGGTAGATTCTATAGTGGATGTAAATATCACTGGTTTCAAATGGATTTTCAATAATAAAATGGACATGGAAGGAAAAGTAAGTACCTATGTGGTGGGAATGGTTGAAAAAAGGTTTAAACGGCATCAATAGATTGACTATAGTGAATCCTTTTCAGTAGATGCAATGATAAAATCCATTATAATTCTAATTTTCATTGAATCTTACTATTAATATGATATTTGGAAAATGGATGTCAAAAAATTATTCCTTATTGAGAACCTTCATGATTATTTCTATATGACACAACTTGAAGGGTTTGTGACTCAAAAGGATGCTAATAATATAGGAAAATTTGGAAAATCATTCATGTATTAATGAAAGAATCTCAATCATGAAACATTAGTTTTTATGAAGCTAAAATGTAATTTGGTTTTGAAAATAATTAGTGTGAACTTTGTTTCTACATACTATTTAGTGGGACTTCGGTCATTTTCTTAATAGATAATGTTGATAAAATATTACTCATAGGAAATGAAATATCAGTCTTACAGTCTATGAAGGCATGGTTGAATAAATGTTTCTCTATGAAGGACTTCGGTGAGTCAGCATATATTCTCCGGGTCAATATCCATCATGATAGATCTATTAGGTTTCTCATCTTAAGTGAAAGTACAAACATTGGAAATATATTAATGAGATTAATTAAGGAAAAATAAAAGATGGTATTGTTTCCATCATCACATGGAATTCATGTTTCCATGAAAATGTGTCCTTAGAAACATGGGTAAATAAACACAAGGGAAAGTATTCCATATGCCTCAGTGATTGGGACAATCATGGGTGTTATGATATGTAATAGTTTGGATGTTTTGTACACATTGTGTGTGGTAGGAAGATATCATGATGACTTTGTGACCACCAATGGATGTAAGTGAAGACTATAGCGATGTATCTGAGGCATACTAAGGATGTATTCTTGGTATATGTAGGATATGAGGATCTAGTCATCATAGGATATGAATATGCTAGTTTTGAAACAGATCAAGATGGAAAAAAGCCACAAATAGGATATATCTTCACATTAAATGGAGGTTATGTGAGGGGTAATACATCAAATTTGGTTAGGTTCTCATATTATAAAGTAGAGTATGAGAATATTGTAGCTTCTGAGGTAGCTAAGGAAGCAATATGGATACACAATTTTTTCCTATATATTGCATGATACCTAGTAGTAAATATCATGTTTCACTTTATTGTGATAATAAGAAAATTATGGATATATCAAAAGAGACATGTCACATTAATGGATGAATCACATTATTCAGACGTATCATTATTTGAGGGTTTTTTCTCTTAGAGGTGAGGTTTTAGTGAGAAGGATTTCTATAGAAGACAACATGGAAAAAATGTTGAATAAATCCTTGACTTAACGGACACATGATTATCATGTGAGGTCTAGAAGACAGAAATTTATAGGTAGTTCTCTCTAGTCAAAGTGGGAGTTTGTTATAGTTTTTGTCCTTGGACCTACTAACTATACTTTGATTACATTTATATTTTATGTATTTAATATTAAATTAACATATTATTATATTTTATCAATGTTTCTGCGTGGATTTAATGTAATAATGTCCTAGAGTATTTGTCAAATTGATAAGGTCGTAGTAGTTCCCAACTATGATGCAAACCATGAAGTTATATGAAAATATTCTCAATATAGTTCAATTGTTGGATAACATACAGTGATGGGAAACATAGTATTTATATTGGCAGGTGGGGGTGCTTGTAAACGAATGATTCTTATTCACATGAAGTTCTCACTTTGTAATATCCAACATGGAAAATTATAATAACAGGCATTCCAGTAATAATTTCTCATGTTTTGGTGTCATCAGATATTCCTATCTTCAAGCATGTGAAATAGTCCTATGAATTTAATATTATCAATAATTTATGTAATGATTTTCACACTTATATTTACTAGGAAAAACTGCCACACCATATGTTGGTGAGAAGTAGGGTATGTTGTGTGCATCATGCTTGAAATGTAATTAATGGATAAGTCAGGGAATGATTGGTCCCTTATATCATTATGGAAGATGAGATATCAATCCTTTTATTGTAAAAGAATCGTTGCATTAAATTCCAACAATATGGCGTAACGATGTTTTTATTTCAGAAAGTCAGGGAAATAAGTATCCAGTAAATAGTTTGATGAAACCCTCGTGCAACCAACTTGATGATATATTTTGAAATAAGGATTATATTACACAGTGAGAATTCATGTGTTGTTTTCTATTTTGCAACATAAATTTATTTCTATTTGGATCCTTGTCCATTTTCTAGATAGTAATTTTGGACTTTAAGTAAGCCTTCCTATTGCCTATGATAAAAAATCCTTGAGTGTAACACACTAATATTTTCTACTAATCTCAAATAAATACTATTTGAGTTTAACTAATGTAATACATATTTTTCTCAAGTCCAAGGAATAATTTAATTCTAGTTTTATAATGGAATAAATTAAGTAAATATTTATTCGTCAGTAGGTGAATAAAAAAAAATATATTTACTTGAATATTAAATAAATATTTATTCCATAATTTGTGAATAAAATATTTATTTATAAATAAAATTTTTATTAAAGTGTTCAGTAAATGGAAGAGGAGTTCAAATGAACTAATACTATGTCTGGTGACATATATTAATTAACAACCTGGTTAATTAATATTTTTTTATTGAGTAAGTTAGCGCACGCCACAAAATAATAATAATTTTATTATTATTTAGGCATGAGGTTCATTAAAGATAATAAATGTTATTTAATGGATGATATGAAATTAAATAACATTTTAACTTAAATCATACCTATATAAATAGATGGCTATGTCTATTGTGTAGATCGTCCAAAATTGAGAATTGAGAATTTTAGCACACCACGGATTCTCTCTCAACACATCCTTATCTCTCCTTCTCAATATCGAGAAGAACGTGAGAGATTTATTTAATTTCAAATAAGGAACGATAAAGAAAAAACAATCTGAGACATTAGACTCACCACACTAGCTCCCACAGAACAAGTGGGATTGCTTGGAGATCATTAGAGCACATGTGCATTACCACTAGAAAGATTCTATCATTGGATCCTCACAATGCAATGAAGTTAACTTAAAAGTGTATTTTTGGATGATCAAAAATCACTAATGAATAAATTAAACAATCCTAGGTATTTATTTATTCAAATAATAAATAAATAAATTATAATTTTGATGTGAAAGATCATATATCTTGGTTTTGGGAAATGATTATTAAAAGAAATTTTAATATATCACCCACCTCTGAATTCCTCCACTATGCTCGGAACCAACAGCTTCGGATTCCACCCATATAAAAACAATATAAATATTCATCAATGAGTAAAAATTTCAGAATAATTTCGGAAGGTTTCTCATAAATTACATTCACCATACATTAAATATATCAGTAAAACTCATGGACCTCATAGAAGTTTTCTATCCTTTTAAGATATTTCCATTGAATTAACATTATTTCTACTTCTTGAAAAAATCATGGGCATACCAAAATATAATTCTCCATTATATTCTATATTGTATATCTTTATAGTAGTTCTTTGACGTTTTAAGTGGCCTTCATAGGCTATTGTGTAATATGATTTAATATCAGATTATATTTCACTATAAAATAGGCATCTCTAAATCACTTGGCCATTAAATATTTTCCCAAGATATAGATTTCCCAATATAAAAAATATTGATATAGCCTTTAATCATTCATTTTTTTATGTTGATTAACTTGTGGTATACCATCTCACTTTATCTTCAATCATAAATATTTTCCCACCTGGTATCGAGACATTGATGGGTTCCTTGTCTGGAATTCCTACCTCGACTAGAGTGTGGTCATATACTCTTATTATCATCCAATTGGTTATTATATTATCTATTATTATTATTATTTATGTTGATTTTTTATTACAACAACATATATTGCAAAAATTTTTGGTTTAGTTCCTTCATTATTCATTGGGTACCTAAGTGTGTCATGATTAGAAAAGATATATACTTATATTCGAAGAAGTTATGGTCTAAATTTTTCTAATTATTAAAAAAAATAAGAAACTATTACTAAGTATTTTTATAGTTTTTATAGGAATATTTAAATTTATTTTAATCATAAAAAATTGTTTGGGTTCACATTGCAGTAATTTATAATTGAACATCCCCTACAACTAAATTAGATAAATCACAAAATAGTTAGAAGTGGTGATCCTTATTTGTTTGTTGAATACTAGGTGTTGTGGTTAGTCTACCATAAAAATAATAAAATTATTTTCTAATGTAATAATCATTAATAAAATAACTTTCTTTTTAAATTAATATTTATATGGGAAATGATGTCTTGCTATAATACTTGATGAATTATTAATAAAAACACACATGTACCAAAAAAAATCAAACTTGTGTAACACAAGAAGTAAGAGTTAATATAGTTATAACCATAATTTTTTATTTAACATCATAAATTTTATTCAATTTTTTAAAGGTCCCTTGGCCAAAATGAAAAGGTATTTATTTATAAAAAGAATTTACAAGAGTCTAAAATGTGGAGACTTATTACAATCAATTTCATAAAAGTGAGCTAGTTAACTGGGAGTGTGTCTGGGCAGGTGAGAGTGACTTCTACTCCCATGTTAGAAAACCCATTCACAACCATGTTTGCCTCCCAAAAAATATGTCTCATAATAAAGTTTAGACTCATAAAGGTTTTCATGCAATCCATCCAGTTAGCTTCAAGTCTCCATGAAATATTAAAGTCTTCATTTCTAATAAACTGTACAAAAGTAGAGGAATCACTTTCCAACCAAATATTATTCCATCCTTTTATTTTTGAAAATGAAATAGCATGAAGGATTCTAAGAATCTATGGTTTAAGAGAAGAAGTCACACCGTAAGAACCATAGACACATATCATGACATTTTCTACATGTTCATAAATGATATCTCCACATGTAGAGGGTTCTGGGTTCCATTTGGAGGCACCATCAGTGTTTACCTTAATACAATATGGAAATAGTGGCTGCCAAAAAACATAAATTGTCCCTAAGGAAGGTCAAAAGTAACCAGGGAAAACCAAATTTTCCATAACAGTTAAATCCTCTATACTATTGTCGTAGTAACCTATTATTTATATGCAATAGGCCTTAACCTTGTAAAAAATCTTATGTGAGACAACCTTTACACAAAATCCCTTCCTAGTGTGAATTCCAAAATTGTGAGTAAGATAAATAGAATGCTACCCCTCAACAAAATCAACTCTAAAGTGTGCACAAACCTATGGAGAATATGGGATGAAAGAGTTTTAGTGAAGGAAAGCCTACAAAACCAAGACTCTTAATCCATATAGATGAGATAGTAGCACAGCTAAGGAAGATATGTTATGCATCCTCTCTATGTTGGTGACATAGAACACACTATGATCAATGAGTAAGACCAAATTTCTGAGGCACATCATCCATTGGGATTCTGTTATAGGATAGCCTCTATATAAGTGTAATCTATGAGGGTTTGTTCCATGTATTATTAAAAGAATATAACTAGTTGAAATGGATATTAGTTTCCCCAATCTAATGTTGATAAAATAACTTACCATTAAGAATTTATTTTTTGGTTGGTTCCAAAACCAAAATATCAAGATCAAAAATAAAATCATACGAATCAAAATTATATTGTATATCAACAGAAAACAAAGGCTGAAGAGCATCAAAAAATCCATAACAGTAATTTGGGAATGAGTAATGATGACCAGTTGTTAAAACTCATCAAGAAGAATAGAGCCAGTATAATTATCATGAAATAATATTAAATGAGAATTATTATTCACAATCCATCTTGAACATGTCATGATATTCAGAAAATATGATTTAATTTATATCCAAATGGAATATTCAAATTATACATTACCTCCCTGTTTCATTTTATCTTAGAAACAAACTTTAATAAACCCTATAGAATCATAACTGCAATAGATAAGGTTTCATGTGAGCCTGGCATGAAGGGAATCATTAAAATTTTCAATATTATTTATTCGCATGGCACCATTAGGGATAGGATTACAAAAAGACATCCAATGAATGGTGACCATCTTTCTTTCATAGATATTTCCACTCCAATGAAATTTCATGATGTACACATTCATCATTTGGATAAGCCCTCTAAGAGATTTATATACCATTAAGGAGTAAACCAATTTTGAGACAATAACATCCTTCACCAAACTAATCATCCTAACTATAGATAGATTATTCCTCTTACATGTTGATAGTTTCCCAATGACCTTTTCCATGATTTTAGAGAAATAATATGATCGAGTTATCACCCAAAAAGTTGAACACCAATATAATAAAAGGGAAAAGTTCTTTCTCTCATTTCCATGTTTGAGAGAATACAATTTTTACTGGTATTAGAAAACCTCCTTCCAAAATATATGAAAAATATAAACCAACAGAATCATTTCCCAGAAACACTTTCATAATGATCAAAAAGTTTTGTAATATATCGGTTCTAGGTGTTGCACAGAGGTTCCTCGTGCTCGGTTGGTCACATGGCCTCAAGCACATTTCTCCAAATTCTAGAGGCTACCGAGTAGAAGTGAGGGCCTTGGGTGTGATAGTGGGGAAACTATGCCCTCATTGATAGAGTAAAATTGCAGAAATAAATAGATAAAAATAATGGAAGCAATGGTAATAGCATACAAACACAAATAGTGGAATACTGGAAGAAATGAACTGGAGAACATATATAATGATGCATGATACATATGACTATGAAAGGATCTAGACACATCACAATGCTAAAATACAGTACTAATCCTAGGTACAAGAAAAAAAGGAAATAACTCCTTAGCATCAGAATCCTCAACTTGGTCCCATACTCTCTATCTCCAAATAAGTCATGTACCCGAAGTAGAAGGGCGCTTTCCCTAGTCTAGACCTGCAAAAATATAATATTTTTTTGGCTCAAAATCATGACCTAAATAGGGTGTGAGACAAATCTCAATAGGAAACCACTTAAAGATATGTTCCTAACAGTCAGGGAATATATATGGCAGGCAATAATAAAAAAGAAGTAATAGACAAGGAAGTACTCAAAAGTAAATAGTCCTACAATTTCAATGCATTAAGTTTTCAAGTATCATGTAAGCAGTTAATTGCAAATAGTAAAACCTATAGGAATTACTCCCAACATAACCCCTATGGTTCAACCAAACAACACAAGAAACCCTCTGGGAAGTACCCACAGTATAACCCCTCTATTTTAGCATTATTAATGACTCTCTGAGGAATCACTCACCGTCAATTCTTCTTGTAGACTCGTATTGGTAAATATAGACACTCTGGGGAAGCACTCAATGTCCAATCCCCCCTATGGTCTCGCAACGTGGAACTACATACACTCTGAGGAAGCACTTACATCCATCCCCCCCTATGATCTTGCAACGTTAACGTAAACAGACACTCTAGAGAAGTCCTCAATATCCAATATCCCAATGGTCTACTACAACAGGTTCTCACGACCCTTTGTATGTCAATTGTGCAAAAACAATAAATTGAATTCAAATTAATCCTTAAGAAATAATTCGCTAAACATTCTACTACATATCATAGAATTTCAAATAATAATCACTCCACCATAAAAATACTAGGCATAGAAGAAAAAGAAGTAGCATAGCAAGAAAAGCTAGTCCAAACAGTCAAAAAAAGAAAACTTTGTCGAAACATCCATAGCATGGAAAAGTTAACACTATTAAAAAACAATTAACCTCCATCCAAACAAACAAGGCATATCAGAAAATAATAGGGATAAAAACCATAAACACACAATACCCTGTTTAAGGGTATTGGTATATTTTTCATATATAACTAAATGACTATCTACGAAAAGGCACAAACCACCAACCACAGTGTTGTACAGATGATATACATGAAACTCCAGACTTGAATCATCCTAGAACACTATAGATCTACAAAAATTCTAAAAACATTCAACCAAGTATAAATCGCGAAAGAGGAGAAATCTAGATATGAAATTCAAGAAGAAGAGAGAACTCACCGATGTGATTCCAACACAATTGACGAAGTTTGAATTGGAGAACGCATAGAGATTCGGGGGCTCATGGAAGATTTACATCGTAAAGATTCTCTTGGATGAGACGGGAAAAGAAGAAGATGGTTCTGCCAATTAGAAGTAACCCCGGTCTGTTTAATGAAATAAAAAGAAAGTACACAGTGTGTACTTTAGAAGTACACAACATGTACTTTCCTTAACCTGTCCTGCTTTAAGAGGCCTCCAGGTCACCCCACACAGCCATGTACTCGGCTGTTACATGGCCAGTACATGGACACCCATGGAAACCGAGTACACGACCTGAACTTATAAGTACACGGTGTGTACTCCTAAAATTTACATGAACTCATGATTTTTTCAAAAACACCATAAAAGAGAAACCATACCTGGAAAGAAGATTTTGGTTCTTACAAACTTCCCCACTTAAAGAAATTATTCCCCAAATTTCCCTAGCAAGGTTGATTAGAAGAAGAATCCTCGAACATCTCTGACCACTGTGATCGTACATCATCCTCCCTCTCCCAAGTCTCGTCCTGTAATCACCTAGGATGCCATATCACCCATACCAGAGGAATAGACCGGACATGGAGAACCTTCACACTTCAATCAACAATTTGGATAGGATGCTCCTCAAACGAAGTTTCCACCTCTAACTCAACCTCATTGGCTTGAAAAACATGAGACGGGTCTGAGAGGTAATGCCAAAGCAGAGAAACGTGAAAGGTATCATGTATAGCTCGATACCTCTAAGGTAACTGCAACCGATAGGAAACCAGCCCAATTTTCTCAAAACCCTCAAATGGCCCGACATATCTCAGTAAAATATTACCCTCTCTCCTAATTATCATATGTCCCAAACTCAGTGCGACTAGTAGGAAAACCAGATCTCCGACCATGAACTCCAGAGGTCATCTCCGTCGATTAGTATAAGACTTCTTTCATGACTGTGCAGTAGCTATCCTCCAGTGAATCAACTCTATTTGCTTTTTGGTCTCTTGGAAAAGACGATATCACAACATAGCTACCTCTCCTACCTCTATCCATTATAAGGGTGATCGACATGACCTACCGTACAAAGCCTCAAAAGGTTCCATCTGAATAGTTGCTTGAAAAATACTAATGTAGGAAAACTTCACAAGAGGTATGTGCTTCTCCCATGAACCTCCAAAATCCAGGATGCATGCTTGAAGCATGTCCATAAGAACCTGAATTGTATGCTTGGACTTACCATCTGTCTGGGGGTGGTAAGTTGAACTCAAAAGTACTTGTGTGCCCAAAGCCTTCTCTAGCACCTGCCATATTCGAGAAGTAAAATGTGTATCCCAATCTGAAATAATTGAGTGTGAAACCCCATATAAGCGTACAATCTCTCAGATGTACAACCTTTTTAGATCATCAACACTATATGTCTCCTTGATCGGCAAGAAGTGAGAAACCTTCGTGAGTCTCTTAATGAAAACCCATACTACATAATTTTCTCAAGGAGACCTCACAAAACCTATCATGAAATCCATCATGGCAGCATTCCATTTCCACTCAAGAATGGGTAACTACTACAAAAGCACTACTGGTCATTGATACTCCACCTTCACCTACTGATAGGTGTAACACCTTAAGAAAAACCCAGAAACATCTCTCTTCATACTTGGCCACCAATACTGACGTTGTATATCTCGATACATCTTGGTGACACTAGGATGAACTGACCAAATAGATGAATGAAAGTCCTATATCAGCTCCTCGTGTTTTTCTCCTGACACCCATATATGCCCATGAAAACACAATATCTCACCCTCACCTACTGTCCAACCAAGAATAGGGTCTTCTCCTGACACACTTTCCCATAGGACTAGTTCTTTAGAATCTGATAACTTCCTCATTCTCAATCGATCAAGTAGAGTGGATTTAGCATCAAATAAATAAATAAATGTAAACCCATATCTGTCATGCACCTCCAAATGCATCTCAATCATTAGATCCATAAGTTGTCACTCACTGTTGGCCTCTTGAACTGCTCGTATTTGCGTCCTACTGCTCAACGAATCATCCACATCATTTCCTTTCCCAGGCGTACAAGAAATCTCAAAGTCAAATAAATGAAGGTACTCAACCCACCATCACTATCTCAAATTCAGGTCATGCTGAGTGAAGATGTAATTGAGAATTTTTTCGTCGGTTAAAACCACAAAATGCTCCACAAGACGATAATGTGTCCAACAACGTAAAGCATAAACAAATACATCCAACTTGAGATCATGCATTGGTTAATTCCTCTCATGTGGCCTAAATTTCTGAGACCCGTATGTAGCGACTCCTTTTCCCTGTATAAGCATAGCTCCTAGACTGATACCTGAAGCATCACAGTAAATAGTATATATATTTTCTGTCTCTGGGAAAACTAGTATCGGTGCTTAATTTAACCTCCCTTTCAGCTCCTGGAGGGCTGACTTAGAAAAATCTGATCACAAGTACTTCACACCCTTCTTATTTAGGCTCGTCAGTGGTGCTTATAAGCATGAAAATTCCTATATGAAATGTCTATAGTATCCAGCTAGCCCTAGAAAACTTCATACCTTGAAGACGTTCTTTGGATGATCCCATGAAACTACTACTCTAACTTTCTCTGGGTCCACTGGTACTCTTGTCTCTGAGATAACCGGACCCAAGAAGTGAATCGGGTCTATCCAAAAGTGGCATTTTTCAAGATTAGCATATAACTGATGCTCTCTCAGTGTACTCTAAATTATCTCAAGATGGGTAGCATGGTCGTGTTGAGTGTCAGAGTTCACCAAGATATCATCCATGAAGACTACCATGAAAGAATCCAAGTATGGGTGGAACACTCGGTTCATCAGTGCCATGAAGACTATACTTGCGTTTGTGAGACCTAATGGAATAACCACATACTCGTATAGACCATAACTGCTATAAAATGATGTAAGGGGTATATCATATGGTCTAACGTGCAACTGATAGTATCCAAACCTCAAGTTAATCTTTGAGAACACCTGGGCTCCTCGAAGCTGGTCAAAGAGATCATCAATCTTTGGAAAGGGATATTAGTTCATGACGGTCAACTGGTTCAACTTTCAATAATCAACACAAATTCGGAGGGTACCATCTTCCATCTTCGTAAATAGGACATGTGAACCCCATGAAATAGTACTGGGTCGGATGAAACCCTTTTCCTGCAACTCTTCCAACTACATCTTGAGCTCCTGTAACTATGGTGTATCCATCCTATAAGGATGAATGGACACCCGTGATGCTCCTGGCATAAGCTCAATAGGGAAGTCCACCTCTTGCTCCGGATGAAAACCTAAAAAGTCTCCTTGAAAGAAATCCCTGAAATGATCCACCACTGGAGGAAATCCCATCAGTGAATTCCCCTGGTCATACAGATATATACTTGCAATCTGCGCTATAACTTTCCCAACCCATGATGCTTGAGTCCCACTCTTCTCTCCTGGACATCCAATCTTCCCTTTTGAAGAAATAATCTTCCCTCCAGTGATGTGAAACTCACCCTACGGTGATAACAGTCGAAAACATCCTTGAAGGGAACCAACCAGTCAATTCTGAGAATGAAATCATATCCCGTCATCTCTAAGACATAGAGGTCCCATAAGAAGTAACACCCACCAACCTCAAGAGGGCACTACTTGCACTGACGTACACTAGTCATTATCGTTACCAATGGAATGTCTAGCATCAAAAAATATACATAAGAAAAGATACATATCCCAAGGCTCTCTACAAAATAAACATATATAAAGCTATAGGAATCCCCTATATCAAAAAGAGTAGAAGCTAAAACCGAGGAAAATAAGATAGTACCTCGAATTGTAGATGGTCCGGGGATCCTGCTCTTGTTGGGTCTGCTCCACCGCAAATGTCTGACCTACACTGTAGCTTTGTGACCCTTCCTAACCACCCTGAGTTGATCTACCCTATTGTCGCAAAAAGCCTGCTAACTGGATACCACATCTGCGGCCTCCACCTCGGCCTGAATGGCCAGAAGAACTCTAGTTCCTTGAATGATGAGAAACTGGTGGTGCTTCTCTTGAATGAGGATTCATAGAAGAAACCATGTCACCAGCTACAGATGATAACAACTGATATAAATGCTGAAGGTGACCCATATTACCGTATGATCGGCACTCCACTGGGTCTCTAGGGAAATGTGGCCTCATATGCCCGACCTTCCCACACTATTAGCATACCACTTGGATACCTAAAGGTGTATCCTGCCTATTCGGATCTCCACGTGTATACTACCTACAACACTTCTTACTATCAGTCGGAGAAGTTCCATCTCTGGATGCTGAAACTCCATGTCAAACATTTCCACAATCCATCAGATTATGATTTGTGATCAGTGCCTAGTTAGTGATAAAAGATATGTTCGTCAACCAGAAGATATTCACCTGAGATCGAATTTTGTGTCTGAGACCATCCACAAACTTCTTCTCTATGAATAACTCATCACCTACTAGAATGGGTGTGAAGTGTTGTAGATCTGTGAAGTGAGAATAATACTCCATAAAAGAAAGAGTACCCTGCTCTAGACTCATGAACTCTCAAGCTTGATTGTCCCTCAATGTCTCCGAATAGAAGTAGTCATAGAAAGCATGCTAGAACGCATCCCAAGCCACGAAATTCTGGCGTACTGCAAGTAAGATCATATCCCACCATCTCTTGGAAGAACCCCGAAGCATATATGTAGTGGGTTATACCCTCTTCTCTAGAGGCATCTCTAGATGGTCGAAGATAGATAGCATGGCTTCTAACCATGACTTTTCAGCCTGAGGTCCTCTGTCCCCTGAAAAGGTTGAAGGATGTTACTGATGCAAAACCCTTTTCAATTCTGCAATAGATGGGGTAGGATGTAGTGATCCTTGGAAGGTCTTCATGAACCTCATAAGCCCTCTTGGAACTATGCGTCAACACTTGAGTCTAGAATGATAGCTGGGGCCAAGAATGGAATAACTGGAGGATCTTTTGGTTGACCCTAATCAGCCACATCTAGTGTCTGATCACTTCCTTGTAAATGGCGTACAACCGGAAGGGCATCTCAGTGGAAATACTTTGCAAGGTCAAGTGCACACCTTAGATCAAGATTATCAAGGACCAGAAACTAGAAGTGTAAAAAGGGAACAGGAGAAGGAAAGCATTCATGTTTTTTGGAACATGGATTCACGGAGTGTATATCCCCTACACAGTGTGTCACCTTAAGCCTTCATATGGGTGTGTACTTCTTCCAAAATTGGTCATGTAACACTCCATACACACAACATGTGGTCCAAACACACGGCGTGTACTTTAATCCTCTTCCCCTACCCGAGTTCTTTTACACGAATAACCCACATGGTTCCCCTATAACAAGACTACATGGTGTTTTTGTTCCAGACACAGCTTGTACTAGAGAAACTTCCCCGACCCCTATTGTTCGTCATACAACTGGTTAGACAGCTGACTCTACACAATGTGTTTTATATGGACACGACCTATACTAGAAAAGAATCCATAAACCCGTGTTGTTAGTCACAAGGCCGATTATACGGTTCTACAACACAACGTCTCTTACCAAAGATTTCCCAACGCCGCGTCTCTTCCCACATAGTAAGTGACATCGTTAGAGACTACACGGTGTGTACCTAATGTAAACGGTGTGTACTTAAGAAAAATAGTTCATTCCCGAAAAGAAGGATACATAGCGTGTATTAAAAATTACACACCGTGTATTCATGGTTTTTCCAGAAAGTAAGTCTTATAAACTACTCTCGAAGCCCATAAAAACACTAAAACGAACATTAAAGTGAAAAATTACGATTTGTGAGGGCCCATACTCCATGATAATCAAAGATTGGAATCTTATACATGTCATATACAAGCATAAAAGATTAATAATCTACTAAATTCTGATCCATGAGGTCCCATAACACCTCAAGAACCAAATATTGGTGTTCATTCAAACAAAACCTTACCCAATTTAATACCCTATCAAACAATAAGTATTTTATCAAAGCATATATCACTACAACATACATATCTAGCACAACATCCATCACAACAACATGTAATCACTAATGAACCCTAAATGGCATGGAAAGAATGCATGAAATTTTATCTCTAGTAGGTTCCCATATGATGCATGAGATTGCATACCCTCATCTCAATGGGTTGAAACAGAAATAGAACCTCAATAAAATCAATTATAATAGCACAAAACATGTGAATCACCCAACGGTGAAATCATATCAACTGTAAAATTGCAAAACCAGAAGAATCACAATAAATGAGGTAAATTGGATTTTCCCTATACATGGGTTAGCTAATCATTGGCCCAACTTATTACCAAGTACCAATTCCTTCCTATCCCTGGATATAGGTTCCAAATAGTAATTCAAGAAGAAAGAACCCTCTAATACCACTTTGTAACATCCCGGTTCCAGGTGCCGCTTGGAGGTTCCCCATACCTGGTTGGTCACATGGAATCAAGTAAATTTCCCCAAATTCCAGAGGCTGTTGACTAGAAGTGCGGTCCTTAGGTGTGATAGTGGAAAAACTATGCCCTCATTGGCAGAGTAACATAATGGAAATAAGCAGATAACTATAGAGGAAGCAATAGTAATACCATACAATAGTAAACAGTAGAAGACTGGAAGAAATAAACCGGAGAACATATATAATGATGCATGATACATATGTCTAGGAAAGTAGACAAACATGTCACAATGAAAAAATATATTACTAAACCAAGGTACAAGAAAAAAAGTAAACAAATCTTTAGCATCACAAGCCTCATCTTGGTCCCATCCTCTACATATCCAAAGAAGTAATGTACCTGAAGTAGAAGGGTGCTTTCACTTATCTAGACCTACAACAATATAATCTCTTTAGGCCCAAAATCATGACCCAAATAGTGTGTGAGACGTAACCTAGTAGGAAACCACACAAAGATCTGTGCCTAACAGTCAGTGAATATATATGGTAGGCAATAATCAAAAAGAAGAAATAAACAATGAAGTACACAAAAGTAAATAGTACTACAATTTCAATGCATTCTATTTTCAAGTATCAAGTAAGTAGATAATCAAAAACAGGTAACCCTTTGGGAAGTACTCACATCCTAACCCCTCTGGTTCAACCTAAAAACACAAGAAACCCACTGGGGAGTACACACAGTCAAACCCCTCTAGTTCAACTTTAAGAAAGACTCCATGAGGATGAAATCATCGTTAATTCCCCATGTAGTTTCGTATCAGTAAATATAAACACACTATATAAGAACTCAACATCCAATTCCCTTGGTGGTCTCGCAATGTAAAACTACAGACACTCTGAGGGAGCACTTACGTCCACCCCCCTGCTATCTCGCAATGTAAAAGTAAACAGACACTCTGGAGAAGCCCTTAACTTCAATTCTCCCTATGGTCTACTACACCAGGTTCTGACGACCCTATGTAAGTCAATCATGCACAAATTATAAATGGAATCCAAATTAAACATCAAGAACTACTTAGCTAAATAGTTTACAACATATCATAGCATGTCACATAATAATCACTCCACCCTAACAATATTGGGTAGGGAAGGCAAAGCAGCTACCTAGCAGACAAAGCTAGACCAAACACTCAAAACAAGAAAACATGGGCAACAAATCCATAACATGGAAAAGTTAACCCTATTCAAAAAAAATTAACCTCTATCCAAACAAACAGGGCATAGTAGACCTTAACAGGGTTAAAAGCCATAAACACGCAATACCTCGTTCAAGGGTATTGGGCAATTTGGCACATATAACTCAAAGACTATCTACAAAAAGGCACAAACCACCTACCTCGGTGTTTTACGGACGAAATATGTGAACCACAGGCCTTGAATCTCCCTAGAACATCGTAGATCTACAAAAATGCTAAAAACATACAACCAAGGATAACTCATGAAAGAGGAGAAATCAGGAGATGAAGTTCATGAAGAAGATAAAACTCACCGATGTGATTCCAACGCAACCGATGGAGTTCAAATTAGAGAATGGATGGAGAGTCGGGGGCTTGAAGAAGAATTTTTTCATATGGATGCTCTTGGATGAGACGGTCGAATAAGAATATGGTTCTGATGATTATATGTGACCCCAGACTGTTTCATGAAATAAAAAGAAATCACACGACGTGTACTTTAGATGTAAATGTAATGTACTTTCCTTAACCATCCCTGCTTTAGGTGGCCTACAGGTCACCCTATATGGCCATGTACTTTGTCATTACAGGGCCAGTACACCATCATCCATGACAACCAAGTGCATGGCATGTAGTCCTAAAATTTCCATGAAATCCTCTTTTTCTCAAAAACACCAGAAAAGAGAACCTATACCTAAAAAGAAGATCCTGGTTATTACAAGTTTCTTCAAAAAATGAACATTATTTTTACCACCCTGTAGGAAACATATTATGTCATCAGCGTAGAAGAGATTAGTAGGGGAAATGAGAGACTTGGACACTTGCATAGTCTTGATCGTTCCTTGTGAGACCATGTGAGTAATGATCCTACTAAGATAATCCTTTGAAATAGAAAATGTTGAAAAGGGATCACCTTGAAGAAAACCTATAGAGAAAGTGAAATATCCCTTAGGAGAACCATTGACAAGGAATGGGACATGAGCAGATCCAAAAAGGGAGGCATCCCAATTAATGAAGGTATTACTGAAACCAAAACAAACAATTACCTAATACAAAAAGTTCCTGTTGAAAGTATCAAAGTCCTTAATATCAAGCTTAAGAGAAATTATTCCTCCTCTTCTAGGTTTCCTGATAAAACTAATACATTCTGAAGTAGAGAAAATACATTCCCGGATAGATCTTCCTTTAATAAACCCAATTTGATTCAAAGAGGCAATTTTAGAAGAAATGAATGAAATCCTATTAGCAATAATTTTACTGATGACCTTATAAATTTTTTTAACCAGAGAAATGGGTTTGAAAAACTATATCTCACAAGCATTCTCAATTTTGTGGATTAAGGTGATAAACTGTTTGTTAGGGCCTGGAGGGAGAACTCACGAAGTAAAGAATGTGTAGACCAAATTACCAACATCATCATTAATCACATCCCAATACTTTTTAAAAGATATGTTTCTGAAACCGTCTATCCCAGAGACATTTATAGTATTACGGCTAAAAATATCATCCTTAATCTCACACTCAAGGGGGATGCTCCTGAAAAATATGTTGTCCTCAGAAGTGATCATAGATGGGATGATACCCAGGACCCCTCCATGACTGGACACTTAAAGTGGTTGGATAAATAATCATCAATAGAGTCAGTAATTCATTCCCTATTTTAAAATATTTTAACACTAACTTTATGAATGAAAAAAGGGCAGTTTTCCTACCAGATTATTTAGAGGAATTTGATCTTTTTTTCACTCATAAATCCACTTACTTCTGAAGGTATCCCTAAGAAAAATTTCTTTCATAGAAAGAAGATAATTTAACTAGGAAACAATTCTAGCCTCTTTGAAAAAATACAGATTAAAATCAACTTGGGTTTCCTCATCTTGAAGATTCTATAAGTTATATTCTAGAGTGTGAATATCCCTGTTCAGCCAACTATAGGTCATCTTCTCCAAATTTTCTATTTAGAATTGTGCAGCTTTAGTTTAAAAAGAAGAGAAGATTCCCCCAAACACTTTTCAAACTCATCCAAATTTTTTTGATAAGTATATCACAGTCAATTTGAAGAGCCCTTGTGGTATTGAAATGAAAAGGGAGTGTCCATATCTGCTCCCTACTATTAAAATTAAATAGAATCGGGTGGTGATCAGATGAAAATTTGGGAAGAGGGATGCTAGAAATTGAGTCCCATGTGTCTAGAGAATCATTATTCACAAAATCGTGATCAATTTTACTAGAAAACATTCAGTTTAGGTTTGTTCTATACAATGTCTATTTTCACCTACTAAGATAACTTCAATCAATTCATTAACATAAATGCAATCTTTGAACTCCTAGAGATAAATATAAGATTTGAAAGCATCCATTTTTTCACTAGAATATAGGATAGTATTTAAATATCCAATAAAAAACCAAGAGGAAGATAAACTACCCTTGAGATTATCAACTTCCTACCAAAAACTCCTTCTATCATCATATCTGCATCTATTATAAATAAATGAGCCAAACATCTTTCCAGAAATACTTTGAAAAGAACATGTGACCATCTATTCATTAATAGAGATAATGTCAAATTTTCCCAATGAATCATGTGTGAAAACCCCGAAAGAATCCTTCTAGACCAGAATTCCCATTAACAGCAGTCAATTGAAAACCAAATTTATTAAGGCCGACAAAACTGAAAGAGAAATAGGGTTTGGGCTTAGAAATCACAATAAGTTTAGATTTGTGGACCTGACTGATACTATAAAAATAATTAATATTAGTGTAATTGAAAGTCCCTAATAATTGAAAAAAGAATATTCATTTGAAACATGATTTATAATTTATGTTTACCTTCTTGTATTTATTATTTAGATTCTTCTTTCTATAGGAGTTCTTAGAGCCATTGGTTAACTTAGTGAGACACATGTTTTCATTCTATTAACTATATCATCAGCAAGACCACCTTCCTTTTATGAGACCAATAACCCTAGGGAAGTATTGGCCTCATAAGAAAAAGGTGGGGCACTTTGAGCCTCTAACTCCTCTTCCACTTCCGCCATTCCACACCACCTATTTTTTAGAGGAGACATTTTTTCTATTTCCATCGAGGAGGCCCCTGTAGAGGGGGAAATAGGGGGGGCATTTATCCCAAAAGCAACCTCACATTGACCCTATATGTAATAAACCAAACATTCATTAATGAAAATTTATCTTGATCTATTTAAATGTATTATTATGTAAAACTTTTGCACATCCTTGGTTTTATGTTTTTGGATTTTTAAAACATCGTTAAGAAATATGACTATTTCTAATATTGTCATTGAAAAATGATCACATGATTAGTATAAATATAGGGCTTTAACAAATCAAATTTACTCAACCAAAAGAAGCGATGGCCTCATCCATTATGCTTTCCCCGTACAAAGACCATTTTTCAGAGCTCGAAAAGGAGGTGGCATATTTGGTCTATTCTCTTGACCAAGCCCAAGCTGAGCTTGAACACGTTAATGTTGAGTGGAACTGCCTACAGGAAAAGTGGATGTTGATAGGGATTACCAGGCAAGCGATGTTGTCTGAGCCACCCCCAAAGTCTATCACCATCACACACCTTACCCTTTGGTATTATGTGGGTGTTATAAGGGGTTATGTAATGAGACCCTAGTATTATGATTTTCTATAGTAGATTTTTGAAGAGAATGCACATTCATTTTATTATTATTACTTTGTAAATTATTTTTAAATCACAAACTGAATTTTTAGTTAATATTCAATTAAGAAATAAATTTTTATGAATTATTGGATTTTAGAAGTAAATAATATTTTAATAAAATATTATTACTAAATTACTTTTTATTAAATATAAATGATTGTATAGTTGTTATAAAACAATTTTAATTTTTATTATGTTTTGAAATCTATTTTTATCAAAACCCATGATTTTTTATAAATGTTAGTTTTTATTATTAAAAGAAAAAATTCACATATTTAGAAAGTTATTTATATAATATGGAGATCATATTTCTAATTGGGATGTTTAAATTATCCAATTTTGAATTTTGCATAATTTTCTGAGGCAGTCGAATGTTTGGGTAAAAATTAAATATCATTTAAATATATAGTGTGTTTTATGACATCATAATGAACCAACAGTGATGTAATAAAATACTATAAACATTATTTTTGGCCAATATAAGTTTTACCATTAAAATAATTTGATTTTAGATTTGTTTGATTTATTTTACAAATATTTAGTGGACCCTCCAAGACTTATAAAACATTTTGTCTTTTTTTAAATTGTTTTTCTTGGGAGTGTGAATCACCTCCAGATAAGAAACCTTGTTATATTAAGAATTTCGGCCATTTTACTTATAAAATATTGTTTCCAATCCCCTTTGGAAAAAAACATAGGACAAAACCATGGTCTAGTTTGTGTTTTGATTAGTTTAATGTGTGGTGTTCCCAACCTAAATAATAAATATTTCCCCCGCTTTTCCTATATAAACCCACCCAAGCTCCCACTTCCTCTTCACTCAAAGACTTTTTAGTTCATCCAACATATTACCTCATCTCTCTATAATCCTCCTGAGGTGCCCCAAGCTCCCAAGAATCCTCTCTCAGGCCCCTCACAAGCCTCTGGGATCACACTTCCATATAAGGAATTCTCACTTTCCTTATTTATGTCCAAGTTTCCTTATATTGTTATACCCTTTTATTTTTAATTATAAATGTTGGGGTATGATTTATCACACTCCCATACTTCTCTCTTCATGTTTTTATAATTATAGACCCATTTCTCTCTCATTAATTCCTTTAATGTACACCTGTTACCATGCCGAAATTCCGTAAGGAATTTCTCTCTCCTCATTTACATTCAAGTAAATCTTTTGTATTATGAATCCAAAATCCATTACTTTTATTGGAACATGTATATATATACCCCCTTACTTTCCATTTCATGTAAATTTGATGAGACAAAATTTTCTCTCTCATCAACCATTTTTATGAGTTCTTATGTCACACTGTTATGCTACCGAAATTGCATCGTGATTTCTCCAAGTCAAAGTCACTGGGTAGTGAATACCAAGCTCATTTATCTATCAAGGATATTCACCTTTATGCACATTTTCTTATTGTTTAAAGACTTTAATTTCTTTATTCCACTTTACTTTGTCTTGGAATAAATTATGATGTTTAATGAATCCATGTTATATGACCCAAGTGGAACACTTATGCATGAAATGAAATGTTTAAGAAGGGTGAGCCCCGATAGCGCTCCAATGCATTGGGTAAAGGTCAGTATCATGTTATGTCAAGTGAAATGATTTTTTACTCATGCTAATTCATGTTAAATTAGGTTTTACTCATTCTTGATGTTCAATGGGCCTCAGACCATGCTAAAGTCATGTTTAATGTTGTTGCCACATTTCTATGTTATGATAGTCATGCTTTATCTTGCCCTTATGTTCATATTTCTCTTGCGCTCCATTGATATGCTTAATTCCTAACATGTACTTTATTATTTATGTTATTCCTTGTTTACTCCCTTACTAGGCTTTATAGCTCACCATTTTCTTATTCATGTTCTCAGGTTATCCCATGCATTGATATATACGAGGGAATGTAGTGATCATATTAAAGAAGTTTTCAATAAATATGTGTATTTCATGTTTTAAGTTGTTATAAATTGTTCCTAAGACCCAAATACACTATACCTATTGATATTCTATATTTCATCAAGTGAATGTCTTATGTAATAAATCATGTTTAAGTTTGAAATAAAGATCTGGGATATTATAGTTGGTATCAAAGGAAGGTTTAGTTATATTTGGGATCAGGATTAGAAAACCCTAGTAAATCTTTAGAGACAAGACTAGTATAATAAAAACATCCCTATGTTTTGATGAGTATTGAGTATGTGTTTTATTAAGAAAATACATCCATGTCTGGATACGAGCAGGTAGAGGCGGCTCTGGCACAGATGTACCAAGGGGTGAAACTCTCAACATGGAGTTCTAGGCTTGACTCGGGGTATCCCAGTACATGACAAAGAGCCGTTATTCACTCTTGGTTACCACACTCTTGGGGGATATACTTTGTTAAACTCATAATCTTAGTATGAACCATTATTAAGGGAATGAAAAAAATTCCCCAAAAAATATATATTGGGAAGTAGATCATGGATAACATAGATTGAAGCTTGTAAATTCATAGGGTAAGGAAATAAAAGTAATTTATAATTATTCTTCTTTTGTATTTGGATTACCATTTTATGTGTTAGCCCTTAATTTTATTTTATTCTAGCCAATGGCCAGCAATAGGAAGACTCGGGCTAACAACTGATGTGAAGATCAATGTGATGACTATCCTAATGAGATGCCCAATCCACTGGGATCAGGAATTGCAAAATTTGTCACGGGACTCTCTGAGTTAACTCAAGTCTTGAATAGAAGTGTGGGTCAAGAGGAACGATCAAACCTCCTAAGAAAGAAAAATTCACAATTGATAGCTTCATGAGACAAAGGCCTCCCACTTTTAATGGATCATCTGATCCCTCAATCGTCGAACAATGGATCAACTCCATTGAGAAGCTCTTCTTCATCCATCAATGTTCCAAACAAGAGAAGGTTCTTCTGGCTACTTATCATATAGAAGTTGAATCTGATCAATGGTGGACATTGATAAAAAATATGAATCCTGAGGAAGAGATCGAGGCATTGGAATGGAAGGATTTTCGGAATATGTTTTTCGATAAATATTTTCTACACACCCTCTAACATAAGAAGGAAATGGACTTCTATGCCCTTATGAAAAAAGATGATAAATCTATCAGAGCATATGAGGAAAAAATCACAAGCCTTGCATGATATTCCTCTGGTTGTGTCGTTACCAATGAATTTAAGGTTGATCGCTTCTTTTGTGGGCTAAAACCCAGCCAATGGAAAGGTCTAGCGATCCTTGACTTTGAGAGCTATGAGGAAATTGTCTGATGTTCCATTAAAGTCGAGATGGATATTAGAGAATCTTAGGGTTATCATGGGGATAAGAAGAATAGGGTGGACTTCAGTTATGGTGGTCTGAGGGAGAAATCCAATGACGCTATGAAAATACGACACCCCACTTGTCAAAGGTGTGGAAAGAAGAACCCTGGAAATTGCATGAAGGGGATGAGGAAATTCTTTAGTTGTGGAACAAAAGGGCACCGGGCTATTAACTGTCAGCAAGAAAAACCCACAGTTGCGATAGAGGAGAGGAACTCTTTACTCCACGATCAATGCATTGTTCATTTCTTCAACATCAATGAACTATTGCACTTTTCAAAATAATTTCCTAAGCCAAGGTTTTTTGGAGGTAACCCCCAACCTCTAAGGTAGTAGGGGGGATCTTTTTCCATCACTACAATCGAAATGAACCCCGACAATGATGTGGTGACAATTACGCTAATTATTCATTCAAGATTAGCGAAAATACTTTTTGATTCTGGTTCTACAAATTCTTTTATATCTCGAGTGTTTAGTTGAATAGTCCCAACACCACCCAAAATCATGGAAGTAATGATGTCAGCGAGTATGAAAAATGGGGCAATCATTGCATCCCATGAATATAACTCCTCCCCTTTCATAATTTTTTGATTTAATTTCTCGGCGAACCTCATCATACTCCATCTGGTTGAATTTGATGCAATTATCATCATGTATTGGCTTTCCTTATATAGATCCAACATAACTTTCCATGAGAGGGAAATCACTATCCATATGGCCAATCAACCCCTGATTTTGTACAAGTGCAAAGAGGAGGATGAGTCTTCTTTTGATCCATCATCTCAAGCATGGATATTGCTGCCCTATGAGAGTTAGCATCTGGCATAGATGATTGAGTCCAAGGAAGAAACCATCCTTGAATACATGCTTATTGTGAGGGAATTAACTTATGTGTTTCTCGAGGAATTTCCTGGACATCCTCCTATAAGTGATTGAATTCTCAATTGATCTTATATCTGGGGCCATGACAATTTCCAAGACTACATATAGAATGGATATTGTGGAGCTTGAGGAGCTAAATAAATAACTATAGGAGAATATGGATAAAGGGTTTATACGCTCAAGTGCTTCACCTGGGGGTTCACCAGTCCTCTTCGTCAAGAATAAGGATGGGTCAATGCATGTTTTCATTGATTATCATGAGCTCAACAAAATCAAGAGAAAGAACAAGTATCCTATGCCTCGAATTGATGACGTGTTCCATAAACTATGTGGAGAAAAATATTTCTCCAAGTTATATCTACAGTCATAATATTATCATGTAAGGGTGAAGAATGAAGATATCCCCAAGGCTTCTTTTCGTACAAGATTCAAGCACTATGAATTCATAGTAATGACTTTTGGACTCACTAATGCTCTAGAAATCTTCATGGACATGATGAATAGAGTATTTATAGATAACCTAAAAAAATATGTGGTAGTCTTTATAGATGATATTCTAATATACTCCAAAACCAAGGATGATAATGAGGAAATCTAAGAACTGTACTAGAGACGTTGTGAATGGAGAAGCTCTATGAAAAGTACAATAAGTGTGAGTTCTGGTTAAAGGATGGCTCATTCTTGGGCTATATCATCACAATAAATGAGATATCTATGGATCCCTCCAAGACAGCTGCAATAGAGGTATGGATGAGGCCAACATTGGTAATAGATATCTGTAGCTTCTTAGGATTAGCTGGATATTATCGAAGATTTGTGAGAAATTTATCATGATTGTCCAACCCTCTTACCATGCTAACTCAGAAGGGAGTCAAGTTTTCTTAGAGTGATGAATGCGAAGAGAGCTTCTAGGAGTTGAAAATGAGGCTTATAACTACGCCGTTGATCATATTACCCAGAAGTGGGGAATGTTTTGTGGTATTTAATGATGCTTCGAATAAGGTAATGGGTTGTGTGTGGATGAAAAATGACAAAGTCATTGCTTATGCTTCAAGAAAATTGAAATTTCATGAGAAGAACTATATAACACATTATCTGGAGTTGGATGCGGTGATCTTCTCTTTATTTTTTTTTGAAATTGTCTCTTTGGGGGGATTTTTGAAATATATACGGATCACAAAAGCCTCAAGTATATATTGACATAGAAAGTGTTGACTATGCACCAACGTAGATGGTCATAGCTGATCAAACACTATGAATGCTCAATCCATTACCACCCTGGGAAAGCAAACAAGGTGGAGGATTCTCTATTTAAAAAGGAACCCGTGATTCTATCATTAATGATAATTGAAAAGGATCCAATCTTCTTAAAATTGATGAAGATGGACATTGGAATCATAAAGAAGGGAACATAATCAATCCTTTCACAAATGAATGCTCAACCATCACTTTTTGAAAGGATTAAGGATTATCAAAAAGATGATGTGGGAATTCAGATTAAAGTGGAAAATATCAAAAAGGATAAATCCTCATAGTTCAATGTTAATGAAGAATGAATTGTGAGATTTGGGAAAAGAAAATGTATTCCATCAAGTCCGAAGCTGAAGAAGGAACTTTTGGATGATGCACATAGTTCAAATTTCTTCGTTAACCCAGAAAAAACAAAGATGTATCGAGATCTCCGAAAGCATTATTTGTGGGATAACATGAAGAAGGATATCTCTCAGTATACATCAAAGTGCCTGGTATGTCAGCAAATGAAGGCTAAGAGGCAGAAGACTAAGGGGATGATGAAACCATTACCTATACCAATGTGTAAATTGTTGAGAATCGCCATAGACTTTGTCACAAGACATTCAAAGACATCCAAAGGAAACAATGCTATCTGGGTTGTTGTGGATCATCAAACAAAGACTGCACACTTCATTAAGGTTCGGGAAAATATTTCACTGGATCAATTGGCATGGATATATATTAGAAAGTGGTAAGGCTACATGAAATAACACTATCTATTGCATCTGATTGATATCCAAGATTCGCCTCTATGTTTTGGAAGAGTCTTCAACATGCTCTGGATACTGAGATGAACTTCAGTGCGACGTTTTATCCTCAAACTGATGGCCAATCTGAGCGGACTATCCAAACACTAGAAGACAAGTTTAGAGCATGCTCAATGGACTTCAAAGGAGGATGGGATCAACATCTTCCTCCGGTTGATTTCTCTTACAACAACATTATCCACTCAGGCATCCAAATGTCTCTTTATGAAGTCATGTATGGGAAGAGGTGTAGAACACCAGCATGTTGGGATGAAGTTGGGGAGAGAAAACTCATAGGTTAGGAAATGGCAGCGGAAATGGTGGAGAAGGTTAAGACCATCCAACAACACATTAAAGATGCTCAATGTTGACAAAAGATCTATGCTGGTAATTGTTGATGGGACCTAGTGTTTGATGTTGGAGACATGTTATTCCTCTGCATATCACCATGGAAGAGGGATATTAGATTTGGAAAGAAGGGAAAGATTAGTCCAAGGTACATCAACCCTTTTGATATCCTTGATCGCATTGGAGGAGTGGCCTATCAACTAGAACTCCCACCTAACCTATCTTAAGTACATGATGTATTCTATGTATCACTCTTGAGAAAGTATATACTTGACCCATCACCTGTACTCAATCCAAAGGTGGTACCATTGTATAATGACCACTCTTATGAAGAGAATCCGATGAAGATCTTAGATCATAGAGAAAAAGTTATATGAAATAAGATAACACCCCTCGTTAAAGTGTCGTGGAGAAACCAAAAGTTTGAAGAAGCAACATGGGAACCGGAGGAAGTGATGAGGTAGAGTTACCCACATCTGTTTTAGTGTCGGAAAAGGAAATTTCGAGGGCGAAATTTCTTAAGGGGGGGGGGGAGATTGTAACGAATCAAACTTTCATTAATGAAAATTACTCTTGATCTATTTAAATGTCTAATTATGTAAAATGGTTATGTAAAACATATTTAATTCCTTGGTTTTAGGTTTTTGGATTTTAAAAATGTCGTTAAGAATTATGACCGTTTCTAATATATCCATCGAACAATGATCACATGATTAGTATAAATATAGGGCTTTAACAAATCCAATTTACTGAGCCAAAAGAAGTGATTGCCTCATCCAGTAGACTGGACCTATATGAAGACCATTTTTAAGAGCTTAAAAAGGAGGTGGATTCTTTGAGCTTTGCTCTTGACCAATCCCTAGCTGAGCATGAACACATTAAGCTTGAGGGGAACCACCTATGGGAAAAGTTTAAGTTGATAGAGATTACCACTCGAGCGATATTGTCTGGGCCACCCCAAGAGTTCATCACCATCGCACACCTTACCCTTCGATCTTATACATGTGTTATAAGGGGTGATGTAATGATACCATAGTACTGTGATTATGTACTTTATTTTTGTGAAGAGAATGTACATTCATTTTATTATTGTTACTTTGTAAATTGTTTTTAAAGAAAAAATAGTATTTTTAGTTAATATTCAATTAAGAAATAAATTTTTATGAATTAATAGATTTTTTAATTAAAAAAAATTTTAATAAAATTTTATTAATAAATTATTTTAATAAAATATAAATGATCTTATAATTGTTATAATACAATTTCAATTTTTATTAAGGGTTGAAATATATTTTTTTTCAAAACACATGAATTTTTTTTAAATGTCATGTTTTTATTTTTAAAATTAAAAATTCACATATTTCGAAAATTATTTAGATAAAATGGATATTATTTTTGGAATTTGGACATCAAAGTTATCCAACGATTAATTTTTCATTATTTTCTAAGAATTTCAAATTTTTTGGTAAAAATTAAATACCCTTTAAATTTATAATGTGTTTTATGAGATAATAATGACCCAATAGTAATGTAATAAAATACTATAAACATTATTATCAGCCACTATATTTTTTAACATTAAAATAATGTGATTTTAGATTTGTTTTATTTATTTTAGAAAGCTTTAGTGGTCCCTCCAAAACTTATAAAACATTTTATCTTTTTAAATTGTTTTCCTTGAGAGTGTGACTCACCTCTACCTAAGAAACTCTATTATTTTAAAAAGTTTGGAAATTTTCCTTATAAAATATTGTTTTCCACTCCCCATTAGAAAAAACCATGGGAAAAACCATTGGCTACTATGTGGTTTTTATTAGTTTAATGTGTGGTGTCACAAACCTAAATAATAAAGAATTCCCCATATTTTCCTATATAAACCCACCAAATATCCCACTTCCTCTTCCATAAAAGCCTTTGGAGTTCGTCCAAACTCTTACCTCCTCTATCTAGAGTCCTCCCAGGGTTCCCCAAGCTTCCAAGAAGCCTTTCTCAAGCCCCTCGCAACCCTTTGGGATCAGACTTCCAAGTAAGGGATTCTCACTTTTCTTATTTATGTCTAAGCTTCTTTATATTGTTATGCCATTTTATTTTCAATTATAAATGTTGGAGTATGATTTTTCACCTCCCAAATACTTACATATTCATGTTTTAATAATGATAAATTCATTTATCTCTCATTATTTCCTTCCATGTAAACCTATTACCATGTCGAAATTTTGTAAGGAATTTCTCTCTCCTCGTTTACATTCAAGGAATTATTTTGTATTAAGAATCCAAATTCCATTAATTTTCTTGGGACTTGTATCTATATGACCCCCTTATAGTATATTTCATGTAAATATGATGATAAAACCCTTTATCTCTCATCAACCATTTTTATGATTTCTTATGTCATGCTGATATGTTGTCGAAATTACACTGCTATTTTTCCTAGTCAAAGTCATTGTGTAGTGAATACCATGACCATTTATCTATCAAGGGTATTCATCTTTATAAACATTTAATTTTTTTAAATAGTCTCATTTATGAATTCCACATGCCTTTTTTTGGAATAAGTGATGATGTTTAATGAATTCATGTTATATGATCCAACTGGCACACTTTTGCATGAAATGAAATGTTTAAGAAGGGTGCGCCCTAATAGCTATCTAATACCTTGGGTAAAGGATAATATCATGATACATCAAGTTCAATTAGGTTTTACTCATGACAATTCAATTTAAATGAGGGTTCAATCATTCTCATAGTGGAAGGGGCCTTGGATCATTCTATATTCATGTCAAATGTTGTTTCCACATTTCCATGTATTGATAGGCATACTTTATCATGACCTTATGTTCATGTTTATCTTGCACTCCATGGATATGTTGATTGCCTAACTTGTACTGTATTCTTCATGTTATGCCTTGTTCACTCCCTTACTGGGCTTTATAGCTCCCCCTTTTCTTATGCATGTTCTCAGGTTATCCCATTTAATGCTAAGTACGAGGGAATGGAGTGGTCATGTTAAGGAAGTTTTCAATAAATATAAGAATTTCATGTTTTAAGTTGTAATAAAATGTTCCTAAGCCCAAAAGACACTAGAATTATCAATATTATATGTTGTATCAAGTGACAGTTTTATTTAATAAATCACGTTTAAGTATGAAATAAAGATCCGGGATGTTGTACTATACAATAGGGATAGAATCCACAAAAGAAATAGGCTGAAGTGTATAAGTAGTTGGGGAGATCAAGGCATGGTTAGAATTAGTCATTAAGAAAATAGTATCCTTTTGGATTTCAATTTTATGGACAATTCTATTTGTACAACCTTTTTTCTCAAGGGGAGTGTCACCATCAGAAGCACTTAAAGCATCAGAAACTGAATTCAAAACCATATTGACCACCTCGATGTAAACCTCTACAAAACCACCATCAATCAAGACATTCACATCATTATTAAACGATATCCATGCCCATTAATATGAAGAATAACCCCACTAGGGCCCCCTTCCACTAGTGTGGAATCAACACATGTGTTTTCATTGACCACCAAACCCATAGCATTATTCACCTCATTCTAATTATTCTCTTGACGATCCTTACCAGAATGTTCTCCCTTATCAATTGAGGGGACATTAACCTTATTCTTCCTCCCAACATCCTTCTAGGAATTACCTTTTCCAGTATGTGGGTTTTCACCTATTTATGAATTTTCATACAATTTTAAACTGAGTGAACAACTATTTTACAATAGTCACATGAAGGAGGTTTCCACTCATATTCCATTTTAATTTTAAAATTATGATCATATTCAAGAAAAGGTACCACTTCATATAGTTTTTAATCAATATTTTCTTCAACATTTACACTGGAATAAAATCCAAGATCACCATCAATAGTGTGTTTATCCATCTTTAGTGGGGTCCCAGCATAAGATGAAATATCACTATGGATTTTGGGGTTCCAATAAAACCTATTAAGGCCATTAAAACACATAAAAACCTGAGAGTTTGTTTTCCTCTGAGTGAATGGGTTAAATTTCCTATCCAACTCAGACAATTTGAAAACACCCAGATCTAGAATGGTATTTCCTTTATTACAAGAATCCTTAAGATCATCCTTACTGCTAAATAAAATATAGAAAAAATCCTCTTCTAATCAGGATCACCTTAAACTCACTCACATTTCAACATTGACACAATCTTATCCTAAAATCAATGTTAATATAGGGTTTTTCACCATTTATAAGAGAAATTTGTCCCAGAATATAGAATTTATAAGTCTCAAGTCTCTACTTGATCGCATCCTAATCAACAACGATTGAAAAAAATCAATACACCAACCTAATAAGAGTGTTTAAAGGAATAAGATTCACATATGAATTTCCAATGGATCCACACAAAGCATCAGCAAAGGAAACCCCTTTGGCCCAAGTTATGTGGTGCAAACCCACTTACAGAGAGGTCGCACCATAAATCTTTGAAATATCCAAGTGGAATTACATAATATGAATGAAATCCTATTATAGGAAAAAGTAATATACATAGACGTAATGGTTGTTTTCTACATGTAATTTGGAGTAAAAGGAACCTGTAAATATTATGAAAATACATCTATAAATAATATTGGGTCTTACTAGATAGTGTTCTAAAAAACTTTCAATGATTTGTATTGATAATTTGTCTTATCTAGTCACTTGATTTAATTTATAATAGTAAATGCAGACTCTCCATCAATTATTCACTCTCATAAGGATTAGTTTATTCTATTCATTCTCAATAATCATCAAACCATCCTTCTTGGGAATAATTCGAAAGGGAGAAACCCATTACAACTAAAATATTGGGTATATGATTCCAACCTTTAATAGTTTCTCAATTTCCTTCTTGACTACCTCTAACATGTTTGAGTTGTGTCAATTTTATGGTTATATAAAAAGTTTTTCATAATCATCAAGCAGGGTTCCATGCATACATATCATAATACTTAGTCCATTCATGTCACCTAGAATTTATCCAATTGCTTTTAAAATTTCTCAAAAAAGGACAATGAATTTTAGTTCGTAGTCTGTACAAAAGTTTCTAAAAATGATTTTAGGAAAATGGTCTTCACCAATATAGTACATATATTTTAATTTTGGTTATAGAGGTTATAATTGTAATTTGGTAGCATGAATTAGATATGGATTTTTTTTGGTTTTCTTACCTTGACTATTTTCAAATCCTTTACAAAAGGTTAAGTATCATATCCATCAGTTAAAAATAAATAATTTAGTCCATTAGAGAAATATTGACTTACTCATCCTCGGGTTCCTATTAAATATCCTTATCTTTAACACATAAATTATCCATAGATTTTCCAAATTTGATATTATTACCTAGATAATTTTTTTTATAAAAAACCAGTTTCACAATTTCAATTATTTTTATTAGAGTGTGTAAGTGTGAAAATTTAATTTCTTTATAAGGGAAATTTTATTAAATCCAAAATATTTAATTTTACTATTTTTCATTACATGACATCATCAAAATATCTTCATGTATTTTGATAATTATCCTAATTTTCTTGAATAATGGCCTAACTATGATGATTAAATATTTGGAAGGTGATTGTTATTCCTCTATTTTGAGTAAATAGAAGTCAATTGGAAATATCAAGTTCTATAATGTCACTAGTATATCATTATGTACTCTAGCTGAACATGTAGCGTCTTGAATGGATAGTTGGATTATCACTCTTATTAGCTAAGTCTCTCCAATCTATAAGGATGAAAATAAAAAATTAGGCCTTAAATTTATTATATATTCTAAATCACATAAATAATTTATAAATTACATGTATCTAATAATTAATAGTGTAAAAAATGTATCTATATCATTTTATTTTGTAGAAAACTATTTTATTATCTGAGCTAATACATTTCTTCTTAAAATGACTTTCATTTCCCTAAAGTTTACTTTTCCTAGTTCGTAGTTCCTTAAGGAACAAGGAATACTATGGAATCTATTTAATGATTTTGAGAAGGGGTATGTTTATTTCCACATTTTTAGTATTCCAAGGAATTCTTTCTTGATTTCTTCCACATGAATTTTCTTAAACTGAACCATTTTTTGGAAAAGGTCACTAGGATATATTTAACTTCTTTTGATGGTTTCTGAGATCAAAATCTTGGATAGTTTAACTATTTTATATTCATTCCAGATTTATTATTTATAATTTTATTCTTGTGGTTAATTTTATTTGTTTGGTAAATGTTTAACTTTCTTTCCACTATATGTTTTTATTAAACTTCATTTTTTTTGTATTTGGTAATTTTTGAGCCAATAGTTTTCATACATTCTTAGTCATAAATTTAACTATAATACTTGTCAAGTTTTTTAATTATTTCATCCTATTTTAAACTATTATATGTTTTAGTCTAGTCAAGTTTATAGTTGTTTACTATTTTATTTATTATTACCGAATTTCATCTACTATGGGTTGGAAATTCTATCGTAATGGTTCCTTAAAACACAGTTAAAAGGATGTGGGTTGGTTAAATTGTAATGCCCCGACCCCAGTTACCCAGAGTCAGTGCATTATTACGTATCATTGTCATGATCACAAAAGATCAAGTCTTGAAGGACTGATTAGTTTAGTAGCTTTGTAATCACAAGATACATTCATAAAGTTTACATTACATCATAAAGTGAAAAACTACAACAACATATTTTCTCCATAGACCACACTAATATCCTCATACTATCCCTGAAGGTAATTCATAAAATACTTCTTCACATCCTGGTAAAAATAAAACATAGAAAAGGGTGAGCTCAGATGCTCAATAAGGATAAAAACATAGCGGAAACTTTCATAAATAAGCATAAACATTTAAGGCAACGTATAACTAAAACAAAAGACTTTTAAACTTAAACTTCAGCATAATATGGAAAAGATAAAATGAAATAATTTTGTTTACTTATTCACATTGATATTCTACTAGTCAAATAATCACATGCAATATAAATAGCCACTTTCATAATGATGGAATGCATAATGCCAGACTATCATAACCACATAGTCAAGGCCTTGTGCCAAGACTACAAATAAGATTTTATCAAGGCCTTGTGCAAAGGCACTAGTTTGTCTCATGAGACCTACCGATGCATCGAGGAGCTATAGAGGGCTCCACCCGTCACTTACTGAGTCCAATTAATTCCTCATATGAACAGGTTTAAACATAACATAAACATTTGTATTAAAACTAGAATATGAAATGTCAATACTTTATCCACAAACCATGAATGGTATAAAAATAGCACATCCACAGTCAAACATAACTCATTTGATACAATATGGAAGATTTAATTGTATCAGATTAACCTCAATAAAGAATAATGAAGGATATTGACATAAGTAAAAATAATCATCAATACTATTTGAGAGAAATATCCCCCTTTTTCTTGAAAACATTTAAAAGACACACTATTTTTCAAGAAGCCATTTAAAAATAGATTTTTGAATAAAAGTGTCCCATACCACTTTGAAACTTTTAAAAGTAATTTTAGTTTTAAAACTTTAATGTCCGTATAAATAAATCATTAAAACCATTTTTAAAACATGGACATTAATGAGAAAGATTTAGAATAATAAATCTTTAAAACATTTAAAATTATATTTTAGTTAGAGTTCCTAACCAAAATAGAGACACTTGAATACAAATAATTTAGGTAATCAAAACTTTATAATATCATGATAATAAAGGTATTCATAATATACTATGTCAAAGTACATTATATACACCATATAAAAGTGAATTGGTGTATAACAACAGAGGAGTCTCAATGGAATGTAAATTGAGATGAAATCTTTTATAAAGACTGTATCCTTCGGTTAAGGATAAATAAACGACATAATTATGTGTGATAAATATAAATAAACTCAATATGATTGGATATTCAGTGTAAATCAATCAGAGGAAATTCATACATATTCTTTTAATAACAACACCAATGAATTGGATATTTAACTCAACAAATAGATATTGAGTTAAAATTACACTTATCAAGTTTATATCAATGAATTGAGAATTTATAAATGTATTGATTTTGTGTATCAAAAGTATATCAAAAAAAAGGAGTGGAAATTATGACATAAGCTAATGAATAGGGATTCCACACATAATCTTGGAGTAAAATAATCAATGAAGTATGCGTAAAGCCGAATGAGTGGAAATTGAAATTTTAAATTCCCTTATCTATTTGGAAACTTACGAAAAATACACCCATGAAAGAAGTGTCATACAATTATGATGTATATATCCATAAATTAAATTATATTACACAATGAACACAATCATGGGTATTACACACACCACATGCAATAAATAAGTGGTGAATAATGGAAATCTCATGGAATTAAAAGTGAGATAAGAAACCCCTTACTTTATAATTTTTCCTTGTTAGAGGGTATGTTAACCTCCTTTATAATGGTGAAATAATTGTTATTGAATTATACAAGAATTCATTAATATGATATCATATATGATCTTTTAACATTGATTTGTTGATAATATCTTTGTATTATTTTCGTTTCAGGTGTTAATGGATTTATTTTCCTTTTTTATTCTTTGTTATGTGAGCCATATTTTTTATGAATGGGATGTATCTTATTCATATCCAAAATGATATCATGTCTTTAAACTTTATTTTTAATCATCAAATGAAATTTATTCTTGAATGGATATGATGAGAAATGAATCTCATCGCGTTCGTGGAGACGGTAATCTGTACGTACGCATGAGCGACAATATCATTATTTTGATATTAAAATAATATATAAATGGATGTTATATCATATATATAGAATAATTATCATGTTATATTTATTATTTACATGAATTACACATCATTATTATACCCATTCAAATGATAATGTATGGAATAACAATTACACCACGACGTGGAGACGGTAATCCATACGTACGCACATATGGTGACATGTCATTCAAATGATGGATAGAATACTGAATGTGGTTGAACCATATTTTTAATAACATCAAAGTATATAGAAGATAATAGAGTTATTATTTTAGAATGGAAATAACAAATAAAGAAGAAGTGGAAGAAGAAAGGAACTTGAAAGAGGGTGGTGAAATCATTACCTCTTCTTCGGGTTCTTCCTTTTGATTTGATCAAAAGGGTTCTTTAAGATGAATTTATGACCAACTGAGGGCCTCTAAGATGAATTAATGGAAGTTCAAAGGATATTCGGGCAGGGGTTGGCTGAGCCAAATGGCCTTTAAGGTTTGAATTAGAGAGAAGGGGGAGTGCCCTTTTATAAGAGGGGTGAGGGGAACCTTAGGAAAAGATAGAAATATTATTTTATAATAAATTCATATTCAGTTTCTAATGGATAAAAACTGATTTATTTCAAGTTTAAGGTATGGATGGGTCAAAAAAACTCAAACAATAGGTTTTATACTGGTTTGGGTCACTTTATTAACCTTATTGTTTAGTTTTAACTCTTAGTTAATTAGTTTGACATTTACCATGTCTCTTTGTATTTTTATATTATATGGTTAATAAACCTACTATAAACTTCCAAGAGGCCCCAAGTGGTTCACTAATGATACAACTATCATTATATAATTCATTTTTACTATACTTAGATTTTTAGGAATATTATATCAATTAATAATATAATATTTGTTTTAAAAGATCTTTTATGTCAATTTTGACACTATTTGGTATTTTGTTTTTTCTAAATTCTTAACAGCATTATTACTTAAAAAATAATTCCTTTAATAAACCCTAACATGTCATATTAACCTATAAAATTAGTGTAATTCATTAAAAGTTTCAAATTATATTTATTTGGGTATTTATAATATCAATTATTTTATTATTTCACAAATAAGGTAATTACTGCATCCTTATTGTGTCATAAATAAATTAAATTATTTAATGTCTAAAAATTATAAATAAAATAACAATATGTAGAAAATACTATTATATTTATAATGAATATTTATAATCGAATTTATCATATGTATAACCCTATATTAAAAATGTTTTAGTTATTCAACGTTGATTTTAACTCTTTTAACTCTTCTTTGAATTAAATAATAATAAATGTCCTAATCTAATCCAAGTAGACCAAAGAGGTTCATATTTTATTCCTAAGTTTGTTTTTGGTCGAATAATACTTATCCAATATAATTAGGACATGTGTTAGGGTAATAATAATATCATTTGTACCCTTAATTACCCTATTTACATTTAACCGTAGTAAATAAAAGAAAAAAGTTACTATTCACGAAAAAATTATTTTTATCTTATTGTACCACATTTTACTCCTTTATATTAACCATGTCTCTAGGATTTTCGAAATTCCACTCACATAAGTGGTAAAATTATGTTTTATGTGGATTTGAAAATTCTCCTAGGAGATGGATAAAAGATGGTGAAAAGTTCAATAAAATCTTTATATATCTAAAACTATTATAAACTGACTCAAATGAATTACATTGAACTTATATAGGTATTATGTATCTATTTTGACCTAAAATAAATTTAAATAATATAAATCATTATTTAAATAAAAATTTGGTTTTAAACTATAACTCAGTGTTTTTCACTATTCATCAAAAATTGAATGTTTTCAGAAAATACCAAAAATTCACCCTAAGCTAATTTCGATATTCCAAATCAAAAAATGAAGTCCATTTTGAAAGGTAAAATTTATAAAATTTTAAAAGGTGGGTATTACTATTCATAACAGCTAGTTTGATTGGTTGTGGTGTGTTAGAACTCGAAGTTTCGTACAACACACACTACTATATTATTCAAAGAGAAGTGTACCGTGGAAGCTTGGGGGGTTACATTCTCCCCTCCTTTAATAAATTGCATCCTTGCAATTTTTAAGATTGGGCTTGGGAATATAATGGAAAGTCCCAAATTGGAAAAAGAGTCAATAAAACTATCACTTTAAAAGAAAGAAAGAGAAGTACACAGGTCACCCGAGATAACCTATACTATGACTCCATGTAGAAAAACATGGATATGGATGATAAACTAAGTGTAAAGTTATGATGGAGAGGGATAGAAAACATTATCAAGAGAAAGTTAACAACAAGAAAACCACAAACTTGTGATGGGACAAATAGTCATTAGATTCCCAATGGGAAAAGTAAACAGACAACGTTTTTTTAGTTACATTTAATAAAGATGGGGAATTTATTTATGAGATTGACCAAGAACATAAATAGATATTCTTATTTTTTAAGAAGAGTTTCATTATTTAATAAATGTCTACTACTAACCCATTTTTTTTAAACAATGAGTATTCAAGATGACTTGGTCACACTGGAGGAGCTAGAATCAACTTCTAGAGAATCACATGATTCACAAAGGATAAACTATATATTTACCTTGTCTTTAGAGATTAATCCAAACCAAAATTGTGAGTACAATATCAGATGATCTCACAAAAGGATATTCCTTTAGATAAATAAACACTAATCTTAATTTCTAAAATTAAACCAAAAATACCCCAAAGTTAAATAAATAACATTTAATAGACAATTGTCCTTAAAATTCTTCAATATAATCCAAACTAATATTGAAACCCAAAACATAGATAAAATTGGTTTTTTAGTCTTCCATGTTAAATTATATCTCCAAATGACATCGAATACTATTAAAGTCACATACATAAAAGTTATTAACATAATCACATATTCTCTATTATAGGTTAATCATTTCCATAAATAACCCAAATCACTGTAAATCCACAATAAAAAGAAAGATAAAAATCCACCATTACTCCTTAAATTAAATATAATAGTATTCTATTTTCCTTAGGTATATAGTATTCCCAGCAGAGCGAACGTCTTCCAAAATAACATTTATCACTTAATCACCAAATAAGTTTTCTATACTAAGGGTATTCATTTGATAAGACATAAGATCTCAAATCAACTTATTATTGATCAATAATATCATTTAACTAAAAAAAATTGTCACACTAACCAGGGACTTCACATAGTCTAGTGGTAGGTGATAAATCCCAATCACACTTTGGTTGTGGGTTTGATTCCCATATTTTTTCTGATGCGATGGGTTGTTACATGGTCTGCGCGTTGTCCTTTTTCAAAAACTATATTTTTTAACATTACCAAAATGAGATAAATTCCTCAAAATAACCATAACATGATTTAACCCCAAATGTTATCTCATACCTTGCATTTTCATCCCAAAATATAATAACTTATAATTGCCTAAAATACAAGGATCATATAAAACCAAATGGTTATTTATAACTATATCCACAAGAGAAAAGATAATTCTTCCTCAAATATCATTTTCACATGATAAATTGCAGGGTTACACATGTAAGAGAAAATTATTCCAAAGTAATCCCATCAACAAGGTGCTTTAATACTTTTAAACATTTTTCTAACCATTTATTTCCTCATAGATTCTTCTTTGACCAAAAAATATCCTATAGAATAGGACATTCACTTAGGTAATGGCCAGGTCCCCTACATATATGGAAAATGATTGTAAATGGATTCTTGGGACCATTTTTATTTTCTTCCATAGTAATCTTCATTTTTCCTCGGCAATTCTTCAATTTATGTCCTTATTTCCCACACGTAAAGCATTTCTTTGTTCCATTGAGACACTTTCCTGGGTGTCTCCATCCACATTTCATGCATGATGGAAATTGAGGATTCTTTTCTCCATGGTCTCCACTACTGGAGCTCTTATCATTCATCACCTTTCTCTTCTTTGTTGATTCCTGGAGTTGGTTAATATATATTTTGTTGATCATATTTTTGGAAAATTTATTTTGCATGAACATGATATCTTTTACGCCTAACAATATTCCATTTTGTTTCTCATTTCCACCACCGTTCCCACCTTGTACATCATTCTCAAAGTTACTATGACTTCTTTGGAATCCATCCATTGACTAAAACCAAAAATCACTGTGTGTGTAACAGTAGTCATAAAATCATTTAGAGAATATCATGACACCATATTCTTAATTTGAAACACCTTAGGATTAACCAAGGTCATTTATTCTCATCTTATATTAAAATACTTCAAATCGGTTTGTAAAGAAAATATAAATTATCCTAATAATATCCCCTGAGATTGTCGTAATCAAGAGTGCAGTAAGGCCTATTTTCATGCCCCAGTTCCTGTCCGAGTCTAACTCAAAGTGGTGTTTTCAGGTTTTACCCGTATGTACATCTGTGCCAGAGTCGCCTCTACCTACTCGTATCCAGACAATGATATATTTTTTGGAAAACTCACAAAATCTATACAATACCAAAATTCAAAGAAGTTATTCTATACTAATCCTCAAATTCTATCCTAGGTCTATGTGCTATAATCAGAGTTTATCTAAATCTAGCTTCCAAGGTTTGTACTAAACTTCCTCTGATACGAACTGTAGCACCCCGACCCTAGTCACCCAGAGTCGGTGCATTATTACGTATCATTGTCATGATCACAAAAGATGAAGTCTCGAAATACCGATTAGTTTAGTAGCCTTGGAATCACTAGATACATTAATAAAGTTTACATTACACCATAAAGTGAAAAAATAAAACAACATATTTTATCCATAGACCACACTCATATCCTCATACTGTCCCTGCAAGTCATTCATAAAATACTTCTTCACATTAGGGGGAAAATAAAACAAAGAAAGTGGTGAGCTCAGATGCTCAGTAAGGATAACAATATAGCGGAATCTTTTATAAATAAGCATAAACATTTAAGGAAATGTATAACTAAAACAAAAGCCTTTTAAACATAAACTAAAACATAATATGGAAACGATAAAATGAAATAATGTTTTTTACTTATTCACATGGATATTCTACTTTTCAAATAGTCACATGAAATATCAACAACCACTTCCATAATGATGGAATGCATAATGACAGACTATCATAACCACATATTCAAGGCCTTGTGCCAAGAATACAAATAAGAATTTGTCAAGGCCTTGTGCCAAGACACTAGTTTGTCTCATGAAACCAACTGATGCATCTAGGAGCTATAGCGGGCTCCACCCATCACTTACTATGTCCAATGCATTCCTCATATGAACAGGTTTAAACATAACATAAGCATTCGTATTAAAACTAGAATATGAAATGTTAATACTTTATCCACAAACCATGAATTATATAAAAATAACACATTCAAAGTAAAAAATAACTCATTTGATACAATATGGAAGATTTTATTGTATCAAATTAACCTCAATTGATAATAATGAAGGATATTGACATAGATGAAAATAATCATTAATACTATTTGAGGGAAATATTCCCCTTTTTCGTGAAAACATTTAAATGTCAGACTATATGTCAAGAAGCCATTTAAAAATAGATTTTTGAATCAATGTGTCCCATACCACTTTGAAACTTTTAAAAGTAATTTTAATTTTAAAACTTTAATTTCCATATAAATAAATCCTTAAAACCATTTTTAAAACATGGACATTAATGAGAAAGATTTAGAATAATAAATATTTAAAACATTTAAAATGATATTTTAGTTAGTGTTCCTAACCAAAAGAGAGAAAATTGAATAGAAATAATTGAGGTAATCAAAACTATATAATATCATGATAATAAAGTGATTCATGATATACTATGTCAAAGTACATTATATACACCATATAAAAGTGAATTGGTGTATAACAACAAAGGAGTCTCAATGGAATGTAAATTGAGATGAAATATCTTATAAAGACTGTATCCTTAGGTTAAGGATAAATCAACAACATAATTATGTGTTACAAATATAAATACACTCAATATGATTGGATATTTAGTGTAAATAAATCATAGGAAATTCACACATATTCTTGTAATAATAACACTAATGAATTGGATATTTAACTCAACAAATATAGATTGAGTTAAAATTACTTTTATCAAGTTCATATCGATGACTTGAGAATTTATCAATGGAGTGATTATGTGTATAAAAAGTATATCCACAAAAGGGGGGTGTAAATTATGAAAAAAGCAAATTAATAGTGATTCCACACATAATCTTGGAGTAAAATAATCAATGAAGTATGCATAAAGCCAAATGAGTGGAAATTGAAATTTCAAATTCCCTTATCGATATGGTAACTTATGAAACATACACCCATGAAAGAAGGATCGTACAATGATTATGTAGATATCCATAAATTAAATTATATTACATAATTAATACAATCTTGGGCAGTATAAACACCACAGGCAATAAATAAGTGGCGAACAATGGAAATCTCACGGAATTAAAAGTGAGATAAGAAACCCCTTACTTTATAATTTTTACTTAGTCAAGGGTAGGTTAACATCCATTATAATGGTTAAATAATTGTTATTTAATTATAAAATAATCATATACATTAATATTATATCATATATGATCTTTTAACATTGATTTATTGATAATATTTTAGTATTATCGTCGTTTCAGGTGTTAATGGATTCATTTTCCATTATATTCTTTCTTATGTGAGCCATATTTGTTATTGATGGGATGTATCTTATTCATATCCAGAATTATATCATGTCTGTAAACATTATTTTTAATCATCAAATGAAATTTATTATTGAATGGATATGATGGGGAATGAATCTCATCGCGTTCGTGGAGACAGTAATCTGTACGTACGCACGAGCGACAATATCATTATTTTGATATTAAAATAATATATAATTGGATGGTATATCATATATACAAAATCAATATGATTTTATATTTATTATTTACATTAATTAAACATCATTATTTTACCCATCCAAATAATAATGTGTTGAATAACAATTACACCATGATGTGGAGATGGTAATCCATACGTACGCACGTATGGTGACATGTCATTCAATGGATGGATAGAATACTGAATATTTTTGTACCATATTTTTAATAAAATTACAGTATATAGAATATACTGGAGTTATTATTTTAGAATGGAAATAACAAAGAAAGAAGAAGTGGAAGAAGAAAGGAATTTGAATGATGGTGGTGAAATCATTACCTCTTCTTCGGGTTCTTCCTTTTGATTTGATCAAAAGGGCTCCTTAAGTTTTCTTTATGACCAAAGGAGGGCCTCTATGATTAATTTAGGGAAGTTCATAGGATATTTGGGAAGTGTTTGGCCAAGAAAAATGGAATTTAAGGTGTGAATTAGAGAGAAGGGTGAGTGCCCTTTTATAAGAGGGGTGAGGGGCACCTTATGAAAAGATAGAAATATTATTTTATAATAAATTCATATTAGGTTTATAATGGCTATAAACTGACTTATTTCTAGTATAAGGTAGGTATGGGTCAAAAAAACTCAACCAATATATTTTAGACAGGTTTGGGTCCCTTTATTAACCTTATCTTTTAGTTTTTACTCTTAGTTAATTACTTTGACATTTACCATGTCTCTTTGTATTTTTATATTATATGGTTAATAAACTTACTATAAACTTCCAAGAGACCCCCAAGTGGTTCAATAATGAAACAAATATCATTAAATAAGTCATTTGTCCAAACCATAAAGTTTTAGGAATATTACATCAATTAATAATATAATATTTGTTTTCAAAACTCTTTTATGTCAATTTTGACAATATTTGGTATTTTTTTCTAAATTCATAATAGCATTATTACTTCAAAAATAATTCATGTAATCTACCCTAACATGTCATATTATCCTATAAAATTCGTGTAATTCATTAAAAGTGTCAAATTATATTTATTTTGATATTTATATATCAATTATTTTATTATTGCACTAATAAGTTAATTATTTCATTATCATTGTGTCATAAATAAATTAAATTATTTAATGTCAAAAAATTATAAATAAAATACCATTATGTAGAAAATAATTTTATATTTCTAATTAATATTTATAATCTAATTTATCTTATGTATAACCTTATATTAAAAATGTTTTAGTTATTAAACTTTCATTTTAACTCTTTTAACTCTTCTTTGAATTAAATAGTAATAAATGTCCTAATCTAATCCAAGTGGACCAAATAAGTTCATATTTTATTCCTAAGGTTTTTTTTGGTCGAATTATACTTATCCAATAGAATTTGGACATGTTTTAAGGTAATAATAATATCATTTTTACCCTTAATTACCCTATTTACATTTAACCAAGGTAAATAAAAGTAAAAAGTTACTATTCACCAAAAATTATTTTTATCTTATTGTACCACATTTTACTCCTTGATATTAACCGTGTCTCTCAGATTTTCAAAATTCCACTCACATAAGTGGTAGAATTATGTTTTATGTGAATTTTCAAATTCTTTTAGGAGATGGGTAAAAGACGGTGAAAAGTTCAATAAAATATTTATATATCTAAAACTATTATAAAATGACTCCAATTAATTACATTGAACTTATATAGGTATTATGTATCTGTTTTGACCTAAAATAAATTTAAATAAAATAAATAATTATTTATATAAAAAATCATATTTAAACTATAACTCAGTGTTTTTCACTATTCATCAAAAATTGAAAGTTTTCAGAAAAATACCAAAAATTCACCCTAAGCTAATTTCAAAATTCCGAATCCAAAATGAATTCCATTTTGAAAGATAAAATTTATAAAATTTCAAAAAGTGGGTATTACTATTCATAACGGTTAGTTTGATTGGTTGTGGTGTGTTAGAACTAGAAGTTGCGTACAATACACACTATTTTATTGTTCAAAGAGAAGCGTACCATGGAAGCTTGGGGTGTTACATAAATTATTGATGGAATTATAGTCTATACTAGTTATTCTAATTTCCAAATACATATTATATTTTGTAGCTACCTCTCTATCCTTAGTTGTTCATGGCTTTTTCAAATGGTCTTTGTTGATTGGAAGCTATAAAACATTCATTATTCTTCACTTAAAATCACTTGTCGGTAAATTGATTTGGTAAAGAAAAAAGTCCATAAACTGTAATAGGGGTTGGTTGATCATTGTAATACTTAAGATCAATTTATCATACAAGAGTTCCGAGTTATTCAAAATTATATTCAAATAATGGGGATTCATAGGATTTTACCTCATACACTCCCATGGTGGAAGTACGTCTTATTCTAAATTGTTATAGGTTCTATGTAATTTTTCATATTAGTACCTTCACATATATTTTTGATATTTCAATTAGTTCTACATTTAATTATGCATCCAAAATGTATCTATCACTATCAAGTAGTCCTCGGATGAAGATTATGAATAAGTTATGTTCCATGATAGATTGGTATGGATGGCTCACATAGACCTTATTAAATATCCCCAAAAATAAATAAAATGTCTCTCAAGTGACTTTTATGATTTCATAGATCCCCTTATATAAAGAATGATTTTGAAAGTTAGGAATAATGTTTATAGGATGATCCTTTGAATTTCATTTTATATGGTTACTTCGATAGGTTATAGGTTTTATAGTTTTTCCTTTTCAACTCATTCTAGAGAAAAAAATAGAATGATCACCATTTCTCTCGCTTCTATACTACACCTATTGGATTCAATGTAACACACAACATAGTGAACTCCTTTATGAGTTTGTTCATATCCTCACCTACTAGGAAATGAAACATTGGAAATAATTATGTTAGCATTGTTTTTAAATAAAACTCATCTTATAAAGTGGGGTATACAATATGATTATTTTGATTTAAGAATTGAGTTGCACATATGTATTTAATGGATTGGTTAGGATTCTCATCCATGTTTTAAATTCCATATTAAGAGTGAACACCTTTATTTTAACTTAAATTAGTCAATTATATGCTATTTAATTTTAAATAATAAATTCTAAATGTGTTTCGATTTTATACCTCTACTTATAATGTCCTTTATATATATAGATAAAGAGTAATAAGACAATTGCTTTAATATCTTTTCACGTACTTTATGTGAAGGATTAAGAATTTTGAAATTGGTACCTCCTCCATTGAAAAGATGTTAGAGATGTAATGGGGAATCACCCTATCATTAGGTCACCAAAGAAAAATAATATTCTAAGGTAATAAAGTGTATTGGAACCTCATATTATCTCTAAGGAGTGGTACAACTTAATGGATGTCACAGTGTAAGAGTTAGTTTGGGGGTTGTTTGATTGTGTGAATTTGAAATTATAGAGAGTGAAAATATATTGTATATCATAATATATTTCCTTGATTGATCTATGTTGTAGGATTTTGAATGGTATGCTATCACACTTCATAAAAATGATGAAATATTTCTCTCTTTTGTGATCAACCGGATGTCTATGATCATGATTATATCACCTCAAGTTTCTAGTTTGTAATTATCTGACCTACCTAGGCCCACCTAGATGGCAGAAAACACAGTTTCCACAACCCCAGGTCTACCTCTATAGTTTAGGTGATGGTGACAAGAACTGTGAATGCATAACTAAAATGGGAGGACTTTACCAAAAGTACCTATATGAACACACCCATCAATTTTCATGAAGAATTATAGATGAATAATAATAAAATATAGTAACATATACAAAAAACCATTCATATAATAAACATTAGGGAATACAAAAGAGTGTGATAGTGTAATATGAAATGTAACTAGAAAAATACTGGCCACCCAAAAAAGATGTCCCAACATGATAACAACAATAATAAGGTAAAGCAAAGAGATCATAGCTTCAGATCTACATGCCCCGACCATAGAATGAGATCTAATGAACACAATTATCCCTAAGATCTTAAAATTCCACCACTGACATGTTCATCATTTTCATAAGACATGAAAAAATAAGAAAATCCCATTCAGGGGTGAATATAAACATACTTAATAGGATTCCCCAAAAATAGAAGAGGAATTAGTAGAATACATGATTGAAGTAGTCATATCAACACAGTGTAAGGGGTAAAGGTAACCCAACATCGAAGATATATATGATCATATAAGAAAACCTTGTGAGAGAGAAAGGGGATCTCTATATCATATCCCATCCTAGGATGATGAGTCTACCTAAAACTACAAAGGATTATCATCGATGCACACAATCTTGAATATTTGTCCAAAGAATACATGATAAGGTCCCCCACCTCACCACTACTCCAAAACCCAGGGAGGATAATATAAAAAAGTTATAGGACCCTTTCCCAGACATAATAGGGTGATTCCACTCAATAGTATTAGGACTCTTGCCCATGTAGTGGTGTACCATCATTATATACGTGTACAAAATATGGGGGGACCTAAGCCCTACAATTATAGGGGAGTACCATCCACATAGATAGATGACCTACTCCCATGTATGGGAGTACCATATCTATATCTAGAAAAACAATTATGTGGGACCCACACCCATGCATAGGTGTACTATCTATGTAGATAGAGGATCCATGACCTGGTGTGATAGGGGTGTACCACCTCTACTTTTATAAGGTGTATGGGGGACCATCAACCAGGTGTGATAGTATAGTAATATCCCCATCGATATAGGACCATCACCCTAGAATGATAGGGGAGTACCCCCTCTACCTAGAATAATGAGTATGGAGGACCCACACCTGAGTATGATAAGGGAGTACCATCTTCATGGATAGAGGACATGTGCCCTCATGCATCAATAGTGTACCATCTCTATCTAAACAATAATTATGGAGGAACCACACCCTAGTGTGATACGGTAGTATCGTATCTAGCTATAGAGGGCTCATGCCTATGTAGAATAGTATAACCTCTACCTATATTAACAATATAGAGAAATCATATCCTGGTGTAATGGGAAAGTACCATCTCCATGAATAGAGGGACTTCACCCTAGTATAATAGGGTAGTGCAGTCTCTACCTTGAATCTCTAGGATGATCCTACCTAATCACTACCAACATCGAGCATCACATAGAGAATAATCATGCTTAGAACAACTTGAATCATATATCAAAATCTACTATAGAGGACACCAAACCATTCTATATGAAAAAACACTCTGGATATTCTACACATAGGCCAAAATATGAGTCCCAAAAAAGTCGATAAGAGATAAATAAGATTTACATGGAATTAAACATCATGTATATGGTTTCACATGATATGTGACCCTACCTCACTGCCTAGCCACATCTCCTATGAAGATGGATCAGTGGCCATGTCACCATACATAGAGTGTACGTGGACAACCTTATCTTTCTCGACCACTTGGGGCCTGCTTGTGCACTCCGGATCATACCAGTTTTGGTAGTACTTGTCATATACATGGCCATGTACATGGTCATGCAAGGGTTTCAATACATCCTCGTGTACCTAGTCGTCTTTGTGTGTCTGGACATGTCTTTGACCATGCACTCCCAAAGTACATGTTGGGCCACCAACACTAGGTCACATGAAGTGTGGGGATCCTAAATAGAAAGAGATACTTATCTACACCCAAAACCCCTAGACACCATAGTTGTGATACTATATGGAATGTGTTCATCTTGGTACGTGTTGTGAAGTTATGGTTTTCATAGAATCCTAGGAAAGATTCACGTGAATTCCAGATAAATGGTCGCTACCACGATTCACACTGTTTGAACACCAAAAATATGTGGTAAAGGCATATGATCATCTATTTTAACCCTCTTACGGCCAGAAATAATAATCTGGCAGTCAACTCGAAGACTGAAATTCCTTCGTCGCCTGTAGGGCCCCATGATTCCATCCATCACTGCTTCTGATCTAAGATCCTTGAATTAAAGCACAAATTCCATCCCAATCAATCTATAAATCAGTGATCTATTTTTTTTTTAAAAAATCCACTATGAATATCGGTGTATGATCGTACTTGGACCCCTTGGAAATGTGGAACCATGGCCTCATCTCCCAACGATGAAGAACGCAAAGAACCTATGGTGTAAATTTACAGAGAACAAGATGAATCAATTGTTTTAAATGTGTTCTTGTAAAATAATCATATAATAGAGATATTCAGATTGAGAAACATGAAATCATCAAGAAAAACCAAATAAACAATTTATTTCAAAAAAAAGGTTCATGTGAAAGATCAATTAATCGCATATCAAAGAATAATATATAAGAACATGTTAAGTATTTTAAATATGGGAGGAAACCACAATTGGTGATCCCTAAATAAATTGTGGATTGATAGTTGTTGAATAACACATTCACAAATAAAGTGGATGATCTCATACAACCACTATCTATCAATCCAGCTTGATCATATCACCAGTCATCATTTGATCTCGATCCTCTAATGAAGAATGATGAAACCTCCTCTCAACAATCCTAGGGTTATGTGACTAACTCTACTAATTTTATATAATAGTATATTTAAAAAGGGAAATATGTTTTTGTTATTAATTGAATTAATTAAACATATTAATTAATTATTCCTCTTAACATGCATTCCAATTGATGCCTCATCTGAACGTCCAGTACTGAAAAACTTTAGGTCGCATATAGGGTAAAAATTATACTTTATATTCAACTATAGTATCAAATCTCTGATTTGAGACTCTATACAATAGATATTCTATTATTTATGAAAAATTGTGTATATATGATATAAAATATTTTTATAAATTAATTCTGGGATCAATGGGCCATGGAATCTCACATCATATCAGTGCTTGAATTTGAAAACATTCCTTGATATATTTCAATTTTTTACAAGGAAAACCACAGTCACTACATTATTCTATCATAATATTTTTTCCCATAAACGCACAAACATAGAATAAAGGTTGGGATATTGAGCCCACATCTAGCTCTCCCACTACCAGAAGCCCTCCTGCATGCCCCCATGCTTCCAAAAAATGCAATCCAAGGGAATTACATATATTTACAATATCATCTTCTATTGATCCCCAATATCCACTAGGTATACTGTGAAGGTGGATCCATCCTCGATGTTCATCTCTCCCCATTAAATAACATTCATAGGATCATGTATGTATATCCTCAACTGCAACACATGGAAGATGTTGTGTACCTAATCCAACTATGGGTCTTAGGCTAGATAGTAAAAAAACCCCTCCAACCAGCTATAGGATCTCAAATGGCACAATTGACCTCATGGATATCTTTACTCCTTGAAAAAATCTCCAAAATCCTCCTTGTGGGAAGAATATCAGGAAAACATGGAATCCCAACTCAAACTCCATGGACCTACAACATTGAAATGAATAATATTATCATTATCATAGGGTTTTCCTCGTCCAGTCATGGATCACATATACATTCTTCATAAGTTATCATACCATTTATGGCCCAAAAATAGATGCCTCACTAATCTCAGTCCAGTTATATTGTGACCTACATGGTCTCTTATAAAGGTCCTTGAATGTTTTCCATGTTTATAGTAGAGTGATATGTATTATTATAAAAAAATCTACCAAAGTTAAGTGATATTACAAACTCTTATTGAATAATAACATAGAATCCCTCACCATATACTCCAAATCCTAGATATTTTTCTCATTCTTTCCATCTGTCTGGGGTTGAAAAGTTATACTCATACTCAACTGGGTCTTGAAATCCTCCTTTTGGCCTCTATAAAACTATAATGTGAACCAAACATCCTAGTAAAATACAATCATCAAGAGAACCCCATGGAGAAATATAATCTCCTATGCGAAAAAATTCCACAAACTCTTCACCGAACACTGCACCCTAAGAGAAAGGATGTGTGGAGACTTGGTAAGTAAGTCCAATATCACCTATATGGAATTGTGACCTATAACTTTTTGTAGATGACCTGTTACAAATCCAATGCATATGTCATCCCATTTCTTCATTGGGTTATCAATAGGTTGTATAAAACCTATTGGAACTTGGTGCTCAACCTCCACATGTAGACATGTGAGACATCGCGAGAGGAAGATGGCCATGCATTGCCTCATTGTATCTCACAAAACTCCTATTTAAAGTACCAATACATCTTCCCTACACTATAATGTACAAAAAATGAGAATTTTGAGACTCCCTAATCAACTCCTTCTACAACATCACTGAAACCACAATCTATAAATGGAAAAGGATTACATGATTCCCTCATTTAGAGAATCAATCTGGTCAGTCTCTTGAGGATATCTGGTCATGTAGGACCTCAAACATAGTGTATCCTAACTGTTCCTCCCTCACACACTGAGTAAGTGGAGGATTCAACACCATCAACAGAATATAACATTTATCCCTCTCCTCCATAAGGGTTTTCTGTAAAGAAGACAACTTCTCATATGCCTCCTCTATTAGACAAGAATGGGACATCCTTCTAAGTGAATCTTCCACCATGTTTCCCATTCTAGAAGTATAGATTATTTCAATTTCATATTCCTATGGGAACTCCAACAATAAAATCTATCTAAGGTACATAACTATTTTTTTGAAGGCATACATGACCATCTAATGTCATGAGTAAACAACAAAGCACTCTGGAAGAAGATAAATCCTCCACATCCACAGAGAAAATACTATCACATCCAAATACAGACTGTCGGTCATGTAGTTTGGCTTATGGGGTCTCAAATACCTTGACCCAAATGAAATCATCTACTACCTCTCCATTAACATATAGTTGATCCTAGATTCATAGGTATCTCAATACACTACGTACTCCATGCCCTCCACTAGTATTATCAAAAAAATAAACACTTTTCATCCTTAGTTTCAATACATTAAAGGCTCTCTGAAACTGATAATTCTATGTAAAAGGATTCCCATTCCGTATCAGAGTGGTGAATAGGGATTAAATATTGATTATTTCTTCCAAGAAGCTCTTGCAGTACCCTCCCAAAATAATAAAAATCTATACTTATGACATAATCTTGTGTTTATCCCAAGAAATAAATATTTCAATCTTAACATGTTCCACAAATAATCCAAGTTCATAAATGACACTCCATAGGAAGTGAACCTAGAGGATAAAAAAAACTTTGGGAGCTTACCATTTAGATTTTTTTCCCAAATAAATTTAATGATCATTCGGAAGATCTCTCCATGATCCTCCTCTAATTCAGAGTAGATGAGTATGCCATCAATGAAGACAACCATAAATCGGTCCAATTATGGATACAATATCTAATTCATGAGATACATAAAAACAGTGGGGGTATTATTCACACTAAAGGGAATCACCAAGAACTAATATTTTCTAGAGAGATATCAAAATTCTAGATTAAAAATATTAACCTTCTGATCCCTTAACTGGTGGTATCCAAACTTGAGATCAGTCTTTGAGAAAAATCTCACTCATCATAACTAATCAATAAAGTCTTAAATCCTAAACAAGGGGTACATGTTCTTTATCATGTTGTTGTTTTGGAGAAAATAGTCAAAAAATAATTGTCAAATACCATTCACTTTTTTCATGAACAATACCAGAGCTGCCTAGGTGGACATACTTGGTCTAATAAAACCCTTCCCTCAATGGTCCTCAAATTGTACCCTCATCTACCAAAGCTCGATAAGGGCTATCAAATTTACAATAAAATATATTATAGATCTCCTGTGTCCAATTCAATATAGAGTTCCATCACACGATAGGGAAGTAAACCTTAAACATCGTCAAGAATGATGTCATCATACTCCACCATAATTGTAGTAATCTAAGAGCTCAAAACATCCACTATTACAAGCGTAATACTAAAAAATTGATAAATTGGTCATAACCTCCTTTGAATGAGTTCATCCTACTCTACTTGGGGTTCACTCATTATAAATGGACGAGTTATTAGTCCCACAAACAATAATCATTACCATATTGAGTAAAAACATCATAGTAACCCACTTCCACTACAAAACGATTTCATATGACGATTTTTATCTCTCTCCTCGTAGAGTAAGGTCACACCATCTGCAAAAACTTATGATCACTAATCCTCTCTACAATATCCTCCTACAAATTATTTATGAAAAAATTTCTCCACTTAGATCAATATGTATTGAACAAGTATGTAATCCATTGAAATTTGGATTGAGATTCTATGCTATGATAAAAGATAGATAAGTGGAGATAGAAATCATAACTTGAACCAAACTCAAGCGTCTCGGCCAAATTCCCCAAATTCTTGAAGTTAATCCTTTCACATACCCACATTCTCTCCTAAACTAGGTCTAACTTCTACAAAATAGAACACCAACCTTCCTTATGTAGGTTCCGGGAACAGTGGAAGCATGGTTGGGTTGGCACCCAACATTTATTTTTTCCACAATCAATGATTATTACTGGATCAATACGATGATGAACATCAGTCTCCACGAAATAGAATTAACGATTGAGATAAAGATGTAAGAGCCCTGAAACCTTTTGATAGGATCTTGAACATCATGTTTATAATTAATTTAATTAATTTCATAAAGGAAATAATACATGGAATTTCGATATTTTCTTCGTTGATGATGTTGATCGTCCAGAATGACCCTTCTAGATTATCTTGTTGCACTTGCAAGGATCCAAACTAGATTCCCTCTAGCAGTGATCCACATATGCTCTAATGGCCTCTGATCGACACCACTCATTCTTTGGGTGTAATCGCGGTGAAGTGAGTGTCTTGTGTTGGTAATTCTTGATCGCTTGTTCTTTAGCCTTAAAGAACGTCTCTTGTTCTTGAGAGGGGCCAGAAGAGGATTATAGAGAGAAATTGTTTAGTTCAACAATTCTCAATTCACTAGGTGTACGATTCAGTACATGGAACAATAGACATATGTGTCGATTTATTGACATGGGGATTCAGTTACAATATCTAATTGCATAACAACAATTAAATACATTCACAATCATAAAGAAAACCCATGCTATTATTAATAATACAGTGTCATTATTTATGGTGTGCCAACTTGATCAAAACAGAATTATAAATAAAATTCCGCATTAGAAAATAATATCTTCGTTATTTTAATTTATTCCAACTAGTTAAATAATTATTTATCCTCTCGAAAATAATTATTTTAGTACTAGACCAGCCTTTATCCTCTCGAAATCATCTTCCATTTATTGAACACACAAATAAATAAATAAATAATTTACTCACTTAAATAAAAATTTTATTTAGAAACTAGTAAATAAATATTTATTAAATGTTCAAAAAATTATTAAATATATTTTACCCACAATCAGGTGAATAAATATTTATTTAATTTATTCAATAATTTTACCTTGAATAAAATTATTCCACTATCTTGAGAATAATATTTATTAATTAAATTCAAATAGAGTTTAATGGAGACCACCAGAAACACTTAGTGTGTGACACTCTATGATTCTTTCTCGTTGTAATTAAGAGGGATTTCCTAATGTCTCAGAGTACTATCTAGAAATGGGTCAAGTAACCCAAGATAAATAACTTAAAGTTTCAACAATGAAATCCATATACGAAATCCCACTATGTAATATAATCCCTTTGTCGCAATATCTCATCAAGAATGTTTCATGATAGTGTCATCAGCCTTTGTGCTTGATACGTCATTCTTTGACTACCTGAAAAAAACTCGTCATTACACCATGGCCTAGAATTTCACATGATGGTTCTATTTCAATCAATGGATTGAGATATCAACTTCCATAAATGGAAGGTACAAATTATTTCTCTACTTATCCATTAATAACATGCCACTTGTGACACACCCTACGTACCCTACTTCCCACCAACTCTCTATGTGACAATTTTTGTCAGTAAATCAAAGTACGTGAGTCGTGACACATAGTAATGATAATCTTAAAGTCTAAGGATCATTACCCATGTTCGTATATTGGAATATCCAATGACACCAAAACATGTGGAATTTCTACTGGCCGGTCTGTTCTTATAATCTCATATCTTGGAGATTATCAAGTGAAAAAATCATTAGAGGAAGCCTCATCTGCATATGAGTACTCACACCTGATGGTATGTATGATATGTGTTCCATAATAGTATGTCATCCCACCAAAAAACTACATTTAAGAATATTTTTATAGAATTTAAAGGTTCTCATCATAGTAGGGAACTACCATGACCTTATCAATACAACAAATACTCTAGGAAATTAGTATATCATAGTCATACAGAACAATGAACAATATGTATTACATTAAATATCCTGGTAATCAAAGTACAAACATTTGGTTCTAGGACAATAACTCTAACAAACTCCCACTTTGACTAGAGCCAACTACCTACGAATTTCAGCGCGCTAGACCACACATGATGATAGTGTTTCTGCTGAGTCAAATCTTTAGTCAAGGGGTCCTCCATGTTGTCTCCTGTGGAAATACTGCTCGCTACAACTTCACCTCTTTGAGAAAAATCCCTCAAGAGATGATACTTCTAAAGTATGTTCCTTGCCTGTTGATTTAACCTTGGCTCTTTTGTGAGAGACACTGCTACAGTATTATCACAGTATAGTGTGATGAGATATTTACTACTAGGTATCATATCTAGGTCATTGATGAAGCTTCGCATCCAAACTACTTATTTAGATGCCTCAGAAGCTATGATATACTGGGACTCTGCTATAGAATCTATGACCACAGTCAGTTTTGAGCTCTTCCATCTCATTACACCTCCATTCAAAGTGATGATGTATCCCATTTGTGACATCATGACATCTTGATCTGTCTGGAAACTAGTATCTTAAAATCATCTGATGACTAATTCCTCATCTCCTCTATAAACCAGAAACATATCCTTAGTACACCTCATATACTTTAGGAAAGTCTTTATTTCCATCCAACAATGGTCACCTGGGTTTTCTTGATATCTACCTACCACATTCAATGCGTAGGTTACATCCATCCTAGTACATATCATGACATACATGACTGACCCAATCGTTGATGTGTATAGATTCCTTTCCATTAGCTTTCTTTCCTCATGTGATGAGGACACATTTACTTGGAAAGATGAATGCCATGTGATTCTAGTAACAATCCCCTCTTGGATTGTTCCATACTGAATCTCATTAGTATTATATGAATGTATGCACTTTGACTTAGGCCCAATAATCACTTGGATCTATCACGATGGATCTTGATCCCGAGAATATATACTGCCTCACCCTAGTCCTTCATGGAGAAGAATTGATTCAACTATACCTTACTGGACTTGAAGACTGGTCTCTCATTTCCAATTAGTACTATGTCATCAAAAAATACTATTAGGAAAACGACTGCAATCCCACTAAACTATTTGTAGACACAACGCTAGCATTCATTATTGATAAAACCATATTCTATTATGGATTTATCAAAACAAATTTTCCATGACCTGGATGCTTTCTTTAATCCATAAATGGATTTTGGAAACTTTCATACCTTATTGGAATCCTTTTGAGTCACAAACCCTTTAGCTTGTGTCATGTAGACATCTTCCTAAAGGTTCTCATTAAGGAAGGATTTTTTGATATCAATTTTTCAAATCTCATAGTCATGGTAAGCCACATTGGAAAGTAGAATTATGATGGATTTTAGCATTGAAATTGGTGATTTTTTTGTCATAGTCAATTCCTTGACGTTGTTAAAACCCTTTTGCAACCAACCTTTCCTTATAGGTACTAACATGTCCTTCCATGCCTAGTTTCTTCTTGAATACCAATTTTAAAACAATAGGATTTACATCAACTGGAGGATTTACAAAAATCTAGACTTCGTTTTGGTACATGGAATCCAATTCATAATTCATGGATTCTTGCCACTTGGAAACATTTGTGCCACTTACTGCTTTCTTGTAAGTTAGAGGATCATTATTATTAACTAATAACGAGTCACCATCCTTAGTAACTAGAAAACCGTACCATTCTGGTTCTCTAACCACTCTTGTACACCTACGCAGTACTTGTGTCTCTAGAATAGAATCTTCTTCCATGGGACTTTGTAGAATCTATTCATGTACCAACTCTTGTGTACCTTAAGCCTCGACTTCATCGAAGTCTATCTCACTCCCACTATCTATTTTGGATATGTGATCTCTCTTAATGAATATGGAATGTATTTCCACTATACCATTTTTTCTAAGGGTTTTATAGGTAATATCCCCTTGTTTCCTTGGGGTATCCTATAAAGGTACACTTTTTTCATTGAGGTGAGAGTTTGTTACCTGAATAGGCCTTGAAAAATGCTTCGCTACCCCACACATGTAAATTAGATAACATGTATTATCTTCCACTCCATAACTTGTATGGAATACCATTTATTGATTTAGTTGGTACTTGGTTTAATATGTGTGCCACTATTTTTAACGCACACCCCCAAAAGTATAATAGAATACTTGCATGAATCATCATAGATCTCATAATGTCTAACAAGGTGTGGTTCATCTTTTCTATTACACCATTCCATTGAGGTGTGTAACGAGGATTGATTTGGGATAGGATCCCAAACTCCCTTAAGTAATCAATGAAGTCTTGATTAAGATATTCCCCACATTGGTCTGAGCAGAGTTTCCTAATCTTCTTACCAAGATGGGTCTCAACTTCATTCTTGTATTCCTTGAACTTATCAAAGTAATCTGACATATACCTCACTAAGTAGATATATTTATATCTACTAAAATCATCAGTAAAAGTAACACAGATTGACTACCCACCCCTTGATTCAACTGGAAATGGTCTACACACATCAGTATGAATCAATTCAAGAATCTCTTTTGCCCTTTAACCTTTCCCACTAAATAGGGATTTGGTCATTTTTCCTTGTAAACATGCATGACATACACCAAGTGATTTTAGTTTAAAAGAATCTAAATATTCATCTTGATGTAACATTCTCAAGAATTTCTTGTTTACATGACCTAGCTGGTGATTCCAAAGTTGGGTGTGGTATGAGTCATGTGAAGTATCTTTTTAATCGATTTCCATTACTTGGTTTGTGTGATCTGACACATAAAGACCGTTCTATAAATGCGCCCTACCAAAACAAATGCTATCTTTACAAAAGAAGAAACATTTATTTCTGAACTTGAAACAAATCCATATGTATCTATTCTAGATATAGAAATTTTGTTGTTGGTTATAGAAGGCACAAAAAACAACCCTTTAACACCAAGATCATCCCAGTTGGCAACATGAGGTGGTAATTCCGGACAACAACTGCATCATGTCTGGCTTCATTTGATACTAGTATATCTACCTCCCCTTGATCAATCCTTCTAAATCTACTTGTTTCCCGTATTTGGATACATATGTGAGAACCAAAAGCTGTATCTAATACCCAATTTGATGAAACATATAGATTGCACTCGATAACAAATGCACCTGTAGGTTCCCCTAGCTTCTTTGATAGGGTGTCGTTCTTCTTCCAGTGGCCCTTCCCACCACATGCGAAACAAATAGCCTCATGTTCCCTTGACTCACATTCAATCATCTTTTTATTATAAGTTCATGAAGAAGCTTTGGTCTTAAAGCTCTTCACCTTCCCCTTCCTCTTATTCACTATAAGTATAGAAGTTTTTTCATGCTTCATATCTTTATCCACTTGGAGAATGAGGATAATAAGATCAGATAGGGACTTCTCAATGTTGTTCATGTTGAAGTTAACAACAAAGCTAGATAAGATTTGAGGGAGTGATTAAAGAATGAGATCGATGCCCAGTTATTTGGGGAGTATAAAACCTAGAACCTCCATGTGCTCAATGTAGCCAAAGAGTTTTACTACATGAGCCCCATCTAGGGAACCTTCTCCAAGCTTACTCTAAAAGAGTTCCTTGGATATCTCAAACATTTCATGTCTTTCTCTCACCTGGTAAAGACCACAGAGGTGCTCGAGCATGCTATAGGCATCCATGATTTTGTAAGACTTCATGAGATCACTAGAAATTGATGATAGCATCAAACATTGAGAGTTGACCACATCATTCATATGTTTCTCGTAGACCAAGAAATCCTCATCACTCACCTCTTGGAAGGAGGATTAGGTAATGTTTACTCCAACACGTAAGACTTTTGTTCATGGGATATGATAACCTGAAGGCATTTAAACCATTCATGGAAGTTACTACTAGTGAGGATTTTGTCTTTATACAGAATTGATCACAAGGATAGTGTGGTTGATGATCATGTCATTTTTATTTTATAATTAAAAAATTATATTATTAGTAATTTCTTGATTACATTTTTATGAGAAATAATAATTTAATTTTATTAAGTCTCCCACTATTTTATCAAGTCCCAATGGCCCTCACCATTGAACTCTGAATGTCCAGTTGTCATGACATTCTAGTGACAAGGATCCATATTCCCCTTCGCATAACCCCTGCAAGGGTTGGTCAAGCTATTTAAAGGTATTTAGGAAGGCAAGTCTTTCAAACTATGGGCATGCAGCTCCTTGATCTATTGACTGGAATCCCCAATCCTAAAATCCTGAATTTGTATTTAAATAACTCTTGCATCCAATATTACACCAAGTCTAGCAAGGGATACTCCTTTTAATGTAATATGGTTATGTCAAACAGAAACATTTCATAAGGGATTCCAGTATAAAAGTAAGTGTCCCAACAAGTGTTAGTCAAACACATATATTTATTGAGTTTTTCCCTTAATCATGTAACATAAGGCTTTCTTTGACATTATATTTTTTGAGGTATTTTTATCTCTTATGTGTGAATTTATTATTATCATTATCACATGATTGTTAATATTAAGTGGAACTTTCATAAGTGATTAATCGTATCTTGATAATATTTATGCATGTGCTTGGTTTATTTTAGTTCCCTCTTACATGCTTGTTTAATTAATTAATTATGTGATCATGACAGCACATCCATAATGAGAAACCATGCATCTTACTGAAATAAAATAATGAAAAGTGAATGATCATGAGCTTTTCTAATGGTTATTTTATCTAGTGGTTGATAAAATAACCCTAACCTAGGGGAGAAACACCTTGAACCTTTTGGGTTCATGTTTACAGCTTTCCAAAAATCCACCTTTGTATCTCCTGAGATTGATTTTATCTCATCTTCTGCGTAAACTACCTCCACTAGCTTGGGAGTTCCATTCATTTCATATTCCTTTTTTAACTCACATGTAGTTGAGGGGTAAAATGGTGTTTTACATAAAATAATCATTGGGAATACATTCCCTACATATCAATGTAAAGAAGGCTTGCATGCCAATATATTTAATTTAGATAAATAAATAAAAGGAAACTATCCACATAAAAAGGTCTTTGTCTAGCACATGATCATACATGCATTAATATTTATTCATAAATAAAACTAGCATTACGTTATTTAATCTTTCTTGTTTATGATAAATCACGCTTGAATCAATTAATTAACATCTTTACTTAATCAATATTTTTATCTTAAACCCCTTTCTAAATTTACTTTAGATTCTCATCCATCATAAATCAAAACAAACAAATTCATTTAAAATTATCTTTGTATGTAACTTGTACCTTGGAGGAAACTTGGTGAATTTCAATTCATAACTACCCAATGAGTAGAAATGAATATAATGAAGATGTTAAATTAAACAAACATATATAAAAAACCTATCTTGTGTTGTGCCTTATATTTATTCCTGCATTATGGTATATTTCTAAAGGGTTTGTATAATATAATAATAATTTTTAATAAATTTGTGTAATTTGGATAAGTACACAGCGTGTAGTTCCAACTACACAGTGTGTACTATTGTTCACAATCCATCTTAATTACATGACTAGGGTAAATGGTGTGTGAGTGTAATTCATAAATCTTTGGAGTACACGACATGTCCAGTGGGACACAGGCTGTGTAGTTCCTCAATACACAATCTCTAGACAAGAAATACGTGCAAAGGGTACACGGTCCAACCCTAACTTGAAGGGACTACACGATGTGTCTAGTGGTCCATATGGTGTGTAATATAAAACATATGTTCCACTTGATCCTAGTCAACACAAAGAGTCATTAATACTTAGACAAACTCCAATGAATTACCTTGGTTTGGCGTACCAGACCTGGTGAATTGTACCTTGACGACATGGTTTATACTGCTGAATACATGTCGTGTGTTCTGGTGTTGTACGACCAGGAACCTTTGGCATCTCCAAATGATATCCTCTATTTTATTTTAATAAAAATTAAAAGAGAAGATATTTTCTAAAAGGTGAATGAGAAACAAAAGAGGAGGAACAGATATCGAGATTTAGACTTGTAGAATGATTAAATTGAATTGAATAAAATAAATTATTGATTATGTAAATCATCAATGAAATATTGAAATAATTATAATCTATGATATAACCTCCCTTTGATACCACTTTTTGGTTCTAGGTGCAGTGTTAGCATGGTTGGGTCGGCACCCAACTTTAATTTTTACCATGATCAATGATTATTCTAGGATCAATACGACGATGAACACCAGTCTACACGGAATTGAATCAAAGATTTAGATAAAGAAAGAAGAGGCCTGAAACCATTAGAGAGGATCTCACACATCATGTTCATAATTAATTTATTTAATTCCATAGATAAAATAATACTTGTATCTATAATATTTTTTTCAATGATGATATTGATCATTCAGAATGACCATTCTGGATTATCTTATTTCACTTCTAAGGATCCAAACTAGAATCTCTCTAGAGGTGATCCACACATGCTCCGATGGCCTCCGATCAACACCACCCATTCTCCGGGTGCTAGCGCAGTGAGGTGAGTGTCTTGTGTCGGTCGTTCTTGATCTCTTGTTCTTTGGCCTTGAAGAAAATCTCTTATTCTTGAGAGGGGTAGGAATAGGATTCGAGAGAGAAATTGTTTAGCTCAACAATTCTAAATTCATTGGGTGTGTGGTTCGGTTCATGGCACAATAGACGTATGTGTCTATTTATTGACATGGGGCCTCAGTTACAATATTTAAATGTGTAATAGTAATTAAATACAATCATCACCTTAGATAAAACCCATGTTATTAATAATAATAACACATCATTATTTATGGAGCACCAACATGCGCAAAATGGAATTATAAATAAAATTCCGCGTCAAAAAATTATAGAAGCATTATTTTAACTTGTGCCAACTAATTAAATAATTATTTATCATCTTGAAAATAATTATTTTACTAATAGACCATCCTTGGTCTGCTCGAACTCCACTTCCATTTATTTAACACCCGAATAAATAAATAAACAATTCATTATCTTAAATAAATATTTTATTTAAAAAATTGTAAATAAAAATTTATTAAATGTTCAAAAAATATATATTTATATTTTACCCACAATTCGGGGAATAAAAATTTATTTAATTTATGCATTCATTTTAACATTAATAAAATTATTCCACTATCTTGAGAATAATATTTATTAATAAAATTCAAATAGAATTTAACCAAGACCAACAGAAACACATAGTTAGTGACCCTATAGGATTCATTCTCGTTGGAATAAGGAAGGATTGCCTAAAGTCCAAGAGTACTATCTAGAAATGGGTCAAGGCACCCAATAGAAAGAACTTAAAGTCACAACAATGACATACAGATATGAACACTCACTATGTAATATAATCCCTTTGTTGCAAAATCTCATCAAGAAGGTCTCATGATAGTTTCATCAACCTTTGTTCTTGATACACCATTCTTTGAATAGCTAAAATTAACTCGTCGTTACACGATGGCCATGGAATTATACAGGGTGGTTCCATTTCAATAAAAATGCCAAGATATCAACTTCTATAAATGGAAGGGAAAAATATTCCTTGAATTATCCATTAATAACATGCCACTCGTGGTGCACCCAATGTACCCTACTTCCCACCAACTCTCTCTATTATGGTTTTCATTCGTAAATCAAAGTGTGCAAGTCATGACACATATTAATGATAATATTAAAGTCTAAGGATCATTACATGCCCTCGTAGATAGGAATATCTGATGAAACCAAACATGCGGAATTCCAACTGGTGGATCTGTTCTCATAATCTTCTGTCTTGGAGATTACCAAGTGAGAACGTCATGAGAGGAAGTCTCATTTTCATATGAGTATTTGAACCTGATGGTATGTATTCTATGTGTCCCATAATAGTATGTCATCCAACCACAAAACTATATTTATGAATATTGTTATAGAATTTCAAGGTTCTCATCATAGCGGGGAACTGCCATGACCATATCAATGCAACAAATAATCTTGGACATTATTACATCATAGTCATGAAGAAAAATTAACAATATATAATACATTAAATATCCATGTAATCAAAGTACAAATAGTTGGTTATAGGATACCAACTCTAACACCCCAGAAAAAAAAATCAAAGAACCTCATTCACCACACCTTGACACGATCTTATTTGGGTGGAACTGACTCACCCTCATAGATTTTAAATTATGTTACAAGTATTCATATCAGTGGAAGAAGTAATAAGAACCTTGTATTTCCAAATTCATGTTAAACATATCCATTACAAGGATCTGTCAATGCACATCATAAACCTAGAGGGGTCTTTCCTTGAGGACCACTATAAATAAGGTATACTATCTAAGATGGATATCAAAACTACATGATCAGGTTAGACATCAACTACATGATAAAGGAGTTGGGATTAATGTGATACATGAGAAAATTCAATATCTAAATCCTACAATAATCACCCAGTACAGGTGTGAAATCCATAGGAAACACTTGAACCAACAACTTCTCTATGAAGAGAATTGGTTGCAAGTGAAATAATCTGGTTGGTCGAGATACACATAAGTCTGAAAACATAGATCACCAACTCAACCCAACCCTTTTCTGCATGGGGATCTTACTCACTATATAACCTCATTGGACTCTAGTGATATAACTCATAGAGTATGATAATCTCGCATGAATCATCATCCTTATATACTAGTACAATCTGTTTCTCAATAGGGGTGATGATATATACCCACCTTGAAGAAATGTCCCATGAGATAGACCATGAACTGAAGCCACATAGCTCAGTGGATCATTATCATGATCCTAAATTAATATCCCAGCTAGCTATCTTTACAGATGCATCATGAAAGTAATCAAGATATAAAATGATCAAATTATCATGTATATATAAGGGGAGTTGTCTCAAGAAGTATATTACAAGGAATCAATCATATATAATGAATGTACCAATGTTTCTTGCAACTAATGTATTAATATATAATGTTCAAAAATATGTAGTCAAAGTCCTAGTGAATGGATACGTTGGTCCATGATCTACCACAGGGTTCCATAACCTAAAATCCATACTCAATGCACTTTTACACTTTTTCCATAAATTCCCAACATGCCCTCATAAGTGTGAAAAACTCCAAACACCATCCCAAGTTTGAACGACATTTGATAGTAATCTATAATTACCCGACCCGTTGGGGATCGCCTAGCTTGGGGAATGCTGGGCCTCCAGAATCCCAAGCTTACCTCTGTAGGCTAGGGGCTAAAAACAAGTGTCGATAAGTCATAACTAAAATGCAAGGCCTTTTTCTAAAGTAATTATATGCATGAACCCAACCATATCCACGCAGAAGTGTGTAGGAATAATAATAAAAGAAAGTAACATCTAGAGTTAAAAACTATTCTTGTAATAACATCTAGGGAATATAAAATAGTTTGAAAGTGAAATAAAAATCGTAAAGGGAATAATACACTCCCATCTAGAAAATATGTCCAAACCTGAAAAATAATTATAATAAAGTAAATTTCCGAGATCCTGACTCTTGATCTCCATGTCCCAACCACTACATGTGGTCAAATACACCTATGTATCCCTATTCTCATCCAATTTCATTATCCACCATTCTATTTTCTATATAATACATGAAACTTGTGGGAAAACATCATGTAGGGGTGAGTATACACATACCGAGTATGAAATCTCCAAAAATGAAGAGGGGGAAATAGGAAATATGATAGAAGTAGTCATCTCAACCCAAATTAAGGGGGAAAGGAAACCCAAAAACATGGAAATATATATATATATATATATACTCAAATTAGAATCCTAGAAGAGTTATAAAGTGGTCTCTATCTTATATACCATCCCAATATGACGAGTCTTCCTAGAAATCCAATGGTCCATCATCGATACCCCGCATCTCATGTGTATATCTAAAGAAATCATGATAAGGTCTTACACCTTTCTGCTTCTCCATAACCCTAGAGAGTGTAACATAAAAAAGTTAGAGGACCCACAACCTAGAAAAATAGGTCGATGTCACTCAGTAGATAGAAGAACCAGATCCATGAAGGGGAGTAACATCTCTATATATCATTATAGAATGTGGGGGAACCACCCCTAGTGAAATAGATGAGTAGCATCCCCATAGTTGTAGAAAATATGATTCTATAGTGGAGTACCATCTCTATATTTGGAATAATAAGTGTTGAGGACTCGTTCATATGTAGGTGAGTACCATCTCCATGGATAGAGGACCCACACCCTAGTGCAGCAGGGAAATACCTCCTCTTCCTTGTATTGGGGACCTATTCCCTAGTGCGATAAGGGAGTACAGGCCACATAAATAGAGGACCTGCACCCCTGTATGATAGGAGATTAGCCCCTCTACCTAGAATAATGAGTATGGTGGACCCACACACTATTATGATAGGGGATTACCATATCGGTGGATAAAGGACTCATTTCTTGATGAAACAAGGGATTAACATCTCTATTTGAACAAAAAATATGGAGGAAGCATTCCCTGGGGTGATAAGGGAGTACAATATCTATGGATAATGGACCTGCCCCTACTTAGGGGAGTACCACCTCAACCTATTTAATGAATATGGAGGACATGAACCCCAACACCATCTTCATGAATACATGTATCACAACCTAGTACAACCAAAGAAAACTACCACTAAATAGAATCTCTCTGATGGTCATACCTAATCCTTAACACCATCGAGCATTTCTAAAAGAATATTCATGCTTAGAAAATCTTGTATCGTATATCTAAATTCACTACAAAGGCTACAATAGCTTTCTTCATGAAAAAACACTTAGGATCGGCTACTTGTGGGCCAAAATTTGTGTTCAAATGAAGGATATTTGAGAGAAAGAATATGTAGATGGATGGATATGGTGTGTATGGGGGTTCACACAATGTGTGACCCCACCTCATTACTTGGCTGTGTCTCCTATAAACATGTCTTGATGGCCATGTCACTCTACATGACATGTATGAGGAAATCGTGGTGTGTCTCAAACAATAGGGATCTACTTGTGTACTTCCAGCCTTTCCTGTGATGTTCAAGCCATGTCCTTTATATGGCTGTGTAATAGGATTTGTACATGGACATGTATGAAGCCCTACTTGGGTATCAGCACATTCCATTATACCTTGACAGGCCTTTCTATCTAGTGGTGTTTGTTCCCATGTAATCTTGGAGTACTTTTAGGGAAACCCACACTGGGTCACACATCTTGTGGGGGTCCCACATGATGTGTGATAGTTATCTCTACCTAGAAAACCTAGCCTCTATATCCAAGGTACTAAATGGAATGTGTTCATCCCAGTACACATTGTGCAGTCTAGAGTTTTATAGAATCTAAGGAAACCTTCATGAGTATTCCAAATTCATGGACACCAGCCCGATTCCCTTCATTTTACCACTAAAAATCTCTGTGGAAGGCCTTTGATCATCGATTATGTGCCTCTTGTGGTTAGAAATCTAAATATGGCAGTCCTCTAAAAGACAAAAATGCCTCTATCACCTGTAGTGCCTCATTTCACTTTTCATCACCAATTTTGATCCAATACTCCTGAAAGAACACCATTAATACATCACAGGATGTACAAAAATCACTGTCTGGGTCATTATTCCCACATCCACTATGAATTCGTGGGTCTGATCATGCTTAGAGCTATTCGACAATGTCGAACTACGACCTTTGAAGCCGAATGGAAAAGAACTCGAAGAACTTATGGGGGATATGCATAAGAAAAAAAGGTTAATCAATTTTTGTCCAAGAGTTCTTGACCTACAATTATAGATCAATTACATTCAGTTTTATAAAAATGGCATGATCAAGAACAAACCAAATAAACAATGTAGTTTGATAAAAGGACTCATGTAAAGGATCAAATAATCTTAAATCAAAGAATATGAGATAATAACATGAAAAATATTTTAATCAAGGGATGAAAACACAATTTAGAAGGATATCCATGATTATGGATCTAACTTTGGTAATTAATGTATTTTCCAGTGATGGTGATGATATGTTATATCTATTGTCAATTGATTATCTTTGATCCCACCACTGGTCATCATCCAATCTTGATCCTTTAATGAATAACAATGAAACCTCCTCTCAAAAATTACAGGGTTATGTGTCTAACCTTTGAAATTTTATATAACATTCTATTTGAAGATGGAAATAGGATTTCGGTGTTAAATAAATTAATTTTATTAATTAAATTTATTATTACACATAACATACCCACCAACAGCTGCCTCATTTGAATGTTCAGTGCTGCCCATCTTTAGGTTATTCCTAGGGTAAACCCTGCGATTATAATTCAAATGTGGTCTCAGAATTTTTGATTCAAGTCTCCATTCAAGATATATTCAATTATATCTAAAAAAATTATGTGTACATGATATAAAAATAATTAATATTTTTATGAAATAAATTTTGGGATCATCAAGCCTCAAAATCTCATGTCATATTTGCACCAGACTCCAAAAACATTCCTTGATATATTTCAAAGTCTTACATGGAAAAAATATAGTATCTAGATAATTATTTATTTATAGATTAAAAATTATCATTATAATTTATTACTCTCTCTTTTTTGTATGAGAGAGTTTCAATTAATTTCTCACTCCCCCAACAGAGCACCCAACATAAGTTTTAAATCTGCTACCCAATTAGGATATATTGACCCAATGTACCTGAGGGTGAAATTTTGTTTTCCAAACTCATTCCAAGAATCAAAAAACACATACCAACTTAATAAGTATTGTTCAATTATATAAATTATTGATTAATTATAGGGATGAATTAATTAACCTGAGAAATAAATGAAAAAATGAAATAAAAATTGATCCCAATCACATTTAACAGCATATCACAATCTATAAAATGAAATAAACTAATTTTAAAAGAATAGAAGATTGTTATTGAAACTAATGCATGAAATGGATCTCCCCCAAAGGATTAATAAATTATGAGGGAATTAATCCTTCTTTTGAAATATTGAATTCTTGGATATAGAGCTCTCAAAACTATAAAATTTAGAAAAATTAAAAAACAAATAGTTATAAAAATTATTTATGAAAAAATATAAGATCTATTTTTTATATACTACCACTTTCTACTAAATAATTACAAGTATTATTGATTCACTTATTATTTATTCCTTATTTATTTTATTATTACTCATTAAATTTTTGGGCAAATTCCACACTCCCATGAACTCATCTAATTTTCTAACAACCCAAAATGTTATAAAAAATCCATTTTTATTTATTTAAATGTCTAATCCGAAAATATAATTATAGAAAAAACATGAACTTATTTTGTTTAATTATAACCTATTGGATTTAAAATACCATTAAGAATTGTTACCATTGATAATATTGTATTTTAATAGTGATATCATGATTTTTATAAATATAGGGTTTTAACAAATCTAATTGACATAAACAAATGAAGTGATGGAATAAACTAATTGGAGCATACCCTATGAAGCCCATTTATCAAAGCTTCCAAGGGAGATATCAATTTAGGGATTTTACCTTGACCAATTGCAACCTGATAACCAAAAAATTTATCACGAATGAAGCCATTTATCGGAGATGTTCAAGCTCATCAGGATCATATCCCAAACCATGTTCATCAAACTGCACCAAGAATGTACCACCATCATGCAACTTAATCATAGGGAATTTGATGGATTATTAAAGGGATATGTATCAAGACCCTATCATTATGAGTATTTACATTATATTTTATAGAATAATGAATATATTTTCATCCTATTATTGTAAATTAATAAATGATTTTTATTTTGATTCAATAAAACCCAAAATCTATTTTCGAATAATATTAAAATTCAATTAATAAATTTATAAATTAATTGTTTTTTTTAAATAAATAATATTTTATGAAATTTTTATCAAATATAAATGGTTATAACATTTTTATGAAGTTAAATTTAGTTTTTTATAAGTGATCTAAAAATGTTATATTGAAAACACCAAGCATTTCTTAATAAATGTCAATTTAATTTTAAAAGTGAAAATTCACATATTTATAAAATAATTTAGACAAAATGAATATTATTTTTTGTAATAAAAAGCTGAAAAACTATTCAATGGGGAATTTTTCTGAGATAGTAAAATTTTTGGGTAAGAATTAAATATTTTATAAATATACCTTGTGTTTTATGGCATCATAATGCCCCAATATTTATGTAATAATTACAATAAATGGGATCCACGACCAAATATATATATTTTCTATTAAAATAATATGATTTTAAGTTCATTTAATTTATTTTTTAAATCTATTATTATTCCTCAAAACCATATAATATATTTTAATATTTTAAAATCCTCTCTTTAGGAGTGTGACTCACCTCCCCATAAGAAAAGGCATTATTTAAAAATAATTGGACCTTAGCCTTATATAATAATGAAAACTTCTTTCATTTGGAATAAACCATGGGAAAAACCCATGTGATGGTTCTTCGTTTTGGATATTTTATAATATATTTTCCAAAACCTAAAGAATAATGAAATCCTCCACTTTTCCCATATAAACCCACCCAATATCCCATTAATATTTACTAAAACTTTTTTTAGCACAACTATAGTATTCCCTCCACTATCTAGGGTCCTCCCAAGGCTCCCCCATGGTCTCATTAATCCCTTACCAAACTTTTGAAGTCACACACTAAAGTAAGAGATCCTCACCTTCTGCTCCTCCTTTAAATTTCAATCACCATCTTTGAAATTAGTTCTTTTAATTTAAATTGGTTATATTTTCATTAATTTATATTCATTACTTTGCTTTCCAATTAATTTTTTTGAATGAGGATTCATTTATCCTACCTCATTTGAATCCTTACCTAAGTTATTAGTATGCTGAAATTCTATAAAGGATCTTCAAATTATCTTTTTTATTGATGATTCTTTATGAAATTATGCACTCTAGTTAGTAACGTCGTTTTGTTAAAGAAAATTCAATGTGATTTTTCATGAAAACAAATTGTGTAGTGAATACCATAGTAATTTTTTTTCAAGGATATTAAACTTTATACACATATACTTATTGATTGGGGACATGCATATTTGTATTACACGTTAATTGATTGTGGAATAAATTATGATCATGAATGAATCCATGTTGTATGATCTATGTGACACACTTAAGGATGAGAATGAAATGAATGTGATGGGTGAACCCATATAGTTCTCTAATGCATTGGGTAATGTTTAGTGTCATGATATATCATTTTGGGATAGCAAGTGAACATGATTCCTTTATGGAATTTTTTTTCACTTTGATGTATTAGCATTTTTATCCTTGAACTATGTTTATGATTTCAATGTTTTAAGTTGCCCTCGTATTTCCCAAGTTTTGATTGTCATGCTATATCATGACTTATCATTCGTATTCCTTTAATTGCTCATTGGTATGCCTATTGTCTAACACGTATCACCTTATGACATGTTTGTTCCCTTAATGGTTTTTATATATCACCCCATTAAAATATATATCCCCAGGTTATCCCATGTAGTTTTAAGTTCGAATGATTATTTTTAGCATGTTAAATAATTTTTCAATAAATATGTTGTATTCCTAGTTTTATTCTATTATGTAATGTACCTAATTCTCAAAGTCACTAGACTTATTGATAAATTGGGTTTTATTAATTGGAGTCTTATGTAATAAATCATGTATTAATGTGAAATATAGAGAAGGTTTTTTGAAGTCTGTATTAGAGGATCAATTTAGTTATTTTTGGGATTATGAATAGAAAAAACAATAGAGAAATTTTTAGGTATAATACTACATATAAGAAAACATCCCTAAATTTTGGTTAGTATATAGAAATTGGGTTATAAATAAAATACATCCATGTCTAGATAGTAAAAGTGGACATGGTTCTGAAATAGATGTACCTAGGAGTAATAACTCTGGTAAATTTTTCCCAGCCTGAATTGGGGTAACCTGGTACATGAAAACTGGCCTCATTGTGGATCTGGTTTGACACTCCAAGTAGATATGCTTTGATAAATTCATAAGATCATTACAAACCATTATTATAGGAACAAAAAAAATCCCATAGGAATATATGTTAAGAAATATATCATGGATAACATAGATTTAAGAATATAAATTACTAAGTTAAGAAATAAACGAAATTTAAATTTTATCCCTTTAATGTCATTGGATTCCCCATTATGTGTTTAATAGGTTAAAACTACCCATACCTAATTCTAATTTAGATAAACTAAATAGTTAGGACAAAATTTAAAAAGTGAATGGAAGGGTTATCATATGTAGTTCTATGCATTCCTTCATATCATGAATGTTTAGTAGAACTATTCAAACACCACCACAAAGCATGGAAGCAGATATGTCAGTGAATATGGAAAATGGGGAAATTATTTCATCCCATTTATATGACTAATTTCCTATAAAATTTCGTCAGCAGAATATCCCATTGGACTTTCTCATACTTCCTTTAGTGTAATTTGATACAGTTCTCAGAATTCATTGGATTTCCCTATTTATAGCCTATGTAAATTTCCATTAGAAGGAAATCACTCTCTATATTTTGAATCATCCTCAAGTTCTGTACAAGTGAAAGGATGAGTATGAATATTATTTGGTCCCAACATATCCAACATGGATATTCTTTCACTATGAGAATGAGTATCTAACTTAAATGATTGAGTCTAAGGAAAGAACCATCCTCAATGATGTGTCTATTGTGAGGTAATACATTGATGTGTTTCCCAAGGAATTTATTGGTCTTCCTCCTAGATGAGAGTTTGAATTTTCTACAGATCCTATACATGGGGTATTTCCAGTATACATGACTCTGTATAGGATGGCTATTGTATAACTTAGGGATTTTAAGAAACAACTACAAGAGAATCTGGATAAAGGGTGCATACGCTCAAGTGCTTCACCATGGGGTGCACTAGTAATATTCATCAAGAATGATGGGTCGATGCACTTTTGTTTAGATTATCATGAGTTCAACAAGATCACGATAAAAAATAAGTATCCACTTTCATAGATTTATGACTAGTTTGATTAGCTATGTGAATCACAATACTTCTCCAAGTTGGATCTTTAGTCAGGATATTACCAAGTTAAGGTGATGATGGAGGATATCACCAAGACTTGTTTTTTGTACAAAGTATGGGAACTATGAGTTCATATTAATGCCTTTTGGGTTCATTAATGCTCCAGAAATCGTTATGGACATGATGAATAGAGTCTTTATAGATTACCTTGACATGTTTTTGATAATCTTTATAGAAGATATTCTAATATACTCCAAACTAAAGGAGGATAATTAGGAGAATATGAGCAATGTGATAAAGACCCTATGAAAGAATAATATTTACACGAAGTAAAAAAAATGTGAGTTTTAGTTGAATGAATTATCTTTATTGGGGAATATTATTGCAATAAATAGGATATCTATGGGCCCTTAAATAATGGAAGAAATTAAAGGATGGATGGGAACAACATCTATGACAGATATCCATAGTTTTCTTGGGTTAGCTGCGTAATATCGCTGATTTGTTAGAAAATTCTCACGATTGAAAAAACCTATTACCAAGATAACTCATAATGGAGTAAAGATTTCTTAGAATGATAAATGTGATGAGAGATTCATGGAGTTAAGAAGTATTTTCATCGTTGTGCATGTGCTCAAGTTACCAACAAGTGAAGAACTCTTTGGTAGTATTGATCGATGCTTTGAAGAAGGTATTGGGATGTCTATTAATGCATAATGAGAAAGTCAAAGCCTTTTCTTCAATGTAGTTGAAAGTTTAGGAGAAAATCTATCCCAAACATTATCTATAGTTGGATGTTGTGATCTTTTTGTTGAAAATTTGGAGTTATTATCTTTATTCATAGAAGTGTGGGATATATATGGATCAAAAATTCCTTAAGTATATATTCAAATAGAAAGAGATGAATATGAGCTAATGAAGATGGTTAGAGTTGATCAAGGACTATGAAATCTCAGTCAACTACCATTCTGGTAAACTGAATAAAGTGGCAAATTCTCTAAGTAGAAACGATCCTTTATCTTTATCAATGATGAGAATTGAGAAGGATCCAATATTTTTAGACCTGTAATGGATGGACATGGGAATAATAAAGGATTTAACATCACCAATTCTTTCACAAATGATTACTCAACCGTATCTTTTCTAAAGGTTAAAGGATTCTCAAAAAATTGATGTGGAAATTCAGAAGAAGGTGGAATCCATTGGAAAGGTGAATTACTTAGAGTTCAAAATTGATAAAGAAGGAGTTGTTATATTTGGGTCAAGACTACGTGTTACATCAAGTCCTGATTTATATAATGACTATTGTATGATGCACAATGTTCATCTTTCTCCATTCACATATAATGAACAATGATTTTTCAATATATTCATGAGTGCTATAGGTGGGAAAATATGAAGAAGGAGGTCACTGAATATATATGAAATTTATCGGTATTCGAGTAAGTGAAGGATGAAAGGCAAACGTCTAAGGGGATAATGCAACCATACCCATATCTATATGAAAATAAGAGAAAAATTCCCAAGAATATTTAATCGTACTTCTGAAAGCATCCAGTGGAAATAATGTTATATGGGTTATTGTGGATCGTTTTACAAAGACTCCTTGCTTTATCCCAATTTGAGAGGATTTCTTATTGGATCAATTTTCACAGATATACATCATATAAGTGGTGATACTACTTGAAGTACCACTATCGATTGTATCTGATAGAGACCTGATATTCACCTCCATGTTCTGGAAAAGTCTACAATATGCTCTAAACACTAATCTAAAATTTATTATGGCCTATCATGCTCAAACTGATGGCCAATCTGAGCGAACTATTAATGAACTAGAATAAATTTTCTGAGAATGTTATATGGACTTTAGAGGAGTTTGTTAAAAAAATATTCCTTTGGCCATGTTCTCACACAAAAAAAGTTTCCACTCAATCATCCAAATGTCTCCCTATGAATCCCTTTATGGGAAGAGGGGTACAACCCTTGCATTTTGGGATGATGTTAGGGAATGAAAACTGGTAGGTCCTGAAATGGTTGAGTAAATGGTGTAGAAGGATAAGACCATTCAGCACCACGTCATGGATCTTCAGATTTGATAGAAGAGTTATGCTGGCAATCATCAATGATACCTAGATTTTGATGTTGGATACATCATATTCCTATACATATCTCCAAGTAAGAAAGTTATGATATTTGAGAAAAAGGGAAATCTTAGTCTAAGATACATTGGACACTTTAAGATCCTTGATCACATTATAACGATGGCCTATCGACTATCACTCACACAAAACCTATATCTAGTACATGATGTATTCCATATATTGTAAGAACCCCAGTTTTGAGCCTGTAAGACTTTGAATTTCTCTTGATGTTATTCCAGAGTAGGGCGTTTTGACGGTGTGCGAATCCGAGCCATGGTGTGGCCGAAATTAAATCTGTCATGCGTTCAAACTGGGCAGGATAAATAAATATAATAACTCCTGAATGGTAGATCGGATAGGAAAAAAAGGGCATCGTTGAGTCCAGAACGTGCCGTTTACCCTAAGAGGGGTATAATTTTCGCGGGCGCGAGCCAACTGTGAAAAACGCCCCCGGGGCATTTTCATAATTTAGCAGTCTCAGGCGTTGAATTTTATAAATTTTTAATGGAGGCTCAGATAAAAATTTCAAGGCCACCATTGCGCTCAGGGCATGGCGTTTACCCAAAGGGATTCTTAATCCCAGCCTCGACGAATGTTCGGGTACGGGCCGACGAGCAGGTGGTTAAGTGTGTTTTTTTATTTAAACACGCCACCCACCCTCTTCACCCATCCTTGGATGTTATTCCCTGGATAAAGGGATCTCAACAAGGATCCAAATTCTCCTCCACCACTATGGAAAGGCATGGCGGCTCCGGCATCCCAATCGTGAAGCATCAGGCAAAGCCCATCGAGGTAGGCTCGTGTTTTATCTTTTTCATTCTCCCAACCTTCTTCCATTTTGTTTAGTCACATAGAATTGTGGTCCGATCGTCAATCGAAGCCCCTGGTTTAGCAGGGATCTATTTTATCTTCACAACTATCCTTTCAGATCATTTTTTGGAGTCCCAGGGTGCCAGGGGTGGCCCTGGTAAGTTTTCCGGCCAAATACCCCTTTTTCCGGTGGAACCAGGGTGGTCCGACGACCCTTGGCGGCGGTGCGGCGCCTTCCAGCGGAGGTGCTTCAGGCGGAAAGTGGCGCGACGGTCCAGGGTACAGGCAGCGCGGTGGTCTAGGGTGTAGGCAGCCCGGTGGCTTAGGCTTCAGGTGGTGTGGCGGCCGCGCTTCAGGCAGCAGGCAACAGACACCCGCGGCATGGGGGTGGACTGGGGTCATGGCATTCGACCCCGGGGGGGGGGGGGGAACAAGACCCGCGGCCCGTGGGTCTTCATGTGGGACGACCAGACTCTGCTGTTCCAAGCGTGGATCGCAGGTCCACAGCCGGACCACGCGGCAAAGCTGTGGATCGACACAGTGATTCGGGCCGGCTAGGCCGGTCCAGCCCAGGGGGCTTGTCCCCTTCGGCTTCGGACACCCGTAACTATCACTACGGGTGTCCGTTTTACATGCCGTCTATGGCAGGGTAATCCTCATCTCTAGGAGTATGTTTTGAGATGGTTTTAGAGATTTTTATTTCCCGATACGGGAGCTTGGTGGAGTGACACACTCATTAAGTACTACGCCGGGATTCTTGTTTTGGTTGGTGCGGACACATCCGATGTCTGATTTCAGCGCCGTCAGCAGTGATGCAACCCTGGCGTCGAGGCGGAGATTTTTAGTATGGTTTTGAGAATTGAAGTGGGAGTTGATACGTGGGCCCTACGGGCCGTCTTTGAGCTGCGTGTAGCATTTTTGCGCCTTTTTCCCCAGACATCCGTTCGGGTCTTATGAGTAGTCGTTTATGCATTTCTTTCTGAGAGAATCGTGATGGCGCAGTTCACCTGATGAGTATCAGAGCTGAGTTGTAGGCCCCACATGGGCCGACTATGGTGAATAGTACCATATTCACTGGTTGTCCGTTTTGGGCGAGTAAGTAGTCTATCTCGCGTGTTTTTCCACGAGAACTGCAACGGTGCAACCCGTCTGGGAATGTGGAGCCTCCTTTGAGATCATGTTAATGTGGGGTGAAGATCTTCATTTTACGCACTCCGAACCAGTGCATGATGGTGTTGTTAGTGACACCTGGTGATGTCAGTAGCAGTGAGGAGCTATCAGGATGATTAAGGGTATACCCTCCAGCAAGGCTGGGCAGTGGGTCACCCGACGACACCTGAGGGACTACCCTCCAACTAGGCTAGGCAGTGGGTCACCCGACGACACCTTAGGGTTCACCCTCCAGCAGGGCTGGGCAGTGGGTCACCCGTCGATTTATTCCAGGTCTACCCTCCTGCAAGGCTGGGCAGTGGGCCGCCTGTCGACGTGCTCTAGGTTTACCCTCTAGCAGGGCTGGGCAGTTGGTCACCCATTGACTTATTCTAGGTCTACCCTCCAGCAGGGATGGAAAGTGGGTCACCTGATGATGTATTAGGGTTTACCCTCTAGGAGGACTGGGCAGTGGGTCACTCATTGGCGTTTCAGATTCAGCCCTTCTCATGAGGCTAGTCGGTGACTTTTTTCCTCTGTGACTACTGGAGCGGGACCCTGACTGTGCGGATCAGTGGTGTGACAGTTTTAACATTACCTAAGGAACCATAAGGAAGAGGGGTACTTTACCCACTGAGACGCGTCCTTGAGACGCGACCTAAAACCATGCGGGCGAGTCAGTGCTGCCTAAATCGGATAGTATTGATGTGCGGTGATTGAGCCATCTGACTTGGGCTTCCTAGGTGGACGAGACGAGATGCTAGGCTGTAAGGATGGATTTACTTGGAAATTATGGAGACCAATCCTGGGATGACCTTGGGTATGGAGATCCCCTTACACTTTCATTTGGGTTTCTTATTGAGCATACATACATATATATAATTGGACCCTACTTTCTTTCCCACTCCCTGGGGTCCGTGCTTACTTATTTCTTTCGAGTGGAGCTGCAATCTCTTTACTAAAATTTTCTACGGTTGTTGTTAGTCTACTGATCACCTCTTTAATGCCTCCTTTATTGCTCCCTTGAGCTTTCAGGGCATCCTACGGAGTATCAATATACTCACCACTGGTTGGGCTTTGCCCATACCTGGTGTGCCCTTGCAGACAGTGGACAGATTGATCGTGACTATGGAGGAGCGTAGAGGTCACAACAGTTGGAGCTGTGTACCACAGCCATGCTAGAGTTCTCAGGTGGGAGTCTATCCAGTTATCTTCTTTTGTTTACCTGTTTCCGGGTTGTGGCATCTTTGTGGTTGGCACATGTTTTCCCTTTTTACTTTTCAGTTTACTTGTCAGTACTTCCAGCACTTTACTTACTCTTTTTAGTTGTTGATGCATGACTGTGGTTGGGGTATAGATTCCTGTCTTTTGGTATCCTTTTTACTCTTCACTACTGTGTCGTGTGGGTTGTGTGTGCGTGAGTACAGGTACTTAGGCGAAGGCTTCCATGAGATTGTTACACCTTCGGCATTGGTCGCCAGCCTCTAGCCTATAGAGGCGAGCTTGAGGTCATTGCGGCTCGGGACCGGTAGGGTCGGGTCGTGACAAAGTGGTATCAAATGTGGCTCGTTCCTTGGGGCGTTGTTTGGACGTCCATAAAAAGGAATTGGTTGGGTTTTAGGGCAATGATGTTGACATGTCTCGAGAGCGGCTCTCAACCCAGGGAGTCTAGTAATGGTATGGGCGGCTGACGTATCCATTCACCAGGACCCTGATAACCTGCTTGTTGACTCGGCATGATGAGACACTTGTTGCATGGAATTTTGAAACATGCATCCCGTAGGAATGAATCTTTGAATGTCTTTGTTTGAGTCATCTCCCCTTTGTTATTACTGTTATGTATATATATGATCATCTGATCGTGGTATCCCTTGATAATTTTCAGGATGCCCCCACGACAACAGCTAGTCGTGTTACCCTCTCCAGCTCATGATGACGATCTTGCGAGTGACGAGGAGTCAGTTCAGGGACCCTCATGTGATCCCCTTCCGCCCAGTGCTTCAGCAGTAGCCCCTGAACCTAAGGAGTGGTAGTTAGTACCGGCAGCTCAGGCTGAGGTTGCGCATAGAATGAGTGCGCTTTGAGACTTCCAGTGGAAGAGGCCGCTGAGGATCCACAGGGACCCAGATCCCCAGGTGGCGGAGGACTGTCTTGAGTCAGTGGCAGAACTCTTTAGGCTGGTACAGACTCCAGCAAACCAGATGGTGTCCCTAGCCACCAGTCTTTTCCTCGGGACAGCCGGGCGATGGTGGGATCTAGTGACACAGACCCATGACGAGTCATCCCTCACATGGGATGGCTTCCAGCAGCTTTTTTGAGAGGAGTACTCCCCCTCGTGTTTGTGCTCCGTTCGGATCCATGAGCTTATGGAGATGAATCTGGGAGGGATGTCTGTGTCCTAGTACTCGGCCCGGTTCACTGATCTTACACACTACTCGCAGGACATGATCTGTGAAAGCTACTTCCGGGTATGGAAGTTCGAGTAGGGTCTTCGCATGGAGATCCGAGCTAGCGTGTTACCCTTGTGCATCCCCACTTACATCGGGGTGTTGGAGCGGGCACTTGTGACCAATAGCTTCCTGGCCGTGGGGCTCCAGATAGCAGGACCTAGCAGTGGCCATTTTAGAGCGTAGTCTTCAGCAGGCAGATGATAGAGGGCTGGGCCTCAGTCGAGGAGGCCCTTCTGTGACCAGACCCAGGGCTAGGTTCGACCACCACAGTGGCGTCGTAGGGCGCCGGGGAAGATAGGAGAGAGATGATGACATGCTTGTGATAGAATGGGTCACCTAGCACGGGATTGCCTGACCAGGTGTACAGATCATCCGTGGCAAGCAGCAGGGGCACCACAGAGGTAGAGGCAGCGCCATGATAAGGGGTCACCTAGGCGAGGACGTAGTGGTTCTCAGGGAGGTGGCGCAGGCAGAGCGGCAAGACCAGGAGGTGGGGGACGACGTTTTGAGATCCCCCCCCACTGGGTGGCCCACGCCAGGCTCAGGGAGCTAGCGGTAGGGGACGTGGGCAGCTTTAGGCCATGGGTGTTTGAGATCCTCCAGTACACGGGATGGTCCGAGGTACGCTTTGTGTTTACTCCACACTTACTTCAGTACTAGTAGACACAGGTTCCAATCATTCCTTTATATCACTGCTATTGGTATGGGAGTTAGAGATTCCAGTAGAGGCGCTGACACCTGTACTTAGCCTTGAGGTTCTTAAGGGAAGTGCCTCGTTGGTGAATTTTATTTTCAGACAGTGCGAACTGTCATTCCGGGGAGGGAGTTTCATGTGGGACATGCTCGTCATCACGATGGAACCTTACAATGTCATCCTGGGCATGGATTGGCTTTTATGGTTCACACTCAAATCGACTGTCGTCATAGATGAGTCAGAGGCGAGTTTTCTGATGGGATGAGGTTCACCATCCTTGGTGAACGAGACCTCATGGTAGAGCAGATGAGTACTCTGACCAGGAGACCCCAACCTTTTTCGCACTAGCTGGCGAGCATGGATCTCGGAACAGCGGACACTATAGGAAAATGGATTCCTACCGTGGTAGAGGACTATATGGATGTCTTTCCTGAGGATATTCCAGGACTACCTCCGAAGCGAGAGATTTAGTTCTGCATTGACTTGCAGCCGAGGACTTCTCTGATATCTTGTGCAGCATATCGGATGGCACCTGCAAAGCTTCGGGAGCAACGAATTCAGTTGGATGACCTTCGTGAGAAGGGATTCATCAGGCCCAGTGTGTCCCCCTGGGCAGCTCCAGTTCTGCTTGTGAAAAAGTCAGATGGGAGTCTATGGCTTTGTGTGGATTATCATCACCTGAATCAGGCCACGATAAAGAACATGTACCCTTTTCCGAGGATCAACGACCTCTTTGACCAGTTGTGAGGTGCGAAGTGGTTCTCGAAGATCGATCTCCGATCTGGATACCACCAGTTGCGAGTTCGTGAGGCTGACATTCCAAAGTTGTCCTTCCGTTGTCGATATGGGCACTACAAGTTTCTGGTGATGCCCTTTGGTGTGAAAAATGCCCCTACCGTCTTCATGTATTTGATGAACCAGATCTTCCAGCCAAACTTGGACCGGTTTTTGGTTGTCTTTATTGACGACATACTCATTTACTCGGCGATAGAGGAGGAGCACTCATAGCATTTGAGGATGATCCTAGACTTACTTCGAGAGCACCAGCTATACGAGAAGCTATCGAAGTGCCAGTTCTGGATTCATGAGGTTTACTTTTTGGGGCACATCATTTTGGGGCATGGTTTGGCTGTGGATCCCAAAAAGGTTGAGGCAGTTCTTGCTTGGGAGCCACTCAAGAATGCGTCTGAGGTGCGGAGCTTCCTTGGTTTGGTAGGGTACTATAGGAGGTTTGTAGAGGACTTCTCCAAGATTACTGCCCCTTTGACTTCATTGACACGGAAGGGGCAACTTTTTTCCTGGACTGATCAGTGCTAGAAGGCCTTCGAGGAGTTGAGGCAGAGGATAACTAGTGCACCGGTGTTGAGGCTGCCAGAGGAGGGCGTTGAGTTCGTTGTGTATTGTGATGCTTTAGGAGCTGGGCTCGGGTGCATTCTGATGCAGCATCAGGTAGTGATTGCATATGGTTCGCGGAAGTTGAGGCCCCATGAGCAGAATTATGTGACTCACGATTTGGAGCTGGTAGCGGTAGTCTTCGACTTGAGGCTATGGAGAAACTACCTTTTGGGTGAGCGTTTTGTGGTCTACTCAAATCACCAGAGCCTCAAGTATATCTTCACTCTGAGAGATTTGGACCTGAGGCAGAGGCGCTGGCTGTAGTTTCTGTAGGACTATGATTTCGAGATAGTATACACTCCAGGAAAGGGAAACGTTGAAGTGGATGCCCTTAGTAGGAAGTCCCATGATCATCTAGTGCGGGAAGCTTCAGAGCAGTTGTCTTCCCTTCGGCTAACCTTGGTGGAGCAGGGGGGTACAACTTTTTACAGTCGATAGTGTTGACTCTTTCATTCCTTGAGCGTGTGAGAGAGTCGCAGCTGGGACTTGTCGATAGCGAGGTACTGAGTGATTAGATATCCTTGGGCGACTCACCTGATGGGTATTCTGAAGGAGGGAATCACGAGATCCTGTTTCAGGGGAGAAATGTAGTATCAGTGGAGATGCATGAGGAGGTGATGCGGGAGTTCCACACTTCTCCCTTGGCCATACATCCCAGGGTGGGGAAGATGTACAGAGACCTTCGGTGGTAGTTTTGGTGGTCTTTTATGAAGCGGATCATAGCTGAGTTCATTTCTCGATGTCTTACCTGTCAGCAGGTGAAGGAAGAGCACCAGGTTTCAGTAGGGTTGTTGCAGCCCCTTGATATCCCAGAGTAGAAGTGGGATGGCGTATCTATGGATTTTGTCACAGGGATTCTGCGCACAGTGAAGGGCCACGACTCCATTTGGGTGATAGTGGACCAACTCACGAAGTCGACGCACCTCCTTTCTATCAGGGAGCAGAGCTCGGTGGAGAGTCTGGGACAATTATATGTACGGGAGATCGTCCATCTTCATGGAGTACCCTCGATGATCGTCTCTGACCGTGATGCGCGGTTTACATCACGGTTATGGTGAGGCCTGCTAAAGGCATTCGGGACTCAGTTTCGGATGAGTACAGCTTTTCACCCTCAGACTGACGGGCAGACCGAGTGAACTATCTAGGTGTTGGAGGATTTGCTCAGGGCGTGCGTGTTTGACTTTGGCCGGAGCTAGGAGGATCACCTGCCCTTGGTAGAGTTTGTATATAACAATAGTTACCACTCTACTATTGGCATGGCACCATTTGAGGCCCTCTATGGGAGACCTTGCAGGTCACCCTTGTGCTGGACGGAGGTTGGGGAGACCTCCCTCGTGGGCCCAGAGATGGTGCAGGTGAAAACGAAGAAGGTGAAAGTCATTCGTGAGCAGATGAGGATGGCTCAGAGCAGACATAAGTCCTATGCAGACCGACATCGCATGCCCTTGGAGTTTGAGCAGGGAGTGCATATCTTTTTGAGAGTCTCCCCACGACGTGGAACACGGAGGTTCGGCCGGGGAGGAAAGCCATCCCTGAGGTTCATTGGGACCTTTGAGATCGTGCGCCGGGTTGGTGAGGTTGCCTACCATCTCGCTCTACCCCCGCAGCTGGAGAGATTGCATGAAATCTTCCACGTGTCGCAGCTGAGGAAATACGTGCATGACCCCACGCACATTATCGACTGGGGAGAGCTGGACATTGAGGACGGAGCCACCTTTGCGGATCATCCTGTGGCAATTGAGGACCGGCATGAGTGGACTCTACGCAGATGGGCCATTCCTCTAGTTCGTGTGCTATGGCAGCACGGAAGGCTGCATGGGAGCACCTGGGAGCGGGAGAGCCAGATGTGGGCTCAGTACCCCGATCTTTTTTTGTAGTTTTGTTTTTTGGGGATGAAAAACGTGAAGGAGGGAATGATGTAAGAACCCCAATTTTGAGCCTATAATACTTTGAATTTCTCTTGATGTTATTCCAGAGCAGGGCGTTCTGACGACGTGCGAATCCGAGCCCCGGTGTGGCCGGAATTAATTTTGGCATGCGTTCACACTAGGTGGGATAAATAAATATAATAACTCATGAACGGTAGCTCAAATGGAAAAAAATAGGGCACCGTTGAGTCTAGAACGTGTCGTTTACCCTTGGAGGGGTATAATTTTCACGGGCATGAGCCAACTGTGAAAAACGCCCCAAGGGGCATTTTCGTAATTTAGCGGTCTCGGGCATTGAATTTTATAAATTTTAAACGGAGGATCAGATTAAAATTTCGAGGCCTCCATTGCACTCAATCCATGGAATTTACCCTAAGGGAGGCCTAATCCCGACCCTGACGAAAGTTCGGGTACGGGCCGATAGGCGGGGGGTTAAGTGTGTTTTTCTTTTTAAACACAGCACCCACCCTCTTCACCCCTCCTTGGACATTCTTCCCTAGTGCAAGGGCTCTCAAAAAGTATCCCCCTTCTCCTCCACCACTCCGGCAAGGCGCGGCGGCTCCGGCATCCCAATCGTGAAGCGTCGGGCAAAGCCCCTCGAGGTAGGCTTGTGTTTTATCTTTTTCATTCTTGCAACCCTCTTCAATTTGGTTTAGTCACGTCGAATTATTGTCCGATCATTGAGATAATCCCTTGGTTTTGTATTCCTCAAGTTTATCTTCACAAAAATCCTTTAGGATCAATTTTTGGAGTCCCGGGGTGGCCCCTGGAAGTTTTTCGGCCAAATACCCCCTTTTCCTTTAGAACCAGGGTGGTCTGGCGACCCTTGGCGGTGGTGCGGCGCGTTCCAGCGGCAGTGCTTTAGGCAGTAGGCGGTGTGGAGGTCTAGGGTGCAGGCGGCGTGGTGGTCCATGGTGTAGGCGAGGCGGCTGCTTGGGCTTCAGGCGATGCGGCGACCGCGCTTCAGGCGGCAGGCGGCGGACACCCGCAGCACGGGGGTGGACCGGGGTCGCAGCATGCGACCCCGCAGGGGAACAAGACCCGTGGCCCGCGGGTGTTCACGTGGGACGACCGAACTCGGCCGGTCCGAACGTGGACCACGGTTCCATGTCCGTCTTGCGCGGAAAATCCGTGTGCCGGCGCAGCGAGCCGGGCCGGCCGGCACGGGCCTGCCCCGTCCGGATGGCCGGTCAAGCCCAGTGGGCTAGTCCCCTCCGGCTTCGGACACCCGTAACTATCGCTATGGGTGTCCGTTTAACACTCCGCCTATGGTAGGGTAATCCTCATCTCGAGGAGTAAGGTTTGAGATGTTTTCCGAGATTTTTAATTCCCGAGACGGGAGCTCGGTGGAGCGACATGCGCATTAAGTACTATGCCAGGATTCTTGTTTTGGTTGGCGCAGACACATATGATATCTGATTTGAGCGCCGTCAGCAGTGATGCGACCCTAGAATAGAGGCAGATATTTCCATTATGGTTTTGGGCATTGAAGTGAGAGTTGAGATGTGGGCCCTACGGGCCGTCTTTGAGCTGCGTGTAGCGTTTTTGCACCTTTTTCACCAGACGTCCGTTCGGGGCGTGTGAGTAGTTGTTTCTACGTGTCCTTCCGAGAGCATCATAGTGGCGCAGTTCGACCAACGAGTATCGGAGCTGGGGTGTGGGCCCCACATGGGCCAGCTATGGTGAATAGTACCATATTCACCGGTTGTCCGTTTCGGGCGAGTAAGTAGTCTATCTCGCGTGTTTTTCTGCGAGAACTGCAACGATGCAACCTGTTTGGGCATGCAGAGCCTCCTTTGAGATCATGTTAATGTGGTGTGTAGATATTCTTTTTAATCACTCCAAACCAACGCATGGTGGCGTTGTTAGTGACACCTGGTGATGTCAGTAGTAGTACAGAGCTATCAGGATAATTTAGGGTCTACCCTCCAGCAGGGCTAGGCAGTGGGTCACCCAACGACACCTGAGGGTCTACCCTCTAGCAGGGCTGGGAAGTGGGTCACCCAACGACACCTTAGGGTTCACCCTCCAACAGGGCTTGGCAGTGGGTCACCCGTCGATTTATTCCAGGTCTACCCTCCACCAGGGCTGGGCAGTGGGTCACCTGTCGACATATTCCGAGTTTACCCTCCATCAGGGCTAGGCAGTGGGTCACCCATCGATTTATTCCTAGTCTACCCTCCAGCAGGGCTGGGCAGTGGGTCGCCTGATGATCTATTAGGGTTTACCCTCCAATATGGCTGGGCAGTGGGTCACCTGTTGATGTTTCAGACTCAGCCCTTCTCATGAGGGTAGTCGGTGACTTTTTCCTCCAAGACTACCGGTGCGGGACCCTGACTGTGTGGATCAGTTGTGTGACAGTTTTAACATTACCTAAGAACCCACAAGGAAGAGGGGTACCTTCCCCACTGAGACGCGTCCTTGAGATGCGACCTAATACCGTGCGGGTGAGTCAGCTCTGCCCAAAGTGGATAGTATTGAAGTGTGATTATTGATCCCTCTAACATGGGCTTCCTTGGTGGACGAGACGAGAAGCTGGGCTGTGAGGATGGATTTACTTGGAACTGATGGCAACCTATCCTGGGATGAGCTTGGAGATGGAGATCCCCTTACACTCTCATCTTGGTTTCTTGTTGAGCATACACACACACACACACACACACACACACACACATATATATAATTGTACCCTACTTTAATTCCCACTTCTTGGGGTCCGTGCTTACTTATTTATGTCAGGAGGAGCTGCACTCTCGTTACTAAACTTTTCTACTATTCTTGTTAGTCTACTTCTCACCTATTTAGTGCCTCCTTTATTTCTCCCTCGAGAATTCGGGGCATCCTACTGAGTATCCATATACTCACCCCTGCTTGGGCTTTTCCCGTACTTGGTGTTCCCTTGCAGACGAAGGACATGTCAATCATGACTACGAAGGAGCGTAGAGGTCACAACAGTTGGAGCAGCATACCGCAGTCGTGCTAGAGTTTTCAGGTGGGATTCTATCCAGTTATCTTCTTTTGTTTACCTGTTTCCGGGTTGTGGCATCTTTGTGGTTTGGTGCATGTTTTACCTTTTTACTTTTCCATTTACTTGTCAGTACTTCTAGCACTTTACTTACTCTTTTTAGTTGTTGATTCATGACTATGGTTGGGGTATAGCTGCTTGTCTTTTGGTTTCCTTTTTACTCTTCACTACTGCATCATGTGGGTTGTGTGTGCGTGAGTACAAGTACTTAGGCGAAGGCCTCCCCGAGATTGTTACGCCTTCGGCGCTGGTCACCATCCTCTAGCCTATGGAGGCGGGCTTGAGGTCATTGTGGCTCAGGACCGGTAGGGTCGGGTCGTGACATATATCCCTCCTTATGAATTATATACCCAAAAAATAACATGAATTCAATCTAGATGTGATGCCATTGGAGAATGACCATTCGTGTGAGGTGCAATTGGTGAAGAGATTAGATTGTAGAGAAACAGTTCTACAAAATAAGAAAATGCACCTTTTCAATATATTGTGAACAAACCAAACGTTTGAAGAATAAACATGGGAATCATATGAGGTGATGAAGAAGAGTTCCCCTCATCAGTTTTAGTGTGGGAAATGACAATTTTGAGGGTGAAGTTTATTTTGGGGGGATATTGTAACAACCCAAACTATTGTAAATAAAATTCCCATTTTTTATTTATTTAAATGTCTTACCATGAAATATGGTTATAGAAAACACATAAACTTCTTTTTATTTGTTATATCTTACTGAATTTAAAATACCATTAAAAATCATTATCGTTGATAATATATATGTTGAACAATGATCATGTGATTACTATAAATATAGGGTTTTAACAAATCCAATTAACACATAAAAAGGACGTGATGGCCTCTACCAGTAGGATTATACCCTATGAAGCCCATTTATTAGAGATTTCAAGGGAGAAAAAATTTCTGGTCTTTTAAATTGATCAATCTAAAACTGCGATCCAACAACATAAGCATTAGTGAAACTGTTTGGGGGAGAAGTTCAAGCTCATTGAGATCATAGTACAACCCATGTTCTTTGAATCGCCAAATGAATGTCCCACCATCGTGCACCTTACCCTAAGGGAATTTCATGGTGTATTAAAGGGATATGTATCAATACCCTATAATTATGTTCATGTACATTATTTTTTATGTAATAATTATTATATTTTCATCCTATTATTATTACTTTATAAATTATTTTTTCTTTTGATTTAATAAAACACATTTTTTATTTTTGGATACTATTCAAAATCAATTAATAAATTTATGAATTAATGGATTTTAAAAATAAATAATATTTTAAATATTTTTTATCAAATATAAATGATCGTATAATTCTTATGAAGTCAAAATTAATTTTTATCGGGGTTTGAAAACTATTATTGTCAAAAAAATCCATTTTTTTTTAATAAATGTCAATTTTATTTTAAAAGAGAGAATTACAATATTTAAAAAATTATTTTGATAAATTTAATATTTTTTTGAAACAAAATTTTGAAATTATCCAATAGTGAATTGTTCATAATGTTCTAAGACAATCAAATTTTTGGGTAAAAATTAAATATCATATAAATATACCTTATCTTTTAGGACATCTTAATGCCCACAAAGTGATCTAATTATTAATATAAATGGGATATTTGACCAACTATATGTTTTAACCTTAAAATAATATGATTTTAATTTTATTTTATTTATTTTTTAAAGCTATTATGAATCATCCAAAACATATAACATATTTTAAGGTTCTAAAATCCTTTCTTTAGTAGTGTGACTCACCTCCACATAAGAAGGTTCACTAATTTAAAATTTCGGCCCTTGGCCTTATAAAATAGTGAGAACCACTCTCATTTGGCAGAAACCATGGGCAAAAACCCATGTTATGGTTTTTTGGTTATTTTATGATGTAGAGTCCAAAACATTAATAATAAAGAAATATATCTCTTTTCCTATATAAAATCATACATGATTCCATTTATCTCCCCTCAAAATACTTGTAGAAAAAAAATACTCGTACCTACACTCTCTAATGTCATCACAGGGTTCCCCAATCTCTCAATAATCTCCTACCATTCTTTTGAATTCACACACTCAAGTAAGGGATCCTTACCTTACTATCCTTCTTTCAAACTCATGTATTTTCTTTGAAATTAGTTCTTTTAATATCAATTGGTTATATTTTAATTAATTTATAATCATTCCATTATGGAATAATTTATTTTATTTGAATGTGTGATCATTTATCCTCCCTCATTTGGACCCTTACTAAGCCGTTACAATCGAGAAATTTCTTAAAAAATCATCCCCTACTCTTCTTTATTCATGTTTCTTTGTAAACTTATGCATTCTATTTCCATTTCCCAAAGTTACGACATGTCTTCACATGTCATTATTACTTTTAGTTTTATGTAAAAATTATTACATACCCATTATTCACTCATCATCCATTTTTATGAATTTTTTTCTAATGTTATTATGCTGTCGAAATTTCTCCATGATTTTCCATGCCAAAACAACTGTGTAGTGAATACCATACCCATTTTTCTTTCAAGTTTATTCACCTATATAAAAATATATATATTTATTAAAATTTATTTATTAAACACTATTTTATCATGGAATAAATTTTGATGATGAATGATTCTATGTTTTTTGATTTATATACCACGTTTAAGCATAATAGTGAAATGAATATGATGGGTGCACCGGGATAGAACTCTAACGCATTGGGTAATGTTTAGTATCATGATAAATCATGTTTGGATAGAGATTTAACCTGATTCATTTATTTTATGGTGTCTTGGTGGGTTTATCATTGACCTATGTTTATGATTTTAGTGTTTTACGTTGTTTCCACATTTCCCATATTATGATTATCATGCTATGTCATACATTATTATTCATGTTCCATTTATTCCTAATTGATATTCAAATTTTATAACATGTATAACCTTATTTAATTTTTATTCCCTTACTAGTTTTTATATAGCACCCTTTTCTTATGTATGTCCCCTGGTTATCCCATGCATTTTTATGTTCGAAGGAGAATTTTGAGCATGTAAAAAATATTACAATAAATATATTGCATTCCTTATTTTATGTGGTTCTGTAATGTACCTTATTACCAAAGACTCTATACTTATCAAAATTTAATGTTACATCATGTGTAATAATATGTAATAAATCAAGTATTAATGTGAGATAAAAGGACGGGTTGTTATTGATTTTCTCTCTCTAAAATCATGAATTATCAATCTAGTTTATTACCAATTTTCTTTATTTTTAGACATCTTAAAAGAAGATTATATTTTTTTATCATAGCCATTATGTGTTGTACACATGTAATTATCAGAAATTGAGTTATAACGTCCAATATTTTAGGTGTATAAATTTTTTATTATTCTTATTTTCTTTTCACACTTATACGTAATGTGATTGGTTTGATTTTATAATTCATTTAAAAATATATATATATTATAAAAAATGACATAAATGAATAAAGGAAAATGAAAATATAAAAATAATTTATTTTTTAAATTTAATTATAAATAAAAATTTCAAAAATAAAATTTAGAAAAAACACATAAAAGAATTAGGATATATATGATATTTCATGAAATATATGAGAAATATTATTTTATTGTTATAATAATATGTTTTATGGGTTCTATATTTTCCCTATAGTTTTTTGTTATATATACTTTATAGTTTTATAAAAACATTGGTACATTCTAGAAATATTAATTCATCCTTATAAATAATAAAATTATTTCACCTTATTATTAAATAAGATGTAGCAAAAAAATTTATGAAAAATTGTTTTATAGAATGAATTTTAATTATTTTCACATATAGTTTTATTTGATAAATACATTAATATTGTTAATATTTTTTAATCCATATGGTCATATTAGTAGTTTTGAATTCATGGGAATGTATTTTTTAACAAATTATTATGCAAGAATTAGTAATGATACAATTGTAACATATAATCATTGAAATTAACATAATAAATCTTATATCCATATGAAATTTTCTGTTTATAATATGACAAAATTATTGATTAAATTATAAAATAATATTTATTTATCTGAAAAAATTTAAATTGTTTTGTAATAATTTTATGTGTAATTAATTATTATCATATTCTATGTGCATGTTTTAACTTTTTGATAATTCTTACTTAAAAAGGATAAGTAAAATGTTTTATAGTGAAATAATTATATGAATTATTTTCTATATTGATTAGAAAACATAATTTAACAATTATAAAGTATATTTGTTTTAAATAATGGACATCATACCTGGATATGGTAGTCAATATAAAAACTTTATTGTCATTTATATTGTATTATAACTATAATTTTTGAAATGCATTGCACAAAAAAATATTTTCTTATGTGTTTATTTATAAAACAAATTCCTCTTAATTAGATAATAAGTTTTAATAATGAATTTTTCAAATTAATTACTAAAAAATAAGTTTTCTTGTTAAGACACAAATATTATAATTAACTATCATTAAAATATATTATGGATAAGATAGTTAAAATAATTGATTATCAGTCATGAGGAACCCATGAAATTGTGGAAGAAATGTTGTATTTTTTTTCAACTAAGACAGAGTTCATTTTAATTTTTTTGAATCTTTTTAAGATAAAATATGGTGGATTAGATTTCTTAATGATGAGTTGAGAGGGATGGTGAATGATTATAAGAGCTACCCAGTTCATACATAATATACTATTGTTAGCACAATTAGTAACGACATTACATATGATATTTTATATCAGTATTTGGAAAAGTGATCAAGAGGTTTAATTGTGAAATATAACAAATAATTAATGATATAAACTATCTTAAAAAGTATATGTAAAAAATAAATATGTCCTATAAATGAAAAAATAAATATATATTTGAATATATATAAGTAAATTTATATGTTTTTAAAGGATATATATTATATTACAACCAAAATGTATATTCTATAGATGATATATAAATTAATTCATAGTGAAATTTGTTAAAGTATTAGATCCACTGTGATATATAAGATTTCATGTTTGATATATATGATTTATTAAAGCATATGTATTATTCATTTGAGAATATACATGGTATTATGGATAATGTGTATATTCATTGTTGTAATATGTTAGATTTGTTTTTTGGAAAATGAAATAATTTTTGGAATTTTAGAGCTGGAATTTTCAATAGTTCTATAAAAGGAACACTAAATGTGATAATCCTTGGCTAGTCCTCATGAATTAAAAATCATGATGTTTCATGGAGTCCATGGTTATAGTTGAGTTTGAAGATGTTATAATATTACCATGAAGATGAATATCATGCCCCAAATAAATCTATTGATAAATAATGTGTTTTTATTTGGATGAAGTTGTTTCTCTTAAAATAAGTACAACCCTGATTCACTGAGAGTTATACACTTCAATATATAAGGTAGTACGTGTTTTAGGAATAATTAACAATATAATAATATTCCATAGAATTTAAGCTCTATGTTTTTTTGAGATGGTGGGAATGATTTAAAATAAAATAGACATGCCACTACACAAATATGCATACCTAGAGAAAAATTTTGATTTTTCACATTGGCTATATTTTATACTATTCCATAAATTGTTATCATATTAAATACTTATTCACATATCATGAAAATATAATTTGGTTATTTATGGAAATTTTTTTGAGGATCATGGGGAGAAAATCCAGACGGTGAGTTGTTAATTAAAATCCATTAAGGATAATGAAAACTGACCCTTTATACTAATCAAAGGAAAAATATCATAGAGAACTAACGTACGATAATCAATTGAAGAGAATTTTCTTGAAAAAAATGGCATATATTTTTTATAGAATTTACATATTTATTATTTTTAGAATTATTGAAATCATATTAGATATATTTTTGGAAAGGAGAGTTTTCAAGTGAATAATTCATTGATATTTATTACATATTTAAGAAACTGAGTTTGATAATTTAAGACTCATGAGGTATTTCACTTTTTAAATATTCTACATAAAAATACTAAATAATTTTAAGCTAAAATTGTTAATGAATAGTTTTATGGATTGAATGATAACATTAATTGATGATAAAGAATCCACAAGTTTACTAGTGATATTATTATTTCTATTTTGATCACTATTATAAAAGAGTGATAACTGTAATAAACTATATATTTTTAGATAACTAATATTGGTATATTGATTCATATGGGTTAAGTGTTATAATTTTAATTATCATGTAATCACTTTTGACATTAGTGATAAAATTCATGTCTGGGACTCAATCGAAACATAGTAAAGAAAAAGTCACTTATATTGGGGTTGAAACAAATAAAAGAATTTTGTAATCATCCTTTCAATATTTATGTTTAATATGCGGACCAATTATGTGTGGTTTTAGTAGATTCTGATTTTAAATGGTCATAAAGATTGATTTCTAGTATGAAAGAAATTATAAAAATAAAGTAAAATTGATTCAACCTCTCTCCCCCTTTCAGTGTCACATAATTTATTACATAGGAACTTCAAATGATATAAGAATTTAGAGATAATAAAATATAATAATTTGGCCACTCATAGAGAAATAAATAGTATTTATTTGAAATAGAATTATTTCTCATGTATTATATTGTTTTATATAATTGTAAAGTTTATAATTATTAGAAAATAAATTTTATAAAATTTAATTTAATTTGAAATAATCATGTAAAAATAATATTAGTGTCATTTTTTTTATTTTTTTGTAAAAATTAATTATTTTTTGTAAAAAGTAATTTTTTTTTGGAAAAAAAAATATTTTTTGTGAGTTGTAAAGAAATACAATTTCTAGGAATATCAAAATTTTATTCAATAATCAGGATATAAATATGACTTAAGAAATTATTAAATAAATTTTAAGACCTAAAATTTATTTATGAATTAAAATAATTAGTTTAAAAATAATAAGATAGATTTATAAAACTATATTTGAATTTTTAAAGCCTAAATTATATTTTCTTCTAATAGAAACTATTTTTTATTCTTTTTATTATATAAAATATTTTCAAAATGTATTTTATTTTTGGGTGTGTTAGAATAAAAAATATGCCTTAATTTTTTAATCCCATTCTGATAAAACTAATAGGAATCAACATTATTCATATCCTTTGGCCTAAATAATAAAACAATCAACGCTTTATTCTAAAATGAATGCCCCGCTTGCAAATATAAACACCCTCCTCCACGCCTTTCTCCTTACTTCTAAAAATAATGATTTTTAAAAATATAAACTGTTGGGCAAAAATCCCTCAAGGTAACTTTGCAGTATTTTTGGGTTGATTGTGTTTGTTGACAAAGCAGGTTTCCATAGAGAATTGTCGAGTTCCCGAGAAGTTGTTGACATTCCATGTTGACAAAGAACTTTGACAAAGGAAAGGACGATCTGGAGGCGGTACAAAAGAGCAGTACAAGGTGGCGCCGTTTCCCAGTGTTTGCCAAACTTATGGGCCTGAAAATCGCCATTGGAAAATGGAGTGATATGTTGTTGGCGAAGGTTGAGGAGAGAGAAATGAAGGAGGTGTGCGGAAAAATTAAGCGTGGCGCGCAAAACTAGCGGGTTGCGCGAAATCTTGCAGTGTGGCGCGCAAAACAGCGGGTTGCGCGAAATTGTATTTCGCGCAAAAGATGTTTCAAGGCCGAAAGCTTGAAAATCGGTAAAGGCATGAGGCGCGCGAAATTCTGGAGGCGTGCGCGGAAAATTGAAGTGGCGCGCGAAATAGCGGATGAAGTATTTCGCGCAAGAGGTGTTACGAGGTCCGAAGCTCGTAAAATGGCAAAGGCATGAGGTGCGCGAAATTATGGAGCAGTGCGCGGAAAATGGTTGTGCGCGGAAGATTTGTATTTCGCGATCAATGCCGATTACGCGCTCAAGGAGGGTTTTTCTCGCGGGGTCAATTTTGCCTATAAATATGAAGTGACCCTCCTCCATTCAACAGAGTTCAAGACATAGAAAATACCTGAGCTCTGGTTCGCGAAATTGAAGTTAGAATGTGTGTTGCGCGTAAACTTAAAGTTTGCGCGTAAAGTCAGATTGCGCGAAAAGCAAAGGCTGCGCAAAAAGTTGGTGTTGGCGCGTAAAAGGAAGATTGCGCGAAAAGTGGATTTCGCGCAAAATCAGTGAATTGCGCGCAAGGCAGTTTCGAGGCTGCGCGTAATATTTGGAGGTTGCGGGAAAAAGGAATTTCACGCAAATCATAGAAATTGCGCGCAAGTCACCGTAAGGGTTGCGCGTAAAAATTGAGGTTGGCCGGTACATCCGGTGCAAAGTGAGATTCATCTGCGGGTGAAAGTTGGACTTCAACAGAGCATCTACATACAGAGGAAGATGCATTTCTTCATGGAAATGAAGAGACCTACAGGTCTATAAACTGTGAGTTAATCCCTTCACAGAGCAGTGAGCTTAGGAAGAGGAAGAAGGTGATCCTCTCCACCGGCAGTGAGCCAGAGAGAGAGAAACAGGGAGTGACCCTTGGGAAAGAAGTGAGATGACCCTAAACATTGTATAGGCAGTGAGCCTGGGCATAGAAGTGATCTAGCCCGAACATTGTAATCCACAGCTAGTGAAGTCTAGTGGAATTTGGTACGAACCGGCAACTTGTCGGCGTATGCTCCTTGGACGTAGCCCTTAGCGGTGAACCAAGTAAAAATCTCCGTGTCTGCCTGCTTACTTTCCTGCATTTCATTCAAAGCATCATCGTCAGGTAAAGGAGACAAGTGATCATAGTAACCACACAAGTGCAAACAAAGTGACCCTTGTAACAAAGAGGTCAAGATCCAGTGGGGCAGGAAGAACTTGGAAAAAGAATATCCATACCCTGATTCACCCCCCCTCTCAGGGTATATAGGCCCCTATTGGCCCTAACAATTGGTATCAGAGGGAAGGTTGCTGTTATCAGATTTGTTTGCTCCGACTTGGTATAGTCGATCTGTGTGCCATGGCAAAGGGAAAAACATCCAAGAATAAGCAGAAGTCAGGTGGTACTCCTCAGTGTGGAAGTGTATATGGAAAATGTGTGATTCAACTAAAGGAATCAAACAGCTTGCTGAAGGAAGGCTTGGATGAATCAGAAAGGGAAAAGATTGATTCACTCAATCATGATGTTGGAATGAGTAAAGTACATGAGCATCAGAGTGATACTGAAACAGAAGAAGAAATTGAAGGAAGAATAGATATGCGAGCTGAGTTAGAGGCTGCTCTTGGAGAGATAGATGTTTGGAGAGCCAAAACCAAGAATGCTAACAAAGTTGTTCTCGATGCCAAACTCTACATGCAGCAGCAGGAAGAAGATAAGTCTGAGTTGATAAATAAAATTGAAAAAATCAAGTTTTCAGCACCAGAGAACTCAGAATCAGTTAGTGAGTATATGCTTAAGATTGAAGAACAGAAAAGGGAGATCAATGGCTTGAATAGAAAAGTGAAAGATCAATTCAAAAGCCTCGAAGAACCGAATATTCCAAGTGACGTTGGAAACACTGAAGAAGCCAAATCTAAAGATATCCAGATAAAGGGATTGGAGATTGAGGTCAACAAGCTAAAATGCTTAAATCAAAGGCTTATTGATATAGTTACTGACCTAACAGAGAAGAATGATTCACATGCTGAAGAGCTGCAGAAGATGGCCAGAATGAAAGGAAAACAAAAGGCTGGTGATTATGAAGAGAGTCAAATGTCAGATGAAGCACAGAATCTTAAATCCAGAAATAATGATCTAGAAACACAGTTGTCTACAGAACTTTAGAAAAATCAAAGGCTACAACAAGAGAATTCATGTTGCTCTGACTCTGTCGCTCAAGAAAAGTTGAAGGTAAAGGAGAAAAATGACATGGTTGATAAGTTGAAGCATGAACTGGAAGATGAGGTAAGTAGAGGGAATCTTCTCAAGGAAAAACATGATGTCCAACTTGAATCAAGGGATATGAAGATTCAAAAGTTGGTAGAAGAGCTCGAATCAGTCCAGCAGGAAATAGAAAAGTCTAAATCCAAAGATAATCCCAAGTTGAAGGATGCACTGCACTTGCTATTTGATCATCCTTCGACAAGCGATGATAAAATGAAGAACAGATATGCTGTTTCTGAAGAGAAACAACATAATATTTTCTCAGCTCAAAGACCAGCAAGTTTTGGAAGTGCTGGTATTGGATATGATAATCCCACTCCTATGGATGATAAAAAAAATGCAGTGAAAATTTACAAAGGTAAGAAAAATCCTGTAGGTGCTGGAGATAGGCCTATGAGGATAGTTTCGAGGAGTGATGATGTGTGATATTTCTGCGGAGTCCATGGCCACACATCAAGCTTCTGTACAGAGGCTCTGGAGTACATTTCAGGCTGTGAAAAGAGAAACATTAATAAATCTGAGAACAGGAAGAAGCATCATGAGAAATTAGAAAGAAGAGCTTCTCAAAGGAAAGCATATATTAGATGCTCTTACTGCGGAAGAATGGGACACACCATGAGCATGTGTCAGGAAGCTCAGAAGAACAATATCAAAGGAAGAACTCTAGGTGCATCAACATCTCAGCAGAGAGATGATAAAATGAGGTATGCCTTTGAGGGAAAATGTTTTATATGTTCAAAATATGGGCACATGGAGAGACATTGCAGTAAGAAGAAAGAAAGAAAGGGAAAGGAACAAGAAAAGATATCTCCACTACAGGAAGTGTACAAGAAATAAGCCTATACTGGGAGACAAAGTGGTAAGGAGAAGAATAGGCTTCGAGCCTCGGGGAAATCACATGGAGCTGAACGAAAGGTGTATCAGTCACCTCCTTTGTCATACTCACAACAGCTCTCAAGGAGAGAATGTGAGAAAACCTGGAAGATTAAGGGGAGATCTACTCTAGCTATGATAAAGAAGAATGAACATTCAATGGAGGACTCACCCCCAGTGAAGAGGATTGTGGTGACTCAGACATCTGATAAAATGAAGATGAACAATGAATGTGACAAAAAATTCGCAGGACGTATTCCACAGCGAAAACTAAAAGAAGATGCAAGATCCTTGCAGTGGTGGAAGAAGCAAGGGAAGATGGAAAGAAGAGATGTTCCTGCTCTGAGAAATAATCATGGAAAATGGAATTTTGGTAGAACCTCAAAGGAGGAAATGTGTACTAGTGGGTTTATACCCCAAGTGGTGAGACATGCCGAGCCTACCAAATCTACGTATCAGAAAAAGGCTCAAAATGTGGGAAAAGAATGCCTGGTCATATGGCCAGAACAGTTGAAGTTTGCTAGGCAGTTGGAGGAAGCAAGAAAGGAGTGTGATTCCCTCCAAGAAAGAATCAAAGGGTTGACCCATCAGGATCAACCACAATCCTCATCTTGAGGAGTCCAGAAGAAGCACCCCTCTCCCTATGTATATAAATGCTATTAACTGATGATTGATGTGTTTCAGGTTTTAGGGAAATACAATCCAAGGGGAAGTGGCATCTAAGGATGCGATGTGGAGATGTGATATGCTTCAGTGTTTTGATTGACTCAAATCAGTTATCAAAGTTGATGATAAAAGGGAGAAACTGATCACAACAGTAAGTGAGAGCACAACGGGAAGTGATTGTGTTATTGACTTTGTCTCTTGTTTCCTACACCGAGTTTCAACTCAGTAGGCTTAGAGATTTTGTTAATGGCTCAAATCTGAGTGGAAGATGAGAACAAATTATGCAGGAGGAAAAGATGTGTTATGGGTCTAAACTATTGGGCCTAACAACTGGAAGAGTTGCATAACACAGGGGGAGCATTCTATATCCAAATCAGATTCAAGAGCCATCAATGCAATAATTGGATGACTCGGCTCAGGTGTTTCCTATTGAGGGAAGAAATAAACACATGGAGAAGCAGCAATAACAATGCATTTCATGCTTATCTATTTGCTCTAACAATATGGTATCAGCTGACTGTTTTCAGGATACCAAGAAGCTGCAAGAGAAAATCAAAGGCGTCTCAAAAAAAATTTGAGAAACCTAACTGAAATAAATGAAGCCACTGAAAAATGAGTCAGTGAACAACTTCCTGATGGAAGTATTGGGGAAGAAAGCAACATAGGGAGATCAGAAGTGGCTTATGCTGATTCAAAAGAAGACACCAATGATGAACATGAAAGTGTCTAGTTTGTGAGTACAAGGAAGTAAAAATCCTCATCTGCACAATAGTCAAAGAGTTGAGCTGAAATTGACATGAAGAATATCATTGGTGATTAGTTAGCTCTAGCTCAGACAAGGAGAATGAAATCACTGCAGAAAACATCTTTTATATCTCAGGTTGAGCCAAAATTCTTTGCTGATGCAACTGAAGATGAAAACTGGGATCATACCATGGATGAAGAGATATATCAGACTTGAGAAGAATCAGACCTGGGAGATTGTTTCAAGGTGAGATGATAAAAACATCATCATGAAAAAATGGGTCCATTTAGACAAGATGAACGAATATGGAACAATGATTCGGAACAAAGCACGACTGATGTGCAAAGGAGACTCCTAGATAGAGGGAACAGATGGTGATGAGACATTTGCACCAAATTCCAAGCAGCGAGATATCAAAGTAATACCAAAGAGATCCACATGCTCACAGTGAAAAGAATAATTCGTTATATCAAGGGCACGATGGAATTTGACCTGACATACAACGACAAATCTCAGACATAGTTATTGGGATATACTGATGCAGACTGGGCCGGTTCAGCGGATGATTGGAAATCAATGTCAGGTGGTGCTTTTTATCATGGTGGATTGTGTATTTCTTGTCTTAGCAAGAGGCAAGATTGCATTTCATTGAGCACTGCAGGAGATGAGTATATTGCGGCCACTCAAGCATGCACACAGTTATTGTGGATGAAGCAGCAACTTGAAGATATGGGAGTTGAAGTGAAGTCTCCGATCGGAATCCAGTGCGACAACTCAAGTGCTATAAATCTCAGCAAAAATCCCGTCCATCACTCAAGGACAAAGCACATTGAGATAAAGAATCATTTTATCAAGGAGAAAGTTGAGCAGGGGATCGTGAAGTTGGAGTATGTGCCTACAGAGCTACAGGTTGCAGACATTCTGACAAAGGCCTTACCCAAGGAAGCTTTTGAGAGGCATCGACTGGCTCTGGGAGTTCAGTCGATTCCCCACACAAGAAATAGTGTGGATATGGGAGCCCCCCCTCTCCCCGAGGTATGGTGTGTTTTTCCCTAATGTGCTGATATGTGTTCTCTACTATGTTACAGACTACAAAGGCGTGACCTTTGGGTTCGTTGACAAAGGGGGAGAAAAGTGCTTGAAAAGTGCTTGACAAAGGGGGAGAAAAGTGTTTGTTCAAGGGAGAAAATAGTGCGGAGATTTGATAAATCATACTTGTTACGGGGAGAAGCTGACAGGTGGAGCAGCCAGAAAGGGGGAGCAATGAGAAAGGGGGAGTGTATGAAATCTGACGATGCTAGAAGTGATCGTTCAAAGCATAGAAATCACGACAGCTGAGGATCGTGATAAAAGCAGAACAGTGATGTTGAAATGGTGTGAGACGGTGTCCAGCTATCAACAAGTGGTATTAACTTAAGAATTCACCAATTGGTATCAGTGTGGTTCAACAACTGGTTTTATTTTAAGAAGTGGTATCAGGGTGGAATCGACCATTGGGGTCTGACATGAAGTGATTCATTGATGAACTTTTCATACTACTCTTGTTTCTCACGCCGAGCATTGCTCATGTGGGCTTAGAGTACGTGTTAAGTGAATCCTTGAACTCTATCATAATCGCAAGAGGCGAATGGTGGTAGCAGCTGGAAGAAGACTCAGTGAGGTATCAACATGAAGAAAATAATTCTGAGCAAATTTGTGAAGAGTTGTCAACAAACCCAAAGGGGGATATTGTTGGGCAAAAATCCCTCAAGGTAACTTTGCAGTATTTTTGGGTTGATTGTGTTTGTTGACAAAGCAGGTTTCCATAGAGAATTGTCGAGTTCCCGAGAAGTTGTTGACATTCCATGTTGACAAAGAACTTTGACAAAGGAAAGGACGATCTGGAGGCGGTACAATAGAGCAGTACAAGGTGGCGCCGTTTCCCAGTGTTTGCCAAACTTATGGGCCTGAAAATCGCCATTGGAAAATGGAGTGATATGTTGTTGGCGAAGGTTGAGGAGAGAGAAATGAAGGAGGTGTGCGGAAAAATTAAGCGTGGCGTGCAAAACTAGCGGGTTGCGTGAAATCTTGAAGTGTGGCGCGCAAAACAGCGGGTTGCGCGAAATTGTATTTCGCGCAAAAGATGTTTCAAGGCCGAAAGCTTGAAAATCGGTAAAGGCATGAGGCGCGCGAAATTCTGGAGGCGTGCGCGGAAAATTGAAGTGGCGCGCGAAATAGCGGATGAAGTATTTCGCGCAAGAGGTGTTACGAGGTCCGAAGCTCGTAAAATGGCAAAGGCATGAGGTGCGCGAAATTATGGAGCAGTGCGCGGAAAATGGTTGTGCGCGGAAGATTTGTATTTCGCGATCAAAGCCGATTACGCGCTCAAGGAGGGTTTTTCGTGCGGGGTCAATTTTGCCTATAAATATGAAGTGACCCTCCTCCATTCAACAGAGTTCAAGACATAGAAAATACCCGAGCTCTGGTTCGCGAAATTGAAGTTAGAATGTGTGTTGCGCGTAAACTTAAAGTTTGCGCGTAAAGTCAGATTGCGCGAAATGCAAAGGCTGCGCAAAAAGTTGGTGTTGGCGCGTAAAAGGAAGATTGCGCGAAAAGTGGATTTCGCGCAAAATCAGTGAATTGCGCGCAAGCCAGTTTCGAGGCTGCGCGTAATATTTGGAGGTTGCGGGAAAAAGGAATTTCGCGCAAATCATAGAAATTGCGCGCAAGTCACCGTAAGGGTTGCGCGTAAAAATTGAGGTTGCCCGGTACATCCGGTGCAAAGTGAGATTCATCTGCGGGTGAAAGTTGGACTTCAACAGAGCATCTACATACAGAGGAAGATGCATTTCTTCATGGAAATGAAGAGACCTACAGGTCTATAAACTGTGAGTTAATCCCTTCACAGAGCAGTGAGCTTAGGAAGAGGAAGAAGGTGATCCTCTCCACCGGCAGTGAGCCAGAGAGAGAGAAACAGGGAGTGACCCTTGGGAAAGCAGTGAGCTGACCCTAAACATTGTATAGGCAGTGAGCCTGGGCATAGAAGTGATCTAGCCCGAACATTGTAATCCACAGCTAGTGAAGTCTAGTGGAATTTGGTACGAACCGGAAACTTGTCGGCGTATGCTCCTTGGACGTAGCCCTTAGCGGTGAACCAAGTAAAAATCTCCGTGTCTGCCTGCTTACTTTACTGCATTTCATTCAAAGCATCATCGTCAGGTAAAGGAGACAAGTGATCATAGTAACCACACAAGTGCAAACAAAGTGACCCTTGTAACAAAGAGGTCAAGATCCAGTGGGGCAGGAAGAACTTGGAAAAAGAATATCCATACCCTGATTCACCCCCCCTCTCAGGGTATATAGGCCCCTATTGGCCCTAACAATTGGTATCAGAGGGAAGGTTGCTGTTATCAGATTTGTTTGCTCCGACTTGGTATAGTCGATCTGTGTGCCATGGCAAAGGGAAAAACATCCAAGAATAAGCAGAAGTCAGGTGGTACTCCTCAGTGTGGAAGTGTATATGGAAAATGTGTGATTCAACTAAAGGAATCAAACAGCTTGCTGAAGGAAGGCTTGGATGAATCAGAAAGGGAAAAGATTGATTCACTCAATCATGATGTTGGAATGAGTAAAGTACATGAGCATCAGAGTGATACTGAAACAGAAGAAGAAATTGAAGGAAGAATAGATATGCGAGCTGAGTTAGAGGCTGCTCTTGGAGAGATAGATGTTTGGAGAGCCAAAACCAAGAATGCTAACAAAGTTGTTCTCGATGCCAAACTCTATATGCAGCAGCAGGAAGAAGATAAGTCTGAGTTGATAAATAAAATTGAGAAACTCAAGTTTTCAGAACCAGAGAACTCAGAATCAGTTAGTGAGTATATGCTTAAGATTGAAGAACAGAAAAGGGAGATCAATGGCTTGAATAGAAAAGTGAAAGATCAATTCAAAAGCCTCGAAGAACCGAATATTCCAAGTGACGTTGGAAACACTGAAGAAGCCAAATCTAAAGATATCCGGATAAAGGGATTGGAGATTGAGGTCAACAAGCTAAAATGCTTAAATCAAAGGCTTATTGATATAGTTACTGACCTAACAGAGAAGAATGATTCACGTGCTGAAGAGCTGCAGAAGATGGCCAGAATGAAAGGAAAACAAAAGGCTGGTGATTATGAAGAGAGTCAAATGTCAGATGAAGCACAGAATCTTAAAGCCAGAAATAATGATCTAGCAACACAGTTGTCTACAGAACATCAGAAAAATCAAAGGCTACAACAAGAGAATTCATGTTGCTCTGACTCTGTCGCTCAAGAAAAGTTGAAGGTAAAGGAGAAAAATGACATGGTTGATAAGTTGAAGCATGAACTGGAAGATGAGGTAAGTAGAGGGAATCTTCTCAAGGAAAAACATGATGTCCAACTTGAATCAAGGGATATGAAGATTCAAAAGTTGGTAGAAGAGCTCGAATCAGTCCAGCAGGAAATAGAAAAGTCTAAATCCAAAGATAAGCCCAAGTTGAAGGATGCACTGCACTTGCTATTTTATCATCCTTCGACAAGCGATGATAAAATGAAGAACAGATATGCTTTTTCTGAAGAGAAACAACATAATATTTTCTCAGCTCAAAGACCAGCAAGTTTTGGAAGTGCTGGTATTGGATATGATAATCCCACTCCTATGGATGATAAGAAAAATGCAGTGAAAATTTACAAAGGTAAGAAAAATCCTGTAGGTGCTGGAGGTAGGCCTATGAGGATAGTTTCGAGGAGTGATGATGTGTGCTATTTCTGCGGAGTCCATGGCCACACATCAAGCTTCTGTACAGAGGCTCTGGGGTACATTTCAGGCTGTGAAAAGAGAAACATTAATAAATCTGAGAACAGGAAGAAGCATCATGAGAAATTAGAAAGAAGAGCTTCTCAAAGGAAAGCATATATTAGATGCTATTACTGCGGAAGAATGGGACACACCATGAGCATGTGTCAGGAAGATCAGGAGAACAATATCAAAGGAAGAACTCAAGGTGCATCAACATCTCAGCAGAGAGATGATAAAATGAGGTATGCCTTTGAGGGAAAATGTTTTATATGTTCAAACTATGGGCACATGGCGAGACATTGCAGTAAGAAGAAAGAAAGAAAGGGAAAGGAACAAGAAAAGATATCTCCACTACAGGAAGTGTACAAGAAATAAGCCTATACTGGGAGACAAAGTGGTAAGGAGAAGAATAGGCTTCGAGCCTCGGGGAAATCACATGGAGCTGAACGAAAGGTGTATCAGTCACCTCCTCTGTCATACTCACAACAGCTCTCAAGGAGAGAATGTGAGCAAACCTGGAAGATTAAGGGGATATCTACTCTAGCTATGATAAAGAAGAATGAACATTCAATGGAGGACTCACCACCGGTGAAGAGGATTGTGGTGACTCAGACATCTGATAAAATGAAGATGAACAATGAATGTGACAAAAAATTCGCAGGACGTATTCCACAGCGAAAACTAAAAGAAGATGCAAGATCCTTGCAGTGGTGGAAGAAGCAAGGGAAGATGGAAAGAAGAGATGTTCCTGCTCTGAGAAATAATCATGGAAAATGGAATTTTGGTAGAACCTCAAAGAAGGAAATGTGTACTAGTGGGTTTATACCCCAAGTGGTGAGACATGCCGATCCTACCAAATCTACGTATCAGAAAAAGGCTCAAAATGTGGGCAAAGAATGCCTGGTCATATGGCCAGAACATTTGAAGTTGGCTAGGCAGTTGGAGGAAGCAAGAAAGGAGTGTGATTCCCTCCAAGAAAGAATCAAAGGGTTGACCCATCAGGATCAACCACAATCCTCATCTTGAGGAGTCCAGAAGAAGCACCCCTCTCCCTATGTATATAAATGCTATTAACTGATGATTGATGTGTTTCAGGTTTTAGGGAAATACAATCCAAGGGGAAGTGACATCTAAGGATGCGATGTGGAGATGTGATATGCTTCAGTGTTTTGATTGACTCAAATCAGTTATCAAAGTTGATGATAAAAGGGAGAAACAGATCACAACAGGAAGTGAGAGCACAACGGGAAGTGATTGTGTTATTGACTTTGTCGCTTGTTTCCTACACCGAGTTTCAACTCAGTAGGCTTAGAGATTTTGTTAATGGCTCAAATCTGAGTGGAAGATGAGAACAAATGATGCAGGAGGAAAAGATGTGTTATGGGTCTAAACTGTTGGGCCTAACAACTGGAAGAGTTGCATAACACAGGGGGAGCATTCTATATCCAAATCAGATTCAAGAGCCATCAATGCAATAATTGGATGACTCGGCTCAGGTGTTTCCTATTGAGGGAAGAAATAAACACAGGGAGAAGCAGCAATAACAATGCATTTCATGCTTATCTATTTGCTCTAACAATATGGTATCAGCTGACTGTTTTCAGGATACCAAGAAGCTGCAAGAGAAAATCAAAGGCGTCTCAACAAAAATTTGAGAAACCTAACTGAAAGAAATGAAGCCACTGAAAAATGAGTCAGTGAACAACTTCCTGATGGAAGTATTGGGGAAGAAAGCAACATAGGGAGATCAGAAGTGGCTTATGCTGATTCAAAAGAAGACACCAATGATGAACATGAAAGTGTCTAGTTTGTGAGTACAAGGAAGTAAAAATCCTCATCTGCACAACAGTCAAAGAGTTGAGCTGAAATTGACATGCAGAATATCATTGGTGATTAGTTAGCTCTAGCTCAGACAAGGAGAATGAAATCACTGCAGAAAACATCTTTTATATCTCAGGTTGAGCCAAAATTCTTTGCTGATGCAACTGAAGATGAAAACTGGGATCATACCATGGATGAAGAGATATATCAGACTTGAGAAGAATCAGACCTGGGAGATTGTTTCAAGGTGAGATGATAAAAACATCATCATGAAAAAATGGGTCCATTTAGACAAGATGAACGAATATGGAACGATGATTCGGAACAAAGCACGACTGATGTGCAAAGGAGACTCCTAGATAGAGGGAACAGATGGTGATGAGACATTTGCACCAAATTCCAAGCAGCGAGATATCAAAGTAATACCAAAGAGATCCACATGCTCACAGTGAAAATAATAATTCGTTATATCAAGGGCACGATGGAATTTGACCTGACATACAACGACAAATCTCAGACATAGTTATTGGGATATACTGATGCAGACTGGGCCGGTTCAGCGGATGATTGGAAATCAACGTCAGGTGGTGCTTTTTATTATGGTGGATTGTGTATTTCTTGGCTTAGCAAGAAGCAAGATTGCATTTCATTGAGCACTGCAGGAGCTGAGTATATTGCGGCCACTCAAGCATGCACACAGTTATTGTGGATGGAGCAGCAACTTGAAGATATGGGAGTTGAAGTGAAGTCTCCGATCGGAATCCAGTGAGACAACTCAAGTTCTATAAATCTCAGCAAAAATCCCGTCCATCACTCAAGGACAAAGCAAATTGAGATAAAGTATCATTTTATCAAGGAGAAAGTTGAGCAGGGGATCGTGAAGTTGGAGTATGTGCCTACAGAGCTACAGGTTGCAGACATTCTGACAAAGGCCTTACCCAAGGAAACTTTTGAGAGGCATCGACTGGCTCTGGGAGTTCAGTCGATTCCCCACACATGAAATAGTGTGGATATGGGAGCCCCCCCTCTCCCCGAGGTATGGTGTGTTTTTCCCTAATGTGCTGATATGTGTTCTCTACTATGTTACAGACTACAAAGGCGTGACCTTTGGGTTCGTTGACAAAGGGGGAGAAAAGTGCTTGAAAAGTGCTTGACAAAGGGGGAGAAAAGTGTTTGTTCAAGGGAGAAAATAGTGCAGAGATTTGATAAATCATACTTGTTACGGGGAGAAGCTGACAGGTGGAGCAGCCAGAAAGGGGGAGCAATGAGAAAGGGGGAGTGTATGAAATCTGACGATGCTAGAAGTGATCGTTCAAAGCATAGAAATCACGACAGCTGAGGATCGTGATAAAAGCAGAACAGTGATGTTGAAATGGTGTGAGACGGTGTCCAGCTATCAACAAGTGGTATCAACTTAAGAATTCACCAATTGGTATCAGTGTGGTTCAACAACTGGTTTTATTTTAAGAAGTGGTATCAGGGTGGAATCGACCATTGGGGTCTGACATGAAGTGATTCATTGATGAACTTTTCATACTACTCTTGTTTCTCACGCCGAGCATTGCTCATGTGGGCTTAGAGTACGTGTTAAGTGAATCCTTGAACTCTATCATAATCGCAAGAGGCGAATGGTGGTAGCAGCTGGAAGAAGACTCAGTGAGGTATCAACATGCAGAAAATAATTCTGAGCAAATTTGTGAAGAGTTGTCAACAAACCCAAAGGGGGAGATTGTTGGGCAAAAATCCCTCAAGGTAACTTTGCAGTATTTTTGGGTTGATTGTGTTTGTTGACAAAGCAGGTTTCCATAGAGAATTGTCGAGTTCCCGAGAAGTTGTTGACATTCCATGTTGAAAAAGAACTTTGACAAAGGAAAGGACGATCTGGAGGCGATACAAAAGAGCAGTACAAGGTGGCGCCATTTCCCAGTGTTTGCCAAACTTATGGGCCTGAAAATCGCCATTGGAAAATGGAGTGATATGTTGTTGGCGAAGGTTGAGGAGAGAGAAATGAAGGAGGTGTGTGGAAAAATTAATCGTGGCGCGCAAAACTAGCGGGTTGCGCGAAATCTTGAAGTGCGGCGCGCAAAACAGCGGGTTGCGCGAAATTGTAATTCGCGCAAAAGATGTTTCAAGGCCGAAAGCTTGAAAATCGGTAAAGGCATGAGGCGCGTGAAATTCTGGAGGCGTGTGCGGAAAATTGAAGTGGCGCGCGAAATAGCGGATGAAGTATTTCGCGCAAGAGGTGTTACGAGGTCCGAATCTCGTAAAATGGCAAAGGCATGAGGTGCGCGAAATTATGGAGCAGTGCGCGGAAAATGGTTGTGCGCGGAAGATTTGTATTTCGCGATCAAAGCCGATTACGCGCTCAATAAGGGTTTTTCGCGCGGGGTCAATTTTGCCTATAAATATGAAGTGACCCTCCTCCATTCAACAGAGTTCAAGACATAGAAAATACCCGAGCTCTGGTTCGAGAAATTGAAGTTAGAATGTGTGTTGCGCGTAAACTTAAAGTTTGCACGTAAAGTCAGATTGCGCGAAAAGCAAAGGCTGCGCAAAAAGTTGGTGTTGGCGCGTAAAAGGAAGATTGCGCGAAAAGTGGATTTCGCGCAAAATCAGTGAATTGCGCGCAAGGCAGTTTCGAGGCTGCGCGTAATATTTGGAGGTTGCGGGAAAAAGGAATTTCGTGCAAATCATAGAAATTGCGCGCAAGTCACCATAAGGGTTGAGCGTAAAAATTGAGGTTGCCCGGTACATCCGGTGCAAAGTGAGATTCATCTGCGGGTGAAAGTTGGACTTCAACAGAGCATCTACATACAGAGGAAGATGAATTTCTTCATGGAAATGAAGAGACCTACAGGTCTATAAACTGTGAGTTAATCCCTTCACAGAGCAGTGAGCTTAGGAAGAGGAAGAAGGTGATCCTCTCCACCTGCAGTGAGCCAGAGAGAGAGAAACAGGGAGTGACCCTTGAGAAAGTAGTGAGCTGACCCTAAACATTGTATAGGCAGTGAGCCTGGGCATAGAAGTGATCTAGCCCGAACATTGTAATCCACAGCTAGTGAAGTCTAGTGGAATTTGGTACGAACCGGCAACTTGTCGGCGTATGCTCCTTGGACGTAGCCCTTAGCGGTGAACCAAGTAAAAATCTCCGTGTCTGCCTGCTTACTTTCCTGCATTTAATTCAAAGCATCATCGTCAGGTAAAGGATACAAGTGATCATAGTAACCACACAAGTGCAAACAAAGTGACCCTTGTAACAAAGAGGTCAAGATCCAGTGGGGCAGGAAGAACTTGGAAAAAGAATATCCATACCCTGATTCACCCCCCCTCTCAGGGTATATAGGCCCCTATTGGCCCTAACATAAACCCAAATACCTCTCTAATCCCCACTATACATGTCCTTAATGTTATGTTGTAACCAAAATTATGTCCACCAAAGGATTTAGGATCAATCCAAAACAAGTGACTCAAGGTGCAAGGTAAGGGTTTCAAACCCCATGTTTACATTTCAATTATCCTCTTTCCTATTATATAATATAAGTAATGAATAAAAATTAAATTTAAAAAAATATTTAATACACATATATTTTTCTATAAACCTCTAATATTTATTACTTTACTTATTCTTTGTTAAAATTCTCTTAAAAATATCATTTCACATGTCATAGTTTTATGCTACCTAAGTGAATGATTGTGTTTTATTTTTCAATTTTTATATCCATGGATAAGCTTAAAAATTTATTTCAAGATTAGATATATAATAATAATAAAATACCTTCATTTATATGTTTCTATAATGATAAAATAGTCATGTTAATGATGATATTAAATATAAAAAATCATAGTCATTTTTAGCTATAAAAAACAAGCTTACTGAGGAATATTCTCAAATTTTGTAACTATATATTGATCTGTTGAACTTTATCACTTCTAAGTTAATATTAATGATATAACATGACACATATGGGACTTATGGAATCATTTTATCCTGAAATTTTATTGTTACCACTAAATTTAATGTTTTTTGTAACCATGAACCAAAAAACATAAAAATAATGAACATGAATAATATAAAGTTAAAAACAGGTTAAAACATGTTAATAAATGGATTATGATGGATAAAATAAATTTGAAAAAGGTTTTCAATTTATCAAAGTTAACTTGATTGTATATAATCTTATAGGAGCATTGGAAGAAATTCAGGACAAGAGGTAAGTGTTTTTCTTGTTCATTTTCTTTCTTGATGATATATTCTCAATCACCCTCTGTCACCCTCTCTTCCACTTTATACCTTTATAATATTCTTAAATTATGTCCTTTATGATGGTATAAGAAAAATTTCCCTCATATAAACAAATCAAAAAATACATCTATATGAACTTTTCAAAGTAATCTATTCTCTTGACTCTTAGGCTATATAACTCTTTGCAACAACAATAAATCTCCAAGGAAAAGAGCTACACTTCACCATTATTCCTGTGTGAGAGTTCCTATAAATAAATTGACTCTTTAAAATTTTCTCTAATGACACAAAAATATTTTTTTACAGATATAACATCACTTTATCTAAGTAATTTGATTTGTTTCCAATGAAAAATTCATAAGATCATCGTACATATAAACAATAAATGAAGAAAACTACGTATCTTTCACCAAGTACAGTTTTTTCTACTAACTTAAATCCAAATGTACAAATAATATTAATATTAATATACAAATAACTATTCCCTCTGATATTCATCCATGAGATTACATAAATCACCCAACTCTTGGGTATGATTTTTCACAACTCCCATTATATGTTAGTAAATCTAGGTGGTGAAGGGAGTAAAGGGAAGAGAGATTTAGATAAACAATAGAATAATAACCCACTCTAACAACCACCATCTAAGTGTATTTTCTTGTTCTTTTAATTCTAGGGACACTCTAAAACCTTCTACTTCATTTTCCTTAATGTTGCATAATTTTCAAGTAAAACCTTTATTTACAACACTTGAAATCCTCTACCATTTTGCACTCTCTTTGTATTATGTCATATAAAATGTCAATATTAATAATATAAAACAAGAGAGAGAATAAACAATTGGCCACTTAATGATCGACTTCCCCAGTTAATCATAGAGTGAAATATCAATAATAAAATATAATTCTTAATTTTATACAATATTTCCAATCCTAACATATGATTGGATTTTAAAAAAGGAAAAATGATATCATAATATCATCCATTATGATATTCTTATTCAAAGAAAATAACGTGACATGGAATTATAGACATCATAACATATGACATTCCTTGATCTTTTGATAAGATATAGTCTTTGGGGTATAATTCATTTAATCTACAACTTGTACTAAATCCTTGTAGTCTTTGTTCCATTTCACCTTATATTGTATCATATATAATAACCTTTCAGACTATATCCAAATATCATTTTGGATAAACTATAAATCACTTTTTATCGAAAATCTATACGTTTAAAAAAAATAAAAACTCATTAATTCAACCACAAAGTGTGACCCCATATGCCTTTTTAGAATTGTAAAGAAATATGAATTTCCAAATTTAGAAATTCACATGAAGATAAAACTTTGTCAAAGAATAAATACTACTAAAGCTACAAAAGGATCATGAGTGATCTCTATCAAACACATGTTTCACTCAATATGTAACCATACCTTTTATAATATATTGGCATGAATTTCCATATGATACCTTTATACAAGACATAAAGTAAAAATGGGAAATGAAAAATATCTATCTCATATGGCTACTCAAATATTCTTAAACTTCTTCGTATAGACTAGATAGGTCAATGAAAACTTCTCATGTAATTCACCCTCATATATGAGAACATCACATACCCCTAATCCAATAGATAATTATAACACTATTATTGTCTATGTATGGTCATAAACAAACTTTTTCTATCTTAATGAAGGTCTCAGATATCTCACTTATCATATGAGAGGAAAATCTCATCTTGGTTAACCCTCAACATATGGAATGGTAACCAATATATTGAACCTCACCTGATTAGCTAACCCTAAATGTTTTTTTACTAAAGGAATCAAATTATGATTCTTATTATTCTATATAGGTCTTAAGAAATTCAAATATGTATCATTTACCCCCAGTATACCAAAAACATAGTGTATGACACTCCATGTGGCATACATTGGGTGTTATAAAGAGAACAAAACACATTTATTCCTTAGGATCATATTTTTTCTTTCTATATGAAATCCTACTCATGATGACCTTAAAATTTAATCATGTCCAATAATAATAAATGGTGAGAATCAGTTAGTTATAACTCAAAGTCATTCATTGAGAGGTCAATTATTATTTCACTTCATATTATGTATTCATAAATCATGAAATAATGACAATTTAGAGACTAGATTATGTATATCCTGATAAAATTAATATTCTTAAAACCATTTAAGAATACTATTAAAACCATACATAAGTCCTCATCAAATTAAATCACATATGATAGGTTGTCATATATGCATTATGTTTTCAATACATTTAGTATTGTGTTACATTCATTTAAACTGTATGTAATTCCTTTTACATCAATATGTGATAATTTCTTTAAACCCTCCCCCTGAACTCCTTTAGTATGTAACAACTATGAAGAAAGGTAGATAGAATAATTATGATATTTAAGAGTCATATTCCTAAAGTTAAATTATTTTAACATAGTATCTAAATTTATTCATTTCACAACATCCAATGTTATGATATTAATAACCTATATTTTATAATTATAACACTTTCTATGTTTATCATTGAAATTACCAATAGGATCAGTGTAGACACTAGAGAGTGGGTGAATATGGTGTTGTATACTTTCATTAAATATTAAAGGGTCCTGGAAACATTAATTCCCTTTGGAATTTAACCTTTTTTACTTGTTAGTGAATATGGATATATTTATTTTTTTACCAAAAAAACATTAACATCTTCCTTGCATATAATGAATATAAAAGGTACTTGTTATTTTTATAAGGTTTGATTCAATGAACTAATAATTTTGATGCTATTTGTTTTACTCAATCATTGTTTATCCACTATAAACAATTTGTGATTAATTTTTTTTGTATTTCCCACACTTAAATAGAGTTCGAATTTGTATACAATTGAGTACTTCCTATAGGACTTATCTTGAAAACTTCCCACTGAAATTCTTTGGGAATCTTTATACTCTTTTTAGATTATCCCACAATGATCTTTTCACATTCATTGAATCCATCAGGTTTTATGTCAACCAACCAAGAATATAAAACTTTTTTGTTTATCTCCTCTTTGGAATTCGATCATCAATTTTCACATGATGTTGTCTCATCCATTAGAATAGATCACCATCAACTCAGTAATAACTTCTTTTAATATCATAATATCTTCAGTAATGATACCTCCAACTTATTAAATGCTCATATCATAGATTTGTAGTCTTATAGAGAATCTTCTCATCTAGTTTTTTTCACTCAATTCATAGTTCCAAAATACTAGGGTATAAATAATATAAACTATGGAAACATAGTCAATATCTCCATACTTCTTCTTTATTATCACGAATTAGGGTCACCTGAACTAAACCCAAAAGGCTGATTCGATTATTATTATCCCTTTAGATTTGATACCTAGATAATGATATAATTTAATTTAGTTTGGATCCCCCTTATTATTCTTCTTTGAGAGTATTCTTCAAGATATCACACAACACATGTTCTCTTAGTTCTATGCTTTTCAAACTCCACACTCTACAACTTACTTTTTCCCTTTTATATATTGGTTATTAGGAAATAATATTTCCTATATATTAAATATGGAAAATCCCATTTTATTTGGTTCCTAAGATATTTATTCTATGTTTTCACTTTTTTAATATCTGGTTGTTTCTATAATATAAATATTCTCAATGACACTTAACTATTTTATCTAGGTAAACACTAGGAGTTCATTTTCCTTTATATCATTTTTATCAAACATAAATAATTATTCTAGATCACTCTAGAATCCTTGAAATCAACTTTCTCTTATCATATAATTTCACAATGATTCAGTGAAACCTCATCTTCTTCCAACTTATAGCCTGAGGAAATTATTTGTAACACAATACTCAAATACTTCTACTTATAGCTAGAAGAAAATATCCATGGTGTAAGACTAAAATAATCAACACTTACATCCTGACATATTTAGTGGAACAAAACTAAAATTAATTATTTAATATGTAACTCATATATAGAATTTAATCTTGACTCATTATATTTATATCATGCATTATTCACCACAATCATTTTAATATATACAAATTTTAAGTATAATAAGAGCATCATCATAATTATCTTTATTTTGATCACCAATGATGAGTTTTAAATTTTCATTTGAGAATCATATTTTTATGGAATACCGATCCTTCATATCATCACATTATTCAACCTCAAACCGAGATTAGATCATGGACTGATAGTATCATGATGCTAATATCAAATTAGTTCAACATCGACATCATCAAAAGCAGTTTCATATTAATTTTGGAATTTCTTCATTAGAACAAAAATTAGATATTATAGAACTATTCTTACTTTGATATTCATTGAATATTAGTTTCTATAATGTTAATTCTTCAATAACACACTATTACAATTTTTTTTATGTTTTAATCCTTATAGAATAGTCCAAGCGTCATCCGATTTTATTTATTTATTTGGATATTAAGATCTGGAATTCCCTAATTTCAGTTTGAAATATCTCTATTTTTCTCTAAGTTTATGATAACACGTATAAAATTTTTTATTAACACATACATTGATTCCATTGAAACATACACATATATTATTGAAACATACAATGAATGATTTTCCTATATAATGACACATGTGAAGAGTTCATTTGGCACATACACTGGTCCCAATTGAAACATACATTGTCTAAACATTTCCATTTTTCAGGGTTTATTCCTTAAATAGTAGAATTGGTTCAACTCAACTCAACACATTATCATCCAATCACAAACATATCAAATAACATTGGGGAATTTATAAAATACTCTTGAATGATTTATCAAATTCCCAATAAATTTCATCGCCTTAAATACTCAAAATAGAGTACAGTCAAGGATTATTATTGCACTTCATTGTCAAAATATTACTCAGCCATTGTAAACCATCATCCAATATATATATAATACTAATATTTGTATTAAATGAAAGAACCATACCTAGATGGATTCATCCAACTCTATAGTCTTCAAAACCCAGAATTAATTATCCATTTAAGACTATTTAAACTACTTGGTTCAAGTAGTTCACTAGATATAGAACTTCAAAATTATTCTTAATATTGTTAACAACAATTATAACTTCAATACAGGAGAATACATGAGAAATATCTCAATAAATCATAATATGATTTTGGAATTCACTTATAATCAATCCTACTAGATGTTTCAAGGAATCCCACACCTCTTACTTTGTATTTCGAGCTTATTAATTAATCCTTTCAACTCTAATGGCAGTTGACATTACTCCTCTTTATCCATAATTAATGGGAAGTATCAATCTCATATATGAGGTGGATACTTGGATCCATCACCCATCATAAAAATATATATTAACTTCCATATAATAAATTAAAAACAAATATAACAATATCATCACAAAAACCACAAGATCACATAAATCTCCCCATTTAAATTTGTTGTCCATATCACTTTAGCAATGAAAGTAAAATTTTCACTACATTCCCTTACTGATGATGAAAATAAGTGGGAAATTTTTTTATCCTCTTTAATTTAAGTTTGCTTCCATATGTCAATATGGAAAACCCTAATGTAGAAAATGATGGTTTATAACCATGAAACCAAAGATATCAATATAATTTCCACATGGGATACCAACTATACCTTCAACTTCTTAGGGGATGTAAAAAATCATATTTTTAAAATATTTTTAAACATATACTAATCTTCAAAAAATAGATCAGAAATTTAGTGTAAGTATACTTCATCCCCAATTTTTTTAAACAAACACTAATCCTTTATAAATACAATATATATAAATCATAAAATAGATTGGAGAGTGGTAATAATACCTTAAACATTATCTTTTACAAGGGATGACTTGATTTTATATTGTAAGAATATAACAATCCTATAGAAACCTTAAATTATTCAATAGGCCCCCCTCAAGGGTTCATTCCAAAATTCATCACCATGGTAACATTATTCTAGAAATAAGTTCGAATATGTTATAATACAATTTGAAACTAGATCCCAATTGAAAATTAAACCAACTAATTTTTTTGTACACCATAATTGATATAATTTTTCTAGCTTCACCATCAATTCACTCTTCAATGAAAAATCATAAAGACGTTGGAATAAGTTGATACTTCAACTACTCTTCACTTGTTTAACTAGTGCTAATAATTCTTTCAAAATCCTAAAGAACTTATTTTTATGGTCAAAAATTTCAATAATTATTCATGATATTCCTCTACTTAGTATTCCAAATCCAAGACTCATTTGAAAACGTAGAAAATTTTTATTTTAGTATTTATTCTTAGTAGGAATAGAATTATTTTCTTAATCTAAAAAAATAGTTTCAATATTTGATGATTATTCCCACCTCCATTATTATTATAGCTAATCTAGACATATGATCAATATATCACAAGTATCATGCTCTTAATTCTTCTTAGGTGTGGATTATTTCATTGTTGCAACATATTTTGAACTAGTGATCAATGATAATTTTCCTTTATCTTTTTTTTTAATTTAGTTTCAATGAGGAGACAAAAAATAAAAATTATAGCAAACAACCTTTTTCGACGTTCCACACAACTTAGTATCAACTATTGGTTAACCTTTCTTGGGTAACCTCTCAATATCATCATCAAATTTATCTTCCATCCTTATAACCTTCTTGTGCATATCTTTGATTGACAAAATATTTATTTCAAGAATGATTTAGCTATATTTTATTTCCATGTAATATTTGAAAAATTACATGGTGGGACTCTCATACCACAAAAAAATCATCTTCTTCCATCTAGTGTGACATGTCTATTAGCTTTATTCTTGGGTGAACATTGTGTTATTATATTATTTTATTTATTACCTAAGGGAAAACTAAATTTAGTTATTTGTTTCTTATATTATTTGGGCCTTCTTTTATCATCATAAGGGATGTGGATGGTCAAAATAAACAAATATTATTTAGGTGTGTGGCTCTTTCACTTTCTATATTCACATATGTTACCAATACAATCACACTTGTTCTTTAAATGATATGCCCTTCTTCATCTATGAATTCTATTTCATTCCTGAAGGGTTCTCCCTTTCTTTTTATAACTCCACCCACTCTCTAGGAATTTTTAGGCTTGTATATGTTGAAATATTATGATAATAATCTATAAATATTTGTCCAAAACTCTAACAACACCAATAATATCAAAAAAACATTATTTTTCTGGCAGATGTAATATATCTAGTTTAAAAAAAACATTTAGGCTATGACACTAGTCTATTGGGATCGAGTTTTGGAATTTTTCACCATATATATTCTACTATCTACCCTTTGATTATTCAGTGGGTTTATTATCTTTTCTATTCACCCACATATGAATAGTATTTAAAATTTTCCATCATTATTTGATAAATACACATCATTACAAGGTGCTCTTTAAGACCATTAGGTGACCATTATTTGGAATATTGAGGTAAAAGATTCTACACTTGTTATAAATCTCTCTTTATCGCTATTATTAGTCCCTTGTAAGGAAAAATAATATCCAAGACTTTAGTGTCGTCCTTATAAGTTTTAAATACTTTAGATTTTGTAAAATAAAATAATTCTAGGACTTATCTTTTATTCTCCTGCTTATAGCAGATTAAGTATAGACTTATCTTTTCATATTTAACTGATCTCAACCTTAATCCCTAATCACTCTTCATCTTTTTAATTTTTTCATCACATATCTTTCTTAACCCTTGAAGTGAATTTTTGACCTCTTTTACCTTGTTATATTTTAACTCCAGTTGTGCATATTTAACATTCATAATGAATTTTTATAGAATTTATAATGTGTAGACTTCATTATTAAAAATAAACATAAAAATTCCATCTCAGAAAATTTTCTTTGAAAATTTTTATCAATTAAAAACATTTTATCATTAAAAATTGAGGTTTTTTTATCCATTACATTTCACTAGTTTTTAGACGGTGTTTCATTCACCAACATTTTTAGACAATTCTTCCTTCATGTAATCAACTTCTTTCCATATATATAATGTTTCATAAAATATTTCCTTGATTAAAACAACTATATATAAAAAAATACTAGGGAAATTTCTTCAAAATAAACTCCAACACGAGGGTAAAATACTTTAAATATTTGGATATCTTCTTAATATATAGAGCTACATGAATAATAAAATTGATCACTATCAAAATAAAAAATAGATAAGAACATACCTATCTATTCAACTTCTAGAAGTATTAATACATTTTCTTCTTTATATTTTTTGTTATTTTTGTACCTATTTATTTTTCATTTTTTCCACAGTCTTGGTAGAGACCTGCACAAGAGTAACAACAAAATTAGATTATAATATTTACAATATAGGATCTTCAAACATCTCAAATATTTAATTTATTGAATTAAATAAAATTATATAGGTCTTTAAAGACAGATCCAATCTGAGGGTAACTATTCTATGGTACCAATTGAAATGCCTAGAAGTATTGGTGTAGACACCTGAGAGGGGGTGAATCAAATGTTGTATATTTTTACGAAATTCAAAATAATCTTAAAGACCATAGACCCCTTTGGAATTTTCTTTCTTTATAGTTAGTTCATATGGATCTATTTAGTGTTTTACTAAGAAACCATCAACCACATTCATTCTAGTAAACAAAATAAAGTTAATGCTATACTTTTATAAGGTTTGGTTCAAAGGAATACGCTTTCTATGAATGTTTTTTCACCCAATTCATGGTTTCTTCACAATATTAATATTTTGATTGCAATGGGTAGTCTTTCCCAGACCCATGAAGAGTCCCACAATTTATGGAATTGTCATCCTCCCATAATACTTCACCTTCAAATACTCCCCTAGGCTTCTCTTGAAAATTACATAATATTTTCACAGCATCCCACCATGATTACCATGAATACCTTGAATACCTTCGGTTCTATTGAATACCACCATATACATGTAAGTGTTTCATTCAGAACCTCCTCGCAATTCAATCACCATTCTGTAGATGATATCATTGCATCCATTATAACTAATCTCTTTTAACACAACACTTATTTCTTCGAATACCAATAGCTCATTAGGAATGATAAATGTAACTTGATCACTTATCACATATCATCATTACAATATTATATATAATTTATTCATCTAGATATCTCACTCAATTATCAATCACCCAAAGGCTTGGCTCCGAATGATATGACCATAAAAAACATAATCAGCCTCTCCTCTGTTATTATTTCTTCAAGATACTTCGGCTCATCGAAACAGAACTCAGAATGATGTTCAAATTTTATTTATTCCTTAAACTTTTATACCCACATAATGATTAGATTAATATTAGTAGGATATAATACTGATTATTTTTATTTTAGAGTTTTCTTTAAGATATATCATTTCTCAACATCTTTCAATTCTCCACATTTCAAAATCTACTCCCCCTTTATTATTTTATTTTTATATGTATGTCACCTATAAATATATTTTTATTGATTTGAAATATAAAATATCCCATTTTATTTGGTACCCATGATATATATTAAATTTTTTTCACTCTTTCTATATGTGGTTGTTTCCACATTCTCAAGATTCTCATTCCCTATTAACCATTTTCACATAGTAAATACTAGGAGATTCATTTCATGTATATCATTTTTCTCGACCAAAAATAAATCATCCTTAAACTTCTAGAAGACTCGAGATATTCAAACTATTATAATATATTTTTCACTAAATGATATCGAAATAATCTTCTTAAAACATTTTTTATAGGAAACTTATTTACAACACAACACTAAAATACTTCTTCTAACTATAATCCTGAAGAATAGGTCCATAGAATATGGTTCAAATAATCAACTCTTACAAAATGAAGTCTATATTAGAAATATCATAGGATTCACTATTTAATTTATAGATCTAAAGATAACATCTAATATTGAATCCTTATCTTTATATTATGAATTTATCACAAATTGTTTTGTGATATAGAAAACATTAAAAAATAACAATATAATCCTCATAATTATATTCATTTTCTTCACCATTGACGATTTTAAAATATTGTCATATTAAAAAGGTATTTTTATGGAAAAATGATCATTAGTCACATTTAATTTATCAATCTAATACCATGCTTGTATAATGTTTTCACAACATCATGATATTAACATTAATTCAGTTCAGCAGCAACATCAAAAAAATCAGTTTACTCTTAATTTGGGAATTCCCTCATTAAAATATCATTTAAAGATTGCATAATTAATATTTCTTTGATATTCCTTGAATATTGGATTCTTTGATTTGTTAATATTGAATCAGAAAACATACTACGTTTTTGGGATTTATAAATCTATGTAGAATTGTACAAGTATCATCTCATTTTCTTTACTCTTCAAATATTCATATATGGAATTCTCTGATTTCAATATATAGTTTCTCTATTTTTCTATAAGATTCATATGAAACATACTAAGATTTTTTATGAAACATATTCTCTTTCCATTAACACATACATATATTTCTTTGAAAAATAAAAAAATTCATTTTCCTATAAAATGATATATGTGTGGTGTCCAGTTGACACATACACTAGTTCCAATGGACACATGCACAATCCAAGATTTTCAATTTTTAAATAATTTCTATAATAAACTTAAACACTACATTAAATAAACTCAATACAAACTTACACACTCAAAAACACCTCAGATCATATTTTTAAATTTATAAAAACTTCCAAATAAATTCTGTACATTCCAAATAAACTACATCACCTTAAATACTCAAAATAGAGTATTATTGAGAACTATCACTTCATTCAATTCTAAGATTCTTACTCAGCCTTTATAAACCATTATCTAAGATATATATATAATACTAATTTTATGTGTAAATTACAACTCCAAACATGGATGGATTCTTACAACTAATGGATCTTTAGATCCTCCAATCAGCTAAAAAATTAACATTGGTTGTAATATATCGATTAAAGTTGTTCACTTCAAATGGAACTTAAAACTTCTTATGAATGTTGTAGAAATCACTTAACACTTCACAAAATGACTTTAACATAAGAATAAACTCAATAACTGATATTATGTTTTTCATATTCCCATAGAACCCATCCTTCCATATGTTTCAAGGAATCCAACAGTTCTCCCTTTATAATGCAAACATATTAATAGATTCTTTGAAACTCAAATAGAAATTAAATCCATTATTCATTTACCATAATGCATAGGTAGCCTAAATTTTATATATTGGGTGAATACTCCCATCCATAACCCAAACTCCAAGAATAAATTCACTTACACGTCCTAAATTGTAAATATATTAAATAATATGGATACAAAATAGAATGGTTCTTAACTTAAAATTGGAAATATGTTGGTAACTTTTTTTATTAAAATTCTCTTAGATTATTTGAGCACCAAATAGATATAAAATTGAAATAATACTTAAGAACCAAAAAAATTGCCAATGGATAATCAAATAGAAAGGTGTTTAAGAGAGGAATAGAATATAATATCCCCAAAATATATTCACATATAAGAAATATTGATTAATAGTGATCATAAAAAATAAAACCATATAGCTTTGGTAATTTTCAAATAAAAGGAAATTGAATATCCTTTTTTATTTTTTTAAACAATGTTTGGTTTTTTTGACAACAAACATTTTTTAAAAGAATGATTTTTTAAATCAGGTAAAAGATTTATTACTGAAAGTTTATAAATTTTTTATTATTCAGTTTCTAAATATATTGATAAATAGAGTGTTTTTACAATGTTGGGGATTATATGATCCATCATACACAGTTCATCGGTCATCATTGTTTTTTTGGAAAGTTAGAATTGTATTAAGATAAAGAAAATTTTGAAGTGAGAAGGTTTAAAAATTAGGAAAGATGAGGACAATAAAAAATGAGTCAATTTTTTTTTCATTCATGATCCTAATAAATCATGAATAAATCATGTTACAATATGAGGTTTATAGAAGAAAATAGAAAGGTGAATTACTGGTGTTTCCAAAATTTGAATTTTGAAAAGACAGATCATTGGACTGAGGAGAAGTATATGAAAAAGTTGTCACAAGACAGTAATTTCGAATTTGATAAAGTTTGATGAAATGAAAAGTTTATGATTTGACATAGTTCATAAAATGAAGTTCATTAGACACACCTAATCATATGTTAATCATCAAATCTTCCATTAGTTAGAAATTCTGGATTTTTAATTTCTAAGTTATGAGTTTTTTCTATGTTGAAAATGTGAAATAAATATAAATAGGATCAAGATATCAGATTTTTATATCTATGAAAAAATAAATAAGTAGATTTTGTTTTACTATACTCTATCCATCAGATGGATTATAAGAGAGGCATCATACACTGAAGATCATTCTATGATACTATATAGATCATATAGAAAAGTTGGAAGTTGTTGAATTTATATAAAGGGATGTTTTGATAAAAGGCGTTTGACAAAGATCATAAGACATATAATTTTTCCGATACCTAGATGTCTTGTGGTTAATAAGTTCATGTGGTTTTAATAAATGTGAAGAAGTAGAAATTATAGTAGATTCATATTTCATTAAAAGATTCATCAGACAAACTGTTAATACCAGTACATTGGATGCACATATTATAACGATCAATCAGACTGTAATCTATTAAAAATGATGAAGGATTCTTGATTATATAAATTTATATCATAAATTTTTGAGCTTCCACAACTCATCATAGAAAACTGAAATCTTTAAAAGTTTCAACAATGTTGTTAATCTTCTTCTGAAACACTATAGAATCAGGGAAATCATCATTATATTTGTTTTTATTTTTAGTGGATTAAGAGAAAAAGATATGATATGTGTTAATTGAGTCAAGATCACTGAGTTGTATCAAGTGAGGTTTACCTAACATGAAGTTTTAAAAAGTTTTAATAGAAAAATTTTATAAAAGGGAAACATCAAAGTTATAAAGTTTTGAAGTATAGTTCCATTGGATGAGAAATTTTCGTTGGATGCACATTTTTGTATAAAAATTATTCAAAATGAATTTATTTTAAGACTTTTAAATGTTATAAATATAATGAAATTTAAATCTCTATAGAATTCAAAAAATTATAGAGAAATCTATAATAGTAGATAATTATTGGGAAGCATCCCAATGTATCTCAAATTATAGTGAAATTTAGGTTTTGTAATTTGAGTGAATCGAAATAAGAAATTGGTTTCCCAATCTTACATTTCCTAGAGAAACTATAAATAGAGGTGCAAAGTATATCGTACTATTTTACTATTCACCCATGAATAAAAGCTAATATGCTATTGATTTTGTTTTAGAAGCGAGTTTTCAACGGAAGTAGTTTCTTGTTGAAGAATAGTTTCCAGATATAGTATTATGATAATAAGATCAGACCTATGTAAGTTTAGATTACTAGATGGAGATAACATAACTGAGGGAATTAGTATTAGTTTTCATGCATAAGTTTGAGAATCCAGGTATTATAAAAATAGTTTATAAAGTTTTAATTAGGCACATAGTCAAAATGGACCATTGGACTCAGGCCATCATATGTATACACATCAGAATGAGTTTCCAGATGAACCTTTATGGAGAAGAATGTATCAAAATTACTTTTACTGTTTTGGATCAAATTTTTGTAATAAATTCTTTTAAACTGATGGGAGTTATCATAATTCATCCTATTAAGATATAGAAGATTTACAATGGGATTTGAAACAAGTTTTATTAAATTCTTCATAACAGTTAATTTTCATTTATCCATGTGAGGGGCTATGGAAAGGATATATGTTCTCACATTGAGGTAGAACCTTATATATTGTGGGTTTCTTGTTTTATTTTCTATTTCCTCGGGAACTGGAGTATACTAAAAGTTTATAAGGAAGAAACTCTAAAAATTTAAATGGGTTATGTTTTCTAAAGAAAACAAATTGTAAAAAAAGGAAACATCTGATTCAACCCTCCTAGTTGTTCTATGATCCTTTATAAATTTAAGTGGTATCAGAGGGAGGTTCCCTTATTAAATCATTATGATGGAAAATAAAAATTCTATTATCATTGTAATAATTCCTACCTTTGATGAAAAAATATATCATTGTAGAAAAAATAGCTTGATTTCATATCTAGTTTCACTTGTCCGAGAAGTTCTTGATGATGTAGTAACTAGTTTTCCATCGATTGAGAAATATAATCCTATTAATTTTACTAAAAAAGAAATATTGATTTTGATGGATATGATAGAAAATATATTCTTGTGTCTCTATTTTAAAATGTTTATATAAACGTGATGGGTCTCAAAATAGAAAATATTATATGGGAAAATATTGAAATAATATTCTAAGAGAATACTGAAGTAAAGTAATAAAATAAAAAATTCTATTATAGCCAGTTTGAATACCTAAAAATGGGAGATTAAGAAAAAATTTATGAGTACTTCATAAGAGTGAATGAAGTTTTTTTGTAACATAAAAGGTTTAAGATATTCCTTATAAGATTCTACAATTGTAAAGAAACTCATTAAAAACTATCTAGATATGTTTAATTCTAAAATATCTATATTAGAAGATAAATATAATTTATCACTTGATTAATTTTACAACCTTATTGTTTCTTATGAAATGACTAAATATCCAGAGTTCAAAAAAATATGAAATGTGAAATGGGTTTTAAGGAAATGAGAACGATGAAAAATTTAAAATGGTGAGACGTTGATCCTTTTGAATTTGAAGATAAGTTGAATGATGAGTTAGATAAAAACTAATGTATCTTATACCCATTATTTATTGAAGAGGAAGTGTAATTTGTAGATGAAACCTTTCTATCAATTTTTTTAGTGTTATAGAATCATGAATTTGGTTATGAATTTACCTAAAAATAAAATCGTTGAAATCTAATCCATTCTGAAAAAAAAACCATTATTGAAGAAGTTTGATAAAACATCTATGAAAAATAATTACACTAGTGGAAATAAGATTAATGGAAATATAAAAAACATTATATGTAATAAATTAAAATATAACATAGATGAGATTGATTCATATGATGAAGAATGTTTAAAATGAATTACAACCTTCCTTTAAAATGTTTATAATAAATAAGATTCATAAAATAGTGAAGAAGAAGGAGGTGAATAATCTTATAAAGAGTATCATCTCATATCCAAAAATCATTGCTTATCTTGAGATAAAAATAACTCTCAATAAATAATTAGAATGATGAAGATATATATTGGAATTTTTTTTAAAATAATATAAAATGTTTCTAATAAGGAAGAATAATATGTCCCAGATATCTTAACTGACAAACTAAGAATTTTTTAATAAGTAATGATGGTTGAAGAAATTAATAAGAATATAAAAGCTAAGGAAGATGAAGCTAAAAAAATCATTCAAAACTATTTGAAGATAAAAGTACCTTCATAATGTTGTATGAAAATTTCATTAAGTATTTAGAAGTAAAAGTTGAATCATCAAAATATGAATACAAATATCACTTGAAGAATTAGGTGAAGTCTAAACCCACCAAACTTAAACGTTCATCTTTTTATAATAACGATAAAAGTTTTGTAAAATATTTTAGGAATTATTAGTGTTATAAGGTATGTGATAAACCAATAACATCTAAAAAATTTGAAAATTATCTTAAGAGGAATGATGGTCCACACCAAGAGAATTTTAGAGAAAAAATAAGTTATGAACCTCTACAATATTTCTATAGTGAAACATCATTATTAAATATAAAAAAGGATTTTATAGTTTTTATTAGTGTTATGGAAATTTATGGCCATATAGATTATATTGATTGTCATAATTTATCACTTCCTAGAAGAAGGAATGAATAATGGGGAAGCAATAAAGGAATCATAATGAGTAAATTTCCTAAGAAATTGAAAGATGGAAAAGATAAATCTAATAATGTTACAAAACATCTAATGGAAATAAAATTAAATGAAAAGCAGAAGTTTGTGGAGGGTTTTAATAGTTTTTCCACCATGTGAAATAATTTATGACAACTCTTCTAGGTAAAAGTTCTTATGTTAGAAAATAAAAGGAAGATAGAAATAATAAAGTTGAGTAAAGATCTCTTATTATTGATAAATACTTAAAAGAAAATAAAAGGAGAAAAACATGGATAATTGATAGTTTTTTTTCATCACACATGATAAGTGATTTGAAATTATTAAAATATGTTGAAATTAAGGATGGGGGGATTTTACCTTAATGAATGATAGTTTCTTATAAATTGAAGGAATTAGAACGGTTAAGATTGAAGCTGAAAATTTGAAATCAATAGAGGTTCAATTTTTTGATGGGATAAAACTCAACTTACATAATATAAGTCAACTTTTTGATGATGAAAAATAATTTATTTTTAGAAAATATTCTTGAATCATTAGATGTTTGGAAGATGGAAAAGTTGTTACGAGAGGAGAAAGAACTGATGAAAATATTTTTCAGATTAGAGAACATGGTAAATACTGTTAACTAACTGTCTAATATGATTATAAGTTTTGGAATCATAGACTCAAAATAATTGGGAATAAAAGAATGAAAATCATTATAAATTTTATATAGTACAATATTTTCCAACTTTGAATGAAATATAAGATTGTCTTTGTATAACTTGTTAGTAAAAACCATAAGAAAGTTGAGATTTAGTCTATCGTACCTCTTGAACTTATTCATTCAGATATTTTTGGACAGATGAGACATCAATCATCAAAGGGATATTTTTTTACACTGTCACTTTTATTTATCATTTCACTCTAATAACTAACATCATGTTTATGAAACATAAATCATAGGTTTTAGAAAATTTTAGATTCTTTAGAAAAGATGTTGAAAGGGAAATGGGGGTTTATATAAAGAAATTTAGAATAGATAATGGTACATAATTCTCATGAAATGATTTTTAATCTTATCAGAGAAAAAATGGCATCAAACGTTAGAATAATGCACTCTACGCCACAAAAAATGGCATTGTATAAAAGAAAATATAGATGTTTGGTGGAAATGGGAATAATCATGTTAGTAAAATACAAAAATTCAATATTCTACTAGAGATAAAATTTTAGTACTATTGTACACATAAAAAAATGTCTTATGATTCCAAAATCAAAAAATATTTCCAATGAAATGTGGTATAACAAAAAACCTTTATTGAGATACTTTAATGATTTTGGATGTCCATGTTTACTAAAAAAATCTAGATTTTGTAAAATTTGATGAGAAAGATTAAGAAATTATTTTCATGGGTAATTAATTAAAATGAAATTTTTTTAAAAGTTGGAAAAAGTGTTTAAAAAATATAGGGGATTCATATGATGATAAAGTTATTGAAAATCCAAATTACTTAACAAAGGATGTTGAAAATGTTGAGGAAGAAAAACTAGAGAATTCCAATAATAGTGAAAGTGGGTGAAACAAAAATTTCAAGAATTAGAAGAATCATGTGATGAGGAAATTGAAGATAAACAAGAAAATTTGAAATTTTATACCTTATTTAAACACTTTGAAACTAAAAATATTGGGAATCCTAATGCTTTAGGTTAAACAAGAAGAAGGTTTATATTAGTAAATCAATTATCACTCATTTTATAAATTAAACCAAAATCAGTTTCAGAAGTAGTTGAACATAATGAGTGGTTTGATTTGATGAGTAAAGAGTTGGAACAAATTGATAAAAACAAAAATTTGGATCTTGTTCTAGTTGATGTAAATAAAAAATTTATTTGAACAAAATGGGTTCAAAGGAAAAAAGTTTAAATAACATAGGGAATTTTTAAAAAATAAAGAAAGGCTTGTTTGTAAAGGCTATTTACTGGTAGAAGGTATGGGTTTTAAATAAATCATTTCCACTCTTTTCATAATAGAAACTATTTTAATGTTTCTATCAGTGGTTCCACACTGTAGTCATAATTTTCCTTAGATAGATGTAATGCCATCTTTTCTAAATTATAAAATTTAAGAAGAAGTTCACATTGAGTAACCCTTTGGGTTTCTACTTGATAATGAGGGAAGAATGTTTTGTAAATTTTGGAATTCCTTTTATGGGTGGAAACAATCCCCACATTCTTGGTATTAAAAACATAAAAATTATATAAGAATATTGAATTTGACTAATGAAATGGTTGATAGCAACTTATGTTTGAAAGAAGTCAACTCAAGCACCATAATTTCAATTATTTATGTGGTTGATAAAATTTTTTCTAGATATTGAGTAAAATTTTGTAAAACATTTACTAATTAAATGATGAATAATTTGGACATGTCATTTTTTCCACTGTTTTAAATGTTAAAAAAAAGTAAGATACATTTTTCTATCTCAGGAAAATAATTCTAGGAAATTGTTAAAAAAATTTGGTATGGAAGAATCCAAAGAATTTTCTACTCTTATCTCAGTTCGGATGAAGATAAGTAAATGTGAAGCTTGAAAAAGTGTGAATAAGAAATATTTTTGAGAGTTGATAGGAGGTTTTCTTTACATTATAGCTTCAAGACCTGATATTTTTTATGTTGTGACTCTTCTAGATGTCAAATTTGTTAGAATGAATCTCATATGTTGAAAGAAAAGAGAATTATGATATATTTAATGGTAACAAATTTATATGGGATGAGATAAAAAAGAAGTTATGATATGAACATTTATAGTAAAATTATTGTTTATTGGGATGTGGATTTAAATGATATAAAATTAATATCAGGAGGAAGATTTTTCTTATGAGAATGATTTGTGATTTGGAATAGAGAGAACTAAAATTCAGCAACTTTGAGTACATCAGAATCAGAATTTGTTGCAGCAACCCAAGATGGTTCTCAAATGCTTTGGATAAATGTTTTGTGGGAATATTTTAAGGTTGAAGTTTTCAAACCATTGAAATAATCTTTTATAATCAGAGTGCAATTTTTCATTTGAAAAATCTTTTACAACACTCAATATCAAAACACATTGATATTAAATTTCACTTCACAATGAGAAATTGGTTCGTAGAGCTATTTTTCTATAATTTATTTCAATGTAATTTCCAACTATTGATGTTTTAAAAAAATAAATGCCAAGGGAAAAATTTTAGTAATTGAGGATTCAACTTCATGTTCATCCTCCACTAAAAACTTCCTAAACATCATATTTAAATCCCCAACTATTTGTTGGATTATGATGACAAAGGTGTAGAATTTGTATAAAATTTTCCTACACTAGGGAGAGAAGAACTTTTATTTCTTAAATAAATATAAAGTTAGGGTTATCAGAAAATGGGGTAGATATAATTATAATTTTTGATTTGAAAACTTAAAAAATGGATAATATAAAAATTATGGGAAGTTAATATTTTTGTAACTAGAAATTTGGTTATCATCGAGGGATGAAATTTCAATTAAAGCAGTATGTTTAAAAATAGTGTGGGGTTAGAATATTATCTTTGACAAAGGTGTGATTTGATGAGTTATTCAAAAATAATGCATTGTGAAAATTCTAAGTGTTAAAATTAATGGGTGGTAAAATTTGTTAATGAGAATTGTCAAAAAATCTATAGGGAGATTTTGAAGACACTTTGTGATGTTTTTTGTAACAAATATTTTTTTTGAAAACTAAAATTTTGTAAAATATATTTTTTTAATAAAAAAGGTGAATGATATATTGAAAAAATATTATAAATTTTTTGTGCTGGGTTAGAAAAATATATCTGGATAAAGATAGTTTTTTTGGAAAGTTGGTGATCAGACGATTCCTTAGACTCAGTTCATCAGACATCCTTGCTATTGGAAAGTCCTAAGTTTATAAAGGTAAAGAAATATAGAGACTGAGAAATATTGGAAAGTTAGAAAGACAAGAATAATAAATTGATTTAGATGATGCTTTTTTGTTGTTTCAGGTTACTAAAACATCATGAACAAGTCATGATACAAGCTGTGGTTTGTAAAAGTAAAAAAATGTAAATTTATGGTGTTTCCAAAATTTGATGTTTTTTTATATAGATAATTAGACCAAGGAGGACCTGACATAAAAGTGGGAAGAATATTTAAAGTTTGAAGTCAGTGAAGTTTAAATAAATAAAAATTATTTGATCAAATGTATTTCATCGGATACATGTCATCAGATGCACCTGATCAGATGTGAATCATCAGATGTTTCATTTTTTAAAAATCTTGGATTTTTGGTTTTTGAGTTGTAATTTTATTTGTGTTGAAAATGTGAAAGACATAGGAAGTGACTCATGATATACTATTTGAATATCAGGGTAAAGATAAATAAGGGGATTCTTTTTCACTGGAATCTTGTCCACCAGATAGATCAGAAGATAATCATCGATCACTAAAGATCAGTTTATGATACTATAAGGATTTGATCATATTAGAGGAAATTTCTAAGTTTATAAAAAGGCAATTTTAGATCATAGGAATTAGAAACCAATCATCATACATGGAATTTTTCAGAATTCTAAAAGTGTTGTGGTTTTTGAGATCAGGTGGTTTTATTAAATGTGGAAGAAGTAGAAACCCTCTAGATGAACTAAATAAATATCAGACAGTGATTTGTTAATAAAGTTGAAACCCTCTAGATGAAATAAATAAATATAAAAAAATTTAGTTTCTACAAGTCATCATAGGAAAATGAAGTCCTAATAAGTTGCAACAATGTATTTAGTCTCTTCTAGCTAGCCTAGAGCATCAGGGTAGGCAACAATATTTTCTCAGTTGGTGAATAAAAATTATTCTGAGATATTTTGATTGAGTCAATAAAATAATGCTATAAAAAGTGTGGTATATCATACATGAATTTTTATGGTGTTTGAAGAGAAGAGTTTTATTAAGGGTTTATGCCGAAGTTATGAAGTTTTAAAGTACCATTCCTTGAAAAGATAATTTTCTATTGGATGCACTTTTTTCATATGAAATTCCATCAGATGGATTTTATTGCAAGACCTTCTAATGTTCTAAAGATAAAAGACTTTAATCAATGGATAATTCATAAAGATTCAAGAATACTCTATAATATTTGACAAGATTTTAGAATCATCCCAAAAAAATCAAATGAGTGTGAAATTCTAGTTTTTGAATTTGATTGAGTAGGAATAAAAAATGGTTTCCCACTCTCTCATTTATCATAGAACAAATAAATAGAGGTGGAAAGGACATTATACTATGTTACTATTCATTCATACATTAAAGATGATACATTTCTTTTTTGGTTTTTGAAATTATTTTCCAACGAAAGTTGTTTTGTATTGAAGAAGATTTTTTAGATAGAAAATTCAGATCAAAAGATCATAAAAACATATGTCCATATTATTTAATAGAGAGAATCAGAGAGAGTGAATTATTCTGAGTTTTTGAGCAGATGATTGAGAAGATCATTATCATTAAATAATAAAATCATGATGTTTACATAGTCAAAATTTCCTTCAGACTAAGGCTATCGAACTGAGTTTATCAGAAGTGGGCACATCAGATAGAGTTTCTGAATAAACATTTGTAGAGAAGAATGATTCAAAGTTACATTTAATTTTATATGTCAAATTTTTGTAATAAAAAATCTTAAACTAACATATGTTAGTTTAATCATTCCTATATATAAATTTAAGGATTACAATGGGATTTCACACATGTTTCATTCACTTATTCATAATATTTAATTTTTGTATACCCATGAGAGTGGCTATGTAAAGGATGTAGGTTATCAAACTAAGTTTGAACCTCGTAAATTCTTTGTTACTTGTTTACATTTCAATTTTCTTCATTCACTTGAGTTTATTAAAATTTTATAAGGAATAAATAATATCATTTTTTGGGGGTTAAGTTTCCTAAAGTTGAAATGTTTAAAAAAGAAACATTTTATTTAACCCCCCCACCTCAGTTATACTACGATCCAATGGAACATCAGAATTAAAATTTTATACCATGATATATTTCTATAAATCCAATTAGTTAAATCAAATATTATGTTAATATATATTCAAGGGTCATTAATTACACCATATAAAAGAAAAAATAGTTCACAATATGAAACATGTCTCAAGGAATCGAAATTGTGACCAAGAACCAATACAAATATTATAACACTTGAATCAAAACTTCTCGAAAGAGAGAAATTAAAATAGAAATTTAATTATCATTATTAAAAATTGAATCATGATATAATATTTCATATGGTATTTGTATACACCATGTAATGGAAATAAGTGTAATTCAAAATATGTCTCAAAAAATAAAATTTGCGATGAGAAATCCTTACTTTGGTTTCCTTCTTGGTTGGATGAATTAAAATTCCTATATAATAAATTTATATTTATTATTAATCTATTTAACATCCATATTTATATATTTATTTATTGGTATCATTTCATTCGTAACATATTTTAACCTATTTACTCATAATTCTTGGTAAAAAATGAATGTTTCATGTGTTAATTGTTTTTTTTCATATGCATTTTTTCATTCAATGATCCCAGTACTTGAACCTAGGTCATGGTTTAATTATATATATGGTCTTAAAAATATTATAATTATACTTTTTATATGTTTGATATACTTTAAAGACCATTTATTTATTGAACAATGAGTCACATTGTTTCACAGATACGGTAGATGATATATACTCATGAACGAGGTTTTCATTTTTTTAATGGATAAAATGAAAAGTATAATAAAATGGTTATACATAATATAAAAATAATGATATTATAAATATTATATTTATTCTATAAATCTATCTTTATGAATATCCATTTCAGTTATCAATTAAAAAATAATCATGTAGATCTCTGGATGTTGTAGTCTACATGTACGCATGAGCAATGTAATCATTTTCAAATTAATGGGAGAGTATAGATGTAAGTAATATGTAATGTTTCTGGAATCATTATAATGTCATTTATATCATATATATTTATTTCATCAATAATTTTAACTATCCATAGGATGTTATATTGAAAAATCAAATACACAACTTCGTGGAGACGGTAGTCCATACATACGTACTAGAAAAGTGTTCATTTTCCATTGAATAGAAAAGATTTTACCTTAAAAATAAAACATAATAATAAATTTTAGATACTATGTTATTATATCATCATATGTATGATATATTTTAAGGTAGAATAAGAATAAATGAACATAAAATAAATTTTTTAGGACTAATACATTTTATTTGAACATCCTCCTTTCGATTGAGCTTAAGGATTTTGAAGGAGGGGTTTATGGTAACTATAAAGAAATATCGATGTAGAAATATAAGTTTTTAGGTGTTTTTTATAGATTTATGAGAGAAAATATAACATGAATTTTTTAAAAAAAAATTTAAAGTGATTCCCTTTTTATAAACAAAAATCAATGTAATTTTCATAAATTTTTAATCTTTAAGGGCCATGAATGTAATTTTAAAAATGAGAAGTGGCACATACATGAACCATAAATGTTAGGCGTTACAACATAATGAATTTAGACATGATATCACCCATACCTAAAAATTTATTAAAAAACTATTAAGTGAAATAGATACATTTTAGGCTTATAGAGTCTTGTGTGTGGTTCAGATCGTACATCAAAATCCACCATGTGTGAAGAGTCTCCTAGAATAAAAAAAGACCACATTGAGTAGGAATCAAAAATTATAACGACCCATACTTTACATAAATTGTTAATACTTCAAAATTGAAGCACACTTATTACAACATATGACAAAACCACAAAGGAACGTATAGGTATAGTGTCTTTAGAAACTGGGAAACATAAACAACTGGTTCATAAATATTCTACAGTGTCTCCCATTTATTTCATCATATCTAGGGTCCCTTTTATCATATTCTACTTAATATCCATCTTCCTGACCTGGGGAAAAGAAAACATAAAAGGGTGAGCTCAAATGCTCAGCAAGGGAAAATAAAGGAAATAAAAATCATATCATATCTTTTTGAAAATCAAAACCTGCAAAAGAGATCATAATATCTTATCATGGAATAATTCATAGAAGTGAAAATGAGATCCCCATAATCATAACATAAAACTTGAAACTTTGTGGCATGCACACATAATCATGGAAAATCATTTCTTGTTAGTCATGACTCATTGCCAAGACTATCTTAGTGGACAAAGTCCCTTTCTGAACCGAGTTCACTCCTCGTTTCAGTCCTGTATCACTGAACCGAAATAACCTTCCGTTCCAGCCATGTCTATCTCATGAGATATAAAATCTTTACCCAATGCATTGGAGGGAGATATAGGTCCCACCCATCTTATAATGAATCCTTTCTTATGTGTGCCACATAATCATAAACCATACATCATAGCGTAACCCATGTAATAAAAATGGAATTCTTAAACAACATGACATCATAAAACAATTCATATAAGATAAAGGAATTCATAAAAATATTTCCATCACAACATAATCAAACCAATGTAATAATAGGGATAAAAACAGAACCCTTTTATTATCTTAGATGGAAAATAATTTTGATAAAATACTTGAAATCCATTCTTGAGGAAAATATCCTTTCTACTTCAAAAACATTTTCCTTTCTTAACATGTCTTACAATTTAAAACTAAAAGAAGTTGATTAAAAATAAACTTGAAAACTTGTAAAGGAAGATTCTTGGAAATAATGTTTTAAAAATCCATTCATGCCGTATAAGTTAAAAAAAACATTCTTCGTACTTTTGTCGGAAAAGTCAAAAAGTACCTCGTACGACAAAAGATTCCTTTCATACATATTACTAAAAACTCACCGAAGGGTAAAAATAGATTTAAACAATTGTAGGTGGATGGAAATAATATTACATTTTGATGAAACATGGATGTGGATGATAAAATACACCCCAGTAAATACTTACGAATAAACAATCTCGGATAAAAATGAGATTGTGATATTTCCCTTACCTTAGGTCCGATTTTCTTTGTTCGTGTCCGAAGCTCCTGTATAATGGTTTAAATAATGTTATTGACTTATTACAGAATCCTACATATTGATATGATATCATATATGGTCATATTATTAGTTTCTTGTTAGTAATATTTCATTGTTACTTGTTACTCGGGTCTTTATAACTTTTTGTTCTTATGCGTGTTTTGTTGAATAAATTCTTATTATTATCTTTAGGTTATATATAATTCATTTCCAGAATGGTATTAGTGTAGTATATACCATATTCATTCATTCAATTCATTTATATAATCATTATGAAATGAAGATCATGTAGAACGAGTCACATCACATCGTGGAGACGGTATTCCGTACGTACGCACGAGTGATTATATCGTTCCTATGATCGTGGAATTGTATTGGAGTATATATATATATTATTTCAGTATCAATATTACTTCATAATAATCATATATAGTTACTCATTACACCATTATACCCATCCTTGTAAGGTGATGGTGGAAAAATAGATTACACCACGGCGTGGAGACGGTATTCCGTACGTACGCACGCGCGGTGATTTCATTTTTCCGTAGGATGGATAGAAGGTGAATTAGAATTTTTTCATATTTATAATAACATATCAGTATGTAAGTAATACTGATGTTATTACTTTATCATGAAACAACTAAAGAAGAAGAAGTTGAAGAAGAAAGAAATTGAAAAGATCGGTAACGGATATTACCTCTTCTTTGGAACGCCTCTTTGAATCCTCCACTTAAGGAACTAAGATTGGTCTTTGGAGAAGACCAGGCCTCTAGGATTATTCTAGGGAAGTGGAGAGGAGAAAATGGCAGGGGTTGGCCGAGCTTGAGTGCTCAAATTGGTGTGAGGAGGAGGGGGTGGAGGTGCCCTTTTATAAGGGAGGAGAGGGGCACCTTAGGAATATCTCAAAAATATTATTTTATATTAAAGTCAAAATAGGTTTATAATGGTTCCAAAGGGTCTTATTTCGAAGATAAAGTGGGGATGGGTCGAAATCCTATCAACCAATAGGATTCAAACAAGTTTAGGGTATTATTTTAACCTTATCAATTAGATTTAACTCTAAGTTAATTAATTTAACTTTTACCGTGTCTTTTTGTTTCCTTTCATTATATGGTTAATACACTTACTATAACATGCCAAACGAACCCCAAATTGTTTATTATTAATTTATATATCCTTATCTAAGTCATTTGGCCGAACCTTAGATTTTTAGGAATAAAATAACAATTAATAATATAATATTTTATTTAAAAACTATTTTTTGTCAATTTTGACACTATTTGATATATGATTTTTTTGAAAGTCATAACAGAATTATATGTTCGAACCAAGTTGATTAATTCAACACTAATATATCATAGTAACCTAGAAAATTAGTGGAATTCATAAAAAGTCTTAAATTTCATTTATTTTGGTATTTTTATTATCAATTATGTCAATATTTCATTAATAAGATAATTACTGCATCATCTTTGTGTCATATATATATTAAATTATTTTATGTCTAAAAATTACAAATAAAATACCATCATGTAGGAAATCATTTTATCTTTCTAATGAATATTTACAATCGAATTTATCTTATGTATAACCCCATATTAAAAATTATTTACTTATTAAACTTTGATTTTAACTATTTTAACCCTTCTTTAAATAAATTAATAATAAATGTCCTAATCTAATCCAAGTGGGCCTAAATGGTCATATTTTATTCCTAAGTTTGTTTCTGGTCGAATTACACTTGTAAAATAGAATTAGGACATGTGTTAGGGTAATATTAATATCATATTTACCCTTAGTTACCCTATTTACTATTAACCGCGGTAAAAATCGTAAAAAGTTACTATTCACCAAAAAATTATTTTTATCTCATTGAACCACATTTTACTTACTGATATCAACCGTGTCTGTCGGATTTTTGAAATTCCATTCACAGAAGCGGTAAAATTAAGTTTTATGCAAAATTCAGTTTTTAACCTACCACTTAGTGGTTTCACTATTCATCAAAAATTGAAAGTTTTCAGAAAAATACCAAAATTTCACCCTAGGCTAATTTCGATATTCTGAGTCCAAAAATGAAGTCCATTTTGAAAAATAAAATTTATAAAATTTCAAAAAGTGGTTATTACTATTCATAACGGCTAGTTTTAATAGCATATTGTTGTTTAGTGAAACTCGGTATTGCGTACGACGCAAGCTATCGAGGAAGGTCGCGATTGCGTGTAAAGCAAGCCAAGCAAGTGTTGTGTAGAAAAAGATCCCTTTGATGATTTATATAACATAAAAGTCTCGGGTGTTACATTCTACCCCCCTTAAAAAAAATTTCGCCCTCGAAATTCGTCACTTTACAACAAACAGATGAGGATACTTCTCCCTCATCATATCCTCAAGCTCCCATGTAGCTTCTTCAAGTTGGTGGTTTCTCCATAAAACTTTCACCAAGCGAGTGGTCTTGTTTCGTAGGACTTTTTCGCTACGATCCAGAATCTCTATCGTCTGTTCTTCATAAGAAAGATCTTGCTCCAACGGTACAACTTCTGAGTTGAGTACATGTGAAGGATCTGGTATGTACTTTCTCAGGAGAGATACATGGAACACATCGTGAACTTGAGAGATATTCGGTGGAAGCGCCAATCAGTATGCTACCTTCCCAACACGATCCAGTATTTCGAAAGGACCGATATATCTAGGGCTCAACTTCCCCTTCTTTCCAAATCTCATAACCCTCTTCCAGGGAGATATTTGTAAGAACACTTTATCACCCACTTCAAACTCTAGGTCTTTTCTTCGGTTGTCGGCATAACTTTTCTGTCGACTCTGAGCTGCTCTTATGTGTTGTTGAATAGATCTAACCTTTTCTGCCATTTCATCAACGAGATCAGGTCCTAATAGCTTTCTTTCCCCAACTTCATCCCAACAAGTTGGAGTCCTGCATTTCTTTCCATAGAGAGCTTCATAAGGAGCCATCTGAATACTGGAGTGAAAGCTATTATTATAAGAAAATTCCACCAAAGGTAGGTGTTGATCCCAACCTCCTTTGAAATCCATAGAGCAGCCTCTCAACATATCTTCTAGGGTTTGAATTGTTCTCTCAGACTGACCGTCTGTCTGGGGATGATAAGCAGTGCTGAAACTCAACTCTGTATCCAGAGTATGCTGAAGACTTCGCCAGAACTTCGAGGTAAATCTCGGATCTCGATCAGATATAATAGAAAGTGGTACTCCATGCAATCTTACCACTTCCTTTACATATATCCTGGCAAGCTGATCTAGAGAGAAATCCTCTCTAATAGCAATGAAGTGTGCAGACTTTGTAAGACGATCAACTATGACCCAGATAGCATTATTTCCTTTGGATGTTTTAGGAAGTCCTGTGACAAAGTCCATAGTGATGTTTTCCCATTTCCATTCGGGTATGGGTAATGGTTGTAACATCCCCTTAGACTTCTGTCTCTCAGCTTTAACTTGTTGACAAACCAAGCATCGAGAGACATATTCAGCAACATCTCTTTTCATGCCATCCCACCAGAAGTACTCTTTCAGGTCCCTATACATCTTCGTGCTTCCAGGATGAATAGAGAATGATGAACTATGAGCCTCATCCAGCAGCTCATTCTTTAATTCGGGGATGGGAGGAACGCAAACCCGATTCCTGAACTTTATTATCCCATCACAATCAAGGTTGAATTCAGGAACATTTCTCACCTTCTTTTGTAACTCGACATCTTCTTTCTGTGCCTCTTTAATCTTCACATGTATAGATGGTTGAACATTCATTTGAGAAAGATAAGAATTTTCCCTTTCCATTATAATTCCAAGATCCATCCTTTGTAAATCCATAAATATTGGATCTTTTGTGATCCTCATCATGGATAAACTAGCATGGTCTTGTCGACTTAATGCATCTTCCACCTTGTTTGCTTTCCCAGGGTGGTAATGGATTGAGCAGTCATAATCCTTAATCAGCTCCAACCATCTTATTTGATGCATATTCAACTCCTTTTGTGTGAAAATATACTTTAAAATTTTATGATCAGTATAAATATCACACCTTTCACCATAAAGGTAATGCCTCCAAATCTTTAATGCAAAGATTACCGCAGCCAACTCCAAATCATGTGTTGGGTAATTTTGCTCATGGATTTTCAACTGTCGTGAGGAATAAGCTATCACCATATCATTTTTCATAAGAACACACCCCAATCCCTTCTTGGATGCATCACTGTAGATCACAAACCTTTCTCCACTACAAGGCAGTGTGAGCACAGGTGCACTGGATAACCTTCTTTTCAACTCCTTGAAATTCTCTTCACATTCCTCTGTCCAGACAAACTTAACTCCTTTCCGAGTCAACTTGGTGATTGGATTAGATAATCGTGAAAAATCTTTTACAAAACGTCGATAATATCCAGCCAAACCAAGAAAACTTCGGATCTCAGTTACTGTTGTTGGTCTTGACCATCTTTCGATAACCTCTGTTTTTGCTGGATCCACAGATATCCCCTCTTTTGAGATTATTTGACCAAAAAATGAGACTTTTTGAAGCCAAAATTCACACTTGGTAAATTTGGAATAAAGCTTCTCCTTTCTCAGGGTCTTCAATATAATTCTCAAGTGATCTTCATGCTCTTACTTGCTCTTTGAATAGACAAGAATATTGTCTATAAAGACTATCACAAATTGATCAAGATAGTCTCTAAAGACTCTATTCATTAGATCCATGAAGATAGTAGGGGCATTAGTAAGACCAAATGACATCACTATAAATTCATAGTGTCTATACCTTGTACGGAAAGTCGTCTTTGGTATATCCTCCCTTTTGACCCTTAATTGATGATACCCTGAACGAAGATCAATCTTGGAAAAGTATTGAGCTCCGCGTAGTTGGTCAAATAAGTCATCAATGCGTGGGAGAGGATATTTGTTCTTGATAGTGATCTTGTTAAGTTCTCGATAATCAATGCAGAGTCTCATTGATCCATCTTTCTTCTTAACAAATAGAACAGGTGCTCCCCAAGGTGACGCACTAGGGCGTATGAATCCCTTATCAAGATTCTCTTGGAGTTGCTTCTTCAATTCCTGCAACTCAATTGGGGCCATTCTATAAGGTGTCTTTGAAATAGGCAAAGCACCCGGTACGAGTTCTATTGAAAACTCAACTTCACGATTTGGTGGAAGACCCGGCAATTCCTCCGGAAAGACATCATCAAACTCTCGTACAATGGGCATATTCTTAATCGTGAGTTTCTCACCAACCATTTGAGATAAATAACCTTCATTTAGTGGAATCAATACCCATAAGATGGAAGAAATTTCCACTGGAAGGTTATGTTCATCCTTGCATTGATAGACGATCGTAGATTGATCTGGAATATGAAATGTGACTTCCCTTCTTTGGCAATTGATATGAGCTCCATGTAGAGAAAGCCAATCCATGCCAAGAATCACATCAAATTCCACTAAAGGAAGGATCACAAGATTTGCAGGAAGCACTTTCCCACAAACTTCGATCGGAGAAGAATTATAAACTTTTGATGCGATTGATGTGCCATTAGGTGTTGTCACACCTAACTCAACATCTAATTGTTGAGGTAATACGGTGATACCCTTAGAAAAGTCTTCAGAAATAAAAGAGTGGGTGGATCCAGAATAAAATAAAACATTTGCTACTTTAGAGTGGATGGTAAGTGTACCTTTCACCACATCGTTATCGTACTCCACATCGCTGATAGAAATTGCATGTGACTTTCCTTTGTCTTTAGCCTTAAGAGTTTTTTGACGTCGACCATCATCATCAAACCTTGGATTTGGGCATTGATTGGCATAATTCCCCATCTCCTTACACTTGAAACATTGAAGTGTGGTAGGTTCATTCTGTGTATCCCTTCCTTTGTTTGCATCATTAGACATCTTCTTCCCATTATCGCGGCATTCAAATGCCCGATGACCTTCCTTTCCACATTTAAAACATTTACTTGTCCCTTTAAGACAACTCCCTCCATGTTTCTTTCCACACTTTGAGCATAAGGGAAAGTTCATCTTCTTTTCCATGTGCTCTTTAGATTTTTCTTTGAATTCCATCTTCCTCTTCTTATCAAACCCATGTGACTGATGGGTTACTCCAATCTCCATCTCGACTTTGAGAGCACATCGAACGATTTCCTCGTAGCTATTGAAGTCCCTTATGGCTAACGCCCTTCGAAGACTTGGTTTTAAGCCACTAAAGAATCGATCGATCTTACTCTCAGGTTGGATAATAATACCAGAAGCGTACCTTGCAAGTCTTGTAAAATTTGCTTCATAGGTACTAACAGATTCATCATCCCTTTGCTTCAGTTCAAGGAACTCTTTCTCCATCTTTGTTCGGAGAATACGAGGGAAGTACTTATTGAAAAATAAGTTCTTGAACTCGTCCCATTCCATAGACTCAATTTCATCCCTTTGCCTCGTATTCTTAACAAGATTCCACCATTGATCCGCATCTCCTTCCAAACGATACACTACTAGGATGACTTTATCATGCTCAGAACATTGAAGAACTGAAAATATCTTTTCAGTAGTACTAATCCATTGTTCAGCAACTAATGGATCAGTAGACCCGCTGAAAGAAGGTGGACGCTGCCTCATGAAGGATTCAACAGAATGTTGCTCCCTCCTTTGTTCGTTTGGAAATCCTGCATGATTCATAGCTTGAGAAAGTTGTGTGAGCATGGCTACAAGATTTTGCATTCCAGCTCCCATATCGTTTGGTTGCTCAGGGGGACAATCATTGCATTGCCCATCGCATTCCGCATTAACACGGTTCCTTCGGGTTCCAGCCATTGACTAAAACCAAGAAGAATAGTGTGAGCAACACTAATTATAATAGGAAACCACATAATTCAAGAATAAAATTTTCATGCTTAAGGTCTTATCCTAGGTTATTCAAGGCCATTTCTAAAACACTAAGATTGTGTTCTATGCTTAGACTTATCCTTAGGGTTCTTACTAAGGCTTTCACATCCTAGTTTCCAAAGGTTGACTATACCTTTCCTCTGATACCAACTATAACGACCCATACTTTACATACATTGTTAATACTTCAAAATTGAAGCACACTTATTACAACATATGACAGAACCACAAAGGACCGTATAGGTATAGTGTCTTTAGAAAATGGGAAACATAAACAACTGGTTCATAAATCTTCTACAGTGTCTCCCATTTATTTCATCATATCTAGGGTCCCTTTTAGCATATTATACTTAATATCCATCTTCCTGACCTGGGGAAAAGAAAACATAAAAGGGTGAGCTCAAATGCTCAGCAAGGGTAAATAAAGGAAATAAAAATCATATCATATCTTTTTGAAAATCAAAACCTGCAAAAGAGATCATAATATCTTATCATGGAATAATTCATAGAAGTGAAAATGAGATCCCCATAATCATAACATAAAACTTGAAACTTTGTGGCATGCACACATAATCATGGAAAATCATTTCTTGTTAGTCATGACTCATTGGCAAGACTATCTTAGTGGACAAAGTCCCTTTCTGAACCGAGTTCACTCCTCGTTTCAGTCCTGTATCACTGAACCGAAATAACCTTCCGTTCCAGCCATGTCTATCTCATGAGATATAAAATCATTACCCAATGCATTGGAGGGAGATATAGGTCCCACCCATCTTATAATGAATCCTTTCTTATGTGTGCCACGTAATCATAAACCATACATCATAGCGTAACCCATGTAATAAAAATGGAATTCTTAAACAACATGACATCATAAAACAATTCATATAAGATAAAACAATTCATAAAAATATTTCCATCACAACATAATCAAACCAATGTAATAATAGGGATAAAAACAGAACCCTTTTATTATCTTAGATGGAAAATAATTTTGATAAAATACTTGAAATCCATTCTTGAGGAAAATATCCTTTCTACTTCAAAAACATTTTCCTTTCTTAACATGTCTTACAATTTAAAACTAAAAGAAGTTGATTAAAAATAAACTTGAAAACTTGTAAAGGAAGATTCTTGGAAATAATGTTTTAAAAATCCATTCATGCCGTATAAGTTAAAAAAAACATTCTTCGTACTTTTGTCGAAAAAGTCAAAAAGTACCTCGTAGACAAAAGATTCCTTTCATACATATTACTAAAAACTCACCGAAGGGTAAAAATGGATTTAAACAATTGTAGGTGGATGGAAATAATATTACATTTTGATGAAACATGGATGTGGATGATAAAATACACCCCAGTAAATACTTACGAATAAACAATCTCGGATAAAAATGAGATTGTGATATTTCCCTTACCTTAGGTCCGATTTGCTTTGTTCGTGTCCGAAGCTCCTGTATAATGGTTTTAATAATGTTATTGACTTATTCCAGAATAATACATATTGATATGATATCATATATGGTCATATTATTAGCTTCTTGTTAGTAATATTTCATTGTTACTTGTTACTCGGGTCTTTATAACTTTTTGTTCTTATGCGTGTTTTGTTGAATAAATTCTTATTCTTATCTTTAGGTTATAGATAATTCATTTCCAGAATGGTATTAGTGTAGTATATACCATATTCATTCATTCAATTCATTTATATAATCATTATGAAATGAAGATCATGTAGAACGAGTCGCATCACATCGTGGAGACGGTATTCCGTACGTACGCACGAGTGATGATTTCGTTCCTATGATCGTGGAATTGTATTGGAGTATATATATATATATATATATTATTTCAGTATCAATATTACTTCATAATAATCATATATAGTTACTAATTACACAATTATACCCATCCTTGTAAGGTGATGGTGGAAAAATAGATTACACCACGGCTTGGAGACGGTATTCCGTACGTACGCACGCGCGGTGATTTCATTTTTCCGTAGGATGGATAGAAGGTGAATTAGGGTTGTTTCATATTTATAATAAAATATCAGTATGTAAGTAATACTGATGTTATTACTTTATCATGAAACAACTAAAGAAGAAGAAGTTGAAGAAGAAAGAAATTGAAAAGATCGGTAATGGATATTATCTCTTCTTTGGAACACCTCTTTGAATCCTCCACTTAAGGAACTAAGATTGGTCTTTGGAGAAGACCAGGACCTCTAGGATTATTCTAGGGAAGTGGAGAGGAGAAAATGGCAGGGGTTGGCCGAGCTTGAGTGCTCAAATTGGTGTGAGGAGGAGGGGGAGGAGGTGCCCTTTTATAAGGGAGGAGAGGGGCACCTTAGGAATATCTCAAAATATTATTTTATATTAAAGTCAAAATCGGTTTATAATGGTTCCAAAGGGTCTTATTTCGAAGATAAAGTGGGGATGGGTCGAAATCCTATCAACAAATAGGATTTAAACAAGTTTAGGGTATTATTTTAACCTTATCAATTAGATTTAACTCTAAGTTAATTAATTTAACTTTTACCGTGTCTTTTTGTTTTCTTTCACTATATGGTTAATACACTTACTATAACATGCCAAACGAACCCCAAATTGTTTATTATTAATATATATATCCTTATATCTGTCATTTGCCCTAACCTTAGATTTTTAGGAATAAAATAACAATTAATAATATAATATTTGATTTAAAAACTATTTTGTGTCAATTTTGACACTATTTGATATATGATTTTTTTGAAAGTCATAACAGAATTATATGTTCGAACCAAGTTGATTAACTCAACACTAATATATCATAGTAACCTAGAAAATTATTGGAATTCATAAAAAGTCTTAAATTACATTTATTTTGGTATTTTTATTATCAATTATGTCAATATTTCATTAATAAGATAATTACTCCATCATCTTTGTGTCATATATATATTAACTTATTTGATGTCTAAAAATTACAAATAAAATACCATCATGTAGGAAATCTTTTTATCTTTCTAATGAATATTTACAATCGAATTTATCTTATGTATACCCCATATTAAAAATGATTTACTTATTAAACTTTGATTTTAACTATTTTAACCCTTCTTTAAATAAATTAATAATAAATGTCCTAATCTAATCCAAGTGGGCCTAAATGGTCATATTTTATTCCTAAGTTTGTTTTTGGTCGAATTAAACTTGTCCAATATAATTAGGAAATGTGTTAGGGTAATATTAATATCATATTTACCCTTAGTTACCCTATTTACTATTAACCGCGGTAAAAATCGTAAAAAGTTACTATTCACCAAAAAATTATTTTTATCTCATTGAACCACATTTTACTTACTGATATCAACTGTGTCTGTAGGATTTTTGAAATTCCATTCACAGAAGCGGTAAAATTAAGTTTTATTCAAAATTCAGTTTTTAACCTACCACTTAGTGGTTTCCCTATTCATCAAAAATTGAAAGTTTTCAGAAAAATACCAAAATTTCACCCTAGGCTAATTTCGATATTCTGAGTCCAAAAATGAAGTCCATTTTGAAAAATAAAATTTATAAAATTTCAAAAAGTGGTTATTACTATTCATAACGGCTAGTTTTAATAGCATATTGTTGTTTAGTGAAACTCGGTATTGCGTACGACGCAAGCTATTGAGGAAGGTCGCGATTGCGTGTAAAGCAAGCCAAGCAAGTGTTGTGTAGAAAAATATCCCTTTGATGATTTATATAACATAAAAGTCTCGGGTGTTACAAAAATAGCCTTCTTTGAAAGCGCCTCCACCACATGATTTTCCTCCCTGTATGCATGTGTCACATAAAGTTGGAAATTATTCAGATCCTATAGACACCACATCCACTCCTGAAAAAGTCTCCACAGGACATTTCTAGGCCTAAAAATTAAAGCATCCACGGAAAGGGTCGAATCATATACCACCAAAAGAAATTTCCATCCAAATTGAGTGGAACACTTAATGTAATAGATCATCTCCAATAATTCTTCATCATATGTGGTCCCATTTCAAATATAGTGACAAAAACAACCATTAATGATGCCTTGGTTATTTTGAAACACACCTAGAATGCCTGATGGGCTTGGAACACCAGAGGTCACACCATCTATATTCACATTAATCCAAAATTAATGTTGTGGAATCCAAAAAAAATATATTTCATTATGGGGGGGTTTCTTTGAGATTTTTGGAACACCAATTAATTGAAAGGTTATTATATAAAATATATCCTTATGCATTAAGACCATTTGAATTTTAAATACATATTTTATTTCCTTTTGAATATGGATAGCTCCTACTTGAAAGGTAGTCATCTTGTTATCAAAGAGCACCTCATTTATCACCGTCCAATAAAAAGGGTGAGGGCCACCAATGTTGTAAGAAAGTAGTTGAGGAGTTGTTAACTAGTTGTGGCTTCAATGAAATATGTCATTAGATCCATGAAGTTGTTGTCCATACATAAGGTGATGCAAAAAAAATATCTATAGACAATCCCATAAAGCAATAGTGAACCTAAAGACTAAAATGATGTTGTGAATTTTCAAGTTCCTAAAATCACATGTAAAAACTTCAAACAGTGGAAATTCTTGAATTTTTTAACTATTCAACCAATAACAAATGGTTCTTCAACATCTTCCATATAAGGAGTAGCCTAGTCATTGGAGTGAAAGGGATTCAAAATTTTTTATCCACGTGGGAAGGTTTGTCTCTTGAATGAATTTTTAAGTGTGTGAATCCCAAATATTGAAGCACCTAGTTATAATTAGGGTCTAGAAAAGTGTGTCTCAATCCATGTACATGTATCCCTAGATTGATAGCACCACCTCAATAGATAAGTTTATATGGTCAGAATTTTAAACCACAATGGATATGGTTATCTACTAGCAGTACTACAAAATCATAATAGTTTAAATATTCATCTTGGTGGTTACCCAGAAATTCCTCCATGAGTACCTACAAACCAACCATTTCGACAAATTCAATAAATCATGGTAGGAGGAATTGATGTTTGAAAAAAAAGGAAGATAATAATTTTATCCATTATGAAGCTTCATAATGAATCTATCCTAGAAGAATTATAGTTCTTGGTTTTGGGAAGTGAGGAGATTCCAAGTGAATTTGTGAACCGAAGCCTCAATGAAATTTTGGAGGTCCTTGATGCCAATACCACACATTTTATAGGATTAGTACAATATTTCCAAGAAATCATAACTATTTTCTTGTCATGGATACATCCAATACATATGTAGTTTATGAAAAGGATTTGGATCTTTTTTGTTAAAGTAGAATTCTATTTTATAATGATAAAACATATATAAACATTGATTTTATAACAATGATAACAATGAAAATTCTCCCTACTATCAACATAGTCTTCCCTTTCCATATTTCCATTTGTTCAATAATTATAAAACATATATTATCGAAGTGATTAATTTTTATTTTCCCCCAAAAATAGGACTACACAATTAATCAAAGGGTAGAGATCCTCTCTTGGCATTGAGCGATCTTTAAATTTTATTCTACTTGGAATCCAAACCACTCTTCCAAAAATGATTAAAGGATTTATCCAACAAATGGATTTCCTATAAACATTATTATATTGGTTGAAAACACTTTTCTCCTTCATTTTCTTCTTCAAAGACTCACCCAATTGGACAATATCATCATCGTACAATAAGTGTGAGGGTACCCATAAATTTCATCCCACTTTCATCTTTTTATAGAGACCAACATTCATGATATCAATAAGAAACCTTCTCAAGTAATATTCAGATTGGGAAATGAGGATTCAAAAAAGTTGATCCCCTGGGCTAACACCATTAGTGAATCCAAACAATCCTCTTACTAATCCATTAATAAGAACAAAAAAATTATAACTCATAAGAATTGTGCTTATCGGTCAAATGAACCCACTAGAAAATCATTATAAAGTCCCATTTCATTGTATCAAAAGCTTTTGATATGTCAATACTTAAATAAAATTTTACATCCTTGGTTTTTATTTAGGTAATTAATTGACTCCAATGTAGTGAACTACCAATTTCTAGATAAATCCAAACCGATTAAGAGAAATCATAATGTCAATGAATTTCCCATGTCTCAAAGAAAATATTTTAAAAATAATATTTTTAATTTTTTTAGTAGAAACTGGCCTAAATCACTTGATTTTTATATAATTTTACGTTTTGGGAATAAGAGAAATAAAATGAGAATTAATATAATGAGGAATTAATGCATAGGTGAAGAATACATTAATAGTGATCATAATTTCAACATGAATAATGTCACAATAGAACATGGAAATTTTTTTAGTAAATTCATAAGGTCTGTCGTTGTTATTAGGATTTAAATAAAATATAGTGGATTTGATTTCTACTTTAAGAGATGTACAACTTTAACACTGATTAAGGTGTTCATCAGTGCAACAAGGAAGATTTTCAATCAATTCCATGAAGCTATAATTCTCAATAGTAGTGTAAAGGCTTTGAAAAAACTCACCATATATATTAAAAATTTCATTTTAAGGGTTTGGGAGACTACCGTTATTTTATTTTTTAAATATATGACCTAAATATTTCATCAAAATCATTAATATATAGTAATTAACTTAATTTACTTTGATAAAAAAATATTGCGTACATTAATTAGTTTTCTGAAAAATATGTATTTTTTTCATATATGGTTTTATTTAAAATTGAGTTTTTATTTCCAATTCATTAATAAATACATATTTATTAAGTAAAAAATCTACATATATTTTCTAGTGTGATTAATCATGTTCATATCATCCAATCCAATAGTTGGGTTATAATAGTCATGTTTAAATAATAATATTTTAATAGTATATCATAGATTCATTTAATATCTGTATTCTGTGTGGTAGACACTATAAAACAAAGTTTTTATTTAAAGGAGAAATACATATTGAAATATTAGGGTGTTATATTCTCCCCCTCATAGAGAAATTTTGTCCCCATAATTTTAATTTTTCTCACTAAAATGATTGCATCTTGACACATGTTTAATCTTTTATGTAGACATTATAATCATAATGAATTTTCAAGCTAATACAAGGAAACTTATTATCTCTTAAATATTTTAAAACTATGTGTGTATTATTATAATACTCATACTTGTGAATTGGTTTCAAAAATCATAACTTAATAAGTGATAATTACTTTCTATATTAGACTCAAGAGATTTATCTTCCTATTAATTAAGTTAAGGAATTATTTTACTATCTATGTATAGAACTATAAACTTTACTTACGTGATTTATTTATATTCCATAAACAGGATTTAATCCTTTGATTATTTTTTGAATAGTTTTCCACCTCTGCTTATCTCATAGGATAAATAATAATGATAATTTTTTCATGCCTAAAACACTAAAATTAACTTCCAATGGATCAAAAGGTCCATAAAAAAAGATGGGTAGTTTATCCTATTTTTATCTATTAACCAAAACTAAAAATGGTTAGAACATGTTATGATAATTTCCAACATGAATAAAACTTCATATAAAGAAAAACTATGTTAATCTTTAAAGCTTCAAAAATAACACCCAAATCTCAACTTAAAACATTTTTTAAATAAATAACTTTAAAAATCTCCAAAAATATTACAAACCAACTTCAAACCCAATTAGTAGAATGGTTTTATCACATATTTCTCTAACATCAACATAAAATTTATCTCTAAACAATATTAATCACTCATAAAGTAACATAATGAAAATGAATATACCCTAATCATATATTATAAAAACAATGCTAATATTTTGTCAAAATAACTTGAATCATCATGACATAAACTAATAAAATAAAATATACTTCCACAAGATAATTGGAGCTTTATTCCTTAGATAAAATCCACCACTTTAACATAAAACCTGAACCTATCCAATAAAATTTCATTTAACATAATCATATAAATTTCCAATTATAGTGAACTTATTAAAAAAATAACTTTTCTATATAGTCACCAAATCACTTCTCAATCCCACAGTTATATATACGATAAAACATATGTTCCAAAAAATTAAATAAACCTTTATCCCAATTAACCATAATTACATCAAAGATCATATTATCCCTAATGTTTTTCTATAACATTAATCTTATGTCCCCAAAAATATAATAACAACATTCCCAAATAACTTCACACTATATCACAAACAAAACCCAATGTTTATATTATGTATTCCCTTAAATATATCCCAAAAAATCTTTAATTGCATTCAAATATTGTCACATAAGGCTTCAAAAGGGTATCTAGGCCTTTTAACTTATGATAAAACACAAAATTATTAACCCATTATGGTATTTAAAACCATTAAATTATCCTTAGAATATAAGATCCTAACCTACAAAGTTATATTAGCATTACTGTAATACCAACTATAACACCATAGACCCATAAACTTGGGTCAAATTCTAAAATCATACTCTTTACATATTGGTTTGATACCAACAGAAGTGATCCAAATTTTGGATTCCATAATTATAAATTTTAAAATTTTTTTGAGACACTAAACATACCTAAAACCATTTAGGATTATAATTTTAGATATTTGGAAAAAAATTGATAAATAAAAATTTATATCTATCTCATCCTATGGACATTTGTTTTTACTATACATTTTTTTTATTCCATAATATGTCTTCAACATCTCCAAAAAAATACAAAAGTTAGAATATTATAGATGTATAATTAATATTATTATTCTTTATAACCTAGGTAATGGAAAAATAAGAAAGGGTAAGCTCAAATAGTCAGTAAGGGAAAGATTACAGTGAAATCTATCATCAATACATAAGGTATTCAAATAATAGAAGAGATAAAAAAATATTATATGTTTAATACAAAAAATAGCATGAAATATGAACACAACCATGGATGAAATAGAAAGATAAATAATCACATGGATAAAAATAAATCAACTTATAATGATATAAATCATAATATCAAAAATCATAATATTATCATCAAGGATACATGTCGTGACATTATACATAAATAGTTAAGGCTCACACCAACTAAATAAGCTAGTTTGTCTTATAATAACTATCGATTCATTGATGGGATTTGTAATGTTGGGCCACACCCATCACTTACTAAGTCTAATGTATTCATCATATAAAAGAAAATAATAACCATTTAATACATAGTAAACATGCCTAAATAATAAACATTTGTATTGGAAAAAAAGAGTATGAAATGTAAATATTCACCTAGTATGTATTCAACCATACATAACTATCAATAGTAATCCATATAGAACAGACATATATATATATATTGTTAACATTTCCACAACTAATGAGCAATCAATATTTCTTGGTAACCAACCCCAATCTAAATTATATAAAATGGGGTGTTTGCATTGTATTGTGAAATGATTATATGGCTAATTTAGTATTTTAAATGTTGTAGAATAAATAAATTTTAAATATTATCATGAACATGAATAATACTATCATTTAATCAGAAATAAAGGTGTTGCAGTAAAGATAAATCCGATAGGAAATAAAGTGGAAAATTGAATAAAAACATTTTAATAGAATTAATCTTAATGATTTTGTAAAATTATTACAAAAATACATTAATAAATCACTTAAAATTATCTCTTCATAAGGTCTCAATAACAATTTTAAAAAATAAAATAATTCAAAATAGTATAATCTTGAAAAAAAATATTTAATAAATAAAGTCTTGAGTGGAGGATAAAAATGTACATAATTTGAGTGAAATCCCTTTTAAAAAAAGTTATGAGAGTAATAAGATTTTACTTTGAAAAAATAATAGTATAATGGGATCAAATATTACTTCAGAAAACCATTAAAAATTGATAAGAAAATAAGTCATGAATAAGGAAAATAGTGGTGGGAAGGGTCCATAATGCTTAAAACATTTAAAAATATCATTTTCACACTTTTATAAATAATTTCAAAAATGACTTTTTTTAAAATTTTTAAAAATAATCCTTTTCAAATTTTTATAGAAATAAAAATTTAAAAAAAATTATCCTCCTAAATCATTGATGATTATAAAATAACTTTATTAAAATAAAATAAATAATATAGATATGAAAGATAATGTTTTATAGCTGAAAAAGAGAAATAAGATTATATTTTCTTAAGAACATTATCTCGGTCAATTTGATTAAAAAAGAGAGATAAAATGTAAAAAACACTTGAAACAATAAAAATGACTAGTGGAAAAGAGAATATCTGAATTTTAATAGAGAAAGTACATATAATTCCCTATAAGAAAATTCATGAATAAAAAATCTCAATGAAAGTGAAATTTAAACATAAACCCTTATAGATTTTGTGACTTTCGAATCAGATGACTTCAAAAATTATAACATGTTATGGTTCTATAAATCCTGTGAATTACTTCAAATATTATGTTAAAAAATATTCATGGTTCGACAAGTACATTATATAAAATAAAAAATGATGCTCAATATTATACAATTCTCAAGGAAACAAAATTGAAACCAAGAACCCTTAAAGATATTATAACACTTGAATCAAAGAATCTTAAATGAGGGAAATTGAAATGGAAATTTAATTAAAACAACAAAAAATAACTAATGATATAAAATTTGAATAGGTAAGCATATACTCCATAAAAAAGAAATATGTGTGAAATTTTAAACATGTCTCAAAGAAGAAAATCCGGGATGAGAAACTGTTAGCATGGATTCTCGCATGGTTGAATTTATTAAAAAATAATATATAATCAATTAATCTTTATTATTAATTTATAAAATATCTTTATATATATATTTGGGTTTTTAAATGTTAAAAATCAATTATTCACTATAACAAATGTAGTTAATTGAGGTGGGTTTTTAGAGGAAATTTTATAAATAATTGCTAAATGAAAAAAAATACATTTTTCCCATTTTTTAACAATGCTTTTATAAAGAATTGGTATTTAGATATGGTTATTTTAAACCACCGCTAAATGATTCTAAAATTTATTTCCCATTTTTTTTATTTAAAACTATCACTACATTTAAAAAAACATCATGGCCCACCACCCCCCCATACACACATATATATACACAAACCCTGTTTTCCTCCCTCACCCCCACTCGATTCAAGTGCAAGCCTCTCTGCCTCAGTTTCCCCCTCAAAAAAACTAGACAGCATTCTTAAGGTTTCCAAGCTTGCCTTCAGATACCCCTCATTGTTGCACCCCTCTTAGCCATCCCCTTATTGGTGCTCGATGTTAGACCCCTCTCAACCTTCCCCTCAATACTGTTCGATTTTGTAAACCCTCTCTGACTCTTCCTTGACATCACTTAACACCATACCATTTCACCTCTCATCCTTGATGTCGGGTCCCCTTATTAGATTCCATCTCTGCCTCTACACCAACATACCCTTTTTTGTTTTAGAGATATCTTTCACATATTAATTTCACACTAATCATACTTAGTTGATTTTATTCTCTATATGTAATAATTGTGATATATAGTAATGTTTTTTATTTAACCTATTATAATTCTCCTTCAATTATTATAGTTTAGTGGATTTATGACTTATTTTTGTTTTTTGTGTAGTTTGGAATCAATTTTTGGAGTTTATAGTTTTTCCAGTTTGAGATAGGTGACCTAGTGGACAATATGATATTTATTCTTATGATTTTATAAAAAAATATAAACTCATCTTATGCTTGAATTTTTAGGGAAAAGATAATTATTTTATACTTGAGTTTAATTGATTGAGAATGATTTTATAAGAACTGATAAGCGATAAACATTATGTATGAAATTGTTTTAAGGAAATGAAAGTGAAATTACTTGTATAAAAGATTTTTAGTTGGGTAATTGGTGAAATAATTCCTGAAATTCGTTTTAACTTTATTATAAGAATTAATAATAAATTGGTTTGTGATTGAATTATTATTTTATTTATATTTAGTTATGTTATAGTGTGGTGTGTAGTTATAAATGAGGAAATAAATCATGAAATGGCTATTTGGGTACAAATTGTGTGTATGAATTATAATAATATAATTATTTCATGTTCTATTGGTTATATAATATTTTAATATAAATTTATAAATAAAATTTCTCATGAATGACCAAATTATGTGTCTTAATATGTTTATCCTAATTTAGAAAACTACAATTTCATTCCTTTTGAAGTTAAATATATTTTATTTTTATGATTATTAATATAATTATATTTTATATTTGACGGTGTATGATGTTAATTGGGTATGGATAATTTTTTTTACCTTAACTCATAACACATCTCAATATGTTACATGTTTAAACTTGTTTTTGGATTTTTCATTTTAAAAGTGATCCATAGATGGAAGAATTAAATTTACATGTCTTGATTGAAAATTTAGAATATGGTTAAAGTAAGATGAAATGATTATACACTTTATATTGAAAAAAATTATTTCTCTATTAGGTACATTGGATTTTTCATGGAGAATCAAATGTCATATAAAATTCTAGTAGTTATATATATATATCCAAATAAACATGTGAATTATCATATAGGGAATAATGAAATTCAAAACATGATAAATTATTATTTTGGAACATTAGGTAAATTCCATCAATAATGTAATACATTAGTTGATTCAGTTATTTATGTTTTAGATACTAATGATGATTTTATAATTGCATGGAAACATGATCAATATGATAAAATATAAATAGATAATTATTAGAAAACTAATATATGGGAAAACAAAATTGGCCAAATAGTTGAGTTATCTTAATTAGTTTTTAATAGTAATCATGAATCGTATAAAGGAGGTTTTAGGTATTAAAATTTTTCTAATCTGTTGAAGTTTTACTACATCAAATTATTATATGGAATTATAAATAAAAACATTTCTATGATATTAGAATTATTATGTGATGCATTTACTAAATATAAGATCCCTGTATCATTTTATGATATAATTCCCAATTTTGGACTCAATTATTTAAAGATACTTCCATACCCCAATGATTGTATGTATTATTGGAAAGAATATTTGAATATAGAAAATTTAAAAAGTTGATGTAATTCTAAATGGACATCAACAAATAATGATGTTAGTTTGAATCTACATAATAAAATAAAGAAACAAAAAATGAATGTTATTGTGATGGGTTTATGTTACTTTCCATTAGAACCATGGTTGAAAACTTTTTTATGTCACATAAAACTACTAGACATCTAAAGTGGAATTCCTTTAATAATAGTAAGGATTATTTCATGAAACATCCATGAGATGGAAATAATAGAATTCATTTGATTTATTATATCCATATTTCTCTTCAAATCCATGAAATCTATATTTAGTATTATAATTTTATGAATTGAATCATCTTGAGAGTTTAAGTAGTAGTTTTAGCATTTGTCTAGTCTCCTTATCTCTTATAATCTACCATAATAGATGTCGATCAAACATACTCCATTCATCACATAGATGATTAGTTCTAGAATTAAGATGCCTAGAAATTACAAAATGTCTTTCTTCAGATTCTTATTTGAGAATTACAAGAGTTTTGGAATTATGGCATAGAAATATATATTTCATCTTTCATGAAAATGTATAAAATCCTTGTTTCCCCTATGTGAACCATAAGTGAATTTCCGTAACTAGGAAATTTTTCCATTTGGAACATACACATGAGATTGAATTATCTAGTTTGTAGCTTTGATTTTGAGTCTCAGTGGCTACCTTTTAGAAGAATGTAGCATTTCAGGTTTTTATATCGCTTCCTAGATACATCTCATAGATTTTAGTTTTTCAAGTCACGTTTCAATGGAAATACTAATTTGAGGTATCCACAAAAATTATTATTGGGATCAAATATCTTGGGACCATTATTAAAAGTTAGTAAATAGTTTGGAAAATATTTTCAACAAAATGAATGTGGAAAAGGGTTAGAACACCATCAGTTACAAAAGGATCTCAACAATGGATTAAAAAGAGCACATTTTTCAAATAGACATATCCATAATTTAGTAATTTACATTAAAATCATGATTTTATGAAAATTGAGAGGAATTTGTGTGATAATTAGTTGTTTATATTACTTAATCATCATGGAAAATAAAATGATCATTTAAATGCTCAAAAGGAATTAGAAGTAATCAATATCAAATGTGATATATGTCCAAATGAGAATTAGTGGTATCGATAATCTATTTTCATAATAAATAACTATAAAAAAGATATTTTCCTTAAAATATTAAAATAAATATTAAAGATCATGACATATATTCTTATAATATTTTAATATTAGTGGATTTAAATAACTATAAGATACATTGATTAGAAATTCATAACTCATATGTATTGATGGAGCAGTTTCTACCTTTGGAATTCATAATTTCTTACTTGATAAAATAACCACCATTCTAATTTACTTTTTAACATTATTTTGAAATATTCTTTCCCCCATCATGTTTCACTACAATGATTCATCTGTCAGTACATTTGTCCAAAGAAGCTAAAATTGTCGGGCTTGTACATTATCATTGGATGTATCCCATGGATAAGTATCTTATTTTAATATTTCTTTTATTAAAAAAAAGTCTAATTTTCTTAGTTAATATTTCAGAATATTATATACTAATTTATTATCTTCTATCATTTAGTATCTTGGTCATTTGAAGTCTTATATTAAAAATAAATATTATCAAGAAGATTATATTACAAAATTTTACCTTGTTGAAGAGTGTTTAACTCTCTTTTCTAGGTATTTAGATTCAATAGATACAAGATTCAATTATTGAGGACATATTGGCGATAATCCAAGTTGATTGTTGGCTAATAATGATTAATCAATGTTTCCAAATTTAGGTTGATAAGTATGAAAATTATCTTCATTTTCATTAATAGAGATATAGTTAATACAAGAACATAGAAATTTTATATACAAAACTAATACTATTGATCCTGATGTCAAATAATTAAAAAAATCCTTAGGATCCAAACTCAAAATGGGGCAGAGATAACAAATATTTTTACCAAAAAAATTGTGGAATGGTTTTCATTTCATTTAAGTTATTAAAATAATACATAGTTTGAATATATTGATAATTATCTAAATTATTTAACAGTTTTTCATATCAAATTATATAGTTAATGAATGATGATTATTAGGATGAACTATCTAAAGATTTGAATCCTTTTCCTCAAGGTCCTTTGAATAATTCTTGGAGATTCAATTATTACATTATTTATGGTTTCAGTTTTCATACTATTGATCATAGGGAAGGTTTGAAAACAAAAAACAGTGGTATATTCACAATTGTAGATCAAGGTTACTATAAAGATATCCGTGATTTTATCATGTTAAATTATTATGGGAAATTTTTTGTTGTGTTATTTAAATGTAACTGTTTCAATATTAATAGGGGTATAAAAAAGGATTCATTATAGCTTACTTAAGTCAATTTACTTCAGTTGATTAGTACAGGTGAGTGGGAAGAATATAATCCATATATTAGGGCTTGTTATGAAAAAATGGTATATTATGTTGATAATATAGTGGATGAAAAGTTGAGTACTATTATCCACATGAGACTGAAAGACGTGAATAATATGGGAGTTGAAGGTGAAGTAATTTGGTGTAGTTCACCATAAAAACAACAACAAACTGAATTTTTTATATTTGATGATATATAAAATTTCATTATTTTGAGGAAGAGTGAAGAACAAGAAAGAACAGAAGAATAAAAAATAATATTAATGATGGATCCTGATAAAAACATGACCAACCAGGAGTATATTTTTCATGTTGTTTTCTGTTATTAATAAAATTAAGGAATTTATTTTTATATTAACAAATGAAGAAAAAGTTATTTATAAATAAATTTTACATTTTTTAGATATGTCACACTATAAGATGTTTAATGTCAATACTTTCTCTAAGTCATAGGGTTCTCATTCTCCTTCTATGACCCAAGGTAAAATTCATTACATACCTTGAACAATTTGTTATACCATTTCATCTTATCCCACTACAATTTCTTCCACAAGTATGTGTTCTACAAATGATGTCAAGGAGTCAAATAAACATAGAATAATCAGAAAAGTTCATAAATGTACACATATATTCTTCATTTTTGTAGTTATTTTTTTGTTCATTAAATATTCTATGTCAATTAACTTTAAATATTTCCTTAGAATCTATCATTAAATAGGTCTTCAATTCTTTGAATAATGCACATCATAAACTTGTGATAATTATTTAAATTCTACATTATAAATCTATGTTTTGATAAAAACAAGTGGTACAAGTGCTAGTGGTTCTATAGAAAATAATTTATCTAGAGTATAATTTCTATTATTATAATTGAAATGAATAATTATAACATTCTATGCTTTATAATTGATATCAAAATTTATATTTTGGATTATTTTTGGAGGATATGAAATTGTAATAAGTGGAGGTAATGATTAATAGATTCGAAAGTCCCTACTGAGTTGATGTTTACACTTTCAATCATGTATGATAAATGATTGTAATGAATAATTTTTTTAGGATGTATAGTGTGTTTAGTCTTAAGATTATTGTTGTAATGTTGGTCATTGAACATTTAAATTTATTTAATAAATATAAAATTATATTTTGAGTCTATAAATATCATGTTTTTAAATATATTTCAGCCATTAATCTAATTATAATCATGGCTATATTTATTGGTTGAGATGATTACCATAATGTGAAAATGATATGGAATAGTTTTCTTGGTGTTTGAGGATATTCACAATCTAATCCTAAATGAAGAGATTATATTTAATGAAGTATAGATGATTACAAAAAAAATATATAGAATGAAATTTAGAGTATGTCCAACTCAATAAAGGCTATTATACATTATAATAATACAATATTGGTTTTAAATACCATATCAGGTTGTGTATCTTTCATCTAAACTAATTATATTACATGTTATGATAATTCTAGGTATTTTCATGGCTATAAATTGTTCATTCCATTATTAAACCATTTCTTAAACTGAATTTAGATCAAATAATATATCATTTGAATTGTATTTATTTTATTATTCACTTAATGTGATCATTACTGATGTGCAGTTAACTAATTCAAATGTATGCAATTGTGGTAGGAAGTAGGGAATGAGGTGATGGTCAGTAGCATGATCGCGTTGTGGAGGGTAATGGGAATTCAACATACTACAATTTTCATGACTCATGTTTCTACTGACAATATGGTATTTTTCAATCTATATTATAATTTAATGTTGTCTTATTATATGTAATATAATATTGATGTATGGAAGTTACAATTTTTGTTATATTATATTGATTATCTATTTTTGTATATAGTTTTTGTGCACTTGTATTCAGTGGATTAGGTGGTAATTTATTTCATTGTTTCTGCAAATGAATAACAATCTAGGATTTTAACCATAAATATTTATTTTTAGTGGTTTTAACCGTTAGGAATAAAATAGTAGTGGTTAAGACCATTGTCAAATAAGGTAAATTTTAATATTTATAAGAATTTTAATATACCCCTACTTTCTTGTAGCAAACATTACCTTAAATAAAAAACATTTCTAAGTGTTTTTTATATAGAAAAACCTCAAATAATTAAAAAACATCCTCCAAATTTCACACCAAGATAAACCACCGATAATTAAAATAAAAAATACATTAAGTTTTAATATTATCAGAAAAAGAATAAACAGTCAAGAAAATAAATTGTTAAATATTTAACGAATGATTATTTCAAAGTGGATTTAAAAAATCCTTGTGAAAAAAATTGGAGGCAGTTAAAACCACTATATAACCAAGTAAAATTGTCACTATCTTCTGTTCTCTATGTAGTAATTTAGGTGTTAAATGTTAGGTTTCTTATGAATGTCTTAATTTGGTGGTCCCTTTCCTTGGACCTTAGACCATGAATATAATTTCATCATATATAGGGTCATAAACATGTTATAATTATAAATTTTAAACATTTAATATGCTTTTATAACCATCCGTGTAACATGGTCATGAAAAATGATGCACATCGTTTCATGGAAATGATATTCCATACGTATATCTGAATGATGTATTCATTTTCCAAATGGATAAAGATGATATATATTATATAAAATATTACCTTCATAGAATAAATATCATATTATAAATATCATATTTATTCATTAACTCCATTGTTATGACCATCGTTGTAAGGTGTAAATGAGAAATGAATCACATTACATTATAGAGAAGGAAGTCCACATGTATTCATGAGTGTTGCTATAATTTCCCACTGTATATGAGGGTAATAAGGTAATTTGATATTCCCATAGGGAAGATGGTCCATTTAGAGTGGATGGGTGAATCAGTGGTCACTTAAATCTTCATGAATTTATTTCTTTATAAATTCAAACTCCTTGACTTATTCAATCTTCATTCACTCTATCTTTTGTCACACGGTCTCATGTGGATAATTCCGTAATCATAGGCATAAAACCACAAGTATTTTTTCAAGTTTTTTGTACAAAGACTTACTCCCTTCCTTGATTTTTTACGTGACCCAATCATGGATTCTCTAATATAATCAATATCCTTCAATTAAAAGGGAAGGGTGATTCACTCACTATAACTAGATTGGAGTTACACTAATATTCTCTTCGCTATAGTCTCACAAAACTCTTGCCTACATCTCATAGAACTTCTCTTACTAGTTTCCCAAAATAGTTCTTGAATTGATTCCACTATTGTCACGAAGATTCATAGTGGTCTTCTAGCATAACCAAATTAGCATAGTTTCTCTAGAGTCCCACTATATATATATATAAGTGTTCATTTGAATTTATTATTGTATTTAGATCCACAGTTCTACATAGCATACCTCTAGGCCAATGATATATATCTCTTTCTTCTAACATGAATCTTCTTCTAACCCTAGAAATTTTTTAAGAATGCTATAAAACTCGGTCATTACTCACATATCAACTTCACGGAACTTCGTAATCATCTAACCTAATTGTCTCACTCAATTATATTTCACGATATTCAAACCTATAATCTCCTCATATAAATTCTATAACAAAGCATGTCATGGTATCTTTTTCTTCTAACTTATTTATCAATCTACAAACAGATCTTAGAATGATGGTCATGTCATTATTATTCTTCTTCTTCCATAAAACACACAGTGGCTACTTCATTGAAATATTTAAGAGTTTTCTTAATATATTTCACACAACACAACATATCTCAACTTCATATCACACTGCAGCAGTTCTTCATACAAATTTTTCTATATCCACGTCTTGATTTTCTCATTACCACTCATGTGCATGAGTGGGTCATTAATTGAAGCTTTTATTTAAAATACCATAAATTTTATTTTGATGGGGAAAACTAGTTTCTAGCATAAAAACACCCTTAAGGATTTCCCATTTCACATTCCAATAATTACGTGTGTGTTTCATTATTTTTTTCTTTTAATGACCTCATTAAAATAGTAGCTTTCCATTAGCTTACTTATTCTCATTTTTCTCTACTTAACTGAATATATCTTCAAGAAAATTACTAGTAGGACAAGCTTCTTTATCATAAAAATAATTTGAGAAAACCCATAACATTAGATATATAAAATATAACCTAAATAGACATTATGACATGAAACTCATTCTTATAGCATGAGATATTATACAAGAATGGAACGGACTTTAATACAAGTATTGGATATAAAATCAATATCCCATATTTACACTCATCTCTAGTAACCTCGTATCATCCTAATTTTATGCTTTGATGAATAGATGATCTTTGAATTATTTTGGTATGTAGTATTCTTTTAAACCTGATAAATCCATTTAATCCTTCAATAAATATATTCATTAGTTATCCTTTGATCTTTCTCAAAATCATCTTGAATCATGGATCAAATAATCATCATAATTTTTTGATCATGAAAGTACAGTGTAACCATCATTAAATATAATTTTCTTCATCATATTATCAAAATCTAGAAGCTAGTACACTAGTATATAAGGTAAATTCAGCTATATGAATTTCCATTTCACATATGCAGACATGGCCATGTGAATAATTATCTTACATGATTCTTCAAGTATAATAATTTGGTTACATGATGCTCTTATCCAAATTATCTTATAGAGATCTATGTTCAAATATGTGAATACGATTTCAAATGCATAGTGACTTTATCTATGTTAACATTTTTATATGCTAAATGAATCCATTACACGAGGAATTTGGTAATGTTGATTCATTTTTCATTATGAAGATCCATTCACATAATAAGATTATGAATATATATATATATATATATATATCATATTTTGGCTATAAAAATATATGGATGTGTGTAAATTAGAAATTCCACTAAATTCTTGTATATAGATCTTCAAGTACTGAAATATTTTCATATGTGAATTCTTCCGATATGTGGATTCACCTACACAGTAATTTTCCTATATAGGAATTCCCCAAGATTGGAATTTAGGTATGTGGAATCTAGACTTAACAAGTTTTCTATATTTCATTCAATTTAAAACCAGTGCTCCTCCACTTAACCTCCATCTGACATCAATAACTCGTAAACTTTTAAAAACGCCTATGGGAATTTATAAAAAAACTCAAACACTTCAAATAGATTCCCAAGAACTTGAGTAGAATATGAAAACTCACTTATTTGAGTTCTTCAATGTCACATGCTACACTTTAGATTTCAATCCACCTAAGACACTATTTCATCCTTCATATAAGTTTGTTTCAATAGTGATTTATATGAGCCTTCATGATTTATACACCTTGTAAGGGTCTTCTATTTCATGTAAATCCCTTATCTAACCTTTGAACTTATTTTATGTTTTACTTATCTCTCATGTTATTTGAATGAACATAAATACTAAATTATTACTCTGATTTTTTCAATTGAATGGGTTTAATTTACTTTTATTGGTTTCTTTATGTTGAGATTAATCGATCAATTGAAAAAATATAAATGTATCTGAAGATAAAATTAAAGTATCAACTGAACATGATAAATAGGAATTGAAGGTCTATTGAAGTCTTGATGGATGTGAAAAAATATTGGGAAGGAGTTCTTGAACCAAACGAAGAATTTGGAAGCATCTTGAAGGGACATGTTGAAGTTTAGAGCACTACAGGTTGCACCAAATAGCCCATGTAGGGTATCGGCTAACTTGATCCAATGGATATAAGGGAAGACATACAAGGAGTCCACCAACCAGTTGGGGGATTGCTACTGGCCATCTTATGGAAATAATGGAGAAGGTATGAGGCTATAGGAAGACAACTGGGTAGCTAGTGTTACCCACCAACCAACCAGTGGAATCTAGACAGAAGTATTAGACCTCCATGAAGCCCACCAAGAAGGTGGGGAAGCTTATTGGGTAGCTGATAAGTGTGTAGAAAACTGTAAATGTTCATGAATTTGGTGGACTCTAAATATTTTAAGTTGTGTTTGATAATTCTTAATTATTTTCAAATACTACATAATGTTCCTAACCCTTTTGGAGACTATAATTGGATTTCATGGAGGATTATAGAAATTATATAAAATGAACCAAAGTTCATCATGATTGATTGATTCCCCCATAAACAATCTATGTAAATCCATAAGATCCCTTTGAAGATCCAAATTCAATTATCAATATCTTAGGATCTATTCTATCTTTTCCTCAATATCTCTCTTCTCAAACAGTATTATCCATCTTTAGATATATTTGAGAGGGTTTGTAATAGATTTTTACAGAGAATATCTCTTCTCACCACCTCTTATGCAAAGGTTTCTCAAAACTAAAAAGAGAGGGATGGTTTCTCATAACCGATAAACTAAGAGATTAAGTTTCTTTCTACATCTACGAAACAATCCAGGTAAGAATTAGTTACATGTACTTGGTTAAAATCAAGGAAGAAATTAGATAAACCTCTCAACTTTAGGGGTGGAAACATAGGGGCCCAACCAAATATATTTCTAAACTGAATTATCAAATCACTCTCTCTATCCTTTATTTATTTACACATTTTATATTCATAATTAATCACATAATGTAATAATTTTGATATGTCTTTTTATAAAATGCTTCTTTCTAAAATAAATGTTGAAATTATATTATAGAAATTTTATTAAAATTATAATGATATAATTTATATTGTAATTTATTTAATTGATAATTGTTCACTAACATATATCATAATATCAAATTAATTATTGAGCACATTATTCATTTAAATTCCATTATCACTTTATCTTTACATAATATTATATTTTAACTTCTTTTAACACTATAGTTTTGTTATTTGTTATTTTTTAATTTTTATTTCCCTTACTATTTTAATTTCTATAAAATAAATTAACCCCCTCCCCTCAATCTTGTTATTTTATCTCTAGCCTATATTTAGTATCAATTAATATATTTTTATTTTCTCAAAATATCTTGGTTTTCAAAAAATTGTTTTAATTATAAATATATGAACTGATTTAAATGTTTTATCTTTTTAAAATGGATTCTTTTTCAAACATCCAACTTGTTCCTAAAGGAAACTTTATTGGTCAGACACATTTTTAAATGGTTCAGATTATTCCTGTAGAAAAACTCACATGTCCAATTTTAATGGTATTATAGGACATCCTATTTGAAAAAATTTTGTTCAAGGATTTAGACCTTCTAAATAATAAATGGTCCACTGAAATCCAAACACAACAGCCTCTATTGAAATTAATAAAAAAATATTAATGATTTAGATTTTATTTATATCTCAGTGAGTTTAATCACATTTCCACTTGTAAAACTACTTATCAAATCATTAAATTTTAAGAAGTAACTCTTAAGGGAATGAAAAAATATAAAGATACTGGGATTTAGAAGTTTAGATGTGATTTTAATATTTAGTATGAACTTAAATGAATATATTGGAGATATTTTTACACGTTTTATTTTCAATTTCAATGGTCAAATGTATCTTGGTAATGATTTTCCTACAAAAAAATTGAAAAATTATCCTTTCTATATTACCAAGAAATTATGAACCCAAGGTGATAGAAATACAAGAAGTGAAGGAAATAAATAATATTGAGGGTTGAAAGCTTACTGAATCTCTCAATACCTACGATATTACAATGTAATATTAATCTAAAAAAGTAGAAAAATAATAAAAGGAAAACAAAAAATCAAAAAAAATAATTACTTTAAAATCTATTTATAATGATGAATCTTCCAAAAGTGACACGGAGATTTAATTTCTATCCATGAAATCGAACAATGAAAAAAAAGAAAAAATAAATCATTTTGTCATGCTAAAAAGGAAAATCAGAATGGATGACCAAAAGTTCAATGCTACAAATATAGTAAAATGGAGACATCAGGCTAGAGTTTCTTTCATACAAAAATAAGATGAAAACGAAGAACCAAGTTAATAAATATCTTAATGTTTTGAATTGGAGTTCTATTTATGTCTCCCTAGACTCCACTTCATCAACATCCTCAAGTTCCAAAGGCCTTATGGAACACATTGAGGTAAATAATGGGTTTTATTCCCTAAATTCTTCTAACTATACCTCTACCTCATCTTATTTTTATTCTTCTTATTGTTTCTATTTCAGTCAATTAAAAGATATTGGGAATTTTTTTGTTGATCTCAATTTTAAATACAAGTAACAATCAAATAAAAAAAGTTCATAATGAAAAAGATCATCCTTTTAATGATAAGGATATTCCTTCTAAATAAAAAGATGTTTTGGTTCTTAAATTATAAGAACAACCAAATTTTGATAATTTATAAAACAAAATAAAAGATATAAAAAATTCTCTATATTTCTTATAATATCCCCAATATAAAATACCATAGTAAACAATTTTGTGTTCATAAATCCTTATTATCCATCATTTATTATCTTAAGTTTTTTTTAAATCAAAATGTATATTAGCTAACATTTTTTGACCCAAGTTCACATGGGAATCAAAAATAACTCAGGTTTTATATTTTTCCAGACTATTCCACTAAAACTTATTTGCGTATCCTATGGTGGATTCTCATCAATTCAACAAATTGAAAGTAAATTATTTTGAGAATGATAAATCAAGATAAAATGTGTTTTGTTTTTAATTTCTCTATTTTTGTATGAAGGTGGAGTAATCTATTAGTTATTTTATTTTTTTTATCTCTATTCATTAATTGTTTTATATTTTAGAATTATTTCATTACTTTAATATTTTATGGATAAGAATATAATTTTTTATTATTAATAATTTATTTTATTGTAGTATCATTTATGTTAGAATTTACTTCAATTTATTACATTGTTCATGATATAAAATCTTACTTCCTTGAACCATCATTCAAATATTTTGACGAATACTTTAATTTAACATTTTTCTTAAGGGTATTTCGCCTTTTTAAACAATAAAATTATATTTATTTTAAATTAGAATGTGTTTTCTATTAGATATTTTAATTTTCTTCTTAAATATTTTACAAAACCTTTTTTTTATTTTTGAATATAATTTTATTTCCCTTCAAATTTATTTCTTTAGATCTGAATCACGATATTATTGATATACCTTTAAATTTTTTATCTTGAAAACGTAGATATTATTATTAATCTCACTCGCACTTGTGGTGAAGTTTCCTTTTTCCACATTAATTTCACTAATTGAGGGGGAGCCTAATCCAGTGAGGTTTGGATGGATCTACAGTCTTTATAGGGGACATGATATTCATAATTTCAAATTCACCCTCTATCTTCTTCTTCCCTATTAACCTTTTTTTCCTCTCTCTATCTCTCTCTCTAGAATAGGTATTTATACTTTTTCAAGGGTTTATGTTCATTAAAGAGGAAAATTTAGTTTTTTTCTTCATTCTCATTCTCTTGAATTTTAAATCAATATGTTTTTTATCTTTTTCCCCTTTTATTTTCCTTCTTATTTTCATGATTTTTATATTTCAACGTTTTATTTTTTATCTTTTTGAAATGTGGGTATTCCCCATTTTCTTGTTTTTTAAATTGAATTTATATTTTAAAGTAACATTAAATATCATTGTTTAAAATGAATTTTTTCCCCTTTATTCTTTTTAATAATAAAAAATGGGGAAAAATTTTAGTTTTTTATTTTAGGAAGCTTTGTACTATCTCCAAAGGGGGATATCTTCATTCTAATAATGTTCATTTATTTACTTTTACAGTATATTTAATATATTATCTTTATTTAATCTAGGTATATATTATAATATTTAATATTTTTTATCATGAAAAGTGGAAGATAGTTGAAATTATCTCTCTCGTGAAATTTTAATGATCATAAACACAAAATTATGGTTCTATTATTATCAATTAAGTGGTTTTCAATTACTTTGATTAGTTTAAATTACTTTGATTAGTTTATATATGTTGATATTTATTGATCAATTGAAGAAATATAAGTAGTTAAAAGACAAAATCAATGTATCAATTAATGAAAATTAATAGTTATTTAAGAACTACTCATGTCTTGATGGATGTGATGAAATTATGGTATGATATTCTTAAACCAAATGATATTTTTGGAAGAGACTTGAAAGACCCTATTAAATCCATACAATGGAAAGAATATATAATTTAAAAATAAATAATAAGGCTCTAAAGTCACTAGTTCTACCCAACAGCCATCCAGTCACATCTGATTAAAGTAGTTAACCTCTAGGCATCCCACTAGCCCGCCATTATAGCTTACTAAGTAGTTGATAGTAATTGAACAGAATGTAAAATTTCATAATTTAGTGGAACTTATATATTTTAACTAGAATTTTATAATGCTTTATTATTTTAAAAGACTCTAGAATTTTCCTGGATCATTTGGTGGCTATAAATAAGATTCCTTGGAGGCTTGATGATATATGATTAAATGAGCCAATTCCTATAATGAATCAACTACAACATCGCACTGAATCACTAGTAGTCCCAAATATTCCTCTCAAGAGAAAACTTTTATTCAAAATATCTAGGGATCATTTTTACCATTACTTATATCTATTTTATCAAATTTTACTATCCATACTGAGATATAAGGGAGTGAATTTATAACAGATTTTCAGTAAGAAAATCTCTCTTCTCGCCACCTACTCTATATATGTTTCTCACAGCGACAAAGTGAGGGATGGGTTCCTATAATATGAAAAGTGTGGGATCTTGGATTCTTGATCCTTCTTCCAAAAATAGCAAGAGGAATTGGTTACATTATCTTTGTTAAAAACAATTTAGAAATAATATAAACTTCTCAACCTAAGCATAGGATACATAGAACTCACTCTAATTAATTTTCAAAGTATTTTTTCCAATCTATCTCTGTATAATTTATTTATTTCCATATTTCATCTTCATATTGAATCACATAATCATATAATTTTTATATGCCTTTTTCTTGATATTCTCCTAACTTAATTGAAAATTAAAATTACCTATAATAAATTTTATTGAAATTCTCATGATTTTTTTTATAAAATCTCATTAATTGATAATTGTTCTCACTCACTCGTAATAATTTAAAATTAATTATTGAGATCATTTTTTATTTAATTTCCATTATATATTTATCTATACATAAAATTATATTTTCTACTATTATTACCTAAATATATTTTTTAATTGTCATAAAATTTTCATCACTCTCCATGGTTTAATTTTTATTACCTAAATTTTTCAGACCCATGATATTTTTTAAAGTGTATTTTAATTTAGTTTATTGTATTTATTCGTTTATATGGATTTCCATGGTGTTCTTCTTTAAAAATGGACGTTTGGGGATATAGAGGGTTGTATAAGGTTAGTTCATGGTTAATATAAAGCATGTTCCATCCCCCTGAAAATTGTATAGCCCATGAAGTGGAACTAAATCTCTCACATGGTTTGGTGTATGGTTTGTGAAACTATACGGGCCAAAAAATCTGGTATCAACCTGTTGGGATAGAGTCACCCACACAGGTAGCTAATGGTCTGACAAACAACACAACAAAACTGTGCGACCTTCCCATTTAGGAAAAAAAATGTTTTTATAAAAATATAAATCCTCGATTTTAACACCTTCCCACCCCTTATTTTTCCCATTTGGATTATCTATCCCTAGGAACGCCTCTACCCTTCTCTACCTCACTCTTGGATTAAATATTTGGGTTGTTTGATCTTGTTTCCTTCAATAATATTTAAGTAAGTGTCACATATCTTCTATTTTTGGTCTCTTTAAACTCTTTATAGGGCTTCCTTCTCTTTTATGGTTATGGTGATCTATAGTGGGTTGGATCGAGTTATTTTTTTCTTGTTTTTTGATATTGGTGGGATGTTAATTATTCTATGGGATCTCCTCTTGTCTAGTATTTTTATTTTCATCTAGTTAGTGGTTTTTTCAAGAATAAAGGTAGGTGGCTCCATGTTGTGATATTATTTAATAATTCAAAGGTTCTTTCCTCTATTTATGAATGTGTTATAAAATTGTGTGTGTTTGAAAATTAGTGATTTCTAAGAAGTTGTTGTGAGAGAGGTTTTGAAATGGTGTATCCCTTGTGTAAATGGTTGGAAATGGTATTCTCGGAATGCGGTGTCTTGGTTTGTGAAAATGGGGATCCACATGGTTTGTTAAATGGGGTGAAGTACATATGAATATGGGGTACCAAGGTTGGAAGACTAAAAATATTATTCTAGTAATGGAAAACCCTACCTATATGGATAATGTGACAACATTAATTAAAATGATGATGTGTATTTTTTTTCTTAAGTAGGAGAGTGGACATTCATATCCATAGTCCATCATTGAGAGTACAAGGATCCTAGGTCCCTACTAACCCCAGATACTTTGGGATTATCTTTTGTTATTATGTGGTGTTTATTTTCCTATTTTCATTTATAGTGATATCTCTTAGTTTATTTTATAATGCAAAGAAAAATTAAATAGGCTTATTTATTTAAAAAAAGAGCATGTTTTTTTGTCTTATAATGGTTATGTGTGGAACACGTGGTGGGAACCTACAAGGAATGTGATCTCACACAATACATACACCCCATGGGTGTATTCATAACTTTTATTATCTGAATCTGGTAAAGGGAAAAAATATGGTGGACAAGGTGGGTAATCTTTTCAATTGAATTATTTTATAGAAAGTGATAATGGTGGGGACATAGTGGGTGTGGGACCCCATGCCGCATAGAGTCTCTTTGTTCATTCATTGGTCCCCTCTCCTTTTTTACTTTTGGTTTATTTAAAAAAAATTAATGTAACTTGTGACCTATATGATCTAATTTTTTATAGATTTTTCATGGATGATTTTCATGATGCTCTATATATATGTTGGATGTTGTTTTATTTGGATATGAACATTGATTGATGTTCTTATGGGAAAATCGTTCTCAAAGGAGATCTTTAATGCCTAGGCACTAGTTTCTACCCCATGGTGATTGATAATGCCCTTTGAGATATTCTATGGGCTAGGTCGAGTGTTTTGTTGTTTGTAAGCCCGAACCGGTTCATGCAAAGGGGTATAATATAAGGTTTTTTGATTTATTTAGTTTTTTTTATTTGGGAGAGCCTTGATATATATGATCTATGAAAATTTAGGGTTGAGTTCTTATTACAAGTGGTGTGTTTGGCCAACACACCTTAGGAAAATAATTATTTTTCCATTGGATTTTAGGTATTTGGTTTAACCCCTCCTTTAGGTGTAATGCATTAGATATAAACTAGGTATGGGCACCAAGGCACAGAGGTATCGATTTAATTTTTTTTGGAGTTTTTTTGTCTTATTATGATTGGAATAAGTATTTATCATGTTTGTTATATTCTCCATGGGTTTAGGTATTTATGGTTTCTCGCTTATTTTTTTTTTAATTTTTGTAGCATTATGCCTCCCCAAAGATCTCTTTTACAACCACAGGATGAGGCTAGGGAGATTTCTACATCACCAATTTATCAAATATTATTGGAGGCATTTATTTAGGTAGTGAGAGCCCTAAATTAGGGAGCAGTGCCTACACCAATATAGGCTAAAGAAGTTGAATCGGGTCCAAAAAGGGATTATTTTGAGGAGTTTCTTAAGAATAATACCCATTTAAGCTAGTGTAGAATGGATACATAAGAAGTAGAATATTGAGTGGAAAAGATTGATAGGATCATTGAGTTCCATGGGACCCTAAAATCCATCAAGGTTAAGTGTGCAACATTTATGCTGTAAGGCCCACTTTTAGGTTGTGGGATTTAGTGGTTTAGGTGCAACAACATTAGTAGAGGATTTATAATGAATTAAAGCCCATATTCACCATGTAGTCATTCCCTAAGATAATGACCCTCCCCAAGACTTGGGAGTTCTTGGACCTTCATTTGGGATATCAATTACTGTTGGAGTATTCTAGTCACTTTTTAGATCTAATTTAATTTTCTCTCAAGGTGGTTTCCATTGAAAATTTAGAATCCCACAAATTTGAAATGGGATTATAGTCCAAAATTCAATCTCAGATCTTCTTGTTTGAGATGATGACCTAGGCTAACATGGTTGACCAATATTTGATGGTAGAGATTGACCAGGATAGTATGTACGACTTGTTTGGGATGCCTCTTGTGCCAAGAAATAATGGGATTGTCTCATTTGAAAAGAAGAGGAAGCATGAGGATCGGTGAAACAAGGGTGGTAATAGATCTAGATATCCACTATGACTACCTCCATCAGTAGTTGTAAGTTATGGAACAATCCAGTTCCATTAGTTTGGTATGCTCGGGAACATACAGTTTTCATACTCTTTTCCACCTTTGGTGTTCCACCTTTTTGGATGCATGGTCTATATTAAAAGGTTTTATTGGATTCCCCCTCCCCCATTTCTCAGAGTGGTGTTAGTTCAGTAACTTCTAGGGGAACAATAGATCACTACGATGCATCCAATGTTATAGGGTCTTAATTTAGTCAATCTGGATGAAACAATAGATCTTCTTTTAGGTAAACTCGACATAGGGAAGATTTGTAGGTAAATAGTTGACCACAAGAACATACAGATATAAATCCCACTCATTTAATTGTTCAAGAACAGGTGGAATCACATGCTGGTCATGAAATGGTTCGAGGTATTGTTCTTACTGCATTATCCAAGGTAATTTCTTTTTTCAATATAGGTGCTTCTCACTCATTTATTTTTTATCACCTTCTAGATCTATTGAGAAACTCATCTAAGCCTATTTCATATGACATGAAGTTAGTTACACATCTTTTCAAGAGGAAAGAGTGGGGTTTTTTATTCCCATCTTGTATTATCTCCATTCAAAAGGTTGATATGAACAAGGATTTCCTTGTCATATATATAAAAGTCTTTGAAATAAACCTAGGTATAGATCTGATGATTTATTTTAGGTCCCACATAATCTACTGTCATTTGTGGGTGACTTTCACTGCCTATGATTGAAAGAATTTAGTTTTTCAAGAAGAATGGGACACATAGTCAAGCCAAGAAAAACCTCCACATCTAGATATAGGTCATCTTTCTTGTAAAGTTCTTTCCCTCAAATGGGGTGATTATGGAGAATTCTTAGAGAGTAGATTTCCTCCCATGGTGAGAGAGTTTCTCGAGGTATTCCTAAAATATTTTGTTAGGGTTACTTATAGAATAATAAGTAGAGTTAACTATTAATGTGATGTTGGGGACATAGCTACTATTTCTTCCCACATATCGTCTGGCCTCTACAGAGTTGAGTAAGTTAAAGATATATAATGGTGAAATTAAATTCAAAGGGTTTATTTTCTTAAGAATCTCTCCTTAGTATGCACCAATACCCATTGCTAAAAAATATAATGGACACCTCCAGTTTTTTAATGAATATTAAAAGCTAAAATCGGTCACCATAAAAATAAATACATTGTTCCCCACATCGACGATCTCTTTGAATATATCAAAGGTGAAATGTGGATCTAAAATATAGACCACCATTCATGGATCCACCAGGTCATAATGAATGAATCAGTTGTTATTAAGACCTCTTTTTGATATATGTATAGCCATTTTGATTATTTGGTGATGCCTTTCAGATTAAAAAATTATCTTTTGATTTTCATTTCTCTAATGTACTGAGTGTTCCATAAATACCTTGAATCATTTTTCATGGTGTTTGTGGATGAAATTTTGGTCTACTCAAGATCAGAATTAGAGCACGGGCAGCACTTGAGGGTTATTATGGGGATATCAAGACAACATTATCTTTTTGATAAATTGTTGAAGTATAGTTTTTGTATTTGGGAAGTTAAGTTTCCAGGACATTGGATCTCATAAAATATGGTTTTAGTTAACCCAGAAATGGTTAAGGTAGTGATTTCAAATGAGTAACTGAAGAATGTATTTGAGATAATGAGATTTCTGGGCCTAGAAGGGTATTAGAGGTAGTTGTTTAGGGAATTATCTCTACTTTCCTCACCGATGGTTGTTCTCACATAAAAAGGAGTGAAGTTTTGGTGAATTCTATAATTCTAATCATCTTTTGGATATCATAAGTAGTAGTGGACCACCAACCCTATCTTGATATTTTCTAATTATAGATAGGGTTATGTGGTCTATTTTGATTCTTTAGGAATGGGTTTGTGTTATATTCTTATGTAGGGGGACCATGTGGTTTCATATAGCTCTTACCAACATTGACCACATGAAAATAATTACCCAACCTATGACCTCGAACATGATATAGTTATTCATTATCATAAATCCTGGCATAATTATCCTTTGAGGGAGAATTTTATGGTCTACTCGGACCCCAAAATATTGATTTACATCTTCTCCTAGAAGGATATGAACTTGAGAGAGTGATGATGGATGAATTACCATCAAGGTTTTGACTTTGATATTTTCTACACACATGGTAAGATAAATTCGATAGTTTATTCATTAAGTAAAAAGTTACAAACCCATTATCTATAGGAGTCCTATAATGAGTGGGAGCTGATGGTGCTTCTCACTCGCATTCATATAGAGGCCAAAGAATAGAGGGGTGGTATGTTTCTGGCTATATTTCTCTTAACACCTTCTATTTTAGTGATGATTTGGGAAGATAATCCCAAAGATGTGTTGTTCCAACGATTTACCTAGATTTTAAATGGTGCGGAGGTTTATAGTGGCTGGTCATTGTATTCTGAGGGTTCTCTATTCTTTAGAAGTTGTGTCATTGTGAAATTTACTTTTCAAAAGGTTGTGATGGAGGACTTACATTAATATTTTTGGGTTATACATCCTGGTGCCCCCAATATATTTTATGATGTGTGACACTAGTTATGGTGGTTAGGTATGAGATGTGATATATATGAATTTCAATCTAAATATTACACATTTTAGTATGTCAAATATGAGAACCACAAGCCCTTGATTTGTATTCATCCTCTTCATATCCCACTTTAGAAGTGGGGAGAGGTAGCCATGTATTTCATTATCAATTTTTACCTTACAAACCAAAATAGGAATGTGATTTGGGTGGTTTTAGATCATCTGACCAAGTCTACTCACTTCATCCCAATCAAGGACACTGTTAAAGTGAAAGAAATAAGTAGGGTGTATGTAAAAGAGATTGTGAAGCTGCATAGTGTGCCTTATGATATCATTTCTAATAGGGATCCCATTTTACCTCTCACCTATAAAAAGGCCTCCAAGATGAAATGGGGTCACTGGTCAGGCTTAGCACAAAATACTATACTCAAATGGATGTCCAAAGATAGTGGGAAAACAATGTCCGGGAAGAAATTATACACACTTGCATGTTAGAAATTACTGGATCATGGGAAAACAATCTTGGATAGTTGGAATTAACCTATTTTAACAATTATCAATCCTCGATCAAGACAGATACATTAAAAGTATTATATGGTTGACCGTGTTGGAATCCTCCATGTTAGATATTAGATAGAAAATCTTCTTTAGTGGGATAAAGAATCATAGAGGAGATGACCAGTTATATTTAGACAATTAGGAAATATTTCATGACAGCTCAGATTTTATATAATTCGAATATGAAGGAACTTGAAACACCCTTATAGGGGAGAGGTAAATCAGGGTGTCAACTCTTTATTCTAAACTGATGGATCTTGTTCCCACAGTGGTAGGAATTAATTAAACCTATTATATGGAAACAATCAACAATCAAAAATTAAAAATCAAACAGACAACACATCAATTTTTATTTAGTTCACTACTAAGGGATATTCCAAGGATCATACATCGACAGTGTTTTAGTCATACCAATGTTCAGTAATCTTCATTAGTTGTGGAGCACAAATTTTTCTCTAGATTCACTCTATGCCGGTCACACTACATTTGCAAGGTTTTAGGGACAGCTCATTGCATCCCTCAGAACTATTCCATAGACTCCCCCTATCTCACTACTATAAGATAGGTATTACTCAGTTTATCGACATGAAGTTCGCTTCAATAGATTTTCCTTGAAATCTTTTTCTTTTTCTAATGTGAGACTCTTCTTGGATCAACACCTGGAATTGATGCACTTAAAATCACTGATCAACCAAAAAGGGTATTTAAAATGTTATAGAAGTACACACTGAAACTTTCCAACAACACTTACTCTTGCATGCTTGATTTGGGATTATTGTGCAAGATAACATCTATACAACCATTATTTTTCACGCAACCCTTATCTTTGTCACAGCTACACAACAAGATTCACATGGTATTTTTAGACTAAATGAACACTTTGTGCATAATATTTTCTTACAGCTTCTCCTCCTCTCACAATTCTTTCATGTGACAGATGAACCTGGTCTTCACTAAAAAATTATTTTCCTTGAGTGGGGATAGACACCTATTTATAGGCTTTTATGACCATGCACATAATATAACAAGGCATCTTCATCAGTGTGTGTAAGCTTCTCTCTGAGCATATAAACCCCCTTTTGACATCTCACATGGTGTGTAAGTCTCTTTAGTGCAACCTCATTTTTTGAGCGCATTTAATTATTTTTCACACCTTTTTCCTTTTCCATATTTTTGTGTGAATATTAATAAACAATCCATGAATGCAATTTTCCAACCCATATTCAAGCTTTCTCAAAAATTACTTTCCCAAAATCACTTTTCTATATCTTCTAATTTTTGGACCCAAAATTTGGAAAACACTGGGAAATAATGCCACCTTAAAAATTATTTTCTACTAAAAATATGATATCCTTTTCCTTGTAAACTACTTGATATTACATCTGTGGATTGACAAAAAACACAAACCCTAATCCATTTCCATCAATGAACAACCTTGGTTCCAACAATCTCCCCCTTTGGGTTTGTTAGCAATCTGTAGATAAATTCAATGATGCACCAGCCACTATCAAAACCTGATACACAAGAAACAACTCGTCCAACACTACAAGTCTACGTGATCAATTCTCAGTGTAAAAAAGAAGAGGGGAAGAATTAATTGGGTTCTCGTGATTTGGAAGGCTTAAAGATCTCCAATCTTGGATCTGATCAAGACATAGAGGAATTTCATTCCCTGAACTATTTTCTCATAAAACCAAATTGTTTTCTCCATTATTATTTTTCCATTCGCATTTTACCCCTTTGTAACTCACCATTATCCTCTTTTTAACTCATAGAAATTATCCATCAAATTTCTCTATCTTTGCAACGCATTGAATTTTTCCATTCTACGTTCTCCTACACCAGGAAAATAACATTTCATTCTCCTCCTTTGTACCATTGAATTTATCTATTCTCCCCCATTGGAAATAAACTCAAAGGACCTAAATTCAATTTTCAGTGCTCCCAATATAATTCACCTGGATCGTATCACCCCCATAATCATGTTTCACTACCACAAATATATTAAAACAGTTAATGCAACTAGGGAGATGGGACCTCCATAACCTCCTCATGCACTGGGAGGTGGTTGAACACCTAGGTTAACTCGATGCTTCTCGAAAACATGTGCTAACAATTCCTTGGTTAATATGTTAGCCACTTGATCATCAGTTCCATCATCATCCATTTTTACCATGCCTTGTCCAACTTTTCCCTTCAAAAAGTGATATCTTATTTCAATGTGTTTTGTAGGAGAATGATAAACTGGATTCTTTGTAAGGACAATTCCACTCTTTTTATCACAATGAATCACCATCGGTTGTTTGGCCTCATCACCAATATCATTCATTTGTTTTTTCCTCCAAATTAGATGATTGTAGACCTTTGTAGTTGATATATACTCTACTTCAGCAGTAGTAAGAGAAGTTATTTCTTGTTTCTTTCTCAACAAGCCCACACATTTCTTTCCAATAAATAATGAACCTCCACTTGTGGAATTTCTATCAACAATATCTCTTTCCAATTTAGTGTAAAAAAAGTGGATAGTTCATTATCTCTTCTTGCAGTAAAGTATAACCCATAATTGTGAGTACCTTGAATGTACCTCGTCATTCTTTTCACTATGACCATATGTTCTTCCTTCATATTACTTTAAAAGAAGGATGCTAAGAATATTTTAAGGACAATATACGTTTGTGTCACTGTCAAGTACAATAATCATCTAATGATTCTACTATACATTTTGGGATCTATAGATGTCCCATCCCCATGCTTTCATAGATTTTTCCCAACTACAATTGGAGTCGACATTGGTATGTATTCATTCATATTTAATTTATTCAGAAACTCCCTTTAATTTTTTCTTGATAAAAAAAAGTTTAGTATTTATTCTGAATAACTTGTAGCTCCAATAATTATATTATTTCACCAATCATAGAAATTTCAAATTATAATTTCATGTGATTTGAAAATTCATCCACTGATCACTGCCTACTTACACCAAATATAATATCATCTACAGACACCAGTACCATGAATTGGTATCTCTGAGAATTATTCACATAGATATTGTGATCCACTCTTTCTCTTTTAAATTTTATCTTTTTTAAATAATATTTCATCTAAGAGTACCATGGTTGTTGTGAATACTCCCGTAATAGAGTGACTTCTTCAATCTGAAAAAATCGTTTAATCATTCCAAGTAGAAAACCAATTGGTTGTTCTATGTAGACTTATTCTTCATGAAGGAGATTTAATAAATTTGTTTTGACATCCATATGGTACCCTTTATATCCTATTTGAATTTAAATGGAAAGAATAAGTCTGATTGAATCTAGTCTAGCCACCGGAGAAACTTTTCTTCAACATCAACACCATCAATGTAACTTCCCAGGTAATAGAAGAATAAGAGATTTTCATATTTATTAATATTTTTTAATTAAATATTAATTTTACTTTAAAATGGTTTCTATGTTCGATAGCATACCTGATCCACAACAACGGGTTTCATTAAAATCTTACGTTGCACACTCATAATATAATATTATTATTTTAAATGGTAGTTAACTCATAGTCATTGTATTGGTGGGAATGAACAAAATTAACTTCAATATGATTATACATGTTTGATAAATGTATTTACATTTATTCAATAAAAGTTAGAGGCTTAAAATGGGAATGAATCAAAATTTTAGCATAATTTAAATTAAAATGTCGATTTACCGCCTTTTAATGGAATACCTCTTTAAATATAGTTTTGGTCATTTTTATATGTTATATTTTACCAAATATAATCCTTCATTATAATGGGGACATCAATATTTAGTTTGTGTAAATTTTTAGAATTTTTCAAATAAAGTACATTTTTTAATGAATAGTGAAAAATATTGTATTTTAATTCAAAAATGGGTTTTAATATAATTTATTTATATGGTTAGATTATCTTTTTAACTGGTTTTAAAGAGTAATTAGAATATATTTTTACTATTTAATCTAATTTTGGTCATTTTAATTAATTTCACTTTGAATTTGGACATAAACAAGTGTCAATCTTTTGATAGTTATTATTTCTTAAAAACAGGCTATTTGTTTTAACAAAGGGAATTAATTTTAAATTAATTAATTCAAAATCTATGTTAAGAATCTGGAAAAATAGACATAATTTTTTAATTTGGAATATCAAATATATATTAAGCTGAATTTTCTGTATTTTTCTGAAAAACTTAAATTTTTGATGAATAGTGAAATCACTAAGTTGTAGTTAAAAAAACTAAATTTTTTATTTAAATAAAATTTTACCACTTATGTGAATTTAATTCCAAAAATACAACATACATGGTTGTTATTATTATGTAAAATTTGGTTCTATAAGATAAAAATAATTTTTCGTGAATAGAAACTTTTGACTTTTATTTACCGTAGTTAATGGTAAATAATGTAATTCAATGCAAAAAGAATATTATAATAATTCAACATTTACCTTAAAACTTTTTCTATAATTATTGTATGAGTAATGGTATACCATGGGAATCCTTTGGTCGATTTTGGGAACCCATTGAGTCACTTATGAATGATAATGACACTTTAGATTAATTAATTTAATATAAAGGCAAAAATGACATAAACAAAACTATTTTAGTAAATTAATTTTTATATGGTGTTATATAAGTAATATTTTTTACTATAAATATTCATTGGAAACATAAAACGATTTCATACATCAGGGAAATTTTTTATAATTTTTAGATTTCTAATAAATTAAATTATTTATGACACAAATATTATGCATTGTTTACCTCATTAATAAATCATTTAAATAAATAAGATTATAAATATTAAAATAACATCCAAAAATTGTCCAATTATTATTGGATGATTTTATTTAGACCATGAGTCATCTTATCTTAGACTTTAATGTTTTTTGGACCTTTATAAACCAGATATGATTATATAATAAAATAATATTTTCACACTTTCTTAAAGAGCCCCCATCCCCCTTATAAAAGAAGACCATTTCTAACCAATTCCTCACAGCTAAAAGCCTATTGACTCATAGAAACTCTGCCAAATTAAGATCCATACATCCCTCTCTTTCACCTAGAACCCTTACCTTAGGAATAATGCACTTGAAGATGTCCTTTTTGTTCAAACCAAAGGGAGTTACCCAAATTTAAGGTAACCGTTTCTCCTAAATTGTTTTCTTTTATTTTACTTCTCCAACCCCCTAAACTCTTTTTATTCATTTATTTTATAGAAAAAACAGTATCCTCAATATACTAGGATTTTTTATGATAAGTATTAGAACTAAAGTTACACACACCTCCATCTAATGGGTGAAGAACACATTGTTTCTATGGAGGGAAAACTGACGCCTCGCGAAACGATGATTGTTCAATTACCTCCTACCGCCTCTCATGGTGGGCATTAAGATGGAACCGTATTTATATATGATATATATTATGATTATTTTTTCTTTATTCTTCTGGATTTATATTTTATATCATACCTTTATGGTTTCGATTATGGGTAAATGCGATAATTTCATTTGAGAAAGTGCGGACTACCGCCCCCTCAAAGTGATATGACTCATTCATGCCATGTGTGGGACGTATAATGGATGGAGTTAATGATATTATATATGATATTATACTGGAATTAAAATATACCTTTGTATCATTATGTTTTAATTCCATTAAAAATAAGAAATATAACTAAAAGTAGCATTCATGCGTACGTACGGCTAACCGTCTCCATCAATGGTGCATTTCATTTCAATCCTCCAAATGATATGTACTATTATAAATTTATATATACAGGATATATATTATATATATGATATCTAAATAATTAATATCATTCTGGATATAATTTACTGTTGACCACATGGACAACTTGTAAATATAAGGTGTTCATTTTTGAGTCAAGTACCAAATATCGAAAAAACGACCATTATTTACTTAAATGATTGCATAATGTTTATAACATGGTAATAATTGATATAAAAGTACTAATAAACTTTAAAAAGGTTTTTAAGCAAGTATAAATTAACTTTAGTTTATTATTCCGGAAAATTAAAGAATGATCGAGTCAAGTCGGACACGAGGTAAGGGACCTTGTCTCAATCTCCTTTCATTGAGGCATTTTTTCAACAATACACAACTTTCTTTTGTATGGTGTATAAACGCCTTTAACTTTTACTTTTATTCAAAATGAATCTTTTTCTATGAAGCATTTTACTAAAGGAGAAAAATAATTTTTCTTTTAATGTAAGCAGGGACAGTGACCTTTTCCGCCGCCGCGAGTATTATTTGATATTTGGTTTCCTCAACAAGCCGTAAGGTTTTTAAAAGAAAATAAATAGCATATACGCTTTTACATATTTTTGTATTGAAAATGGTTTGGATAAATGATTATTTTTTTCCAATATATTTAAATGATATTTTTTGATTGAAATTTGGAAGTGTTATCATTCCTTTATACTGGTTTTATGTGTTAGGATTTTATAATGGTACTAGGACATTTGATGAGTGGTTACGTGATAAACCAAATGATGGGTGGTGCCACGAAAACCAGGATGGATGGTTACATTATAACCTCCAATGCATTGGGTATGGAAGTCGGCTGTATGGATATTCCATTTAGTGATATGTGTGGAAGTCGACCGTATGGTTATTCCATTTAAGTATGTTTATGTCCCAAGTTACCTTTATATGTTATGTGTTCTTTATATGGGTTTAATGGTAATATTTTGTTTACAAAAGGGTATGTTGTGATCTTTTATTCAGTGTAGAGTATTTACTACTTCATAAAGGTGAAAAGCATTACTTATGTTAAAGTATTCATGGTTTACTTTTTGTTTTGAAAAACTAACAGTTTTCCTTCTTTGTGTATCCCTTACTGAGGTTTTTATGCTCATCCCAAGTTTTGAAATGTTTTTCACAGGACTTAAAGAAGATTAGGATCACGTATGGGATCAAGGAAAAGTCATGTTATCTTAAACATGGAACTATACATGACTCTTTTTTTCAAGATTTTTTGTTTTTTGAAAAAAATGGAAACTGAGTAGAAGTTTCTACTTTGTAATCTATGAAAAGAAATGTAATAGTTATGTCATAATTCTCTAAAACTCTAAACCTGAAAAGATATTCAATGTGTATTATTAACTTAATTCAAGATTATGTATGTTTTATGGCCGGGTCCTTATATTTGATATCATAGATCAGTTTAGACAAATTTAGAAGTTAGGGTATTATTAATTAAATGTCCATAAATTAATTTATGGTAATATTGAAATGATATAGCATATACAGATTACCATGTTGCTTCGCCTAAGATATTTTTGTGTTCAGAATGGTTTTCCGCAGAGGAAACTGGGCAGATATGTTGGGACGCCACCAGAGGAAGACAACCTTCCAAATCTGCAACCTAAGATGGTTAGAATCGGAACTCAATAGTTTTTTTACAATGATGTGGCAATTGTCTTAGACAATAAATAGTGGTGGTATCCATTCCTGAGATCATTCAGATCAACAGTAGAGGAACATGTCAGTAGTGGATTATTTCATAAGGCAACATCCCCCGTCATTCAGAGGATCATCTGACCCTGTTCTAGCTTAAGGGTGGATTAAAGCCCTAGAAAAGATTTTTGATGTCATGGGGTGTTCAGAATATCAAAAGGTTAGTCTTGTTGTTTAACATTTTTATGTTGAAGCTGATTAGAGGTGGTTGATGGCCAAAAATATAAGGGATAGTGAGGAGATTGATGCTCTTGATTGGGATGAATTCAAAGGTATGTTTCTTGAGAAATATTTTCCTAAGGTGGTTAATCTTAGGATGGAAAAAAATTCCTGGAATGAAGGTTGGAGGATGACTTAGTGGCTACTTATGAAGAAAAATTCACTCGACTGGCAAGGTAAGCTCCAAATTTCATCTGAGATCTTGATTGTAAGATAAATTGATTTTACTCAGGACTGAAGCCACAATATTGAAGATAATTAGCCTCTCGTGAGTTAAAAAGTTATGAAAAACTTGTTTGATGTGAGGAGAAGGTGGAAATGGAGTTTTCTGATGATCAGGTGTTCGTTGAAAAACAACAGAATAAGAGGTACAATTGGTAGGCAAAGGGAAATAATTATCAAAGAATCATTGAGGTAAGAAAATTATAAATCTAACATTTGATAAGTGTGGTAAAAAGTATCCTGGAGAATGTTTATCAATGTCTAGAAAGTGCTTTCGGTGTGGTAAGTCTGGTCATATTGCTCCTAACTATAAGAAAGATGATCAAGAAGGCAATGAAAAGCTATCAATAAGATGTCTTAAGTGTAATGAAATGGGTCATTATGCAAATCAGTGTCAAGTGAAGAACTAAAATAAGGGAAAGAAGCCATAATACAAGCAGAAAGGGGTGGTTAAATCCTTGGAAACTACTTAAGTAGATGTTGGTCCATCAAACAAAGTAGTATCAGGTACACAGTTTTTTGTTCAGATTATGCCAATGTGTTGTTTGATTCAGGGTCTACACACTCTTTCATTTCTAAGAGGTTTTCTAACAAATTGGGGATTTCATCTCAAGGTATGAATATAGAACATATGGTAAGAACACCTGGAAGAAATGTTGAGACAAAAAGAAAACATAATAACCTTCTTGTCCTTGTGTGCGGGAAGAATCTACCTTCAAACCTTATTGTTTTGCCTCTTGTATTGTTTGATGTTATTTTGGGCATGGATTGGCTATCTGTTTATCATGCTAAGATTAATTGCAGTGCTAAAGAGGTTTCATTTCAGAAATATTTACAGTTTGTGTACAATATTGAACCATTTCTTTTGATAACATATCAGGAAGCTGAGAAACTAGTAAAATATGGAAATGAATGTTACCTTTCACATATTGTTGAAAATAAAAGAACTATTCAGATTAATGGTGTTCCAGTGGTAAATGCGTATCTTGATTTTTTTCCTAATGAGTTGTCTGGTATTATACCAGATAGGGAAGTTGAATTTACTATTGACATAGTTCCTGATGCTAAGCCAATTTCAAAACCCCCTTATCGAATGGTTCAAATTGAACTTTTAGAGTTAAAGAAGCAATTGAAAGAGTTATTAGATAAAAGTTTCATTAGACCTAGCACATCACCATGGGTTGCTCCTATATTTTTTTGTTAAAAAGAAATATGATTCAATGAGACTTTTCATTGATTATAGAGCATTGAATAACATCACTGTTTAGAACAAGTATCCTTTTCCTCATATCGATGATTTGTTTGATCATCTCCATGGAGCTCAGAATTTTTCAAAGTTTGACTTGAGATCGGGGTACCATCAGTTGAAAGTAAAGGAAGAAGAAATTATGAAGACCACATTTTGTACTAGATATGGCCATTATGAATTTTTAGTTTTTCCTTTTGGGTTAACCAATGAACCTGCGGTATTCATGGATCTTATGAATATAATTTTTCGTCAGTTCTTGGATAAGTTTGTGGTTGGGTTCATTGATGATATTTTGGTTTATTCAAAAATTAAAGATGAGCATGAAGTTCATTTATGGGTTGTCTTTCAAAACATAAAATAAAAGATTTTTTTTTGGGAAATTTAGAAAGTGTGAGTTTTGGTTACAACAAATTTTATTCCATGGTCACATTGTTTTGAAAAATAGAATAACTGTTGATCCTGCTAAAACAAAAGTTGTTGAAGAATGGCCAAGTCCGACAAATATAACTGATATCCATAGTTTTCTTGGTTTAACAGGTTATTACCGAGGGTTTTTGAGAATTTTTCATAGTTATCTAGTCCAATGACTAAGTTAACTCGAAAAGGTGTTAAGTTCAACTGGAAAAAAGAATGTGATGATTTTTTTCAGGAGTTGAAAAGAATATTAGTGAATGCTCCAGTTTTGGAACTTCCATCCAGAAATGGTGAGTTTATATTTACAGTGATGCTTCTTTGAAGGGACTTGGTTGTGTCCTAATTCATAATGATCAGGTAATTGCTTATACTTCACGTCAGTTGAAACCTAATGGGTTAAATTACCCTACACATGATTTGGAATTAGCTACTGTGTTTTTTTCTTTAAAAATTTGGAGGTATCATTTGTATGGAGTAAAATGTGAAATATATACTGACCACAAAACATTAAAGTATATATTCACTCAAAAATAATTGAACATTGGATAGAGGAGATGGTTGGAATTAATCAAGGATTATGATTTCACGATCCATTACCATCCGCGAAAAGAAAATAAAGTGGTTGATGATTTGAGATGAAAAATTAATGTCTCATTAACCATGATACGTTTGGAATGAGATCCTTTGGTTTTTGATTTTATCAATTTTGGAATAGAAGTTGTTGGTGTATAAAATTATTCTATTTTGTATCAGGTGTCAGTGAGATCATCTCTATCAGACAAAATTATGAAAGCACAGAAGGAAGACAATGAGTTGCAGAAAAAGGTAGAGTTGGTTTAGAAGGGTATGTTTCCTGAATTTAATGTTGATAAGGATTGTGTTTTGAGTTTTGGGATGAGATTATGTGTGCCTTGTGATTCATAGTTGAAGAATGAGTTGTTATGTGAAGCTCATAGTTCTCCTTTTTCAGTTCATCTAGGTAGTACTAAGATGTACTGAGATCTTCAGAAGTATTACAAGTATGATGGAAAGAAAAGAGATATTATTGATTTTACTGTGAAGTGTTTTACTTGTCAGTAGGTTAATGAAAATCGGTAGTTACCGAAAGGGATTCTTCATCCTTTACCGGTTCCAGAGTGGAAATGGGAAAATATATCGATGGACTTCGTTGTGGGATTAACGAAGACATCTCGAGGTAACAATGCAATCTGGATTATAGTTCATCGATTGACTAAATCTTCTCATTTCCTTCATATTAAAGATACATTGCCTCCAAATCAACTATCTCAGTTGTATGTTAAAGAGATAGTATGGTTTCATGGTGTTCCTCTCTCCATTGTATCTGATCATGATCACAGGTTTACTTTTAAATTTTGGAAGGGCCTTCAGAAGTCGTTGGGTACGGAATTAAATTTTAATACTGCCTTTCATCCTCAATCAGATGGGCAGTTAGAACGAAAAATTCAGACCTTGGAGGATTTGATACATGCTTATTCACTGGATTACCAGGGAAGTTGGGACCAACATCTTTCTATGGTTGAATTTCCTTAAAATAACAGTTTTCATTCCAGTATACAGATGGCTCCATTTGAGGCATTATATGGAAAGTGTTGTCGAACTGTAGCTTTTTGGGGCGAAGTAGGTGAAAGGAAGTTGGTGGGACCAGAATTGGTAGAAGAGATGGAAGAAAAAGTTCAGTTGATTCAGAAGAACATGTGAACAGCTCAGAGTAGGCAGAAAAGTTATGCGGATAACTGGAGGAAGGATCTCTTTTTTGAGGTAGGTGATCATGTATTTATTAAAGTTTCTCCATGTAAAAGTGTGATGTGTTTTGGTATGAAAGGAATGTTGATTCTGAGATTCATTGGACCATATGAAATCCAGGAGAAAGTTGGATCAGTTGCGTATAGAGTGGATTTACCTCCATGTTTATCCCAGGTACACAATGTTTTTAATGTTTCGATGTTGAGAAAATATATGTCAGATCCATCTCATGTTTTGAGCCCAGAGGTAGGTCAGTTGGAAGAGAATCTCTCTTATGAAGAACAACTTGGTCCAGATTCTTGACCATAGAGAGAAAGTTTTGCGGAATAAAGTAATTCACCAGGTAATGGTTTTGTGGAAAAACTATATGATTGAAGAGGCAATGTGGAAATCTAAAAATGTTATGAGGGATAAATACCCCCACTTATTTTGATAAGTTAATAAAAATTGCGAGGATGAAATTTCCAAAATGGGGGAAGGATGTAACATCCTAGGTAAATGAAGAATAAGATATTTTTATATTTACTAATTTTTGTGAATTAAATATTAATTTTACTTTAAAAGGGTTTCTATTTTCTATAGCGCACCCGATACGCGACAACAAGTTTCATTGAAATCTTACGTTGCACACTAATAATATAATATTATTATTTTAAATGGTAGTTAACTCCTAGCCGTTGTATTGAAGGTAATGAACAAAACAAACTACAATATTATTATACATGTTTGTTAAATGTATTTACATTTATCCAATTAAATTTATAGGCTTAAAATGTGAATGAATTTAATTTTAAGCATAATTTACATTAAAAAGTTGATTTACCACCTTTTAATGGAGAACGCCCTTTAAATCTTGTTTTGGTAATTTTTATATGTTCTATTTGACCAAATAAAATCCTTATTTAGAATGGGGACATCAAAATTTAGTTTGAGTAAATTTTTGGAATTTTTTCGATAAAGTTCTTTTTTTATTGAATAGTGAAAAATATTATATTTTAATTCAAAACTACATTTTAATATAATTTATTTATATGGTTAGATTATCTTTTAATTGGTTTTAAATTTTAATTAGAATATATTTTTACCATTTAATCCAATTTTGGATATTAGAATTAATTTCACTTTGAATTTGGACATAAACAAGTGTCAATCTTTTGAAAGTTATTGTTTCTTAAAAACACTCTATTTGTTTTTAATAATGGGATTATTTTTAAATTAATTAATGAAAATTATATGTTTATAATTTTTTAAAATAGACATCATTTTTGAACTCGGAATATTAAATATAGCTTAGGGTGAGTTTTTGGTATTTTTCTGAAAAACATCAATTTTTTGATGAATATTGAAACAACTTAGTAGTAGTTAAAAAAACTGACTTTTTCATTTAAATGAAATTTGACCACTTTTGTGAATTGAATTTCAAAAATCTGACATACATTCTTGTTATTAGTAAGTAAAAATGTGGTTTAATAAGATGAAAATAATTTTTGGTGAATAGTAACTTTTGACTTTTATTTACCGCGATTAAAGATAAATAGGGCAATTCATGGAAAAAAGAATATTATAATAATTAAAAATTACCTTAACACTTGTCCTAACCTTTTTGGATGAATAATGGCCGACCATGGACATACTTTGGTCGATTTTGGGACCCTATAGATCCATTTATGAATGATAATTGCACTTTAGATTAATTAATTTAATGTAAAGGAAAAAATGACCTAAACAAAAATCTTTTAGAAAATTAATTTTTATATGGTGTTATATAAGTAATATTTTTGACTATAAATATTAATTAGAAGGATAAATCAATTTCCCACATCAATGAATTTTTTTTATAATTTTTCGATATCGAATAAATTAAATTATTTTTGACACAATAATGATGCAGTGCTTACCTCATTAATAAATCATTTAAATAAATAAGATTATAAATATCAAAATAACATCCAAAATATTCCCAACTCTTATTGGATGATTTTATTTCGACCATGAGTCATCTTATCTTCGACTCTAATGATTTTTGGACCTTTAGAAACCGAATATCTTTATGTAATAAAATAATATTTTCACACTTTCCTAAAGAGACCATCCTCCCCCTTATAAAAGGAGACCATTTATAACCAATTCCTCACACCTCTCAAGCCTTTTGTATCATCCAACCTCTACCCAATTAAGCTCCCTACATCCCTCTCTTTCACCTAGAAGCCTAACCTTAGGCAGAAGGAACTTCAAGAAGTCCTTTTGGTTCAATCCAAAGGGAGTTACCCAAATTAAAGGTAACGTTTTCTCCTAAACTGTTTTCTTTTATTTTACTTCTCCAACCCCCTAAACTCTTTTTATTTCATTCTTTTATAGAAACACCAGTATCTTAAATATACTAGTATTTAGTTAGGATGAGTATTCCAACTACACTTACACACACCTCAATCTAATTTGTGAAGAACATAATGTTTCTGTGGATTGCAAACTAATGCCTCACGAAACTATGATTGTTCAATTACCTCCTACCGCCTCTCATGGTGGCCATTAAGATGGAACTGTATTTATATATAACATATATTATGTTTATGTTTTATTTATCCTTCTGTATTTTTCTTTTATAGCATACCTTTATTATAAGGCCCCGACCTTAAACCTTACTTAATCTTGAGTTAATACAAGATTACACATTGAGGATCTTTTCAGGTTTAGAGTTTTAGAGAATTAGAACATAAACTTGCATTACATTCCACATTTAAACAAAGTGGTTACATAAAAGATAGTATTAATTTTTTCCCATCAACAGAAACATATTTAAAATAAAACATTGATTCTTTCTTGACACTTCATTGACACTATCATCATATCATGTACCTTTCCCTTGACCTGTGAAAAACATTTCAAAAACCTGGGATGAGCATAAAAAGCTCAGTAAGGGATATAAAAATATATGGAAAGGAAACATGAGTACATGTACACATAATATTCAATGAAATCATACTTTACTCATAAAACATAAGCACTTTAACATACCTCATCAAATCATGAATAAATCATAGAAATCATAAGACATAAAGGTAACTTGAGGCATTCATAACATTCTTACGTAGGGAGTAACCCTCTTGGTTATGTTTGGAATACCCACCACAGTATATTCCCTAAATCTCTTTGGAGAAACCTTAACATTTCACTCCTTCGCGTTACCTAATGCATTGGAGAGCTATATCGGGCTCACCCGCCCTTAGTTTATCACGGAACCACCCGTCTTCATAACAATTCCCAAGAACCATAACATAATCGTATCACATAAAACGTGCGTAAAGGAAACATAACATTTCCACCTTTCAATCAAAAGATATCAATACAACACATTGATATAAAAACATTATGAAAACCATTTTCAATACCAAAATAAAAGAAAAGTAAAACATGGTATTTATTTTTCTTTTAAAAAGAAGGTATGGCTTGTAGAGGAAGCCGAAACTCAAATAATGGTCACGGCGGTGGAGAAGTCATTGTCGCCGCATACGTATGGAAAAAACATTCCCTTTTGTCATTTAGTAAACGCTTCATATAAAAAATATTCCTTTTGAATAAACGTAAAATTAAAATGGGTTTATACACCGTATAAAAGAAAGTTGTGTATAAAACAAAATATGCCTCAATGAATGGAGATTGAGACGAAGTCCCATACAAAGACGGTATCCTTGGATTAAGGATAAATAAATTACATAATTATGTGTGAAAAATGAATACAAGAAATATAAGTGGATATTATGTGTAAAACAATCAGAGGTTATTCACACATATTCATAGAACAACATATTCAAGGAGTACAAGTTTATCCCAAAGAATCAAATTTGGGTTAAGAAGTTCCCTTACAAAAATTTGACAGCCTAACGGCGTCACTACAAAATTCAGAAAATGAGTTGATGAGAGATAAAAAGGGTGTCTCATCACATGGACATAAAATTTAAATCAATAAGGATATATAATAACATATACCAACATAATAGTATGTGAATTAAAAGACATAACAAAACAAGTCTTTTAAAAAGAGGAGGGTGAAAGGTTCCCTTACCGACATGGGTATCTTTCGAGACATGCACCCCGTGAAAGAAGGACAATACAACATTTATGTAAATACTCATAAATGAAAGTATATTACACAATTAGTAAAATAATGGGTAGTACATACACCAATCAAAGGAAATTGTGGCAAATGTAGCATAAATCTCATGGGAATAAAAGTGAGATGAAAAATCCCTTACAAAAACTCGGCAGCCTAACGGCGCCACTTACAACTTCCAAAATAGATTGATGAGAGAAAATAGGGTCTCTCATCATATTAACATAAATTTTACAGAAAGAATAATATAAAATAACATCCCCCAACATAACAAATAGGAGCTTAAAAGAAGTGACATAAAGGAGAGTACTTAAAAAGAAAGAGAGAGGTTAGATCTCTTACGAAAATTCGGCAGCCTAACGGCGCCACTCAAAACTTCCAAAATGGATTGATGAGAGAGAATATGGTCTCTCATCATATTAACATAAAAATTACAGTAATATTAATTTAAAATAACATCCCAATAACAAGAAAGATGAGCTTTAAAAGGAATGACATAAAAGAGTGTACTTAAAAAGAAAGAGAGAGGTTGGATCCCTTATGTCAAGTCCAACTTGTCTTGATTGTTTCTTTATATTCCTGAATAATAAACTTTGGTAAATTTATAATTTCTTAAGGACCTCCTATAAAGATTATTATTCAGTTCATATCACATATTTTAATGTTATAATAATTGGTTAATAATATGAGTTCATATCAGACGTTTTTGTCAATGTTTGGTAAATGAGTCAAAAATGAACATGTTTGAAAAATGATTGTCCATGTAGTTATAAGTAAATAATTTCCAGGATAGTATTAATGATTAAAATATAATATATATCCAGTACATATTCATTTTATACTATTCCATATCATTTGGAGATAAAAAATGAAAAGCACCGTTCGTAGAGACGGTAGGCCGTACGTACGCATGAATGCTACTTTCATTTTATCTTTGTCATATTAATCGAATTAAAAATAAATGATATATATATATATATATATTATAATTCCAGTATAATATATAAGTTATATAGGTCACATATGTTCATTAATTTCATTCTTTATACATTCCATGTATTGCATGTATGAGTCACATCACTTGAGGGGGCGGTAGTCCACACTTCCTCATATGAAATTATCGCATTTACACAACATGAAAAGAATAAAGGTATGGTTTAAATATAAAATAAATAAGCATATAGTAAAAATAAATACCATATATATCATATATAAAATACAATTACATCATAATGGCCACCTTTAAAGGTGTTAAAAGATTATTGAACGATCATCATTTCGTGAGGCCGAAAATCGCCAACCACAGAAACAGTATGTTATTTAACCATTAGACGAAGGTGTGTTTAAGTGTAGCTCGAATACTTCTTATAACAACATCCTAGTATATTGAAGATACTGGAGTTGTTACAAAAGAAATTAATAAAAAGAGTTTAGGGGGTTGGAGAAGAAAAATAAAACAAAAGGACACAAGTGAAGACATTACCTTAAAATCGGGTAACTCCATTTGGTTTGAGCTCAAAGGCTTCCTTGGGAAGACTTCTGCCCAAAGTTAGGCTTTAAAAAGTTATAGAGGGATTTGGAGAGACAAAATGGGCCGGGGTTGGCCGAGCCAAAGGCTTTGGAAGTGTGGGTAAGGAGGTAGAGGTGGGGGCCTTTTTATAAGAGGAGAGGAGGGGAACTCTTGGGAAGTAAAGAAATGTTACTTTATTTTAGAATGAGTTTCGGATGTTAATGGTCCCACATTGATGTGTTTCTAGGATAAGGTGATAAGGGTTCGAAATACACACATACAATAGGTTTTGGACATGTTTAGGTCTTAGAGTTTACATTATCTTTCCATTTTATTTAAATCATTAAATAATGAGGTCATTGCTGCATCATCATGATGTCATAAATAATTTAATTTATTTAATGTTTAAAAATTATAAAAAAACTACTATGATGTAGAAAATATTTTTATCTTTCTAATTACTATTTATAGTCAAAAATATGACTTGTATAACCCCATGTAAAACTTGTTTTAGTAAAACATCTCATGTTTGTGTCATTTTTACTTTAACATTAAATAAAAAGGTATTTATGTCATTTTCCAACAAAAGTGGATCCATGGGGTCCCCAAGTTGACCCATGGATTTTCTTGGTCGGCCATGACACATCCAATGAGGTTAGAACATGTGTCTATGTCATTTCATTTTATTAAAACATTATTCTTACCTTAAACTACACTAATTACCTCTAATCGCGATTAAAAACTTAATAAGTTACTATTCACCAAAAAATTATTCTAATCCCATTGAACCACATTTTACTTCTTAATTACAACCATGTATGTCGGATTTTTGAAATTCAAAACACAGAGATGGAAAAATTTCATTTAAACGGAAAATCAGTTTTTATAAGTACCACTTAGTGGTTTCACTATTCATCAAAAATTGAAGTTTTTCAGAAAATTACCAAAAATTCACCCTAAGATATATTTGATATTCCGAATTCAAAAATGATTTCTATTTTACAAAATTAAAAACATATATGTTGCATTAATTAATTTAATAATTAATTCCCGCTGTCAAAACAAATAGCGTGTTTTTATGAAACAATATATATCAAAAGATTGACACTAGTTTAAGTCCAATTTCAAAGTGAAATTAATTCCAATGAACACTATTGGATTAAATGGTAAAAATATATTCTAATTTCAGTTTAAAACCAATTCAAAAGATAATATAATCATATAAATAAATTATATTAAAAAGTGTTTTTGAATTAAAATACAACATTTTTCACTATTCATTAAAAAATGAACTCTATCAGAAAAATACCAAAAATTTACACAAAGTAAATTTTGATGTCCCGATTCTAAAGAATAATTTTATTTTGTCAAATATAACACATAAAATTGTCAAAAAGTGGATTTAAAATAGGATCGCCATCAAAAGGCAGTTAATCGACCTTTTAAAGAATATTAGAATGTTTACGCTTAAAATTGGATTCATTCGCATTTTTAATCCTCTAACATTTATTGTAAAGAGTAAAAATATTTGACAAAAATATATAATCATTTTATAGTTAGTTCTATTCATTCCCACCATTACAACGGCTAGGCGTTAACTACAATTTAAAATAATATTTTTTTATTATTAGAGTGCAACGTAAGATTCCCAAGAAACTCGTTGTTGCGTATTGGGTACGCCATCGAGCATAGCGTCCCCTTTAAAGTTATATTAATACTTTATTAACAAATATGGATAAATTTGAAAATGTCATATTCTTTATTTACCTGGGGAATTACATCCTTCCCCCCTTTTGGGAATTGCGTCCTCGCAATTTAAAAAATTGGGCTTGGAAACTTCATTGAAAATCCCACATCGGAACAAGAGTCAGTAAAACAATAACTCTAAAATTATGAAAGAGAATTACAAAGGTCACCCGAGTTAACCCATACTAGGATTCCGAGTATGAAAATATGGACATGGAGGAAAAAACAAAGGGTCATGTTCTGAGGGAGAGTGATAGTAAACATGTCTAGGAGAAAGTTAACCATAAGAAAATCACAAACTTGTGTGGGGTTAAACGGTATTTGACTATTCAGCAGGAAAATATAACAGACAAAATTTTTGTTTTATTCTACTCTTCATTGAGGAATTTATTTTTGAGCTTAACTAAAACATAAGGAAACATACTTACTTGTCATGTTGACTTTCATCTGTTACTAGATTTCTTACAAGAACTCATAGTTTCTCCGAAAGATGAGTATTTAGGATGACTTGTTTACATTAAGAGAGCTATAATCAACTTCTAGAGAATCACCTAATCCACAAAAGAGAACTATATACTTCCCATGTCTTTAGACCTTAACCAAAACTAAAACCAAAAGGTTAGTATAAGATCAGATAATCCAGAAATGGATAACTCTTTATAAAAAGAAAATCTATTGTTAATCTCCAAAATTTGTCCAACAAAACCCAAAGTTCAACGAGGACCATTCAATAAACAATTTTTCCATAAAATTCTTCAAAGTAAACCAAAAAAAGATAGAAACCCAAATATTTGAAGGATTTAGTCACATAGTCTTCCAAGTTAAATCGTAACATTTATCTCGAAACAACATCAGTTGCTCTTAATGTCTCGTATTGAAAAGTATTTAACCTAATCACATATCCTCCATGATAGGTTAATAAATATCCATAGATAACCCAAAATCAAATTATTCTTAATTCATAAAATCATCTAAAAAAAGAATCAGTCAAACTAACCAGAGACTTCACGTAGTCCAGAGGTAGGCGATAAATACCAGTCGCACTTTGGTTGGGGTTTCGATTCTCGTAGCTTTGTCCAACGCGACGGGTTGTCACACGGTCTATGTGTTGTCCTTTTTTCAAAACTATATAATTCTTAAAACATTTCCCAAAATGAGATAAAATCATCAAAAATAATCATAACATATTTTAAACTCAAGTTTATCTCATGCCTTTCATTTTCCATCATAACATATAAAAACCCATAATTACCTCAAAAGTAAGGATCATATAAAATCTAATGGTTATCTTTATAATTATTACCTGAACTTCCACATCGATTGGTCATCTCGTACATGATTCATTACAGAACATACCAAGGTTCAAGTGGTTGATCATGACTCCTTGATAGTTGGCTTAGAACAACCACGAGTTTCCTCATTGAATCCCCCATTTTATCTAGTATCCTAATCAGAGAACCACCACAGTTTCCTTCAAACCTGTTGTCTCTTTGGTGCCTGCTAGATCCATCCATTCACTAAAAACAGAAATGTCAGTGTGATTATATCAAAAAAACCATCATGTACTAATGAGGAAGGTAAATACTAAGATATACTTACTCATTCACTTTATCTAAAACTAGGACTCTTTCTGAAATCCTATCCATTATGGTACTGTCACTTATGCTTAGAGAATACCCTAACCTCTAAAGTTATCTAAACCGACCTCTGATACCAACTATAAGGAACCGACCTTAAACCTTACATAATCTTGAGTTAATACAAGATTACACATTGAGGAACTTTTCAGGTTTAGAGTTTTAGAGAATTACATCATAAACTTGCATTATATTCAACATTTAAACAAAGTGGTTACATAAAAGATAGTATTCATTTTTCCCATCAACGGAACCATATTTAAAATAAAACAAGGATTCTTTCCTGAAACTTCCTTGACACTATCATCATATCATATACCTTTCCCTTGACCTGTGAAAAACATTTCAAAAACTTGGGATGATCATAAAAAGCTCATTAAGGGATATAAAAATATATGGAAAGGAAACATGAGTAAATGTACACATAAGAATCAATGAAATCCTACTTTACTCATAAAACATAAGCACTTTAACATACCTCATCAAATCATGAATAAATCATAGAAATCATAAGACATAAAGGTAACTTGAAGCATTCATAACATTCTTACATAGGGAGTAACCCTCTTGGTTACGTTTGGAATACCCACCACAGTATATTCCCTAAATCTCTTCAGAGAAACCTTAACGTTTCACTTCTTCGTGTTACCCAATAAATTGGAGAGATACATCGGGCTCACCCGCCCTTTGTTTATGATGGAACCACCCGTCTTCATAACAATGCCTAAGAACCATAAAATAATCATATCACTTAAAATGTGCGTAAAGGAAACATAACACTTCCACATTTCAATCACAAGATATCAATACAACACATTGATATAAAAACATTATGAAAACAATTTTCAATATCAAAATAAAAGAAAAGTAAAACATGGTATTTATTTTTCTTTTAAAAATATGGTATGGTTGGTAGGGGAAGCCGAAACTCAAATAATGGTCACGGCGGTGGAGAAGTCATTGTCGCCGCATACGTATGACAAAAACATTCCCTTTTGTCTTTTAGTAAATGATTCGAATAAAAAATATTCCTTTTAAATAAACGTAAAATTCAAAGGGGTTTATACACCGTATAAAATAAAGTTGTGTATAAAACAAAATATGCCTCAATGAATAGAGATTGAGACGAAGTCCCATACAAAGACGATATCCTTGGATTAAGGATAAATCAATTACATAATTATGTGTGACAAATGAATACACGAAATATAAGTGGATATTAAGTGTAAAACAATAAGATGTTATTCACACATATTCATAGAACGACATATTCAAGGAGTAAACGTTTATCCCAAAGAATCAAATTTGGGTTAAGAAGTTCCCTTGCAAAAATTTGACAGCCCAACGACGTCACTAAAAAATTAAGAAAATGAGTTGATGAGAGATAAAAAGGGCATCTCATCACATGGAAATAAAATTTAAATCAATAAGGATATAGAAGAACATATCCCAACATAATAGTATGTGAATTAAAAGACATAACAAAAGAAGTCTTTTAAAAAGAGGAGGGTGAAAGGTTCCCTTACCGACATGGGTATCTTTCGAGACATGCACCCCGTGAAAGAAGGACAATACAACATTGATGTAAATACTCATAACTGAAATTATATTACACAATTTGTAAAATAATGGGCAGTACATACACAACTCAAAGGAAATTGTGTCAAATGTAGCATAAATCTCACGGGAATAAAAGTGAGATGAAAAATCCCTTACGAAAACTCAGCAGCCTAACGGCGCCACTTAAAACTTCCAAAATGAATTGATGAGGGAACATAGGGTCTATCATAATATTAACATAAAGTTTACAGAAAGAGGAATATAAAAGAACATCCCCCAACATAACAAATAGGAGCTTAAAATAAGTTACATAAAGAAGAGTACTTAAAAAGAAAGAGAGAGGTTAGATCTCTTACGAAAATTCGGCAGCCTAACGGCGCCACTCAAAACATCCAAAATGGATTGATGAGAGATAATAGGGTCTCTCATCATATTAAAATAAATATTAAAGTAACTGTATTATAAAATAACATCCCAATAACAAGAAATATGAGCTTTAAAAGGAATGACATAAAAGAGTGTACTTAAAAAGAAAGAGAGAGGTTGGATCCTTTACCTCAAGTCCAACTTGTCTTGTTCGTTTCTTTATATTCCTGAATAATAAACTTTGTTCAATTTATAATTGCTTAAGGACCACCTATAAATATTATTATTCAGTTCATATCACATATTTTAATGTTATAATAATTGGTTAATAATATGATTTCATATCAGACGTTTTTGTCGATGTTTGGTACATGAGTCAAAAATGAACTTGTTTGAAAAATGATTGTCCATGTAGTTATAAGTAAATAATTTCTAGAATAGTATTAATGATTAAAATATCATATATATCCAGTACAGATTCATTTTATACTATTCCATATCATTTGGAGATAAAAAACGAAAAGCACCGTTCATGGAGACGGTAGGCCGTACGTACGCATGAACGCTACTTTCATTTTTTATTTGTCATATTAATGGAATTAAAAATAAATGATATATATATATTATAATTCCAGTATAACATATCTGTTATATAGGTGACATATGTTCATTAATTTAATTCTTTATACATTCCATGTATTTCATGTACGAGTCACATCACTTGAGGGGGCGGTAGTCCACACTTCCTCATATGAAATTATAGCATTTACAGAACATGAAAAGAATAAAGGTATGGTTTAAATATAAAATACAGAAGCATATAGTAAACATAAATACCATATATATCATATATAAAATACAGTGACATCATAATGGCCACCTTTAAAGGTGTTAAAAGAATATTGAACAATCATCGTTTCGTGAGGCAGAAAATCGTCAACCACAGAAACAGTATCTTCTTTAACCATTAGACGAAGATGTGTGTAAGTGTAGCTAGAATAAATATTATAACAACATCCTGGTATATTTAATTTAATAGATTTGTTACAAAAGAAATTAATAAAAAGAGTTTAGGGGGTTGGAGAAGCAAAGTAAAACAAAAGGACACAAGTGAAGACATTACCTTAAAATCGGGTAACTCCCTTTGGTTTGAGCTCAAAGGCTTCCTTGGGTAGACTTATGCCCAAAGTGAGGCTTCAAAGAGTTAGAGAAGTATTTTTAGAGACAAAATGGGCAGGGGTTGGCCGATCCAAAGGCTTTGGAAGTGTGGGTAAGGAGGTAGAGGTGGGGGCCTTTTTATAAGAGGAGAGGTGGGGCACTCTTGGAAAGTAAAGAAATGTTACTTTATTTTAGAATGAGTTTCGGATTTTAATGGTCCCAAATTGATGTGTTTCGAGGATAAGGTGATAAGGGTTCTAAATACACCCATCCAATAGGTTTTGGACATGTGTAGGTCTTAGAGTTTACATTATCTTTCCATTTTATTTAAATCGTTAAATAATGAGGTCATCACTGCATCATCATGATGTCATAAATAATTCAATTTATTTAATGTAAGAAAACTATAAAAAAAATACTATGATGTAGGAAATATTTTTAGCTTTCCAATGACAATTTATAGTCAAAACTCTGACTTGTATAACCCCATGTAAAAATTGTTTTAGTAAACCATCTCATGTTTGTGTCATTTTTACTTTAACATTAAATAAAAAGGTATTTATGTCATTTTCCAACCAAAGTGGCTCCCTGGGGTCCCCAAGTTCTCCCATGGATTTTCTTGGTCGGTCATGACACATCCAATGAGGTTAGGACATGTTTCTAGGTCATTTCATTTTATTAAAACATTATTCTTACCTTACACTACACTAATTACCTCCAATCGTGATTAAAAACTTAATAAGTTACTATTCACCAAAAAATTATTCTAATCCCATTGAACCAAATTTTACATATTAATGAAAACCATGTATGTTGAATTTTTGAAATTAAAAACACAAAGATGGAAAAATTTCATTTAAACGGAAAATCAGTTTTTATAAGTACCACTTAGTGGTTTCATTATTCATCAAAAATTGAAGTTTTTCAGAAAATTACCAAAAATTCACCCTAAGATATATTTGATATTCCGAATTCAAAAATGATGTCTATTTTAAAAAATTCAAAACATATAAGTTGCATTAATTAATTTAATAATTAATTCCCGCTGTCAAAACTAATAGCGTGTTTTTATGAAATGATATATATCAAAAGATTGACACTAGTTTAGGTTCAATTTCAAAGTGAAATTAATTCATACGACCACTATTGGATTAAATGGTAAAAATATATTCTAATTTCACTTTAAAACCAATTCAAAAGATAATAAAATCATATAAAAAATTTATATTAAAAAGTGGTTTTGAATTAAAATACAACATTTTCACTATTCATTAAAAAATGAACTTTATCGGAAAAATACCAAAAATTTACACAAAGTAAATTTTGATGTCCCAATTATAAATAAGAATTTTATTTTGTCAAATATAACACATAAAATTGTCAAAAGTGGATTTAAAAGAGGCCCTCCTTCAAAAGGAGGTTAATCGACCTTTTAAAGAATATTAGAATGTTTACGCTTAAAATTGGATTCATTCGCATTTTTAATCCTCTAACATTTATTGTAAAGAGTAAAAATATTTCACAAACATATATAATCATTTTTTAGTTAGTTCTTTTCATTCCCGCCATTACTACGGCTAGGCGTTAACTACAATTTAAAATAATATTATTTTATTATTAGAGTGCAACGTAAGATTCCCAAGAAACTCATTGTTGCGTATTGGGTACGCCATCGAGCATAGCATCCCCTTTAAGTTTATATTAATATTTTATTCAAAAATATGGATAAATGTGAAAATGTCATATTCTTTATTTACCTGGGGCGTTACATTTATGGTTTCCATTATGGGTAAACGCGATAATTTCATTTGAGGAAGTGTGGACTACCTTCCCCTCAAAGTGATATGACTCGTTCATGCCATATGTGGGACGTATAAAGGGTGGAGTTAATGATATTTTATATGATATTATACTGAAATTATAATATACCTATGTTTCATTATGTTTTATTTCCATTAAAATAAGAAATAGAAATGAAAGTAGCGTTCATGCGTACGTACGACTTACCGTCTCCATGAACTGTGCATTTCATTTCTTACCTCTAAATGATATGTACTGTTATAAATATATATATAATAGATATATAATATATATATGATATCTAAATAATGAATATCATTCTCGATATATGGGAATATTGACCACATGGATAACTTTTAAATATAAGGTGTTCATTTTGGACTCAAGTACCAAATATCGACAAAATGAACATTATTAACTTAAATGATTACAAAATATTTATAACATGGTAATAATTGATATAAAAAGACTAATAACCTTGAAAAGGTTCTTAAGAAAGTAGAAATTAAATTTAGTTTATTATTCAGGAAAATTAAAGAACGATCGAGTCAAGTCAGACACGAGGTAAGGGACTTTATCTCAATCTCCTTTAATTGATACATATTTTCAATAATACACAACTTACTTTTATAAAATGTATTAACACCTTTGACTTTTAATTTTATTCAGAAAGAATCTTTTTCTATGAATCTTTTTAATAAATGACAAAAAGAATGTTCCTTTTAACGTAAGCGGTGACAACGTCCGTTTCTGCTGCCGTGAGTATTATTTGATCTTTGGCTTCATCAACAAGCCGTAATGTTTTTAAAAGAAAATAAATACCATATAATAATTTACGTATATTGGTTTTGAAATTGTTTTTGATAAATTATTATTTTATGTCAATATATTTAAATGATATTTTGTGATTGAAATGTGTAAATTTTATCATTCCTTTATATTGGTTTTATTTTTTATGATTTTATAATGGTACTTGGAAATTCGACGAGTGGTTATGTGATAATCCAAATGACAGGTGGTTCCCTGAAAACCAGGATGGGTGGTTACATTATAATCTCCAATTCATTGGGTATGAAATTCGGCCGTATGGCTATTCCATTTAGTGATATGTGTGAAATTCGACCATATGGTTATTCCATTTAAGTATGTTTATGTCCCAATTTACCTTTATATGTTATGTGTTCTTTATATGGGTTTTATGGTAATTCTTTGGTTATAAAAGGGTATGTAGTGATCTTTTATTCAGTAAAGAGTACTTACTACTTTATAAAGGTGGAAATTATTACTTATGTTAAAGTATTCATGGTTTACTTGTTATTTTGAAAAACTAATAGTTTTCTTTCTTTGTATATCCCTTACTGAGATTTTTATGCTCATCCCAAGTTTTGAAATTTTCTCACAGGACTTAAAAATGATTAGGGTCAGATATGGGATTAAGGAAAATTCATGCTATCTTAAACCTGGAACTAGACATGACTCTTTTCTGCAAGAGTTTTTGTTTTGTGAAAAAAATGGAAACTGAGTAAAAGTTTCTACTTAGTAATCTTTGAAAAGAAATGTAATAGTTATGTCCTAATTCTCTAAAACTCTAAACCTGAAAAGATCATCAACGTGAATTATTAACTTAATTCAAGATTTTGTATGTTTTAAGGTTGGGTCCTTATATTCAATCTGTGAATATCCTTTACACACCATGTGTGCCTTGTTTCTGATCACATTACCTTGCTAATTGAATTTGTTGTGGAAAATACACTTTGTAACAATCACATTTTTATTTTTGGGTCGCTTTAATAGATCCCATGTTGGGTTCTTTTCAATCTGATCTAGCTCATCATTCATGGCATTAACCCATGATTCATCCATTAAAACATCATCAAATGAGGATGGTTCCACAATTGATAGGAAGGTAGATTTGGCATTGTTCCTAATCTCCTTATCTTTTTGGGTTCTTTCCAATCCCCAATGATGTTAGGTTGGTAATGTTTTTCTAAGATTTATTCTGTGAGGTTCGGACAAAATCTCTTCATCCAAGGGATCCTCTATGTATTCTTCTTTTAAATAAATATCATGTTGTAAACTATTAATTTTTAAACCCCGTCTTCTACTTATGAATTTGAATTTATTCTATGTCCAATGTCTTCTACATCATCAATCACATCTTTACTTGTAGTCTTATATTCAATAATACAGACATCAATACTTTCCACAATTCTTCTGATATTCTTATTGAAACATTTTTATTCCATTGTTTTCATTGAATAACCGTGTAATATTCCTTTATCCACTACATCTCCATACTTTCCTTGATTTCCTTATTTGTTTTTTATGAACCATTTACTACCTAAAACATGGATGTACTTCACAGATGGATTTCTTCCATGCCACAACTCATACATTGTTTTCGTTTAACCCATATAAATACTTGTTTGATTTTTAGTATATAATATAGCTTGACCAACCTCTTTCTAGTAATTTAGAGGGACACAATTCTCAATCAACATTGTTCTAGACATGTAGTTCACTTATTTATTCATATGATCAACAACTCCATTTTTCAATGAAGTTCTCACAACATCCTCCTAATGTTTTATTCCATGATTCTCCAGTAAATATTCAAGCTAAATGGATGTGTATTCCCCTCCATTGTCAAATAAAAAAAGATTGATTTTCCATTAAGTATTATTCCAGTCGATTCGGCGATAAGTTTTCATGAAATCAAGCACTAGTTGTTTCCTATGTATAAACATAACACAATCAAATCTATTATAATCATCAATGAAAAGAACTGAGTACCTTTCTCCACAAGTCTCGACAACATTTATCGGGCCACATACATTTGTATGGATTAGATCAAGAAGATTTGATTCCATTTTCTTCTTTTTCTGATATAAATTGCAGATCAACTTCCCTCGTATGTAAGAATCACAAGACTTTTCCTGATCATGATTTATATTGGGGATATTCATGAATATATTGAGCTTATATATCTCTTAAATTACTTTTTGATTAATGTGACCCTAATTTCAAGGCCACAAGTCATTTTCTTCTTTAACAGTTAAGTAGAAAATATTCTCTCTACTATCAACCTGGAATAAGTTGTCATCTGTTCTACAACATTTCATAAGATAATTAACTTTGTTTAATTTATAGTTCACCCTTTTTGATTTAATTTCACTATAAGTCCGGAATCATAAATTTTACCCACACTTTGGTGATTATGATGCAGTCTGTGCACAGAAAGAACATTCATTACCTTCAGCTCTACATTAGCCAGTTATCTACTTCTACTACCCTTGATCTTCAAATCACCATAATTACTGAACCATATTTTTCCATCAACCCCTTTCATAACATTTTTTAATAAGTATGAATTACCCATCATATGGTATGTTCATCCACTATCATGAATCCATGTGTTGTTGGTATTTATAGATTTGAGGGAAAATTCTTTAAGGGTGGATTTTTCAATTTTCTTCTATTCCTTCCATGAAATATTCGATTGAGTGAAGGAAAAATATGGACTTACAATTCCCTCTTCCATAAGAGTAGGTAATTCATACTCATTATATTCTTCATGAGTGGAGAACCTTTTTTAAGATAAATACCATTAGTTTTATGAGTATTGACATGTATATGAGTTCTGTATATAGTTTCCATTGAATTCCTCAACCTGTAAGTAACATATTTATGGTAAATGTTAAAATAATAAAAATAATATCCAGAGAAATTATTTATTCTATAAGAAGTTGGATATGAATTTATTCTCATTTGCTGACTTCCTAGATATTACACATTCAAATATCTCTTTACCTCTTGATGGTATGATATGGTATGGCCCAGATAACAACATAATTGACACTTCATAAGAATAAATGTCTCCTCATTTATATTCCTCCTCATGTATCCTTAAAAAAATAGTTTCATCATCTATCATTTCTGGTAGCTTGAGAATAGATTACAATTTTCCTATCAGTTTGACTTGTGGTTTTCTTTTCTAACACTTCAAGTGACCTCTCAATATGTCCAACTTTTAGATTCCCATTATTTTGAACCATTTTATTTCTAGTATTTTATATTTTATTATCACAATAAATTCCATGATTTCCCATGCATGTGGGTATTTTATCATTAAAAATCATTTCAATTCAATCAGAACCATGATTATCACTCTCTACTAACTCAATATCAAATAATTTTCTAAACTGTATCATTTTCTTTCTTTATTTTTAATTTTATTCACTTTAAAGTTTACTCCTACGAGTAACAAGTTATTTTTTAAGACCCTCAATAGTATGAGACTTATCCTCTAGCCTCAATGTAAGTTCATTGAAAACCTTTTCATGTTCTTAAATTTTGAGTTTCATTTCCACCATATATGTTTTTCTTTCAATGGTTGTTGACTGTTCTTTCACAACTTCTTCTAGTTGTTCGATTTCAAATTGGGGCCAGTCAACATATTCTAATGATTCTTCCACAGCTAATCTCCACTTTTTTTCATCTGTTACTTTGATTCTCAATCTTACCAAAACAATCTTTAAGTTTAAACTTCATATCGGCATCAGTAATATACTGATTGTCTCAAGGTTTATCTTTTGATGATTCATTATTTTTAGTTGTATTCATCATAGACTCTTGTATTCTATATTTGAATTCTATTTTTTCTCCATTAAAGAATTTATTGTCATCATCTTTTTCTCTATAGAAAAAAATCTTCCTCTATACTTTATTTTCATCTTTTAAGTATCCCTTTTGGTAAAACATTTTTTAATACTTCTGTGAATTTTCAGCTTCACTTTCATCATCTTCAAGCTTCCATTAGCACTATGAGGTAATGTTCCCAACTATATCACAATGAAAACAGCATAAGGGAAGTTATCTTACAATTATCCAATTTCCTCTCTTGAATTTCTTAGCAAAAATAGAAATAATTTATTCTTCGTCATTATCTTTATCGACTGTATCTCTAGATACTTCTAGTTTTTCCAGGGCTTTGAAAGCCATTTTCTTGCTTACTCGAGTCATTTCATCTTTAGGTTTGACCCTCATTTCATATGCCACCAAACTATTTAGTAGATCATCTAAATAAAGTTTAAAAAGATCTATCTCCTATAGGGATAACACATTTTTATTGTAAATAGGTGGAAATATTCTCAATATTTTTTTACAATATCAATGTCATTGATTTGTTCATAAAGCACTCATATTGCTCTTATAAATTCAGTAATTTGATTGAAAAATGTAACTGAATTTTTATCTGGAAGAATCATCAGATCGTCAAACATATTTTAAAAGAATTGTAGCTTCTCCTACATAAATTTTTGTAATCTTCGTATATATTCTCTAATTTTTTCACATAGACTTTGCAGAATTACAGCTCATCACCTTTAGAAATATAGGATCAGAAAGAGATGCAGTGAGGGAATTCTATGCTTTAGCATCTACATCAATCATTTTACTATCTTTATTAGTCATAGAAAGACTTGTGGATTAGTGACCTATATTCCCTATGCAGTGAAAAAAAGGACTTCCATTCCAAGAGATCATAGATTATATTTCATCTTGTTCATCCAAATCTGAAATTTTCTTTCATAAAATAGGGGAACACCCTTGAAATTTACATAATTCTCCATGATAGAAAAATAAGGATATATTTAACACCAGAACCCCCCTATGAAACCACTTAAAGGAACCTAGAACACCCTGTGAGGTGAGGGGTGAATCAGGGTGTCAGATATTTATTATAAATAGACAGATCTTGTTCCCACATAGGTTGGAACTAATTAAACTTGTATGATGTAAATAATCAAAAATCAAAAATTCAAAATAAAATAGACAATGCAACAATTTTTATTTAGTCCACCACTAAGGGCTAGTTCAAGGAACATAAACCGATAATGTCTTGGTCATACCAAAGTCCACTAATCTTCACTAGTTTTGGCATATAAAAATTTAAACATAGTTAACCTATGCCACACACACTACCATTATAAGGTTTTAGGTATAGCTCAATGCCTCGCTCGGAACACTTTTTTTGATGCCCCTGATCTCACTACTATGAGAGTGGTCTTACTCGGTTTATTGATTTGAATTTCACTTCAATATATTTTCATTGAAGTATTTGTCTCTATCCAACATGAGACTCTTCTTGCATCGAAGTCCTAAATTGATGCACTTGAAAGAACTAATCAACCAAACCGGATATTCAAAACTTTCCAGAAGCACACACTACCACTTGCGCTCAAAACCTACTATTACGCACAAGATTTGGGATTTCCATGTAAGATGACATCTGAGAAACCCTTATTTTCACACAACCCTTGTCATTTATGCAGCGACAACACATGTTTCACTTGGTCTTTTTAGACTAAAGAAAAACTTCTCGTACAAGATTTTCATACTTATTCTCTTCTCACACAACTCTTTATCGCATGAGAGGAATATGATATTCATTGAAAAATTCTAAGTATTGGGTGGGGGTGGCTACCTATTTATAGTCCTTGATGACCGTGCGCATTCTATTGTGTCTTCATCAGTCCATGTACATTTATCTTTGAGCACAAAAAAACTCCTTTAAACTTTACATTTGGATTGAATGTCTCTTCTGCACAACCTTGTTTTTCACGAACATTTAATTCTCTCACACCCATTTTTCCTTTTCAATATTTTTATTTGTAATTCCTAAAAAATACTTGAGCACATGTCTCCAAAATATCTTCAATGTTGTGTTCACCTTCCTTTTCCAAAAACACTTTTATCAATCTTCAAATGTTTTGGACCAAAAAATTTAGAAAACACTAAAAAACAATGCCACCATCATAACTATTGGATAGAAAAATTGTAAGTTCACTTCCCTTGGAAACTCCAAGATATTTCATGTATGGATTGACAAAAAACAAACCATAACCTATTTCCAGATAATAGCCTTGGTTCCAACACAATGTTTATCCTTAATGCTGATCTTTGTAATTCTTTATAGGTGACTTAGTTTTTATAAAGGTGACAACTCACTTAGGTCATCATCATCTTGGGAAGAAGAGGAAACTTATTTCGAGGTATGTATAACCCTTGGAGATTTAATAATGTAGCATAACATTTGGAATTTCATTCTCAGTTGATATCTATTCATGAAATTTTCCACATCACATAGCTAAAAAAGTGTTACCCAAACCTTTCTCATTTTCTAATATGGGAAGAGACTCAGTTAGAACTTGATCTATCAGCAATTGAGTAGTGTGTTTCGATTTTAGACTCCCTTGCTAAAGTGACAGAGGAAAAATCAATTCAATTAGTTTATTTCATGTGGTAGAATGGTATTGATTAGCACGAGATGTGGGAATATAATTCCTAGGTATATGATTAGTACCCTCACTTGTTATATGATCAAAATATGGGTTGACTTCCCGAGGATGGAAAGTGTCATGGTGGGGATAATTATCACACCCACAGTGTCTTTTTTAGGTATTTTTTATTTATTTTTTGTCTTCATTTTATTAAGTGTATTTTTTTTTGTTTTCAACAAATTTTTTTTGAAGGTTTGGATAGAAAAAGGTTGGTTCATATTAGGTGCATGGTTAGTAAAAACCAAGTTCCAAACCATAGATAATATTTTAACCCAAGTAGTTTCACTAGAGAACTTGCATGGTTAGGTGCAAGGTTTGTGAAACTGTGTGGCCTCCACCAATTGGGTCTGAGGCACCCATACAGTTGTGTATGTTCTAGAAGATTGTGCATCCAAATCATGTTCCCTTTCCAATTTTGAAAATAAAAATGGGTTTTCTGGAAAAAATCATCCCTGATTTCAACCCCTTCTATCCTTTTTTCCATTCAACTTATCCATCACTAGGAATACCTATCATCCTCTCCACCTCACATGTTTCTTTAATAATTGGGTGGTTTGATCTTGGTACCTCCAATAATTTGTATGTGAGTGTATAATCTATTCTCATCTTGGTATATTTTCCATTATTTATTGGGTTTCATTCACTTAAATGGTTGTGTTGACCTATAATCAGTTGGATATAATTTTGTTTTCTTGGTTTTTGATGTTGGTGGTGTGTTTTTTCTTTCATAAAATCTTATCAAGTATTGGATTTCTATTTTCAACTGGTTTGTGTCTGTTTCATGAAGAAATATAGGTACTTCCATGTTACACTATTATTAAAAGATTTAAATTTTCTTTCCTCTATTAAAAAATGGGTAGTAAAATTTTATTTATGTGAAAATGGGATATTTGAAATGTGTTGGTGTGTGTAAGTATTTAAAATGGTTTTCCCCTATATAAATGGTTGGAAATGGTATGATCATCAAGTGGAGTTGTGGGTTTTGAAAAGATGGGTTTTCATTATTTTTTAAATAGGGTGTGGAACATTCGAATCATGGGTACTTAGGTGGGAAAAGTAGGATAATTACACAAGGCATGTCCCACCCTACCCAGAAAAATTACATGACTACTCTAACTAAAATTTTGATGGGTATTGGTTGGATCGAGCAAGAAAATGGACCTTTGTTTCTATGGTTATTTTTGAGAGTTCTAGGATCCTACATCCCCACAAACCCTAGATACATGAAGATTGACCATGGTTCTTATGAATTTTTTCTTTTATTATTTCCATTTATACAAATATATCTTATCTTCCATTCAAATGTGAATAATGTTTAAAAAAATAAAATAAATTCAATCTTTAAAAACTAGTATGCTTATTTTTCTTATAATGGATATATATAGAACACTTGGTGTGACCTTACCAGGAATGTGAGATCACTCCCTATAGATACCCCATGATTTTATATATACCTTGTTTGTTACTACTTATAAAAATGAAAGGCTTTCCAAGTAGGAGGCAGTTGGTACTTTAATTAGTGGAATCCTCTTATAGTGGGTGATAATGTTTTTGACATGGTTGGTTCCAACCCTCACACGACATGGAGGCTTTTTTTTCTTTTATTGGTTCCCACCCCATTTCTTATTTTAGGTTTTGTATAAAGATGTAAATGTAATTTTTAATCTATATAGGACTATTTTCAATATATTTGTTATAGATGATGGTAATGATGCTCTATATACATGTTGGATGTAGTTATTTTGGACATGGAAGTTAATTTTTGTTCTTATGGGGAAGAATTACCAAAGTATTCCTTTAATTCCAAAGAACTAGTTTCAAACCCATGGTGATTGGGAAATCACTTTGAGCTATGCCACAGGCTATTTTAGGGGTTGGGCTGGATGGAATCCAAGACTGGGTTGTGATCCAATTCACCCTTCCCCCCCTCTTTTTCCATTTTATCTATGTCCAGCATTTTATATGTGTTTTTCAGAGCTATAAAAACTGTCTAATATATATTCAATACCTAGGATTATCTTATATTTTCAAAATATTGTAGAAAAGCTAATAATCACAACTTTATCACTCTTCCTGATTAATTCTTAAACAATATCTCATCAATTTTTTTATTTTTATAGGTTTCACACTGGAATTTTCTAATCATGTATTCAAGGGAAGAAATCTCCACTTTTCTCATTTACCAATACATGGGATATTTCTTATTTAAATCCCTTTCCCATATACCCATAATGGATCTTAACTTCTTTCTTAATGGGTGGATACTTCAATGCATCACCCAGCCCACCACCTTTTCATATCGACATTAACAAAAAATAAGAATAGGTGAAAAAAAATACAATCTTTGACCTAAGGGTACTTCAATCTCCCCATTTTTATTTTTTATAAATTATTATTATAATACAACTATTAATTTCAATCATCTCCTACAAATAGAGAATGAATTAAAATATGTCAAAATTACCCAATCCCCCTAAATATAAGGGTCTCTTTATTATCCCCATAATTAACATGGTGGGTATTCTAGAAAAATTCCTTAACATTTAACTTCTTCTCCCCAAAAAATATTTCATACCACATGATATTTAATACTACTTGAAATATTATACTTTTTGAGGTTAAAACTAAAACCAATTAAAAAAATTGGGACTCTCTTATTTGACATGGAATTACAATATATTCTATTCGTATGGATCCTATCATGTTTTTCTTGAGAAAAGGGTGGAATTTTCATATTCCAATTAAAATCTATACAGCCTAATACCATTTGAGTATTATAAATCTTGATTCCATATTTGTGTAAAATAACATGTAATCCCCATTATCAGTATCCAACTTATCCAATAATTCCATAAGATAATAAATTAATCTTTTGTCATGTCTTACTCGTTGTAGGTGAAAATATAAATTGAAGATCAGTATAGAAACAATTGAATTGAACATGAAATCACATTTATCTTGGAAATGTTCCCTAAAATAATAATATCCAAGTCTATATAGTCTATAACTTTTTAGAAAATAAGAGTTTCAATTTTAGCCAACTAGGATATCCATATTTTTACACGTGTTACTGATTTTTTCTTTATTTTTATGGGGGTTGTCACCAACTGATTTTCAAGAAAATTCAAGAACATGTGCTCACTTGAACAAATACACCAAAATATTTCAAGTACTAATTTATTGTGAATCGGTAATATAATCACTACCCTTGATAATGATACCAATATAAAAGAATAACAAGGTTAGGAGAGTGAATATCATGCCAAAAACTTCATTTTTATTCAAATATGTCTAGAATTTTAGAATTATAAGAATGTTATATATCTTTAGTAGATTGGATTCTTTCCCAAGTTTACCCTTAAGATATAATTCCCATGTATCTTGAAATAAAATTACCCATATTAAATAACCTTTAGATTGATTATGAAATAAGTTGGATCATCCAAAATCTCTTCAACTTGAGCAGGAGGTTTGAGAAAACTCTCCCAACCCATTACATTTAGATCTAGACTTCTTCATGCTTCAACCCTTATATTTTAGGTTTGTTCACTGCTGGGTAGTATGTTTTCCTTTTATTTGGTTATGTACTTCACCTCTTTAGTAATAATAGATTTATAATAGTATTTCAATGTTTCCTCCCCTCTATCATTTATTTTTTGAGGCATACATGTCATACATATGATAGCACTATCACATACCTTATTGCACCTTACACACATCACTTTATTATTTTTCAATTTTACCTTCATAATAATATTCTCTACTTATTCACTAGGGGTGTCAACCATCTATCCATTTTGAGAATCCCCCACTTTGATATATTCTTTTCTTCCCTTATCCTGCTCTTTTTTTCTTTCATGGCCATTTCTACTAGGTCCATTATATGACCACTCCTTCCATAATAGAACCATCTATTACCATTATTTTTCTCCAAATTCACATCTATATTTTCTTTCTTATTGGGATTTAATGATTCAACTTCTCACTTCATAGATTTTCTTCTTAATGCTGGTTATTTAAAATTATTCAGTTTCTTCTCAGATTGAGGTGGTTCTATTTTACCTTTTATAAATCTATGGTTCCTGGAAATATTATAACTAAATACATAATAATTTTAACCACCTATATTTAAAATATCGTTGAAATTTTTCAAGTTATAAAATCTTTTATTTTGATTTTGATACTTATATGTATTTGAGGTTCTATTCTTTCTAATGGTTTTCTTCTTTTCAACAGTATTTCTCCCCCTTAGTATATGAATTATCATATTTATACATACTGACATATTATAATATAAATGAATATCTGTATGAATTAATTTATAGTTGAAACAAAACCTTCCAATTAATTTAGTTCTTTTCACCTCAGGTGAAAGCTATCCAGCACAACATTGAATGCTATTTTTTGTTGGAATTTCATTGTTATGGAAAACTTTTGGGTAATAGTTTATTTGAAATTTACACACTTTAATACTAGACATATTAGAAGATGTCCCAATAATAGTTTACTCCCATATTTGTATAGATTATAGATTTTTTTCAATAATTTTAGAAATTATAGATTTATTATAATCCGCCTTATCTACATAGAGGGTTACATTTTTCCATGAGAAAGAGGTTTAGGATTCTCCACAAGATCTCAAGATCTTTACGACACCATTATGAATATTCTTTGGTATATGACTCACTTTTTTAGTTTTTTTGGAATCGTATTCTTTCTCACTTTGTTGGAAAATAATAGTTTTTTCCTCTACTAGATTTTTCAACTTGATAAACCACTAAAGTAACATTATATTGGGAATTCACTTCTCATCCTCTAAATATATTATTTTTCCTTACCAATCACCCTTAAGAATTTTACCTCATAAATAACTATTTCAATAGTTCATTAATTTAATAAACTCTCTCATTAAAGAGTGTTTTATATTCTTCCTTATCATTTTTATTATTTGTGAGAGAATTGAATCTTCCAATTTTTTAACTGAGAAATATTCCATTGCATTATCTTCTTCTTATAGATGTGATTTTTTTTCATTTAGCTCCTAAATTTGTCCAAACACATGAACATTAATTTAAGCATGAACCCTTTTTAAATAACTTAAAACCATGAAAAATGGGTTATCAACAAATTTAATCTCATCAGTGTTATCACAACTGGAATAACTAAAACTACTCTGACATTGTTTATTTAGTGGTGATTCCTCTTTTTTTTTGATATTTTTCTCTGCTCCCTTGCCTCTTTCTTCAGTCTATTTTATAGTGTCTGGGATGAAACATTTATATCTTTTTTAAATATGTTGGGGTTAAATTATTGATATGATACACATATTTAATCATCTCAGATCCACACTTTATTTGGATCTTAGGTAATCTATCATTTTGACACCATTTTTGGTTCCTAGAGGATTGATGGACCACTAAGAGTGGAGGGGTGAATCAGTGGTCACTTAAATGTTATATAAATTTATTTCCATTTGAATTAAACCTCCTAGACATAATCAGTATCAGTGCAGTCTATCTTGTGGCACACAACCTCACACAAATAAAGTAGTAAATAGAGACAAAATAACACAAGGATATTAACAAGGTTTAGTATAGAGACCTTCTTATTACCTAGATTGGTTATGAATCCCAGTAAAAAATTATCCTCTATAATCATTATCTTAAAATTAGAAGAGGATGGTTGTTTACACACCATCACTAGATAAAATTCACACTTATATTCTCCTAAAAAAAGTCTCACCAGCCACTTTCTTGTATCTTATAGGACTTATTTTTTCAGTTTCCCATTTTTCTTATTCAAATTATTCCCATACATGTCACTGAGTTTCACAGTGGCCTTCTTTTATACAATGATTCTCACATGTTCTATATGAAATGGATACTTTAAATTTATTTTTGGAGCTAATTATTTGGTTATTCAAAGGATTACTCGACACTTATGAAATATATATCCTTCTTCTCATAAGAATATTTCTTGAAATACAACAAGTCTTCAAGAATTATCTGTAACTCAATCACTGCTCAAAACTAAACTTCACAAAACTATAAAATAAATTAACCTAGTTATCTCACTCAATGAGCTCCTATGATATTAAAAACCATTATATCTTCATATAACTTATATAATCAAGGGTGTCATGGGATCGTATTCTTCTTAGTACTTCATATATCTTCAAAAAAATCTCATAATAATGGAAATCTCCTTATTATTCTTTTCTATAACTAGTAGCGGATTTTTATTTTTATTAATTGAGATATTTTCTTTATATATATCCCATAATAAAACAAATATCAGTAGTATCTCTCACTGTAGTAGTTCTACATACCTATTTTTATATATCTTCTTCCAAAATCTTCTCATTTCCACTCATATACATGATTCGATCATTAATAACACATTTCACTTCCAAATACCATAAACAGCATTTCAATGGTATAAATTGGTTTCAAAAATAAAATCACACTTAAATATGATTCATTATATGTTCCCATAATTAAATTCATGTTACTTTTTTCAAATGATATCCTAATTTAAATGATAACATTTCCCTCATCTTATTCATTTTCATTTGTCTTGGCTTGACTGATTATATATTTAAAAAAAATTACCCACATGAATCACCACATCTTCTAAAAATTCCTTCCATAGAAAACAATAGATTTCATTTTTTACAGTTGTATAGAATATACTAAAAACAGATTCTGTGACTTGGACCTCATTATAACTTCATGAGAGATTATATGAAATTTATACAACCTTTAATATCTATATTGTACCCAATAATAAAACCACTGCTTTATAATCATCTCCAATCGCTTTAGATCAAAAAAAAATTAATCTTTGATCAGTATACTAGATTTAAAAAAAATTCACCTTATTTATTCTTGAAAATCTTATAAATCCATTTAATATTTCATGAAATGTATGTTGTGGTTCTATCTATATATTCCTAAAAACACTTTAAAACATGTCTTAAATAGGTTTCATGATGATTTTATCTTAAAATTACTATATAAGAATCATTATATTTAATTTTATACTTAATAATATATAAATCTGGAAGTTTTTTATTTTTACCCAGTATGTAAGGGAAATATTTCTATATGAATTTCCATTTCTCATATGCAGACTCGACTATGTGAATAATTTCTTTATGTTGTGCTTCACGTATCATAATTGGGATGCATGGTTCTCTACTGCCAATTCACCTACATAGAAATTCATTTAAGTATGATGATATGGAATGATATATAAAATAGACTATGGATACATGAAAATTTGAATATTCCATAGAAATTCCTTACATGTGTAAGTTTCCGATATCACTTCAATAGATTATATGGAGATACATTTGAATAAATTGTTTCTGAATTTAAATAAAAAATATATTTTGGCTATTCATATTTCAGTTTTTGGGTCATTTGACTACATCTTTGCACTTTCATACGTGGGGAATTTAGCTATATGGATTACCCAATGTAGGAATTCACCTATGTAGGAATTCAGTTACACGGAAATTCATGTATGTGTAATCTTGACTTATCCATTTTTCAGATTTATTTCTATTTGGAACCATGTATCCTCCACCACATCTCCAACCACTCTCAATCGCTCATAAACACTTAAAAACACCTTTAGGAATTTATGAAACAACTCAAACAATTTAAATAAACTCCTAGGAACTTGAGATGTAAATAATAACTCAACTTTTTGAGTTCTTCAGTATAAAACATTAAACATAGGGATTCATTCAACCAGAAACTATGTTTCAGCCTTTATACTAGTGTGTTTCAGTACTGATTTGTAGCATCCTTCTAGCTCTGTACTCCTTGGATGGGTTTTCATTGTCAGTTAACACTCTTATCCAACCCTTGAACCTATTTTCCATGTACTATTAAAAATAAACAGAGCTTTAGAGTATAGGTGTAGTAGCTAGCACTCTCTTGTCTTTTTACAAGGTTATAGACAAGTATAGAATCACACCTTCATCAAACATCACAATTTATTCATAAATACTAGCTCCTCAACCATTTGATGTTTTCTGGGCTTCCCACTTGAATCTTTCCATCAAGTTATTCATGGGCATCCATCTCCACACTATTTTCCCAATATGTGGGAATCATCTTCTTTCAATAATATTTCCCGTATAACTATAAAGGGAGTTTTATATCTCCCTCAATCGGTGTACATTTTAATCCATCACCCATCTCATCACCTTTTCATAATTACATTGATAATGGAAAGAAAAATAAATAAAAAGATTACAATTATTAACCCAATAGAACATCATAAGTGATATCTCATTATTAATACTCTTTGTAAAGGAAAAATGATTATGAAGAAGCACTTGGAATATTTCAAAGTATCAAAGAAAGTTAAATGAAGTAAAGAAATATAGTCCAAGGGAGTTACACAGCAAAACTATGCCTCAAAATTACCAGTGAAAGTTCTTCCCATGCAGTCCAATGCATTGCACATGTGAAAATGACCTATGTAAAGGAACTATGATGTGGTGCTACACGGAGGACCTGTGTGGCAGTATACTTTTTTCACCCCTATGCAGGGAACAAAAGCTCTGCTGCTACATCGAAGACTTATGTGAACAACCTTCTTTTTGACCATACACCTCCTTGTCTATAAATAGGACCCTTTAACTCTATTTTTTAGACTAAAAAAGTTGGAAGAACTCTTGAAGCTCTCGTTTCATAGGTATTTTACCCAAGTCCACCAAATTTTCTAAGGTATCTCCTGAGAAACATGATATAAGAGATAATTATATGGGATAGGTAAGATCAATATCCTTTCAAAGTTTTAAATACAAAACATCTAATTAAGGACCCTCCTTCCATGGGAAGAATTCATATACACATGGTCCTTTCTTTAAGTAAGGACATGCACAAGATGCTTCCAAGGACATCAAAGGACACCTAGGGATGATTAAGTTAAATCCTGATCCAAGTGTTGTTGTCCCTAGTCCATTTCCCAAGTCATATCAAGAACTAACATGCTTATAATTCCAATTTAAATAATTTTTTTGTTCTACCTAGGATCTGCGCGGTTCACCAATGTGGAACACCTACACGGTACACCTATGCTGCATACCTACATGGAAGACCTGTATGGACCACCTATGTGAGCTATCTTTGATGTCCTATTCTAATACACCTATGGAGGAGGGGCCTCTCTTAACATGGATCCGTTTTCTAAAAGGGATCAAGTTGAAACGGTCACCAAAACCTCATGAATAACCAAACCTTTGGGGAAGACACATCAATGTGTCTTCCATTTGGGTTTGTATTTATACAGTCAGAGGTTTCCCATAGTTTCCTTATAAGGTATTTTGGATCATCGGGGTCTCTGTAGATTTGTATATCTATAGTCACATGGACCCCTACCCCAGAGATAGTGTTGGGAAGTTCGTGTTTTGGTGGATTAGGGTTCAGTCCATTTCCCTACCCCCCTCTCATCCCTAAGACTCATAACCTTAGGTCCCCAGTAGGGATGGTATGGTTGAAAGTTGAATTTCCTTTTTTTACATGGGGAATGATATACTCCTTCTGAAACAAGTAAAATTTTAGGGAATCCCTCCTATATTAATCCCCTAAAAATTTTATGCTAGACCAAATGACCTTCAATTTAATTTCACATTGATAGGTTCTTTTCTCCACACCCACATCCACAATTTCCCTTGTTTGTTTTGTTGTAGGCCCAACCTCTTCCATCAGTAGAGGAGAAATTGTGTGGTTTTTTGAATCATTCACACTCTCTAATTTCTCACACTGAGAATGACTCACATGGGCTTAGAGATTTGTGATGATTAAAACAACCTCACAATCCACCTCACTTGTTAAACTATGAGAACTCTAATTCCCACTATAATTGGGACATGTAGGAAGCCTTCATCCAAGGCTCGAGCTCAATTGACATCCTCGTCGGGAGTTAAACCCTAATTCCCTTAATTCGGGCATCCTCCATAGATGTAAGCCCCAAAATAAGTCCCCTTTTAATCTCCATGAGTTAAAATATATATCACAGACCTTGTTATAAGGGAATTCTATTTATTATTAAAACCCAAAATATTCCTCTAAAAGTGTTATACTCCCCTTATAGATTTCCTGAACAACATGGGATTTGATTCCCATCCCAGAGGGATACGTAGGAAGCCTCCCTGTGGTTATAACCCAACACTCCAAATCAACCAGAATATTTATGGACTACATTCCCAGTATGGTTTAATCCAACTTGGAATCATATATCCTTTTAATGTTCCTTGTGCTGCATAGGCTTAAGTCCCACACTAAGATTTGACTAGGAATATTCCATCTAAGATGTCCTTACCACATGACAGTAAACTGTACAGTTGGATCATTATCACATGACCTCAAAAGTTATGGTATTTCCCATTAAGCGACATTGAACTACGAGGCTTCTGATTCCATCCACAAGGATACATAGGCATCATATTTATGGGTACGATCCAAACATCAAAATAACTTTTGTCTACCTAGATGACCATAAATTCCAGAGTACCCTAATAAGTGGCTTAAAAACCAGCATCATTATAAAAAAAATTAAATAATATCTAAGTAGTATATGAGAGGAATCCATTGATGGATGACATCAAATATATGTGTATATATCCACTGATGAAGAACATTGAATACATGCAGATGATTATGAATTTAATACATGCTAAGTAATTGATTAAAAATATCAAGGGAAACCTATATTATACTTGGTAAATTAATAAAGATTCATGAACATGTATTAAATATATAAGAGATTATTGGAGTAGGAAATAATTCCCCATAATAGGGTGTGATAATCTTGACCTCCCATCCTCTCGACCAATGTGAGTTCTTAAGCATTGTAGTTCAATAAACCTAATGAACACATGCCTTTTAAAAGAAGGTCCCTTTGTCTACACAACCTTCATATGTTTCCTATTCCATAAATAAATTCGATGGAGACTATATGAAATTAGTGATTCCTAATCAGAACATACATTCCAGGGGAAACAACAAAATGGTGAACCTAATGTGAATCCTTAACCAAGATGATGGTGTTACCATCTATTAGGCCCCTATCAATTTATAAAAGATGTCGAGCAGCATATGGTTTCAACAACCATCTTTAACCATTTAAGGATTTTATCCCCAAAATGAAATCACCAATCCCTCCCCTATTCTAGGGATGTCAACCAAGAGGACACTCATGGCCTCATCCCGAAGACACATGGGTCCTTCCCGAAGGCTCCTTTAAACAATCACCACCACCAATGCCGCATTATAGAAAACCCTCAACATGATGAGGGCATTATCTTCAGTTGTTCATTCAAGGTTCCTCAGACCTGGGAACACAAGAGGAACCACTGAGGACAACCGCCAGGAAATAGAGAGCAGGTTGGAACCTTTGATACCTATGAATAATTCTATCAACCTGATTTGGTGGAAAATAGTGAACTAGCACATACATCCATCCGCCTTAACTTCAACAGCCAGCAGACTCGTCTGGAAGTATTGAAAGAATCCCATCAACCTAGTATAGAAGCAACCTGTAAGTAGGAACATACACCTATCTACACTAACCAAGCCTACCAGTAGTATTTTTTTCTAGAATTAAAAGATTTTCATTGACCATGCTTAGTGGAAAACATCCCGAAGGAACATACACCTTCTAGCATTCATCAAGCCATCCAACAGTCTCATTTGGCAGCACTCATAAAATTCAGTCGGAAAGCTCTAAAAATAAACCTGGGGTAGACTCAAGTCTCTCCCCTCATACATGAGTTCTGTCAGTATCCATTAATAGGAAAAAAAGGATAGGATAAGGTACATACACCAACTCCAAATACATAATGGACATATATTCCTATTTGTTCCACTGAAGTTACCAAACACTACTGGAAAATGGACCTATCCCCACAGTTTTCTCCAAAACTGTGGGGTTAGACCCCCCTATACCCACGGTTTTCAAAAACCGTGGGTATAGGGGGTTCTATCCCCATGGTTTTCCCAAACTGTTGGGATAGGTCCTGAAAATTGACCTATACCCACGGTTTCCCAAAACCGTGGGTATAGTGGTACCTATCCCCACGGTTTTGGGGAAAACTATGGGGATAGGTCTGGGCTTAAATTCCTATACCCACGGTTATGAAAAACTATGGGTATAGGTCACTTTTGTGAGCGCGGAATTTTTTTTCCCGTGGGAAGGAAATTTTTTTGGCGGGAACCTTATACCCACGGTTCTTCCCTCTATACCCACGGTTTTTATAACTATATTTAACTATATATATATGTGAAGTTAGGGTAGTGTTTAGATGCATTGTTTGTAGTGAAGAGGTTGCGGGATCGAAACTTAGCGCCTCCATTATTTTAGGACCTATACCCACGGTTTTGAAACTGTGGGTATAGGCCGTTGACACCGTGGAAATTGACTATATTTTGGTGACACGGTGGCATGACACCTATACCCACGGTTTTGGAAAACCGTGGGAATAGGCTGGGGACCTATCCCGATGCCGTTCCAGCCCACGGTTCCCAAAACCGTGGGTATAGCCTATACCCATGGTTTTGGGGGCTATACCCACGGTTTTGAACCGTGGGTATAGGCTGTTTTTCCAGTAGTGAAACACATTTTGGAAATTGTGAAAGGGTAGACTAAAATTCATACTCATATCCTCGAAGCTTTCCAGAATATAATAATAGTGACTTCAGTAGTACCAGAGGTACATAAACATAATTTTTTCATCACACCTGGGTTGACTTATCAGCATTCCATCTAAGAGTAGATACATACCTCTATTCCAGTCCAGGGGGTTATGGGGCATACTCCCCCATATCATATGGATAACCGGATTGGGAACATACATTCATTCCAACTGGAGATAATCAGTAAATTCTGATATCCACTCTAAAGTAGGCACATATACCTACTCATGATAACCACTTTTCCTAGCAAGTGGACCCAACTACGTGTAACAGAGTGTCTAAAAAGAAGTCTTACCATGCACATTTGGAGAATCAAGAGTCGATTTTTGATTTGGATCCTCTTAATGCGGGAGTTCATGAAGCTCTCAGAAATTTATCTATTGTAGATCAAGATACTACCCTCCCATTACCAAATTATGGGAGTGTTAGTAGTAATTCTAAATTTTTTCATAGTATACTTAATATTGAAGACTTTCTTCATGAAAATTCCGTAAATTTATAGAATCTATCTCTAGATAAAATCCATGGAAGCCCTATGTGTGTCCAAAATATCATGGAGAACGAGGATTTATCCCTTGATATAATCCACCATGGTGGTCCTCCCAATGATGGTGTTTTCTGAAAAATTCCTCTCCATATTTGTGTTTCACATTGTTAATAAAATTCTCCAACTAACAATGTAGTGATGAGAAAGCCCACATATCTTGAAGAACTTGAAAATATAAGGCTAGTCATGTCTAATGCCAAATTATTAGAAGATGAAATAATTTCTCAACCAGATGACAACACAAGGAAATGGTCATTATCTGATCCTACCTTGGGTCATTTTCATTCTAATATAGCAGAGGAGACACCAAATGATCCCATTGCCTACAGTGAATCAATAGAGAAGTGTCCACTCTAGTCAAACCATGCTGAGAAACTTCTAGAAATATATGAAGAGGATATGTTGAATATGAGAAAACAACTGGCTAAGGGTGAAATAATAGTCATGTTTTAGCCTCTGTCAACCTCTCAACAAAACATTCCAAAAATGATGGAAGAATATTGTATTCTTGATACCCTCTTTAATATATTGAAGACTATTTGTTGTCTAAAAATAAATGTATAACTATATGATGGATATGAAATTCTTTTCAACATAATAGAAAGGTTTCAGTGTCAAATTGACTTGGTATCTTTCTAAGTTTCCCAAAATCCAAAGATCGATAAGACATAGGAGGCCCATCAATGTGAATGCCTCAATTCATTAATGAGGTTGCAGCAATTGATTGTAGAAACCCCATATGGTGTTCATATTAGAGTAGGAGGTTCACATAGAGCATTTCATTTCTCTGCACTCTAAAATCAACAAAGCCTTTCAAAATTGGTATTAGGAAATGTTATTGCCCCAGTCCAGTTACAACAAATAAATTCTTCTCATGAATAAATAAATTCTTAGCAAAAGTATGCCTTGATTGGTTTTCACCAAATTCAGGCCTAAAGAGAGTAAGATATTGAGATGCTTCTAAATCAAGAATTTGGAAACATCAAGTAGGATTCCTTCTTAGAGGATTTCATCCATTAGATCAAACAAATTTCTATAATATTAAAATGGTATTTTGAAATAGCTGATTTAAGTTGGTTTCGGGTAATGCACCCATACAATGTTTGAACCAGAATTTGTAAACTCATAAGAGTAGTTGCACTGATATCAGCAATAGTAGTTTAGAAACCACCCCATCCCATGGGACTGGGGGATATTTTAACCCAACCTTCGGAGAAATCAAATAGAGCCTGAATGGTTGGGGAAGAAGAACAAGATCATCCCTAACCTGTACGGATGAGTGATTTTTCACATTACAATTTCATCCTTATCAGAAGTCAGTTTTCTCCCAATTAGGGAAGAATCCCCCAAGTGAATGCACAACTGAATTATCCAAGGATTCCCTTTAGATTTCTTTCCATCAAACTGTCCCTGGGAGACCAAAAAAGTGGAGAAAAATGTCTCATGGGGGATGATGAATAATTCCATCTTACAAATATACTGATATAATGTCATTAATGTGTTATGACTTAGTAAATATAATTAATGCCATTATGGAAGATCCTCCAAAATATGAGTCCATATCAGGGGAGTCATATGATGAAGTTCGTATCCATAATTTGTTACACATCAAAGAAAATGAAGGAGGTCTGTATACCCAAAATCATAGGATTACCCAAAATATAGTTATTCCCTTAAATAATCAACATCCACCTATTTTAAAGGCACCAAACAAGGGGAACGGTAAAGGTCAAATCATGTCTCACATTTACACTGGATAAATTCAATATCTGTCTCTTAAAGAAATATTTTCCCAGAAAGGGGAAGAGTTTATTGAGTCGAGAAGACTGAATGTAGAGTTACCCAAAAGTAGTATTCCTGCCCAAAATGTTCTGTAAAAGATCCTCAGCTTGTGCTTCCAATATAATTTCCTCAACAAAAAAGGTTTGTTGCAACTACTAATGTGGATAATGAATTCCCTCTATTGGATACATAGCATGAATAGGGCCAAGCACATCCTTACTGGCATGTCCCCATGGGTTATCCAAGAAAATTACCAGTAGTAACACCACCGGTGGTCTTGCCCGTTGTTTCACTAGTTAAGGCTTCAGCTGTGTTACCTTTAAAGGTACCATCTCATATATATATATTACCCAAATAGTTATTAATACAATTGATTTAATAACAACTTGATTCATATCTAGGGAATAAAGGCACACACTATTACAACCATAAAAGAAGACTTACCATGGGTGGGTAGATCTGGTTCCTCTACTACCAAACATTTTGAATACCACAATACTAATCATTAATGGTTTAGGTGATCCTGATCAGAACATGACGCATTTTATTTTTAATTATGATCCCATGATGCGGACCCCAAAACAATAAGATGCAGTAAAACTCGGATGTTTTGTGAAATCACTACAGGGGACAACCTTTGTCTGGTATACAAGTATGCAGTCTCGATCAATTACTGGATGGGAATAGCTTCTTCAAAAATTACTTTTCCAATTCATCTCAATATTTCATAAGACAACCATTTTTTATCTTATGAATTGAAATCAAAGGGAGAATGAAAGGGTTTCATATTTCATTACTCTATGGAAAGGAAAAACATATTCCTTGAAGCATTCACTCCCTCAAGAAGAGTTATTGTCAATCTATGTGGAAAACTACTATGATGGATTACGCACACCACTAATCCATGGGAAATACACATGAGGGTTTTGATTCCATTATTCATTCTCCAAAAAAGTGGGGAATTACATCACAGAAACCAAAGATAATTCTCATTTAATCCTATCGGCACTAGGAAGGAGAACAGGAAAAGAAGAGGCCTCCATAGTTCCACTCAAGAAAGCACATATAGATTCTTCTACAACAAATACCTCATCATGTTGTAGGGATCCTCCTCTCAAGCATCAGAAGTAAATACCACCTCATAAATATGATAAAAAATATCTAAGGCAAAGAAAGTTTGAGGAGTTAAATATCAAAGTCTACTCTTTTTAGAATGAATAGTTTTCTGGTTACTTTATTTCATCCTTGAAAAACAATTTAGTATAGTTAATAAGACCCAAGAAACCAAACAAATAAGGAGATGAGGTAATCCTAAACTATTTACCCTTCCATTAAAATTTGGGACACCCCATTCATGAGTGTTTTGTTTTCAAATATCTCCTTAAAAATATGGTAGACTTTGGACAACTGAAACAAAAAAATTTATCAGCCCAGGTAGCATGTGTTACAATTACAGATCTAATTGAAGAAGGTGAATGGTAGGAAGTCAAAATCAAAAAATCATAGAATTTTTATTATTTGATGGTCAAGAAAATTATTAATCGATATTATTTCATTCTACGAACACTGTTAAAACAACCGACTGTGACTCATACAACTTCTTTTGTAACCAAGTTGTCTTCATTAAAAGATCAGTCCTCCAATGGCCAAACCTCAAAAAATTGACATCATCAGAAAGGTAAATAGTAGTCAGAATAATATGAGATCATGTTATAGACCAAGTTTTCCTTGATTTTGGTGGATTTAATTCTATCTGTCACAAAATCATAGGAACTAACCCACCCAACGGCACACCAAGAATCGACCTATCAGGAAGAATCATCATCAAATGAGGAGTTGATTTATGGTTCCATTATTATTATCCACTTAATGGACCCCTATGAAAATGATGATTTTGAATGTGAACCTAAATTCCATGTAATCGATTTGTGAACTACATGAAGAAGTAATCAAGGCCTAGGATACATGGGAAGATGTTGGTATTCTAGAAGCCATAATTTTAATTACACCCCTTCTTGAACCGTTTATGTTTCCAAAACTCCTGGGAGAGACCTTTAGTAGGCTTTTCAAGAACAAGAAAATCCTCCCACCAATGATAGGGTCGACCCTGGCATGATTATCTTGGAAGATCTATTAGTGTCTATATCAACACTTTCTTAGTAGGTGATCTGACCTAGTTTGACAAATCAACCAAGAGAAGAATTATTTCCAATCTCTACTATAACATATGGTCCATCTACATCAGGAGCATCAACTTCCAAGGAACATTCAAAACCGCATCTCCATAAGGGAAAACACAGAACTTTGGATAAGAAGTATGGTGTTTTGAATCAACTGGCCAATGTACCAACAAATTTATCAATCCTAGATGCTTTGAATCTATTAAATAATATCCAAGAAGCACTTATTGAGGCTCTATCATGTCCTCAATAGTTTTAAACTGAGATTGTCGCTGTTGAGGTCTACCGTATGTAGAATGATCCTACAGAATGTCAGGAAGTTACATCTTTCATGAATCAGGATGAGGATGATATTTTACATGGACATATTAGACTTATGTATTTATCTGGGAAGGTTAATGACATAGAAATCCAACGAACATTTATTGATAATGGCTCAGGAGTCGACCTCATTCCCATCCGTACACTTCATTGGTTGGGTCTCACTAAAGCTTACTTATCTCCCTACAATTTGATGTTGCAAGGTTATGACAATAATTAATAAGAACCTATAAGCGAGATTACACTCAGAACTCAGTTTGGGGATCTTATATCTAATTCATATTTCATGGTTGTTCGATAGAACACATATTTCAACATTCATCTTAGAAGGCATTGGCTACATCAACATGTGGCCATTCCTTTGTCATACCACCAATGTCCCAACTATTGCTTCGATGGTCAAATTGGGACATTTCATGGTGACAATACCCCATTCAAAAAAATTTATTTGAATATATTGAAGTAGAGTTCTATCACACAGAGAGAACACGGTCCGTGAAAAAAAGATATGACAATAATCAGTGCTCTGAATGGTCTGGAAAATATCCCTGCTAACCCATTCAAGCATCTCAGTGTAGATTACATGTTTCATAACAGTAAAATTGAAAGGGTACACCCAAATCCAAGCACTCATTCAGTGGATTCCATAATGTTTGTTGTGGAAATTCATCCAAACACCAAAGGAGAAATTAATGATTCACCCAACGGTGATAGAAGCCTAAATAAATATGTATCTATTAAATCTACCAAACTTCTCCAAGTCTCTACTTTATGAGCCAGGCTAGATGAAGTTGTCATGTTATGATGTGTGACACTAGTTATGGTGGTCAGTTATGAGATGTGATATATATGAATTTCAATCTAAATATTACACATTTTAGTAGGTCAAATATGAGGACCACAAGCCCTTAATTTTTCATCATCCTCTTCCTTTCCCACTCTAGAAGTGGGGAGAGGTAGCCATGTATTTCATTATCATGTTTCCCCATACACGCCAAAATAGGAATGTGATTTGGGTGGTTATAGATCATCTGACCAAGTATACTCACTTCATCCCAATCGAGGACACAATTAAAGTGGAAGATTTAAGTAGGGTGTTTGTAAAAGTGACGATGAAGCTGCATAGTGTTCCTTATGATATGATTTCTAATAAGGATCTCATTTTACATCTCACCTCAAGGGAGGCCTCCTAAATGAAATGGTTTCATTGGTCAGGATTAACACAACATACAATCCTCAAATGGATGTCCAAAGAGAGTGGGAGAACAAGGTCCTCGAAGAAATGCTACACACTTGCTTTCTATAATTTACTATATCATGGGAAAACAATCTTGGATAGTAGGAATTAACCTATTTTAACAATTAGCAATCCTTGATCAAGATAGATACTTTAAAATAATTGTATGGTTGACCATGTTGGTATCCTCTATGCTAGAGATTAGCTAGAAAATATTCCTTAGTGGCATGAAGAATCAAAGAGGAGATGACCCATTATATTTAGACAATTGGGAAATATCTCATGACAACTAAAATTTTATATTATTCCAATGTGAAGGACCCTGAAACACCCTGAGAGGGGAGAGGTGAATCAGGGTGTCAACTTTTTATTCTAAACTGATGGATCTTGTTCCCACATTGGTAGGAATTAATTAAACCTCTTAGATGGAAACAATCAACAATAAAAATTTCAAAATCAAACAGACTACACATCAATTTTTACTTAGTTCACCACTAAGGTATATTCCAAGGATCATACGTTGACAGTGTTATGGTCATACCAAATTTCACTAATATTCACTAGTTGTGGAGTACAAAATATTTTTCAGATTCACTCTAGGTTGGGCACACTACATTTACAAGGTTTTAGGGATAGCTCATTGCATCCCTCAGAACTCTTCCATCGACTCCCCCTATCTCACTACTATAAGAGAGGTATTACATAGTTTATCGACATGAAGGTAGAATCAATATATTTTCCTTGAAATATTTTTCTTTTTATAGTATGAGACTCTTCTTGGATCGACACCTGGAACTGATGCAGTTAAAATCACTGATCAACCAAACATGGTATTTAAAACTTTATAGAAGTAAACACTGGAACTTGCCAACAACACCTTCTCTTGCATGCTTGATTTGGGATTATTGTGAAATATAAAATCTATACAACCCTTATTTTTCACACAAACCTTATCTTTCTCATAGCTACACAACATGTCTGACATGGTATTTTTAGACAAAATGAACACTTTGAGCATACTATTTTCTTACTGCTTCTCTTCCACGCACAACTCTTTAGTGTGACAGAGGAACCTGATCTGCGCTGAAAAATTATAATCCTCGAGTGGGGTTAAAAACCTATTTATAGTACTTTATGATCATGCACATAATATTCCAAGTCATCTTCATCTGTGTGTGTAGGCTTCTCTGCGAGCATGAAAAACCCCTTTTGACGTCACACATGGTGTGTAAGTCTCTTTTGTGAAACCTTATTCTTCAAGAACATTTAATTCTTTTGCACACCTTTTTCCCTTTCAATATTTTTATGTTAATATTAATAAAGAATCCATGAATGCAATTTTTCAATCCATATTCAAACATTCACACAAATTCCTTTCCCAAAATCACTTTTCTAATTCTTCTAATTTTTGGACCCAAAAATTTGGTAAACACTGGGAAACAACACCACTTTCAAAAATGTTGTCTACTAAAACTATGATATCCCTTTACTTGCAATCTAATTGATATTCCATGTGAGGATTGACAAAAAACACAAACCCTACTTTATATCCATCAATGAACAACCTTGGTTCCAAAAATCTCCCCCTTTCGGTTTGTTGGAAATCTGTAGATAAATTCAATGATGCACCAGCCACTATCAAAACCTGATACACAAGAAAAAACTTGTCCAAAACTACAAGTCTAAATGATCAATGCTCAGTGTAAAAAACAAGAGGGAAAAAATTAATTGGGTTATCATGTTTTGTAAGGCTTAAAGATGTCTAATCTTGGATCTGATCAAGACACCGAGGCATTGCATTCCCTGAACTAATTTCTCAAAAAACCAAATTGTTTTCTCCATTATGATTTTTTCCCATTCTCATTTTACCCCTTTGTAACTCATCATTATAATCCTTTTTAACTCATTGAAACTATCAATCAAATTTCCCTATCTTTGTAACTCATTGAGTTTATCCATTCTCTATTCTTCTGCACCAAGAAAATAACATTTAGTTCTCCTCCTTTGTAAAATTGAATTTATTTATTCTACCCCATTAGAAATAAACTCAATGGACATAAATTTTATTTTTGGTGCTCCAAATATACTTCTCCTGGATCGTATCACCCCCATAATAATGTGTCACTACCAAAAATAGATTAAAATCGTTAACACAACTAGGGAGAGGGGACCTCCATAACCTCCTTATGCACTAGAAGGTGGCTGAACACCAATGATAGCTCAATGATTCTTGAAAACATGTGATGACAATGACTTGGTCAGTATGTTAGCCACTTGATCATCAGTTCCAACATCATCCATTTTAACCTTCCCTTGTTCAACTTTTCCCTTCATAAAGTGATATCTTATTTCAATGTGTTTTGTATGAGAATGCTAAACTGGATTCTTTTTAAGGAAAATTTAACTCTTGTTATCACATTTAATCACCATCGGTTGTTTTTCCTCATCACCAATATCATTCAGTTGTTTCTTCCTCCAAAGTAGATTAGTCTAGACCATTATAGCTGATATATACTCTACTTCAACAATATTAAGATAAGTTCTTTCTTGTTTCTTTCTCAACCTGCCCACACATTTTTTTCCAATAAGGAATGAACCTCCACTTGTGGAATTTCTAACAACATTATCTCCATCCAATTCAGGGTCAAAAAATTTGATAGTTCATTATCTCTTCTTGCAATAAAGTTATAACCTGTAATTGTGAGTACCTTGAATGTACCTCGTGATTCTTTTCACTACCACCATATATTCTTCCTTCGTATTAATTTTAAAGAATGATGCTAAGAATATTGTAAGGAAAATATATAGTCGTGTCGCTGTCATGTACAATAATCTTCGAATGATTCTCCTATACATTTTGGGATCTACAGATGTCCCATCCCCATGATTTCCTAGTTTTTTTTCAACTGCAATTGGAGTCTACATTGGTTTGTATTCTTGCATATTTAATTTATTCAGAAACTCTATTTAATGTTTTCTTGAGAAATAAAATTTTTGTCTTTATTTTGAATAGCTTGTATCCCCAATAATTATATGAGTTCACCCATTATAGACATTTCCAATTATAATTTCATGTGATTTGAAAATTCATCCACTGATCACTGCCTACTAACACCAAATATAATATCATCTACATACACCAGTACCATGAATTGGTATCTTTGAGAATTATTCACATAGAGATTTTGATCCACTCTTTCTCTTTTAAATTTTATCTTTTTTAAATAATATTTCCTCTAAGAGTACCATGCTTGTTGTGATTACTTCCGGTCATAGAGTGACTTCTTCAATCTGAAAACTTCATTTAATCATTCCAAGTAGAAAACCCACTAGTTATTCTATGTAGACTTATTCTTCCTGAATGCCATTTAACAAAGTTGTTTTGACATCCATATGGTACCCTTTCTATCCTATTTGAATTTACATGGAAAGAATAAGTCCTATTGAATCTATTCTAGCCACCGGAGAAAATGTTTCTTCAACATCAACACCTTCAATATGTGAATATCATTTACACACTAAGAGTGCCTTGTTTCGGATCACATTACCATGCTAATTGAATTTGTTCTGTATAATACGCTTTCTACCAATAACATTTTTATTTTTGGGTCTCTTAACTAGATCACATGTTGGGTTCTTTTCAATCTGATCAAGCTCATCATTCATGGCTTTAACCCAGGATTCACCCTTTAAAACATCTTCAAATGAGGATGGTTCCACAACTAATAAGAAGGCATATTATGCATTATTCCTCACTCTCCTTGTCTTTGTGGGTTCTTTCCAATCCCCAATGATGTTAGGTTGATAAATTTTTTTCTATGATTTCTTTTGTGAGGTTCAGAAAAAATTTCTTCATCCAAGGTATCCTCTATGTATTCTTCTTCTAAATAAATATCATGTTGTAAACTCTTAATGTTTTAAACCCCTTATTCTACTTATGAATTTCAATATTTTTCATGTCCATTGTCTTCTACATCGTCTATCACTTCATTACTTGTAGTCTTATATTCAACAATACTAACATCAATACTTCCCACAATTCTTTTAATATGATTATTAAAACATTTCTATGCCATTGTTTTCATTGAATAACCGTGGAATATTCCTTTATCCACTATATCACCATACTTTCCTTGATTTCCATATTTGTTTCTAATAAAACATCTACTTCCTAAAACATGGAAATACTTCATAGATGGATTTCTTCCATGCCACAACTCATATAGTGTTTTTGCTTCACCCATATAAAGCCTTTTTTGATTTTTAGTATATACTATAGCTTGAACAACCTCTTTCTAGTAATGAAGAGGGATAAGGCTCTCAATTAGCATTGTTCTAGCCTTATAGTTCACTTATTGATTCATATGATCAACAAATCCATTTTCCAGTGGAGTTATCACAGCATCCACCTCCTGTTTTACTCCATGATTCTCTAGTAAATATTCAAACTCAATGGATGTGTATTCCCCTCCATTGTCAAATTGAAAAACTTTGATTTTCCATCCAGTATCACTCAAGTCGATTCAGGGATAATTTTTCATGCAATCAAGAACTCGTTGTTTCCTATGAATAAACATCACCCAATCCACTCTAGTATAATCATCAATGAAAAGAACTGAGTACCTTTCTCCATGAGTCTCGACAATATTTATCAGGCCACATACATTTGTATGGATTAGATCAAGAAGATTTGATTCCATTTTCTTCTTTGTCTGATATAAATTGTAGAGCATATTCCCTAATATGTAAGAATCACAAGAATTTTCCTGATCATGATTTATATTGGTGGTATTCATGAATATCTTCAGCTTATATATCTCTTCAATTCCTTTTTTGTTAATGTGCCCCAACATTCAGGGCCACTAGTCATTTTCTTCTTTAACAATTATGTAGCAAATATTCTCTCTTCTATCAACCTGGAATAAGTTTCCATCTGTTCTAAAACCTTTCATAAGATAATTCAATGTCCTTCCATTTATAGTGAACCCCTTTTGATTTAATTTCACTATAAGTCCTGAATCATAGAGTTCACACTTTGGAGATTATGATGTAGACCATCCACAAAAAGAACTTCCATTTCCTTTAGCTCTATATTATCTAGTACTGTACTTCCGCTAGCTTTGATCTTCAAAGAACCGTCATTAATAAACCATATTGTTCCATAAAACCCATTCATAACATTTTTTAATAAGTATGCATTACCCATCATATGGGATGTTCATCCACTACTAAGAATCCATGTATTGTTGATCTTTATATATTTTAGAGCTACTTCTTCAAGGCTCGATTTTCCAATTTTATTATTTTCCTTCCATGAAATATTCAATTGAGTGAAGGATAAATATGGACTTTCAATTCCCTCTTCCATAGGAGTAGGTAATTCATACTCATTCTATTCTTTATGAGGGGAGAACCGGTTTTTAAGAGAAACACCATCAGGTTGACTAGTATTGACTTGTCTATGAGTTCTGTATGTATTTTTCATTGATTTCGTCACCTGTAATTAACATATTTATGGCCAGTGTTAAAATAATAAAAATAATATCTAGAGAAATTATTTCTTCAATAAGAAGTTGGATATGAATTTATTATCATTTTCTGACTTCCTAGATATTACCCATTCAAATATCTCATTACCTCTTTATGGTATGATTTGGTATGGCCTAGAAAACCACAGAATTGACACTTCATAAGAAGAAATCTCTTCTAATTTATATTCCTCCTCATGTATACTTATAAAAATAGTTTCATAATCTATCATTTCTGGTATCTTGAGAATATATTTCAGTTTTCCTATCAGTTTGATTTGTGGTTTTCTTTTCTAACACTTCAGGTGACCTCTCAAAATGTCCAAATTTTTTATTCCCATTATTTTGACCCATTTTATTTCTAGTATTTGATGTTTTAGTATCACACTAAATTCCATGGATTCCCATACATGTGGCTATTTTATCATTAAAAATCTTTTCAATTCAATCGGAAACATGATTATCACTCTCCACTAACTCAATATCAAATAATTTTCTAAACTGTATCATCTTCTTTCTTTATTTTTAGTTTTATTCACTTTAAAGTTTACTCCTAAGAATAAAAAATTCTTCTTTAATACACTCAAAAGTCTTGGACTTCTCCTCTATCCTGGATGTAAGTTCATTGATAACCTTTTCATGTTCTTAAATTTTGAGTTTCATTTCCCCCACAAATGTTGTTCTTTCAATGGTTGTTGACTGTTCTTTCACAATTTCTTCTAGTTGTTCAATTTCATATTTGAGCCAGTCAACATATTCTAATGATTCTTCCATAACTAGTCTCCACTTTTTTTCATCTGTTACTTTTATTTTCAATCTTACCAATAAAATCCTTAAGTTTAACTTCATATCGGAATTAGTAATCCACTAATTGTCTCTAGCTTTATCTTTTGATGATTCAAAATTTTTATCTGTATTTATCATAGACTCTTGGATTTCATATTTGAATTCTATTTTTTCTCCCACAAAAAATTAATTGTCATCATCTTTTCCTCAATATAAAGAACTCTTCCTCTATAATTTATTTTTATATTTTAAGTATACCTTTTGGTAAAACCTTTTTTAAGACTTCTGTGAATTTTTGGCTTTACTTTATTCATCTTCAAGATTCCTTTAGCACTGAGAGGTAATGTTCCCATCTATATCACAGTGAAAACAGCCCAAGGGAAGTTATATTACAAATATCCAATTCCCTCTCTTGAATTTCTTAGCAAAAAGAGAAATATTTTTTTCTTCATCATTATATTCATCGACTATATCTCTAGAAACTTCAAGTTTCTCCAGAGATTTGAATGCCATTTTCTTACTTACTCGAGTCATTGCATCTTTAGGTTTGACCCTCATTTCATATGCCACCAACTATTTATCAAATCAACTAAATAATGTTCCAAAAGATCTATCTCCTGTAGGGCTAACACGTTTTTATTGTAAGAGTTGGAAATATTCTCAATTTTGTTTTACAATTACAATGTATTTGATTTGTTCAACAAACCCTCATATTTCTCCTATAAATTTAGTAATTTTATTGAAAAATGTATCTGAATTTTCATCTAGAAGATTCTTCAGATCGTTGAACCTATTTGGAAAGAATGGTAGCTTCACCTACATAATGTTTTGTTACCTTCATATATATTCTCTAATTTTTTTTACAATGACTTTGCAGAAGTATAACTCATCACCTTTAGAAATATCTCTTCAGAAAGAGATGATGTGAGGTAATTCTATGAATTATCATCTACACCAATAATTTTACTATTTGTATTATTCATAGAAAGACTTGTGGATTAGTGACCTATATTCCTTGTGCAGTGAAAAAAAGGACTTCCATTCCAAGATATCATAGATTATATTTCTTATTGTTCATCCAAATCTAAAATTTTCTTTCATAAAATAGGGGAACACCCTTGAAATTTACTTAATTATCCACGATAGAAAAATAAGGATAGATTTAACCCCAGAAACCCCCTATGAAACTACTTGAAGGACCCTAGAACACCCTGTGAAGTGAGGGGTGAATTAGAGTGTCAAATTTTTCTTATAAACTGATAGATCTTGTTCCCACATTGGTTGGAACTAATTAAACATTTATGATATAAATAATCGACAATCAGACATTCAATAGCAAACATACAATGCAACAAATTTTACTTGGTTCGCCCCTAAGGGCTAGTCCAAGGAACATACACCGACAATGTGTTGGTCATACCAAAGTCCACTAATCATCACTAGTTTTAGAATATAAAAATTTAGACATAGTAAATATGTTCCACACACACTACCATTACATGGTTTTAGGTATATCTCAATGCCTCCCTCGGAACACTTATTTTGACTCCCCCGATCTCACTACTGTGATAATGGACTTACTCGGTTTATCGATTTGAAGTTCACATTAATAGATTTTCATTGAAGTCTTTGTCTCTATCCAGCATGTGACTCTTCTTGCATTGAAGTCCTAAATTTATGCACTGGAAAGAACTGATCAACCAAACCAAATTCTCAAAACTTTCCAGAAGCACACACTACCACTTGCGCTCAACACCGATTATTGCGCACAAGATTTGGGGTTGTCATGTAACATGACATTAGGGAAACCATTATTTTTCACACAACCCTTATCCTTCATGCAGTGACACCACATGTTTCACTTGGTTTTTTTAGACTAAAGGAACACTTTTCGCACAATATTTTCTTACTTATTATTTTCTGACACAACTCTTTCTCGCACGAGAGGAACCTGATCTTCATTGAAAAATTCTAATTCTTGGGTGGGGGTGGCCACCTATTTATAGTCCTTTATGACCCTTTAGATAATATTATGATATGTTTTCATATGTTCACATAAACTTATCTTCATGCACAAAAACCCCTTTAAATGTTACATTTGGCGTGAATGTCTCTTCTGCACAACTTTGTTTTTGACACAAATTTAAATCTCTCTCACCCATTTTTCTTTTTCTATATTTTTATTTAAAGATTCATAAAAATTACTTGAGAAAATGTCTCCAAACCATCTTTAAAGTTGTGTACACCTTCTTTTTATAAAATCACTTTTATCAATCTTCAAAAAATTTAGAGTGAAAAAATTGGAAAACACTAAAAAACAATGCCACCATCAAGACTTTTGTCTAGTAAAACTGTATGTTCACTTTCCATGGAGACTCCAAGATCTTTCATGTATGGATTGAAAAAAAAAACAAACTATACTCTATATTTAGCTAATAGCCTTGGTTCCAACATAATTTTTATCATTGATGCTGATCTTTATAATTTTTTGTAGGTTACTAGGTTTTTATAAAGGTGACAACACACTTAGGTCATCATCATCTTGGAAAGAAGAGGAAGCTTATTTAGAGGTATTTCTAACCCTTTGAGATTTAATATAGCATAAAATTTTTAATTTCATTCTCAGATGTTATCTATTCAAGAGATTTTCCACATAAAATAGCCAAAAAAGTATAACCCAAACCTTTCTCATTTTTGGAGATGGGAAGAGACTGAGTTAGAACTCGATCTATCAGTAATTGAGTAGTGTGTTTGGATTTTATACTCCCTTGTTAAAGTGACTTGGGGAAAATCAATTCAATTAGATTAGTTCATGTGGTATAATGGGATTTATCAACATGAGATGTTGGAATATAGTTCCTATGTATTTGTTTAGTAACCTCACTTGTTATATGATCAAAATATGGGTTGACTTTCTGAGGATGGAAATTGTCTTGGTGGGGATAATTATCACACCCATAATGTCTTTTTTAGGTATTGTTTATTTCTTTTTTCCTTTATTTTATTATGTGTAGTTTTGTGTATTTTCAACCACAAAAAATTTTAAGGTTTGGGGAGACAAAGGGTGGTTCATAGTAGGTGCACGTTTTGTAAAAACCATGTGCAAAACCATAGAAAATAGTTTAACCCAAGTAGTGTCACTAGAGAAATTTCATGGTTTGGTGCGTGGTTTATGAAACTGTGTGGCCCAAACATTGTGGTCTCCACCTATTGGGACTGAGGGACCCTTATAGTTGGTTCATGTTCTAGAAGATTTTGCATCCAAATCATGTTCCCATCCCAATTTTGAAAATAAAAATAGTTTTTTCTGGAAAAAATCATCCCTGATTTTAACCCCTTCTAGCCCTTTTTTCCCATTCAACATATCCATCACTAGGCATACCTATCATCCTCTCTACCTCCCATTTTTCTTTAATCATTGGGTGGTTTGATATTGTTCCTTCCAATAATCTTTATGTGAGTGTCTCATCTCTTCTCATCTTGGTATCTTTTCCATTATTTATTGGGTTTCCTTCACTTCAATGGTTGTGTTAACCTATAGTGGGTTGGATATAATTTTGTTTTCTTGGTTTTTGATGTTGGTGGTGTGTTTTTTCTTTCATAAGATCTTATCATGTCTTGGATTTCGATTTTCAACTAGTTTTTAGCGGTTTCAAGAAGAAAGGTAGGTAGTTCCATGTTACACTATTGTTGAATGATTTAAATTTACTTTACTCTATTAAAAAATGTGTTTTCAAATTTTATTTGTGTGAAAATGGGCTATTTCAAATGTTTTGGTGTGAGTAAGTATTTAAAATGGTTTTTCCCCTATAGAAATGGTTGGAAATAGTATGATCGGCATGTGGGTAATGGGTTTCGAAAAGATGGATATTCATTATTTGTTAAATAGGGTGAGGAGCATTGGTATCATGGGTACCTAGGTGGGAAAAGTAGGATAATTACACAAGGCATGGCCCACCCTACCTAGAATAATTAAGAGATTACTCTAACTAAACTGATGATGGGTATTGGTTGGATCGAGCAAGAAAATGGACCTTTGTGTCTATGGTCAATTATTGAGAGTTCTAGGATCCCACATCCACACAAACCCTAGATACATGGGGATTGACCATGGTTCTTATGCATTGTTTCTTTTCCTATTTCCCTTTATACTGGTATCTATTATCTTCCTTTCAAATCTAAATAATGTTTAAAAAAATAAAAAAATTCATTTTTTAAAAACTAGTATGTTTATTTTTCTTATAATGGATATCCATAGAATACTTGGTGTGATCTTACTAGGAATGTGAGACCACTCCATACATCTACCACATGATTTTAGATATACCTTGTTTTTTACTACCTAATAAAATGAAAGGATATAAAAGTAAGAAGTAGTGGGTACTTTTATTAGTGGCATCCTCTTATAGTGGGTGATAATGTTTTTGACAAGGTTGGTTCCAGCCCTCACGCAACATGGATGCTCATTTTTCTTTTATTGGTCCCCTCCCCATTTCTTATTTTGGGTTTTGGTTAAAGATGTAAATGTATGTTGTAATCTATATAGGACACTTTTCAATATCTTTATTATAGATGATGGTAATGATGCTTTATATACATGTTGGATGTCGTTTCTTTTGGACCTAGAAATTAATTTTTCTTCTTATGGGAAAAAAATTCCCAAAGGAGCCCTTTGATTCCTCAGAACTCGTTTCAAACCCATGGTGATTGGGAAATCACTTTGAGCCATGCCACGCATTATTTTAGGCGTTGGGTTAGATGGAATCCTAGACTGGGTTGGGACCCAATTCACCCTTTTCCCCCTCTTTTTCCATTTTATCTATGTCCAATATTTTACATGTGTTTTTCTGAGCTATAAAAGTTGTCTAATATAGATTCAATACCTAGGATTATTTAATATTTTGAAAATATTGTAGAAAAGATAATAATAACCACTTTATCACTCTTTCTGATTAATCCATAAATGAGATCGCATAAATTGTTTGATTTTTATAGGTTTCACACTTAAATCCTCCCAATCATGTATTCAAGGGAATCCATCTCCACTTTTCTCATTTCCCAATACATGGGATATATATTATCTAAATCCCTTTCCCATATACCCATAAAGGAGATTCAATTCTTTATTAATGGTTGGATACTTCAATCCATCACCCATCTCATCAACTTTTCATAATGACATTAACAAAAAATAAGAATAGGTGAAAAAAATACAAACTTCGATCTAAGGGTACTTCAATCTCCTCATTTTAATTTTTTATCAATTACTCTTATACTATAACTATTAATTTCAATCATCTCCCCCAAAGAGACAATGAATTAAAATGGGTCAAAATTACCCCCCCATAAATGTAAGGGTCTCTTTCTTCTCCCTATAATTATCATGTGGGGTATTCCAGATGACTTCCTTAACTTTCAACGTCTTCTCCCTAAACAATATTTCATACCACATGAGATTTAATACTACTTTAAATATTATACTATTTGAGGTTAAAAATGAAACCAATTAAGAAAATGGGGACTCTCTTCTTCAACTTGGAATTCCAATATATTCTATTCGTATGGATCCTATCATGTTTTTCTTGAGAAAATGGTGGAATTTTCATATTCCCATTGAAATTTATACAGCATAATACCATTTGTGTATTATAAATTTTGATTCCATTTTTGTTTAACTAAACATGGCATCCCATTTCTCATTATCCAACTTATCTAATAATTACATAAGATAATAAATTAAACTTTTGTCATGGTTTATTGGTTCTAGGTGAAAATAATGATTGAAGATCAGTATAGAAACATTTGAATTGAAATGGAAATCTAATTTCTCTTAGAAATGTTCCATAAAAAAATAAAATCCAAGTCTACGTTGGCAAAAAAAAATTTAGAAAATAAGAGTTTCAATTTTATCCATCTAGGATATCCATATTTTCACATGTGGTGCTGATTTTTTCTTTCTTTTTATGGGGGTCATCACCAACTGATTTTCAAGAAAATTCCAGAACATGTGCTCACTTGAACAAATATATAAAAATATTTCAGTTACCAATTTATTTTGAATCAGCTATATAATCACTACGCTTAATAATGAAACCAATATAAAATAATAACAAGGTTATGAGAGTGAAGATTATTCCAAAAAAACTTCAAATTTATTCAAATATGTCTTGAATTTAAGAATTATAAGAATGATATATATCTTTGGTAGATTGGATTATTTCCCAAGTTACCCCTTATGATATGCTTCCCATGTATCTTAAAATAAAATTCCCCAAATTCAATAACCTTTAGATTGATTATGGAATAAGGTGGATCACCCAAAATCTCCTTATCTTTAGCAGGAGGTTTGAAAAAACTCTCCAAACCCGTGACATTTAACTCTAGACTTCTTCAAGCTTCAACCCTCATATTTTAGTTCTGTTCACTTTTGGGTATTATGTTGTTCTTTTATTTGGTTATGTTCTTCATCTCTTTATAAATAATAGATTTATAACTGTATTTTGATGTTTCATTCCCTCTATATTTTATTTTTTGAGGCATACATGTCATACATGTGATAGCACTATAACATACCCTCTTGCACCTTACACACATCACTTTATTATTTTTCAATTTTCACTTCATAATAATATTCTCTACTTATTAACTAGTAGTGTCAACCATCTATCCAGTCTGAGAATCCCCCACATTGATATATTCTTTTATTCCCTTCATCTTTATCCTATTTTGTTTCTTTCATGGCCATTTCTACTTGGTCCATTATATAACCACTCTTTCCATAATAGAACCGTCTATTTCCATTATTTTTTTCCTACTTCACATCTATATTTTCTTTCTTCTTAGGATTTAATGATTCAACTTCTCACTTCATAGATTTTCCTCCCAAGGCTGGTTATTTTACATTGTTCAGTTGCTTCTCAGATTGAGGTGGTTCTATTTTACCTTATATGAATCTATGGTTCCTAGAAATATTATAACTAAATCTCTACTAATTTTAACGACCTATATTTTAAATAACATTGAAATTTTTCAAGTTTTAAATTATTTTATTTTTATATTGATACTTATATGTATTTGAGGTTCGATTCATTATGATGTTTTTCTTCTTTTCAACAACATTTCTCCCCCTTAGTATATGAATTATCATATTTACACATATTGACATATTATAATATAAAAAAATACCCTTATGACTTTATTTATAGTTGCACCAAAACCCTTCAATTAATTTAGTTCTTTTCACCTCAGGTGAAATCTATTTAGCACAACATTGAATGTTATTTTTTGGTGGAACTTAATTGTTATGGAAAAATTTTGGGTAATATTTTATTTGGAATTTACGCACCTTATTCCTAGACATATTAGATGATGTCCCGGAAATAGTTTACTCCCATGTTTGTATAGATTTTAGATTTTGTTCAATACTTTTAGAAATTATAGATTTATTATAATCCGCCTTATCTACATAGTGGGTTACATTTTTTCATGTGAAAGAGGTTTAGGATTCTCCACAAGATCTCAAGATCTTTAAGACACCATTATGAATCTTCTTTGGTATATAACTCACTTTTTTAGTTTATATGGAATCATATTCTTTCTCAGTTTGTTGGGAAAGAATAGTTTTTCCTCTTCTAGATTTTTCAACTTGATAAACCACTCAAGTAACTTTATATTGGGAATTCACTACTCATCCTCTACAGATATTATTTTTCCTTACCAATCACCCTTAATAATTGTTTCTCATATATAACTATTTTAAATAGTTCATTAATTTAGTAAACTCTCTCATTAAAGAGTGTTTTATATTCTTCCTTATCATTTTCATTATTTGTGAGACAATTGAATCTTCCAACTTGTTTAACCAAGGAATATTCCATTGCATTATCTTATTCCTATAAATGTGATTTTTTATCATCTAGCTTCTAAATTTTTCCAAACACATGAACAATAATTTAAGAATTTAACTTTTTTAAATGACTTCAATCCTCACAAAATAAGTTATCAACAACTTTAATCTCATCATTATTATCACAACTGGCATAACTACAACTACTATGACGACGTTTATTTAGTGGTGAATCCTCTTTCTTCTTTGAGAATTTTCTCTGCTCCCTTGGCTCTTTCTTCAGTCTATTTTTTAGTTTCTGGGATGAAACATATATATCTTTATTAAAGATGTTGGGATTAAATTATTGATATGATACACATCTTTAATCATCTCATATCCACACTTTATTTAGATATTTGGTAATCTATTATTTTGACACAATTTTTGGTTCCTAGAGGATTGATGGACCACTAAGAGTGGAGGGGTGAATCAGTGGTCACTTAAATTTTTTATAAATTTATTTCCATTTGAATTAAACCACCTATACTTATTCAGTATAAGTCCACTCTATCTTGTTCCACACAACCTTACTCAAATAATGTAGTAAATAGAGACAAAAGAACACAATGATATTAATAAGGTTTAGTATAGAGACCTTCTTATTATCGGGATTGGTTATGAATCCCAGTCAATAATTATCCACTATAATCATTATATTAAAATTACAAGAGGGTGGTTCTCTACACACCATATCGAGATAAAATTCACACTAATATTCTCTCAATCAAAGAATCACCATCCACATTATTGTATCATATAGGACTTATTTTTTCTGTTTCCCATTTTTCTTATTCAACGTCTTCCAATATAAGTCACTAAGTTTCATAGCGGTGTTCTTTTATACACTAACTCTCACATGTTCTATATGAAAGGGTTACTTTAAATTTATTTTTGGAGTTAATTATTTTGTTATTGAAAGGATTCCTTGGAACTTATGAAATATATATCCTTCTTATCATAAGAATATTTCTTCAAATACATCAAGTCTTCAAGAATTCTCTGTAACTCAGTCACTGCTCAAAAATCGACTTCACAAAACTATAAAATAAATTAACCCAGTTATCTCACTCAATGAGCTCATATTATATTAAAACCCATTATATCCTTGTATAGATTATATAATCAAGGGTGTCATGGGATCTTATTATTCTTAGTTCTTCAGATATCTTCAAACAAATATCATAATGATGGAAATCTCTTTATTATTATTTTCTATAACAAGTTGTGGATTCTTATTTTTATTCTTTGAGATCTTTTCTTTAGATATATTCCTCAATACAACAAATATCAGTATCATCTCTCACTGTAGTAGTCCTACATACCTATTTTTCTATATCTTCTTACAAAATCATCTCATTTGCACTCATATACATGAGTGGATCATTAATAACATATTTCATTTCCAAATACCATAAACAGTATTTCAATGGAATAAATTGGTTTTCATCATAATATCAAACTTAAATATGATTCATTTTATGTTCCCATAATTAAATTCATGCTACTTTTTTTCCAATGATATCCTAATTGAAATGATAACATTTCACTCATATTATTCATTTTAATTTTTCTTGGCTTGACTGATTCTTTATTTAAAAAAATTACCCACATGAATCACCACATCATCCAAAAATTCCTTCTATATAAAACAATGGATTTCATTTTTTACAGCTATATAAAATATACTAAAAATAGATTTTGTGGCATGGAACTCATTATAATTTCAAGAGAGATTATATAAAATTTATACATCCTTTAATATATATATTGTACACAACAATAACATCTCTACTTTATAATCATCTCCAATCACTTTAGATCACCATAATTTTAATATTTGATGAATATACTAGATTTAAATAATTTTCACCTAATTTATTCCTGAAAATTTGATAAATCAATTTAATACTTCATGAAATGTATGTTGTGGTTCTAACTCAATATTCCTAAAAATCACTTTAAATCTTGGATTAAATAGGTTTCATGATGTTTTGATCTTGAAATTACTATATAAGAATAATTATATTTAATTTCCACTTTAATAATATATAAATCTAGAAGTTTGTTATTTTCACCCATTATGTAAGGGAAATATTTCTATATGAATTTCCATTTCTCATATGTAGACTCGACTATGTGAACAATTACCTTATATTGTGATTCATGTATAATAATTGGGATGCATGGTTCTCTAGTGCCAATTCACCTATATAGAAATTAATTTAATTTTGATGATATGGAATGATATATGAAATAGACTATGGATACATGAACATTTAAATATTCCACAGAAATACCTTACTTGTGTAATTTTCCTATGACACTTCATTCGATTATATGGAGATCCATTTGAATACATTGATTCTGAATTTGAATAAAAATATATTTTGGCTATTAATATTTCAGTCTGTGGGTCATTCGACAACATCTATGCACTTGCATATGTGGGGAATTTAGCTGTATGGATTCCCCAATGTAGGAATTCACCTATGTAGGAATTCTGTTACACTTGAATTCATGTATGTGGAATCTTGACATAGCCATTTTTCAGATTTATTTCTATTTGGAACCATATATCCTCCACCACATCTCCAACCACTCTCAATCACTCATAAACACATAAAAACTCCTTTAGGAAGTAATGAAACAACTCAAAAAAGTTAAATAAATTCTTAGGAACTTGAGATGTAAATCAAAACTCAACTATTTCAGTTCGTCAATATGGAACATTAAACATAGGGTTTCATTCATCCTGAATATATGTTTCATCCTTTATCAGACCGTGTTTCAGTACTGATTTGTAGTAGCCTTCTATCTTTATACTACTTGGATGGGTTTTCTTTGTTAGGTAGCACTCTAATCCAACCTTTGAAACTGTTTTCCATGTTCTATTCAAAATAATCCAATATTTCCAGTATAGGTGTAGAGTCTAGCACTCTCTTGTATTTTTACAAGGTTATATACAAGTCTAATATCACACCTTCATCACCCATCACGGTTTATCCATAAATACTAGCTCCTCAACCCTTTGATGTTTTATGGGCTTCCCACTTGAATCTTTCCATTAAGTTATTCATGGGTAGCCATCTCCACATTATTTTCCCAATATGTGGTAATCCGCTTCTTTCAATAATATTTCTCCTATAACTATAAATGGACTTTCACATCTCCCTTAATGGGTGTACATTTTAATCCATCACCCATCTCATCACCTTTTCATAATTACAATGATAATGGAAAGAAAAATAAATCAAAAGATTACAATTATTAACCCAATGGAACATTTTAAGTGATATCTCATTGTTGAGACACTTTATGAAGGAAAAATGATTATGAAGAAGCACTTGGAATATTTCAACGTATCAAAGAAAGTTAAATGAAGTAAATAAATATAGTTCAAGGGAGTTACACAGCATAAATACGCCTCAAAATTACCAGTGAAAGTTCTTCCCATGCAGTCCAATGCGTAGCACCTATGAAAAGGACCTATGTAAAGGAACTATGATGTGGAGCTACGCAGCGGACCTGTGTGGCAGTATACTTTTTGTACCCCTATGTAGGGAACAAACGCTCTGCAGCTACATCGAAGACCTATGTGAACAACCTCCTTTTAACCATACCCCTCCTTGCCTATAAATATGACCCTTTAACTCAATTTTTTAGACTAAAAAAGTTGGATGAACTCCTAAAGCTCCCATTTCATAGGTATTTCACTCAAGTCCACAACATTTTCTCAGGTAGATATTGAAAAACATGATATAAGAGAGAATTATATGGGATAGGTAAGATCAATATCCTTTCAATGTTTTAAATTCAAAACATATAATTAAGTACCCTCCTTCAATTGGAAGAAGTCATCTATACATCGTCCTTTCTTTAATTAAGGACCTGCACATGATTCTTCCAAGGACATCAAAGGACACCTAGGGATGCTTGAGTTAAATCTTGATCCAATTGTTTTTGTCCCTAGTCCATTTCCTAAGGCATGTTAAGATCTCATAGGCTTATAATACCAATGTAAATCATGTTTTTAGTTCTACCTAGGATCTGCACGGTTCACCTATGTGGCACACCTACAGGGTTCACCTATGCTGTATACCTATGTTGAAGACCTAAATGGACCACCTATGTGAGATATCTTTTATGGCCTCTTCTAATCCACCTATGGAGGAGGGGGCTCTCTTAACATGGATCTGTTTTCTAAAAGGGACCAAGTTGAAACTTCCAACAAAACCTCCTGACTAACCAAACCTTTGGGAAACACACATCAGTGTGTTTTCCATTTGGGTTTGTATTTCTTCAGTCATAGGTTTCCCATAGTTTCCTTATAAGGGATTTTGGATCATTGGGGTGTCTATAGATTTGTATATCTATAGTGACATGGAAACCTACCCCAGATATAGTGTTGGGAAGTTCCCGGTTTGGTGGATTAGGGTTCGGGCCATGTCCCCTGCCCTATCATCTCTAAGAATCATAACATCGGGTAACTAGTAGGGAATGTATACTTCACACATGAATTTCCTTTTTACATGGGGAATTATATACTCCTTCTGAAATGGGGAAACTTTTAGGCAATCCCTCCTAGATTAAGCCCCTAAAAATTTTATGCTAGACCAAATGACCTTCCCTTTAATGTCACATTGATGGGTCTATTTCTCCACACCCACATCCACTATTTCCATAATTTATTTCATTGTAGGCCCACCCTCTCCCATAAGTAGAGGAGAAAGTGTGTGGTTTGTTGAATCTTTTGCACTCTATAATTTCTCACACTGATAATGACTTACATGGGCTTAGAGATTTGTGATGATTAAAACAACCTCACAATCCACCTCACTTGTTGAGCTATGAGAACTCTAATTCCCACTATAATTGGGACATTTAGGAAGCCTTCATCTAAGGCCCGAGCTCAATTGACATCCTCATCAGGTGTAAAACCCTAATTCCCTTAATCTGGGAATCCACCTTAGAAGTAAGCCCCAAATTAATCCCCTTTTAATCTCCATGAGTTATAATATATATATCCTGGACCTGGTTATAAGGGAATCCTATTTATTTTTAAACCCCAAACTATTCCTCTAAAATATTTATACTCCCCTTCTAGATTTACTAAACTACATGGGATTTGATTCCCATCCAAGAGAGATACGTAGGAAGCCTCCCTGAGGTTAAAACCCAGCACTCCAAATCAACCAGAATATTTATGGGCTACAATCCCAATAGGGTCTAATCCAACATGGAAGAAAATATCCTTTTAATGTTCCTTGTGCTGATTAGGCTTAAGTCCCACACTAATATTTGAAAAAGAATATTCCACTTAATATGTCCTTACCACATGACACTAAACTATACAGTTAGGTCATTATCACATGACCTTAAAAGTTATGGTATTTCCTATTAAGAGACATAGAACTACGACGTTTTTGATTCCTTTAATGAGGATACAAAGGTATCCTATTTATGGGTATGATCCCAACATCAAAATAAATTTTGTCTACCTGGATGACCATAAATTCAAGAGTATACAAATAAGTGGCTTGAAAACCAGCATCATCATAACAAAAATCAAAGAATCTCTAAGTAGTATATGAGAGGATACCATTGATGGATAACATCAAATAGATATGGATATCTTCATTGATGAAGAACCTTGAATATATGCATATGATTATGAATTTTATACATGCTAAATAATTTATTGAAAATATCACGGGAAACCTACATTATACTTGGTAAATTAATAAGGATTCATGAACATATCTCAAATATATAAGAGAGTCCCGAAGTATGAAATAATTTCATCCAAAAGGATGTGATAAGCTTGGCCTCCCATCCTCTTGACCAATGTGAGTTCTCAGGAATTGTAGGTCAATAAACCTAATGAACACATGCCTTTTTAAAGCAGGTCCCTTTGTCTACACAACCATTGTATGTTTCCAATTCCCTAAATTAATTTGATGGAAACTATCTGAAATTAGTGATTCCTAATCAAAACATACATTCTAGGGGAAACATCAAAATCATGACCCCAACGTGAATCCTTAACCAATATTATAGTGTTACCATCTATTAAGAACCTATCAATTGATAAAAGATGTCTAGAAGCAGATGGTTTCCACCACCATCTTTAACAATTTCAGGATTTTATCCCCATAATGAAATGACCAATACCTCCCCTATTCTAGGGAGGTCAACAAAGAGGCCACTCATGGCCTCATCCCGAAGACACATGGTTCATTCCCAAAGGATCCTTCAAACAATCACCACCGCCAATGCGGTATTATAGAAAATCCTCAACATGATGAAGGCCTTATCTTTGGTTGTTCATCCTAGGTTCCTCAGACCCGGGAGTGCAAGACAAATCACCGAGGAAAACATCCATCCAAAAAAGAGTAGGTTGGAACCTTTGATCCCTTCAATGAATTCCATTAATCCAATTTGGTGTAAAGCAATGAACTAGCACATACACCCATATTCCTTAACTTCACCAGCCAACAGACTCGTCTGGAGGTATTAAAAGAAGCCTGTCAACCTAGTATAGCAGCAACATGTAAGCAGGAACATACACCTATCTACACTCACCAAGCCTACCAGTAGTCTTGTATTCCAGAATTAAAAGAATTTAATAGACCATGCTTTGTGGAAAATATCATGAAGGAACATACTCCTTCTAGAATTCATCAAGCCATCCAAGAGTCTCGTTTGGAAGAACTCATATATGTCAGTCGAAAATCTCCAACAATAAACCTGGGGCAGACTCAACTCTCTACCCTCATAAACAAGTTTTTTCAGTATCCATTAATAGGAAAGGAAGGATAGGATAAGGCACATACACCTACTCCAAATAAGGAATGGACATATATTCATTTTTTGGCCCAGAAGTTACCAAACACATTTTGGAAATGGTAAAAGGGTAGAAACAAATTCCTGCTCATATCCTGGAAGCTTTCCAGAATATCATAACAGTGACTTCAGTAGTACCAGAGGTATAGAAACAAAAAAAATTCCCAACACCTGGGTTGACTTATCAGAATTCCATCCAGGAGTTGAAACATACCTCTATTCTAGTCCAGGGGGTTATGAGGCATACTCTCCCATATCATATAGAAAACTGGATCAGGGACTCACATTCATTCTAATTGGCGATAATCAGTCTATTCTGATATCCACTCTAAAGAATGCACATATACCTACTCATGAAAACCACTTTTCCTAGCAAGTGGCCCCAACTACGAGTAACAGAGCATCTTTGAATAAGCCTTTCCATGCATAGTTAGAGAAACAAGATTCGATTTGTGATTTGGATCCTCTTAATGCAAGATTTCATGACTCCCTCAAACATTTATCTATTGTAGATCAGGATCCTACCCTCCCATTACAAAATTATGGGAGTAGTAGCAGGAATTCTGAATTTTCTCATAGTATACTTCATCTTGAAGACTTGATTCATGAAACGTCAGTCAATTTATAGAATCTATCTCTAGATAAAATCCATGAAAACCATATGTGTTTCCAAAAGATGAAGGAGAAAGAGTATTTATCCCTTGATATAATCCGCCATGGTGGTTCTCCCAATGATGGTGTTTTCTGCAAAATTCCTCTCCATATTAGTGTTTCTCATTGTCAAGAAATTTCTCCAACTGTCAATGTAGTGATGAGAAAGCCCTAATATCTTGAGCAACTTGAAAATATAAGGCTAGTCATGTATAATTCCTAATTACAAGAAGATGGAATACTTTCTCAACCAGATGACAACCCATGGCAATGGTCATTATCTGAACCTACCTTGGGTCATTTTCAATCTAATATAGAAGAGGAGACACCAACTGATCCCATTTCTTACAGTGAATCAATATAGAAGTGTCCACACTGGTCAGAACAATTTGGGAAACATATAGAAAAATATGAAGAGGATATGTTGAATATGAGAAAACAACTCGCTAAGGATGAAAAAATAGTCATGTTTTAGCCTTTATCAACCTCTCAATAAAACATTCCAGAAATGATGGATGAATATTGTATTCCTGATATCCTCCTTAATATATTGAAGACTCTTCGTCATCTAAAAATAAATGTATTACTATATGATGGATATCAATTTCATGTAAACATAATAGAAGGGTTTCAGTGTCAAATTGACTTGGTATCTTTCTAGGTTTCCCCAAATCCAAAGATCGAAAAGCCATAGGAGGCCCTTCAATGTCTATGCCTTAATTCATTAAGGAGGTTGTGACAATCAATCATAGAAACCTCATCGAGTGTTCATATTAGATGAGGGGGTTCACATGGAGCATTGCATTTCTCTGTGCACCAAAATCAGCAAATCCTTTCAAAAGTGGGATCATGAAATGTTATTGCCCCAGCCCAGATAAAACAAATAAATTCTTCTCGTGAATAAATAAATTCTTAGAAAAAGTATGCCTTGATTGGTTTTCACCAAAGTCAGGCACAAAGAGAGTAAGCTATTGAGATGATTCTACATCAAGAATTTGAAAACATCGAGTAGGCTTCCTTCTTGGAGGATGTTATCCATCAGATCAAAGAAATATTTGTAGGGATGGGTGATTTTTCACATCTACAATTCCATCCTCATCAAAATTTAGTTTTCTTCCAACTAGGGAAGAATCCCCCAAGTGAATGCACAACTGAACTATCCAAGGATTCCCTTTATATTTATTTCAATAAAACTATCCATGGGAGACCAGAAAATATGCGAAAAATGTCTCATGGTGGATGAAGAATACTGCCATCTTAGAAATATATTTATATAATGTCATTAATGTGTTATGCGTTAGTAAATATAATTAATTCCATTATGGAATATCCTCCAAAAAATGGGCCCAGCTCAGGGGAGTCATATGATGAAGTTCATATCCATAATTTGTTACACATCAAAGAAAATGAAGGAGGTGTGTGTACCCAAAATCAGAGGATTACCCAAAATTTGGTCATTCCATCAAATAATCAACATTTCCCTATTCTAAAGTAACCAAACAAGGGGAAGGGTAAAGGTCAAATCATGTCTCAAATTTCCACTAGAGAAGGTCAATCTCTGCCTCTTAAAAAATATTTTCCCAGAAAGAGGAAGAGCTGACAGATTTGAGAACACTGAATTCATAGTTACTCTGAAGTAGTATTCCTACCAAAAATACTCTTCAAGAAGATCCTCAGGTTGCACTTCCAATAGAAGTTCCTCAGAAAAAAAGGTTTTTTGCAACTACTAATGTGGATAATGAATTCTCTCTATTGGAGACATAGCTAGAATATGGTCAAGCACATCCCTACAGACTTGTCCCCGTGGGTTATCCAAAAAAAATACCAGTAGTAACACCATTTGTGGTCTTGCCAGTTGTCGCACTAGTTCAGGCTTCAATAGTTGTACCTTTAAAGGTCCTAGCTCATCTAGATATTACCCAAATAGTTATTAATACAATTGATTCAATAACAACTTGATTGGTAGCTATGAAAGATAGGCACGCACTAGTACAACCATAAAAAGAAGACTTACCCTGGGTGGGTAGATCTGATTCCTATGCTACCAAACATTGTGAATACCACAATACTAATCATTAATGGTTTGGGAGATCCTGATCAGAACTTGATGCATTTCTTTCCAGATTTTGATCCCATGATGGGGACCCCTAAATAATAAGAATCAGAAAAACTTGGATGTTTTGGTCAATCACTATAGGGGACGACCTTTGTCTGGTAAACAAGTTTGCAGTCTCGATCAATTACTAGATGGGAATAACTTCTTCAGAAATTAATTTTCCAATTCATCTCAATGCTTCATAAGACAACCATTTTTTTCATATGAATTGAAAACAAAGGGAGAATGAAAGTGTATCATATTTCATTTCTCTATGGAAAGTAAAAACATATTCCTTAAACTATCACTCCCTCAAGGAGAGTTACTATCAATCTATGTGGAAAATCTCTTTGATGGGTTACACACACCACTAATCCATGGGAAATAGACATGAGGGTTTTGGTTCCTTTCTTCATTCACCCAAAAAGTGGATAATTCCATCCTAGAAACAAATTCTAAGTCTCTTGTAATCTCATCGGCACCGGGAAAGAGAACAGGAAAAGAAGAGGCCTCCATAGTTCCACTCAAGAAAGCACCTTTACCTTCTTCTACTTAAAATCCCTCATCATGCCGTAGGGATCCTCCTCTCAAGAAACAGAAGCAAATACCACCTCATAAATATGATAAAAAATATCTAAGGTGAAGAAATTTTAAGGAGTTAAAAATAAAATTCTACTCTTTTCAGAATGAATAGGTTTATGGTTACTTTATTTCATCCTTGAAAAACAATTTATTACAGTTAACAAGACCCCAGGAACCGAACAAAGAATGAGAGGAGGTAATCCCAAACTATTTTCCCTTATATTAGAATTTGGGACACCCCATTCGTGAGTGTTTTGTTTTCAAGTATGTCCTTCAAAATATGGTGGACTCTGGACAAGTGAAACTAAAAATTTTATCATCCTAGGTAGCATGTGTTACTGTTACTGATCTAATTAAAGAAGGTGAATGGTAGGATGTCAAAATCAAGATAAGTAGAATTTTGATGATTGGATGGTCAAGAAAATTATTAATCTAACATATTTTATTCTACGAACCCTGTTAAAAAAACAGACTGGGACTCATACCACTTCTGTTGTAACCAATCCATCTTCATTAAAATATCAATCCTCCAAAATCCAATCCTCTACAAAGCAACATGATTAGAAAGGTAAATAGCAGTTAGAATAATATGAGATCATGTTATGGACAATGTTTTCCTTGATTTTGGTAGATTTGATGACATCTTTCTCAAAAGCATAGGCACCAAGACACCAAATGGAACAACAAGAATCGACCTATCAGGCAGAATCATCGTCAAATGAGGATTTGATTTTTAGTTCCATTATTGTTATCCACTTAATGGACCCCTGTGAAAATGATGATTCTAAATATGAACCTAAATTCAATGTACTTTATTTGGGAACTACGAGAAGAAGTAATCATGGTCTAGGATACATGGGAAGATGTGGGTATTCTAGATACCACTATTTTAATTACACCCCTTCTTGAACCGTTTATGCATCCAAAACTCATGGGAGAGCCCTTAAGTAGGCTTACCATGAACAAGATAATTTTCCCACCCATGATAGGGTCCACCCCGACATGATTATCATGGAAGATCTATTAGAGTATATATCACCACTTTCTCAGCATGTGATCTTACCTAGTCAGACAAATCCACCAAGAGAAGAAGTATTTCCAATCTCTACCATAACATATGGTCCATCTATATCAGGATCATCAACTTTCAGGGAACATTCGAAACCGCATCCACGTGCTGGAAAACACAGACCTTTGGATAAGAAGTATGATTTTTTGAAGCAACTGGACCAAGTACCAGCCAATTTATTTATACTAGATGCTTTGAATCTATCAAATGATATCCAAGAAGCACTTATTGAGGCTCCATCACATCCTCAAGAGTTTGAAACTAAGATTGTCGCTCTTGTGGTCTACTATGTAGATAATGATCCTGTAGAATGTCAGGAAGTTATATCTTTCATGAATCAAGATGTGGATGCTTTTTTACATGGAAATAGTAGGTTCATGTATTTATCTAGAAAGGTTAATGACACAGACATCCGAAAAACATTTATTGATAATGACTCAGCAGTCGACCTCATTCCCATCTGCACACTTCGTTGGTTGGGTCTCACTAAAGCTTACTTATCTCCCTACACTTTGATGTTTCAAGGTTATTAAAATAATTAATAAGAACCTATAAGCAATAATACACTTAGAACTCAGTTTGGGGATCTTATATCTATTAAATATTTCATGGTTGTTCGATAGGACACATCATTCAACATTCTTCTTGGAAGGCCCTGGCTTCATAAACATGTGGCCATTCCTTTATCATACCACCAATGTCTCAACTATTTCATAGATGGTAATATTGAGACATTTCATGGTGAAAATACCCCATTAATGTTTTTTGAATTTCAATATATTGAGGTTGAGTTCAATCACACAAAGGGTACATGGTCTGTAGAAAAAGATATGACAAGAATCAATGCTCTGAATGGTCTAGAAAAGATCCCAGCTAACCCATTCAATAATCTCAGTGTAGATTACGTGTTTCATAACAATATAATTGAAATGTTACTTCCAAAAACAAGCACTCATTCAGTGGATTCCATAATGTTGGTTGTGGCAATTCAGCCTAACAACAAAAGAGAAATTAATGATTTACCCAACGGTGATAGAAGCCTAAATGGAGATGTCACTATTACATCTACCAAACTTCACCAAGTATCTACTTTATAATCCAGGATAGATGAATTTGTCATGTTAATGGAGAAAGATAGGGATACTAATTCCCGACCCATCATTTTCTCTTCAATGCTCTAGGAAGACCCTTCATCATCAGTAGGTTCAAAATGGTTGCCTCTTCTTCAGGATTTTCAAATACAACTCCTCTCCTAACATTAAGTGTCATTCTTCATCACCTACCCTTTATCTAGAAAAGGAAGAAGTGACACATGTGTAAGAGGAACAAGAGTAAGATCTCATGGATTCCCCTTCGTTATTTGAGGAAGGAATCTCCACCACTGTGGATGAGCTTAGAAAATAAATTTCGGTACAGATGAAGATCCATTCCCCACTCTAATAAATGAGAACATGAATTCTGAAGATAAAGAGGTGTATACATCATTTATAAAGCAACACCAATATGTATTTTCCTGGAACTACACAGAAATATAAAGCCTTGACTCTGATGTGGCCACTCATCATTTGATTTTTCCATAAGAGCATCAGGGATTTAAGTAGGTGGCAAGAAGAATGAACCCAACTCATGCCTCAAAAATTGAGGTTCAAGTCGAAAATCTTATCAAAGTTAAATTTAATATGGTGTTGAAATATCCTATACGGATGGACAAATTTTTCCCTATGAAGAAGAAGAATTATAAAATCAATGTTTTCAATGATTTTATATATCTTAACCAACATTGTCCTAAAGATGAATTTTCAGTTCCAATGACAGATTAATTAATGAAACTACAGGATACAAACCTCTCTCCTTCATGGATGGATGCTCTAGGTATAACCAAATATGAATGGCCCTATATGATGAGGAATATACAGCTTTTAGAGATCCTTAAGGAATATGTTTCTATCTGTAAATTCCCTTGGTCTTGAAGAATGATGGTGTGACATATCAATGTGTAATGCATCATATTTTAAAACCTTTATTGGGGAAATTAATTGAATGATATGTGGATGATCGAGTGGTTAATTATAGACAAAATTGTGATTTCATGGTTGATTTTGAGACCATATTTAGCAAGCTTTGGAAACCTAATTGAAAGATAAACTCCTTGAAATGTGCTTTCAGGGTAACCTTGGAGAAATTTCTTGGTTTTGTTATATACCATCATGACATCGAAGTTGACCCTGAGTTTACTAAGGCTATCATTGGCATGTCACATACTCAAAACTTAAAATAATTGAGAGGAACTAAAGGACACTTGGCCTATATCTGATTCTTCATAGACAATTTGGCAGGAAAGTGCCTTCCCTTTACCAAATTGATGAAGAAAGGGGTCATATATCTGTGGAACAATGACAACCAATAAGCATTTGATATCCTCATGAAATATTTCGTGAGCCCACCAGTATTGAAGAAACCTGTTGAGGGACATCTGCTCATTATTTATGTGACATCCCAGGACTGATCACTGGGCACCTTCCTTTCACAAAATAATGATGCTGGGAATGAAAATAGCTTTTACTATCTTAGTCGAACCATGCTTGATATAGAGACTCGATATTGAAATATTGATAAAAGCTTCCAAGAATTAATATTTACAGTTTAAAAATTAAGACATTATTTGTAGCATCATTAGGTCCACTTGATATCTCATAATAACCCGCTCAAATTTATCCTCAGTTTTCCTATGCTTATAGGATTTCTAGAATGGTAGGCAGTTTTTTAGCAACAGTTTGATATACAGTTTGTGCCTTAGAAAGTAGTTAAATGACAATATTTAAAAGACTTCCTTATTGAGCACCTATCTGTGGAAGATACATCACTGAATGTTGAATTTATTGAGGAATAAATATTCTCCATTCCAGAAAGTCCCCGAATATGAAAAATATACTTTGATAGTGCTTCTAGAATTCCAAAAGGGAATATAATGGAAACTGTAAACATAACAAATTTGAGTTAGGAATTTTTCTTATCTCCCCAGAGAAGGTAGTGTTTCCATATTCCTTTCTGCTTTCAGAAGGTGTACCAACAGTGAATCAAAATATCAATCTCTCATTGCAGGACTAGAATTAGCACTCCAAGTACCATTGTATTACCTGGAGGTGAAAGGTGATTCAGAATTATTAATCAAAAAAATCATTGGGGATTATGCCATTAGAAAAGAAGGACTACTCTCCATGTGTGATTTTTTTGAGCTTTAATGGAATAATTCTACATAGATAAAACATTATCTTATGTCCCATAGTCACAAAATACCAAAGATGATGCATTGGAAAATGTTGCCACAACCCTGCCAGATCCAAATAAGGATGAAGAAATCATTTACATTGCTCATCGTTGAGTGGTTTCACCTATTGATCAAATTATAATAGAGGAAGTCAATGAAATCAGTCCAATTTCGGATTCATATGGTCATACCATGGGATGGATAACACCCATAATAGAATACCTCCAAAATGGGGTACTTCCACTAGATAGAATTAAAAGAGAACAGATCCAGCGACGAGCAGTTAATTTCACTCTTTATGATGGCCTAGATTATCAGAAGATCCTTTATAGATGATGCTTCGACGAAATTCTTCTCAAATACATTAATGGGGATGAAAATGCAGCTGTCATGAAAGAATTACAAGATGGTGCCTATGGTGATCACCAGTCTAGGCATAGGCTTTCTAATCAAATCTAAAGGCTTCGATACTTTTGGCCTTTAATGACACAAGATTGCACAGATTTAACTAAGAAGTGCCTTCCCTTCCAGATGGATTCTAACTTCATTCATCAACCCCTATAGTTCCAGCATATATCTAAATACTTCTTTCCATTTACTATATGATGAATGGATGTTGTAGGAACATATCCTCTAGCTATGGCTAAGAAGTTCAAGTATAATCTTATTGATACATATTTCTTCTTTAAATGGGTTGAGGAAATACCTCTCAAAGAAGTCGAGTCCAAAAGAAATTTTATCTTTGTCAAAGATAATATCATTACCAGATTTGGTGTCTCCCAAACCATATTGATGGACAATAGCCCCAATTTCAATTCTGGTGAGTTAAAGAAGTTATATCAAGAGCGCAATATCAAATCCAACCATTCAACTCGATGCCATGCAATGACCAATGGATAGATAGAGGATTTCAACAACACCCTATTGAATATACTCTAAAAGATGGTGGATAATGATAAAAAATTCTTGGCCTGATAAGATCTTACATTATTTGTGGGCTTATTGGACTACTACTCGTACTGTAACACGATCAACCCAATATTTGTTGGTATGTGGAACCAAAGTAGTTCTACCTAATTAAATTCAATTTACTTTACTCTGAGTTTCCATATATGATCAGTTATCTACAAATGAATAGTTTCATAAGCGATTTGATGAGCTGGAATAATTATATGAAAATAGATGGCATACTTTACATCATTTATAAGTCTATCTGAACAAAATAGCATGAGCTTTTAACAAAAACGTTCCCCTCTTCTCATTTCTTCAAGGAGAATTGGTATTATTCCTTAGGAATCTGATGATACTAGGAAAGAATCCTCCAAATCTTGAGCCAAAGTGGGAAGGAACATATTCCATACATAACGACTACTCTAATGGAGAATATTCCCTAATATCAATGGATGGAGAACTTATTACAACTCCGACCAATGAAAGATTCTTAAATAATTACATTGTGTAATCACACAGAGTAATGTCCTAGTAGCAAGACATTAAACTACTCAATAACCATATGTGTCCATGTTGCACAATGTTAAAATGCATAGCATATTTTTCCTTTTTGTATTATGTTAAACAACTTGACATCATTTTTCCTCACTACACGAACTATACAATTAATGTCTCCTTTATTTGACGTTAAGAAATACCCCAAGATAACACAAATTGGAATTCCCTGTGGTTTTTCAAAAATGAGTAGATTCTATAAGCAAGCATTACTCAATTCAGTGCTACTCCTTAGTGGCACATGAGTCCCATTTATCCCTATGTTTTAATTAGATCTACATAGAGACCCCTCTACAATAACTATGTTGGGATTGATTCTCGTTCCGATGAGATAAGTAGTGATGTCTACATCTCCAATCTAGGGCTGAGCTACAAAAAAAATCCCTTGTTACTTGTGTTTATAAGTCAGATATTGATAGGGAATACAATTTTCAAGAATATGTGTGGCTTTATTCTCATTCTAATGGGATACGTAGTGACACCCAGATCTCCAATCTTGGTCCCAACCAAAACCATAATGAAATTTATTTCCCATTTTCCTCGTATATAAGAACAAAATATATATAGAGAACTCTTATAGAATACATGAATTGATCTTCATACCATCTTGTGTCTTATTTTTAACCATGATCCCAAAATGTATTAAAATCCCTCATCTCTCACATCAAACTGAATAGGTGTGGGGAATGATATTTTAAAGAACTATGTTTGGATTGATTCTCATTTCAATGGGATAAAATAGATGCCTAGATCTCCAATCTTGGGACCATCCAGACAAAAAAAGTCCTTTTTATTCCTTGTGTGTATAAATCAAACCTGCAAAGGGAATGTTTCAAGAACTATGCATGTCTTGATTCTCATCCATATGGGATATATAGTGATGCCATGATCGGTAATTTTGGTCCAAGCTGTAATTTCATTATAGAAACCCTATTTATTTTACCTAAGCACAAATCAAATTTGTATAGGGACTTCTTCAAACACTTTTAAGTTGATTCTCATTTTAATGAGATACATGGTGATTCCTAGAATTTATTATTTAGGCCCAACCATTATCTTGCAAATTATAAAAATTCATCTTCCCCATGTTAAAACTTGATTGATATGGGGAACAATATTAAGAACTATGTGTGTCTTGATTCTTGCTTCAGCAAGATACACAGTGATGACTTGTTCATATAACCTAGCCCAGCCACTATATAATAGTCATAACTTTTTCCTTCACGTGTTATACATTTGTTTTGTAGAAGAGACCTTTTACCACTCATTCTTTCTCACACCGAGTATAGCTCACGTGGGATTAGGAATTGGTTAAAGAACTTATCTGCATAAATAAGGTATTTTAATTTTGATTTTGGTTTATATGTCCTCATCACATGACATTAAAATACATGATATCCTTAAAAACTATGTGTGTTTTGATTCTCATTTTTATGAGATATGTATTCATTTAATGTCATTTCACCTTCATCCTCACCATAAGGAATTAAAGTGCTTGGGATATTGCTTGATTATCAACCATATGCGATATGTAGCATTGTCTTGACTTTCAAATCTTAGACCTAGCCATTGCATCCTTCAATTAATGTCTTTCTTCTCCCATAATTGAATCAGATCTGTATGAGGAGATTCAATATGCATTTCCATCTTTTGTATGATCCTATATTCAAAAAACCCCTATTATCCCTCACTTGTGTGTTCAATTAGAGTAAATGAACCATTTTTAATAACTACAGGTGGATTGATTCTTGATTCAGCAAGATACATAGTGACAACTGGGTCTTAACCTCTATTCCAGTTGCAATATTCCCATTTCACATTGGAATCACTTCATGTCCTTGTTGTATGATTTAAAATATATGGTACCCAATGAACTACGTATGCCACGATTCTCATCCTATTGATATATATAGTGAAAACTACGGCTTATATATTAGTTCCAGCTATGGGATAAAATAAAATTCCCCATCTCCCATATACAATTAAAAATACATGTAGAATCCCTTTATTTTGGGTCCTCTCCTTAGAGATCCCGCTAAGGAAACAAAAGATATTCCCATTATACATATGAGTCAGATCTATGTAATGGAATCCAAAATCATTTCCAATATTGAATCAAATATGTCTCATGTGCATTGAATGTCACCTATTTTTAATTTAAAACTCTTAATCTTGAATATATTCGGATATTCATAATCCTTCTTCGGTTTATGGTGGCGTTGTTTTTGATACCTAAGAAATCTTTTGCGTGACTATTCAGTATGTGCCCCTAGGCGACGTAGCATAAAATTCACCTAAAATTGGTCATTTCAACCAAAGGATTCCACTTTTTGGCTATATAGAATATTCCTTAACTAGCCCCGCATAATACATCCCCCATAATAGGTTTTTTCTAATAGTGGTAACTTCATTCTTGGTAGAAGCCTCTTCTGTCCCCTTCAAACTTTGATGACGATATATAGGAACCTGTATTTTAAAGAGGTCACCCATTTCATATTTGTCCCATATCCTTTATCTCGGCCTAAAATCCTCTAAGACCATGGTTTACCCATTTTCCATCTACTTGTGTTCAAAGCATACTGGAATAGCCTTGGGTCATTTGACCACATATCATTCAATGTATCCATAATATTATGGTCCTAGTTGTATAACCTAGAAATTACAAACACCATATTTGCTTTATTTAGATTAGACCTTTTTAGAAAGTCTATTCCCATGTTTCATTGGAAATCATGACTGTAAATACTCTTTGTGATCAGGTACATTTATCCATAAACCAAATTCTATTCTTTAGAAAATATGAATCTCCAAAAACTTTAATCATCTTTTAGCAATAGACTTTTTGATACCCAAGATCTCTTTTTCTTAACAATGTAGTTTTGTCCCCTAGGTAGCCTGGCATAAAATTCACCTACATAACAGGCCTTTCAGCTTAAGGATGCCACTTTTGGGCCATGCAGCACATTCCCTAGCTTGCCCTGCATAATACAACCCCCATAACAGGTTTTTTCAAGAAATGGTAACTTTTTTCTTTGAAAAGACTTCCTCTAATAACATTATCGCTTTTTTCCATATCACTTTTCATATTCAAAAATTTTGAAGTCATAGATTTCAATCAACCACTTCCATACCTGGATATGGCTACATTTTTCAAGACCAATTACCTAGAATTTGAGTTCCATAAAATATTTTTTAGAGCTAATGACCTAAAATTAATTACCCTAATTTCTTTGGTGCATGACTTAAAACATCACAACTTAATGTCCTTTCTACATGACTTAAAACTGCACAACATAATTTCCATACTACATGACCTATAACTATACATCATAATGTCTTTACTGCATGAATTTAAACTACATTGAAAAATATCGTAAAATCCCTTTCTAGAAAATATCCCTTCATTTATACAAAAAATTCATTTAGGAATGTACTCTCAGCCATCACATGTGTTGGCACAATTTCCCCTTTAATTCTTGAATACAATTCCCTGACAAAGCCACCCACTGTAGTCTTGAGACATTCAAATTTTAAACCCCCTTTTGTCTATCAGCAATAAAATGTAAGAATTATTGGGAACTCCTTCACTTTATTATACAATATGTTCCCCAGCTGGCATCAAATTCTCACATAACGAGCCGATCATCCCAATGATACCACTATTTGAAAATGTATCATATTCCCCAATAGGACCTATATAATATGGCCCCCATATCAGGTTTTTCAAATAGAGGTAACATCATTCTTGGAAGAGACATCCTCTATTCTCATACTTCAAATTTTATATTTTGTAACCATAAAAAAATCACGACTCCAGATTACCCTTGGAAGTATCTAAAAAATATCAGGACATTTCCAGCCATCAAGTCCTTGTTTGGGTTTTAATATGAAACAATAATGGTGAATGATATTCAACTTAAAACATTATCCTTATTAGTCCAACATTCATGATTTTAAAATACCCATCCCAAAGTGACATAGCACTCACCATGTTGAAAACACATAAAGGGAACTTTTGAAAAAATCATGTCTCATCTCGCTAGACCTACACACTATACAGTTCAGGAAACATTGATCAATAAAAAAACAAAATGAACAATGATTGTAGGGTTGTCCATATTACCCTATAAACATTCAAACTATGCTGACTAAGTTTCTTGGATTAGTTAAAAGTTAACACACCCTCAAACATACCAGTGTAATTTTGATTATATGACCAGAAGATGCCAGGTTGTGAAAATCAGCTTTAATATTATAATTACAGAAAGAAATAAGGGACGAAGACGTATATATATAATTAATGACAAAATAATTTTCATTAATATTTATAAAATTTGAGGAACATAAACAGAAAGGACTCTCTTTATCATATATTACAAAATTCATTCTACTTGAATCTTTACCTATTGAATAGCCTCCTAGGCCCTATCAACTACTTTCTAAAGATCGGTCAGTTGAGGAGTTTCAGCCTCATCAGCCTCACAAAGTGCATCTTTGGAAGTTATCCCTTCTAATTGGGTTTCTACCATTGATTGGTTCAGTTTCTCAAGCCTATGCATAACAACATCCATTTGTTTTTGAACATGTGTCACTTCCTTCGTTGTCTCTTAATTTGCCAATTGAAATCCCCAAACTCCTTGATGGAACCTAAAATATCAATGTCTGGATTAAGAGAATCTATAATTTTAGTGTATATGGATTTTTATGTTATAGAATACTCACCAATTAAGTTATCCAACAAATGTTTATCAATGCAAAAATAGTTGCCACTGACATTTTCTTTTTTTAGCTCTTCAACTCTTGCAATGTTATTAGGATTCACTGAATTGGGATCAACACCAGTACTAGCCTCTAGTTGTCCAGGATCCTCACATCTTCCTTCTGGAGCCACAAGAATATCAGTGTCGATTGACTCATAGTCCTTTTTCATAGTAAATGGATCTGAAATATTATGGATAAAAGAATGTTAGAAACAACCTTTGATTCCCAGAGGAAATGAATATGACATTACCTTGATCATTTTCTATCTATGTAGAAACAGGAGATGATGGAGCCACATCCTCTAACACTTCATCTGTTAAGGTAACAAATTCATTAACAATAGTTTATACATCCCATAGAGTTTCCTTCTTAGTCCTATAAGGACTAGTTTTTAATCCATTATGAGAATAAACAGATCCAGATCCTATGAAAAGAAGAACATGTTCACCAAGATGTATCAAGAAAATCATAATACTAGAGGATAGTGTGAATACTTACTTTTTTGATGTACACATTGGATCAATCTCAATGATCTCTTATACTCCTTTTCATAATATAGTGAATAGATTAAAATAATCCTCTTAATAGAAGAAACCCATGACAATGACTGATGATTTTCTTTCTCCATCACCTCCATCTTGGTTTTCCCTCTTGGAGAAATTCCTAGAGACCCGATGGTTTCATCCAATGTGTCGATGGGGGTGCCCGTGGGTCCATATTTTGGTGACTGGACAACCTTTCCTGGGGATAATTCCCTAATTTTAAGATTCAAAACTCAATACCATTAAAATTAATGATGGTGGATGGTGATGAAAAATTGAAACAAAAGAAAAGGGAAATGAATTCTCAGTATTAACATAAATCTCCCATTCCTCTTCAGGGTGAAAAATTACCCCTTCACATATCCCTCAATCCATCATGTTAGATACTCAATTTGAGGATGGGATTTGGTCATAAATTGCATATATGAAGGTCTCCACCTCCACAATATGATTTTGTACTTCAACCAGATTATAGTCCAGATGACAATTAGAAGGTTCTTTAATATCACCCACATCTGGAATTCAAAGGCAACAGATTGGAGTGATGCCCATGCATCCCTGAGTTCACAAGTCAAGCCTTCCCTGTATTGGATTGCTAAGTGATAAACCTAATTCGGACTTGATATAGTTGGATGTAGAGAAAATTCAATACCCTCTTATTCGAAGGCCTCTTCAAGCCTCCCTTCTTCTTTCAAAGAATCAGTAGATGGGACGGTAATCTCTTTTTCATGACGGTTACTAGATCACCTCAATACTGAAGGCATTGTTTCCTTATAATTGGTCATCTTGGTGTATTTTCTTTGTAGATTTTTTAAATTTTCTGAATCTCCTCATTCCTTTTCATCATAGTTGGATTCAGACCTTTTACCATAGTTTCTGCAAAAAAAATTGTAATGGGATCTACCTGATACATTCCTTTTATTAAAGCCCCCTGAGGGTATGAAGAATCCCAAGATTTAGAATATGTAGCCTCTAATCAATTTTATGCATCTAATGGAGGTAGTGTAATTGAAATTTTGGATATCTCAAAATCCATCAGAATCCATAATTTTCAGGCTACCATTTGATGCTTCTCATGACTTACATATGTGGGAGAAAAAGTGATCGATTGTTGAAGACATTTAAAGTACATAGAAAAACCTATAAAGGGCATAATCCTCATAGATTATTTCACCATACATATTAGTTTATATCATATTATCCCTAAATTCCATCATATAATCCCTCAGCTGATAATTTTCTTTCATACCATAATCAAAAAATGTTCTAGTTGGTGTGTTACCAAAAAGAAAGAAGTTGAATTCTACTAACGCATTCAATTCTCTCAGGACTTCATCAGGCTACTATTTCAAAGGATGAATCCTGGATACTTTCTGTCAAAATGGGGTAAATCTACCATTGGAGACTATAACTAAATTCAACACTAAATATAAACAAATGTGTGCCGCAATACTACCCTACAATAGTTGACAAGGTCCTGCCAATATAAATGGAGACTTCCTATTGTATAAATGCAATAGGATTTGGTAGATTCTTTATAGTACAGGGATAGCCAACCCAAAATATTTCCCCTCTACTAAATTGGATGTAATAACAATATTTCTTATCCTTACACTACCATCAGACTGACGGACTAGAAGAAAATAAATGCTTAGCCACATGGCAAGGAATCCGGTAAAGTGTACCCTTGTATCAATATCAAACTTGACCTTATAACCCCAATACTTGAAGTCACCATTCTCTAATGTGGAAAAGTACATTCCTAAAGTACCCTGATTATCCATAGTTGGGAAAATGGTAGGACGTACATAAGTTTGACCCTTCTCTTTCATTAGTTCTAAAAATTATTTTATCCACACTCTTGTATGAATATTAGGCATAGTGAAAAGATCTTTCTTTTCCTTCACAAATTTATTTTCTATTTTGAATAATTCAAGATACAATGGTGGCGTCCTCTTAGAATCACCCCATTTTGTTATTGGTGGAATGAATTCATCATAAATCTCCCCAAAAATAGGAACCCCTAATATTTGGTAGATATATCATAGGCTAATTCCAAACTCACCGTGTCTCAAGTGGAAATAATTTATCTGCAGACCTCACCAACTCAGTAATTCCAGAATGAAGTCATTTTTGTAAAAATAAGTTTTCCATATCCATACATCTTCATAAATTTTAACATCCATCAATTCTTTCCTAAACTCAACATAATTCTAGCATACCCAAAACACCAACATCTATTCAGGTTTGACTCCTCCTCCATAACTAAGGTCCCAGTCTTCCTTCCTTCTATTAGACTGATATTTTTTTGAAGCATGAAAGGTTGAATCATAGAAAAGTGTCCATGTATCTAAAACATGATCTTTATATCATGATTACAACCATTATGATATAGGATGCATCCAATTGTGATTTTTCAAGCATTAATAGGCATACCCTTCACGGTAATATTCATTCAATGACAGTTGATGTATTGTACAAACCATGTATTTATAAAATATTTCTTATAAGTCAGAATGTGGTCATATTGTAAAAGACCATTCCAATACAGATGAAAATAATGGATTCTTGGATATTCACATTATTATGGAATTAGGCCTTTCACCAACACAGTAAGGGTATTTTCAATAATGTTTTAATAATCTGGTCCAAAGATTTTCATCATTTTGGTCTGAAGAACTTTAGCTTCCTTTGTCAAAGTCATCAGGTGATCCATTTATTACAAATAGAATTACCAAATATTCCTCATTAAATAGAAATATTTAATTAAGGAAGTTTAAATTTAAACTTAAAGGAATTCAAAAATTTGGAAAAATAAAAGTTATGCGCGGCTCCTTTGATGAGGTCACCCGCATAGGTCCTTCGACATGGTACCCAGCGTAGGTCCTTCGACAAGGAACCTAGAGCATGTCCTTTGACAAATTCCGTTCAAAAATCTCCTTATATTAAGTAACTCTATGTATATTTATCTCTCACCCATTTATACCTTGAGAAATTTTCAAGAGACCAATGCTAGAGCACAAATCGGTAGAGTGGAACGAATGAGCTACGCAACGAGAGATGAAATCCCAGAACGCGAGTGAAGAAAATGACAAAGGAAAGGGGGTATTTATAGGCACTGATGACCTATGCTAATTAAATATGGGATATAGCTACACATCATACCTACATTGTCTAGAATTTACTCCCCATAATCTTGCCTCAGGACTAGACCCTATTTTTAATCAGATCCAATCTGAATGGGCGCTTTGTTGACACTCCTTAGTATGGAAAAACTATTATAAAGGAGCACTCTAAATATTTCAAAGTATTGAATAATGTTAAAGGAATTAAATAAATATAGTTGAAGGGGGATACTAGGCACACCTACGCATCAAGAAGACTCGTGAACGTTTTCCCATGCATCCCAATGTGTAGTACCTACGCAGAGGACCTAGGTTGTGGAGCTACGCGAAGGACCTGTGTAGTAGTATAATTTATGCACCCATGAACAGGGAACCTATGATCTAGAGCTATGATGAATACATATGAGAAAAACATCATTTCACCCAGAACCCCTCTTTTCCTATAAATAAGACACTTGGGCTCCCTATTTTTTGCAACTAAAAAAATTTGGAATAACTCATGAAGCTCTCATTGCATAGAACTTTCTGCCAAGTCCCTCAAATTTTCTCTGGTATCTCTATAATACACAAAGGAATAGAAAATTAGATGGGATAGGAAAGATAATGATCCTTTCAGAGTTTCAAATAAAAAACAAAATATTAAGGACCCTCCTTCCATGGGAAGAAGTCATCTATGCATGGTCCTTTCCATAAGCAAGGACCTGCACAGGATTCTTCCAAAGACATTAAGGGACACCCGAGATTCTTTTGTTAAAGCCTCATCCAAGTGTTGTTGTCTGTAGTACATTGACCAATGTATATCAAGCTCTCACGGGATTTTAATTCTTATATTACGCATTGTTTAGTTCTCCCTAGGACCTGCATGATACACCTACATGGTACACCTACGTGGTACAACAACACAATACACTCACACAGCATAACTATGTAGAAGACCAACGTGGATCACCTACACAAGCCATCTTTTAAGGCCTCTTCTAATCCACCTTTTGAGGAGAGGCCTCTCTTTACTTGGATCCCTTTTATAAAAGGGACCAAGTTGAAACGTCTACCAAAACCTCATAACTTTCCAAACCATTGGGAAAGACACATTAACATGTCTCCAATTTTGGTTTGTACTTATATAGTCAGAGGTTTCCCCATTTTTCTTATAATGGTTCAAGATCCTTGGGGTTTCTATAGGTTTTATATCTATAGTCATATGGACCCTTAACCCAGGGACAGTGTTAGGAAGTTCCCTGTTTTGAGGATTAGTGTTCAGGCCATGTCCCCCCCTTCTCGTCTCTAAGACTCTGAACCTTACGTCCTTGGTAGGGAAGGTATTGTTCACACATTCATTTTCTTTTGACATAGGGAATAATATCCTCCTTCCACTATAGTAACAGTGTTAGGGAGTACCTCCTAGAGTAATCCCCTAAACCTTTTGGGCTAGAACTAATGACCTTCACTTTAATTTCACTTTGAAGGGTTCATTGCTACGCACCCTAATCCACCATCACCCTGGATTTACTTGTCTTAGTCCCGACCACTTCCATCAATAAAGGATAAAGTGTGTGGTTTATTGAATATTTAACATTATCTTGTTTCTCACACTGAGAATGAATCATGTGGTCTTAGAGATTTGTGATGACTACAACATCCGCACAATCCACCTCATCTCCTGAACTAAGAGAACTATGATTGCCACCCTAATTAGGATATGTAAGAAACCTTCACCCCAGGCCTAAGCTCAGTGGACATACTCCTAGAGAGTCCAACCCTAATTCCCTTAATTTGGGCATCCTTTTTAGAAGTAAGCCCTGAATTAAGTCCCCTTTTAATCTTCATGAGTTAAAATAACTCTCATGTACCTTGTTATTAGGTTATACTCTTTAGAAGTAATCCCCAACCTATTTCTCTCAAATGGTTGTACTCCCCTACGAGATTTACAAAACTATGTCAGCTTTGATTCCCATCCAAGTGGGATACGTAGGAAGCCTCCCTGATGTTCAATCACAACACTCCAAATCAACACTGTTCTTTCAAGGCTACATTCCCCACAGGGTCTAATCCAATTTGGAAACATATATCATTTTCAATATCCTTGGGCTGCATAGGCTTAACTCCCCAATTAATATTTCACTAGGTGTCTTCCATCTAAGATGTCTTTCCCACACGACATTAAACTTTATGGTTAGGTTGTTATCACATGATATTAAATGTTATGATGTGTCACATTAAGCGCCAAAAAACTATTAGGGTATTGATTCCTTTCACAAGGATACGTAGGTAGCCCATTTATCGGTACAATACCAACATCGAAACAACATTTTTCTACCTGGATAAACATAAATTCTAGAGTGTCCCACTGATTGGATTAAAAACCAACATCATCGTATCAAAATATAAAAATATCTAAGTAGTATATGAGAGGATACAATTTAGGGAGACCCTTTAATACCAGTGGATGTCTCCATTGATGAAGAACCTAGAATACATATGGATGAATCTGAATTTCATAGATGCTAAATAATTCACTGCAATTCTCAAGGGAAACCTACATTATAGTTGGTAAATTAATATGGATTCATGAAGATATCTTAAATCTATAAGAAAGTCCTGGAGTAGGAAATAATTACCCCCAAAAGGGTGTGATGATCCCGACCTCCCATCCTCTCGACCAATGTGAGTTCTTAAGCATCATTGGCCAACAAACCGAATGAACACCTGCCTTTGGAAAGTAGGTCCCTTTGGACACAAAACTGTAAGTTGTTTCTTTTTCCATAAATAAATCTAATGGAAACCATCTGGAAGTAGTGATTCCAAATCAGAACACACGTTCTCGGGGAAACAACACCCATCTTTAAAAAAATTATTATATAATAAATATCATCTATATTTATTTTTTATGTCTTTATATTTATCCATATGAAATAATGATGAAAAATGAAACACATATCTTCATCGAGACTGTAGTTTTTACATACTCAGAAGAAAAATATTCTTTTTCCATTAGATGGAAAAGGTGATAGAAAATTGTTTTACCATTAATATAGTAATATCTTAATATTTTTTAGATACTAATATTATTATATTTTCATTGTTATTTTATATTTGATGGAGGTATAATAAGAAATAAACTTAAAATAAATCGATGAAGACTTATACAACCACTTTTAACATCCTCCTTTAGATTGAGATTAAGTCCATTGAAGAAGGGTTTTATGGTTATACCATGGGATTAAAGACATAGGAATGGAATTTTATAGGGTTTTCTGGTTAAAGTTTTGAGAGAAAATCAAACATTATTTCTGTTTTGAAAAGATTGAAGTGAGTCCCTTTTTATAGGAAAACATTAATCATATTTTCATGATTTTCCAATCATTAAGGGTCATGAATGTAATTTAAAAATTGTTATGTAGAATATAAAGAAACATTCATGATATTATGAATAACTTCCCATAAAATTGTTTAACTATAGTATTTTTTATGATTTTATAATGAATTAAAAATAATTTTAAAACTTTAAAAATCATTTAAATACATTTTAAATAATATTAACATATTCTGACTTTAAATAAATCAAGATACCAGTGGGATTAAAATTAAAACACATAAATTATCAATTATCCTTCATAATTATCTAAAAATTCATGAAACATAATTATTCATCCAAAAAATATTATTTTTTAATTTTTTTAAATAATTTACTTTATTTTTCATTAATTTTTTATAAATGTTGTATTAACTCAATGTAAGCATTTTAAATAATTATTTTATTTTTTAAAAAAATTAAAAAATTATATACATGAATATAATTTATTTACCATAATATTAGTCATATATGTTCTTTAATAACTCATATTTACTCTTATCCTTACGATGGAAACATATTTAAGATATTAAATGAGATAAAGTGACATTTTTGTAAATGTAATTTTATTAATATAAAAATAGAAGTCATAATTATTTCAAGTTTATCTAAAATGGATCAAAATTGAACATAGATAATGTAGTTGTATATGAATAAACATCTACTAATCTATATATATGATATTTTGTGATATTACCATATAGTTTATCCTTAATTATCTTGTTTTACCATTTTGAATGATGATTATTTTTTACTTAGCTAAATTATATATATTGTAAAAATGAAAGTTGCATATTTACCTAATTTAAAAATTATTATTCCATATATGTAATCAATTTTAAAACATTAAATTTCAAAAAGCTGCAAAAAAATAATTTTAATATAAATGTGAAAAACACAATGAAATGCTATTTTTAGAAAATATACTATTAAACATAAAATTATTATACAACAAAATCATGTATAATGTTGATTATCATAGAATTAATTGGATTAAATTTAATAAAATATTTCTTATTCCACTTTAAAAAACTGAAAAACGAAATAGAACATTGAAATTACTTAGATTGAAAGAAAATAAATGACTATTTTTTAAAATAGATATTTTCTCTATTCACCCATAAATAAATCATTTTATAAAACTACCCAAAAAATTATTAGTTTAATTTTAAATGATTATTTAAAAAAATAACAATTTAATAAAATACATTTTAAAAAATTGGTATAAATTAATCATAATAACTATGTATAAAATGAATTAAAACACATTTTTGAAGAAAATGTAGTTTTTGAAGAAAAAAATAAATTCACACACATTCTATATCTAGTAACCACCATTTAATGAATGTTAATTTATTTTATAAAATATATTATCAATTCATTTCATTAAAATTATTTATCTACAGCAATTAAATTAATTTAAATTAATAAAAAATACATTGCAAACATAAATTAGTTTCCTAAAAAATAACTCGTTTAATCTTGTATGATATTTTTTAAAATTGAGTTCTAATTTCATAGTAATTAATCTATAAATCTTTATTAGCGAATACTTTTCTACATATATTTCATATTTTTGTTACTCTTGTTCATACCTGCCAATCCAATGGCAATGTTATAACTATCATATTTAAATAATAATATTTTTAATGGTGTATCAAATTTTATTTTATTCTTGGTATTTCATGTGATACACATTATCCATCATAGTATTCATTTTAAGTAGAATTACATATTGAAATATTGGGGTGTTTCAATAAGGTATATGAAACCTTTTTATATAAAGTATAAGAATCATATGAAATCAACAATACCCCTAACAGTAGGCTTGGAGAGACAAATTGCCAACCCTAACTTCTCTAGACAAGGAATAAGCCTCCAAACTAGGTAGTAGTCCAAACCAAAGTCCCTTTAACCAATATTTCATTACTCAAGAGATACAGTAATTCCATTGAATTCTGCCACCTAATTTGTATAAACTATAATTAATGACTTAATTCAATATCATAACCTAATATAATCCAAATTTAAGGCATGGGAAAAAAATCAATTGTCATACATAGCATGTAACTCCCTAAATGCATGTATAAGAATTTATAAAAGTAGTTTGACTCTTTAAACTAAAGCATAAATAAATTCATAATATAAAAAAGTTATAACTATGAATAATAAAGGGAATAAACTAAATAAATGAATAATTCCTACATTTAAACATGAGATATACTTTTATGAACAATTCCAAAAAAAATAAATTATAAACACATTATAATTTTATAATTCATTATACACATTCCAAAAAGGATAAATATAAACATTTTATAATTTAATCGCAATTTAAATTATTTCATGATATCCTTTATATGGAACTCTAAATAAATATATTAAATAAAAAAATATAAAAATTTTATACTCCAAATATCTTTTGTAAACAATTAAAATAATCAAACTATCATATAATTAATATTATTAATACATTTATCATATCAACTATCAAAACTCATTTTGATATGATTTAAATAATTATTTGACTAATCCCTTTAATTTTAATATTTCAAATTTTAATATTATAATATATTATTAATATTAAATATAAATTCCTTTATATCTTTTCCTTATTTTTAAAATTTATAAACACTTTATAAATTATACTTTTAATTTCAATATTAACATTCTATATTTTAATTATAAGATATGACATATAATTTCAAAAGGAATTTAACATTAACATTTAGTATTACCGCTATTTATTTATTAAATATTTTATAAACATTTACTTAATTAATTATGGTTTTTAAATTTATTATTTTATAGAAAAAAAAAATAAAATAAATATCCCAAAACACCGTCTTCTAGAATTTATAAACAATTTCAAAACTAAATAGTCAATTCATAATTGAATATTTGGAAAGATAAATTTTTTTAGCATATCATTTTTAACGATACATGCATATCATAACAAACTAATAAGAATCCAAATTGAATAAATTCTTTTTAGTGATATCAAATATAATTTATGAATGATAATATGGTTTGTGTGTCATTAACCTAGAACATGGTGGAATGTGTAATATTAACTCAATGCCTATAAATTGTAACTTTCAACGTGTTTTTTATACAATCTTCCAGTGCCTGGGAATCATACTTTAAGATATCATCTATGTCATAATGATGACATGATACTCTTTTTTCATCACATGAAATATTAGATATCACTGATATAATTCCCTATGATATCCATATTTTATCTTATGATATCCATATTGTACCCTATGATATCCATATTGTACCTTACAATACATTGAAAACAAAACAAATGAGATTTTATCCCTTAATACAAGATCACATATCTTATTAGGCAATTATAATACTACTTAAGATATCAAATATCATATTACCAGTCCTAGATAAAAATCCATATGTATTTTTATGATATTGAATACGATATATAAGACAACATACATTTCCTTCATTTTCAAACATGATTTTGAGAATTAAAATACATAGAACGGCTCCAATACCACAGAAGGGGAATAAACTCCTTCACTTATATGGAAACAAAAATATAAAATCCATGTAAACCCATCAAAGTATTCCATTATAAAAAATATTAGGATATTCAACTCTTTCCATACATAATGAAGCTCATGGGTTAAGAGTCACGGTTTACCACCGTCTGTGCATAAAATTTCCTAGGAATCATTTAATGCTTTAACCTTTTCTATTATACTATTAAATAGTTTATAAGGATGAAACGACACTTTTCATAAGAAATGAAGTGAATATAAACCTATAATTTTTATAACCACTATGTATGAAACTAAAACCATGTATAAATTATAAATCAAAAAATCAAGTAACTTTCCTCGACGGTTAATATCATTACTATCTTTAATCTTTGTGTTTGAATAAGACCACTAATAAAAACAAAAATAATATTCCCACATATTTTTATCTATGGGATAATCTAAAAACCCCAATACTTGGGTGGTATTATCCATAAATATAGTGGTATGATAGTACATATCAGTGGAAAATAGATTATGAGGATTAGAGCTTTAGATAATCAGAATAATGACCACCTAATCAAACAACCACTATCTCAATGGATTATCCTATTTATATATCCATTGGGGAAATCTCGTTCCTTAATATGTATTTACTCAATCATTAAAAAAAATTTAAGTAAATCCTTCAATTGTACACTTTTAACCCTCAACTAATTTTTACTCTACATGTGTGTCACCATATGAAATGCCAATATTAATGATAACCAACATGAGAGATATATAAATGTTAACTGATTAATGATCATCTACCTCACCCAATCATAATGTAAAATATGTGTCATACAATATGAATCATAATTTCATATAATATATCCAAGTGTAATGTATGATTAGTTTAGGTAAATAAGAAATGATATAACTATATTATCCTTTACCATATATCAGTTCAAGAGATATGACTTTCCTTAGCATTATGGATGATAAACCATATGATATCATTTTGTTACCTCATATAATGTTCGATTTTGGTAATATATTCTCCAACTTATTCCTCCACTGGGTTCCATTTTATGCGGATATAAATACCATTATATTTCCCTTTTCATTGTTTCCTTAATTTAAACCATAAAAAGCTTATAATGTAAGATTTTATAATTTCTTCCTCTTTTTCCTAAACTCTTCTTATGTTATTACCCTACATTTATTCCTTCCTTCATGAATTAAAAAATGTTTCACTTGTTTAAGATAAACTTTGGGAATCTAAAATAATATATTACCTCTTTTTGTTGGGATTCTACAAGACTCGCTATTTGCGTAAACCATTTGAAATCATTATTTGACAAAATCATTTCTCATTGGTTTATTTCATGTTTTGAGTTTATTGATTGTCTGTTTTTTCAAGAGGGGTGAAAAGTTTATGAAGAGTGCATTAAACATGTTAAGGTTCTAAAAATAAAAAATATAATCAAAGGACTAGACCAACCCAGGTTTTGAACATAAACCTACGCATTAGATGGCCGGTGAAGCCCCCTGTGCACCACCAAAGGGAAGGTCACCCATTATTCTAGGAGCTTGCACAAAGAACCTATGCCAAGGACCTGCATTGGAAACCTACATTGACCAGGGTCCCATTTTTTCCTATAAATACGAACATTGGGATCCTCTCATTTAAAGAACGAAAAATATGAATAAGCCACAAGCTCTAGATGCATAACCCTTTCACCCCGGCCCTGAAAATTTTTTATCGGTATCTATCTAATACTTGGGAGAATAGATAATTTAAGGGGATGTGTGAGATCAATGTCCTATTTCAGTCCCAAACACCAGACACCTTTTTGAGGGCATGTTCTCCCCTAGTAAGAAACCAAATGCATGAGGCCCCTCCCCATAACAAGGGTCCTATAGAAGACCCCTATAAAGACACCAAAGGAGACCCAAGATTCCTAGAATAAAGACTAAACTTTGTTTTTCCCCTGATGGTCCATTTACCAAGGCATACCCAGCTCATGTAGGCCTATATCCTCCTACGTGAAGTACTTATAATTACTCTTAGTACCTATGTGAGGCACCTATGCCCTCTAATCCATGAGCTATGTGATCCCCTTTTTTATTCCTCTTCCATGCCACCTATAGTAGGAATCCTCTTCACTTGGTTTCATTTCTTGAGAGTGAACAAGTTGAAACCTCCACTAAGGCCTCCAAACATTCAAAACATTATGAAAGGTGCACCAGTGTGTTCCCATTTGGATTTGTATTACTTCAGCCAGAGGTTTCCTACACTTGTCATACCATGTGGTCAGGTTCCTCAGGGTGTATATGTATTTGTATCCATTAGAAAATGTGGACCCCTATCCTAGGGATAGTATCATGGAGTTTCTAGTCCTTGATTTAAGGGATATGCCTTGTCCTACCATTTTCATCACTAAGAGATGGAACTTCTAGTTCTCGGAGGGGAGGGAAAGGATTGTTCTTTATTTTCCATTCAACATGTAATGACAGTATCCTCTATTGCTACAGAACCAATTTTGCAGCATCCCTACTAGAGTAATCCCATTGACATTCTTATAAGCGTTTTCACTCCTGCTCCTCCTCACTCCCTAGGTAACTAGATCAGAGAGGGTATGGGCACCAGATTCCTCTCCTCTCTCTCCCACACCCTCGGCCTCTTCCATCAATGAAGGAGAAGATGTCTGGTTTTCGTAATCGTCATCTTCCCCTTTCCCATCAGATTCAAGCATGACTCATCCTGAATAATGTGGAAATAGGAGATAACCATGATTATGTAATCCACACACCTTGATGCATGTTTTGGAAGGGGATCATCCTTTAAATCTTTCTCTCACCTTTCTTCATAGTTCCCCCATTGGTGTGGGTTTTCAAGGCCATGTATCCCACCTTAGAGAAAAGAAAAGTGTGTTGTTTATCATATCTTATACTTCCTATTGTTTCTCAAAGAAATTATGAGTCACACGGGCATAGAGGTTGATAGTAATAATGAAATGTACATGATTCCCCAGCCAAAGTCAACCTTGGAGAGTAATCAATAAATAATTGAACTATGAGAACTCTGATTCCTACTATAATTTGGATATGTATGATTCCTTCCTAGGGTCTGAGCTCAGTGGGAATCCTTCTCAAGAATAATTACCAAATAAAACCAATCTAAGGGACTCATACCTAAGATAATCCCCAACCTTAAACTTTTTCTACGGAATCATCCTCAGGAGTGGGTCCCAATCCAAGATCATCCATTGACATCTTCCTCAGAATTTATCCCCAATCAAAACTCACAAATATTCATGAGTCAAGACACTCATCATGGTACCAAACTCATTCATTAAGGAATCCTATTCAAAATTATGCCCCGGTTTAATCCTCTCAAAGGTCCAACCTCCCCTCTGAGACAACCAAGGAAACAATGTGGGCTTTGATTTTCATCTAAATGGGATGTGTAGGAAGCCTCCCTAAGGTTCAAACCCAACACCCAAAATCAACCCTATTCTTTCTGGTCCACATTCCTAGTACGATATAATTTAACCTTGAAGGATATATCCCTTCCAGGTTCCCTGTTCTTTTTTGGAATTTTTCCCACACAAAACTCTGACTAGAAACCTTTTGCATAAACATCCTTTCCAAATGATGTAAAGTTGTATGGTTACTTCCCTATAAAATGACCTTAAAATGTACAATGAGCCCCATTAAGTGGTAAAAAACTACATCGGTTCTGATTCCTTTCACAATAATATGTAGGAAGATCATCCATGGGTCTGATCCCAACATAAAATCAACTTCTATATCCTTGGATAATGATACAATTCAAAGATCCCCATTGTGTGGTTAAAAAACCAACATCATCATAATAACGACCAAGGAATATCTAATTAGTACATAAGGGGATTCCATTGATGGATAACCTCTGATACATATAGATATATCCCTTGGTGAAGAACCTTTGATATATAATTATGATTCTAAACTATATACATGTTAAAAAATTATCATTTATTAAAGGGTGATCTATATCATATATGTGAATTAATGAAGTATTCATGAACATATCTTAATTCTCTAAGATATTCCCGAAGTAGGTAGTAATTCCCCCCAAAAGGGTGTGATGAGCCTCACCTTCCATCCTCTTGAACAATGTGAGTTCTTAAGAATATTTTCCCAAGATTCCATGTGAAATTATACCTTTGTAAAGAACTTAATCATGGATGTAGAACTATTTGGTGTGTCCGGTTACAAAAACATACCCGTTGAAACCCATTCAGAAATAGTGAACCCTGCATAAATTATTTCACAAAAATCAAAACCCTAAAATCAAAAATCGAATGAACAATATCAAATATTTCTGTCCAAAAAAAAATGGAGTACCTGACATGAATCATTAACCTATATGATAATACCACCCACATGTACGGACCCTTTCACATGAGAAAATGAGGGACATACAAGACAATCGATCAAACATTTGTTCATTAAAATGAGATTATGCTTTGATGAGGTTTCTTGTTTTTGTTTGTAATATAATCAGGAACTTCCTTTCATAAATCCCTTCAATACAATGACATTGTACCACCTCTCACCAATGCATGCCCCAACTATTGTTCAGGATCGTTCTTCATCCACGTAGAGGACACCATCACTAACCCAACATCTTTAACACTCGGTCTCAAATTCATTGGTCTAGGAGTATCTTCAACACATTACCATCCAGACCCTAGAGTTCTCCTGATAACCTCTCTTACTCACCAAGCCCCACCACTCATCCGTTCAGCGACGAATAGTGTTTCCAAAGCAGATAATGTTGACCGCCATCTTCAAATGTTTCTATAGATTATCCTTGAAACCTGATAATCATTCCATCCCTTACCTTAGGTATGTGGATCCAGAGGTTTCATATGACCTCATCCACAATACATAGGGTTCCTTATTGAGGGATCATTCCAACAGTCATTGTTTCCAATGTCGCATGGTAGTGAACCCTCTGCATGATGAGGTTGATGTCCTCAGTCATTCAGCCCAGGTCGTCCAGACCTGGGCATGAAAGATGGCCCACTAGGGGCAGCTACCAGACAATAGGGCGTAGGGTCACACACCTCTCCCCATTGAAGAAGCCCTCCAATCCAATTTGGTGGCCAACTATGAATAAGAAAAAACACTCGCCCACCTTAATTTAGCCTACCATCATCCTTTTTTGGTAGCATCCAATGAATATCGTCAACCAAATGAGGTGGCCAACCATTATTAGAAACATAAAACTGCCCACACAAATCAATCTAATCAATAGATTCTTCTGAAAGAACATGAAGGGTCTCCTTATCCATGTTTGGTGGAAAACTATAAGCAATAGCACACACCTTCCTTCATTTATCAAGTCTTCCAATAGTTATGTCAGGAAGCATATGAATAAGTCCATCGGAAAGCCCTCAATGATGAGCTAGGTGAGATTCAATTCTCTTCCCCCAAATATGATTACTACCCATATCCACTAGAAGTAAATGAAGGATAATAATAGGAACATAAACCTACCCTAGACATTGAATGGGAATATATCCCCATTCCGACCACTGAAATCACCAAGCATATATTGGAAATGGTGAGAGGGTAGACGCAAATCTCTACCCACATCCTACATACTTACCAAGACATCATAATTTCAATGATACTGGTGCTCGAGGGATGATCACACAACTCTGTCCCCTCATATGGGGTGGTTCACTATCATTTTACCCCAGATCAGTCACACACCTCTACTCTCATCTAGGTGGGTCATGGGGAAAACACCCCCATATTATACAGATAATCAGATCGGGTATATACAATGGTTCCAACTATAAATCATCATCCTATTCTAATGCACACTCTAATTTAAGAGTAAGAACCTTCCAATGAAAACTACTTCCCTTAGAAAGTGTCTCTAGTTTCTCTTAAGAAGGCATCCAAGAAAAATCCTCATCAAACATGTTTGGAAAATCAGAAATAGATCTGTGATCCTTATTTACCTAATGATGGAGTTCTTGAAGTCAACGGATGCTTATATATGGTAACTCAAGATCATACTCTCCCATTTTCAATTTACTAGAGCATTAATAGTAATCTCAATGGTCCTCTCTCGACAATTCACCATGAAGGATTTCTTTATGACCACAATCATATCGATATCGAAATCCCATCTCCTGATGAGAGTTACAGAAGTCATCTCTGTGACCAGAAGATCAAGGATGAAGAGGTTATTCCCCTTGATATAATCCACCAAGGTGGTCTTCCCCCAAGATGGAGTTCACTATGAAAGTTATATCCATGGTAGTATTTCACATTTTCAAGACAATTCTCCAATTATAAATGTAGTGATGAAAGATTCCTCCTATCATTAGGAACTTGAGATAATAAGTTCAATCATGTTTGATGCCTTATTATTGAAGGTGAAATCCTTTATCAACTTGAAGATATACCAAGGTGACAGTCCTTATATAAACCACCCTAGGGTCACTTACCTACCAACGCAATAGAGGAAGTCCCCGCCAATATCACCGCTTACAAAATAGCGACAAGAAAATTTCCACTCTAGTCAAACTAGGTGGAGGAACATCTAGTGAAAAACGAAGAAGACTCGATAAACATGAGGAAATAGCTAGCTAAAGATAACATATTAGTCATGTTTTGTTCATTAGACACTGATAAATATAGGATTTTATAGAAATTTTTGGAAGATTGTGTGCTTGACATCTGCCTCAATATGACATGACCAAAAAATGGATTCCATATAGAACATGTTTGTATAGAATCACTAGAAAGAGTTGGTGACATAAATAAATTTCAATAATATATACAAGCTTCATAAATCGATTTTTATATAAAAATATGTATAGTGATTATAGAATATTTATTTGAAATTATGGAGTTACTTATGTCTATGAAAGGTTAGTGGGAGTGCCAATTTTTTCATGATATATATATTGATGAAATATGTAAAAATAGAGGTTATGTATTACTAGTTTTTTAATACTATGGAATGACTTTATCCAATAATTCCATAAAGCATTGACCATTTTCAATGGAAAAATATCTATAAAGATATATCCATGATTTTTCAAAATCTAGTCATAGTACATAAATTTAAAAATTATTTTTTGAAACAATTCAAGAGCTAATTGTTAGGTTTATTTAATCTTTCAAATGTAACACGTGTGAGCATAGAAAGAGATTATTTTAGGTAAATATAATTTCATATTCTTATGTTCTATGAATATATCTCATATTCTATAATATGTACTGTTGTTTAATATTTCATGTTCATAATTCATTATAGGTGAATATTAAACTTGATCAGGGATAACTATACAAAATTTTAGTTAGAAATTTATAAAATTACTTTAAAAAGTATGGTTGGATTATTTAATTGTGTATGGAGAAGTAGGTATATTAGTAATCAAATACATTTAACATTGTTCTTCATTTTGATCAATTTTATCTAATGCTATAGTGAGGATAAGGTAATATTCATGAAAAGATTATTTAAGATATTGGTTTCTATATCTATAATGTCTGAGTATGATGATGCTTCCCATACAGCTTAAGAAGCATCTTAGAAATGTCATTTCCCTAATTTATATTATACCAATAAAAAGAGTATTATCTTTTTTTGATAAACATAAACTATGAAATTAGACAAGATATTAGGTTTCTAGAAAGGGAAGATTAAGAGGGCACTCATTTGGATCACAACGTCAGGGATTTTATCAAGGGAGTGAAGTTTTAATAAAAATATTATTAATAAGGTAATGTGGAGAAACCAACACTACCCATGGAATAATTTGGTGGGCTTGGAAGTTATATCCAAACTCACCAAAATCATATTTATCATATGAGAACTAGTGGATTAAAATTTGTTAGTGGTTAGCTCTAGTGAATGTGAAGGTCTGTTAAATTTTGTTCCCTATAACCATTTACTTAATTGTTTAGATTACATGTATTTTCAAAGAAATTAATAATAATAATAATTATATAATCAGATAATATATTGATTTTTATTCTACATAACATAAATGTGATAATGTCCTAGAGTATCAATTGAATTGAAAAGGTCATACGCAGTCACCATTTATATGTTCAGTATAAAATTTCATGACAGGACACATCAGATGTTGAAATTAAAGTTTTTGATATGCATAATGGGATGATACTTCATATCATAAAGTTCACACTTGATTATATCTAAGATGGTATATTATGAGAATTGACTCGATGGTGGGAATTACAAATACTTCATGAAATTGGATATTTATACCTATTATATAGTGTAAATATCCTTTTAATTAAAGATTATTATTAATATATATCATAACTCACATAATTTTAAATGTTGATAAAAATTGTTATGTCATGTGTTCACAGAGAAGTATGATATGTTGGGTAAATCACAAGTGTTGTGTTACTGATTAATATGTCTAGAATGGATTTTATTTTCTCATCATTATTTAAGTTGATATATTTGGACTTTTATTGGAGCAAAATTTTCAAACTAAATCTCATGTTCATGGTGTAGGGATGAGTTTATTTCATATATTCAATGAGTGACATGTCAAGAACATAGGTTGATGAAACGAGTGTGAAACCCTGATAGAGGGATTAAATTACACAGTGAGCGTTTATATGTGGTTTTCATTGTTATGAAATTATATTCTTTTTCTAGGGTGCCTTTATGAGTTTTCAGATACATATATTAGACCTTAGGCACACCCACCAAATTCCACTTAAGAGGAATCCAATAGGGTCCCACACTTAGTGTTTCCTATTATCTTAGTTAATTGTAAGTAATATTTATTGGTTGGAATAAACAAAATTCTCAATGATAAGTAATATTAATTCAATATTTATTGATCAGATATATTTATTCACGAGGGAAAAAATAATATCTATTATTAAAAAATTATTTATTTATTTATGTGAATATTCTAATAAATATTTATTTCCAGTACCATGAATATAATATTTATTTACCAAATGAATAATACATATTATTCAAGGTTTGTTAAATACTAAGTAAGGTGGATAGATCAAGATGATTCTAGTGATGAGAATGATATATGGGTTAAATATCATAAAATATTTATTTATTTATTTATTTAATAAAATTATATTTAATGATAAGCTCACATGAACATGCCATATAATAATAATATTATTATTAGTATTATTATTATTAGAATGGGGAGTATTTAGATTATAATAATAGATTAGGGCCTAATGTGAAATTATCTACATTATAACCTTAGCTCTATATATTATTATTATAGTTCATATTTAGGGTTAATGGATTGTGTATAGTGAATCCTCACCTCAAGGATCTCTCTCTGATAAATAACACTCTAGATATATTCTATCAATCCTGAGAAAATTCCACCACTTCTTCCTCTTTTATCTCAATAATAAGAGATAAAAGTATCCCTTCTCAAATATAGGATTTTTTCAATCATCATAATTGAAATAAGACAATCAGTGTCACTATGCTGGCACCTAGAGTTCTAGTGATGAAATTACAAGATCAAAGAAGCATGTATGGATCACTTGAAGAGGGATTATACACTAGTATCTTCTTAGAAAATTGATGAAATAACCTAGAAATGGGTCGATTGAATTTTTATTTCTAAAAATAGATAATTCTGAAGACCAAGGTATTTATTGTGAATTAATTAAAATTAAATTTAAATTTTACATGTAAAAGATACTCACTTTTCTTTTCAGAAAACATTTTCAATTTTATTCAGTTTAATTTTTTGGTCATGATATTTATTGTCATGAATAGTGTTAATATTGGACCAAAAATAACTTTTGATCCAAATTGATCCTTCAAATAGTTGGTATTAGAATGTTACATAGTAATGTTTTGTTATTAGTTTAATGATATTAATAGAAAATACACACTAAATAATCTATATTTCAACTTTTAAATTCATAAGTTATGATTTATATGTGATTTGTGAGTTATTTTTTTATGTTCATAATTTTTATCTTATATTTTAATTAATTCATGTATTCTTATCCCAAAAAAGATTTTGTTTTTTTAAATAGATGGTAAAGGTAGGAATATTTTCAATGACCAATGTGATGTGAAATTAAAAAAAAATATTTTAAAAATCAACCAAATGGGATGGGAACTAATTGATAAATAATATGGTGATTCAACTATCTTAATTTATGACTCATTTCCAAAACCATTTAAAACACCCAAATTCATAAAGGAATAGAAAAATGAAGTTATATGTATTTTTTATTGCTAAATATTAATGAGAAAAAAAGACCCAATTGTTTTCATGTTATTTTAAGATTTTCCTCCACACCTACAGAGTTTTGAGTCAGTGAAAATCTACTTTATAAAGGTATGTGGTCACTAGGACTTTGTCAACAATACTTTGGTTGGGTATCGATTGCGAGGATGAGAGGTCAGGCTCACCTAACAACTTTTAGTGGGAATTATTTCCTACTACATGACTCCATTAATCATTTATGACATATTCATGAACATTTCAAAAAAATAATACCATCTTCCATTAGTAAATTAACCAACTAACAATATGAATTTAAAATCACACTACAAGTTTAAATTATATTATCTCTTATTTGATCCAAGTATTGATCACTCTAAATTTTAGATCTATAAAGGTTAGAACTCAAGAATTTATCACTTTCCATGGAAGAATTTGGGTCCTATGAAAGGATTAAATGGGTGTTTTGGAGTTTGGATTGGGCCCATGAAAAGGGATTACTATGTATCCCTATGAAGGTAAGTAGAACCCACATAGTTCGATGCCACTTAATGGGAAGTTTCAAACATTTTAGGGTCATGTGATAAGGACTATCCTAGTTTAATTTAAGTTCCTGAAACCATAAAAACATATAAGTAGTCTAAATTTTGGTGGAGTGGACTACTATATGAAAGTTAACGAGAAATGGTTGGTGCTGAACTTATTCACGAGTGGCCTCTTTCTGGATTTTCATGTATGTCGGTAACTGAAAAAGTGAGGGTGAGATCAAAGATTATAAAATTTATGAGGCCCATTTTATATTCCTCATATTATTCCATAAAGGAATCTTAATCTCATCATATAAGTAAAATATATATGATTTATCTTATTCTCATAACATAAGAAATCACGGGACATCCTAGGATCACCACATAGGGCATTTTATGCTCTTCAAATATTGTGGTATATTTTTTATTCTTTTTACATAAGAAGGCTAGTAATTTTTTTTAGTAACACATTCAAATGTGTATATGTGATAACAATGTTTTCGGGGTGTTAGTATTTAATCTCAAAGAGGAATCTGATGTATCATGGTTAATTGGATTCAAAGCCTTTATAGTTTGAGTTGCATAGTTTAAGGGAATGTGGCAATATTGTCTAATGGATTTTAATTTCAATTGGTAAAGAAGATATTATATTTAGTTTAAATTTTCATATCTAATACTAAGAGTTGAAATTTGTGTAGAATTTTTTTTCTGGTACGTACACATGAATGGCCCTTTCTGGTCGATCTTGTTTTTTAGTAACTAGATAAGAGAGGGTTTTCTTATCAATTACACTTGACAGGAAGTCCATTTTTTTCATGTCCACATCTTATACATTACAAAAGAGATAGTTAAGGAATACTAGGTTCACAATTAATAAGGCCCAGTGAAGATAGACCAAGGCTTACGCTTATTAGGGGGACCATACTAGTTTACACTAGAAATTAATCCATGTGAAGGTTTGTTTAGGAAAAAATAAGGAGGATTTGGATTCAAGGAACTTTCATAGACCAAGGAGATATAGACTTGATGTATATATGTAAAATAAGATGAGTATCTAAAATAACTGAATATATAGTAGGGGTGATCTCCTAGGAAGGGTGCCTCTATGAATTGAGCATCCAGGAAGGGACCCAAGATAATTGGTTCCCATATAGGAGAGTTGGTAAAAGTGTCACTTTAGTATGATCCATGGATAAAGTGGCACCCAAGTTTGAATATCTAGTTTAGGGGTCTCACAAGTATGTATTCTTGGTTGGATGAGTGGTTAGGTGACTTCGTACTCAGATGTCTTGGTACTCACATGCCACAATACTCAAGTGGTTAGTGCTTAGGTTGTTGGGTGCTCGTGTTGTTTTGTCCATATGATTCAGCACTCGAGTGGTTGAGCACTCATGTGGTCTAGAACTCAAGGAATTGAACTAATTAGGAGGTCTTGGGAGTGTAATCTTTATCCAATGACCATCAATTTTGATATTAAAATCAAATGAATTTTGGATTTTTGGAAGACTTGGAAATGAAAGTTATAACTCTGCGCACATATATTTGCACTAGGTGGTCCATCCCTTAAATGGGAGGTAAGGGGTCCATTTATAAAATACCCAGTATTGGAGTTTAATTATTTTGGTAATTCCCTTAGGAACCTAGGTATGGATCTAAAAATTCATAATTTTTTGTGATTCTAGTAACATTCATAGTATTTCATAGAGATCATGGTGAACCGAGCTATTTGTATAGAGTTGAGTTCCTTTATTGGGTGTGTGCATAGTGGTGTGCATTGAGGAGGGAACTCACATGGTGGATCAAAAGGTATAGGGTGTACGAGGCTAGGCACATTGAGATGATAATATTAATCTCATATCTTAAGTAGTACGTATGAGGAAAATCACCTAAGTTAGGTGTGCGAGGCTAGGTCTCATATAGCTAAGTGCATTCTTGTACTTCTTCCACGATAAAATCAAAACATAAAATAGCCATAAATTTTGATTTGTGTGTCTATTTTAGATCAATGAGAAATCAAATTAAATAATTTAAAAAGAACTATGCCCTTGTTTATTGATTTACCTTATATAATGTGGTTTATAATCCCAAAAAGTTACAATGATACCCATAAAAATGTGTTTTAGGGTTTAAACAACACTTTTTATCAACATTGGATGAAATGAATTGCCTACTCCTAGTGGGAATTTCTCACCAACACATCACTAAATTATAAAATATTTTTGATGGGTATGTACCCCTTCGTGTGTGATTTTTAATGCAGCACATGGAGATTTTTTTTATTCTTGTAGTTGAATTATGTTGACTGTATGAGGATGGTATCAAGGATTATGTGGAAAAGTGAATGGAATAACATTTTTTATAACAAAAAAATAAACCCCTTTAGAAATGTATTTGTTTATAAATAAAATAATACCATTAAAAGGTTATATAGCGAAATTTCAAAAATATCTTGAAAAAATGGTAAGCTTCTATAAGTGACTCTCCAATTAGAGGATATTCACCCCTAGGTTGATTTCAACTCACGGGTTTTATAGAACAAACAAAACCTCAACTCAAGGTGTTTTTATTTCTAAGAGGAAGGATTTTAGTTTCCCCATTTGGAATGACTGAATTAATTATTATTATTTTCATTATATTATAGGGTTAATGGAGGAAAACCCCAAACTAAATTGGTAATCCCAAATACTAGGATGGTAGGGGAATGAAATTTAAATGGAATTTATAGCTAGTTTTGAAATACAATATCTGTACATCACTATGTATCAAATAAGTACAAGAATCAAAAAACATTTAGTTATTGTAAAATTTTATATGTTTAAATCATGATCATGTACAAGATATAATAAATTGGTTCCAACCAAATGAAGTATTTTTACAGAAAACTAGACATGAATGGGTAGACTCATTCACTATGAACTCTAATATAGATGTATTTTTTACATAAGTGATTTGGTTCAAATATAATAAAACACTATAATTAGTTTAATGTATTTTATAATGGAAAATTTCATATAACATATCGTGGTCTTGTTATGAGTAATCAGTATCTAATAGTAATTGTTCAAAGGAAAATATCAACCCAAGGTGAATTCATAACCATATATGAAAGGGTACAAGAATAGGATTTCATAATCATTCTTTCTCAATGGTTATGATGAAAAAATATGTAACATTGAGTGTATTTGAACCCACATTAATAATTGGATTATTAAAATGTTAAATCCTAACATAAGAATTTTAGATTCAATGGGAAAGTTTGACTGGTGTGAATAGGCCAACCATTAGTAATGGTAAGACCATCCTTACACATTTCATAAATAGTATATGGGACAAAGTGGGGTCTTTACTTAAAGACCAAAAACAACCCTAGGGGTATCTTAAAGGTTCAAAGGCAACAATACTGTTCACCATTAAAAGGTGGTATTTTCATATTAGTCAAGAAACCTGTTAAAAATTGCTATGAAATGGGGGACCATGAGGATTCAATCTAGGTTATGGGCCTCCAAGAGGAGTATCTATACTGAAGGAATTATATTAGTGAGGATTAATACATATAAGATATAAAGTAGGTTCCAGGAGAAAAGGGTTTTCAAAATGGGTTTGAGTACCCCAAGTGTTACTCCTCCATGTATTAAACACATTCTCAGGGAAACACTACAACAAAAACAGCCTTTTACAGTACTAGAAAAGACCTTTATTAGCACTAAAAATCACTGATAATTGAAGCGTAGTTAAAGTCCCCAAACTTTTACCAGTGCTTAAAAAGTGCTACCGAAGGCCCCTGTTAAAAGAGCTAAAAAGGTTTGTTCAATGGGACCTTTAAATACACATTTACTAGCGGCATTAAATGCCTACTTTATCAGTGCTTTTGTAGTGCTGTTAAAGGGGTCCTTTAGAATCACTTCTTTAGTGGTGATAAAGGCCCCGCTGATAAAGGGTATATAAATTTGTTTTCCAATGGACCACCCACTACCTTTATCAATTCTTCAACCCACCCAACCCTTTTTCAGTGTTTCCCCTACTCATTAATTATAGCTTTCGATAATACCAACCACACACGTGCACCCCTGCCTCTAGAAAGTTTCGAACCCTAGACCTCCACGTTATACACCAGGGACTATACCACTCTGATATGCTGTTTTGTTTTCGATTTTATGATATATCTATATATTTATATATATTTCATCACATTTTTTATCCATATATTTATGTATGTTTATATATTAATAAATATAATTTATATGTAAATATGTTTAATTATTTATTTATAAAATTAATTTTTTATGTGTGAATATATAAAAAAATAAGTACAAATTGTTATATATTTGATTATAAATTAAATTAAATTATGAAAAACAATAAAATTTAAAATCCATAGTATCAATATTAATGTAATACATGTAAATATATTCATTCTCCACTAAAAACGTCAAAAATACCCACATAAATGAGGCTTAAAATCCATCGAATGATTCTAAAATGAGGTACCCCAACTAAAAAATCATTTTTGGAGGCCTTTGGGGCCTTTTTTGGACAAGAAAGACGTGATTTATGGTTTACCCTTAGTTATTAGGGTGTAGAGATCATCAAGGACTTTGATTTAATATGTGGTGGAGCCCAAACGGGCACCCGGAAAAATATTTATGGTCATTTGAAATTTGAGTTACATTTTCAAATTATTTTTGATCTTTTATTATTTTTTGATTTTTTATCATCAAATTGATATTAAATAACTATTACATAGTAATAATAAGTAATTTATTAATTAAAAATATTTTTCTAGATTTTTTATAATCCATTTTTATTAAATATCTTATATATTAAGTGTCAATACCTACTTACCTTATCTAAAATATATCTCAAAAATATATATAATATTTATATCAATATAAATATATTTATAAATTAATATATTATTTTAAATGAAATATAATTTTTTTTAAGTACACTTTTATTTGTGCTTGTAAAAAATCACAGATAATGGGGTCTATATTATCGCTTCAAAAAATCTTGATAAACACCTCATATCAATGATTTTTACAGGTGTAGATAAAACACCTCACTTATAAGTGCTAGTAAAAAATCAATGATAAAGGTTCCCCTTTAAAAGAACTTTGTTTTAACTATGTTAAAGAATCCCTTTAATATCACTTTTTTAGTGTTGAAAAATGGGGTCTTTAACAATATTTTTAGCTAGAACTGTTAAATCCCTAGTGCTAGAAAAAACCAGTTTTTTTTAGTGAAAAGGGATATAACAGTAAATTTCAAGAGTACAAAGTCATCTGAAAGGTAGGTCCTACTTAATGTGAAGAAGTGGACTTTTCATGAATGATAATATACCCACATCATAATTTAAACACATAGGGAAAATTAAGATCTTATCTAACTCTTTCCAATAATAAAGGCTCTAAGAAGCGTATATTGAATTTTTCTAGAGAAAATTTTTAGTCCCTAAAAGCTTTATGCCTTTATCATTTTGTTCTATGAATTTTTTCCAAGCCATGAAATGGAAACAATCAGTGACTGAACACTTGAATTTTTCTTAAGAGTCCGTTCATTAATTTTTGAAATAAAAATTCTTTATGTCTATTTCATTTGTAAATTAATGTGTTGATATTTAAAACAAAAATTGGGAAGATTAATTTTAAGGTCATACAACATTGAAAAAGTGTTGAGGTAGTATATATGGAATAAATTTCAATGAAAACCTAATATGATTTGATGCCTCAAGCTAATATTGACAATCTATAGGATATGTGCATATAGTTTAAGGTCATGATGCTTAGACCAAGAATGGGGAAAAATTGTGGTTGGGCCTAGGATTGGAGAGGTTGGGCCTAGGATTGGAGATCTAGGAATCACTAAATATCTTGTAGGAATAATAATCATGAAACTCATTTTTTATAGAAAGTACTAGTGTAAGGGGAATTAAATAAAGCTTTGTAATAGACCAACCTGAGTCAACCAACCCATACACCCAATCTGGTAGTCACATGGTGAGGAGAAGAAAGAGAAGAGAACAAGAATTGAATATAAACAAATAAAGACATTCAACTAGAGTACTATGACTAATAAAAAGATACAACATGATCTATACAATCCAATAAAAACCATATAAACCTAAAAATATGAATATATAATGACCGACAAGTCTCTATGTAACCAATAGTCACCTCCAAACCAACCATAACTGAACGTGTCAACAACAAGAGAAGCCGGCATCCTAAAAAATTACCCATCCCTTTACCTCAATTCTACAATAAAATATCTATAAAAAACCAATGTAAAAAATAAGGGTCTTAGAAAAAATCCAAGTATGACACCACCAATGAGTCTATATATGGTCTAATATCAAGAATATAATAGTTCTATCTATTTAAATAAAAATAGTTTTAGAAATATTTTTCATAAATACAATTCATTTTAAAATCATTTTACCCTTTTGTTTTCATAAAAGACATTCATATTCTCAAACCATAAAAATGAAAAGTACAAGTTATACAATAAGAAAAAATATCCACTTATCAATAGCTAAGAAAGTTAACACATATCCATGAAATAACTGATCAAGTGAAGATATCTAATACAAACTCATAAAAACATGTGAGCAATAATCCATGATTAAAAAAACATGTGATAAATAACCATTAATGTAAAAGAACCTCATATTGGACACCGGCCTATGGGAAAATGCATACTAGACACTCAATACCCAATAAAAGAATAACATTGGATCCAACCTGTTGACCTCAAATGTTTTGATAATCTCAATTATGTTTCAATGTGCTTTGATAATCTCAAATAATGTTTATCTATATTATTCCATCAATCTATATGACATCATATTGTTAAGTTGATAAAATATCAAAATGATAATTGGAATTTGATAATCAATGGTTATCTATGTTTACACTTGTTTATAAATTTTACTAACTCACTCTGGATATAATTTACATAGAATAGATAAGTGTTAAGCTTGTGATTCACTGAGACAGACAACTACTGATAAGGCTAAGTACACCGGTACAGAAGTCTACTGATATGGATAAGGTCATCGATATGCATAAAAGCTACTGATAGAAGAAGAGATACTGATAGAACAAGTCTATCGATATGTACATATAACGACCCATAATTTACATACATTGTTAATACTTCAAATTTGAAGCACACTTATTACAACATATAACAAAACCATTAAAGGACCGTATAGGTATAGTGTCTTTAGAAACTTGGAAACATAAACAACTGGTTCATAAAGCATCTACATTGCCTCCCATTTATTTCATCATATCTAGAGTCCCTTTTGGAATATCCTACATAATAACCTTCTTCCTGACCTGGGGAAATAAAACATACAAAAGGGTGAGCTCAAATGCTTAGTAAGGGTAAACAAAATAAATATCAATCATATCATATTCATTAGAACATAACATTTTGGAAATCTTAACCTGCAAAAGAGATCATAATTTCATAACACGGGATAAATCATAATCGTGAAATGTATTCCCAATAACCATAAAATAAAACATGAAGCTTTGTGGCATACACACATAATCATAGAGAATTATTTCTTATTAGTCAAGACTCTTTGACAAGACTATCTTAGTGGACAAAGTCCATTTCTGAACCGAGTTCATTCCTCGTTTCAGTCCTATTTCACTGAACTAGTTTAACCTGCCGTTCCAGCCATGTCTATCTCATGAGAAATAAAATCTTTACACAATGCATTGGAGGGAGATATAGGTCTCACCCATCTCATAATTATATCATTCATATGTGTGCCACAAAATCAAAAAATCACACATCATTGCATAACCCATGTAATAAAAATGGGAATCTTAAACATCATGCCATCATAACATAACACATATAAGATAAAAGGAAATCATAAAAAAAATTCCATCATAACATAATCAAATCAATGTAAAAATAGGGATAGAAACAGAACCCTATATTATCTTATATGGAAAATAATTTTGATAAAACACTTGAACTCCATTCTTGAGGAAAATATCCTTTCTACTTCAAAAAAAAATTCCTTTCTTAACATGTCATAAAATTTTAAACTAAAACATGTTGATTAAAAATAAAATTGAAAACTTGTAAAGGAAGCTTCTTGGAAATAATTCTTTAAAAATCCATTCATTCCGTATAAGTTAAAAAACATTCTTCTCGTACTTTTGTCGGAAAATTCAAAAAGTACTTCGTACGAAAAACGACAAAAGATTCCTTTCATATCCATTACTAAAAACTCACCGAAAGGGAAAAATTGGATTTAAAAAATTATAGGTGAATGGAAACAATATTACATATTTAGGGAACATGGATGTGGATGATAAAATACACCCCTGTAAATACCAAAGTATAAACAATCTCGGATAAAAATGAGATTGTGATATTTTCCTTTACCTTAGGTCCGATTTGCTTCATAAGTGTCTGAACCTTCTGTATAATTATTTAAATAATGTCATTAACTTATTCCATCATCATAATCATTGTTATTATACCATATATGGCCATATTCTTAGCTTCTTATTAGTAATATTTCATTGTTACTTGTTATTCGGGTGTTTATTGCTTTTTGTTCTTATCCGTGTTTTGTCGAATAAATTTCTTATTCTTATTTTTGGGTTATAGATACCTAATTTCCAGAAAGGTATTAGTGTAATATATATCATATTCATTCATTTAATTCATTTATATAATCATTATGCAATGAAGATCATGTAGAACGAGTCGCATCACATCGTGGAGACGGTATTCCGTACGTACGCACGAGCGATGATATTGTTCCCATGATCATGAAATTGTAATGGAGTGTATGTATACTATTTCAGAATCAATATCCCTTTACAATAATAATTTATAGTTATTACTTACAACATTATACCCATCCAAGTAAGGTGGTGGTGGAAAATAGATTACACCACGGCGTGGAGACGGTATTTCGTACGCACGCACGCGCGGTGATTTCATTTTCCGTAGGATGGATATATGGTGAAATAGGGTTGTTTAATACTTATAATAACATATAAGTATATTAATTATACTTATGTTATTACTTCATAATGAAAAAACTAAATAAGAATAAGTGGAAGAAGAAATAAAGTTGAAAGAATCGGTAACAGACATTACCTCTTCTTTGAAGCGCCTCTTTGAGACCTCCTTTTAGGGAACTAAAATTGGTCTTTGAAGAATACCAGGACCTCTAGGATGTTTCTAGGGAAGTGGATAAGAGAATTTTTCAGGGTTTGGCCGAGATTGAAGGCTCAAAGTGGTGTGATGAAGAGAGGGAGGAGGTGCCCTTTTATAAGGGAGGAGAGGGGCACCTTTGGAAAAACTAAAACACTTATTTTATTATAAAGTAATATTCGGTTTTAAATAGCTCCAAATTGATTTATTTCGAAGATAAGGTGAGGATGTGTCTAAATCCTCTCATAAAATAGAATTTAGACAAGTTTAGGTTCCTATTTTAACATTATCATTTAGATTTAACTTTAAGTTAAATAATTTTACTTTTACCGTGTCTTCTTCTTTTCTTACACTATAAGGTTAATAAACTTACTATAACAAGACAAAAGAACCCCAAGTAGTTTATTATTAATATATATAACCTTATCTAAGTCATTTGGACGAACCTTAGATTTTTAGGAATAAAATAACAATTAATAATATAATATTTGTTTTAAAAACTATTTTATGTCAATTTTGACACTATTTGGTAATTGATTTTTTTGAAAATCCTAACAGAATGATTAGTTCAAAAAAAGTTAACTAAATCAATAATAACATGTCATATTAACATATAAAATTATTTTAATTCATACAAAGCCTCAAATTACATTTATTTTTGTATTTATAACATCAATTATGTCAATATTTCATTAATAAGATAATTACTGCATCATCATTGTGTCATAAATAAATTAAATTATTTAATGTCTAAAAATTAAAAATAAAATATAATTATATATTAAATCTTTTTATATTTCTAATTAATATTTATAGTCTAATTTATCTTATGTATAACCCTGTATTAAAAATGATATAGTTATTACACTTTGATTTTAACTATTTTAACCCTTCTTTAAATAAATTAATATTAAATGTCCTAATCTAATCCAAGTGGGCCTAAATGGTCATACTTTATTCCTAAGGTTGTTTTTGGTCGAATTACACTTATCCAATAGAATTAGGACATGTGTTAGGGTAATAATAATATCATTTTTACTCTTAATTACCCTATTTACTTTTAACCGTGGTAAATAAAAGTAAAAAGTTACTATTCACCAAAAAAAATCATCTCATTGAACCAAATTTTACTTATTGACACCAACCGTGTCTCTCGGACTTTTTAAATTCCACTCACAGAAGTGGTAAAATTACGTTTTATGTAAATTTGCAAATTCTCCTAGGAGGTGGGTAAAAGACGGTGAAAAGTTCAATAAAATTTTTATATATCTAAAATTATTATAAAATTACTCCAATGAATTACATTGAACTTATATAGGTATTATGTATCAATTTTGACCTAAAATAAATTTAAATAAAATAAATAATTATTTAAATAAAAAGTTGGTTTTTAAATAGTAACCCAATGTTTTCACTATTCATCAAAAATTGAAAGTTTTCAGAAAAATACCAAAATTTTACCCTAGGATAATTTTGATATTCCAAATCCAAAAATGAAGTCCATTTTCAAAAATAAAATTTATAAATTTTCAAAAAGTGGGTATTACTATTCATAACGGCTAGTTTTAATAATATTTTAATAGCATATCGTTGTTTAGCGAAACTCGGTATTGCGTACAACACACGCTATCGTGGAAGGTCGTGCTTGCGTGTAATGCAAGCCAAGTCAGGGATGCGTTTTTTGAAAGATCCTTTTGGTGTAGCGTACAACACACGACATTAATGTAATTAAAAAGAATATTTTTTTGTAAAATCTTGGGGTGTTACATTCTACCCCCCTTAAAATGAATTTCGCCCCCGAAATTCGTCGGGGTTGTAAATTGTTTACCACTCGAAAGTTTCTTTAATAAAAACCCACATCGTAAAAAGGAATACCAAAACTTGGCTTTAAAAACTAAATTATGAAATGTAACGGTTACCCAAATTAACTAATCACTGGGTTTCCACATATGAGAACATAGTTGAAAATATGGATATGGAAGAGAAATCTAACTGTCATGTTCTGATGGAGAGTGGTAGAGAACATGGCTATGAAAAATACAACAATCAAAAGCCATAAATTTGGGATGATCTAGGGTACCATCTGATTCATCGGATATAAGGGTACTAGGACAACATTTTTGGTGTTTCAAGATCATTTCCCTAAAGTTGAAGAATTTGAATTAGAATAAATACTTACTTTATTTTGGTATAATCTCACTGTTTTTCGTGATTTGAACAATTTCCACTTCATCTCTTAAAGAAATGAAGTTTAATTTGTTATTCGTGAAGTGTTAACAGATCATGTTATAGAATTATGGGTCATTCCATCTATTTCAAACAAAAGATTAGCAAAAGTTATCAAATATACATAAGTCCATCTATGGTGAGGTTAATTGTATATGATTCCAAAAATGAACTTATACTTCATATATCATACCGCGTAATAAAATAAACCTAGTTTCTACTAACCAGGGACTTCCTGTAGGCCAGTGGTAGGCGAGAAAGGCCAGTCGCACTTTGGTTGTGGGTTCGATTCCCACAGCCTTGTCCGACGCGATGGGCTGTCGCCCGTCCTGCAGGTTTTCCTTTTTCTAAAGCTATATTACTATAACATCCCATCAATAATATCGAAAAAAGTTCTATCCTTAAATAGTACTAACTTATGTCCAACATAATCCATTCCAATCTTTAGGCTTATCTAAAATACTTCGGTCCAAGCTCATAGTATAAAGAAAATGATTACTTGAAATGTCACATAACAATCACATGAATGCCATCATTTATCCTTCATATATCATAAGATATATTTTGTTGGTCAAATTACAAACATATGAGTACCTTAATCATGTATTCTCTTGAAGAATGAATACCCATTGAATCTTAGTGAAAACATGAATGCAGTTAAAAGTTAACACTTTCCACAAACCAAAATCCTCAAAATTCTTTATACTCAAACCATGGTATCACTTAGTCCTTATGTCAATCATGAGATCATGAATACAATCAAACATCTCATTATCTTATTATCCGTTCATTATGCGCATATCATCTGCTTACCGAAAATATCTAAATCACTTTCCATGGATACCGGTACCATAAAATTATTGAAAACCAAAATAGACCAATACATAAATATTCCAATATTCCACGATACTATATACAACATTATTTTGGAATCCCATTATATAAACACTTAATCATTCCACCACATCGTTGTCATATTTAACATCACCAATAGTGATCACATGTGACTTCCCTTTGTCCTTTGCCTTAAGTGGTTGCTCATGTCAATCATCATTAACCCTTGGATTAGGGCATTGATTAGCATAATGCCCCATTTCATTGCACTTGAAGCATTGAAGTGTTGTTGGTGCGTTCTCTGTAGTCTTTTCTTTATTCACACCATTAGTAACCCTTTTTCCATTACTTTGACACTCAGCCGCTTGATGACCTTCTTTTCCCCACTTAAAACATTTTCTAGTCCCTTTAATACAATCTCCACCATGCTTCTTTCCACACTTTGAGCATAAGGAAACATTCATCTTCCTTTCACCATTATTCTGAGATTTCTCCTTGAACTCCATCTTTCATTTCTTGTCAAAACCATGAGATGGATATGTAACACCAACTTCTATTTCTAACTTAATATCACAGTGCACAATTTCTTCATAGCTACTGAAGTCTCTTATATCTAATACCCTTCGAAGATTTGGTTTTAAGCCACTGAATAATCGATCAACTTTACTTTCAGGTTGGATGATAAAGCCAGATGCATACCTTGCAAGCCTTGTAAAATTTTCTTCGTATATACCAACAGATTCATCATCCTTTTTCTTTAGTTCAAGAAACTCTTTCTCCATATTTTTTCGAAGAATACGAGGGAAGTACTTATTGAAAAATAAGTTCTTGAACTTGTCCCATTCCATGGACTCAATTTTATCTCTTGGACTCATATTCTTGATAAGATTCCACCATTGATCAGCTTCACCTTCCAAATGATATTCTGGTAAGATGAATTTATCATGTTCAGAACATTGAAGAACTAAAAATATCTTTTCAGTGGTACTGATCCATTGTTCAGCAACAAGTGGATCAGAAGACCCACTAAGAGAAGGTGGATGTTGCCTCATGAAGGACTCAATAGAATATTGTTCCCTTTTCTGCTCATTTGGAAGTCCAGAATGATTCATAGCTCGTGTAAGTATAGAAATAAGATTTTTCACTCCATCTCCAATAACATTTTTTTGTTTAGGAGGACAATCATTGCATTGTCCATTACATTGATCAACACGGTTCCTTCGGCTTCCAACCATCGTCTAAAACCCAAAAAGAATGGTGTGAGAGGAAAAAATCATGCTAGAGATAAAAACATAATAAAGGGGGAGTACCTTCAATATCTAACATCTTAGGTTACCTTAATTCTAGTACTATAACCTATATTATACTTAACCTTAGGGACATCCCTATACATACCTTAGAAATATCTATAGGGATCTCACTAAAGTTCTCGCATCCTAGTTTCCAAAGGTTGACTAAACCTTTCCTATGATACCAACTATAATGACCCATACATTACATACATTGTTAATACATCAAAATTGAAGCACACTTATTACAACATATAACAAAACTATGAAAGGACCATATAGTTATAGTGTCTTTAGAGACTGGGAAACATAACCAACTAGTTCATAAAGCATCTACATTGCCTCCCATTTATTTCATCATATCTAGAGTCCCTTTTGGCATATCCTACATAATAACCTTCTTCCTAACCTGGGGAAAGAAAAGATACAAAAGGGTGAGCTCAAATTCTCAGTAAGGGTAAACAAAAGAAATATCAATCACATCATATTCATTAGAACATAACATTTCGGAAATCTTAACCTGCAAAAGTGATCATAATTTCATAACATGGGATAAATCATAGTAGTGAAATGTAATCCCAATAATCATAACATAAAACATGAAGCTTTGTGGCATACACACATAATCATAGAGAATCATTTCTTATTATTCAAGACTCATTTCCAAGACTATCTTAGTGGACAAAGTCCATTTCTGAATCGAGTTCAGTCCTCGTTTCAGTCCTGTTTCACTGAACCGGTTTAACCTGCCGTTCCAGCCATGTCTATCTCATGAGATATAAAATAATTACCCAATGCATTAGAGAGAGATATAGGTCCCACCCATCTCATAATGATACCATTCTTATGTGTTCCACAAAATCAAAAAATCATACATCATTGCATAACCCATGTAATAAAAATGGGAATCTTAAACATCATGTCATCATAACATAATCCATATAAGATAAAAGGACATCATAAAAAAAATTCCATCATAACATAATCAAATCAATGTAAAAATAGGGATAGAAATATAACCCTATATTATCTTAGATGGAAAATAATTTTGATAAAACACTTGAAATCCATTCTTGAGGAAAATATCCTTTCTACTTCAAAAACATTTTTTCCTTTCTTAACATGTCATAAAATTTTAAACTAAAAGAAGTTGATTAAAAATAAACTTGAAAACTTGTAAAGGAATCTTCTTGGAAATAATTTTTAAAAAATCTATTCATTTCGTATAAGTTAAAAAAACATTCTTCTCATACTTTTGTCGGAAAAGTCAAAAAGTAATTCGTACGAAAAACGAAAAAAGATTCCTTTCATATCCTTTAATAAAAACTCACCAAAGGGTAAAATTGGATTTAAACAATTTTAGGTGGATGGAAACAATATTAAATATTGAGGGAACATGGATGTGGATGATAAAATACACCCCTGTAAATACCAAAGTATAAACAATCTCGGATAAAAATGAGATTGTGATATTTTCCTTTACCTTAGGTCCGATTTGCTTCGTAAGTGTCCGAACCTCCTGTATAATGATTTAAATAATGTAATTGACTTATTCCAGAATCATACTCATTGTTATGATATCATATATGGTCATATTCTTAGCTTCTTATTAGTAATATTTCATTGTTACTTGTTATTCGGGTGTTTATTACTTTTTGTTCTTATGCGTGTTTTGTTGAATAAATTGTTATTCTTCTTTTTGGGTTATAGATACCTCATTTCCAGAATGGTATTAGTGTAATATATATCATATTCATTCATTCAATTCATTTATATAATCATTATGCAATGAAGATCATGTAGAACGAGTCGCATCACATCGTGGAGACAGTATTCCGTACGTACGCAAGAGCGATGATATCGTTCCCATGGTCATGAAATTGTAATCGAGTGTATGTATACTATTTCAGAATCAATATCCCTGTACAATAATAATTTATAGTTATTATTTATACCATCATACCCATCCAAGTAAGGTGGTGGTGGAAAATAGATTACACCACGGCGTGGAGACGGTATTCCATACGTACGCACGCGCGGTGATTTTGTTTTCCGTAGGATGGATATATGGTGAAATAGGGTTGTTTCATACCTATAATAACATATCAGTATATTAATGATAATGATGTTATTACTTCATAATGAAACAAATAAATAAGAAGAAGTGGAAGAAGAAATAAAGTTGAAAGAATCGGTAACGGACATTACCTCTTCTTTGAAGCGCCTCTTTGAGACCTCCTTTTAGGGCACTAAAATTGGTATTTGAAGAAGAACAGGGCCTCTAGGATGTCTTTAGCGAAGTGGAGAAGAGAATTTGGCAGTGGTTGGACGAGCTTGAAGGCTCGATGTGGTATGATGAAGAGAGGGAGGAGGTGCCCTTTTATAAGGGAGGAGAGGGGCACCTTTGTAAAAACTAAAAATATTATTTTATTATAAAGTCATATTCGGTTTTAAATAGCTCCAAATTGATTTATTTCGTATATAAGATGAGGATGTGTCGAAATACTCTCATCCAATAGAATTTAGACAAGTTTAGGTTCCTATTTTAACCTTATCATTTAGATTTAACTTTAAGTTAAATAATTTTACTTTTACCGTGTCTTCTTGTTTTCTTACACTATAAGGTTAATAAACTTACTATAACAAGACAAAAAAACCCCAAGTAGTTTATTATTAATATATATAACCTTATCTAAGTAATTTGGCAGAACATTATATTTTTAAGAATAAAATAACAATTAATAATATAATATTTGTTTTAAATACTATTTTATGTCAATTTTGACACTATTTGGTAATTGATTTTTTTGAAAATCCTAAAAGAATGATTAGTTCGAATAAAGTTAACTAAATCAATAATAACATGTCATATTAACATAGAAAATTATTGTAATTCATAAAAAGTCTCAAATTACTTTTATTTTGGTATTTATAACATCCATTATGTCAATATTTCATTAATAAGATAATTACTGCATCATCATTGTGTCATAAATAAATTAAATTATTTAATGTCTAAAAATTAAAAATTAAATATAATTATGTAGTAAATCTTTTTATATTTCTAATGAATATTTATAGTCGAATTTATCTTATGTATAACCCAATATTAAAAATTATATATTTATTAAACTTTGATTTTAACTATTTTAACCCTTCTTTAAATAAATTAATATTAAATGTCCTAATCTAATCCAAGTGGGCCTAAATGGTAATATTTTATTCCTAAGGTTGTTTCTGGTCGAATTACACTTATCCAATAGAATTAGGACATGTGTTAGAGTAATAATAATATCATTTTACTCTTAATTACCCTATTTACTTTTAACCGTGGTAAATAAAAGTAAAAAGTTACTATTCACCAAAAATTATTTTCATCTCATTGAACCACATGTTACTTACTGACATCAACCGTGTCTCCCAGATTTTTGAAATTCCACTCACAGAAGTGGTAATATTAAGTTTTATGTAAATTTTCTAATTCTCCTAGGAGGTGGGTAAAAGACGGTGAAAAGTTCAATAAATTTTTTATATATCTAAAATTATTATAAAATTACTCCAATGAATTAAATTGAACTTATATAGGTATTATGTATGAATTTTGACCTAAACAAAATTTAAATAAAATAAATAATTATTTAAATAAAAAGTTGGGCTTCAAATAGTAACTTAGTGTTTTCACTATTTATCAAAAATTGAAAGTTTTCAGAAAAATACCAAAATTTTACCCTAGGCTAATTTTGATATTCCAAATCCAAAAATGAAGTCCATTTTTTAAAATAAAATTTATAAAATTTCAAAAAGTGGGTATTACTATTCATAATGGCTAGTTTTAATAATATTTTAATAGCATATCGCTCTTTAGCAAAACTCGGTATTGCGTACAACACACGCTATCGTGGAAGGTCGCGTTTGCGTGTAATGCAAGAAAAGTCAGGGATGCGTGTTGTACAAGCTCCTTTTGGCGTAGCGTACAACACAAGACATTAATGAAATTAAAAAGAATATTTTTTGTAAAATCTTGGGGTGTTACAGTACAAGTCGACTAATACAGACCTACTGGTACATAGTCTACCAATAAGTAAAGGTCACTAATGGACCAAGCTTCCTGTGACACAGGGTCACTGGTACATAGTTACCGATACAAGCTACCGATACAAACAGAAATACAGACTGCTACCGATATGAATTCCACCGATACAAATACAATGTCCACCGATAAAAACAGACAAAGTATATCGATACAAGTCTGCTGATATAGACATATGGCTACCATTACAAAAGAGCTACCAATAAAAGGAGATATCGATAGAAGGAGTTGCTGATAGAAGGAGTTACCGATAGAAGGAGCTACCGACAGAAGGAGTGACTGATTCAAGCAAGCAACTATTACAAGGAGTAATAGCTACCGATGCAAACCAGTCACAATTTCTCTAAACTCTATTTCTATTTGTTTATTTAGAAATGGTAATATTTGACTTTTTAATACAACTGTAATTAATTAATGAGGGTTGTTGTCATGTCAGGAAACAGTACCTCGTACGTGTAAAAAGGTAATCATTCCTATTGCCAGAGCTGAAGGTGTATAAAATAGAACCTTGAACTACTAAAGATCTCCCTCAACAAGTCGGTCAGTCTTTCCATGCATATACGATCCAACCTTCTAGTGATACACAAGGACATACGTCCACAGAAGAAGAAGGAAGGATACATACTGAATCTGTAGAACCTGAACATTCAAGCAGTAAAGAGCTTCAACGATTTCATCTACACTCAAGCTGATCAGGCTGATCAACTTGGACCTGGAAGTCAAATACAAAAATGAAACTCTGTTTTCTTAATAAAAACTAGATAAGGACTCAAAGCTTCATCTACATCAATCTGAGGAGTCCAGAGCTTCACTCAACATACATAGAGCATTCTAAACTAAAATCTATCTGTTTAGATCTATTGTATTTAATTTATTTACATTTTGAGCAGTGTGTGTGCTCTGTATTGTTAGACACGCACAGTCTCTTATGATGAACTGGAGGATTTATAAACCCTAACTCAATATATCCCCATACTCTTATATCCCACCGTGGATAGTGGTAGAGGTCCAGTGTGACATAGATAGCCTGTTTACTATTGTTTTGTTTTCCCACAAAGAATTTTGGTAGAGGTCATAGAACCTGGACTGTCTTCGTAATGTTGTTGACCCTTATCCAGGGAGTGGATCAAAGTTTATATAAACTGTTTGAGAGGACTAAGCCTCATCTTGAGACTGAACCTCTGGGTTAAAACTGATGTGCTTGTTTATTTTGTTTTAAACTACATTGAATATTCCCCTGTTAAGTACTTCAAATACAAATCTATTTTAAAGTAACACTGATAGTTAAACTAGAAAGTGTTTGTATTTATTTTAATGCATTAGGTTAGTTTCGAAAGCTAATATAATCTTCATATTAGATTAACTGAGAACTAATCAATCTCTTGATAACCTAATTGACCCTTTAATGTATTACAAATTCACTATAGTTTATATTGTTATTTAAATTGGGGGATTTTTAATAGAAATATTTTTAACAAAAAATTTTATTTGGAACTCAATTCACCCCCCTCTTGAGTATCCACTCAGACCAACATTTGGTATCAAAGGTTGTTTTTCTAATGGATTTCCAAACACTCTTTTCTTCAACTATGATTTTAGTTGTATCTTAAAGATCTTAAATTTATATTTGTTCAAAATTTTATCTCTTTAAATATTTTTTTATAAAATCTAATTTTGGATAATAGACAATAAGGTACTACTACCAACTGACAACCTTTTTTTAATGGTGTTAATTATGCCCAATGGAAAATGAAAATGAAAATTAATTTAGAAAGTATGGGATTTGACATCTGAACTATCATATAAACTCAATATAAGATTCCAGAAACTGAAAGAACTACTTGGGATGAACCTACTAAAATATCTTACAATAATAATTTTAAAGCAATGAATGTCATGTATTTTGCTTTAGGAGATGAATAATTTAACCGAATATCGGCTTGTAAAACTACTTATGAAATTTGGGATGCTTTGGGTGTTTCTCGTGAAGGAACAACCAATGTTAAGGAAATGAGATTTAATACTTACACTATTAAATATGAAAACTTTAAAATGAAACCTGATGAACCTATTTATGACATGTATCTCAGGTTCAATGAGTTTGTTAACACTATGAGCTCAGTAGGAAAGGTTGTTCCAGCAAAAGAGAAAATCATGAGGATATTAAGATGTCTTCCAAAAAGATGGGGAGGCCCATCAGTTTCAATAAGAGAATCATGTGATATAAGTTCACTGCCTATTAAAGATCTGATCGGTAAGTTAATGATGTGTGAAGAAGAACTGAAGGTAAACGAGGAAGTAGATAAGGAACCAATAAATAAATCAGTAGCCTTCAAGACCTCTTCTTCAAAAAAACAAGGAGAAAGGAAAAATTCAAATTGATAGTGATAGCTCAAGCTGTGATGAAAGTGCATCTAACAGTGATGCTGAAATGGCTCAGATAGCCAGACGATTTAAGAAGTTCTATAGAAAGAGGGAGTTTTTGAGAAAATCAAATTATAAGGGAAAGTATGACAATAAAGGCCATTGGGAGAAAGATTGGAAAAGGACTGATAAAATTGATGACATAGTCTGCTACGAATGCAAGAGGAAAGGACATGTGAAAGATGACTTTCCAAAATTAAAGTTCAAGAAGAAACATGATTACAAGGACAACAAATACAAGAAAGCAATGAAAGCAACCTGGAGTGCTTCAGAAGACTGTTAAAGTTATTCTGATTCCACTTAGGATGAAAATATCAAAAAGATAATATGTGTTTCATGAAAAACACATCTGAGGTAACATTGGATGCTCCTGCTTTAAATTATTATTATTCTAGATATGATTATGATTCTGAAAAAAAATTTAGTGAAGAGTTAATTGAATACTGTAACATGCTAGAAGATACCTGCAATGAGCTGAAAGATAAGTACAAGTCACTAAAGAAACAACATGCTTTAACCAGCATTGTAAAATCTACATTAGAAGTAGAAAAGGAAATGAATGCTCAACTATTTAAGGAAAATACTCAACTTAAATTGTCCAATGAGAAACTTAGACTATATTTAGAGAAGTTCACGAATAGAAAGAATACTCTAACTCAAATTCTTGGGAAACAAGTTTCACCAAAGTAGACAACTGGTTTAGGATATCAACTTGTACAGAGATAGCTTGTTAAAAATAAATTTATTCCTAAATCTGGGCAGTATGCTGCTAGTTCTAGTTTTGGAAATTCCTATGCCTCAATTAGCTATTCACATAGTTATATATCAAAAAAAATTATCTTTCAAAATCTTTTGAATCTATTGATTGTATGAGACCTATTAGACAAATTTGGGTACCAAAGGTTTTTCTTGCTAACCTGTCTGGACCCAAGAAAATCTGGGTACCAAAATTGTTGGTTGTAGTGGATACTCAAGAGGGGGATGAATTGAGTTCCAATTAAAATTTCTATTAAAAACTTTTAGGATTAAAATCCCCCAAATTAAAACAGACTAGTTAATTAAGGCAATAGAGATAAAAGTGATTTATTATTCAATAGTTTTCTCAAAGGTTGATTAATCCTCAGTTGAGTCAGTGTGAGTACTAATTCAACTTTTGAAACAAGTTTACTAAAAGAATCACATATACACACTAACCAAAACTAACTATCAAAGTGAATGTAAAAAAATATTTCTTTCTTTGAAAATATAAGTATAGTATAAATGTAAAACATAGTACTTGAAAGTTAAACACAACAATTTAAATAAGAGGTTTACTCTTAAGCGAAGACCTAATCCTCTCCACTTAGTGATCAACTGCCACCAAGCAATTATATTAAGACTGATACACAGCCTGAATTGGGATTTACAACAATTTTCACAAACTGTCCAGGTTTGGAAACCTCTACCACAGTTCTACGTGGGAAAATAAACTACCAAGCCACACTAATATTCTTCCACAGTTATGCATGGGAAACAAATGTAAAGAGAGTTTGGTAGGGGGAATTTCAATATCCCTCAGTTCAAGCACAAAATTCAGTCTGTGTGAAACAGAAACACTGCTCACAAATGTAAAATACTAAACAAAGTAGAGCTAAAGATATTTTGAAGAAGTTTAGAATGCTCTATGAGTTGGGGGATCAACTCTGGACTCCTTAAAATAAAGGAAATGATGTTTTGGTCATTCTTTGCAAGTTGCCTCTAAAATAGAGTGTCGCAACCTCTAGGTTCTGACTTCCAGATATAGATATGATTAGCTTCTTGGGTCAGAAACTCTTTGTATCACACCACCACAGCTTTGAAAATGTTCTTCCAATATATCTTTGTGAAGCTCTGGGATCGTCAGAATGAGTGCTCGAGTGCTCTTCTTATTGCATGGTATATCAGGTACTGTATATGTCTCCCTTATGTTGCATATCAATATCTTGATGTCTGTCTATTTTTCTTCAGGTATCTATACATTTTTATATATATATCCTTTTTCCAACTCAAAGTTCCCTTATTTAATTTACCAGGGGCCGACAAGAGGAATGATTCATCTATGTGTGGTTTTCCTCGTACCTCGTACTATTTCTTGATATACCTGCAAATATCATTAAATAATGTCAGGTGCATTAAATTGTCCATGCATGACCGTTATGATAGTCTTACGAAAATCGGTAAAGTAAAGAATAGGTTATCATTAGAATGGTAACAAATTCATGTCACACGGTAGACTTCAATAGTAGTAGCAGATTCATGTAACACGGTAGACTTCAACTGTAATAGCAGATGCATGTCACACGGTAGACTTCAACAGTAGGCTCTTCAATAGTGGACTTCATCGGTAAGCTTAACAGTAGACCTTTAATAGTAGTCTTCAGTCATTAGGCTTGATTAGCGGTAGAATTCAATCAGTAAGCTTCTAACAGAAGATCTATAACATCAGACTACTTCAACAGTGACCTTTCCTGCGGTAGACTGTCTCAACAGTTGACTTCATCAATGGTGGAGTTTGTCTATCAGTAGATTTCTACTAACGGTATACTTGAACAACAGTGGACTACATCTACATTAGGAGTTGTCTAGCGGTAGCCTTCTACTAACGGTAGACATGTCCAGTGGTAGACTTGAACTGTGAAGCTCTAAACAGAAGACTTGAGAAAGATTCAGACAGTGGACTTATAATAGAAGCCTTGTCACAGCAGCGACCTGGAACGGTGACTCTTTGTCTGTAAACTTTGATAATAATATCAATAGTAGACTTGTAACAGTGACCTTGTACTAGTATCTTCCAACAGTGACTGTAGATCTTCAATAGTGACCTTGAATAGAAGGATCTTACCAGTAGCCTTTAATTGTTAACTTTTACTTAGGGAAATGTAAACTGTAAGCTAATGCAACAAAGTCATGAGACTAAAAAAATATTGATTTTTCAGGATAAATAATATAAAGACAGATTATAAAGGATTATAAAATGACTTAATATATCATGATCATTATTTAAATATGATTTGGGATTATCAAAATAGGTGAGTCCAACAATCTCCCCCTTTTTGATAATCACAAATTATGCCAATATGTATTAATTATAGGTTTCATAGATAAGCATATAATACAGTTATTAAACATAGATCCAAGGGAACCTTAGTTCAGCTGTGGTTTCTCAAGTATCATAGATTAATAAGAGTACATGGTATCAGAGGGAAAAGCAGAAAAGGTCCATTAGAGAGTAATGAAATCATAGGGTCATATTAGTATTAGCACAGCATTTCCCCCCCTTTGTGATTAGAAAAAAGAAACACAAATAGTGACAGAATATAATGCTTGTATTAATGGAATGACATTACATGACCCAAAAAGAATTCACAGTCCCTATCAAAATACAGAAACAAACTCAATCCACATCATCCTCAGGAAAGTGTTCTTTACCTTTGGAAGAAGAATATGGAGGATGAGCTGGTGGATTAGTAGGTTTGGGAATGGTTGCAGGAATGACTAGAGGGGCAGAAACAGAAGTTCCTGTGTGGATTTAGTGGGTAGCTCTCTAAGGTATCATTGGATTAAGGCTTCTGATGGCCTCAATAGGAGACATCATGGAAGAACCACTAGGTTGGGATGCAGGTAAGGTAGGAGGGACTATGACAGGGGTACAGTCCACATGAAGAAAGGGTAGAAGTAGGTTTCTGAAGACCATAATAATGATTCCTCCTCTTTCCATAGCCGAGATGAAATCATCCTTGTTTTCCATAAATTTCTCTAAGGCTGGAGTCAACTAGCCCAATTGAGTGAATTTTTCCTTGAAGGCTCTGGTGACTGGTGGAATCCTGAGGTTTTCCAACAAAATCATGAAATGAGCATCCATCTAATGCTTGGAGTAAATCCTTTTATAATAGTAATTAATCTATTCCTTTATACTCTTCTGGTCCTGGGCAGCCTCTCTCATGAAGTCACTAACTACCTTATGAACATATTTGGTAGTGGTGATAATCTAAGTCACAGATTTAGAGTCAGGTGCCCTGACACCAGATATCTTTGATAACTCTTCACTGACCACTGTCCTGAATGCTGACAAGTCCACAGGTGGTGCAGTGGAGGATGAACTAGAGGCAGAGGCAACCAAAGGTGTTATAGTGAAATCAACAGTTTCCTTAAAAGACATGGTCAACCCGCTGATGAGCTTCTTCACATCATCATCTTGGCCCTTCACATGAGCTTTTATGGATTCCTTAAAACTCTCAAACATTGCAACCATATTTTGCACCACATTTCTGATATAATGAATTTCTTTGTCTGATTGGCCCTTAGAAACCATTAGAGTAGTCAGGCTCACCACTTATTGTCTTAGAAGTTCCAGAGACTAAGACACATCCTTGAGTTGATTTTGGCACTGAGATACTTCTTGGGACAAACTGGCTTGAATGGAATACTGAAATCTATCCATCTCAGAGGTAGTCAACTCCTGAATTAAGGCCTTTTCCTTTTCCATTTCAAAGGCCCTATTATCAAACATCTAGTGCAGATATATTTTCAATGATTCCAGATCATCCTTAGTGACAAGGTTCTCAGGAAAGATAACCACTGGAGGTACTGCAGCAGGTTCTAAAACAGCAGGTATAGGGTGTCTTTTGTTTGATATATCACAATCAGAATCATCATAATCCAGCCCAAGTACCAAGTATCTAGTGTCTTCTGACCATTCTTCAATGTAATGAAGAATAGATACAGAACCAAGATGCTCCCCCTCACTTGGAACTTTCTCCTGAGTGGTCTCCTATGCTGGTTTACTCTAGGAAATTCCACAAACTCCTATTGAACTCTAGCAAATTCAACCTATGTCTGACCCATTGGTTCACCAGTGGGGTGAGTCACAGCCTCTACTGAGTCATCAACGACCTCTATTTCAATGGAAGTAGATGCCACTTCTTCTTCTTGGTCAGAAATTGTCCTGTCTATATTTCCTATTATAGGGCTCAAACTGAGCTCATCTTCTTCACTGTTCTCGTCATCAGCTTTAGCAACAGAATCCTACTTTCCTTCATCTTTATCACCAGCCTCCTCTTCCACATGATCAGAATGATCTTACTGAGTAGCCTCATCCTCATCAGATGTGTCTCTGACAATAGTATGATATACTTCTTCTTCACTGGTCTCATTATCATTGTACCTAGAACTGTCTCTCTTCTTTGTAGTTCTTTTGGAGGGCTAGGTGCTCTGAAAGCTATTGTCCTTACAGGACTGGTAGGTAAATCATGATCACTCCCATCATCAATGTGGGTGTCTTGTCTTTCCGATTCCATATCTCACTCAATTTCCTCCTCATCTTTTGAATAAGCTAGTTCTTGCTCATCAGGCTTCAGTCCTGGATCTCTCTTGCCTTTTAGCCTTGATGGGTGAGTAGTAGGGTGAAACTTTTCATACTCCTTTCCTTTATCATTTACCCATGCCTTCTTCCCAGGATTCCAGCTAAATTTCATGAATTTGTAAATAACTTTGGAGATAAAAACACTATTCTTAGCCACTATCATCTCCTCTTTATTTCCAGCCACACCCTTTACCTTTAGCATTACTGAGATTAGCTTGGCATGGAATAGGGCATTGGACTTTGAGCTTTCCTTAGTCATATACTCCAATTGTGCCATCAGTAACCTACATAGGTTGATCTTCTCCCCATGCTTCAGTAAGTACATCAAGAATATACCCTGATACATCAGCACTGCAAAATACCCTCTCCGGGGACTAATCACATGCTGAATGAACTTAAACAATAGCATGTCTTCTCCATTCATCTCAGCTGCGATAATCTTTCTTTATTTTCCATTCCCTATCAGCTCTTCCAGATATTTTTCATACCCAAAAAACACACTGTCTGAAGGAGCCACTCCAGAATAGTATTCTTAAACTCCTTCATGAGGGACTCTCAAACAAGTATCCCACTCAGTAGATGAAAATATAACTTCATTTCCATTGAATCTAGATACTAGTCTGTCCACAACATCTTCCTTATCAAACTTGAGAAACTCATAAAATTATTTCAATATCTTTGGTTAGTATGTCACATTGTTGTTGGAAAAGCATTCGGTCCAGCCTTGGTCCTCTAGTGCTTCCAGCACTAATGACTTGCTCGACAATATCCATTCTTCAGTCAGCTCCTTCTCATCCATGATTTCTATTTTTGTTAAATGTTGGTTGATAGGTCATGTTGGGTACTACTGGTGCCACTGGACTCATCTCGATTCCTATTTGGCTTCGGCACATCCCCATTGACAGTAGAGGGTCACTTGGTTCTAGCCATGGAGATTGAAGGAGGTTTGAGGGTTCAAACAGAGAGTTAGGGTTTAGGGATTTCGAGAGTTAAGGTTCTAGATTGGGGAAGAAAGTGGATTGAGATATGTTCGTAGATTTAGTTTTATCATTTAGGGATTAAAAAAATAAAACAGAAATAATGAATACGAATAAAATAGTTCGGATTCCCGCAAAAATAACCGGTAAAATCAAACAGCGAGGTATCCAACAGTGAGGTTCCTAATAGTGAGGTGTAACAGTGAGGTCCAATGGTGAGGTTCAATGGTGAGGTGTAACAATGAGGTCCAATGGTGAGGTACACCAGTGAGGTCCAATGGTGAGGTACACTAGTGAGGTCCAACGGTGAGGTACACTAGTGAGGTCCAACGGTGATGTACACTAGTGAGGTGCCTATCGGTGAGGTTTGACTGTGAGGTTTCTTATACTAAAATTAATCATATCTAACTCGTGTTTGATGTAATTTAGCCTCTAAGAATTCAAAGGATTTGTGAATATATCAGCCAATTGATGTTCCGTGCCAACGAATTCAAGAGTGTTATCACCTTTTTGATAATGATCCCTCAAAAAGTGATGTCTTGCATCAATATGCTTTGTCCTAGCATGAGATACTGGATTTTTGGAAATGTTAATAGCACTTTTATTGTCACACTTTATAGATACATGTTTGAATTGATATCCATAATCTAGTAAAGTGTGTTTCATCCACATAATTTGAGCACAACAACTACCAGCAGGTATGTTTTCATCTTTGGCAGTAGATAGTGCAATAGAATTATGTTTCTTACTACACCATGATACCAGTGACTTTCCCAAAATGTGACATGTTCCAGAGGTGCTTTTTCTATCTAACTTGCAACCGAAAAAATCAGCATCATAATATCTCAAGAAATCAAATGATTTTCCTTTTGGATAAAATAATCCTAAGTTGGCAGTATATTTGAGATATTTAAAAATCCTTTTAACAGTAGTTAAATGAGACTCTTTTGTATTGGCTTGAAAGCAACCACACATACATACACTAAACATAATATTAGTTCTGCTAGCTGTAAGATAGAGTAGACTCCCTCTCATACCTATGTAGTTGGTTTGATCCACTGGTTCTCTAGCTTCATCAGCATCCAACTTAAAAGTGGTACTCATAGGTGTGTCACTTTCCTTTACTACCATCTAAAGAAAAACGTTTTAAAAGAACCTTAATATATTTACTTTGATTCAAAAAAAATACCATTTTTATTTTGAATGATCTGAAATCTGAGGAAAAAATTGAGTTCTCCCATTAAACTCATTTCAAACTCATTTTGTATCATTTTTTTAAAAATAGTACATAAATAATTTTTAGAAGATCCAAAAATAATATCATCCACATTAATTTGTACTATTAAAACATCTCTGGAAATTATTTTAATAAAAAGAGTAGGATCATCTATCCCTTAGGTAAAAACTTTTGAAATAATAAAAGAGCTAAGACTATCATACCATGCTCTTGGAGCTGGTTTTAAACCATATAAAGCTTTAGAAAGTTTAAAACATGATTTGAAAAATGGGGATTTGTAAAACAAGGGGGTTTTTCAAAAAACAAATCCTCAACTATATACCCATTTGGAAAATCATTTTTAACATCCATTTGATAAATTTTAAAATTAAGATGAGCTTCATAAGCAAGTAGTATCCTAATAGATTCTAATCTAGCTACAGGTGAAAAGGTCTCCTCTTAATCTATTCCTTCCTCTTGACTACACACTTGTGCAACTATCCTTGCTTTGTTTCTAACTATATTTCCAAACTCATCTAATTTATTTCTAAATACCCATTTTGTGCCTATTGTTAAAGTGTCGTTAGGTCTTTCCACTAATTCCCAAACTTTGTTTCTTTCGAACTGATTTAATTCTTCTTGCATTTCCATTACCCAAAATTCATCATTGATATCATCATTAATATTTTTGGGTTTAAGCTGTGAAATAAAAAAGATTGATGTTCAACCTGGTTTCTTAGAGAATATCTTGTTTGTGTTCCTCTATTTAGATCACCTACAACATCATCTAGAGGATGATTCTTAAGAGTCCCAATGCCTCTAGGAAGGGTTGAACTAGATTCCACATTGTTGTCTGTTGGTTCAGAATCAGCAGGTACAGATTCTGGAAAATTCCCAGAATTGGATACTTTTATAGGGGATTCACTATCTTTATCATTAAGGTTTAGAATTGACAAATATTCCTCAAGATGTTCAAGAGAGTTTTTAGGCTCATGTGGATTAGTGTCATAGAATTTGACATGAACTGATTCTACCACACATTTGGTTTTTTTATTGAACACTCTATAGGCTTTTCTTGAGATAGAATAACACAGGAAAATTCCTTCATCCCTTTTGGGAGAAAATTTGTCAAGATTATATTTAGTATTAAGAATAAAGACTTTGCAACTGAAAAATCTAAAGTAATTAACCTTAGGCTTTCTATTGTTCCAAAGCTCATAAGGTGTCTTCTTAAGAATAGGTCTGATCAAAACTCTATTGATGATATAACAAGCTGTATTTACAGCTTCAGCCCAGAAATAGATTGGTAAGTCATAATCATTGAGTATTGTTCTTGAAATTTCTTGAAGGGTCCTATTTCTTCATTCTACAACTCCATTTTGTTGAGGTGTTCTAGGAGCAGAGAAATTGTGACTATAGCCATTATATGAGCAAAAAGATTTAAACTCATGATTTTCAAACTCACGGCCATGATCACTTCTCAGGGTCTTGATTCTAAGTCCACTAAGATTTTATATAGACATGGAATATTTGAAAAAATAGGAACAAAATTCACTTTTATGAGCTCGAAAGTATACCCAAGTATACCTAGAAAATTCATCTACCAAAACATAAACATAGAGCTTCCCATTTAAACTTGAAACTCTTGATGGTCCAAACAAATCCATGTGAACAAACTCAAGTGGTTGAGAATTTGAAACTTATTTCCTTGGTTTGAAAGAAAATTTGTGTTGTTTTCCCTTTTTTATAGGGATTACAAACTTTGTTAGTTGGGAATTATAATTTAGGTAAGTCTCTAACTAAAATTTTCTTAAATATCTTCCTAAGTGAGTTCACATTGTAGTTTCCCAACCTTCTATGCCATAACCATGATTCCTTATGAAAATAATTTATGCAGGAAACATTTTTTTGGCTAAGGAATTCAGATCAACAGCATATACGTTCTCATTTTTCCATTCAGTGAAAACTAAATAATTTTTTGAATTAAAAACATTGCATGCATCATTTTCAAATTTAACATTAAATCCATCATCAGAAAAATGAGAGATGCTAAGTAAATTGTACTTTAATCCATCAACAAAAATTACTTTAGAAATTAATATTATATCAGGTTTAGCCATCTGCCCTAAGCCGATGATTTTTTCTTTTGCATTATCACCAAATGTGACATGCCCACCATCAACTTTAATTAGACTCTTGAATCAAGAATATTCTCCTATAATATGTCTTGAACATCCATTTTCCAATTACCATAAGGTCTTATATTAACTCTTTAAACAATTTCCCTACAAAAAAGATCAAACATGGGGTAATTTTGGTACCCAGATCTTCTTGGGTCCAGAGAGGTAAGCAAGTAAAACTTTGGGAACCCATATTTGATTAACAGGTTTTCTAAAATCAGAAAACATATTTTGAGAAATAAATACATTGTTTGGTCATTTAGAAAGTTATTTCTCAGATGATGGTCCAGAACTTTTACTAGTAGTGAGCTGTCCAGATTTTGGAACAAATTTGGTTTTGCTAATTTTTCTTTTTCCTGGTTGATATCCTAGACCAGTTATATATTTTTGGAGCAATATATTTTTCTAGAAACTATGTCAAGGTATCCCTACCAGCATTTAACTTCTCAATATCCCTTTTTAATTGTTCATTAGATAATTTTAACTCTATATTTTCTCTTATCAGCTTAGAAAATTTCTCTTTTTCTATATCCATACTTTACTTGTAATTTGCATTTAAAGCATGTTGTCTTTTTAATAATTTATATTTATCCCTGAGTTAATTAAAGGAATCCTCAAGCATATCAAAATATTAAAATAATTATTATTTATTCATATCTTTATTATTATGAGAGTCACTTTTATAATAATTATTATGCACAGGGGAATTAATTGTTACCTTAGATGTCTCTATCATAAAGCATAGATTGGCATGTTTGTTCTGTTCTGAGTCTGAAGCATCATATCCACTCGAACTATCTTCTGAAGCACTCCAAGTTGCTTTCATATCCTTTTTATAACATTTTCCCTTATCCTCATATTTTCTCTTTAATATCAACTTGGGACAGTCTTCTTTCACATGACCTTTTCGTTTACATTCATAGCATACTATTTCACTTGTATTCTCATTCCACTTCCTATATTTCTTCCATTTTCCTTTATGATCATACTTTCCTATGAAGTTTTACTTCTTAGAGAATTTATTCTTTTGGAAGAACCTTTTGAATCTTCAGGCAAGTTGTTTCATCTCCTTATCACTGTCTGAATTTGACTCTTCTCTTGTAGAACTGTCTTCAGGTACTTGATCTTTTTCTTTGTCTTTGATTTTTGAGGCAGAAGTCTTGAATGCTATAGACTTCTTTCTTGGTTCTTCTTCTATTTCTTTATTCACCATAATATCTTCTTCATACATCATTAGATTGAAAATTATCTCCTTTATTTGTAGCTTGTTGATGTCACATGATTCTCGGATTGATACAAAAGTGTATCTCCATATATCAGGTAGGCATCTAAGTAGCCACATGATTTGGTCTTTATTGTCCACAGGTTTCCCAAGCAGATTCATGTTGTTCACTATTTCATTGAACCTGAGATACATTTCAGATATAGGTTCAACAAGCTTCATCTTAAAATTATCATATTTAATAGTATAGGTATTAAATCTCATTTATTTATCATTGGTTGTTCCTTCATGAGAAACAACCAAAGTATCCCAAATTTCATAAGTAGTCTTACAGGAAGATATTCTATTGAATTATCCATCATCCAAAGCACAGTATAAGGACTTCATTGCTTTAAAATTATTATTATAAGTAGTTTAGTTACTTGAGACCATGTATCCCTACTAGTAGCAGGTAATGCATGTTGTTCTTCAATTGTGTCCCAGATTTTCGGACCTAAGAATTCAAGATACATTTTCATTTTCATTTTCCACTGACCATAATTATTTTCATTAAAGAAAGGTGGTCTGTTATTAGCAGCACCCTCAACTTGGTTATCCATATAAAATTAAAAGGTTAAAGAGATGAAAATTTAGATATAACAGAAATTTTGAGATCTTTATGATACAACTAAAATCACAGTTGAAAATGAATTTAAAAGCTTGAAAAACAGGTTTGATGGTATGAATAAAGAAAAAACTATGATACCAAATGTTGGTCGAAGTGAATAATCAAGAGGGGGTGAATTGAGTTCCAATTAAAATTTCTGTTAAAAACTTTTTGGATTAAAATCCTCCAAATTAAAACAGCCCAGTTAATTAAGTTAGTAGAGATATAAGTGATTTATTGTTCAACAGGTTTCTCAAATGTTGATTAATCCTCAGTTGAATCAGTGTGAGTACTAATTCAACTTTTGAAACAATTTTACTAAAAGAATCACATATACACACTAACCAAAACTAACTATCAGAGAAAATGTAAAAACAAGTTTTTGTCTTTGAAAATATAAGCAGCGGATAATTGTAAAACAGAGTACTTGAAAGTTGAACACAACAATTTAAATAAGAGGTTCAGTCTTAAGCCAAGACCTAATCCTCTCCACTTAGTGACCAACTACCCCCATGCAATTATATTAAGAATAATACATAGCCTATATTGGGCTTTAAAACAGTTTTCAAAAACTGTTTAGGTTTGTCAACCTCTACCATAGTTCCACATGGAAAAATAAACAACCAAGCCACACTAGGCTTCTTCCACAGTTATGCGTGGGAAACCAATGTAAAGAGAGTTTGGTATGGCGACTTTCAGGATCCGTCAATTCAAGCACAAAAGTCAGTGTGTGTGAAACAGACACACTTCTCACAAATGTCAAATACTAAACACATTAGAGCTAATGATATTACGAAGAAGATTAGAATGCTCTATGTGTTGGCAGATCAGCTCTGGACTCCTTAAAATGAAGGGAATGAAGTTTTGGTCCTTCTCTGCAAGTTGCCTCTAAAACAGAGTGTCACAACTTCTAGGTTCTGACTTCGAGATGTGGATATGGTCATATTCTTTGGTCAGAAACTCATTGTATCACACCACATCAACTTTGAAAATTTTCTTCCAATATATCTTTGTGAAGCTCTGGGATCTTCCGAATGAGTGCTCGAGTGCTCTTCTTCTTGCTTGGTATATCAGGTACTGTATATGTCTCCCTTATGTGTGTATCTCAATATCTTGATTTCTATATCTTTTTCTTCAGGTATCTACACATATATATCCTTTTTCCAGCTCATCTTTCCCTTATTTAATTTAGCAGGGGCCAACAAGAGGAATGATTCATCCATGTTTGGTATTCCGCGTACATTGAACTATTTCTTTATTTGCCTTCAAATATCATTATATAATGTTAGGTGCATTAAATTGTCCAGACATGACCGTTATGATAGTATTAATAAAATTGGTATTGTAAAGAATAGGTTATCATTAGACTGGTAGTAAATGCATGTCACATGGTAGACTTCAATAGTAGTAGCAGATGCATGTCACACGGTAGACTTCAACAGTAGTAGCAGATGCATGTCCCACTATAGACTTCAACTCTAGGCTCTTTAATAGTAGAATTCATCTGTAGGCTCAATATTAGACCTTTAACAGTAGGATTCAGTTAGTAGGCTTGATCAGTGGTAGAATTCAATTAGTAGGCTTCTAATAGTAGCTCTGTACCATCAGACTACTTCAACAGTGACCTTTCCAGTGGTAGACTGTCTCAAAAGTTTACTTCATCAATGGTGGATTTTCTCTATCAGAATACTTATACTAATGGTATAATTGAACAACAGTGGACTACATTGGAAGTAGGAGTTGTCTAGCGGTAGCCTTCTACTAACGGTAGACATGTCCAGTGCTATACTTGAATTGTGAACCTCTTAACAGAAGACTTGTGAAAGAGTCTGACAATAGACTTCTAACAAAATCCTTGTCACAGTAGTGACCTATAACAGTGACTCTTTGTCTGTAAACTTTGATAAGAATATCAACGGTAGACTTGTAACAGTGACCTTGTACCGGTAGCTTCCAACAGTGACTGCAGATCTTCAACAGTGACCTTGAATAGAAGGTTCTTACCAGTAGCCTATAACTATGAACATTTAATTAGGGAAATGTAAACTGTAAGCTGATGCAACAAAGTCATGAGACTAAAATAAATATATTGTTCATGATAAATAATATAAAGACAGATTAAAAATGATTATAAAATGACTTAATATATCATCATCAGTATTTAAACATGATTTGGGATTATCAAAACAGGTGCGTCCAACAAAAATCATTTTCTGTTTAAACCTATTTTGTAGGATACCTGCTTAAAAAATTCCTTTAGGAAGACATGGTACTTGGACAGTGGATTTTTAAGGCATATGACTGGATATTACTCATGTTTCAAGAGTTTAATCAAGGTTGATGGAGGACATACCACCTTCAGTGATAATTCTAAAGGAAAAAACATCGGCTTAGGCCAGATTGGTAACACTAATTCATTTTTAATCTCTAAGGTATTATTTTTTGATGGATTAAAATACAACCTATTAAGAATTTATTTATTATTTTATGATGGTTTTAATGTTAAATTTGAAAATGATGCTTGTAATGTTTTTAATTCTAAATTTTTTTTGTATTTTCTGCCTTAAGAAATCAAAATGTTTATGTTGTAGATTTATATTATTTAGCCAAACAAAAGGTTACCTGTTTAAATTATTTTCATAGAGAATATTGGCTATGGAACAGAAGATTAGGTCACTGAAATGTTAACTCACTTAGGAAATTGACTAGAAATAACTTAGTTTGAGACCTACCTCAACTAAAACTCTCATCAGACAAAGTTTTTACTCCCTATCAAAAGGGAAAGCAACATAAAATTTCATTCAAAATAAAGAAAGAAGTTTCAACTTCTCAACCTATCAAGTTGGTTCACATGGACTTCTTTGGACCTTCTAGATTTTCCAGTTTAAATGGGAAGCACTATGTTTATGTCTTAGTAGATGACCTTTCTAGATACACTTGGGTATACTTTATTGCTCACAAAAGTTAAGCTTGTTCTTATTTTATGAAATATTCCATGTCTGTAGAAAACCTAAGTGGACTTAAAATTAAGACCTTGAGAAGTGACCATGGTCGTGAGTTTGAAAATCATGAGTTTGAATCTTACTGCTCACACAATGGATATAGTCCCAACTTTTCTGCCCTAGGACACCTCAACAGAATGGTGTAGTAGAAAGAAGAAATAAAACCCTTCAGGAAATTGCAAAAACTATGATCAATGATTATGACCTACCTATTTATTTTTGGGCTGAAGCTATGAATACAACTTGTTATATTATAAATAGAGTCCTGATTAGACCTGTTCTTAAGAATACCCTTTATGAACTGTTGAATAATAGGAAGCCTAAAGTTAGTTACTTCAGATTTTTTGGTTGAAAAGTCTTTATTCTTAATAATAAGGATAATATTGACAAGTTTGCTTCTAAAAGTGATAAGGGAATATTTCTAGGCTACTCTATAACTAGTAAATCTTATATAGTCTTTAACAAAAGAACCAAATGTGTGGAAGAATAGATTCACATCGAATTTGATGAAATTGATCCGCATGAACCTAAGTCTTCTCTTGAAAATCTTGAAGAAGATCTTTCTATTTTGGACCTTAATGATAAAATCAGTGAACCTGTTGTAAAGACAACCAGTTCTAGAAATATTCCAGAATCTGCTCTTGGTGAATCCGAACATAGAGAAGAACCTAAAATTTTTAGTACTACCTTTACTAGATCAACTAGGACTCTAAAGAATCATCCTTTAGATGTTGTTGTTGGTAATCTTGATAGAGGGACATAGAATAGAGATTCTCTAAGAAATCAAGTTGAACATCAAGCCTATCATTCACAGTTAGAACCTAGAAATATCAATGATGCAATCAATGATGAATTTTGGGTAATGGATATGCAAGAATAATTAAATCAATTTGAAAGAAAAAAACTCTAGGAATTAGTTGACAGACCTAAGAACACTTTGACCATAAGAACTAAATGGGTTTTTAGAAATAAAGTAGATGAATCAGGAAATATCGTTAGAAAAAAAAGGAATTCTAGTTGCACAAGGATAAAGTCAAGAGGAAGGAATGGACTATGAGGAAACCTTTGCACCTATGGCTATATTAGAATCTATTAGGATTATACTTGCCTATGCTGGTCATATGAAATTCAAGTTATATCAAATGGATGTTAAAAGCGCTTTTTTAAATGGTTTTATAATTGAAGATGTTTTTGTTGAACAACCACCTGGATTTACTAATCCTCATTTTCCAAATCGAATTTTTAAGATTTATAAAGCTTTATATGGTTTAAAACAAGGCCCTCGAGCTTGGTATGATAGAATTATTAGTTTTCCTATTTCAAAATATTTTTCTAAAGGGATTGCTGATCCAACCCCCTTTATTAAAAGAATTTCCAAGGATGATTTGATAGTGTAAATCTATGTTGATGATATTAATTTTGGATCTTCTAAAAAAGCTTTATGTATTTATTTTTCAAAGATTATTCAAAATGAATTTGAAATGAGTTTAATGGGAGAACTCAAATATTTTCTTGGATTTCAAGTTTTTCAAAATGACAATGGTATTATTTTAAATAAAATTAAATATAAAAAGTATCTTTTAAAACGTTTTGGTTTAGATATTACTAAGGAAAGTGATACACCTATGAGTAGTAATTGTAAGTTGGATGCTGATGAAACTAGAAAACTAGTGGATCATACCAACTACAGAGGTATGATAGGGAGTCTGCTTTACCTTGCTGCTAGTCGAACGGATATTATGTTTAGTGTGTGTATGTGTGCAAGATTTCAAGCTGATCCAAAAGAGTCACACTTACTTGCTGTTAAAAGAATTTTCGAATATATTAAACATACTACTAACTTGGGATTATTTTATCCGAAAGGAAAATAATTTGATTTAATTATTTATTCATATAAAGAATTTTCTGGTTGCAGGTTATATAGAAAGATCACTTCTAGAACATGTCATATTCTAGGTAAGTCCTTAGTATCATGGTGTAGTAAAAATCAGAACTCTGTTGCATTGTCTACTGCTGAAGCAGAATATATTGCTGCTGGTAGTTTCTATGCACAAATTTTGTGGATGAAACAGACTTTATTGGACTACAGATATCAGTTTAGACATGAATCTTTAAACTATGATAACAATAGTGCGATTAACATCTCTAATAATCCTGTGTCTCACCCTAGGACCAAACACATTGATGTAAGGCATCAATTTTTGAGATATCATTACCAAAAGGGTGATATTACTCTTGAATTTATAGGTACTGAACATCAATTAGCTGACATATTCACCAAGACTTTAATTTCATATGGGTTAAGGTACCTTAGACATGAATTAGGAATGATAGAATTTGTAGAGCAGAAACCTCACCTTTAGAAACCTCACCGTTAGAAACCTCGCTGTTAGAAACCTCACCATTAGAAACCTCACCATTAGAAATCTCCTCGTTAGAAACCTCACCTTTAAAACCCTCACTGTTAGAAATCTCACCATTATAAACCTCACCGTTAGAAACCTCATCGTTAGAAACCTCACCGATAGAAATCTCACCGTTAGGAACCTCACTGTTATACCCCACTGGTATGAATATCACCGATGTACCTCACCGTTAGGAATCCTCACCGGTATGTGTTACCGTTAGGTTGCACTATTTTTAAACTTTTGTATCTTTAGTAGCCGGAATATATATCGTTTAAATTTTACTTATTATAATCTGTGATTCTTAAATGATAAAACATAAGTCTTGACCTCATCTCGATCCACCTCAAACCCTTTACCTTCAAGCATTAGCTACCAAATCTTCAAACCCTTAGCCTCACGAATCGCAGAATGGCAAGAGTGAAGAGACCATCAGTCAGTGAAAAGGATGATGAGCCGAATGCAAAGAGACTCAAAGAAGAGTCTAGTGGTGTAAGTGAAGTGAATAAAACTACAAATCCGCATCTCGTTCAAAGGGAAATAGTAGTTGAGAAAGAGCTATGCACGGAATGGTTGATGTCTAGTAAATATTCAGTTCTAGAAGTGTTGGATGATCAAAAATGGGTAGAATTCTTCTCGAATAACAATGGTCCTTACTATCTGAAGCAGGTAAAAGAATTTTATGAGTTTTTTCGTTTTGAGAAATCAGAATTTGAAAATAGGATGATATCAGTAGTGAATGGCAGGACAATATCTTTTTCTTCTATTGAGTGGGATGGATGCCTGAAAGTTCCACCTGATGGAGTTTCTGGATATTTTTTGAAATCAATACCTCCTACCAGTAACATCTTTGATTATGAAGATTCTTTGGGAGAATTAACAGGAGATGGTACACTAAGAAGGTTAGTTGCTACAGAAATGGATGGAGAGAACCGGTTATTATTCAAGTTCATCCAACATGTGGTAAGTCCAAGAAGAGGGGACTTTGAAAATCTGCAATTACAAGATATTTATTTGCTACATTTGTTAAGACATGGTGTTATGGTGAATTTTTTTAGGCTTTTGATGATTCAGATTGAAGATATGACTAGGCCAAAGTCAAAAACTAATGCTTTATTCTTTGCAAAGATGATCTCTGTGATGATCAAGGTAAGAGGTGTGGCTAAGTATCAATATGAGACAGTGGTTATGAAAGACAACTTTTGTATTACCAAAACTATATGTAAATACATGAAGATAAATTGGAATATCTGGAGAGGAGAATGTCTCAGTGATGATGGGAAGGTGTATGATAAGATTAAGCCTCTAGATCATCCTTCTAGGCCTAAGGATGTGAGGGATCCAGATCTAGGACCTGATGAAGAGGAACCTCAATATAGTAATTATACTGATGAAGAAGATACCTCTATAGCTGATGGAAGGGATCCAGACTTACCTCCAAGTCCTGTTGACGATGTTTTATCAACTGGAAAGGAAACAGTATTGAAGAGAGAAATGAAGAATCCCCTATTGATGAGGGAGACCAGCCTACTCCAGAGAATGAGGAAGAAGAAGAATCTGAAATTGAAGCATCTGCTTTTTCCTGCTTGAGTCTCAGTCTACTAATTGGTCACTCCTCAATTCCTACTGAGGAAGTTGCTGAAGTAGATAGACCTACACCTATTCTAGAGGAGCCTCCCTCTATTAGAGAAATGGAGATGGTTGTGGAGGATTCTTTTGAGGAAGACCGAGCTACTGAGGGTGATGTTTTTGTACATATAAAGGATCTTGGACAAATTGAGGGGGAGAATCCTACCAGACATGGTACTATTTCGGTAGATGATGGAATTGAAGATAGGGAAGAAGACCCAGGTTTTGTTGTTTGTGGGTTGGACTACCAAGATTTTGAAGATGAGACACCTATCAATAGACCACAAGTTAACTATAACATCTCTTCTGAGTTTTTACCTGAGTATGTGTTAAGAAAAGCTGATCTAGACCAGTTGAAGTCTGATCTTAAGACCTCATTTGTGGAAGAGATAAGAAGAATAGAAACCACTTTAATATCATCCATTCTATCTATTATGAATGACTCTGTGGCCAGTATTGTGTCAGATAGAGCACCTATAGCTGTGCTTGAAAATCTAGTTACTAAGGATGATCTTGAATCTTTAAAGGACGAGTTGAATGAGACTTGGACTGCATCTTTTGCAGACATAAAGAGCTATCTTGTTGAAGAGATGAGAAAAATGGAAAAATCTTTTGAACTCTCTCTTGGATGTGTTGTTTCAACCACTGTGGTAGAGATGTTGAATGAATTCATGACCTTCTAGAATCAAAATTCAAACTTGGCAGAGGATGTTGAATCTCTAAAGAAATCAATTATCTCTATAGAGTCTTATATGAGCTCTAAATATCAGGCAGAAAAATACTTGGATTTTGTGAAGAGTGTAGTTGGCCAGATGGAATCACTCTTTGAGGGATTCAATACTTCTATGGAATAGCATGTCCACACCCAGGACTCTCTAGTGAAAAATCTCATCAGTGGGATAACTAAATCTTTTAAGGAAACAATAGCCTTTACTATTGCACCACTGAGTTCTACCAAGACTTATTTGGATATTGATCATATTTGAGCTGTGATGAGAGAGGAGATTAGAGAGTCTTCTACCAGTAGCTCTGTAGACTCTACTGGTTTGACCCATGTGGTGACTAACCCTAGGGATATAGGACTAATTGTTAAGAATTTTATTATAGAGGCCACTGATTCTCAAAAAGAGGTCAAGACAAAGTGGATTTCTATTTCCAGCAGGTCTATACCAAGCATCATCTCAACAACCATTTCAAGCTTATGTTTGAAAACATGAAGCTACCCCCAGTCACTAAAGCTTTCAAATAAAAAGTGATAAAGCATAGGGAGTTGGCCCCTGCTCTAGAAATATTTATTGAGAACAAGGATGACTTCATTTTTGCTATGGAAAGATAATGAGGGATCATAATGGACTTTAAGAATCTCTTGCTGCCATTTTTGCATTTGGACAGTACTCCAATCATTGCACCTCTAGATCTACCTGCCTCTGCTCAGTCTGCCTCCATTCCTCACATGACACCAGCTCAAGCCATCAGAAGCCTGACACCTATGATTACTCTGAGGAGTACCCACTACATGCCAGAAACAGTTTCTGTTGCTCAACCTCCAGTAGTACTTTCTGGAATTCCCAATCCTTTTTCTGAAGCTACCTATCCTGAGCCTACCTCCTAACCCAAATCAAAATCCAAAGTCTACAATCAGGAGGTGGATTGACTTGTGGCTAGGTCCTTTGATAGGAATCACTTGTATTATTTTTGGTTGAATTTTGTATTTATATGTATTGTTTCCTCAAGTAATATATACTTTCCTTTATTCTCTCCTAATTTCTGTTACTTTTCTCATCTTTGTTTACTTATTTTTTCTAATCACAAAGGGGGAGAACAGAACTGATATGAAAAAACATAATATGGAAAGACAAAGGGGGAGAACAATGATATGAAGAACCATTTTACCTCTGATACATTTGTTTTAGTACATTGTTTTTATTGTTACCTCTGATACAATTGCATTTAATACTATATATCCTCTGAAAATTTTAAAATCTCACATATAAAAATATCAATACTCACACTGAGAAATAAGAACCATTTTATTTTATACTGATACATTACTAATTATTTTGGATTATAATATCATAATTTTTTATTATCAAAAATGGTGAGATTGTTGACCTCACATATTTTGACAATCTCAATTATGTTTCAATATTCTTTGATAATACCAAATAATGTTTATCTATATTATTCCTTCAATCTATATGACATCATATTGTTAAGTTGATAAAATATATAAATGATAATTGAAATTTTTTAATCAATGGTTATCTATGTTTACACTTTTTTAGAAATGTTACTAACTCACTCTGGATATGATTTTCATTGAACAGATAAGTGTTAAGCTTATGAGTCACTGAGACAGACAACTACTAATAAGGCTAAGTACACCGGCACAGAAGTCAACTGACATGGATAAGGTCACCGATATGCTTAAAAGCTACCGCTAGAAGAAGAGCTACTGATAGAACAAGTCTATCTGTATGTACAAGTTGACTAATACAGACCTACCGGTACATAGTCTACCGATAAGTAAAGGTCACTAGTGGAGCAAGCTTCCTATGACACGAGGTCACTAGTACATATTTACCGATACAAGCAACCAATACAAACAGACAACAGATATCCACTGATATGAAGTCCACTTACACAAATACAAAGTCCACCGATACAGACAGACAAAGTCTACCAATACAAGTCTTCTGATATAGATAGACGGCTACCATTATAAAATATCTACTGATAAGAGGAGCTAATGATAGAAGGAGATACCGATAGAAGGAGATACCAATTGAAGGAGCTACCGATAGAAGGATCTACTGACCGAAGGAGCGACCGATTCAAGCAAGCCACCGTTATAAGGAGTGATAGCTACCGATGGAAACCATTCATTGTTTCTCTAAACTCTATTTATATTTGTTTATTATGAAACGGTCATATTTGATATTTTTAATGCAATTGCAATTAATTAATGAGGGTTGTTGGAATGTCAAGAAACCGTACCTCATAGGTGTAAAAGGGTAATCATTCCTATTGTCGGAGCTGATGGTGTATAAAAGGGAACCTCGAACCACTAATGTTCTCTCTCAATAAGTCGGTCAGTCTTTCCATGCATATAGGAACCAACCTTCTGGTGATACACAAGGACTTATGTTCATAGAAGAAGAATGAAGGATACATACTGAATCTATAGAACCTAAAAATTCATGGAGTAAAGAGCTTAAACTATTTCATCCACACTAAAGCTGATTAGGCTTATAAACATGGACCAAGAAGTCAAATACAAAAACGACACTCTATTTTCTTGACAAAAACCAGAGAAGGACTCAGAGCTTCATCTACATCAATCTGAGGAGTCCATATCTTCACTCAAGATACATAGGGCATTCTAAACTCATATATGTATATTTATCTCTATTATATTTAATTTATTTACATTTTGAGCAGTGTGTGTGCTCTGTATTGTTAGACACACACTGTCTCCTGTGTTGAACTAGATGATTTATAAATCCTCACTCAATCTCTCCCTATACTCTTATATCCCACTAGGGATAGTGGTAGAGGTCAAGTGTGACCTGGATAGCCTATGTGCTATTGTTTTGTTTTCCCATGAAGAACTGTGGTAGAGGTCATAGGACCTCGACAGTCTTTGTACTATTGTTGACCCTAATACAGGGTGTGGATCGGTGTTTATATAAACTATTTGAGAGGACTAAGTATCAGGTTGAGATTGAACCTCTTGGTTAAAACTGTTGTTCTTGTTTATTTTGTTTTAAACTACATTGAATATTATGCTACTAATTACTTTAAATACAAATATATTTTAATGTAAATCTAGTAGTTAAACTAGAAAGTGATTGTAATTATTGTAAAGCATTCAGTTAGATTCTAAAGATAATCTAATCTTCAGATTAGATTAACTGAGAACTAATCAATCTCTTGAGAACCTAACTAACCCTTTATTGTATTACAAATTCACTACAGTTTAGCTTGTTATTTAAAATTGGGGTATTTTAATAGAACTCTTTTTTAATTTTTTTTAATTAGAACTCAATTCACCCCGATCTTGAGTATCCACTCTGACCAACATTTGGTATCAAAGGTTGTTTTTCTAAAGGATTTCCAAACACTCTATTCTTCAACAATGATTTTAGTTGTATCTTAAAGATCTTAAATTTCTGTTAGTTCTAAATTTTATCTCTTTAAATATATTTTCTAAAATCTAATTATGGATAATAGACTAGAAGGTGTTGCTACCAACATGCCACCTTTCTTTAATGGTGTTAATTATGCCCAATGGAAACTGAAAATGAAAATTCATTTAGGAAGTATGGGATTCGACATCTGGACTATTATAGAAACTCAATATAAGATTCCAGAAACTAAAATAACTATTTGGTATGAACCTACTAAAACAGCTTACAATAACAATTGTAAAGAAATGAATCTGTATTGTGCTTTAGGAGATGAAGAATTTAAAAAAAATATCTACTTGTTAAACTTATTAGGAAAATTGGGATACTTTGGGTGTTTCTCATGAAGGAACAACCAATGTTAAGGAAGTGAGATTGATTACATACACTATTAAAAATGAAAACTTTAAAATGAAACCTGGTGAACCTATTTCTGATATGTATCTCAGGTTCAATGAGATTTTTAACACTATGACATCACTAGGAAAGGTTGTTCCAGCAAAAGAGAAAATCATGAGGACACTAAGATGTCTTCTAGAAAGATGGAGAGGCACATCGGTTTCAATAAAAGAATCATGTGATATAAGTTCACTACCTATTAAATAATTGATCGGTAAGTTAATTATATATGAAGAACTGAAGATAAACAAGGAAGAAGATGATGAACCAAGAAAGAAATCAGTAGCCTTCAAGACCTCTGATTTAAAAAACAAGGACAAAGAAAAAAAATCAAAGTGAAAGTGATAGCTCATGTTATGATGAAAGTGCATCTGACAGCGATGCTGAAATGTCTCAAATAGGCAGACAATTTAAGAAGTTCTACATAAAGAAGAAGTTTTTCAGAAAATCCAATTATAAGGGAAAGTATGACAATAAAGGCCATTGGAAGAAAGATTGGAAAAGGACTGGTAAAAGTGATGACATAGTTAGCTACGAATGCAAGAGGAAAGGACATGTGAAAGCTGACTGTCCAAAATTGAAGTTCAAGAAGAAACATGATTACAAGGAGAAAAAATACAAGAAAGCAATGAAAACAACCTGGAGTGCTTCAGAAGATAGTTCAAGTGATTTTGATTCCAGTCATGATGAAAAATCTCAAAAGGCTAATATGTGTTTCATGAAAAACACATCTGAGGTAACATTGGATGCTTCTTATTTAAATTCTTATTATTCTAGAGATGATTATGATTTTGAAAACATGTCTAGTGAAGAGTTATTTGAATATTGTAACATGCTAGAAGATACCTGCAATGAGTTGAAAGAAAAGTACAAGTCACTAAAGAACCAACATGCTTTAACCAGCACTATACAATATGCATTAGAATTAGAAAAGGAAAATAATGCTCAAATGTTAAAGGAAAATACTCAACATAAATTGTCCAATGAGAAACTTAGAATAGATTTAGAGAAGTTCACGAATGGAAAGAATACTCTAACTCAAATTCTTGGAAAACAAGTTGCACCAAAGTAAACCACTGGTTTAGGATATCAACCTGGATAGAGACACCTTGTTAAAAATAAATTTATTCCCAAATCTGGAAAGTATACTGCTAGTTCCAGTTTTGGAAATTCCTATGCCTAAACTAGTTATTCACATAATTATAGATTAAAAAAAGTTTATCTTTCAAAATATTTTGAATTTATTGATTATATGAGATCCATTAGACAAATTTGGGTACCAAAAGTTTTTCTTGCTACCTGTCTAGACCCAAAAAAAATTGGGTACCAAAATCATTTTCTGTTTAAACCTGTTTTATAGGATACTTGCTTAAAAATTTCCTCTATGAAGACAAGGTACTTGGACAGTGGATGTTTAAGGCATATGACTGGAGATTACTCATGTTTAAAGAGTTTAATCAAGGTTGATGGAGGACATGTCACCTTTAGTGACAATTCAAAAGAAAAATCATCAGCTTATGTCATATTGGTAACACTTATTCAGTTTTAATCTCTAAAGTATTATTTGTTGATGGATTAAAATAAAACCTGTTAATCATTTCTTAGTTATGTGATGATTTTCTTAATGTAAAATTTGAAAATGATGCTTGTAATGTTTTTAATTCTAAAAATGTTTTAGTATTTTCTACATTAAGAAATGAAAATGTTTATGTTGAAGAATTAGATTCTTTAGCCAAACAAAAGGTTACCTGTTTAAATGATTTTGATAGAGAATCTTGGCTATGGAACAGAATATTAGGACACTGCAATGTTCACTCACTTAGGAAACTGACTAGAAAGAACTTAGTTAGAGACCTACCTCAACAAAAATTCCAATCAGACAAAGTTTGTACTCCCTATAAAAAGGGAAAGCAACATAAAGTTTCATTCAAATTAATGAAAGAAGTTTCAACTTCTCAACCTCTCAAGTTTGTTCACATGGACTTGTTTAGACCTTCTAGAGTTTTTAGTTTAAATGGTAAGCACTATGTCTATGTCTTGGTAGATGACTTTTCTAGATACACTTGGTTATACTTTCTTGCTCAAAAAAAGTGAAGCTTGTTCTTATTTTATGAAATATTCCAAGTCTGTAAAAAACCTAAGTGGAATTAAAGTTAAGACCTTGAGAAGTGACCATGGTCGTGAGTTTGAAAATCATGAGTTTGAATCTTATTGCTCACACAATGGCTATAGTAACAACTTTTCTACCCCTAGGAAACCTCAACAGAATGGTGTAGTAGAAATAAGAAATAGAACCCTTCAAGAAATTGCAAGAACTATGCTCAATGAGTATGACCTAACTATTTATTTTTGGGTTGAAGCTGTGAATACAAATTGTTATATTATAAATAGGGTCCTGATTAGACCTGTTCTTAAGAAGACCCCTTATGAACTTTGGAATAAGTGGAAGCCTGAAGTTAGTTACTTTATAGTTTTTGGTTGCAAAGTCTTTATTCTCAATACTAAGGTTAATATTGAAAATTTGGCTTCTAAAAGTGATGAGGGAATCTTTCTAGGTTACTCTATAACTAGTAAATCTTATAGAGTCTTTAAAAAAAGAACCAAATGTGTGGAAGAATCTGTTCACATCAAATTTGTTGAAACTGATCCGCATGAACCTAAGTCTTCTCTTGAAAATCTTGAAGAAGATCTCTCTATTATGGACCTCAATGATAAAATCAGTGAACCTGTGGTAAAGACAACCAGTTTTGGAAATATTTCAGAATCTCCTCCTGGTGAATTTGAACATAGAGAAGAACCTTAAATTTCTAGTCCTACCTTTACTAGATCAACTAGGATTCTAAAGAATCGTCCTTTAGATGCTTTTGTTGGTAATCGAGATAGAGGGACATAGACTAGAGCTTCTCTAAGAAATCAGGTTGAACATCAAGCCTTTCATTCACAATTAAAACCTAAAAATATCAATGATGCAATCAATGATGAATTTTGGGTAATGGATATGCAAGAAGAATTAAATCAATTTGAAAGAAACAAAGTCTGGGAATTAGTTTACAGACCTAAGGACACTTTGACCAAAGGCACTAAATGGGTTTTTAGAAATAAAGTTAATGAATCAGGAAATATCATTAGAAACAAAGAAAGGATAGTTGCACAAGGATATAGTTAATAGGAAGGAATAGACTATGAGGAAACCTTTGCACCTATAGCTAGATTATATGCTATTAAGATTCTACTTGCCTATGATGCTCATCTAAATTTCAAGTTATATCAAATGGATGATAAAAGTGATTTTTTAAATGGTTTTATACCTGAATATTTTTTTGTTGAACAACCACCTGGATTTATTAATCCTCATTTTCCAAATCGAGTTTTTAAGCATTCTAAATCTTTATATGGTTCAAAACAAGCCCTTGAGATTGGTTTGATAGACTAAGTAGTTTTTTTATTTCAAAAGATTTTTCTAAAGGGATTTATGATCCAACTATCTTAATTAAATGAATTTCCAAAGATGTTTTGATATTGAAAATCTATGTTGATGATATTATTTTTGGATCCTCTAAAAATTATTTATGTATTGATTTTTCAAAGAGTATGAAAAATGAATTTGAAATTAGTTTAATGGGAGAACTCAAATATTTTCTTGGATTTCATGTTTTTCAAAATGACAATGGTATTATTTTAAATCAAAATAAATATACCAAGGATCTTTTAAAATGTTTTGGTTTAGATAGTATTAAGGAAAGTGATACACCTATGCATACTAATTGTAAGTTGGATGCTGATGAAACTGGAAAACCAATGGATCAAACCAACTACAGAGGTATGATAAGGAGTCTTCTTTACCTTACTACCATTCAATTAGATATTATGTTTAGTGTGTGAATGTGTGCAAGATTTCAAGATAATCCAAAAGAGTCACACTTTCTTGCTCTTAAAAGAATTTTCAAATATCTTAAATAAACTACTAACTTAGGATTATTTTATCCAAAAGGAAAATCAATTGATTTAATCAATTATTCAGATGCTGACTTTGCGGGTTTCAAGTTACATATAAAGACCACTTCTGAAACATGTCATATTCTAGGTAAGTCCTTTATATCCTGGTGTAGTAAAAAGCAGAACTCTGTTGCATTGTCTTCTGCTGAAGCAGAATATATTGCTGCTGGTAGTTGCTGTGCACAAATTCTGTGGATGAAACATACTTTATTGGACTACAGATATCAATTTAGACATGTATCTATAAACTATGATAACACTAGTGGGATTAAAATCTCTAAGAATCACATGTCTCAATATAGGACCAAACACATTGTTTTAAGGCCCCACTTTTTGAGATATCATTACAAAAAGGGTGATATTACTCTTGAATTTATAGGTAATGAACATCAATTAGCTGACATATTCACCGAGCCCTTGAGTTCAGATAGGTTAAGGTATATTAGACATAAATTAGGAATGGTAGACTCTTTAGAGTAGAAACCTCACCATTAGAAACCTCACCGTTAGAAGCCTCGCCATTAGAAACCTCAGCGTTAGAAACATCACCCTTAGAAACCTTAGCATTAGAAACCTTACCATTAGAAACCTCAACATTTGAAACCTCACCGTAAGAAACCTCACCGTTAGAAACCTCACCATTTGAAACCTCACCGTTAGAAACCTCATTATTAGAAACCTCACCGTTAGAAATCTCACTATTAGGAATCTCACTGTTATACCTCATTGGTTTGAATCTCACTGATATACCTCACCGTTAAGAATCATCCCCAGTATGTGTTACCATTAGGTTGCGCTGTTTTTAAACATCTGTATCTTTAGCTGCAGGAATCTGTATCGTTTATATTTTACTTATTATACTTTGTGGTTCCTAAATGATAAAACATAAGTCTTGACCTCATCTTGATCCACCTCAAACCCTTTACCTTCAAGCCTTAGCTCCCAAATCTTCGAACCCTAATCCTCGCGATTCGTAGAATGGAAAGAGTGAAGAGACCATCCATCAGCAAAAAGGATGATGAGACGAATGCAAAGAGACTCAATGGAGAGTATAGTGGTGGAAGTGGAGTGAAGAAACCTACAAATCCGCATTTCGTTCAAAGGGATATAGTATTGGAGAAAGAGCTATACATAGAATGGTTGATGTCTAGTAAATATTTAGTTTTGGAAGTGCTGGAATATCATAAATGGGTAGAATGCTTCTTGAATAACAAGGGTCATTACTATCTGAAGCTGGTAAAAGTATTTTATGAGGTTGTTTTTTTTGAGAAATTAGAATTTGAAAATGAGATGATATCAGTAGTGAATGGCAAGACAATATCTTTTTCATCTATTGAGTGGGCTGAGTGCCTGAACGTTCCACATGAAGGAGTTTTTGGATATTTCTCTAAATCAATACCTCCTACCAGTAACATCTTTGAATATGAAGCTTCTTTGGAAGAATTAATAGGAGATGGTACACCAAGAAAGGTATGTGCTACAGAAATGGATGGAGAGAACTGGTTACAGTTCAAGTTTATCCAACATGTGCTAATTCCAAGAAGAGGGGACTTTGCAAATATGAAATACCAAGATATTTATTTGCTACATTTGTTAGGACATGGTGTTAAGGTGAATTTGTGTAGGTTTTTGATGATTCAGATTGAAGATACGACCTGGACAAAGTCAAAAACTAATGCTTTATTCTTTGCAAAGCTGATCTCTGTGATGATCAAGGTAAGAGGTGTAGCTAAGTCTCAGGATGAGATAAGGGTTATGAAAGACAACGTTTGTATTACCAAAACTATCTACAAATACATGAAGGTCAATTGGAATTTGTGGAGAGGAGAATGGGTTAGTGATGATGAGAAGTTGTATGATAAGTTTAATCTTGTGGATCATCCTTCTAGGCCTAAGGATGTGAGGGATCCATGTCTAGGACCTGATGAAGAGTAACCTCATTATAGTGATGATACTGATGAATAAGATACCTCTATAGCTGATGGAAGGGATCCAGACTTTCCTCCAAGTCCTGTTGCTGAAGTTGTATCATCTAGAAAGGAAACAGTCTTAGAAGAGAGAAATTAAGAAGCCCCTATTGATGAGGGAGACCATCCTGCTCCATAGAATGAGGAAGAAGAAGAATCTAAAACTGAATCATCTGCTTTTGCCTACTTGTGTCTCGGTCCACTAATTGGGCACTCCTCAATGCCTACTGGGGAAATTGTTGAAGTAGACAGACCTGCACCTATTCTTGAGGAGCCTCCTTCTGTTGGAGAAATAGAGATGGTTGTGGAGGATTCTTCTGAAGAAGACCGAGCTACTGAGGGTGATGTTTCTGTACATATATAGGAGCTTGCACAAATTTAGGGGGAGAATCCTACCAGACATGGCACTATTTCAATAGCTGATAGAATTAAAGACTGGGTAGAAGACCCAAGTTTTGTGGTTTGTGGGTTGGACTACCCTGATTCTAAAGATGAGACACCTATCAATAGACCAAAAGTTAACTATAACATCTCTTCTGAGTTTTTACCTGAGGATGTGGTAAGAAAATCTGATCTAGACCAGTTGAATTCTGATCTTAAGACCTTGTTTGTGGAAGATATAAGAAGAATTGAAGACTCTTTAATATCATCCATTCAATCTGTTATGAATGACTCTATGGCTAGTATTGTGTCAGAAAGAGCACATGTAATAATGCCTGAAAATATGGTTACTAAGGCTGATCTTGAATCTTTAAAGGATGAGTTGAAGGATAATTTGAGGGAATCTGTTGAAAACTTAAAGACCTATCTTGTTGAAGAGATGAGAAAAATGGAAAAATCTTTTGAACTTTCTCTTGGATGTGTTGTGTCAACCACTGTGGCAGAGATGGTGAATTAAGTCAAGACCTGCCTGAATCAAATTTCAATCTTGGAAGAGGATGTTGAATCTCTAAAGAAATTAATTATCTCTATGGAGTCATATATGAGCTCTAAATCTTAGGTAGACAAAGACTTTTCTTTTATTAATAGTGTAGTTGGCCAGATGGTATCAGTCTCTGAGTGATTCAAGACTTTCATGAAACAACTTGTCATCACCCAGGACTCGCTTATAAAAAATCTCATCAGTGGGATGACTAAATCTTTTAAAGAAACAGTAGCCTTTACTGTTGCACCTATGAGTTCTACCAATACTTCTTTGGATATTGATTAGATTCTAGCTGTGATGAGAGAGGAGATTAGACAATCTTCTACCAGTAGCTCTATAGACTCTGCAACTTTGAACCAAGTGGTGACTACCACTAGGGATATAGGAAAAATTGTTCATAATTTTATGAGAGAGGCCACTGCTTCTCAAAAAGAGGTCAAAGACAAAGTGGATTTCTATTTCCAATGGTTCTATACCAAGAATCATCTCAACAACCATTTCAATCTTATGTTAGAAAACATGAAGCTATCCCTAGTCACTCAAGCTTTCAAATAACAAGTGAGAAAGCTCAGGTAGTTGACCCCTGCTCTAGAAAAATTTATGGTGAACAAGGATGACTTCATTTCTACTATGGAAGAGGGGGAGGGATCATAATGGACTTTAGGAATCTATTGCTGCCATTTTTTCGGGTGGAAATTACCCCAATCATTGCACCTCCAGCTCTACCAGCCTCTGCTCAGTTTGCCTCCATTCCCCAGATGACACCAGCTCAAGTCATCAGAAGCTTGACGCCTCTGATTACATCAAGGAGTACCCACCACATGCCAAGAACAGTTTCTGTTGCTCAACCTCCAGTACTACTTTCTATAATTCCCAAGCCTTCTTCTGAAGCTACCCAGCCTGAGTCTACCTACGAACCCACAGCCAAATCCAAATTGGACATTCAAGAGGTGGATTTACAAGTGGCTAGGACCTTTTATTGGAATCACTTGTATTCTTTTTTGTGCAATTCTATATTTCTATGTATTGTTGCCTCTAGTAATATATACAGGCCTTTATTCTCTCCCTCTTTCTGTTACTTTTTTCATCTTTATTTACTTATTTTTTCTAATCATGAAGGGGGAGAACAGAACTGATATGAGAAAATGGAATATGGAAAGACAAAGGGGGAGAACTATGATATGAATTACCATTTAACCTCTGATACATTTGTTTTAGTACATTGTTTTTATTATTACCTATGATACAATTGCATTTAATACTATATATCCTCTGATACATTAAAAATATCACATTTAAAAATATCATTACTCACACTAAGAAATAAGAACCATTGTATTTTATACTAATACATTACTTATTATTTTGGATTATAATATCACAATTTCTGATTATCAAAAAGGGGGAGATTGTTGACCTCACCTGTTTTGATAATCTCAATTATGTTTCAATATTCGTTGGTAATCCCAAATAATGTTTATCTATATTATTCCTTTAATATATATGACATCATATTGTTAAGTTGATAAAATATCAAAATGATCATTGGAATTTGTTAATCAATGGTCAACTATATTTATACTTGTTTAGAAATGTTACTAACTCACTCTAGATATAATTTGCATAGAATAGATAAGTGTTAAGCTTGTGAGTCACTGAGACATAGAGCTACTTATAAGGATAAGTACACTAGTACAGAAGACTACTGATATGGATAAGGTCACCGATATGCATAAAAGTTATCGATAGAAGAAGAGATACAGATAGAACAAGTCTACCAGTATGTACAGGTCGACTGATACATACCTACCGGTACATTGTCTACCGATAAGTAAAGGTCATTGATGGACCAAGATTCTAATGACACAAGGTCACTAGTACATAGTTACCAATACAAGCTACCAATAACAAAACAGATAGATAGCCACCGATATGAAGTCCACCGATACAAATACAAAGTACCCCAATATAGACAGACAAAGTCTACCGATACAAGTCGGCTGATACAGACAGACAGCTACCGTTACAAAAGATCTACCGATAAGAGGAGCTACCGATTGAAGGAGCTACTGATAGAAGGATCTCCCGATAGAAGTATTTACCGATAGAAGGAGCTACTGACAGAAGGAGTGACCGATTCAAGCAAGTCACTGTTACAAGGAGTAACAGCTACCGATGGAAACCACTCACTGTTTCTCTAAACTCTGTTTCTATTTGTTTATTTAGAAATGTTCATATTTGATGTTTTTAATGCAAGTTCAATTAATTAACAAGGGTTGTTGGAATGCCAGGAAACCGTACCTCGTACGTGTAAAAAGGTAATCATTCCTATTGCCGGAGATCAAGGTGTATAAAAGGGAACCTCGAACAACTAAAGTTCTCTCTCAACAAGTCCGTCAATCATTCCATGCATATACGAACTGACCTTCTAGTGATACACAAGGACTTACATGCATAAAAGAAGAAGGAAGGCTACATACTGAATCTGTAGAACCTGAACATTCAAGTAGTATATAACTTCAACGATTTCATCTACACTCAAGCTGATCAGGAAAATCAACTTGGACCTGGAAGTCAAATACAAAAATGACACTCTGTTTTCTTGACAAAAACCAAAGAAGGACACAAAGCTTCATCTACATCAATATGAGGAGTCCAGAACATCACTCAAAATACATAGAGCATTCTAAAATCATCTCTATCTATTTAGCTCTATTTTATTTCATTTATTTATTTATTGAGCAGTGTGTGTGCTCTGTATTGTTATACACACACAGTCTCATGTGCTGAACTAGAGGATTTATAAATCCTCACTCAATCTCTCACTATACTCTTATATTCCACTGTGGATAGTGGTAGAGGTCAAGTGTGACCTGGATAGCCTGTGTTCTATTGTTTTGTTTTCCCACAATGAACTATAGTAGAGGTCATACGACCTGGACAGTCTTTGTACTATTGTTGACCCCGATCTAGGGTGTGGATCAAAGTTTATATAAACTGTTTGAGAGGACTAAGTCTCAGCTTGAGACTGAAACTCTTGGTTAAAATTGTTGTTCTTTTTTATTTTGTTTTAAACTACATTGAATATTCCGCTGCTAAGTACTTTAAATACAAATCTATTTTAAATTAACTCTGATAGTTAAACTAGAAAGTGTTTGTATTTATTCTAAATAATTAGGTTAGTTTCGAAAGATAATCTAATATTCAGATTAGATTAACTGAGAACTAATCAATCTCCGGAGAACCTAACAGACCCTTTACTATATTACAAATTCACTATAGTTTATCTTGTTATTTAAATTGGGGGATTTTTAATAGAAATATTTTTAACAGAAATTTTTAATTGGAACTCAATTCAATCCCCTCTTGAGTATCCACTCCGACCAACACAACCAATATCTAGTCCCTCCATATTCAATTGATATCCAAAAGGTTGCCTCCTTGTATTTTCACACACACTATGGCTACCCGTGTATCTTTATCAATTCACCCAAGGTTCCCAATGTTCCAATTTTTATAATACATTTCAAAACCAATCTCACAATTTTATAAAACATTCTCAAGTTAAATAAAATCCTCTTTGGTGTTTTAAAATCCATTTCCAAATCAAGAAAATCTATTTTCAATTCAAATCCCCTTGAAAAATATTTTCCTTTGCAAGAAAACCTTTGAAACAATTTATCTCTTAAATTAAATGAACAAACCAAATTATTTTACTAAGAATAATAATTAACTCAATGTATTAACCCATTGTATAGAAACACCTACCTCAAACCAATATAAACCTAGCAGCCTTTGAAAATAGTGATTAGAAACTGCAGGATCAGCCTTTGGAAGACAAGGCATACCAGGAAACTGAAACATACTGATTGAAAACACAATCTGGTCAAAAAATTGAACTATAAACAAATCCAACATGGTTACTACAATAAAATTATGGAATAAACAGAAGGATTACATACTGATAGAGGATCAATGCAACAATCCTGATGATTGATCGCCAAACTAATGATTTGGAAGGAGTGGAGATCTCTAAAATCACATAAGGTGAGATTTGTATTGAAAGGCGAATGGGATGCAGCTAAATGAAATGAAATTCATCCATGTATAACACTTAAAACCACCTTCCTTGATAATTACATGACGTGTAACCATGGTTGACATCATGTAATCCATGAATGTCATTTACACTAAAAAACCATCACCTATTTATTAAAAATTATTTTTGACCATTACACGTCGTGAACCTCTTACAAGGAATATAACTTTTTCAAACCCTGTATTAGTTCATGTAATATTTTAAACCTTGATTACATGTCATCTAACACCCTAAAATGGCATTTAAATCCCCATCAGACTGAAGAAACTCTGTGTTTAGGAATAAAAACTCAAAGACCCCACTTTGAGCATTCTAAAAACTTGGGAAGAACCCTACCATGTATTTAACACATTTATACTCAGACTCCACTAATTCAAATAAACATGAATCCCTAAAATTTAGGTATTTTTCCCCAAAAAAGTCCCTCCATCCTCAAGAATCCCACAAACACACAAAAAAAGACAATAAACAAAACATAAACAAGGGAGTAACCAAAAAGCATAATAGAGTGTTACAATCTCCTCACCATAAATTATTTCTACCCCCCATAAATTCCTCAGATTCATAGGCTCAAAAGACATTAAGTCCAATGAATCTTCATCAATAATTGCTTCTTCCATGTCCCATGGCTATCTCGTATGCACTTAAATAGTACTTGGACCAGATAAATCATTTTACCATGCAGTTCCCTCACTTGGTGATCCATACTCTGAACTAGCTACTCTACCAATGTGGTGTTGGTCTCAAGATCAACATACTCACAATCACATGCGAATGATCTAATATATACCTCCTTGGCTGGGAATCATGAAACATTTCATAGATAGTAGTCAAACCAAACAGAAATTCAACTTGATATTCCACTATACCCAGTTGTCCAATGATCACAAAAGGTTCCACAAACCATAGTGCTAACATACCATACTTACCCAATTAAAAGATTCCCAAGCAAGGTGAAACTCTAAGAAAAATCAAATCACCAACATAAATCTACAATGTCTGATAATAATGGTACACATAATATTTTTGATTACTATGTTCTATGATAGGTTTCATATAGATCAAATGAACCTTCTCCATCTTCTCATAAACAAGACTCGGGCCAACCATGGACCACTCTTCCAACTCTTCCCAGTACTAGGGAGTTCTATATGGATGCCAATAAAAATACTCAAATAGTTCCATCTTCATCTAGGTCTGATAACTAATTTTGTAGACAATATCAACCATAGAAAAATTATTTTCCCAAGATCATCTTGAATCAAGCACACAAGCCTGGACCATATCATTAAGAACCTAGATAGTCCTCTCTATCTTTACATCCATATATGAATGATAATTATCACTCAATATAATATGGGAACCCACCTCCCCCTGAAAACATTTCCAGAACCTAGATGTGAACCTTAAGTACCTACCAAATACAACCAACGAGGGAAAACCATGAAGTGTCACAATATCTCATACATACAAGTCCTCAAGTTATTCCACTTTCATCGTCTCCTTGAGAGGGATGAAATGCACTGATTTCATGAGTCAATCAATGATCACAAAAATCAAATTCTTAACACTAGGAACTTGTGGAAATAAAATAATAAGATCCATTGAAATATCTTCCCACATCCATACTGGAAAGGGTAAGGGTTTCAAAAAACCCTTAGGTCTCTATTGTTCTGTCTCAATTCTTTGATAAGTAAGACATCATGATATACAAATCAATATTTGACCACCTCATCCCAAGCCACCAATACAGACACCCCAAATCATGGTATATATTGGTAGTCCTAAGGTTCACAGATAGAAAACATAGGTCTCCACTATATAGAAATCACACATCAAGGAAAATAGAACAACCAACTTGTTATAGAAGCACAAAACACCACTAGGAGGCCATGACCACTCACCCAAGGTATCCCCACAACAAACAATTTTAACCAGGAATTGGAACTCGGTGTTTGTCACCTACATAAGCTGGATTCACTCGTCAAAAGACGATCTAGATTTCATCAAACCCAAAAACACCAATCAACTAACCTCTTCCACTACCAATCTCATCTCAACAAACAAACTCATTAGAGACTACTCCGCATCCAATTCCGTTATGGATTTTGTTTGTAATTTTACAATCAATGCATTAGAAACCATAGATCATTTCCCAGGAGTGTATGTAATAACAAAATAAAATGTATGAATATAATCTACCCATCAACTCTTCCTCAAGTTCAAATATATTTAATTAAAAATATATTTGAGACTCTTATGATCTGAATATATAGTAAACCACTCCTGAAATAGATAGTGTCACCACATTATGAGTGCATGCATAATTGATGCCAACTAAATATCATGGGTAGTGTAGTTATTCTCAAGAGGGCATAACTAGAGTAAGATATAGGCCACCACTAGTTTCCACAATATCATGAAACATCCCAAACATATAAAGGAATCATCATAGAAGAATTCATAACCTGAACCTGGTTCCATAAGAAAAAAAACTAGCATTGAACCCAACATTGCCTTTAGTTTTTAAAAAAGATCTATAAAATTTTTCATTCCATTCAAACATTAAAACCTTAAAGTTTGAAGCTATAATAAAATATGTGAGCTTGGAGAAGTCCTAAAAAAATCATCTATAGTAACCATCAAAACTAAATAATCTCTATTTATCAAACAACTATATTGGAAACTCGCAGGACATAACAGCCTATATCTTCTCAAGATCCACTAAGAAACCCCTCTCATATATCACATGCCCCACTTCCTAGATCCAAAACACACATTTTTATAGCTACCCATATAGAATAATTTCTTTCAAGGTTGGAATAATGATATCCAAATGGTCCATGTGCTCCTCCCCTGACTTGGTATTCACCAAAATATCACCCATGAACACAAAAACAAAAGATTACAATAACCGATGAAATATCTGTTTCACTAAATCCATAAATAGATTAGGAGAATTAGTCAAGCCAAATAGAATAACCCTAAAGTCAAAATTTTCATACTTGTATCTACATATTATTTTAGGAATATCCACTTCTCAGAATCTCAACTGGTGGCAGACTGACTATAGGTCAATCTTTGAAAACCAACACTTCATTTTAAGCTGGTAAAAAAGATCATCAATCCTAGAAAAAAGATATTTTTTCTTAATAGTCACTCGATTTAACTTTCAACAATTTATAAAATTTTTAAGGCTCTAGTCAGCCTTCTTTGATAAAAGGAATGGAATATCCCATAGTGGCATGATAAGATGAATAAATTCTTTATCATATAGATCCTCAAGTGGGAACTTATGTTTAACCAAATGAGGAGGTACCATTCTATAAGGTGGAATATATATGTGAATCATTCTATGGAGTAGTTAAATAGTAAACCTGGCCTCTTTATATGGTCATAAACTATAAAAATAAACTAGAAAGACCTTATGGTACACACTCACCACTATAGGAATTAGACCACCAAAATAACGATCTACTACATCAAAAAAATATCTGAAAAATAACATGAGATTACCCTGGCATAAGGTACAACCGGCCCTATCCTTCCCAACATGGATTCCCACGCGCCTTGAAAGACATGCGTGACTCCATTGGTAGATAAGAATTATATCCATCCATGATAATATTCTATATGGTACTTAATAATAATCATCCAATCCATTACAATAATCAAGTAAAGGAAGTCTATATCAACACTAAGAAGTCCCATACCACCTTGTAGTCCGCTATCGTCACCCGACACATTGGACACATGAAAGATTGTTCAAACCTCTTTCCCAAAGTCATGGTAAGATAAAAACAGAAAGGCATTGGATCCAAATACAATTCGAACATGTTACCTAACTTTGATGATATAAATGAATGAGTAGTGCATGTATTAAACAAACTCTAGCACCATAGAATATGAAATAATCATCGTACATCTAACAGTAGTTATCCCAACTTTAGATTTCTCTTAATCATACTCTATCACATAATGATTTTTGGTCTTATACAAATGATCATCCCCCTTCGCATGCGGATTTTACCCACTACCTTTGTAAGTATAGGTGTGAACCTATGAATCCCTAGTGAGAGTGGATCATGCTTTACATTCTTATGAAATCGTTTTATAGAAATGAGTTAGATGGACCAATAATCCACAAAGATGAAAATTTCTAGGATCCACTGTATAGTTAGGCCTGGTATGAACAAACCATCAACAATAATAGAAAATAATATGTTTTTTTCCTTAAAATTCCTCTAAACTAGTCCTAAAGAGAACAAACCACACTTACATTTCCTTTTCTAGCTATAAGATGCACTCTGGAAGACAAATGCACTAGCTAAAGCTCCACCCAAACCTATCTTCCCAGCTATGTATACCTCAACCAAATATACTTTTTCAACTACCTCCACAAAGTTCATAAGGCACATGAGAATAAACATTGACCAAATATAAAGCCTCAGTCATAACTCAAACCTTTGATCCTTTAGGTACCCATTAGTAACAACCTCAGATGCCAGATGCACTATCTCAGCAAAATAGGTAGAATAATCCAGAATGGTATGCTTCCCATACACCAAGGTTAGAAACTCCCTGGTCTTTATCGTACGCAACGTATCAGTGTAAGACTACTGATTAAATATTTTACTGAAATAATTCCAAGTAAGGTAATTGTGTAACGTAGATTTCATAGTATATTCCCATCATCTCCTTCACAGGCCTTCTGACTGAGCCTTTCCTTTGATACCAAATGGTAAGAGACCAACCGATGTCAACCAAACCATAAACCTAAGCCATCCATCACATGGTGATGTGAACCAAGAGAATATAAATATTCTTGAATATAAATAAATCAAGACATACAACCATAGTACTATGTGGAAGAAAAAAGATACAACTGCATCCATGCAATCCAAGATAAATCGGCTAAACCAGAAAATTTAAACAAGGAAATACTAACAAGTATACCACCATAGAGTCTATACAATGTATAATATCAATAATGAAACAATTCTATATTTTAAAACAAAAAAAATAAGTTTTAAAAATCATTTTCATCGGTCCAATTAATTTTTAAATCATTTCCCCTATATTTTTAATTAAGTCCTTTTATAATATCAAACTAGAAGTATGACAAGTAAAAGTGAAATAATAGAAAACAATATCCATGCATCAAGAGGTGAGAATGTATACACATATCCATGAAATAAACTATCATGTAAAGCTATGTGATATAATCTCAAATAAAAACCTACGACCAATAATCTATGATAAAAACATTCATGCGATAAATAAAAATAAATGACAACGCACCATATATTGGGACCTAGCCTATATGAAAAGGAATAATAGACACTCAATAGCCTATATAGGTATAACGTTGGATCAAGACAATATCAATTCCTTCCATAGCCCATCAATATCCAAAATTTTACCTTCTAGTGGTGACACATACACTAAGGCTACATGTGTCTCTTTACCAACACACCCAAGATTTCTAACATTATAATTGTCAAAATACCTTACAAAAACATTCTCAAAAAATTATAAAACATTTTTAATGATAATAAAATCTATTTTAGTGTTAAAAACCATATTTCTAAATCAATAAATCCATTTTAAAATAAAAATCCCTTTAAAAATATTTTAATTCCTAAAAACACCTTTGAAAAAACATATCACTTCAATTAAATGAACACCCCAAATGAATTTACCAAGAATAAAAATAAATTAATTACATTATCCCATTGAATAGAAACACCTACCTAAAATCGGTATAAACCAAGCTTCCATAAACAATGATGATTGGACACCATGAGATCATCCTTCAAAAGACAAGGCACACTAAGAAACTAGAATAGTTCAATTGAAAACACTATCTGACCACAAATATGAATCATAAATATAGCCATCGTAGCTTCTATGATTAAAGGAAGGAATAATCGGAAGTATTATAAACATGGATAGGTGCACCACAACAACCATGATGATCGATCGTCAAACAAACGATCTTGAAGGATCAGAGATCTCCAAAATTCCTAGGGTGACATATGGGTTAAGTGAGGAAAGGGATACAATAAAATGAAATTAGATTCACCCATGAAAAATACTTAAAACCACCTTCTTTTAGAACTACATGATTTGTAACACTGGTTTATGTCGTGTAATACATGAAGGGCACTTATGCTGAAAAACCCATCATAATTTTATTAAGAATTTATTTTCATCCATTACACATCATGAAACTTTTACACAATAGGTAAATCTTTAGTGCCCTATACTAGTTTATGGAATCTATTAGGCTATGATTACATGTCATGTAACCCCCTTACAAGGCATTTAAATCCCAAAAAATACTGAAAAAACTAAACTTTTTGGTAAGAAAACTCAAATCTCCATTCTAAGTGTTCTTAAATTTAAGAATAACCCCAATAAGTATTTAACAAATTGATATTCAAACTCAACTAATTAAAATAAATATACATCCCTGAACGTTAGGTCATTTCCCCCAAAAAAGGATACATATCCCGAGAATCTAGTAAATGTTCTAAAATAAGGATGATTAAAAAAATATAAATAAGGACGTACCTGAAATTCATAAAGGTTTATTACATTATAGACATGAAAAAAGGAGGAATCATAAAATAGTATGGAAATAGAGTCTTCATAATTATAAGGCTAATGCACAAAATACATAATAGTGAAATGAATGAATATATTTGAGAAATAAGGGAGAAAATATAATTTTAATGAGCTCACAACACCAATATTAGCTGAAATGTATCTACCTAAATGAACATCAATTAGAATACCTAATCATGGAAACGACTTTATGGATATATCTAAGATAAGTTGTCAGGGTGTTACTATGTCACCTATGATAAGAGGAATAAAGTCACACATAATTCTCGTATAGTTTCATTCTTGTTATAGGTTAGGTGACCCATGATTTCTGGGTTGGAAATTGTAGCCATAGAAATTCAAATTACCAAGGAAAAAACCATCATGTAGATATATTCTTACATGAGGTGAAATTAGATTAAATATTGAATGAAATTTACCTCTCCGATAAATTTATGTTCATATGGAATGGACCACTCTTAATAGTTTAAAGTCATTGGGGATAGATGGTGTGTTGTTATGTTTAATATCATGTGACAAGGACTAAGATTCCTTGAATTTTAAGTTCATGTGATGAGGGATATGTTCAAGAAGTTTAGAGTCATTCAGAATAGATTTTTTTATGTAGTTTAATGTTTTTCAGTAAAGATATTATGTTTTTAAGTTTAAAGTATTTTTATGAAGAATTTATATTATCAAGTTAAAATTATTATTAAGATGAATTTATTCATCTAACATGGGACATCAGGAATGATTCATTTCTATTATATGGGGAATAAATTTCACACATATTGCATCAGTCTTGGGATCCTCTAAATATATCAAGACATTGCCTATTTTTTCTATATCAAATCCTTAAATATGAACTATCCTTTAGTCATATTCCACAAAATATTGAGGAAAGGAAAATTATCAGGATGATCTCACCTAATCCCTCATAAAGTCTCTTGATCATAAGAATCTCTATAAGGTTACACTCTAATGAAAAATTGAATTATGAAACCACATTGTCAAGCCTAAAGGATTATCCCTTGTTTTATCATTTATTAAAAGATAGATGGGGATGATACTTCTGTTCACTTTTTGTGTTCAACTCAAGGTGTTCACATGATTGAAGTGGATATTTGGGTGCCACTAACTCTTGTATCCCCTACTCTATCTACTTACCCATATGATCCTAAATGATGAATCTCTTCTCACTTGTATGTCCTAACAGTCGACGATAAGGAAAATAATTGGAATGGTCTCTCTAATCTACCTCTTTTGGTCTCCAAATTCTTGAAAGCTCGTAAATTTATTCTCTAAGGTAGGGGATAAATATATAGAAATTTGACAAAGTTGGAAGGAATATATCTTACATCATTTAACACTAATATATGGATGATGACATCATTTCCCTTATATTGTATATATTCCTTGATTATTATGGGAACATAAAAAAATTATATTTGGGTAGAAATTTATTAATCTTGATAAATTTGGGGGAAGATTTTGAAGTTGTTAATGACTAAGACATCAATGGTATAACCCATAGACTATAGAATGTCAAAAATATTGGGGACAACATAGAGATTACTAAGTTCAAACTATGTTCATAATTTACATGATTATGGGGTGAATAATATGAAAATTACCCCATCCCAATGGGTAGGGATACTTCACTACAAGGAGGACCACTTCAGTAGAATAATAACATTTTACTAAGGGGAAAATATCTATGAAAATATTTTATAAATAATTTCTAGATATTTTCATTTTCTCACTACAACAATGCATAATTTTTTTCGATGAAGATATCCTTGTCAACTTTAATGGTTTGACAAGAAGATGACATGATGACGCCATTTCCTTTCTGTAGGGTAATGTGGGAGGATGATGATAAGTGTCTTGTTGGGGGACATAATTCCAAGATATGAAACTAACATCAAGTAAATTATCTATTAAAATCATATTTTATGTCACTAATAGTGTTCTGGACGACTTATTTATAAGAAAGTAGGGTAAAAATGAGGTTCTATATACCTACACTCTTGGTACTAGTGTAAAAACACTTTCTTTAAACACTATATTTGATAAAAAGTTATATGAACCTAGAAAAAAAAATATTTTTTGATGTCATTACCATAAATTAATGATTACATCTCACAATAATCACATAGTACAAAGAATGGAATGTTTAGTTTCTTTAAGGATCAGTTACATAATAAACTTATTTTATGATGCTTTTGAACATTTCTTCATAATTGAGCCACACTATAATCACTTCTATATTTATCTAATGTTATATTCATCTTCATTACCTAGGAAATTGAAACATAAAAAAGGGGTGATCTAAATTCTCAGTAAGGGAAAATCATAAACATTTCATCATGGGCTAGATCATAATCATGTGAGAAAACATGATTAGGGGATAAATATCTTATTAAACAGATCATGGAATAACAAGAGATTGACATAAGTCATGGTATAAGGGAATTAAATATAAAAAGAACAAACATAAACCATGGAAACATAGTGTGAGATATTAAAAATTAGCCACAAAACATAACCATATGAAAATGGCATAGAAATGCAATGTGCCTTTGAAATATAGTATAAAAAAAAGAATAAAAACAAACATAAGAACAAGAAAATGTCATATTATGACCAAACCCAATCATTCTCACCCTTAAAGTTGTTAACAAATCTAGGTATGTCACCATTTAAGTTTGTTAAAAAATACAATCATGGAAACTCTATAATTTGGGAATAAATCCAAAAATTACAATACATTAGGTTTTAAAAAAATGAAATTTTTTCCAATATTTATATTGGAAAAAATACAAGAATGTCCTTCCTTTAAGTTGTTAAAAATTCAAAGCATTCACAAGCTTCATTTTTTGAACAACTACAAATATTTCCACCATTGTGAAAAAATACAAGCATGTCCACCCTTTAAGTTATGAAAAAATCGAATCATTTCCACACTTTATATTATGAATAAATCCAATTATTTCCACCATTTATCTTGTGAAAAAATTCAAGAAAGACTACCCTTTAATTTAAAAACTAACCCATCCATGTCCATAATACATTATCCCATGAGATATAAAACCATAACCAATGCATCAGAGGGTGATATAAGAACCTACCCATCAATCATCTATATATATGTGAGCCACTTAAAATCAATCATTAATAAAATCATAAAAATCCATTGTAATAATAAACTTCCTTATCTTATCACCAAAATTATCCTTAGTTATGTAAATGGTTGAAATATAAATTTTAATCACTATAAAATATTATTTTAAAATATAACTTAGAGACTGATTCAAAAGTAATAATTTCAAAGAAAATAAATCCTTTAAAAACAATGTGGGAAATATAATTTAAATCATAAAAGATTTTTCTAGAAAATACATTTATCATTGGTGTAAAAGATTAGTTTTTGGTCACATTATAAAGTTATTTTTGAAAAGGTGAATTTGAATCTTTTAAAATCATTTAATTTTAAAGAGAACATTCAACAGTGTATTCATGAAATAGATATAACGATCTTAAAAAGGTGTTGTAAAATTATTTTTGAAAACATTTTATTTTTAAAATAATCTTCAATAATATAGATTTGAAAATACATAAAGGATTTATAAAGGGAATGTAGAGTGGAAAATAAATTGTTAGTTTTTTAAAGGATGGAAACCCTTTTTAATATTTTAATATACATTTATTAAAAATACACATACTAAAAAATTTACTAAATTTGAACATTGATAAGTGGTTGTGGAAATTGTAAGGTCACAAGATTAAACACATAATTTGATTTCATAAAAATAATGGAAAAAATATTTTTGGGAATAATGAACATGGAAATACAGGGAAATTATTTTTAAATTAGATGATATTTTTTCCTAAAAATGTTGTAATTTTATGAGAAAGAAATTCATTAAGAAGGCATATTTGAGTTCAAAATATCATTTTACATTGAGATAAAAGAGGAAATATATAATGAAATTGTAAATAAAAGAATATATCATACTTAGAATAATTATTCTCATGGAATAATATTTTAACAAAAATAAAATAAATTTGAGTTAAATAAATCCCTTATATATATCATAATTCAGGAAGAAAGATACATTTAGAATGGGGTTTTATGTGGTAGAAATGTAAATAAAAATAAAAAATAGAAAATAAAACATACTACAATCAAATATAATTACTTTCCCAAATTATGTAAAATAATTTCAAGAAGAATAATCATAACTCAATGAATAATAATTGAGTTAACAAAAAACCCCTGACATCGTCGTTATCTTTGGAGTTGAAAACCCATGAAAGGTAAAATATGAGATGGATTTGTATAACCATTATATTTCATAAAAAATTTAGATAAACGAAATTAATATTTAATATATAAACTATATAAATGAAAAAAATTAATGAATATGCATCCAATCTCAAAAAAAAGAAAAATTGAGATGCCAGAACCCTTACAACCTTGGTATCCTTTGAATCGAACTCTATTTAAATAATGAAACAGATATAGCTATTCCAACAAAATGAATTATATTAAAGAAATATCTTAGTTATTAATAACACCATATCAATTATATTATCACTAATAATATGAAATATTTATTAATAAATTAAATTTAAGATAAAGAACCTCTAACCTTAACTCCTAACTTCCACAAAAGTACTTGAATTTTATTGATAAATTGATATCTATCTTAAAAGTATCCTTGTAAATGAAGTCCATAGGCTAACTAATTAAAACCAGAGTCTTATTAAATTGAAATAAAATTCTATAAAGAGAATAAGTATATAGTTTTCAATTGAAATTCAATGGTATGGTTTTATCATTAAGTATTAGAAGGGATCCCCTTTTATAAGTGAAGAAAAACAGAATTTTTTTAAAATACTCCTTAGTTTTCAATAATTACATGAAATTATTATAATGTAATAGGATAAAAGTAGGGAAAATATTGAATTTCTGACAAAATAATGTCAATAAGCCTATCAACCCCACATTTTGGAGATAATTTGGATTTATTTTTGGCATTTATCCTTAGTTTTTTAACATTTACGATAGTTCACTTTTACTACGGTAACTAATTTTTTTTAAAAAAAATCATTTTAATGGAAAAATTTAATATTGGATTTGTCACTTAATTTAAATATCCTTATATCTAATATAGAATTCATTTTATCAAATAAAATATCATATATTGAGAAATGTTAATATCAAAATAAATGCACATAGCGCATAAAAACAATTTTTAAGAAAGGTGTGTTTTTAGAAATATAATTTATGTATTGGATAAAATTATAAATGATATTTATTTTCATGGAATATATTTTTTTATAAAAATAATAAAAGGTATGTTGCTTAAAGAAATAAACAACCTAATTATATAAAATGATAGAAAACACCCAAAAAACTTTTATATTGAGTTATATAAGTCCTCAAAATGTTAATAATATGTTTCATAAACCTAATGTAGTATTTATTTTTACATAATGAAACATTTTAATCCTTAAATATATTTTATATCAGGATATTTTTTTGATATTTTTTTAATTTATATATACTTCTTAATATAGACATAAACACCATGCTTTAGTAAAAACTATATTTTTCACTAATCAATAAAAATAAATTACTTTCGAAATAAAAAATACTAAGGATAATTTTGACATTATGAATTTAAAAATAAATTTAATTATTTATGATTCAATTTAAAAAATTTAGAAATTTATCTTTTAAATTAAAATTTAAAATATAAATATAAATTTTTTATTTAAAAATAACCTTCTTAAAAATTATGTATTTCCAATATTATTTCATACTAACTTGTAATTTATGGAATGATAATATTTTAATTAATATATTGATATATTATATATTATCATAATAATCATTTAAAAGTGGTCAATTAAATTTATTAATACTTTAAACAATTATATTATAGTGAAAATTAATTTTAAATATTAAATCTTATTAATTATATATCCTCTAAATTTAATAATTTTTAATTGGTTAATATCTTCATATTTTTTAGATTTTTTATTATTATTATAATTTTCCTTATAATATTTATCTAATATGTTTCAACACGTTTTATTTGTTTGTTTTATATTAAAAAATTCATCAAAAACATTATATTTATTTGAAGGAATTATATATAGTAAAATATTTGGGCGCTGCATTATCCCCCTTTAAATAATTTACATCCTAACAATTTTAATTATTTCTCACTAATTAAAGAATCCATGGGATCCATAAGAAACTCAATATATAATTTCTACTAAAATATCAACCCCACAATCCTAGATATTAAGAGACTCCTCATTTTCCACATAATAGTAATGTATTGATATTTACCTTTATCTCAAACTTTATACCAAATATTATTCCTTATTTAATTAGAGTTTCTAGGATAATACATTTTACAGTTTTATTTCTATGTCCATCTTCCTAAAAAATAATAAATCTGAATGCTTATGATACTATTTAATAAAATCATAATAAATAATCTTATGAATATGAAAAATTAATCTTAAGATGTCTTCTATAATGAAACCTTCATTTGAACCTATGATGCTTTCAATTCGATAAAGATATAACTATACCAACAAATAATAATTTTTTTAAACCATGTTTTATATATCATATTCCTATTATGTTCTCTAACCTTACATGGTATATATAATATCCTCAAATTCAATATAAATAATTCATGACGCTTCATAAAGATAATTTTAATTAACCAAATCATATCACATCGGAGAATCTAGGAAGGTGTATAGTCTTAGGACCACATATTATGCCCCAAGTGAAGATCAAGTTGATACTCAACTAGACTTTTCAGGGTTTATACCCCTTGGTACATCTATGCCACAACCGCATCCACATTTAAATATCCATTCAAGGATCTAATTGCTAAGAAACTACACATTATCTAATTTATCAAAAATTTAGGATGTTTTCATATCATTGAACTTATACATAGGGATTTTTCTAAATTTATTTCATCTTAATTCCTAAAAGTAACTAAATTAATCCTCAAAAATAATTGAAAGTTTATCTGATACCAAATGAGGCACCCCAAACACACAATCTCCTGTCTAATGTTAAAAATGCATTCTTTAAACACTAAATTTGATATAAAGTGACATGATCCATGCTAAAGATATCTCTTCTACACCATTTCTATAATTTAAATATTGTATCTCATAATAATCCCATAATACCAAGAACATAAGTTTTAGTGTCTTTGAGGATCATCTACATAATAAACGTATTTTATGATACATGTTATCATTTCTCTATAATTGAGCCACACTCAACACCCTTTTATAATTCTCTAAATTTATAATCATCTTCATAACCTAGGGAATGAAAACATTATAAATGTGTGTTTAAAACTATTGGTAATAGAAAAACTCATCGACATATCTTCAAGGGTTATAGAACAATAGTATATGAGAAAACATGAGTATGGAAGAAATATCTTAATAAAATATCATGAAATGATCATTGTAATCTATAACTCATGATAGAAGGACATACAATCTCAAATTAAAAAACATATACCAGAGAAAAAAAATTCTGAGATAATAATCACGATCCATGGAACATAATCAACTGTATATGATATATAAATGCAGAGTGTCATTGAAACATAGCATAAAAATTAATTTTGGAAAAACGTAGGCATAAAAATATATCATATTGTAAGGAAACCCAATCATGATAACCATTAATGTTTTGAACAAAATTAATTATATATGCCATTTTTATCAGTTAAAAGATACAATAATTTCAACCCTATAAGTTATGAGAAAATATGATAATTTACATTATTTATATTATAAACAAATCTGAGTATGATCACCCTTTATGTCATGAACAAATCCAATCATGTCTACCCTTTAAGCTGTGAAAAATACAAGAATTTCCATGCTTTATATTGTAAAAAATCCAATTACTTCCACCTATTATGTTGTGAACAAATAAAATAATGTCTACCCATTAACTTGTGAAAAAATATAAGCATGTTCACACTTTATATTGTGAATAAAACTAATATTGTCCAACTTTATGTTGTGAACAAATCCAAGCATGTCTACCCAAAAATTTTCAAACATATCCAATCATTTCCATACATTATGTTGTGAAAAATACAAGAATTCCCATGCTTCGTCATATCATGATATATAAAACCATAATTAATTAATTAGAGGGGGATATAAGACCCCACCCATTAATAATCCTTATATATGTGTTCCATTTAAATACAATAATTCATTGCCACATAAATAACTCATGGAAATAAAAATGGGTTTCATAACATTTCAGGATTTTATCACTAAAATTTAACTCATGATTATAAATGGTTGATACCTAAAATTCAATCACCGTAATAGAGTATTTAAAAAATCATTTAGAGCGAAATTATAAAATTGTTTTCTTATATTTGGTGCGAAAGTTGAATTTATGTTCACTTTGAAAATTCAATTTTGAAAAGTTGAAGTGAAAAATATTATGATCATATACTTTTATAAACATTTTTCAATAGTTTATCCTTGAGAAAAAACATAAATATCTCATAAAGGGCAAGTGGAAGCATTTTAAAAACAATACTTTTAAAAAAATCAATAATAGATCTTTGAAAATAAATAAAGGATTTATGAAGAGAATGTGGATTAGAATATAAAACATTTGTTTTTTCAAGGATGTAAAAACTTTTATATATTTTGAAATAAATGTTTTTAAAACATAGATTATAAAAAGAAGTAGTAAATTTACCCTTTAAAAAGTGGTAATGGAAAACTATAATGTAACATGAGTAAACACATATTTGGATTTCAAAATAACAAAGGAAACAAATTATGGAATAATGGACATAAAAAGAGTGGGAAAAGTATTTTTAAATGATATAAGTTTTTTTCTTAAAAATGTTTCACATTTATGAGAAATAGATTCATCAAGAAAGTATATTTGTGTTGAAAACATCATTTTCCCTAGAGATAAAATAAAAATATTAAAAAATATTAAATAATAGAATTAAAAAAATTTGAAAAAATATTTTCAAGGGATAAAATTTAAAATCTAATAAAGGAAATTAGAGTTAACTAAATATCTTGCATAAATTATAATTTACAAAGTAAGATACATTTAGAAATTTGTTTTATGTTTAAGAAATTTAAATCCCAAGAAAGTAAATAAAAAATATCATATAATAAAATCAATGAGAGGAATGATCCAAGGGTATATGATGTAAATCCAAGAAGAACAATCATTACTCAATGAATGATAATTATGTTAACCAAAACCCTTACATTATCATTATATTTCTAATTGAAAACTCATGAAAGGTAAAATAAGATATGGATTTGTATATCCCTTAGATTTCATGAAAAAATATATTAAAATAAATTTATGGAATATATATGAACCATAAAAAGGAAAAGGTGGTTAATATCCATCACATCTCAATAATGAATAATTGAGATTCAAAGACCCTTACAACCTTAGTATCCTTTGAAGTGAAATCTATTTAAATAAAGAACACAATATGGCTCTTAAAACCCCATGAATTACATTAATATAGTAAAATAAATCCATTAGTAATTAATCACACCATATCAAATATATAATGGTGAATAATATGAAATATTTTTTGAGAAAATAATTTTCAGACAAATAACTCATTAAGTGGTAGGGTTTAGCTTAGTAGTAAGCACCCCTAAATCCTACATGAAAAATGGGGGTTCAAAACCCATTGGGCGCAGGGTAATGTCGCAGTACTGGAGAATACTGTAGCAGCGGTAGAATTTTAGAATCGGTGAGCACTGTAGCGGCGACATGGCACTGTAGCAGCGCAGTACTGTAGTAGTACTATTCACAGAATCGGCCTTGGGCCAAAGAAAAGGGCCTACGGGCCATGTAATGGGCTAAATGCCCACTGGGCTTTCGGGAAATGTAATGGGTCTCCCTATACCCAGTTAAAGAGGTATTTTATTTGCTTTAATAATAAATGAGGCTTCGACCCCAACCTTTAAAAAAATATCCCATTAACATAATTCCTACATTTTATAAATCACTTGAAGTTCATTGAGAGCTTTAGAATTATATTAGAAATATCCTTGGAAATACAGTTATTAGGACAACTAATTTAGACCATATGATTATAAACCCAAGATATGATTCTAGGATGTTCAAAATAGTAAATTTTTAAAATGAAATTAAAATTAATAGGTGTATCATGAAGTGGTATAGTTGATCACATTTTATAAGTGAACAAAAATGGCATTTTTCTTAATACTCATTGGTTTTCAATAATGGAATGACGTTATTCCAAGGTAAAAGGTAAAAGGGCGGGAAATCATGGAATTTCTGAAACTTCAAGGTCTATAATACTATCAACCATACACTTTGGATACAACATTTAGTGGTTTTAGTATTTTAATTTTAATTCTTCAAATGTTTAACATTATAATCCTTTATTAGTGTAACTAATTTTTATCCTTAGTAATTAATTTAAATGAAAACATTTAATGTCATATTTATCACGTAATTTCAAATTTATAATCTCTTATATGGGATTAATTTTATAAAATAAAATATTTATGGTTGAAAAGATTTAATTTTAAAATAAATGTACAATTCACATGAACATTGTTTTTAAGAAAATTATGTTTTTAAGAATAAATTTTTTTATTGGATTCAATTATCAATGATATTTATTTCCAAGACATATATTGGTTTATTATAAATAAAATAAAATTTGTAGGGATTCCAAATCTATCCAAAACTAAATTTTACCAAAATAATATTTAATTGAAAGAAAATAATGAAAATGTGTTTTTATTAAAAAAATATTACCTAAGTCCTTATAAAGTTAATCAATAGTTTTATAAATTTAACTTAGTATATTTTTAGTAGATAATTTTAATCAATTAATATTTTTTGGATTATGAAATTTTTTTAATATGTTTTTAATTTATAACTTCCTGATATAGTCATAAACTCTATGGTTTTCATAAAAAGTGTATTTTTTACTTTTCATCTAAAAATAAATTATTTTAGAAAAATAAAAAAAATTCACATTATTATAATTTTGACATGATAAATTAAAAAATAAATTTATTTTTTTAAAAATAAAATTCTAAAATTTATTAATATATCTTTTAAATTAAATTCTATACATAATTAAAAACTATTTTTATTGAAAAAATATTATTATTAAAAATTTGGTGTTCTCAATATTACTTTATATAAATTTATAATTTTAAAAAATATTAACATATTAGTTAGTATGTTGAAATATTATATATTATCATAATAATCATTTAAATTTAATCAATTTAATTTACTAATACTTTAAAAAGTTATTTAATAATGGAAATTCATGTTTCAATATTAAATCATAATAATTCTATATCCTCTAAATGTAATCAAATTTCATTGGTTAATGTCATTTTATTTAATATAGGTTTTATTATTCTAATAATTTCTTTGATAATATCTAGGTAATATGTTGTGGATCATTTTTGTTTGGTGTTGCGTGTGAAACAAGCTATCTAACCCCTTATATTTATTTTAAGGAAAGATGTATAGACAAATATTATGGAGTCAAGATGACCAATATCTTCTTCACTAATGCTACAAGCAGATAGTGGGAAAATTTGTTAAGCCTTTTTTGATTCTATAAGTACACGATCATCTCTTCTTAGAGTATATTAATCGGGAATATGTGAAAATTCTTTAGACTTGATTGATACAATATTGATGGAAATAGATACTACTATTTTTGGAAAATATATCTACTCAGTAAACCTTTTTGTAACTCAAATAATATTAATATAAGAGAACTATTTCTCTTCATCGTGTTAGGATCTCATTTTTTGGGGTGGTGCTCATCGACTCATTTAGTGGGATGGTGCCAATTGAATCATCTAGTGGGATGGTGACCATTTGTAAAGAACCCAACCCTAATATCTCAGAGTTGGTGGTTAATTTATTACATTGGTACTACATATAAGAAATCACATCACAAAGGACGGAATGGTTTAGTAGGATTGGAAAAATATATGCATACTTGAATCTCACATTACATTTGAAAGTTTAAAATAAAACATAGTATTTTTTTTATAACACCATTATTCCCTATATCATATCCCTAAATACCAATCATAATTTACTTCATAGAATACTAGGAAAATGAAACATAAGAAAGGGGTGATCTTAGATGCTCAGTAAGGTTATTCATATAGCAGAATCTAAAAAGTCATGAAAAATATGGTAGGAATAGATGATGATAAAATAATGTCATATAAATAATAACATGAGCTTTAAAATTATATATGGATATCATAACTATTAAAATAATCACATGGAAATCAATAATTTTTTTTGATAATGATTTATTAAATAATTTTGGGCATATGAAACTTACATTTGAGCTTTCATAAATGAATAAATTATATCCATTCTCTATAAGTTAAAAAAAATTCTCTTCACACTTTTGTAAAAAGGTTAAGAAGTAACTCATTCAGAAAAGGACAATTAGATTCATTCAAATACATTTTTTTAAAAGTAAAACATGGATAAAAATTTCATTAATAAATCATTGTATAATGTTAAAAACATTATTTTTGACACTTTATGTACTATATGGACAAATAAGAGAAATATTCCCGATCGAGTAAATAATATGAGGGAAATTTTCCTTAAAAACCTTATTTCTATATATTGAGTAAAGGAAGAGATTAAATTTAAATGAGAACTTGTAATTTATAAAAATTGCATTTTTATAATAAAAAATAATTGGTTTAATATATAAAGATCCAAAAATTTCTCCAACAGGGACATAAACATAAACCGTCCTGAATAATGATGAGATTGTGAGATAAACCATTACCACATGTATAAAATCCTTTCTACATTTTAAAACCTCAGCTTTAATAAATAGATATTTATAAATAAATTATATAAGAAAAATAATATATATCATACCATATATTATTTACAAATAATATTTTATCACCTTTTTATTAACAGTTATTTTTTAAAATCATTATTCTAAGTAATAAGGGCTTTGTTTTTCATGTATGTTTTGGTTTTGTAGTTTTGGTCCTTTTACTTTGATCGTTATTCCATAAAATACATAATTTTAATAATGATATAAATGATATATATATTCATTACATACATATTTATGATAATCCATAAATAATAGATATAAAAATATTAATTACACTATTCATGGAGACGGTAGGTCGTACGTATGCGTGAATGTTGTTTCCACATTTCAAAGGATGGAATGAATGAAAGGTGAATGATAATTATTCATTATAAAATAATTATTTTATAATACATATTTATTAAATTTAATATTTTTACCATCCATGTAGGGTGGAAATGAAATATTAATCACATCGCTTTGTGGAGGTGGTAGTTCACATGTACGCACGAGCGACGTTATCATTTTTCATTTGATATAAAAGATCATGGATAATGGTAGATTCATAATCATAATAAAATTTTAGCATATTTTAGGATAAATAACACAGATTTATAAGAGGTAAAATAATAAATTAAAAAAATAATGTGACTGGTTTAGGCGATTACCTCTTCTTTGAAAGAACACCTTTAGATCTCCTCACAAGGATCAAAGGGTTGATCTTTCGGAGATACCAATACCATTATAAAGTGGATAGGATTTTTATAAAAGAAATATTCAGGGATTGTTCGATAAATTTTGTACAAATTTTTGTAAATAAGAGAGGAAATGGTTGTACTTTTATAAGGGAGGGAAATGGAACACTATGAATTACAAAAATGACTAAAATATAAATATGTCATTCTCAAGTCAAATGATTTCAAATGGGTAGAGATTAAAATATAAGGTATTATATGTGTTAAATATCATCCAAAAATAAAAAATTTATTGGTTTAAGTGTTATTTTAAAGCTTATATTTTATTTTAGCTCTTTTGTTATCCAATTTTAATTTTAATTGCAGTAATGAATTTTTAAAACATAAAGGGTTATAATTTTAATTATAAGTTAAAAATTAGTTCATAAATTGTCAAGGGATTAAATATTTGACTATATATTATATTCCTTCTCTTATTTAATTATTTTTATGATATCTAATTAATTTAAAAAAAATATTGTTTTCATAAAATATCATTATTTTCATTTTTAGCATTATTTATTTAATTTAAACATAAATACATTAAGAATAAGATAGAATTATAATATAATAATTTTAAACATCCCTAATATGTTATATTCATCTATAAAATTCATTTCATACAAATATTTTTAGTGAAAATATTTTTAAAATGAGTTATTTTTTTCTATTAATAGAATAAATATTGTTTCGGCATTGTGCAAGCATTTATTGTAAATATATAGTAACAAAAAATTATAAATAAATTAACATCCTGAAAATAATTTAATTATTTACAAAATAAACATTAATATTCATTCAAAAATTATTTTTATCCCTATAGGAATATAATAGGTACTTTTAATCTCAAGAGAGTGACATTTTGTGTCTTTCTTTACTTAAAATAATATAAAGTGAAATATTAAATAATATTGGAAGAAAATGGGAAAAAATTAAAGGATTGGATGAAATTTTTTAAAATAAAATAATCTAATAGGATAAATTAAAGTTTTAATAAATTTTAAATCCTTGTCACATTATTTTTTAACCTTAATTGCTGAGGTGATAAAATTTACCATCGTTATTGTCCATAATGAACAAAAATAAAATGGAACTATTCAAAAAAATTGAAACTTTTGATTCAAAATATGGAACCCTTTTCTCAAGATTCAATTTCTATAATTACGTGAAATTAATTTTAAAACAAGTGTAAAAAACACGATGAACCCTAATTTTTATAAGAATATAGTTTTTAAGTATAAAACTAGATTTATTCTTACCCCATGCATATAAAAATATTATATATAGTTTAAAACATTTTTTTGATAATATATATATATATATCACTAAAATTATTCACTAATAGTGATCAATATAATTTATAAAGATAAAAACTATTTTTCACCAAAAAAGGATTTTATCAAAGAAAAAAACATCAATTTTTTCTTCAAATGATTTTTATTTTCATTTATAATAAATTTATAACAAATGAATTCACTATGAAGAATATAATATTTCATAATTTATTTAGTCATATTCATACCTTCCAAATTTAGTGGACAGGTTATACAGCTCACGTTTAAATAATATTTTAGTAGTTGATCATGGTTCATTTAAACTCAATGTTTTGTGTAAAGAAATATATTAAAAAAATTAAATTTATATAAAAATAAATATATAATAAAATATAAGGGTGTTACGCCATTAAATAATTTATTGTTAAAGTTACTATTGACTCATTTGGTGGTACAATTCCCATTCTACTAATATTTAGGGTATGAAGTCCAAGAAAGTTTGGACTGGTTGAAAAATCATTCTGGAATCTTTTTTCTCATGATCTTTCCTATTCCAATTATGTTGAGTTTTTAGAGGTTAATAATTAGTTTATTCTAAACATGTATATCTAGAAGGAATTGGGTTCATGTTTAATTGATTCATTCATTACCTAAGGATTTCATGCACATGATCAACCAATTAATGGATCATCCATTCATCAAACACTTATGCATCTCTATATGAGTCATTTTCCCATTTCTCTTCTTATTATTTTGGGAGAATAGATGAAACATATTTCACAAAGATCCTTTGGAATATATAATATCACTTGAACATTATTAACTATCATTTTATATAGATTCTTGAATACTAAGCATTCTTAGATCATGTGACCCAGTATATGATGGTAACAGTAGTAATTTGGGTGATCATTATTCACTTCTCTATCTAGTTTCTTGATTTATAGAAATGTGATCAGGTTATATTCTAAGGAATATGTAAATTACTCTAGAACCTAAACATTATGGAAGTAATATATTTTATTCTTATTTCTTTCAGGGTTATGTCACCTTAACCTTACTATCCAAATGGTGAAAAAATATTTATGTTTTCTCGGACATCCTCAGTAGTAATGGTGGTTCTCTATGATCTCATTCCTTAGTTCTATGAATAGAATCCTCTAGTAATTTCACTTTAGTAACATAATATCATAACACATTATGTTAATTTTTTAGCATGGGAATGGTTAACAATTCATCATGTTGGTTCTCTACATAGATATCCAATTATTCATTCTAGGGATGCTTTTTTTCAAGGAGTATGTCAGACATTTCTATCTTGAAATAAACACTATTAATCTTCCATTATCTTGATTCCTGAAATTAGAGATTTCAGTAATAGTTTTTCTCATCAGCGTAGAGATAAATTAGTATAGGAATTTTTGATGGAGATCTTCCTATCTGAAAATATACCCAGGTATGATGTTATTATACCAAATAAATATAATACCTTATAAGTTTATCCTAAAGCGTCTGAGTTCAACAGCTTCTTATTTTCTTGGGGTTCCCAAAATTGATCCACACAGGGAAAAAATGGGTGATATGATACTCTTGATCTCACATTCTATCAAATGTTTATAAGTTTTGGTTCACATATTTGGGTAGAGGGAAATCCAAATCCATCCACTTAGGATACAGATTTCTCTATGGTTATACCAAGGTATTTTATACTTATATAATACCCATATGAGTAGTTACATCACTTGTTAATTCATGGTATACCACTACATGATTCAGTCCTGGGTGAATTCTTTAAAATTTAAGTTAATTCTACCCTAATGGTGAAAACTCTTGATAATCAATTGGAACTACAGTCAATTGGGTCGATTGATGTATTCTCAATTTTCCAAGGTGGCTCAATTATGATTTTGTGGGATAACAAATATCCTACCATTGAATAGGGTCAGCTGAAGGAGGCACGGTATGTTATGTCTAAATATCATAATCAATATGTATGTTTCCCTTGGCTAATTCAACATTGATCTTCTAAATATCCTCTATGGCATTCATCACAGAGAAATTTTACCTTATGTGGACATATTCTCATTATATTTGGATGATGGGTGCATTGTAGAAGTGGCCACACCTTTTTCTTTTCCTTTGAAACTATCCTTCCAAGTGTCCTTACATATACATGAATCCCCTTTCTCATGTTCTTTGATAGTTTCATGATATGTTTCATTAGTTAGGACAACAATGATGATTTTTACTAATGATAAACTTGTATAAAGAAACATAAATTCTGTTAGAGAAGGTATATCTATAATATAAATATATTCCTTTTTAATAGATGACACTAGAGATATTTTTGTGAGTAATAATGTCACCAAACCTATGGGATAGGGTGTAATCTAGGTTTTTATAGATCTATCTACAATTATTTATCCCTTTAATTCTTGAGAATATATTTTCTTGAGTGTCAAATACAGTGAGACACCACTATGAAGACCCTTATGTGGGTTAATTTCTTTCAACATCAGTGAGGGGTTTGTTAAATCCACCCAAAAGTCTATCTTTGATGAACTCTAGGGATTTTTCTAATAGTATATGGTATTTAACCTCAGCCACTATTGGAATATTCTGATGGGCCTTAGGGGTATTAGAAATGGCTAGAACATGGACCTTATTTTGAGTTTCAGTGGCCATATGCCCCTGGAATGATCTCTCTCAATATTCTTGAGTCTGTTTGACTGTGACTATCATAACTTCATCTATATATTCTTTCAAAATTGGGGTCACATGTTAGTGATAATGACCACTGTGAATAGTATCCCACCTATGAAACTCATGGAAGGTTGAATGGAAATGGGGTATGTCCTTCTCTACATCCCAGTGAAAAGGAAGGTGGAAGTTCCCTTTCTCTAGGGATTGACTCATGAAACGATTGGATAGTCATATGGAGTATGTCGTCCCCAAATCCAATTTTCTACTTGTTGTTGGTATTAATGAATTTAGTCCCTCTATATTAGAATAGGATTCTTACAAGGTTTTAATTATCCCATTAGAAATGTATTATTCAACTAATTGATTCATTGTATGGATTTTTAAGTGTAAGGAAGACAACAGTATATGCCAGTGCCACATATATGAGTAATTTTTTATAATTAAAGTGGAATCAGATTGAGTTATCATTGGTTAGTGGTTCATCGAAAAACTCCAAGTTTTTTTACTATCCATATATTGGATGTAGATCCAGACTCATTATGGAATGTTCATCATAGATGCCATTTTAATTCTGAGGTGTAAGAATAAAACCATAAGTAATGTATGACCAATAAGGATTCATGGTCCATAAAATTCATTCATAAGTAATAATTCACATTGAGTTCATTATTTTTTTATACATCATTGCACCCATGGAGTTTTGAGCCAGTTCAAACCATCTTTAAAAATCCACGTTCCCTTAGATACTTTACCAGCAATGTTTTTGTAGTGCATTAGTCGAGTGGATGAGAGATTAGGATCGCCCCACCCATTTTGGGGGATTTATTACCTACTCCAAGATTCTATTATAGATTTAAGTTATTTTTTTGATTCCTAACCAATACTAATATCAGTTACCATTAATAAATTTACTGACTTGAAACGTGAATTTAAAGGGATACTACGTGTATCAATTATATTGTCTCTTATTTGATCACTGAATTTAGTCACTATACTTTGGAACCATATAGTTTGGATGTCTATAATTTATCATTGTCCAAGGAGGTGTTGGGATCCTTTGAAAGGAGGAAAGAGGAATTTTGGAGTTGGGATCGATCCCAGTAATGGGGAGTCTTATGTATCCCCATGAAGGTAATCAAAATCCATGTAGTTTAGTACCTATTAACTGGACATTTTGTTCCTTTTAAGGTCATGTGAAAAGGATCGTCATGGTGCCTTGTATGTTTGTTTATCTATAACCACTTATAATAATTTTAAATTCTTACATATTAGATTACTATATGGAAGGTATCTATCAATCATTTTTGTGGGATATATTCATGAGATGACTCTTTTTGGTTCATCTAATCTATTATTAACTAAATAGTAGAGGGAGTTATTGGGGCTTACACCTAGTAGAAGGCCTATGTTATCTTCTCCATATCTGACAATGAGGGAATCGTATACTCATCATATAAGGAAAATAAATATGGTATATCTTATACTCATCACATAATTAATGATGGGTTTACATATTCTCGTCACATAGGGAATATAATACTTATCACACAAGGTAGTTGGTTTATTACAATCACCACATAATAACATTGGTCTTGTTTTGGATATACCACACTCTGAGGGGGAGATGAGATGGTAATGATGTCGGGATGTTGGGATTAAACATCAATGAGGCATCTTAAATATCATATTTAATATTTATAAAATCCATTATATATGGAGTTTCATAGTTGAAGGTTGTGTGACAAGACCCATCTATTTAGTTTAACATCATTTGTAGGGATGATATACAATACAGTTTAAATTCAAACATCTTGGAATACTAAGAAAAAGGTGAGGAGAAAATGTTTTGGTTGGACTTAAACTTGATTGAGTATTTCTAATTCATCATGTATATTGTTAACTAGATAGGAGAAGGTATTTTTGGGGATTACACATAGTAAAAGGCCCATATATACACATATACCTCCTATATGTAGATAACTAGATTGGGAAGGAAGAGTGGGTTCATGGGGAATATATATTAGTGATCATGGACTGAGGATTTTAACTTGAATGAGACCAGTAATAGTTAAATTTGTAAAGTGGTGTAGGTGAAGGTATTTCAGGGAAAATGAGGGGTTATTGACTCAAGGAAATTAAGGAACCCAAGAGGAGAATCTTGAATTGATTTATAAGAGGAAACCAAGTGAAGTATCTCCAATAAATAAATATATGGTAGCATAGTGTAAATCAAAACAAGTTTAATATATATTTATTTTATATCATTACTAAAATTTAGACACTTCATCTCATAAAAATTTCACTACTCTGAGAAACGTTTTGATTAGTGTCTTTGAGGACTAGTTATATAAGAAACTTATTTTACAAAACGTGTGAACACATCTTCATAATCAAAATATTCTAAACCCTTATCTAGAATTCTCATAAGTTATAATTATCATCATAACCTTGGAAAGGAAAAGCTAAGAAAGGTTTGATCTCATGCACTTAGTAAGGGGAAATACATATCAATATTTCATCAATGGTTAGATCATATTCTTATGATAAAATAAGATCATAGAGAAGTTTCTTATTAAAAATATTATAAAACAATAATACTTTTCTATAAATCATGAAGAAAGGAAATGTGTTATCAATAAAACAGACATGTACCCTGACATAATAATGTGCGATAATCATGGAAACATGGTATAAGTAAATGATATCATAAGTTCAAGTAATCATAAATATAAGGGAAAATAAGAAACTTGACGTCATAAGAATAAGTCAATGCACATTTCCAATAATATCATAGCCAAAAAAGTCCCATATTATATTTGGTTTAATCCTCATTCCATTTCATATTATATTAGTAGATATAAATATTTACCCAATTCATTATAGGCCTACATAATTTTGGGCCCACTCATCTCAAAACATAGTGTGCTTATGCTAACTGTCTATACACCTTGCATGGTATCTCATGAGATAAAAACATTACATAATTCATTATAGGGATATAAAATTATAGTCCCACCCATCACATATTTAAAATAATAATATATATATGTATAAATGTTTTATTTGTGAAGAATAAACCATATATAAACCTAATTTTAATTAAACCCATGAGAAAGAAGTGGGTTTCATAATCATGTCTCAAAGAATAAATGAAGGCAATATAATAAGGATTACCAATATAAGAAAGAAGTAAATCATTTTGGATGTTCATATTTTAATAAATAAACATAATACTTTGATATTTATTTATCATATGGAGAATTTCATGATAAGGATTAAGGATAATTAAGAATAAAAAATAAATAGTATAAGAGATTCTCTTCAAAATGAGCATGAGATCCTTCAAGGAATGAAATCACTTATTATTTCCCTTTAGAACAAAATTTAACTAGGATTGTTTTAAAAAAATAATTGTATTAAAATCTATTCATGATGAAAAACATTTTATGGTGGTGAAACTTTTCAAGAAATAAGAAATTTTGATGTTTCCATAAATCAGGTTTACTTAAAAGTGGGAATTTTGAAGGGAACATTAATATGTATTAAACCCAAAAAAATAAAGTTATAGTAAACTTGGTATAGATTTATGGAACAAATATAAATCATATGTTAGAAATTCATGAGAATAAGATAGATAAAAATGGAGGAAAATATAGAAAACGTGTATCCCATAAGTAATGAGTGTTGTTTATGGAGATCCATCTTTATGTTTTAAAATTCCATTTTCGAAATCCCACATCAGAAAAAGGATGATAAAAAAAATATTTTTAAAATTATTTAATGTAAATGAGAAGGTAACATGAGATAACACATCAGGTTTCCATTTTAAAATTAAAACATTGGTGTTAAACTAAATTGTTCATAAGGAGGGGAAACCGTCATTAAATAGGGTGGGAAATACGCTCAACAAAGATATACTTTTTGAGGAATAAATTCATCAAGTTAATATCATTGAATTTAAAAAGTGATTTTATCTATAAAGAAATATAAATATAAATATAAAATCATAGGGTGAAAGAAACCATTCATTTATGTATGAAGTTCAATATGAAACATAATAACTCAAAGTAAGGGGTTTTTAGTAAAAACCCATTTCAATGTGGAAATATTTTTAATTGTAAATACATATAATGTAGAAAATTAGTTCTATTTTAAAATACCCTAGACTTCATGAAATTTATGAAAACAATAAATCTATGTCCAATACATGCAGCAAAAATTTGAAACAAGTGGTTAATACAATTCATATCATGAAAATAAATGTTTGAGATCCAAAAACCCATACCTAAATTCCTGATATCCACTAAAGAAATTGAATATTATATATTAAACAATATCTTAATATCCTATTTCAAAACATTTTTCTATAACATTTTATAAACTTTATTTAAAATTATTCTCTTCATGTATATTAATTTAAAATTATATATTTTCTATGCCTGGTATTAGTAATCTTAATGTTTTGAACATGTTTCATAATATATATGTTGTTATTTATTATTCTACAAAATTTCATCATTCCAAAATCATACAAGGTACTAAAATTGATTCTTTAAAATCATTTATAATTTTATAATTTTATTCTATGGTATTTTTGGTATAGATCTTATAGAAGAAATTAGAAATAAGAATATTTGGATGATTTTTAAAAAATGAACATTAGTATCTTAATTAATGAGTTTAATATTATTGTTACCATTAAATAATAAAAATATACCATGACCGAAAAAATGAAGTTCAAGAATAATCTACCCAAAGACATCCTCCATAGGCCATGGGGTGATGACAAGCACCTAAATGCATAACCTTAATGGGAGGCCATTTCTTTATGTACCTGTATGCACACAACTAACTATATCAATAAATAAGTGTAGAGGAATAATAATAAAATGATTAAATATATGGAATATAAACCAATAAAGAAAAACCTCTCGGTTGTACAATAATATGAAATTGAAAACTAAAAAGTAAAGGGGAAAATACACATCTAATCAGAAGATGCCCCAACCTAAAAAAACTGGAAAGTAAAAGTTCTGAAAGAGCTCAGCTTCTTTTCTCTAAGCTATGACCACCATACATAGTCCAATGCTCTTGGTATACCTAATCTCATCTATAGATATGAATAACTTGTCCGTTATTTTCATAAGACATGACACGTGTAGGAAAATCTCATATAGGGGTGAGTATATACATACTAAGTATGACACCCCAAAATCTGAAGTTGGGGTCAATAATAGACATAATAAGACAAGATAGTAGACAATAGATAGCTCAACCCAAATCAACAAGGTAACCCCACCCAACCTCAATAAGATAAACATAGTGAGTAGGTGGACTACCTATCATGTCTCCACTACCCATAACAAGAGACTAAAAAAATAAAATAACATGGATATATATATATATATATGTTCTCAAATAAAAGAAACTCAAATTAGATATAAGAGGATATCCTTCTCATGGATTATCCTACGAAAAGAGTTCCATAAGTTCCAGAAGTCCATCAATAATGCCCAGCATCTAGCACGTTTTCCCTATAGAAAACATCCAAGTCAAGATACACATTGCCATTATACTGCACAGTCGAGGGGCACAATCTCTAGTTAGAGGACCCATGACTTGGTAAAACATAAGGGTTCCACTCAAATTATATCTAGAGGTCCCATTCCATACCCAGCAAGAGTGATCCACTCTGATGTTCGAGGACCCAAGACCTACATTCATAGGAGGGTTCCACTCTAACAATATGTAGGGGAACTATGTCCTATCCAACTGGAGGGTTCCACTCTATAAGTATATAGAGGACCAATTCCAAATACATCTAGATTGTTCCACTCTATATGTATATATAGGACCCAAGTCTAGACTAGTTGGAGGGCCCCCCTATAGATGTCGAGGACCCATGATCTGATAAAACAGGAGGGTTCCACTCAGGTAGAAGATAGATGACCCATTCTCAACCCTGCTGGAGGGTTCTAATCTCATATATGAGGAACCATTCCCTATCCTAGTATGAGGTTTCCACTCTAAAAATAGATAGAAGACTCATTCCTTACACCATAGGAGGGTTCCACTCAAAAGTATCTGGTGATCATGCCTGATCACTATCATCATTGAGAATCAACTAAAAAAGAATCATGCCTAAAACATCTCACATCTTATATGAAAATACACTATAGAGTCCACCATCATGTTCTATACTGAAAACACTCAGTATAGGCAACTCACAACCCAAAATATGTGTCCAAAAAAAGAGATAAGAGTGGTTGAAGTTTTCTCAAATGGAAATAAGGGGTGCACCTTGTGGGAGGGGACCCACAGAGCATGTAGTCCTACTACATCTCCTAGACGTGTGCCTTTTGGTGAATGGTTAACTTCTCATATAGGTATACATAGTGTTTAGAGGTTATACATGATGTTTATGAGCCACCTGGGGTCCTGATCATGCTCCTTGTACGTGTCTGCGTATTAAGGCCATGTTTGTCTACTTTAGCACATGTGTGTATCTCCACATGGGGTTCACCTGTGTGTCTAGCCGTGTCCATATATCTTAGATGTGTCAACAGATTTTATTGTTCCCATGTACTCTTTTAGTACACTCTAGTCTATCAACACAAGGTCACACAACATGTGGTGGTCCCACAGGGCATGTGATATTTATAATTCCCTGAAACCCTAGCTACCACAACCAAGGCCCTATATGGTGTGTATTCTTTAGACCACATGGAGTGTATTATCAATTTTCACAAAAATTTAGATATATTCTTGGGTGTTCTGGATCCAAATACTACACCATAGATCTCAGCACCAACCTCCTGAAACCGATGGATCTTTCCCTATTTCTTTATTTCTATACATCCAGTGGCAGGACATTAAATCATCATTTGGATCATCTTTTATCGTATGAACAATGCATGTAAACCATGCCCTACCTCCTCTATTATGGATTCCAATCATAAAAAAATTCACCTTCAACCTACAACAACTTCTATTTTATTTTGATTCTCCAAACAATTCCTCTCTCATGAATCTGTTGTGAATCTGGGGGTCCAATTGGGCTATGTACTGCCCAACAATTTCTAATCACAACCTTGTTGTCCAAAGATGACTAACATGAAGAAAAGGGAGAACTGAACAAGAAAAAGATGTTAAAGGATCATTTTCCAAGTGTTATTGGACAAAAAATTCAATTGGAATAATATGTGGTGAGAAATAATTAAAAAAACAAATTAAATATGTACTTGGGTGCATGTAAATGATTTAATTTGAGTAGATTAAATGAATAGATGATCATGATTAATAAATTTAATCAATTAGGGGATAAATAATGCACTTATGATTCCAACCTGTACATTGGATAGTTCTTTATCAAATAATAGGTTCACCGATAGTTGAAGAGATTCATTGTGTCTAATGTGCTACGATATACTTCATTATGGAGTCACTTCGTAATCAAATCTCAATTTTCCAATGAAGCGGAGGAATAACATCTCTCAATCCTCCCCGAGTTTATATGGAAAACCCTGGAGAATTTTTTATAATGGTGAATTTAATTAGAATTTATATTATGTTAATATAATTAAAATAATTAAATTTACTTATTTATTTTATCTAAACACACCTGCCAACGGTCACCTTTTTTAGACACCTTGCACCGACACATTTTAGGTTTCACCTAAGGTAAACATCACATTCTAGAATCAACTTTGTATTCAGATTCTTTTCTGAGATTCCATTAAAGCGTTATTCCATTTTATTTAAGAAACTATATGTGAATAATATAAAATAGATTTAATAGTTTTTATAAAATTAATTCCGGGAACACCAGGCCTTAGAATCATGTGTCATCTCAGCACCTAGATCCAAAGATATACAAATAGATATTTCAAAGTCTTATATGAATAGAAATAGGGTCTCCACGTCATTATCTTTTTTAGGTTTTTCTTTCATGAAAAGAAAAACTAAAACAATTATGGATACCGAGCCCTTATAAGTCTCTCCTTCTCCCAAGAACTCTCGTGTACATTCATATGATGGAAAAATATGCGAACCAAGGGGATTTTTCGTCCATGAATATCCCTCTCCTACTGATCCTTAATATCTATTGTGTCCTATAAAAAAGTGACTACATCCCTGATGTCTAGCTCTCCCTATTTAATAACATGCACAGGGTCATGCATGAATCTCCTCACCTATGACACGTGGAAGACATCGTACACCCACTCCAACAGTGAGGTAGGGAAAGTTGGTAAGCAACCTAAAAAACACTCTACAAGATCTCAAATAGCCTGACGAACCTCAGGGATATCTTTACTCCCAGTACAAATTACTATAATCATCATCATGGGGAGACACTTAGGAAAACATGGTCTCCCTACTTAAACTCCAACGTCCAACGACATCAATTGGTGTAATATTTATTCCTACTCTAGGCCATCCTCATCTACTCAAGAATGACATGGACCTTCTCTGTCATTGTCTACACCATTAGAGGACCCGAAAGAGATGCCCCATTGATCTCTATACATCACAAGGATGGACTATAGGGTCTCCCATACAGGGCCTCAAAAGGTTTCATGTCTATAGTATAGTGGTAGTTGTTGTCATATGTAAACTCTATAAAGGTAAATTGATCCAACCAACTCCATATAAAGTACAAATTGCAAGCCCTTAGTATATCATCTAACACCTGGATAGTTCTCTCGGTGTTCCCAAATTTCTGGGGGTGAGAGGTTGTACTTATCTGCATCTATGTCCGGAATTCTTGTGGTATGCCTCTCCACAACCCTGATGTGAACCAAGAATCACAGTTGGAGACTATAGTCAAGGGAACACCATGAAGGTGAACAATCTCCCATATGTACATCTACCTCAAACTCTCAACATAAATCTATTCCCTAACAGTGTGGAAGTGTTCAGACATCATGATTGAATCAACTATCAACCAAATGGTGTCATGGGCTTTTACTCTCTACGGAATCCTTGTCAAAAAATACATGGATATTCCATCCCATTTCCACAGTGGGATCACAAGGGGCTATAAAAAATCTACCGCAACCTAGAACATAGCCTTTATGTGCTCACTGGTGAGGCACTAGGAGATGAACATGGACACACCTTCTCTCATTCCAGCCCACCAAAACTACCGCTAAAGGTTTCTATACATATTACCCACATTGGGATGTACAACTTGGTGATAAGTGTAGAATCCATCGTTACATCCTCTTACATCATGCCTGGGACTACTGTCCATCTCTAGAAAAGGATGAAATGATTCCCTCATTTATAAAATCCATCGTGTGAATATCTTAAGGATATCTAGTCGTGTAAGAGCATACAATCGATGTATCCCAACTAAGAATCTCTCACATGCTGAAGGAGTAGAGGTTTAAACACCATCGACTGAAGAAAAAATACACCCTCCTACTCCACAAGGGCCAACAGTAAGGAAGCCAACTGCTCAAAATCCTTCTTCACCAAATGAACCTAAGACTTCATGATAATGGATTCTTCAACCACATTTTCCTTCTTAATAGTACATAATATATCAAAGTCATAGTCTTGTAGGAACTCCAACCAGCACGACTATCTCAAATGTAAGTCTCTCTACCTAAAGATACACCTGAGACTCAGATGTTCTGAGTAAACCAAGAAGCAATCCCCTGAAAGATAGTGCCTCTACATCCTTATAGTGAAGACTATCACTATCACCTCTAGGTCAGGAGTCATGTAGTTCTGCTCATAGGGTCTCAACTACAACAACTCTTATGCAATAACTACATTTCACTACATTAACATGCATTTGATCCCATCTCCAGATGAATCATAATACATTATGTACTCCATTCCCTCCTCTGATAGTCTCAAAATAAGATCACTTGTTAACGTCATCCTCAACTACATAAACACCACTTGGAACTACTTATTCCAGATTAATGGCTTCCATTTCCACATCAGGGAGATCAAAGGGAATTAAATAATTTAAAATTATTCCACAAATCTCTGATAGTACCCCGCTAAACTAAGAAAACACTACACCTATGACACTCTCTTTGGTAGACCCCAATAAAGTACAACATTGACCTTAGTTGGTTCCGTGGATAAACCATACTCAGAGATGACATTCACCAGAAAGTGAACCTCATGAAACCATAATATGTACTTTAAGAGATTAACATAAATATGGAGCTCTCAAACAAAATCTAGGACTATCCTCATATGATATGCATGATCATCCTCTCATATAGAGTATATGAGTATGTCATCAATGAATATAACCACAGACTAGTACAAGTACGACAGAATATCTAGTTCATCATACCCATAAACAAGTTGGGTGAATTCCTTACACCAAAGGGAATCACCAAAAACTCATAGTGTCCATAGGGACATTAAAATCACATATTTGAAATATCAACCTCTCAAACTCTCAACTGGAAATAACTGGATTAGATATCAGTCTTTGAGAACCATCTCACACCTTGAAACTAGTCAAAGTGGTCCTCAATCCTTGGATAGGGGCACTTGTTCTTTATCTTGGCCTGGTTCTGGTGATGAAAATCCACAAAATGGTTTAATATCTCATCCACCTATTTCACGGACAACATTGGGACACCCAGGTGAACACACTAAGCCTTACTAATCCTTACCTTTGTAGACCCTCTAACTAAACCAATAGCTCTCCCAGCCCCACGGGGTCATCTTATATGCAACCATAAACATCATGTTTCCACTATTTCAAGTATATACCGATTTACATCTCATGGTGGGGAGATAAAATAAATACGTCATTAAACCAAACCATCACTGGAGGGATATGATAGCTCATAACATCCACTACTCTAAGGGAAATACTATCCAATTGATAAACTGGAAGTAACCTCCTGTGAATGGGCTCATCCTACTCTGTATGGGGATCACTTCTCATCAAGGATGAAACTTCATCCCAAAACCTGGAATCTATACCATACTCTATGGTAGAAATCATTTGATCATGGATGGTCAATGACTAGTCAATTCTGAGGAAAATATCATAGAGTCCCACTACCACTAAGTAAATACATCATGTGAGGATTTATCTCCTCATAGGGTAAGGTCTCCCCATTGGAAGAAATGTGAAAACATTGATCCTATCTGTAGGATCCACCAACACAAATGTCAAGAAAAAGGGGACTCTATTGTTATTTCTAGGTCTCAAACAGGGGATACGCATAGGGAAATATGGATTTTGACTATGTTCTAATTACTACATCTGGAGAAATAGTGTCATAGGTCGTACCCCAAACCACACTAGAGCCTCTAGACCATAAGCCCTATATTACAAGAGCTCATCATTTCCTTTTCCTACCTTCTCTCCTCAGCTAGGGTCAATTTCAACACCCCATCACATCTTCACATCCCAAACACACAAGTCAACGGGACTCTCTTGTCACGTAAAGACAATATTCACTATAGGAAACACTAAATCACCCTCATGTTCTTGATTTTCATCTCAAGGACACATCTTGGTGGGGTAAGTGTCCCTTTTTAGGTAATTCCTAATTCCATAATAAAACATATCCACTAGAGGACACTACTGATGCCCAACATCGGCCTGGATAGGTCTCACCATGAGGGTAACCATTGAAAGGGATCATATCTGAGATGGATATCCAAACCATTGGATAATTTCTAACCTAAATCACATGATAATAGAGTAAATATCAACATGAAACCTAGGATATCTCTAACTTAGAAACCTTTAATTTTCACTCATCACGGGTGTGTCATCTACTAGTACCATGAGAACCAACCACTACTCTACGAAGAGAATTGGTTTACGTGCAACCATCCAATCAGTCAGGATCTACACAAGTACGAAAACTTGGGTCACTGAATCAAGACAATCCTCTATTTCCTAGGGATCTAGTACATCATGGAACTTTAGTAAACTCTAGCACCAAAACTCATGAAGTCCATTAAGAATGCATGCATCCTTAGCCTACTCTATTGGCATGATCTGCTACTTTTTAGGTGGGGTGATACTACTTAACAACCAAGAGGAAGGATCTATTAGGATAAACCCTAAACTGATGCCTCCTCACTCATCGGATAATCATCACGATCTGAAACTAGTATCTTAGATAGTTGTAGTTGAGGAGGCATCCTGAAAATTTAATCAAGACATACCATGTTCAAATGAGCATATATATATATACAACAAGGAGGTGACTCAAGAAGTACATTCAATGACTCAACAATAAAAAATTCATTTACCATTAATCCCTAAAACCAATGTCTTTGTATGCCGAGTCTAAAAAGGTATTCAAGGTCCTGGTGAATGGATAGGTTTCCTGCTATACCAACACTAAATTCTCAGGACTAAGATCTGCACCTGAAACACTTTGAAATTATTTCCCTAATCAAAACTAAATCCTTGTAAGATGACTAATCCAAACATCATACCAAATAATGAAATTCTCTGATATGAATCATTCATGACTTAACCCAACAGGGCTGATTCACAACTACCCTAATGAGGCCTCTATAGGCTAGGGGTGGCAATAAGTACTAACATGAATAACCTAGATGGGAGTTAATTTATTAATGTACATGTATGAACACACCCATCCATCTCAATATTGAAGTGTATAGAAATAATAAAAAAATAAGCAACAACTATAAAATAAACCAAGAATTAAAAACCTTTATGGTGTATAGGAGTACAACAGTGAAAACTGAAAAGTAAAGGGAAAAATAAACACTAACCAGAAGATGTCACAACCTAAAAAAACTAGAATGTAAAAGTGTTGGGAGAGCCCATAACCTTATCTCTTATCTCTATCTATAACAAGCATTTGAATACACAAGGTATCCCTAAACACCTTTGTAATCGCTGCAGACCTGTCTGTCAGTAGTAATAGACACGACATGTGTGGGAAAATCCTTTGTAGGGTTGAGTATATACATATCTAGTAGGATTACCCAAAATTTGGGGGGGTGGAGAGACACAATATAAATATATAGTAGGTAGTAGATAGCTTAAAATGATGAAAAATAGGTAGCCTCGTCTAACAATAAGGAGCTCAACATAGTGAGTTGGTGGACTAAGTGTCATGTCTTCACCACCCATATCAAGAGAGTAAATAGAATCCAACAACATGGATACAGATATATATTTATATTTATATTATCAAACCAAATAAACTGCGAAAAGATAGAATGGGATCTCCATATCATATCCCATCCAAGGAAAAGAGTTCCATTAGTTTCTGAACCCCATCAATGATTATAATCATCTCGCATTTCTTCCCAGTAGAAAGCATCTAAGTCAAGCCACACCTTTAAGATGTGGCGCACAGTCGAGGGGTAAAATATTTAGGTGGGGGACAATTCCCTGGTAAAGTAGGATGGTTCCACTCAGAAAATAGCTGGAAGACCCATGCTCTTCCCAGCAGGACGGTGCCACTGTGATGGTTGGGGACCCACGCCCTCCCTCTAGAGGAGGGTGCCACTCTAGTAGTCCATAGAGGACCCATGCCTAACCCAGTTAGAGGGTGACACTCTAGGATCCTATATAGGTCCCATTACCAACCTAGTTGGAGGTTGGAACTCAAGAAGTATATATGGGACCAATACCCAGCACAGCTGGAGGGTGTCACTCTAGAAGTCAAGGACCCTTTCCCTAATATAACAGGATGGTGTCACTCAGATAATAGACAGAGGACCCATTCCAATCCAAGAAAGAGGGTAAAACTCCCATATAAAATGACCCACACCCTTTCCTAGTTGGATGTTTCCACTCTAATAATAGATGGACAACCCATGCCCTACCCCTGTAAGAGGGTTCTACTCTAATGTCTCTGATGATCCTATCGGATCATTGACCTCATCAAGCATCCCCTAAATAATTTTCACACCCAAAACATCAATCATTGAATCTCAAAATACACTAAGGATGATATAATAATGTTCTATGTGGAAACAAATTCATGATAAGATACTCATAGTCCAAAATCTGAGTCCAAATGAAAGATATGTGAGAGGTTGAAGTTTCCAAAAAATGAAGGAAGGGGTACATAGCATGTAAGGGGACCCACACGACATGTGGCCCCACTCCATTGTCTGGATGTGTCCCTAATCATTCACAAATAACATCCCATATAGGCATACACATCTTGTAGAGGGCCTACATAGAATTTACAAGCCACTGGGGTCCTTCCCATGCCCCTTGGCAGTGTTTGTGTATCTAGCCCATGTATGTGTACTTCAGCACATGGGGTATCTCTCCACATGGGGTTCCACTTGGGTTTCAAGTTGTGTCTATGTATCTTGGAACATGGAATGTTCCTATCCATACCCATTCCTATGTAATCCCAAAGTACATTTTGGGATTCCAACATTAGGTCACATGATATGTAGGTGTCACACATGGTGTGTGATACTTATAATTTCACAAAACCCTATCCACTGAAACGAAGGCCCTACACACCATGTTTTCTTCAGACTACACGACGTGAAGTCATGTTTTTTAATTAAATTTAGTTTTTTTTATTAGGAATTCCAGATTCTGCTCCATTATCATAGATCTCGCCTCCATCCACCCGAAACTGGTGAATCTTAGTACGGTTCTGTGTTTATGGCCATCTGGTGGCCGTAAATCCAATTCCTGTTTAGTTCATCACTACTTGTCATTCATGTAACCCATATCATGACTATTACTCTTTGGATTATGACCATAAAATATTTCAACCACAACCAACAAAACCTTTGATTCCAATCTTGTTTTCCAAACTGTTCCTTGCACGCAAATCCATTATAAATTTGGGGGTCCAATCAGGCTCAGAATCACCCAGAAATGTCAAATCACGACCTCATGGTCCAATGATGACTAATATGAAGAACGAAGGAATAAATGAACAATAACTAGAGCTATAAAGATCATTATATAAGTGTTTCGGGCTAAATAATCCAATTGTGATAATCTAGGGTGAAAAATAATTGAAAAAAAAATTAAATCTATACATGGGCGCATGAAAATGCCACAATTGGTGTAGATCAATGAAACAGATGATCCTAGTCAATCAATTTAATCACTAGGCACATAAACCATGAATTGGTGAGTATTACCTAAATATTGGATCATTTTTCATAAAATAACATGGTCGATAATGATTGTGTGGATTCATTTCATTCTCTACACTTCGATCTTCTTTGATCTAGAGTCTCATCGTCGTCAGATGTCAATTTTCAAACAAAGAATATGAAGAATATCTCTCAAACCTCTCAGGGTTTATGTGGCTAAACCTAGAGGATTTTCCATAATTCATAATTTATATGAATTTATATTCGGTTAATATAATTCATATAAATAAATGTAATTATTTATTTTAACTAAAAACACCTTCCAATAGTCTCCATTTTCGAATGCCCTGTGCTAACACATTTAAGTTATGCCCAGTGTAAACATCTAATTTTGGAATAAAAAATGGCATAAAATTTATAATCTTAGATTCTGTTTAAGATTTATCTATTTTTCATTAAGAAAATACATGCTCATAATATAAAATATATTTAATATTATTTATTAAAAAAAATTGAGCACAACGGGTCTCTAAATTGCATGATGTCTCAGCACCTAGCTCCAAAAAATATATGAAGAAATACTTCAAAATATTACAATGAAAAAATAGGATATATTAAAAATAAAATATTTATTTTATTATTTATATAAAATATTATTTGTAATTAATTTCTCATAGTCATCCGTCATTTTATTTTATATAATTATTTAGGTGGGCTGTTAGACCGACCAAAAAATGAACATAACATAATTAATGGATGATTATGATTACGAAAGTGGTTTATTTTCAAATAATTTAATTATTAGAGAAGAATAATGATATTATTTAGGTAATTTTAATGTGTTTAATCATATTTTAAAATATTTTAATAAGTAAAACATAATTTAAATGAAAAATGAGTTATGTTACTTCATGGAGGGGGTATTCCGCACAATGTGGAGTTAATATTTTCATTTCTTAAAGAATAAGAACGAAAGAAGGTAAGTTATAATTTATATATTCACAATAATAATTATATTATATTATATATATATATATATATAATTTATTCTTCTATTTCCCTTTTATAATTAATGAATGGTGTTGGTGAAAAAATGGACGTCGTCACTTTGTGGAGGTGGTAGTATCAAAAATCGTGAATGAGGGTTTTGATTTTCTTAATAGAAAAGGGGAAAGGTGTTGAATAGTTATTCACTTAGAATAATAACATTTAGTATACATTCAATACTTATTTTATTATATATAAATTTTAAAATTATATTTTGGAATGTAATAAATAAAATAAAATAAGTTATGAAAAAAATACCCACTTTGAGGACTTTGGTTTTTGCTTAGAAAATTACATAAATTTTTTTTCCTAAGCTAATATATTGTGAATATTTTCTCAAAAAAATGAATTATATTTTAATAAAATTAAAAGAAAATATATTCAATTGGAAACATAATTCTTTGAGTAGTCATGAAGGCATGGTTGGAGGGCCCTTTTATAAGTGGTGAGAATGGCATATTTGTAATTATAACCACTTAATATAAAGTGAACACATGTTAAGCAAATCAGTTATCTCAAAAAATGTAAAATAATGGATTGGTGGATTATATAATTCCAATAATCCCTCAACCATTCATTTTCAAAAAAAAAATAAACATTTTTCTTAGTTCTTTAGTAATAGAATTTTTAATTTTAATATTTTTGGGTTTAATAGTGGTAAGTAATTTTTTATTATGTACTTTTCTTTTAATTCCTTAAAATAAAATTTCTCTTATCACATAATAAATACCTACTAATTATAAATATTAAATCAATTTTATCAGGTAAAATTTCTATGTGTATGAAAAATAAATATCAACATTAATGCATATCATGTGTAAGAACCCTTTTTTAGACAAAGTACATTTTTACTCTCAAATTTTATGTGTAGGGTAATATTATAAATGTATTAGATTTTCATGATATAAAATAGTTTATTATTAAAAATGTGAAGATTTAATATAAATTCAAAACCTATTTTTAGAAAAATAATATTTAATTAAAAGAAAACAGTAAAAAGGATTTCATTTATTAGAAAATATTCCTTAATTTGTTAAACAAAGGTTTTATAAATAAATAATAGATTTTATAAATTTATATATTTAGTATTTAATATAGATCATTTATCATTAAAAAATTATAATTTTTTAAGATACCCTAACTTCTTGATATCGTCATAAATGCATCCTTTTTAATAAGAAAATTATTTTTCATTATTCACATAAAATCAATTATTTTAGGAGAAACTAAAAAAATTAACTTGAGAATAATATTGATATGTGTAATTAAAAAATGAAGTTAATTTATTGAAAATAAAATTATATTTTTTTTAAATGAAAATTGAAAATATAAAGGAAAATTGATTTTATTAAAAATTGGCATTTTTAAACATTAAATGTTATTATTATTATTTCATATAAATTTATAATTTAAATAATATCAACATATTATATTATACATTTTAATATCATATATTCTCATAATAATGAATTATAAGAGGTTGATTAAATTTTAACGCTTCAAACAGTTATTTGAGTAAGAAATATTAAATCAAATTAAATATTTAACTTTTAAACATAATAAATTTTAATTAATTACTATATTTTATTTATTAAAATATTATTCATATTATAATTTTCAACTAATCTGTTACAGATCATTTTGTTTCAGTGTTACATGTGAATAAATCTATTGAACATAGTGTTTATTTAAAGAAATGTTATATTTTAAAATCTTAGAGTGTCAAATTCTCCCCCCTAAATAAATTGGGTCCTAAAAATTTTAGTTTCTCTTAATGATGTAATATATAATAGTATTCTTAATATATTAATGATTCGAGATATAGCTTATAATGAAACATCCATCCAAGTAAATTATTTAAGACTAGGAAAATCATTTTTTCTCCCCAATTACCAAACAATAAAACTATCTAAGAAAATTTTTATTTATTTAGATGTTTATATACTCAGGTGTTTCTAGATATATACCTTTTAAAATAAATATCTCTAGGTACACCAATTCTGTTATTTTAGATGAGGCTTATAGGTTCATCAAGTCAAGTACATGAGTTGATAAAATACATCATAAGGCTTCTAAATTCTCAAAATCTATATACCCAATCCCAAAAGTGACAACCTTTTTGAAATAAGTGTAAGAGATAATGAAAAATGATATAATATTGTTTAATTTGAACATAAGGTTTTGAAATATCATCCTTCACATATTGTCCACAAAACCTTTGGATATTAATTTTCTTGAGTTTTTGGAAAAAAAATTATTTCATTTAGAATATTCAAAATAGTCATCTAAAAAGTGAAAAATATACATTATTCAAAGTTCACCATATATTATGGTGGAATATAGGAATTCAAGGCCTTTTTCTAATCATCCCATTATAAAAACCATATAAATTACAATATGTTATTCTCCAAAATGAGTAAGATGGGATAGTTGGTTTCTCAAAATATGATCAAATGTTTCTTAGGATCCTTGATGATATAAATTTATAGAAGAGGATTGAGATATCTTTTGACGGTATTTTAATGTATGATAGATTTTTGAAAATTATTCAAAATCTATTGAGCTAAATTTTGAAATGATTATTACAATAATATCCTCTAGAAGAGAAAAGGGGATTGGGTGTGAATTCCACCCATTTATATTGAGGGTGAATTTTACTTTCTCCACTTAATTATCATGGTCTAATTAAATTAGAGTGATCTCATGTGCTCTAAATTGATCACATGGCCTTTGAGGTTACTGGTTCCAATCAACCTTATCCTTCATTGGATTAGGTAATTGAATTGTATAATTCCTAACTTACACACATTGAATTAATAGTGTTGCCTTAAGATTAAATTTATTTCCCATTATCCTCGGTTTATTTTTCTCTATTTACTCCTTTTAGATAGTTAAAACATATACAAGTTTCTTTGAAACATTCTCATAGGTGCAACTTCTCAAATTTTTGACATGAAAAAAATTGAATCTTCTTTTCTTCATCATCTCCATCACCTAAAACTACATTATACACTATCCTTGTCTTTTTTGGTGAGTATGGGAATCCAAATATATTCAAATTTTTTACCATAATTCATGATAGATGGTTTTTCATAATCATAATATTTCTTACTCCACCTCTTATCCCATTAGGTAACTCATTTGAACATTGTTCACATTTTCCATAGAATCCATGTGAATGGAGTTCTTTTAATCTTCATCCATTCCTGAAACCAAAAGGGTTTAACATGAGTTATCAATAATTAAAAATATAAATTATAAAAAATTATTAGATGAGAGACTCAACCTGGGAATGTATTACCCTTTTAAAATATCACATTAGGTTTTAGTTCAACCTAAATCACTCTCAGTTCAATATAGGTTCTTTTAGGTTGGGTTCTCTCATACTTATTGACCAAACCCATTAACATAATAAATCCCTCATAATTACATGTAAATAAAATGATATTAACCAATTAAAATCCTCCTAGAGTAACAAACCAGTTGTGCATTTGTACCTCCTTGTCGTTCATCAGGTAATAACTGTTTTAATACATAATGTTCCCCTTTTATGGTTACTACCCCTAGGTATATATGTCCAAAATCTTGAATCTACTTATAAAATTCAAATAGGGATGTAATTTATAGGAAAACAACACAATCTCATCTTTACCAAAATTTTAAGATGTTATCCTACACTTAGACTTATTCCTAGGGTTTTCACTAAAGTTATCCAATCCTATTCCCAAAAATAAGTAGAATAAACCTTAACAAATAACTAAACACTCCCTTGAAACTAACCAAAGTGACCCAATTTAAACATATATTTTTTAATACCATTACCAATATTAAAATATTATATCTTAAAATAATCTCACACATATCATAGAACCTTTTGGTATAGGGTTACTGAGGACCAATAAAATGGGAATCTTATTTTACAAAAAAAATGAAGACTTCTTAATGATAAAAATCTTCTATACCACCTTATATACTTATTTTATATTATACATATATTTATAACTAGATAAGGGAAGCATAAGAAGGGTTGATCTAAAACACCCTGTAAGGAAAAATACTTATAAACATGTCATCAATGGTTAGATCATAAGTATATGTGAAAACATGGGGAGGGATAAAATTATTAATAAAAAGAACATGTAACAATAGGATATGTATATAAATCATGAAGGATATGTAATATCAAAATAATAAACATCTACAATGACATTATAGTGTGATATAAGCATGGAATGATGGAATGAGTAAATAATATCATAATTTAAAGGAATCATAAATATATACCAAAAATATAAAGCATGACATAATAATCATAAGTAAAGTATAACTTCCAAGACTATAATAGTGGATTGAGTCCTATAGTGGATTGGGTTCTCTCCCAATTTCTATAAACATAGTGGATAGAGTCCCATTATAACACTCTATAACTTAAACAACCCATAATTACATGATTTATAACTAGGTTTTCAATTTGATACATTTCATGGATTTTTTCAATTTAGAGTTTTGGGGATTTATGTAAAACATTACATAATAAAGTTTATATTTCCACATAGTATCCATTTTTTCACAAGATAAGTTCTTTATAATTACACGCTTACTTCATTCAAGGTAACTCTAATATAAAAAACTCTAACATTATTAACATTTTTTCTCATCCTTACCCATGAAAAATCATTTTGAATATGGAATGAGAATAATGAATCTTATTAACGGGCATAAAAGAAAAAAACACTTAGTCCATTTACAACTGAAAAAAATCCAAAAGAAAGTTTTTTCACAATAAATATTTGACCTCAAATATATGTTTACATTCCAATAAAAACAGATTAATTTTTATAAAATATTTAATAAAAAAATTCATATGAAATCATAAATTCAAATTCAAATTCATAAGGGTTTCTTGGAATGCAAGAAAAATTATAAATAAACTTCCTTTGAAAATAATCCTTTCAATTTTTTTTTAAAATGTTATAAAATTTCTTTTAAAAAAATAAGTACATTTTCATACCATTTTGAAATCCAAGGATTTCCTTTATAAACCATTAAAATCACATCATGCAGGTACCTTGGGACATTGTACATACATTCACTATTACAAGAACATTTAAATTATAATTTCCTAACCTGGTAATTCCCATATTTTCTAGTAGAATCCCACCACTGTTAAACTCCTTCACTTTACCCAATGAGTTAGAGAGCAATATCAAGCTCACTCATCATCAGAGCGATATCAGGTTCACACATCACTCATATAAAAAGTACAAGAACCATAGTAAGAAGAAAATACATATATTTTTCACTTTAATCATAAAACCCATTTTAATTTTCAATCAATCCCATAAGAAATAATACTTTCAGATATCTCATAAACATGAGAAAGTTATTTTTCCCTTAGAAAGACATTTTAAAAATAAAAATTCTTGGAATATAGAGAGAGAAAATTAATTTTAAATTAACAATGGAAACTTTTAGAGGAATATTGAAAATTAATAAAGGCTATGATTGTGGGAAAAATTGGTCAATCCATATATGTTAAAAACATTCTTTTTCACTTTTGTAAAAAATGTCAAAATGAATCGCACGATAAATGTTTAAAAGATTAATATTTAAAAAATTAAAAATAAATTAAAAATAAGTGTAAAATGACTTTTGAAAATAATATTTTATAAATAATAATATTTTTTTATCATTTTGAAGCACATGACTATGGAGGATAATGTTTTTAATGTAATATTTTAAAAATAGGGTTTTAATGAAAAATCACCTACTTTAAATCACATCTAGCTTCGAATATTATCTACCCATTAAATAATAATATTATATAATCATTATACATGACTAATAACCTTATTAACTGAAATTTTATTATTAGTATTAATTTTATTTAATATAATTCCATGACTTATTTATTTACTAAAATGGTTAAGTTTACATTGGAAATTTTAGGGTCATTCGTTTTATAACCTCAAAACAACATCGGTTCTTTGATTGTGTTCGAAGTATTTATAGTTACATTAAATAAATAATGTTAAAAAATATTATAATTATAATATTTTTACATTAAATACACATTTAAAACTAATCATGTAATTTCATCATTAAAAATTAATCACATTGTTTTATAGGGACATTAGTTTGTACGTATGTATGAGCGAAATTTTCATTTTTAAGAGGAGTGGAAAAGAGATAATGTAGATAATATTTTTTTATAGAATCATAATTATTCCATAAATTTCATATTTATTCATTTTTTTATCCTTATGACTAACCATGTGAGGCGGTAATGAAAAATGAATCACAACTCTTAGTGGATGTGGTATTCCATAGGTATGCACGTGCAACATTATCAATTTCCAATGGAAAAAAGGGTAAAAATGTAAGTAGTATATTATATTGAAATAATCAAAATAATTTCATAAAAAAATATTATATATTCATGAATTACATATTTATAAACATTCATTTGAGGCAGTGATGGAAAATGAAACACATCGCTTCGTGGAGGTGGTAGTCCACACATAAGCATGGGTGATATTTTCATTTCTTATAGGATAGAAAAAAGATATAAAAGAGTTTTTAAATCAACATAATATCTTATAGTATAAATATTATTCTCATTTCATTATTTTATAGTGGTTATATATATTTTAAGGATTTATAAGATGAAATAAACTGGAAATAGGTTGGTTATGACTTATACCTTCTCCTCGGTATCTATCTTTAGATTAAACCTCATGCCTTCTAGGATTGGGATTTTGAGAATAATAAGACCTATAGTAATTTTGGAGGTGTTTTTTGGAGATATTTGTTTATATATTTTCTGAAATATGGTCCATAAAAGTTTTGTGTAATGTAATAGAAAATGTTCCCTTTTATAAGTGAGGGGAATGACATGTTTGTAATTTTTTAAAACTTTTAAATATTATAATGTTTTAATCATGGGAAAGTGGGTAAAAAACTATCCAATTTTTAATATAATGTGATAAGGGTAAAAATACCATCATTAAATGAGAATTAAGATAATATTTTGTGGCCTTATCACTTGTATTTTTCCTTAATTGTCCCTTAATTTACCATTTACCGTGGTGACACATTTATCACCAAGGTTACTACTCATAAAGACCAAAAATGTAATTGAACTCATAAATAAATATTAAACACATGATTAAAAATATTGAGTTCATTTTTCAAGATTTAATTTTAATAATTTATATAAATTTATTTTAATATAATTTCAAAAAATGCAACGAGAAACAATTTTTATAAAGTTGGGTTTTTATGCATAAAAATGTACTTATACCAAAATAAAACATAATACTAATTCATATTAAATTATTTATATTACTTTTAACATAATATAACTTATACTAATTTAAAAAAATCCATAATATATTTTTACTTTTAAATTACTTGATTTAATAAAATTCACTTCTGCAAAAATCGCTATTTTTTACTATTCACTAAAAATCATATTTTCAGAAAAAACCCAAAAAAAATCTTAATACTAATATGAAATTATTATTTTAAAAAATATTTCATTTTTTCTAAATTATATTTCTAAAATTGATCGAAATGAATTAGTGTATCCACACATAAAATATTATAAAACATATTTTTAAAGAAAATGTATTTTTGAAGTATACAATGACGGTATTCTCATTAATTTCTGAAAAACCATAATTAAATAAATTTTAATTAAATAAATTGAATATATAGTATACTTATTTTATTGGAATCATTTATCAATAGTGATTAATATAATATATTAAGATAAAAATACATTACAAACGAAAAAACAGTTTTCTGAAAATTATATCTTTTACTATCAAAATATTTTCTCTTTATTCACAACCAATTGTTAATAAATGTAAGATTTAATATTAAATTTATTAATTAAAAATATTATATTTATATTTAATAATATTTTTATTCATATTCATGCTCACCAAACCCATGGCTAGTTCATAACAGTCATATTTAAATAATAATATTTCTATAGAATATCATGGTTCATTTAAACTCAACATTGTGTATAGTAAATGTTATTGAATATATTTTTTTAAAGAAAATAAATTATTAAATATTGGGTTGTAACATTACACCCCCATTAAATAAAGTCTTTTCCTCACAATTTTATCTTGTGTCCCATAAAATGTGTTTAAAACATTGTTTAAAAAACAATTCCAAGAAGTGGAAGATTGAGAATACGACTATGATAAGAAAAAAAATTAATATTTAAAAATACCTTCATTGAAAACCCAAATAAAAAAGTTTTAATAAAACATAAATTTGAAAATAGCAGAAGTTAAATATTAAGGTCCTTTAGAATAACACATAATTAGGTTCCCATATAATGAGAACATTAACATATGGTCATGGAGGATAAAAATAATTTCCACGGAATAATAGAGAGTGATAGAAAACATTGCCAAAATAAATTTAATGACCAAAAACCTTAAATTAGTAAGGTATAAATAAGACCATAAATTCGTAAGAAATAAATTTTTAAGGATAACATTATTATTTTAGGATTATATTCCTAGAGTTGAGGGATTCTTTACTCTCAATATATGGGACATGAGAAAATATACATACAATATTTTATTCAATTTCATAATCATAATTTCATTTTTTTTGGTTTTGATTTGATCTATATACACTTATATATCATCTATTACACTAATAAATTAATATTCAAGATGAATTTATCATTCCTAAAGCACTAAGTTAACTTATAATGGTTTACAATATCCATTAAAGAATAAAAAGTTATTTCTTCTATCATTATACATTAACCAAAACCAAAATGATTAGAAAATGATAAGATAATATACAATATAAATAAACCTTCATATTTGAAAATAGAAAATTAATTTTTAAATCCTCAACAATAACACCAAATGTTTAATATAAATCATTCCATAAATAAATAAACTTAAAAATATTTAAAAAATTCTTTCCCAAGTTTAAAACCCAAAAATAAAAAAGATTTGGTCACATATTCTTCCCAAATAAAATTGATCACTCCTAAAGTCATATACCAAAAATATATATTCTGTAATCATATAATCTCTAAAATATTATAATATTTTCTATAAATATCTTGAATTACCATAAATCCACAATAAGATCATATATGCTTAAAAAAGATAATTCACTCTTTATTTATCAATGAAACTCCCATATTAGAAAAAATATATTTCCATTTACCTTAATAATATAATGTTCCTGATAAATTAAATATCTTTAAAAATAACTTTAATCAATTTGTCACCAAATCACTTTTCGATCCAAGGTCTATATATACAATAAATTATATGTTCTGAAAATGTAATAACCTATTTATCTCAATTAACAATAATTACATCAACATTGAAGATCATATTAATCATAATGGATATCAATAACTTTCAACTTATGTCTATAAAATATAAAATCATTCTTCCTCAAATAACCTTTTTAGTACAGCACAAATTAAACTTTAGGGTTACATATAACTCTAACATTTATTAATACTCAATAAATTTTACTCAAATTGCTCCAATAACATAAAACATAAAAAGGGTATTTAATCCTTAAAAATTTTATCATCCTTAAACTTATTGAGACTTAAAAAAAATAAAAATACATTATAAATTTTTAAACCGTATATATATACTCTTAAATTATTAAACATTCTTCATAATCCATCAACCAAGATACACCATCTTATTCTTTAATACTTTATTCTTATAATCAAAAATATAAATCATGCCCTAATATTTATCAATATCAATTTATTCAGGTTTCCTACTTTAAATATAAAAAAAATAAACCTTTTAAAGATACATAACCATGAATTCTAATCCCAAATTCAAAGAAAGATACCACGATATCTACCAGGTCTAGTCCATACATTATCAACATGACTCAAAACCTTACCAAATTCCTCTACATACTTTATCAATTAACATTTATTGTATCTTTATTGAAATTGATGTTTATATAGATTAAAAATTTTAAAACAATCCCATGTTTTGAATATATATATTTTAAACATCACCTCAAACTTGTTTCTCATAATACATTATGATATGGTTTGACTTGAGTGTCCCAAATAAGGGTTAGTTTTTATAAAAATCAAAAAATTAAAATAATAATAAAAATAAATAATCTTCTCTAATTACAACTTTCTTTTTTGTGGGTTAGAGGTCTGAGAGTTCTTTTTATAATTCATCCATTGTAAAAATGTGATAAATTACCTTATCGTTTATTTCCAAAATGAGGATGATGAGATTGTTGTTGTTTTTAAAACATGGTCAAATGTATCCCAAGGTACATAATTATATTAAAGTATATAAGAGAATTTTTATTCATGATAAAGTGTTTTGAAGCTATGTTGAATACTATAAAAATATTTTGAAATAACATGAGCAATATGTTTGAAATTATTATTGCAAGTGAATACTATGGAGGAGAAAGGTGGTTTGTGTTTAATTTTTACCCATCTATCTTGAGGATAAAATTTTAACCTAAGGAAGAAAATTTATGAGTGAAAAAATAATAATTTCATAAAATAAATAAAACTAAAAGACTAAATAAATCTAATTAGACACCCTTCTATTAGTTTAGGATACATTTGATTCACCATAGGTTCAACCAAGGTTACCATAAGATTAATTCTCCTACACTTCCTAACCTATTCCAAAAATAACCTTAATTTACTATAGCATATTAACCAATAAAGTAAGAAAATAATAACATAATGAAATCTACATTTTTTTTAAAAAAATCCACTAATAATTAAAATAACACTATATAACTTAAATAACCCAAAATTACAAGACTTATAATCAGGGTCTCACTTTCTTACATTGTGATGATAATTTTAATTTATGGTTTTAGATATTTGGGTCATTGAAAATTTTCACATAGTATCTATTTTTCCTAAAAGAAAAGTTTTTATATAAAGGCATACTTTCTTTCTTTGAGGTAAATTCTATATCCAAAACTATGTGTTTATTGACATTTCTACTCATCCTTAAGACCTATGAAATATAATTTGAAAAAATTGGATGAGAAAATTAAATCTTTAGTAAGGGACACAAAATAAAGTTAACACATTAGTCTATTTTTTAATTTGAAAAACAATAAGAATTTTTTCCTTTTTCATAATAAGAATTTGACCTCAAATAACTTTTTTTATTTTCCAAGAAAATAATTGAATTTTTAAATAGATTTTATAAAACATTTCATATAAAATCCTAAAGGAAAAAAATAATAATCATAATGGTTTCTTGAAAAATAGAAAAACTCATGAATACCAATCCTTGAAAAAAAATTCACCATTATTTAAAAAAAGGTCATAAACATTCCATTAAAGACATAAACTCATTTTCTTACCCTTTTGAAATCAAAGCATTCCCTCAATAAAAAATTTTAATAATATGATGTATATATCCTGGGATATTATCCTTACATTTAACATTTTAATAACCCTTAAAAAAGAATCTACCAAACAAATAATTCCCATATATAAAATGAGTAACTTATTATTGTTAGAAATTGTATCTTTACCCAATGTATTGGAGAGGAGGTAGACTTTTATAAGTGTAGGGAGTGGCACACTTGTAATTTTTAGAAACATTTTAATATCATAAAGTCGTAATCTTGTAAAGGTGGCTCAAAAACTATCCATTTTAGAATAAAATGTTTTAAGGGTTGAAATACCATCATCCATATGAATTAAGATAATATTTATTTTCATTATCACATAGATTTTACCATAATTAACCTGAATTACCATTTACTGCAATGACACATTTTTTACCATGGTTACTATTCATAATGACCAAAAATGAAATTGAACTCATTAATAAATATTAAATTCCTAAATACAAATATATAATCTATTTTTCAAAATTAAATTTTAATAAGTGGAAAAAATTACTTTTAATAAAAGTGCAGAAAATACAATAAATTGTTTTTAGAAAATTATGTTTTTAAGCATAAAAATGAACTTATACCAAAATCAAACATAATTTTGATCTATATGGATTTATTTATATTATTTTTAGTAAAATATACTTTATATTACATTAAACCCAAATAAAAAAACAGAATTCGACTTCTAAATTAGTTTATCTAAAACAAGAATGTTTTACAAAAATAAATATTTTCAATATTCACTCAAAAATAAATCTTTTTAGAAAAATAAAAAAATTACACTTCATACTATTGTGAAATGATAATTTAAAAAAATTATTTCGATTTTTTAAAAAATAATTTCTAAAATTGATAGCAATTATTTATAATATCCATGCATAAAAGGAAATAAAAACCATTTTTGAAGAAAATGTGTTTATGATGTATATAATGACTTTATTATCATTCCATTCCAAAAAAATCATAATTAAATAAATATTAATTGATTAAATTGAATATATAATCTAATTGTTTCATTATAATAATTTATCAATACTGATTAATTTAATCTATTAAGATAATAATTCATTTTACACAAAAAACAATTTTAATGAAAAATATCTCTTTTACCTTCAAAAGATTTTATCTTTACATCCAATAAATTGATAATAAATATAAGTTTTATCGTTCATTATATAAAGGAAAAACTTTATATTTATATTTAACAATATTTTTATTTTTATTCATACTCTTCAAACCATTTTCTAAGTTATAATGGTCATATTTAAATACTTATATTTCTATATTATATCAGGGTTCCTTTAAGATCAATATTGTGTATAGAACACGGTATATAATATTTTTTTAAAATAAAAAAAAATTATAAAATTTTTGGGTGTTACATTCATGTTGGATAAGGTTCACTCAACATTATATTTCATATTATCTCATGATATGTAAATATTTACTCAATTCGTTGGAGGGAAAAATAATTTCAGGCTCACCTATCATATATTGCGGTATGTTGAGGCAAACAACTGGTGCATCATACATGGTATCTCATAAGATGAAAACATTACCTATTGAATTTTATGGTTATATAATTTCACTCACACCCATATCCCTATAATATGTACATTTATTCATGTTCCATATAAGTAAAAGAGACCATACATAAATTATAATCATGATAAGACTCGTGAGAAAGAAGTGGGTTTCATAATCTTGTCTCAAAGCATAACTGAATGTTATATCAGAAGGATTCCCAAGATAAAAAGGAATTAAATTATTTTTTATGTTAATATTTTAATAAATAAATATATTTCTTGTTCATTTATTTCCAGTGTAGTAAAATATATGATAAAGATCAAGTAGAAGTAATAATAATAAACGAACTACATAAGTGATGTTTTTTGAAATGAGAATAGGATATTTCAAGGAAGGAAATATCATATTATTTGACTTTAGAAAAAAGTTGTCCTAGTATGGTTTTCCATTAAATAATTATGGTTCAAAAATCTATTCATGTTTTAAAATATTTTTTGGAGGAGGAATTTGTCATGAAATAAGAAATAAAAAAGTTTCCTTCAGTCAAGTTTACTTGGAATTTATAATTTTGATGGGAATTTGAATGTGCATTAACCACAAAAATAATGGTATAAAAAACTAGGTATATATATAAGGAACCTATATATAGAATATGTAATAAATATATCATAATAAAATATATATAATGGGATAAAATTAAAGATAATGGGTAATCCAAAAGTAACGAGGGTGGTTTCAGAAGATCGCGGGTTATGTTTAAAAACACCTTTTTTTAAATCCCATGTCATGATATTAAAACCTTATTTTTAAAATAAGATAAGGTAAATATGAATATAAAATGAGATAAAAAATAATTAAGTTACTGATTAAGAATTATAAAATTAGCTGGAAGAGAAATTATCGACAAGAACAGGAACCACCATTAAAGATGATGGGAAATATTATCAGAAATTATATTTTTTTTAGGATGAAATTAATCAAGGGGGTATGATTTAATTTAAAAATTAATTTTATCCAAATAGAAAGATAAATTTAGTTATAAAATATTATTATGTAATAAAAAAATCCTATAAGTAGGAAATTTAAGATGAAATCTAATAACTCATGGAAAATGTGTTTGAGTTAAACAAAACCTTTAATCGTCATGATATTTTGAATTGAAAATACATGCAAGTTATGACATGAGATTTCTTTTTGAATACCTTATATTTAGTGAAATTTATGAAAATAAATAAATCCATGTCCAATACATATTACAAAAAAACATTACGTATTAAATATGAATCATATCATGGTGAAACCGATTTTGAGATCCAAAAACTCTTACCTTAGTTCCTGAATTCCACTAAGGTGATTGAATCCCCTATAAAAAAATCTTAATCTCTTATTTTATAATATTTATACTATATATAAACTTGTATCAAATTAATTTATAATTATTCTCTACATTTATATTAGCTAGTTATTATCTATTTTCAATATCGGTTGTTAGTAATCTAGATCATTTTGAACTAGTTTCATAATAGTGGTGTTATTACATTGGGTGCTTAAGAAGGGGGCCTTGGTGAATTGGGGACCCAGGCAGGGGGCTTGGGAGAATTACACCCATATTAGTGTCCTGGATGAGTTTCTAACTCTATTATGAGCCTTTGTTTAATTTGATCCCAATTTTGAAGTCATGGGTGAAGGTTTGATGATGTATAGAGGCATGAGTGAATGGGAAATTAGGTTACTTAGTGCTTAGACATCCTGGTAGTCAAGGGTCTGGGAGCTCAAGTGGTCAGTGGTCAAGTAGTATTTATTAAGTGTTTGGGTTCTCAGATAGTGGTTTCCTTGTGTTTTTATTCCTAGGTGGCTGATTTCCTATATTGGGGTGATTGGTTTTTTGGTTCCTAGGTAGTTGGGGGCCATGTTTGGGCACTCAAGTGGTCCATTCCCCAGGGAAAAACTCTAATTATGGGGCCATGGAATAGACTCTCTATCCCCTCTCCTTGTTTTTTGACATGAAAATCACACAAAGTAAGTATTTGTGGAAGACATGGGTGTGTTGGTTAGAGAATTTTGTACTTAGGTCTACAATCAATGGTCTATCCCAAAAATAGGAGGCAATGGGGTCCTTTTATATGAAACCCCACACCTAGGGACCTAATTATTATAGTAACTTCTTTGGGAACCCATGTATGGGTCCAAGCACATGGATTTTGGAACAAGGTAGTATTCATACTTTGTATTACACATAGAGTAGGCTTCCTGACATTGAGTGTATGTGCAGGGTGTGCACGTGACAGTTCATGTGGAGTAGGATATGTGATTGATTGTGTGCATGGAGTAGGGAATGAGAGGATGGGTTAATGTGAACCATCTTAAGATAACCATGTCTATTACTTGATTCATCCCTCTATAAGTTCTAAATTTAATTCTAGATCACCATATGCTAGAAACAAGAACAATGGCATCATATATAACAATTTTGGAATGGTTTCACCCTTTAAAATATGGCATGAACCATCCATGAATTGGATATCTACAAAAAAATCATCAATAATATATATATATATCCAAATAAAATATACACATCATGACCATAAATAGATATCATCACATCAAAACTTTTAAACAATTAATTTACACATAATATCCAGAGTTTAAAGCTCAAAATAAATAATAAGACCAAAATGGAAAACAAATAATATCCTAACAAGCAAAACCCAAAAACCACTCCATAAGATTTCTACTCTGTGATACCAAATATCAACCATCCCAAAACAATCATGGATGGAGTTAATTTAGAAGGGTCACTAAACTGCATAGTATGCTTACCCCTACTTGTGTTCTACAGAACAAGATCCAAATACACCCAAAGGAATTTGTAGGGTATGAGGGATGAAGAGTAGTAGGATACCACCATGAATATGTGTAATTAATTTATCCATTAAAACAATTAAGTCTTGTTTGAAAACTCATTTTCAAAACTAAAATCACTTTTTAAAAACAAATTCACTTGAAAATAACACTTTATAAATTGCATTGGCTGTTTCCCAAGCAAACATTATTTTCAAAACAAAGAAAACGAGGATAAAAAAATAAATCCACCTAGAATAAACACGATCAGCTTATATAATTATGGAATAAACATGAGAATTGGTATAAACATCACTAATTAATCAAATAATTTAAAAATGTTCAAAATCATGGTATGTATCAATCAATTATGGCACTAAAATTATGCATAGAGAATATAAAAAACAAGCAAGCACAAGTAATATACACCATGGGATCTAACCAATATGGGCTAGAGTGACTTTGTATAAGAAAAAAAATCACTATTTATAATAAATATATAACTAGTGTGGATGATTTATTGGTCATTACCTAGTCTAGTGATACTTCCATGGGCACTCTTCAACAGCATGGACATGTTTTGGAAGCTACCTTGGAATTCCTCCTAATGGATCCCGCGGTTCCTTGGATAAAACTCCCTTGCTAGTCCAAGGAATATAATAAGGTTACATTTATCTAATTCATGCACACACACACACAGAAATTTATAGGAAATTTATTGAACAAAAACAAATAGAAATAAATAATCGTTGGAAATCCAATGAAAAGATCCATAAATAGAGACACCTATTGAAAATAAAACATGAACACATTGACTTCACAAACTATCACTTGAAAAAAATGACATAATTTATCACACACCTAAACCATAAAGAAGCAACCCAAATCCCCCATCAATAACCCTTTATTTGGACTAATTGCAATCTAAGGTTTCACCATTCCATAAAAATTGAATACAAATGGTAAAATAACAGTAAATGATGAAGAAATAAATAGAAATAAATTAATACCTTTAAGGAAATCACCAATATTCAAGGAAAAATACACCAAAACAAAGGAGTAATAAACTCTAAGAAAAGGGGGAGTGGTTGAGTGTGAATCATGATATAAATTAGTGGCAGATCCTTTAATGTTTAAGGGTAATTTAGTAAAAACACACATTTTTAATGACCTCTAAAAACCTTGTATTTTGGCCACATGGTTAGGAATATCATGTAATAACTTTGTGGGATCCACTCCCCTCCCCAAAAAAAGTTTCATCGTTTCATGAAACCACCACATAGTTTGATAACATGTTCTCAATCCATGAAAAAACCCATTGTACCCCAAGAATCCCTTTCACTTAGTTAGAAAAAAAATTCTACAAATCATGTTCCAATCATGCGTCAGGGGATTTTTCCAAAAAATAAGGTTTTAAACCTCCAACTCTTATAAACTCCTAGAATAAATAATTAGACAAATAAAACTCAACATATGACAAATCAATGACCAATAGGGAATCACATGGGATTATGAAGATGAGAAGGTATAGTTGAGTGCCTAAGCAGGTCATGTGAGACTATCCTCCTTAGCAGGGTGTGTGAGGCTAGGGTATGAAAAACTAAGTGCAAGCTTGGACTTATTCCATGATAAAAACCTGACATTAAATGACCATAAATTTTTATTTGGGTGTTTACTTTGGCTCAATGAGTAGTAAAATTAAATACTTTTATATGAATTGCATCTATATCTATAGTTCACCCTTCTAATAGGTGTTTTCTAATCCCAAATAATGCCCAAAAAGTATCTCAAAAATGGATTTTATTGTTTTAAAAACCCCTTTAATTAGAAATGGATGAAATAAATATACTAATAATAGTGGTAAGTTCCCACAAACACATCACCAAGCTGGTAACATTTTTTAAGGGCCTCTAACCCTTGGTGTGTGATGATTTATACAACATATACAGATCCCATTTGCATCTTCCTTAGGCACAGAAATACTTTTCTAGTTGTACTAGAATTGTGTATTCAAAATAAGTATCATATCATGGATTCTATAAAATAGTGGGTGGAACACATTCTTCAATTACAACAATTTTATAAGTTTGGGAAGAAAACCTAGGAAATTATTTCAAATGAACTACAATATATTTTAACTACGGTAAATAAATCCACCAAAAAAATATTGAAGAGATGTGAAAAGGTTAGAAATCATAATATATAGATGTAAAGATCTTCCTAAGGTACCACTAATACTTTACATTTCAAATTTAGGTAATTTTGGCATGATGTAAACAAATGAACCAAATAAAGAGTTTGTGAGTAAAATCAGTGTTAAGAACCTTTGTATTTAATTAATAAAGGAAGAGATTATGAAATCACTGTCATAGAAGTGGATCATTAAAATTCAGTGGTGAAGTTATAACTTTATAAACTATTGATTCTTTCTAATGAAACATAATTGGAAAAAACAATGGTTGAGTCTAATAGAAATATCAATATAAAATTTTTATTAGGGAAATGATGATGTTATATAGTAATACATTTCAAGAAAAGGTTTAGTTCTCAATATAACTCATATATAGAGTCATGTCTATTTTAATAATATGCTCACCTATTTTTCAATGGTGGGAGTAAATTAAAATTCCAAGAACGCAATTTATTTAATGGTTATGAATATAACATCCCATATTTTAGGTGTATAATTTTTTTTCTAATTATTTTTCTTTTATTTTAACATTTATACATAACATTATTAGTTTTTTTTTACCATTTTTTTTAAAAAATGAAATTGATTATAAATGAATATCAAATGTGGATAAACAAAAATGATAAGATAAACATGGTTTCATTAATTTTGTTGAAGTAAATGATAAATAAATATTTCATAAATAAAAATTATAAATACAAATATGATAATAATGATACATATCATATGACATGAAATATATAGGAGACATTATTTTAACATTATAATATTATGGTATATAGTTTTTATGTTTGTTTCATATATTTTGGTTTTATCTCAATGATTATTATATGAAAACGTTTTTTTAAAACTATAAATATTACTTTATCTTTATAAATGATATAATTATTATACATAATTATTCAATAGGAAGTGGCAATTAAATTTATGAAAAATGGTTATATATAAAATCATTTAATTATTTTTAAACATAATTTTTTATTTGATAAATTAATTACTCTAATTAATAGTTATAATTTAATATGATGATATTAATATAAATAAATACATCGGAATTTGTTTTTTTAAATAACTTTATATTATTTTATAGTGATACAATTATAACATATAAACATAGAAAGTAACCTAATGAATTTTAAAGTCATATAACATTTTATGTGTATAACATGATAAAATAGATGATAAATAATAAATAATATTTTATAAGGACTTAATATATATAATTATTCATAATGATTTAACTTTTGGAGTATTATTATCATATTCTATGTGAATGTTTTAATGCTCTAAAAATATCCTCTGAAAAAGGATAAGTAATGTCTTTTACACAAAAATAAAACTATGACATGTTGATTTTATTCATTATAAAACTTAATTTACCATATATACAATGTCTTATTATCATAAAATAATGCATTTTGTATAAAAATTTCCTCTTAAAAAAGTGGAGTAATGTGTTTTACACTGAAATAAAACTGCAAAGTATTAATAATATTTATTTTAAAACTTTCTTTACCATACATATATTATCTTATTATCACTAAATAGACATCATAAAAATTCAAATAATTCATTTTATTTTTGGGGGAGTTAAAATGATTTATTTTAGGAGTAAAATAACCCATTTAAAAAAATAATTTGAATTAATAAACCTATATTTTAAATTCTGAATCCTGATTTATATTTTATTCTAATAAAAAACAATTTTGATTCTTTACAATGTATAATATATTCCCTTCATTTATTTTAGTTTTGGGTTTGTTAAAATCTCATAAAAAACCTATATTTTTTAACCCTACACTAATAAAATTAATAGTAATTAATACAATTCATAGTATTTTTACTAAATAATAAAATAATCAATTCATTCTTCTAAAATACCCCTCCATCGTCGCTATATAAACACCCGTACTCTAACCATTTATCCTCACTTCAAAAACTCTTTAGTTTTTCAAATATCTACTCAAATACCTCACTAAACTCAAATATAAATGAGCATAATCCCTTAGTGTGACCACAATTCCCTCCTTTGGAGGCATTAGGCTCAATACAAAATAAGTTACTCAAGGTGCGAGGTAAGGGTTTCAAACCCCATGTTTCAATTTCAATTATTTTCTTACCCATTCTATAATATAATTAATTAATAAAAATTATATTTTAAAAATAATAATTAATATACCATTATGTTTTTATAAATCATTAATATTTATTAGTTACATCTTCTTCTGGAAAATTCCCCTAAAAACATCACTTCAACCATGGTAGTTGTGCACTACCTAAGTGAACAATAATTTTTTATTTTTTATTTATAACTTTCGTGTATATTATTAAAAATTTATTACATTATTGAATATAATATTATTATTAAAAAAATATATGTTTTATGCATATATAATGAGAAAATAATCATGATAATATAGATATTAAATGTAAACAATCATAGTTATTTTTAACCATACAAAATAAGTTTATTGAGGTTGATTCTCAGAATTTGTAACAAAATAATGATATATTGAACTATATAAATTTTTAGTTGATATGAACTATATAAATTTCAAATTATGGATATTATTTATTCATTTTATAATGACCTTATACTTCTAGCACTACATCAAATGTTTCTTGGAACCATGAGCTGAACATTGTCAAAACTGTTGATGTGAACAATATTAAGTTAATAAATTAACAAAACCAGATGATAAATGAATTATAATATATTAAATAAATATTAAAATAGTTATAAATTAAGTTGTTAATAAATTTAAGTAAAATATTTAGGGTTTATAGGAGCTTCCAAAACAAGTTAGGACTTGATCTAGGAGTTCTTTCTCGTTTATTCTTATACTTATTGATATGTTATTTATCTCCAACTATCTTCCCCTCCTCTTCTTTTTAACATTTTATTATTATTACATTATATCCTTTTGGTTTACCATTTTTTCATGTTTATGGGTATATGCATTCCATTTTTTCTCTTTTAATTATTTCCTTAATTTAATCCTTATAAATCATATAAGGGGATATTTTATAGTTTCTTCTTCCTTTATCTAAATTTTCTTATATTATTCACCCATTTTTATTCCTTCATGAACTAAGACCATTTATTTTATATTAATTTTTACCTATGAGTATCTTATATGATATATAAACTCCTTATTTTAGATATATACATGACACGCCATTTGATTAAGCCTTTTGACACCATTATGTAACCCATTTAATTATTATGGGTCTATTTCATCTTTATGTTTGATTTATGTTTCATTTTGTTGATTCATTAAGGTTTTCCTTATGAATTTTCCATTTCTTCATACTTGTGGGAGGTTGTTAAGTCAATAAGGTTTCCTTATGACATTACCATTCCTTTTTGGTTTGAAAATCACAAACACCTTATCTTAAGGAAAATTTTATTTTACCCTATGTTTTACTTCTATGAGGAAAATTTTCCATCCCCAAAGAAATTTATCATCACCATGTTTATCATTGTTCATTATCTTGTCTAAGTGTAAAATTAGGTTTTATATCTAAAACCTCTAAATCATATAATAATTAGATAAAGAGCATTCTATTTTTAGGATCCGAAATCTAACTCCGAATTCTCATGAATTCTGAATCCAAACTTTGTAAATTCTGACTCCGAATTCTGATGAATTTTGACTACGAACTTTGTAAGTTCTAACTCCATATTCTCATGAACTATGACTCCGAACTTTGTAAGTTCAAGTTCCAAATTCCTTAGAAAACAAAATCTGAATATCCTTGTATTACAGATTCCGAATTCATTTTTGGTTAGACTCCAAACTTTTATTTGCTTACATTACGAATGTTTGATTTTGGTTATGTAAACATATTTTTTCTTAAACTTGTTTTTGTTATAAAACGATTTCATGCATTCAGTAACTAACTAACCATTGTTTAAGTCACACGTGTACAGGTCCCTCCAAAATTCAATGAAAAATATGACAATTGGAGGAGGGAGCTGACCGTTGGTGATGTGCATATAAATAGGATCTCATTTGGAAGAGCTAAATACTTTTAGACAACTGTTGATCTGAATTGGTTCCTAGAGAGATATACTCTTATGCTTAGTGCATAATAAACTTCTTTTTCAGATTTTCTTTGTGCGACTCTAATTGTTGTTGTGTACAATTGAGGGCTTCTGGGGATAGAAAGACAGAGGTGACGACTACCTTGAAGTTGAGGGCTTACGGGGATAGCAAGACAGACTCCGATTTTCATATCGAGGGATTACCCAGGTGTGGGTAAGACAGACTTTCTTGAAAGTATAAATAAAGGGACCTTTATCCAAGGTTGTTGGATACCCTTCTCTTGGGGTTAAAAGATTTACTACTTGTTACTTGTTTTGTTATACATTTTCTGCTGCATTTTGTTTTGTTGAGGAAAGTATAACTATCTTATACTTCCTTATACTTGTACTCTGATTTAGTAAGATTCTATACGCTTTAAGGTAGAATCTTTATCTTCGTGAACTTTCATTAAGTTTCATTTTTCCAGAACCATCTTTTCGGAATCACTTTCTCAGAATCATATTTACGGAATCAAGAAAGTGTGTAGAACTAGAGATTTTTTGAATTACCTTGTTTAAACTTGTTAAACATAACCATCTTGAAAAGTTCCAAAGGAATTTTTATAGTGTACAATTCACCCCCCCCCCCATCTTGTATTTTGAGCATCATTAGATACTTCATATAGTATCTATTTTATTTTGATCCTACATTTGGTATTATAGAGTATATCATAATCCACATACCATCTCAAAAATTGGTATCAGAGCTTTGGTTCAATCTGAATTAATCTCACGATTAGATTCGGAAAAGAATTTATCCTATTCTTATTCTTGGAATTAGTTTTTCAGACTCATAAAGTTCGGATACATATTTTTCTTAGAGATACTCTTGTTCTATATTTTTCCTTTCTGTGGAATATTTTATCTGTTTACAAACTTTTTCTATTAACAAGTTTTTGTGGAATGATCTTTCTTTAAGATGGCAGGAATCAATGTAGGTTCCATAAACAATCTCAATACAACAAGACCGCCTATTTTTTATGTGAATGATTATGAATATTGGAGAGATTTCATGAATACTTTCATTATCAATACTGGTGTAGATATTTTTTTTATGCTTACTAGAGGATATAAAATCCCTAACAAGGAAGTTAGTACCTTCACCAATCTAGAAAATCATGAATATAAACTGAATTATAAGGTACACAATACATTTCATTGTTCTATAACTAGAAATATATATAGCCAAATTTCATCTTGTGAAGAAGAAAATTGTATTTGGAAGAAACTTGAAGTCACTCACTTTGGAACTTCAAAAGTAATTGAAACTAGAAGAGCCATGCTTAGAGCTGAATATCATGGTTTCTTCTTTCCTTATGGATAACCCATAAGTAAGGTGAAAAAAAGGTTCATGACTATTGTAAATAGTTTACAATCCATGGGAGAGAAATTATTAGATGATGAAGCTCTGGTTGATAAGTTAATAAAATCATTCCCAATGAGTGGGAATCCAAGAGAACTACTATTGATTAGAAGAGAAAGGTTACTCGGATTTCTCTTGATGAATTATTTGGAACTCTTCTTCAACATGAAACTAGAATGAAGAGATATGTTGATAACATTAAGAAGAAGAATAAGAATAGAAGTGTTTCTTTTATTACTACTTCAAATCATATGAAATCCAAGACTCCTAAGAGAGCTACTAGATCCAAATCTAAGAATATTATTATCCAATCTGAATCTAGTGGAAGTGAATCTTCAGAGAATTAATTTTCCAATATTTCTTGAAGGATGAACATGATTATTGGACAAAAGAACTTTCAATCCATATACAATAAGAAAGAAAGGAAAGATAAGAAATATTTAGAAGTTACTTGTTATGAATGAAAGAGATCTGGACATATTAGGCATGATTGTCCTATGCTTAAGAGAAAAGAAAGAAAGGAAAATCATTCTGAGAGAAATAGAAATAAGTACTATAAGAATAAAGCTAATAATTTCTTGAAAGATAATGATACATGGAGTTCCAGTGGTGGAGACTCGTTAGATGAATCATTAGATTATGAATCTTCTGGACAAAAAATTATTAGTCTAATAGCCAAACTACCCATTGACAGTCATTTCTTAATGGTTAAGGTACACAATTCTGAATCAATGACCAATGTTTCTTTGAATGAAAACTATAGAGATATTAAATACTATAACTCTTCAGATGAATAATCATCTTCTGGTGAAGATAATACTTTGCCTACCTATGAAGAAGTTTCTAGGTTTTTCAAGCTCCTTTAGAATGAGAATTCAAAAATCATGAAAAAGCTTGATAAGGAAAATTCTAGGAATGATATTCTTACTAAGGAAATATAAAATATTTTTAATGATATTGATAAGAAAAATGTTGGTTTTGAATGTATTTTAAAAATTCTAGAGGAAGTAAATTCTGAGAAGAATAAACTTGTAAAAGATCTAGAAAACATAATTTCTAAGAAAAATGTTTTTGAGCCTAACTCTAATTCAAAATCAAATGTTTTGGAAGACAAGAACTTAGTTATAAAACTGAAATCTAAAATTGTTTCCTTGAGGAAGTGTTTGTAAAACTTTAACTTAGGTATGGAAAACTTTGATAAAATATATTCTCAAATTTGACCTCTATGGAATAGTTCTAGTTTTGGTTATACTAGTTCTAAACCTGTTTTTAGTAACAATTATTTTTTTCCTCAAAGTGCTCCATTCTGTGCTAAGTGTCAATGTGGTGGGAATTGGGCAAAAATTGTTCCTTAAACAAAACTCAGTCTTTAGGATTTCATAAAGCCTATTTTTATAATAAAATGTGTGTGCCTAAGATTTTTCTTTCTGAAATTTCTGGATCCCAGAAATTTGGATTCTAAAAGACTAACTATTTTTTTTAGGAAAATAGAGAGAGTACCAATAGAAATATATGGTACATGGATAGTGGATGTTCCCGGTATATGACTGGTAACAAAAACTACTTTGAAAATATTATCATGACCAAAGGAGGGAAAGTAACTTTCGGAGATAATGCTCAGGGAGAAATTATTTTTATAGATAACATTGTTCTTCTTGTAAAAACTTTGATTTCAAATGTTTTATTTGTTAAGGATCTTAAGCACTACCTCATTAGAATAAGTCAATTATGTGATGAAGGTTGCCTTGTGAATTTTAGGAATGACATTTTCTTAGTACATAATTCCAAGGAAGAGTTTATTCTTTCTGCCCATAGTTAAGAGAATTTATACACACTAAACTTAGAATAACTCAGGAGCCAAGATCTACCTTGCCTTAGTGCAATGGAAGACCATTCTTGGTTGTGGGATATCAGGTTAGGACACTATAACCTTAAGAACCTATGTAAACTTACTAAGAAAATATTAGTTAAGGATCTACCAGAGCTTAGATTTGATTCTTCAAAAGTTTTTGATCCTTGTCAATATGGAAATCAACATAAATCTAGTTATAAATCTATCGGTGAAGTCTCAACTACTGATGCATTATAGTTAGTGCATATGGATCTTTTTGGTCCAACACAAACTGGAAGCATTAGAGACAAGTATTATGTATTTTTCTTATTTGATGATTACACTAGATTTACGTGGGTCTATTTTCTAGAAAATAAGTATGAATCTTTTTCATATTTCAAAAGTTTTATATCCCAAGTTAAAAATGAGAAAAACCTTCCATTGAAAACTATTCATAGTGATCATAGAGGATAATTTCAAAATTCTGATTTTGAAACTTTTTGTAGTATAAAAGGCATTACTCCTAACTTCTCAGCACCAAGAACTCCTCAACAGAATGGTGTTGTTGAAAGAAGAAATATGATTCTTCAAGAGATAACAAGAACCATATTGAGTGAATATTCTATTTCAAGACATTTTTGGACTGAAGCTATAATTAATACTTGTTATACTATAAACCGAGTTTTAAATAGACATTTTCTTAATAAAACTCATTATGAGTTATGGAATGGTAGAAAAACTAGACTTTCCTACTTCAAGGTTTTGGGTTGCAAGGTATTCATTCTGAATACTAAAGATAATCAACATAAATTCTCACCAAAATCTGATGAATGAATTTTCTTAGGCTACTCCACAACTTCTAAGGCTTATAAAGTTTTCTATAAAAACACTTGTACTATTGAAGATATAGTACATGTGAAATTTGATGAAACTGATCCCTTTGTTTTTAAACAATCCCAACCTACATCTTCATAAGTGTTTTCAAAAACTGATTATCAACCCATGATAGAAGATCCTTCTGACAAGGAAAATGTCCAAGAATATAATTCTGAAATGTTTACCCCAGAATATTGCCTAACCTATGTTGATGAATAGGTTTTACAAAACCCAAATCATGTGTTTCTTAAGAATCATCCCAGTGATAGTATCATTGGTGATGTGAATCAACCTATAAGGAATATAATTTCCTTAAGAATGAAGTAGAACATCTAGCATTCCTTTCCCAATTAGAACCAAGAAGCACTAATGAAGCTTTATGTGATGACGATTGGATTAAAGCCATGCAAGATGAACTAAATGAATTTGAAAGGAATAAAGTCTGTATGTTGGTTGAAAGACCTAAGGAAACTTCTGTTATTACAGTAAAATGGGTTTTTAGAAATAATTTTGATGAAAATGGAATCATAGTAAGGAATAAAGCTAGATTAGTTGCAAAAGGCTATAATCAAAAAGAAGTAATAGGATATGAAGAAACCTATTCTCTAGTATCTAGACTTGAATCTATTTGAATTTTACTTTCCTTTGCAGCATTCTTCAATTTCAAACTTTTCCAAGTGGATGTAAAATGTGCTTTCCTTAAAGGTTATGTACAAGAGAAAGTTTTTGTTGAACAACCTCATATTTTTTAAGATACACAATATCCTAGTCATGTTTTTAGACTTACCAAAGCATTGTATGGACTTAAGCAAGCCCCTTGAACCTAGTATGATAGAATTACAGGATTTTTGCTTCAAAATAATTATGTTAAGGGAAATGCAGATCCAAACCTTTTTATAAAGAAAGATAAGATAAATGTTTTGATTATTCGAATTTATGTTTATGACATTATATTTGGTTCAACTCAACAATCTTTAACTAATTCTTTCACGGATCTAATGAAATCTGAGTTTGAAATGGGTATGATGGGTGAGATAACATTTTTCCTTGGTTTTCAAATTTCTCAAAAACTAGAAGGAATCTATATATCCCAATAAAAGTATATTAAATATCTTCTTAAAAATTATGGATATGACCGCACTAAGAGTATAATTACTTTTATCGGTACCTCAAATACACTTGATCTTGATGAAGCTAGGAAACTAGTATATCAAACATCTTTTAGAGGTATGAGAAGAAGTCTACTTTACTTGATATCTATTCTTCCAGACATAATGTTTTCAGTTTTCTTATGATCAAGATATCAATCCAATCCTAAGGAATCTGATTTAAAGGAAGTGAAAAGAATTTTTTGCTACTTAAAGGGAACCATGGATTTAGGACTCTTTTATACTTCTGGAAATGATTTTGTTTTAAAAATATTTCTAGATGCTGACTTTGGTGGATGTAGAATGGATAAAAAGAGTACATATAGAACTTTTCATTTCTTAGGAGATTCATTAGTTTCTTGGTCAGGCAAGAAGCAATACTCCATAGCACTTTCCACTGTTGAAGCTGATTATGTTGCAGTTGGAAGCTGTTGTGATCAAGTGTTATGGATGCAACACACACTCATAGACTATGGTATGAGTTTTACCAAAACAGAAATTTTGTGTGATAATACAAGTTCCACTGACCTTAGTAAAAACCATGCACATCACTCTCGTGAAAAACACATAGATATTAGGCATCACTTTCTTAGGGATCACACACAAAAAGAAGATATCATTTTTCAATTTATCATAATGCAAGATCAACATTCTGATATTTTCACAAAATATTTACCCTCCAATAGATTTGAATACATTAAACAGAAGTTAGAATGATAACCGTAAGGTAATCCTCCTCGTTAAATTTCTGTTGAAACTAATCTCCTTACAGTAATAAACTCATTTTCATAGAGGGAGTACATTTGATTGTTAGTTTTCAAAAAAATTCATAATGAAGTCTTCAAAAATTTTCGTAATGAAGTTTTCAAAAAAATTTGTAATGATTTTTCAAAAAATTCCGTAATGAAGTTTTTAAAATTTTTCGTAGTAATTTTTTCAAAAAATTTCATAGTTAGTTTTTCAAAACTTTTCCTAATTAACATTTTCACAGTTTTTTTTAAATTTTTTTGTAATTGAAATTTTTGTAATGAAGATTTTAGTACTTGAAATTTTCATAATGAAGATTTTAGTACTTGAAATTTTCATAATGAAAATTTTAGTATTTGAAATTTTCGTAATGAAGTTTTTCGTACTTGAAATTTTTGTAATGAATTTTTTCATACTTGAAATTTTTGTAATGAATATTTTCGTACTTGAGTTTTTTGTAATGGAGGTTTTCATTTTTTTTCTAAATTTCTTCAAGAAGAATATTATCTATTACAATTAATCTTCCTAGCAATCCGTATGGTATGTTTCCTTTCTTAATTTTTCATAGTCATGGTTTACTTGCTGGTATTCTCTTGGGTTTTTTAAAATTTTTAGATTCTAGTTTCCTTAAATCTGAATGTTTTTCTTAAAAACCTTCAAAGATCGAATCCTACCAGATTTTCCTTAAAACTAACATTTTAACCTTAAGACCTAATCAGAGGATTTCTCAACCGTTGGATTGGGTTTGGAAGCTAAAATGTCATGTCAATCGCCTATATAAAGGACCCTTGAAGGGTTTTCCCACATCGGATTTCAAGCCTTTGCGTGTCGAAGCTCTTCCCCAATTTCAAAAGCTTGTTCTGAACCTCTCAAATATTTCTCAATCTTGAATGTCTAGTGAATTTCCTTCTCACAAGATGTCAAATGTCAAGTAGATTTTAGAGTGGCAGATTTACAGAGAGAGGTTGGTGCATCCGAATTTCTTTAACAAGTACGATTCCATTATTTCCAAGAACATCAGTTTTAATGGATGGGAAAGTGTTTACATATCAAAGTCAGGATCTCAAGACTTCGTTTATCCAGATCTACTAATTGAGTTCTATGAATCAGTTAGTTTCGTTATGGAAGAAGGAAGAAAGAATTTTTCCTTTAAAATCTATGGTAAGACCTATGCTCCATCATATACAAAGGCGTCCAGTTTGGTCGGAGTTCCATTTGATGGGGAAGCTGCGTTCTGTTCCCATAAACTGCCGGATGTACAAGGAAGTTTTGTCAAAGTAAAAGCTATGGAGTGTCTTGGACTTTCAGATATCAAGATTGCAAATATTTCCGCTTTGACAAAAAATAATTGGATCCTTGAATTGTGGGTACATGGTTTTATCGTTCCGAGAAAAGGTGATAAGGACACCTTAAATAAGAGTGACATGATCATCCTATATTTTCTGGTTAATCTTAGGAAGATAAACTTGATGAATCATATTCTCATTAAGATAGAGAATATTAAGAATGGGAAGTTAAAATCTCAGATTATCATGTACCCAGCCATCCTCTCTAAGTTAATTTTTTGGTGCTTAGTGTCTTTCAAAATCCCTTACAGTTCCAAGCTGAGGAATTGCAAAGTCATGCTAATCAGTGAAGATAATCTCAAGAGGATGAAAGTTGGTTTTTCTAAGGAGTCAGGAGAATTCTATAACTTACCAGTGGAGGAAACTCAATCTGTTCCGAAGGAACAAGAAGTTACTGAACCATCAAAAAAATGAGGAAAGAATAGGAAGATGAAGGAAGTGAAAGAAGAAGATAAAACCCCTAAAGCTAAGGAAGATCAATCAACACCTCCAAAGACCAAGAAGGAGAAAGCATATCCAGATGACGTTGTATCCAAGTGGAAGGAAGACAAAAAGAATCATATGGAAGGAGGGCCACAGTTTTGTTTAGACCCTGTAGAATCTAAGTATTTAAAAGAGAAGACTGCTGATGAGCTTGAGAAGCAAGCTAAAGAGAAGAAGCAAAATAAGAAGATGTCTGAGGCTGAAATAGTTCAATCCCTTCTGAGGATATTGAAATATCATCCGAGAATATCCTAGAATTGAAATCATTCTTGGTTGAAGATTTACCTGAGACTCTGGGGAAGAAATTTTTCACTCTGAAAAAAAGCCAAGAAAAGATTTTTGAAGAAAAGGTAGTAGAAGAAAAAGGAGAAGAAGAAGTTGAAAGTAGTGGTGGCACTGAAGACCTTATAAAGAATGTTGAAGATTATCATGAAAATGAAACCACATCTGAGAAACTATCAATCTGAACTTATAAAGTAGAGTCTTCAAAGCTCATAACACCTAGGAAGGATGAGGAAGGTGAAGATGAGAAGGGTGAAGAAGAAGTTAATAAATTGTCTGATGAATAAATTTAAAACCATGATTTCATACACCATGAGGATGATGAGGCTAGAGCTGAGAATGAAAAGTTAGATTAAGATAATATTGTTCAGTTTCCTAACAGTGAACATGAGTCTCCAAATGAGGAAGTTGTTCTAAGAACTGATAAGGGGAAACAGGTGGTTGTGGATACACTTATGAAAGCAATTTTAAAGAAGATGGAAGCATGTGGATCTTCGAAGGGGAAGCTTGTTGATCTAGAGAAAGATCTCTCACCAAGAAAAGTCTCGGATTCGTAATCATCTTCCCTTGGACATGATTTAGTTTTCCAATCCTTGAAGAAGCTTGTTGGGACCATTCCAATTTTCCCAAGCATAGATTCCAGATGCCAGATACTTCAACATACTTTGAACCAAAAATCGGATTCGGTTACCATAGTTATGGAAAATTGTGTCAAGTTGGAATCAAACTTCAAATATTTCCTTATCAACTATGAATCCCACAAAATATCTTGTAAGAAAATAGATATCTGGTCAAATAATATAGTTGAATATTTGAGAGAGCTTGATGAGTTTCAAGATGATGTTAAGGAATATTTTGATACTGAAGATGGTAAAATTAAAGATCTCATGACTAGCTTTGAGGAAAAGAAAACTCTTGAGCAGAATACTCGGATTCAAGAGGTAAACGATTTGAATGGAAAGCTATATTATGTTTACCAAAGCTGGTAGAGGGGAAGGGATCTTCGGATCAAGATCGAAGAGAAGTTAGTCAAGTAAGAAGAGTTGTTGAATGCTCAGGCAGAGGCTCTGAAGGATCAGGAATAAAATATCAAAGCCTTAGAGAAGAAAACAGAGTAAGATCACAAGGAGCTAAAGAAGCTGAAAACCATAGTGAAGAAATTGATACCCATGGAGAAGGAAGGAAAATAGATCCAATCTGATCTTTTGTTGTATTTTCTCCCTTGTAAAAATTCTTCCTATCTTATGGAATTTTTGATTGCTCATTTCTATTTGGATGTTTTGTACTAATATTTCAGGTACTATAATTTCTTTTCCATTCCCTCAAATTCTTTTTTAAAATCAAAAGGGGGAGAAAGGAAAAATAATACTAAGTAAAGAAGAAATACCCCTAAGTAAGGGGAAGTTTATCTAAAGAGGAGTTTTCATTATAGATATTTTTGTACTCAAGATAATGAAAAATCTCATTCCAGAAATCTAGAATACGATCCTTAATGTTCCAAAGCCTAAGGGGGAGTTAGTCATATTCATCCTTTCCCATTTGATAAGGGAGACAAGTTTTTATTTTCAAAGTCTAGAAAAATATTTCTTACGTCCTTATATTCTTTTTCGTAAGGATGTTTGTGCATTCCAAAAAGGGGGATATTTTTGAGTCAATAAGGTTTTGCTTATGAATTTTCCATTCCTTCATACTTGGGGGATATTGTTAAGTCAAAACGTTTTCCTTATGACTTTACCATTCCTTTTGTTTTGAAAATCACAAACACCTTATCTTAAGGAAAATTTTTTTTTACCTTATGTTTTACTTCTATAAGGAAAATTTTCCTTCCCCAAGGAAATTTATCCTTACCATGTTTATCATTGTTCATTATCTTGTCTAAGTGTAAAATTAAAATTCATATCTAAAACCTTCAAATCATATAATACTTAGATAAAGAGCATTCTATTTTTAGGATCCGAAATCTGACTCTGAATTCTCATGAATTCTGACTCCGAACATTGTAAGATCTGACTCTGAATTATGATGAATTCTAACTCCGAACTTTGTAAGTTCTGACTCCAAATTCTCATGAACTCTGACTCTGAACTTTGTAAGTTTAGGTTCTGAATTCCTTAGAAAATAGAATCCTAATATCCTTGTATTACATATTTCGAATAAATTTTTGGTTAGACTTCGAACATTTATTTTCATAAATTCTGAATGTTTGATTTTGGTTATGTAACCATATTTTCTCTTACACTTCTTTTTATTATAAAATGATGTCATGCATTTTGTTACTAACTATTGTTTGAGTGACATGTGAATAGGTCCATCTGAAACCCAAGGAAAAATATGATCGTTAGAGGAGGGAGCCGACCGTTGGTGTTGTGCCTATAAATAGGAGCTCATTTGAAAGAGCTCAAGACTTTTGGACAATAGTTAATCTAAAGTGATTCATAGAGAGAGATACTCTCATGCTTAGTGCGTACTGAACTTCTTGTTCAGATTTTCTTTCTTCGACTCTGATTGTTGTTGTGTACAATCTAGGGCTTCCGAGGATAGGAAGACAGAGGTGCCGACTACCTTGAAGTTGATGGCTTCCTTGCTGAGGAAGATAGAGGTGCTGACTACCTTGAAGTTGATGGAATGCGGGGATAGTAAGACAGACTCGGATCTTCGTATTGAGAGCTTACCCTAGTGTGAGTAAGACATACTTTTTTGAAAGTATAAATCAAGGTACTTTTATCCAAGGTTGTTGGATACCCTTATCTTTAGGTTAAAAGATTTACTACTTGTTACTTGTTTTGTTAAAAGTTTTCCACTACATTTTTTTTTGAAGAAAGTATTACTATCTTATACTTCCTTATACATGTACTCTAATTTAGTAAGATTCTATAAGCTTTAAGGCAGGATGTTTAACTATGTGAACTTTCATTAAGTTTCATTTTTCCGAAACCATCTTTTCGGAATCACTTTCTCGAAATCATATTTCTGGAATCAAGCAAGTGTGTATAACTAGATATTTTGTGAATTACCTTGTTTAACCATGTTAAACATAACCATATTTAAAAGTACCAAAGGAATTCTTAAAGTGTACAATTCACCCCCCTATTGTATTTTTATCATAATTAGATACTTCATACAATATCTATTTTATTTTGATCCTACATTTGGTATTATAGAGTATATCATACTCTACATACCATCTCAACAAATTTCGATGTTGAAAACATACACATGATATATTATTATGTGTAAGGTGGTCCTAAGAATATATATATGTCCCTAATAAATTACATGATTTTTTTATCTCATGAGATACTATGTAAGATGCACGAGTGGTGAGCCTAGAACCTTGGGTTATGTCATCTTAGTAGTGAGCCTTGACTTATAATGTGAATTATGTTTGTGACACATTCTTATTATTATCATGACTTCCATGATTATATGATATATTGTAAAGACCTTTAAATTTCATGGAATTTTTTTTTCTTAAATTCTTTGTGATTTTACAAGTACGTAGTTTCTGACGGCACCTGATTCCAAGGCCTGGTGTGCCCAGAATCAATTTCTGAAGTTTAGCTCGGGTACATTTAGTGAACGAACGAGCGGGTTTTTCTATATTTTAAACCGGTGCTCGAAATTGAAATCTGGGGGCACCGATGGAACTGCAGTGCCGGTAATTGCTTAAGAGGACCTTTACTGAAGGTGCGTTTTCTTGGGAGGAGTTGAAAAAAAAATGTGGATTAAATGAAAAGTAAAATAAAATTGTGTTACAATTTTATTTCTTTTTCTAAAGTGGTTTAAATCTACATGGGGAAGTTGGGGTGGGACCCACAAGTTTCTAACTACTCAAGTTAAGATATTTGTGAGGTGGGGCCCACATGAGCCCCAACCATTCACATTCCCTAAACCCTTAACTCTCCCCCTTTAAACTTGTTAAACCCCCTTGTAATTAAATGGGTGACCTCTCCTCTCCCCACCTTCCCCACATTAAATCATGCCAACACACTTAATCAATTAAGAGAGAGTTATGTGTTCAAATTTTAAAATTTAAATGTGTGGAATGAATTAATAAAATAATAGGAGACTTATTTTATTTTGGGGTGAGATTATTGTGTTAAGAATTGGGGAGAGAGCTCTAGTTCCTTCCGCGAAGAACGTCACCCTTCGATGAAGAATGCCATTACCACAAGGAGAGACAACGTGCCATTCCTTCATCTCTTCGCAGCTAGTGTGAGACACCGTCCCCTCCTTTGATGCACGCCAATGTCATCTTCGAAACCTTTCACCGATGTTCCATCTTCCGTGTCGATGCAAAATGACATCGTTAAAAGAGGTAGGGGTGTATTTTGAGTAATCAATGTTTGATTTCCTTCCATGTTGTTGTTTCTCATAAAACCACTTGATATCGGACTAATGCAGAAAGAACCAAACCAAACTAACATGGTCCGATTTCTCCTCTGTTCTTGTTGTTGTATGGTGTTCTTCAACCGTTCTTCGAGCAGTGAATCAAGTCATGCTTTCGGAGCCGATCGGAGGCCTGAAAACATTGAAAAAGGCCTCAAATCATCGGGGCGACCTAGAAGAGGAAGTTTCGTAGCAAACAGATCACCGGAACGAAGAACAGACATATCAGGAGGCATGCTGGCCAGAGGCATCATTTCTAGAAAATTCCAGAATACACAGCGTGTACTCCCAGAGCACACGCCATTTCGTACAACCGTACTGAGGCATCCGTTTTGGACGTTAGAAATGATGTACACGGCATGTGACTCTAGACACGGCGTGTACTCTCCAAACTATTTGATAGAGGAGGCTTTGGTAGACATAGCGTGTATTGAAGGAAAATACACCGACACGGACAGCAATACACGGCCAAGTAACACGGCATGTATTCTCTTCTTAAGAAGGGAAGAGGCGGCTTCGCGAGGCTCAGCGTGTAATTTGGAAGATACACGGACACTGGTAGAACCACACGGCCAAGAGGCATGGCGTGTACTACCTTCACCTTCGAAGAATAGGCTTCGTGAGGACTTGGAGTGTATTTTGGAAAATACACGGACACAGGGTGGAGTACACGGGCATGTACTCCACCACAGGGCCAGACATGGCCAACACACATGGAACTGACCCTAGATTTTTGGACACGGCGTGTAACCATACTACATGTCATGTACTGACTTATTTACACGACCAGCCCTGTGACACAGGCTGTCTGACACGGGCAGTAGTGTCTGATGACACGGCGTGTATTGTTTACCCACACGTCGTTTACTTTAGAAAAATGGCTTGGTCGACTTTTTCTCTGTGACTTGGGCACGTTTTTCTTGGATTTTACCCTATGATGTGGGATGAAACTACGGGATACATCAACTTTAGACTTCGTGACAGTTGATGTATCGATCTTTGACTCAAGGAGTGGACCCTCCGGAAATCGAGCGTGCTGTGTGCGGGAACCCCAGAGCTGGTTGCGACTGCGACGACGATGGCGACTGTACTTGGATCCTACGTGGATTCGGTAGCAAGGACGACTGTACTTGGATCCTCCATGATTTCGGTAGCGATGAAGACTGTACTTGGATATTACGTGGGTTCGGTAGCGATGGTTTCTGTACTTGGATCCTACGTGGGTTTGGCAGCGACAACTTCTGTACTTGGATCCTATGTGGGTTCGGCAGAGGAGATGATTCAGATGCTACGTCAATCATCTCCATCCCTCTTCGTGAATAGTATACCTGTGTGAGCTGAGTCTTGACTTTCAATCATTATCTTTGATATGATTGTCTTGCTTTCCTGTGTGGACTGAGTTGTACTTTCTTATGTGGACTGAGTTGTATTTTCTTGTGTGGACTGTGTTGTACTTTCCTGTGTGGACTGAGTTGTACTTGGGATCGGGAGTTGAAACCGAACTGGAATTGATGACTTAGGTATATGTATGGACATATACCTAAGTAGTGTTTGTTGATACTTCGTGTTTGTCTATTCCTTTGTGGATTATTCCTTTGTAGATTCTGGGAAACCTTCGGAAGTCTCGGGGTCCCTACTGAGTATCATATACTCATGCCTACACGGGATATGCCTGCACTACGTTGTTTTTGTTGCAGACGACGGACAACGCTGATTGTAGTTGAGACTTGTGGAGCGGGACAGTATCTGGAGGTGGACTATCTGGCGGGATATACACGGAGTGGACGAATGGATTCGACGAGCTGAGAAGACCATCTGTACCCACCCTTCAGTTGGGGTATTCTTAGGACGTCTCAGTGGTTGCTGCTTTAATTTTCAGCTATTTTACTTTACTTTTCTTAGTTTTACTGTACATTCAGTTGAGTTTGTATACTGGCCTATTTACTTTCAAGCACTTACTTTTGTACTTAGTTTACTTAGTTTTTACTTTAGCTTGAGTACTCTGTGGTGTTTTTTTCTTATATAAAGGCAATGCCTTCCCTTTTATCGAGATTTACGCCTTTGTTGATAGTCCCTAACCCCTGGCCTATGGAAGGTGGGCTTGGGGTAGTCACGACATGGTCCCCGAGGACGGGTCATGACAAATTGGTATTAGAGGAGTTAGTTCTACCGCAGAACTCATGACTCTGATAATTTCTTCTATGTGAAGCAATAGTGTTAAGGGTATGAGTGTGGTTATTAGTCCAGTGAGTCCAGTGTTGGTGTGGAGGTCGCCGTATCCATACACCAGGACCCTGACTTCTGATTTCCGAATCAATGAATGAAAACACTGATTGCATGTGTGTTTCAAAAGATTTCATTGGTATTAATTTGTGTCAGCTCACCAGGTATACTGTATTAACCATGGCGCACCTGTTTCTTTTTGGGATAGCCCCACGACAGCAGCCAGCTAGGGTTCCGAGCTTTGTGAGAGATGGAATCCCACCGAGCGATGAGGCCTCGGTGCAGGGTCCCATTACAGCGGAGGCACTGGCGCTACCTCTACCCGCCGAGCCACTGATGCCACCAGCCTCGGTAGCTGAGAGTGCATGTCGCTTGAGTGCACTGCATGAGTTTCATCGTCTGAGGCAACCCAGGTTCCCCGGAGGGACGGACCCTTAGGCAGCTGAGGATTGGCTGAAGGATGTTGTCCGAGTCTTCAGATTAGTAGGGACACCAGCTGACCTCACAGTGATCCTTGTGGTGAGTCTCCTGCGTGCATCAGCAGGTAGATGGTGGAGTCTGATTCTCCAGGTGCATGACGAGGCATAATTACTTTGGAAGGACTTCGAGAGCCTCTTTCGCTCAGAGTTCGTTCCATCCACCCTCCAAGCGGTGCGCATCTAGGAGTTACTACAGCTGCGGCAGGGCAGCATGTCAGTAGCCTAGTACTCAGAGAGATTTTCTGATCTATCGCACTACTCCATGGACATGGTACAAGACCCATTCTTCCAGGCCCAGACCTTTGAGCAGGGACTGAGGCATGAGATCAGGGCTTCGATGATCTCTCTCAGCATTCCAATGCAGGCAGGAGTACTGGAGGGATATTTTCTTGTAGAGAGCTTTCTTACAGAGCCTACACAAGTAGCGAGACCTACCGTAGGGCAGCACGAAGCGGAGTCTTCTACAGGTGGTAGTCGATAGATGTCACAGGGGTCCAAGAGGACCAGACCATCAGGTGGGCGACCATAGGATACTGGTTCGGAGGTGTGGGGCACAAGCAGCAGAGCCAGTCATACGAGAGGCAGACAGTGCTATGCATGTGGTGGGCAGGGCCACATGGCTCATCACTACCCAACCTGCCATGCAAAGGAGCAGCAGACGGTTGAGGGACCACCCAGGCAGAGGCAGAGGTTCGACCGTGGTGGTCCGTAGGGAGTAGGCGGACAAGGTAGAGGAGTTTTCCGAGCAGCAGGTGGTGGACGATGCTACAGGGCTCTACCACCACAACCACCAGGAGGTCCACCCCGACCACAGGGAGCTGGCGGGCAGAGGTAGGCTCAGCTTCCGGTAGTGGAGGCCTACTACCACGGCGCACCTGAGATGATTAGAGGTACTATCTGTGTCTACTCTACCCTTGATGCAGTTCTTATAGACACAAGATCGATTCATTATTTCATTGCTGCTGCCCTTGTTCAGAGCTCAGAGATTCCAACGAAGCCCTTGGCTCGATCCTTACGGCTAGAGACTCCTACAGGAGAAGACTTGATGATTATGCACTTGTGTTGGCAGTGTGAGATTACTCTATGAGGTGAGAGCTTCGGCTGGGATCTTCTTGTAGCGGCATCGAGGCCTTACGACGTCATCTTGGGTATGGATTGGTTATCTACGGTCCATGCTCAGATTGACTGTATTAGGCACAAGGTGCGTTGTGTCTGCACCGATGGGAGAAGTTTAACCTTCACCAGCGAGAAGGGAGCCTTTTAAGTGGAGGATGGACTCACACATAGGAGAGGACAACTGATTACCCCTCAGTTGGCTAGTCTCATCCTAGGAGCAGTTGATGTGTGGAGTCTGAGTTTTCCTGTTGTGGTGGATCATTATGTAGACGTTTTTCCTGACGACATTCCAGGACTACCTCTACGCAAGGAGGTAGACCTCTATATTGACCTGTACCCTGGGACAGCCCCGATATCTAATCCAGCATATCGGATGGCTCCCGCTGAGCTTCGAGAGCTACGGGTACAACTGGAGGACTTGTATGGCAAGGGATTCATCTGACCCAATGTTTCACCCTGGGCTTCCCCGATTTTGTTTGCCAAAACGGCGGATGGGAGCTTGCGACTATGTGTCGACTACCGTCGCCTGAACCATATGACCATGAAGAACAAGTATCCACTTCCAAGGATTGACGACCTCTTCAATCAGCTCAAGGGAGCATGATGGATCTCGAAGATAGACCTCAGGTTAGGCTATCATCAGCTCAGAGTTTGAGACGAGTATGTGCAGAAGATGGACTTCAGGTGTCGGTATGGCCACTATGAGTTCTTGGTTATGACTTTTGGCATAAACAATGCTCCAGTAGTGTTCATGAGTCTCATGAACAGGATCTTCCAGCCTTACCTTGATCGATTTTTCGTAGTCTTCATTGACGACATATTGATTTACTCGACTAATGAGGAGGAGCACGCCTACCACTTGTGGGTTGTACTGGATACACTACGAGAGAACCAGCTTTATGGTAAGCTCTCAAAGTGTCAATTCTGGATTTGAGAGTCCAACTTCTTGGGGAATGTCATCTCTGAGGCAGGAGTTGCGGTGGACCCTGCGAAGATCGAGGCAGTGCTAGCTTGGGAGCCACCCAGGAGCGTGACGGAGGTGCGGAGTTTCCTAGGTCTGGCTGGGTACTATCGGAGATTTGTGCCAGACTTATCCAGAGTTGCATCACCACTTTCATCTTTGAATAAGAAGGGGAAACCCTTCGTGTGGTTAGATAGATGTCAGCAGAGCTTCCAGGAGCTGAGGTAGGGATTGAACAGTGCACCCATTTTGAGACTACCGGAGGAGGGCGTAGGGTACATAGTTTACTGCGATGCATCAGGGACCGGACTCGGGTGTTTCCTAATGTGGTAGTGGGCAGTGATTGCCAACAGTTCATGACAGTTGAGGCAGCATGAGTAGAAACACGCTACCCATGACCTGGATTTAGCAGTAGTGGTCTTCTCCTTGAAGATGTGGCGGCACTATCTGATGGGAGAACGCTTTACAGTCTACTCTGCCCACCAGATTCTCAGGTACATCTTCTCGCAGAAGGACCTGAACCTGAGACAGCACCGATGGCTCGAGTTCCTCCAGGACTATGACTTTGAGATTTTCTATACTCCTAGGAAGGGGAACGTAGTAGCTGATGCTCTCAACAGGAGGTTGGGGATTCAGCTACTTAAAGAGGCGATGGAGAAACTAGCCGCGTTGTAGATATCCTTCATGGATAGAGATGTGGTAGCCTTTCTACAGTCGCTCACAGTCACTCCTCCACTACTCCAGCAGGTCAGAGAGGCACAGTGTGGGGACATTGACTGTGATACGTGACATGTAAAGATATCTAGATCACATGCACCTGATGTATTCTCTATAGGAGTAGAGCACGTCATCTTTTTCAAGGGACGTACCATGGTACCAATTGCATTACAGGAGGATGTGCTGAGTGATTTTTACACTTCCCCTTTGGCGGTACATCCAGGAGTAGCGAAGATGTACCAGGATCTCAGACAACAGTACTGGTGGTCAGGTATGAAGAAGGTTGTGGCAGAGTTTGTTTCATGATGCCTCACCTTACAGCAGGTGAAGGAGGAGCACCAGAAACCAGCAGGCTTGGTACATCCCTTAGAGGTCTCGGAGTGGACGTGGGATGGGATATCTATGGATTTCATGATAGGGCTGCCACGTACTTCCAGAGGACACGACTCCATCTGGGTGATCGTAGACCGACTCACCATGTTGGCCCACTTTCTACCTATCAGAGACCAGGGCTCAGTGGAGAGCTTGGGATGCCTCTACATTCAGGGGATCATATGGCTTCATGGTGTGCCATCGTCTATAGTCTCCTATTGAGATGATCTCTTTACTTTCCGGCTTTGGAAGGGGTTGCAGGAGGCATTTGGGATGCAGCTACACTAGAGCACCGCCTTTCACACTCAGAGGGATGGCTAGATGGAGAGGAACATTCATACTCTCAAGGACATGCTCTGTGCATGTGTCCTTGACTTTGGTCGTAGTTGGGAGGATCACCTACCCTTGGTGGAGTTTGCGTACAACAATAGCTACCACTCCACCATCGGGATGGCACCATACGAGGCATTTTACGGCCGAACGTGCAGATCACCTCTGTACTGGACAGACCCTAGGGAGTCAGCACTTGTAGGACCAGAAATGGTCTAGGCCATGACGGAGAAGGTACAGATCATCCAAGAGTGGATGAGAACTTCTCAGAGCTGACATAAGTCCTATGATGATAGGAGACGGAGACCACTAGAGTTCGAGGATGGAGACCATGTTTTCTTACGGGTCTCACCTTGACGTGGATTACGGAGATTTGGCCGGGGTGGAAAGTTATCTTCACGCTTCATCGGACCATTCCAGGCTCTCAGTAGGATAGGCAAGGTGGCTTATCGCCTGGCTCTTCCACCTCATTTGCACTGGGTTCACGTCGTCTTTCATGTATCTCAGCTGAGGAGATACGTGCACGACCCGACGCATATCATTTATCATGGGGAGCTGGACATCGATGACGGGGTGACATTTATGGAGGTCCTACTGGAGGTCGAGGATCGACAGGAGTGGGTCCTGCGTGGATGGTCGATTCCTCTAGTGCACATCAGGTGGAAGCATAAGAACCTCCAGGAGAGCACATGGGAGCATGAGGCTCATATGCGTGCACAGTACCATCATTTGTTTCCCTAGTTTATGATGTATCTTTACGGGGACGTAAAGCCCTGAGGTGGGAGTAATGTAAAGACCCGTAAATTTCAAGTAAATTTTTTTTCTTAAATTATTTTGGATTTTACGAGTACGCAGTTTCTGACGGCACCTGATTCTGAGGCCCATTGTGCCAGGAATCAATTTTTGAAGTTTATCTCGGGTACGTTCAGTGAACGAACAAGTGGGTTTTTCTATCTTTTGAACTGGTGCTCAGAATTGAAATCTGAGGGCACCGATGGAACCGTAGCGCCGGTAATTTCATAAGAGGACCTTTACTAAAGGTGCTTTTTCTTGGGAGGAGTTGAAAAAAAATGTGGATTAAATGAAAAGTAAAATAAAATTGTGTTACAATTTTATTTATTTTTCTAAAGTGGTTTTAATCTACATTGGGAAGTTGGTGTGGGACCCAAAAGTTTCTAACTACTCAAGTTAGGATATTTGTAAGATGGGGCCCACATGAGCCCCAAACATTCACATTCCCTAACCCCTTAAATCTCCCCCTTTAAACTTGTTAAACCCCCTTGTAATTAAGTGGGTGACTTCTCCTCTCCCCACCTTCCCCACATTAAATCATGCCAACACACTTAATCAATTAAGATAGAGTTATGTGTTAGAATTTTAAAATTTAAATGCATGGCATGAATTAATAAAATAAGAGGAGAATTATTTTTTTTATGGGGTTAGCTTGTTGTGTTAAGAAGTGGGGAGAGAGCTCTAATTCCTTATGTGAAGAACGTCACCCTTCGACGAAGAACACCATCACCACAAGGAGAGACGACGTGCCATTCCTTCATCTCTTCGCAGCTAGTGTGAGACTCCATCCCCTCCTTGGACGCACACCAACGCCGTCTTTAAAACCTTACCCCGTGGTGACATCTTCCTTGTCACCGGCAAATGACATCATTAATTGAGGTAGGGGTGTGTTTTGATTAAGCAACGTTGGTTTTCCTTCCATGTTGTTGTTTCTCATAAAACCACTTGATATCAGACTAATGCGAAAGGAACCAGACCAAACTAACACGGTCCAATTCCTCCGCTGTTCTTGTTGTTGTATGGTGTTCTTCAACCATTCTTCGAGCGGTGAATCAAGACATGTTTTCGGAACCGATCAGAGGCCCGAAACATCAAAAAAGGCCTCAGAGCATCGGGGCGACCTAGAAGAGGATGTTTCATAGTAAATGGAACATCGGAATGACGAACGGACATCTTGGGAGGCGTGCTGGACAGAGGCGTCATTTCTGGAAAATTCCAGAATACACAGAGTGTACTCCAGGAGAACACGCCGTGTAGTACAAGCGTACTGAGGCTTCCATTTCAGACGTTATAAAAGAAGTACATGGCATGTGACTCTAGACACACAACGTCTACTCTCCACACTGTTTGAAAGAAGAGGATTTGATGGACATGGCATGTATTGAAGGGAAATACAGGGACACAGAAAACAATACACGACCCAGTACATGGCGTGTATTCTCTTCTTAAGAAGGGCAGAGGCAGCTTTGCGAGGCTCAGTGTGTAATTTGGAAGATACACGGACACGGGCAGAACCACACGGCCCAGAGGCATGGCGTGTACTACCTTCACCTTGGAAGAAGCGTCTTCGAGATTACTCAACATGTATTTCGGAAAATACACAGACAAGGGGTGGATTACACGACCATGTACTCTACCACACGGCCAGACATGTCCAGCACACATGGAACTGACCCTAGATATTTGGACATGGTCTGTAACCATAATACACTCTGTGTACTAACTTATCTATATGAACATCCCTATAACACGGGCTGTATGATACAAGATTAATATTATGTTTCACCAAACGGATCATCGAAACGACGAGCGGAAATCTTGGGAGGCGTGCTGGCCAGAGGCGTTGTTTCTGGAAAATTACAGAATACATGGAGTGTACTCCAGGAGCAGACATCGTGTAGTAAAATCATACTGAGGCTTCCGTTTCGGATGTTAGAAAATAAGTACACAGTGTGTGACTTTAGACACACGGTTCGTACTCTCCAAACTGTTTGACAGAGGAGGCTTTGATGGACATGGCGTGTATTGAAGGAAAATACACAGACGCGGATAACAATACACGACCAGGTAACATGGCGTGTATTATCTTCTTAAGAAGGGAAGATATAAGGCCCCAGCCTTAAACCTTACTTAATCTTGAGTTATTACAAGATTACACATTGAGGATCTTTTCGAGTTTAGAGTTTTAGAGAATTAGATCATGAAACTTGCATTAGATTCCACATTTAAACAAAGTGGTTACATAAAAGACAGTATTCATTCTTCCTATCAATAGAAACATATTTAAAATAAAACATGGATTCTTTCTTGACACATCCTTGACACTATCATCACATCATGTACCTTTCCCTTGACCTATGAAAAACATTTCAAAAACTTGGGATGAGCATAAAAAGCTCAGTAAGGGTTATAAAAATATGGAAAGGAAACATGAGTTCATATATACATAAGAATGAAATCATACTTTACCCATAAAACATAGGCACTTTAACATACCTCATCAAATCATGAATAAATCATAGAAATCATAAGACATAAAAGGTAAATTGAGGCATTCATAACATTCTTACGTAGGGAGTAACCCTCTTGGTTATGTTTGGAATACCCACCACAGTATATTCCCCAAATATCTTCGGAGAAACCTTAACGTTTCACTCCTTTGCGTTACCCAATGCATTGGATAGATATATCAAGCTCACCCGCACATAGTTTATCATGGAACCACCCGTCTTCATAACAATTCCCAAGAACCATAACACAATCTTTTCACATAAAACATGCATAAAGGAAACATAACATTTCCACCTTTCAATAACAAGATATCAATACAAAACATTGATATAAATACATTATGAAAACCATTTTCAATACCAAAATAAAAGAAAAGTAAAACATGGTATTTATTTTTCTTTTAAAAAGAATGTATGGCTTGTAGAGGAAGCTAAAACTCAAATAATGGTCACGGCGGCGGAGAAGTCGTTCTCGTCGCATACGTATGACAAAAACATTCCCTTTTGTCTTTTTGTAAAACGCTTCGTATAAAAAGATTCCTTTTGGATAAACGTAAAAGTCAAAGGGGTTTATACACCGTATAAAAGAAGGTTGTGTATAAAACAAAATATGCCTCAATGAATGGAGATTGAGACGAAGTCCCTTACAAAGACGGTATCCTTGGTTTAAGGATAAATCAATTACATAATAATGTGTGACAAACGAATACACCAAATATGTAGTGGATATTAATTGTAAAATAATCAAAGTTCATTCACACATATTCAAAGGATGACATATTCAATAACTACATGTTGAACCCAAAGAAATCGAAATTGGGTTAAGAAGTTCCCTTGACAGCCTAACGACGCCACATCAAAATGAGTTGATGAGAGATAAAAAAAGGGGTATCTCATCACTTGGAAATAAAATTTACATCAATAAGGATATATGAGAACATATCCCAACATAAAAATATATAAATTAAAAGACCCAACAAAAGAAGTCTTTTAAAAAGAGGAGGGTGAAAGGTTCCCTTACCGACATGGGTATCTTTCGAAACATACACCTCGTGAAAGAAGGACAATACAACATTGATGTAAATACTCATAAAAGAAAGTATATTACAAAATGAGTAAAATAATGGGAAGTACATACACCACTAAAAGGAAATTGTGGCAAATGTAGCATAAATATCACGGGAATAAAAGTGAGATGAAAAATCCCTTACGAAAACTTGGCAGCCTAACGGCGCCACTTAAAACTTCCAAAAATGGATTGATGAGATAAAATAGGGTCTCTCATCATATTAACATAAATTTTAAATAAATATTAACATAAAAGAACATCCCCCAAAATAACAAATAAGATCTTAAAAGAAGTGACATAAAAGAGAGTACTTAAAAAGAAAGAGAGAAGATAGATCTCTTATGAAAATGCGGCAGCCTAACGACGCCACTCAAAACTTCCAAAATGGATTGATGAGAGAGAATAGGGTCTCTCATCATATGAACATAAAAATTACAGTAAGAGTAATATAAAATAACATCCCAATAACAAGAAATATTATCTTTAAAAGGAATGACATAAAAGAGTGTATTTAAAAAGAAAGAGAGGAGTAGGATCCCTTACCTCAAGTCCAACTTATCTTGGTCGTTTCTTTATATTCCTGAATAATAAACATTGGTCAATTAATATTTTCCTAAGTACCTCCTTTAGATATTATTATTCAGTTCATATCACATATTATAATGTTATAATAATTGTTTAATAATGTTAGTTCATATCAGAAGTTTTTTCCGATGTTTGGTACATGAGTCAAAAATGAACTTGTTTGAAAAAAGATTGCCCATATAGTTATAAGTAAATAATTTCCAGAATATTATTGATGATTAAAATATCATATATATCCAGTAAATATTCATTTTATACTATTCCATATCATTTGGAGATAAAAAAATGAAAATCACCGTTCATGGAGACGGTAGGCCGTACGTACGCATGAACGCTACTTTCATTTTTTGTCATATTAATGGAATTAAAACAAAATGAGATATATATATGTATATATATGTTATAATTCCAGAATTATATCGATAATTTAGATGTAATATATTACATATATATCCATTATATATATGTACTTATAATATTACATAACATTTTGAGATAAGAAATGAAATGTATCGTTCATGGAGACGGTAAGTCATACGTACGCATGAACGCTACTTCCATTTCTATTTCATATTTAATGGAATTAAAACATAATGATACATAATAGTATTTTTATTACAGTATGTTATCATATATAATATCATTAAATATATCATTTATACATACCACATATGGTATTAACGGATCAAATCACTTTGAGGGGGCGGTAGTCCGCACTTCCTTAAATGAAGATATCGTGTTTACCCATAATGGAAACCATAAAGGTATGCCATAAATGAAAAATACAGAAGCTTAAGTAAAACATAAACATATTAGATATCATATATAAATATAGTGTCATTTTAATGTCCACCTTTGAAGGTGTTATAAGAATGTTGAACAATCATCATTTCGGGAGGCAGAAATTCACCATCCACGAAAACAGTATGTTCTTTAACCATTAGATGTAGGTGTGAGTAAGTTTAGATCGAATACTTATTATAAAAACATCATAGTATATTGAAGATACTGTATTTGTTACAAAATAAATGAATAAAAAGAGTTTAGGGGGTTGGAGAAGCAAAATAAAACAAAAGGACACAAGTGAAGACATTACCTTAAAATCGGGTAACTCCCTTTGGTTTGGGCTCAAAGGCTTCCTTGGGAAGACTTCTGCCCAAAGTGAGGCTTAAAGGAGTAATATAGGGAAGTGGAGAGACAAAATGGGTAGGGGTTGGCCGAGACAAAGGCTTTGGGAGTGTGGTTAAGGAGGTAGAGGTGGGGGCCTTTTATAAGAGGAGAGGAGGGGCACTCTTGTAAAGTTATGAAATGTTACTTTATTTTCAAAAGCGTTTCAGATTTTAAAGGTCCCACATTGATGTATTTCGAGGATACGGTGATAAGGGTTCGACGTACACTCATCCAATAGGTTTTGTACATGTGTAGGTCTTATATATTACATTATATTTCCATTTTATTTAAATCGTTAAATAATGAGGTCATCACTGCATCATCATGATGTCATAAATAATTTAATTTATTTAATGTCTAAAAATTATAAAAAAAAATACTATGATGTATGAAATATCGTTATCTTTCCAATGACTATTTATAGTAAAAAATATGACTTGTATAACCCCATGTAAAAAAAATTAGTAAAACATCTCATGTTTGTGTCATTTTTACATTAACATTAAATAAAAAGATATTTATGTCATTTTCCAACCAAAGTGGCTCCATGGGGTCCCCAAGTTGACCCATGGATTGTCTTGGTCGGCCATGACACATCCAATGAGGGTAGGACATGTGTCTAGGTCATTTCATTTTATTAAAACATTATTCTTACCATAAACTACACTAATTACCTCTAATCGCGATTAATAACTAAATAAGTTACTATTCACCAAAAAATTATTTTTATCCCATTGAACCACATTTTACTTCTTAATGAAAACCCTGTATGTTGGATTTTTGAAATTCAAAACACAAAGATGGCAAAATTTCATTTAAACGGAAAAATCAGTTTTTATAAGTACCACTTAGTGGTTTCACTATTCATCAAAAATTGAAGTTTTTCAGAAAAATCACAAAACTTCACCCTAAGCTATATTTGATTTTCTGAATTCAAAAATGAAGTCTATTTTAAAAAATTCAAAACATATAAGTCACATTAATTAATTTAATAATTAATTCCTGCTGTCAGAGCAAATGCGTGTTTTTATGAAACAATAAGTATCAAAAGATTGACACTAGTTTAAGTCTGATTTCAAAGTGAAATTAATTCCAATGACCACTATTGGATTTAATGTTAAAAATATATTCTAATTTCACTTTAAAACCAATTCAAAAGATAATCTAATCATATAAACAAATTATATTAAAAAGAGGTTTTGAATTAAAATACAACATTTTACACTATTCATTAAAAAAATGAACTTTATCGGAAAGATACCAAAAATTTACACAAAGTAAATTTTGATGTCCCAATTCTTAAGAAGAGTTTTATTTGGTCCAATATAATTTATAAAAGTGAACAAAACTATATTTAATGATGGTTCGCCATCAAAAGGTGATAAGTGAACCTTTAGTGAAAACTAGGGCATATACGCCTAAAATTGAATTCTTTCTGTATTTTAAGCCTTTATATTTTATTGGATAAATGTAAAAAAATTTAAAAACATATAAAATCATATTTTAGTTACTTCTATCCATTCCTGCCAATAGAACGGCTACATGTTAACTACCATTTAAAATAATATTATTTTATTATTAGAGTGCAACGTAAGATTCCCAAGAAACTCGTTGTTGCGTGTTGGGTAAGACATCGAGCATAGCGTTCCATTTAAATTAATATTGACATTTTTCTCACAAATAAAGATAAATATAAAAATGTCATATTCTTTATTTACCTGGGGTGTTAAATCCTTCCCCCTTTTTGGGAATTGCGTCCTTGCAATTTTTAAAATTGAGCTTGGAAACATCCTTGAAAGTCCCACATCGGAACAAGAGTCGGTAAAACAATCACTTTAAAATAAAGGAAGATAAGTACATAGGTCACCCGAGATAACTCATACTAGGATTCCATGTAGAAAAACATGGACATGGAAGAAAAAGCAAAGGGTCATGTTCTTGAGGGAGAGTGATAGTAAACATGTCTAGGAGAAAGTTAACCATAAGAAAATCACAAACTAGTGATGGGTTAAATAGTATTCGATTCCCCAGTAGGAAAATTTAATATAAAACATTTTTGTTTTAAGTTACTTTTTATTGAGGAATTTATTCATAAGGAAACATAATCACTTATCATGTTTACTTTCAACTTTTACTAGATTCAATAATCAAACTCATATTTTTTTCCAAATGACGAGTATTTAGGGAGACTTGTTTGCATTAAGAGTACTATAATCAACTTCTAGAGAATCACCTAATCCACAAAATAGGAACTATATACTTCCCATGTCTTTAGACTTTAACCAAAAACAAAACCAAAAAGGTTAGTACAAGATTAGATAATCCAGAAAAGTATAACCCTTTATAAAAATAAAATCTATTCTTAATCTCCAAAATTTGTCCAACAAAACCCAAAGTTCAACGAGGACCATTCGATAAACAATTTTTCCATAAAATTATTCAAATAAAACAAACTAAGATTGAAACCCAAATAGTTGAAGGATTTAGTCACATAGTCTTCCATGTTAAATCGTAACATTTATCTCCAAACAACATCAGTTGCTCTTAATGTCTCGTATTGAAAAGTAATTAACCTAATAACATAACCTCCATGATAGGTTAATAAATTTCCATAGATAACCCAAAATCAACTTATTCTTAATTCATAAAATCATCTAACTAAAAAAAGAATCAGTCAAACTAACCAGGGACTTCACGTAGTTTCGTGGTAGGCGATAAATACCAGTCGCACTTTGGTTGTGGGTTCGATTCCCACAGCTTTGTCTGACACGACGGGTTGTCACACGGTCTACATGTTGTCCTTTTTCCAAAAATATATAATTCTCAAATCATTCCCCAAAAAGGGATAAAATCCTCAAAAATGATCATAACATATTTTAACCTCAAGTTTATCTCATTCCTTTCATTTTCCATCATATCATAGAGTAACCCATAATTACCTAAAAAGTAAGGATCATATAAACCCTAATGGTTACCTTACTAATTATTACCTGAACTTCCACATCGAGTTGGCCATATCATACATGATGTATTAGAGAACTCACCAAGGTTGAAGTGGTAGATCATGACTCCTTGATAGTTGGTTGAGAACAACCATGAGATTCCTCATTGAATCCCCCATTTCATCCAGTCTCTTAATCAGAGAACCACCACAGTTTCTTCAAACCCATTGTCACTTTGGTGCCTGCTAGATCCAGCCATTTACTAAAACCAAAAAGTTCAGTGTGAGTATATCAAAAAACCATCATGTACTAATGAGGAAGCTAAACACTAAGATATACTTACTCATTCACTTTATCTAAAACTAGGACTCTTTCTAAAATCCTAACCATTATGGTAATTCCACTTATGCTTAAAGAATACCCTAACCTCTAAAGTTATCTAAACCGACCTTTGATACCAACTATAAGGCCCCAGCCTTAAACCTTACTTAATATTGAGTTATTACAAGATTACACATTGAGGATCTTTTCAGGTTTACAGTTTTAGATAATTAGATCATGAAACTTGCATTACATTCCACATTTAAACAAAGTGGTTACATAAAAGACAGTATTCATTCTTCCCATCAACGGAAACATATTTAAAATAAAACATGGATTCTTTCTTAACACATCCTTGACACTATCATCACATCATGTACCTTTCCCTTGACCTGTGAAAAACATTTCAAAAACTTGGGATGAGCATAAAAAGCTCAGTAAGGGTTATAAAAATATGGAAAGGAAACATGAGTTCATATATACATAAGAATGAAATCATACTTTACCCATAAAACATAGGCACTTTAACATACCTCATAAAATCATGAATAAATCATAGAAATCATAAGACATAAAAGGTAACTTGAGGCATTCATAACATTCTTACAGAGGGAGTAACCCTCTTGGTTACGTTTGGAATACCCACCACAATATATTCCCTAAATCTCTTCGGAGAAACCTTAACATTTCACTCCTTTGCGTTACCCAATGCATTGGAGAGCTATATCGGGCTCACCCGCCCTTAGTTTATCACGGAACCAACCATCTTCATAACAATTCCCAAGAACCATAACATAATCTTATCAAATAAAACATGCATAAAGGAAACATAACATTTCCACCATTCAATAACAATATATCAATACAACACATTGATATAAATACATTATGAAAACCATTTTCAATACCAAAATAAATGAAAAGTAAAACATGGTATTTATTTTTATTTTAAAAATAAGGTATGGCTTGTAGAGGAAGCCGAAACTCAAATAATGGTCACGGCGGCGGAGAAGTCGTTGTCGCCGCATACGTATGAAAAAAACATTCCCTTTTTTCGTTTTGTAAAACGCTTCATATAAAAAGATTCCTTTTGGATAAATGTAAAAGTCAAAGGGGTTTATACACCGTATAAAAGAAGGTTGTGTATAAAACAAAATATGCCTCAATGAATGGAGATTGAGACGAAGTCCCTTACAAAGATGGTATCCTTGGATTAAGGATAAATCAATTACATAATTATGTGTCACAAACGAATACACCAAATATATAGTGGGTATAAAGTGTAAAATAATCAAAGGTCATTCACACATATTCAAAGGATGACATATTCAATAACTACATGTTGAACCCAAATAAATCAAAATTGGGTTAAAAAGTTCCCTTGACAGCCTAACGACGTCACATCAAAATGAGTTGATGAGAGATAAAAAAAGGGTATATCATCACTTGGAAATAAAATTTACATCAATAATGATATATTAGAACATATCCCAACATAACAATATGTAAATTAAAAGACCCAACAAAATAAGTCTTTTAAAAAGAGGAGGGTGAAAGGTTCCCTTACCGACATGGGTATCTTTCGAAACATACACCTCGTGAAAGAAGGAAAATACAACATTGATGTAAATACTCATAAAACAAAGTATATTACACAATGAGTAAAATAATGGGAAGTACATAAACCACTCAAAGGAAATTGTGGCAAATTTAGCATAAATCTCACGGGAATAAATGTGAGATGAAAAATCCCTTACGAAAACTTGGCAGCCTAACGGCGCCACTTAAAACTTCCAAAAATGGATTGATGAGATCAAATAGGGTCTCTCATCATATTAACATAAAGTTTACAGTAAGAGTAATATAAAAGAACATCCCCCAACATAACAAAGAAGAGATTAAAATAAGTGACATAAAAGAGAGTACTTAAAAAGAAAGCGAGAGGATAGATCTCTTACGAAAATTCGGCAGCCTAACGGCGCCACTCAAAACTTCCAAAATGGATTGATGAGAGAGAATAGGGTCTCTCATCATATGAACATAAAAATTACAGTAATAGTAATATAAAAGAACATCCCAATAACAATAAATATGATCTTTACAAGGAATGACATAAAAGAGTGTACTTAAAAAGAAAGAGAGGAGTAGGATCCCTTACCTCAAGTCCAACTTGTCTTGGTCGTTTCTTTATATTCCTGAATAATAAACTTTGGTCAATTAATAATTTCCTAAGTACCTCCTTTAGAGATTATTATTCATTTCATATCACATATTATAATGTTATAATAATTGTTTAATAATGTTAGTTCATATCAGACATTTTTGCCGATGTTTGGTACATGAGTCAAAAATGAACTTGTTTGAAAAAAGATTTCCCATGTAGTTATAAGTAAATAATTTATAGAATATTATTAATGATTAAAATATCATATATATCCAGTAAATATTTATTTTATACTATTCCATATCATTTGGATATAAAAAACGAAAAGCACCGTTCATTGAGATGGTAGGCCGTACGTACGCGTGAACGCTACTTTCATTTTTTGTCATATTAATGGAATTAAAACAAAATGAGATATATATATATATGTTATAATTCCAGAATGATATCCATAATTTATATGTAATATATTACATATATATCCATTATATATATGTACTTATAATATTACATAACATTTTGAGATAAGAAATGAAATGTACCGCTCATGGAAACGGTAAGCCGTACGTATGCATGAACGCTACTTCCATTTCTATTTCATATTTAATGGAATTAAAACATAATGATACATAATAGTATTTTAATTTCAGTATTTTATCATATATAATATCATTGAATATATCCTTTATACGTACCACATATGGAATTAACGGATCAAATAACTTTGAGGGGGCGGTAGTCCGCACTTCCTTAAATGAAGATATCGCGTTTACCCATAATGGAAACCATAAAGGTACGCCATAAATGAAAAATACAGAAGCTTAAGTAAAAAATAAAAATATTAGATATCATATATAAATATATTGTCATTTTAATGGCCACCTTTGAAGGTGTTAGAAGAATGTTGAACAATCATCGTTTCGGGAGGCAGAAATTCGCCATCCACGGAAACAGTATGTTCTTTAACCATTGGATGTAGGTGTGTGTAAGTGTAGATCGAATCCTTCTTATAAAAAAATCATAGTATATTTAAGATACTGGATTTGTTACAAAATAATTGAATAAAAATAGTTTAGGGGGTTGGAGAAGAAAAATAAAATAAAAGGACACAAGTGAAGACATTACCTTAAAATCGGGTAACTCCCTTTGGGTTGGGCTCAAAGGCTTCCTTGGGAAGACTTCTGCCCAAAGTGAGGCTTCAAGGAGTAATATAGGTAAGTGTAGAGACAAAATGGGCAGGGTTTGTCTGAGCCAAAGGCTTTGGGAGTGTGGGTAAGAAGGTAGAGGTGGGGGCCTTTTATAAGAGGAGAGGAGGGGCACTCTTGTAAAGTTACAAAATGTTACTTTATTTTCAAAAGTGTTTCAGATTTTAAAGGTCCCACATTGATGTATTTCGAGGATAAGGTGATAAGGGTTCTAAATCCACTCATCCAATAGGTTTTTGACACGTTTTGGTCTTAGATATTACATTATATTTTCATATTATTTAAATCGTTAAATAATGAGGTCATCGCTGCATCATCATGATGTCATAAATAATTTAATTTATTTAATGTATAAAAATTATATAAAATACTATGATGTAGGAAATATTTTTATCTTTATAATTACTATTTATAGTCAAAAATATGACTTGTATAACTTCATGTAAAAATTGTTTTAGTAAAACATCTCATGTTTGTGTCATTTTTACTTTAACATTAAATAAAAAGATATTTATGTCATTTCCCAACCAAAGTGGCTCCATGGGGTCCCCAAGTTTACCCATGGATTTTCTTGGTCGGCCATGACACATCCAATGAGGGTAGGACATGTGTCTAGGTCATTTCATTTTATTAAAACATTATTCTTACCATAAACTACACTAATTACCTCTAATCGCGATTAATAACTTAATAAGTTACTATTCACCAAATAATTATTTTTATCCCATTGAACCACATTTTACTTCTTAATGACAACCCTGTATGTCATATTTTTGAAATTCAAAACACAAAGATGGCAAAATTTCATTTAAATGGAAAAATCAGTTTTTATAAGTACTACTTAGTGGTTTCACTATTCATTAAAAATTGTGGTTTTTCAGAAAAATCCCAAAAATTCACCCTAAGCTATATTTGATATTCTGAATTCAAAAATGAAGTCTATTTTACAAAATTAAAAACATATAAGTCACATTAATTAATTTAATAATTAATTCCCGCTATCAGAGCAAATAACGTGTTTTTATGAAACAATAAGTATCAAAAGATTGACACTAGTTTATGTCTTATTTCAAAGTGAAATTAATTCCAACGACCACTCTTGGATTTAATGTTAAATATATATTCTAATTTCACTTTAAAACCAATTCAAAATATAATATAATCATATAAATAAATTATATTAAAAAGAGGTTTTGAATTAAAATACAACATTTTACACTATTCATTAAAAAAATGAACTTTATCGGAAAGATACCAAAACTTTACACAAAGTAAATTTTGATGTCCCAATTCTTAAGAAGAGTTTTATTTGGTCCAATAGAATGTATGAAAGTGAACAAAACTATATTTAATGACGGTTCACCATCAAAAGGCGATAAGTGAACCTTTGGTGAAAACTAGGACATATACGCCTAAAATTGAATTCTTTCCGTATTTTAAGCCTTTATCTTTTATTTGATAAATTTAAAAACATTTAAAAACATATATAATCATATTTTAGTTATTTCTATCCATTCTCGCCAATACAACGGCTACATTCTAACTACCATTTAAAATAATATTATTTTATTATTAGAGTGCAACGTAAGATTCCCAAGAAACTCGTTGTTGCGTGTTGGGTAAGCCATCGAGCATAGCGTTCCATTTAAATAAATATTGACATTTTTTTCCACAAATAGGGATAAATATAAAAAGGTCATATTCTTTATTTACCTTGGGTGTTACAGTAGAGGTGACTTCGTGAGGCTCGGTGTGTAATTTGGAAGATACACGGACATGGGTAGAACCACACGACCAAGAGGCATTGCGTGTACTACCTTCAGTTTGGCAGAAGCGACTTCGTGATGACTCGGCGTGTATTTCGGAAAATACACGGACAAGGGGTGGAGTACACAGGAATGTACTCCACCACATGGCCAGACATGGCCAGCGCACATGGAACTGACCCTAGAGGTTTGTACACAGCATGTAACCATAGTACATGTCGTGTACTGACTTATCTACAAGACCAACCCTACGACACAGTCCGTATGACACAGGCAGTACACGGTGTCTGTTGACACGGCGTGTATCGTTTACCCACACACCGTGTACTTTAGAAAAATGGCTTAGTCAACTTGTTCTCTGTGACTTGGGCACGTTTTTCTTGGTTTTTACCCTATGACATGGGACGAAACTACGGGATACATCAACTCTAGTCTTCGTGACAGTTGATGTATCGATCTTTGACTCGAGGAGTGGACCCTCCGGAAATCGAGCGTGATGTGTGCGAGAACCCTAGAGTTGTCTGCGACTGTGATGACGATGGCGACTGTACTTGGATCCTACGTGGGTTTGGTAGTGAGGACGACTATACTTGGATCCTTCGTGGGTTTGGCAGTGATGACGACTATACTTGGATCCTACGTGGGTTCGGCAGCGATGGTTACAGTACTTGGATCCTACGTGGGTTTGACAACGATGACTTCTGTACTTGGATCCTACGTGGGTTCAGCAGAGGAGATGAATTAGAGGCTAAGTCAATCATCTCCATCCCTATTCATGAATAGTATACCTATGTGAGCTGAGTCTTGACTTTCAATCATTATCTTCGATATGATTGTCTTGATTTCTTGTGTGGACTGAGTTGTACTTTCTTGTGTGGACTGAGTTGTACTTTCCTATGTGGACTGAGTTGTACATTCCTGTGTGGACCGATTTGTACTTGGTCTCGAGATTTGTACTTGGGATTGGGTTTGTATACTGGCCCGTTTACTTTCCAGCACTTACTTTTGTACTCAGTTTACTTAGTGTTAACTTCATCTTGCATACTCTGTGGTGTTTATTTTCTTATATAAAGGCAATGTCTTCCCTTTTATCGGGATTTACGCCTTTGGTGCTAGTCGCCATCCCCTGGCCTATGGAAGGCGGGCTTGGGGTAGTCACGGAACGGGCCCCGAGGATGGTTCGTGACATATATTTACTCTTATAACATGTTTCTATGTGATAGTTTATAATCCTTCGCTTTATTGATTTCATGTTATGATTAATAACTCTCTTGTAATCTTGCCTCTGGTTTGTCTTATTTTACACCCTTACTAGGATTAATGGATCACCCATTTATTTATATATCTTCCCAGGATACCCCATGTAGTGATAGAAATATAGTGAGATCTAGTAGAAATATATGAATATGGAAATAAAGATTGTGAATTTTATTTGAAAAGTGTTTTATTGTGCTCTTAATTTTCCAAAGTCAAACAAATTTTGGATTTTTGGGAGTATTTTATAGATATTTATATTAAAATTTATTTAAAAATTATATATAAGTGACTTGGGTTGTTTTATTGGGGTTATACTATATTTTTTTTATTTTCTTATATTTCTTTCTGGTTTAGAAATTGTAAATTGTGTAATGTTTTCTACATTGATTATTGATATTACATAGGGTGTTTGATAAACCTTTCATTAGAGATTGGGATTATGTTATCTTTTTCCCTTGAAAAAATCATTGAAATTACGATTAAATTTCAAAGATTATAGATGATACATTGGATCCATATATTCAATTTGGTGAAACATAATATTGCAAGTGAATTCATTATCCATTCTCATCCGACAGAGTCTAAGGCTCAAATTGAGTGACGATGTTAGATCCAGGATATAGTGTGGGGAGTGAATGATAGATAGTACTGAGAAAACAATGGATTCTTACATGATGATTCTAATTCTTTAACTATAGATCATTGAATTCCTTGTAGCATTATATACCCATATGTAGTCTCAAGATCATTCACTCCACTATGTTTTAATGAGTTCATATCCTGAGATAGTGATGTTGTGTTAAATTGGGATAAATAGATATTTTTTCATCATTATATCCCTAAAACATAAGTTTCATTGGTATATAATGTTACATTAAGTTCAAACACTCCCTTACATTGGTATGAACTTAGTCATGGAAAGTAAATGTAGGTTCTATCATTTATGGATGAATTCTCAAGAGTAAAAAAATTGAGATTTAGTTTCTTGCTAATGTATCCTTGAGTATTAATGTAACCCACATTGTTCATATTTAATAACTTTATAACCTAATTATCTTATTATTGCCTTAAAAAAAATTATTTTTTTCTCAAATAAATTTTAGCATCCCCTTAACAAATCTAGAGTTTCCCCTTACTCTAATTACTTCATGTGGTCAAATTTTTCTTGCATAAAAAATTTTAAATGATTATATATAACCAATAATTAATTTTATTCCCAAAACATGATTGATAAATTATATTATCAAATTATCCGTATTAATAAATATTTAGAAAATCTAATGAATTAGGGTGTTATTTATAAATCCTCACTAACTGATTATTCTAGATAAGTGTAGGGGGATAAAATGAATAAATTATGAAAAAAATATGATGAATAATTTTCATGAATTAGTGATAAAATTATGTTTTATTAGGAATAAATTATAATTGAGTCTTACAAAATTTTGAGGAGGGATTTTCTTATTTGCTTCAAAAAAATTATTTAAAATGTTACATCTTTCTTTTCTTTTTTTTAGTCAAACGTTGTCAAGGGTGATGTGAGATAATTGTTGGCATTGTTCTACTAAAAGAAAATTTATTTTTATGGAATTTATATCATTAACAATTTAAACTGAATGATAATCATATTCTTTGTGGGTTGTCTCTATATATCATGAATTTTGTTGAGCACTGATGAGGGATTCTCACAAGGGATCTTAAAGCGTTTTTGTTGGAGAATAAGTTTTATTTTCTAATATTGGTTTATCATGTTTGTTTTTATTACACACTTCTATAATTTTGTTTTCACCCTCCATGATTGATGTTGTTATTATATTTTCCTTTACATAAAAATACTTTTCACAAATTTAACATAGCACTTAAAAATAAATACATAAATAAAACATAATATTGTATTTCATATAATGTGATTAATATTAAAGGATAAGGCATGAATGATGGAACTTACCATTGGGTAAAGGAATAACCAATCAAGAAAATAAATTATAAACATGAAATCATTCAAAAAATAATATAATGTAATTTAATAAAAATAATAATAAGAATTGATATATATTAAATGATTTGTATAAAAGTCATGGATAATCCATTGAGGGTGATGAAAGAGTTATTAACATAAAAACGTCATATTTTAGACAATTATTGGTCTATATAAAAGATTTTGGTATATGATATCATAATAGATGTTATCAATGTAATATAGGATATTACAGGTTCAAGATTATTCAAATAAACTATCATTATATTCATTTTAAACATTATGTGACAAAGTAATTTATATATTATGATAAATGGATTGTTCAAATTATTAATTGAAATGAATGAAGAAACCAATCAGTATCTTCATATTAAACCTCATGGTATTATTCCATGGTTGGAAGTCATGATTTCACATGAAACAAGGAATTATAACATAATGATATTCATTATACCATAATGGTTTTATATAGTCATTTTCCTAAAATTCAAAGGGCATGGTTTTTAGGATATAAAAATATTTATTCAATAATTTTAAAGGCGATATGATTATCATGATACATCATATTCTAATAAATATATTGTTACATAATGATTATGTGTATGTCTACATATGTTGTTTATTTGAATATTTTTAAAATAAGAAAATATTTGGTTAATTAATGAGAGATTTAATTAGGTCATTCTAGATGGTTTTAAGGTCTAATCATAAGGTGATATGTAATGCAAAAAGTTAGATTTTTTAGGAGTGATTATGAATATAAAAGAGGAGTTTCTTAAAAAAAGATGAAATAAAAATAAGAATACATGAAGAATTGAATAGATATGGAACGCGATAATAAAAATAGAAATTATTGAAGATATATAATATTGAGTAGACTATTATGTAAATAGTGAATAACTCAGTGTTATTAAATATTTGGACCTATTCATGGAAATTGAACTTTGTAGAAATATGTTTTTTGGATTGGTGTACTGATTATATTTGTTGCTTTCATCAGAACAACCTATGAGTTATATCTTCATATTGTTATATTAAAGAAATTATTATAGATATAGGAAGATGTGGGGATCCTTGTACATGGTAGTGAACTAATAGAGAAATTTTATTCACTTAATAGTGTGTTAGAAGATTATTAGTACATTAACATGTTCTCATTTTATGTTCCTTTGATATAGACATTTCAAGTGAACCTTTAAAATCTATATTTACTTTCACATTACCTTCATTATTTGGATGTCGTTCTTATGTGGTATTGTTTGAAAGACTTGAGAATAACTGATAACATGAGAAATAGATGTGTTCAGTGAAAAAAATCTTACCCTAATTTACCCCAATGGTAAATAGAACCTTAGTGGTTACAATGAAAACATATATAGGAACACATAAAAAGGGATTATAAAAGGATAATATGGTAGGTATTATTTTTGAAATCCAAAGAAAGTCTTCATTTCATGGTATGGTGTATAATGAGACATCTTGAGAATGTACTAAGTGTAATAATATAGTATCCCTCTCTCCTTGTGGTATATAATGGTTTTCTTTATAATTTGATGTGTCATTATGGTTTTCCCTACTCATAGTATGTATTGATTTTCCCCTTTCCACTTTTTTATGTTTTGATAATTACATTCACTCTCACCTTGATTTATATGATTTACCTTGATTTATATTCTTTGATAGGTAAAATTTTATTCAGTGTTATTAACTATTGGGATCTATAATTATATGTAGTTTAATTTAATTTTTCTTATTATTTTAGTATCATGTTTTATGTTTGAAGCCTTCAATTCTTATAGAAGAACATAATGATGTTATTAATTATTTATTTCTTCATTATTATATAGTTATTATTTTTTATTTCCTGAGAAATTATATTTTTTATTTATCACTTTTTTATTTGAGAATTTTGTATAAGTAATGTAATATTTATATGATAATTCACTCTTACACTTGAAAAGTTTACTTCTGTGATTAGGGATATAAATTTTACGTATTGGAAAATAATTGATCTATTAGAAAAGTACATTCCATTTCCATTTTATAGAAATTAATTTCACTTACTAAGATTTTACTCTTACGTTTATAAATTTAACAAATTCATTACTATTAAACATACAACAGAAGACTCTTAAATACTAAAATTTTAATCTTACACATTACCAAGAGTTGGAATTCAAATAAGTGCATGTCTCTTACATATTATATTATAATTTTTCATTTAATTTTTTTATATTTAAGATATTACATTTTTGTATACTGGATATTGGATTCTTCAGCGAAATATTTAAGTTTGCGTATTTCAAATGTTATTTTTATATATTTAGTTAGATATAAATATTATGATACTTAGTAAAGTTATTAACCCTTCATATACATGGATAATTTTAGATTTAATTTTATATATTCATTATGAAGTGAATTTTACATTTATTCATTATTCATAAGTTAAGGAAATTACTCATATATATGTTGTTATGAATTTTATATGTGGGGATACATTTAGAATTTAATTTTACATATTCAAGGTGATTACTTCTACACATGGATCTGAATTTGGATATTTAGATGTTGGTTTGTGAAGAGTTTTGGAAGATAAAATATAATGTATTAGCAGTGAGTTTCATGGGTTAGTATTTATGATTGGATTATCAATTGTATACTATAATTGATTATTCAGGGAATTGATTTTCAAAATTCAAATGGTTATATTACCAAAGGACACTATTCCACATTATTTGAATGAGAATTTAAAAGTGAATAAAGGCTGATTATTATAGGCTATTAATGAAGAATATTGTAGAAATATTTACTGCTATTTTTAATTATCCTAATAGTTTTATTTATACATGTAGTTTATCTTTACATGTTGTTTCCATGAGAATTATCAATTGGTAATTAAATAAAATAATGTTGAAATTTGGACCGATGGAAGTATTCATTAAGGATTATTTAAATAAATATTAATCTACTAGTATTGGATATATGTACAACATACATGATTAATATTTGATACAAGAGTGATGAAAGTTTTATATCTTGATCGTTAACACAAGAAACTTGTTTATTTTCCCGATACTACTTCATTGTAAATTTTCTTGAAGGTTATAATCAACATTATCATATTCTAGAAACCTAATTAACATTCATTTATTGGTTTAAATGTTCTATTATTTCAATGTGTTGTATTATTTTTATTTTTATTTTTTATTTTTGGTTCATTTTTAACATGTTTTACCTCTCTTTAATGTTATGTCTATTTTTTATGGTTACGTAATCAAAAAATCATGTAAACTGGTGGAGTCTTAGGTTAGGTAAAAGGAATGAATTTTTTAATGTACCTTGGTTTGGAAAAAGGAAAGGTTCGTTATTCCTATACTTCAAAATGAAGGCTTTAGTTTAGTACTAAACCTTAAAACTTTGTTATGCATTTATTCCTATTAAAAAGTTTATATTTTTTTCAAAACCTATAAAAACAAGGTTTTTTCCTTCGATTTGAAAAGGGTGGGATTTAGGGTTTGGGCCACTAGCTTAAAAATATGGGCAATAAACAAATGTCCCTATCTTTTAAAATTGAAGTTTTGTAGTGAATTTAATGATCTCGAGGTTAATATTTGGAAGAGTACATGTTGGATCATTTAGATCTAAACTATAATAAAAATCCTTGCATCCTATACTTTTTTAATATTCTTCTTATAATAATTACACTCTCTATACTAAATTGTTTCTGGTTGAATTTTTTTAACTTTGTATCCACTATATTTTATATGATTATTAAAATTAATATGACTTTTCAAGATTGAAAATTCAACCAAACCCCTCACCTTATATTTTCTATACCACTATCTAGGACCAATACTTGGTGTCAAATAATTGGATCTTTTGTAAATATTTTTTTGATAAACTATATCCTAGAATAAATAGTCTAATGAAAATATCATTTTCTATATAAATTCAAACATAAAATTTTGATATACACCTCAAAAATATTAATGAATTTGGTTACTAGAAATCTAGTATGGAATCCTACATTGGGAAGCTAAAAATTGTTTATTCTAAAAAGTGGTAAAACCATAAAAAAAATTAGGAGATGGGCCTAGATTCACTTATATTGAATGATGTGGTAAAGTATGTTCTTAATTATAAGATCATGAATATTCTTTATTGTGTTATTAAAATAAATTATTTTAGTCATATATCTACCAATAAAACAGTTTGTCATACATAGAGAATTTTGAAAGTTTCTTATTATGGTTTAAATAAGTTTATGAGAACCAAACGTGGAATTCCATGAGATAATTTTCCATATTTCAATATTAGATAAAATGAAATAGTTAATAAAATGTTCCATATGTTCATTGTTATTGTTAATGAAATGAGTACTCTTAGATAAACACTTAACAATACTATTATGGATGAAATAGTTCTCATATCACTTCCCAAGAAGTCAAAAACTACGAAAGTTTTTATTGCTAATTGAAATAACTTCAAGGAATTCGCATTGGATGATTATATTGGTTCACTTTCATATTATGATATTGATTTAAAAAAAATTGAAAATGAAGCATATGTGAAGAAAAGTGTATCTTTTAAAAATCTTGTTACATTATCTAGTTCCTATGATAATAATTTAGGTTCCACAAATGATTTAAAAGAAGGTATAACTAATAATTTTAATGGTGTTCACAAACAAATCAAGAAGAACATGTCTAAAAAAGAAATAAAGATGTACATGAAGGATGAAAAAAATTAATTATAAATAAAAATTAATATCTAACTTGTTACAAGTTCCGGATGAAATGAAACATAAAACCTAACCATCCATGGTTCAGGAATAAAATAAAAGAATTAAATTTCAAGAAAAAATTAAAGATATATATGGATACCTATAGTAGTTATGAATATTTAAAATCAAGTGAACAATATATAAGTGAAAAAAGAAATTGGTAGTATTTATTTTATGGAAAAATAAGATATGATATCATTTTATTCTTCCCACTCATATTACTTAACTATATTTGGTTAATATGAAAGGAAATTTGGAAAATAAATTTAAATGGGAAGCTTGTAAAAGGTTAGTAATTCTAGTTATAATTCTAGTTATGATTCTAATAATAACTGTGAAGGTAAAAACATACTTCTAAAAAGAAAATAAATAAATAAGATGAGTTTTGGGATATTATTTTAACTATTATAGATGTATACATGAAATTTAATAAAGACTACAAGAATGTATTAAATGAGAAAATTGATAAGTATTCTGATGTTTTGAAGCTTAAAAAGGAGGAAAAAAAGTTGCAGGAAGATAAAATAAAAAAAATAACACTACTTCTAGATTTAATGGAAATTTTTATGATTATTTGGAGGTTATTAAAAAGTAAATAGTAAAATTAAACCTAGATTATTTATTTTTTAAGGAATATATGTCAAATTTTGTTCAATTAAGATATATTTAAGACAAAATTATGTGATTGAATATAATGAAAAAGAAGAAAAATGGACTTGTTTATAATTGGTTATTACCCATAATTTGTAGGAACTAATTTGAGAAAGAAAAAAACAAAAGTTATTTCATATGTTAACTATTTTAAGTGTGTAAATTTTGTTTTTTATATATCTATTTATTCATTAATAATTTTTAATCTCCCAGTCACAAGAGAGAATTTTTATGTAAAAAAATTTCAAGGATAAAATTTTGAAAACTTCTACAATATGGGATCCTAATGTTTCTTATTATAAATAGATTGGACTTAAATTATTTTACAATAATAGGTATATTATTTTTTATGTCTAACATCCATACCTTTTATAATTTTATAATTTGGTTTGTTGGCATGAATTTTTATTTCTTTAGTTTCAATTTATTGCTTGTAAGCATGTTTTTATTATTTGAATTATTCGGTTTACTGTAATTTTCTTCAATGTTATTTTCAAAAATTCATAGTATATATTTTTATAATTGATTCAATATATTTAATATATTTTTGTGGATTATTTTTTTTTATTTTTTTTATAAAATATGATTTTTCATTATGTACATTCATTATCATCTCATTTTAAGAATAGAGAGAAGCTTGAATTAAGGGGGTATTTTACTGTTTTATTATTTTCTAACAGTTTATAGTGACTCAAACTTCTCATAAATAGATATTACATATTTTTAGATGAATATTAATTACATTACATGAACACATTCCTAAGGACCATAATAATTTAGTGCATTTTGAAACTTGGAACATAGTCTACTAATCTATTGAATGGCCTTAAATGTTTATGAAAAAGACCTTACCATTTAGTACTCTTCATATACATACCCTACATAAAATTTTTCTTCATAACCTAGGGAAAGGATACATAAGAAAAGGTGAGATTAGATTCCCAATAAGGTTAAACAAAAGAGATATAAATCTATGATCAAAATAAAGCATAATATAAGTATAAGGGTATGTGATAATGAATATAACATATGAAGTTCATACCAAACCTATCATAGATCATAAGAAAGATTCATGGTATAAATATTGGCAGTCTATAAGACATGAATAAAAACAAAATCAAATAACATGAGCCACGAGAATATAAAATTGGTATAAAACATAAATTTGTAACATACACATAAGAATAGAGAATATTATTTCAAGGATACCCACCAAGACATTCATAAAATGTTGGCATTCGGATTACCACCCACATACCTACTTTAGGCTTGGGATAACCTCACATATACCTTGTTTCAGGATTGGGATGACCTCCTGTGTACCATCTTTTGGGCATGAGATGACCTCCCATGTACCCACATTTGGTCTAGAGATCACCACTTGCGTACCCTATTTTAGGTTTGGGATGATCTCCCATGTAGACTTTGAGAAAATATAACATTAATCATTACCCAATGCTTTGGTGGGATATATAGGTCCCACTTTTCATATAATTAAATCATGCATATATGTTCCACAAGATCATAAAAATTCATTATATCATAGCCCATGAAATGAAATAGGTATTATAAATATTTTATCTTGTCATAACCTATGGAAAAGAGACTGGTTTTATATTAATTTCGTCATAGAATAACCAATTAAAATAAGAAGTTTTCATAATCATTTCCTCTGGGTATAACCCATGGAATAGAAATGTATTTCATAAAAATCAATCCATGAAAACATAAACCATTTAGAGAAAGAATATGTATGGAATCCTGGGATAATATCACCAGTAAGTTATAGGTAAAATCAGAAGTTTTAATCTTAGAAGGAAAATAATTTTAAATATTTAACACATTTTTTGTAGAAAATATCCTTTTCACATTAAAAAATAACTTTTAAAAAATAAATGTATTTTGAAAACCTTTCTTTGAAAATAACTTGTTTAAACTTAAAAAGTAATATTTGAAAATAATTTAAAACACTTTTTAAAACATAAAACACTTTCAAAATCCATTCCCTTGAAAATTACTATAAAATATCATTTAAAAAATAAAAACATTTTTTTTGAAAATATGGTTTTGGAATAAAACACATTTCTAGCCAAAGATATAATTGAAGTAATATTTTCTTAAAAAAATATTAAAAACATTTTATTAATTATCTTATGTACTAAAGAGTGGGAAAATGGTACCACTATTTTAATATATCATGAATACCTAGAATAAAATAAAAGTCGTGTGAATTTTTTGAGAGGTATATCATGATATTTCAACAAAAGAGACATAATCATAAACAATCTTGATAAATGATGAGATTTTAATATAAAATATTTACCACTTTGTTAACATTGAATCATAAGACCCCTGAAGTAATAATATAAAATGAAACTAAAAAATATCATGAGAATGAATAAATTCATAATATTACATGTCAAATGTAATTTATAAACTCCTCATTAAAAATATAGGTGCATAACATAATGTATGTCTCAAATAAGGCAAGTTGAAACCAAAATACCTTAATTGTTAACTTTTTAACCATAAACCCCATGAAAGAGAGATACTCAAATGGATATATAAATACTAATAATTTCATATATAATCATCATAATATACATTCATGGGAATTATATACACCACATAAAGAAACATGTGGTGAATATGCCTTAGGTCTCGTGGAAAGTAAAAGTGAAACAGAAATATTTTACGTTAAGTATTTACTTCCATCGTACTCATTCAAAACTCCCATATAATAAATATAATTTTATTATGCATTTATTACTTGATTAAATTCTTATATATAATACATATATGACTTTTTTTGACTTTTTATTAATCATTTATTGACTGTTCCTTCTTAAAGTTACATTTTTTCTAATAACTATTTTGTTTTTCTTATATGTTTCGATTGTTTATATTTTGGTACTCTTACTTTGATCCTGGTTACATAATATAAATAATGATAACCATGATATAAATATCATATATATTCAGTATATATGATTTTATAGAAATCCATAAAATTTTGTGATAGGAAATTAAATACATTATTCATAGAGATAGTAGGTCATACATACACATGAATTTGGTTTTTTTATTTTATTATTGGTTTTAAAGAAATAAAAGTAAATGATATATATTATCATTATAGAATATTTTTTATTTCATATATATCAAAAAAATGTTAAACCCTTCCTTTATACATTCCATCTAAAGTGTGAATAAATCGCATCACTTCTCGAGGTGGTAGTTCGTCGTACACACCAACGACGTTATCTTATTCCCAAAAAAAGAAAATCATGATGGTATGTGTGATATAAAAAATATATAATGTCAATAACACAATATTTAACATATATAATCCATAAATCCATCATCATGACCAGCCTTGAGAAATGGTAATGGAGAATAGAATGACATCAGTTTATGGGGCGGTAGTCCATCGTACACACGAACGATGATTTCATAACCCATTTGATGGAATTGGAGATAGTTGCAAGTAATGAACTTAACAAAAAATATCATTATATGGAATATAAAAAGTTATTATATATTCATTATGTAATAATAATTGAATAATTTGGAGAAATGAATAAAATATAGATTCTCATTGAAGAACATAACCTCTTCTTCAGGCATTCTCATTAGGTTTGCACTAAGGCCATCCTAGGTTGGATTTATTCCAAAAATAAGCCATATAGGATGATGGTATGGATGTTTTAGAGTTTTTTAGGTAGTTCTTGGCTAAAAAAAGTATTGTGAATGTGTGAAGAAGGGTGTTGAGTGAGTTTCCTTTTATAGTTGACAATGAGTGGAATTCTTGTAAATACTCAAAAGTATTCACTATTGAGAGGTCAATATTGCCTAAAGTGGTTCAATAATTGATAATTAAAGTTTTCTAGGGATTATATGGTTGATTAAAACCTCTAAAACATAATAAAAAATTTCTTTGAGGCATTTATTTCCTTAACATCTATGTTTCCCAATTTTCAACATTTTGGGTTTTCACAAAAGGAACTTGTTTTCAAACTTAGGTAATTTATACATTAAAATTAATATAGAATTATCCTTACATGATAATTTATAACTAATTATTATAAATATGATATCTGATATATAAAATATACATCATATGTGTGTTATAATTTAATTTTAAAACAAACACATGTAACGTGTAAAAACATTATTTTAACTTTAACCATGATAATAGAGTTTCTATGATTTAAGGGTCAATATATTCAATATAAAAGATAAATTAGTTAATTAATGGAATATAGATGATATTTATTATCATTTTTCTAGATATAGTTTTTTTTATAATTTTAAATCATTTGATAAATTATAATTTATCATAAAATAACATTTACGGACATTTTTAAAATTATTATTTTAAATTGAATTTAAAAATATCAAGACAATGAAGGAATTTTAATATATAATTTTCAAAATTGTTTCAAATGGTAAATCCATCTAAAAAATTAACATAACAATTCATTAAATTTACTTCACATTTAATATTTTTAGTATCGTTTACCTTATTTAATTGTTAACTAAATACTTAATGTGTGGGAATTTCTTAAGAATTTAAGTAATTATTTCAACTCAAAAAAATAAATAAATTATCAAAATAAAAAACTTATTTTTATTTAAAAACAATAATTATAACCAAACATATGTTTTTTCTTCCCTATCTTAAATATTCATACATATTAAAATTAAGAAAGGTATATTTTTTGTCTCTTCAATTACTTAACTTGTTAAATGGGTCATATTCAAAGGAAAGTGGCAATTAATTTCCATATTTCAAATAATTTTATATCCAAGATAAAAATAAACTCATTAAATAAAATTAAGATAATATTTTATTTCATATTCACTCTTATCATTCTAGTTTAACCCCTAGTAAAACCATTTTACCTTAACCATAGTAATTAATTTTTATTACATTTACTATTCATTTTGGTCAAAATTTAAGTTGACCTTATTATACATTATAAAATATTTTGATTCTAAAAATGGAATCCATTTTTTTTAATAAAATTAAAATAAGTTGAGATTTTTAATTTAAAATTAATCCTATAGACATAGTGAGAAAGTGGGTTTTTAAAGTTAAAATGTTCAAAAGTTTTCAAAAAACTTATATCTAAAGTTAATATGAAAATTATTCCAATGAACTAAATTGAATTAAATGATTTTTAATATAACTAATTATACTTTAAAAACCAATTTAAAATATAATTTAACTTTATAAATTAATTAAAAGTAATTACAGTTTTCAATTAAAAATCAGTATTTTTTAATATTCATCAAAAAATAAATCTTTTCAGAAAAATCACAAAAAATAATCCTAAGATAATTTTCACATTATAAATTAAAAAATTAATTTTTTTATAAATTAATTTTTCTGAAATTGTTAAAAATTAATTTTATTATTGTTTACAAAAAGATATAAAAAACATTTTGTTGAGAAATGGTATTATTGAAATAAATAAAGGCTTTAATAAAACTTATGTACTTTATTATCAATATTATTTATTTTTATAAAACCAATATACCTAATTTTAAAAAATTATTTATTACTATTCAAATCCCTAAGTTTAATGGCTATGTTATAATGGTCACGTTAATAATATATCATAGTTTTTTTTACTCAGTGTTTCATGGAATGAAAGCTAAGCTGGTGTGATGTGTAGAGAAAGATTTGTTTGGTGTTGAGTGTAATGAATTCCATAAAATAAATTTAATTTATTTAAAAAATAATAATTCATTAAAACTTAGGGTGATATACAGTTATTATATTTTTTTTAAATTAATGAGTTTAGGGAGAGTTGTTGTTTCAACCAATAAGAATGGTGCATATCATTGTGTGTGGTGATGTTATGAGGAACACTACTTCATGGTTCTCAAGTGATGCAGCATAGATTAGTAACCCACTGAGTTAAAAGTTTGTCCACATAACAGTAAGAAACGTAATTTTTAACATTTAGGTAATTGTGGCATAGCTTGGGGCCCTATGTTGTGGTTCTACAAGACATGGTGTATTGATGAGGGAAATCATATGTATTCAGTCTTCAAGACACTTGGACTTCAAGATATTGTAAGGGTTCTATCTCAACCCATTTCAAAATAGTATTATAGAAATAAATCTCAAAAAACTAATTAGAATGATGTATAATCTGTTCATATTTTATTTTAGCATGTTATGTTTTCTGTAATATACATTTTTATAAGATTATGTAATTTTTTTATTATTTTCTATAGAATTATTATTTATTCAAATAATTCATGATTTTAGTATTTTTTTTATTTAACTTATGGGGGGTGATTATTATTTATATACTTAATACCCATATTTCTTTAAGTTATTTTAAGGTGATATTTATTTGGTTATAGTTTTTAATTGTTCTTTTTTTTGAACATGTCTTCTTGTTACTTATTATATCTTCATAATAATTTATTTTCTATATTTATTTTTTAATTTAGTGGGAAAATTTTATTATCTATTGCATATTTTTCTAATAAAATAGTGTGTTTGGTTATTCGGGAAGATTCTTTGTTAGTCATATTACACGAACTAATCTTCATTGATTTATTTTTTTATCTATACAAAAATGGGGAGAAAGTGTTTTGGATTTTTAATTTTCTATAACGGGATAATTTTGAGTGTAACCTTTACACATAGTTTATTATTTGATAATTACAATCCCTTTCACATTGATTTATATGTATTACTTTGATTTATATGATTTAATAAGTATTATTTTAGTCACTGTTATTCATTATTGTGATTTGGAATTATATGTTGTTCACTATTATTATTATTATTCTATTATTATAAGGTTTTATATTTAAAATTTTTACATATGAAAAAATTTAATTATAAATTATTTATTTGTTCATTATTATTTTTTTTATTCTTGAAATTATATTCTGTTATTTATCACTTTTTTTATTGGATAATTTTTTCAAAGTACAGTTATCTTTAAATGAAAAGTCACTTTTATTCCTAACAAGTTTACTTTTATGTTTTAGGATATGATTTTTACATATATGAATTTTCATGAATTTTTTTAAATGTTTGTGAAATTTATATTATTTAGAAATTACATTAAATAATAAATTTACTCTTATGTTTGAAAATTTCACAAAGTTATGAATATTATATATATATAGTAAAATACTCCTATGTAATGATGTTTATTGTTTACACATTACCAGGAAATATAATTTTTCTAACCCTGTGAATTTTTTACATTGAAATAGAAGTAGGAATTTACCTTCATGTATCGATGATATTACATTTATTTATACTGATAGTTGGATTCTTTGGTGAAGTATGGACTATTATATATTCAAAATGTTACTTTTATGTATTAATTTAGCTATGAAGATTTTGATATTCAGTAAAGTGATTCACACATTGTATATAGGGAAAACTTCATATTTACTTTTACATATTCAACATGAAGTGAGTTCTTATTTTATGTATTTTTTATAAGTTAAGTACATGACTCTTATGTATGTTCTCATGAATTTTTTGTTTGGAGATGCATTCATAATTTGGTTTTATATATTTAAAGAGATTACTTTGATATATGTATTATAAGTTAGATATTTGGAAGTTGTGTTTAGAATTGTGATAGAAGATAGATTCTTAAATATTACATGTGAGTCTCAAGGATCATTATTTATGATCGGATTATCAATCCTAAACTATGATTGATTATTTTGGGAATTGATATTCAAAATTAAAATAATTGGATTATCAAAATCTATTATCCAAAATAATTTCAACGAGTATTTAAAATTGATTATAGGTTTATTATTATGGATTATTAATGATTATTATTATATAAATATTTATCCATGTTTTGAATTATTCATCTAGGATTATTTTTATGGGATATTTAACTTTGTATGTTGTCTCTGTGATAATTATTCATTGATTATTATGGAGAAACATTATATATTTTCTATCAAAGTAATTAGTCATTGGATATTTCTTATATAAAATAAAATCTACTATAAGTGGATATATTTAAGACATACATGGTTAATATTTGATACATATTTTCAGTAAGGTTGAGAGAATTATTGTTGGAACACTACTTTTATAGGTTCTCTTGATCCTACAACATTATATATTTTCTTAAGCGTACAAATCTACTTGATCCTATTCCAAAATCCTCATTATCATTCATTAATTGGTTTACTTTTTCTACAATTTTAGTGTGTTTTATTGTTTTTGTTATAAAGTTCGGTTTTGGGTCATGTTGAATGGGTTGTACCTCCCTTAAAAGGTAAATGTGTTGGTTATTAGTACCTAAATAAAAACTAGATACATTTTTATTTCCTTGGGTCTAGTAATATAAAGGATTTTTTAGTTGTTCCTTACTCCAGATAAAGTAAATGTTATTTATTCCTCAACTTAAAAATAAATGAGTTAGGCTAGTATTATACCTTAAAATTCTAGGTTGGGTTTTCTACTTTTAAAATGCTTGGTATTTTTCTAAACCCATAAAAGAAACGTTTTTGCACATCCAGGCTGCAAAAGGTAGGATTCAGGGTTTGTGCCTCCTGGTTAAAAAGGTGGATGGTAAAGAGTTTTCACTCTCCTTAAAAAGTGATGTTTTTATAGTGTGTGTCATGCTCTTAGGGTTGAGAGTGTGATTATTAGACATGGGATCACTTATATTTGAACTACTATAATATTTCACATTATTATTTAAACTTCTATAATTTTTTTAAGATTAAAAATTACCTTTTTATTTTATTTTCCATCCAACCATTTGGGAATTATATTATGTAATGAGTTTTTATGATATTATCATTCATTTATATTCATTACTCATGTTATTTAATTAATATCATTTTTTATTTCTTATTCATATGTCCAGCTTACAAAATCACATTTGAGGAGGCTAGTAGATACATGGCCATTATTAAGGCAGTGTTTTCCAGGGATCAACAAGATTTTTTTCACCATATTGAAATTAACATGGAACTTGATAGGTTATTTTTTCCCCCATCAAGCCCAATAAACTTATCTTCGAAGGACTTTTTCTACGTTCTGGTGACCAAAATTTAGAAGGACCAAGGTAATAAACTCTTATGGATCAAGAATATTCCTTCAAAATATAACTTCCTAACTTGGAGGCTTCTCCGTAATGTAGTTCCACTGATGATAATGTTATGAAATGAAATATCTCCATGTATTCCCGCTTCTCATATTGTAAAGATTGTAAAGAGGAAATCCTTGAGCATATTTTCTTTAAGGGAGAGTGGGTGCAAGAGGTCTAGTCCACCTTCAAGGGTTTTATTGTGGTTCACTCTCATCCTCTGGTGGATTCCTCATTCCTGGTTCGATGGTTTCATGGCTTAGGTAATAGGGGTGTGGAACGAACGACTCAAGATTCAATTCTCCATGAAGGTGTCTAGTGTCTATGTTAGGCTATAAACAATGATCTATTTAAGGGGAACGGCTCATCTGAGAGAGATATCACTATTCACACTCATAGCCTGCTTCTTGATCTAATCAAAAGTCTTGACCACTCGCGGGATGCATCCTCCCTTAAAGTCCTTATGGTAACTCAGGACAACTCTCCTGCTAGTATCCCTCATGGTCAATGGGTTTGTTGGAAACCACCTCCCTTGGGCTTAAAACTCAAAACATATGGTTTTTGCATCATGGGTTTCATGAGGGGTGGAAGTTTTATTCAAGAACCAGGCGTTTCATTGTGTTCGCGTTCACAAATCACCTTGGGAGCGGTTCTTCTACCCTAGAAGAGGCTATTGCTTTTCTTACAGGACTCACTCTTTGCAAAAAAAGGGGCATTGACATTGAGGAAACTGAAACTGACTCTATGATTCTCTTCAATTTTTTGCATGGCACCAGACATATCCCCTTGTCTATATCCTACCATATATGGAAGTGTTGTGCCTACATCTATAATAACATTCGATTGAGACACACCCAGTGAGAGGGAAACAATATGGCTAATCACATGGAATCTCTTGCTGCCCACAGTTCTGGAACCTCTTGTTTTTATAACATAAATCAACTAAAACCCAAGGGGGTGAATTTTCTAGAGGGGATTCCCTCTAGTTGAACTAATTCCCCCTCCCAATAGGCCTCTTATTCTGTGTTGGAATCCTAATTTTAATCCTCCATTTTTTCGTTAAATAAAGAATGGGGGTGATGTTAATTCAAGTTACAACATTATAGACTATTGTGTGTGACAATTTTTACCCATATAGATATTTTATTTTATTTTTTATTTTTTTTACTAAGGTTTGTGGAATTATAGTTTCCTATCCTAGTTTTTGATGAACATTAAAACATTTAAAATTCTCCATTATAAAATTTTAATATAAATACATCATGTGCATTAAATAAGTTTAATAGAGTAAAATCATTCTAAAACATTTTACCTTAACCATTTAAAATTTTCATCAATATTTTAGGAATAAGAAAACATTTTTTATGTCAATGAAGAACTAGTATTTTTCATTGGATCATTAAAACATATACAAAAATACATAAAAATAGATTATATATGGATAATATGTTATGTTTTAATATAATAAAGTATTAATTTTATGAATTTAGAGAAACTGCAAGATGTATTGAAAAAAGAGATATTTAAAAAATTACCTTTACAAACCAAAACATCTTATTTCAATGTCCATATTCTAAGAACACTTGAAACACTAAAAAATTCTACCAAAAATAAAATGAAATTTAAATATTAAAGTTATTTAAATTTAGGATGAGATTTTGTGGCTATTAATGTTGAAACATTAACATTTTTACAATGTTTTCTGAATCTATTCAATGGAAAACTAGATTTTAAAAATTTCAATTTTAAAATTCATTTTCAGATTTTATCCCATAGAAAATAGAGTTTATAAATCTGAAAAAAAATACATTAACCATTTAATATTAATTTTTTTTTGGATTAAATAAATTAAATAATTTGAAATATATATATAATAATTAAAATATGTTTTTGATTTTGAATATTACATTATAGGTTTCATAAATATAATTTTTAATTGAAATTTTATTTTTAACAGAGAATATATCTTTGATATTTTCTGACATAATAATTCAGTAATTACACCCATTTTATCTCAAGATACATTTATATCATATATCATATACAAATAATGTATTTTATTATCCATCATAAAATTTTTCGATTCATTAAATTTTAAAAAATTCCTATAGCTATTTTTAATGTCTCAATTCCAAATTTTTATTCTATTTTTTCAATTTTGACTTATAATTATTATATATTTAATTATTAGTTAAAAACATTAAATATATATAAAAATAAAGTATCAATGTGTGAGGCATTTCATGGTTATTAAAATAAATTTTAATTATTATTTTTATGATAACTAGGTTCATAGGCCACACAAAAAAACAACGAACATTAAAATTACAATTCCACAACCTCTAGTAAGAGACTCAAAAAAATCAAAACCCAAAACCTATAAACATAAAAATAGTGATCCATTTCGGTAAGGATATATACCTCTCTAATAAATTATTTTTATAAAAAATAGAATCCTCTATCCCAGAAGATAGTCATCAAATCTCTTGAAGAAAGTAAGAAAAGTTCTTGATTTCAATTAATATATTCTAACTATTTCAACACCACCTTTAAATCTAGCTAAAAAAATAGCATTCAACAAAAAAAATATATAATTAAGGAACACTATTAGAATATGTTTTTGATCTTACACCGATATAGAATCCAATGTGAATATTTATTCAAATATTGTAGCCACAAAAAAACCATTTGAGACCCTATCCACATACACAAATATATTTTATACCCAACCTAGTGTCACTGATGTGTTAACAATGGTCTTTATAAAACTTGGATTTAACCAAAAAAAAGTAACTGACTCAAAAGTAAGATTAAATTTTTTTTCAAGGTTCTAAAAACCACCAAAACTAAAATGATAGTTTTCTTATCCATAAGGTTCATACTCATTTCCTTGGGAAAGTAATATGTTATATCCATTACAAATCATCCATTCCACCATAAAAAACACAGTCCATAAATTTATGGTCCCCACTACTCAAGAGCTCAATCATAACATCATGAAAAATAATTGAATTCTTAATCAAAAACCATAGCTTGATTGCTCGCCATTTTTTTTTTACTTTGGGACTCAAATAAAAGACATGATTAGTATCTTAAAAGAAAAAACACCACCAAAAAATGGCATCCATAATGATTTCATGATGTTTAAAAGAATAACTGAGGGTTAATAATTAATAAATAAACACGAAAAAAATATTTCACCTTTACTAGAATTCTTAAACCCCATAAAACCATCCAAAAATAATGGAAAATTACACCATATATTATATTGATCATCTATGGGATTTCGTTAATTCATCTATGGTAGACTGGTTTAGAGATTTATATTTTTACTCATCCTAACTACTAGACTAAAAGAGTGTAGCAAGTGGTAGTTCAAGGTCAAACCTAAGATATGGTTTTATAAAATATATAGGAAAATTAATAGGGAACAAAAATAAAGGAAACTGAAGTTGAAAATCACAATTAGAGAATATGTAATAAGTTTTATAAATTGATGATAATGTATTAGTGAATTGGAAAGATATATTTATTGGACATGTTGTTATCAAAACATAGTATAAACAAGTCTTTGGTATTGGTACTTGTTCTCTATCTCAAAGGTTCCCCTTTTCTCATGAGTAGATACTTATGGTAAACTAAGAAATATGTGACTCAATACCATGTATAAACATTGCCTCCCTTAACCATAGAATGGTAAGGTATGATTCAAAGTGGCTAGTTGATTCATTGAGAAGAATTATCGAACTCAAGTTAAAAATGGTCATACAACAAGAAGAGGAAAGTGGTGTTGAATGAAAATTGAATGAATAACCCAAGAATGTATTATTAATATAAATATTATTCACTAACACAATCCCATTTCAATACATCCCTTGGAACTATTGAATTACACCATCATTCTATCCATGAGGGAGTGTATAAAATAATAATATAAAATAGAAAAAAATTAGAAGTATTAGAAATTACATAATTCTAATTCTATATTTCTCAGTTTTAGATCTCCCGTATAGCTACCAAAATCCTTTTATTTATAGAAATAGATTCCACAAAATATCAAATCCTCTTTCTTAAAATATCTCATCCAATATATCATTTAAATCCATAGTTCAAGAGATGAAATTTCTCTACTAATCTTGGATAGAACATGAAGATTGTAAATACTTGACTACAATAATCATGGAATGACCTATTCCTTGCAGCACGAACTGACTCCTTATGTTATATGATTTATCATTTCTATAAATCTAACACAATGTACATAACTGACTATTTCATGAAACAAAAATCCAAAAATATGATTTACCTCTATTTATATGCTCATAGATCAAATTAACCCTTCCATTAAACAAACACTCATTTTTCAATTGTGTCCTAATTCCTATAGTGAATGGTGTGATACAAAGAAATTTTATATGAAATTAAATACAACTCCTGAAAATCCAACATTATAGTCCATCAAAAATTTTCTTACATTATGGTATGACACGAATAACCATGGACTAAACATATTTTCATGAAATAGAAAAGGAATTCATATTTATAGACTACCCATGACTTGTACATACTCACCCAAAGACTCATATTCCATTCTCTAATGATTCTTATGAAACCATCTTCATAGTAAGAACACATTAGGTATGGTTTTCCATGTTCATATGCATCTTTTGGGAGATAAACATTGAAGCACTCTGCTCGTTCAGCCCAAAGATAGACCTAAAAACCACCACATACACCAGACAGATGTTCATACAATCACCTCAGCCTACACAGCAAAAAAACATCACAATTCTATTAGACATATGTTTTTCTGATAATCACCTCCTTCAAGATTATTCACTAGAAGTATGATGAAATGTCACATAATCACCATAGAAAACTCCATTATCTTACTTCACAAAAAATAGAAAAACAAATAGAAAAACAAGATCTATGTGGTTCAAAAAAATCCTACATCCATAGGAGAACACTGCAAACATATTTTTTTGAGGAGAAACAAGTGAATATAAAACACTCACTCATTTTCACCCTACTTTAAAAAGTTTTAGACAATTAATTCAAAAACATCCAATATTGATTATAAGAATCACACACATCATCATATTTGGGGCACGACCTCTTTATAGAGGTCTCTAAATGGTCAAATAGTTGCAACGACATATGAGATTCATGATAAACATACCATTGACTAGGAAAACTATTGATACACTATTGGACCAACCATTCAAAACACACATAGATGGTCATGATGAATACATCCAATGCATTGAATCTTCATCAATGGTGAAAACCATCGGTGAGAACATTATCTAATGATCTTTGTCTGATCATCATTTTTTATGAATCTTTATATTGGAAATATTTCTGGTCAAACCATTATTCCATATATTTTATGAAACAACACATCGAGAAACATTCATTTGGGGGGTATCTATTCAATGATAATCATCCAATCATCTAATTTTTATGACCTTATCTCTGGGAGACTCGGCTCAATAAAATCATTATTAACTTTCTACAAAAATCAATAATCTCCCACTTGCAAATTGCTTCAGGATTTCAACCTTATTCAACCATCCATCTGAGATCGTCCTCTATCTGATGAATGTAGTTCCCACCATTCTATCTGATTATATAATTCTATATAAGGCACAATGTTGACTCAAAATTTCTGGGACTGCCACCTTTGTAAACATATCGACAGGATTCAGCTTTCCTTCTATAACTCCAACAGTTTATCAACCAGCGGACATGGTATAAATTGATACTTCAAGTCGATATATTTCATTCTTAAATGTAACACTGGATTGTGAGTAAGATTAATGGCACTCTGTCTATCACCGAATAACATTCCCCTATCTAATACCTATTTGAGTTTCTTCATAAATCATATCAACCATATTAGCACATTCCTAGCTTCAATAGTATCAACATACTTTTCTTCCTTCGGAGATAAATCAAAAACTAGCTCCAATAGAGACACCCATCTAAGAATTGTTCCACAAAAAGTAAATAAAAACCCAATAGTACTTTATGTGAGTCCATGTCTCCAAAAAAATATACATCAACAAGACCTTTCAATTGATCATCATCATTAAAACATAAAGTTGCATCTTATAGCCCTTTAAAGTATTGAATGATCCATTTCATAACTTCCTAATATTTACAACTAGGATTTGACATGAAACATATAAAAACTCCCATTGTAAAATCAATTTTCAGTCAAGTACAAACCACTTAATACATCAACCTTTCTACATTTTAAGCATAAGGAGCCTTTCTCATGTCATGAAATTATCAGTCTATTAATAGTGAAAAAACCCAAGTAATGTTGTAATAAATCATTTAGTAATATTATTAATATTCATTATTCAGGTTTTATAGAGATATATTCATTATAAAAATATAAGTTAATTTTTCAGTCAAAAGAAAAAATGATTTCTTTCCAACCAAATTGGGGTTTCATAAATTATATGGTTTTAGTAAAAATATTGATTTAAAAATTATACGATTTTGATTTGAAAAAATAAATATCATTTTTTTGGAAATTAAAAATCATTATAAGAATAATTTTTTAGAACATTCTAACAATTTTTATTTTTCAATAAACAGTGAAAAATATTTATTTTTACTAAAAATTTATTTTCTTTTTAAGTATTTATAAATTAAATTTCTATTTTGGATTAATTTTAAAAATTTAATCAGTTTATTTTGATTAAATAACCTAATTATGGTCTTTTAAATTAATTTTATAATTTAATTTAATATAAAATAATTCTTGTACCAAAAAAGACATTTTTTCTAAAAGGCTATTTTTTATCACATTTTGTGGGTTTAATTTTAATTTACATTCTACAGCTTCTATGATTTGAATATTAAAAAATAAATTCCATATTTTTAATAATTTTTTCCAAATTTGGTAAATAATACCCTTTGATTTTTTAACCTTACGAATAGTAACCATAGAAACTTTTATTTCCACGGTCAAAGATAAATCGAGTAATTAAGGTTAAAAATAAAATGATAAGGAAAAAATGACTCTGACACTTGCCTTAATTTTATTTTATGAGTATAAATCGTCCCTAATTTTTTAAAAAGTTGAATACATGTCCTTTTTATCTATTTTTTCAAGATTGTGACATTTATAATACTTTAAGAAAAATAAATCAACAAATGTAACACTATTGCTTTTAAAAAAATATAATATTTTTAATATAAGGATAAAAACAATATATGTTTGGTTAAAAATAGTCATTTTAAATATAAATGATTTTTTATCATGGTAATTTATTTCTAATTTTTATTGATTAAATAATTACTTTAAAATTTTACGCAATGTTGATGCAGTAATTATTCAATTAATAAAAAAATAAAATAAATGATTTTAGAAATATTAAAATAAATATAATTTGAATTAATTAATTTATTAAAAAATAGATAAATATAATATGTTAATGATATTTAAATTTATTATATTTTAATTCCTTTGTATTATTGATGTTATTAATGTCAAAGTAGACAAAAAGTTCTAAAATTGACATTAATGATATTCTATAATAAAAAATATTTTAATAAATGATTTTAAATTATTTAAAATCCTATATTCAGAAAATTGATTGGTATATGGTTACAAATATCTACCATGGTCAATTTATTGTCCTTTTTTCCATTTATTGAAACTATTTTGACCCTCAAAGATTAAAACCCCTTATTGTCATGGCAATTATCATAAAGGGTTAAAGTGGGTTAAAAAGATAACGGTAAAAAACTTATCAAAACTCAGACAAATTTTATTTTATTTGATGATTTAAACTTATAGTCATATTATATTCTAATATTATCATTTTTTAGACATTTTAAAATGAAAATTAATTTATATTAATTTAATATTTTAAGAAATTCCAAAAGTGCCCCTCCTCTATCTTTTAAAAAGGGCACCAATTCTCATCTTTTCTTCACAATTCAAAAGATTTTGGGTTTATCAAATACCTTACCAAATGAATTCATAAAATCCATCCCCATGTAATAGATGTATTATTTTTTGAATGATACCAAACTTAGAGGTCTTACGGTGTAAAGCATAGGAGGTTGTACAAAGAATTGGTATAGTTCTTAACCAAGTGTTTATATTTTATTTATTCTTCCATATCCTTAAAATATTACCTAACCATGATTATATAATAACATTATTATCTCCCATATTATTATATTTTTTTATTTTAATTTAATAAATTATATACATATCTAACCTCCATCAAATGGAAAATGAATGCATCGTTCGTGTGTATGGTGGACTACTGCCTCGCAGACCGATGTAATTTTTTTTCCATCACCACCTCTCATAATTGTTTATAATGTTGGATTTAATGTATATATATGATATTCGTGAAATATTTATAATTATATAAAGATAATATAACACATATTTTCTAACTTTTTCATTCACTAAAAAATGATAATGTTGTTCGTGCGTATGTGTGGACTACCACATCCACAAAGTGATGTGATTTGTTTTTCATCACCACATCACATGGATGATATATATAAGTTAATATAAATAAATATTATTATATTTATGATATTAATATCATTATATAATTAATAATAATAATACATACATTCTCTCTAAAATGATCATTAAAAAAAATAGAAATTTTACTCATGCGTACGTACGACATACCATCTTCATGATTGTAATGAAGTTCATTTCTCCAGACCATATTTCATGATTAGTATTAAAATTATAATTGATGTATAAAAATTATAATTATTTCATGATTATAATTGTGGATATGATTTTATAAGTACCTCTTTGACTATAGTCAACATACTATAGTTATTTTAGACATATGAGTCGAATATCATCGAAAGATGTGATGTGAAATTAATTAATTAAGTAATTGTATATAACTTGGTAGTAAGTGAAATAAAAGGAATAATAAACATGAACAAGTTGCTAAAGAAATTAAATAATTAACATAATTTTATTTTTCAGGAAGATAAGGAACACACATGACAATTCAGGCACAAGGTAAGGGGCTTTCTTTTAAATATCCAATTTTAAAGTTTCTCTTCCAACTTTTTTTATTCCATGTCCATATTTCTTAAAATTAATTTATAGATGTATTTACATGTAAATAAAATAATTATAAAGTAAGTTTTATATTTATTTTTACTTTATTTAAATTTTTTCAAAAGAAATCTTTTTACTTTTTTTATACATATCGTTTTGACAAAGAGAAAAATGTAATGTTCTATTTTAACATATATAGTATCAAAATATTTTCCTACCACCACAACCATTATTTAAAGTTGGATTTATATAAAATATTTCATATTTTATTCAGAAAACCCTCTTTTTTTCTGAGTATTTCTATATTCAAAAATGAGTTTTTAAAATAAAATAGTATTTTGATATCCAAAAGTGTTTTCTTATTGGTTCAAAATATTTTTTTGAGAGTTTTAGGTTGAAAATGTGTAAGAAAAAAAATTATTCATGGTATGTTCCTTTTAAATTTTTTATATTTGGTGATATTTATATATATTATATGATGGGTGCACCAAAATATCACTCTAATGGATTCGGTAATGATTATTTTCTCTATATAATTATATTAGAAGTTGGTTGTATAGTTATTCTAATCATAATGGTTATGGTAAGGGTTCTATGAGGGTTCTATAAAGATAATATCCAAAGGAATCTACAAGAAATATTTTATGATTCATTATGAGTTTTCATGAAATTATTTTTGTTAAAAAAAGATAAGGTAATGATTTTATAGGATATATTATGCCCTTTTAGGGTAAAAATTTACATTTTTATGAAAAAAAAATTCATGTTTTTTCATGTTTTTTACTGGACTAATGGATTTATTGTTATTTTTTATGTCCCTTGTTAAGATTTTTGTTCTCATCCAACATTTTAAAATTATTTTTGGGGTGATTAAGTATGCATAATAAAGAAGAATAAATTAATTCAAAAGTCGTGAAGATTTGTCATAAAAAATGTATTTCAATTTAAAAGTTTTATATTATAGGAAAATGGATACTAATTAGAAGTTTTCACTTTATAAAATATGGTTTTTTATGTATGAGATATGAACTAATTCTCTAAAACTCTAATCCTAAAATGATACTTGAATGTGCGAGAATGAATTCTTGATTCAAAACTCGAGATTATGTAATGTTTAAAATTGTATCATTGTAGTTGGTATTAGATTTCAGTTTAGTTAACATTATAGGTTGGGATAATGGAATTAAATACCCTTAAAAGATTATAATTTATGGTTTTAAAGATATATCATTTTAATATTACTATTTTGTTTCATCTAATATATATTTTTTCAGAATGGTTTTCCATAGAGTAAATTAGGAAGATAAAGTTTGAAGGTATCAGGATGGAAATATCCTTCCAAATTAGCATCCTAGAATAGTTGGAATTGTAATAGTGTAGTTTTTTACTGTAATGGATTAGTTTAAACAAAATATAAATGATTTTGGTATCCATTAAAGAGAGAAACCACATTCACTATAAAATAATGTGTCTATAGTTGAGCATTTCATGAAATAGAACCATATAGATTTTGGTGTAACTTCTGACCCGGTAGTATATGAAGGATGTAACTATTCTCTGTAAAATATATTTTAAGTCTTGGGATGTTCATAATGTCAAAAGGTAACTCTTGTTATTTATCATTTTGAATTTGAGCCTGTTTGGTAGTGGTCTTCAGTTGAGGATACCAAAGAGAGATATGATATTGATTCCATGGAATGGGAAACATTTAAGAATAGTTTTCTAGAGAAATGATTCCCTAAGATCATTTGATTCAGAATGGAGAGATGGTTCTTAAAAGTGAGGTAAAAATATACAGATTTAACAGCCACATAAGAATCCAACTTTACAATATTGGCAAGGTAAGTGATGGATTTTATTAGGGACATTAATAATAAAATTAATATATTTTACTCAATATTAAAACCAGTTTTATTAAGATATTTTGCCTCATGATACCTTCAAAACTATGAGAAATTTTTCCATTGTGATTAGAAAGTGCAGATAGAGTTTTTTGAGACTTATGTTCCTCAATAGAACAAGAGTATGAAAATTTTGGATGGAATGTTATGGGGAAGCATCAATCAAAGAAATCTGGAGGTAAGAAAATCAAGTTCCCATCTTTTGATAAGTGTGGTAAAAACCATCCTAATGAATATCGTATAAAATATGGGAAGTTTTAATGATGTGGTAAGTTTCGTTATATGTCCCAGGATTGCAAAGAAAAAAATCTTGAACAGTCCAAGAATGGAGTAATGATCTGCTCATGTAGTGTCAGTGATTCCATTTTGGATTTTATCAAATTATAAATTTATAAATGAAAAACTAAACTAGCTATAAATGCATTTCAAAGTGGTAGTAAAGGTTATAACTAATAGGTAAAATCATGTAAATATGGTGATCATGTGGTTGGAAGCTAATATGTGGATTCCACATATTACTCTCATAGGTTTAGTTTCTAAAACTAATCATTTTGATTTTACTTCAGTAGAGAGAGAAGGGTTCAAGGTTAATTTCAAGGATTAGGTAAATGTTATTCCTAAATCATTCATGGAATGATCCTATGGATTAGGATATTAATTAGTGAAGAAGTAACCAATTAGTTTTGTTCAAACCAATTAGATCTACCTAATCTAACAACTAATATTTGGTCTAGATGCATTCAATAACCTAGGCACAATAATATTATCTTTAAGGGGAGAAATCATCACAAACTATTGGTCTTAGTATTCTAAATTTTAATTAGGTCTGGATCCTCCTATTTCAATTCCTTGGATCGGGGTTACGCAAAATAATGTGATTAACAGGAGTTATTCACCTAATACCTAGCCAAAGGGTATTCTAAGTTTTTATTTATGGATTCATTATATTTAAGATACCCCTACATTTGACCCCTCACCCTATAAGATTATTTGTGCATGGTAAATACGTTATTATAATAAAGATAAATTGGTTTCATGATTGGAATATTTAATAAATTCATATTAAATCAGTTCATGATTAATGTAATTTTGAATCAATCAATACACTTACTTGAATAAAGGAAGTAGAAATGTATTCAGCAATAGAATATGAAAGTAACAAACAAAATGTAAAAAGGAAATTGGAATTTAAATACTATTTGTAATAATAATGAGCAATAGAAAAATATTTGGAATGATGTACAATAGAAAAATATGAACAAGAAGGAAAGATAAACTAATGAAACTAAATCTGGAAAGGTATGATGAAGAAATCGTAAAAGAAAGATAAAAAATAGAGTCATCCATTCCCCATCCAATTTCAAGCACTAGAATATATATCATCGTACAAATATCATGATGTGTAAATACCTTTCATCATGTATTGGATTAAAATAACTTTTCCTTCGATAATTTTAGGATGTGAAATAGAAATTCACATCCTGTAATCAGATCTTCGAATTTATCTTAAGATATTGTATCCTTTTAATTTCATGGCCTAAATATTTTTTCAAGAAAAAAATTTGAATATTTCACGTTGTGTAACGTATTCACATTGTGTATTACGTTTTCCTATAAGATTCATGACTTTTACTGGTTTCATGGTTTGTTCTTTGGTCTACAGGGGTCTTATTCTTTAGAAATTCACATCATGAATAAGTTTCATGACTTGTAATGTCTGAAATTGTTGAAATAACAATTGTTACCCTTTTAAGAATTGGTTTTTTATTTCCTAAAAAATCAATAAAAACAAAATTCATTATCAAATAAAGCATGAATATTTCTTAAATAAATTTATTCAATATAAATTTATAAATTTATCTTGTCAAATTCCCCCACACTTGAACAATTACTTCTCATAAAGAAAAAAACATCTCAATAAGGATTCCAAATAAAATAATTTTTAAATAAGAAACACGCATTACAATAATGAAAATAAAATTAAGGTTTATTGGAAAATGATAGTCCTTAAAACTCACTCATGTAGAGAGAATTAGTCATGCCTCATAATAAATTACTTTATTCAAATCTTTTCTTCCTTTAATTATAATTTATCAATTGTTCCTTAGAAGCTATACCCATTTTTTAATTTACCACTCCATGAATCTTCTATCATCACTTAAGGAAAGAAGCAAATTGGAGTTATTCTCATACCTTAAATACATGTTCCTAACTATAGTATTGAATTGGTTCTAACATATCCACTCCATAAATAAGATCACACAATTAATCATGAGGGATTCGGTAATAAGGTTCAAATGACTCTAAGGCTGAGGGTATGTGGGTAGATGATAAATATCAATCTCAAAGGGGGGTGGTAAAATCACAAGTATAATACATGATCATCATGAATAATTAAATTAAGAACCACATTTATAAATTGGTATCTACACACTCCCAAAATATCAGGGTAGGTCCATGGATGTGTCATAAAAGAGTAATGAAAATATCCTTTTTTTTCAAAAGTTATGCCTAGGCCAGATCTCGCATTCATCACTTAACCACATATGATCCTTAAATATAGTAATGGTGATTGTTGACCTTCCTAATAAACAACCCATGTTTTTATTTTTATATATTTATTTTAAAAAATAGGATAATCATGAATGGTATATGAAAAGAACAATGTACTACTTCCCACGGATCATGCGGAAAAGTCACCATATATCTCCTCAATAGTAAGCATCATGAGTCCATAAGTAATGAACATATCCCCCACACTTAATCAAGTGAAAATAATTTATTTTTATCAATATTAGTTTAGGAAGGGATAAAATGGTCTTGTAACATGGATCAATCCTGACAAGGTCATTCAAGGATTATATGGGCTTAAAAGGGATAAATGTGCATGTGGGTCTCAAGATAAATGGCTCAAAAAAATGACTCAATCATTTTAATAGTGTATTTTTTCAGTCATAGCCACGATAATATTCCAATGAAATTTCTAATAGTTTTACACGTCCCGAGTATTTCTCAAGAAATATTCTCAAAAAAGAATATAATAATGTAGGTCTGGAATCCTCTCGAGAATGGGAATACATAAAATAGGCCAATCACTCAGGGCATAACAACCCATAATAAGACAGTCAAATGAAATTTTAATAATCTATAATTAGAAGAAAATTACAAAACTCATTATTCGTGCTAAAATTCTAAGAAATAGTAAAAATTTATTTTAACTTTTTTTCCATCCAAACTATATCTTTTCTTTACATGGGGGCAATCATATTTCAAGTTAAATCATGTTTTCAATAAAAAAATGTACACTCAAATAATGAGAACATGAAAAAATCTTGGTGTAAACATAATAAATCTCAAGAATGTATCCCCCACACTTAAAATGAAATAGTGTCCACGTTATTTTGGAAAGTGACATGGAGAATAAATAAATAATAGAACATACAGACTATAATTGTCAATGATGAATTTAAAGTAGGGAATAGAGGTATCCCTATAACCAAGGTCGTGATATAGATGAAATGATGTATTATAGAAATACTATACTTTTACACATATTATTACATGATTTTATGCATAAAAACATCAAATTAAATCCAAGTATCATAAAGTCTATTGACTTTGGATGGCTTGGTACATAAAATTGAAAACATGGGGATAGAATAAAAAATATTTATATTAATATTCCATAATGAACTCTTAACTTTTTTTGAGATTATACATCTATATAGGATAACCTATCGAATACATAGAAAAAATGGATGAGATAAAAACCCCAATAAGGGAATAAATATAGGAATAAATCCTAGAATAAGAGTTATAAGCCATACTATGATGACATAGAATATCATGAAACGTGAATAAACATATGGATTAATAACATATATAACATGGGATAATTTGATCATGGAAACATAGTAATGTGGAATAATTATTTAACATGACATAAACATGAGTTGAGGATAACTGCAAAGACTATATCACATGGTGGAAAAAGTACCATAATGGATTAGTTTTACTCCCTAATCCCATACATGAGGTCTCATGAGACTAAAAATGACACAATTCCTTGGAGAACTATCTGGGATCACCCATCATAACATGTTCATGCATATGTGTTCCATATAAAGAATCAAATATAATGAATAAACATAATGGATACCCATTGAAAGAAATGGGTATTATAATCATGTCATAAGGCATAAACAATGGGAATATCATAATTGTGTCCATGAAATAATGGATTAAAATTGTAATAGGACATTAATAAAGGAAAATAAGAATATAGCATGGTAAATTATTTCCAACTTGAGAGAGTACATATAAAAATAGTGTTTAATAATCTTTAGAAATGATCCACTTTAATGTAGTTTAGGAGAAAATATTAAAGATTATTAAAAGTGGATAAAGGAATAATTTTTTGTATAAAACTAGAAATTAAATAAGATATTTTCTTATTAAAAATTTATTTATTTTATAAAAAATAATTATGGATTAAAATATATTTTTGACAGTACTTGATACTGGGTAATAATTGGGGAATATCCCATTAATTGGTCTTGCTTATTGGGAGGAATTAAGAGGGGAACCTTTTTAAACATGAATTTCCCCATAAAATAAGAATGAATTGACCTGGATACATAATTTTGGAAAATATAAACATAATTTAGAAGAATTATATAATAACAATGAGTAAATAAATTAGTGTATAGAGAGATAAAGTGTATCCCAATGGTAAATTTGGAGGTTCAGAGAGAACCCTTACCTTATATATGAATTTATTCTGTACTTTCCTTTAATGTTCTAGATAATCAGATTATGTTCATTAATAATTTGATTCAGAAAATATTCTATATATATTTGATTTATTATCATTTTTTAAAATTCATTTATAGTCAATTTTATCAGTTATAATGTTTAATCTAATTGTTCATATAGCATTCATTTCATGGTTTATGGTCGGTTACCTTAATTATAATTATGGGATTTCTTTTCAAAAAGAAGAAAAACTCTAGAAGTGGAATGAAATGGTATTAATATACTTTATAGGATTTTAAATTTTCCCATATATCATTTTTTTCTAAAATTATGATGATTCATTTGATAAAATGTTAATGATAAAAGTTTAGTTTATTTTGGTAGTTTTTCAATCATCATGAACTAGTTTTGTTTTATTATTTAATTTTATGTATATAAATTAGTTACAAAATATGAAAAATTTATAATATTAATTTTAAAATCTTTTTTAAACATTATAATAGTTTTGGGACCAGTCTTTAATGCATTAATGGAAAATGTAAAATCATCATCCATGAAGGCTGTGAATCGACATATCATGGACAATATTTTCATTTTTAAGATAAAATAGAAAGAGAAGAGATTTGATGACGAATATTCCAATAACATAATAAAATTATAGTATATATATTATAATGGATAAATAATGATGTTTTGGATAGGTTAGGTGATGATAAGGTATGAGAAAGAAAGAATTTAAAAGTGAAAGATAGTGGATTTTACCTCTTGGATATAGTCTCCTTGAGAACCTCCTTATGGAACTTGGGTTTGGTATTTTTTGAGATGAGTAGCTCTTGGGAATGGGTTAGAGTTTTGGGAACGTAATTGGGAATAATTTTGAAAATCTGCAAGGTTTTGGAGCTTTAAAGAGGATGGGTGGTATTTATAGGGAAGAGGGGTGTTTTTTATTATTTTATTCATTTTTTATTATTTTGGCTCAAGACCACAAACATTGTTGATTACTTTGACTAAATACAGTGAATGGTTTAGGATTTTTTAAACCAATGGGTTATTACATCATCCGTACATTATTCACGGCTGAAAAATTCTTGTATTTGTTATATACAGTAAATTGATGTATTTCACTGTTCACCAAAAATTCAACTATTTTAGAAAAAAACCAAAAATCCACCCTAACTCTTTTTCAATGTGTAGATTCCAAAAATAGACTCCATTTTATAAAAAATTATAAATATGATAAATTTAATTTTTAATTAAAATCATCATTTATTCAAAAAAATATTGGTTTTAATATTATAACTAATTTTATGACACTTTGAAAAAATTAATTAAGGTCTCATAAGATTATATTAAAATTATAATAAAAAAATATTAATTTATGGATCTATTTTATGAAAAAAAATTCATTCAAATAATTATATTTATTATAAAATTGTAAATAAATATTTAAGTTTCACAATAATACCAACACTTAATTTCTTATTTTTAAAACATCATTTTTACTTCTTACCTGATATAAATATATAATATTTTCCATTGTAAGATGCCTAATTTTTATTTATACTTTCATATGTGATGTTACTGTTCTAAAATCTAGATTACTATTCCTAACAGTCTCATTATTATTCCAACGATCAAGTTACTATTCCAATGATCATATTTCTAATGGTCACAAGGGTATACTAATTCCTATAAAAACCTATTATTCCATTCATCAGCCACTTCTATTTTCTCCCACATTTATATATATTATAATATTTGAAATGAATATTTTATTATTAACAATATCTTTTATTTCTACAACTTTGTTTGTGGGTGCGATCATTCTTGTGGATCGAGAAGATCCAAATTCTTTTATTCTTGTTATCTTATTTTTTATTTATTGTCCTGTTGTAATATTTGGAATTATTATTGGTTTGCTTTTTGAATAAAGTATCATTATTTATTTATGAGAATAATATTTTTATTTATTTCTCTATTTGATGTATTTGATTTATACTACATGATATTTGTATAAGAAGGGAAATCTCATTGATAAAATTTTGGGATGTTACATTATTCCCCCTTATAAAATTTCACCCTCAAAATTTCATTCTATAGACTAAGGTGAAAATAGGTGATGGAACTTCTCCATCGTCACCTCATCTAGTTCCCATGGAATACATCATGTACTTAAGTCATGGTTAGTGGAAATGCTAGTTGATTGTCTATAGCTCTAACATGATCGAGAATATAAAAGGGGCTAATGTACCTAGAACATAGATTTCCTTTCTTCCAAAATTTCATGACTCTATTCAATGGAGATATGTATAGGAATACATTTTCACCAACCTTAAACTCTAAGTATATTTTATTTTTATATGCACATATATTTTTTCTACATTGGGCTACCCAAATGTTCTCATGAAAGGTTTTCACCTTTTCTACCATTTCTTCAACCATATCAAGTTCTAGTAGCTTATATTCACTGAATTAATCCTCTAAAGAAGGTGTTCTACTTTTTTCCAATAAAAGGATTCATGTGGATCCATTTGGATGATTTATTGGAAAATATTGTTATAATAGAACTCAAACATAGGTATATGTCGGTCTCATCCTATATTGAGTTTCGTAGAACATGATCTCAACTTGTCTTCCAATGTTTAATTAGTCCACTCAGATTGGCCATCATTTTGAGGATGATAAGACATATAAAAGTTTAACTCAGTGTTTAGATCATGTTGGAGAATTTTCTATAAATTTAAGGTAAATATAATATCTCAATCAGATACAATCAATAATTTCACTAAATACAGCCACATAACTTCTCTGATGTATATCCATGAAATTTTATCAAGTGAGATGTACTATCAAATTATTATAATGTGATATATCTTTGAAAGACAATCAATAATAACCCATATAGAATTATTTACTATGATGTATTCATAAATTTGGTGAAAAATTCCATGGTGATGTTTTCCCATTTTCATGTCAGTATGGGAAATGGTTTCATCATCCCCTTAGAAATTTTTCTTTTATAATTTACTTATTGACATACCATGTAATTTGATGTATATTTAGTGATCTCCTTATTCATATTTTCTCGCAAATAGTTCTCTCAGAGATCTTGATACATCTTTGTTCACCCTGGGTGGTTGGAGAAGTTTGAGCTTTGTGCATTACTCAAAATCTCCTAATTTATCTCAGGATTTGATGGTACAGATAGTCATGAACCAAATCTTATGACTCTTTCCTCATAAATTTTGAACTATGGGGATTTATCTTTTATCATAGCTTCCACCTTCTGAATTTGCACATAATATCTTTAAGCATCATTTTTCTTCTCAAAAAGGGATGGTAGAGAAATAATTTGAGAAATGATTTATGATGTTCCTTCTTTAATGATTCTCATGTCTATACTATTCAATTATAATAATATTAAATCCTTTTTAATTCTCATCATTTATAATGTTACAGGATCCTTTCAACTTAGAGTATGTTTCACTTTATTTTCTTTACCAGGATGGTAGTGGGTTGAGAATTCATAATCCTTGATGAGTTCTAACCATCTTTGATGGTTTATCTTAAGATCCTTCTGTGTAAAAATATATTTTAAGTTCTTATTATTAGTATATATCTCAAACTTATCCCCATATAGATAATGTCTCCATATTTTCAATGCAAATATAACATCCACCATCTCCAAATCATGCATGGGATAGTTTTTCTCATGAAATTTCAACTTCCTTGATGCATATGCTATTAATTTATCATTTTTCATTAGTAAACTTCATAATCCCTTCTTTTAGGAATATATATGTACCATAAAGATTTTCTCACTTGTCTGTAGTGTAAGTACTAGTGCAATGATAATACCTTTTTCAAATCTTTAAACTATTCATTGCATTCACTAGTCCATAAAAAAAATTCGCCCTTCGGAGTAAGATTTAATAATGAGTTTGAAAATCATGATAAGTTCCTCACAAATCATTGGTAATACCTAGATAGATCAATTAAACTATGGTTCTTTATTACAGATGTTGGTCTAGGACACTCCTCAATTCCATTTCTCTTAAAAGAGTCTACAGATATTCCTTTGATGGTGATAAAATTCCCCAAGAATGATAATTCCTCCATCCGGAACACGCATTTACTATAATTTTGATATATTTTATCCCTTTGTATGGTATTTATCATTATATTCAAATGCTCCTCATGTTCTTCCTTTATTTAGGATAATGTCATAATATCATCTCTAAATACTTTCACAAATTTTTCAAGGTTATATCTAAAGACTCTAATCATTAATTACATGAACATTTCTGGATCATTAGTGATTCTAGAGGGCATCACTATGAACTCATAGGGTTTATACCTCATCTGAAAGGAATTCTTAGGAATATCTTCTTTTCTAACCTTTAATTGATGATATCCCAACCAATGTTCTACCATAGATAAATACATGGCCCCTCATAGTTGATTTAACAAGTCATTTATCTGTGATAAGGAATACTTGTTATTTATCATTATTTTTTAAAGTTAACAATAATAAATGAAGAGGTGCATTGATCAATCCTTCTTCTTAATGAAGTGGAACATCACACCTCATAGTGAAGCACACACGAATATAAAAACCTTATCCAGAATCTATTAATATTACTTTTTTAGTTCCTTCAACTCAATGGTGGGCATCCTATAAGGAGTCTTTGATATAAGAAAAGATCTAGGTATAAGAAAAATTGATAACTCAACCTCTCAGTCAGAAGTAAGATCAGTCAACTCTTCTTGGAACACATTATTGTAGTTCCTCAAATTGGGCATGTTTTCAAGAATTATCTTATCATTTGTATCAATAATTTTAGAAAGATATTCTTCTTCATAATGAAATAATATCCATAGTTGAGATGATGATTCTGAAAGAGATTCATCCTCCTCCGTACACTTTTATAGAATTGGTGGATGCCTCGGGATATGAAGAGTGAAATCCCTATATTGATAGTTGATGTTGTGTTTATATAATTATATCTAATCCATGTTCAATATAGCATCAAACTACCCTAAATGAAGTAAGACAATATTTTCTGGTAGTTTTAGTCCACAAAAATTAACCGCGGATGAGTTATATACTTTAGATTCAATAATCACCCCATTCACTGTTCACATATATATATCAAAAATCATATTTTGAGGTGGTGTTTGAATAGTTCTAATAAATATGAAAGATATTAAATAATTCTTGGAACCATAATCAAATAATATGTTTTATATTCTTGAATGAATAACCATCATACCTATCCCCACATAATATTTGGGCACCAACTCAGTAGTAGTGATAGCATATGCCCTTCCTTTCTCATTGGAGGTTGTTGTTGTTAATTTCCTCTAAAAACCCTCATCTTAGGGAATTGGATAGCTTAATTCCCATGTTATTTTTATTCAAATCACTGAACAATAGGCATAGTGTTAATCTAAACCTTATTTTCCACTTACTCATTGGTGGGTTTATTCATTTCACTTTATCATTTGTTATCTTGGTTCCCTTATTTTCCACACATGAATTACCTTCTAGTTCCCCTTAGATAGTTTCCCGAATGCTTCATTACATTATTTTGACAAGTGGGATGCTGGGTTTTCTTTCCCCCATAATAATTTTCCATCAGACCTCCTGAAGAAAATTCCATATTATATTTCTTATCTCTATTCCCATGAGACCAATAAAAATCACCTACCACCATCTCAACTATAAGGTAACTACAAAAAATCTCTTCATAACTATCAATGTCCCGAATTGCTAAGGCTTTTCATAGATTCAGTCTAAACCCACTAAATAAGAATCCCACCTTAATTTTAGTATTGATGACAAGGTAGGAAGTATACCATGAAATACTTGTGAATTTTTCCTCATATTCTCTAATAGACTCATCTCTCTTTCTCTTTAGACTGAGTAACTCCATGTCCATTTTAATAGGGTGAGTTCAGGAAAAATATTTATTAAAAAACATTTTTTGAATGCATCCCATTCCATGGAATACATTTCTTATTTATAATTTGTGTTCTTTATTAGTTTCCACAGCTGATAATCTTCCCCATAAAATGATAGACCACCAACATGATTTTATCTTCCTTTAAGCATTGGAGGACAATGAATATCTTCTAAATGGAGTTAATCCATTATTCTATGATGAGGGGATGAGGAGATCCACTAATAATGGGAGGAATTTGTCCTATAAAGGATTATAATGTAACATTATCTTTATTTTGATAAGAATGGAGTTCGACACAATTCATGTTATTATTCATAACTTGATCTAGTTTGTTAGTACTACCATGAATTTTTTATCTCTCATTCCCATCAGATTTTGAATTTCAATATGGAAAACATTACATTTCCTATCACACTGATTTTTGGAATGGGTTCCCCTATTTTCCACTATTAACTAAGAAAATCAAGATACAATTAGGGGGATTTAATACTTAGATAATAATAATTTTAAAAGTAAATTTTAATATAAAAGGATAAACTTGTAAATGAAAATTATATCCTTACTTTTTATTCCCAAAGTTTCAATCTACATTATACATGGTGATAGAATTATCCATAGGGTTATTAGTAAATTTTTCTAATCCTAATATCCAATGATAACTAGACCGTGCTCTAGTACCAACTATAGTGACCCTAGTCTTTTACACATATTATTACATGAATTTAAGTATAATTAACCATCAAATGAAAACCAAGGATCTTAAAGTCTAGTGTATTTTGAAGACTAGGAACATAAAATTGAAAACATATAGATAGAATATCAAATCTTTATATTAATATTATATAATAAGATCCTAAATTTGTTTTGGATCCTATATCTACATAGGATAACCTATGGAATACATAGACAAAAGGGATGAGATAAAAACCCAATATAGGAATAAACATAGGAAAAAAATAGCATATGACTTAGAAGGAATAATATAATGACATAGAAAGTAATGACACATGAATAAACATATGACAGAATAACATATAGAACATGGTATCATGTGACCTTGTCGACATATAAATGTGGAAGAAATATATAAAATGACATAAACATGAGTTAAGGCTAACTACCAAGACTATATCACATGGTGGACAAGGTCCCATAATGGATTAGGTTTACTCCCTAATCCCATACATCAAGTCTAATCAGGCTAATAATTACCCAATGCATTAGATATATATCTGGGAATACCCATTATTACATGTTCATGTATATTTTTTCCACATAAAGAATCAAATATAATGAATAAACCTAAGGTTTACCCATGGAAAGAAATGGATATTGTAATCATGTAATAAGAAATAACCAACGGGTGTATCACAATGTTGTATACGAAAGAATGGATTTAAATCATAAATGGAAATTAATAATGTAAAATAGGAATATATCATCATAAATGATGTCTAAGTAAAGTGAAAACATGTAAAAATAGTGTTTAAGAAACTTTGAAAATGATCTAATTTAGTATGGGATAAGAGAATTTTTTAGAAATTATTTTTAGTGGAAAAAGGAATAATTGTTTATATAATACTATAAATGAACTAATATATATTTTCATGATAAAATGATTAATTTTATAAAAAATAATGGTGTCTTAAAACTTATTATGGATTTTAATTTAGAATGGGTAAGAAATGGGGAAGTTCCCTTTAATCGGACTTGCTTATCTGGAGGAATATATAAGGGAACCTTTTTAAACATATATGTACCCAATAAAGATAGATGAATTAATCTAGATACATAATTTTGGAACATATACACAAAATTTATAATAATTATATCATAATAATGAATAAATACACTGGTTTAAATAGAGATAAAGTGTAACCTAATGGTGAATTTGGAGGTTCTAAGAGATCTCTTACCTTATGTTCGAATGTGTTCTGTACTTGCAGTTAATATAGTGGATAATCATATTAGGTTAATTAATAATTTAATTTGGAACCTATTAAATAAATATTTGATTTATTATAATTTTTTATGTTAATTTATGGCCATTTTTATGAGTTGTAATGTTTAATTTTTTTGTTCTTGGAGCATTCATTTCATGGTTTTATAGATGGTTCCCTTGAGTATAATTATGGGATTTCTTATCAAATAGAAGAAAAACATTAGAAGTTAAATGAAATGGTATTAATATAATTCCAAAAATTTTAAATGTTCCCATATATTATTTTATCTGTTTTGAGGATGATTCATTTGATAAAATGTTAATGCTAGACATTTAGTTTATTTTGGTGGTTTTTTTATCATCAAGAACTAGTTCTATTTTATTGTTAAATATTATGTATATATCATAGTACCAAAACATAAAAAAAGTTCTAATATAAATTTTAAAATATATTTTAACCATTATAATGGTTTTATGACTATCCTTGAAAGCTGTAATGGAAAACAAAAAATCATCATCTATGAAAGCGTTGAATCAATATATCTCGGATGATGTTTTCATTTTTGAGATAAGAGTGGAAGTGAAGAGATTTTATTATGGATATTCCAATAACACAATAAAATTATATTATATATATTATATTATATTTATCATTATTTTTATGATAGGGGGGTGGGTATAAGGTAGAAGAACGATATAATTTAAAAGAGAAAGAAGGAGGATTTCACCTTAGGAATATCATCTTTGTGAGAACCTCTTTAAGGAACTTGGGTTTGGTATTTTGTTGAGACAATAAGCTCTTGAATGTTTCGAGTAGTCTTTGGAAGGGAATCGGGTAGAATTTATGTAATCTACAAATCTTAGGAGGTGTGAGGGGAAGGGGTGGTGAGGAGTGGTGTTTATAGGAGGAGGAGAGGGGTGTTTCTGATTATTTTATTCATTTGTTTATTATTTTGGCTCAAAGATACCAATAATGTTAATTATTATAAATAAATATAGTTACTATATCAGGATATTTTAAAATAAGGGGTGATTAAATCATTTATACATTATTAATGACTCAAATATTAATGTATTTGTTAAATATCGTAAATTACCTTATTTCTCTATTCACCAAAAATTCAACTTTTTTTAAAAAATCCAAAAAATTTGCCGTGACCATTTTTTCTAAGCATAGATTTAAAAAACCTAATCCTTTTATGAAAATAATTTTCTAAATATGATAAATTTAATTTTTAATTAAAATCATGATTTATTCAAAAAATATCGATTTTAATATTATAAATGATTTTGTGGCACATTGAAAATTTTATTGTGGTCTCATAAAATTATCTTCTAATTATAATAAAAAATATTAATTTATAAATCTATTTTATGAAAATAAATTTTCTTTGAAATCCTTATATTAATTATAAAATTTTAAATAAACATTTATGGTTCACAAAAATACCAAAAAATAATTTATCATTTTTAAAAAATTTATTTACTTATTTTACTATAAAAATATATCATATTTTCATTTATAAGATTCCTAAATTTTATTTATACTTTTATAGGTGAGGTAACTATTTTAATGGAAAGATTATTATTCCTAATGATCACATTATTATTCCAATAGTTAGGTTACTATTTCAACTGCCATATTTCTAACAATCATAATGGTTTACTACTTTCTATAAATACCACTTATTTTATTAATTTTTCACTTTTATTTTGTCCCAAGGATATATATACTTTCATCTTTTAAATGAATCTTTATTATTAACATTATGTTTTATTTATATAACTTTGTTCATGAGTGTGGTCATTCTAGTGGATTGAGAAAATCCAAATTTCCCATTGTTTTTATATTATATTATTTTTATTTACCCACTATAATATTTTTAATTCTTATTGGTTTGTTTGATGACTAATTTACCATTATTAATTTATGAGAATAATGTTTTTATTGGGTTATCTATGTGGTGTATGTTCTTTATACTACATGATGTAATTATAAGAACTAAAAATTAATTGATAAAATTCCGGGTTGTTGAATGGATGGTGATATGAAACGTGGAACCTATAAAAACATTAGAATCAAAATAGAACTGCACTGGATAATCCATCAGTACATAGGATATGACTAATATATAAGTATAAAAATGGGAAAAAGTCACATATTAGATAGTAGTAAAAAGTATATGAGATATATGCATGAAGTAGGAAAAAAAATTACCAAATGAACTATGAATGGAAACTTCTAGAAAAACAAAAAAGAAAAGATCCTAAGTAGAAAAGAAAAAACTCAAAAACAAAAATATGGGTTTTCACCCAAAATATTCTAACAATGGATTCATAATTAGGATGGATTTACATAAGATTAGTTAGTGGAATCCATCAGCTTAGATATTCATCGACTCTTAAAGAAACTGGTAGTTGTATCCTCAAGCTCACAAGGGAGCTTGGTGGGGTTCACCACCTCATGAAAAGCCAGAACAAACATCTCATGTGGTAGTAGTAAAATGTGAGAAGGTCATATCTGGATATCCTAGAGGTGTATCTGTAAATTATCCACTCAAGGGAATAAATCATGGGGAAGGCCTATAGTTGGCCTCATATACTCATTGATAGTCATAATAGAGGTGGAATAAACAGACATATCAAAATAAATGCACAAATGAGAATAAGAATTAAGAAATTAATACAGTAAAAAATCATATCCCATCCATTAGATAAAATAAATGATCCGACTATGAATAGGGAATATAGTGAGTATAAAATACAACCAAAAGTAGAGTATAATGGGGAGGGGTACACTGGAAAAAGACTAATCAGCATAGGAATACTCTCTTATATTAGTGTTACAGCTAACCTCTTGAATAGTGGGTTTCTGGGTCTACCTTGTCAAATCTATAGAAAAAATAGAGAGGGAGAAATATAATTCAACCTCTATATAAGGTTTCTTAGTTTTTGTAGCAGGCTCGGACATTATTAGTGGATTTAAGGTGGTGATTAGTATGGGTTTCAAATGTTTGGCAACTAGATCTATGAATTTAACATTAGATGTGGGTCCAATAATAGGGCTTTTCCCCATCAAGCCTTCTCCATCAAAAGGTTGTTCCAGGAAATACGGTTCATAAGATCTAGGGGAAGGGAGACAAAGGGGTGATGGGAATAAGGTGGATAGGGTGGGATTGGAGTTCAAAGCAGGGTATACAATAGAATGTGGTAGGTGGCTAGATCCAGTGGCTGGTGGTGGGGCGGTAGTGGGAAACTATGATGTATATACATAAGGAATGATGAAATTAAGGCATAACAACCTATTGTTCTATAAAATACACTAAATAAGATATTCGTATTAGTAGATAACCTCCTAGATGTCCACTACAATGGTTGGAGTAGGTTTAGGGTGGGATCGTGGTAGTATCTCAGATGAAGAGCTATGAGTAGGGGGTACATACATTGTATCAGTAGAGAATGGTTGGATTGTGGGATCTATATTTATTTAAGTAGCATAATTTTCCTCATGAGCTAGAGTATATGGGGTTGGAGAATGAGATGTTGGGGCCTCATAATCATCCATTACATACTCAGGATCCCACTCGTAGTGCCCCACAATCTTCCACAATATTCCCATATTTTGGAACATCAGGATATTAACAAACTCCATCTTCCCCAGAGAAAATATGGGTTTATAGGGATTGAATACACCCATACGATTCATGACATGAGTGATGAATCTTCCCCCATCAAATTACCACAATCCCTCCTCTCATGGGCCTCATAGTGAAGTTCGAACTTCATGGATATGTTGACGGTATGGCCACCCATGGTAAAGCATAAAATGATCACATCTATTTAATTGATGTTCCCTTGAGTATCTAGTCTATACATCCAATCATGGGATAGATCCTGATGCACTATCCTCAAAAGTGGTAACCCTTAGTTGGTTTCCCTTCACTGTGCACGGTACATGAATTCTCTAAGGGTTATGGGAAATCAATGCACAACTCCATGAAGTGGATTCCATGTTGGGTTCAATTAATAAGGTAGTAGAAATAGTGGAATAAATTAAATCAGTTCTATAAATACCTAGAAAAAATCTTAACTCTCTCAACATAAGCTTCGAAGGCCTGCCTCTTAAAAAAGGTGATGTGTAAAATTTCAAGATCCAACATATCATGTAACTCCAGGAATAGCTCATAGTATGTATCCTTATGTACCTCAATAATGATTGAAAGGTGAATTTATATAATGAAATCAAATACCTCCTCATGTATGAAAATATTCTATAGAACAACCAATTTGAGGGTCTTGTTGGTCCTCATGGGCTTGGCCTGAATATAGACCAAGAGAACCAGATACTCAGGCTCAGAAAATTATAAGTAGGGATGTAGGTACGGGTTTTGGGTAGTTCCATGGGACCAGATGGAAGAATAATGGGATTATTATAAGGCTAATTTTGTGGTAAAACCCAAAGAATATTATGATGATGAAGTATATACTAGTGTTGGGGGAGGATCATGTGTCAGACGTTTGGGTGTGGGTTGATCACCGCATTATGCCTCTCTTTTCGAATGCATGATGTTGATAATCATTATGCGGGTCATGGTGATGAGAATGAACAAGAAGGTATAGTGGGTAAGGTTCTAGAGGACCTAATGGAAGAGTAATAAGGGAGGATATTATTGGGGGATCACCTGGAATAGGGTTGAGGTTGAAGATCGGGGGGAGAATGGGCACCGCCCATGAACCAAAGGATCATGGAATACTAAGATGTCCTGAGGATTTCAGGTCATGTAAATTTTTCATGACATGTAAAATTAATGAAATGGTTTTTCCTAGTCCCAAAAATTTATCATCATGTAAATTTTTCATGATTTGTATAAGTCCACTAGTAGAATTTGATAGCCAGGGGTCTCTGGCCTAAAGTATGTATTATCAAACCACCCTAAACTTTAAAAGACCTACTCCAACCTACATAACCTAGCCAGGGTTTTCTTTATAGTAATTTTTTTTAACATACATGGCTAGAAAGTCTTCAATTAAAATGAATTCTAAAGAGATAAATCACCCTTGATGAAATGGTTCTTTATAGATTTTTAATCACTGGACATTGAATTTAAAGGGTGGTACTTAATCTCATTGAATTTCAATTATCCTATAGGGGAAAACTTTGAGAAAATCAAAAGGACCCGATCATCTGGATTTTAATTTTCTAGGGAATATATTGATAAATTAATTAAATAATATAATTTTTTTCCTCTGGTGTGAAGAACCATTTCTCATTGTATTAGTCATTTTATTTTGTTGTTTTTACTTTATAAATTTGGTCATTTTTGTAAGGGTAATTTTGGATCTCTTCCAGCTCATTCATTTGTAGAATTATTTTTTCTAGATTTTTTATAATTAAATTTTAGTTTTTTGATTTCCCAATAAGATATATGCTCTAATTTCATTGGTAGGTGACCATTATTCTAACAATAAAGTCATAACGGAGTAGTTCCAATGGGTGTTTTATACGTCATGTGATGTTCTTAAAGTGCATCATCTAATTTGAGGATCTAGTCCTTCCTACTTGTATTAATTGTCTTTTCCAAGATTTGTTTAATTTTATGATTGGATAATTCAACTTGACTACTTGTCTTCGGGTGTTAAGGAGTTCCAGTATTGTATCGAATTACATATTTTTCAAGTAGACCTTTAACAGAAATATTTTTAAAGTGAAGTCTCCACTCACTAATGAGTAATCAAAGAAATCCAAATCTATAGAAAATATTTTTACTTAAAGATTACATGACCCCCTTTGATGTGTCATGGGTTGTGGCTTCAGCTTCTACCCACATTGAAATAAATTCCACACCAACCAGGATATAATACATCCTATGAGAATTTGGGAATCTACTCATAAAATCAATTCCCCACAAATAGAATATTTTAAATTCTAGGTTGGTATTTTGGGGAATATCATAACATTTCCCAATGGTACCTATTCACTAACATTGATCATCGCTTTTGGAAAAACTCCTCACGTCCCAAAAGATTGTAGGTCATAATACTCCACTTTGTTAGATATTATCCATGTTGCATTCGGGACTATGATGTCTACTAGTTGGAAACATAGGGCACATTTTAAGCCCGCTATGAATTTCATCCCTTAGGATGAAGTTTCACATCAATACATCAGTTTAGTGATTAAAAAAAGAGACTTTATCCAATTATATTATGACCCATTGAAAAATAACTTCTTCTATTTATAGGATAATTTTTGGTAAATAAACCTCATGGAAATATTTTTTGCAATATCATAAAACCATGGTCATGATTGTGTATCTGTATTGAAAAGTGTTTCATCAAGAATATCATCCCCAATACTCCAATGTTTTTCATCCTCAATACTTGGTAGTGTAAGTATAGATAATTTGTTATCAATGAAATTTTCAATCCCTTCTATTTATTTTATGGCTATGTAAAGTTATTGTAGCAAAAGAATCCATTGTATTAGCCGTGGTTTGGTATCCTTTTTTCTCAATAGGTATTTATGTGCCACATGGTCTGTATACATCAAAAAATTTTAATGAATTAGGTATAATCAAAATTAGTCAAAATAAAATACCACTACCAGCAGGTCCATCTCTATAGTTGTATAATTGATAAACGATTCATTTAGGGTATTGATAAAAAAATAAATGGGTGAAAGATGTGTCTAACCCATTTTCCTAAAATACCACCCACAGAAAAATCGCTAGTGTCTCACATCAATTCAATTTCAATATCCCATTCAGGTGATACTATGATAGGAGCATCCACCAGGATATTCTTTAGATTATTTAATTCCTAGAAAAAATCATCACTAAAATCAAAACAAATGTCCTTAGATGAAAAGTTTGTTAGTGGTAGGACTATTTTTTCACAATATTAAATAAAGTGGATATAGAATCCTATATGGACTAGAAAAACCCTTATACCTTTCATTGTCATGGGTTTTTATCAATCATTAATCAACATGATTTTTTCTTGATCAACTTTCATGTCATGATTTGATATTTTATATCCAAGGTCTGTACCACCTTAGGCCAGGAAATAAAATTTTCCTTAGTTTAGTTCTAGGTACTTCTCTTCATAGTGATGCAATACTAATTATATATTTCTTAGGAAAACCTTGAAGGATCGTCTGTAAATGGAGAAATCATCCATGGGAATATCTAGAAACTCTTCTTCAATATCATGAAAATTTTTGTGTAATACACTATTGGAAAGTTTTTGGGGCATCACAAAGTCCATATAAAATCCTTAAATAGTTAAAGGTTCTAAAAGGACATATGAATGTGATCTTTTATTAATCATCTAGGTCAACAACAATTTGATTTTATCCAATATATCCATCCAAAAAATAATAGAATTATTGTCTAGAAAATCTCTTCATCATATAATCCATGAATGGGAGCATAAAATGGTATTTTATAGTCATTGTGTTGAGATTTATATAGTCAAAACATACTATTCATAAAGTAATATTTTTAGTAGAGATTAAATCATCTTCATTGTTTTTTATAAAATTCAAGTCACCTTTTTCGGGATGACTAAAAGTGGGCTCAGATACTCACTGTTAGAGATAGAAAATAAGATATAAGTCTCTAGAAGTTGTAGAACTTATTTTTTAATGAATTATTTTTTTTTTGTAAAGGTGAGTCACCTCTGGGGTTGACATTTTGGTTTATCACTTTCTTCCAATATAATTTAATGGGTGAAAATTGTGGCTTTGAACCCCTTAATGCCATCCACACCCCAAGAAATTGAGTTTTTATGACTTTTTAGGATTTCAATTGGTTTTAATTCTTACACTTTATTCATATATGAACTAACGATATTTGGAAATGTAGATTAAGTTTCTAAGAATGATTATTTTATTATTATTTTTAATGTATTTAATTATAACATTAGTGGCTCGATGACTAAGCATATGAATGGTGGGATGGTTTCCCTCATCAGAGGTTCACTGTAATTCACTTCCTCAAAATCATTGCACTCATATTTTTTAGGTGACAATGTCTCTATTTTATTTCAATGATCAAAAGTATGGATTGATAATTAAATTAATTTCCACCTTTTTTGGTAGCCTTAACTAAGTCAAAAACTACTTCTTCATTTCCAACTGTGAAGATAATCATTCCTCGATTCACTTCAATCAATTCCTTTCTAGTGGAAACAAATTGTATCCCTATAAATATGGGAACATATCCTTCTACTTCCATATCCAAGATAAGTAAATTTAAAGGAAAAATTAATTTTCCAACCATGAATAAAACATCCAAGAGAAGCCCTTGGGGATAATTGACTGATCAATTAGCGAGTTAAAGTGAAACTCTTGTTGTCTTAAAATCTTTGAGCCATAAATTTTAAAATACACTCATAGGAATTAGATTAATATTTACAATGGGGTCATCTAAATATTTTAAATAATTGAAAATACATAGAGTGTAGGAAATTAAGAATATTCTGGGTCTTGCATATTTTCTGGGAGATTCCACAGAACGACTGAAGGGACTTATTTATTCAAGGAGATGACTCCTAGGTCTTCCATTTTTCTATTATTTGAAAGTAACTAGTTTAAAAAACCATAAGTAGGTATCTAAGTTATGGCCTCTTTAAATGGGATATTGATGTGTAGTTTCTTAAACATCTCTAGAAACATTTTATACTGCCCCTCTATATTGACTTTTATCATTCTCTCTAGAAAGTTAAGAGTGGGTTTTTAAATTTTTAGTTCCATGTTAACATCTATTTTGTAGAATGGTCTTATAAGTGAGATTTTTCAGATTTCTCAGATTCCAAAGTTTGTTATTGACTAGCTTTGTGTGTGGTTCCATCTCTATCTTTACTGATGATTGTGGCATGTATTTCAAGTTCCCAAATCTTATTTTCCTCACCTATACATGATAGCTGAAAATTTATAACTTTTCAAATATTAGTGAGCACAACCTCATCCTCCTATCTTAGATGTTTCTAAGTTTTATCGAGAAGGATGCCTGGTAATTAGTATGATAGAGTCTTGGTGATATTCTCCACTTGGTGATCATGTTTTTAGAGAGCTTCATTTTGATTTTTCATTTCAGTTTCTTGGGTTCTCATTATTTGATCTACCTTTTGAATAAATTCTGTGAGTATGTTTTGAAGATTTTACTATAGAGGTGTGGATTTTTATAGCTATCTTGGTGGGGATTGCAGAAATTTTTGTTACTAAGTAGGTGGAAATTTCTTGACTCTAAGGGGAAAGGTTATTGAGGAAATGGTTACTAAGGTCAAGGATCTATATTCTGATGTGGGTACCCAGGTGTTCCCTAATTTCATAGTGGTTCTTGACCACTTATCTATTAGAAGTAACCTTGATTGGTTTTCTTATGTCCACTGAGATGCTATTTGTCGATAATACAGTTTTTTTATTATTAGGGTTATTGAAATTGTTGGTTTTATTGATTTTAATTTATATAATTACAATCCTAGATTTGAGTTTCTTCATTACCTACTCTATAATCTGGGTATTGGTTTTATCCTCTACACATTTCAGAGGATTGAATTTCCATAACTAGTGTAAGTGGTGGAGGTATAAGAGAAGGAAACTGAATGGTTTCTAGCTTCTTTGTGATGTCTTCAACTGGGGCTGCAAGGTGGGTATTCTCTTCCAATTTTTGAATTATGCATCAATGTAATCCTTGGTCTCTCTAATACATACTATAATTGAGTAATATTTCATCTAAAAGTGATCTTATAACTTTTGACATCTTGAGATTAAGTTCTTCATCAGTGGCAGTGTCCACTATAGTACATGCAGCAGGTTTCAGTCCTTGGTAAAATGTCAAAAGTTGTAGTCACACAACATTTCCATGATGTGGGAACTTCTAGTTTAGTTCTTTAAAGTGATCCCAATATTCCCAATATGACTCTCAATTTTCTTAGGAGATTTCCTAGATATCATTTTTGAGTTTATAGGCTCTTAAGTATGGAAAATATTTTTCTAAAAATTTCATGGATAAATCATCCCAAGTAGTAATGGACTCAGGTGCTTGGAATTTTATCCAATCATCGGCTTTATCGCACAAGGAGAAGGGTTAAATCTAAGCATGGTTTTATAAAATGTCATACCTTGACTCCTAAAGTTGTCACAGACTTCCAGTACAATTCAAATATTCTCGTGTGGATCTTCGCTCTAAAGTCCACTAAATTATCCTTGGTTCTAGATCATGTCGTTGAGACCGTGTTCTATTTCAAAACTATGTTCCCATATAGGAGGGAGAATGATGATCAACACAACCCCACTAATAGATGGAAATCCATATTATATAATGTTGTGCATTTTCAGTAGTATTTTCTCTACCTACTGTTTAGGAGTATCATATTAAATATTTTGAGGATTAAATGGTGTAAGGTTGTTGTGATCAGTAATAATGGAGAGATGACATGTAAAAAGACATCTATTGATCTCGTGATTGAATGAAAAGAATTTCTTGTGTGTCAAGGATCCTCAAATGAGTCAAAGGACCCTAGTGTATACACTAGCTGAAAAAGAGGACATGGGTTCTAGTCCCTGTGGAAAAATTGTAAAAAGAAAGAGGAAAGTAGAAAGATGGTGTGAGATAATCCTAGATTCTTGCCAAAGGTCACTATGCCTAAGAAACATCTAGTCCTTAGAAACGAAAAAAAAATATTGACTTTTTAAATGTTTTTCATTCCTCAGGGGTGTCTATTAGATTATAAATTTATAAATCCCAAACTACAGTAGCTACGAAGTTATTGAATAGTGGCAGTATGGGATCGAACCCATTGGGATAATCTAGAAAAGTATGTGATCAAGTGGTTTGAACCTGATAGGTGGATTCCACATGTGACTCTTAAAGGTTAAGTTTCTAAAACTAATCAGGTCAGTTTAACCTTTGAAGAGAGATAAGGGATTGGGTTCAATTTCATATATTTGGAAAAATCAATCCCTAAATATAGCTTGGAATGGTCTTATGGATTAAGGCTGTGAAATAGTGTGGAAGACATCAATTGGTTTTTGTCAAACCAATTGGATCCACCTAATTTTGAAACTACTATTTCGTCTAGAGGTGGTTACAAACCTAGGCGCAATAATCTTAGATTCAAGGGTAGAAAGTGTCATAGGTTGTTGGTCCTAGTCTTCTCAACTCTAATTAGGTCTAGATCCTCTTATTTAAATTACCCAAATTTAGGTTATAAAAAATAATGTGATTAAAATGTGTTCTTAACCTAATATATAGCCAAAGGGTTGCCCAAGTTTTTATTTAGAGACTCATTAGCTTTAAGATTCCCCTACTCTCGACCCTTAACCCGGGAATATTAGTCATTCGTGTTAATGATGGTATTATATGAAAGATAAATCGGTGGCATTATTGTCATATATAATCAATTTAGATTAATTTACTCTAAAATTAAATCAATTTAGAATCAATAAACATACTTAATTTAATTAAGTAATAATAAAGGTATGAAACAATTGAATACGAAAGTTCTAATCAGACAAGAAATAATAATTGGAATTGAAACAGTAGTTAGAAAAAGAGAAATCAATCAACAAATATTTAGAACTATGTGTAGAATCAAAGGACCAGAAAGAAAGAAATAAAAAAAATAAATTAGGTTGATAAATGTAAGAAGAAGAAATCATAAAAAGAAATATAAAAGATAGAGTCATCCATCTTCATCCAATGTCGAGTGCTATGATATATATAAGCCTACAAAGCTCATGACGTGTAAACCTCTCATTTTTTGCATTGGATTAAAATAACTTTTCAGTTGATACTTTTACAACATAAATGAAAATTAATATCAAGTAATAAAATATTTAAATATCTAAAAAAATATTGTATATTTCAGATTTAATGACATGAATCTTTTAGTGGATAATGAATTTGAATCCATAACATCATGTAATGTATTCAAATTTTATATTAATGTTTCATGGATAATTCATGACTTTTGCTAGTTTCACGTCTTTCTCTTTGGTCTTTAGGGGTACTATGATCAAGGAATTTATGTCATGAATAAGTTTCATGATGTTCAATGTCTAAAATTTCTGAAATAAAATCAACTTCTATTTTGAAAACTAATTTCCTATTTTCTGTAAAAAAGAGAAAAAACCCAATGCATTATCGAATTAAGCATGAATAACTCTTATATAAATGGGTTCAAAATATATATATAAATCCAAATTATCAACTAACAAAGATCCATCCAAAGGTTTTGTGTTTTATTTTCAATTATATGGGTTATTATATTAACGTGTGTCTGAATTTAGTAAAATTAGACATAAATCATCAAGATTGGAAACAAAAAAGTGTGGAAAAATCAGTTTTTGCTACTATAGTTGATGTTAGGTTTCCTAATAAAGTAGTTACATGTATGTTTCTTATTTATTTGAATTATTCCAATACCATGTTTGACTCTAGATCTTCTCATTCCTTTATTTATATGAAAATTTCATGTAAAATGGGAATATCACCACATTAAAAGAAGTTATAACATTGGGTTAAAAATCTGAGTGTAAATATTAAAGAAAAATAGGTTTATAGAAATATTCCTATTTTTATTAGTGGGATGTTATTTCCTAAAAATATTATTGAACATAAAATGGTAGAGTTTGATGTTATTTTGGGTATGTATTGGCTTTTATTTTATAATGCTAAGATAGATTACAGAGCTAAGAATTTTTTTTTCAATGGTATCATACCATTGATAACCAACTAAGAAGCTGAGAAATTTATTAGAGATGGTAGTGAAAGTTATCATGCTCATGTTTTTGAAAAGAAATAAAATTTTCAAATTATTAATGTACCAACAGTAAATAAATGTGTCAATGTATTTCCTAATGATTTTCCTACTGTTATTATTGTTCGAGTGGTTAAATTTATTATTGAATTTGTGTCTGATGCTAAGATAATTTCAATATATCTTTATTAAATGTATCATGTAGAACATTTGGAATTGAAAAATTATTTTCAATAGTTTCTAGATAAATTTTTTATTCATCACAGTACTTCACAATATGGTTCTCCAGTTTTATTTGTTAAAAATAATGATTGTTTTATTATATTTTTCATTAATTATAAATCCTATAATAACATCATTGTTAATAAAAATACCATTTGCCTGATATCGATAATTTATTTGATCAGCTACAGGGAGCACAATACTTTTCATAGATGGATCTCAGGTTTGGGTATCATCATTTGAAGGTGAAGGGGGGAGATATTTCAAAGATAGAATTTTGGACTAGATATGGGCATTATAAGTTTGTAGTTAAACCCTTTGATTTCTCTAATGAACCATTTGTATTTATGAACCATATGAATATAGTTTTCCTTGAGTTATTGGATAAGTTTGGGATTGTGTTTATTGATGATATCTTGATTTATTTAAAAAAAACTAGGACAAATAAATACACCTAAGTATTGTTTTCAAAACCTTAAAAGAAAATAAACTATTTGGAAAATTTAGTAAGTGTGAATTTTTTGTGTAACAAATTTCTCTCCTGTGGAATATTTTATCAAAATAATGAATAAATTAGGACCCTATTAAAACAAAAAAAAATTAATAATTTCCAAGAAAAAAAAATCATGGAGATTCATAGTTTTATTAGACTAGAGTTTTGTTGAAAATTGTGCTCAGTTGTTTATCCCACTAAGTAAGTTAACTTTAAAAGGAATTAAATTCATCTGGATGAAAGAATGTGGTGATTATTTTCATTAATTAACAAAATAATGGTGAATTGTCTTGTTTTTGTCCTTTCCCTATAGAGATGGTAATTTTTTCAACTACAGTGATACTTTATTAAAGGGTCTTGGTTGTGTTTTGATGTAGAATGATTAGGTAATTGCTTATTATTCAAGGAAACTAAAACCTCATGAGTTAAATTATCCTACATAATATATTTAAATAAATATTGTGTTTTTTTCATTAAAAATTCAGATACATCATTTATATTGTGTAAAATTTTAAATATATAATAATCACAAAAGTTTTAAGTATATATTTACTCATAAAGAGTTAAACATGAGGTAGAGAATATGATTGTAACTAATTAAATATTATGATATCATGATTCATTATAATAAAGGAAAAGGAAAAAAGTATCCAATGATTTGAGCTAGAAAAAAAATTCTATATTGACCGTGTTACATTTGGAGCATGACCCTTGGGTTAATGGTTTAATGTATTTTTTCCTATAAATTGTGCATGCATAAACTTCCTCTATTTAGTTTGAGGTTTTGGTGCAATTTAATTTTTTATATAGAATTAAGATGGCCTAGAAGGAAGATAATGTTTTATAGGAAATGACATAATCTATTATGAATTGTAAGTTACCAGAGTTTAATGTTGATAAAGAAGGTGATATCATAATTGGAAAATAATTATGTGTGCCTTATGATTCTTTAATGAATAGAAAATTATTAAGTGAATCTCATAGTTCCCTATTTTCAGTTTATCCTAGAATCACAAAGAAGTATAGATATCTTTAGAAGTATTACTATTCTGATGGAATGAAAATATATATTACTAATTTTTCCATGAAATGTTTGACTTTTCAACAGTTTAAATCAAAAAAATTACCGAAGGGTATTCTTTATATTTTTCTAGTGTCATAGTGGAAATGGGAAAATATATCCATGGATTTCATGGTGTGATTTTCAAAGACATATCAAGGTAATAATGTGATTTATGTTATTGTTGATAAATTAAATAAATCTATTCATTTCATTCCCATTTGATATATAATGTTTTTAGATCATATTTCTAGAGTATACATTAAAGAGATAGTATGGTTACATAGAGTTATACTCTCTATAGTATCTTACTATGATCCCAGGCTCACAACTAATTTTTAGAAAGGACTTAAAAAGTCATTGGGTTATGAATTAAATTTTAGTATAGATTTTTATCCTCAATCTGATGGATAGTACAAGAGAAAAAATCAAAACTTGGAAGGCAAATTTTTTCCTTGTTCAATGGATTTCAAGGGAAGTTGGGATTAGCATCTTTTGTTATGACCCCCTCCATATAAAGATAACATAATGAGTGGAGAGAGATAATGACCCCCATGTCCTACTTTCAGTAGACCTCAGATTAGAGACTAGCTCTGAGGGTTTAAAAATCTCATGAAATGGGATTTATTACCCTCTATAACAATATAGGATTGGAAGAAAATTTAAATAATCCACAAAAAACTCCATGTCATGATACAAAAAACCAAAACCATCCCCCAAATGAATGTATAAATAAAATTCATATATAAAAAAGTCTCTAAAGTAAATAACCAAAAAAATCTAAATCAACAAAACAATAGTTATCCATGGTCTGAGCTACTAATATCTAGCACGGACCACATAATCCTACTGGAAACCTAAAATTCAATTTAAATATATAGAGTGAGCATACAATTATACTCAGTAGGAAAACCAAAGACTCTCATGCACATGTGGAAGAAGTATACTAATTCACCTATAGGAAAACAAAATAACCAAAACACACCTATATAGGTATACTAACCAAACACAACCTCACCAACGCACGCTCACCAAATAATGAAAGCCAAGTAATATAATATTAGAAGAATCCTGTCAATAAAAGGGAACATTGCACTGATTTCCCACTGGTGTATCTCTCTCACACCCCAACATCATACATCCTGGATCTCTCATAACTTCTATATACCACACCATTCCAGAAGCATGGTCACATTACATCATGCTCTCTAACACCTGCGATCACCACCCTACCATCACAGCCACATCACGTCTCACCCGAAAACACCTAGACCATCACACATTCAAAACCATAACTAGATAATTATGGTATCATGAACATTAAGTACATAAACCTCAATCCCTCCTCCTACTATACATAACCCCCACCATAAGACACATCTTCTAATCCCATCCTGCCAATAGACACTTAAGTTACATCACATCTCTCTCAAAGACACCTTGTCTCAGAGTCCTATAATCATGGATAGAATACAACAGTCCTGAAGACATATAGGATATCACAACCCCAAAATAGTAAACTAAAAATCCTCTAGACAACACATCATAGGAAATACCTACCTCCCCTAGAAGTTAGTGTGGGAAAGATTCAGTACCCAGTCATCCATCCTCCTCACCACATGTCAGGAAAAACACCCCTCGTGTGACTATGCTAGTTTCAGCACATAGTTCTCAAAATGAGTGGGGTGCGTATAGAAATAAAAAAATAATATACAGTTATATATATATATATCCAAAAATCCAAGCCTATGGTTTTACAACTGAGTATAAACCAAATCAAAAAATTTCCACATTTGATTCCACACCTAAATGAATAACACTAAACAAACCACAAACCACGTCACGCTACTAACAAAATATCATTATCCAACCCATTCATTTAATTATTTAGAATCATCCACATTTAACCACATTTTCCATAATTTATTTTTTAATTTATCATTTCCATATCATTAACCAATCCTAAACCCATCCATTTCAATCATTACTAAACAATTATTTATTCCATCGCTACTCGGACATCTAGAAAAATGAAACCACACATCACAAGAAACTCATCATCCCCATCTTACCATCACCTCACCTCCCCAAAAGAATATATAAAAAAACCACCTCACTACACCAAAATCAAGTCCAAATAATAACCACCTCATCACTCTAAAAGAACGGTTAAACAACAACCACCTCACCTCCCCAAAAATTATATCCATTAAAACAATAGCCCCACATCGCATCATAATCATACACCACCATCACATAATTATGGAAACACATAAAAACCCCTCTATATCATTTTATATATTTTTAGAGGGGTGTTTTATCACATTACACTTTATTTTAGGGTCATTATCACACCTACACTAATACTGGGGGAAAATTCATTAAAATAATATAATTGTTTATCCAATTTCCATTTTAGTGTGATATCACAACAATAAAAATAGGCACAGCAGTCAACACATATCATCCAGTTCAAACAATTCCCTCAATGGCCACCATTTTTAGTGGGGAATCAAACCCGTACAATCACAATATCACATTCATATCAAAGATGTAAAATCATGTGATGTTGGAGTTGGTTCCCCAGAACCAGCTTCTATATAATTTATGATAACCTATATATAATGTTTTGAATATTAATAAACTCCTCATCACATCATTATTCTTCTTCTGTGTAACATAGTATGTGGTAATTTCATAGGAGTATTTGTTGCACTAATAGTTTATATAAGATCCCAACTATGATGAAAACCTTGAAGTTATTTGAAAATATTCTTAAATAAAGGTTCTATAGATGAATGATATCATTTTAGGGACACAAATTATACAGTATTTCAAGGGAGGAGACTCATAAAACTTTGACGCACCTTCTCATGGTGTACAGCCTTGGTAATATCCATTGTAAGATATTATGAGAACGAGTCCCACAAGTAATAAATCCACATTTTCATGTGTCATTGGATGTTCCTACCTGTGGACGCATATATTGATCCTTATACATTAAGATTAATATTAACGAGTTTTATGAGTTTCCTAGTTTGATGTATTGACAACATTTGTGATGAAAATTGTTCATAGTGAGGTAGGATATGTTGGGTGCATGAAAATTACTATTTAATTGATGAATAATGCAAGAAAGGATTTTCCATTCTATTATTTAATAGAAGTTGATATCTCATTCCCTTTGATGAAAATGATATGTCCTAAGTAAATCCATGGCCATGGTATTTTATAAGCAAGTTCTATTTTTATGAATTCAAAGAAAGAGACATCGATCATATAGGTTGATGGAACCGGCATGCAACCTACTTTATTTGAGATATTGTGATAATGGAGTTATATTATACAGTAAGCATCTATGTGAGGTATTATGTCATTGTGACATTAACTTCTTTCTTTATGGGTTCCTTAAAATCTTTCTAGATGCTAACCTTGGATTTTAGGCTACTTCGCCTAATTACACTAAGAAAGAGGCCAAGAGGGTCACACACTAAGTGTATCCATAATCTTAGTTAAATAATAATAATATTATTTTTTTATTTAACAAGTTGAATAAATAGTATTCCCTCACATTGTTTAATAATTATTCATGTTTTCTTTATCGCATATATTATGTCACCAGTTATTCAATAGAATATAATGTGAGTAAAATATTTAATAAATATATATTTTCTATTTAGTTAATATAATATTTATTTATTTATTGGAAAATAATGAAGTGATGTTTATTTAATAAATAAATAGTCATTATTGAAGGCCTAATAAATATTGTGGAGTAATGGAATACTGGGTTTAATATTTTGGGGAGGAATAAAAGATATTTAATATTATTGATGGATATGTTCTCTCCTGGTTCCTCTCTACTCACACTCGTCTCTACCTAGGGTTTCCACTTCAAACCTTCACTTCAGGGTCAGTGGTAGTGCTTTCCCTCTTCCTATTGTTCTTTTATTCCCCTCCATTCTCTCATCAGCTTATCGTCTCAATGTATTCTTCCTCTTTGGTCATGTTTTCCTCTTTCTCTCCAGTGATGTCACTTCGGTCTTCTTTGAATTGACGACATCTTCTTCATTCTTCTTCATATCAACAAATTCTTCTACCTCAGTTGCCTTTCTTTTTCTTTGATAGTTCCCGATTTTCTACCTCGTTGATGATTCCTTCTTTCAGATCCCTCGTTCACTTAAACCATTTCTCTAACCTTATGTTTCGCTACTCTGATCCTGGTTAAATCTATAGTGGGGATTAAAATAGTGTTTTTGGATGTTTGGTTAGGCACCTGTTGATGTTCTAGGTGTGAGATCTTCAACATTGGATTTAGTTTTTATGTTTTCTTCCTCATATTATCAATGAGGTTTTTTTTGATTTTTTTCAGCTTTCGATCTATCTGATGATTGTTCAGTTGTGTTCCAATTTGTGGTTTGGGTTTGGTTTTATCTATGATTGGTTATGGTGGCAGTCATGGGTGTTGATCATGATGATTCTATGTTGATGCTTAATGGTTTTCAATTAGGTGAGCTCAATATATTTCGGTGACTTGGTTTCTTCTAGATCGTTTTAAGATAAAGATATCATGTTGGGATGTTCTACGGTAGATATTTTGGACTATGATGTCACTGGTGACTGGTGTGGTTTCTGGAAGACGATGATTATGTCAGCGATAAGATGGAATTTATGATAGTGGTGACTCATGCTGATGGTCAGCAACGTGACCTATGATGTTGGTGAAATGATTTAGGCTGATGTGGGAGATCTTGGGATGTGATCTCCTCGGGTTTAGTGTTTCATTTGAATTTTGAATTTTGAATGGGCATTCTTTGTTTTTAGTTCCCGCATATAGGTTACCACTCATCCTAAATGTGGATTTTTAAAATCAAATATATCAATCATCCATCCAATATTGAATATTATATGATTAAATAATATTTAATTTAATTCACAAGTTAAGCGCATGTCAAGAAATAATAATAATATTATTATTATTGTTGTTGTTGTTGTTGTTATTATTATTTGATGTGGGGTTTTGTAGGGATTAAATTAATACAAAGGTAACTTGTGTATTTATTTATTTCTAAACATAGCGATATATAAACCAAATTATATTATTTTATCCAAATCCAATTCATTTTTTTTGGTTGTGCACAATATATTTGGAAAATCATCTCAAGCCCTAGAGAGCTCCCTTCTCTAAGAACACTCCCAAGAATGAAGAGCAATCGTTCACCACCACCCACTCTCAAGTTTGGAGAGATCAAGGGGAATGCTTTGAAATCTGTTATTATGGCGATCAAATATAGATGATACAAGAAATAGGATCTGTTGTGCTAGAAATTGGAAATCCTATGGTGACATTCATAGATTTATAAAACATGTGTGGATCATCGGTAGATATAATCTTTTCTTGATTTCTACAATGCAACGATGGTACAATGCAGACCTATTGACAAATTCATCAATGAATAAATAATTACAACAAGGTAATTCTTTAATTAATTAAATTGATTATAAATAATATTTTATAATCATATCTCTCTAGTTCTGACATTTTATCCCTTCTCTATATTATTTGATTCAATTCTACTGATCGTGACATTAAATACTATATAAAATCTTTTATTAATCATCGATTGTGAAAAAAAAAAGTTGATTATGACCCATCGCACTCTTCTATTGTGCCCAGAACCTACAGGTGGTATTAGAGTGGGTTACTTAATTATTTATAATTATTTAAATATCTTTTACAGAATTACTCATTTTTTATTTAGTTTTTAATTCAAGTTAATTTTTCTTTTAATCACAATTGTGATATCTTTTTTTCCCCCTTCATTTCTCATAGATCTAACCAAAATGATTATATTTATTAATGAAATAAAATAGATGAACTCGTCCATAGGTTTTAATGATTTTTTCCAGATAACATAGTAGTACAATCCATGTAACTATAGTCACATACTTGGTAATTGTGTTCAATGTATCAAGAATTAATATGGAAATTAATTCAAACAATTTTAATTGATGATATGCGGTGTATTTATTTCTTACACCACATGTTGACCAGAGCAGCTTGGTATACAGTCACCCTGAGAACACTTCATGTATCCCATGTACATAGAATACAGTCCCTTTGAGTCATATATAAGGTGTGTATTACCATACACAACCTACCTAACCGGTTACCATATAACTCAGAGACCACACGTCGTGCACTCACTTATACACATTGTGTACTCCAATTTTTTGAGGAATGGTTTACACACTGAGTCCCTAGGTATGTGCCTCAAATATATGGTGAGATATTTACATGATGTGTATCTCACCTATATATTCCATGTACTTATACCAAATTACACAGATTTAAAAACATTTATTATATAATGTAAACCTTATCAACATGTGGTTGTGTGTAGTCATTAAGTTGATAGGACATGCCATGTGATGGGTTTTAATATTTATATATAAATGTTTAATTAATATCTATATAATGTACAGATCTGTGTATCATGTATGAGTCTTATTATAGTTTTTACTCTTTGTGCATTGAATCACAACACGTGGCTAAAAATCTTGTAATTCGTGCAATCATTGAGTTAATAGTACATATTATAAAAGTATATGATAAGTAATGTATGCCATATGTCACAAGAGTAAACATTATATAAGTATAATACATGTTAGGTAGATTCATATAGGTATTCATCGTGTTTCCTCCAAGGTAGATTTATGTACAGAGATAATTTTAAATAAATTTATTTAATTTGTTTAAAATTACGATGGATGAGAATCTCAAGTAAATTTTTATGAGAATTAAGATAAAAAAATTATTAATTAAAGAAGATAATTAATTTATTTGAGTGTGACTTATCTTAAATTAGAATTATTATGAATTTACTGATAGTTTTATTGAATGTGTAATTTTTTGTATGCATGTGAATAATCATGTGTATAGAACAGACCTTTGTATGTGATTGGTTTAATTTTATTTATTATTAAATGAAATGGTTGGTATGTGTTCCTTCTCTCCTATTATTAGGTAAGGGCCTGCGCACCCACGGTTTCTTTTATGTAAACCCTTTTCCCCTCACCTATGTATAAGTAAAATCATATGTAATGGATAGAGCTCCCAAGCTAGTGGAGGAGGATAAAGTTTGGATATAAAGAAAAACCAATCCAAGAGAGATACATAGGTGGATAGGTGGAAAGTTAAAACATGAACCATAATTGGTTCAAGGTGGTTTTCCCCTAGGTCAATGGTAATTTTATCAACTACTAGATAAACTAACCATTTGTAAAATCTCATGATCATACTACTTAATTATTTTATTTCTATCAATTTTCATGGTTATTTCATTATGGATGTTTTGTCACGATCACATGAGTTAATTAAATTAATGAACATGTAAGATAGAAATAAAATAAATTTTATTATGTGTCAATATTATCTAAATAAATAGTTAATCACTTAAGTAAATCCAATTAATATTAAAAATAATTTAATAAATATGATAATTATAAATTTATGTATAATAATATAATATCCTTAAATATTATATATTAATTCGGTATATCCTTCCACTAATTCAGTTAAAATCAAACCATATTTAAAAGTGCTTGACCATCCAATCGTGTGATGATTTCAATTATCGAGGAATTCTAACTTTAAGTTTTGATTTGAATTAACTTAGTTTACATCAAGCATTTAATAAAAAAGTAATACTTGGTGTAACTAAGAGGAAAAGGTTTAGGAATCCCATTTCAGGATTTTAGGATTGTACATTCCACTCAACAGATCAAGGAACTGTGAGTTAATTCAGTTTTCATTTGGAATTCCTACTAAAACCAGTCATGTTTCTTGACCAAGAAAAGTTGGGGTAATGAGAAAGGGAATATAGATCCTTTTCCACTAGAATTTCCAAGTAAAATGGATATTTTTAATCAAATTATAATTGATATTGGTTTTAGATAAAATATTTGTAGACTAATAAATATAACATTTATTTATTTTTCTAAATTTTATCAAATAAAGTACTAAAATTATTCTCATGTTATTTGTATAAGCAACATTAAATTGACTTCAAACATATCACTACAATTTAAACTTAATAAAGATAACCTTATCATTGGAATAAATTTATAATAATGGAAAGGGTGTCTATGCGTTATCCTTCACCATGAAAGGAAATTATATTTTCCATAAGAACTTATTCCTAAAGCACCTGGTAAAGAGGTTAGTGATGAATATTTATCTCTCTTTGAGAATCATCTATATGATGATATAGATGTTTAGTGTTTCATGTTTTAATCTAGGACTGGTGGTATTTTGAAGAAAAATAAGGACATGGATGTGTATAGCATGATGTCTCGCCTTTTGTGTGTCTATCAAGAGAAGAAGAGACAATAGAGTTATGAGATCTCCAATTCTTCGTTTGCAACTATTATTGGAGGGTTTTCACTAGCTAGGCCTTATATAGTCAAGATTATTGTCTATATTGAACACTTAGAGATCTTAGAGATTAAATTAAAAGATTATTTTCATATAGATCTCATAATTTCATCACTATCCAAGACCTTATCCAGTTTTATTGTCAATTACAGTATGATAAATAATGACTGGAGACTTTTGGAACTTCATACGTTGATTTTTCAAGTGGATTAGGAAATGGGGTATGATAAAACTGTGGTCCTTATGGTGAAAAATAAAATGAATAACAAGGAAAAGGGGAATGAGACCCATAACAAGTATAAATCTCCCAAGAACCATCCTTCCGAGAAGAGTAATATATAGAGGTAGAGAAAGGAAAAGGATACAATATGTTTTGCATGTGGAAATCCAGCCCACTAAAAGAGGAACTGCACCCAGAAGTAAGGGGAAGATAAATTTGCATTTTTTATTGAGTGTAATATTTCAATAACTACACATTGGATATTAGATACATCTTGTGGTGCTCACATTTATATCAATATGTAGGAACTATGTATATTTTGAAAGATTTATAGAGTATAGGTGGATCTGAGAGCTGTTAATGGTGCAAGGTTGGCTACCCTATCCATTGGTGACTAACACCATTCATTGCCAATATAAATTATTTTGGTTTTAAAATATTGTTATTATGAACCGACAACTACCAAGAACATAATTTCTCTATCATTTCTAGATTTAGAAGGGTTTATAACAAGTTTGAAGATAAAATTTGTTTATTTTATAAGGAAAACATATGTTATGGTATAGAACATTTCAATAATGGTCTTTATGTATTAAATTATGAAAACAAAGTATTGGAAATTGACAATGAATTGGTTTCACACGCCTCATATAACACCAAGTTATGGCATCACTGTCTTAGTCCTGTAAATGATAAGTGATTGAAAAAACTCTATAAAAATGGTTATTTAGACGTGTCTAAGATAAAATCACTTGAAAGATGTCATACTTATTTACAAGGAAAAATGACCAAATAGCCATTCGGTAGACAGGGTTAAAGAACCATAGAGCTTCTAGGATTTGTACACACTAATGTTTGTGGACCATTTCCAGTAGAATATAGAGGTGGATATTCTTACTTCATTAATTTTTCTAATTACTTGAGTATATATGGATATATCTACTTCATGTGATATAAGTCCAAGCCCTTTGAGAAATTTAAAGAATTCAAAAATGAATTATATAATCATCTTAGAAAGAAGGTAAAGAATCTTTGATCAGATTAAGGTGGTGAATATCTTAACCAAGAGTTTATCAACTTTTTATGGGAGTTATGGATTCTACCTCAAATCACCCCACCTCACACTCTATAGTAGAATGGTTTTAGTGAAAGGAGGAACTATACATTATTATAAATGGTAAGGTTGATGATGAACCATACAGATCATCCATTATCCTTTTAGGGGTATGCATTATAAACTATAGAATACAAATTAAATTGAAGATTAATTAAAGCATAAAATGGAATTCCCTTCGAGTTATGGAGTGGAAAGAAAAAAATTTTATCGCGTACAATTGCATGGGGTTGTGAGGTGTTTGTTAAGGCCTTATCAGGAAAAAAACTAGCACCTCAGGGCACAAACTGTATCTTTATATGGTATACCAAGGAATAAAAGGGATACTACCTATACAAACCCCCATACAAGAAAGTTAATGTCGCCAAACAATACGCCTTTCTTGAGAGGGATCACACCTTCAAAAAGGATAGTGGTAGAAATATTGAATTCAATAAATTTTATGCTCAAGAAACATAAGAGTTGGTACAGGAATAGAATCCACAAGTTCTAATAGAAGAAATAGTTCCTAAAACACAAGTACTGCGTAGAATCATAAGATAGGTAAGAGAACCATAAAAATATGGTTTTCTAGTCACCCAAGATGGTGACACATTATTAGTTTAAAATGATGAACCTATATCTTATAAAGAGGAAGTAGAGAGATAATAAGATAGAAGATGGTAGTAATCCATAAATTATGAAATGGATTCCATTTATTAGAACCAAGCGTGGGTTCTGGTCAATATGCCAGTTGATATAAATCATGTTAGGTGCAAGTGGGAATTCAAGAGAAAAATGGACATGGAAGGTAAAGTAAATACCTATAATGAAAGGATATTGGATAAAGGGTTTAAACATCATCAAGGAATTGACTACGATGAAACCTTTTCACTAGTTTCTATGTTTAACTCCCTCATAATTATACTTTATATAGCTTCTAACCATGACTGTGAGATTTGGTAGATAAATGTCAAGACTGAATTTCTTAATGGGAACCTTAGGGAAGATGTCTATATGACGCAACCAGAAGGGTTTGTGACTCCATGTGATGCTAAAAGTATTTTCAAGTTATAGAGATCCATTTATGGATTCAAATAAGCATCCAAATCATAGAACATTAAATTTAATTAATATATAAAAGAATTTGGTTTCATTAATAATTAATGTGAGCCGTGTATTTAAAATAGTTTTAGTGGGAATATAGTTGTTATCCTATTATTATATGTTAATGAAATATTAATTAATAGAAATTACATACCAGTATTACATTCTATTAAGGACTGGTTGAACAAGTGTTTCTACATGAAAGAATAAGGTGAAGAATCTTATATTATAGTGATCAAGATCATTCATGATAGATCCAAGAGGTTCCTTGACTAAGTCAAAGTACATATATTGACCAAATAATAAATAGAATTAGTGTGGAACAATCCAAGAGGGTAATGGTTCCAATGTCCCAAGGTTTACATATTTCTAAGAAAATGTGTCCTTAGACACAATAGTAGAAAGATGGAATGGGTAAGATATCATATGATTATGTGATAGGATCAATCATGTATTCTATGTTATATACAATGCATGATGTTTCCTATGCATTGAGCATGTTAGGTAGATATAAAGAAGATCTTGAGGAATAACATTGGTATGTTGTTAAGGATATCCTTAAGTATCTGAGAAGAACTAAGGATATGTTCCTCATATATAGAGAACGAAAGGAGCTGATCATCAGAGGTTATATTGATACTAGTTTTTAGATATATTAAAATGATATAAAGTTTCATTTAGGAAATGTTTTATGTCTCAACGTAGGATCTGTGATCTAGAAGAGTTCAAAGAATCCAGTTGTTGTTGATTCTATAGTGGATTCTAAGTATATAGTGTCTTATGATTTGACTAAGGAAACTACTTGGATACAGAACTTTTTCCAGGATCTTGATGTGATACCTAGTAGTAGAGACCCTATCACATTATATTGTGATGATACTGTAGTGGTGGATCTTACAAAATATCCAAGGTCACACCAATGGATAAATAAAATACTTCGGAAGTATCGCCTCTTGAGGTATTTTTATCAGAGGGGTGGTGTTTCATTATACACAGTACTCGTGGAAGACAATGTGGTGTACCTATCTAAGAAGAAGCATGAGTATCATGTGAGAGCTAGTGGATATAATGTTGTTAGAAGTTGGCTCTAGTGAAAGTGGTAATTTGTTGTATTGGGTTCCCTAGAACCAGATTTTGTGTACTTTCCGATAACTTGTATTCAAATTTTTTGACATTAATAAACTCATTCTCACACCATGATTTTTCTTCTGTGTAATATAGTATGTGATAATGTCTTAAGAGTATTTGTTGAACTAAAATGTCGTAGCAGTTCCCCGCTATGATGGGAACCCAAAATTTCTATGAAAATATTATTAAATTTATTTTCTATATCCTGATGATATAATTTTAGGGATACAAATGATACAGGATATTAGGGGTGGAGACTCATATGACTTTGAGGTACCTTCTCATGGTGTATTCCCTTGGTAATATCCAGTGTAGGATATTATGAGAATGAGACCCACCAGTAGAAAATCCACATTTATATGTTTCATTTTATTTTATTATTTTTTGGACATGTGTATTGATCCTTAGACGTAACTATTATTATTAATGAGATTTATGAGTCATGTACATTGATGTATTGATGAAAATCATGACAAAAAATGTTTGCAGTGAGGTAGGCAACATTTGGGTGTGTCATAAGTAATTTGGCATTAATGAACAATGTGAGAAATGATTTATCCCATTTTTTCTTTAATGTAATATGATATCTCATTCCCTTTAATGGAAATTATATATCCTAAATAAATCCATGGTCGTGGTGTTCTATAGGAAATTTCAATTTTCGGTAATTCAAAGAAATATACATTGATCACAAAGGTTGATGGCACCAACATGCAACCTTCTTGATTAGAGATATCATGATAAAGGTATTATATTACATATTAATAATCTATGTGATTTATTTTTTCATTACAACATTAACTTATTTCTCTATGGGTGACTTGGCATGTTTCTAGATGCTAACCTTGTACTTTAAGAAACTTCTCTTATTTCCACTAAGAAAGAGGTCTAGAGGTTTACATACTAAGTGTATCTAGGATCTCAGTTAAATTTTATTATTATTAAGTATTATTTAATACATTGAATAAATTTTATTCTCACATGTGTTTAATAATTATTCATGTTTTCTTGATCATATATATTTTGTCACCAGTTATTAGAGACAATATAATGTGAGAAAAATATTTTATAAATATTTATTTTCTATTTAATCAATATAATACTTATTTATTTATTAGAGAATAATGCAGTGATATTTATTTAATAAATAAATAGTCATTATTCAAGGCCCGATAAATATTATGGAGGAATGGAGGATAGAGTTTAATAATCTAGTGAGAAGCAATAAATATTGAATATTATATGATTAAATAATATTTAATTTAATTCACAAGTTAAGTACCTATCGAGAAATAATATTATTATTATTGTTATTTAACATCGAGTTATATAGATATTAAATAAATAATAAAGGGAACCTGTAAAATTATTTAATTCTAACCCTAGTGATATATAAACCCAATTATGTTATTTTTCTCCCAAAGCTAATTCATTTGTTTTGTTGTGAACAATAGATTTGGAGAATCATCTCAATCCCCTGATATATCTCTTCTCCAAGAATTCTCCCATGAAAGGAGAGTGATTATACTCCACCTCCCACTCTCAATTCCAGAGAGATCAAGGAGAACTCTTTGAAAGTGGTTATTGTGGTGATCAAAGGCGGAAAACACAAGCGATAGGATCTATCATGCTAGTACCCTGATATCCCTACAACGATGTTCAGAGATTTATAGAACATGTGTGTGTCACCGATAGAGGAAATCGTCTCTTGAATACTATAATGCAATGATGATACAAGTCAGATCTATTGACAGATCCATCAACATATAAATAATTCCAACAATGTAGTTCTTTAATTAATTAAATTGATTATAAATAATATGTGATGATCCTCTCTCTCGGGTTTCAATGTTTGATACCTTTTCTATATTCATTGATTTAATTACATTGATCACGATGTTCAGCATTGTGTAAAATTGAAAATTAATCATCTATCATAATAAAAAAACAAAGTTGGGTACAATTCATCGCATACTTCCACTACGCCCAGAACCTACATGTGAATCATTCCTCTTTCCCCATTCAATTTCAATTAACCAGATTCATTATATTTGATTAAAAAAGAAAATCCATAAACCATATATGAAAAAAATAAAAACCCTCCTGCATGATGCACTATAAAGATAAATAAGGGATTCCCAAATTCAAAGAATCTTTATCGACTCTCTACACACCATAGGAAAAAGAAGAAACACCTGAAAACTACAACCACAAACATGAAATAATGGATCAAACTACACGAAAAAAATATCATCAAAACATAGACCAACTCACACCCCAAACCAAATAAACATCCCATAACGAATCCCCAATAAAATAACAAGACGAATCATACCAAGAAGATGGAAGGGATAAACACAAATCTCTAATGGGTATCTGCCAAATCCAATGAATCAAAGTGGGGTATAGGGGGATAAAAGATCTTATCAGGTCACCTAGGGTTCTTCCAAAATTAGAGAGGGAGGGAGTGGCTAAATTAGGTAAATTTTGGCTGATAAAAGGACCTAAAACCTATAATCTTGATGGTTTCATATCGTGTAACAATTAAATAGAATGTAATCCTTAGGTTTCCCAAAATTTCAAACATTCCCAAAAAAACAGCTGGTTCTCAGGACACCAACCCTTACAGCATCTACCTACTCCATCTCCCCTTTGTAGAGCATAAGCATGTTTCCCCTACTGCTGAAAAGGTCTTGCTGGAAATAGTTGATGAGGTGGGTAGTGAACCTACACACTTCCACCAAAATGATCTTGTGGAACCACTAAGGAGTGGTTATGGTGATGTCCATGAACCCCACAACCAAATAACAATGACCTAAAGTCCCCAAGAATATCATGGAAACCACTAGATCTAAAATGCCAGAAGGGAATTTTCAAAGGTTGACACCCCACTGGTCAAAAACTCAAAATATCTAGCATCTGAGACCTGTCGCTAACAACTCTACTCCCCAAGGAACCCTACCAGTTCCTCTATCATGCTAAACCTCCTTGTGAGTGAATCTGATTGATCACCTCCACCTTTTTATGAAACTCTAGATATGTTGGAAATATAAAAGGAGTTACTACATACTGGATGGAAGGATGGAGTGCCTCCTAAAGATGTCACACTTGAGACTCCTCATCTAAAAAATTATATAGTAAAAAACATAGAAGGTACTTGAACTTGATTCCCAAATCCCAAACTAAAATACTCCCTTATTGAACGGAAAGAAACTCTGACCTCTTCTCTGCCTTCATGGTCAAAGAAAGAAATTATTCATGGAACTCCTTCTAGAATTCTACCCATGAAACATATTACACATTTATATATCCTATATAAAGCATACATCATTGACACATAGATCCCCATATATTATTGACTTCTAGAGTGACTTAATACTCTATCAGGGTTCAGATCAAACTAAAAGCGATCTCAATATCCACTAGCCATCTCTCTATATCCACATCTAAAACACCACCCACATACTTCCCAAAATCATGCCTCTAGAAAGTGCATAACTTCCTCTCCTAATACCTATCCTCCTCTGTCAGATAAAACCTAATTCAATCAACCAAAAAATCCTTAGGAATCTCAATTTCAAGAACCATGTGCGGAAGAAAAATAGGATCCATAATTGAAAAGAAAATAAGAACTTTCTAAGCCTGATAGTGTGGAATTTTATTAATATTCATTTTAATTCACTTTATTCATTTTGAAATTATCAAAAACCCCTAATTCAAACAAGAACACAAGTCATCATGATACATGCACCTCTCCTAGTTATATACCCTACAAATAGGCCCACCTCACTTGGTCATTCAATATTCTTAGAGTTCATGAACTCGATCATAGGATGACCTAAATCTCATGTCATAAATGGTCTTCCTAGCCTATGTCATTCACCATGGTCAACTAGAACCATTTTCATACCATCCATGAAATCCTAACTCCATATAAATCAAAACTCTATCTTATCTCTCAACCATCCACCCATTTATATTACTCTGTCATGACCCCCTCCCTACAAAGATACTACAATGAGGGGAGAGTGATAATAACCCCCAATACCCACCTCTAGTAGGCCCTGGGTTGGCGACTAGTACTGAGGGTATAAAAATATCATGAAATTTGAGGCATTACCCTCTATAACAATATAGGATCAATAGATAAGATGAATCAACAACAAAAAACTCCCTAGCATAACATAAAAGAAACAAAAACCATCCCCCAAATTCAATTATAAATAAAACTAATACAGATAATATTATCCAAAGAAATTACCCAAAAAAATATAAAGTAGCAACACAGTATCTATCCAAGGTCTGAGCTAGTAATTTCTAGAACCTTCCATGTAATCCTACTAGAAACCTAAAAACCTCTTTATATACGTAGGGTGAGAATACAAGTATACTTTGTAGGAAAAGAAAATTCTCTCTTTTATAGGTGAATGAAGTATACTAATACACCCATTAGTAAATAGCATAAATAAATTGAACCTATACAGGTATACTAACCAAATACAACTTCACCAAGGAACGCTCACCAAAAAACATAAACCAGGTAATATAATATAATATGAAGCATATTGATAAAAGGGTACCTCACTCCACTTTCCTTCCAGTATGCCTCTATCACATCCCAATATTATATCTCCTAGAACTCCCATCTATTTCATATTCTACACCACCCCATAAGCACGATCACATCACATGATGCCTATAGACACCTAGGCTCATGGCCCCAAAAGTACGGCCACATCACGTCTCACCTAAAAACACTTGGGTCATCACATATCCACAACCATAACCTGAGAAGTAGGGTATCATGAAAATGAAGTACATCAACATCGTTCCCTACTCCTACCATGCACAACCCCACCATAAGACACCTCATCCTATATAATCTTTTCCACAAACACCTGGTCTACATCGAGTCTTTAACGAAGACACCCAGGCTCAATGCCCCACAAGCACAACCACATCACAACTTTCCTGAAGACACATGGGATATCACAATCACCATCTAGCGAACTAATAGACCTTCATTATTCATAGTATTTACAATACCTAACATTCTTGGAAGATAGAGAGGGTACCCATCCATCCATCCTCCTCACTGAATGTTAGGAAAAACACCCCCCATGTGACTATGAGGCTGTTAGAACATAGTGCTCGACATGGGTGGGGTGCATCTAAAAATCACAAAGAATATACAATTATATACATATATCTACACAATCCCAACCAATATGCTCACAACCAAACACTAACCAACTCACAACATCACCACTTTTGTTTCCACCCCTAAATGCATAACACCAAACAAATCCAAGACACATCACACCACTAACCAATTCCCATTATTCAACCCATTCATTTAATTATTTAACATCATCCACATTTAACAATACAACTTTCCATTTATTTTTTCATTTATAATTTCAATCGAATTAACCAATATAAATCGCAACCATTTTAATCATAATTAAAAAATTATTTATTCCATCACTACCTAGGAATCTAGAACCAAGCAACCACACATCATAAGAAACTCATCATCCCTATTGTACCATCACCTCACCTCCCCAAAACCATGTCCAAATACAACCACCTCACTACCACAAAATCATGGATGAACAACAACCACCTCACCACCATAAAAGCGTGTCCAAACAACAACCACCTCACCACTTCAAAAGCATATCCATTAAACCATCATCCCAACATTGCATCACAATCACAAATTATTATCCCACAAGCACGAACACACATAACAACCCATAAAGATCATTTTAGAGATTTTAAAAGGGGGATTTTATCATATTCCACTTTATTTTAGGGGTGTTATCACACAAACCATAATTTTGAAGTAAAAATTTCATTGTCCAAATATAAGTGGTTATCCAATTTCCATTTTTGGGTAATATAACAAAAATAAAAGCAAACACAATAGTCAAAACATATCATCCAATGAAAAAACATCCACCAACGGCCACCATTTTTAGTTGTCTATAAAACTCATACAGTTGCAATAACACAATCATATCAAAGCTATAGAATCATATGAATCATTCCCATTACCCTTTAAATTTCAATTATCCAAATTATTTATCTTTTATTAAGATAGAACAACCGTAAAAATTGATGAAAAAAGGAAAACCCCTCCCATATGATACATAATAAATAGAAATTAGGGATTCCCTACATTAAAGAAGCTTTGTCCACTCATTGTACATTGCAAGGCAAGGAAGAAACACCTACAACCCATAAAGGCACATGGGAAACTATAGATCAAACTACACTGCACCCAAAGATAAAAAAACAAAGCTCAATACACACCTCAAACCAAAAAAACATCATTGAAATGAATCCCCAATATAATAATAAGAGGAAACTAACTAATAAAAGGAAGGTTATACAATTCATCGCCAACAAGAATCCATTGGATCCAATAAATGAATGCAGGAGGAAGGGGCTATAAGATATTATCAAGGAACTTAGGGTTCTTAAAAAATGATAGAGATAGGGAGAATATTAATGAATGAAATTTTTGATAATAAAAGGACTTAAAAGATGGAATCCCTTTGGTTTCACATCGTGTAACCATTACACGGCGTGTAATACTTGAGTTTCAGAAAATTTGAAGCTTTATCCAAACATTCAGTCGCCTTGGAATTTATTTAATAAAACTTTTGAATTCTACGTATATGGTGTGTATGTCACGATTCGTCCCCCGAGACCCATGTCGAAACTACCCCTAGCCCGCCTTCCATAGGCCAGGGGCTGGCGACTAGCACTAAAGGCGTAAATTCCTAAAACTAGGAAGGCATTGCCTTTATGAAATGTATACACACACAACTAGAGTACAAGTGGAAGAAAACACTAAGTAAAAACTATATAACAAGTGTACTGAAAGTATAGGGGGCCAGAATACAAGCCGAACTGTAAAGTAAAAGTACAACTGAAAGCAAGTACAACTGGAAGGGGAAAACAGTTGAAAGATAGAAGCAGCTCCAGGATCGTCGTCCGGGGTTCCTACCTGAAGGGTAGGTACAGGTGTCCTCCTCAGCACTCCACGTCTATCGGTCTGCTCTGTGTACCATCACGTCGTGTGGTCCACCTCTGGGTACCATCCAGTCCTGGCTCGCTCTCGGCCTCTGTCAGCACTATCCGTCATCTGCATCAAACACAACGAGTTGTGGGCATAGCACGTGCAGGGGTGAGTATAACAATACTCAGTAGGGACCCCGAGACCCTCATGGCCTCACTAAATCCAACAAGGATAAACCACAATGTACGATTTCAACGGATAACCATTAATTAGGTATATTCCCATACATATACCTAAGTTATCAAGTAACTCATCTCAATCATGAGGTAAACACAAAAAGGCAAAGACTCAGCTCAAACCAGGATTTTCATTATTGAAACCATGGTTGCTGGAGAAATCCTCCTCTGTCGAGTACAGTGTCCCTGTCACGACTCTGAGGCGCTAATCACTAACCTTATACTGCTGAGGTACTCCTCCTATTCAGTACCACGGGTCTGCTGCCAAACCGGGCGCTCCGTCCGCTGTGGGTTTGCCGTCAAACTGGGCACTCTTTCTAATAGTCGTTAGAGGTACTCCTCTTGTAGAGTACCATGGGTCTGTGCCAAACCAGGTGATTCATCTGACGTGGTTCTTCCACCAAACTGGGTGCTCCATCCACTGGGCTAGTCGAATCACTCCGAGTTGAATTGGTCAAGCAGTCATCAGGTCTATAGCTACTAGGTCTCTGTACTCTGTCTGCTTGTCCTCGAGAGGATCTGCTCCACAAGCAACTCGTCGATGCTCCAAGTGTCATGAAGTCTCAGGTGGAAGTATCTCAAGGGACATCCACGTCAAAGGGGTCTCAACATAACAGACAACACATCAATCAGACGCCTGGTCTGTGAGTTATTAGCATTTTAGTCCTGGGGGCCTGGTTGGATTCGTGTACGAACCAATCTGAATGTTACTCAACTATACCCCGAACTCTAGTCAGGTATACTCAAAGGGACGGCTATGCTTCAATAATTTAGTCGCTGCTGATGATTCTTCAAATGGACGTCCGGTGCCAAAGATATGGCCCAAGAAGGTAAAGGGTCAGTAATGGGCCCGGGTCCGGTCTGACCCGGTCGGACCGACTCGGCACAACCTAGTCTGGGCCGACCCGGTCGGACTCGCTGGGTCCGACCCGGCCCATTGGTCGGGTCAGCCCGCTAAGTTTTGACCCGGCCCAGCAGACCGCAAGGGCGGTTCGGCCTGATTGTCCCCACGTAGGTGGCTCGGTAACTCATCATGGGAGACCGAGTTGATTCTTCCAGTGACACCACAGGGGCACCGCAGGTCGGCTTAGCAGGACGGTGGTCAGGAAGCCAGCAGGTAGGCCGCGCGGGGTGTGGGAGGGCTAGCTGGACTCCGGGCAGGCCACGGGTGCACCGGGAAGGCTGCGGCAGGAGCCGGGTAGCATGCCGACAGGGGGCGTGGGGCGCCGGGAGTGCGCCGACAGGGGTGTGGGGAGTCGGGAGTGCGCTGGAAGGGGAGCAGGGCACCGGGAGGGCGTCGGAGGTGGCACGGGGTTCCAGGAGTGCGCCGGAAGGGGGCACGGGGCACCGGGAGGGTGCCGGCAGGGGCGCGGGGCGCCTAGAGCATGCCGGTAGGGGCCGCGGGGCGCCCAGAGCACGCTGGAAAGGGCGCAGGGTGTCGGGAGGGTGCCCACAGGGGCATGGGGTGCCGAGAGCATGCCTGCAGGGGGCTCAGGCACCGAGAGTGTGTCGGTAGGGGGCGCGGGGGGGCGGGAGCACGCATGGAGGGGCGTCAAGCGCTGGGACTGTGCCGGTAGGGGGCGTGGGGCGTCGGGAGCACGCTGGAAGGGGAGCATGGGGTGCCGGGATCCCACCGGCAGGGGGCGCTGGGAGCACGTCGGCAGGGGCATGGGGCGCCGAGAGCACGCCGACATGGGCATGGGGCGCCGGGAGCGCACCAGGGGGCCGCGGGGGCGGCGTAGTTCATGGAGGCCGCGGGTAGCACGACCATTGTTCACCGCCTTCATCCCTGTCGCTTCTTCTCCAAGTCGTAGGGCATCACAAGAAAGTAGAACAACAGAGGATGTCGGGCCATGTTAGGTTGTCCCTTATCCTCCACATTTAGAGGGGAAATCAAAAGGCTCAACGAGATAAGCAGTTGATCTAAAACGTTCCTAAAACAAACCCTTTCTATCCGATGAAGGGGATAAGAAAAAAGTATAAAAACTTCATGAAATAAAAACCTATACCTTTTGATTAACGGTCGATCGTTAATTGATGTTGCTGTAGTTTGGCCATCGATCCGTGGTAGACGATCACGTCCCACGTCGAAGGGGTCCGAGGAAGAAGGTCAGAGAAGAAGATCGTCGTCGGCGTTCTTCACGTTATTCTTTGGGAGGGGCGTAATCCACCAAGTGTTGGGTGACACGTTTCTTTGCCTTTGTTTCATCGTTTGATGAAGTCGTCCGAAAACCTTCCCCCAAGCTTCCTTTATATAGGAGAGGCAGTGTTTGTCTAAAAATCGCGTTGGCACGTAATTCAAAAGGTAGAATTAATTAACCCAGCTCCACAAAATTAATTGCACGAAGGGTGTCACAATTAATTTGGAGGATGTTAAGAGGCTCCCTTTAAATAATTCACACTCGTTGGTGCAATTAATTAAGAGAGATGCCATAAATTAAAAGAGCAGGTTTTGGCCATTAAAAGGGGTGGTGGTGGCACCATTAATAGGAGGAGTTGAGAGGTTATGGTCTCCTCCCATTAATAGGGGTTGGGTGGCCTCGTGTGGTCCCCACCACATTTAACCTCACATGGGAGATTGGGTTCAGGTGGACCCCACCACCATAACCACTAATTAGAGGTTAGGGTGTGGCGGTCCCACCACCAACTCCCAAGTGGAGGTTCCAACTACCCGCACTCACATGGCGGCTGGAATAAAATAAATTGTTGCTACACTTTATTTTATTACTGTTTATAAAAATCCAAAAACTAACATTTATTCCCGACCATCCATCGTCAATGTGAAAGTATTATTAAGTGAATATCGGCGCTGCAAGTTCAATGGTGCCCTCGGATTTCAATTCTGAGAAACAGTTCAAAAGTTATAAAACTTTGTTCGCACGTTTACTGAACGTACCTGAAAAAATGTTCGAAAAATTATTATCAGCCACCCTTGACCTGCGTCGGTCAAGGTTAGTCTATGACTAGGTGAAACACTCCCCAATGAACCCAACGGTGCTCTTGGATTTTCAATCCGAGTTACCGTTTAGAAGTTAAGAATTTTACAATAAAATAATTGTCACTTAATTATTTTATTTGCGGCCAAAAACAAACTTTCTATGGTGGCCCTTACTAACCCAAGTTAGTATCTTCTTAAAGAAAGCCTACCCTCACGGGTTCAGTGGTGGTATCGGATTTTTAATATGAGTTACTGTTTGTGATTTATAAGCATTTGAAAAATAAAATAACTTTATTTAATTATTTTATTTACAGTTATGCCATTTTTGGGGTTTTTCACAGGAGCCTCGTGCCTACTAAACTTAAGTCACGCCTAGGGTAAACCAGCCATCCTAAGAATAACGGTGGCCTCATATTTATTATCTGATTAACCTTTTAAGATTTATTCCACGTTTTCAAGAAAATTGCTTACGCGCGTTAATTTAAGCTTAACAAAACTTCAGAAATTGATTCTAGGCACACCGAGCCTCGGAATCAAGCTCCATCAAAAACTGTGGACTCGTAAAATTCCCATGAATTTAAGAAAAAAAATCCATGGAATTTATGAGTCTTTACATTCTCCCCACCTAAGGGCTTTACATCCTCATAAGCCATAACTCAAAACTAGGTAAACAAGTGGGGGGTACTGAGCACGCATCTGAGCCTCCTTCTCCCACATGCTCTCCTGGATATTCTCGTGCTGCCAGCGAACATGCACTAGAGGTATCGACCATCTATGAAGGACCTGATCCTTTCCATCCTCAATATCCACTAAAACCTTTGTAAAAGTTTCACCATTGTCGATGTTCATATTGCCATGTTTGATGACAAGGGAAGGGTCATGCACATATCTTCTCAGCTGGGATACGTGGAACACGTCGTGCACCCGGTGCAAATGGGGTGGAAGAGCTCAGCGGTAAGCCACCTCGCCAACTCTGCTAGGGACCTAAAAAGATCTGATTAACCTCGGAGATAACTTGTCATCTCGGCCTAATCTCCATAAACCTCATCGAGGTGAGACCGGTAGAAAGACGTGGTTGCCATCCTCGAATTCCAAAGGTCTCTGTCTTCTGTCAGCATACGACTTCTGTCTGCTCTATGTAGTGTCCATCCGCTCCTGGATGTACCATAAGATGGGATGTGGAACTACCACAACACTTCCTCCAAAAGTGAAAATGGTGCTATGGTACGTCCTCTGAAGAGGATGATGTGCTCCCCACCTTAATAAAATTCTTCAGGAGATCATCCTGAAGATATATGAGCATGTTGGGCCTCGCAGTCAATGTCTCAAGATATGCCTCCTGAATTCGCTGAAAAATCAGGGAAGTAACAGTCACAGACTAGAGGTAAGCTGCTCCATCCTTATCCACAAAGGATATCTGTAAAGCATCCAGCTGCTTTGTCGCCTCTCCTAGAAGTTGTATACCAGACCTTATGTTGGGTGCATCTACAACAATGTTCCCATTCCCATGAGTATAGACTCTCTCGAATTCATAGTCCTGGAGGAACTCAATCCATCGTCATTGTCTTAGGTTAAGGTCCTTTTGAGAGAAGATATACCTAAGACACTTGTGATCAGAGTACATGGTAAAATGCTCGCCCATAAGATAGTGCTGCCACATCTTCAAGGCTAAGACCACTTCTGCTATCTCCAGGTCATGGGTAGTGTAGTTCTTCTCGTGTTGTCTCAGCTGCTGAGAACCATACGCGATCATCACTTGCTCTTGCATCAGGACATACCCGAGTCTGGTCCCTGATGCGTCGCAATAGACTACGTACCCTAGGCCTTCCTCTGGAAGCCTCAAGATGGGGGCACTAGTAAACCTCTGCCTCATCTCCTGAAAGCTCTGCTGGCATCACTCTGACCACACAAAGGGTTTCCCCTTCTTCGTCAAGGCTGATAGTGGTGCTGCAATTCTGGGGATGTCTGGAATGAATCTCCGGTAGTATCTAGACAATGCATAATTCCCTCCCCCTTCGGGGAGGGAATCTTAGTGACCTCTTTTGAAAAGTTGTCCCCACATTCTGCTACAACTGTTGGGAACTAGTAACTCAAAACTCCTGCTGTCATGAGGGTAAGGTTGGCTGACTCAAGAGTGATCAGCTGCACCCTCCTATGCGTGAGCTGATCCTGTGCTGCCTGGGTTTCCTTTTTCACCGACCAAGTAAAACCCTACTCCAACATTGTAGATAAACCACAACCTTGTTGCCCAATACAGTCAATCTGAGTATGAATTGTGAATGTCCAATACATACCCAAACCAACGTCGTAAGGCCTCGATGCTGCCACCAAGAGGTTCCAACCAAAACTCTCACCTTGAGGGTCAGATCACTCTGTTGAAATAAGTGTGATTATCGAGTCTCCTCCCAAATGTATCTCCGGAAGTGAGGTTCAAGTCAACGGTTTAACTAGAAACTCTAGGTCGGGGAAAAGATTCATGGAAGGAAGGAATTATTGGTACCTATGTCTATTGATACGGCAGCTAGTAGTAGACGCAGACCATACCTCGAATCATTCCTAGAGTTGTTGGGTCACACTCCTTGACTGCATGCAGATAGTTTCTTCATATTCCCTCCAGCTCCCTGAGCATGGCGGGGAATACAAAGGCGGGTGGTTGTAACATGTCAAAATGCACACCGCCTCATGCTGCTCTACTAGCTATACTTCCACATCTGCTGCCCTACAGATTCATTTGTCCTTAACACTTCCTCTTCTCAAAACATTTTTACATACTCAAGTCTTTGAGACTGGTGTCGGTTTCCTACTTTCCCACTATTATCATTCACTGGTTGTATCTGCTCATCCAATGAACATTCAATCCACAAAGGTTCTCTCTATCACCCTAACATGAGTAGGAGTGCATAGAAGAATAGTACTGGCTCAGATGTCCTTAAACACGCCTTTCTCGGAAGTCCGATCCCTAAATACTGATCATATCGTATTCATCGAGTACGAGGAAATATCAGTACACCTCGATGATCACTCAGCTACTGACATGTCATCCTGCCGAAACTTTAGAAGCTATAGGGAACTCTCAGTCACCTCCTCAAGCCAGACTTCATCTGACTGTGAGTCTGGATCACCTCAGAACTTGAGGGGTATCTGATGTTGAAATACATGTAAGGCACTAAGCCTATAAGTTTCCTCTAGCGATACCGCCCGTAGTGTCTACTGACCAACGGGCAGTGATATAGGTGGCACACTGCCCGAAGGTACCATCTCAGGAAATGGTCCACGTACTGAATCCTCATCACTAAGAGGACCATCCCCATGGTCACTCATTGAAAAAAGACTAGTTTCTAAGATCAACATCTGCTATACTAGTGTCTCAACTAGGCGGAAAACTATAGCAATTGCCTCCAGCTAGTCATCTACTATCGGGGAATCTGCCTGGCCTTGAAACCTCATAGGCCTCTACCAATGGGACTCATGAAAAGCGCTTAGTCAGTGTGCACCATCCGTCAGCGCGGCTGGTGGTATCTTCTACCCAACAGGTGGTGGTTCTACTGTTACACCACACGAAGGTGCCAACATAGTAGGAGGGCCATGCACTGGAGCCTCTTCGCTTGGTGGGCCGTTATCATTTACACTCTTAGAACTCTAACTGGTTGTCTGCATAGAGGCATCCTGAACAGATGTGACATGGTCAAAATATTATACCTGGTGAGCTGACCTAGTTTGAGCTGACTTAATGAAATATTTTGGAATCACACACGCAATCAGTGGTTTCATTAACCAAGTCAAAAATCAGTAGTTAGGGTCCTGGTATATAGATACGTCGGCCGCCACACCAACACTGGAATCCCTGAACTGAAAACCACACTTAGTACCCTTAACACTATTGCTTCATAGAAAATAAATATCAGAGTCCTAAGTTATGTGGTAGAACTGACTCCTCTGATACCAATTTGTCATGACCCGTCCCCAGGGGCTCATGTCGTAACTACCCCAAGCCCGCCTTCCATAGGCCAGTGGCTGGAGACTAGCACGAAAGGTGTAAATTCCTAAAACTGGGAAGGCATTGCCTTTATGAAATATATACACACACAACCAGAGTACAAGAGAAAGAAAACACTAAGTAAAAACTGTAGAACTAGTGTACTGAAAGTAAAGGGGTCCAGAATACAAGCCCAACTGTAAAGTCCAAGTACAACTGAAAGCATGTACAACTGAAAGGGGAAAACAACTGAAAGGTAGAAGCAGATCCAAGATCGTCGTTCGGGGTTCCTATATGAAGGGTAGGTACAGATGTCCTCCTCAGCACTCCAAATCTATTGGTCTGCTCCGTGTACCGTCGCGCCGAGTGGTCCACCTCTGGGTCCGTCCAGTCCTGGCTCTCTCTTGGCCTCCGTCAGCGCTGTTCGTCTTCTGCATCCAACACAACAAGGTGCGGGCATAGCCCGTGTAGGGGTGAGTATAATGATACTCAGTAGGGACCCTAAGACCTTCATGGTCTCACTAAATCCAAAAAGGATAAACCACAATGTATGATTTCAACGGATAACCATTACTTAGGTATATTACCACACATATACCTATGTTATCAAGTAACCCATCTCAATCATGAGGTAAACACAAAAAGACAAAGACTCAGCTCAAACCAGGATTTTCATTATCGAAACCACGGTTCCTAGAGAACTCCTCCTCTATCGATTAAACTGTTCATGTTGTGACTCTGAGGCGCTACTCACTAACCTTAGACTGGTGAGGTACTCCTCCTGTCAAGTACCGCGGGTCTGCTGCCAAACCGAGCGCTCTGTCCGCTGTGGGTCTGACGCCAAACCGTGTGCTTCCCCTAATAGTCGTCAGAGTTACTCCTCCTATCGAGTACCACGAGTCAGCTGCCAAACCAGGTGCTCCATCCACCGTGGGTCTACCGCCAAACCGTGTGCTCCGTCCAGTGGGATAGTCGAATCACTCCGAGTCGAATCGGTCAAGCAGTCATCAGGTCTACAACAACTAGGTGTTCATACTCTGTCTGCTCATCTTCGAGAGAATCTTCTCCATGAGCTACTAGTCGATAATCCAAGTGTCACGAATTCTCAGGTGGAAGTATCGCAAGGGACCGCCACGTCAAAGGGGTCTCAACGCAACAGACGGCACGTCAATCAGACGCCCGGTCTGTGAGTTATTAGTATTTTTGTCTCGAGGGCCCGGTTGGATTCGTGTACGAACCAACCAGATCGTGACTCAACTATACCCCGAACTCCAGTAGGGTATACTCAAAGGGATGGCTATGATCCAAGAAGACCGGCGACGTTGACGGTTCATCAAATGGATGTCCGGTACCAAAGATATGGCCCAAGAAGATAAAGGGTCAGTAATGGGCCCGGCTTCGGTCCGGCCCAGTCGGACCGCCTTGGCCCCACCCATTCTAGGATGACCTAGTCTGGGTAGACCCAGTCAGACTCACTGGGTCTGACCCAGCCCATTGGGTGGGTCAGCCTGCTATGTTTTCACACGGTCCGTTGGGCCCAGCCCAGTGGACCGTGAGGGCGGTTCGGCCCGATTGTCGCCACGTTGGTGGCTCGGTAACTGGGACTGGGAGACCGGGCCGGTTCGGCCACCGACACCACGGGGGCGTCATGGGTCAGATCAGCAGGTCGGTGGCAGGGAGGCCAGCGGGCGGGCCGCGCGGGGCGCAGGCCGGCTGGCTGGACTTCGAGCAGGTCGCGGGTGCACCGAGCAGGTCGTGGCAGGAGCCGGGCAGCGCGCCGGTAGGGGGCGCGGGGCACCGAGAGCTCACCGGCAGGGGCGCGGGGCACCTGGAGCACGCCGGAAGGGTCTTGGGGCACCAGGAGTGTGTCGACATAGGGCGCGGGGCACCGGGAGCACGTAGGCAGAGGCGTGGGGTGCCGGGAGCGCGCCGGCAGGGGGCACGGGGCGCCAGGAGCACGCTGACAGGGGCGCGGGGCGTCATGAGTGTGTCGGCAGGGGCGCGGGGCACCAGGAGCACGCCGTCAAGGGGCGTGGGGTTCCGGTACCATTCCGGCAGGGGGGTGCGGGGCGCTGGGAGCAAGCGGGCAGGGAGCGCGAGGTGCCGGGACCACGCCGGCAGGGGCGCGGGGCACTCGGAGCACTCCGGCAGGAGGCGTGGGGCGCCGGGAGTGCGCCTGTAGTGGGACGCGGGGCACTGGGAGCAAGACGGCAGGGGGGACCGAGTTCCAGGAGCACTCCAGCAGGGGCGCGGGACACCGGGAGCGCGCCGGCAGGGGCACGGGGGTGCGGGTAGGGCACCAGGGCACCGCGGGTGCGGCGTAGTTCATGGAGGTCGCGGGTAGTGCGGCCTTTTTTCGCCGCCTTCATAATCGTCGCTTCTCCACCATGTCGTAGGTCATTACAAGAAAGTAGAATGACGGAGGTTGTCGGGCCTAGTTAGGTTGGCCCGCATCCTCTGCATTTAGAGGAGAAATCAAAAGGCTCAACGAGATAAGTAGTTGATTTAAGACATGCCCGAAACAAACCCTTTCTATCCGATGAAGGGGATAAGAAACTGTATAACAACTTCTTGAAATAAAAACCCCTACCTTTTGATTAATGGGAGATCGTTCATTGATGTCATGGTAGGTTTTCCATCGATTCGTTGTAGACGATCATGTCCCACGTCGAAGGGGTCTGAGGAAGAAGGTCGGAGAAGAAGATCGCCGCCAGTGTTCTTCGCGTTCTTCACATTCTTCGTTGGGAGGGGTGTAATCCTCCAAATGTTGGGCGACGCGTTTCTTTTCCAGCGTTTTTCCGCTTGATGAGGTCATCCCAAAACCTTCCCCCAAGCTTCCTTTATATAGGAGAGGGAGGTTTTGTCTAAAAATCACATTGGCACGTAATTCAAAAGGTAGAATTAATTAACCCGGCTCCACCAAATTAACTGCACGAGGGGTGTCACGATCAATTTGGAGGATGTCAAGAGGCTCCCCTTAATTAATTCACACGTGTTGGCGCAATTAATTAAGGGAGATTCCACAAATTTAAAGAGGAGGTTTTGGCCATTAAAAGGGGTGGTGGTGGAACCATTAATAGGGGGAGTTGAGATGTTATGGTCTCCTCTCATTAATAGGGGTCGGGTGGGCTCGTGTGGTCCCCGCCACATTTAACCTCACATGGGAGATTGGGTTTGGTGGGGCCCCAACCCCAAGTCCTCTCATGGGAGGTTAGGGTGTGGAGGTCCCACCACTAACTCCAAAGTGGAGGTTCCAACTACCTGCACTCACATGGCGGTTGGAATAAAATAAAGTGTGGCTACACTTTATTTTATTATTTTTTATAAAAAGCCAAAAACTAAAATTTATTCCCGACCATTCGCTTTCAAGGTGAAAGTATTCTTAAGTGAATATCGGCGATGCGAGTTCAATGGTGCCCTCAGATTTAAATTCCGAGCAACAGTTCAAAAGTTATAAAACGTCGTTCGCACGTTTACTGAACGTACCCGAAAAAAAGTTCGGAAAATTATTATCAGCCACCCTCAACCCATACCAGTAAAGGTTAGGCTCTGAATAGGTGAAACACACCCCAATGAACCCAACGGAACTCTGGGATTTTCAATCCGAGTTACCGTTTAGAAGTTATGAATTTTACAATAAAATAATTGTCACTTAATTATTTTATTTGTGTCCAAAAACTAACTTTCTCTGGTGGCCCTCACCGACCCAAGTTAGTATCTGCTTAAACAAATCCTACCCTCATGAGTTCAGCGGTGGTCTCAGATTTTTAATCCGAGTTACCGTTTGTGAGTTATAAGAATTTTAAAAATAAAATATCTTTATTTAATTATTTTATTTACGGTTATGCCATTTTTGGTATTTTTCACAGGAGGCTCGTTCTGACTAAACTTAAGTCATGCCTAGGGTAAACCTGCCATCCTGAGTGCAACGGTGGCCTCAGATTCCTGATCCAAGTAACCGGTTAAGCGTTATTCCACTTTTTCAGGAAAATTTCTTACGCACATTAATTTAAGTTTAACAAAACTTCATAAATTGATTCTGGGTACACCGGGCCTCGGAATCAAGCGCCGTCAAAAACTGTGAACTCATAAAATTCCCATGTATTTAAAAAAAATCCATGGAATTTTTGGGTCTTTATAGTGTAGTCCATCTCATGGATTCTCTATTATCGAATTTGAAAATCATGAACCAACCGGCTCCAAAATTTGGGAACCACCTTTACACGTCATGTAAACAATACACAATGTGTATTTCCTCCAGCATTTATATTTCACCTCTAGCCTCTGCTGAAAACTCCTGGAACAACCCCTAAACACCTCTAACCACCAACACTATAAAAGTAATGATCTAGGAAGACATGTTAAATTACATATTTTTTTACTTTAATTTTCTTGTAATAACAATTTTTTATTCTAGTTTATAGATGGAACCTTTTGAATAATTATATGGAAAGTGGTATCAAACTGAAATTTTTTTGAATGAAGTAGGTGAAAGGAAGTTGATAGGATCAGATCTTCTAAAGGAAATGGTTGAAATTTTAAAGATAATTTAGAAAAAAATAAGGACAGATTGGAGTATATAGAAAATTTATGTTTATAATCAGAGGAATGACATTTTTTCAAGGTAGATGAACATTTTTTCATAAAGTATCTACATAGAAAAGTGTTATGAATTTCAGTAAAAAGGGAAATCTATGTCAATTTTTATTTAGACTATATTAAAACCTAGATAAATTTAGATTAGTTTCCTTTTTAGTGGATTTTCCTTTGAGTTTATCTTGGTTACATAATGTATTTCATGTTTTTATGTTAAGAAAATATGTTCTGGATTTGTCACATTATTTTTCCCTAAATTAGTTCTGTTAGAAGAGAACCTTTCTTATGAGTATTAGCCTATTCAGATTCTTGACCATAGATAAAAAGTGTTATAGAATAGGGTGACTCATCAGGTTAAGTTTTTTTGGAAAAAAAATATGGTTGAAGAAGAAATATGAGAGTTTGAAAATTCTATGAGGGAAAAATATCTGCAGTTGTTTAAGGGATGAATAAAATTATGAAGATGTTATTTCTAAAAGGGGGAAAGAATGTAACAAAAAAAATTAATGTAAGAATAAATCCTTTTCATGACTATTTAATATTAATTTTTTATTTTTTAAAGATTTTTATTCATTATAATAATATTAGGTGATTTTTTAGTCAAAATGAAAAAAGGATCTATTTCTAACCAAATTGGGTTTTCATGCAATAAAAGTTTTATTTAAAATCTTTAAAAAAATTATAAAATTTTAATTTTTTTAAATGAATTTAATTTTTTTATTTATCATTTCAAAAATATATTAGGATGATTTTATGATAATTTTTTGAAAATTTTGATTTTTAAATGAATAGTGAGAATTATTAACTTTTACTGAAAATTGTTTTTTCTTTCAAAGTATTTATAAAGTCAAATAATATTTTAGATTAGTTTTAAAATTTCATTAACTATTTTTTATGAAAAATAATACAATTATAGTCTTTGGAATTAATTTTATACTTTAATTTAGTATAAAATCATTTTTGTACTTAAAAAGTCATTTCTCTAAAAAATTGTTTTCCATTGTGTTTTATGGGTTTAATTTTAAATTAAATTCTTCCACTTCTGGGATTTTATTCTTTTAAAATGGAATATATATATGGAATTAGTGGGTCTAAATTTTGTTAAAAATTACCTTTTTATTCTTGTATATTAAGAATAGTAACCTTAGAAATTTTTGTTACCATAATCAAGGGTAAATCGGGTAATTAAGGATAAAAAAAATGATAAGCAAAAAAATGACCCTAACACTTTCATAAATTTTATTATATGAGTATATATCATACATAATCATAAGAAATTAAAATATATAGATTTTAAATCTATTTTTATATGGTTTTCACATTTATAATACTTTAAGAAAAGTAAAGACAAGAATGTCACACTCTAGATTTTAATAACTATAATATTATTTACATATGGATAAATAGAATACATTTTTACTTATAAACATTTATTTAAAATCTGAATTATTTTTTTTCATGTTAGTATTTTTAAAATTTTTTGTGATGAAATAATTACCTTAAAATCTTACACAACATTGACATGATAATTATTTAATTAATAGAAAAATCAATTAAATGATTTTAAAATTATTAAAATTAATATAATTTGTAGGAATTATTTTCTTCCACTAATTTTTTAGATAAATATATCATTTTAAGGAATTTTAAATTGATTCTATTTAAATTAATTTGTTTACTTGATGTTTCTAAAGTCAAAATAAATGAATAGTTCTAAAATTGACAATAATGATATTCTAAAAAAATATTTTATAAAATGATTTAAAATATCTAAAAATACTATATTTTTTCAACTGATTGGGAAATTCTTGAAATGTATAAAATGGTCTATTTAATGTATTTTTTCTATTTTGAGTAACTCTGTTGACCCTCAAAGAGTAAAAAACCTTGTTATCATGGTAATGATCAAAATGGGTTAAAGTGGGTTAAAACAAAAAAATAATGGTAAAAAACTTATCTAAACTTGTATAAATTTTATTGTATGAGTATATATATACTCATAATCATATTAACCTATAATATTTTCATTTTTTATCCATTTTAACATGAATATTAATTTATATTAATTTAATATTTTAAGAAATTCCAAGATTGCCTCTCACTCTCTTATAAAAAGTGAACTTCCTCTCTTCTTTTATTCACACTTAAAAATACTTTTGTTTCAAACAATAACTACAAAAATAACTTCCTAAAAAAACTTTAAACATTGTAGAGGCCTTATTTTTGGCATAATACCATACTTTGGGGTCTTAACGTGTAAATAAAATGAGGTTGTCTGAAGAAGAGGTATAGTTCTTAACTGAGCATTTTTGTTTTATTTATTCTTCTGTATCCTTAAAATATTCCTTAACCTTGATGATATAATAACACTATTATATCATATATACAAAGATTTTATCAGGTAAATTTCATAACCAATATCTATCTCCAACCTCTATTAAATGGGAAAGGAATCCATCTTTCGTGTGTACAGCGAACTACCTCCTCACGGGCCGATGTAATACGATTTCCATAACCACCTCTCATGGATACTTAAATTATGGATTTTATGTATATATATGTGATATTAATTCCATGTTTTTCATTAATTAAATATTATATAACACATATTTTTTTAACTTTTCATTCACTAAAAAATGAAAATGTCGTTTGTGCGTACATGTGGACTACCACCTCCACGAAGCGATGGGATTCGTTTTTCATCACCACATCACATTGATGATATATATAAATATATATATAAGTGTATTTAAAGAAAAAATATTGTATTTATGATATTATGATCATTCTATAAAGAAAAAAATAATACTTATCTTCTTTTTATAATGATCTTTTAAAAAATTCAAATGCCACTAATGTGTATGTACAACCTACTATCTACATGAATGTAACATAGCTCATTTTTCATAACCATATTTAATTATTGGTTTTAAAAGTAAAATTGATGTATAAAAATTATAATTATGTCATGATTATTTTTCTATTGAATATTTAATAATGACTTTGATGACTATAGTAAACCTATCAAACTCATTTTGGACATATGAGTTGAATATCATCAAAACACCCAACATGAACTTAATTTATTAGTTAATTGTGTATAACATGGTAGTAAGTGTGATGAACCAAACCTAGAACCTGACCCATATTTTAACATACCTAAAGGGAATTCCTGATCCCCATGGTCTGGAACCTAGCACCCAGGCGTCAATAAAAAATGGAGGAAATGATTTCTCCCAACCTGAAGAAACAAAATGGAATATACATATACAATAGAAAATAGAAAAGGTGATAAATATGACATAATTGAAATAATATAATGGAAATTATAAAACTCAAAATAGTTAGAAAATCCCAAAGTACAATCCTAACATCAAAGGAAAACTAAAATAGAAACTTACTACTCCATGTGATAGTGTGGGAAAACTCCCACTCTCTCGCCACTAGTTACCTAGACACATTTAAAAGAAAACATCATCTCCACACTATGGAACCTAGCCTTTCTTTGCATCAAAATAAATAAAAAGGTCTACACACCTCTGAAGGGGTGCATAGAATGTGAGATAATAGGCTCAGTGGGATCCCACTCAGGTGTTTCATAACAAGTCTCTATACAATAATATAAACATACTTAACTTTTAAGAAAACAAGGCATGATAAACAGTAAAACGGTTTTTATATTAAGAGAATGGAAAGACATTTTATTTCCTATTTTTCCAAATTCCCAAATAAATCTTGGTAAAATAGTTTCAAATAATTTCACATATCAAAGAAGTGAAACCAATTCTAAGAAAATCAGGTATCACATATCATAACATATCATTGGAAGTACAAGCTAGGACAGTACAAACCAAAAGCATATGTAACATAAAACCAAGGAACACTATAGGTCGGGCTAGCTAGGAAACTTATACTTAAACATAGAAAACCATGCACATCAAGATTATAGATATATAAATTGAATCTAGATTCATAGGAAAACCCTAGAAATTAAACATCCCAACATGTATACTGAGACCCAAGAACAATGAGCCTAAGGAGTAGAGGAACATCCCATGAGTGAACCTCCCCAATGAATTGACAGGGAATATTACTAAACCTTCCACCTAAGTACCAAAGGCTTCCAATGTGATCTATTTTCTTAAACCATTTCATTAAAACTATTCTTTTTAATCATTTCATAAATTTATTTCATAATGCATTAGAATACCTTTTCTTTTACCAAAACAAGGGGAAACAATCTTTTCTAAAAAATTCATTTCCATAGAAACAAATCAATAAATAAATAATTCCATTTAATTTATAAAATAATTTATCAAAACCAGAGTAATTAAATTAATCCAATATAGGGTAGAGATGAAACCATCAACCTCAAACTCGGGTCACACATGCACGTAGTGAAATATACCAACAAGGAGGAGCTCAAATACAACAACAGAGGCCCTATAATCAATCCACACATATTAGAATAAATTATAAAATAATAAATCTCAATGGAGAAGAAGAAAAAAATATAAATAAATGGAACTCTCATGTATCATCACAACCAACAAAAGTGTTAGCCTCTGAAGGAAGATCATGTGAAGGAACTATAGGGAAACAAGAAGAATAAACATGATGGATAAATAAATTTATAATCACAGTGAAATTGTACTATTAAAGTCAAAGACAATGAAGATAAAGAATAGATTTATTACCTAGAGAGACGCAATGAAAACATAACAATGATTAACTGTCGAAAGCAGTGATTCAGAAGCAGTGGAGGTCTCCAAAATCACTTAGAGAGAGACCTTGGGTCGATATAAAAAGAACATATAGATGAATGAAATATAAATTCACTCATACGACCACATAAAAATACAAATTAAGATATTTACATGGAAAGTAATCCCATTAAACATTGTGTAGTTCTCAATTCCCGAAAATACTGAAAAATTCGTTTCCTTTTTTCAAAAACTCTACTTTTAGCAATACCCGACATGATTTCCAAATATACGATGTGTAAATCTATCAAACCTATTAAAAGTTCACAGCATCTTCTTGGATACCAAAAACTATGTGTAATCCTATTACACATCATGTATTTCTCCTGAAGATTGTGAAAACTCCAGAAACAACTCCATTGATCTCCAAACTTGGGGAGAACACACCAATCCATTAACATGTTTATACCTAGACTCTATTAATTCAAATAATCATACATCCCTGAAATTTAGGTTCTTTCCCTGGAAAATTATCTCTGTCCAAGGGAGTCTCAACACACACCCAAATAAGTAGTAAAATTACAAGAGATAAGATAAATACATTAAAGTTAGTAACGACTTGTTAAAAACTCCCCACTATAAGATTTTTCTTCCCCAGGAAGTCATGTGGAAGAATGATGTCTGCCACAGAGATGAGGACACTACTCCCTTGTCAACGAATCTCCATCTCATGTCTCATGAGAATTTTATATGTGTTGGAATAACACTCTAACCAATGAAATCAACTTCCCATGCAATACTTTTGATTCATATTTGATTATCTACACTTGTTGTTCCATAATAGAAACATATGGCTCTAACTCAGTCTCTTCCAAACTCATAACATGAGAGGGATTAGTATAGTGTTTCCTAAGACATGATATGTGGAAAAAAATGAATACAAGTCAAATAAACTAGTAATTATAATAGATAATCAACATTACCAAGCCACTTAGTGACCTCAAATAGTCCAACATATCTTGGAGCTAACTTTCTCTGTTTTTCAAGCTAATGGTGACCCAATAGAGAAGAAAAATTCAAGAAAACACAGTAACCTAAACAAAAAAAAGTACAATATAAATGATCTTAATATTATTACTATAAAATATAAAATATGACCAGACACTGATTTATATCCTAAATCCTAACTAGTGTCTCCTAAACAAGTCTTGGTCCCACTAAATATGTTTATCCCATATCTTCCCATTAAATAGGTGACCTGCACGGGTGACCATATAGAGCCTCGATTAGATCCATTCTAATCAATGACTGATAAATATTGTTATAATAAAACACAATTAATCCCATTTTCCTTTTCCAAGATCTACTAAATTCCAAGACACATGTGCAGATCATATCCTCCAAGATCTGAATAGCATGCTTCGTTAGACCTTCTGTCTGTAGATGGTAAGGTTTACTCATCCTAACCTGAGTACCCATCACCTCCTAGAGACTCCTCCAAAACCTCTAAGTAAACCTATGATCCCATTTTGAAACACTGGTAGAATAAACCCCATGTAACCTCACAATATCATACACATATAGCTTACCCAAATCTTAAACTTTAGTGGTGTCCCTGATTAAAATGAAATGAGATAAATTTTTCAATTGATAAATCACCACCCAGATAGAATTAATTCCATGAGGAGTCTATAGTAATCCAAAAAATAAAGTCCATGGAGACTTCATCCCATTTCCTCACCGGCATAGAGAAATGTTGAAGCAAACCAGAAGGTTAAAAAAGCTATTTTTTATCTTTTGGAGATTGTAAAAGTGGGATACATGATCTGAAATATCATGCTTCATACCCAACTTCTAGAATCATAGTCTCATTTCATAATACATATTCATAGTTCTCGGATGAATGGATCATGAATAAATATGAAATTAAAACAAAAATGAGCTCCTCAAAAATACTAGGACAATAAACTGATCCCCAAAATAGATTATACCACCTGAAGAGAGAGACCAACCAGAAACGGTCTCCCCAACATAAAGGGCTTCACAAATTACTTTTAACTAATCATCATGTTGTTGAATCTACAGAATAGACTCAGAGAGAGATGATGTTAACTAAACACTAGTCAATACCATACTTGAAATATCCTGTTAAGCATTTAGGTGTAACTAAGTGAAGATCACCATTAGGTTCCACTCTTACTTAGATTCTAGAACAGCCTGCGTTGGTACTTTCCTGCTAAGAGTTTCTGAAATGTCATTCCCCTTCCCTAGGGTGTAGGTGATATTGAATTCAAATGTCTAAAGCTATTGCACCCACCAACTCTATCTAAGATTCAAGTCTTTCTAAGAATGTATATAACTCAGATTCTTGTGGTCAGAAAAGACTGTAAACCTCTCCCTAAAAAGATATTCCTTCCAATACATAAGTGTATTCAAAACCGTGGTAATCTCTAAATCATGAGTGGGGTCATTATTCTCATTCGGTGAGATCTAATGAGTACCATAAGCCAAGACATGATTATCATGTACAAGAACACAACCCAGACAAAAACTAAAAGCACCATATAAGACTATATACCCCATACCTGGCTTAGATATGATCAAAATAGATGTTGATGTTATAAGCCATTTAAACTCATTGAAAGAAGATTTACACTTTACATCCCATGTGAATTCCATCCCCTTCCTGGTAAGAGAAGTCAATGATGATGTCTACTTTGACAATTCATTGATGAACCATCGGTAATATCTAGAAAGTCTAAGTAAGCTTTGAATCTCAAAGACATTTTGTGGCTCTTCTGATTATAAGAAAACCTTTACTATCTCAAGATAAAATTATAATCCATAATATGAAATATTGTACCCCAAAAACTTTACTTATTTGATCCAAACAAATAATTTAAAAATATATCTATACACATTGTGACTCCTTGGGATCTCTAGAATCAAACACCAATAGTTCTTGTAATAGTGCTTAGATCTCATCTAAAACAAAATTTCATCCCTGAACACTAACATAAATGTGTATATATACTCATGGAATATTTGATTCATAAAATTCCTGAAAACTATATGATAGTTAGCTAGAAGAAATTTCATCACAAGATATTCATAATGGCTATAACTACTTTTGAAATTCGTCTTCGATATATCATACTCTCAAACTCTGAGCTGATGATATCCCAATCGAATACTAATATTCAAAAACCACTTTTCCCACTTTAACTGATCAAATAAATAATACACATGAGGAGGTATCTAAATGGTTGTTCATATGGAACTAGTTCAATCGCAAAATATACACCCCTATCTAGAGTAATACTAAAGAAATCATCTGGTAAAATGTCAATAAAATCAGAAAAAACTATAAGAAGGTTAATAATAGAAGAAATATCATTGGGGTCAATTGATATGGTAGATAAAAAATTCATGACCTTGCATAGAAAGTCTTACATGACCAAACCTCATATCCCACTCTCCTTGAAATGCCTGAGATTTTCCATCAGCCATAAAAAATGAGACAAGTTGATGATAATAATAAACCTTAACATGATGAGCTAAATGAAAATCCATCCCAATGATGATGTCAAATAGATCCAATTCAAGAACGAGAAAATCCCATACTAACTCTGTATCGATTATCGATAGAAAACAATAAGGAAACCAAAACTCTTTCCCTTTCCTCTTCCCAAGAGGTGTCCCTAACTCTATAACAAAGTACATGAGATCTGTTGGAATTTTAATTATATCAAAAAATGGCCAGATATAAATCAGTCTGAATCATCATTATCAAATAGAGCATATGCTACTGAAGATGCAGTAAAGATAGTACCTCTCACTGTCATTGGACTTGCATCTACTTCCGCTAGAAGCTCATATATTGCTTGATGGTGCTTCATTATGAGGCCTATTTCTATACACTTTTAGTCTTTGAAGCAATTTAATGTAAGAATGGTAGCCTTTAGATTTTATGATCCCAGACCGTATTCAGGTATATGAATAACTTCATAGAAACATTATATATGGCCATAACATCCACAACTATTACACATTTTTTCTTGTGCGGGACAATAACATTGGGTGTGTCAGACCATTCCACATTGATAGAAAATCATAGGAACACTACTATATATAAATGGGGGTTCATGGAAGGTTTGACACTGAGAACCACCTCCATCACTCTTTTGATGATATATCCACTTCCTCTTTTTCCCTTGTGTGATGATGAAGCTGCCACTGGGTGGAAGAGAAGGGGAAGAACACCCAAATTTTCTTTCCAAATTTATCTCAATTTTCATCACTCTATCAACCATCTCTGTATAGGTTTAAATAATCATAATTAATAAGTAAGATCTGATATCAGATTGAAAACATATATGGTACTTCTTATATTTTATCTGGACATTCTTTACTACATCTGGAGAAAAATTAACCATCTCATAAAATCGACTAGTGTACGCAGACACTAAATGCTCTCCCTAATGCAAAGAGAATAACTCAAGAGACTTCTCTATCATTAGAGAATATGGAAAAAATACCGAAATAAGTGAGTCTTTAAACCCTTCCAATCAAAACCCACATTTGTTTCTTCATGTACCATGGAATCCCACCCTCGCTTTTAAGGACCCTCAAGTCTGAATTCCACACACTTCACCTTGATACTCTCAGGTGTATCCAAGAATTTGAATATTTGGTTGATATTATCAAGTTATTACTCCACCACTTTAGGTTTATTAGTACCTTTAATGGATGGTGTCTTCTTTCACAAGAAATCCTGTGTTTGATCCTTATCTCCTCCATCTCTCGGTGGCACCTCAACAACTACATTCTGGACCGGTGGTATATTCTAGTCAATAGAAAAAAATTCCCACATGATGGCCTCAATTATATTCTAATCTATAGGAGTATTCCCTTGAGAATTATCTACTACACCCTCTTAAGGAACCCATGGAAGATGTCTCGGAGCCATACTGTTGCACTCTAAAACAGAAGAAAAGATTAGAAAATAATATAATCTCAGTTCAAACCAAAAAACCATAACTAAAAACTGAGATTGAGATCAATAACTCAAAAATAGTAGACACACATCCAAACATCCCATGGTAAATTGAGTATCATCATGACAAGAGATGTCCAGTCACACAACGAGACATACCTATCAAGTCCTGAAAATACTATCTCTAACCTACCAAATATACCAAGACAAGGACTCTTGAGGAAATACCACATCTGATACTGAAATGTGATGAACCTAACCAAGATAACTTCTCAATCTTGTACCTGAACCTAATTTCCACTTACCTAAAGGGAGTTCTCGATACCTAAGATCTAGAGACTATAACTCGGGCATCAAAAGCAACCATAGGGAACTATTTCACCCAAATTGAATCAATGACATGGAATATACATATAAAACAAAAAAGTGGAAGATATAAATATTTCATAACTGATAGAAGACAACAGAAATGATACAACTCAAAAACAGTTAGAACATCCAAAATTAATAGTTCGTCATCAAAGGATATCTAAAACATAAACTGACTACTCCATGTGGTAGAATGGAAAAACACCAACCATCTCACCACCAGATACCCATACATGGCTGGCAGAAAACCTCACCACTACCCTATAGCACCTTTCCTTTCCCTATATCGAAATAGATACAAATTTCTATGAATCATTGAAGGGGTGCATAGTATGTGAGATAATTGGCTCAGTAGGATCCCACCCAGGAGTTCCATAAAAAGACACTATAAAATAATCTAAACATTATCAACATTTAAGAAAAGAAGTCGTGAAAAATTGTTAAATAATAGTTATATCAAAATCATGGAAAAACAATATATTTACCCTTTTCCACATTTCCAAATAAATCCATCTAAAAAAATTTCAAATAATTTCATATTTCAAATAATTTTAATAAACTCTAAGAAAATCATGTATCACATATTATATCCAATCCATGGAAGTACAATATAATACATTACAAGAAGAAATTACGTGTAACATCATGCCAAGGATCACTATAGGTCAGGCTAGCTAGGAAAATCCTATCTAAACAAATACAATCACGCACATTAAGCTTCTAGATACATGCATCAAATCTAGTGGGTATAGGAACACCCAAGGAAGTTAACCTCCCAACAAGTATATTGATTCCCTAGAATAATGGGCCTATGGAGCAGACGAAGACCCCATTAGTGAACCCCTTGATGAATTGATGAGTCATATTAATGCACTATCTAACTAAGTTTCCAAGTATTCCCATATGCTATATTTTCCAAACCATTTCATCAAAACCATGATTCAAAAACATTCTATAAATCTATTTTGGAATACTTTGAAACTACCTTTTATTTTACCAAAATCAATAGAAAATTATATTTTCATAAAAACTCATTTCCACACACACAAATCAATCAATAAATAATTCCATTTCATTTATAAAACAATTAATAAAAACTAGATAAATTTAGTTCATCCAACATAGGATAGATACAGAACCACATACCACAAATTCAGGTTGCACATGCCCATAAGGGAATCCACCAACAAGGAAGAATTCGATGATAATAACAAATTCCCTAGAATCAATCCATGTATCTTAAAATAAATTATATAATAAGTATGTTTAGAGGAGAAGAAGAAAAAAACATAGCTCAAAGGAACTCACAGGTTGTATCACAAACAACATAAGGGTTAGACTCTAAAGGAAGATCACATGATAGATCTAGAAGGAAACAATAAGAATCAATAGGGTGGATCAATGTATTTATAAGAGAAATACAATGGATCTACCATAATTAAATGGAATGAAAAATTGGAAAGGATTTCTTACCCAGAGAGACACAACGTAATTGTAATGATGATCAACCTCTAAAAAAAGAAATCTGAAAGGATAGAAGGTCCCCAAAATCATCTGGGGGAGCTCCAAGGTCGATATCAAAAGATCTTTAAAATAAAAGAAACACAAATTCACTCATATAAAACCATAAAAACACAACTCATGAGATTTACATGTATTTTAATCCCAGTACATGCCATAAAATGCATGAATCCTAAAAACACTAAAAAATGCATTGAATTTTTAACAAAACCCTCATTTTATCATTATGTGATGTGAATTTAAAATAAATAGAATGTTAATCTTTCACTATGTATAAAATTTCACATTATATTATCGATGATCAACATAGGGTATGTAATCCCATTATACATCATGTATTCCTTCTACAGTATGCATAAAGGTAAGAAAAAACTTTAGTATTCTATAAACTTGGAGATAACCAAAAAAATTGATTAACATGTTTACACATAGACTCTATTAATTAAAAAAATATACATCCCCGAAATATAGGTAATTTTCCCTAGAGAATGATCTTTATCCTCAGGATTCCCAACATACACCCAGATAAATACGAAAACAACAAGAGAGAAGAGAAATACTTTCAATTTAATAACGGGATGTTACAGTAAGTGAAATAAAATGAATAACAAATTTTAAAAGGGTTATCAATAAATTAAATAATTAAAATTAGTTTATTATTCAGGATGAAAATAAATGCACGTGATAGGTGGTTCACATGGTAAGGAACTTAAAAAAATCCTCTTTTAGAGTTTCCCTTTCAACTCTTTTTCTTTCATGTCCATATTTCCTAAAATTATTTTATGGATGTATTTATATGGACATAAAATAATTAAAAAGGATATTTTATGTCTCTTTTGAATTTATTTCAAAGCACTTCAAAAGGAATATTTTTAAATATTTTATACAGAACATTTTGACAAAAATATAAAAGTAATGTTTTATTTTAATGTATATAGTGTCAATGGATTTTCCTACCATCGTAACCATTATTTTTATTTGAGAATACTTTATGAGATTTAATTTTTTTTAAAGAAAACCCCTATTTTTATTTTTATTGGTATTTTATATTAAAAATGTATTTTTAAAAGAAAAGGGTATTTCGATATCTGAAAGTGTTTTCATATGGGTTGAAAAAAGTTTTTCAAGGGATTTATGACGAAAAGGTTCAAGATAAAATATTTTATTCATGATATGGTCCTTGGAAATTGTTTATAATAGTTATTCATGATATAGAATATATTATGGGTGCACTGGGATAACACTCTAATGCTTTGGGTTATGATGATGATCTCTAGAGAATTATATTGGAAGTTTGTTGTATGTTTATTCTAATTGTAGGGGTTCTTGTAAACGATCTATAAGGATTCTATGAATATGATGTCCCAAGGTACCTAAAAAACTTTTATATGATTAATTTTGAGTTTTCATGGAAATTGTTTTATTTCAAATAGGTGAGTAAATGATTTTTTAGGATATATTAATCCCTTTCAGGGTAAAAGTATGTTTTTAATAAATACTCTTCAGGGGTTTGCATGTTTTTCACTGGACTAATTGACTTCTTTTTTTATGTCCCTTACTAAACTTTTTGTTCTCATCCCATGTTTTAAAAGGTTTTTAATAGGTTTTAAGGATTGATAAGGGACAGAAGAAGTAAATTTTAAATTCAGGAATAATTTTCATGAAAAGAAACCTTGATTCATTTTAAAAGTTTTGTATTAGTTGAAAAATGGTTAATGATTAGAAGTGTCCTCTTTGTAAAATATTGGTTTGTTATATATGATTTAGGACCTAATTCCCTAAAACTCTAAATCTAAAAAGATACAAAAATTTAAGATAATTTATTCTTGACTTAAAACTCAATATTATGTAATGTTTAAGGCTGGCCCCATATAGATGGTCATGAACCTTCATAAATTTTGAAGTGTCCAAAAATAGGGGTTTACATAGGTGTACAATGGGTCATTCTGAATATTTTTATGGACTTACTTATGTATTCATTCTATGATAAAACCAAAGATTTTAGATTCATATACATCTCAATTCGTATCGCCAAGATATTATTATCTTTTCAAAGGTTCTTCCTTCAAAACCTTCTTGAAATTTTTTCTCTTTAGTTCCTCGATCCAATGGATCTTTGAACCATAAATCAACATATCATCCAAAAACAATAGTAGTATGATATATGTTCCATAATCACATTGCTTCCTATAATAAAATGATCAAAATAAAATCGACTGAAACTTTCATCAACCATGACAGTGTCGAACTTTTGATTACAGAGTCTTAGAGCTTTCTTCAAGCCATAAAGACATTGTTTTAACTTAAAAACAAAATAATCCTTATGATGAACAATAAAACCCTTGGGATGAACGATGTAAATTTCTTCCTTTAACTCTTTGTGAATAAAATTTTACTTTATATACATATGTTGTAGGTGTATATCATCAAACATAACAATACTGAGCACCATTTGAATGGTTGCGTGCTTCACCACAAGTTATAATATTTCAGAAAATTCAATCCCTTCATTTTTTTTGAAAACCTTTGACCACCAACCTTGTTTTATAAAACGTACTTCCATTTTCTTTCTCTTTAAAATTTTAAAATCATTTTTTTCATATATCTCTCTCCTTCTATTAATTTAGCTAACTCTCAAGTATTGTTGACATTCAGGGAATATATTTCTGGTTCTATGGATAACTCCCACTATTTTGAGTCACTAAGAGTAGATACTTCTTACAGACTATCTAGTTCCCTTATGTTTCTTAGTACTAAGAAATTCATATCATATCTAAACCTCTAAACTAGTTTTAGGATATAATTAGATATACTCTGCACAACATCTGGTTTTTTATTCAAACCTCTCTATTCAATAGTCATTTGTATGAAATTTATCTATCCAGTAGAGGTTTTTCTGATCATTCTCCATATATAAAAGGTTTTTTTGTTCATTCTATATCCATAAACATTACTATCAAATCACCATCCTTTGATGTTTACCTTGAAATTTTTAGACAGAATTTTTATCCAATAACCACTTCCCAATTGTCTTAAACTTTAATAGTTTATCTGACCTCAAAAAACTTCTATGCTAAGTTATGATATTTCCATGGAAGTTATTAATTGAAAACAACATATCATCTCTAGATGGAATGTTTCTCTTCATTATCCCATAGGAGATATCCAATGTTCTCATCACCATAAACTATAAGAAAACCCTCACTGGATTTCGCCTCTAAATTATCTATTTCTTTAACAATAATATGAATATATGTGATACTTCAAAACACCTTGATATAGTTCACCTATGGTATCATAACAGATCATAAGTATTCAAGTTGATATTTTACCAATTCTGAAGTCATACTTCTATTCACAATAGATATTGTTGTATTTATTTATTTTTCTGAAATTTCCTTATTCATTCTGAAGTGAAGCCTTATATGATGATATTTCTCTGTTATAGTCTAATGCATCTTTCTAGCTACTCCATTTTATTGTGGTGTTCCTAGGAAATTATTATCATGCTTGATTCATTTTCTTCAATATAAGTTATTAAATTTGTGACCAGTATATTTCCTATCATTATCTATTATGATATATTTTAACTTTATTTCACACTCTTTATTAGACAAAACTTTTCACTAAATAAATGATTGAAACACATTATATTTATTATTTAAGAAGTATAATTTGACCTTTTAATTTGAATAATAAATGAAGGTCACAAAGTAAAATGATTTTACATTAGAGTGAATAGGGGATGGACCCCTAATATTAGAATGAACAAGTTTAAAATTTTGATTCCTTATCCTTCTACCGTCCAAGTTGAAGGAAACTTCCTTCTATTTTCCTAACATTCAAGTCTCACATCTTCCACGGTCTGTGTGATAAATATTAAGTATTAATTTAACAGATATAACTTTCAAATTCATTTTACTGAGGAGACTAAACCTATAGTTATACTTTTATGGACTATCCTATAAAGTCTTTCTAATCACTCCAACATCATCACTCTATCTGTTCAAGAAAAAAGTTTCATTATTAACTCTATGATAAATCACCATATACCCTCTTTTGATATTCCAAACTCCATTAAAAAAGTTGTACTAAAACCGGTATCATCAAGATATCACAACAATATGAGGTTCTTCTAGAGACCTAGAATATGTATACCATATTTTAGTCTCAAGATTATTACATTTTTCATTTGAATGTCAATCTCATAATTTTCAGTTATATATATAGATTCATCATCCACTAGATATACTCTTCCTAATCCTTATAAAAAATAATCTACCATTAACCCATGTTCACTATTTGAATAAAAGATGAACCAGAGTTAATAACCCATAAATATACTCCAATGATCATATTCATAATCAAATAGGAACCTATGTTCATTTTTCTGACCAAGTTTGTGAATCTGGAATTAGAATCCTTTATCTGATTCCTAAAATAATTCTTAATATGTACCTTCTTCTATTAAATCCAAAATTTTATATCTAAACTAGTCAATTTTTCTTGACTTTTTATAGAGTAATTATCCTCTAAATATTTATTCCTAAGATGGTCCTTCCATTGAGGTGATTATCTTTATTCAGTATCATTGAGATTACTTTTGGTCATAGTCTGAACTTCCTTCCACCACCATTCATTATTTAATATCAAAATTCATTTGTTATAAAACATTAGATATTAATTCCCACTATAGTGTATTACTAACATCTCCATAGAATCCCAGCTCTCTGTAAGTGATTAAAGAAGAAGAAAAACCAAAACATCATCTATGAAAGTTACATTCACTGATTTGAGTTGTCCTCAGATCATAATGAATTCATTCACATGATAGGTTTCATTTATTCAATCCAATAACCTTAAGATAAAAAATATTCACATCATGAAAACGTTTTTAAGGGTTGTTGTCTTCCCATGTATTTCAAACAAATCTTTCATAACCTCTGTATTAGTTTTCTTCACTCTAATTTTTAATGAGAAATTTCAACCAACTAATCATGGATAAAGACTTCCTGTCAAACATCATTCATTCATTTTTTTTCTTTATTTTGGGACATTTACCAGATAAAGGATCATCGATATTTTTTGTATGAAAATAACCTATGGTTTCATTCTCTAAAAGGAAAAGTTTTTTTCCATTGAACTTATCAAAATTAACATTCCCTTCCTCTAAAGTCATTATTATAGTAATAGTAAACAAAATGAAATCAAAATAACTTATAAAAAAGGGGATAAGTAAACTAAAATTTGTGAGTTAAGTAGAACTAAGCCGATGAAACCACTTATTGGGAGAGAAACCTTGAATAAATTTGTCCATTTAGCCCAATGAACAGACTTGGAAAGCACCACATACACAAGACGGGTGTTCATCTGATTTTCTCATCCTACAAAATAATAAAAGCTTCACAACGCTACCAAATAGTTATTTTTCAAATAACATCCTCCTCTAGGATTGTGCAATAGAACTATGATAAAATTTCACCTAATCACCACATAATACTCCATGAACATATTTTACACAAAAATAGAATATCAAACAGAGAAAAAAAATTATGAGGTTCATAAAAATTTTCTACATCCATAGGAGAACACTACAAACATTTTTCATTAAGGATATATAAATCCAATTTAAAAACTCTCAACCAATTTAGTTATAAGATTTAATTCTTCAGCATAAGAATCACACACATCATTAGATCTAGGAAAAAACCTATTTATAGAGGTATATGTCTATTCAACCAGTTTCACTGACCTTCGAGATTCATGGTCAACTACTTGTTGATATGGGAAACTGTTGATACACTATTGAAAAAACTATTAGAACTAAAAAGAACTAGTCACCATGAATACATCCAATGCATTGATTCTCTACCCTTAATGAACACTATTAGTGAGAACACTATCTCATGATCTCTATCTGATCATTATTGTATAAGGACACTATCCATTGGATGTCTATTAGATGAAACCATTCCTCCCTACCGAATCTAAAACAACACTTTGGGAAACAAAAATCTCGTGGTATCTATTTTATGATCCCTATTTGATCATATTAGTTTTATTACCATATGTCCAGTAGACTCGTTTTGATAAAATCATGAAGAACTTTCCAATAAACCCAACAACATCATCCTAAATACATAACAGTTTCATCTTGGTAGTAGGGGTGATTAATTCCTCATTATGTAGCATTAATATTTAATCAACACCATTTCATGGATAAAACTCTCATTTCATTACTCATTTGAGCTTTCCCTCAATCTTATATGGTGTTTCCTAATCGTATATATGGAATTTTCATTCATACATAGTAATTTTAGACCTTTCACTTGTGAATGCATGGTGGTTCTAGTATTTACAGAGGCATGAACAAGATTCTTTTTGAGCATACATGTAGGTTTCATTCTTTTATAGTGGTGATTATGTACTTCATCTTATATGTATAATGGTCTGGCACAACATAATTAACTCAAGAATAGCACAGGAGCATAAACAATATCATTCAATGAAGTGGAAATACCATACAACATCATATCACATGAAATGCATGTGTTTCATTTAATATAAACTCTTCTCAGGTATCTCTAATACTGAATTTTAATTTTACTTGAATAAAGGCCACTTAATTACCTTAAGCGCAACATCATTTTGCTAGATGAGTAGTGACTAAGCCACCCCACATTGGTTTCCTCCATCCTAGCTCCGACCCGGACCAGGAGATCCTCTATCCTTACAATCACCTAGCATAAAACCACACTAGGAACACTACTTTACACTACTACCTAGGATACCTATGGTCAATATTGTTTGGATTTTTTAGTTCATCTAGAAGAACTTATATAGGCTGGATAACACTGGTGTATTTTTTAACCCTTATTAATTAATTTCCTTCATGAAATCTATATAAAAATTACTCTATGCCATAATTTCCTCCACTACTTATTTATTTATTTTTTTCTCCAAACTGTTGCAAATGTTAATTAAAATACTCCTCTAGCCAAAATGGTTATATAAAAAATAAAAAATATGTATATATGATTAATTAAATAAATAAAATTATTGAATTAAACATTAAATATATAAACATGAAATATAGACATCAAATCCCCCCCTACACACTTGAAATTTTGATTTTCCTAAAGCATGAAATCCTAACATCAACATAAAGTAAGTCACATCCTACCAATATTTAACCACCAAAGATAAAAAAATTATTCTCAACAAGGGATAAATTTCAAGTATCATACAAATAAATTTTCCCAAATCCTCACATTTCAAAGGATCTAAGTTAACCAAGTATTTTAATTTTAACCTATTAAACTAATAATGCTCTAATATCCATTTATATTTTTATTCCATCACCACTATTCATGTTAAATTTTTAACTACCTCATTTTAAATTCATTCTATCATCACTCAATATAAAACATTAAATGGATTTATTCACATACCTCAAGTACATGCACCCTAGCCATAGGTTTACAACGTATCTCAAATATCCACCCTAGAAAGAAAAAGATCAACAAAAATCATGAGGAATTAATAATAAGATTCAAATGGCTCTAAGATTGAGGTTTGATAGATAATTGATGTTCAAAAAATAATCACAAAAATGAGAAAAATATCTAATGAAAATTTCTTTATAAATAATGAAAATATTAATGAAAACTATTTCAAGAAATTGAATCACCCAACACTCCCAAGATCAAATAAAAGCATACAGAGAATCAAATACAATGAAATAATAAACCCTATGGATTTTTCTTCTTTTATTTTCTTTTATTTTTTTCTTTTTTAAAAATGGTTTTCTTGGAATGAATCTTACACCTATAAAAAACCATATTATATCTCCTCAAATCATTAATTATAATAGTTATAACGAGATCATAGGTTGAGTTTATAATTGTTAACCTGACCAAGATAAAAAATATTTTTTAGTTTTTTCTAATTTTTCTTTTTATATTTTATATTTTTTAAATATTTTTTTATCAAGAAAATAATGAAATACAATGAAGAATGAATCATGAACATTACCCAATCCCCAATTACCAAACATCAACTCTTTCCTAAATTAAAAAAATTACATTCAACCATTTCAAACCTTACCCCTATAATTAAACAATTGAATATCATGTAAAATAACCAAGAGTAGGGTGGGAGGGATAAAATCAGCTTCATGTGTGGATCCTCCTATCCAGGTCATTCATGTCTTCTATGGACTTAAAATAGTGATACAATGTAAAGGTGGGTATTAAGGAATGTATGGGATCCAAAATAAAAATTCCTCAATAATTTTATTTTTATTTTTTATTTCATAGTTTTGATAGATATAATGCAAGATCTATATTAAAAACATGCATTGAGTATCTAAGAAAAGGGGTATTAGAAAGAATATAGAAAATAATTCCCTAAAACAATATCAGAAATGGGAACATGTAGTTTTATATAATCACTTAGGGAATAAACATTAACAATAAACCAATCCTCATAAATTTTAGAAAATAAAAGTATAACATATATAAATATAATTTCATTTACAAAAAACAACAAGTTCCCCTAAATCATGATTCATTAAATTAATTTCCTTATGCATGTATTCAACATGAACCTAAAAAATAAAAAATAATAATAGTAATAGTTCCATGCATCTTAAGATCAAAAAATAAATAAAATGGGAATTACATCCACATATTAAAAAATAATAATATTCCTATAAATAAATAATAATAAAACCTAGGTTACCTCCTAGAAGTTCTTTTTTTAAAGTCATTTAGCTTGAACTTACCTCTTTTACTCTCAATTGATAGAATATTGGAAGGAATTTACCCTATATAGATTAATAAATTTTCAAATTTGGGACTTATCTATATAGGTGGTCCTTCATCCCTTTTCTAAAATCAGCACTAATATCCCTATAGTAAGTAATTTTTCCACTTTTGTTGGGATAATCCACACTATTTGGTCAATCTTGAAAATTTAAAAATTAATAACTTGCACTAACCAAACTTATTCAACCTCATTTAGCTATTCTAGGACACCCGTACCTCTAATATATTAATTGTTTCAATAGCTTCCTTTCCATATTTTATTCTGATTCAAATTTTTATTCTTAATTCACAACAGCTACGTCTTTCCTCCCCTCAATGGCAGTAACAAATTCAGGAACCAACTTGTTATATTTTTATAGATATTCTTCCAATTAAACTTTCTTATAACCAACCATTAGATACAATAAAAAATTACATCAAAAAAATCTATCCCAATGGATAAAAATAGTCTCCTTATGATGATAAATTTCTTATCTTTACTCATGTACAACACTAGGAAATATACTAGAAAATAGAATGTGTCCACCTTAACCAAGATTTCATAAATCAATAATTTTTGATACTTAACCATTGAATCTTAAAGTTGTAGGGAACCTCTTTTGGACTTCATGTATTCTAATACCAAGATTTTGAAATTAGTGTTTGAAATGATGTTCATGTTTTCCCCTAAATCACATAAATCTTTACCAAAGTCATTTGATCCAATGTTAATCAAAATAAAAAAGTTTCTTGGGTATTATTTATAATTTAGTAGATTTCATAACAACACATCTAATAATTCCCTTGTGAGTGGTATTGTGCCTATTTCTTTAAGACTCTTTTTATTAGTCACTATCTCTTACATGAATTGTTTATATATTGTCATGTTCACTCGAGCTTCTGAAAAATGGAAGTCAATTTAAATATTTTTTAAATTTTCAAAAACATACCACATTTTATCCAACTTTCCCTTAACTTATCCACTCCATAAAAGGAATTGGTAGCTTTTTTAGTGGTGGGGATTATACTTTATCTTCTTATTCCACTTATTTATCTTTTCCATTCCACTTTTCCTTAGTTTTATTTTCTATTTTTTGTCCTTATTTTGTTTTATATTTATTTATTTCATTATCTTTCATAGTTTTCCCATTTCTAAAGTTGGTGGAAATCATCAATACACTAGAAGTTTCCATCATGTCACATAAGAAAATACAGATTATCCTCTCTTTTATATGGTTAGAAGTTTGGCCAACCTAGAATTATAGATTGTTTTGGTCACTTTATGATCCTTTGAGTTAGTTATCAATTTTTTAATGGAATATCTAATAGTTCTAATAAATCTAATAAAGGTCTCCTCCAAGGTACTAAATTTTATTTTAAGATAAGTGAATTTTTGTTTATGGAACCCCAATTCACTTTATTGGTAACCCTAGTTTGTTTGTTGTTGCCTTCAACCCTAAAAAATCAATGGTAGAAATAAGTATAATTAACATATTAAAGGTACATAGCTTGGGTTTGGTTCATGGTCATTATGTAATCCATATTCCTTTTCATGGATTCTATTTTATATATAATTCATCTTATGTTTCCCACAATATACAATCCTCTCTTTTTTTCCGCTTATTTTTCATTGGAAAATATGTATTTCCATTTCAGGAAATACTTTGTAACTTTCCTTAAGAGGATTCTTCATTAGTGTATTTCCTGTAATGACATCCAAAATTGATCTATTTACCTAAGATAAAACATTATAAAAAAATTTATTAGTAACAACATCTTAATCTCATGATGAGGCCATTTTATAAAAAGTCTTTAAAAAACTCACATGCATTGAAAAGTGATTCACTGTTGAATTGATTGAAATTAATAATGTTGACAGGATTGTTCATGGATTTAGTGGGAGGGAAGAATCTTGTAATAAATTTTTAGGAAAAATCATCCCATGAGGTAATTTAATTATTTGAAAATCTCAAAATCCACTATACCTCCTTGTCTCTCAATGAAAAGTGAAACAACCTTAACCTTTCAATTTCATTAAAGACATTTTTTCATATGAAGGTATTGTGTAATTAAAGAAAAATATCAAGGTGTATGTTGGGATATTCATGTGGAAGCTGATAAAACTAAATTTAATTTGATATCATTTGCATTATTTATTGCTTAATCTCAAAAGTGGATGGCTACTATCAGTGGAACTAAGGTTCAAGGTTATACCGACACACTTGAAGGTAGACTATACTCTATCAATTTTCACGGCCTTGAATATATTATTTTCACACCAATGAATACTCTATATTCTCTTGGATATCTTGTAATGATAGAATCCATGTATTCCACCTTCTTTTTCTTTCATATATTTTTTCCCAACTCAAGATAAGACTTTAGAACTTATTTTCCTTTTCCCACAGTGGAATATTAATGCATTAAAGAATTTATCTTGACATTCACTGCATGATAAAACCCATAATAATAAAGAAAATAAAACTATAACGGAGAAAATAAACACACCCAATTACTATAAGACCCCTAAGAAATATTTCCCAGAAATATAGTAAAAAATTAATCTCCCTTAGGGTATCATTAATTCCTAAGTGGTATACCAATTTATATATTCATATTTTTACTCATACAAATAACTAAACTAAAATAATATAGAAAGTTGTTGATCGAGGTCAAATCCAATATACAATTTCAAAAAATAGTTAGGAAAGTTATGAGTGAAAAAGAATGAAGGAAAGTGAAGTTTTAAGGTCACTATTAGAGAATACATACAAAGTTCAGTAAATCTAGGTTCATGTGTTAGTGAATTGGAGAGGTAGATTGATTAGACATTTTGTTATTTGAGTCTTGTCTAAAAAAGTCTTTGATCTTGGTAATTGTTTTATATCTCAATGACACACCTTTCATCATGGTCAAATATTTTTGGAAACCTATGAAATAGGTGACTCGATATAGTGTTTAATCAGTGAAACCCTTAACCATATAAAGGTAATGTATGATTCAATGTTTCTAGTTGATTCATTCAGAAGAAATTTTAAACTCAAGTTAATAATAGTCATACAAAAAGAAGATAAAATAGATATATAATTAAAATTTAATGAACAAACAAATAGTTTACTAAAATTATAAATATTATCCACTAACACAATCCCCCTTTAATAAATCCCTTCCCACTATAAAATTAAACCTCATACTAGACTTAAGGTAGTGAAAAAAAATCAAAAAATCAAAAACAAATGCAGTAGTTGTAAAAATTATATAATTATATTTGTAGAATTCCAAGTTTTGGATACCCAAGTTTCCACCAAAACCTTATTATTTATAAGAAGAGAATCCCTAAGGTTTTGTATATTAATTCCTAAAATATTTCCTCTAATAAATACTATAAATCCTTAGTCAAGGAGATGTAATTTCTCAAAGATTCTAAAACCAATCAGGAAGATCATAAATACTTAACCATAACAGCCATGGGTTGACCTATTCCTCACAATGTGAACTGAATCCTCATTTCAGTAGTTTATGTATTTCAATGGAACTCAAACCACATCTATAATACATTATAGAATGAACCAAAAAAACCAAAAATATGCTTCTCCTCTAATTTTATGATTGTGGCATGGAGAAAACCTCCTATTACACAAAAATTTATTATATAATTGTGGACCTATTCCTACAGAGAACGGTGTGGCACAAATTTATATACTGTGTCATGAAATGCATCTCAAGAAAACTCTAGTAGCATTATGCATCAGTTCCATCATTCATCATGTTATGAATCAAATCACTATGGAATAAACATACTTTCATGAAATGTAAAATGCATTCATAATTTTTCACTTCCCATGACACATATATACTCACCCAATGACTCGTATGAACTTATTTAATGAATCTTATGTAGCCCTATTTATAGTATAAAATCAACAGGAATGGGATGATATCTTTATATGCATCACCTTAAATCCATGGCAGTTTCATCTTAGTAGCGAAGGTGATGATATCCCCATTCTATAAAATCAATACTTCATCATTACCATTTAATTTCTTTAAATCCCATTTTTATTCACACTTGACCTCTCTCTTGATCTTTCATGGTAGTTCCCAATCGCATGTATAGTGTTTTCATTCATGTAGGGGAATCTAAGTTCCTTCAATTGTGCATGAATTTTGGTATATATCCTTATAGAGGTCTAAAAAAGTTTCTTATTGAGTATCTTTGTTGGTTTTATGATTTTTCAATGGTAGTGATGAATTTCATCATGCATGAATGGTATTATAGCATGGTACAATCAACTTAGGTGTGGTGAAAGAGAAGAAACCATATTTCTCGGTGAATGGAAAACCCCATATGGAATTTTATTGTGTGAATCTTTCACATTTAATTTACTCTAAATAGTGCTCAGGTATCACTGATCTCACGTCAATATTTTTCTCAAAAGGGGGTGCTTAACTGCACTGAGTATTGTATCCTTCTACTAAATAAGTATCACTCAGGAGGCCCTACCCTGGTTTCCTACTACTCAACACCAACCTATTCTGGATTATCCTATATCCCTATACTCATATAGTGTCAATTTTTTATAGGGACACAACTTTTCACTACTACCCAACGTAGCCTATGGTCGAGGCTAGTTGGATGCTTTAGTGTGATTGATTAAAATCCAGTAGTTAATTTAAGGCTATCATATTTTTTATCCCATATTCATAAATTTCCTTTTTAAAATATACACACAAATTCCTCTGAGACATAATTTCCACTTTTCATTATTTATTATCTCTTTTTACCCAAACAATTTCAAATGTTAATCCAAACCCTACCCTATCAAAAAATAGTGATCAAAATGGACCCACAACCGATAGGCTTTATAGGTATGGGGAAGATGTGAGGTGGTGTGTGCATAAAATATTTTACCGTTTATAGTGCGGGATAATATGGGTTGACCCGTGCGGGTGTGGGACAAGGCGGGTTGATCCCGTGTGGGTGTGGACTTACCCACATGCCTGATTTTAAAAAAAATTACAATATATGTTACTTTTACATTTTAGTTTTGTAATAAAAATTCACAATTAAACCATGAATTTTGATTTATTACCATAATGGTTATACTAATTCACCATTTATTCACATGTGAATTTTAAATAGGACTATATTTATTGATTTAATATAATATTATATTATTTATATAGTAATTATTAACCATTTTTTCATAGCTTGTTATCCCACCTCTATAAATATGGAACTCATATCCTCTGTAAATGGTTTCAATTCTTAAAGAGTTTTTATAATCAAAATATTATTATTGTTTAATTTTTTTATTATTTAATTTTATTTTCTTATTAAGAAAATAGGAAAGGACAAAATGGGAACCCTAATATCCTCGTTTGAAATTGGTTGTTACCTAGAGGGTAGTTATTCATTCACAGGTCTAGCCATTTACATCACCACACAACCAACATCATCATTCATCTCCCATCACCACTCACTCACCTACTTTCCATTGCAATAGTTTGATACCACATCGTCATCACGGCAATGCCACCATTAACCCATAGAAAAATGTTCCATCACATCCCTTAAAACTCATTCTATTTTCAATTCATACTTATCCCAACAACTACCATTAAGAATGAGAAAAAAGAAAATCATTTAAATGATTATAAATAGTATATTTTTTAAATGTGGGTAATTCCATGGGCTACCCATGAACTTATGAGAGGTGGGAGATCCTATAAAAAATCATTATATGCAGTCTTTTTTTGACAAATCTGCATCGGCTCAGACCCACACGGACTTGGCCCACCCCACCCTGACCCACCCATTTCACATTTCTATCTAAAAGGATAAAAAATAATGAAAATCAGATATATCTTCTTAATTAAATATATAAATTCAATGAATTAAACATAGAATATGTGTGTGTGTATAAGGACCCGCACTTATTTCATAAATAATCTTGAATTTATTTAAGAAAACACTTCATTATACATTGAGGATCTTTTCAAGTTTAGAGCTTTAGAGAATTAAGACAAAACATTCATAACATTACACATTGTTACATAGTGGATACCATAAAATCAGTTTCCATTATCCTCATAATATAAAACATTAAATCACAAAACAAGACTCCTTGACAATTCTTCAACATTTAACATGTCTTCCTTCCTTGTATTACTCATCATTAACCTGTGAAAAATCATTTAAAAACTTGGGATGAGCACAAAAGCTCAGTAAGGTATGAAAAAGAAGGAAAAATCACATTAGTCCATGAATACGCATGACGTATGAAAACATTTTCAAAAGACATGCTTTCCACCCATAAAATCTTAATTAGCGTAACATGAGTTTTACACAAGATCCACACAAACATAATTATAATCATATAGGTATATTGGGGAATTACTTACATAATCTTGTAACCATCTTGGCTACCTTAAAATTTGTAACCCTCACGGCTACCTTACTTTGTGTAACCATCGCAGTTACACTTGGAGTAACCATACGGCCGACCTCCAACTTAATCATACCCAATGCATTGGAGGGAAATATAGGTCCCACCCTTCATCATAAACAATGCCCAATAACCAAAACATAATCATACAACATAAACAATAGTATAAAAACATTGCCTTTGAATCTTATAAAACAGAATTTTTAAAAAAAAGGATTTTAGAAGAAAAGTCCCTTATAAACATCATATACTTGAAGTGAGACTTAATTGAGTGGATGGAATATGTATATACTCTGTAAATACACATAATTAAACATAATATAAACAGAACCCATCACATAAACAATTTAAATAGCACATAAATTATAAAGTAGAAGGTTAACCCAAAGAATGGAAATCGGGTTAAGAATTCCCTTACCTTGGGCTTGTCTTACTTCAAAATTGTTTAAACCTCCTGTATAATGTTCAAAAGGGTGTTATTAGTATTTTACAGAAAATTGTTAATGTTTATAACATATTATATTTTCATTTCATAACCTCATTTCATCCCTTATTTGTTAGTATTTGGTTCCTTGCATTATTTTGGGTGAGTTCTTTTGTGATTTTCACAATCGGTTCATGATGAATCGTTCTTGTTGATTGGAAGTGAAACTCCAGAATTGGAATGGAGTAGTATTTACATATTTACAGTACCATAAATGATACCATTTATCACTTTGATTCTTTATATGATGATGATTTATAAGTTAAAACATTAATTATGTCCATTTAGATCATTTAAGTGGTTCCTTGATAATTACAACCTCATTTAGTCTAATAAATTTAAATCATGAGTACAAAATAATTCCAGAACCTTATATGATTCATAAAACATATATTATAACCTGTTTCAACCATATAAATGGTTTCATGACCAGACTTGAAAGAATTAATGGAGATTGAAAATACATCGTCCACGATATCGGTAATTCGACACAAATGGACAATGTTTTTTGATTCTTTAAATAAGTGAGAGAGGAGAGGAATAATGATTTGTAATTTTCCATAAACATGAAATCATTCAGAATATACATGATTCTGGAGATTTCATGCCTCTTGGATAAGAGGGGGTGAAGAACGAAGAGAAGGGAATCTTGAAATGAAGAAAACATGAGAAATTTCTTACAAAAAATTCGGCAGCCTAACGGCGCCTCTTAAAATTTCATAAAAACAAGATTGATGAGAGGAATGGAATATCTCATCAATCATACAAAATTTTGATAGTAAGGGGAAATATTTAATTAAATATACCAACAAAAAACAAAGGTAAAAGAAGAGAATAACATAAAATGGAAGAAAAGAATGAAAATGAAAGAGGATGTTTACCTCTTGATCTCTTCTCCTTGAGATCCTTCTTAAGGGCTTTGATTTTGGTCTTTTGGTGAGACCAGCAGCTCTAGGACGTGGGGAAGAAGATTGAGGAGGGAATTTGTCAGAAATTAGACAATGATCAAGGCTTGAGAGGTGTAGGAGGAAGAGGGGAGTGAGGGTGGTATTTATAGTGGAGGAGGGGAGGTATTTTAGATTATTTTAATCATTATTATAATATTTTTATCAAGACTATGAATAATCTCAAATAAAGTTGCCTTAATTAGTGAAAATATCAAGTGAGTTTGAAGAAAGTGGCCTCGCATCACTTATGATGTCATAAATAGTGCATTTTTACTGATAAATTGATTATACGATATTTTATCATATTTCACTATTCACTGAAAATTCAAGAGTTTCAGAAAAATACCAAAAATTTACCCCAACCATTTTTCGATGTGTAGAATTAAAAAATGGACTCCATTTTTCAAAAATAATTTTCTAAATATTATTAATTTAATTTTTAAATAAGGTCAGAGTTAATTCGAAAAATAACAATATTTAAGTGCAACTAGTTTTATGTGACATTGGAAAATTAATTAAGATCCCATTATCCTATTGACATGGGAAAATAAAATAATATTATTATTTACTATTCATGCGGTCATATTACTATTCATATTACTATTCATAAGGGCATGTTACTATTCACCAAAAAAACAAGTTTGTTCCATCAGACTCTAAATAACATACTGAACACAATTGTAGATGATAGTTTCTTGAAATTCAAAACCTAGAAGAAATAAAATTATATTTAAAGGATACTTATAAATATATACGTTAAACAAAATTTCAAGCATTTTCAATTTATTTTTAGAAAACCTTGGGATGTTACATTATCCCCACCTTCTTGAAATTGCGTCCTCGCAATTTTATTTTCTTATTAAATAAATGAGGGTACCTTGATCAAGGTGTCCACTCGGTTTCATCATCATCTTGTTCACGTAGGTAGAAGTCCCATGCCTTACAACAATGATTTAGAGATCCTTCAAAATCATTTGCTTCCTCCATCCAAATACACCTCGTACAACATGGGTCATATGGGTGTTCACAGAAAAATAGTTTTGGAAAATAATCATGTATGACATATAATTCCAAAACATCTGATAAAACATGATTTCTATAAAATAGTCGGACCGAAATTGAGTTGAAACTTTATATTATTGGTCCTTTTAAAATACCATAAGTATGTGATGTGAGACTATAGTTTAAAAGAAAATATAAATAGGTGGCACAAGGGTCTCCTTCCTCAGCACCATTTTTAAAATCATAATATGCTTCAAATTCTTGTGATAAGGTAAAATATTTGAAAATACCTTGATAATATTTACCTTTCTTAAAATTATGTGAATATTGTGAAAATATTATTTGTCTAAAAACAACCCATGATCCACGATGATAACGAGGTATAGAGGAGGTGTTTGATATCTCAAAAAACTGCTTGCATGTGAGTTGTATGCTAGAAAAAGTTTCACTATCATCCGAAGATGACTTTGCAATAATTATTGCAAGCATGTCATCAGGAAGAGATAGGAATGTCGTTTGATATCCTTCTCCTTCCATTCGTAACCGACTTTACTTGACCTGAAAAAAAAAAGTTATAAAACAAGGATTTAACTGAAATAATAGATATAGGGACTAATCACGTGTCTCACAAGAACTCCTAATCCCTAAAGTTGTCTAAACCGACCTTTGATACCAACTATAAGGACCCACACTTATTTCATACATAATCATGAATTTATTTAAGAAAACACTTCATTATACATTGAGGATCTTTTCAAGTTTAGAGCTTTAGAGAATTAAGACAAAACATTCATAACATTACACATTGTTACATAGTGGATACCATAAAATCAGTTTCCATTATCCTCAGAATATAAAACATTAAATCACAAAACAAGACTCCTTGACAATTCTTCAACATTTAACATGTCTTCCTTCCTTGTATTACTCATCATTAACCTGTGAAAAATCATTTAAAAACTTGGGATGAGCACAAAAGCTCAGTAAGGTATGAAAAAGAAGGAAAAATCACATTAGTCCATGAATACGCATGACGTATGAAAACATTTTCAAAAGACATGATTTCCACCCATAAAATATTACTTAGCGTAACATGAGTTTTACACAAGATCCACACAAACATAATTATAATCATATAGGTATATTGGGGCATTACTTACATAATCTTGTAACCATCTTGACTACCTTAAAATTTGTAACCCTCACGGCTACCTTACTTTGTGTAACCATCGCAGTTACACTTGGAGTAACCATACGGCCGACCTCCAACTTAATCATACCCAATGAATTGGAGGGAAATATAGGTCCCACCCTTCATCATAAACAATGCCCAATAACCAAAACATAATCATACAACATAAACAATAGTATAAAAACATTTCCTTTGAATCTTATAAAACAGAATTTTTAAAAAAAAGGATTTTAGAAGAAAAGTCCCTTATAAACATCATATACTTGAAGTGAGACTTAATTGAGTGGATGGAATATGTATATAATCTGTAAATACACATAATTAAACATAATATAAACAGAACCCATCACACAAACAATTTAAATAGCACATAAATTATAAAGTAGAAGGTTAACCCAAAGAATGGAAATCGGGTTAAGAATTCCCTTACCTTGGGCTTGTATTACTTCAAAATTGTTTAAACCTCCTGTATAATGGTCAAAAGGGTGTTATTAGTATTTTAAAGAAACATGTTCATGTTTATAACATCTTATATGTTCATTTCATAACCTCATTTCATCCCTTATTTGTTAGTATTTGGTTCCTTGCATTATTTTGGGTGAGTTCTTTTGTGATTTTCACAATCGGTTCATGATGAATCGTTCTTGTTGATTGGAAGTGAAACTCCAGAATTGGAATGGAGTAGTATTTACATATTTACAGTACCATAAATGATACCATTTATCACTTTGATGCTTTATATGATGATGATTTATAAGTTAAAACATTAATTATGTTTGTTTAGATCATTTAAGTGGTTCCTTGATAATTACAACCCCATTTAGTCTAATAAATTTGAATCATGAGTACAAAAGAATTCCAGAACCTTATATGATTCATAAAACATATATTATAACCTGGTTCAACCATATAAATGGTTTCATGACCAGACTTGAAAGAATTAATGGAGATTGAAAATACATCATCCACGATATCGGTAATTCGACACAAATGGACAATGTTTTTTGATTCTTTAAATAAGTGAGAGAGGAGAGGAATAATGATTTGTAATTTTCCATAAACATGACAACATTAAGAATATACATGATTCTGGAGATTTCATGCCTCTTGGATAAGAGGGGGTGAAGAACGAAGAGAAGGGAATCTTGAAATGAAGAAAACATGAGAAATTTCTTACAAAAACTTCGGCAGCCTAACGGCGCCTCTTAAAATTTCATAAAAACAAGATTGATGAGAGGAATGGAATATCTCATCAATCATACAAAATTTTGACAGTAAGGGGAAATATTTAATTAAATATCCCAACAAAAAACAAAGGGAAAAGAAGAGAATAACATAAAATGGAAGAAAAATGAAAATGAAAGAGGATGCTTACCTCTTGATCTCTTCTCCTTGAGATCCTTCTTAAGGGCTTTGATTTTGGTCTTTTGGTGAGACCAGAAGCTCTAGGACGTGGGGAAGAAGATTGAGGAGGGAATTTGGCAGGAATTAGACAATGCTCAAGGCTTGAGAGGTGTGGGAGGAAGAGGGGAGTGAGGGTGGTATTTATAGTGGAGGAGGGGAGGTATTTTAGATTATTTTAATCATTATTATAATATTTTTATCAAGACTATGAATAATCTCAAATAAAGTGGCCATAATTAGTGAAAATATCAAGTGAGTTCGAAGCAAGTGGCCTTGCATCACTTATGATGTCATAAATAGTGCATTTTTACTGATAAATTGATTATACGGTATTTTATCATATTTCACTATTCACTGAAAATTCAAGAGTTTCAGAAAAATACCAAAAATTTACCCCAACCATTTTTCGATGTGTAGAATTAAAAAATGAACTCCATTTTTCAAAAATAATTTTCTAAATATTATTAATTTAATTTTTAAATAAGGTCACAGTTAATTCGAAAAATAACAATATTTAAGTGCAACTAGTTTTATGTGACATTGGAAAATTAATTAAGATCCCATTATCCTATTGGCATGGGAAAATAAAATAATATTATTATTTACTATTCATGAGGTCATATTACTATTCATATTACTATTCATAAGGGCATGTTACTATTCACCAAAAAAACAAGTTTGTTCCATGAGACTCTAAATAACATACTGAACACAATTGTAGATGATAGTTTCTTGAAATTCAAAACCTAGAAGAAATAAAATTATGTTTAAAGGATACTTATAAATATATACCTTAAACAAAATTTCAAGCATTTTCAATTTATTTTTAGAAAACCATGGGATGTTACAGTGTGTGTGTGTGTGTTTGAAATATAGACATCATTTTCCACCATGGATCCCCATCTTAACTCCCACCACTTCTCCGCACACATTATAAATTAATTTAATAGAGAAATAACGATTAAAATTTAGGGCCCAAGAGAAACACATTTACCAAAAACAAATGAATTAATTTTTATAATAATATCTTCCCTATAAGGAAAAAAAGTTATTCATAATAGCCTCATTCAACTTTATTTTGGAACCAAGGTTGTTCTTTGCTGGAAATAGAGTCTCTTTTGTGTTTTTTGTCAATCCTAAACATGGGAGATCAGTGAGTTTTCAAGGAAAGTGTTCTTAGAGTACAAGACAACTATAGTACTGAAGGTGACATCATTTCCACGTGTTTTCCAAATTTTTGGGGTCAAAAATCTGGAGGAAGAGGTTAGCATCGCAAAAGTTTGCTTTCTAGAATCAACTATTTATGAAAATGGTAAATTTATTGGTTTCCCAAAGACTGATGATTTTTGTGGAGATATGGAGCATCAAGAAAGATGATGGTGTTATTTGTGATTATGATAATTGGAGCATCACGAGTGCGTGATGGTTTGACAGAATGCTTCGTGATAATTTCAAATCTCATGGGTCCTTCTCAAATGGAGGAGCTATGTGAATGTGTTTTTGAATAATCTGAAAATCCACTAAGATGTGGTGGAGCATCATGAATTGATTAGCCTATAAATATAAGGCTACACCACCCCCTTCATTACTCATGAAATTATTCATAGAAAATCTAGAATCACTCGGATTTCATCAATGTTGGGAGCTTCATGAATCTGGATTTCTATGAGAGATTGAGAATCCTGAAAAGACTAGATTATTCTAGACTAATTCCAATGCTTATAAGTATTGAGTGCTTCATGATGATGAGTTATTACACAATAGCTTGGTGAGATTCACAGAGAAACTTTTTCCATGATGGTAGGCTGCTTTATGAAGGAGCTTCGAGAAAGTCATTTTTGAACATCATTTTTTCAATGAACAACGCTTTCAAAGTGCATAAACTCAGGTTTATGGTGCAAGAATAGTCTCATGCTATTCAAGGAAAAAAATATAAATTCTAATCCATTAAATTGACCTTAAAGTTGATAATCTAAGTTATACTTATATCAAAGCAGTGAGCTAGGGGAGTCAACAGAAGTGTTCTGAGGGACAATATGGGTTATCCCTAAAATCGTTTGAAGGAAGTGAGCCTGCCACATAGTGACTATGTCTAAACTTCTATATTCCACATCTAGTGAATATTGGTGGATTTATGTATGACCAACACACTGTCAATTTATTATCCTTGGACAATCCCTTAGTGATGAACCAAGTAAAATTATATTATTGTCTCTCTGAATGTGAACATTTAAATAACAACACATTATCATCAGACTGGTTAAACAGGTTCCTACCAACATGGGAACAAGATCCATCACATTAGAATAAAAATATGACTCCTCAATTCACCCCTCCCCAATCAAAATGTTCAAGGTTCCTTCAAGTGGTATTAGTTCCTACAGGTTGCTAGAGTTAAATCTTACCTCTTTTTTATCATGGATAATTCAGTAAATGGAAGGGGATTCCCCATATTTTATGGATGAAACATCCATATTTGTATAAATAGGATGATATCTCATCTAATATCTCTTATAATGGAATTAATCTTTTCTACTTCATAAGGTTTTCAGGTCACTGATGCAATAGGGCTATCTATGGATGAAACGGACAAAAAAATGCTTGATGTGGATGCCAAAAAAAGAATTCCCTTACTACTGATCTATATGATGAAATCTATCTGAAGGTGATGAGTTTCGCTTCAGCCAAGTCTATATGGGAAAAACTTTAAAATATTTATGAAGAATACCATAAATTTAAGGAGGTAAAACTTTATGTTTTTCACAATAGGTTTGATGATCTTGAAATGCATCCTCATGAAAATGGAGATACATTTTTTAATAAAATCACTGAAGTTGTTGGAGAAATATGAGGAATTAGTGAATAAATAAAATACATTTACATTGTAAATAAAATATTTATATAGATTACAACCCTCTATAATCCAAAAGTTTTATCCCTTGAGGAAAAGGATCTGTTTAAACTTTCTTTGAATGATCTGCTGAGTATTCTCGTGACTTATGAAATGAGAGTTAAACCAGAAGATTCAATGACTCAAGTAAGTAAGGAAATAAAATTCAAATCCATGGAAGAACTGGAGATTTTAGGAGATAGTGTTGATAAATTTAATTATTAATATTAACTTATTTCCCTATTTCCTAAGAAATTAAAGAGAGGAAAAGGAATATTTTAAGTAAATATACTTATGGCATGTTTTTGATGTGGAAGAGTTGGGAACATTTCCTCTAAATTATCAAGGTATATTTATGATGAATAAAATGAAGTTGGAAACATTCATAATCCTTGGAAAAATATTTCCCAAAAGGGAGACTTCAAAACTGGAATGAAATTACAGTGAAAGAGTTTTTTCTGTGAAGAAGATTATGATGATAATGAATTATTTGAGAAATAAGAACCTGAATTTAAATCAGGAACCCATGAATTCATGATGGATATAGTTGAAAAGTAAAAAACCATTAAAAGATAAATCTATATATTATTAGTTTATTTCTTATTCTAATATCAAGTTGGAAATTAAAGATGCTCTTAGTAAGATTTAGAATCAAATAAAGGGAAACAAAAAGTGGAGAGTTGCTCTAGAAGAATTAATAGAATACATCGATTAGCTTGAAGCTGAAATTGATAAACTTTAAGAAGTAGTGAAAAAAAATTCAACAAATTTTGAAATCATGAAATATATAGTTGAACTAAATCTCAAAATTGAATAATAGGAAAAGGTCATAAATGACCTTACATCTAGACTGGAGGAGAAGTCCAATATTGTTGATAGACTTGAAGAAGAAGTTTTTACTCTAAGGAGTATACTAGAAAGTGAATCAAATTCAAAGGAAACAAAGAAGAAAATACAGTTATGAATATTCTCATATGCTAAGCTATTGTAGAGAGATAAGCGGGGTTTTAATGAAGTATAAATGTTTTTGAATGATCAAATATCCACATACATGTGAAATAGTGGAATTAGTTGTGATACCAAAACATCAAAGGATGGAATTAAGATAAACCAAAACAAAGGGAAATTGTAGGTTGAACATATTTAAAGTTCACCTCAATTCCAAACAAATAGAGCCTTAAATAAAACAAAAAGGTGAACTGAATCCTATCCACAAGTTTCCCGAAATGATAGGGAGTCAGACTATTTTCATAAGAATACATGGGGAGTAATAGGAGTGAGAATACATTTCCTATTATGAAATGTCAATTTTTTGGCTATTTGGTCCATACCATGTCATACTGTGAAGAGTAAAGGAGTTATTTGAATAGTTAAGAGCTAGTAAGTAAAAAAATAAAAACAAAATCATATCCTACTTTTTATAGAATAAATAGTTTTTATGGATATTGTTTTCATTGTTTTAACTTTGTCCGTAAATCTTCTTTTTGTAGGAAAAGGAAAGTCATGAACAATACATACAGAACTCAGATATAATATAATACTTATCAAACAAATGGTGTTACCCTTTCAAACGTGTTCTCTTCTCTTGAAGAAGAGTATAGGTATAATGAACCCATGAAAATTTAAAAATAAATCTGAAAGGACATATTTATCCTTTATTCAATCTAATATTTCATGGAAGGAAAAGAAGAAAATAGATAAATCTAATCTTATAGAAGTTTCTCTAAAAGCTACCAAGAATAGTATCACTTGGATTTTTTATAAGGGATACCCATCCCATATGAAGGTAAATGCATATTTAATAAATAATGTAAAGAAAAGGGTTGATGGAACAGTCAGGTTCATAAATGATCTTGATTTGAAGATCAAAGGTAGTTAGAGTACAGAACTGGCAAGTGAAAAAATTAATAAAACTGAAGTTCTTTTTGTAGATAGTTTGCGTCACAATCACCTGAGTGTGAGTCACCTATGTGAATCAGGACATATAGTTACATTCAATCAAAAGGGTTGAACTATAAAAGTAAGGACATATATTTCTCTCATGAAAGGATGCAGAACATATGGAAACTTATATCAGTTTGATAGTAAAGAGAATATTTACTACATGATAGTTGAATAAGAGAACAACTTGTGGAACCATAGGTTGAGTCACATTAATCAATAAGACATAGAAAAAAATATAAGTTGAACATATTCAAAGATATACCCAATATAAAGAATGAATGAGAAAATACTTGTGATGCTTGCATAGAAGGAAAGTTGGATTGCAGATCATATTGTCTAAATAAGAAAAGGGCATAAAATCTTCTTAAACTCATTCATACAGATGTATGTGGACCGATAAATGTGGCTGGGACATGTAGAGATATGTACTTTGTTCTATTTATTGATAATTATTGTATAATGGATTGCATAATGGTTATTCATAGAAAAAGGAAAGTTCTTGATTTCATGAAAAGTTATCGACATATTACTATGAATGATACAGGTCGTACAGTCAAAGTTCAACAATATGACAATGGAGGGGAATACACATCCATTGAATTTGTAAATTACCTATAGAAACAAGGAATATATCATTATGTGGTTGTTGTGAGGACCATATAGTAAAATGGAGTTGTTGATCATAGGAATCTATAGGTAAGAAAAATGGCCAGAACTATGTTGGTTGAGAATCAAATCTCTTTCCATTACTGGAAAGAGGTTGTTAAAGCTACAGTGTATAGTCAAAATCAAATAGGGATTTATAAGGGAGAATAAAATATACCATATGAGTTGTGGCATGGAAGTAATCCCTCCTTGAATTATTTTCATGTTTTTGGAAGTAAATATTTCATTCAAAACAAAGAATGAAATCATGGGAAGTATGGTGATTCTGCATACAAGGGAATATTTCTTGGATATTCAATTGAGAGAAAATCCTGAATTTTTTTTAATAATAATCTTATAAAAATTATGGAAAGAAGAAATGTAAATATCATTGAAGATAGAACCACAAATGTCTCAAAGAATTATTATGTAGGTATAATAGAAGATGAGGAAGAATTTGGACATGGAACAGATCCAAATACAAAAGTAAAGGAAGGCATGCAAAACATTATGGAGTCAAACCATGATGTTGACACAGAAGAAGATTCAAAAGTGGAAATCATGGTTAAAGAAATTTTTTCTGAACCTCATAGGAGAAATTGAGGAGTATAAATTGATCAATCTAACATCATTAGGGATTGGATAGAGCCCACATAGACAAGGAGAATAAGGAATTATGCACAATTTTTCTTTCAATCAATTGTGGAACCAACCTTGTTTGAAGAATATATAAACGATAAATCATGTGTTAAAGCCATGAATGAAGAACTTGATTATATTGACAAGAACCAGACATGGGATCTTGTTAATAGACCTGAAAATCACAATGTGATTGAAAAAAAAGGTCTCTATAAAAAAACAATGAGAATTTCAATGTTATTAGAAACAAGTAAATTTTATTTTGTAAAGTCTATATGTAGATTCAAGGAATATATGTCAAAGAAACATTTTCTTGGGTAGCTGGACCGGAGTCAATCAGGATTTTTCTTTCCATAGAAATTCAAAGGGGCTGAAAATTGTATCAAATGGATGTCAAAAAAACTTTATTAAAAAAATCTTGAAGAAGAATTATACATTGAACCACCAATGGATTTTCTTCTTGGTAATGATGAAATGAAGGTTTGTCGATTAAATAAGGATCTCTATGCTCTAAATCAGGCACCATAAGCATAGTAGTCTCAACTAGATTCGTATCTAAAGAATCTTGAATTTAAAAGATGAGGAGTGGATCATAATCTCTATATGAAGAGTTATCATAAAGATCAGTTCATGATACTAATATATATAGATGATATTATATTTGTTGGAAGAAGGTGGGGATCAGTGGATGAATTTTCTAATCACATGAAATCTGAATTTGAATTGTCTATGATTTGTGAACTCACATACTTCTTAATGCTACAAGTGATTCTGGGGAAGGACTACGATTTTATTTCTCAGTCAAAGTATGCAAGATAAATCCTGAAGAAATTCAACACGAAAGAATCCAAAACAATTTCGACTCTGATTGTGGTTAGGAAAAAACATGGAAATCATGAGGACAGGACATATGTGGATCCCACCATGTATAGTAGAATCTATGGAATCTTATTATAATTAACAAAAACAAGGTTATACATCATCTTTTCAACATGATTAGTGACCCTCTTTCAAATAAATCCAATGGAAGACTATATGGAAGTAGCTAAATGAATCATGAGGTATATCCAATGTATATTGAATTTTGGATTATTATTTTCTTTAGGAAGAGACAATGAGTTTTCATCTCTTTCTAATGCTGAATGGGTTGGAGATGTGGTGGATAGAACTTCCACAGGTGGTGGAACATTCTCTATTGGAATGAAATGTGTGGTCTGGTTGAGTAAGAAACAGGAAAGAACTACTCTTAGTGTAGATAAAGTATAGTATATCTCTAATATGAAGTAATGTACTCAACTTTTTTGTATGAATCAATAACTGACTAATATTGAAGATAAGGTGAAATAACTGATGGTGATTCATTGTGATAATAAGAGCGTAATTAATCTTACGAAGAATATGGTTTAGGAATCTTGTACAAAAAATATTGAGATCATATATCACTTCATCAAAGAAAAGGTTGAACAAGGAATGATTAAAATGGATCACGGTGGAATTGATGACCAAGTGGCTAACAGTGTGATTAAGCCATTGTCAGCACATGTGTTCGAGAAACATCAGTTGAACCTCGGTGTTCAACCACCTCTCAATGCATGAGGAGTTTTAGATGATTCCCTCTCCTCATTTTTTTTAACTATTTTAATCTATTTGTGGATATGATGTAGTTTTATGGGGGAGATATGATCTAGGGGGAGTGTGTATTTATCTCTACACATACTCATATAGGTTCTTTGGGTTTATTACAGATGGGGTAAAATGGTAAAATTAAACAGTATGAAGGAGGAGAATGAACAATTTATGGTTTTCTAGATGTAGGAGAATGTAGAATGGAGAAATTAGTTATTGGTTTTTGACAAACCATGCAATGATTATATGACACGATGAGAATCATGTGTTATGAGGAAATAGTTTAGGGAATCCAATGCATCAGTGACATGATCACAGCTTATCTTGAACATCTTTAAGCATTTCAAAACATGAGAACCTTATTCATGCTTCCTCTATTTTTTTCTACATTAAGATTTGATCAAGTAGAATTATAGTATTTGATTATTTTCTTCTCTCCTATCAGGTTTTTGTAGCAACTTGTGCTAGCGACTAGTGCTACATTGAATTTTTCTACAGATTTCTAACAAACCCAAAGGCAGAGATTATTGGAACCAAGGATGTTCTTTACTATAAATGGTATCTAGTTTGTATTTATTGTCAATCCTCAACATGTAAGATCATGGAGTTTACAAGGAAAGTGTTCTTACAATAGAATATAACTATAGTATTGAAGGTGGTATCATTTCCTAGTGTTTGCCAAATTTTTGGGTTTAAAAATCTGGAAGAAGATTCTAGCATCACGAAAGGTTTCTTTCTGAAATAAAATCATTATGAAAATGGTAAAGGAATGGGATTCGGGAAGATTAGGATGATATTCAAAAATATGTGGAAAATGAAGAATGGTGATGGTGTTCTCCATGATTACGAGAATTTGAGTATCATGATTGTGTGATGGTTTGATAGAAAGATTCGCAACAATGTCAAATCTCAAGGGTGATTCACAAATGGAGGATCTACATGAAGGTCATTTTGAAAGATCTGGAAAATCCACTAAGAGGTGGTAGAGTATCGCGAATAGTTGACCCTATAAATATGAGGTTACCCCCACTTTATTACAAACATAATGTTTTAGAGAAATTTCTTAATTGATTTGATTTCATAAAGGTTGGAAGCTTCAAAAATCATTCTTTCTATGCGAGATTGAGCATCGTGAAAAGACTAGATTGGTCTTGAATAATTTCAATGTTTCTAAGTATTGAGTTCTTCATGATAATTAGGTATTTCATTATGGCTTATTGATCTTTGTGAAGACAGTTTCTTCCGTGAAGGTAGGGTGATTCACGAAGGAGTGAACTTCATTAAGGAGATTTGCGCAAGGTAGTTTTGAACATAAATTTTTCAGTGAAGAGTTATTTCAAAGTGTATCAAATCGGGTATATAGTGAAATAAGAGTATCATGTTATTCAGGGATAAAGGAATTAACTCCAATCCATTGAAGTGACCTTATGTTGATAAAATGAGTTATAATTCTCTGAAATTAGTGATCTAGTGGGATTCGACAGAAGTGTTCTGAGGGAAGAAGTGTGTTATCCATAAAATCCGGTGAAGGAAGTGCACCTAGAATAGAGTGAATGTGTCTAAATTCTGTATTCCATATCTAGTAAAGATTAGAGGATTTAGGTATGACCAAAACATTGTCGACATATTCTCCTTGGGAAATCCCTTAGTGGTGAACCATGTAAAATTGTTGTGTTGTCTCTCTACATGTGAATGTTTAAATTACTACACATTACCATCAGACAGGTTTAACAGGTTCCTACCAATGTGGTAACAATATCCCTCACTTTAGAAGAAAAATTTGACACCCTAATTCACCCCACCTCTCTTAGGGTGTTCTAGGTTCTTTCACTTTATACCACCAAAATAGAATAAATTTGAAACTCATAAATAAGGATCATCATTATAAAAAATATAAACCACTTTAAAGGTCATTTATATAAAAATAAAATGGTCTTTATAAACATTAATATTATTCCTAGACCTGACATGACACCTCAAAAACCTCTTTAAAACATTCCTATACTCTAAAAAACATTTTAAAAATATGATGTCCTTTTCTCAAACAGTTCTGAGAGAAAATATCTCTTTGTAAAATATTTTCCTCTCAAAAATTCACACCAAAAATAATATATAAATCTAGAATTATTCCGCATATTTATTATCCAATAATTAAAAAACTAAATAAATAATTCCTCGAAACTTGAGACTCGTATTCTATTTTTATATAAACAAATTTACCTACTTAACCCAAAGAAAAAATAATCTCCCTATCACTTCGCACAAATTCAAACTAGTAATAAAAATTATTTAAATTATTGACACTCTTCAAAATAAGTATATAGATCACTATAAAAAATAGTCATTGATTAATCAATTGTATTAATCAAAACACTCTTTATTACTTTAAATAACTACCTCCACTTCCAACCTTGAAATTTTATGTCCACATTTTTCCTTTAATGTTTTGTTTGGTATAAAGGAATGTGCTATATCTTGATAGACTAATAATTAATCACCCCAGACTAGCATCAAATAAATCAGGGTCTAACGACTAACTTTGAGTTATCTACTTAATATAGTGGGAGGAATTACCTCTCAACATAACTTTTCACCCACTACAAGCAACATAATTTTCCATAAAATAAATATATGACATCAATGCAATGTAAAAAAAGAATACATTATAAGTATCCTCAAAATAGAATATTAATTAAGTGAATAAATCATTTTAGATAGATTTCATAAAATATAAATTTCTCTATCATAATGAAGACTCCATACTATTAACTACCATATCCATTATTCATCCCCAGTCACTAAGTTAATGCACCATGTACATCTGTTGATCTTCATGAACATAAGAGAAGACGATGCATGAGTGAATATGGAGGGATGAGAAATAATACTCAATATTTTAAACCCTATTACTGATTCAATCCCATAAAATAAATAGTGTCTATGTATATCCATAATAAGTAAAGTTTAGAAAAAATCTATATCTCATTACTCAAAAAAATCATAACAAATTTCATGATTAATTTCTTATCCAATTACCCACAGCTCAAAATATTGATTCTTTCTAAATAAAAATGTATTCATATGTATATATTCACACCATTATTGTTTAAAATAACAATATGTTCTATATAATATGCACACGCAACATTGAGATTAAATGAACTCTGATTTATCATTAAAATATTATTATTAAAATGTGGTTGTTATAACCTATGAATTAAAATTTGAAATTGAATAGGATTAAATACTTTATTAAATATATATAAATCTGCTACTCAATATAAATTTTTGGATAAATTAATAATAAATAATCACCTAATTTATAATAAACTCATTTTATTGTATAAGAACATATGTTTCCCTCAGAATTTTTTTATTAATTTTTGAGAGAAATATTATAATTTATTTCCATAAATTTTATAAATGTTAGTTTATAAAATGAATATAAAATTTTTAATGAAAATATAAAAATTAACTTAGGGTTAAATTTTGGTATTTTTCTGAAAAGAATGATTTTTCAATGAATAGTGAAAATACCATTTTCTATAAAATTATCATTTCTTTTAAATAAATAAAGTAATTTAAAAGAACCATTATATTTTGGGTTTTTATTAAAGTTAAATATGAAATATTTTATTTAGAATAATCTAATTAATTTCTTTTTAATCATAAATTTTTCATGATTTTGTAATAAGTTAATTTCTATGCTTTAAAATGTGGTTTTCTATAAACTCTTTTTTAAGTGCATAAAGTTTATCCATTATAATTAATTTAACAACTCTAATTAACGAATAATTTAAATGAAATTAATATATTATATATCTATTTATATGAATTTATATTTATATAATTATTATTTGTAGCCATGGAGTTAATATATGATCGGTTATTTCTTGAAAAAGGCATTTCTTGAAAAAACATTTTTTTGACACGTTTTGTGGGTTTGATTTTAAATTGAATAATTCAAATTATATGAGTTTAATTTTAAAAAAAAAATTCAATATTTTGAATCATAATAATTAATATTATTAAATAATTCCTAATTAATTTTTTTTCATAATAAATAGTAAAAATAGTAAAAGAACTATATACTGTGGTGAAAAACAAAAATGGAAAAAGTGAGTAACCTTTGAGATAAATAGACTAAAATTTTTAAAACAAGTTTGTTTTTTAATTTCGTAGGTATTTATCTACCATATCAACCCTATAATATATTATTTTTCAATTTTGGTGGCTCTTGTCTTGAGAGTGACTTTCTATTATTGAATAGTTTTAGGTATTTAGAAAAAATATCACTCCTCTACACTTATAAAAGGGCACCTCCTCTCCTCTACATTACACACTTAAAAATAATTTTGGATCATCCAATACCAGAATAAATACATTAATTAATTTCATACCCACTTCTTAGATTCCTTTTTATCATAAATACAATATATGAAGGGTTTAGGTATAATCCTAAAAGGTGGTCTGAATAAAAGGTATCACTTTTAATGGAGTATTTTTGTTTTGTTTCTTTATCCACATCCTTAAAATATTATTAGACCATGATGATATAAGAACATAATTATATCACATATACTGATATGTTATTATGTAAATATAATACCCTACATCCATTTTTTGTTCCATCAAATATTAAATGAAACCATCGTTCGTGTGTATGATGGATTATCTTCTCATGAACTGATATAATTAGTTTTCCATCATTGCACCTCACATATTCTCATAATGATGGATTTATTTTTTTATATGATATTAATGAAACATTAATAATTTTTTAAAGTTAATATATCATATAATTTCTTACCCTACCATCCATTGAAAAATGATAATGTAGTTCATGTCAATAACGGACTACCACCACCTTGCAAATTGATGTGATTAATTTTTTATTACCACATTACATAGATGATATATGTAATTGTATTTAAAAATAATAATATTTTATTTATCATATAATTATCATTAGTTAAGGATAAATTAATACTTTCCTTCTTTCCATCATGATCGCTGAAAAATGGAAATGTTACTCATGCGTACATGCGGCCTACCATCTCTGTGATTGTAACATAGTTCATTTTTATTAACCATATTTCATGGATGTATTTAAAAGTATAATTTATGTATAAAAATGATAATTATTTCATGATAATTATTCTTTATATTATGGAATAATTACCCCTTTTACCAAGTTCAATATACATATGTCGTTATGAATTTATGAACTAAATGTCCTCAAAACACTCAACATGGACATAACTGATTAAGTAATTAAATATGTAATTAAAATAAATAGAGTAAATAGTTTCAGTATAAGTTATTAAACCTATAACATTTTCTTAATAAATAAAATAATTGATATCATTTTATTATACATTATATAAAGGACAAACACAAAAAATTCTAAACTCGAAGTAAGGGTTTTCATCTCAAAACTTCCTTCTTTGAGATACATGTTCTTTTATTCAACTAATTTTCTAAATGGTGTATATGATTCCAATTTAATATTTAACATAAATTATTATTATTATTCATGGTATTTTAACTTTATCTTCAAGCTCTATCTCTATCTCTCTTTTAAGTGGTTTTTATTAATATGTTTCTTAAATCGTAATGGATTTTGTCTCAATTTCCCTTCATTAATGATTATTTTAATTTTAATCAATAAATTATTTTATATAGTGTTTATACTGCCCCTTTACATATTATATAATTAATCTTTTATAATTCATTTTATTTTAAGTTTCAACTCATTTACTTCATTCTTGGGGGTTATGATTCAAAAGTTACCAAGGGGTAAGTGTTTATACTTCAATTTCATTTTATTCAGGATTATTTATACTTAAATTTCCATTAAAGGAAATTATTTGATCATTGTATAATAAAAACATATCATTTTATTATAAAATGGTTATACATTAAATTTTTAAGTAAGAGTACCTTTAAATTCTTCTTGGTACTTAAAATGATTAATAAAAATGGTTTTTAAGAAAATCCAACTTTATTTCTCCTTTTAGTAGAAAATGATTTTTCTTATGTATCAATATTTTCCTGAAAACAATTAAATAATAATTTTAACATTCTCCAATTATTTTTTAAATACATTTTTACCCATATTTTACTTTTCACAATATTTTTTAAGGAGGATCTCTTTTAATTTTTTAAAAAGTGTTAAAGAAATGCATTTTTAACTTGTACTTAATGAATAGAATTTCAATCCATCATGACCACTTGATTATTTTAAATTTACTTAAAAAATTTCCAAGTCCTTTTTCAATGAAACAACTTTCTTTAATATTTTAGAAACTTTTTGATTTTAATTAAGGGTTCTCTCTAAACAACCATTTTGTTTGGGTTAGGACTCTTATATCTCTCACTCACTTTATATCTCTATTTAAAGTAATGTAATAATTCTAAATTTTGTATATATATATATATATATATCAAATATATATCTATCTTATTATCCCTTCCTTTTATAGGGTAATACATGCCTTATGTTAATTTCTCAAATACCTACATTATGAAATTTTCTTTGACTATGATATGAGACAAGATTAAGAAATCTGTTTTTTTTCATGGGTAATTCATATGTTTATTACTTGTGGATAATTTCATTTTTTTAGAACACATAAATAGTGAACAAGTTATGATGGGTGCAAACATATAGTGATCCAATTCATTGGGTAAATCTTTAGTCTCATGGGATGTTATATATGGGATTAGTGAGTAAACCTAATCTGTTATGGGAATCTTTCCACCATGTGAAATTGTCTAAGAAGTTATCCTTAACTAATTTCTATGTCATGTTATATATTTATTTCACATTACCTATGATTACATGATCTTATTATACCATGTTATTTATGTTATGCTCACATGTGATTACTCATAAACCTTTTATTTTATGATATAATGTTATACCTTTGACTCACATGTTATGCTTCCTTATCATGTTTATTATATTACTAAGATTTTTAGATCACCCCTTTTTTCTATATATTCCTTAGGTTATCCCATGAGTTTTTTGGTTCTCAAATGGATTAAGTAACTCATCATGGATAATAAAATAAAATCATTTTATTTTAGTCTCACTTTGAGGTATTATGAACTGAGTCATCCAAAGGCAATATTCTTTTTTGATATTAGTTTTTTATTAATGTATATTTATATTAAAAATCATGTAATAATATATGAAAAAGGATTGGGTCACTATAGTTGGTATCATATAGTGTTCTAGTTAAATTTGGGGATTATTATTAGAATAATTTATTGATAACCCTATAGATAAGTATAAGTATAAGACTAATTATATATAAAATATTTTAGAATTTTCTTGAAGTATAGAGTGAGTGGGTTCCAAGAAATTACATACATTTCTAGATTTTAAAATTGGATGTGGCTCTTGAAAAGTTATAACTAAGGGTAATGACTCTAAAAATGGTGTGTTGGGACTTGACTCGATTATCACCTGGTGCAAAATAATGGTCCTTTCTTCACACCAAGTTTTTCACTCCTTTAGTATATGTTTTTGAAATTATCGTACTCTTTACAAACCATTAATAAGGACTTGAATAGAATGTTAGGTTGAAAACCTTATAGGAAACATTGCCACATATAATCTAGATTGAAACCTAGAGAATCATAAGTTAGGATATATTAATCATTTATAAGTTATTCCTTATATGTTTATAAGTTTTTTTTCTATGTTAATGTATTATCATCTTATTTCTTTTATTATTTTTAGTTAATGGCGGGAAATGGGAGAAATCATACCAACAACCTATGTGATGATTCATGTAATGATTTCCCTAACCATATGCCTAGCCTAATAGGAATTTAAGTTATACATCTTGTGATCCCTCGAAATGAAATATCTCGAATTAAGATTAACAACTAGTATGGATTTAAATTTCTAGACACATCAAATAAGATAAAGATGGAATCTCATGGAAGTTCAAGTGTTAAAGATGATAAAGAAAATAATATCCAATTTTCTAGATGTAAGAATAATGGGAAAGGCACCATTAATTAAAGTAATTGTAAGATTCATTATATGTGGACAATTTGGAAAAAAGAAGCTAATTATCAAAGAAAAATGAATACTCCAGTTAATAAAACACAGGAAAATAAAGTTTATCCAAAGGAACCACTAACAGTTCAATTTCATAGATGTGGGGAACTTGGTCATTATCTGATTAAATTACCAAATCCAAGGATTATTTTCTAAGTACCTATCTTATGAAAATCATTTAAGTGGAATGATTTATGTTTTTAGGAGTTGGAACTCAAGAATCATGTTCTTGATGTATTTTTACGGATAGTATCATGGTTATAAGAATCATGAAACTTCTAAGGGTTGTTCTATAGTAGTTTCTATTTAAGGACTAGAAATAATATTTTTTATGGTACTAATGAACTATAAAGATTATTTAATGGCAATTTGATATTTTATAGAGTAACATGTGATTGAAGAAAAGATAATATTTTATATGTGATTTATGTTGAAGTAATTATAGTCAATTAAAATTATTATTATTTTTTGGAAAAGAATAATATGAATAGAAATAATTAGAGGTTAAAAAAGTGATTTTATGACTCGTGTTATTTTTCAAGATGTTCATCATATTCTTGAGAATGTTATAGGATCAATGTGAATTTTCAATATGATTATCACTTTTGTTTTTCATAGTTTTATAAGAAGGAAACCCCAAATATCAACTGAGAAATTGTCATATTTGGCAAGGTAATGGGTCTTAAACCCACAACCAAAGGGTGATAAGAGTAAAATTCCTACCACAATCCTACATGATGTACTTGTTAGTATGAAATTGTTTTTACTTAAATTATTTTATGAATAGATATTAAGTTAATTTTTGGAAACATATTTTATGATCAAATACTTATGATTTTTTTTCATATTTTGAGTTGTTTAATGATATTTAAGGAAATGTTTATATAGGTTGAGGTATATTTAACACTAATTTATAACATGTGATTTAATATTAAATATTATTTAGGAAGAACACAAATAAATTTTTGAATGGTGGGGTTTGTTAGGAAGTAGGTTTAATTATTTATAGAATGAATTAAGTTGAACATTGGATTTGGATATTAATATGAAGGTTTATACATTTTGTAAATTATATTACCTTATGGTAACCATTTTAGAATATAAATATTGGATGAATATATAGTAATCTTTTTGTGAATTATGTGATCTATTAGAAGTTTAATATAGTGCTTTAAGCATGAAAATTTCATCTTGAATACTCATTATTAGGATAAATAGATGATATTGTGGTGAAAATGATTGAAGGATGAAATTATAATTTTCAAGTAAGTATATTTACTTATGTTCTTATTCTATATGGTAAAGTTATTCCTAAATATTAGGAAAAATATATTTAAATAAAAATGTTATTCATTTTCAATAAATTGATGGTCTCTTCTCTCTTAAGAAAAGTATAACATTACATCCTATATAGATCTTCTTTCCAAATATATGTTTTAACTACCCCCCAATTTTATCATTATTTGGAAACCTATTATGGTTCTATTTTAGATGACCTTATTACTTCCCTTTCCCTCTTTTTAAGAGGAAATTTTATTAAACCATTTTATGTTGTCGGTTTTCAACAAAGGAATTTTCAAATATAAAACCCTTTACTACTGAGAAAAAGTTAAAATTACAAGAATTAAATTTATTTAATGGTTTATAAATTAACACCCTAATATTTTGAAAAACATTATGTTTAATAGTGTATACAACACACAACATTGAGGTAAAATGAACCATCATGTGCTATTAAAATATCATTATTTAAACATGACTGTTATAACCAAACTGTAAAAATTGGAAGTATGAATAGGATTAAATAATTTTTTAACTATATATAAAGGTACTAATTAATATAAATATATTGATAAATTATTAATAAATAATCACTCAATTTGTAATAAATACATTTTATTCTCTAAAAAATATGTTTCCTTCAAAATAATTTTTATTAATTTTTAGAGAAAATATTATAATTTATTTATAGAAAATTTTGAAATTATATTTTATAAAATTAAAATAATTTTTTAAATCATAATATCAAAATAAACTTATGGTTAAATATTGGTATTTTTCTCAAAATAATGATTTTTCAGTGAATAATGAAAAATACTACTTTTTGTAAAACTACCATTCTTTTTTATAAATAAAGTAATTTGAAAGTTACATTATATTTTATATTTGGTAATAAAGTCAAATATAAACGATTTTATTTATAATAATCTAATTAATTTCATTTTAGTCATCAATTTTTAGGATTTTCGTAATAAATTTATATTTATGCTTAAAAACATAGTTTTCTCCAAACTATTTTTTAACTACATAAAGTTTATCAATTTTAATTAATTATAATAACACCTATTAAGGAAATATTTAAATTAAATTCATATATTATAAATCTATTTATATTAATTTAAATTCATATAATTATTATTTCCAGTCATATAGTTAATATAAGATCATTTATTGCTTGAAAAATAAATTTCTTGAAAATGGTTTTCAATAGGTTCTGTGGGTTTAATTTTAAATTGAATTATCTAAATTCTATTACTTTTATTTTTATAAATATTTAGAATAAAAATTAATAATATTATATAATAATTTAAACTTGTTTTTTGTTCATGATTAGTAGTAAAAAAAGTAAAAAAATCTAGGTACCATGGTAAAAACTAAAATGGTAAAAGTAAGTAACCTTAGAGGTAAATAGAATAACATATTCAAAACATGTTTATTTTTGAATGGTTTAGGTTTTTATAGACTATATAACCACTCCAATCCATTATTTATCAATTTTTTATGAACTTATCTTGATAATGACTTCCCATTACTGAATAGTTTTGGGTATTTAAAAAAATGACTCTCCTCCTCACTTATAAAAGGGAACCTCCAGTCGTATACTTTGCACACTTAAAATCATTTTAATTCAGACAATAAATGAAAAAATACCTTCCTTAATTACATATAAACTTCTTATAGTCCTTTTTTATGATAAATAAAATCTATTAAGGCTTTATGTATAATCCTAAAAAGATGGTCAGAAGAAGAGGTATCGTTCCTAACCGACCATTTTTTGTTTTTTTTCTTCTAATACCTCCTTAAAATATTATTACACTATGATTATATAATAAAATAAGTATCTAAAATATAATTATATTTTATTATGTTAATATAATAACCTGCATCCATCTCCTCTTCCATCAAATGAGAAACAAAACCATCATTCTTGTGTATGGTAGATTACGAGGTGGCAAACTGATGTAATTCATTTTCCATAATTGACTCTCATGACTACTCATGATTATGTATCTAATGTTTATATATTATATTCATGAAATATTAATCATTATTTAGAGTTTTTATATCATATAATTTATTACCTTACCATCCATTGAAAATTGATAACATCATTCCTCTATATGGTGTACTACCGCCTCGCGAAGTGATGTGATCCTTTTTTTATTACTTCATCACAAAGATGGTATATGTAAGTGTATTAAAAGAAATGGTATTATATTTATGATATAATTATCATTATATAAGTATAAAATAAAACTTTGCTTCTTTCTATCATGATCATTTAAAAATAGAAACGTGACTCGTGCATGCGTACGGCATACCGTCTCCATGGTTGTATCATAGTTCATTTTTCATAACCATATTTCATGTTTGGTTTTAAAAGTATAATATATATATATATATATATATATATTTATGTAATTATTATTATTCTTTAGATTTCTTAAGGTCAGAATCACACTACCCTTGCAGTCACGAATGACTCCTCCACCTCACATACACCTAGAGATGCATGAGCCATTCGTGTTCAACTTAAGGACAGAATCTGGGGGAATCCACTGTACCCATCGACCTTGTAGCTTGAGGCTAGAGGGATGAGCCATCAGGTGGGATACCATCAACACTCAAAGTGAGGGATCATCCTTCCAGTTACTGATCACCATCACCATGTCGACTAGTAGACTCTTATTCCTCATAGTGATGGACCTCCCTGTTGACAAGCACCCCCCATAGCACACCTAGTTGTGGGAATGCCATAAACACCAACACCCAGCACTGAGAATCACAGACCTCACTATTTTTTCCAAACCTGCTTCCTCTATTCCCTTATACCACCATTCCAAGAAAGGTTCATCCATCATTTCATAATAATAGTATACAGTGAAGTCACCAAAGGCACTTTACACATCATTTTCCTATTCTCCCTCAAAGAAGGAGTGGTTCACCATTTCCTCCCTCCTGTTCTTGCAACATTAGTAGCTAGAATACAAACTAATACACATCCTCTTGACATTATCATCTAATGGTATGGCTTGATTCCTGATCATCTAAATGAGAAAATTTTATTTCTTTGGAATCATGTTGCACCAGACCATAGCATTCCATAGATTGCGTTGGGATAGGGTATAGGATGACCTTTGTAAGTCCTTTGAGTTGAACCTAACAGAGCTGAAAGGAGTGAAGATGCATCTATCTATTTCTAAGATGATGGAAATGATATCAAACACATCCTGATGGTTCATGTCCAGAACTGAACTAAAAAAGAATGGATGGAGACTTGCCTCCTTAAAGGAGATAGTGGAAGCAGTGCACCTCAGATATCTGATGACCTTTCCTTCCCAATTTTACTTCCAGATGAGATTGTTTCCCTCACCAAAAATCCACTGAGAGTTCCATTTTAGAATCATTATGAGGGATCCAATCTTTGACCAGGGGTGAGATCTAGTCCTAGAATCATTCTCCGCATCACCCCCCCCCCCCCAGACGCATGATAGGGTCCACCCCCACAGCGTACGCCCCTCGATTATTTCCCTTGCAAGTTTTGCATGCATGCAATGTAAGGTTTCTCCAAGGTTCTTAACATTTATCCCCCCATCATGAATGGGCCTTTCCATTTTATCCCATGCAACCCATTGGTGTTTTCCCTCTGAAAGAACATCCCACATAAATCCTGCCATAACTTTGTTGATGGTTTTGATGCCATTTTTTCAAGATGTAGGTGGAGTCCAAATCATAGACTAGTATGGATGTAAGGATTCTATTCACTAGGGAGATTTATCCCCCAAAGGATAAGAAATGGTTCTTCTAGTTTAGGATGCAGCCTAAGATCTTTCCCACTATATAATAGAATCCACAGATGGGAAGTCTTTCGGAGGAGATAAGAGTGCCTAGGTACTCCATGGGGAGATATCCTTAATGCATGGCCGGTCTGATACTGAGGTGTGTTACCATGCTTTAAGCACACATATTTAAAATATAGAAGTTTCTCTTATCCTTATTAATAAATTTTCCACTCCAATGGATATACTCATCAAGAATTATATGGATGAAACTCATATACCTCCTACCAGCATTAGTGAAAATAATAATTTCGTCAGTAAACATAAAATGACAGATGGAGGGGTGGTTCTATTTCTTTTGGTATGGAAGTATATCACCATTTTTAGTACTCCCATTAATCATGTGGTCGACAGTATCCTGCACTAAGATAAAAATACTAGGGGATATGGGGTCGCCTTACCGCATCCCTCTAGTTTCTTTAAAGAACCTGTGAGTTCATCCCATAAAAGACACTTCCAACCATGAGGAGCTAAAGCATTAGAATATAAGGTCGCATGCCCAGAAAGAAAAAACCATTCTTTTAATAACCCTATTGATGAATCCTCATTCAACCTGATCATAATCCTTGTTCATATCTAATTTGATTTCCATATTTGATCTGTGTGACTTAGTATTTAAACCTCTTAGCATCTCCATGGAATGTGCAATCTCTCCTTGGATTGAGAGGCCCCTGAAAAATCTATATTGTTTGAGGGATATTTAGAGGGGAAGGTGAAGGTCTAGTATTAAATTGATGATACTTTAAAAGATCTTGTAGGGTAAATTACACATGTTTAAAAGTCGATAGTGTATAAGGGAGGAGGTATCCTTGATCTTTTGGGTGAGAACTAGAGTCAATGCACATGAAACCCATGGTAGGATCCCCCCCACGAAAGAAGTCTTGTATTGAAGAAATAACATCGTGCTTGACCACTTCCCAAGATCCCCTTTAAAACGCACCAGGGAAGTTTTCCAGACCCAGTGTTCTCTTGAGGTTCAACCTCATCATGGTTTCATGTATCTCTCCATCCTCGGGTATCTCTTCCAAAATATCATTATCATGGGAATAAAAAATATGTGGTACGACCCCCCCCAAAACTTTTCTCCCCCCTAGGCTATCTGTTTGGAAGGTTCAAGTTCGGGCCTGCAAGCAAGTCCTTAAAGAACATGTGAGCCATGCCCCCACGACCTCTCTATCATCGGTGTATGTTCCATCCTCCAGCGAAATATTTGGTTTGATAGGACGACGCTTCTCTTTTATGCAGGAATATAAATACGTGGTATTTTTTTCCCTTCATGAATCCATTTGATCCTTGAGTTCTCCCCAGCCTTCCACTCTTGATAAAGAACCAGTTCTACCAATATGCCCTTTTTATCTAATAGGTACCTAAAAACCAAATCATCTCAAACAAACTCTAGGCTGGATTCTAGCCACTAAATATCTTTCTTGGGCACGTCCAACTCCTGATCAGCTGGAGGAAGATCCCTAGACCAAGTTTGAAGGCCCTTCTTAGTCATCTTACTTTATTATGAAGATTCACCCATGGGTGTCCCTAAGACATCTCACCCCATATCTCCCTTAAAAACAGCTGATATCCTTGGTCACTTGTCCACCAAATAGAAAACTTGAAACTCTCATGAGAAACCTCTCTTGGAGACAAAGAGAGCAATAGTGGAGAGTGATCAGAAATTCCTCTAACCAGGTGGTTCACCTTGGCATTTGGAAACTCAGAGATGGAATGGATGTTAGCTAGATAACTGTCAATGTGTCTCCAACAGCGCCTATTCCCCTTTTTATTTTTTCACCATGTAAAATGATCCCTTACATATCCCATATCTAGAAGACCCTTTCCATCCATGAATTGGATGAACTCTATGTTGGCCTTATGAGGGAATTCCCTTATTTATTTCTTCTTTGATGGCTCTGTGATGATGTTGATGTAACCCCCTATAACCCATAGCAGCACCTGGATCAAACCCACTTAGCTCGTTCCATAGAGTTTCTCTTCTTTGTGAGTCACAGTTACCATACACGAAGGACATGAAGAGGGATAACATACCACTAGAGACTCTAGTCATAATATGCTTGTCATCCACCTATACCAAGTAAACTGAGATTTCCTTGGTCCATAATATTAAAATATTCCAATTGATAGGGTCTGCATGCATGGATGCATGCCTCTTGATTTTTTGTGTGAACCCGCTAATCATTATAGGGGATTGTTTGTGTTCAAGAATGACAGTAATCTGAGCCTTGTTTTTCTTAGACTCTAAATCTATGTAATCAGTTTTGACCCACACACTAAGCTCAAGGGAGTTCCATATAATGATAGGTATCATTGAGAAGAAGAAGGCTCAGCTTTGGCCCCAGGCATCCTGGTCACCTTCTGGATAGGGGAAGGGTACTCTCGAGACTGTAGTTTCTTCAGGCGTAACATTGTGCATACCCCCAGGTTGTTTTCAAGGGACTTTGATGATTGAGGGTGTGGACATGAGGAAATTTTGGGGGTCTTACCTTTAACAGATCTTGGTGGGCACTGGGTCATAGGGATAGGCTTCCCCGAGTACTGAGTTACTAGAGCGTCGTGAGTCTCGAGATGGGGTGAGTCTTGAAACTCTGATATGAGCCAGCCTACCAAAGTAGGGGAAAGGTGGGCCTCCATAAGGCTGGCCACTAATGGATGAACCCCATAGTTGGGGAAAAGGTAAAATTCACACAGAGAATGGGAAGAGTGAGTAGGCCCTTTAAGCTTTCCCGGGGGCCTTAGGAACTTCTCTAGTAAGCCTCCTATAGAAAATATATGGAGAGGAATGAGGAGCCGAAAAACACAAACGGTAGGTACTAGATGAGGGGGACGAGCTGTATAAGTGATGAGATCCCAGCAGGAAGACTCAGGCCAAGGATCGAAAGAAAGTGGGGGAGGGGAACAGGCTAGAGGAGGGGCACTAGCTAAAGGAGGGGTGACCCTAAAATCATCTCTAAAAAAAGAGGCTCATCCTGAGGTGTTGAGATTGATACATCGGGGTTAGTTCCAGCATTTGGGATGGGGGGAAAAGATGACCATAGAGAACCTATGGTATCTTGTCATCGGTCACCCTAATGACGCTTCCGGCACACCTGCATGGAGTGGCCCTAGAGAAGATAGAAAGAACATTAGCTGGGGAAAATACGGTAGATGATGTTCTGAGTCCACTCAATCGACTCTTGCAGGATATTTTTTTTTGTTTTACAAAAATAAAAATTGGGGAAAGGGGATCAGGGTTCCGGTATTTTTAAAAAAGGGTGAAGGATGTGTGAATTTCATTCACGCATCCTTCTCCATGTAAGGATGCGTGAACGACATTCACGCATCCACCCTATAGGAGGGATGCGTGAATGTCGTTCACGCATCCCACAGAGATCTAAAAACATTCCTCTTTTGTCATGTCATCATCCCCATGTTGTCCCCTCCATGAACCATTCCAACATCATCAAGATATGGCCACTTCCAAAGCCACCTTACATGTATGATAAGACCATCAGGAACATTTGTGTCCCCTATTGAGTTTTCATACCCATGGTAAGTGCATTCACATGTGTAACCTCCATAGAAAGGTGGAACTATGAAATTGTTTTCAATTTTACATTCACTTAGTGACATGGATCCCGACCTTGGGGTGCTCATTTAAACCTCCCCATTCTAGGGATTAAGGGGAACCACTAGCCTTTCCCTTAAATGAGGATTAGTGATGAACATTCCCCCCCCCCCCAGAATCAATTTTTGGGCATCCCTCCTCAGGTAATCCATTATTCTTTCTTGCAGGAGGTCATGTTATTTCTCCTCTTCACCTCTTCCTAAGACATATATGGATATTTCATCACCTCTGAATATATAGGATATGAAAACAAAATAGAATACATGAACACTCAAATCTCATTATCTCTCCCTTTGGGATCTATAACCATACATCAGCGGATAGGACGGTCACACAATCTTCATATCCATTTCTTTCTATTGTTTCACAGATTAATCATGAATCACGTGAGATTATAGGTCAGTGGTGATCATGACATACCCATGATCCTGAACCCCTTAAATAGGAAACTTCCCTAAATAATCCCCAACATCAAATTAACCTTCTCCATTTATGTAAGCCCCAACTCTAAAATGGGCCTCATATATAGCGTATACCACCATCATGCCCCCTCAAATGGTCATCTTCCATGCATACGTATCAACCATTGAAAAATGTGGAATTTTATTCCAAACTAACTAGGATACGTAGGAAGCCTTCATGAGGTCCAAAACCAACATCCAAGTCCTTCATAATGTTATATGGGAAACATTCCTTATAGGGTCACATCTACCCAGGAGACCATATCTATATTGGGTTCCTTAAGATCCTTGTTATAAGTCCCACACTATACTTTGACCAGGAACCTATCTCTTATATTTCCTTCTCACATGAAATACCTTATACATCCACAAAATAATACATTAACGGTGATCCTCAAATACATATAGATTTATCCATTGATGGAGAACCTCAAATACTTACTAATGATTCCAAACCCACGCCTACCAATGATTGGTCATTATGTCAAGGTTATCCTTAATTTATACACTTGGGAATGAACCAAGTATTCATAAACATATATTAAATCTATAAGAGAGTCTCAGAATAGTAATAGTTCTTCCCAAAAGGGTGTGTTGAGCTTGAATTCTCATCCACTAAACCAATGTGATTTGTTAAGTTCCATTGGACAAGTTACCTAGTGAACACTTACCTTTGGATTCTAGGTCCACAAATCAGTGATATAAGATCCATTAGGAATTTTCGGCTCTGTGAACTAAGCTTGTTGGATATCATTTGGAAATAGTGGACCTGATGTAAATGACTATAAAAAAATAAACCCATGCATTCAACTATCATGAAAAGTTACCTAGGGAACAGTTTATTTTTTTACTAACAAAGGAAGAGGGATTTAGAAAAACATTCCTCTTTTAATAACATGATCTTCATGAACATTCTATAGTAATTAGGTTTGATTATAATGAATATACTAATTCTGGGATTAATTTCATATTTATTCATTTATCTCCCCCTCAAGGGAAACACTCATAAACATCTTTATAATGGTGAATTTTTCCAATAATGGTTTTCAAGATGTTCTAATATAGATAATACACTATAATTTATCTTTGGCTTATGAATGTCGAGATTTGAAAACTTATATAACTTCATCAAGGATGATCTTCTTCAAAACTTTTATTTAGGATACCAAAACATGATCTAACCATGATGATATATTCTTTATAATTATTGTCTTGGATATGCTAACATATATTCTTAAAATTCATCAATGATGACCTTTTTTCTTATTAATGGAGTGTGTCCTATTTCGACAGTATTCATGATTGTACATCTGAACATTTGTTCTAATTTATATTGTGTAGCAGAGATCCCTTTGCATTACATTTGTATTGTTGTGTCGATTTGTTTCCCTTATTAGTTTTCATGGATGGTGCAATCTTAACCCTATTCAGGGTTGTTTCTTATTCTGGAAGAATATGAATTCAATATTTTTCATAATATCCATAATTTTATGACATGATGGAGGTATTTTAACAGTATAATCCTCTAGTGAAGATTGTGTACCAGTAGAAATCGTTTCCTTTTATAAAGTCTGAATATGTATCTTCTCAAAATTCACTAAATGAACTTCTAATTCATATTGTAGTTATTCTGATCTTCAATCATAATCATATACTCTTCACAAATATCCATTATTCATTCAAATTCTTCTTCATGCAATTTAATTTTTTTAAACAAATAATTGTGTTCCATGATATTCTAGGATTTTATATCTAATTTTAAATCATTGAGATAAATAATATTTTTCAAGATTTCTTCAAGTTCACGCATCTTTTCATCCAGAATCTATTTGATTTAAAAATAATTAATATAATTAATTTGTATTAATTAATTTAATCATATTATTTATTATACATATATATATTGGTAGATAATTTTATAACAGTAAGACACTTGTTAAAAAAATAATAGAAGTCTATAAATGATAACAATAAGACACATACAAAATGAATCATAAATCAAATATCAACCTAATCTATGCCTCTGGCATGGATGCTCCTCTTTCCCATAGCCAGGCATATATTGGATGCGCCCACGCCATGTTTGTCTATGTCCGTGCTCTGGCGTACGCTGCGCATCCTCATCGACAGTCACCTCCACATCCTCCTGTGTGACAAACAGTTGATGTACAGTCTCACCGCCTATACCCTATCCCTCATTTAAGGATAGTGGAAGAGGGCTGGAACTCTCACCAACATAGGAAGTAGATGGATGCTTTGCTACGGATGACTGCAAGAAAGCATCGAACTCAATCCAGTCATCGTCTGTAAGTACCTGTGGTTGTCCCTGAGAAGCTGGAGGAGCATCTGACTGATCATGATGAACACCCTCATCCAGTGGTACAATAGCATGTGGATGATCAATTTGGACACCCTCCTCATGTTGAATAATAACATCCATAACAGGGTCATCACCCCCAGGTACATCTATGTGAGGCTCAGCAGGCTCTGTGACCTCCGCAGTAGGTGGTGGATCAAAGAAAATGCCATGATAAATCTTGTCCATTGACGGAAGCAGTTGTGCCACAAGGGTGTAAAAATATGTCGGGTCAAAGGCAGCTCTCTCCACTGGATCGGACATATGAAGTAGATGAAAAATATGAGCATCCTGTGAAAACAAATTCCATTTTTAACTAATATGAATAAAAAATCTATTGAATTGTGGAAGGAATAATTCATACCAACTCATGAAAGCCTTGTCTATGTCATGTCAAAAATATGACCAGGGACCTGATGTACCAGCCTACATAATCCTTCTGATCTGTTAAATGAAAACTTAATGTCCCTGCCCCTCGCAACTGGGACTCCCGTCGTCTGTCCCATAACGCAAAATATCTGGCATGGTAGCTCCTCTAATCAAAATCCCTCTTCCCTGACATCTTCTGGGAATGCAATGAATCAAACTGACTGGGCGGGTCCGGAACTGGCTGAAGGAATCCAAAATGCCTCATAGCCCTATCCTTCTGATGCCACTCGACTATATGAAAATGAATCAGTGGAACCCTGCAGGAGCCGATAGCAAGCATCGCTGTACAGTACGGCGGTGGACTCGAAAGGACAACATCTGTATATGGAATCCATGTAATCTGAAAGAAAAATGAATAATCAATTAATGAATGAATATATGTACAGTAAAGAGTAAATATTTAACAATATAAATAATAATCACTTACATCGTATGGTCAAATGCTATCTAACAAATGTCTGTAGGCGTGAACATCATGTCTGGGAGAATCTGAATGTCGATGCACCTGACTCCACCTGTAGATAACATTTTTATTTTTACATTTCATAATAGAATCTTATAAAATTAAGTTAGATATTAGAAGGAATTAATAACATACCAACGTCCACATGAAGACTCTTCTACAATATCAATGGGTAATGGCGCATGGGCATGTGGAGCTAAATGAGGGATGTGCTCCCATACCCACATCTGCAGAAGAACCATACATCCTATGATCTGCATCTTATCGATGTGACATGCACTGCATAGGGCCTTGTATGTATATGCTAGGCAGGCAGACCCCCAGCTATACCGGCCTTCCTGGTCCAAATCCTCCAAAAAAGATAAATACATTAGGTGCACAAAAGTAGTAGAGTGGTCAACAAAAAGTGTTCCACCTATTAGCCTCAAAATATATGCGCGTGAAAATCACAGCACGGTGACATCATCAGTATCATCTGGTAAATGTGTGATGTTCTGCTCTAACCAAGGCATCCGCAATCTACCACCGACGATGGTCCTGCCATAATCCTAGACCTCTATGCCCAGTAGTCTATGAACAAGCTCAGGCAGATCTGATGGAACTCGGCCTGTCAGAGCATGTCCGTCGATAGGGAGGCCCAACATAATGGCCACATCCTATAATGTAATAGTCATCTCCCCCTCACTGAAATTGAATGTATGCAACTCTGGCCTCCATCTCTCTACAACTGCAGCAATGAGCTGATGATCAAGAAATGTGAAGTCGCACATTGCAACTCCATAGAATCCAGCTCGATGAAGATGGGGGATGATAGCGGGAGGTGGTGCGGTATAATGGAAATGGTGAGATCTGCATACACTCAAGGGAGGAACATGTCGTCCCTCTAAAAGAAGTTGTGATACATGAGTAGCCTGATATGTAATCAATGGAAAACCTTTCATCTGCACACATGATATCATCATTAATTTTTAATAGTGAATTGAATAAAAACTGTAAAATTTTATTTAAAAAAATCTACAACAAGAAAAATAAGGTAGAAAATAAAGCAGCAGTGATGAAAACCCTGCATTGAATATGTGGAAGCATGATATATTCATTTTCGTTCGGTGTTTATTTTTTTAATAGTTTTAGTATCATAAAATTCTTTATGATAAAATCCAAAAATTGTGAACTTTTATTTAAAAAAAATCTACAACAAGAAAAATAAGGTAGAAAATAAAGCAGTGGGGATGAAAAACCTGTATGATGTTGTTCATAGGCTACCATATTATTTATTGATGGTATCTATAATTACACAATTTCAATGGAGGATCATGCCTAGAATCTCAAAATATTATTTCAAGTCCATCAACACAACCATCTCTATGAAACTTTGTCCAAGTGCATGTTTTGGACAAGAGAAGTGCATGTACATGGGAATGTGGTTACCCAATATGGTGTAGCAGTGGACCTATTGAAGGTAGTAGTGATTTTTTCTTGGGAATCACCCAAAAAATTTGATGATATAAGACATTTTCTTAATCTAGTAGGATATTACAAGATATTTGTACCTGAATTCAATTGATTTTAACTCCATTGATGGACTTGACCAGAAATATAATGTGTTTGTGGTATCATTACCTCATTGGGGAGCACTTTTTGCTCTTCAGTGATAACAAGGGTTTTAGGTACATCTTTTCCCAATTATATATGAGCTTGAGACAAATGTGGCAGATGGATTTTTTTAAAAACAATTTTTCTGAGATCTCTAAAACCTCAAGAAAGTAAATTTCATACTCGAGTCACAAAAGGAGATTGTTTTGGAATCTATAGAGGCTTGGAAAGTAATAGAGGAGTTGGTAGCTTTGCACTAGGATGTATGGGTGGATAGTGGTAGAGGATAATTGTTTCATATTATGATACAATATTCTTTGATGTAATTGGATGTGGTGGAGTTTGTGGCGAAATGCATAGTGTTCCTACAGGTGATGGTTGAGAACTGTTATCCTGGGGCTTTGTTTCAACCCATGGTTTCCCCAAGTGGATGTTGTATGATGTCTTGATGGATTTCAACACATGTCTAAAAAAATTCAAAAATGAGACAAACCAAAATAATTTGTTGTGGATATATGGTAGCCTAGAGGAGACTACTTTGGACCTATAAGCACAAATTCAAAAATGAGACAAACCAAAATAGTTTTAGTATCATAAAATTATTTATGATAAAATCAAAAAATGAGACAAACCAAAATTCAAACATCTCAAAAATGGAGCAGGTCAAAAATAAAAGGATTCAATAATGAAACATCCACATACGAAACAACATATACATATTCCTGATATGGTACATAGACTCGATCATCGATGACGAGATGTGGAACTCTGTCCTGCCTCTTGGGAACATCTCTTACAAGTATGTCCTTCTGCGTGACAAATATTACATCATATTCTCCCTCCTCATTGCCGAGGCCAATCCATCTCATTTTTTATGCGAGTTGACTTCGGTCTTCCTCGTGGCCGCAACCTGGTAGCATGAATCCTATAATTTTAAAAACGACAGACATTGAAAAAATATTAAATGAAACCAAAACCAACTTATGGAAACCTGAAAATATCAGGGATGATGGTCGGTTGATCAGAACGCAATGTGATAGAATGGAAGTCACCAACAGGAATCCTAGAAGCACTATAATAGTTAACCAAAGTGCTCATGTGATACATCAGGTCAACATATAGCTCCCATGATATATTTATCGAAGCACAAGCTGCGATAACATGTACACATGGATATCTCAATTCCTGAAAGCTACCGCAATCACAGTACCTGTTGTCCAACATCACGACAAACACTCCACCAGTAGTGCATGTACCTTGGTCATAGCATTGTCTTACCCAAAATCTCCTCTTTTCCCTGTCAAAGTCTATAACATTCCATCTTGAAGCCTCATTCTGTTTCCAGTCAATATCACTTTGAAAATGCTGAGTAAAAAGCATTCCATTTTCCATCCTCTGGTAGGCCTTTTGGGACCGGTCAACAAAGTAGTGAACACATCTAAAAAATGTCTCTTGCACTAACCCTATTATTGGGAGTTTTCACACATACTTGAGGACCCCATTTATGCACTCCACTATATTAGTGGCCATATGCCCATATCTCATGCCACCATCGTATGCTAATGACCATTTTTCCTTTGAAATTTGCATCATATATTCATATACCTCCTCATTAATAGTTCTAATCTCTTCAAGACATCGATCAAACCTTTCCTGTTGGGGTTCATATGTTGAAACCATAAGATAATAATGTATTAAAATGGATATTAAATTTTGTTAAAAAAATAAAGTATAGAAAACCATACCCAACTTGAGGATCGTATTCTTTATGGCCTCATCTCTAAAATGCTTATGCATATTACTTGAAATATGTCTAATGAAATAACGATTATAAGCATTCGTCTGAGTCCAAGAAGCCCCATCACTACTCACGGCCTCTATAATCGCTCGATGGCGATCAGATATCAGACACATTCCCTGTTTTTGCGTGACATGAACGCGTACACATGCCAAAAACCAGCTCAAGCATTCAAAAATTTCTTTTTCAACAATAGAAAGAGCAAGTGGAAGAGGAGCGTGATTACCATACTATGTGGAAGTAATGAGTATAACACCTATATACTTTCTAGAAAGGAATGTGACATCTACCTGAATAAATTGTTTACAATAGGGAAAGGAAGAAATGCACGGTCTGAATGCCCAAAAAAGCCTATTAAAATTCACCTTTGACCGATCAAATCAATGATTCTGGGATACATAATCAACACTGTCCAAATGATAAACAATCTGATTGTTGAGAGACAAAAATTCCATAAACTGTGGCAACATCGCATAAGACTCATCCCAATAACCATACACTTTTACAATGGCTTTCTGTTTTGCATTCCAAGATTTTTTGTATGATATCTTATAGTTATACAACTATTGAATTATTTCCTAAACAAGGGAAACAAGAAAATCCTGACATGTTCGTATCATATCACAAATAATAGTAGATATAAGTTCTTCATCAAGGGAAGAGTGATCTTGTGCCAAGATGGGATGCAGACAAGTGTGTGGGCCTTTTAATTTGGTTATCTTCCAACATCCATAATATTTATCAAATATTTCTCTTAATCAAAATTTACATTCTGACCCATATTTTTCACAACGAATGATATATTTGGTCTTCTTTGACTCATCAACCACAAATGTGAAATGTCGCTCAATGTGGTATTGTTTTATCACATTTTTCAAGGCTAGTTTACTTTCAAACTCCTGCCCAAAATATATGGAATTATCATTTGATGCAGGCATATTCCCTATAATTCTATGGAATTCAGAAGCTAGTGTAATGACATCCCAACCAAAATGTTGTTCACGAGATATTCCTTCGACTAAGGAACTCAAAAATGAAGGCTTATTACCACTAACTTGTGGATGTAGTAGATTTCAATCTCTCAAATGAACCTCAGAAGGTTCATTCCCAACCACATCATCACCTGATGACTCCCCAGATTCTTCTTCCTCCGATAAACTTTCATGCACTATATCAACACATAGAGGGATGTCATCTACATTTCCTTCCAAATTTTTATTATATTCTTCATAACATTCTTCCACAAGATTCATATGAGGAGGAGGAAATGAATAAGACTGTTTTGAAGGACCGTCTTCTACAGAGATCACAAAGCATGGTTCTATAGTAATTGATCGCACCACATCAATATCGTAAATGACAAAAATAATTCCATCAAACCATTAATACATTGTTTCCTGAATAACAGAGAAGCCACCATCCAATCCTCCTCATCAACTATAGGGTGCTCACCCTTCCACAGACGCTCAGGATATTGAAGATTTAAGTATTTAATTGAAGTGATTGCTTGTCTAGTCCTCTGTTTTAACTGACTATGAATCTTATTACGAACTTCATCCAATTTCATACAACCATGGAGATTTACCACTCTGGCAGGTGGCACACTGTAGCTAAAACTCTGCTTGGTATAAATTACCTCATTTTTGCAATATATTTGCGCATAAATAATTACTTATAAAAAAATAATTTAAAAAATATTATATACTACATTAAAATTTTAAATTATTTAATTTGGTTTTGAATAATTGATTATCTTGAGACTTTTTTATGCATTTATTTATCACTGTTAAGGTATATTGATTGTGATATTATCACAAAATCAAATTTAATATAATGTTTCATAAAGTTCAATTACTTATGAATATATAATCATGACTTGATCTTGAGACTTACGATTAGTTTATCATTATCTGATAAACTAACCACAACCTATGGGTGGACTCCTATCTCTATTATCAAATATTTCAGTAACCGCCAATCTCCTATCAAACAACAACGCCACCTCTCAAACGAGTTCTCGAATACCTCTTTGTGGACACCTCTTCGGGGAAGCTTGTTCGAGGACACCTCTTCGGGGGCATCTGTTTTTTAATTACAAATTTACTCACATGCATGTGAGGGGGTCTAGGGGTATGAAATACATTTTTTTAAGAAGACATGCAGGTCCTTACATTAACTGAGAGATGACTCACAAGTCATCAATGCGGAAACAATGAAATTATTACCAATTGAATAACCACATACACAAAATAAGACATGCAATTTCAATTATTCATGGTCAGTCATCTCAAGATGAGTCATCACTCATACCATGTTTTTTGGTATAATTATTATATTATCCATATTATATAACTTTATCTATTACTAAATGAAATGTATATTAAATACTACACCTCTTTTCCAAAAATTTAACTTCATGTGTATATATATATAATTATTAATAACATTTAATAAATTTTATTATAACTAATATAATTGAGATTTACATAATAAACACATTTGTTATTTTAAATTATATAAAATTGTAATGTGTTTTGGCCATTCTTCTACTTTTCAAAATATAAGTAAATATATTTTCTACTTTATTGATTAAAAATATTATTACTAGTAAATAAAAGTAATATAATTTACCCTTACATCAAAACCATTCATTAAAATAAACTTCTCTAAGATAAATTATTTTTCCTAAACATTCAAAATTTTAGACATAACATAAAACATCCAATATTCATACAAAATACATTCAAAAAATTAAATCATACAAAACATTCAAAATACAGAAAATTTAATCATACAAAACATTACACATCATGCATAACATATGAAAAAAATAAATCATACACACAATTAAACATACAAATGAAATAAATAAACACAATTAAAATAATTAAAATGTTAAATAGAAATTTTACCTCTATAAAAGCAGCAAATATTTGTTGAGAAAGAATTTATGCAGTTCTACGCAACAAAATCCAGAGGAGAACAATGGTTTTTGAGTGGGGACCCCTCCTTTTATAGACTCGGTGGGATGCGTGAACGGTGTTCACGCATCCCTCTATAGCGAAGGATGTGTGAACGCCATTCACGCGTCCTTCGCAGACCAGCTGAAGGATGCGTGAACCCCATTCACGCATCTTCAGCGGGGGGAAACAATGTGTGAACACTATTCACACATCCTTCCACAGTGAAGGATACGTGAATGGCATTCACGCGTCCTTGACCCATTTTTTAAAATATCGTAACCCTGATACCCTTTCCCCATTTTTTATTCTTGTAAACCCCAAAAAAAATTATCCAATCTTGCACCTTCACAGTTATCTTCTCTAGAACTGGGAGCAACAAGTTTAGCTCAATGCAAATCTGAACCACCAAGGTTACCACCCCACTCCAGGTGTGATCAGCAGCACAGAGAAAACCTTTGAGTGGATTTCCAATGGCCTTCAGAAAAGTACCATTCTAAAAAGGAAGTGGTAGAACTTGCAAGCTAATCCTCATAGACATGCGGGGATTTTCCTTTCCTTTATAAACCTCCAAAGACCACCAAACTTGGTTAAAATGCCAGTGTCCCCATCACCTGGGGAATTTCACCAAGTCTTGAGAAAATCCGATTCTAAATCCATAACCAAACAAAATGATTTGTTGTGGATGGATAAGATATAATCCAGAGCAAGCAAGGCCCAGGAGGCCACAAAGCACTGAAAGACCTAGAGAGACGGTTTCTACGAGGAAAAGTGTGCCACAAGTGTCCACTGAAGGTAGGATACAAAATCACCATATGTTGAGGTTGGGACCTCTAATGAAAGATGTGAACCATCCTGCGAAACTCGAGGAGTAAACGGCTAGACATATGGGAACTAGGGAAGATGAGAAGCGTGACACACACCACAGAGGGCCTCCTTAAAGAAGATATCTGAGTTCCATAACCTGGGGAGAGAGATAGGAGGCCCCCTCAGAGACAAAGAACCAGCTACCAGAGGAACCAGGTCGAGGTATAATGTTATTGTAGCCAAAAACTCCACCATATAATGCTCGTCCTGAGGGTTAACGGTCAAAAAAATTTGAATCCCATTGTGTGCGTGAGGTGCTTTTTAAGGAGGAGCGAACGAGAAAGACATTATTAAAGTATTTTGATAATATGTCATTAAAATAAATTAAATAAATTGTCTAATTATATGTTATCAAACCTGAAAATATTTCTTAATAAAAAAATAATTTATATAAGTTTATTATACATAAGATAAATTACATACACAACAAGTCTGGATTTGAGGTAAGGGTTTTCATCTCAAAACATTCTTCTTTAAGACACATGTTATTTTATATAGATAATTTATTTAAATGGTGTATATACTAATAATTGAATATTTAAAATAATTTATTATTCTTATTCATGTTATTCAAACTTCAACTCCAATATCTCACCCGCTTTCAAGTGGTTTTTATTAATATATTTCTTAAATCGTTAGGTATTTCATCTCAATTTCCCTTCATTGAGGCATATTTTAATGATATGAACCTAACTTATTTTATATGGTGTATATATTTACCCTTTAAATATTATATCATGAATCACTAATACTTCATGTTATTTTAGTTACAATTCATTTACTTCAGTCTTGGGGGTTTTGATTCAAAAGTTACCAAGGTAGTAAGGGTTTATGCTCCAATCTCATTTTAATTACAATTATTTATGATTTAATTTAAATTGAAGGAATTTTTTTATAATTTTCAAATAAACCCATTTTATTTTATTCTCCTTTGGTTATACATTAAATTTTAAATTAATAGTATCATTTTCCACTCTTTGGTACTTAAAATGATTGATAAATTTTTTTTTAAGAAAATATAACCTTATTTCTCTTTTCGTTCAAAAATGATTTTAATTCCATATCAATATTTTCATTAAAATATTTTAAATAATATTTTTAATATTCTACAATGATTTATTAAATATATTTTTACAAATGTTTGACTTTTTACATGATGTTTAAATGGAAACCCCTTGCCACTTTTTGAATGAGGGTCTTTTTGACTTTTTACAAAAGTATAAAAGGAAGTTTTTTAACTTGTAAAACATGAATGAAATTTCCTACTGTAATGACCACTAAATTATTTTAATATTAATTTAAAACTTTCCTAGTTCCAATTCAATGAAATTTTTTCTTTCATATTTGATACATTTTTGTATTATATGGTAGGGACCTCTCTAAACCACCCTTTTCTTTGTGTTATGACTATTCTCTCTCTAACACACTTTCTTTCACTATTTACAGTTATTGAATGATTTTAATTATGTATATTTGTATCTTACATATATACCCAAATTATTATTCCTTTGATGGGTTAATACATGCTTTATGTTCATTTCTCAAATACCTTCATTATGAAATTTTCTCTGATTATGTTATTAGGAAATATTATAAAACCCATTTTCATTCCAGGGTTATTTCTTATGCTTATGTATTATGATTGATTTCCTTTTTTGGAATACATAAATCCTGAAAATTTTATTATTGTAACACCTAGATAATGATTAAATTCATTGGGTAAAGCTTTAGCCTCATGAGACATTATGTATGGGATTATGGAGTAAACCTAATCCATTATGGTACTTTGTATACCATGTGATATTATCTAGGTCATTATCATTGACTCAGGTTTATGTCATGTTATATATTGATTCTACATTACCTATGATTCCATGATATTATGATACCATTTTATTGATGTTATTCTCTCATGTGGTTACTCATGAGACATATATTTTATGATATAATGTAATAAATTTGACTATACCATATAGTTTTAGGAGCTTGAATAGATTTAGGATCTCATTATGGGGAATAAAATAAATTAATTTTATTTTAGTCTCACTTTGATGTATTATGAACATATTATTCCAAATACACTAGGCCTTTTCGATCCTTATTTTGTATTAATTGATATTTATGTTAAAAATCATGTAATAATAAGTGCACTACCACAAAACAGGGTAAGGGAAGCGCTGCCCTTTATCAGTGCTAAACAGAAAGCACTGATAATGGGGTATGCCTTTATCAGTGCTATATAAAATTTCTGATAAATGTTACATTTATCAGCGCTAAAATAAGCGCTGATAAAGGGTACCCCTTTATCAGTGCTTTTTTTAGCCCTGATAAAAGGTAACATTTATCAGCGTGTTTTTTAGCGCTGATAAAGGTAGCTCTCTATCAGCGCTAAAAAAGCACTGATAAATGAATGTTTTATCAACGCTTTTATTTTAGCGCTGATAAAACATACCTTTATCAGCGCTTTTAATGAGTGCTGATAAAGGTTCTGTCGGTTTTTATTTAATAACCCTAACAGGCCATTCTCACTTGCACGCGGTCAATCTCTCGTGGAAACTGAACCAGGCCCCTCGCCGTGTGACCTCGTCCTCCTTGTCCTCCTCCTTCCTCCTCATTCCTCCTCCTTCCTCCTCCTCATCCTCCTTGTCCTCCTAGTCCTCCTCCTTCTCCGTCGCCGCCACCGCCTCTGCCCCTGCTCCTGCTACCGCGACCGCCTCTGGCTCTGCCGCCTCTACACTCGTTGTCGCGACCGCCGCCGCCTCTGCCGCCGCCGCCCCCTCCACCCTCACTGCCACGACCGCCGCTGCCTCGTCCTCCTCCTCCTCTTTCTCTCAAGGTGGGATGTGAGTTCCATGGATCGTATTCCCTTGGTATATTATTTATATATTGTGTGTGTGAGGACCAAATAGTGAATATAGATGTGAGATAGGAATGATAACATATCTTGAGCCTAATTCCAGTAAGGATTTCCATAATAGATAGTGTGGTCTTAATGTGATTATGATTATTTCTAGGGATGTGATTCATAATTAGTGATGAGTTTCGAAATAAGAGATGTTATTGATATTTAGCAACACAAGTGGGTTGTTTGTGAATTATGTAGAATTGGATACCCTATAGGTTCCATAGGGATATCTTGACTCTAAGATGAAGTATATGGTAATTGGTTAGTTATGATGGTTCACATGTGTGAGAGGTCTACCAAGGTTATGTGTGATGACTTCTGTGGATAACCAACCCTTGTTTTCATTTTTTTTATTTTGAGTTACCATGGGCGGTAAGTTCTACCCCTTCGAGTTGAATATTTATGTATGAGATACAAAGGAAATAGTTTTTAATCTTATGGTTATATGGATTCCCAAAGATTATCCCAATGGAAATGATGATGGATCCATATTAATTTTCATCGCATAGCATAATCTCATAGTTATATGATTAGACAAAGATGAACCCATAATACAAAACATATCACCTAGTATGTTTTTCACATATACGAATAAATAAATTAGAAAAAAACATGCTACAAAGCATAAATGTGCCATTAAATACTTACATTGGTTAACTTGTTTTAGAAATTTTTTATCTTCATCTGTGCCTTGTACTTGCACCCATGAATTTGAAGGTGAGTATGCGTACACGATAGTTGACCTTCTTAGAGAAGATTTTCTAGAAGAGTATAAGAGACATGAAGCAATGAAGATCATTAGAGTGTCGGAGAAAATGTGGTTGCTACAAACAATGTGGAAATCGGCTTGTGCAACGTGGCCTAAGTTACAAATTGCAGGAATTGTAACTTAAGCCACGTTGCACAAGCCGATTTCCACAATGAATAGAAAGATCTTCATTGCTTCATGTATCTTATACTCTTCCAGAAACTCTTCTCTAAGAAGGTCAACTATCGTGTATGCATACTCACCTTCAAATTCATGGGTGCAAGTACAAGGCACAGATGAAGATAAACAATTTCTAAAACAAGTTGACCAATGTAAGTATTTAATGGTACCTTTATTCTTTGTAGCATGTTTTTTTCTAATTTATTTATTTGTATATGTGACAGACATACTAGGTGATATGTTTTGTATTATGGGTTTATCAGGAGTCTGTATGCTTTCATGTTTCCACATTTCATTTTAAATATCATGTTATAATTATATATTTACTGTACCCTAATGGCTCAAATAGTCAAGCATATTTTAGATGTTTCTAGAATGTTGTAAGATTATTTTTCCCCAATGGTAGTACATTTTTAGGATGTTTTCACTGATGAGGTATAAAATTTACTTCTTAATAAAGAGATAAACTTTATAATCTAGTTAGTTTTGGGAGAAAATTCAGTTTCTATCACAATTTCTAAAATAACACCAAAAGAGGATCAGTTGTTTGAATTACAATTTGATGATATAGAATATAATGGTTTCATATGGCATAGTACTTTACCATGGGGTTTTATAGTTCTCTAAAATAGATGGTTGATTGGTATTTATTATTTTGTTGGACTATTGGAGATTGAACCAGATGAGAGTCATGAATATGTATCCTCATCCATGCATTGATAGTCACATTGATCATCTATGAGGTTCTATGATCTTCTCCAAGATAGATTTGACATTAGGATACCATTAGATGAGTTGGACATCGATAGACCTACCATGGACTACTTTTAGGAGTAGTTATGGCCTGTATGATTTTTTAGCGATGATTTTTGGTTTAACTAATGCATTGGTTGTATTAAGGGACTTGATGAATGGGATATTTCATCCTTTTTTGGGTCAGTTTTTAGTAGTTTTTTTCAATTAAATATTAGTGTACTCCCAACCCATAGTTGATCTTGACCAACATCTTATCATCACCTTGAGTACATTGAGATAGCATCATATTTATTACTGGTTTCTCCTGTTACTCGTTGGTTTCCTCTTGTTCTCATGTCATGTATTTTCTAAGGCATCATTTAGTCTTTGTAAGACTAACTTGGAATAAATTTGATATATGTCAGATTAAATCAGGTATCTTATACATACACAATGTTAACCCTACTGGACAGACCATGTATATGGATTTCACATGTGTTTAAAGGCATTTGTACTATGATTTATTTTTATAAAACCCAAACAATTCTACCTAATTAATTAAAACATAATATTAGGCAAGTTCTTGAGATCGAACCCATAAAGACGATGAATATGAATAAAGAATAGATGAATGCCAATCGGTTGACAAAAGAGTATGAAGATGGCATGAAAGAGTTTATCAAGTTTGCAGAAGATCATGCATGTGACCCTTTTCAAATCCTTTGTCCATGTTTACGCTGTTGTTATTCAAGACAAATTAGTCCAGAGGAGTTGGAAGAACACCTGATCTGTCACGGAATAGATCGAAGTTATACATGTTGGAATAAACACGGGGAAAAAACCAATGTAGGTAGTGACTCAGAGAACATGACATTTTATAGATCATCTGATATGATTAGAAGCGTGAACAGTGAAGATGATCGTATGGAGGGTGTGATTACAGATGTGAACGATGATGAAGATCGTATTGAGGAAATGACAAGGACAGTTGAAGATGAACTTCTTGATTTCCCAAAATTGTTTGAGAAGTTAAAGAGTTGTGAAAAAACATCATTGTATGTTGGTTGCACTAAATATACAGCATTTTCATCCATATTGAAGCTGTATAATTTGAAAGAAGGCAACGGGTGGAGTGACGCCAGTTTTATGGAACTACTTGCTCTCCTGAATGACATGCTCCCAGAAGATAATGAACTCCCAAGCCGAACATATGATGCCAAACGAATGCTACGATCGATGGGTATGATCTCTGAAAGAATACATGCTTTCCCAAATGACTTTATATTGTTTCTCAAGGACCAAAAATTACTTAAAGAATGGCCAAAGTGTGGTGTTTCCTGATACAAGAAAGATGATTCTAGTCCTAAAAAAGTTGTATGGTACTTTCCAATCATTCCTAGGTTTAGACGCCTATATGGAAGTGAGGAGACTACAAGACAATTGACATGGCATGCAGATACAAGAATTAAAGATGGGAAACTACGTCACCCTGCAGACTCTCCTCAGTGGAAGAGAATTGATCACGAGTATCCTGAATTTGGGAACGAGCCGAGAAACCTTCGTCTGGCGTTATCTACAGATGGGGTGAATCCTTTTGATTTTCAAAGTAGCAGTCATAGTAAATGGTCAGTTATATTGGTAAATTATAATTTACCACCGTGGTTATGCATGAAACTAAAATACATCATGTTATCTATGCTTATATCCAGACCAAAACAACCAGGTAATGATATTGATGTTTATTTGGCCCCATTGATTGAGGATTTGAAAATATTATGGGATTCAGGTGTTACGATGTATGATGCTTACAAAAATGAACAGTTCAATTTGAAATCCATGTTGTACGGGACGATAAATGACTTTCCTGCTTATAAAAATTTGTCAGGATATAGCATTAAAGGAACTCAAGGGTGTCCCATTTGCGAACAAGGTACACAGTCAATTAGGTTGAAACATTCATCGAAAACCGTGTTTTTAGGACATCGCAGATTTCTACCCCGATGACATAAGTACCGATCTTGTACGACATCATTCAACGGAAGTTTATAGGAACGTACAACACCGTCTCCACTAATAGGTGATCAATTGCTTGAGAAAGTGAAATATTTGGACACTACTTTTGGTAAACCATTTTCGAAAAACCTTACGAAAACTGGTTGGAAAAAGAGATCAGTTTTTTTTTTGAATTACCATACTGGAATTGTCTGTATGTCAGACATTTTCTTGATGTTATGCATGTTGAAAAAAATGTATGTGATAGGGTCATCATCATGTTTCTAAATGCACCCAGAAAAACAAAGGATGGAATTAAGGCTAGATTGGACATGGTTGAGATGGGAATACGAGAAGAGTTGGCACCAGTGAAGGGTGAAAAACAAAGGTTTCTTCCTCCTGCTACTTACACTCTTTCCAGGCAGGAGAGATATCAGTTTTTCAACTTATTAAATGATGTAAAGGTTCCAGAGGGGTATTCATCAAATATCAAGAACATCGTGTCAATGGGAGATTTAAAATTAAAGGGTCTGAAATCACATGACTGCCATGTTTTGATGCAAGATCTAATTCATATAGCTTTACGTTGCATTTTGACCAAGAATGTCCACCATACATTAACGAAGCTCTGTTTCTTCTTTAAAGCTATAGGCAGCAAAGTTATAGACCCGGCGAAATTTCCAACTATGGAAAGTGATATTGCCATCATATTATGTGAATTGGAAATGTTCTTCCCACCGACATTTTTCGATATGATAGTTCATTTGATGGTTCATTTGGTGAGAGAGATTCGACTATGTGGTCCTATACATTATAGATGGATGTACCCCATTGAACGGTATATGAAGATTTTGAAAGGGTATGTCAAAAACCGAAGTCGGCCAGAGGATTGTATTTCAGAGCAATATGTTGTTGAGGAAGCTGTTGAATTTTGTACTGAATACCTGTCTGGTGTGGAAATCGTTGGCCTACCGAAATATCGTCACACTGAGTGGCTTGAGGGTGAAGGAATTTATGGAAGAGAGGTTTTCACAATCAATATTATAGATCAGGAGCAGGCCCACCTTTACGTTTTTCATAACAGTTTCGACGTTGACTCATATGTTCAAACCCACAAAGAAATTCTTAGGCGTTTTAATCCTTCTAGGGATGAAAAATGGATATCAGATACACATAATTGACAGTTTATAGGATGGTTTCAAGACCATATTTTTAAGCAGTTAGATGAAAATCCAGACTCAATTTTAGAACGACTTTGATGGCTGGCCAGAGGAGCAAGTGTGTACGTATTATCTTACAATGATTATACAGTTAACAGTTATACATTCTATACTAATGAACATGATGAAGATAGTACCATGCAGAACAGTGGGGTTACACTTGTGGCTGAGGCGATGCATGTTTCCAGTGCTAAGGACAAAAATCCAATTTATGCGAATATGTCATACTTTGGCATCATCAAACGAATATGGGAGTTGGATTATACAAAATTCAAAGTGCCGATTTTTCAATGCAAGTGGGTTGATAACTGGACTGAAGTTAAAATAGATGAATTAGGATTC